>JASUAD010000006.1:23240000-25740000 GCA_037013555.1 Sextonia rubra
TAGCCCCCAATGTAGCGGGCTTTGAGAAGATGAGCACCAAGTTCCGGATTTTCGATTCTGTTCCAGCGTAGTAAGAGCTGTCTCTCATGGCCAAACGCGTCTACCAAGTCTGGAAAGGAAGCAATGTGAGTTTTTTTTCTGCTTGTGTTGTTTTAGATTGTGGGGTGCAATGGTGTGTTTTCATTGAGTTGAATGGGGGGTTTTGGTGGGCTTTTGAATTGGATTGTGTTGGTGGGGTGTTCTGTTTTGGGCGATTTTGCAGTTGGTTGTTTTGATTGTATTTGGTTCATCATCATCATCATCATCATCATCATCTGGTTGTCCTGTTAATCTGGGGTTTTACTGTAAGGGCTGTTTGTGTGATGCAAGGATTCTATGCTTTGTGGAGTTTGTTTTCTGTGTTGGACGAAAATCGCAGTCTCCAACTCCCCAAATTGGATTTCGAAATCGTCTCTCTGGTTGAAAATCAATTCAAAATCTGCCCTTTTCAATGAAAGATGTTGCACCAAACAGTGAAGCACTGAACCATACCAAATATGAGAGCATCTTTCCATCTGTACTCGCGGAATTGATACCTTACTTGTGGCTAACCTGAAACTCTCTTCCCTCCTGCGAAAGGAAAGGAGCAACAAAGCTAAGGCCATAGAGCCTTCAACCTTCCTAGAAATTCTGAACAAGAATATAAGGTCTCTGTCTCTGTCTCTCTCCAACTGTGTGCATGACTAAGAATGAAAAAATTTCTCTACCTAGGACGTAGTATGTGCTATAGATTGTAACCTTTTGAGTAGCGAAGGACACACCTACTGACCTACTCATCCTCTATTTTGCGAAACCCTTCAATCTGGATTGTCATTGCTTTTGATAAACTGGGTTTGATCTCTAGATATAGTTTCTTTGAACTTTGATATATATTTATATACACATATTTTTAAAATTTTAAGGTGGGGTTTTCATTATGAGGAGGGTGGTTGGCCTAAGAGGGATAGGATATGCTGATAGTCTGATACCACAATTTTGACTTTGATATTTTTTTGTCTTTTTGGTTAACTACAATTCAGAGCACACAAGTTAATGCTGTGCCAATTTATTCTTTGCACATGTGACATTGTACACCACAATCTGTTGTGGACTATCTCCCTTTTTTTGTGGTAAAATAGAGATTGTTTGCCCTGTTGTAGATGGAAAATGGATCAGAATTTGCCCAAAACGAAAGGATGATCCTAGTTTTCATTCCTTCACTGTCTATGGTGAGTTGAACAAAATGGTTGAAGTTAGATGGCAGGTATTTGACAGATTATAGGCTCTGTTTGGATTCTTGAAACTCTTAAGTACCTTAACTCTAGCCCTTTGAAATATTGTTCAGATGTAGTTGATTTTTGTATAGAAAGAAAGAACCACAGGTTCACAGGTAATTCAGGTCATCCAAATACAAGGACTGTAGGCTTACAGCTTCCCCACAACTTAACTTACTTGTACTCATTATATTGCTTCTTGCCTTAGCCAGGTGTGAGAGCCCATGTAATCCAGCCCAGATCTAGACTCGCCTTAGTATAATGGGTACGAATTGTTGCAGGAAAGCAAATCTGGCTGCTATCAAGTGGCATAGGAAACTAACACTTCACCATCATGTCCAGCCTATCCTCAAGCGTTGGCATAGGAAACTAATACTTCACCATGATCTTGTTAGTGGCCTTGCTATTCACACACATTCTCCATGATCTATCTATCTTGGTTGTGAGGAGCTAAGTACGGATACGGACACGGGACACGGATACAACACGACAGAGATACGGCAATACAACAAATCCTAAAAAAGTAGGATACGGACATGGTTAGGACACGGCAAATAATAAATATATATATTTTATATATAATCTAAAAATTAAAGAATAGTTATATTTTTAGCCAAATTAAGAAGTATAATGTCACAATTAATAGAAAAGAAAAACATAACTAATATTAGAAAAGTAAAAAAAGATGAGACTAGTAAAAAAGAAAAAAAAAAGAGTTTGAATATATGGTAGCCAAAAAACAAAGATTGTTTGTAAAATTTTATATTTGGTTTGAAATTGTTTTTGAAATATTGATGAACTTTTAAAACTTCATTTAATACTCTCTTTTTCTTTGTTTTTGATAACAAGCTTTGGTCACACTCAACGAAAGAAAAAGAAAAAAAAGAGGGATTTAAAAATTTAAAATAACCCCGCCGTGTCCATTCATGTTCCCGCCGTGTCCTACCGTGTCCAAATGTAAAAAATTAGAAAAAAATAGCAGACACGTTTCTTGGCATGTTGTACTCGTGTCCAGCCGTGTCCGTGTCAGACACGTGTCCGACACGGATGCCGGGACCCTAGGCGTGCTTCCATGCTTCCTAGGTGAGGAGTGCAAGCACGTCACAAGCTCAAACTCTCCCTAATGAAACCCCTTTTAAGAAGCTCTTCAACTTGCTTCTTCAACTCTTCATGCTCTCTACAATTCATCCTATGATTTAGCAGATTTGGCAAAGTTGCTCCAAGAACAAGATCAATTGTGTGCTGAATTGACACATAGAAGGGAGCTTGTCTAGTAAATCCTCAAGAAATACATTTCGATACTCCTTAAACACAGGCTCCACGCCTCATGGAATCTCCATGGTAGACTTATCAGTAGATTCTTTTGCCACAAGTACAAAGATGATATCCTCATCCTTAGTCTCTTTCTCAACTTCCTTTGCATTGATTATGTGAAGGGCCTTTTGCTTGGATTCATTGTTACTCTCACCCTTGCTTGTGTCTCCTTTTCTATCAATGGTGCTTTTGGGTGGGAAAGGTTCAGCTTGATCCTCTTGCCTTCGTGATGAGGGAATAAGCATTCAATTGGCCGACTAGTGTTACATTCATGTCATGCAACCGTGGCCTACCCAAGATCAAGTGGCCTGCATCCATAGGCACAACATTGCACATCAGCCTTTTCTTATATGAGGAAAATTGAATTGTTATAATACACGTTGGGATACTGGAATTACGGACTTATCTACTCACGCCACTCAATAGGGCTAAGGATGGGGCGTTTGTCCCAAACAGGAGACAGTGCTAGATGAGACTACATTGGTGCAACTCTTGCTATCCACAATGACCTTGCAATTCTTGTCTCCACATTTAACGTTAAGTGTGGAAGATAGAAGTTCTACCCCGGTCATCAGTCCCTTTCCTTTGAGCTAGAGCACACCTAACTACCAGCCATCAAGAGATTTAACTGTCCTTCTTAGAAACCTCACTTGGTCCGTCTATAATCCTCTCAAGGGAATGCAGCAACTTCTCTGAATACATGCTACATATCCTTCTGTGTTGCAATCCTTGTCACTTGCTCTTATGTCAGGCTCATAAACTTCTGCCTCAAAATAGAGGTCCATGTCTGACAAACAATATAAGAATGGTCTGGTTGACCATCATAACTAGGGGCCTCAATCTTGATAGCTTTCACTGCCCTGTCATTGGGATCAACTGGATCCGGATAACTCTCAGAGTCTTAGGGAGTTTTGGATCACCTCTTACTTTCCGTGTGCGGGGCCATCTCTTTGGTTATGAGGCCGGACCTCTACCTCTAACCTGAACAGACCCCTTTATCGGATTAAAGGGAAGTTTCCAAATCTGCTAATTGGGCATTTGTATTGGTACATTATGCCTCTATTCAAATCTCCATATTAGCTAAACAGGCAACGAGGGCTTCTGCTGTAGTGATCTTTGTGAATCATGCGGAATCATATTGGAATGGTACTCCCTACCACTATGAGCGGGCATTCGCTAAATGAGTACTAAGATGTCCTAATCTAATCTATCAATGTAATGTATCAAGATATGAGAAATCTATGTAAGATACAAAATCCTTAAACTACACCCTAAGCTCTAAAACCAAAGTTGATGTAGGACTGTGAGTAATAACATGTATACATCAATTTATAAAATACTACTCACTCCACGATAAGTAATGCTGAATTTCAAATTGGCAATTATGTGTAATGTTAGGCGAAGTCACAATCCCACAAGTGCTGGTCCTTTGATTTTGATTGAGGTTCCCAATTAAAGATTCAATCTCCATTAGCCTAGGGATCACTCTATAGTCAATTGGATTATTCTTGATTCCTATCAAGGGCTTGAAAAGTACGGTAGGCTCAAACTGGCAATTTCAAACAAGTTGTTTGTTTAGAAACCAAGGGGATTTAACCAATTTAGCAATATGGTATAAACATAAAGCCAGAAAACTAGATCTTAGGCTCAGTGGGGCGTGCCCGCCAAGAGGGAATAGGGGAAAGGGGTTCGGCCACTTTGGAAATCCCAGAAAGGGGGTCAGCCAAAATGGATCTTCCCCTAGGATGAGTTCGGCTAGGGTAGGGATGCCCTATGGGTAGTTCGGTTATTCATCGCCTCAATTACCTGTCATTTGTACCTCCTTGAATCCTGACCGATCGTGATTTGTATGTCAAATATTCACTATGTGAGGTGCTTCTGAGGTGAAAGTAAGTGACATAATGTGTGGAGTGGCAAGAAAGGATAGAATCAGAAATACATGAATAGGAAGTAACCTATGGGTAGTTGCTATGGAAGAAAAGTCAAGGAAAGCCACTTGAGATGCAGATGCTTTGGGCACTCCTGCAAAATGCCAGAAGCAACTCTTATAAGATGAGTTGAAAGGTTAGCTGTTCAAATCTGGGAAAAAGGGTGAGGACCTTGGGTAACACGTTAGGATGTTAGGATAGGGAGAAGAAAACAATGGTTTTTTTCTTTATAATATCTTTACCTTGAGATGGCTTCAGAATTCGGTCAAGTAGAAGTGCAAAACTGATAAAGGTGACTCTTTGTAGATAGGATAAGGATATTGATGCATATGATGATAAACATACTCCTTCATGGAGAACTGATGCATATGAGGGGAAACTAGAGAGAAATCAGCATTATTCATGATTTGTAGTTATAATGTAGTGTAATTTGTTTGCCTTCCATTTAGACTTACTTTGCTTACATCAATAACTCCATCTAGTCTCTTCTGTAGAGTGTTGCTTGCTTCTAGTAATGGCTCTCTTAGAGTTTGTTGGTAGAACTGTTTTTAGTTGACCTTAGATTGGTGGAGATAAGGCTCAAATAATGCTGATTCATTTCTAGAAAAGCTTAATGCAGCTTATTCTAATTTAAATTGAAACTCCTAAACCACAATATCTATTTATTTTTTATGCATGTATATTTTTAAATAAAAAATAAGTACATAGTCCAAAGATAAGGCTGAAAGATCCATGTCAGTTGCCACTGTAAGTGCGAGGGGCGACTTAGGAGGAACTAACACAAAAGAGAAATTCTCCTATTGCAAACCAACATGCTGGCAAGCAGAAACAAATAGAGAAGCCTACATGCCAGGGTAGTCGAAACCCAAAACCCGGGCCTGGCCAAAAGAGGAAGAAAAATGACCACGTAAAAGCAAAGACCCTAGCAGAATTCACCATAGGAAATGCCATAAAAAAATATGGAATTATACTTTAAGACCGTGATATCATTCTATTCCAACAGGAAAAATGAAGGATCCACTAATCTAGAATTGATGACTATGGTTTAAACTGAACATTAAAGCCTCCACAATGGAATTCCGATATAATTTTCTTTTACACAAGCAATTATGCATATGCGACCATATCCACCCTGTGAGAGCCAAGAAGTGATCTATCCAATTTATATGGCTAAGAATTTCATGATTTGTTGTCAGTCATTATGAACGTGCATTATGTTACCAATTCTATTTTATCTTTTGCAATGGTTTCATAATTTCATCAGCTAAAAAATAATACATAAATTGTCGTTGTCAATTTTGTCTAGAATGTTGTTCCGGTTTAACTCAACGCCGAAGCATTTTGGCCGATTTGACATCTTGGTGTTTCAACTATTTTTGTTTGGAAAATATTAAAATTTAAAAAAGATATGTACTTGAAAAATAGTAAAAGTTCAGCATTAATATCATTATCATCAACATTGTCCCAACTATGTTGGGGTCGGCTATATGAATTATGTTTCTCCATTCCGATCTATCTTGAGCTAATTTCTCAAATAAATTAAACTTCTTTAAATCTAATTTTATTACCTCTGTCCACGCCTTTTTCGGCCTACCCCTTCCCCTTGGTGGTTTATCAATTTGCATAGTTAAACTTTTACTTACTAGCGCCGTTGTCAGCCTGAGTTCGACATGCCCAAACCATCTCATATGGGTTTTGCTAATCTTTATCCCTTATTGATGCTATCCCTAATTGCTCTAAAAAATGCTCATTTCTAATTTTATCTTTTGTTGTTTTACCACATATGCACCTCAACATTCTCATATATACTACATCCATTTTATGCATATATTGCTTCTTGATTGGCCAACACTCTGTCTCATAGGTCATAGCTAGTTTAATCACTTTCCTGTAAAATTTTCCCTTCTTATTGACATTCGTCAGTCACAAAGCACTCCAAAAGTGGAGGTCTCCACTTTGACTATCCTACGTTTAAAGAAAAACATGGACCATTGCCCTAGCAAACTAAACTCTAGTGTGTAGTGGAATAAACTATATGTATATGGGATTTTGTGGGGGCTAAAATCACTTTCCCAATTTCCCACTTATTAAAAAAAAAAAACCCTTAAAGTTTTTGCCTTGATGGAAATCCTTTTTTTAAGAGTGATTTAAAACTCGGGTTCAGCATCAACACAACAAGAATTGAGTCGGTTGAATTGGTTTTACTTGTTCGACTTAGGTTGATTCCAAGAGGGGTGGAGAAAAAGGAGAGATTTAAGAGGGAGGGGGGGGGGGATCTAAGGTGGGAAAATGGGTTTTATCCTAGATGGGGTTTTTAGAAGAAGATGAAGATGATTCAATAATTGATGAAGTAACGAATTTTTAAAGGGTCTCCAGGAAGACATGGCTGAAGTAACTAGAAAGGGATTTAGGGTTTGGGGTTTTGATGGGTATGGAATGGATGTAATGAGAGAGAGAGAGAGAGAGAGAGAGAGAGAGAGAGAGAGAGAGAGAGGTCTGAGTTTTATGCCATTAATAAAAATTAAACACATAAAAAAATAGCATGGGATCGGTTGAACTTGGGAATCTATCTTGTTAGGGATCAACGAATTTGAAGTTGAAATGTAGATTTCAACTTACGAGGTCCAAATTTTGGACCAAATATTTTATGGGGATTGTTTGGTTCAGTAAACTAACTGAACCAATTAGTTTCTGCCAGTTTGGAACACAGATTGAATTTAACTACTATGAGATGAACCCCAAAGGTCATTAGCAACAAATAGTCTTATACTAGAATTGTATGGTGTAATGACCTGGGCCCACTACCCACATGATATTGTCTACTTTGACTCATGGGATTCTAACGTAATCTTGTCTCATGGTTTTAAAAGGCCTCAAGTGGGGTTAAGACCAGGTCACACATATATATACCCAAGATCAAGACTTGGATGTTTCCGATGTGGGATGTAAGCACTGTTGCATACCCTAGTCCTCTCTCTCTAGGCAGATGCTTGCCGAACCCAATGCCCTTCTATAGGGGAACCACATGAGGGGCGTGCCCACATGCATGACATACTCCCCACCAGAAAACAGAGCCGTCGTTAGTTTTGATACCATTAGTAACAACTTGAGCCCACTACTTACATGATATTGTTCACTTTGGCTCATGAGATTCCAATCCAATCTTGTCGTATAGTTTTAAAAGGCCTCATGTGAGGTTAAGACTAGGTCACACATATATTTACCTTGGATTAGGACTTGACTATTTCCAATGTGGGACTTATGCACTATTTCATACATAGTATACAAGGGGGCCGTATGCGTGACAGATTCTATAATGGCCCGAGCCCACTACCTACATGATATTATCCGCTTTGACTTATAGGATTTCAACCCAATCTTGCCGCACCGTTTTGAAAGGCCTCATGTAGGGTTAAGACTAGGTCACACAGATATACCCAGGATCAGGACTTAGATGTTTCCAATGTGGGACTTATGCACCATTACATACAAGTCTACAAGGGGCCTACACGCGTGACATACTCCCCCACCAGAAAAAACAGAGCCATCCTTGGCCCTAATACCATTAGTAATGACTTAAGCACACTACCCACATGATATTGTCTGCTTTGGCTTATGGGATTCCAACCCAATCTTGCCGTTCAGTTTTAAAAGGCCTCATGCCTGGTTAAGACCAGGTCACACACATATATACCTAGGATTAGGACTAGGATGTTTCCAATGTGGGACGTATGCAACATTGCATACCCCAGTCCTTCCTCCGCCATCTCTCTCTTGGCGGATGCTGACCAAACCCAACGCCCTTCTACAGGGGAGCCTTAGGCATGACATAATCATGCTATGTTTCAACATGACGCGTTTTAAAGCCGTGCAGCCCTAGATCCCATAAGAACTCTGTAGTTAAGTGTGCTTGGGCAAGAGCAGTACTAGGATGGGTGATATCTTAGAAAGTCCTCGTGCATGCACGTGGGGCTAAAGTGGACAATATCATGCTGAGTTAAGGGGGGGCTGTGATAGTTGGGCTCAAGTCATTACATATAGCATCGCTGTACCAGATTCTTCATAATGATAAAAAAATAGAAATTCCTGCATGCTCTTTAGTAGCTGTGGCCCATGAGATGATGAATAATTGCGTCGTCTGAGGGATATCATGTTCTGAGGGTGCTAAATCCTGGAATTTCCTGGTTCTGTCTAGCCATCTAAGAAGCATGGACACGGACACGAGACACGGATACGACACGACACGGACACGCCGACACGGCATTTCTAAAAAAAGTAGGACACGGACACGTCGGGGACACGTTAATAATATATATTAATTTATATATATAATCATCTACTAAAAAAATAATATCATTTTAACTTTTTTAATCAATTTAGCAATCAAAAAATAAAAATTCAAGTACCAACTAACAAACATATCAAATTATCAAATATCAATATAACACTAAAACATAATTTATAATCATTAAACATGAAATATCCATAGTTCCATAAAATCCATATAAAGAAAAGGGTGGATCATCTCTTTCCCCTTCCTAAAAAAAAAATACAAAAAGCAAAAAAGAAGCTAATCTTGAGGCCTATTCTTTAGTGAAATATTTATTTGTCTTTTGCTTGTGATATGATTGATATTTACAATCATATATTTTTCCATGGTATAAAATTGTTATATATTAAGTTTATAAGTTTTAATAACCATATGTTAACAAAATGTCCAAGAGATATGAGCCACATGTTTATTTTTTAGTCATAGACACGGGCTAGGAATTGTAGGACACGTTGCAAAAAGAGTGTCAAACAAGTGTCCGAAATTAAGATTTTTAATTCTTAATTATGGACACGGCTAAATAGTATCGGATACGTGTCCGAGAGTGTCCGATGAGTGTCGGTGTCGGACACGTGTCCGACACGGACACGTCACTTTCTTAGAAGTGTCCGTGCTTCTTTGATGCCAAAGAACGGCTACCATTGTACAATTCTGTAAGATGAGAGGCCTGACCAAAGTGTGAGTTTTCCTTGAGGCCATTCACCAAATAAGGAGAAACAGAGTGTACCCTAAAAATGTGGATGTGATTTAGAACTTTTGTGGTAAAGGAACAACCCAATAGCAAGTGAGAAATAGCGTCCACTTCACACAAACACATAGTTCTAGACATCTGTTACCAGTAGTCAAAATCTTTCTAAAAAATGGCTGTTTAGCAAAATGTCTAGCTTTGGGGGCTGTGTTGTTTGACCGCAGATAGGTTACTTGGATCGACCAATGATATTATATCTTGACATTCCTGTCATGAACTGAGATGCGGGCCCTTTCGGATTCCGTGTCACAGCTATGATGTAACAATCTCATGCATTAGTCAAATAATTACTTCAAATTCTATGGCATAAATTGATAAATCTTGAAATATTTAAGGAAAACTAGTACTGGAAAAGACAACCTATATTATACATAATAATTAAAACATTAGGTATCTAGTTCTTCTATTTGTTATGCTGCATTTCATCCCTGCACATTCCAAAAGCCAACGTCACCCTGTTCATCACAAGCTCATTCTCTAGGTTTGGTCATCTGAAGTGTGGCAAACCACTCATCTGTACACACTGGTGAATAGATATCCTAGTTTAGCAATAAACATGGAAGCATAGGATATTGCACAAGTACAACATAATTGTCATGAACATCATACAGACACGTAGATGCATCATGTGTGATTAGTGTGATTAGTGAAATCTTTATTATCTTCTCATGGATTACCACCTATCCGCCTTGTGGCACAGGTTACATAATCTTGGCCCTGAAAGGCTCAATTCATAACATTGCATATAATAATCCACCTTCTAACTCCTCCCTCCCACTAGGGTCCATAATTTGATCCATAATACCACAAGGGTCCATAAACATAATCTGCCCCAAACATCAACATAATCCTCCCGGAAGGGTCTATAAACATAATTTACCCTGAAGAGTCCATAAACATAACCTGCCTGAAGTGTCCTTAAGCATAGCATAACCAGTACCGGAAAACACCTCCCAAAGATCTCAGATAAACATAAGACTCGAATGCACGATCATCTTCTGCACCGTGCTAACAGACTTGGGGTTTCATGGTTTCTTTTTAACATAGTTCCAATTCTACCATCTTGAAAAGATCATTAAAACATACATAAACATTACTCACATAGATTCATAAATCAGGTTGTACATATAGATAGGATTTAGCATTGCCTTGCTTTGTATCATAATTGGTGTCCATTAGTGTAGAAGTGCCACACCACTTCCACAGTCAATATAATCCATCGATGTTTCAAAATTCATCATTATTCACATTCTACAAGGTGCATGTGAAACCGCCTAAGATCCATCAATCTCATACTATAAGTAGTCCTTAATCATATCACATGGGAATTTCATCAAACATGTAGAGGGCTTCATGGAAGCCTGAATTACAGAGAAAATTTAGATTTGAAATTATTATCTAATTCATTACATAGCATGTATACAATTCTAGAAACACAATCCCATGAGGGTCATATTTGAAATTCCATTGGATTTGATGTAGCAAGCCCTTAGAGTGTGTAGATATGATTCAGCCAGCACCATTGTTACAACATGGATGATGCAAACATGATTGATGGTCTTGTACTCAATGCAGCATGGCAAATTCCACCCTAGGGCTTCTTACATTATATCTCAACATAGTATATTCATTCAAAATCATTAACAAAAGAAGACAAGTAACAAGATTAAGTGAGCAAATCTGAAAAACAGGCATGTACATAGAAATCCCAAAAAAATTTCATGCATAAAATCTAGCAATCATGAAAGATCCAAGCATCACAACCCTAATTATTTGGAAATCCAACCTAGGGTTTCAATCATGGCACGAGAGAGAGAGAGAGAGAGAGAGAGAGAAACTGTTATTGTAGCGTGCACTGTAGCAAAATACTATATTGAATTACTATGCAAGGTATTGTAGCAAATTAGTGTAGCATGAATAGTGAATTCCACTTAGGGTTTTGCCTCTAGTGCTTCCTCCTCTCAATCAAGTTAATCCACCGTTAAAATTAAAGCAAAAAACCTAGATATTCTCATTAGGGCTTCTAATTCTGTAGATTTTAGAGGAGAAATCTTCATAGATTCAACTGGACTAGAAGATCCACTCACCTCGTGTAAAGTTGCCTTGATGTTTGGATGAAAGCTATAAGCCATTCACAAATCCCAAATATGCTGGCCCTTGCTTTTCTTCTCAATTTCTCTTCAATCTTCATCTAGATCTCTTTATTCTCTAATTTAAAGAACGAGGGTTTTGGGGGTTTCTAGTTGATAGGAAGGCTGAGTGAGAGAGAGAGAGAGAGAGACCAAAGGAGTTGTCTAAGTCTTTAAACAAGCCTGTGGCAACAATTATAATCCAATTTGTGGACAAGGTCTTTGGAACCTCGTGATGTTCACACAACTCAAATTCCTATGGTATGTGTTCTCTTGGCACTCTCTTTCCAATTCAAATTCTAATAATCCAAATATGGGTCCTCACCATGGATTAAAATAGCAGCCGCTATGAGCTACTACGCTACTTGAGTGTCACCGTTGCTACGTAGTGGCTGGGTACTTCAAAAGGTCCCCATTCTCTATTTTTACTTCTCTTTTTTACCACAGTTCTTCTCCAAGTTGTTTCCCTAACATCACTTTCTTCCAATCTAAAGCTAGAACACACACACAAAAAAAACATAATAAGGGGACCGCTACACCCCCTTATCTTAGTTACTTTTGAAAAAAAAGAAAAAAACACCCATTCTAGCTTTTTAAAATATCCAATAGATTTTTTTTTTGGGAATTTTTCAGATTTTTTGACAATTTTTTTGAATCGCACTACTACCCGCTGCATAGCACCTACTGCATGGCGTTTTGGTGGCTGGCCACTGCGCTAATATGCTACCACTATTTTGATCCTTGGTCTCAACTCTCACACATAAGGACTCAATCCTATTAGTTGATAACTATTAGGTCCTACCAAGATGAGGAAAAAACTAAACCTATTGGAACATAAAGGTCCCACTAAATTCTTACTTAGATTTGATAAATATGGGTTGAGACTTGAGCCATTGGTCTCTACGCATGTAATGACCCAAGATTCTGGAGCTCTTCAGATTCTTAAGTCGTTAACTTGATCATATTACAAATTCATAAAATAAATTCAAGAGCAAGTCCAAGGAAAATGAAGGTAAATTCATAACATTAATATCTTAACAAAGTCTTTACAATTATAGCTAAAAAATGACAATAGATCTAAAATATTCCAAAATGGGGCTAACTCCATCTAATGGTCTAGGTGGTTTTCGAACTCTCTATCAGCATTGCATGCCAAAATCTATATGCTGATCTCCGCCGCTCCCAGATCCCGCTACAAAAACGTTACCTATAGTGGGGCGAACCACTAGTCAGTAACACTGGTGAGTAGAATTTCTAAAATCAAGAGAGCATTAGTAATTATCATGATATCAATAGAAGTTCATAGGTTGATTGACCAATCAACTACCATACCTGTTTATATTAGCAGCATGAACAAGGGATTCATATTTGTGTCGTGACAAGATTGTCGCCATTCTTAGTTGTAAAGGGATTTATATTCATGTCGTGACATAACCGTCACCATTCTTAATTGTGAAGGGGATTCATATTCATGTCGTGACAAGATTGTCACCATTCTTAATTTTAAGGGGATTCATATTCATGTCGTAACAAAACTGTCACCATTCTTAGTTGTAAAGGGATTCATGTCGTGACATGACCGTCACCATTCATTGTAAGGGGATTCATATTCATGTCGTGACAAGATTGTCACCATTCTTTAATTGTAAAGGGATTCATATTCATGTCGTGACAAGATTATCACCATTCTTAATTCATAAGTCGAATCCAATACCAATGGAAACAGACACTTCTAAACAATTCTAAAAAAAATATCTCCGCTCACTAATTTCATAATAAGTATCATTATGTCTTCCATTGGCCAGTCCCACATACTTGAGTCAAAATCTCGCCCCACTCTAATTCATAACTGGTGCTCCAAATATGTGGCATTGGCCCTATTTTTTTGAAATTCTTTTTAGTCATAGAGAGAATACTATACTCATATAATTAGAATTAATCACTTTGAGCAAGTATCACAGAGTCTCATATTAATTATTCATTCCATACATAGCTACTAAGGACAGTATTAAATCTAGATTGAGATTCAGAATTTACAAGTCATCATTTGTATAGTAAAAATAAAAATGAGACTGTAGTGATGGAAGTACCCACTAGTTAATTTGGAACTAGTTATATAATGGTAGCTCATCTTATTCACACGATCTTATTTAATAAAAGAGAGAACTTCTTAACAATCCCTTACAACAGTGCAATATTAACATAATGTTTCACAGCTAAATATTCGTGAAATGGAAAGCAGTCACTACTGTACATGTAATACTATACAATAGTACTAGTATTCCCATTTTCTCATAATATAGATCAATCCTAGGGATTTTTTGGAACCCAAAGTCCTTTATAAAAATTCATAAGTTTCTTTGATATGAAATTGTATAACAGTAACATAGTTCAAAGGAGCACTTGTGACCGATTAGGAAAATAACAGTAGTTTTAGTTGAAAGAGTACTTATAACTGGTTAAGAAAATAACAGTATTTTAGTTCAAAGATTACTTGTGACTGATTAAGAAAATGTATAACAGTAGCTTAGTTCAAAGAGTACTTGTAATTGGGTAAGAAAATGTATAACAGTAGCTTAGTTAAAAAAGTACTTGTGATTGGGTAAGAAAACGTAGAACAGTAACTTAGTTCAAAAGCACTTGTGACTGATATATAACAGTAGCTTAGTTCTAAATTTCTTCACTCAATAAAACATTATATTCTATAAAAGAAATAGTCCATAGGAAGTATATCAATCATAGGATTCAAATTTACTAGTCATTATACAAAGAATTAATGTACATATTAGACCAGCAGACTGTATGATGAAAACAGTCCTTAATAATCACATTTATCATAAGATTCAGATTTACCAGTCATTATACAAAGAGGATAAATTTTAAATCTATATTTTCCTTAACAATCCTGTCGTCAGTCTAGCATTTTCATCAATTCAGATCTGGATTTTTTTAATATAATGAACCCTTATTAAGCCAAATCAAAGAAATGATAATCTTATGTCAAACAGAATTTATATCCTGTTGCAAGGATATCAACAGAAACTGACTGATATATGTAAATAGAAACCAAACAGCAGAATATAAGGAACACCATATTCACATGAGTATAAGAGAAGTCCTACTCACCTGGTATAAGTAATAAGTGACCTCAAATTAGACATCCACTATGTTAGGTGTTCCTTAGAATCTCCTTGCTTCTATTTTCAAATATCACTATATTGGACTCCTACTCTTCTTCCATGAGAACCATGAGAAAGTGAACAAAGATGAGAGGAGATCTCTTCTTATATAGTGCTGGAATCCTAAAGGATCTCCCTTGAAAGGTCACCAAAGAAGACTAAAAGTCACAATTTAAGGTGATTATTTTGGGAGTTACACAGTTATAATTTTTGGGAAATTTAAGTTTGGGGAATTTAAGTGTGGGAGTTTCACAGTCATAATTTTGGGAAGCTATAGAGTCACAATTAAGTGAGTTTGGATCATTTATGGACCTGAAAAATTTGACCCAATAGCCCAATCCAGTCATGAATTGGACTGATCGAAAATGGGCCTCTCTAAACCCATTTAGCCCATTTAATAATTCAGGCTTGGCCCATTTATAATCCAGGGTTCTTACAACGCACAACCCTTAAGCCGTTGCCTAATTAAAACACTTGTGGAGTCCATATGGTTTCCTTATCCAAAATTGCAAATTATGGGCCAGGACTAAGGGTCCTATTCAAGGTGGTACCCACTGAAAGAAACCCTATTTTCTTGAGTTAGCCAAATGACTCCCTTCTGCCTACCCAAGAGAACCAAGATATGAATTGATAAATATCAAGATTATTATTATTGTAATAATAATAAAAATAACAATAATAGTAATCATCCACATATAATATCCTTATAGATCAACAAAAATAGGTTTAATTCCATATAATATCCAAGACAAGTATAATACCCTCATAAATCCAAGAAAAATCATTGAAATTAAATAAATATAACAAAAATATTCTAGCCCCTAAATCAGGGTCTGGGGTACTACAATTACTGTTGTTTTTAGTATTGCTATTACTCCTTCATATTTTTAATATAATTAGTACAATTTCATGTTGGTGTTGTTTTGCACTACTTGCTAATATTCTTTTAACTCCTGTTATGTGTTTCCTACAGAGGTTTCTCTTTGGTGGGAGGTTGATATTTGGACCTGATGCTAGGGCCTTGCTTATCACTGTGTTACTCATTGTTGTTCCGCTCGTAATATTTTGTGTATTTATTGCAAGAAATCTTCTCCACAGCTTTCCTGCATATAATGCAGGATATGCAATTCTGGTGGTAGCGATTGCCTTTACTTTCTATGTGAGTCTTTCTGTTTGTTCCATTTGGCACCATTATATATGACTAAGTTCTGCATTTAGGTATTGTGAAATGAAGCATATTGAACATTTAGCCTTTGATGCCCATATGATTCAAAGTTGATAACATATCTCCACCAGATGTTTTGCATAGTTCGATTTTATTTATTTTAGCTCTAATGATGTATTATTTTCTTACAATTCACATGATGGATCCCTCCAAAAGTTTGTACTAATTATATCCATGTTGTACTCCTTTTTTTAATCATTTGGTGAAACAATGTTGTATTCCTTTTTTTGCTATTGCAACTGAGATGAAATGCCTATTAAGCATGCCCTCATTTAGATAACTAACCAATTCTGGAGATGTTTGAACCATGATTCTGATAAAATGTCTTTTTAAAATAGGCTATAGGGAATGATGAGGCCAAGTGGTTGTGGTACACAACTTGTGAGATGGTCTGCATTTGGAAGTGTTGATAGAGAAAAAAAAATATTAAAGAAAGAAAGATGTTTCGGATGTTAACTTTCCAAGGAGATGACTGTGCAACAAAGTAGATATGTCTCGGGGTCTCCAACCATATTATTTTATGGGCAAAAAATGCAAAAAGAAGTG
The DNA here is from genome assembly GCA_037013555.1 of Sextonia rubra. Lineage (NCBI taxonomy): Eukaryota > Viridiplantae > Streptophyta > Magnoliopsida > Laurales > Lauraceae > Sextonia > Sextonia rubra. The sequence goes on from JASUAD010000006.1 coordinate 23,256,692, forward strand.
GATTGTCATTTCATCAAACTAGATTGGATTGGGATTCAGGCTAGACCTGAGGTCGGCTAGCCCATTTGGCCTAGCCCAAAAGTCTCAAAAAAGCAGAAATTTCAGATCGTGCCTGATTTCAAGAGATTTTGCTAGCCTAGTTTTAGTAGTAGCTAAAATATAGAGATTCATGTAGGTATTTGGCAAGCTTTCTTTATTTGCAGACTTTATTTGCTTTAGAGTCTTATTAGCATGGATGCAAATATCGGTAGTGGCCGATATATCGGCCGTAGCGCCCATGGGCGCTACGCTATTTTGAAAATAGTGGGCTTCACAAATGTAGCGGCCGCTACACATGCGTAGCGGCTGCTACAGACTGCTACAAACCGTAGCTGCCTCTACGTAGCGGGTGGGGTTAAAAACCCCACCCGTCGACCTTTTTCACTCATTTTGTTTATCTTTACTCCTTCTCTTCTCTACTTTTCACTGCTCCAAAACCCTTTCCTTGCCTCCATTTTTCAAATCCTCTCAAGAAAACACTAGAATCATAACTAAAAACATCAAGAACATCAAAACATCAAGGTGGTATTCAAGATTCAAGCATCAAATTCAAAAGAAGGTGAGTTTTGAGGCTTATTTTTTTCTACTTTGAGTTTATTTCTCTCTTTTCTTCCATGAATCACTTGAAAATGAGTTGTTATTGTTAAATCCATGTACCGATTTGATCAACCCCCTCTTTTTTTTATCACTTTCTTAATTTTTTTTATTTTGAATTTTATTTTCGGATTATTTTATTATTTGAAAAAAGAAATCTATTTTATTCATGGAAAACCAATAAAATGAGTTGAAAATGATTCCTAAATGTTAGATCTATGTTTCCCATAGATCAATCCGAATAGTTTTGTGTTCTTCTAATTTTTTCATATTTTTTATTTTCGGATTTTTATATTTTTTTAAAAAATATTTTTTTATAAAAGTAAACTCAATCAAATGGGTTGAAAATGGTTCCAAAATGTTAGATCTATGTTTCCCATAGATCAATCCCACATATTTTTGTGTTTTTCTAATTTTTTCATATTTTTTATTTTCGAATGCTTGTATTTTTTAAAAAAATATTTTTTTTATAAAAGTAAACTCAATCAAATGGGTTGAAAATGTTCCCTAAATGTTAAATCTATGTTTCCCATAGATCAATCCCTTTGGTATTAAAGCTATCAGCAAGGTATTCCTTCATTACAAAGTCTTTGCTCTTTAAGTAGATTAGTATATTGTTTTTCTATGAAGTTTGAACATAGTTTATCTTTCATTCTTGAATGAATCTTGATGAAATTTGTTTATAATATTTTTTTTATAAGCTTTAAGTTAGTATTTAAGTTGACATAACTAAACAACATGAATCCATATGAAAAATATTGATTGTTTACGATCTTTTCTATTGATACAGCGATACAGGACCTCATGCAATGAGGGGACCGCTATATACTCATATACTAGTTACTTTTGCAAAACAAATATATATTCTATCATTTTCCAATATTCTGGATTTTTTAAAATTTTTTCGGATTTTTTTGAAGACTTTTTTAAATCACACTGCTACGCCGCTACGTATCTCCGCTACCACTACGTATCGCCCGCTACATATCGTTTCGGCGGCGGGCGCAGCGCTATTTTCATCCTTGCTTATTAGATCTAGAACTTTGCTTTATTGGAATTGTTTCCCTAATAAACTCTATCTAAAGCATTGTAATCCCTCCATAAAATCTCTCGTTGAGCTTTTCTCTTGGTTATTTGTTTGTGTTGTGAGACCAAGACGGTTTTGATCCCTATGAATCCCTATTTGTAAGCCTTTGGCTTGGAGAGTAGTTCATTGGTTATTCTTCCCTACCTGTGCTGCCTCAAATTTACATTTCATTAAACTAGAGCATGCACAACCAAAGATATCTACTTCATATGTTAGATTTATAGCCAACGTGCGGAAATGATACAAGGACATTTCTTTTATCCCATGCTGTGGATAAGATGTGTGCGTGTGTGCATGCTGGAAAGTATATGCTGGTGTCATAAATTAAGTCAGCCATTTTTGCATCTGCACACAAACTCATGGAGAGATTGATTGATTGTTCTCCTCTCTGGCAATTATTAGGCAGCATTCTGTTGCGTTTCCTTTTCCATTATGTTTTATGCATTCTACTTGTAGTATTTGTCCATCCTGGTATGGTAGATGCTTTCTAGTTCCACACTTTGCATTTTCATTTGCACATAAACTCTGTCCTTGGGCATCCACTCAATAATTTTCTATTCTTTGTTTATCTAAATTCATTCGCGTTCCTTTTCTTGCTCTATTTTTTGAATGATTCTCTTCATGTTGTATAAAGTTATTACCTTGATGTTCCAAAACCATATGCATACATTTCTTTTTGCTGGCAACACGACTTGAACCTACAACCCCAAGGTTGCAACAGGGTGTGCCTTTCATGGTGCCGCACGCTCTTGTCAAACCTTATACATATATTTTAGTATGAGTAAATGTTATGGGGCTCTATATAGGATTTCTTTTAGATGAAATAGCCCTCAATTTATTCTGTTGGATGAAAATGTGCACATCAACTCTTTGATGGTGGGGACTGACCAATGATGGGATAATGGTGAAAATTATGGAGGGGCCCATCCAAATGTTGGAATAAGGCAATTCCATCTTATGTCGGAAAGGCAGTCGGGCCCAATAGATGGAAACACAATAGTGCCATTCAACAAAACAAACTGTTGTGGGGGCTCACCTAATATCAAATCATGATAGGGCGCACTCTTTTGATATGAGGACATTGAATCCATGCCAATGATGGAGAACTTGATGGAGAAGGTGGGGCTGTTAGGTGATGTGAAGATGGCGGGTCCACTTAGGGATGGAACTATAACGGGTTTATTCTATGAATGGAAACACAATGGCACCCTCTACATTGAATTGATCACAGTGGGCCTACTCGATGAAAATCATGGTGGGTTCACCAAAATTATGGAAAGCATCAGATACAAGAGGTGCTATGAATGACAGAAAATTGGTGGGTTACCCATTGATTTTTCTCATCATTGGCTGGCTCCTTTTTTCATTATTGGATGGTTCCATCCTGATTTTTAACTTTGTGGAACTTATTATTTGGTAGGCCAGCAATATGGTTCCATCTTTGTGTGCATCCTGATGTTTCCATCTTTTGGTTCCACCAATGTGTCTTGTCATTTGGGGACCCTACTATGACTAATTATTATTATTATTATTATTATTATTGTTATTATTATTATTGCTTTGGGCTGACAGACCATGATTATGTAGTTAGTTACTATATGGGCATTGGATTGTTCTTGATTTTGCTAATCCTGATGGTTGATTTTTTTAGGTGTTAGGGCTGCTGCTTGTTACTTCAGCTCGAGATCCAGGTATTGTTCCTCGTGCATCGCATCCACCGGAGGAAGACTTAGGCCAATATCCAGTTGAGGCTGGTGGTAGACAGACACCCGGTCTACATTTTTCTCGAACCAAAGAAGTTCTGGTTAATGGTATACCTGTAAAGATTAAGTATTGTGATACTTGCATGCTATATCGTCCTCCTCGTTGCTCTCACTGCTCTATTTGCAATAATTGTGTGGAGCGTTTTGATCATCATTGCCCTTGGGTTGGGCAATGCATTGGACAGGTGTGGTTTAATATTTGCTTGTTTGAAAGGTTGAAGATCTGGTATAGTAGTTTGGATGATGTATGTTTTATGCATTCAACTGACTCAATCAGGCATGCACCTTGCTTGCATGGTTGCACCTGGCTCCTTGCCCTTGAGGCTTCAAATGGACTTTGCAGTTTGGTTGCACCTTGACTACCTTGGGTTTGGCATCAGTTAGTCAAGCAAGCATGATTGTTCTAGACTGTAATGTTAGTGGTTAACAATTATGCTTTTATTTATATTATAAATTTTTAGAGATGTGTCTAAAATCTTGTGGAAGGTAGATTTCAAAATATTCTTCCACTGTTGGCTCCCTATAGATTGTTCCTAGTAATGAGATTGTCATCAAATAAACAGGTAACGCTTGTGGAAATTCACCTAAGAAACAAAGATGGATCACTGACTTTGTCTAAAGCCATTTTGAAGAATTTTTAATGAATGAAAATCTTAAAAAGAAAGCGAGGACAGTATTGGAGAAAGTGAAGACAGTATTGAAGAATGAATTGTGTCGATTCCCATACTCTCTCTCTCTCTCTCTCTCTCTCTCTCTCTCTCTCAGTTTGGGGGATTACAAATCAAGAATATAATCAATCTAAGGGGTTGCTTGTTTGTAGTCATTTATACATGCAGATAAGGGGGATTACACATCATCACATTTGTTTGTGCTTACTTATGCATGTGGGATGCATAAGTGAAATGTGAATTGTGTAAATGAGGTCATTTACACACCAAAGTTTTTGTACCTAGTTCACACCTCGACAAAGGCATGAGTACAGTCTATTTAACAGTGATTGCATTCTTGCTGGCTCCATCAACCACCTTTATTCTCGTTACCAAGGATATAAATATCGGCCGATACAAAGCGTATCGGCCGATAAATCGGGCGTAGCGCCAATGGGCGCTATGCTATTTGGAAAATATCGCCGCTCACAAATGTATCGGCTGATACGTATCGGCTTGGGGGGTTAAAACCCCCCAGCCGATTTTTTGACCCACTTTTTCCCTTTTAACTTTTATCCTCTCCCTCTTCACTGCTCCAAGCCGTTTTCCTTGCCTCCATTTTTCAAATCCTCTCAAAAAAATAGTAAAATCATCAACAAAAACATTCAAAGCAATGTGATTCCTGGAAGACATTCCCTTTGGTATTAGATTAGAGTTAATCAGCAAGGTATTCCTCCATTATAAGGTCTTTGCTCTTTAAGTAGATTAGTATATTGTTTTTCTATGAAGTTTGAACATAGTTTATCTTTCATTCTTGAATGAATCTTGATGAAATTTGTTTATAACATTTTTTTTTATAAGCCTTAAGTTACTATTTAAGTTGACATAACTAAACAACATGAATCCATATGAAAAACATTGATTATTCATATTCTTTTCTATTGATACAACGATACAAGATCTCATGCAATGAGGGGACCGCTACATACTCATATATTAGTTGCTTTTGCAAAACAAACACATATTCCATCATTTTCCAATATTCTGGATTTTCTGGAATCTTTTTGGATTTTTTTGAAGACTTTTTCAAATCACACCGCTAGGCCGCTACGTATCGTTTTGGCGACGGGCCGCTACGCCCGCCGCAACCGCTATTTTCATCCTTGCTCGTTACTGTGGGCCCCATATCTGTAATCTGGATTATTAAATTTGTTAATTGAATTAATAAACCCGAAGATGATGGGGACATCGTACCCAATTCCCCCAATCCATACAAGGTTTATTGGAGAAGAATGCGCAGGGCAGTGGATCAAGCTATGATCTAGATGGATGATCAATATCTAAACTTTGATCGCAAGGAAGGCATAAATCCTCCGTTGGATTATCACCCAAAGGAGATCCGGCGATTGGATTTTGGATAATCGTATTTGTGGAGAGATGAGGGCCCCATGTGCACAATTTCTTTGAAGGCCCCCACATTGGGAAGTTTCACATGGGTTGAAATAAAGATCTTTTAAATTAAAGGTCCCATGTTTTAATTCTTAATAGTCTTTGTTAAAGAAAAGGGGCCCGTATTTTAAATATTTTAGTTTTATTAATAGACTTAAGTGAGGAGGTGGCCACCACAAGTTAAAAAAAAAAAGTGCACAAACATGTTGTGCACAAATTGTGAGATTATATGCAACAAGCTTGCGCACAAATCTCGAGGGGATCTCCCTCCCTCTCCTTTTTTTCCTTTTTTTCTTGTTTTGTTTTTCTTTTTCCTTTTTTAGTTGGAAGGGTTATTGTATTTTAGATTTGGGAATTTTCTTTCTTCTTCATGCTATGTTATGAATTTGATTATTGAATAAGAAAAAGGGAGATTGCTTCTTCTTCTTCTTCTTCTTGGGTTTGCAAACTACCTTTCTTGTCTAACTGCCATTAACGCCTCCTACGACTGGAATTTGGTAAAAGCCTAACAAAGTTAACCACTATCTTTTCTACTTTTCCCTTTTGCAGAGTTTTACTACAACCATTATGATTTCAAATCTGTTAAATAGATGTTGAGCCAATACCTTTAGATTTGATGATGAATATGTAGTTCTTATTTTCCCATAAATACTTTTCTTATAAATCACAACCCTAAGTGTTGGAAGTTCTATCTTCTATTAGGATCTTACCCCTCAAATCAGAGGATTTTACTGTGGGATCTGAGAAAAGGTTTTTTAGATCTATGGCTGATTCATTATTTTGGAAATTTGTTTACACATGGTTGGCATGATTTTAATTTTCTTTGTTAATTAATTTTATTCCTGATTGCATTGCATCCCAGTAGAGCAGATTTCTTGTTATCCTGCATCGGAAGACCTTGAAGTCGATTATCTTAGATGTTAATAGTTTTTATGTAATTTGTGAAAAGTAGCATAACTATAGATCTAATTTTCTGCATATGGGCCCCCAATTCATGATCTGAGCTGTTCAATATTCTAGTATTAATGGTAAATATTATGATTTTTACTTCCATATCTTAATTCTTCATGGACTTTGAGAACTTTGTGAAAAGCTTCTAGAGGCAAGGTCTTGGACTTGACATGGAATTGACAACACTAGGGTAGTGCATATATGATTATGACACTAACACATAGCTCACAATGAGTTATCCAGTGCCAGATGAAATTTAATGCCATGCTGCTTATGGATAAACTTGTCTATCTTAGTGAGCATCATCAATTATGTGAATTATAGGTTTGAGATGTAGACACTTGAGCATCAACAATTTGGGATGGAAGGGAACCACTAGCAACGTAGTTGCTTTTGTCTTCTTCTCCAGATGCTTTCTCATAAGAGAGACATTAAATTCGTGGTTTTATGGATAAAGAAATGGAACTAGCTCAAAAGTGTCCATTTGCAGAACCAAATTTAGTACCTGAAATTTGTTCCAACAAAGAGAGTTACATGTTGAATAAAACAGCAGAACAAGATATTTGTGGAGTAAGTTTAATTAGCCTTAAGAGCCTGACCCCTTCTATTACTTTCGTGAGTAGGTAGCGCGCTCCTAGGAGTACCAAACAAATCTACAACATTAAAAATATCTCATACAGATTCTGCGTGTGAATGTCAAATGATGGTTGCATAGGTTATTCCATTGTTCAAGGTCAGGTCATCTAGGGGCCTTAAACTCAGATCCTAGAAGTCAGTGGAATCACAGAAATCTTTGAAAACTATTAGTTAAAGACTACTGGTATTCGCAACAAAGGATGCCTTCATAACAAATAAATGATCTAGTGGGTGGATGAGATGGATATTTGATCGTTATCTGAGCATTTTCAGGAAGGGCTTATTGCTTGGCACGGTTTTTTTGGTGAGTTTTGGGGAAGTGGGCACATGTAAACCACATAAAGTTTGATCTTCGAAGTGTATTTTTTGGATTTTGTTTTGTTACTATTTACCATGATGGTCTGCTAATGATATTAACTATCAACAAATCTTTTTATGAGAGAGAGATAGAGCTTTCATCAAATTTTTTGTTTTTTTGTGCATTTATGTACCTATGATTTGGTTGTGGTTATTGTAATTTGCTTAATTGTACCACCTCTGTTTATGTGCAGCGCAATTACCGTTATTTCTTCCTTTTTGTTTCTTCCTCAACACTACTTTGCATCTATGTATTCTCCATCTCAGCGCTGTATATGAAGATTCTCATGGATGACAATGAATCCTCTGTTTGGCATGCAATGAAAGAATCTCCTGCGGCAGTGATACTCATGGCCTATTGCTTCATTTCTCTTTGGTTTGTTGGTGGCCTTACTGGTTTCCACTTATACCTTATAGGAACCAACCAGGTCAATTTTCTTGTCCTGTTTTGACTCCATTTAAATTTTAATCCTTCTTTTTTTTGTGTGCGTGTATGTGTAATGTCTGCCCTTCACGGACTTTTTTCCCTCTAATTTTGGGATGGCATCAATCCCAAGATCTGTATAAAATTACTTTAATTAAGAACTCTGGATAAGATATTCAAAATTGCTAAAAAAGAATTGATATTTCACACGAGCAAGGGCCTTGTTGAAGTTGTCAGCTATGTGGAGCTTTAGTAACGTAGGGCAGATTGATGGCCTTGTTGTCACATGCCTCTCGCATGAGTGACAAAACACTTAGGATTTGAATATAAGATGGTGGGTGCAATTCCTCAAACATGCATGTGGATTATATCAAAACAATTTGTAGTAATGTGCCTATGCGATGAAAGGGAAGAATTTTTCTTTTTACCCAGTTTACAACTAGAATAGTCAAACAAAATATATTTAAAAGAACAAGTAGGTTTATTCATAAGTAATCCTCTATGCAATAAAGAAAACAAATTTTGAGTGTTTTGATGACCAAGACGCTTATGGCATAACAAACAGTCTTTATTCAAGGGAGAAAAGAAAGCAAACAAAGCTTTATTCCTAATTGCTGTTGTCATACGAAGAGGAAAAAGCCTCATGCACTTACGTCCCTTCCCTATTGGCGCAGCCACAATCCACGATTGAGAAGAATAGATCAATCTTCCGAAGGATTGATTGAATCCAAGATGGATCCTTGCCTTAAGGCACAAACATAACCAAGAAACACACCATAACCGAAGGAAAAACCCAATCTAAATATTATTAATTATCAAAAGCATAATAAACTACATTGAGGTCTCTCTTATTTATAGAGTAGCAAATCTAGTTCTTGATAAGCAAGACTTACTAATTAAAACAAAGTACTTCCTAATCCTATTAAGTAGGAAATAATAATAGTAGGATATTATAGAAGGTGCCATATTAGCTCTTGGCCAATTGGACCTATAATCGAACCCAGTAGACTAGGTTGACTTGATGGTCAATGTTTGGAGATTTGCAACACCGATGCAAGGTGCTGTTGTGCGACGAGGAGCGAAGGTGCTGTGGTAGTCCCCTGATAACCAGGTACGCCCAGTGCACAGATCTCTTCTTCTTCTCTTCTCTTCTCTCTCTCTCTCTCTCTCTCTCTCTCTCTCTCTCTCTCTCTCTGATGGGGTTGGTGACAAGATTCGAAGGGCTGATGAAGGCTGGGGTCATTCCAAGATGGCTGGGTGGGTTGGGAATGGGTCGAGGGTGGGTTTGGATGGTTCAGGAATAGCTGGGATGGGCTGCGAATGGTAGTAGTGGGTTGGGCGGCAACAAAGGGTTGCACGTGGGATGGATTGGGTCAGAGATTGGATTGATTGGGGTTGGAGATGGTCTTGGATTGGGTTCAGTGTGTGTAGGGGTAGGTTGAGTGTGGATCGTGATGGGTTGGGTGAGTAAGGATGATGTGAAGATGATCGAGAGGGTTCGAATGACTAGGGTTTATGGAAGTGGTTTTTTTTTTTTTTTTGTGGTGTTGTTGGGGGGGGTGGGGTGGGGGGGGGGGATATGATTGGGATGATAGTGGTCTGGATGAGGTTTGGGGTTTGTGGTGGGTTTAGGGAGAGGGTTTTGGAGTGTCAATGGGTCCGAAGAGGGCTGAGGGTCGGTAGAGGGGTTTCAATGGATGGGGTTAGTTAGGCATTGAAAGGGTTGGGGTTGTGAGTTAGGGTTCTCGGAGGTGCGAGGGATATGAGATTAGGGTCGGATAGGGGGCTGTTGATCGGCAGAGGGAGTTTCAATGGTAGGGGATGATGATTGGGATGATGATGCTAATGGTGGAAGATGGATGGGACGAAGATGGTGGTGGGTGCAATATGTGCAGGGGATAGAATCCAGAAGGGACATTTGTCCTCCCGGCGATCGCTCTTCGTCTCTAATACCAATTGGCATAACCACGTTCCATGATCGAGAAAAATAGATCAACCTCCCAAAGGATTGATCGAATCCAAAATGAATTCCTGCCCTAAGGTGCTAACATAACCAAGAAACACACCATAACTGGAGGGAAAACCCAATCTAAATATTATTGATTATCAAAAGCATAATCAACTACATTGAAGTCTCTTTTATTTATAGAGTAGCAACTCTAATTCTTGGTAAGCAAGACTTACTCATTAAAACAAAGTACTTGTACTTCCTAATCCTATCAAGCAAGATATGATAGTAGTAGTAGAATAATTATAGAAGGCGCTATAGTAGCTTTCAACCAATTGGGCCTATGACTGAACCCAATGGACTGGGTTGACCCATGGGTCAATGTTTGGGCCCAATTGCCTTCTTGGGCTGGGTCCATACTGCATCACCTATCACCCTCTCCAAGGCTTGATTCTGCATAATACAACCAAAGGAAGAAAATGAGACTTGACAATTTTTTTCAATTAATTGGCCAATTGAAAGAAGATTAAATGATTAATAGACAAATGAGGAGATAAAGCACATGCTTTAACGTTAGAGAATGAGTAATGGCACCAATAGCATTAATCAGAAGAGATCCACCATTTGCGGTATGGATTTGTTAATGGTTTGATGTCCAGAGTCCAAATAACGATGAGAGGTGTTGGTGACTTACCTGATATGCCAAGAGCAGAAAAGTCAGATTGAATCATCTACTGAACCATTTTAGGGATTATAGTATTGGAAGGCTATGGGGCATGACTGAAACAATGTTGGAAGAGCCTGCATCTGTGGTGCCACGAAATGCTTCATTAGCCTGATTTTGTAGTCACTTGCAACATGTGTCCGGCCTTCTTGCAATAGTTGCAAAATTTGTTCTTGCACTGAGTTGCTATATCTATTCTTTGCAGTGGAAACCGTGTTTTGCTTATATCATGGCCTTTTGTTTGAGCAGCATTAGCAACATCATGAGTATCTGATGATATTCCTATTTTTTTAATGTGAGCTTGGTGATGCAACATTTGCATTGCTCTTTTCTAAGCAACTCTCCAACACAAGCAGGAACACGGCTCATCAAATTGGATCTAGCTGGTTCAAATTCTTTTCGTAATTTCGTAATGAAACTGCTCCCTTTGACTATTCTTAAGTAATTTTTGTAGGCGAAGAATACCTTCATCCTGTGTAGTGGTGTATACTATTTCCATAAATTCAGAATAATACTCCAGAATTGATTTGTATCCTGACTGTAATTTGATATCTCAAGTTCCAATTGGAACCATCTGGCTGGATTAACTTGATTGTAAACCCTTTTAAGATGCTTCCAAATTTCTTTTTTATATGCCTGTAAATTGATCACACAGTGTGGATCCACAAATCTCAAGATCCAAGTGATGATTTTAGCATCATTTATGACCTATTTAGCAGATTTATTTGCATCAGTTGCTTCAGTCCTGGTTCCAGATATATGTTCCCAAAGATCTTTTCCAGTTAAAAACATCCAAATGTGGAATTCCCAAGAAAAAAAATTTTCCCATTAAATTGAATTGGCAGCACTTCAGATTCTTTAGCCATTATAGAGTGAAAAATTTGCTGAAATAATCAAATCTTTTTGAAGAGAATTTTCCACTTGCCTGGATACACTTCAACTAACTGTTGATTAATCGCAAGTTTTACACATGGTTAACTCCCCCACTCATGTAGAACAATGATCAAGCAAATTGATTTCAGCCATTGTCAAATCATGGGATAAGACCCATCAGTTCGGGTTCAGGAGGGGTGGGCCTTATATTGCAGATTTCAAGTGGGCTAATGTAAATTCTCTTGTTAAGATGATGGAAAGTTGTATTGGGATCATGACAATGCAATAATCATCTTGGTGACTCCTGATACTGTATGTAACGGCCATTAAATGATGGTGGCAGCAGATACAACCACAAGTGCAGTGTGTTTAACACGGTCCTTTTTATTATCCTCTTCAAGACTTCCTACTCTGATTATTGTTACTCCTGTTGTCACAATTGTCTTCAATATCTTCTCTACCTATTATCAAACTAATGATTATTGAATTTTCCATGCTTAATTAATTGTCTTCTTCAGTTTCTTCTTCTTCTTGAGTTTCTTATTGATTTCACACTTAAATGATTTTGCAGACCACATATGAAAATTTCAGATACAGAACTGATAACAGGCTTAATGTGTATAACCGAGGTTGTGTGAATAATTTCCTAGAAGTATTCTGCACGGGGGTAAAACCATCAAGAAACAACTTTCGTGCTTATGTACAAGAAGAGGTTTCAAGATCTCCTGTGCCTCGTGCTCGGGAGACTGAAGATGATGATACCACTGTGGATCCACGCACTAAAGTTGAAGATGATCTAGACATTGGAGGGGATATACTGAAGATCTCTCAGCGTCGTAACTTTGAAGAACTAGATGAGGAGATTCGTGAAAGAGGCAGCAATGGGTCACATGATGTTGCTCTGGATGTAGAGTGTTTTTTTGGTTCAGATCAGCAAGCTCAGATGGTCAGGCCTGAGGATCAGCACTCGAGCTGGGGTACTAGAACTGGGGGTTTGGAGATCTTACCCGAGGCTGCCACTGAGAGTCAAAGTAACCCAAGGAAGGAAGCTCACCAGTAGGCTGATTGTGGATTGGTAGGACTGATGTGCAAACTAGTTGCATTCAGAATTGAATTGACCCCGTTTTGCTTGATTGAAACGGTTTCATCCAGGTTGTTTTTCCAGTGAAGATGTTTGTGGTGACTTAGGAAGTACAGTTATGTTTGGGGAACTTGTGCAGATCTAAGTTTTATTTCTTTGCAACACAGTATGCTGTTAGTTTGCAAATGTTGAAGAAGGTATGGATGGAAACGTCATCTGTTCTTTTTTAATATTTTGATATCCACCTTTTTACTGAGGTTTATGATTTGTGAATCTTAATGTCGGTTTAATTCTTTTTGTACAATTACTTGTTCTTAGAGCTGTACATGGTTCTGCAGTTTGTTCCTTGCATTGAACCGTAGACAAGTTTCGTTATTGGATGAGCAAAATCAACCTAAAATACATTGTGAGCTCCTAAAAGTTTTCCACTTATAGCCATGTTTTCACCATCCCCTCAATTAATCATGCCGTTCCTCACTACTACATTTAATGTCCTCGGATGAAGGACCATTGTCTAATGAACTGTCACTATGATGTTGGCCCAAACTTCATCAGTACTAGCCACTCACAAAAATCCCTTAGTCAAAATTCATTCAGGATGGTATTTGTTGAAATGGGACCATTTATGAAATTGATATATAATTGGAACCTACAAGAAATCAATGAATTAGGATGCCAGGAGGCAATTCTAGTGCATAGTAACAGCAGTATGTTAAATAGGATTGCAAACAAGCAATCCTTGCACATAATCCGGTAGACCTAGTTGCAAGGAACTTTGAATACCTGTTATATTTAAGGGAAGAGAATGACAGTTTTAACTGATGGCTCAGTGGATCAATCTAGTTTTGGATGGTTGAGGTCATGTGCTAATCATCATCGGTAAAGCCATGTCCAACCATGTCAAGGTCAGATACATGAATTCTGTTTAGTTCAAATGTTGGTGTCATCAGATACTACAGATTTAAATGTATTAATTTCTTCTCATGAGTTGAGAATGAACTTTGCTTGCTGATAAATGTTTTTATTAGGTTGGTTGGTATTAGGGCCTCCTTGAAATGTGACACTACTTTGATACAGAGGCATACAGGTACATTACTCTTGGAGCGAGTGTTCTTATGTCTCCATATAATTTATAGCACTCAACTTTCAGTAGATTTAACGTGCGTAATGATGCCTACCATCTCATTAGCCATAGGAGTGCTTATAAATCCACGGTAGTCGCTTTAAGAACTACTAATTAAATCCTAGCCCCAGACCAGACCACCAAGGCAAAATCTAAGGAATTTTAAAAAATATATCCCCTTCAAATATTGACAAATGCATTCAGTGATACCAGTGAATCCTTACAGCTATTATTCAATATGCTTGTAGATGTAGACATAAACTGAAAGGTTTACCAAAAATCAGAAAAATATGTTTATCTGGCTTGTCGATTGTGTCTGCTGTTCACCATATGATGCTTACTTGTATTCCATTTTTTTTTACTTTTCACTATATCAGTTAATGCTTTCACAAATATCGACAAATGCCCATGTTGATGATGGAGAATGCATCAACAAGGGAGCCAGAGAAGTGATGGGGGTCGAGGGAAAAGATGAAGTGGCAGCTGGGGAGTTGAACTATAACCCTTGTAATTGATTGTTCACGCAAACTAGACACTTAGGTAGAGTTCTTTCAATTTACCATTGCTTCTCAAAGCAATAATAACAACAACAACAGGAAAAAGATCTATGCAGGTGCATTTTCAATTTGCTTGTAAAGAAACTGTCTCGACAGCCCCAAAAACAAATCAATGCGCAAAGCGCTTACCCCTGCAAGTAGCCAATAGAAGTAATCAAGATGTGCAGAATTAAGATTGTTAACTAGCCATCCGGAGCTGATCCCCACAATGGTTATAATTCCCCTATTTAAAGAAGGTTCCCATGCCGATGATGCAAAGATAAGCTGCAGCTCCAATGCTCCATAGCCCGTCTGGCATTTGATCATGAACTCTTGAAGACCCACGGGGGTAATGACATCTGCGACGCCAAGAATCATGTATTGCGGCAGCAACCACCAGACACTCATGAGAATAGTTACATTTGGGTGATCGACTAGTCCAAGTTCTCTTACTATTTTGAGCCTTTGACTCTCTACAAGCGCTGCTGCGATCATCAAAATTGCGGTAAAAAAATATTCCAACTCCGATTCTTTGGAGCATCGTAGCCTGACGAGGTTCCAGTTATCATTCTAGCAATAGGAACAATAAACCAATCGTAGATGAATACTGTCACAACTGCTGTTTGGCCTCCAGCCACCTGGAGAGACACAGCGGGGACAACAATGGTGCCAATCTTTCTATCCAGTGGCTACCTTGCTTGATGAAGGTGTTTGTTTGTGCAAAAACTACTGCATAGATCAAACAACTGGCTCAAATGGGGACCAAGCCGAGAATCATTTTCACTTCTTCTACTTGAGTAGTAGAGCATAGCCTCCATTTGTTCTTACATCCAATGGATGACTGATGTGGGGTTGTTCTATTTGTCCTTATTGACGATCCTATAGTTTTTTTAATTTATTTCATTATGTGGCAATCAGATGGTTAGGAATATATGCAATGTTTCATCGCTTACTTGAATAGTTAGGTGAAAGCAAGAGGCCTCCTTTCAGGATCAATACCCATATTTTCTCCTTCCCAGCAAATAATGTTCATTGTTGAAGGAAGGTCAGACTTGCGAGCTGCAGCCACTAGGACTTGAGCCACACGGGTCAATCAGCTTCCACTTGGAGCCTGTTTTCGATACAAATTTCCGCCCAGGAAAGAGAACAAGTGCAAAGGCCATAACAATGGTAAGAATACAGTAGCCAATGGTCCATCCAATATTCTCTTGAACGTAGAACAAGATCAACATCACAGAGGCTCCACCACCACATATCCCAAGATACCACCAATTGAAGAAGGAATTCTTGGCTCTCCTCTCTCCTTCACTTTCCTCTTTGAACTGATCTGCGCCAAATTCTGCTTGTGCCCGCCTAGACCCATTGCAACCAAATAAAGAGAGATGAAAAAGAGTGGTTCTTTGATTTGGCTGTGAGTGGCAGCCACTGCTACAGTCAATGTTGCAAGTCCCTGCAATCAAATTCTACTTTGTTATTTGGAAAAGTGATTTTGCCTGCTAAGTGATACAAGAACTCAAAATTTAATTTTGGTGGACATTGGACAGAAACCAATTTGAAATGTGTGTGGTCAGGGACCTTTATAATACTGGACCACTTCTTTTCTGTGAGAGGATTGGCCACCGTTAGATGTTTGATGGCTAGAAATTTCAAAAGTTGCATGTTTGTTTATGTGTAGCACAGTAGGAGGGAAGTGGATTTCATGTAATGAAAAGGTAGAGGTAAGATTTAATGAAGTAAAAGTAAAGTGCAGTAAAATGCTTTTTCAGATTATCTGAGGTAAAGTAAAGGGGGATGTGTGAGAGAGAGAGATTAAAAGTCACTTCTTTTTTTTTTTTATTCACTTCACTTCACCACTAGTACGACGTACACTTTTCTAAGGTTAAAACAAAGTAGCATGCGGTGAAGTTTCTTGTGAGAAATGTCACATCATGGGATTATTACTTTCCCACTTAACCTTTTCAACAAAATAAAGTGATGGTTGAAACTATCATATCTTAACCAACTTTTGTATTGCTTTTCTTCCACGTGGTAAACGAACATACTGTATATTGGGATTTCGCGATAGAGCAGAAGTGGAAGGATTTGGCCTTAGAATGTATTTTTACATGATTTTTTTGGTAATCCTTTCTTCTAAATTTGGATCATGCTGCAATATTATTTAAATTATATCACCTTTAACTAATTTAATTTAGTTCTCTTTTATCTTCCTCCCACTTTAATCTTGTTTTACTTTGGGCGCATCAGTTCCTAGTTCATGGCCATCTTAAATAATATTTTTTTATCCAATTGGAAGGTGGGGTTTTAGGGTTGTCACCAGTGATTTTGTTTGAACTAGTGCCCTAGGAGGGGACAGAATGGTTCGATTGGGAGAATCAGATTGGAATTTTGCAAAGGCTCTGTTATACTTATACACACCTTATAAAAAGACTTCACCAAGATTTACTTTTCTCACCAGAGGACTCCCTCTCATCAGCCAAAGTCTACTTTACTCACCAAAGACGCTAGAGCCACGGCACCCTAAATTTAAAAAAAAATGAACAGAGAAAGAGGAGGCTATTTACTTTCAACGGTTTGGATTTCCATATATACATAACAGTGGGCCCTACTGAAGCTGGCACCACTTGTGGATAGCGTGGAGAAGAAACGTGTGAAGCGCGGGAGAAACGAATAGATATAACTAATGAAGCCAATAGAGAGCATGTCATCTTACCTCCCATGCCATAATGGTCACATGGAAATGAAGACGTGCACCACCCTAAAAAAAAGGCCCATCCCACCAACTTCACTTGTTAATGATGGGGGATTAATGGTGGAGATTAAGCTATCAGTGATGAACAGATGATCTTGGTAGGCCCCATTAAGATGGTGTATGGACTATCTCGCCTATCGCCGTGGATTTTTGATGGTTTGAAGTAGAGGGCGATTGAAAAGTAGAGGTGCCTACATTGTGCCACTGAAATTAATCCCACACCACATTATGTGGACCTGGGCTGATCGCCCCAGTTTGATTGGCAAAACCCCCAAATAGGATATGTGCTAGACGGCAATGCTGTCATTACTCGTAAGTCGCCGACCCACATTCAACTCTTGAAAGGCAAAAACCCCATTTCCTCTCCATCTTTAATCTCTCCTTCACCTCCGACGGCTTGGGCCCCTTTGTTTCTCTTCGGAAGCAATATGGCAGGTATTTGCCTCTCAATCTCTTCTCTTCTTTCCTCTCTAATTCTCTCTCTATTCTCTTAAATCATTACTGTGGCATAGAAATCGATAGGAAATGGACTATTTTCAGATTTCTAGATGCCTTCATAAGAAGTCTAAAATTATTTAATTTTGATTTTTAAAACTTTTGGATTTATTTGAATTCCTATTTTTGGTTTTTTGTTTTGTATTTTCATTTATTTTTATTTATGTGTTTCTCTGGGCATTTGATTGTTGGATAAGAGAAGAAGGCACATTCAAATCAATATTTAAAATTGCAACCTTTTTTTTGGGTCTTGAAAGAAATTATGAGATAATTTGTTTCTTAAAATGTTGGGATATGCTTAAGTCTTTATTGGTTTTTCTATAGATTAGTTCTTTAAAGTAGGACTCAATATAGGAAAAAGGACTAGCTAAAACCCATTAGCTTTTTTTCTAACGTCGGAACAACAACAACTTTTTTTTTGTTTCTTTTTTTGAGGAATGGAACAACTTGTTAAATATTAAGTTCTTTTCATTTATTTCTTTTAATTGGTTTTAATTTACGATCATCTGTCCCGTCTAAATGAAAATTCTAGGTCAACCATTGCCCGTAGTCTACCCTTAGTTTTCTTACTTGTTAATATAGAAAATGTTAGAATTGAACATAAACATGATAATTTTATTAATTTAAACGTGATTTAAAGGAAAATTTAGGACACCCATATTCGAATCCATGTCCTAGATTTTCCAAAGTACATAATCTTATCGCCGATTCCCTTATCCGTGTCCGTATTCATATTCATATCTGGACATCATAAAAGAGCATACATATTGCTACTCATGAATAATATTAAAAAAAAACTACAAAGGGCTTAGGGGACCACTCTGGCCAATATATTTATTTGGATTCCATTTTGTTCCACAACCAATCAAGGGGATTTTTTGAAAAATCCCTTTTACTATTTTCCCACGAAATGCGATATTGCTCTTTGTTTCTAATACGATCCCAATATCGTATCATTTAATATTTGACAAAATGAAAGAGAAAATAAGAAGAGATGGGAAAATGACTCTTTCAAGTAGGACCGGAGTTCCTTGCTTATTGCTGAATAATTCTTGATATGAATACAAATTCAATATTGCTATTGCACTCATCTTTAAATAACTACAATTTCTTAGTTAAGCCTTAAACAAAGCTTAATCATAAACATTTCTTATATTTAAATAAGAAAAGTAATAAATATTGTATAGTTGGGTAGTGAATAATTCTGGCTGACTGGGCTGCATGTAAAGGTGGTAAATGCAACATATATGGATATCTATTACTTTCTTCTTCTTGTTTTCCTCTCCTCTTTCCCCCCACCTTCTTTGATGAGTTCATCAACCGAAATAAATCAACTGTGCTTTTACCCAGCAATAGGCATGTGTGTGAAGCCAAGTGCTGACAGCACTCAACAATGTAATTGAAAAGGTGGAGAGTTATCATTCACTAAGCCCAACTCTCACTGATATTAGCGATATATTGGAAATATTATGATAATAAAACAATATCACTTAGTTCGATGGTTTCTTGATTATATCATGATTTTTTTAATATCATAGAAATTTAAAATATCACAAGAAACTCTTAATCAAAAACATGATTTTTCTATATTTAGGATTTGAACTTGTACACTCTATGCACATAACCATGTCGCTAATCAGCTCATAATGGAGCAAACAAAATGATTTGAAAAAAGCATGTTAAGATTATTTTTTATTTCCAATTATTTAAAGGGCAATTTTTAAAAAATAATTCCAGAAATACAAAAGAAAGAATCCCAAATTTGAAAATATTTAAGGGACGATAATTTCACGAAACCAATATTTGTGACAACTCGACTCACCACAATTACATGGGCCCACTGTCTAGCCCAAAAATATAGGCATGATATGAAGATCTGTATACAGTTTGCATCCTTCGCCACAACAGAAAGTGGGACCCTGTATGGTGGTGAAAGTACATCTTTAAGAAGGCTTGGTTATAAGGATACCCTGAATACCTCTTACTTAAGGAGAATATTTCGGAATAAGCTAGTCGCATAAGCTGTATGATTTGATAGCTCATTGGATCATTCTATGTAGTATTGATGGTCATATATGCTAATCACCATCATCATCACGATCATACATCATCAAAATCTTGTTTCAACTATATTAGGTCAGCTAGATGAATTTTGTTTAGATCATTTGCTAATGACATCACAAGTTAGGGATGTAATCTTTTCATTTCTACTGATGAAAAACGAGAATGAACATGAATTGCTGATAAATGCTTTAGTTATGAATCACTATTTTGATGCTAAAGGGTACGTGGAGTGAGTATTCTTTTGTCTCCTCCATTATAAGAAGATAGCACTCAACTTTGAGCAAATTCAGTCTGCGGTTGTTTTGAGAACCGTATCATCTCATTAGACATAGAAGCCAAATCAAATCACCAAACAAAATACATTTCTGTACAATGTAAAAATCAAATAAAAATGCACAACCCTGTAAGAACTTATAAATCCGCTCCAGTTGTTTTAAGAATTAACTGATTAAAACCCAACTCCGAACGAGGCCCACAACAGAAGAATCTATTGAAGAACATGATGCAGTTGGTAATTGAACCATTAATCCTTCGTGTAATTGATAGACTCCAAGCACACCACACACACTGGTAGAGTTCTTTCTATTTACTATGACCTCTCAAGGCTACAATAACAACAGGAAAAGATCTATGGAAGTGCATCAGCAAGTTGCTTGTAAAGAAACCGTCTGGACAGCACCAAAAACAAACCAAACCACAAAGTGCTTAGCCCTGCAAGTAGCCAATAGAAGTAATCAAGATGTGCGGAATTAAGATTATTAAGTAGCCATCCTGAACTGCTCCCCACAATGGATATAATCCCACCACTTACGAAGCTTCCCACGCCCATGATGCAAAGATAAGCTGCAGCTCCAACACTTCGTAGCCCTTCTGGCATTTGATCATAGAAGAACTGTTGAAGACCCACCAAGGTAAAGACGTCTGCGACTCCAAGAATCATGTATTGTGGAAGCAACCACCAGATACTCATGGGAACAGCTACATTAGGGCGATCGACTAGACCGAGTTCTCTAACAATTTTGAGCCTTCGCCTCTCTACAAGAGCTGCCGCCATCATCATAATCACAGAAAGAAAAATTCCAACTCCGATTCTTTGGAGCATCGTTAGGCCTGATGAGGTTCCAGTTATCCTTCTAGCAATAGGAACAATAAACCGATCATAGATGAATACTGTCACCACTGCTATTAGGCCTACAGCCACTTGGAGAGATGCAGACGGGACAACAATGTTACCAATCTTTCTATCCAGTGTGCTACCTTGCTTGATGAAGAAGGTGTTTGGTTGGGCAAAAACTACTGCATACATCAAACAACTGACCCAAATGGGGGCCAGCCGTATGAGCATTTTCACTTCTTCTACTTGAGTTGTAGAGCATAGCCTCCATTTGTTCTTAGAGTCATGGGATGCATCTTTCTCATCTAAAAAGGATGCTTTATCTAGAAATCTGCATTTTTCGGATGTGCAGTAATTAGAAGTGATGATTACTGCAACAAAGGTCTATGCATTAAGAGGTGAATATAACCTTACAAGATGTGAGACCCCTCCTACGATACTTGCAAGGCCCTAGGCCTTTATTTTGTGGGTCGGTTTGAGTTATTGGGCTCAAGTCGAGTTTGCTAGATTTAGAGGTGGGTTGTTAGCTCACTTTAGGATTTGATCATCCCATGCAAAGCATATCTGTGTGGGAACCATCGGCGATGGGTGACCTAAACACACCTTGGACCCTTGGCCTCGGCCCATTAACATATTAGATTTTGGCCCAAAAGCCTTTTCTTGAAATTCTATAAAAGTCACAAAAAGAGCAAAGAGTCATTTCTTGTAAATTAGATAACTCTTACCAAAACTTAGCTCTAAATCTCCTTATCACTTTCTCTATTCTCCTTGCCTTTCTTTTGCAACCCTATAGCAACCTTTAGAGAGCCAGCTCTGGAAAGAAAAAAAGATTCATCCACCATCATCACCTCTCCATCTTCATCCTCACCTTTTTATCTTCTCTCTGAGATCGTAGGTAGGTCCTTCTTTTTGCATAATTTATTAGATCTGTGTATTTAGGTCATGCATTCATGTAGAATTTGGTTGTGTCTTTTCGTTGTAAGCAGAGGCTTTGGCTATGTGATTTGTTGGTGATTTTGGCTGCGAATTTGGAGGCAAGCCTTGGATCTCTATTCCAGAGATTTATACTAAAGATCTGATCTCTATTTCAAAGATTTATACTATAAATCTGAGACAAGTAGACAGTTCTAGTTGATGGTATATTGTTTATTGGAATGAATTGGTATAATCCGTGATATTAGAGAATTAAATGGAATTGATTATTATTATTTAAATAATGATAAGAATGGATAGAATGGGTTTCACACTTGCTCAGATAGGAGTGCACATTTAGATGTGATTGAGAAAGAATTCCCCTATTATAGTACAATCGAATCCAAGATGGAATTGATTGTAATGAAGTTAGGATTCAAAATAAGTCAAATCTAAAATTTCGTCCCAAAACCAATTGATCAGACACATGCCCGATCGATCCGATGGGATGTTTTAAGAATTTTATCAGAAATTCGTATTATTTAATTGATCAGATGAACATTTAACTGATCGAATTACCCTTCTAGGATCAATCAAACCGATCGAGCTAAGGCCTGATCGATTGGACCCAAGCCAGATTGATTGGGTAGGGTCTAACCAACTTCTTTATTTATTTATTTCAATTATTCACGTTGACCACTTAGGACTGACCATGGTTGAGGTTTCGAAGGTTTGGCCTTGGAATGAGAGAACCCTAACCATAGATTTATGGCCTTGGACCTAATAATTGCTTGTGTAATAAACTATGGTTGGGCGATTGGCCGAGGACCCTATGGTTGGCTATGTACATACAACGAGTTACCTTGAAACATGAATGGTCATATAACTTCTCGAGATGCTCCTCATGATAAACACCAAATGAGCTTAACTTGCATCGTGGGACTGGATAGTCGTCATGTAGACTGAGTGCATTTAGGAGTATTTATATTAGTCTGCCTAGACTATAGGATGGTTTAGAATCAAACCCATAATCTTAATAACAACAATGGTATGTCTTAGTGTGGATTAGGATTTATAAAATTGGTAGATTGACACAATTCATTCACATAACATACCTCATATTAACATGATTCAAAAAAGAAGACACTTCCGCAGTAATAATACTTGTTTAGCATAATCCTACATTGGTAGGGTCTAGCATGTATATTTTTCAACTGCAGTTGGAGCTGGGCATACGCCATTATCTGTATATCATATTTACAGGGTTTTGCTCATGTTTGTACATCATTTCTGGCTGGCTTGCCCGTGTCTATGCATCAAGACATACTATTCATTTATCAGATTATTCAGCTATACAATTAACACATGCGATCTGTAAGTTTAAGTGAGCAATTGTGTTATAGAATATATCTATCACCTATAACCTTTTATTTGTCAGATTATGTTAATCTGACGCTGTCTTAGTTGGGTGTTTAGGTACCGATGCTTTTACCAAATCGAAGGGTCAAAAGACACAAGAGATTCCGTCAGATGATGAAATTATTGAGTAAAGCGCTACTGACATCGTCCGAGATGTCTTAATGTTGATGTAGATCAGATTATCAATTTCATTAAATAAGGCCATGTTTGGAGGCCACAGTCTGTATAAATTGAACTTATCTTTATTTGGAAATTGAAACTTTAAATGTTATGCTTCATAACACTTGACCATTGAATATTTATTGATATTGATGATTTATTTGATTTGATAATGATGACCAACTACGCAGCATAGGGATTCTTAACTTCCGCGTAGGATTATTGTTGTTTGATCAACAAGCATAACGTCACTTAAGATTTCGATCTACCCGGAATTAGGGCCCGAGTCATATAATCAGTAAATTTTTTTAATTGGCCTAATTCTCACACCCTTGAAACCAGATTTGAATCCAACCCAATTTTGGGAGCTTGACGATACTCATCAACAATCCTATATATTTTTTGTTTTACTTCATGTGGCAATAAGATGGTTGGAATTCAGGACTAATGCAATCTTTCATTTCTTACCTGAGTTGTTTGGTCCGAGCGAGAGGCCTAATTTCACGATCAAAACCAGTGTCTTCTCCTTCCCAGCAAACATTATTCATTGTTAAAGGAAGGTGGGACTTGCGAGCCGCTGCCACTAGGACTTGAGCCACACGGGTTAATGAGCTTCCACTTGAAGCCTGTCTTTGATACAGTTTTCGTCCCAAGAGAGAGAACAACCGACGAGGCCATAACAATGGAAAGAATACAGTAAGCAATGGTCCACCCAACATTGTCTTGAATATAGAATATGATCGACATTGCAGCAACTCCACCACCACATATCGCAAGATACCACCAGTTGAAGAATGAATTCTTGGCTCTCCTCTCTTCTTCACTCTCCTCTTTGAACTGATCTGCGCCAAATGCCTGTACGCAAGGCTTGTGCCCACCTTGACCAATTGCAATTAGACAAAGAGAGATGAAAAACAGTGGTTCTTTGAATTGGCTGGGAGTGATAGACACTGCTACAGTCAATAAAGCAAGTCCCTGCAATCAAAATTCTACTCTGTTATTTGGTAAAATGGTTTTGCTCGCCAACTGATACATAATAATATGGTCAAAGGACATTCAGAGAGAAACCAACTTGAAATTTGGATGGTATTCCTCCCACTAGGAATAGTTGGTCAGGGACCATTTTTTGAGGATTAGTCGACATTAGATGTTTGATAGATATTTCAAAAACTTCATATGGAGATTGGCGATTTGTAGAAGAGCAGATGTGCAGTGATTTTTGCCATAGAATGTGTTTGTTGCATGATTTTTTTTGTTATATATGCTTCTTTTAAAGGTTGAATTCATACTGCCATATAATCTAACGTGTTGACGAAACTTTTTTTCTGCTACATGTGGCTTTTAAATACTTTAATCCAAGTCACTTTTCGCTCTCCCACTTCAATCTTCTTTTACTTGGGGCACATCTGTTCCTAGGACACGACCATCTTAAATAATGTTTCTTGGTCAAATCGGGAGGTGGGTTTATTTTGGGGTTGTGACCAAGTGTTATGATTGAACTGGTGCTCTAGGAGGAGATAGAAAGGGACGATTTGGAGATAGGGGTTTTGGCCCGACCCAAGCTGCACCCAAACTTCCTTTTTTTAGAGAAAATTTTAAATAAGGTCTTAATGTTTTTTGCTTTATTTAAAAAAAAGACAAAATTTTCAAAATTTTTCAAATTAGGATCTAGGTTTTTTAGTAAGCTTTCAATTAAGGACATCTAGTCATTTAATGGTATTTCTTGGAGCTTTTTTCCTCAATTTTTTATAATACCTAAGTTTCCCTTCATTCAAAACTATGACATGCTTCTAATATCCATTACATGTCACCAATCACAATGGAGAAGTTAGTTGCTGTAAATCAACCTAAGAAAATTGGTGAAGGAAAGGATGATAAGATGAAGTGAAGGAGAATTTTGTTTCAATCAAGTGTAATTTGGATATTTTAAGAAAATTAAACAGAAAATTCGGTGGAAAATACTTTTAAATGGTTGCTTGTCCTAAATTGAAAACTTGTTTGAAAACATGGGCCCTAATTTATAAACTTCTAAAACTTATAGCCTTTTTAGAAATAAGAGAATAAGGGAAAATTTTAAGGCCTAATTTGAAGTTTGTACTTTTTTATGATGAGAATTTCCCCACCAAGGAGAAGGGGTGTACAAAAAAGGATGTGGATGGAGATAGTTGAAATAGATTTGAAGATGTACGATGTAAGAATTTGGCTCAGGATCAATTAGAATGGGGAAACAAAATGCATATTGCTCTCCAATATAGTTGGAGGTACCAGGCTTTCATGATGATGATGAAGATGATGATGTCGTCAACACTAAACCTGTGGTAACCTGGCAATATTATTCCCATACATGCATGCACAAAACCCACACAGACATGCACCTATTAAGTTTAGGTTGGGATTTGAGAACAAGACGCAGGAGCAAATTATCCCATGCCTTATGCCAGTCATCCAAATCCTATGTGGGTCGTTGCAACCCTGACAGTGTGTGTTAAATGTATGCATCAGTAAATCTAACTTAATGATGTAAACAGATCAAAATCACTCCCCTACCTTTTTCTGTCATTAAAAAAGTTCCACTACAATGATAGTTACGTTAGTGAAATTTTTGTATAGGATAAAACAAGGTGATACATTATTTTGAGTGTTCTGGATTTCAAAAGTGGGCCACACTGAATTGTTTGTAGATATGGCCTCTCTCTTCTCAGTCAACCCATTAGATCATGGGTAGAAGTCGGTTTCTTTAGGAAGGATCCATACATGATCCTCTCTAATGCAGGTTCAAACACTCTTTAACTTTCTAGGATATACTCAAATAGAAACACTTATATGACTTAATTTTACTCTCTTATTAATAGAAATTCACAGGTTTTTTTTTTTTTTTTTTTTGTCCGTGACTGATAACGTGACCAATGGCAGACCCATGATTTTCGTATGATGGGTGCCCACCCAAACATGCATTTAGTTTTGGGAATAAACCTAGAATTTGAATGTACGTTTTGGGGGCTAATGTAGAATTTTTATGCCGAGATTTTTATTACGGTTTTAGAATCAAACCGAGGTTCAACTAGTGAGACTGCTCCCACATGGATGTACTTAGGTCCACCCTGAACGTGACTCAAATCCACAATTTCAAAGTCGGAATAGTGAGCACCTTCCACTATTCCACAAGATCTGACAAATACAAGCTCAAATTATGAAATAATGACTCCAAATATTTTTAGATTCTAGAGTTTGTTTCTATAAATAACTGGACAAACCACCCAGATCCAGCCCCTCTAAATCCTAAGTATATATTCATGACCATAAATGAAATACTTCCACTTAGGTTTATGTAAAAAATATATTTATATGAACTAAATCATTTTAGGATTCTCCACTTTACACTCCCTTTTTTTTTCTTTTGCTAACAGTAAATCTCCATAATTTTCGTAGGTTCCCTTATCTTCACATATTTGAGTGCACAAAAAATACAAGCTTTTTGTATTTTGGAGAAAATATTCTTACCTTCTCAATTGTAGTTATTTGGATAACTATATTGCTAGCATCTGTGATCCCACTCATGGGTAGCCCCAACACAAAAAGATACCCCTCACAAGGAGTCTATTTGAAAAGAGGATGTGTTAATCCTTGCAGGAGTCAAACTCCAATTGAAAGAATCTATTCTAACTCTCCTTCCTTTTTCTATTTTAATTTGAATTAGAGTCTATCATCCACTAGCCAAAATGCTATAAATACATATTTTAGAATCGTTGTAGAGATATCTCAAATACTAATAAGGAAAGTCTAGAGATAAATCATCCATCACCATCTTCTCTATGAGGGTATCCATCCTTGTCCTAAGATTGTGAAGAGTAAATCCTACATAGCTGATTTTTAATAGACAGTCAATGACTTCTATGTCCATTGCTAGATCCAAGCGGACACTATCCTAATTGCATTTGTAGCAGCCTTGTGAATCCGCTCTATGCTTCCGCAACACCAAAAGCTATCATATATAAAATAAAATAATATATTCTTTTCTACCAAAATAATGGAAGATTTCGTCTACATCATAATCATGTAGGATAAAATCTATAAAAAGATTTTCTATGGTTTCACGATATCTCACTTATGGAGTGGATACCCAATTCGAAAACAACATATAATCTTCTTCCCTATTCATCATCTTTTCCTCCTCCTCTTCTCCCCCTTCTCTTTTCCTCTTCTCTAGGGATACCCATTTTTTTGAAACCATGGTAACTCTCTCTCTCTCTCTCTCTAGCTGTGGATCAGTGGATGCCCTCTCCCGGACCAATTCTCTTCCTCTTCTCCTTCTTTTCCTTCTTTTACTCTTCTTCTCCTCTTTCACCCTATTTAGTCTCAACCTCCCAGTCATCCTCGCCCTCCCTCTTCTATTACCTTTTGCCTTCCCATTTCCAAAATCTGAATCCAAACTATTGTTGCTTTCTGTGAGATCAACGCCTATGATCCATTCCAAACATCTAGTCCATCCCTTTTCTTCTAATACTCATCACTTTATTTTACTGCATTTTTCACTTTCTGTCTACATTTTGTTGATTGCTTGGCTTGTTTGCAAGTTTGTCATTATCTCTCATCTGGTCAATGGTAATTCATTGTTAGCACTGTAGTCATGCTGTAGAAGGGAACATTCGGATATTATCAAAACCAATGATTTCATCGCCCTGGTCATCTTCACTATCATAATCTACTGTCTATTTGCATGTTTTTACTTTTATATATTTTTTCTGGTCAGTTTGTTTGCATTGAGTGAAATTGAATTTTTAGGAATTTATGGTAAAATGGGTTCCAATAATTAGATCCTTATAGAAGTAAGAGATGAAAGATATAAGGTGGAGATGAAGATAAACCCTAACTTGAATTTCTTATTTCTTAGATTCCTTAGAATTGTTAGGAATCCAATTCCATACAAACTAACAAGTTTTAGTGATTTTGTTTCCGATTAGGTTGGGTGATTCTATGCTATTTCTTGTGGTTTATTTCTGATTTTTCAATTAATTTTTTTCTAGAAAAAATATATATTAAACGAAGAAAACTGAAAATTCCATTAATGATTTCTATTATTAATGATGATATATATATTACTGCTTGTTTGTTGTAAAATTTGTGGCACATAGTGATTTCAAACTATATTATAATATGCACCAACGGCCAAATAGTCTTGACTAGAATCTGTTAAA
This sequence comes from Sextonia rubra, assembly GCA_037013555.1. Classification (NCBI taxonomy): domain Eukaryota; kingdom Viridiplantae; phylum Streptophyta; class Magnoliopsida; order Laurales; family Lauraceae; genus Sextonia; species Sextonia rubra. Next base: position 23,285,031 of record JASUAD010000006.1, read on the forward strand.
CTATTGAAAAACTGCCAAACAATAACAGTATTGAAATACTATAATATTATGCTATTATATTTTAAATTATTTGTTTCTATTATTATTTAAATTTCTAAGTAATATATTTTGTACATATCCAAACAGGCGAAATGGGTGGATTGTTTAATGCATGGGCTAGAGCCTAGAAACGTGTTAATCGAAGTTGGCCAGGCCAGACCTGCCACAAACGAAAAGGTCGGATTGAATATGTGTTGTGGCGGACCCGATCCCTAACCCAAGTGGAGAATGCAACGTGCCAAGGTGAGGGTGAAACAGAAAAATAGACAACACAGAGAGAAATGGCAAGATGATGTCATCATACCTCTGTGTCCTTTCACTGCTTTTGTAATGCTCACGTGGAAATGAAGACCTGCAACCACACCCCCCCCCCCCCCCCCCCAAAAAAAATGCTCTACCCCACCAACTTTACTAAGTGACGATGGCAATTAAGGGCACATTGATTTGCAACAGAATAAAGTAATCGAGGGTCGAAATAAATCTCAAAAAGAGATGTTTGTGACTCCAGCCCAGCATTTTCTCTTCCACATTTAGTAGGAGATATTGTAATAGTGAGATTAATTACGGTTAAGTAATGGCAAGTGATCGGTACATGGACCATCTTGCCTATGGCGGTGTATTTGGATGGCTGATCTTGCATGTCCGCTAAAACTGGCAGTATGTCCCTCTTAAATCAATCACACACTTATTTGATCATCATCACACGAGTCACAATAGAAATGACGATGATGGTAGCAATTAAGAAGGTGGAGGAGCAACGAACCAGAACGTAAACGAGAGAGGAGTAGAGAATGGTGCCAAATCGACCCAAATAAGCGTCAGCCACGAAAGCACCGATTACAGGAAGGAGGGTCGACACACCCGACCACACGTTCACGTTCCTCGCAGCGATCACGGTCGGCTCGCCCAACACCTTCGTCAAATATGTTATCAGATTCCCCGCTATGCCGTAGTACGCGAACCGCTCCGCTACTTCAACCCCTGCCAATGCCATCAAACAAAACAAGACAAATTACGTGGATTGATCACTGTTACAACTTTTACAAGACCATACATGCATGCATGCATGAATGAATGTAATGAATCAGGGCTGTTACGTTACGTACAGATGATGAAGATGGCTGACTTCCAACCCCCTGCAGCAACGGTTGGATTTTGTCCCATTGGAATTGCAATTGAAGTTTCAATTCACCCACGGCAAGAGGACAGGAGAGGAGAGGAGAAGAGAAGAAAAGAAAGAGATAACATATATAGATTGATAATGTTTCGGGCATTTGGTCGCTGCTTTATATTTCATGGCCAGCTCACTTTTTGCCACACGTGTAGAAATGGTCTCTCCAATTGTGGGCCTTTGGAATAAAGTCTTACTATAAAAAACTCAAGTGCTATTGATTCCACTTTGGGCCTATTTTATTGGGATTTGTTATTTGATATTAAAAAATTTTTCAGCTGGCTCATCCATTTTAATAATAATAATAATAATTAAAAAATACCTAAATTATGTTTACTCCCCCCCCCCCCCCCCCCCCCCCCCCCCCCCCGGACAACTGTTTGCAGCGTCACCCTCTCCTCCTTCGAGGTGGGGAGGGATGAGATCCAGCGGCTTGAGAGCCATTGATCATGGCCGAGAGGGGGAGGTAGGAGAAGGGGAGGAGAGAGGAGGAGAAAGGGAGAGGGGAGAAAATGGGAGGCATTTGGATACTTTTACACAATTTTTTTTTAATTTTTTTTAAGAAAGGGTGAGTGAAGTGAGTCATTTTTTAGTTCAAATAGCCAATTCCATTTTATTTTGAACGTGGGCCTATGTTATGTTGGGGTGAAATAATTTCATTAAGATATGCGTAGAAATCTTTGACTTTGAAATGTTATGAAGTTGCATGCATAAGCTCTGATATTGCTGTACTGAGTTCAAGAAAATTTGAAAAAAAAATTCACAAGAAAAACTAGAGAACAAGAATCAAAATGATTTCAGAAAGCGAGTTAAGTTTACCTGTTACTTTTAATTATATAAATTTTAATTTATTTGAAACTTTTCCCTCAAAAATAAAAAAGAGAACACCCCAAACTCGAAAATATTTATAAAGAGACAGTTAATTTCACAAGAACAATATTCGTGACACCCTGGGGTCCACACTGACATAGTGGACTCATTACCAGTAGCTGGGCCCACTGCCTAGCCCAAAATCAGGGAGGAGATCTGTATAAGATTTGTGTATCCTTTGCCTTTATGGTTTCATATCATATAATTCATGAATGTAAAGAGCATTTAACATCAGGATCTTCCAATTGAATGCGGGCGAAAGCTGTAATACTAGTAGTTAAAACGCAGGTGGATGAGATGCTTAGTATTTAAACATTGCGTTGAGAGAACGATGAACTTTTTTATGAGATGCTTACTATTTAGAGACTGCGTTGAGAGAAAGTATGACTTGTTGATCTCTCTATTTTAATACCTTTTGGCATTGTAGTATCATCGTTTAGACCTATTCAGATTCTGCAACATTAAACTATTCTATTGTCTCTAGTCAAATGGAAATTACCCACAAGATATCAGGGTCTTTCTAAAAGGAAATCCCTACTGAATGAAAAAAATTAAAAAAAAAAAAAAAAAGAACAAAGCTCCATCACCAACTGAGCAAGGTTGGAAAACACAATACCCAACAGGCTCAGCGGCTCAGCTTGCCTAGCTTAAAATAATTTGGCTCGAGGGACTCAATGTGATCACTTGGAAGGGTAGGGCTTTTTTTTCATTTAAGATTATTTTAAAAGTTTTTAGAAATAGATTAAATATCTACAAAATTATAAGTACATGTTAGTTTACCTTTATTCATGTTAATTATTCCAAATTATAAATGTCTATATTTCAAACAAAATGAAAATAAGAAGGAAAAAAGGGCAAAAAAAAAAAAATTCTCTCCTGCAACATTATTGCGTCTCCTCTTGATTTGATCAGCTCTTGTTCAAAATGAGGTGAAACTGCAAAGTTACTAGTCGAATCAGTAAATTTTACTACCGTATATTTAAGCATTTTAACTCTCGAGACTTGGGCCTTGTACAAAATGAGGACTCGGCGGCTAAGCCACAAGTCAACTCGGCAAGTTTTTAAGCCTTGTAATTAACTAAAAATTATATAAATCATGGTTTTGAACTCATGGCCTCTTCCTCATTAGATATGTTACCACACCACTGCAACATAAAGATATTTGTATGTTTTCATTTACCAAAAAAATATCAAGAGTAATTTTATGACCAGGACCCTGGCCACCTGGGTAGCACGAGTTATTACACTAGTTAAGAGTGATGAAAAGAAAAGAAAAGAAAATTTGTTACATCCTTTAAATGTCATTTGACTCTAATTAAGAAGAGGGGCAACAGATAAAGTAACAAGCTATATAGAGTTGTACATCAAGAGCTTATAAAGAACCATTCCAACTTAAATGTCATTTTTCGATTTAAACACATTGTTCGAAAGGTTTTCATGCTTAAGAAGCTTTGACATGAAATGAAGGAACATTATTGAAGAGTAAAGTCCACCCATTCTCTCTTTAATTTTAGTCGTCATTTTTTTTCACAAGTGTGCCTATATAACGCGTTTAATGATACAAATTTGCTAAAATTGCTTTAGATATATATATATATATATGAAAATTTTGCCCCTACTAATTTTTACTATAGGACAGCTTTACCCACACAACATTTATATAATCACTGAGAATCTTAGCTCTGTTCCAAGGACAAAATGTGAAAAGGGCTACCATGATCAAAGGTGGGCCCAAATGAGCACTATAGAGCTCTCATAGGGGAAGAATTTCTATTATAAGGAAAGAAGGTGAGGCCCGTGAGGGAGGTTAAGAGGGAAGTATGTATTGAGAAAGAGATAACTAATTTGATATACAAGATATTCATCGTGATCATCATCATTAAAGCCTTATCCCAATTATTTTCTTAGATGATGGGACGGCGAATGATATCAAGATGGCATTGGTTTTTGATAGATCCACCCTTTCTAATTCTGTGGTATCAAAGAGGCTCCCAAACATGCCAGCTATTACATGACTTGAAAGTAACTTATAACTTATGACGCCAAGTAACTTGCCAAGCCAGGCAAGAGATTTTGCCTGGGATCTGGTACCAGTCAAGCATATATAAACTAAGAAGCCACCTGTAATTTGCTTGCACCCACCCCTAAACTCGTAAGCCAGAAACTAGTAAATGATGGGCGCTCGAGAACTCTCCAGGCAATCATAATTACAGGGTAGCTGAATAATAGCATTTGTATGGTCACATCATGTAACTGATCTTTAAGGTAGTCAGATTTACTGGTAACTGGCTAACCAGAGTTATAGCGATCCAAACGGGCCCTAGAGAACTTCCCAGAAGAATTGCTTTAGTCGAAGGGGTGAAGGATCAAGCTTGAAGGGGTCTTAAGGATCATCACAATTTCCATAACTTCACTCCCCACTTCGATGGAAAGGGAAAAATAGGCAGTCAAGTGAGTTTCAAACTTGCAAACCCTTTTGTGCTGTCCACCTTGATGTCTGTAAATCCATGAGGTTCAAGTGGGGATTAAGAGCTCTTAAGTCTGAACAAGGGAAGCACTATATCAACAAGTCAAACCGTGATCATATTTCTGAGGCCCTAAAGTTTTCACAGTTATTTAGGTACTTTAAACCTTGGAGATTTTTACAAGATCATCTGAGCATGCCTACATTATATGCAATCCTAATAATACTAGCAGCATCTTGATCCCACTAGAACCCCCAAGACCGGCATGCATCAAGGTGAACCCCACAGAAGGGTTCACAAGTACAAACATGCAAAACATTAGAAGCCAAATTTTCCTCTTGAGAGAAAATTGAAGCCCACCTTTCATCCGTGGGAAAGAATGCCATCATATGAATGAAAATTTTGATGGATCCTCAAATCTCTCTTTTAGGATATAATACAATCAGGACAATAAAAACTTCTGATTCCATGAAACATCATCCCTGTTACTACTTACTGAAGCCGTGGATCACTAAGAAACTGAACAATCATGAACTAATACAATGGAATATTTGTATGTCGATAACATTAACTATTAAAAACTCTACAAGAGAACTTTATAAACACAATAATTTGTCAGGGTGCCCACCTCAATCTTCCTTCTTGTTTCCAGGTCTGCAATCTTCACTTCCACCATCCCTACTGGAACTGTTCGTATCTTTAATGTTTTCTCCTGTTTCTTCCTTCTCAGAATCATCATCATCTTGTTTGCTTAAGTTTTGGATAAGCATGATGACAGCCACTACAAATACAATAATGTATACCGTTCTGATGCTGATGAGTGAGTTGATGTAGCCTATCAGTGATGGACCACTAATTCTTTTCTGAATGGTTCTTCCTTCCCTATATCCTTCTAGGAATCGACTCATTTGAGACCCTTGATCCTCTTCATCAAGACTATCAACACCTTCAACCTTCAGAGAAAACAATCCAATGAAAACCAACATACTTAATCAATTACAGGAATAGAAGTTATAGTTGGAGATAGATTTCTAGATACCAACTGTAGTGAATAACATCAATTCTTGAATAACTGAATCAGATAAGTCAGTTTCAAACAAAAAGGTACATGATCATATCAAAAAGAGCCCATAGCATAGATGGATGGTGCTCCATGCCTCAACCATGAGATTGCTGGTTCCAGCTGTGTAATCATCCAAAGAAAAACTGTACACAATCATAAATGTCCAACTCTCAGAGTGAAAAAAGAAAAACAGCTTGTATTGAACAATGTCTTTTTATCACCAACCACCGCATGGAAGTGTAAGCACACAGTCGGTCGTATTTTTTAAGTTGTTAACTTAATCATGTACATGTGGCAACTGCAAGACATTGTAGGTAACCAGGATGCCCCCATTTTCAAAGGTACTGTAACTGTCACTGTGATTGAAGTAATGCTCACCACAAAATTGATCTTTTGTTTCTTTTTTCCCCCTTCGTTTTTCTGGAATGGTTGTGAGTTGTGACTACATCAGTTGAACATGGGAATTGGATACAGCAGAGCAAAAGGCATGGGGCACAAAAAAAAATGATAGATAAAGAGAATATATCGAGGAAATCCCCCATGAGCAGTACCCAGCTTGGGCAGCTATCCACCCAAGAACTAGCACCAAGAAGCACATGGCCCTAAAAGCCACTGGTGAATATCATCAATAACATTAGAAGCCAAATACCACAGATTTTTGGGAAAAAAGAAATTTGTACTGTAAGGCAGATGCCCACTCAATCATGTACACGCATGTGCAGCAATGAAAACACCCCACCCCCTCTCTACCAAACAAAAAAAAAAGACTCTTTTGGTCATTTAGTCATTTAGTAGCATTTACTCTCAACCCCGTCCTCTATTCTTTTCTCTTAATTTGACGCTTTATTTTGATTCACTCCTCCCCCTCATACAAACAAACATGCCGACTGAAAAGGGAATTCAGAAAACCATGCTGCTTTAAAAGCGTCATTAATATTCAATAAAAACATTTAAATTATTTAGAGTCAGCACCCCTTATACTACTAAAAAAGTGAAACTTACAACCAGACACTCAGCCCCAAATTTACTTGTCTTTCTATATATTCCCTGATGAAAACTACTGGATTTCCATGAGAATCAATGTTTTTCTTAGCTCCAATCAGGTAAAACCCCAGCTATTTGAACAGAAATTGAAGTCATCTCATTAGCTAGCCACCCTCAGTTTGGTAAGCTTTTGAAGAACACACTACACCTCATGTATACCTTAAGGTTAGAACTCAAACTTATGTCATAATATATATATATATATATATGAGCATATGTCCCTCACCAAAATGGTGAGGGACATTTACATTTTTAGACCTATCAAGGTCAAAAAGGTGTGTGAGGTGTGATGGTTTTGTTCTTTTGCACATTAATACTTTTCAAAAAGAAGTGTCTCTCGGCAAAATGGTGAGGGACATAAACACATGACTATTCTCCATAAATATATATATATATATATGTTTTCCTTAGAGTGATTGTATTATATGCTCAAAAGACTTTACAGTATACAAAAAATATACTGAAACAAAAAGCCCCACAGAAAGGAGGGGGAGAGCAGAGGAAAACAAGGAAAAAGGAACAACAGGCCAAAAAGGTGGGTCGCCTCCCCAACTAAGAAAGCTTAGAAATAGGAAAGGATGATTAAATTTAGTGCATTCTTTGTTCCTATTTCCAAACCTAACCATGACAAGAAACATGAAAAACACAAGAACAAAAGTTAGGAACCACAATAATGAAAGGTACAGTTCTACATGCATGGTTCTAATTTGCTTTCAGAGAAACATTTAGGGATTCCCCAATATTGTGGAGTGAATTGACAGCTAGGATTTAATATAAAACCATCCAACACTAAGGAAGTCAAAGATATAATCACACCATGCCTAAGTACAAAGAAATGAATGGGTACAAGACAGTGCAGTCATTTTTTTAATGGTCAAGTGCAGTCATTATTAACAAAAAACAAAGAGTTTTTTTTTCTTTTTTTTTTGTTGGTGGGGGGGGGGGGGGGGGGGGGGGGGGGATAAGGCAAGTAGTGACACACTCACCCATATCCCTCACCATCAGCGATACAGCCAAGGATTGATCCTTAGTAGTTTCTACATAAAGTAGATGCCTCGCCAACTGAGCTACCAGTAGAACAGGGCTCACAGTTTGGAATATACAGTTCGATGAGTTTTCTCAGCAAGGCTGTCAAAAGGTTGGAAATAGGCTTAGGAAAATAAATTTGTCATAGGTCTGGCCTCTCAGGCCTACCCAATCAGTTAAAAGTTCAGGTCATAATCAATCAAGGACCAGCCCGCTGACTACTTTGGGAGGTTTTATAATGCTAGTTTTTGGTTCTACTCTTACCAATATTTTTAGAAGTATTTGGGGTTTATGACTAAAGGCTCACATCATGGCAGGGCTTCCCATAAAGGTCTCGCACCTGAAATTTAACCTGTTGCTAGCATTCAGGGCATACATCTCGCTGTTTTAGGCATGCCTGAGGCATACACCAGATGTAGAGTACACTTCAGTCACACTCCACATCAGAAGGCATATGCCTCCAGTAACACATGATGTAAAAAGTTATAACAAAAAAGAAAGTGGCTTTGTAATTTAAGAAACTAAAAATATATATATTTTTTTTTAAAGAATGTTGGAACTAGATTTAACTTAATTCAATCTGAGTTAACTCATGAAGCGATTAAAAACAACTGAACTTGCTACTGTTTGTGATCCATAGCACATTTATTTTTAATGTAATTATTTATTTATTGAAAATGCATGTCCATGAGGCTTGCATGAGTTGCATGACACAACGAGGCTTATACCCTACAAGTTGAACAATTGGAACACCTTGCATCATGCTTCAACCTTTAAAACATTGATTCATATTTTTTGATAAAATTTATTCAAGCGGAGACTCCACATGTCCTACCTAACATGATTCTATTTCTATTAGGTATTACTTAAATATTGCACAACACAGCAAAATGACACATTCAAAAGCACCCTATAATATAACACATACATCCAGTGGAAAGGGGTATCTCCTCTCACACAGCCACCCAAGAGTCAATCCCTGGGCATGTACTGTACCACTTACCCAATCAAGCAAAAGAAAAAAAAAATAAATAACCCTATTATAGGGATTGCTACATTTGTTTCATCTAAAGCTCAACCACAATGAAGAAGAAGAAGAAGAAGAAGAAGAAGATTTGGAATGTAGTGTGGACTGTGGAGTGATGTAGAATGAAGAAAATAAGATGATCTGGTTATGGTCCACTTACTGTGTGATACTCTTCATTTCTATCCCAGACAACTACTTTTGGTAGTTTTGTCCCCTTATTGATCTCAAATACCTCAACAAAGTCTGCCCATTGCTTTACTCCGATATATCCAAATATTAAGTCACGATTTGCAGATGCAGCTGCCCTTAATATCTTGATCAATTTCTGTGCATTCTCGTCCAATTCATCCTCCAAGATTGTAAGAACAATGTTTCTCTCTTCGTCTTCCAAAGACTTGAGTGATTCATAGTTTATGGGCACTGCCAGAGGCAACTGATTTTGCTTTATAAAATCTCCCACAAAGTCAGCTGCAAATTATGCAAAATAAATAAATAAATAAAACAGGAAGCTCATTTGTCATCCTGCACAGAAACAAAGTTATCCATCATAGATCACACACAAATTGACTAAAGCATCAATAATTCAACGCTGCACCAGAATTTAATCAGTTTTTTGTATTTGTTCTAAAATAAATGAATTATGTGTCAATATATAAGACAAGGGCCATCTGGATCTCCATAAACTGAGTTCAGGAAATTTGATTAACATGTAAATGATGATAAGTTTGGACCACCTCAAGCATGGTAGTTTGTTCTTAGAAATAGCCTTTTCTTTAAGGATTTCCCATGGCCAATTAGTTGTATAGAGTTATACATAACTGTCATACCATGGGCCACTACCCTCCAAAAGATGCCTTATGGAGGCGGTAACCCATGGGTACATATAAGCCCAAGCTCCACACTTGGATGTTTCCGATGTGGGACTCGTGCGGACACTTGTATCCTAGGTGCTTTTGGTGGGTGATGGGCACACCGGGTTTCAACAGGATCTGACACCTTAGCCCAACTTCCCAAAGCTTGCCAGATCTTACACTAACTACAAAGCAACCAGGTTCCAAGGATATAAAAGCTCATTGTCAACATGTATAACAATTTGTTTCCTTCTCATTCCTAACAGGACAACATACGTTTTTTCTATCAAAGTAATCATTACAGGACAACAGACGTTTTTTCTATCAAAGTTATCATTTAGGAGTACTACACAAATGATAATTTGTACTTCGGTACTAATTATAGAAGTTGCTTACAACCTGCAATTTGACTTACCTTCAAAAGGGCCGTAGAAGACACTCTTCTCACCATAACTTGGATGAAGACAGACCAAAGCAGGAGTTTTGTCAAAATCATATGCCACCATAACATCCTCAGAGAAATCCTTTGCTAAAGAAAACCATGCTTTTTTCTTGTATTTACTGGCAAACTCAGCTATTAATGATTCATCTATGCCAAAGCCAATGAATATAGGAAAGCTTGTACCAGCTGATTCAATAAAACTGGTAATAGCAGAGTCTGACTCAAGAGTGGAGATGTCAGGGGCAACAAACTTTCTGAGGAATTGAACAAGCAATTCAGCCTTCCGTGGACCAGAATAGTCCACAGGGATACCATGCATAAAAAGCATCAGTGTAGGAAAACCACTGGAACAAGGAAGCAGCACCTTCAATCAGCATATTAATTATAAATGAAAACCAGCTAAAATGATATAGAATAGACAAAAGCATGCATATTCCAAAGACACATTTATCAATCTCATGACCAAGCATTTTTATATGCTGAAGTTTACCCACATTAGATATTTATGTAACTTCCTACTTGAAATGCAAACCAACAACAACATGGATGGAAAATAAAAGCATTGAGAAACGTACCCAACATCATATTTGTTAGCAAGACGAGTAAACTTGTCAGCATTTACTTTAGCAATCACAACGGGTTTGTCCAATTTGGCAAGTATGGGAGCAGCTGCATCCAACTGCAAAAAATAGAAGTTGCAACATCCTTATTACATTAAATACAGTATCTCATGAAAATACCCAAAATAAAAATGAAAGGAGTATAACAGCAAAAGTATGCCTAAACCTATCACACAAAGTAGCGAGCAACTGTATAAGGATGCCAGTGGGCCCCATGTTGTGTTAAGAGTCAGATTAAAGGACTTATTTTTTAATTTGTGGTGAGCAGGATGTTTTATGTTAATACCAGAAACTTGAGCAGCGTTTGGTAAATTTCAGAAATAGGGAAAATAACAATAAAATAAGGGCCGTCTAACCTAATAGGTTATTCGACTGTTTTGGGGTTTTGTCTATTTCTTCTTCCTTCTTCTTTTCCAATTTCTTTTTCATCAGGATTTCTTGGACACCCCTTGATAAAACCCTATATCTAAGAGGATCTAGAGTTGCATCAGAGCACTCCTGCTGGTAGAAAACTGTTGTACCAAGAACTCCCAAGGCACAGATCCAAGAAAGAGAACGACTTGGAGGGATTCGAACCCTAGATGAACCTGTTTGTAGGTTCTCCTGGGAGTCTACATGAAACAGTTCATTTGTAACTGCTTGAAGTTCAGCCTCTGATGTGTTCATACGACATCTGGTGCTGTGTTTCATGTATTGACGCAAGGCTTTGGTGGTGACAGAGTTGACGTTCAGTAAATTTTTGAGGTACTTTTGGTGTTTTTTTATGTGTCGACAGATACAATTCATGTATTCAGTTGTCCATTGATGACACTTTGTGCATTCAGGAAATCTGGTTCGTGCATTTGGTAGTGGATTTCATGGTTTTTGGTTCGTTGGTGAAGAAAAGTGAAGTTAGTATAGTTTTTTTTGTGAACAGTTGGTATCAGATAGTGACTGTGTACATTACTATTATATCAAGTCTTCTTCAGATTTGCTGCAGGAAAAAAGGTTTGGGATTATGTTGTTTTTCCTTTCTCTGGCCTTCTTGCATTCAATCTGCAATTATGTTCTCTGATTTTTCAATGGATTCTAAAGTTATAATCATACTTCCCCTACTCCACAATTTCCTAACATTTCAACTCTGCATGTTAGAATAACTGCTGATCTCTTCAAGGGAACAAACTATAAAGATTGCACTTACTCAGCCAGAATGGCTATTGGAGGATCAAGGAGACTTGGTTATAATGATGGGCGCATTAAAGAGCCAAATTAGGATGATTTAAAATATTCAAACTGGGTTTCAGAGAATACGTTGGTGATGAAGTGGATTTTTAACTCAATGGAAGAAGAAATCGCAAAACGTTTTCAATATCTTACTACTGCAACAGAGCTTTGGGATTCTAGCGAAACCACTTAATCTCAAATAAGGAATAATGCTAGGGTTCTATAATTAAAAAGGAAAACTGTTGCATTAAAAAATGAAGCTTATCAATTGGCGACTATTACTCTAAGTTTAGGGCTCTATGGAAAGAATTGGAGTTGTATATGAGTCTAGAACTTTGATGTGCCAAAAAACAATGTTCTATCCAGTAGGAAGAGAGGTTGATAGAAGACCAACACATTTGAACTTCTGGGGGGTGATAACCAAGAATTTTAAATCATTTGTTCACAAGTGACAAGCCACGATCCTTTGCCCCCTATAGGCACAATGTTTGCCTTGTTACGGGGAGAAGAAAGTCATAGGATAATTATGGATGCCAAACAGGATAACATATCTAAAAGGTCGGTATTTACAGATAGTAATGTAGGTAACACGGCGACTAACACTGGGCATAGTGATGGTAGTGGTAGTGGTCCTGGTCATTTAGGTATCTGCAGTGGGTATGGTGGAGGTAGAGGCCGTGGTCGTGGAGCTCCTAGTGTTAGGTATGGTTATGATGGACAACCCAACACTGATCATGACAAACTCTATTGCACCCATGGTGGAACATATTGCCGTACTCAAGAGACTTGTTGGGATTTGAACGGTAAGCCTTAAGATGTGTCTCCAACACCAGCTAAAGTAAAACATTCTAATGAGACTACAGACCAAGAAACCAATAGCTAGAATTGGAAGGATGAACTTGCAGTTCTTTGATGACAATTGGCGGCATTAGAAGGTGTGCCTCAAGATTCATCAACTGGTATAACATCTTCCCAATCTTATGGCATTTGCATCTTCTGCCTCCTCATCTACTTGGGTTATTGATTTAGGGGCCATAGATCATGTAATAGGTATGCATTTAGAGTTTTCATTCTAAACTGCTGCCACACATGGTAGGATAAGAATTGTTGATGGTTCCTATGCTAAGTAGCTGGGAAAGTGATGCAGTCCGAGGGTAGGATTTGCAATCAAAGTGAGTGCCTTGGCACAATGGGGGTTTCCATAGAAACAATCACACGAAGAAGACAAAGCCTCCAACAATAAAATCCCACAAAAAATATTAATCACTCAAAAAACTCTCTGCATTATTGTTCTTTACAATGTCATATAAATAGGAAATATAACCTAGTGCTTAAACAAACCCTAATCTAAAAATGAAAACTCCCTAATAACAATGAAATTTGAAAATCTACTAATAATAAAAATAATATAAGCCTAATATACTTAAAAGGGGACCACTGTGGGCCCTTGCTGCATCAGAAAAGGACTATCCAAGTGTTATCTGAACTCTCTTTATCATCGATCCTTCGTGTTCCTCATTTTTCATTTAATCTCATGTTTGTTAGTGCTCTAACAAAAAATCTTAATTGTATCGTTCTTATTGTGTTTTTAAGATCTAAGGATAGGGCAAAGGATTGGTGCTGGTGGTACTGAGATTAATGGTCTTTATACCCTAGATATGGAGAGGATAGAGTCTAAAATTCTATGATCTGGAGTAGTTGATGAGAAAAAGTGTTGTTGTGGCATCATCGTCTCGTCCATGGACCAGTAAAATGTCTTAGGAATTTTTCTTTCATACATATTCCAAATAAAAGTGTTAGTGTTCTGAGATGTAATGCATGTCAGTTTGCCTAAAACAAAAGAACTATGTATTCAGTAAATCTTAATAAAAGAAGTACCAGCCCATTTGATTTAGTTCACTCTAATGTGTGGTATTCTCCATCGGTCCATATTTATGGACATCGTTATTTTGTTACTTTCATTGATGATGCAACTCAAGTTACATGGGTGCACTTGATGAAGTCAAAGAATGAAGTCTTCAATATTTTTAAAACATATCATAAAATGGTGGAAGTTAAGTTTGATTGAAGGATTAAAGCTTTCAAGTCCAACAATGAAGGAGAATATATCTCACAAGATTTTTAGTCTCATCCCACTAAAAATGGGATTTAATCACAAACCTCATGTGCCTATCCTCCAAAACAGAATGGGGTAGCCGAGCGTAAAAACGAGCACCTTCTAGAAGTTAGTTACCCAAGCTCTCTTGCCCAAAGTCTTTTTTGTCAATTGGTGTCTTAATTGCAGCATATTTAATAAACAAAATTCCCTCAAGGACACTAGAAGGAAAGAGTCCAATAGAGGTATTATGTCCTAGTATGCCATTGTTCCAGGTTCCACCAAAGGTGTTTGGATGTAATTGCTTTGTGCATGCTTCAAAACACCAACGAGATAAATTGGATAAAAAAACAGTTAATGCACATATTTGTGGGGTACCCTAGTACTCAGAAGGGCTACACATGTTATCCTCTGAGGAAGAGCGATCAGACCTTTGTCACAATGAATGTGAGCTTTCATGGAGATGTGTCATTTTACTCATCCACGAGTGAGGAACTCATTTATGAAAATAGAGCTTCTTGATTTAGTCACTCCTCCGATAAATTCAGGATCAACAAATGAGACAGGTACAAAGTTGCAAAGTGTTGAAGATTGAAGACCAAGAGAAAATAGACAAGTTCACTTCAAAGATCCACTGAAAGTTTACTGCAGAGGAAGAAAAACAGGCAAACTAGAGTTTTCATCTCTACCACCATCATCTGACGTTCCAGATATAGATCCTCCATCTTCTCCACCAGCTCCTAATTTAGAGGTTGTTTCTCATTCACGTACTCTTTCAGATCTAGACATTTCCATTGCCATGAGAAAAGGGACACGATCCTGTATCACTCACCAACCCATACAAAATTTTGTGTCATATCATAACCCATCTATCACCTGTGTCTCCTGTCTTTGTCTCTAACCTAGCCACTGAATGTATACCAAAACATGTGTCTAAGGCCCTATCACAAGTGGAAATAGGCAATGGTAGAGGATATGACTGCTTTGGAGAAAAATCATACATGGGAGCTTACTACTCTTCATGAAGGAAAACATACCGTTGGATGCAAATGGGTTTACACCCTCAAATACAATGCAGATGGCACAATTAATAGTTATAAGGCAAAGCTTGTTGCTAAGGGATTTACACAATCAGATGGAGTTGATTATTTTAAAACATTTTCTCCAATAGCAAAATTAAATTTCATTCAGGTAATATTAACCCTAGCAACAAACTTCAATTGGCTCCTCTACCAACTCGATGTGAAAAATGCATTTCTCCATGGGGACTTGAAGGAAGAGGTTTATATGGATTCTCCACTGTGATTTGTTTCCAGAGAGCACAAAGATAAAGTGTGTTTCCTTGAAAAGTCATTATATGGACTAAAGCAGTCACCCAGAGCCTGGTATGAAATTTTAGTGGAGTTGTGCTTAAAATTTGGATTTATAAGCTGTCATGCAGATCATACTGGCCTTGTAAAAAATAAACAAGGCAAAACATGAGCGTAGTTATACTTTAGTGTATGTTAACGACATAGTGGTCACAGGAGATAATGGTGGTGAGATTTCAAGACTCATTTTCTCAAAAAGGAGTTTGAAATCAAAGGCCTTGGATTACTAAAATATTTTTTGGGCATTGAAGTGGCAAGGTCACGAAGTGAAGTGGAATTGTCATCTCATAAAGAAAATGTATTCTTGATCCCCTTGAGTAAATAAGGAAACTCTGTGCTAAGCCAGCGAACACACCAATAGAGCAGAATCATGGTCTTCACTTGGAGAGTAAGGAACCACTCAAAGACAATAGGATGTACCAGAGGTTGGTAGGATTATTAATTTATCTCGCTATTATTAGGCTGGACATTTCCTATGCCGTTAGCTTGGTAAGTCAGCTTATGCATGATCCCAGAACTGATCATTTAACAGCAGTGAACAGGATTCTCAAATAGTTTACGGGATCACCAGCTCACTGAATTCTATACAAGTCACAGGGGCATGCCAAGGCTATGGCCTTTACAGATTCTAACCAAACTGGATCATTAACTATTAAAAAGTCTACTACAAAATATTGTACAATGGTTGGAGGAAATCTTATTTCATGGAAAAGCAAAAAATTAGCTGTTACTACCAAGTCTAGCGCAGAACTAAAGTACAAAGTTGTAGCACTCGGGTCTAAGGATATTGCTGGAAGAGTTAGGATTCAAACATGGCAGTCCAATGATTTTATACTCTAATAGTATATCAGCAATTAAACTGGCTAATAATCCGGTCTACCATGAGAAAACAAAGCATGTAAAAGTTTACTGTCTTTTTATCCATGAAAAAATTGAAAAGGAGGATGTCTTATTGGTACAAATTCCTACTAAAGATCAGCCTGTTGACTTCCTCACTAAAGCCAAGTTGCATTTTGTTTTGTCCGAGCTGGGCATAGTAAATATATATGCACTAACTTGAAAGGGGGTAAAGGACTTATTTATAATTTGAGATTACCGGGGTGTTTTATGTAAATGCTTGAAACTTTAAAGGCTTTTTCTAATTCTCAGAAATAGTGAAATAAAAATAAAACAAGGGTCATCTAACCTAATAGGTTATTTGAATGTTCTAGTGTTTTGTCTATTTCTTCTTCCTTCTTCTTTTCCAATTTCTTTGTCATCGAGATATCTTGGACACTCCTTGATAAAATCCTATATCTAAGAGGATCTCAAGTTGCAACTTGGTGGACGGTCATATTCAGATAAGCCCTACAGTGATGCAGGCCAGTGCATACCAACTTGGTGGATGGAATGCACTGGAATATTAGAGCCACGTTTGAAAGTTTATACCTGCAAGCCCAAGTCTAATTAATAGTTTGCTTTATTAGTAATAGTTGCTTTCTTAAGTTTTAGAAGTTGCTTTTATATTTTAATTAGGACTCCTTATTTGGATTGAACTGGTTTATTTCTTTATTTGGAAAGTAGTTTAGTTATAAATAATTGTAATCCCTTCTCATGGGATAGACTATATTATTATTGAATTGATATTTCAATTTTCTTCTCCCCGTGGGTTGAATTCCTATCTTTGGTGTGAGACCTAGACAGATTATCTTAAGCCTTTTGGCTTGAAGAGTAGCCCGTTGGCTGTTCTTCTTCTTGGTGCTGCGTCATACAATGAATGCCCTCAATAGATGGGTCTCATGACCATAATGAATGAACTTTAACATGGAGTCTGCAGCCACAAAAGAAAGAAACAATGACGTACACATGTCCACACATGCACACACACCACAAGCACACACCCCCGCCCCACCTAAGTCCCTAACAAAAACAAAAAACCACCTAGAGAAACACTACAGCAAAAAATAACATATAAGAACTCCAAGACACAGTAGAAAAAGGAAAGCAAGCATAGAATATGACTTTATGACAGTAGATGGGTCCCTTCTCGGATATCCCTAAAGGACAACCATAATTCACAAAGCTTAGAGAATTTAGGAAAAAATGAGCCCTTTCCTTTAGCTTTCTTTTTTTTTTTTTAATTCATTAGCCTACCTCTTAGATCCAACATTACAATCCTTGTCCAAAAACCTCTAAATGAATGGTCATGTATCATCATAGTACTCATAAGTACTCCCATCATTTTACCATTTCCGCCAGTTAATCCTCCATCCTGGCCTAATGATCACCAACACCATTACCACAACTAGCAGCTGCCAACAAATAATAGCTAGCTCAGCAATAGCTTAATTGACTCAATGGCTAATGTTAACTGATGGAGAAGGCAAAGACTAAATTAATGAAGAGCATGCTTGCTAGCCGAAGTTGAGTTAGGGATCTCCTCTTATTGGAACCAGTTCCGAGAGTAGTCTAAAATAGGTAGCCTCCACTACCCACTAAAAAGAAAAAAAAAATCATCTACATAACCATCTACTCCTCACCACCCAGTGGAAACCCCAAGTTTGCCAATTTCAAAAAGGTCTTCCTTTCCCAAGAAATTTACACCAAGAATTCTCTCTTATAGGATCATTCGTTCGAAAAGAAGGTCGGCTTGGCCCAACAGTAAAGGCTTACCAGTAGCATCCTGGAGGATGCGGATTCAAGTCACGGAAATAGCCTCTTCAAAATGAAGGTAAGGCTACGTACATCTTGCCCTCCCCAGACCCCGCTATGCGGAAGCCTCGTGCACTGGGCCGCCTTTTTTTTAAGATCATTCGAAAAAGAGGGAAAAAAATCTCTCTTATAGTTCCCTACCAGTTAGATTGTCCCACAGTCGATTGTCCACATTAGATGAACACCACAATGGATGTTCCTAAGTAGATGGATCCAGTAGTGAATGGTCCTAAATAGATAGATCTTACAATGGATGGCCCGATGATAGAAGATGGTCATGACTGGATGGGCCTCATGGTGGATAGTCATAACTCATAAGTAAATGAGAACTTCTCCCCACAACCCTTTTTCAAAAGGATGTCAATGACATAAAAAACGTTTTTCATGTTTTTTCTTTTATTATCAATAAACCCTACGTTGAGGTTTCCACACCAATTACCTCATTCAACGCATCCAATTACCTCATTCCTCTTCCATCCATCTTGATCTCTTCTTCTTAACCTCCAAATCCAAAACCTCTACCATCAATGACACCTTATCCATCTATCCAAAGTAGGCATTATAAGTTCTACTCAAACATAAAAATTGAGAATTCAAAAGGTCTGAAAAGCATTTCAAATTCCCAGCAACCCAAATTCACTCAGAAACAGCCCCTTCTCAAACAGTCCCTCCCCAGTCACAGAAAAAGATGTAGCCCCAAACCTCCCCAAACTCAAACCTGCACACAAAACAAGAAATCCTCACTTGGGTCACTTGGGATTGACCCAAAATTAAGGGGCTCCCACCACAAACTCAATAACAATCATCATCAGAAACAATAAAACCCCTCCTCCATGCAAAAGACGACAACTTTGAATCGATACAGACCAACCCAGTCCAGATCCAATCAAGATCAAACAAAAAAATCGAAACAAAAACCGATCCAATAAAAGCAACAGGAGAAGAGAAGGAAGGTTGAGACCTCGGGAGAGAGCCTCTTGCAGTGACCGCACCAAGGGGCGTAGAAATCGACGAGGATGAAATCGAAGGCCGAGATGGCCGAGTCGAAGTTGGATTCGTCCAGTTCCAATACGGTTCCATCCGCCGCGAACTCGTGCGCAGAGGCAGAAGCAGTGGGCGATCGTGGTAGCAGACTAACACCAAGCAATACGATGAGAATGGACGGTAGATTTCGCATCTTCGTTGTCTGTGCTGTCTATCTATCTACGCTCTTCTATGGCGACTTCGATGCATATATATATATATATATGAAGAGAGAGAAAGTGTAGAAGCAGAAATCAGAGCCGTAGAGGGAGAACGAAGGGACGAAATTCCAGTCCCGGAAGGAAAGCGGATTTGGTGTTCGAAGTGGGACCCACGCAAAGAAGGTTGACCTAATCCGGATTCTCGGGGTTGGCCCTATAAAGCCATCAGTGGGTCCACCTTTGAAATTTTGGTCTTGTACGAGTCAGGGGTCCAGTGAATTTCTGATGGGCCCAATATGATACCATCATGAATTGGGTCCATTTATTGGCTAATGTTCAAGGTGTATAGACTTTTCCGCGGCACCAGTGTGGAAAGTAGAATAGCTTTGAGATGGAAAAATTTACGTTTAGTGCATATGCTTTTTTATGAGAAAAAAGTTAAAAAATAAAAAATAAATAAATAGAGAGAGCTACTATTTTAACACCACTTTTGTCTTAATTTAGACATGGATTTAAAAAGAAAATTACTAGATAAACAACAATTCTATCTCTTAACACACAAGAAAAAAATAAAAATAATAAATTTCTGAAAATAGCCCCATCCCTCCCTCCCTCCCTCCCTCCCTCCTTCCTCTCTCCTCCCCTCTCCTACCCTTTCCCTTCGGCCGGCGACGAGCTCCGGCGAGGGGGAGGGGGGCTCTCCCTCTTCCTCTCCTTATTCCTCTTCCTCTTCCTCTCCTCTCCTCTCCCTCCCTCTTCCTCCTCCTCTTCCTCTCCTCTCTCTCCTCCTTCCTCTCCTCAGCTCCTCCTCCTTCTTCCTCTCCTCTTCCTCCCTCTTCCTTGCCTCTCCTCTCCCTCCATATTCCTCTCCCTTTTCCTCTCTTCATCTCCTCAAGCTCCACGTACTCCCCGGGCTGGACCAAAAGTGCCCGATCGAGTGCGATCTCGGGAATCTCGACAACCGCGACGACGATTTCTACCAGATCAGCCGGTTCAGGATCGAGAATGGCATCTGGATTGGGTCAATCACCTCCCGTGCGGCTACATCTGCTCCGGCGGATCCACCATAATCACTACGTGATCTGACAATGTCTCCGCCTCTCCAGCCAAGACCGCACTCTCTACGCAAGGAGATCCCAGTCTCCCTGCACAGGGGAGATTGCTCGGGGAACGGGAGGAAAGGAGGAAAGAGGGAGGGAGGGAGAGGGAAAGAGAGAGAGAATAGAGGGAGGGAGAGGGAGAAGAAGAGGGAGAGGGAGAGGAAGAAGGAGAGAGAGAGGGAGGGGAGGAAGAGGAAGAGCACACCAACCGGAGCTCGTCGCCTGCCAGAGGAAAAGAGGAGGAGAGAAGAGGGAGGGAGAAGTGTGTGGGGGGAGAGAAGGGTATTTTGGGGATTTAAGATTTTTTTTTTTAACGTGTGATGAGAGATAGAAATTGTGTTCATCCAACAATTCTCATTTAATAAAAATTATTACAATTTTGCCCATGCATGAAAAGACCAAAAAGCTTATTGTCCCTTGAAAACTTAAATTCCTAATTTCTTTTCATAAGCATATACCCATCTTCTCCTTCTCCTTCGCTCTTCCCTTTTAGAAGCATTCCCCCTTTCCACACACAATAGAGACCATATTCTTCCTTAAATGCTCTTCTTCCAATTTGAGCAAATGACCCTCACACTCATTGTACAAGTAACCATCTTCTTCCCTTCTCATTTCTTTTTGTCCCATCAAACATCATATTTTGTAATGCTTACCTATCAAATAGTGTAATGGATGAGGAGATGAACACTCAAAAATAGTTTCACAATCATCGCCCCGTTCGGCCTTATAAGACCAAACAAGGCAACTAATTATTCGGCCTCTCAAGGAGGAACAGTCCAACTAACTATTCAGCCTCTTAAGGAGGAACTATTAGTTGAACTGTTCCTCCTTGAGAGGCCGAATAGTTAGTTGTCATGTTCTGTCTTACAGAATCGAACTAGCGACAACTATGAAATCAAAAAAAAGAAAAAGTACAAAAACACCCTTAAAAAATCAAATTTATTCAAACTAAATATTCACCAAATCAAATGGAGATGAGCTCTCTATGTTTGGATGCGTTAAATGTGCTGAGAAAGTGATAATGGCCGAAGAAAAGAGAAAACAAAAAGTGTATAGAAAGAAAGTGAAATATGAGTTTGATGGGTGGGGCTATGTTTGGTAAACGGGTGATTGTAGAGAGTAAAAAACTAATGTGACTAACTTAACTACATGTGTATAGAAAGAACATGTCTAAACTAAGTCAAAAGTGGTGTTGAAATAGCAGCTCTAAAAAAATTGAGCTAAATTTTCTACAATTTTTTGGAAAGGGGTTTCCAATGTTTTTGGGGAGGGGGAATTTATTTTTATAGAAGAGAAAAAATTCTGTAGAGGAAAATTTTCGTAGAATTGGATTTTCACATGTGCACAAAAACAAGCATTTTCGTAGATTTGAGAATTCTTCGTTGCCACAAAGTTGAGATTCCACAATGAGGGAATGTTTGGTAACTACCGCAATAAAGGAAGCGGTGCTTTTCCTCTTCCGCGCGCGGCACCTAACACTGCATTTTAGGAGAGTTTCTAAAAATCACATTCATAATGATTGCTGCAATCAAACGGTTGTGGGAAGGCGCCAAAAAATCCAATGCGTAGTCCACATCGTCCCGTGAAAAGGCTCTTTACACAGACAACCCTAGGTCTCTATAGTTGATGATTTCACATCGACATCAATGTGCAGTATAGAATTTGGAAATTTTGATGCTAACGTCTGAATCCAAAAACCAAGAATTTCCAAAAGAGCATACCCAGCTCAAATCTTCAAGGATTTATAAATGTGGAAATTCACATTTGGTGGAGTCAATGCAAAAATTCAGATTTGATGGAGTAATATTTACCAGAACTAATGATCCAAATTTTCAAAATACATACATTTTATTATTTATTTTTATGTACATTTAAAGTATTTTATTTATGTTTCATTAGACAGGTGCTTAGTTTGCAGCTATGATTAATTAAAATTTTCATCTATTTTTTTATTAAGTGAAAGTCTAATTTATAAAATATGACCTTCATTATTTCAATATATAAATTTTGAAATGACACTGAAGAAAAATACTACAGTGCTCTACACAAACTACAATGCTACAAGTAATTACTAGCACAATAACATATGCTTAGCCCAGTTTATCAATAGCATTTCAAAGTAAAAAACCATAAATTTAAAAATTAAACAAACACTTAAGTTTTATTTTTTAAAAGAAAGAAACTATGAAAGTACCTCTTTCTCCAAAACTAGAATAGGTGGAATAGAAAGAAAGTAAGAGTAGTTTAGGTTAGAAAGGCAATATGAGAATATGAGGAAATGAAGTTGTTTTATAAGAAGGTAAAATGGGAAAAAAAAAAAAAAGGAGATATGAGTAGTTACATGTTAACATGGAGTAAATAGAAGTTGCAAGGAATAGGAAAAAGAAAAGCGCATAAAAAGTGGAATAGGAGTTCCAATGTCCCAAGATAAAAGACATATAATTATGTATCAAAATTATGAAGTAGTGTCAAAATTAAAACTAAAATTTTTTGCTTTAATATATTATAATGGTGGTGGTTGGGTTACATGTTGAATGTATTATTGCATGGTTCATGAGATGCATACACGTTTTCATTCATCAAGTTTAGGTATGATGGTGGTTGATGAAGTAGGTGATTGGCACTTTACAGTTATATACTAGTTTGGAATGATATGTAGTTATGAAATGTTGAATGAAGGAATGATACTAATTGATAAATTGTTTAGTTTATGAACCATAATTGGTGAAGTTGAATGGTGAAGGTTGATGAATGTGCACTAAAAAAACAGCGACTTTTAGGGGTGGAAAAATTATTTTTTACAGCGACTTTTTTTTTCCACCACTAAAAGTCATATTTTGCGGCAAAAGCTTTTGCAACAAAAGCTTTTACGGCACTTTTAGGGTTAAAAAAAATTCAGCCACTAAAAATACACGTACTTGGCTTTTTGCGGCTCAAAAAACGGCCACCGTTAAAAATAACTCTTGGTTTAAATGGGCTGCTATGTCATACTAGAAAATGGTAAAAATTACTATGAAAGAAGAGTGGTCATGTGATACTTAGCATCCTGAGCTAATGTCAAGAGAGTAATATCTGCTGGGTTGCTCTTATATATAATGAGATAGTGATACGTTATCATTGTGAGGTAGTGATGGATTAGTTTGGCTAAGTGAGATATTATACGTAACAGCGGCCCAAACCATTGCTGCTGATCTGCTGTTATATACTAGATAGTTTTTGAGATCCAAAAAAGAATTTCTACCAAAAAAATTGGGAGAAGTGTTGTTGGGCTGCTTTTGTTTACAATGAAACTATTAAATAGCGTGGGTCATGTATAAGAAAGAAACATTTGTGAAAATAATTTTTGTAAGATTTTGTTTTAGTATCTGCATAAATGTGTAAAAGTAACTGAATAATGACAATAGGTGTATGGTTTTGTTAATTTTCCGGAATAAAATTGCTCACAAAACAAGCAAAACTGGTTTTTTATAAGAAATCCATTGCCATACCAAACACCATTAGCACTAATTCCTCAAGGATAAAAAATTCAAATTGAATATCAATGTCTAACTTCGGCAGAACCCCCTAGGAACTCTTTTTGTGGAGAAGGTCAGTACACAAATGTCAAGCACCAGGCATGAGATTAGGAAAAGATGCCTTGCTCACAGATTGATGCACACGTATCCCCTGGCAATCCATGATAAGTGATACCTTGACCTTCCACAAGGGGAAAATTTTCAATCGCACTTGCAAGGAAGATCCTTAAGCACGGATAGATAGCAATAATTGCAGAACAATATACAATATAAATTCTCATATAACGCCATATAGAAAAGAGGCATCAACAATCAACTGTTAAGCAATTCATATAGATACTTATTTAAAATTGAAATCTTGTAACATGCATACTAAATGTTCAAAACATACAATCTAATAATAGTTTGCCTAAACAGTCTTAAATGCAAAGAAATAGTAATGGTCTTATGACCGGAATACATGCCATAAACTTAGTTAATTTAAGTCTCAAAGTGTAGGGAAAAGTGCATAATGGAAGCTAATTTTAAGCTCCAAAGCCTAATTAATTAAGACAATTTGCACACTTCGAGTGACATTTATGGCAGCCCATTCCTCTAATCTGGGAGGAACCGTCAGGGTGTCCTCTGCGACCAGGTCGAAGACTTGATCGGGAACTAACCTGGGTCCTGCAACACTAAGAATAGTACCTTAAACACCTTTTTTAGTAATAATAACGAAGGTTAAGTTAGTATACGGTATCAATAAGATTTAAAGACAAAATCATTTAAAGAAGGGAATAAAAGTAAGCTACGCATGTTAGCATATAATGGCATGAGTGAAGGAATTAAGCTAACATAATACACTTGCTAGTTGGTATACCACATTGCTTAGTTCTCTCTGAAGAAAGTAGCAATCAATTTTCTCCAAAAGGAGGGTAACAATCAATATGGCAATATCGATTGGGCTATCAATAAAAAACTACTGCAGTAGGGGAAAAATGACATATTAATCAATATAACTTAGTGGTGCCTACTTGTGAATCAAGGAACAATAGAACTTGCATATACTTACTTATTTACTAATTTACTTGCATGTCTTACATTTGTAACTTGTGAGCATGTGCATAATCAATAGGCGAAACACAGTAATAATGATGATAAATGAAAGTGAAAATCAATGCAACTAATAATAAGAGGATAAGAGTGTGAAGGTAATATAACAATATGCACACATCTCCAATTTATTTAATTCAATGATAAATTACAATCTAATTCTATTCTAACATGCTCGTGTCCCATGCCTTCCGGTTCGGTATAAGCATAAGATCCCCGATGTGACGATGTCATGCACTACCATTTCCTTGGTGTTGTAGCGTGTGTGTGTGTGTGTGTGTGTGTATAAAGGGACATTGAAACCCTTATGCCCACACATGATGGTATGGCTTTAGAAATAAATTGCACATCTAAAAAGAAAGAGCAACAACTCTATGCTTCCCTTGTTGTTTCATTCTTCCCATTAGTCAAGTGTTAGGTATGAAAGATTTCTATAAGTAGAACTCTATGAGGTCCTAGACTTATTCCTAATGTCTATTGTTTTACTTGGTCCCCATGAACAAGCCAATCATAACCAAACAAGTGTCAAGTTAATAGTGGTCCAACATTGTCTAAACCTAAAAGAAAAAACAAAAGCATTTTTAAAAGATTTGGACTATTCAGCCCTACTTGCTCGAGCAGGGTTAAGCACCTGCTTGAATGGGCAATACAGAAAAGGGTATGCTTGAAAGGACGTGGAGTGTGTTTGAGCCTGAGCAACATTTTGAGCTCAGTCGAAACTTTTCTCCACGGGCGCTCGAGCAGGCCCTCATATGTGCTCAAGCACACATGATGGAAATGGAATCAGGATTTTCCTATTTTCCCTTTTCTTCCATACATTTCCATAGATTCCAACTGCAGCAATCATCCATAAAACATACATTTACACCACTTATTACTTCTTATCATTTCAATCAATCCACTTTTTTCAAAATCACAATTTCATTAAGAACTCATTCATTTCATTCCATTTCCATCCCATTTCATTAATAAGAAGCAATAAAGAGCTGTAAAATCATTAATAATCAAGCAATCACTTGTAGAATCAATAAATGAACATGCACACAGCCTAATGTTCATTATACTTGCTTAAACCAGTGATTAACCTTAAACCAAGCTTGAAATGACAAGAATCACCAATTTCTAGCTCACATCAAGGTCTTAAACATGTATGCATAAGAAAAAGGTAAGGTTATTGATGACAGATGCTATAAAATGAGATTCTCACTCAATAATTGGCACAAATCTTAAGAAAAAATCAAGATTTATACCTTGAAAGATGTGTAAAAAAGGATGTTGTGCACATTTACTAATTGTTGATGTTAGATCGAATCAATGGCAAATACATCAACATCATCATACACGTAGAGAATAAGAAAACCATACAATTATGGCACACAGATTTTACGTAGTTCACCATAAAGGCTACATCCAAGAGCTAAGAAAATCTTGCTCGATTTTACTATGAAAGATACTGGGCAATTTGTTACAAGAACTCCCGCTCCTCTAACACTTAACTCTTCAATATCCATAAGTCTTAATCTTACTCTCACAGCACCCTACCATACGTAGTATGTCAATACCACGGGAAAGAAAACTCACACCTCTCATACACCCTACATAGCCCTACATAGTATACACCATGGGAAAAAAATCTGCCACATTTCCTACACAAAGTCTAAGGTTACATTACATGAATATAAAATATATGCTTTATTGGCCACCAAGAAAACCCCTATACAAAGATCAAAATACGCTTGACTCTAACCTGGTCATTGGCTAGACTAGTGGACCAATCCGGCTAAATCGAAATACAAGATATAAACGTAACAATCTCCACTTTGGCTTAGATTTCGTAAATCTTTGAGCCACATTGAAAATACATGTCTATGTCTTCCCATACCTTGTTGAAGATACATCCTTTCATCGATGTTGCAAACTTCTTCTTGTCATACTCTACATCGAACCAAAGGTTTGAATCCATTAACAAGTCCAGTGATATTGATATCTGAATCACCTATAAACTGCCCCAATTTTAATACAACTATGAAGATCCAATCAACATGATCACTCTGAAAGAAACAAATCTAAAATCTGACTCCGATTGACTTCGATATTGCAGAAGCAAGTTTATGGCGCTTTGATTGGTCAAACATCCATACTGATCATCGAACTGTCAATCTTCTTCCACAAACGCGTAGATCTGCTCTCAACGAGTC
Organism: Sextonia rubra; assembly: GCA_037013555.1. Classification (NCBI taxonomy): domain Eukaryota; kingdom Viridiplantae; phylum Streptophyta; class Magnoliopsida; order Laurales; family Lauraceae; genus Sextonia; species Sextonia rubra. Next base: position 23,312,097 of record JASUAD010000006.1, read on the forward strand.
TGTAGGCACAAACGGATCTCCGATTGGATATCGGATAATCAAGATATTGCAAAAATACTTTTCAACCATCGAACCCTATCAAACTGCCTTTGACCGTACCTACCTGCCGATGTGTGCTGATGTCAGCAACTGCCGCTATCTGGCTAACTGGACTGGGCTCTGCACACAGGTTTAGGTTGGCTTGACCTGACCCAAACCCTTCTCTGAATAGGCTACTGCTAATAGGTCAGTGCTGACCTCAAACCGACCTGGTCCAAGATCGGTCTCTTTTCCTTCTTCTCTTTCGATTCTGGTTTTGCAACTAGATGCAAATCCACAGAGGGAGAACCCGGTCTCCTCCCTTGGTAGCGGAGGACGGTGGGTGCAGTCCGACTACGAATGATGACAAGCAGCCCTCCTCTCTGGTGACGGTGAACGGCAGCAGCGGTTCAGCGAAACGCAAGTGAAAATTCCTGCGAGAATCCCGTGATTCTGCAGACAGGAACAAGCAGCACTTTTTTTAAAAAAAAAAAAATCAAACCTCTCCACTTGTCAATGAAAACAAGTTAACTCCCCTCTTCACCACTTGTCAATGCCACTACCCACACCTTGGTACCAAGACAAACTAGTTTGTCTTCTCTGCACACCAAGAGTAGTTCACTCTCCACAATGCTCTTTTCTCTTTGGTAAGCTTTTTAGGTGGCACTTTCCTCACAAACAAACACGAATGACTACAGTGATAGTGACAAGAAAGTAGGTGGCTCTTTAATGGGAAGTGGGTAGCTTCTCTCTCTCTCTCTCTCTCTCTCTCTCTCTCTCTCTAGGCTTGAGTGGTGATGGGATAGCAAGGAAGGAAAATGAAAGCCCTCTTGTGATAAGAAAACTTATATAGCAAAAGTTGCTTTACAATTTGCCTCTACGTCTAAGCTCTTGGTTATTTTAAAATGAGTCACATGTCTCTTTTTTAAAGGAACAACTTAGGCTTAGTAGGTCTCCATGTAAATGAATGCATATTAATGACATGATGAATGCATGTTAATGACATGATGAGATATTACGTGACCATAAATCACATCTGGGGCCCATCTAACTACGTAAGCGCATTTAGGGTGAATTTTCTACTTGACCAACCCAATTAGCATAGATAATTAGCGGTAATTATGAAAAACACAAGTAATTAAACATAAATACCCTAATCATGGGGTAGGGATCTTACATCAAACGTTCCATGAACCACATTTTTCTTCTCATTTTAATAATAAACTAGGTTACCTTTGAAGATTTATAAAGAGATGATATTGCATTAGGTATACGTCTAACAGCAAAATGCAAAGTGGTAAAACTTTTTTCTAAGCAATTCTTTAAAACAACTAAATATTTTTGCAGAGCAGTGAGGAGTATTTTATTTGCCCCCATTTTCATTTGTAACATTTACGCATACTTACGTTTGTTTGCGCTCACTGATGTATAAATGAAAAGTAAATGCTCCGCAAATGAAATCACTTGTCCATAAAAGTTTGCATGCTTGGAAAGGAGTAAAACCATTACACACCTCTCCAGTTTAAGAGGGCACCAGTATAGATGAGAAAGCTCTTCTGGTTAGTTTCATGTCTTAAATATCTTGAAACTCATGAATGTTTATATTTGTAATCTAACTATTCTGCATAGATTCATGTAAACATGGTGCAATCTAAACCATTCTACATTGATTCATGTAAACATGGTGCTCTCTTTCTCTCTCAACACATCATCCGCTCACATTACACACAAGAGAGTTCAATGCTTCATGTAAATATGGTATTCTCTCTCTCTCTCTCTCTCTCTCTCTCTCTCTCTCTCTCAGCACACACATCATCCGTTACACAGAAAAGAGTTCGATGCTCTTATTGGGAAGGGAATAAAATTATGATTCAACAAAGTACATCTGACTAAACCAATTTGTTCACAGAGGATAAGATTACTAACTGGCTCTAGGAAATCAATCCTCCCCACTTCACCCAAGCAAAGAACACACGTATATTTATCAAAAGAATCAATTGAAATTTGTAAACAAATATCAATCATGTATCAAACTCCAGCCTCTGCTATCTACACAAACCAACCACCAATTGTCTTCCATCTGCCTCACGATTGATTGCTGTTGCAATTCAACTCTTAGGCATCCTCCCGATCCACTGCTTCCAAGAAAATCCTTAGAAATTTTTATAATCTTAGTCACAATCCAACCCGCAAACATCTAATACAGGTCCATCCGATTTTGGCAAAAATGGGTTGATCCGAACCCACAAAAGTGAACAAATGGATGCTAGAAGGATAGACCAGACCACGATAATGGTAGGCACATTGTTCTGTTTTCCCATCATTCCTTTGAGGAAAGGATAAAGGTGCACAATGACCCAAATAGCAAAGAACAGTTTACCAAACAGTGGGCCCCAAGACTCGTAGCCGTTGTTGATAGCATTTGAAATCCCAGCCACCACACCGATTATGTTCAATATCAGCAATGTCAATGGGGGTATCAGCAATGATGTCCACTTGAATAGGTACAACTCTGAGAAGCCTTCTTCATCTCCCCCACCTTTCGACGTGACAGTGAAGTTCGTATTAACCCCAGCGAGAACCTTGAGCAGACCCTGGAAAAGTGCAAAGAGATGTGAGGAGACACCACCGATCACCCAGAACTGCTCATTTCTCCACCAGTCATCGATCTGAACACGTCCCCACTGCATCTCAAGAATGCCCGTTGCAGCAATGGATATGAAGAGGGCCATGAAAACAATGCTGGCATAGTTGCTGATCTGTAAATAAAATGCAGTTTTCTATGAGCTGTAGATTTAAAACGTAGAGAAATAGATAAAGAGCAATTGTGCCTCCAAACCACTCTGAAAAATACGCTGAAATAATACAACATTTCAGGCAGACATTTAATACTTTCCCTTCTCTCTTCAGTGGTCCATTTTAAGTGGGCCTTGTTTGGATGAGGAGCTAAGGTAGAGAAAACCTTTTGTTGCAATCCTAGGGTTTGGATTTGCAATCGGGAGTGCCTCGGCACACTGAGAGTTTCCACAAAAACAATCACATGAAGAAGGAAATTCTCCAACAATAAACCCACAAAAAATTCTGTTAAGTCGAAACTCTGCATAATAACCTACTAAAATGCCATATAAATAACAAAAGAAACTTAATGCCCAAGAAAACCCTAATCTAATAATGGAAACTCCCTAATAACAATGAAATTAGAAATCTACTAATAATAAAAATAACATAATCCCTAATTTAACTTTAAGGGGGACCACTTGTGGGCATTTGCTGCATCACTTGTCCACAGTTCATCCAAACAAACCCTTGTAGTTTTGCTAAGCATTACAATACCAAACCTGTCTCACCAATAGCAAGGCCAGTGCTTGCGCCTCATGTATTACACATCCACGCCTTTCATACTAGAGTTCCATGCTAGATTTACCAGGCTCACATTGGGAGGACAACTCACTCATCAAGGGGTCACTAAGGCATATAAACACCTCTTGATTAATGAGAAAAGGTCAACGAACACTTAGCTTACATGTGTGGCTCACAGGATCAGAAGTGGTTTGCTGAGTGACAAAGTGCTCACAAGGAATCTAACATGGCACTTCCCCTAATGAGAACAAACACGGCACCCCCACTAACAAGAGTTGGATGTTTCACAGGACATGCTATGTAAGTGTGCCTAGAAGTTGTCTTAGTAAAACCCACTTGAGAGAATAATATTTCACTCATCCCCCATGTCCTTTCTCATTGCTTCATATCCAAGAAAAAAGCATTAAGACAAAACTGTATGAATTTCATAACACCTACTCTCCAATGCAGTGTTGCCAACAAGGAAATCTAGGGGTGGCTCCCATACCAGATAAGAGGACGCAATTTAAGATGATTTGGACAAGTGCTTTGAAGAACAAGAATCCCTTCTTCAAAGAAAAAAGTGTTGCAACTTGCAAGTGCAAGTTGCTAGGGGAACGGGGAAGGCCAGTTAAGACAGTAATCAGAAGCTATATATTTAGTTCCGGATTGACCATGAAGTTAAGCCTATAAGGGATGGACAGAGAGGTAGAACGCCCCATGCTGGCATCATAGGTGGGATAAGACAAATAGTGGTGCTGACGACTACGACGTCGACAAAGAATTGATAACGAGCGTTGCCAGGAAGGATAACTCTTGCACATAGGGCTGCAGATGGAACCAGGTTCAGGCCAAACCCACTTGAGCCTGAGTCCAAAAACTGAGGATTCAGATCATCCAGAGGGCAAGGCCCAGACCCAAATTTGCGTCTGGATCTGTTGCTGGAATAGGCAGGAATCAGGAAAAAGGTTCCTGGAATCTGGATTCCAGCTATAATAAATTTCCATCATCATCATCATCATCATCATCATCATTATCAAAGCCTTATCCCAACCATGTTGGACCATGTTGGAGTCGGCTATATGAATTCTATAATAAATTTCAATATGTTATATAATATTTACATGTAGACTAACATATTTACAGAGTTGTACATAATATACATTTAAGAGTTTATTAATATCACATAAAGAGAGCTCCCAAGATTGAAAGCAGGCGGAACTTCAGTGGGCTCAAAGCTTATTTGGACTAGGACCTACATCACTTGGGGGGTTAGGCCTCTCATATTTATTATAGGGTGGGCTCCAATCTGGGATCTAGGGTCCATAATAGACCCAGACCTGTACTCTTACCCTTTCAACCCTTACCACCAGCCCATGCTTGGGCCCAGATAGGTCCAACCCAAATCTAGAGCAATCAGTAAACTATAGTCAAACTTTTTGATCCAGGGGATCTATCTAGGTCCAATTCATGAGATAAGTATAGGTATAGGTATAGGTTTACACAAGAAACTAACAATATTCACCTTTGTCAATTCATTAGAAAAGTATACTTGACAAAATGCTGGAATAGCTCAGAATACTAATTATGTAAACCTATAAACAGCCTTAAACCAACAAAAATGATTTGATCCCTTGACATTATTGTTGCATATTAAATGCCTAATCAGTAAAAAAAAAAACCCTCAAATGATAAGCTAGAACATCGGAAAAATGGAAGTACTAGTACAAAAATATCAATTGATGATCAGACTTCACAACAATGCATGTCATTTCAAATAAAGTGCAAATGCATACCTCTGGGATAATGAACTTTCCAGTGAGAAGACAGACGGCTGGCAAGGTACAGTACGCAATCAAGGGGATCGACGTCCAAGGATACACAACTGAATTTATATATGAAAACCGCTCCAGCCATTTTAAACCACCTCCATAGCCATACCAGATTGGGCAGTGCCTGCTCAAGAAAATCTCAACAGACCCAAGAGCCCATCGCAGAACTTGGTGTAGACGGTCAGAGAGGTTGATGGGTGCAGATCCTTTGAATGCTGGCCTTTTAGGCATGCAATACACAGAGCGCCAGCCATGGCAATGCATCTTGAAGCCCGTCAGAATATCTTCTGTAACTGACCCATATATCCAACCGACCTGGTCAAACAAAACAGAAAAATTTAGAGAATGCGACTTGCATATAAAAAACAAAATCAGTGTTATAATCACTGTGTAATAATAGTATCTAAAACTTGCATATTGGTGACAAGAACAGTGTGATATAGATGTGGAATCCAAAGCCTCATGAATGCACCTCTTTGCCCCATTCGGTTTTATCTTCATAACCGCAACTGATGACATGAATTGCTTCATTCAGAAGTGAAGAAGAACTGGCACCCTCAGCTATTCCACCATTCTCTCGAACCGTGGAAGCTACAAAAACTGGGGACTGCCCAAACCTTTTCTCAAGCTTCCTCTGGGACATAAGAAGTTGCTTCTCGCTGTCTGTTCCTGTTAAGACAAATAATTTTCAATTTCTCATCATTACAGTAATTATTATCCATATGACACAAGGGTCCAACTGATCTCAACTGATTTGGGATACCTCCAACAACTAGAATGCATGGAAAGTTTAAATAATTCAGTTTCAAAAGGTTAAAATGTCACATGAATGCTAGAATTTATAAAGGCTTCTATAACAGAAGCAGAAAGTTAAAATGGACAAAAGTACAAACATGATCTCATAATCTTCCCCATAAAACATTACTGAGAAGGCTGGTGGAGGTGACTCACCCTCAACGACTTCAATATTTTCTAGTGCATGAATCTGTGTCGATGCCTCTCTTTGTTTCTTCTTCTTCCTCTTCTCCTGGTTTACTTTTCCCTTCCCTTTCTTTCTTCTAGACCTGCAACACAAGCAGCACCAGTTTGGCCAACAGTTGCATGTCTTTCCTGGGGTCTTCTTCTTGGAAGGAGCATCATAACCATATAGTGCTTGTCTTCTGAAAACGCAACCAGTTCCAACATAGATGGGCCCTTGGATCCCATCAAGTCCTTTCATGTTGATCTGAATGTGACAAACAAAACAAAGAAAAACAATAACTAACATCTTCAAACCAGGGAAACCACACAATCAACTGCCAAAAATCCCCAAAACAATACATACATCGAAAAATACAACATTGCGATTTGAATATCTGTCATGCCTATCTATCCCATCAAATCTTTGAGGAAACTGCACGTAGCAAATTTTCTTCCCAGATGTAGGATCCATCATGAAGCACATGGATTCTCTAAGGGCTTTGCTGTTGTTTATATAATGATCACAGTCGACATTGAGAAGGTAAGGAGCATTGGAGATTATTGCCGAGACACGCACCTTAAATCAGATAAGAAGAATAAGCAACACAAGCAAAAACAAGAAGAACTGAATTATCTCATTAAGAATATAAAAATTATTTGCGATATTAAAGATTAATCCTACCAGGGCATTCATGGCACCGGCCTTTTTATGGTGATCAAATCCTGGTCTCTTCTCACGGGAGACATATACCAGTCGTGGTAGCTCATTTCCTTCGATATCACGGACACCATTGTGACCCAAGAAAACCTGTCATCCATACACATGTAGAGTGCAGAAGGTTACGAGACAATGATGCAGCTTGTAATAGCTTCTCACTAAATGCCTTATAAAAAAAATACAAAATACAACAACGTCACCAAAATTGCAAGAAGAAAGACAACTGTTGAGATAATGCATATATAAAGGCAGTATTTGATAAAAAGTACAAGTATGTCAACCATCTTGCATAGTGCCATAAAGAAGTTCAATGTAGCGATTGACTACTTCCAAGGAACCAGTCCATGGGCAGTCTAAGCACGCTATTTCTTTCAGAAAGTGCAATGATCTTAGCCACAACTTTGAAGTTGCACGGTGTTTCTCCAGCAACCGGCCTTCTACCCAAACCACAAAGTTTTATAATGGAGTTATTATAAATCAAGGGCATGATTGGACACACCAAAGTACAAGATGTCTGAAAGGAAATCCACTCTGTTATGGTGCAAAATTGGAAGTCACATTAGGTGGGATAACGATTTTTCTTTCTTTACCTTTACCAAATCATTATTAGTGACAGCAATTCAAAATGATCAGGATAAAAAAAGTCAGATTAGCTATATCCCTTTGAACTTTCAAGTTATTCCAATAGTGGGGCTATACACAGCCTCGAAAGTAATCTGGATTCCAGACAACTCACAGAATGAAGTTGTAAAGTAACTATATTACAGAGGCCAATCACGTTCTTCGATCTTTCCTGATTGTTTCTCTCTTCTACCAGCCCTGATTTCCATATGTTGATATTGTATTCAAACCAAAGCTTGTAGTACTAGGGAACTTGGCAAAAGCTAATCAAGTTTGACCAGAATGGAGTTTTCTCTTTAATGGTAAGCCCTTCAGTAAGGTTATATTATCTGTCCATGTAATGACTAATGAGACTCATTGACAGGCAAAAGCTCCCTTTCTCTAGTTTCCATGCCTTTTCTGAGCCAGGTTTCAATCCTTCTCTTTTCTTTTAAGAGTTACATGACACTTGTCAAATCACATTTACCACCAAATGCAATGCTGGAAAGAAGAAAAGCCAACGGATTAATCTCCAAGCCAAAAAGCTTAGGGATGAGATGTCTCGGTGCCTCACCAAAGACAACAAATCAACTCTCAATCAAGAAATAACTAAAATTCTTATTCAATATCAATGTTCTATGTCCCATGAGGAGGGATTACATCTTTATTTATAACTAAGATACTTTCTAACTTAAGAAACACAATTCAAATCAAATAAGAAATCCTAAACCAAACATAATAGGAATTTTTAAATATTAAAGAATCCTGGATAATAAAGAAAGCAACTGCTAATAAGAATTAATCTTCTCTACTAGGCCTTATTGGTTTTGGGCCCAATGTGCTGGCCAATCATAAATCTAGCCTGCATCACTATTCCTTTCTAGTAATGCCAGATTTTACAAGCAAACATATATAGTTGACCACCACACTCTCTGAAAGCTTTGATAAACTGGACGAACTGTAACTTATAGTGCTTAGCTGCACTCGAAACATGCATGCGAGCATCCAAATCATTTTTTTAAATGGTGCTAGTACCCAAATCATTGCATTTATTCATATGTAAGTAAAAACATTTCTGACCTGTATCATTCCTGGATGATCCCGCACACTGTTTCCAGGCCATGGAGTTCCATCCTGCATTGTCCAACCATCTTCAGGAACCTTCTGTGCCGTGGAAACCAGAACATTGATGCGAACCTTGAACTCTTCATATTCTCTCTGCATGAGCGGGATATTACAACATCATATACCTTTCAGCTTAAATTTGACATTGAGGCTCAGAGGAGCATCAAGTTCATGAAATCTCAAGAAGCTATTAAAAGAAACATTAAGAAATTGAAGCATGGAGAGCCCACTGTAAATTCAGTTGTAACACACTAAACAGCAATAAGCTTGAATATTTCATAATTTAGATGGTCATGGTTTTCCCTATGCACTTGGGTTGCTGAAACTGTAAATCACAGTAGGCAGAATATTGTTTTTACAACCTTTTTTTCTTTCCTAGAAATCCAGAATAAATTCTGATTAATGATTTTGAGAAGATAATGGCAGAAAAACAGTGTTCAGCTGATCTATTTGCAAATTCATCATCTCCCAAATACAAAGTAGAACAAAATCAAATAACCATCCACCTGTAATCATATTAATCTGTATGTTTCACAATTAGAAAGATAAAAGGAAAGATGATGAACAATCAGTCACAATACAAAGCAGACCTTCATTGCACGTCTTTCCCTCACAAAAGCTGGATGAACTTTGTCTTTCAAATAGTCAATCTTTTGAGCAAAATACCATTCTGGAGCACGGGGCTCTATATTAAACTTTTTGCAAAACGGGACCCACTTCCTTGCAAATTCAGCTGTCTCAGATAGGGCTTCAAAAGTAAGCATGGCAGCACCATCATCTGATACATAGCATGCAACTTTCTCGACAGGATAATCAACGGCAAGGATCGATAAAACAGTGTTCGCAGTGATAAGAGGCGGTTCCTTCAGAGGATCGACTGTACTCACAAAGACATCTATATCAGCTAGCTCAGAAGGTTTCCCTTCTTTTTCATACCTGCAAACAAAGGTTGTAAGAAAAGCTATTGAGTTGCATAGATTCAAAAAGTACAGTGGTTGTATAACTTAATAATGCATATATGATGTTACCTTAATGACAATCGATCCAAGTATGTTTCTCGTACTATTGGGTTCCATTTTGGAAACTGATCCAAAATCCAAGATATAGCAAACCATATTTCACAAATAACTGATGTCAACCATAACACATACGCATCTGGAACTGGATGTAGAAGTCTGTAATGGAAAAAGAAGCCAAGAACAACGAGCCGAAGTATAATTATTAATCTGTATGGGTTTATCTTGCTCGAAGGAATAGGTAACTTCCTGGACAGAGGTTGCCTGCCCTCATCCATCCTGAAAAAAAAAGAGAAATATAAAAAAAAAAAAAAAGAATCATACAGCTTGTAATCAGGAAGAAAGCACATATTGATTAGAGGATATCAGAATAATTAACATTTTTGAAAATGCCGGAAATTTAAACTTCGGAGACACTGGTAGAATCTCCATGATTGAAACACATAACAAGCATTCAAGCCATAGACAATAGCAACAAAAAAAAAGGAGAAAAAGGTATAAAAATCTTCAAGGAAAAGAAATAGAATACTATACTCTAGAGGCCGTATGCTCAGGGTACCAACACACTACCATATCAATACGAAAAATTCTCAAGATAGAGGGAACTAGATGGGTAAGTAAGTTACAGTTCGATATCACAAACATTTTCACTTTGACTTTTTCCAAACCAATGATCAAAAAAGTAGTAGATATATATCACTGAAACCATTACATTGGCAAATATCAGCTGAACCCTCACCAACAAATGCATTTTGTTGCTGTTGTCTAAAAACACAGCCACATTGGCAGATACACCTTTTGAAACAACTGAAACAGCTGATACACCCTCCTTTTTAAGAGACTGCAACCCCATTTTGGGATTCTTTTGCAAATAAAGCTTAGGGAAAGGGATTTTGGATTTCTAGCACAAGAAATCTGAAGAAAAGTATCAAATTGAAGATCTAAATAGAGAATCAATTATGCAACTCATAGGCTTGAGGGTTACCCTTAAGATAAGGGGGGGAAATCAGAGTATGCAAAAAACATCTAGGTGTTTGGTTTGCTCTAGATAGGGATGAGATCCTAATCATATGTAGTGCATGCATGAAGCTTAGATTTACTCTACATGCACAATTTGGGATATTTAGATTTTTTTTTCTTCTTTTCGGAGGTGTTGGTTGTTCATATAAATATCTAACTAATGAGTACTGCATAGAAACTACTAGTTTTTTTTTCATAGTAGTACATATTAAGTTACCAACTACTAAGTAATAAATGCTAAATAGTTGTAACGTTCTTTCAACTGTTTCTTAATTAACTTTTAATGGGTTTTAGGTTCAAAAACCTGAGTAATATGAATGTAGGTGAATAAATATCTTACTATTGTTTATCTAAAATCATAGCGTGTTGATACAGGTCCTGTAAGAAATTGAAGGGTCCAATATGTAAATTTATTTTTTATTAATGCAAATAAATATCAAAATCTATCCTTTTACCAGATTTTTTTTTCTGAATTTTTTTGAACTCAAATAAAATTCACTATGATCCTCAATAAGTATAGCCACAATCAACACGTATTGTTGTAGGGGGCAGCTGATACACCCTCCTAACCATTTTTATATCCTTGTGCTGAACTACATACTTCTTAATGCTATGAAAGATTGAATATCCAAATCTATATATGGATTGAAGAAAAAAGGGTTGCATGAAATATGTGAAGTAAATATCATATGTATGATGTAAATAATATTTTGTTTGCTGCGATTTTCCCATTTTGATTCTTGAGTGGTTTCTAGGGCTGTGCAAATGGACAGTCGAGCCTGGATTATGAACTGATAGGGCCACACGAGTTGGATAGGGCCAGACATGTTCAAGATTCAGATTTCACAAGCCCCGACCTGGCCAATTGTAAACCCTAGTAAGTTTAGTTAAGGAGCAAAGACAATTTCTGGGTCTGGTGATGGACCCAATTAATCAACTCAAAAGGCTTTGCCCATATCATGACTTCCACTGGTCCAAACTGGTCAGAACAGAGAAAACATTTACTTGCACATGGTGCATTGCGCACAGTGCATAAGGTGCATCCGAAAGGGTGGCTCTCCTCCGAGTGATGCATGACGACCATCCCAATGCACATTTTGCATATGAACTGTGTGCAGTGGAACAATTTCCCATATGCAGAGCTCTTTAAACTTTTGGTTATGTACCAGCAGTGGTTCACATCGGATGCCAAAAGTTGGAAAATTTTTAACAAGAAGTCTAGACTGCAATGGCTTTGTCGAGGCAAACACTGGTATATAGCTACTTCAGCTCTACCCATATCCACAAGAAACAGTACTGATGCTAAATTTTAACAAGTCTAGACTGCAATGGCTTCGAAAAGGCAAATACTGGTACATAGATACTTCTATAGGTCTACCCATATCTGCAGGAAACAGTACTGATGCTGCTACTGAATCCTGCACAGATACATCTACAGTACAATTTAGTATATCCTGTCATACTAAGTTTATTATTTCAAAGTTTATTATTTCATGTCAAACTTCTATAAGATTTCTTACCTTTTCACATAAAAATGCCTAGGAATTCAATAGTGATAATCACATTAAGTTAGAAATATTCTAAAGAAAATAACCAAGCTTTTTAATTTTAAAAAATCATAAAAAATATAAAATCAGTATCATATGACACATCTTGGCAAATGAAGCAAGAGCGGGCTTTGTAATAATAAAAATAATAATGATGCATGAAATCATGATAACAAGGATGATCAAAATGCACTTTCACCATGGACCTAGAAGGATGAAAGGGACAATTCTTTCCTTGGCAGCATGCTTTCATTATCAAAGCTAAAGATGTAAAAAGTGCATATAGGTCAGCAATATTACTACGAAGTACAAAGTAAACATATTTTTGTTAGTGCCATAGTCAGATTATCACTGATTTCTGTTGTCAATTCGGCGTCCAAAGTCAAATATCAAAGTCATAGTCCAAGTCAAATATGCATCAAGACCGTTCATCAAGTTCGATCAAGGAAGATCAAGTTCGATCAGGCTCGTCATCTGGAAGATTTTCAATGAGTCCCAAGGTAATTTGATCCCTTAGACCCAACTATAAATACCTTAGAAAAACCGAAGTTTCATTGGAAAATACTTTTCTTAAAAATTTGTTTTTCTTGGTATTTACGGCATGGATTACCACTAAGCCGAAGAACCCAAGGCTCACTATCCAGAAAACATTTTTTTGGGTCCTTTTGCTTATGGCTATGCCGTAGGCTTGGCCGTAAGAGCAAAAAATCTGGATCCGGGTCAAACTAGCCGTTGTATCTGAGCTGGTATACAGCTAAGCCGTATAGCAACTTAAGCCTAGCCATAGAACCATCCATTGGAGCAGATCTTTATTTAAGAGAAGCACTTTTCTCTAGAAAATCTTTTAGAGCAACCAAGCCTCCATTAAACATTTGTACGAAGCTCCAACCACCATCTCCTCTTCAATCTAAGATCATTCAAAGGCATTTATTTTGAGAGAAGAGGGGATACTCATCTAGGAAAGCCCTAAACCCAATCTAGAAAAACCCTAGCTTTCCTAGATCCAAAACCTCTTCCCTTGGCTGTGCATTCATTGGAAGATCAACATCACCCAAGGAGCACTTACAAGAGGTCAAAGCTTGGAGTTCTTTGGTCAAGCTTCAAGAGCACCAACCAAGGCTAAGGTAACCTGTTTTGCGTTTGGCTGCTCCATTCATATTCATTTATCTGTGTATTTGGTGGGGGACAAACCACCACATCAATATTCATTGTTGTTGGTAGAGTAGATCTGGGATGAACCACAGGATAAAAAAAACTTCTGCTAGTGGAAAACAAACCACCAGCATCAAAAACTATTGCAAGAGGTGTACTTGTGTAGTAACCTCATTGTTAGTCGAAGCAAGAGTGCTTAAACTTGAGAATGGATGTAGGCCTGGGACCGAACCACTATAAATCTTCTACGTTGTGGTTTGTTTTATTTCGTGGTGGATGCTTTAAGGTTGATGCTTGTGTTGTGATGCATGACTTATTGCTTTGATAATCATACTCTTGTATGTTATTCATTACACTTGTGCTAAATCACTTGATTCAATTAGAATATCAGCATCGCACTACTAGCACAGACCAACTTGAGCATATCACTTGATTAGTTTGTTCTATTAAGTTAAACTCTTATTTTAATCAAGTAATATCTGAGATTGAGGCTTCTAAGAAATTATTCTTTTAACTAGGTAGGAACTTTAATTAGTCCTATTCAAACCCACCCCCCCCCCCCCCCCCAACCCCCACCCACAAATGACTTCTTGAGATCTAGTTTTTGCACTTTCAATTTTATGGGTTGGTATTATTGTGTTTACCATATTTTCCTTCTCAAGTACTCAGTGACTCTACTTAGATACACATGCCACAAATGCACAGGATCCGACCCATGAATGAACCATACTCCGAAAATCGCATTGATAAACAATTCGAGCCCTTTCTACTTTTGTATTATTCAGAAGAAACATAGAATGTCAACAAAACTTTTGTTAGCCCTTTAGTTCTTTCCTCAACCATCACCCAGTCAAATGCCTATGATTTTGCAACACGTGGTATTAGCCAATGACACAGACAGGTGGATCCTATTACATGTCAATTTTTGAAGTGTATTTAAAACAAAGGGCTATAGATAAATTGACAAAAGAAAAAAAATGCTTCCAAACAGCCTTAAATATCATATAAACTGAAACTCTAATCCTATATTTTATTTGGGCGGGGGCACACTGGCTAGAGCAGCATAGTGCCAAAATAAATAAATAAATAATCACTATAAGGGCAACAGACAAAACCAGCAGCACAAAAGAGCTATTCATCTTGCAATTAAGTAATCAAAACACTTCTCACATGGTCACAAAAACTTCCAATATTCAGAAACGCTGGAAGGGCTCTAGGAAAATCAAAATATTATACAAAAAAATCAGTGAATAGAAGAATATCAAAAAGACATTTAGAAGTAACTTAGTAATCATTAACAATTGGCAATATGATAACTTAAAAGCTAAGAATGGTACCCAATCATAAGGATACCTTCTTTTCTATCATAGTCAGTAGCCCACACCTTTTCATTTGAAGAGAAAAAATATATATATTCATAAAAATCAATGGAAACTATAAGCTGCTTTGCAGCTTCCACTTTTCAACCATTTTTTGTAACAAATGTTCTATCACAATTCACAAGCAAATATGAAACAGGTTTGCATAACTTAAGGGGAAAAATAAAATTATTAAACAAGCAACCATCATGACAAGAGAACATAAAAGTTCAATGGTAATAAAAGGTATTTCCGGCTAGTAATTATTCCAAAAAATACTACTGATTTCCCTTTTCGTTGTGAGTCTCGGGAATATCTCCATTCATAAGTCCGAAATCCACATCTATGAATTGAAAGGTCTGAACAATAAATATAACTCATATTGGAAAAGAAAGCCTTAATGCACTCTATTTTGCGCTTATTTTACATTCTATTCCCAGATGAGAGACTGAACCAATGGCACTTACATGGGTAAATCAGGATCATCCAGTCCACCTCCATCAGAGGCACCACCACCATTTCCACCACCTTGGAGCTTAACCATCTGCAGCCTATTAGCCTGCCTTTTCTTCCACTCCTCCATTCTATCCTTCCACGCGACACTCCCATAACCATATACTGCTAAATCTTTGTTAGGATCCATCGGTCTGGGTTGGACTGCAACATTAACAGTTGTGTTACATTCACAAAAGAAATAAAATCCAACTCCAAACAGCCATGAAATAAAATAAAAAGGAGTAAAGGAAGGCAATTTGATCCAACCAACTTACAATGGGTTGATGAATCAGGGAAGGGCATTGGATGAATCCTTTTCCCACGACCCACAACAGGAGGAACGATAAGAGCATGACTATCAGATGAAATTCCAGTATCCTAGATTAAGCATGAATCACGGCATAAGAAAGTGCAAACTGAATACAATAAAACAACTAAAAATGTGACTTTTAGCCATAGACAATTAAGAAATTAATGAATTCACCTCCTCTCCATTGGTGATGAGAAGGATCTCCGGATTAAGAGCAGCATCTGGATTGAGCAGCTGAGAATCATTTTGCGGTCCACGGCCGACATTAAGGCGGCCATAGAAAGCTGCTTCTGCAATATGCTGCGTATCTCTACTGTCATTACCACCAATATCAAATTCATTCTCTATGTCATCCACACCATCCTCTTCTTCATCGCCTTCTACTCTTGGACTGCCTGCAAAATTCCCATATCTTTAGAAGCAATACATAGAAAACATTATTTTTTTCATATATCCCATATAAATGCAGTTGTAGAGGAACCTTTGTGGCGCTTGTATCTGGTTTTGCAATGAGGGCAGGCCTGATCACCCTCTCTTCTCTCATATTCATAGCAAGGCCTGCAAACCGGGAAAGCACATTCATTGCAGGCAATGAAGGGCTCTCCATCCACAGTGATCTCAACTTCATCTCCACAAATCCTGCAAATTTGCCCGCTCAATTCTTGCAATGGTTTGGGCTGGAAAGAGCATACCACCATTAAAATCAGAATCAGATTAAGACCCAGATCAGGAAAAACAGAAATCAGCAACACAATCACAAAAGATCCAATTGCAAGAAAAAAAAAATTGATCTTTAGCAATACAACCAACAGAAACAGGGAAAAAAAACAAAAATAAACATGACCATGAATACAAATACAATCGATCTCTCACATTACAAAAACAATCCAACAAACCCCATTCACATTACAATCCAACCCAACCCAGATTCCAACAGAAAGACAGAGACTTCTGGACGAAATAGAGACAAAACCCCACCGACCAAAATACCCCAGGAACCCCAGAATCACAAGAAAACCAGAAAGATCAGATATGGGTATCTCAAAAATCGTTGAAAAAGGTGGAAACAAACAAAAAGATTTGATTTTGAGAGGTCCTTACCCGTCCAATCTCATCAGCATTGATGAGAATGAACTCATTCCTGTTATGGGAACCCGCTATAAGGCGCCCTCCAGTAGCCATCTCAACAAACAAACCTCAAAAGCCCCTCTTCTCCAAGAAAACCCTCACTGATCCACTCTCACCACTCTCTATCTTCACCTCTCAACAAATCCATACAACCAACAGAGAGAGATCCAGATCAAACAATGTCTCTCTCTCTCTCTCTCTCTATATCTATATCCCACACGCAATGTTGCCTGGCTCCTTCATATGTAGGAAAAAAGGCAACTTTTTTTTTATGTACCAGAGATGGGGTTTCGCTTTCGATCTGTATCTGGTCGAAATCCAAAGACACGGGTTCAAAGCTGTGGAATAGTAAGACACAGGACACAACTGGGAGAGAGTGAGTGACAGCGAGGGAGAGAGAGAGAGAGAGTACTAAAAAAAGTGTTGGAAATTTCAACGCGCAAGAAGACTTTACATGGAATAATGAAAGGTTTCTATTGCCGTGGGGTGAGTGAGATATACGTTTAGTGGTGGGCCATGGGTGGGACCCACTTGGTAAGTACTGAGTGGTGGGCAGCTAGCATAAACCGCGTCTGCATGGCCCAAACACTTTCTCTGCACTTTTTTCATATTTGTGATGTGCGAGAAAATATTTATCATAATTGTTATTATAGCTTTTCTTTGGATTTTCTTTCCTCGTTTCTTTTATTTGTCATGGGATTTATTTCTAAAATGATCATTTATCATTATCTGTTATATTTGAAATATATATGTGGAAAACCTTCCAAAAAAGCTCGCTTTAAAATACCCTTATTTATGTGCCTCTTCTCTATCTGTGACGCACATGTTGAGTCAATTAAATTTTTTCACATATACTACTGCTTATTTAACTTTTTCTCATTATTTAAAATTATATATCCCTACCATTAAACTTTAGACTTATAAATTAAATGGTAGAATAATCTTATGCAATAAAGATTTTATTTGTAGGTAGGTTTCATATAAATCTTTTCATTCAGTACACTTTTACGATTATTATGTGTCGTAATGAGCCATTTGGGAAGAGTATTTTCTCCTTTGAAAAAACACTAGCATTGCCATATATAAACACTGTTTAAACTAGCGCTCCCATATGTAAACGCTCTTTTTTCTAAAACTAATTCAAAAAATATAAGCAACATTTGACTTGGCCCACTCAAAAGATCAAAATTGTGATGGAATGGCCTTTGATCTCACATCATCATCATCATTAGGGTTAAAAGAAAGAAGAATATTCATTTTAGGTCAATAGACTCTTCTAATGAAATTAGGTCAGTGTCTTGGTAGAGAGGGACACTGGGGACTTCAATCTATCTCAACATTATTCTAGTTTTATCGTCTTCTATTTGAGTCTTAACCTCTCATGTCTGTCCCTCAATAAATGGTATAGCAGACTTTTTAGCCAAACAAATGGTATATAGAGTCATTTTACCTGTGGCCCCCAATTGCTCAGTTAATTTGTTTTTGGTATTCAATTCATCTCAATGTGATTAAGGCTTTTGTAACAATTTTTACTTTATGTTGGAGCTTACCATGTACTGTTCTTCTCTCTTAATTTAATTTATACCATAATAAGAGAAAAACATGGGCAAAAGAATCCTTCCGCACTTTGCACACGTGTCACTCGTATTTTCTCTCCTTTTTATCTCATGTCTTACTTACCAATTGCCATCGAGGAAGTTCCATGCAAAATTTAGAAACGCCAGCTACTATTGTCTGGACGCAACTCTTGCGTGCGCGGCATAGGCCAGTACTTCCGTGATTGATGATGTTATGCCCCAACATACGGCTGTTTGCTTTTATACAGCTGTAGATCCCTGCTATTGAAAAAGTGCAAATCACCATACAATGGAAAAAATAAATAAATAGATCAAATGTGTGGATGACGTTCATGTTGGTGGCACAGGTTGTTAATCTTGTTGGTGGGCCATGCCTAAAACATAGTCAAATAAGCCAGCTTTGGTGCACCCATAAGATTTCATGGATGTACTTTTGTTTTGAAAGAGGTAGATTAATTATTTAATTATTTAATAAAATAATTAATTATAGTAACTAATCTTAAATGAATGAACAAGTTCAAGAAAAAAATCAAATGAATAAATTTAAGAAAGTAAGTTTTGACATAGAACTACATTTTAACCAAAAATGTTTTAAAAATGATATGGACCCCATTAGACAATGAGATAAGGTGTGCAAGATATTAGTATTAGGTCATCCTAACCCTCCCGTAATGACCCATGGGTTTTTCAAGTTTAGAAAATGGTATTTCTTTCCATATAAATATATTTTTTTTTACAGTGGTGAGTAATAATTTGATTTGTCAATGGGGAAGCTTGTGTGAGAGTTAATGTGATCAGATGCACCCATCAAACTACGGTGAACTTTCATAACCTATATGAAAATTCTAGTTCGCTTCAAAAAATCCAATGAAAATCATGGGTTCACCATTAAAATCTACATGAAAATTACTCAGTTGGTCTTTATAACCAAATCACCTATTAGGGTCTGCACCCCTAAAACCAAAATCCTTAGTCCACCCCCGATCACATGCAAGGTGAGCAAAAAAAAAATAGGACAATGTTCTCTTACAAGCAAACTCCATATAGTTTGTCTATGAGGCTCACTTTGATGCCTCCTTCTTATTGGGGTACATAGAATGGCATTCTTGTGGACGAGGGGTCAACAAAAACCTCAACCCTATCATATCATCTTAACTTTTGATTTAATAGCCTCAATAATTAATGGTCTTGTACCATAGATTTCTTTGAGATTCGATCTAACAAATTGTGGATAAAGGTTTCATGACATTAAATTTGTGCCAGCACCGCATCACCAAGGGATAAAAGCATAAAAAGCAGATACTCCTTAGCGCTTTTTGTAGTTCACATTTATCTCAAATGTGGCCCACACCACATACTGAATAGATATAAATGACAAAAAACACGAGGAGCGTAAATGAAGGTGTAAGTATAGCATTCTTCGAATATAAACTAGCCTACAGTAGTTGAAGTTGGCCTAAGAGGACCCCACAGAGCCAGACTACATATATCGTAGCTCCTATGGGTTACAATTTGTGCAAAATTTTCAAAAAATATAAAGTTTTTTATGTATGCCTCAAAAGTTTATAAAATTTGTAAATAAGCTCATGTGGTTTTAGCATTTAAAAACAGGCTTCTACTTTGGTATTTTGATACCTTTTATACTCCAGATTAAGTGGATTTAAAAATAAATAGAAGAGATAATTAGGTTGTATTGATTTTTACAATTTTGCTCATATCTTTATTTATTACTAAGAAAAATATTCTCCTTTATAGAATTTTTTTATACAATTTTTATTTTAACTTTCTTTTTTCAAACTAAGCATAAGAAGTTCTTAACAGTAGACAGCCAAAGACATCCTCTTTTTTAATATTAAACTATCTTTTTTTTTGTTTTTTATTCCATTCTTCATATTGTTAGTTTCTATGGAATCTTATGGTCTCTTTGATATCATATTTTTGTGGAACAATTATTTTTAAAAGGGAGTTGGATGTTACTCTCATGGCCTCTCTCTCTCTCTCTCCCTCCCTCCCTCTCTCTCCATAATGGTTCTTTGGGTTGAGGCCTGGGAAGGCATGCCATGTGGATTTAAAAAATTTATGCTGGTCATCTCTTGACATAATGGTTCTTATAAATTCATCTTTTTACAGTTTATTTTTCCATCAATTATCTCCAATATCAAACATTTGAAAATGTATTTTTAAGAGCCATTGTTTTCTAAAATAATAAATTTATATTAATAGAGGAGACAATTATTTTAAAAAATATAGTTTTAAGGGGCTTTACTATTGAACAACTAAATTAGATGAATATACAATTTTTTTACTAGCATATTACGTTAAATGAAACATCACTCAATCATTTACTTTGCTAAAATGACTATAAATATAATTAATTTAAAACACAATTTTCACTCATGCTACTTCAAGGAATAGATTAAATGCGTCAATTAAAATTGAGAAAAATAAAAGAGGAGTAGCAAAAACATTTATAGCACCAAACCAATTTAATTAATCTATTATTCAACCCACATTGGCAACCTATTACTAAATATTGTAAACTTTAGGTGTACAAAAGAATGGTTATGCGGGCAAAACTATCATTTTGATAAAAAAAAAATTTGAGTAAGATCATCATGGCAGTTGCTTATTACCATCAATTCCATGTATTTTAGAATATAAAGAATATTAAAATACCAAAATATTACAAATACTAAAGTCAAATAAACCTATTTACAAATATTAAAAACTTCATGGCATCGGCAACAACTACTCGTAAAGATATTACATCAGAAACTTTTCCCCCCACGTGCAGAGCTCTTCTCGTGAACGGTGTAGAGATTTTTCTCGGCAATATCTCACGCAATTTTGAAGAGTACGTATTGGACGGTGAAATAAGATATACGCGCCTGCCCTTGTTTCTGTGCGTGGGTCTATTGGCCCTTCATAAATTTTGATATTCCCTTCACCGACGCATGGGAACTGACAAAACGCGTGTACGGATGCTGATAGCTCCTGTTTTTACAAACCAGCCAATAGGGCCCCTGCACAACTCGAGCCAAACAGGAGAAGGCAAGCATAAAATAATATTACAGTATCAATACCACAAAAACTTACTCTAAATGTAAAAAATATATATTATACCGAAATAATATAAAAATTAATGGAGTGTCATAAGGCATTAATTTGCTCTTGATATCTTATGTTCAAAACCAGACTCAAAATTATCAGGTGTGCATTTGTGTGGGATTTAGTGGGCACCTCTTTAGAGATTATTCCTCTTAGGTTAAAAACTTTAGAAATATTTACGTCATAAAAAATGTGTAAAAAATAATTTGAAAAAATATTACTATGTAGATATAAGTATTTAAAAGATTACGTATTTTGCACTTTGAAATCACCTGGGGCCTTACCTGATACAAAGTGTTGATAGATGATATTGTGTATTCGAAATTTTACCAAAGATGAACCGTAAGAAGGCCCGCGGATTCCTCATTATAAAAAAAAAAGATGATGTGTATCAAATAAAAGAAATAACATGAACTCTATTTTAAAATTAATATAAAATTATTAATTTGTCCATCATATCAATTAATTTAACCAATTATTTAAACATTCAATTGTTTTGCGTCAATGTGTTGACTGCAGAAGAATAATAAATCCACTTGAAAGCGTTTTCTAAAAATTCCTTGTCATAAGTTTTAAAAAATAGTTAATTTCAAATGTCGATTCATAATTTAGATAGAAAACCATAATTGAATTTCTTTTATGCCTCCAAAGCCCTTGCTCTATTACACAGAACCATATAAAACATTTTGGGCCATCCATTGTGGTGGCCATATAAAGATAATTCACACGCTTCAAAATGAATCAAATCCCTACAGAGATGTACCGTATAAGAGTAGGGTCCCATTATCAGATTCAGACCCCAGTAGAAACGTGTTAATAACACATTAGCAATGCTAATCATGCTTAATAACACATTAGCAATGCCAATCACATTTTCAATTGTATACTCAATCGGATGGTGAAACCAAGTCCTATTAAAGTAAGATCTTACGACATGTCACTTGATAGGAAGAGATCTATTTTAAACGGTTGAGATTATCTCCATATGGTTTTTGCAATAGACTTCCTTGTGTGTGTTACACTTTCTAGTGTAGAAAAGTTGGGATAAGGTATTGACTCTCTTGTTTGGAATCAAAAGTTGCCACCCGTTACCAATTAAGCTGTTAAAGTATTTTCAACAATTAGCTTTTTTAAATGATAAGGGCTTTCCCATGGTATATAATCCGATAGGACTACTCCCCCAAGCGCATGTGCAAAACCTACATATACATGTACTGTGTATGTTTGGGGTAGAATACGAGCACAGTGCATGGAGAGCAAATACAACCTTTATGCCACTGACCCAATTAAGATGTTAAAGTATTTTTATCCACTTAGTTTTTTTTTTTTTTCTAAATGACAATGGTTTCCCGCGGTATATAATTTAATAGGACTATTGTTATAATTGCAAGCACAAAAACCACACTCAAATGGTGGTTTTTATGTGGGTGGTGTCATATTTCCAAAGGTTTACCAAATAATCAATGGAAGGTTGGTCAGGGGTTCCCCTATTACCAAAAATGATTAAAAAACCACAATCACATACACAAGGTAAGTTTGAAGCGAAATTTGAGCATTAGACATGGGAAGCACACCCCTTTGTCACTAACCCAACTCCTATTTGGGGAGTAAACCCATGTCTCATGCCTTACCCCAAGCATTTTTACCTTCCTTGGCAAAAAAGTCTCACTTCCTTTGGTGCAACTGGCATTGATTTCTCCGCAGGCCGCCAAGTGTAGCCCACCTTAGCAGTGGCTGGCTCTGGTCAAGTTCGATCCAACCTGGGCTGGGGCCGCAGTCAATTAAATATGGCTTACATTCAAGATTTGATACCGTATTGTACATGTGAGTAAATAAAAAAAAATTATGGTGGCCCCATACCTTTAGAGCAAGACTTGGTCCATCACAGCCAGGGCCCATTTGATAATTAAGGCAATTCAGCTGTCCATACCTGCGGCCGTAGTTTGAAATGCTACGGAGGTGTTCCAAAACGTACGATCATAACCATCCATTTTGTGGGCCCCAAATATTAAGTGCTCACCAGCCACAGATTATTGGGAGGTGTGAACGTGTTTTCTTTTATCTGATGGGACGACTCGTTGCAATGTATTTGGTCCTTGATTTTGTTGTTGTCATTTGTGAACCTGGTTCTGCAGCTCTTCTTTTGAGGCGGTGTGCCAGAGAGAGACCACACTAGTTTTGGCCCGGGACAGGAGTCAAAATTTGTGGCGGGAGGAAGGGTATTTCCCAAATACCATGCATCGGTTGAGAGCCATTTCAAATTTTCACTGCCATGAGTTGCCAACTGTGTTTTTCTTTTAATCAAAGCAATGCTCTGATTGACTCACTGTAATTTTACGCTCTCTCTCTCCCTCAGTAAAATATTTTCTACACTGTGAATTCCCAAATTTTGGATTTGAAAGGAGTGTATGCAAAAAAGTAATAGAATTTGAAATGATTTAATAACTATAAATAGTCTCTTTTCTATAAAAAAAAAACTATAAAAAGTCTTTGAGCCAAATTGTTTGCAAAATTCTAAGAAATATATTTGTTGAAGTGATTAAATTAAACAAAAGGTTATGATTTATAAATTGCCATCGAATAATCTCTCCTTGTATTGTTTCATTGTTTGTTTGTGCTTGCATAGTCATTAAGCATTTTTTGCGATTGTGTGCATAGATTTGCACGTGTGGTGTATAAATGAAGTTATTTACACTATCATTTTCATACCTTTTATATAGGTGTGAAAAAGATTGACATCCCCACTCGGGGAAAGGCACAGGCACAAATTCTACAAGGTGATTATTTTTTCTCATGCGGGCCCCTTCAAAGGTCTTTATCCTTCTCAATCTTGTAAATTCCACATTTGTAACCCAAACAGTTCAATGTATTCTCGAAGTAATTAACCCAAGTTCTTGAGTAAAATTTTCTAAACCATCATTAGATTTTGAGTAATTTGTGAAGAAGTCCCAATCTATGCATCTAATTTTTTAGACTTCCTTGGGCTCCCAATTCATTATCTAAACCATTCAATATTCTTCTATTATTAGTAAACATCGAGACATAAGATTTCATACCTTAATTCTTCATGAATTCTGAGAAATTTATGTAAAATAATTAAAAATCAAATAAATATAAAATTGTAAGTCATATTCATTTTCTCTTGTGAAAAATGATAATTTTAATAAACATGATAATGTATTTCACATGAATAACACTTACACATGGAACATATCCACATGTAACATTTATATAGGCAATAAGCAAATAACCACTTAATAGAAAAATGGTAGGAGGTTACGGAAAATAATATCCAATCATCGTCTTAGTAAATCAACTTGTAGGAAAGTCACAATCTTATCTACATCTTCACCTAATATCCTTTATGCCTTTCACTACTTTGGGCATGTTTGCATATACACTTTTCCATGAAAAGAGGAAATTGCTACATTAGCAAAGTCCATGAAAATGAATTTCATGGGAAAAGAGTTCCGTGGAAGAACAAAGTTGGTATAAAATATTTTTCCATTATAAATTAGAGATAATGTTGTTTAGTGCAGTTGCGGAATATTTAGTAAAAACCATAAAAAGAAGGGCAGATGGTACAAAGAGAGGTAAGAGAGTATAAATCAAATGAGAGAGGAGGTGCATTATAGTTGATAAAGAGGGAGGAGCTTTGAAATGAGGTTGCAACTCATAGTGAAATGAGAAGAAAGTGAACATTTCAACGGAAATAGAAGTCCGATGGTCCCTCATACGAATTCTGTTTTCAACCCTCTCAAGGAAAAGTTTGATGTGGGAAAAAGTAATTCCTTAAAATTATGCTGCACTAAACGCATGAAAAATTATTTTTCCGAAGTAAACCGTCCCCTTTTTCGCATAAAAGTGTTATACAAACTTGCCCTTTTAAGTTTTGAATTGTTTTTTACACATGTGATGTGGAAATGCCATTTATATATGCTAATGTTACATATATAAAATTTTCAAATATAAAACGCAGTGCCACATTTGTTTGGAAGCAATATTTTTATGCGAGAAGATGTTAAATGGTTCGAATTACATATATAACATCTTCATATATCCCAAAGTCTATTAATATGGCAGAGCTATAGCTAAACGTTTTCAAGTTTAATTAGGTAAATAAATAATTTAAACGGGCCAAGTTGAAAATTTAGGGGTTATAAGACTATAAAAGTAAAAATCAATGGTGAGGTTTCAAATCACAACCTGTCTACGGCAAAACTTGTATTCGCTGTGTGTAATTGTTTTGCATCAAATTAGGTGTATGTAAAGCCTCATATAAAAATAACGTTATTACCGAAACCACAACCTGTTTGTGGTAGAGCTTGGATTTGCGCCTCTTTTAAACTTGAATCATGCGATGAGCAATTATTTCACATCAAATTAGGAATGTAAATTTTCATATAAAATTAACTTAAACACCTACCATTTTTTATTCTTTAGACGAGGGCAAACAAATGTAACCATACATTACTATTATACACGTTTATCATTTATATATATAAATGAGTGCAAACAAATGCCTACTTAACCCTAATAAAATGCTCCGAATTAAATACTTCAAAGTGCTAATTTTTCAAATCAGCATTTATGGCAGAGTTCTTACACAAGAACTTGAGAGAAATTTGAAACTCTTCAATTACAAAGTTGTTAATTCTTGTTACCAAATAGACTCAATGGAAATTGTCCACAACACACACTTTGGAGGAGAGAAGAAAATAGTTTGCAAAATATAATTACTTTTTTTTATGTTTGATGCTAGCAGTTTTTCAATGTAAATTAGAAGTAACACTTCACCTCCTTTCATTACAGGAAAGGGATCACAGAGAAAGGATGTAAATTTATTATTTCTTCTTTCAACGAGTTAATTTTCATCAATAATGCTCAGTTTTATCTATCAAATTCAAACTAATTCACACTCTAATGTTTATTCGATATTCAATTAAAATGGGGGTTTTTATAATAAAAAAAAGCCTCAAATATCACAATGCTTCCAAAAACATCATCAAATACATATAATATCAAAAAGCATTTTATATGGTAAACTTTGAAATTTCTCAGATAAAATTGCCCATTTATTTCCTTAATGTAATATCAAGAAATGATAATATTCATATATTGAGTCTTTTCTCGATATAGCAATTTACTTGTATCTGACTAAAATTTTGCCCTTTTCTTCATTCTCGCGATATTGAGAATCTACAATATTTACACATTGAGTCTTTTTCGATATCATTACTTATTTATATCTGACTAAAATTTTGTCATTTCCTTTAATTTTTGCGATATCGAGAATTGCAAACATTCATGCATGGAGTCTCTCTTTTTTCTTTTTTCTTTTTTTTTTTTTTTGACATTTTGACTTACATGTATCTGACTAAAATTTTATTATTGTTACTGTTGAACATTTTGTCATTGATGATGAACATTTTTCAGTCATTTAGGTAATAAAAACTTAGTTTATATTTGATATTAGATTGAAAAAATTTGCTACTGGCATGGTCCTTACTTCATGGTGCCTTCTTAGATGGAATATATTCTCTAAGTGAAAGTAGTAGTCATGAGTACTCATGTAAAAACTTTTATAGGTGGAGATTTAAACTCTCGAATTGCAATTATTGTCTTGAGCATGCAACTGTATCTATCGACCTCGTAAGTAGCATACTAAATGTGTGATCCATAATCTACAGTGACGAAAATTGAAGTAGATTTTGAGTTAAAGATTAAATATTTGGATCAGTGGTATTTTTTCAATCTAATCTCAAATGTAAACTGGACCTTTATTACCTAAATGGATGGAGAATGTTTATCATCAACGGTAAATGTATACTAGTGATGATTATAAATTTTAGTTAAATACATATAAGTTGCGATGTCGAGAAAAAACTTAATGCGTAAATGTTGTCGATTTTCAATATCACGAGAAAGAAAAGAAATAGTAAAATTTTAGTTACGTATATATAAGTCGCCATGTCGAGAAAAGACTCGAGTATAAATGTTGTCGATTATCAATATTGCGAGAGGAAAACAAAAAGGCAATTTTGTCTGAGAAATTTCAAAGTCTACTGTATAAAATACTTTTGGACATTATATGTATTTAAGGATCCTTTTGAAAGTATTGGAATATTTGAGGCTTCTTTTCGTCAAAGTCTGATTGGAATGTATCTAATTACTACCTAACAATCTATAAGTTTTTTTAGATGTCAGAACACAATGTTTGTTAATTCATTATTAATACATGCATTTTCAATTTTTTTTATAGATTTAGTTATTCTTTATTGACTTTTTTTATAGGTTGAGCATTTTCACGGACTAAACTCTTCAAGGCACACTCTGGTCCTTATAGGTACTAGCCACGGGCCTAAACCTTGTGGTTCTCTTCTTAGATATGTCCAATACTGAAATTATCAAGTGCCCTGTATGTTTATCAGTTGATTTTTGTGGACCATTCCCCAAAGCTTTTGTTGGTGATCATAAAAGACTTTTGGAAAAAAATAGTGATACTAAGTACTAATAGTAGAAAACCAAGCACTTGATTATAGCAAAGCCTACCCAGTAGAAAATGCTGACATGCAACAAGGAATAAGGAAAGAACTTATTCTGTATATTATAGGAATCTTTTTAAATGCATAATACCATTTCGATGCATCCTTTATTGTGTTACTGTCATTTACCAAAACTATTAAATCATTACATATGTACGGTGAAAGAAGATGGAAATGAGAACTTTATTAATTTTGTAGTCGGTCGACATCTAAAGTGACATAAGCAGCCCATATTCACGTTCTTTTGTCTATCAAAGTTGGTGGCAAAGCTGTTGACAGTGAAAGTTACCTTGGCCACTTCTAGGGTCCATGTAACTTGCAAGATAAAAAAATGCATGACAGCCAGGGGTGTAACAAAAAATTGAAAAATCGGCTAACCAAATTGAACCGTGGTTAATAACCGTGGGTCATGATTCAGTTATGGTTATGGTTATTAAAATCAGAACCACGGTTCGATTTCGGTTTTTGGTCATAACTCGTGATTAATAACCGAACTAAACCGTAACATACGATTCGGTTAACCGTGAAATAGTTAACTGCGTCTATTGGCTTAAAATAAAAAAAATAATAATAAAGGGGCTACGATGTAATTATTTTTAACTTTAAGCAAAAGGATGAAACCCTAAGCTCTAAATATTAAAAAAAACAAGCAGGCCTCCTTTTCAACAAAATTAGAAGAAAAAGAAGAAAAATAGGTAGATTTGATCATTTGAAGGACTGAAGGAAGACGAAGAGAAAAAGGCCCTAGCCTTTTTCAACGAAACCTATTGCTTGGTTTTATTCAACTCATTTTTGATAAAAAAAAATTGCTTGAACTATTAAAAACATTTTTTTAGCCTATTTTAATATTGTTTTCACCAATTAATTTGCACAGTTGAAGATGCATTGTGGGGTTGATTCCTCTGTGTGTCTTGCTTAAAAGGTTGAAAATTTTTATAATGGCCTTTTAGGTAAACAAGAGTCATTAGAACTTGAAAGGCCTTCCTAATGAGATAGGCCAGCTAAAAAGCAAGTCCACAGTGTTTTGTTTAGCAATTAAACTAACTATAAAATTATAGATTGTAGCATATTACACTCCTCATTGTTGGATGGAAGGGGTTAGAATTATCTTTTGGGGTTGATATTTTACAGACCCACTGGGTCTTTTTAGATCTTTCCATTCCTACCTCCCGTATATGACATCGTCATGGCTCCAAAAAGTTGTCTCTCATAGATGCTTCTTCGAAAATAGCCCAACCCATCTTTAAAATATAAATTATACATATTTCCCACACACAATAAGACTTAAAAAAAAACTATAACAGTTAACTGTAACTGAACAAGTCTTTTGAACATGTATTTTATGTTTTGACAAAAAAAAAAAAAACTTATAACGGTTAACCGTAACCGAACCATCTAATATGATTAACCAAGGTTCGGTTTTATATGGTTTTTACGGTTACAGTTACAGTTTTTAAAAAACTGAAAATCGTAAAATACAGTTTGGTTAATGGATTTTTCAAAACATATGGTGAACCGAACCATTACACCCCTAATGACAGCTTATAGAACAAAATGGACTAATAAATATAATAAGGTTCTGTAGATTAGGTGTTAAAAACGAGCATCATTTGACATTCTTCACCATCATTGAATCATTGAAGGGGTTTTTTATTTCACTTCTCATTCAATCTTTGAAGTTGAATTAGTAAATGGCTAACAATTGTTGACGATTAGAAATGACAAAAGAACCAGATTTAGATTGCGCAAACTCACGGCAAGAGCTTTTTTTTTCTTTTACTTATTTTGGCCAAGACACATATAAACATTTGGTGCTATTTTTTTTTTTTATTAAATGTAAAGATTGGCAAAATTTAGGAGACTGTTTGTTTGCATCAAAAAATATATAGAATTAAATACATGACATCTAGTTCTATTCAAAAGATAATGAATAATGCTAGCCACACTCTCCATATCACAATTTATCTTACAACCGTCCTATGTGGCATGCCTAACTCATTTGTTTTGTTTTTAACAGTATAGAGATTAAAGAGAGGAAAAGTGCCACATAGGACGGTTGTAAGATGAGGAGTATGGTTAGCATAACTCAAAAAGAATATCCCTTCTTTTTAGACGAATACAAGGGAAGAAGAGGATTTATTAGATGTGTTGCTTAGGTGGACTCTTAGTCTTTTAAAAGAAAAAGAGGAGAGGAGTTAGATAAAAACAAAAGAAGAGAAAATTAAACTTCAATGTTTCTTCATATGGAATTGTAAAATACAACTTTATGTATTTTCTCTGTTTTTAAGTTACTTAAATACTTTCCATGCTTTTCGTCTTCAAACTATCTATTGATGCTTATCATCCTTAATTTTTTGTTCTCATTCTTCAAAGCAAACATTATTATTTAGAGCTTCTTGTAAATACCCCACTAAGGCCTATAGGATTTGTAAATTGGCCCTTGTAGGTTTAGTATTTGTAAATAGGCTCCTAGTACCTTTTCATTTTAAAACAATTTTATGTTTTTTCATCTCTATTTGTTCACATGGAATTGTAAAAATACAACTTTATGTCTTTTCTCCCTTTTTAAGTTACTTAAATACTTTTCATGTTCTCTATCTTCAAACCATGGATTGATGCTTATCATCCTTAATTTTTTTTTCTCCTTCTTCAAATCAATCATTATTATTTATAGTTTTTGTAAATACCCCCTAAGGCTTATAGGATTTGTAAATAGTCCCTATAAATTTAGTATTTGTAAATAGGCTCCTACCTTTTCATTTTAATACAACTTTATGTTTTTTCATCTCTATTTTTTCACATGGAATTGTAAAAATACAACTCTATGTTTTTCCTTCCTTTTTACGTTACTTAAACACGTTCCATATTCTCCATCTTTAAACCACCGATTGTTGCTTATCATCCCTAATTTTTTTGTCCTTCTTCAAAGCAAACATTATTATTTAGAGCTTTTTGTAAATACCCCCCACCCCTAAGGTTTATAGGATTTGTAAATAAGCCCCTATAGGTTTAGTATTTGTAAATAGGCTCTTTACTTTTCATTTTAATACAACTTTATATTTTTTTCATCCCTATTTGCTCACGTGGAATTGTAAAATAAGACTTTATAGTTTTTCTCCCTTTTAAATTACTTAAATACTTTCCATGTTCTCCATCTTTAAATCACTGATTGATGCTTATTTTCCTTAATTTTTTTCTCCTTCTTCAAAGCAAATATTATTATTCAGAGTTCTTGTAAATACCCTCTTAAGGCCCATACGATTTGTAAATAGGGCATGTAGGTTTAGTATTTGTAACTAGGCTCCTACCATTTTATTTTAATACCTTTCATGTCTCTATAATCAATAAGCTTCCAGCCACCATAAATTTTTAGAGCGAAATGATACTTTTGCCTACTTTTTCATCCATATATGCATAATTTTAAAAGGTTAAACTTATTTTTTTTCTTTTGCAACATTAAAAGTTACATTTACTAGGAGAGTATAGCGTATATAAATCTATCTTTATCAATCCAAAGCCTATTCCATTGAAGTCTAAATCCATCATAATGACAGTCAACACATACACTTTTAATTAGTTATAATTAATCTTATCCATGCACGACCTACTATTTTATTGATAAAAGTTTCAAAATACATGATTAAGCTTTATGTGTGTGAATGAATTATTGAGGGAGAAGCCAGTGAGACTTGGGATAAAATAATAATATTTTTGTAAGTAATGATACACTCATTTTTTGTTTAATGGGTATAAGGGTAAAGCTATCATTAAAAACAATTCAAAACAATCCTCATGGTGGTTTCCCAATTTTGTTATAAACATTCATTTTGCTGACCTAAGGTATTAAAATGTAAAGAAATGGGTCTATTTACAAATACTAAAAGCATAGTGGCATGTTTAAAAATCCTAGTAACCTTAGGGGTATTTACAAAAAATTATAGTATTTATCTTCATTATTAATTATATTTCCAATACTTACTCCTTCGAATTAAATATTATTATTTAGATTATAGAAAGGGAGCCCACTAAGTTGGATTAAAATTTCTTATTTTAAATCAAATCCACACATTTCAAAAGATTGCAAATTAAAGTGGAACTCCTGTATTTCAATGCCTATTATCTCTCCTACATATGTTCAAAACGATATTGAGAGAATAGAAAAATATTATAATACAATAATTTATTGTTGCCTTTAAAGAGGGAAAAAAAATGTCCCTACGTAACTCTTCTTGCATTAGATATTCGATAGGGAGTAGAAACACCCCTTTTCAAAGGGGGCATTTTGTATAGCTCCTCATGCATAAATTTGTAACATGGGCGATTAAAAATGAACATCAAACTGAGTTTTCTAATATTCTACAGATTAGAGAAGGGGATTTGCTTATTAGATATTTGCATTTCCCATTATCCTCCTATGCTGATTGTCAACCTCTGTTAGACAGTATCAAACATAGGTTGAGTGGGTGGAAATTTGAGTTGCCATCATATGCGGGAAGGCAAGAGTTAAATTGCTATTCTCTTTCTACTTTGTATTTTATTTTGCTGCTATTTATCTTCTTCCAAAGTATACATTGTATTCTGTTGATCGCAACATTTGGGACTTTTTCTGGAACTCATGGGATACAGTCAAACATCATCATTCTATTGCATGACTGAAATTTGTTTACTATAGCATCTCGGGCCGGTGGCATGAGTTAGTTATTGGTTTGAATTAAGCAACTCTTATGAAACAGCTTTGAAACATTGTTTAAATAGACCAACATGTGGAAGATGTGGATAAAAGCAAAATATATGAAACGCTCAGCAGTCATTTGTTCTAGGCCATTTACGTATGTAAACACTACGCATATGAAATGGCTTCACACCTTCATACTTCTTTTTAAATTTTACACGTGGGTGTATATTTCATATGTTTTTGGTGTGTATATGGCATGCAGAATGAGCTTAATATTTTCAAATCTCAATAGGTGTAAAAATGTTTCACATTTGACCTCAAAAATGCACTGGTGCAGTGATGAATAGTGCATCAATGCCCATCACACCTTGTATTTTTTTTTTAATTTTTTGGGCCCCCTAATTTTGACTTGAACTTTCCAACATATTTGGAATACCAAGAACGGCTATGGTGCAAAACATCAACCGTTGGATCATCTTACGTTGTGGGATATTGAAGACACAACTCAGGCCGTTGATCTTCAATTCTCGGATTTTGTGGGCCCATGTTATGACAATCTAAACTGTTACTCGCGTTCAAAATGTCGTTTTCACCTATAAAATCAAATTTTAGATGTTCATTCACTATGGATCTTGAGATATCTTTAAAAAAACATTTCAACCATTGAATGTATACACCATTGTGACTATGCACTCCATTAGTTGAACTGCCAGTCCATTTTTTTCAATTTCTGGATCATGTATGTTTTAAATCGAAGATCTGAACTGTCCAACATGTTTGAAATGATAACAACAGTCATGGTGCAAAATTTCAGCCATTAGATCATCTTATGTTGTGAGATATTTATGAAACAATTTAGGCGGGCGTTGATCTTAATTTATGGGATTTTGTGGGCCCCATTTTCACTATCTGAACCATTAATCTTGTTTAAAAAGTTACTTTCAGCATGAAGGTGAAACTTCAAGTGTAGATTCAACATAGATCTTGATATATCTTCAAAAAACATATCAACCATTATTTGCAATCAAACTCACATTTAAAGAGGTGTGAAAATAGTAAACAAAAAATATATTTCACATATGAGTCATTTACCTCTGTAAAGCATTTTCATATTGCATGTAAAATTAACAAATGACCCTTCATTGATTTGGGATGTTAATGTGGTGGGCATCTATGGTTCGGTATGGCGTGCGCCGGTGGTAAAACAAGACTAGTCGCCTGGCTATATTCATGGTGTGTTGGCGGTTCCTGATAGGAAACTTCACTTTGATTTTTCTTTAAACTTTGTCCTCTAGTTTTTTTTCAAAATGAAAGGGAACCTTCTTATTGTCCCTCTAAGTTTGCCTTGGACCTTGATCCATGCTTAATCTTCGAGTTTGACGAATCTTGACCAACCAATCTCTCTCTATTCTACTTCGTCCTTTGTGAATTTTTTCATACCAACAACATTGAGATTTTTAGAAATGATGTGACGTCTTGTCTATTAGTATTTGCAAATGCCATGTTTTTTCACAAGTATTTTAAAATTTCAGTAATCTAAAATGTTTGAAATGACCTTTAAAATTCTAGAAACTCTACCCTTTTCGATTTTTAATACAATTTCTAGATGCTTAAGTACAAATGGAGCATTTAGGAATTCTACGATATTTGAAAATTTCATAATTCTCCGGACAAGAATTCCATGAATCTCAATAAGTGGCAAACCCAGGATTTTCATTTAAGTGGGGCAGATGATGGTCAGTAGAAAAGGACTATTATTATGCTAATCATAATATTATCATTACTATTTTGTAAGGTTAGTATAAAGTACTGGTCGCGCCCAAGCCTATTTCATAAAGGGGTAGTTATCGCACGGCTCTATAATATCTCACAGTCAACTCTATGGGAATTTATTAAACTTCAACCATTGACAGGCAAATGCCGCTTAAATTCAAAAAGCCTTTCTCTTCCTCATATCAACCATTTCGAATGAGATCAATTTCAAAATGCCAATACAAAATGTTGTTGTTGAATTTGGTGAAGATATTTAGAGAATTAGGGATTAGGGTTTAGGCATTTAGATTTAGGGGAAAGGATTATAGTTCAAATTTGTTGATGTAGGGAATGAGGGTTGTTAGATTTAGAGGTTTTAGAGGAAAGAGTGAGATCAATGGAGAGAAAGAGATCGGGAGAGAGGGATACGTACTTGGCTTGAGGGTTTTTGAAAATGGGGCGATCAATTTTGAGTACCAAGAGTGGTTGGGGGCCCTCAGCCATAGCCCTTATAGACTTTTCTAAATCCACCTTGAGTGGACAACCCATTTGCCTAAATGCGGGTCCACCCTTAGGCCCCCTAAGACTAGCCCATAAGGGCCTTTCCAAATCCACTTGGAGCGGATGCCCCATGTGCCCAACACATGGGTCCGTCCTTGATCTCAGTAAAGAAACATACCCCATGTGTTCAACTCTTACATATTTTAATGCAAAACAAAAAGATCATAAAACTTCTATGCGAAACATTTGTATCCCATGCAATATGGAAATCTATTTTGAAGTAGCACCAGAGCCTACAAGCATTTCAATACATCCCCCCAACCAAGAAACTAGTTTTTCTTGGAATCAAATACAATTAGTTGACAGTCTTTCTTCCTTCTTTGTATATACCCCGCTAAGATTTATATAATTTATAAATATGCCCTTGTAGTTTCAATATTTGCATATACCCATGCGCCTTTTCATTTGAACAATTACATTGTCCCTGATATTACTAGTCATACCAAGAAAAGGCGACCATTCAAGATTTGTGTTAATTTTTTTTAATAAAGATGATGATCAACTTTTTTTATAAAGATGACAACTTTGACTTTAAATTCATTAAAAAAGATAAGTATGCCATAATTTATAAAAGTACAATTATCTTATCCCAAGTCCCTATCGTCTCTCTTAAACTCTCCCACGCATATGAAGCCTAATCATGTATTTGATTCTCTGATCAATCTAATCGGGGATTAAATATTGATTGTGTCAATTATAACCAATTATATGTACAAGTGTTGATTGTGATTGTGGTCAATTTAGATTTAATTGAATGGGGTTAAAAATGGATTTACATAAAGTTGCTCTCTTCCACTAAATGTACTATAGTAATTATTAATGTTACAATCTTTCAAGAAAAATACTCTAAGCTTTTGGAATTATGCATATATGGATAAAAAGATGGGAACATCATTGTTATGAGAGATTATCATTTGCGGATGCCTACCTTGGTACCCACGTTGGATAAGGAAAGCAAGAATCCTATTATATTGGTTTACTTGGGGAGAAAGCAATTTTACTCTATAAATAAGATCATCCTCCCCCTTTATGATGTACACATCTCTCATTTAATAAGAAGAGCATCTCTCTTTCTCCATCTACTCTCTCTCCCCTTCTTCTTAAACACGTTATCAGCACAAGCAAGGCCCCCCCTCCTCACCCTTGACGTGCCATCTAGCCTAATAGTCCCTTCCCTTTTTTTTGTTTTTTTTTTCTATTCTTTGTACTGTGTAAGGAAGCACAGTGCCATACAATCTCCTTGCATCAACCCACGTGAAATCTCTTTGCCTATAGTTCACATACAGCAATAAGAAAGAAAGAAGAAACAACCCATGTACAGAGGAGACTAGTCAACATCAACAAGGACAAAGAGCTTTTGCCTCATTTGTGTGCAGCAAAGTTATTATCATTATTATTTTCTTTTTCCTTCTTCTTCTTTTGTCTTAATTTATGTATAGCAAAGAGTAGGCTGTTTTTGCCTTGGTTCGTTTGCAACAAAGATGCCAACATAAGCATGAACACATCATCGTCAAAACTTTAGATCGCGATATCTCAATTATACGAAGTCAGATCGACAATCCGTTGAAACCTACGAAAAGCTTAGAAGCAGATCTACACGTTGAAAGCGAAAGAAAGAAGACCCAACGGTAAAATAATTTTTATCATTTATAATCTTTTATTAGTTTAATAACTATATATGTGCTCTTTTTCTTATTACTTTTATTTGGAAATGCATGATTATTTATTATTATTTTTTGTCAACAAGCAGAGATCAAGAATGGATCATAAATAAGAACCTGAAGTTCTATATTAATACGGAACTGCAGTTCTGTAAGAACCAGAAGTTCCTTCTAAATCCGGACCAGAAGATCCGTGGATTATTAAAATCTGAAACCAGAAGTTCTCAGATCCACAATATGGACTTAAAGATTCATTTCTAATCAAACATGAAGTTTGATATTTCGATCTAGAAATAAAATTAATAGGCTATAATATCAAGCATGAATCCTTGATAGAACCTGAAGTTTAAAAATTAAAGAACCTAAAGTTCTAATCAGGAACCTGCAGTTCCAAATCAAGCTAGGAGCCTTGTTACAACCTGTTGTTTTGGATTATTAAAGTTGATAACATGATATTATTCAATTTTAAATTGGCCAACTTGATCTGACATGGCTCACCCCTTAATTTATTCTGAATGCTTTAAAATTTTTATTATTTATCTTTTATCTTTTACATATCAATTATTATGTATATTTTTTCTTTCCAGCTCTTGCATAATGTCGAATTTAACTAAACTTGAATTTAAAGCCCTTAATATTACCAGGGACAAGTACTTATCCTGGCACTTAGATGCAAAATTACACTTGTAATCCAAGAAACTTGGAGAGGCGATAAAAGAAGGTAATAAAGAGTCCCCGAAAAATAGGGCATTGGCACTTATCTTCTTACGTCATCATATACATGATGACCCTAAGAATGAATACCTCACAAAGGAGGACCTAACAGGTCTTTAGAAATCTCTAAATGAAAGATATAATCACCAGAAGATGGTCTTATTACTAGCAGATTAGAACGAATGGCTACACTTGCGATTTTTGGACTACAAATCGGTATCTAAGTATAACTCCGCTCTTTTCAACATTGTTTTCCGGTTAAGATTGTGTGGGAAAACGATTACGGAAGAGCAAATGTTAGAGAAAACGCTGTCCACTTTCCACGCATCAAATGTAATCCTACAACAGCAATACCATGAACGGCGTTTCTCTAAATACTCAGAAATAATGTCTTGTCTCCTTGTTGCTTAGCAGAATAGCAAAGTCTTGCTAAAGAATCATAACTTCAGACCAACTGGATCTATGGCAATGCCTGAAATAAATGCCAATTTCAATTCCAGCAGAGGCAGATAAAGGGGGCGTGGGAGAAACAATCCCTCAAGAAAAGGTGAAAAAAGAAACTCCTTCTGACGAGGAGGATTTCGAGGTCCTCCTAATAAAAAATTCAAAAACCACCAGAAGTATTCTGATCCTCAGAAACAACAAAATCCGGATCAACATCAAAATCCACCGAATACTTCTGCCTACCGTTCTGATGACTTTTACTACAGATGTGGAAGGAATGTGCATTGGTCACGTTCTTGTTGTGCACCAAAGACGTGGTGGAACGATATAAAACATACAAGGCCTCTATTCATTCTGCAGAGTCAAATGATCTGGAAGATTTAGATTGGGATACAGTCCCACAAAATGACAATTACCAGTTGGATATTACAAATTTGGAGAGTAGAGATTTTTTTTTAAGACGAAAATGGCTAACCTCTAAGCAATGAGGCATTTAGTGCTAAGATCGAAACCCCTCCTGGAATGTTATAGAAGACCAAATAAATATTTTCAAAATCTCCATTTAGAACTTTTTTTCAGCTATTTACCTTTTCATGGATATTTTATGTTGGATGATTTATTTTTCAGTTTCTTAATTTTGATACACCTTTTTATGGATGTTTTGGTGATGGATGACTTCTTATAAATTTGATGAAATTTCTCTTATGTATTTTTTTTAATCATGTGATTATTTAGTTATATATTTTTTTATTATTTTTTGTTTAAAGGTATGGACCACAACAATGTGGAT
Organism: Sextonia rubra; assembly: GCA_037013555.1. NCBI lineage: Eukaryota > Viridiplantae > Streptophyta > Magnoliopsida > Laurales > Lauraceae > Sextonia > Sextonia rubra. The sequence goes on from JASUAD010000006.1 coordinate 23,350,542, forward strand.
ACTTACTGTTTTGTAGATAGTGCTATAATACATACTATTTTGAAAAACCAGAAGTTTTTCTTAGAATTGATATTCAATCCACGAAAGGTATCCACAATAGCTGGACCTGTGCAAATAATTGAAGGCTCCGGAAGAGCCCACATAACGTTACCTAATGGTACTCATTTATTCATTAAAGATGCATTATTCTCTAGCAGTTCCCAAAGAAACTTGCTCAGTTTCAAAGACATCAGAATAAATGGATACCATATTGAAACTGCTAATCAAGGTAACAGGGAATTGTTACTTATCGTTACTAGCATTGGAGGCCAAAAGTAAATACTAGAAACATTAAGTGCACTTTCTTTTGGGTTATATTATACGACAATATCTATCGTCGAATCATATTCGGTTTTGAGCAAAACGAGACAGTTAAGCCCGAAGCTTAAACTAACCCCGAAGCTTAGCAACCCTTAGGCTTTATTACTTTGGCATGATAGATTAGGGCATCTCGGAGTTACCATGTTAAAGAAAATCATTGATAACTCTGTTAAACACTCTTTACACAACCATAGATTGACCATACCGAATGGGTATCTATGTGTCCCATGTTCACAGGGAAAACTAATCACTCGACCTTCCTTTGTCAAGATTGCATTAGAATCCACATCCTTTTTGCAAAGGATACAAGGCGACATCTGTAGACCGATTAATCCACCTAGTGGACGTTTTAGGTATTTCATGGTTCTGATTGATGCTTCTACCCGTTGGTCAAATGTTTGCCTACTTTAAACTAAGAATATAGCCTTTGCCCACCTATTAACACAAATCATTAAATTTAGGGCCCATTTTCTTGATAATCCTATTAAGTCTATACGACTTGATAATGCGGGCGAGTTTACATCACAAGCCTTCGATGACTACTGTTCATCTCTTGACATTGTTGTCGAACATCCCGTCCCTCATGTCCATCCCAGAATGGCTTCGCCGAATCTCTGATTAAGCGCATTCAACTTATTTCTAGGACTTTATTGCTACAGTCCAAATCACTAGTTAGTGCTTGGGGATATGCTGTGTTACATGCATCAATGCTCATTAGACTTGTAACACTCCGACCCGATTTGATCCGGATTAGTGGGTAATTGCGTACGATTTTATTGTTAAGTGTGTTTTGATTTTTGCTTTTCTTTGGCTTTGAGTCTTGGAGAGATCGTTTGGGTTGAGTTGACCTGGTTTAGGGAGTTCGAGCCCTTTTTCGTAATTTTGACTTTTGATTGACTTTGTCAGTTTTCCGTCATTCTGACGTCATCGCATGTATTTCGTTGAGCTTGTCGATCTTCGTAACTGTCTTGGATCCGAATGATTTCGTTTGCTCTAGTTAGATCGTCAGTTGACTCAAACGGACAATTGTGTTATATGTTTGGACTTATGTGTAAATTGGACTCATTTTAGTTTATAAATATCCTACCTACTCTCCCTCTCTCTCTCGATCGTTCTCAGCTTGTCTCTCTCTCTCGTTCAGCTCTCATTCTCTCTTTCCTTCTCCTTTTCTGTTTCATGAGGGAGGAAGAAAGGAGCCTCGATTGTGTGTGTTTCCAGTGGACTGAGCCAAAGCAACGACGTGATTTTCGTCTGTGAGGCAAGTATAAGCACAAGTAGTATGAACACTGATTGATATTGTTTTGATTGTTTGTATCTTACTCTTTGTTGTATGCATCAGTGTTAGACAGCCCCATTGAGTCAGTTTTGCTGTTATTTTCCTGTTTTTGGTCGAAAGGTTCGTTTTCTGTATGTCTGTAACTATTCCAGAAAATGACTCCGTGCACTCACGGCTAAACCGTGAAATGTGCTACGGCTGAGCCGTGAAATGGCTTACGGCTAAGCCGAGACCCAGCCGTAACCCTAACCGTAGAACAATGCAGGGTGACATCTGAAATAACTAAGAGTTGGCAAATTGCTACTCTTCTACGGCCCAGCCTGATCTAAGCCGTACATTGTACTACGGCTAAGCTGTGGACCAGGATACGGCTGCGCCGTAGAGTAAAATACGGTTGAGCCGTAAATACGGATGAACATTTTGGGGAACCTTGGCTCCGCCACAGTGCAGATTACGGCTAAGCCGTAAGATGCCTACGGCTAAGCCGTAAGGTCACCTACGGCTACACCGTGAGATCTTGAGAAAGGAATAAAAAGGACTAGGCTTAAGAAAGAGACCGTATATGACTTTCATGTTAGAATGTAGCTAACCTGAACATGCCGAATGGAATGTCTGAATGACATGAATGATCTCGAGGGTTGTGAATCATTCATGCCCGTTATCCAGTTGTCTAGCACCTCCCCATGGGTGTTGGTTTAAGGGACTTCGGTGCACATTCCAGATACACTGCAACACTAGACAATGGTGCATCGGATAACTTAAAACTACATCAACATGCACGGTTAAAAACACTGGATAAATAGGTTAGGATTGGCTTATGATTGACCTTGATTCGTAAAAGTACTCTGATTTGTATAGCATATTGACTTCGGTCATGCCCTCTTATGTGTTCTGCGCTGGACCTCTCGATTCTGTGGGAAATGCGGCAACCCCAGAGCGAAGCCCGGGCGGGACCATTCTATTATTGTGTTTTTACCGTTGCTCCGGTGGAGTATTTGAGTCAGTGATTATTTGTTATTGGTACTCAATTGTCAGTGTTTCTTTTATTGCTTATTTGCATTCAGTATCAGTATCAGTATATGTGATGCACTTCCTATCGTTCGTTTAGTGTGATATGTGAGATCTGTATGTGATATGATTGATTGATTGAGGTGCATCATCCGATTTGATTGTGATTGGTATATGGCACTACTGAGCCTCAGCCTTAGGATGCCCGACGGGGTTGACTTTGGTTTAGTTTATGTGTTTGCCTCTGCAGAGTGTTCTGTCCTGGGACTCCGGACCCCGGGAACTAGAGACCCACGCGTACCCTGGCCCGGTCGCTGGTGTTCTCATTCCCACTGCTCTCGAAAGGGAGAATATGGCCAATGTAGTAGCCACTTTGACTGTTATCTGTTTATGATTCTGATAGCATGCTTATTCATTTGCACAATTGCTTAGTATACGAACATGCTTACTATGGATCTTGCATTGTGACTATTGCTCATTATTAGACACAATTCGTGTTATCTTCGTACGGTTTGCATCATTTTGTTTTCCCCATTCATTTGAGTCTGGGTCTATTGGGGGATTTTTCTGTAACTTGTACCATGGGCTTGATTGATATCTGTATTTTGATTTTGTAAGCCCTCTTCATTGTCATACGTTCTTGTAATTGTTCTTGTCATCAGTTTAATGCTTTTGTGATCCATTATGTTTTGTTTTTGGTATGTTGTGGTATGCCTTGATACGTACAGCTTTCGCGTATAGTTGTTTGCACGTGTGAATGATCCCTTGTGTGTGTATGCTTGGACGGGGTCTAAGTGTACGTGCACGGGAGTACGTGTGTCATTGGTTAGACTTTCTCTGACCCCCGGTCCCTGGGCTCGGGTTGTGACAAGACTTCGACCCACAGCCTACCATCCATACTCTCCCGCACAGCTTATATCGAGGCATCGACCTAATATCTCCCATTTGCGCAAGTTTGGTTGTGCTGTTCTAGTCCCTATACCACCCCTTCAGCGTACTACGATGGGACCACAACGTAGGTTGGGAATATATATCGGCTATGACTCTTCTTCGATTATTCGATTTTTAGAACTAATGACAAGAGATGTTTTTACGGCTCGTTTTGCTGATTGTCAATTCGATGGGACAAAATTCCCGCCGTTAGGGGGAGATAAAGATCGTATTGTTCCTACAGAACAACCCGTTCCTGAAGAATGGCGAGAACTAACGTGGAATGCTTCCACTTTGTCTCATTTAGACCCATGTACCTCACAATGTAAATATGAAGTCCGTAGAATTGTACACTTACAAAAAATTGCAAATAAATTACCCGATGCATTTAACGATACATTAAAGGTAACCAAGTCTCATATTCCAGCTATGAATGCATTTGCTAGACTTAATGTCCCTATATGACAAAGTCAAAAAGTGGCGACAAAAGAGTCTGTAATACGCCAGAAGCGCAGCAGACCTATGGGTTCAAATGATATAGCTCCGCCACATGTCCTCCCAAAGATACACTCAACACTCCTGAAGAGCTTTCTCCTGAAAAGGTTTATAACGCTTCCGAATAAGCTATAGAAAAATCTACTCTCTCTAGAATAACGAAAGTCTTTGATGAGACTATAAAAGCTCCCGAAGAGGCATCGGTACCGAATAATGAAGAGATCTTTATATTTTACAATTATTCAAAAGAGAGATGAGATAAAAAAGAATTATCATCGATGACGCATTTGCATATGCGGTAGCTACACAAATATCAATGGAACATGAGGATAATGATTAGTATACAGAATCACGTACTATAAATGAATGTTGACAAAGGAAAGATTAGCCAAAATGGGAAACTGCCATTATAGCAGAATTAGAGTCTCTCAATAGACATGGTGGATTTGGACCTATAGTACAAACCCCAAAAGGTGTTAACCCTGTAAGTTATAAGTGGGAGTTTGTAAGGAAGATGAATGAAATGAATGAAATTATTAGATACAAGGTAAGACTTGTGGCATAAGGTTTCCCGCAAAAACCTGGGATTGATTATGAGGAAACATACTCCCCTGTTATGGATATAACGACATTTAGATATCTAATAAGTTTAGTGGTTTCTGAAAATTTGGATATGAGACTCATGGATGTTGTGGCCGCTTATCTGTATGGGGACTTAGACACAAAAATTCATATGAAAATCTTGAAAGGATTTGCTTTGCCTGATGCAAAGTCTAAGAGTACGTACTCAATACAATTGAGACGATCATTGTATGGATTGAAGCAATCCGGAAGAATGTGGTACAATCGTCTTAGTAAATATTTGTCTAAGGAAGGATATGAGAACAATCCCATTTGCCCATGTATCTTTACAAAGAAATCCTTAAAAGGATAGAAATAGTGGCAGTTTATGTCGATGACATAAATTTAATCAGGACTCCAGAAGAGCTCGAAATAACTGCTGATTATTTGAAAAACGAATTTGAGATGAAAGACATTGAGACAATAAAATTTTGTCTCAGCCTTCAGATCAATAGAAGTTCTAGTGGAATATTAATCCATCAATCTAATTACACAAAGAATGTACTGAAACACTTTGGTATAGACAAAGCATATCCACTGAGCACTCCCATGGTTGTTCGGTCTTTAGATATAAACAAAGATCCATATCGTCCAATTGAAGATAATGAAAAGGTATTGGGTCCAAAAGTACCATACATGAGTGTCATTTGTGCTTTAATGCATTTAGCATAATGCACTAGACCAGACATTTCCTTCTCAATGAATTTACTTACTAGATACAGTTCTGCGCCAACGTAAAGACATTAGATTGGTATCAAACATATCCTATGCTATTTACGTGGTACAATTGATTTAGGACTCTTCTATTGTAAAGATTCCAAGTTTGTAGGATATGCAGATTCAAGATATTTCTCTGATCCTCATAAGGGTCAATCACAGACCGGTTATGTATTTTTTAATGGTAATGCTGATATTTCTTGGAGCTCTACTAAACAAACTTTAGTAGCTATTTTTTCTAACAATACTGAGATTTTAGCCCTCTATAAAGCCAGTAGAGAATGTATATGACTAAAATCTTTAATTCAGCATATTCGTAGGTCTTGTCAATTGCCTCTTAGTACAGGTACTCCGAGTATTATCTACAAAGACAATGAGGCATGTATTCAACAAATTAAAGAATGATATATTAAAGATGACAAGACAAAACACATTACACCAAAGTTCTTCTTCACACATGAGCTTCAGAAGAACAATGAAATCAAAGTCAAGTAAGTTCGTTCAAACAACAACTTGGCTAATTTGTTTATCAAGTCATTACCAAAGTCAATATTCCAAAAGCTTGTAAATGAGATCGGCATGTGGAGAGTTTATCATTAAACAATGTAAAGGGTATTGTTGTCGGGGGTGTAACAGATTAGGGATAGGCATCTTGAAGCCTACTAATCAGGACATATGTGCACTGTACTCTTTTTCCTTCTCTAGGTTTTATCCCACTAGGTTTTCCTAGTTAAGGTTTTAACGAGGCAGCATTATGCACGTCCAAACACCACTTTAATAACTTTGTAAAAATGTTGTACACTTTTTCCTTCGCTTAGGTTTTTATCCCATTGGATTTTTCCTTTATAAAGTTTTAATGAGGTAACTGTTATTGAATAGTAGTCATCCAAGAGGGAGTATTATAAGAGATTATCATTAGTGGATATCCACATTGGGGCCCACGTTAGATATGAAAAGCAAGAATCCTGCTATATTGGTTTGTTTGGAGAGGAAGCAATCTTACTTTATAAATAAGATCCTCCTCCCCACTTCATGATGTACATATCTCTCATTCAATAAGAATAGCATATCTCTTTCTCTCTCTACTATCTCTCCCCTTTTTCTTAAACAGTCATGTTATTCTAAAAATTTAAGCAGTTGTAAACTAACTAATTTTGGAATATGAAAAGTATTAAAATGAAAAGTTATGAGGTACGTACAAATATTGAATGCATGGGGGCTGTTTACAAATCCTAAAAGCCTTAGTGAGGTATATGAAAAAAAAACTTTTTTTTAATTTTTTTTCAAAAAATGTGCACTTTTTTTTTCTTTTGGCTGTTTTTTGGAAAAAATAAAAAAAACGCACCAAACTTTCAAACGAATCTGCCCACAGAAATCTGATTGTTTTCCATTGAATCACATGACAACCAAACTTTCAAAAGAATCTGCCCACAGAAATCTGATTGTTTTCCATTGAATCACATGACAGTCATCATAGCAGGACTGGTAAGATTTTTCTTTTGCATAGTGGGCCCCTTTAGAAAATTTTGCTTGCCGGAGACAGAGAGAGAGAGAGATGACAAAGGTGGCTTGTGGCATGGGTTAATCTGGTTTTTTGTTTCTTTTTTCTTATGGCTAACTACTTCATAGTATTATTACAGCTGCACCTTTACATGGGTACCAAAATTACCACAATAAAATTGCAGAAGCAACAAAGAAAACAGTACAATGTCAAAAAAAAAAAAAAAACGCTTTTCACTAATGAAATCTGGAAGAAGAAAATTGCTACATCATCCTCTCCATCAAGCAAAAGCTGATGATGAGATCAATCTCCCAAAACCAAGCTAAAACATATGATGGGGTATAACAATGTTCCATCTTTAGCACATATGTCCCTTTCTAATTGGCTGCTGTCTACATGATGACACTAGCAGAAAATTTAGTAAATGATTAGTGCCAATATTTTATATCGGTTAATCCTTACTTTTCTCAAGAAGTGCCTTTTAGTTGGCTTAGACAGCAAGATCAGATCTGGACGGCTCACTTTGAGAGAAACACGTGGAGGCTGATGCAATGATGAAAAGCGCCAAATAATGAAAGAGGCAAGTTGTAGAATCATTATTAGGGTTGAATCTTGGATGATGTACACTGGATTGGGACTTGGGGGAAGGTAGCCTTTTATATCAGTCGTACACCCGGTGTAGTTTTCTTTTTGGACGATTGGATTTTGACACATTTTCGGACATGAAAAATAGCTATGAGTGATGGCCCCCACCAGATAGAATGGATTCTCCAGAGGACAACAGTGGGGCCACTTAATGGTCACCGCGACCAAAGGAGAGGTGGGAAATTAGATGTGTTAAATTCTCAACTTGATTGTATTATCTTAATTGCTAGATTTATATCCTCAAATTTAATGATTTAGAAGACATTATTTTTCTTAAATTTCAACCCACCGATGATGCATGTATAATAGGTGGTAGGTGGTAAGAGTATCAAATCCAACTCGTACCAATTCACAGGGGATAGTGAGTGGGAGGAAGGCTATTCACACTAAAAGAAGGAGATCTAAACATTCTCTTATCAAAGGTGTCCTTAGGTGAGCTAAGACCAATATGTACCGTAGCTAATATATGAATTTTATTTCTTTATTATTTTTTTAGAATTTATATTAATATCATGACAAAAATTTTATGCTGACAGTGAATTTACCTCAAACAACCCCCTTTTAAGAAAAACTTGAACTTCTGAAAAAAAAAAACCCTCCATGAAATATCCTAGAAATCCCACTTTAGTGCAATTTGAGCCCACCATCATAATGCTTCATGTAAAATATTTTAACTTTTCATAATACTTTATTGAAGATTTTATGCAGTAAAACCCCTTGGACACCCACTGCATGAAAAACTGCCCTGTAAAGTTTAGTGCACAAAATAGGTCATGTGAGTAGCAATTTAAAAAAAATGTGGGGAGGGCCGATTTCTTTTTACAAAAACAACGTTATCCTAGCTACTTTTCTCTTCCATCTGCATTTTCTTCATCCTCTTTTTCCACTCCTTTCCTTTCCCTGGACGAATTTGATTTGCAAATGAAATAAGCCGGGTTTGCATGCTTAGCAAATTGCTGCCATGAGTTGAAAAAGTTGGTGGTTGATGGAATTGTGCAAATTCAACGTACTGGCAATCTATTAATTATGAGCTATTAAATGAAACGAGCCAAATTAAGCTACGAATGTAAACCATGAGCTGAACCTTGCCCCACTTCAGTTCCACATTCCTTGCCAGCCAAATTTTGGTTCCCTTCCCTTTCATCTTGTAGACCTTTAAAAGAAAATACCCACTAATTGCCCATTTTTTAAAAAGAAAATAAAAGAAGATAGTGAAAGGAGGAAATGTGCAGCTGGGCATATATAGTGAAAGGAGGAAATGTGCAATTGAGCATATATAGTGAAAAGAGGAAACGTACAGTTTGCGGGGAGGGAAAGGAATGGAGAAAGAAGAGGAATAAAAGAAAAAAAAATGAAGGAAAGAAGAAGAAAGTAACGACAATAACATCGCTCATGTAAAAGGGTAAAAGGGGAGCAACACTTCCCACATATTTAATTCTTTTTTTCCAAGTCTGAGTTTTAGTAGTGGATAAATATGGGATTAAAATTTAAGGGGAATCATCGTGAAGAGAGACATCCCATTCGGTGGGAAGGAGATCCGCATAAAGGGATGGAGAAAGAGGATGAAGAAGAGGAAGAAAGAGGGGAAGAAGAAGAAAATAATGATGAGAGTGTTACTTATGTAAAAGGTGAGCATTGCTGTTGTCCTCCTCGCCACTAATTTAAGAAAAAAAATTGTACAAAAACAAACCTACAAAACATATTCTATGCACTAAACTCTACATGTCTTTTTTCATGCAACGAGCACCCAGGGGGTTTTTCTGTAAACTCCTCTATTTTTTTTTATTGGATGAATCTAAAGGTGTGCCCAACTCATATTTAAGTGAAATCTCAAATTATTAAAGAGGGAGCCACCAATTCTCAAAATTTTTCTTTTCTTTTCTTTTTTTTTCTTTTCTTCTTTTCTTTTCTTTTTTCCTTCCCTTTTTTCTTTCATCTAATTTCTCACCTAAAATCATAATTATTTAGTGTTGGAAACCCACATTATATTCTTAGTATGTTATTTTATTTTTATATGTTGGAGGGGCCATCCATGAAGGGATTATCATTAAAAAGGGGTCCAGTTCAAATTATATATATTATATACACCAATATATATTTATAATTATATCTAAATGTACAATCAATGAAAGTCATTATTGAAGTCCAATTTACTATAAATCACGTCCTAATTATATTATACTATCACATAAAATTTTAATCCAACTAAAATTATATGCACCAAAGATAAAGAGGCTTTGGGCACCCAATAAAAAATTCCATATTCTGCCCCAGCCACCAAGTGATAGTAGGATTAGGAAATAATACCACTTTCATCCACGTGTGCTTCTACAATTTCTTACCCAGTGGTAAGACGACCATAGCATGTCACTTTCCAGGAATTTCTTTTTACTTTTATGGGTTTTTTCTTTCCACGTTGGTGGATTTTTTTGAGCTTGAGGAGCGATTTGTTGGATCTCAGCCCACTTGTTCCTAAGAAAAAGCAACCTTTCCTTGCTGTTGCTCTGTTGAGGAAGCAAGCCTGAAATGGTTGCTCACGGTTCTCTCCTCTCTTCTGCCTTTGGGTCTTTGTTTGCTTGCGTTTGCTGTTTTAAATTCAATGACAAATTTCTACGCCTGACAGACAGTAGATTGTGACAGATAAAAAGCGAAATTTCTAGGCCTGTGCTGTGGATTTTCTTCTACAGACAGCCACGAGACAACTGGCCATCGCTTTCCTGGGATGAATGCTATCATTTCATTTTGTTTGGTGGGCCACACCGGATCAGTCTGCTATGCGCATGTGCCTGTATACCAAACACAAAACATACATGTGGGAAAAACTGCACATGCACGACTAAGGAGCCCTTCAACCAAGGCCCCATCCTCGAGCAATCTTGCTCCTCCTAAAATTAGTCTTTGCAAGAAATTTGAATTCCTAGCAATTCAAGAAAATATATTTCCAAGGGACAGCATTTCTACATGAAATTGAATACACAGAAATTATAAGAGAGAAGAGGGGTGGATGATATAAAGTATAGAGATATAAATGAGATCTTAACTGTCTTGAAAATTTAATTACCGGAGGGGTGAATATTAAATTCCCATCTCACCTTTATTCATCTGCAGTTAAAAGATCGCTATTTGCTTTCTTTTCTCCAATTCTATTTGTTGGCATATGTGATGAGGCTCACTTAAATTTACACATGGGTGAACCCAAACATGAAGAGATCCACACTTAATGATAGGGATAATAAGCCTTTTGAATTTAATCAACTCTCTATCTTATCATCTATCCATTCAATTTCAATTTGAGCCTTGAGAGTTTACCACCCGATGAGCGAAAAAGGAGAAAGAGTGGTTGGTGATCATCTCCAATCTCATAGCTAATAACAAGTACTAGTGAGTAGTGAGAGGAAATAGAGAAACATCCTAAGGGAAAGTCTTTTCTCTCTTCCTTTGGTAGATTTGGATTTTGCCTTTGGATCGTGAAGAGTAAATCAAGCATGACTAATCTCTCACGGAGAGTCTTATATCTTTGCATGTAGTGCTTGATCTGAGCCGATAGGATTTTGATAGCGTTTGTAGCAGTTAACCCCAATAAAAATCCGTGCTTCCACAGTGTTTGAGGGTGTGTTTGGTTCAGATTATTAGCCGGGCCTTTTTGGCTTTCCGCTTTTAAGAACCTTAAAAGTTATCAGAAGTTTGTTGGATATTTCTTTTTTAAATAGACTCTTTTGCAAGTAAAAGTTAAAATACACTTTTTAAAGAAATTACTCACGACCCATTTCGCTTCTACAAAAGGCTTTTTCACTTAAGTAGACAACACACTGGAAAGAAACGAAAATCTCTTATGGCTAGTGTGAACAAAAAATTTTTTATGTTTTTGCAGGATGCTCCCCCACGTCTTATTTTCTTATCTCTCTCCTTCTACCTTGCAAACCAGCAACTCTCTTCCTTTCATGTAATACAGGAGAAAGAAAAATCAGGGCTCCTTTCATTCGACAGTTACCATTGCTTCTTTACTATATCTCTAACTCTCTTGTTGTCTTCCTTTCTTTCTCTTGAGATCTTATTCATTACCTATGTTGTGGGTTTTCTAGCTATGAGATTTCATATATGTTATATTAGGGCTCAAATTTTGGATTTCCCTTGTAGCATGATGCATTGATTCCTTCCAACTAATTTGTTTGCATGTATTTTGTGATGAATGGCTGCATGGTGTTCATGCCTTTTTTATTCTTCTCTTATGTAAGACTGGGAAGAGAAGGAGTTGTGAAGATGGTAACACCGTAGTAGGTTTGGGTGTAGGGAACTCCATCACTGAGTCCACATGATGATAATTTGACCTAATTATATTGAATCCCATCACGTCCAATGGCATCTTGTCAAATTTAAGCCCTATACGAGTGGTCCTACCATTAGATTGAGAGTTATCAGTTCTTCTTTGTCTTGGGCTCCAAAACTTCATATATACAACATCACTAGAACTCTACTATGGGGCCCCTGTAATGATAATACAAACCATTGCTCTTGAATCTCATTTCCTCAAAAGGTATATCCACATATTTTACTTCAATAGGAGTGAGTCCTACCATCAAATTGTGCTAATTTATATTTTCATCATGTACTCAATTTGAAGTGTAACCCATTTTTATTGAACTGAAATTGAAGGATATACCACTAGAGGGTGTGGGCCCCACAGTGGATTGCCAAGCATCCAGATGCCATAGAGGAGTCTCCTTCTTTGAATGGATTACAAATACATTGGCCAAGAGAAATCAGTAACCTAAGCATATGGGGATCGTCCAAAATTTATATCCTACGAATCATTCATATGCGATCATCTCTCTTTATTTTTTTTATATTCATAAAAATTTATTTATTTTTATATTATATAGTTGCTTTCTGCATGTCGAACCAAACAACCTTATAACGCTTTTAATGCTAGAAAGTAAATGCAAAAATTGATCCAACCTAATGAAATTTTATTTGAAAAGCTATTTTGAAAAAGTAGATTTATCAGAAGTTATTTTCATAAAAGCATGTTTGAATTTTAACAAGCTAAACCAAACACACCTTAAAGCCTTTACTATTAACTACTGCTAAAAGCACAAGTTTTAGAATACATAGAAATTCAATTACATGAGATAACTAGGGTCTCAAAAGTGCTTAAAGTTGGAAAAAGATAATGAAGTCACATTTGTGGACATAAAATAATCCTTTTTTAGTGAAAAGGAACTAAATCCTAACCATCACACTTACACACCAAATCCTAATTGTGTAAATGTCTCATTTATAACTCTACCTCAGCTTTCACCATTCAGTTCTTCAACTGTCCTTTGTGTGTATGTGCGTGTGCATCTAAACATAGGAAACAAGTTTGCTCCTGTAGACGGATTAATCTCATCTCAATTCCATACAATTAAGAGAGGGCCCACAAGCAATGGAAGCAACACAGTTGACAAAGACAATATTTCAAATAATCATGACAGCAAAGGAATGTCATATACAAGTCAGGACAGGTCATAGACATGGTGAAGACAACAATGAAGATTTTGCATAATTTATGTAATTGATATATTTCCTTATCTTACTGTATCATTGCTTATAAGTAGAAATCAGCTCTGTGCTCTGTCTTACATTGAGAAAGAGAGCTATTAAAAAAATACACATGGTAAGGAACGTGGATCAAACTTATTTTTTGCATAATCCGGCAGATATGGAAAACATCTACATCCAAAGACAAGTAGTGATCCATAGTTGGGTGTTTGTCCAAATAATTTTTCATAGGGACTCTATATATCAGGGACCCGCGTAAGAATTCAATTTATCAACCATACAGCAGTGCTAAAAGCTTCTACCCAAAATCGTTTGGGAACAGAAGCATGGAATATCATTGTGAGGCCCACCGATCTGCCCACAGTAATGGAAGCAACACCCTTGGCCAGCCTTCTAATGATAAATCTCCACTCCCTGCCAATTTTGTTGAGCCCATCTCTCGAGTCCAACTCAAAAAAAATTACCATTGATTATCAGAGTCAAAACCCAACCTATACAATAGGTCACTATAAATCATCTTATGATTACTTGTTCCCAAGTGGGTACTCTTAAGCCCATTCCAAAGTATCTTTACAATGTTGAAAAAATTCTTACAAAACCTAAGTCCATTAAAACAGCCATGCAACATCAAGGGTGGCTGTTAGCAATGAAAGAGGAGCTTGATGCACCTCATTCTAATAACGCATGGGATCTTATTCCTTGTTCTCCAGAAATGAATATTGTAGGATGCAGATAGGTCTTTAAAACAAAACTTAAATCTAATGGTACCCTTGAACGTCTAAAAGCTCGGCTCGTTGCAAAAGGCTTCAATCAAGTTCCTAGTATTGACTTTACTGAAACATTCTCCCTTGTCGTTAAGCTAGTTACTATTCGCGTCGTTCTCACAATTGCATTGGCTCATAATTGGGACATTCGACAGTTGAATGTCAAGAACGCATTCTTATATGGCAAACTTAGTGATCTAGTATATATGGAACAACCACCAGGATTCAAAGATAGCACTAAGCCTAATCATATTTGTTGCCTCAAGCGCACCTCATATGGACTTCGACAAGCACCCCAAGCGTGGTTTGGTAGATTTAGTCTATTTTTACTATCTCTTGGCTTCATATGCAGCTATGTTGATTCATTACTCTTCATTTGTCATCATGAAAGGGGTACTCTTCTTCTCCTTTTATATGTTGATGACATTGTTCTCACAAGAGATAACCCTGCTCTTTTGCAGCGACTTATTTATTCGTTGGGTTGAAAATTCTCCATGAAAGACCTTGGGCCCTTACACTACTTTCTTGGCGCTGAAGTTCATAGATTCAAGGGTGGTCTATTTCTCAACCAGGCAAAATAGGCTGCTGCTTTGATAACTCGCTCCCAAATGAATGGGTGCAAGCATATTGCTACCTCAATGGTGACAAAATTAAGTCCTTCTCAACATGAGGACAAACCATTTCCTGATCCTCATTTCTACAGAAGTATTGTTGGTGGGTTACAATATTTGACCTTTACTCAACCTATATTGCATTCTGCATTAATTATGTTTGTCAATACATGCATCGGCCAACAGAATTTCATTTCAAGCTTGTCAAACGAATTCTTCGATATCTCAGTGGGACCCTACACCATGGCATTCGTCTACTTGCTAATAATCCAATTGTTTTATATGGTTTCTTTGATGCTGATTGAGCTAGTTGTCCATTTACTCGGCGATCAACAACAGGATTTTGCAAATACATTGGAGCTAATTGTATTTCATGGAGTTCCAAAAAGCAACCCACTATTGTGCGTTCAAGCACAGAGGCTGAATACCGGGCTATGGCATCTGCAACTGTAGAACTGATGTGGCTACTGTTCTTCTTCGTGACATTGGGATTTATTAAGCCAAGCCACCAGTATTATTTTGCGATAACATCTCTGCTCTAAATCTTACAGTTAATCCTGTTTTTCATGCTTGCACAAAGATATAGAGGTAGATTATCACTTTGTTTAAGAAAAAGTGGCCTTGAGTTCACTTGTCACCAAATTTGTCTCCTCTCCTAACCAAGTTGCAGAAATCTTTACAAAATCTTTGCCTCGGCAACAATTCTTGATGCTTACTTCCAAATTGGGCCTTACGCCATCTCCCTAGCCTAGTTTAAGGGAGGATGTAGATGGATTAATCTCATCTCAATTCCATACAATTAAGAGAGGGCCCACAAGCTATGGAAGCAACACAGTTAACAAAGACAATCTTTCAAATAATCATGACAGCAAAAGAATGTCATATACAAGTCAGGATAGGTCATAGACATGGTGAAGACAGTAATAAAGATTTTGCATAATTTATGTAATTGATATGTTTCCTTATCTTACTGTATTATTGCCTATAAGTAGAAATCAGCTCTATGCTCTGTCTCACATTGAGAAAGAGAGCTATTCATCTCTATTTCCTATAGTATTTTTTCGCTTTAGCTCCCAGGTAGCAAAACCCATGGATAGAAGCTTCTAGGAAACAAGCCAGTTCTCACTAGTAGAGGAACCAATTGATAGAACCTTGTCTAAATTATCCTGTACAAAGGTATTTTCCAGTGTAAGAAATATTTAGAGGATTTTACCAGATAATCTCCTCAGACTAGGTAAGACAAAATAAAAAAGTGTCTTTGAATTTCAATATGTTCCAAAAAGGCTCTGAATGGGGATAACCCCACCCATTTCTCCTTCTTCTTCTTCTTGTTTTATTGAGCGGTGATATCGCATCTCACCTATCTCAGTGGGATATCGCCGCTTATTTATTCTACTTCACATATAAACATGAGTGGAGATATACCCGTTCATATAATTTTTCGCTAGTATTGAAGTTTGAGGACTTTTCGGGCAAATTTTTTCGATAAAATTCTCAAATATCTATCAATTCTGCTGCCATTTATTTCCACCCCATGTAGTAGAAATTATGAGTTAAGTCATGAAATTGTAAAGTAGGAGCAACTTATTGAAAACTTGAGACACTCAAAATATTAACTGCCATGCACTGGGATAAACCCAAAATTCAGTCCCTCCATAAAATTAATCAAATGTTACAAAGAATGATCATTGATTTGTAAATCAAATTTTTATAAAAAAGTCAACCATATGGTGGGATGAACTCCTATAGAGTTAAATTTTGGAGGTACCTCATACGTGCATTTATATTTATTTTGAATGGATCAGATTTTCAATAGGTAAACCTGATGACGACTTCCTACCCTCAACAGTGGATAAGGACTTTCACAAGACACTTGGATTTTGCCTTTACGGCTGGCCAGAGCTTTACTGGGTCGACAATTGCTTGGCAGACCACATCGTGTCCAGCTTCGATTATGCTGTCCACAAATGGGTGCTCAATTGCCTTGCCCAACCAACTTTGGCCTGGTTTGGGCTTTCTTTTTTTCGAACTCGAGCAAGACCTATATGTACAATTTGGGGCCGTTTTAATACTTGGATCGGCATAGATTAAATGATAAAGCATGAACGTGGACTGACCTAAACAATATTGTTCCAAAAATCAGTGCTTGTAGGCTGTAGGTCCATGGTAGTTTAACACCTGCAGTTTAATGAAGCTGGACCTTCTAGGCCAAATTGATCACATGGGCAAGCCTAGGCCACAAATTTACAGCTTGTGTTGGGCCTGAATTGAATATGTGCCAGTTTCCTAAAGTTGGGTTGGGCTTGGATTGGCCATAGCCGGGCTCTATCCAAACGCCTATATATGGGGATGTGTCTGGACCTAAATGTCGCAAAATTAACACACGAACGAGTTAGGGTGGAACTGAAAGCTACACGAGTTAGGAACAAAAGTAACTTTGGGCCCGTAAAATTAATGGATCTAACTATTAGCTTGTGTTGATATTGTGCCCCTCTAATTCTTATGGAAAGCTTTCAATCCCTTCTTAATATTATGATTGCTGTGTGTCGAGGAGGCCCCGTAGAGATGTTTGCCAATGACTTTTTTTTTTTTTTTTGAAATAATGTAAGATTGAATGACAATAGATGTAAACTTTAAAGTTACAGCACCTGGATGCATACCGATTAAAAATATAACAAGTTTTAGAAGTTGATTCTAATGATCATGAAGTTGAACAGCGATTTGTTTTCGTATATTTAATTTAGGGATATTTACCAAAATAGATCCCACTAAATATGGAAACTACAACTGAGGATCAAATGGGGACTTCCCGCCCAAATCCTCTATTTTTTTCATTTTGCCCATTGTTGATGTCAATGAAAATCATAATCCCCAAATCGGCTAAAGAGCAAAAAAAGAAAAAAAAAGAAAAGAATAAAAAAAAAAGAAGAGGAGAAGATTGAAAGCCAATTTGATTGGATACATGAAAGCATAATATTTGCTGATATCAACTAATTATTCAATATATTAGATGATATTGACGAATAGACGCATTGTCACGTTCCGAAATCTGAGATCTTTGAGACTCTCAAATTACGAGGCATGACAGGTCCACAATTTAAGAAAAAAAAATCCAAATTCTACTAAATAACCTAAATGAAATAAAATGATCAATATCCCAAACTAATTAAGAAAATCAATCCACTTAAAATAAATAAATAAATCTGAAGTGAGAATGACCCTCAAACTCTGGTAACTTATGAGACTCACAGAGTAACTAAGTAATTATCTAGATTTAAACAGCATAAAATCTCAAAAATAATAATAATCACATGCGGGGTCAATCAAGATTAAAACAAGGGTAAAGATTAATTCTAATTAAAACTCAAAATTCGGGTTGCTACACGCAGATAGGCAATTTGCATGTCATTTAGCTAGGAAAACACAATATTTGTTGATATCAATAAAAAATTTATCGATATCAATTAATTATTTGTTAATATTGACGAATAGTCACTTATAACAAAAAGTTAGGTTAAAAAAGAAAATATCATATGCATGTCAAGATTAATTCTAATTAAAAATCAAAATTTGGGTTGCTATACACATATAGGCAATTTTTGTGTCATTTAGCTAGGAAAACACAATATTTGCTGATATCAATTAAAAATTTATCGATATCAATTAATTGTTAGTTAATATTGATGAATAGTCACTTATAACCAAATTTTAGGTCAAAAAAGAAATTATCATATGCGTCGATCTCACTTAAAAATTCATGGGTATCAATTAATAATTAGTTGATATGGACGAATAATCACTGGTATCCAAATTTTCATTAGGGAAACTCGATATTGATTAGTAATTAGTTGCTACCAATGAAGGAAACACTTCTAGTTTTCAGATTAAATATGAAGTCACATTCTAGTTGACTCCCACTTCCCAAATTCATTTGGAAAGACTAATCTATGTTGTATTTCAAGTTGTTTAGAAGCAAAATCAAGACATTCAAATCATAAACATCACACTAATATTAACAAATATGAACCTTTTATTTAAAGAAGTATATATTTATGTTCACAGATGAAAACAAAATTCCACTTGTCCTACTTCAACTTTGGGCATCAATGAACAAAAGACACTCTCTAAAAAAAATAAATATTAATCTCAATTCCACTTCTCTTTCGAAATAAATGGAAACTGTGTGGCAGATGGAGAAAAGGCAGTGAAGACAGAAAGTGGAAGTTGGGCAATGAGGAGGATAACAGAAAATGTTATTTTTGAAGTGGAGATGACATCTCGTGGAGGCTGCGAACGGTTGGTGAGACGGAGGAGGAGAGTGAACAAGACTGAGCATAGAAGGGGTGGAGAAGGTGACGATATTAATTTCCACTCAGTGGGAGAATGGGATGAAGTCGATTTCTAGTGAAACAGAGAAGAGGATGGTGTCGATGGAGCGGAAAAGGCGGCAGAATAAAGAAGAGGACGTTGTTGACACAGATTTGCAGCGAATGAGTGGATAGGTAGTGAATGGTGGGGACGATATTATCTTCTTCTTGTCTTGTTTCTATTCTTTTTTTACTTCTAGTCAATTTTGATTTGGGCTATAGGCTTCGTTGGCAACAACGAATAATGGGCAAAATGGGAATATTATAAAATAAAAGAACTTGGGCCAAGGGTCCCCCTCTCATATTATAAAAAAATTGACGACTCAGTTGTGGTTTTCATTTTTAGTGCGGATGTTTTTTTTTTTTTTTTTTGTAAATATCCCTTTAATTTATCTCAACATCTTCTAACAATCGTATTATCCCTGGGTTGTTTGGCAAAAGTAGTAAGGGAGGAGTAGAAGTACTTGCCCGGGTGTTGGTTTTGGTTTGTTTGTTGGCATGAAGTATGGGTTTACCCTCTATGCTGTGTGTTTTTTACAGGAAAAAAAAAAAGAAAAAAAGAGGAGAAGAAGAAAGGAGTAAATGAAGGGTTTGGAATTGCATTTTTTTTGTTTCATCGTTATTTAAATTGAAAAGGTGAAACGAGAAGTAAAGTGGTGATATAATGATTTTGCTTCATTACTGTTTGGATGGAAATAATGAAATGGAGAAGTAAAGTTCAAACTTATATAAAAATTTTCATAAGCCATTGGAGCCCACCTTTGGTCCATCCAAATGGACTAAACACACGACTCCCTTCATATGTCTACCAATTTTTGGTCAAATTTAAATTTATTGGACCATTGGATCGATTGTGCACTGATCTAAATGGACTATTAACATTAAAATTTTGACTCCCAAATGGAGATGATTGAAACCATTGTTGAGACTGGATTTTTGCAAAGAGGAGGGTTTTAGAGAGTCCTTCAAATCCCATCCCATCTCCATCCCCATGTGGGTCCTCAAGTGGGCCCTATAGGTGTGAGCCATACACTTGAGCTTACCTTATCCTAAATTAGAGCTTAGAAGAGATGCTCTCTCTCTATATAAGGAATTTTCAAAAACTCTCCATTTAAAAATGGGTAATTTATGCCCCTTTCGACGTGTCTAATAAAAACCTGTCACCTTACAAGTGTAAAGCAAAAAATAAGAAACAGCTAATTTTAAGGAGATGTTGATGACACGTATTAAAATATCATCGCCTAAACAATAAACATTTTTTTGGTCAAAAAGGCCTTGGAAGTTTTGTAGCGTGACCCATTTATTAGATGCACTACAAAATGCCCGGGGTGTTTTAATAAGCAAAAATGCCCCTCCATTCAACCAATGAAAAATGGGGATAATGATAGGAGTGGCTTAAGTGGAGATTTTTTTTCTTTTTTCTTTTTCCGAAAAGAGCTAAATAGTTGGCTAATATTTCTCTCTTTTGAATTTCCTACTTTTTCTCCTTTTTTGGATCCCTATTTTTCTCCTATTAGTAAAGGACGACCATTATATGGTTTTCCAATTTATGGCTTGAATGGTGAATCCATAAATAAATCTAATGGCCATTAATAGGAATGGTATTAAATTGGTATTTTTTATTTTTTTTTGAATCCCTATTGTATCTCCATTAGTAAAGAACGACCATTATATGGTTCTCCAATTTATGGCGTGAATGGTCGATTCATAAATAGATCTAGTGGCCATTAATAGGAATGGTATTAAATTTGGAAGAACAAAAAATCGGTGTTTGATTTTAAAGGGCCTGGATAACAGATTAAACTTTAAAGACGTTGCATTTCCATAATCTAATGGTGGGTATTCCTGATTCATAGCATGAAGGAGGTCCATACATAAGCCCAACAGCCATTTAATGGTTGGACCAATATCAATTTGAAAATAATCACAATTATGGAGAACGAATGATATCAATTTGAAAATAATCACAATTAAATGGGGTTCATTCATGGCTTGAATTTCAAGTTCAGCAACCCACTTATATATAGGTGTGCCCCACTATTAAAAATATTAAAGAAAGATAAAAAGGAAAGTAGATAAACAAAGTCTCTCTATGATTTGTGGAAAAGGTAAAAAAAAATCTCCATGATTAAATGGTTGATAAAGTGGGACCTCAATTGAATTTATAGCATAACAGGTTCGTTATACCAAATTTGGATTCTTGAGGGGTCTACGTGCTTGATCAATATTCAAATAAGCAGATGAAGGGAGTGAAACATGAAAGAATATCAGCACTAATAAAAATCGTGCATGGGATGCACTTGTAAAATAAAGATATAAATTAATATAAAATATAGTAAAAATCATTAAAAACTAAATATCAAAATTTTGACCCAATATGGAGAGCCATGCTTCAGCTTTTGTAAGTGCCCCACCGATAAGTTTTAAGTATAGCAGTGAACATGGGTTAGGATAGTAATTTTGACCGCGATGGGTTAGGATAGTAATTTTGACCGCAATAGATTCTAAAGGTTGCCCACATACTAACGAGTCTATAAAAGTAAGATATAAAATGCTCAATAGATATGAAATGACCCACGTTGGTAGAGAGGGTAACGAAATGAGGGTAACGAAATGGGGCACAAATTAGCTAAACATACCAAATTTGTAGGCAATATGATGGATGGTGGTATTCTTTTCCAAATTTTATTAGACAATCTATTCTAGTTAACTCAATGATATAATTTTTTTGAGTTTGAAGGAATGATTTTATTTTTTTTCAAAAGGATAAAATATTGGATGGTTTAGAATTTAGGATGTTCATAAAATGAGTACAAGTTCATATTATATTAAAGGTGATAAGTTAATTTATTATCGTTGAAGAAAATGACATTTATGCAAGACAATGATCATAAATTTCAGAAAACATGACAAAATTATCGAGACATTGGGAGAAAACCAAATAAAAACCGATTGTTATAGGTTTGAAATATCTAACAAATTATCTTCTCATGAATCTGATAATGTTTTGGATTTATTCTTGCTTAATTAAGGATATTAAAGTAAGTTATTAAAATAAAATCTCATGCTCAAAAGTTGTGATGGTTAATTAAAAACACATCTCTAACTCAATTTTCATGATTTTCTTTGGTTTTAAAGAGAAAGAACATTAAATCTACTTCTAACTACGATATTTTATTAATATAAAACATAAATATAATTAACAAATATGAACATTAGTAAATATATTTAAAAGCATGTTATTTAATTTGATAGATTGCCTTTTCATTTTAGTTTTATTTTTAAATATAAAGGTTCAAGCTCTAAACAAAAAAATAGTTAGAGAATAAAATGATATTTTAACAACTGGAAATTTATTATTCAACATTTTTTTCACTAAGTTATGGACAAAATATGTGAATTAGTTAAATAAATTATAGATAAATATAAAAAAAATGTGTTAATAACAGTGAAAATTTACAGAAAATGGCTTTTTTCAATAGAAGAACTATTATATATTAAAGTTGTTAATTTTGACTGATGTTATTAATTTTGTCTTTACAACAAGTTTGATATTTCAATTTATCCTCATTGCAGCCCTAACTATGATTTCCTAATCGTGGGTCAGATTTGGATCAAAAGGCGAAAGGTGTGGTGCCATTAATTTGAGCAATCGATCCTGAATGGGTTTTGTCTTACAATCCCGCTTCATACCCATCAAGATCACATTGTTAAGATCACATCGTTGAAGATGTTGTAATGTTTATTATTTGGATCAAACCCTAAAAATATTGAAAATTCAATTAGGGTTTTGATTAGTAGATGGTTGAAGTTGAAATTAGAGAATGTTGAAAGGAAATATTGAGGAGCTCATGGCGGCGTGGGTGGAAGAGGGTGTCAGCAAAGAGTGTAACCCAAAATTTCCAAAAACATTATATCATACAATCATATCGAATTTTGTGTATTTATTAGTAATAATATTATAGCATCCAACTTGGTTAACATTTATACTCTATTATAAATTACTTGCATTTATCCTATTTTCACATATATTTTATTTTATATGTGTACATCCTATTCTCATCCATACCCTTTTAAAAAAATCCATCAAATTTAACTAAAATCCTCTCTCCAATAGACACATTGTTTCATTTTTCTCTTCAAATTCATAATCATAAATGATTGACTCTATATGGCAATATCCAGGTTAAATTCAAATATATGTGTTGATTCAAATCTTTTATTCATGAAACGGGAACGATCATGTTACAGGATTCTTCTAGAAAATTAAATTTGGTCAACGCCATGCAGGCGGCCCATTACGTCCAAACTTCGAACTTCGAACTCCAAACTCCAAACATCATTTTATATTCTGCGAAAACCTATCCATTTCCGGCCTAAATCAAGCACAAATGCTTTATTGCTATTTGTATATGTGCGAATTACCAATGATCTTGGCCAATGTATCATCTCTAACTATGCATAAAGACACAGTGCATAATGATCGTGGCGGCAAGTAGATCATGAGGCCCTTCCGTGTAAATGTGAGTACTGAAATACTTTCATGCTTTGGGTATCAAGCCCTTTATAGTGTGATATATATATATATATATTTTCAGAATATTACCATTTCAATTAATGTTTCTCATGGTTATGAGATGGATTTGTTTTATTCTATGATAACTAACGTGTTGGTTCACCATATGCTGCCCTTGGCCTCGATGGCGCACATTTTGATGCATGCACCCATATCTTCAGAAGGCCCACAAATTTTCTTTGGATGCATGTGATAATGCAAACTATTATTAATACTGACCATGTAGATGCTAACCATATTATAACACAAGTTGCCCATCCCTATGCGACCCTTGCCGTTAAGGGAATGGCTTAGTTGGTTTGAGCCTTAGGTTTGTTTTCCAAGGTTTTAAGTTTGACTCATGCCCCCTTACGTTATCAAGTGTGGCCATGTATGCTAGTCAGAATTGGATAACCCCGGGCCGGAGGCCAAAAGTCTAAACTGGTGAGGAATACTTAGGTCATAAAAAAATATTAATAATGTAAGGACGTCTGTTGGGATACCCCGGACCCTTTGTTAATAATGTAACTCTTCAAACATGTGGGACACAATATGTGGGTCATTTATAGATAATGGTGCCTCTATATTTGGCATAAAATCAATTTTTCTTAATATAATATAAAATTTTAAAGTCATACTAGCTACACTCTCCATCTTACAACTATCCCATGTAGCACTTTCCCTCTTCCCCCTATTTACAGTGTTAAAAACAAAACAAATGAGTAAGACCTGCCACATAGGATGTTTGTAAAATGAGTTGTGATATGGAGAGTGTGGCTAACATTATTTTAGATTTTACAAGATTTTTACTGGTTTCCTAATCGAGTATGGATCTACATCAATGTGCTTGAAAACCATGAATCTTAAGAATCAGATTGAGTCATCATTATCCACATCAATCATGAATCTAATGAAAAAGACTTATCCAGATCAAGTTAGCTTCCAACCAGTACCTTGCTAGATGCTGCCAAAGGTAATTCTTTTATCATATATATTGAAAACTTTTTATGATATCTATCAAAATCTCAACATATTTTTACTTTTGGGGCCGGGCTCATTTTCAACTCAAATGAGTTGAGGGTAGTTTAGGTATAATGAGAGTGTGGAGAGAAAAATCAAGGAATTTGCTAAAGGGAGCTACTATATGTACACTACTTTGAACTCTTCCTACACAGCTACAAAGAAAGGGGGAAAAAAAAAAACAAAACAAAACCAAAACTTTCTAAAATGCCCTCACCCCTTCCTCACCTTCCCCTCTAGCCAACAACAAGCTCTGGCCAGCAAAGGAGCTCCACCCTACCCCATCCCACCCCCCCGTAGTTGGGACACTGGGATCTCCCTGCTCTAGGGAGGCTGGATGCGGCGATAGGGAGGACGGGGGAGGGAGAGGAAAGGATATAAAGAGTAGTGGGAGTGGAAGAGGAGGAGAAAGAAGAATAGGAGGAGGGAGAGTAGAAGAGAGGAGAGGAGAGGAAAAGGGAGGGAAAGGAGAGGAGAGGAAGAGGGAGGGAGCGGAGGAGAAAGAATAATAGGAGGAAAAGGAAGAAAATGAGAGGGGAAGAAGGAGAGAGAGAGAGAAGGAAGGGAGGGAGACTCCCCTTTGGTAGAGGGGAGTGGGAGGAGAGATTAGGGAGGAAGAGAGAAAGTGTGCAAGGAGATAAGAGGTGGGAGCATTTTGAAAAGCTTTTTTTATTTTTTTTCTGTGTAAGAAGAGTTAAAATTGGTGTACATATAGCAGCTTCTTTTGTTAAATGAACTTAAGATGGGTCTCAATACACTCACCCCATTTTTCAAAAAAAAAAAAAAAGAAAGTAAAATGACCCAAAAGCCCACCTTCTCGCTCCACTCACCTTCCCCCTCCTGGCAATGATTGTCAGCTTCAACGACGGGAGCCGGCCGATCTCCCTGCTCTTTCTTTCTCTCCTTCCCCCTCTCTCCCTCCCCTCCCCCTCTTTGCTCGATGGCGAAGAGGGGGAGGGAAGGGAGATCGGCTGGCTCCCTTTGTCGGAGCCAACGATTGTTGCCTAGAGGGAGAGGTAGGGAAAGGGAGGAAAGAGAAGGGGGGCTTTTGAGTCATCAAAAAAAAAATTTTTTTTTTGAAAAATGGGGTGAGTGTACTGATACCCATCTTGAATTCATTTAGCAAATCCTAAAATCAATAATGATCAAATAGTGAGGTGGGTTGTAGAGACAGAGGGAGTGTGGAAAAAAAATGTGGGTACTTAGAAACACCCTCTTAAAGCTCAAACAACAATGGTCACCCAATGGTGAACCAACAAGGACAACTTGGAACATATTTAAAGATAGATTTTACACATTCTTTCAGAGACACTTAAGAGTCGAAATGATGTCAGAATTTGCAGCGGTCATTCCAGGGACCATGTCAGTGGCGTGTGAAGAGGCCCAGCGGTCCATTTGAGTTAAGATAAAATGCAAACCAATCCCATTGCATCATCTTAACTGTCTACTTTATTACTCATCAACCACCATATCCTAATCATCGTGAAGACTTGGGTGCAATAAAGTGTAGATTTAAGGAATTAAGAAGTGGTTGAGTACAATCGTATTTATCTACATTTAAATGCATAAAATTTGGTTTCTATTATATTATTTAAAAAATTATGATACATTAAACTGTAGCATTTTATGTTCAATTTTTACCTGTTTCTAAAAAAATTTTACTTTCAAATTCTTGATCTGATTTAGGGGTCGAGATAGGTTTTGAGTTTTGGCCCACCGACCCCACATTTTCCGTACGTACTTCTATTATTTTTCTGAGTTTTGACATGAAATTCTATTTGGTAGTAGAAATAGTAAATCTTA
The DNA here is from genome assembly GCA_037013555.1 of Sextonia rubra. Lineage (NCBI taxonomy): Eukaryota > Viridiplantae > Streptophyta > Magnoliopsida > Laurales > Lauraceae > Sextonia > Sextonia rubra. The sequence goes on from JASUAD010000006.1 coordinate 23,376,756, forward strand.
AAACAAATAGCATGCTGTTGATATTGTTGATTCAAGGATCACACCAAAGCAGGGCACTTCACTAACAATCTATTTGATGATGCTAATACATTCGTGAGATTGTTGCGATTGACAGCTGCAACTGCCAACCAGTCAGATTGAATAATCATTGATACTACTTTCATTATCTAGTAATATCTTTTGCCTTTTCTGGATGTGTAAGTTTAGTAGATACGTTGCATGTATGTACATCAGAAAAAAGAGAGAATTCACCCATGAATGATCAATAAATTGATACTGATTCATACAACTAAGGACGAGGCCTGGTCCATGATCTTGTCATGTTTTCCAGACACGAATTGTTCCGTCAACAGATGAAGTTATCATGCAGCTGTCCTTTGGGTGATAGTTCACACTAGTCACCTGCCAGAAATCACCAATGAATTTATACCTGTGAGCTCCCAATATAAGTTTTACAGTCACCATATGTTTTCAAATGAAATTGGGAAACAAAGGACAGAGTGAAGAGAAGTAGCAAGCAAGAAAAAAATTGGAAATATGCAAGTCTAGCTGGGAGAACATGGCAGGCACTTGGTGTCAGCATCTCCCAAGTGATAATACAAGTTTCAGGCAGAACAATGTTCATGAACAGAGACTGGAAGCTATGATGTCCACATACTGGAGACATATATATGCAGAGATAGATACAGAGATTGGGGATGCAGCGCTGCATTTTTGGAAATCTAGGACATGGATATGGATAAAACTTTCCAAAATTTTCTTTTGGAACATTTCTGAATTAATGAACCATCATTGTTTGCATTCCTTCCTAGCATTTGTATAAGAACACCAGGGGTAATTTGTTTGTTGTTGTTGACATATATAAATGATTCACATAGATAATAATCACACATTATCATGTTCGTGCTCGATGTGTGAAATTGGTGTAAATAAGGTCATCTACACACCTAAACAGGAGTGAGAATCACTTCACACCTCTTGCAAAAAGGAGCTAGCACAGTCTCTCACAGTGACTGCATTCTTGCAGGAGCCATCAACCACCTTTGTTTTTTTCATTCCTATGGGCCCATATCTACAATCCAAATTGTTCAATTTGTTTATTGAACTAATAAACCCCTTGAGAAAGCTGATTAACTTAAATCTTTATAGATTTTGAGTAATTTCTGAAAAACTCCCAACCTATATATCAAACATTTTGCACTTCTCAGGGCCCCTAATTCATGATCCAAGCCGTTCAATATTCTCGTATTAATGGTAAATATCATGATGTCTAGTTGCATATATTAGTTCTTCATAGATTTTCAGAAATTTGTTAGCATTTCAAAAAATCCAAAATTCATCTAAAACTGTTGGGATGTACTCATTTACATGTTGAAAATGGTGATTTGGACAAACCAGATAATTTGTTTCGTTGTGTAAAAATTTACATATACCCATTTACCCATCACATGTAAAAGGCAAACGATTCCTAAAAGAACTAATTTTTATATCAGTAATCATCATCATCATCATCAAAGCCTTATCCCAACCATGTTGGGGTCGGCTACATGAATTCTGTTTCTCCATAATTTTTATATTAGCAATGATTAATTATATTAAGATTAAGAAACAGTACAACCAACTTGAACAGAAATGCCTCACATGAGTGTGCCGGTTTGAGAGCTATATACTAGACACCAACCTAAGTTACATAACAAAAGCACTTAAATGACAAGAATGATCTATCCCTTGCTTGGCTAGAGAATATGCCAAGCCATTAGAGGACCTACTAACAAGTTGGAATGAAAACTAGGACAAGGATGCTCGATGTTGGATCTTGTTGATCCATAATTGCATTTTCTAGAGGGCCCTAAAGTATTTCACCCAAGAAATGGAATTAGAAGGCCCTCACCCAAGAAATGGAATTAGAAGAGTCACTTTCCACAGTAAGATTACTTTGATATGAGGAACAAAAAAAATTCAAAGAGCTCCCAAAATGGCCAAAACTTTTGCTTCATTAGAATCTATTACTCCCAATATGTTTAGAAAACAGATGTCGCACTTCTTCCTTATGATTTCTTAGAACGCCACCAATCCTTGCCAACCTTGGTTTTCCATGTGTTGCTTCGCCGACGTAAACTTAAGGACTCTAATCGGCAAATAGCATCAAGATACTCTCTCTTTGTTCTTTAAACTCTTAATCTCATGCAAACCCCCCAATTATGCAACATATTTTCCATCTGAAGATGTGGAAATTCCTTCCTTGCACAGACCCATTTTTGTGATCCCCAGCACCAGACGCAAGAACACAGAAGCAGACCCTTCCAAGATGATTCCTTGCTGCTGAAAATTCTGTCATTCCTCTCTTTCCAAATTGACCAAAGAATGGAAAAGGGAACGATATTGCAGCAATCCACACCCTGCCAAAGGAAACCCCTCCATGCTTCAATCGGCTCACCTAGAGAACCAAGGATACCAAGCCACACTGCACTCACTGAGAAAATGGCCCCAAAGAGATGATGCAATGTTACAGTAAATAAAAGCATGATCATAGATTCCCTCTGCCTCCCACGAAAGACTGCACATATTTGATATAGTTTCCATCAACAACCCCCTCCTCCTTAAATTGTCACTGTCAAAATCTTGCCCACAACAACCAACCAGTATGAAATAATCCACTTGGTTAGGCGGATACACTAAACTTGTATCGTAGAAGTATCAGTGCAGTATCATACGAGGGTCATATTGGGCTGATATAGATACACTGGACATGCAATCATTGACAAGAAGGTGACCTTTGATTGAGAACAAACAAGATATAGTGTAAACGAGGCATATTCCACATGCAAAAGAAGACTAAAAATGCTAAACATTATATACTTTGTTTGCCTTACCACTAATGATTTCATTCCAAGAACACCTATCCCTCATTAAAAACTATACCTGGAAATCGATGCTAAATGATGCACATTACCGGTTCACATACTTGTGATTTAGAGGAAAAATAGAAAAGGAACCAGCATCAAAAGCAAACTCCAAAAAACAAACTTCAACCATCTGAAAAATCAAATGTGAGCATCTGATAATATAAACAGATTTACAATTTCCCCACCAAAAGTACTTTTTCCCTCCCAAGCATGTGCCATATGCATATTTCCTGTGGTTTTTAAGAGAAGCCCTAGTCAATGTGCTCAAACTCTGACTCCACATAAAAACTAGAGAAGATTCTAATGGTGTCAAAATATCAAGGTTAGGCCTTTTTTCAGTTTTTTGTCTTTTCTTTTCTGACAATTCAACAGAAAGGACAGTATTCTATAGACATGAAATGAGAAACATGGTATTGAACCACCCCGACTCCAAGTTCATCTCCAACGCTACTGTTTTGTAAGATATCTTTGCCTCTAATAATATTTTGTAAGATGAAAATTCCAACCCTCATGATTCAACAATAATTCTCTACATAGGACAAAAGCTAACCTTCATACTAAGCATCAACCAAATTTATACAAAGCATGATGCTCATGGCGAGCTACTCGCCCAACATCCTTATCTATAGTGAGTTCAAAAGTTTCTAGAAAGTCCCCAATTCTCCAACTTCATACCCATTCAATCTTATTCCCAACTCCATAGGTAAGAACACAGCCCAAAATAACTAAGGATGGTGATGGGTTGGGCTGACCTGAACCCGCCATGATCTGACATATACCCCTTCCCTAACCATAAGAGGTATGGGTTGGGTTGGGTTGGGTTAAATAACAAATACTATTGACTTTTTATTTCAAAATAAAAATAATATTCCCTGTAATGTGATGAGGACCTGAACATGTGATCTCATGTTAGATAGAATGCCTGATACCAGTTCCACGATGATGGAATTAGAGAAAATGCGTACGAAATATATAAAAAGTATATTATTGGAAACTCGAATCTGCCCTAGCCCCAACAGAGTACAACACATACCCACCCCGAACCCAATAGGCCCACCCTGAACCCAATAGACCCACTACCATCCTTGCCCATAAAAGGAGTGAGCAGGGGCGGGTCTTCAGTTTTTACCTAGACACATCGCCATCCCCAGAAAATAACAATCATTTTCAAAATAAAAAGAGCTCTTAAATTAGCATTTGAAAAAAGAACAGGGCTATAGGCTATTTGGTTTCATCATATGATGGATGGCTATGAGCTTCCAAGCTGGGTGACTGAGACATCCATAGTGGGGGCCCATCATGTCAATGATCAGGATAACTGATGTATGGTCTCCACGTGTACAGAATTGGCACCTTAAACATTGTGCATTTGCTGAGGCTTGGTGCCTAGGGTTTGGGTTTGGATTTGCAATCTTCAGTGCCTTGGCACAATGAGGGGTTTCCGCAGAAACAATCACATGAATAAGACAAGTCTTTTCTAAAATCCCACAGGAAAATTATCATCATCATCATCATCATCATCATCAAAGCCTTATCCCAACCATGTTGGGGTCGGCTACATAAATTCTATTTCTCCATTCCGTTCTATTTTGAGCTAAATCTTTCGATAAGTGCAACTTCTTCAAATCTGAATTAATGACTTCCATCCATGTTTTTTTCGGCCTACCCCTACCTCTTGATGGACCATCCACCTGTATATCCAAACTTTTTCTCACTGGTGCCATTACTGGCCTACGCTCAACATGCCCAAACCATCTTAAACGAGTTTTCTCTAATCTTATCTCATATTGATGCTACCCCTAAATATTCTCGAAAGCGCTCATTTCTAATTTTATCTTTCCTAGTTTTACCACACATCCACCTAAGCATTCTCATTTCCGCTACATCCATCTTATGAATATGTGTCTTCTTAATTGGCCAACATTCTGCTCCATATGTCATAACTGGTCTAACCACTGTCCTGTAAAATTTTTCCTTCAATTTTGTTGGCATTTGTCTATCACAAAGTACTCCCGAAGCTAGTTTCCACTTCAGCCATCCAGCTCTTATCCTATGCTCCACATCTTCGTCAATCTCCCCATCTTTACTAATCATCGAGCCTAGGTACCGAAAAGAATCTTTACGTGGTATCTCATGGGTTTCAATTTTGACAGTGGTTTCAACACTTTGTATATGTCCACTGAAATTGCAATCCATATATTCTGTCTTTGTACACTTATTTTAAAGCCTCTAGATTCTAATGCCCTCCGCCATCTCTCAAGCTTTGCATTTACACCCTCTCTTGATTCATCCACCAATACTATATCATCTGCGACCAACATACACCATGGTACTTCTTCTTGAATATGCACAGTTAACTCATCCATAATTAATGCAAAGAGATAAGGGCTTAAGGATGATCCCTGATGTAAGCCTATAGTCACGGGAAATCCGCCCGTTTCTCCACATGTGATTTTCACATTTGTTATTACACCTTCGTACATATCCTTTAAAATTTCAATGTAACCTCTTGGGACATTCCTTTTCTTTAAGACCCACCAAATTAAATTCCTCGGTACCCTATCATAGGCTTTTTCCAAATCGATAAAGACCATATGTAGATTTTTCCTCTTTGCTCGGTATTTTTCCATTAATTGCCTAAGTGAAAAGATAGCTTCCATAGTTGATCTCCCTGGCATAAAACCAAATTGATTTTCCGAAATCTTAGTCTTTTTTCTCAGTCTTTGCTCTATTATTCTCTCCCATAACTTCATAGTGTGACTCATAAGTTTAATCCCTCGATAGTTGGTACAATTTTGTATATCTCCTTTATTCTTATATATAGGTACTACAATGCTTCTTCTCCATTCATCTGGCATTTTCTTTGTCACAAGTATCTTATTGAATAGTCTACATAACCAACTTACTCCAACCTCTCCTAGGCATTTCCATACCTGTATCGGAATACCATCTGGGCCTGTTGCCTTTCCTGTCTTCATTCGCTTCAATGCTTCATTCACTTCCACCCCTCTAATTCTACGGAGAAAAGTATACTCTTGTAATGAAGTATCCTCCTTCACTCTTGTATCGCCCAAATATTCTTCATTTAAAAGTTTACTAAAATATTCTTTCCACCTTTCTATAATATTGTTGTCCTTCACCAAAATATTTTCCTCATTGTCCTTGATACATTTGACATGATCTAAGTCCTTACTTTTCTTTTCTCTTATTTTTGCAAGCTTAAAAATATCCTTTTCTCCTTCTCTTGTTCCCAACCTATTATAGAGGTCATCGTATGCTTTGAACTTTGCACTACTTACTACTTTCTTAGCTTCTTTCTTTGCTTTTTTATACAACTCAAAATTTTCTATACTCTTAGTCCCCTGCCAAACTTTGTAGCAATGTTTTTTTTTTTTTGTCGAATAACTTTCTGAACCTCCATACTCCACCACCATGTTTCTTTATTAATATGTCTCTTCCCTTTTGATTCTCCAAGTACTTCCTTTGCAACATTCCTAATGCAATTAGCCATTTGATTCCACATTACTGTAGTTTCTCCTTCAATATTCCATTATCCTTTCTCAATCATTTTGTCCTTAAATATATTTGCTCTTTCCCCCTTCAAATCTCTCCACCTTGTTTTAGGGTCCATTTTATTTACTACTGCTCTCTTTTTACTTCTAATGCAAATATCTAAAACTCCAAACTTATGTTGCGTAGTCAAACTCTCTTCTAAGATAATCTTACAATCTTTACAAGTCAATCGGTCCTGTTTTCTAACTAGAAAAAAGTCTATCTGACTCCTATTACTCCCACTTTTATATGTAATTAAATGCCCATCTCTCTTTTTAAAGTAAGTATTTGCTACTATAAGATCAAATGCCACTACAAAGTCCAATATAATGTTTCCGAATTCATTCTTTTCTCCAAATCCATGCCCTCCATGCACTATCTCATATCCTCTATTATCTATTCCTATATGCCCGTTTAAATCCCCTCCAAGGAAAATTTTATCACTATTTGGGATTTCTCGCATTAAATCATCCATCTCCTCCCAAAGTTGCCTTGTCACACTTTCTTCTAGTCCTACTTGGGGAGCATATGCACTAATAATATGAATTATGTCTTCCTCTAGTACTAGTTTAATTGTTATTATTTTATCACCAAACGTCTTTACCCCCACAATTTTCTCTTTTAAATCCTTATCTATAATTATACTCACTCCATTTCTTGTATTACTCTTTCCTGCATAGAAAAGCTTATACCCATCCATGAGCTCCTTAGCTTTATTCTCTTTCCACCTTGTCTCCTGTATACAAGCCACACTAATTCTTCTTATTTTCATTACCTCAACCAACTCCATGCTCTTGCCTGTCAAGGTTCCTATATTCCAAGTAGCAAGTCTAATTTTCCTATTCCTCCTCTTCTTCTCATGGACTAACTTCTTTAACAGCATTAGCCCAAAGTCATGCGGTAGCCCTTGCACACTTTTCATTGCAGCCGGGCGATGCTGCAATGCGTCGCTTAAAGCGGGGAACGCCCTAACCTTATCGTGAAATATCATTTGTTCAGAATTATATTAACTCAAAACTCTAAATTATTCTTCACCACAATGCCATATAAATAACAAAAGAAACTTAGAGACTAAGCAACCTAATTAATCTAGGAAACAAATCAATATAAAAACCTAGTCCTAATTACAATTCTTGAATTAAAATTAGAAACTAATAAAAATAAGAAAATCTCTAAACCTCCTTGGGACCCACATGTGGCAGATGATTATATTTTCCCTGTGCTGCTGCATCATTCCTCCTAGGATGGGAAAGAGTTCGACCATGAACTCGATAAGGCTTGGTATTGCTCCTATAGACATGGTGTTCGTGAAGCATGTCCTTGGTAATGTGGGCTTCAGTTTGCCATTATATTCGAGAATCACGAGTTTAATCCCTGCACCTCAACTCACATTATTGACTAGTAGATCTCGTTGATTCCAAATATTTTCACCATCAGCTTTGTGATTATCTGCATGTTGATTATTTTCCAAATTTGTGAGCAAAAGTATGTGTTATTGTGCATGCCGTGAGTTCCATTCTTGTTGTACATCCACGGACGTCCTAATAGGAAATCACCGCTGTCCACTGGCAGCACATCACACCAAATTGTAATTTTATAGTCCTCAACAATGGCAATAGTAATTGGACATGCATATTGTACATTCACTTCATCACCCATCATTAGCCACTAAGCAAAATAAGGATAATAATACTTTCGAACCTTTAGCTTCAAATGGTCTACTAAAACTTGAGAGATGATATTTTCAAAACTAACTCCATCAATAACAACCGTGTGAAACTAATTAATATGGCAAAGCTAATCCTAATTAAAATTCTTGAATTAAAATTAGAAACTAATAAAATAAGAAAATCTCTAAACTTCATTGGGACCCACATGTGGCCCATGATGATATTTTCCATGTGCTACTGCATCACTCAGCACCCTCAAAAGTGACTAAGATAGAAGAAATTGAGAAAAGAAGACAATGAGATAAATCAGAGCAAAATCTATGAAAATTACTTGTGGTGCATAGTTATAAAATGGCCATCAATATTGATCCATACAAATGTGGCACATAAAGAAACCAAGTTTACCACTGCAGGATGTGCGCGGAAGCTTGATACCACTGATGCATCTACTAGATCCCAAAAGAAAATGAATCCATCTTCAGATCCACCAGCGACATGGGCATCACTGTTGGTAAGGCAACAGTCCATCTTGTAAGACTGATGGAGAGAAAAAACAATCATGTTTAGCGTAGAGGGATAAAGCCACAAAAAGGTTAATACAGGAGGGTTAAGAGAAAATATGTTATAGAAATTGTTAAACAGGAAGGCTAAACGAATAAGAAATGGTTTTCATTAATCTGGCTATCATTTTGATCTTAACATGCAGATCAGAAAGGGAACATCCTGAATTTATCTGTAAAAAACAAAAAGTTGCTAGGAACTATGATGCATGGGTACTTTAGAATGGGCAACATATCATGTCGTATCGTATCCGATACTTCACTTTTTAAAATTTTCTATTTAAAATATGTGTCCCTGCTATGCCCACCATGTGTCCCGGTCAAATCTGCGCACCATAGGTTAGGAACATGATGATATCACTCTGAGTATGAGCTTGCAACCAGTTAATGAGACAGCTACAAGCCAAAACAGGAGCTATTGTTGTCAATGTTGTTTAGAAGAAATAGGAACTGTTAACAAATACAAAAGACATAACCCATACCATAATGTAAAATTAGGCAAACATAGGAGATAATTTGCAATTTCCTATGGTTTACATAAGCAACTGGAAATTGTCAAAGGAGAGAAGGGTGAAGAGTGATGGGGGATATACAAGTGAACATCAACTTTATTCCCCTTTACAGGCACAGTCCCCAGCCCTCTCCCCACTAAAATTTATTGAACAACATAAGAGGATAACACCCTCTACCTCACTATGATGCCCAGATATGGGAGGATATAGTCAGAGGGACACACAATAGATAAGGACCACAGATTTTACACAAATAATGAAGTAATGGAGTATTAGATACAATACAATACGTTGCCTATTTTGAAGTAGTAAGGACCTGACCTTGAAATCTTATTTTTTAATATTTAAATTGATTTTTAATGTTATTGTTATTAAATAAAAAAATTTAATGTTATTGTGATTAAATTATAAATAAAAACAATAACTGTAAATCAGGCTAGCTTGATTAGGGTTCAATTTTGAGTAATTAAGTAATTGGTTAAGTTAATTTATCAATAACAGTTGGGTTGCATGCGTAAAATTTAATAAGAATTAATAATTCACCAAGTGGGGCCCCTGTGGGACCTACTAGAGGGGAACAGCAAAAAGAATTGGCTATAATAGCCAATGGCTATACTGTTTGCATCCTGTGCATAGTAGCACTTCTTAGTTGAGTCAAATTGGGAGAACCAGTTGAGGTAGGACATTGAACTAGAAACATGCCAGAAAGGATGGAGGAATTGGGATACTTAAATTCTGGTAGGAAGCTAACCCTCTAACATTAATAGAATCCCATGACCAATAGAAGTTTATTTATATACAGCAAGAATGACACACACTCACGTACACACACATGATGGAAAAGCAGCATCATGGAAAAGAAAAAGAGCAGCGGCATGATAGCAGTAGCAACAACAGTACAAAAAGAAAACAGAAAAAGAAAAAGCAGCATTAGTAGCAGCACCGTCTGGAAAAAAAAACAGCTGCAGCAGCATGGAAGAAGAAGATGGGGAGGCAGTAGCAGCCGCCGTATGAGAAAAAAAAGAAACAGAAATAGAAAAGGAGCACGATGAAAAAAAAAAAAAAAAAAAAAGAAGAAGCAAAGTGATCATGCATGCGCCTGGGTGTGCCTCGTGCCTCACGCGCTTCACTGAAGGCGCCTGGACTTGATGTGGTTGAGGCACACTAGGTGCGCCTCGCGCCTAGGCGAGTGCCCAACACTGGTCATCACTAAAAGTAACTCCCATATGTGTAGATTTGCTTCAATTTAAAACAAGGTCAGGTGTATGTACCTTACAAATCTCTCTCTCTCTCTCTCTCACACGCACACACACGCGCACGTATTCTACACACTGCAACCAGTATAACATACAAACACCATTTCTTTTTTCCTTTTGCTGACTTGGCACAGTGGCTAAGAGTTGGAAGGAAAGGGCGCCCACCAGGGTTTGGGAGCGGGTGCCTTATCCACAAGGACAATCCTATAAAGCACCATAGAGACATAAGGGATAAAGAAAGACAACACAATATCACAAGATCAATGACTCACCTTGCAAGTATGGCCCTTATATTCTTGTAGTAGTTCCCCAGTAGATCTGTGGCACGAAAAGAGCCCATGAAAACACTAAAAAAGAAGTGGACTCAAAGATAACCCAATAAAAAAAGGGTGGACTTGAAAGATTACAAATGGACACACATAGTATCCTCAGGGCTTGAGTTTGTACATGTAAGACCCCCAAAAATGATGGGCCATAAATGAGAGGAAAAGGGTACATAATTGACGGCTCAGATTCTTCAGCCAGGATTATCTTTTGAGCCATTGCTTACATACAGTGGGCCCACAGATTGTAACTTTCCAGTTGAAACATGTTCCCAACATAAAAGTCTTATAGCTCCTTTTCACTGTTCACAGTGATTATGTAAGAAAGCATTAGAGGATATCACCTAACTACTTAGGGGAAAAAAGTAGAAGAGAAGAATATTACCTGTCTAAGAGGCGTAGAGTAGAATCCAAGCAGCTTGCTAATATACAGTTACCATCATTTGATATTGAAATGCAGTTAACTGGCTGTCCCAAGTCATCAACAAGTTCCCTAGTTGATGGCAGCAGAGAGTCTCATTAGAAATTTCATTCAAAAATTATTTATCGTTACCAGTGTTATCAAAGGCGAAAGGCGCGTTATGGCACTAAGGTCTCCTGGACCCTAGGCGCAAGGTCCAAGGCGAGGTGTGAGCTTCATTGAAGCGAGGCACACATTGTAGATAACAAATAGATATTTTAGCATAGACAAATAATTTAAAATTCAACATAGCCAAAGGGAAGATAATTCACAAATTATAACAAAAAAAAGGCAAGGAATAATAGAAGAATTACAAAAGTGATAAAAGCATCAATCACTCCAAATGCTAAACATTCAACAAAAGTACAAAAATCCCGTAAAACAAGTCATTGCCATTCTCATTTAACTAACAAATTAATCTAACAATAATTTGACACTCATCAACGAATCAATCAAATCAATGATTGAATCAGTACATCATTTTGAAAGAAAATTGAAAGCATACAATAATTTTGAATCAGTACATCATTTTTAAATAATGATTCAATCAGTACATCATTTTGAAAGAAAAATTGAAAGCATATAGCAGCAGCAGCATGATAGAAGCAGAAGGGGAGGCAATAGCAGCAACAGTACAAAAAAAAAAAAAAGAAATAGAAAAACCAATAGTAGTAGCAGTACTGTCTGGAAAAAAAAAAAGACAGAGCAAATGGAAGAAGAAGGGCAGGCAGTAGCAGCAGCAGTAGGGTAAAAAAAAAGAAAAGAAAAGGACACAACAAAAGTGAAGAGACATGCGCCTTGTGCTCTTCAACTGCGTTTCACTGAAGGTGTCTCACCTCGAAGTGGCTGAGGCGCACAAGGCGCTCTTCGGTGCGGCTTTTACGACAGTGATCGTTACTAAATATTAATGAAGGAACGAGACTTCAAAAATAATAGCGATACCAATTAACAATAATAATAATAAAAGGAAAGACACATTATGATAACTCAAGTATAAAACACACAGAAATCAAACTATCAAAGCCAAAGAAGGAAGAAGAAAAAAGGGGAAAAAAAGCATCCACGATGGTGCACATACCTACCAATACGAATGTCAAAAGTGCGGACAGTGCCATCAACACTTCCAGCAATAATTTCAGTTTTTGTCAAGCAAACAGACATTACACTGTCTAAAAATGTGTCTATGATCTGCCAAATACATCAAGGATTTCAAAACAGATAACTAATATCAGTAGAAACTCAATCTGTCTGCCGAAACAAGATTTTAACCTGTATAGGCTCTGTGCTGTGAGATCTGCAGTCCCATGCTCGAACTGAACGATCATACCCTGCTGATACTACCACCGACCCATATTCATTGAACTTCACAGAGTTCACCTGAGAACAGAAAAAGTAGATCAAAGAGTTTCAAGGAAGCATAAAGCTACTCTATAATGAGAATCTGCCATGCCCTAACGATGCGTTTGTGCACCCGATTTCCGTCGGAAAATCAACACTTTTTACTTGTTTTCTTCTGATTCAGGATGGTAGGAAAGGGTATGGTCGGTTTCCTCTTCCGCGGACAACACCAAATGAAGCCCCGTATACATGTATATGACTCGTCCAGTTGAGATATACATATATGACTCGTCCAAACACAAAATCAAAAGAAACCAAACAAGTAAAACATATGATTCCTAGTTGTCATTTCATTCCAATAGAATCGAACTAACCTCACTGTCATGGCCGCGAAATTTCTTGATGACTCGTCCAGTTGAGACATCCCAATAGAAGATTTGTCTATCGCCACCGCAAGAGCAGAGCTTGGAGTTGTCACTACAACACCATAGACATTGAATCAGTGATCATCATCATCATCATCATCATCGTTAGTTCTGAATGGATGATGATTTTAGGGTTGGGAGAGAGAGCGGTACGAGGTGACGTGTACGTCTCTGATCTCACGGCCGTGGGCTTTGTAGGTCTTGATGTGAATGCCGCGGTGAGGGTTCCAAAGGCGTAGGGTGCGATCTTTTCCGCAGCTTAGGCAGTAGTTGCCATCTGAGTTGAACCGGGCGGCTAAAACGGCACCCTCGTGTCCACGGAGCACGTTGGCCTCCTTCTTCGGCAACTCGCCCATCTCCTCTTATTCTTATTCTTCTTCTTCTTCTTCTTCTTCTTCTTCCTTCCCTCTTCTTTCTCTGTCAAAGGCCCTTTTCTAACAAGCTCCGGAATATATTGTTGGTTTTAGTAGAATTAAGCTTTTTAAATTTGTTTTCACTGCGTGGATTCACTGTACATTCCATTCCGATATTTGGATTTATCTTCCAAATGGTGGGCGAAATTAAATTCTTATTCCCATCTTGATATTTGATATGCATAAATTAAAGCATGAATAAAATAAAAACTTTAGAAATTTTATCAAAATATCTCTATTTTTCTCTTAATTTTTTAGTGGTAGTGGTGGGTGGGTGGTAGGTGGTAATGGTGGTGGCAGCTATGTGGTGGTGGTGGTGGTGGTGATGATGGTTGGGTGATGGTGGCAGCAGCGGTGGTTGGGTGGGGGCATTTTTGTTTCAATAAAAAATAAGTATGGAACAAAATGGTCATTCTTTACCTTTCCTAATGGAATGACCATTCCCTCATACAGGGAAATGGTGATTCCTTTTGAAATAAGTACTCCATCAATTTTGGACTAACCAAACACAAGAATGGGCATTTTGATAGAACTTTTATTCCATTCCAGCTCTTATTCAAGCGAATCAAACGCTATCTAACAACTCAATTAAATTCACTTAGTGGTAATGCATTCCACAACATTTAGAAAAAATAAGCAAAATAAAGTGTATTTGAGATAAAAATAAAAATAATTTTATTTTTCAAATAAAATTTCTCCCCTTGTGCACAATGAACACCCTCGATTAAACCTGACTCGCATGCGCGTATAAGACTTGTGGTAAAATGCTCAAAACAACTTAAAATGAAAGATCATGGAATTGCTTATAAATCCACAAAGAACTCTATCGATGGTGCATGCAAAAACAGAAAGCAATCAGTTTCCACTCCATGAATGCAAGTAATGGAAAAGGACAAAAACAACTTTTTAAAGCAGGGAGAAATAATCCAATGAAAACTAATTTTCACTTTTTTCTTTTTTCTTTTTTTGTGAGAACTTTAGGTGGAGTTTATCTATCACTCAATCCAAATTTTAAAATACATATGGACTCCTTTGATAGTCATACACCCCAAATTTTGATTGTATCTAAATAGAGTGGACTATTGGACCGATGGTACACCATTCGAATTGACTGGACTATGTGAGCTACAGATGAAGAGGTTAGGGACATGTGATTGGGATCAAACTTGATATTTGGAGTGATCCCACATAGATCTTTTCATCCCCCTAGTCCCATTTGGATCTTTTCATCCCTCTAGTCCCATTTGGATCTTTTCATCCCTCTAGTTCTATATCCAAATGGGATCTACAAGTGTGCTTCATAAAAAAGTTGTCATGGTAGATGCTTCACTTCACACAGGATCAAGCCATTTAGAACAAGCAAAATAAAGACTTAATTTGTCCCTACATAAGACTCCCAATATGATTAGATAGACCTGGGTTTATTACCGAATAAGTTTTCGATAGCCATGACTCTTTGGAATACGGGAGTCCTATGGTTAGATACTCTTCATTTTCTTAAGTAAGACAAGAAATATGCCACTATGAGTGAAGCATTTCTAGCATCTCGGCTGCTCATTGCAACGCCGAAGGTTTTATTCATTTCGCTGCTCAAGTGTACCTTTTGACTTTCAGAAGTATGCCATTTCATGTAAGGAGTTCCCAGTAGTTTTAGATTTAGGGCATGTTTGGTAAATTGAGATGAATCTTCTATCTAGAGGATTCTTTTTTTCCTTTGGAACCATCTTATACTCACTGCATCTCATGTTTGAGAAATACATATGATTCACTCTCAATTACTTATTTGCTTATGTGGATTTGTAAAATTCGATGTGGGGAGGTAGAGACAGAGAGATCAATGAAATAGAAGATTTTTTGTGGGTTAAGAGAATTGTCACAATCCTCTCTAAGTTTTCCTCTCTTCAGCTAAACATGGGTTTTTTTACGATAAAAAAAAAATCAAAGTTGATTCTTTCCTGAGGATAGTATCCAAGCAAGTCCTTTAAGATATTGGAGGTTTCCTCATTTTCAGAACATATAAATGAATGCATGTAAATAAATTTTTTTACGATGAGACTTTCTAGCATTCTGCCTTCTAAGATCATATGGTAGGAAATGCACCACTATAAGTCGTGCATTTCAAGAATTTTGCACTCTGGATCGTATGGTAGAAAATGTGCCACTATAAGTGGAACATTTTCAGTATTTTGGCACTCCAAATTATATGTTAGGAATTGGGCCAGTATAAGTGGAGCATACCAAGCATTTGGGCATTTTGGATCATATGGTAGGAAATGTGCCACTATAAGTAGAGTATGTCTGAGCCCCAAATGCACAACCCGATCCAAACACCCCAAGAACCTTAGCAATCCCTCAATGAGCCCTGGATGTACAAACCATAAAGGGGAAAAAAACATAAGAGGTTTTTCTATACGGTAATCTAGAGGAGATGAATTTGCCATGCCCTTACTAAACACTTCTTATTTATCCACTTGTTTTCCAAAACTATCATACATAGAGATACTTATTGTAGGGAAAGTGGTTAGAGATTTTATGAAATCGCAATATTATTTTATGTAAAACAGTAAGTTACTTTATGCAAAGTCACAACTTCTTGCGATTTCGCATATTGTGTTTTACTTTAAACTTTTTCAGCCCCATTGACAAATTGAAAATATAAACAAGAAGGCCCTCGTTGACTTTTTAAGAAATCAATTTACGATATAATATAAAGCATTTGCAATTTCGAATGCAGTAATTTTGTGATATCGCAAAATAAAAACTTCTTCTACCAATCATGGGTACTTTTAGTATAAAAAGCATGGGAGAGCGTGTCACTAAATAGTTCAAATTTGGTGAGTACATGGGAAAATCCACCTTTAAAAGTGACCAATGGACAAAACCTCAAAACAAAATAGGGGCTAGATTTGTACCTAAAGTGGGAAAGGACTACTGTCAGAGGTTAGGTGCTAAGAATGATGGTGAAGATGGTCATTGCTAGCGGTGGCCGATCATTGAGGACAATCAAGCAAAAGAGGAAGATAGAAGGGAGAGAGGGAGGAAGAGGGGCAAAAGAATTAGGTGGGAGACCTCATAATGATGGTTAGAGTTTGGGTCGTCGATAGTCAATTCCACTTTTGTCCATAAAATACCTAGAGGCAAATGAGGAGGGGGAAAATTGCAAGAGACGCGAAACTCTCTTTAGCTTTTGAAAGCTTTAACATATATTCAAACGAAACAAAAAATATTTGAGGGAATTGCTCCCCCTCGGGCCTCGACACCCCCATCCCTTTGCTCTTAGCTTTGTACGAGTAGGGCTTCTTTGGAGAAGATGATTTTATCGTGGAAGACTAATGAAACTCAGCCCTATTTTCTCATAAGAGAGAAAAGTAAAGTTTTAAAAAATTTGTTTCCTTGGAAGGAGAAGCTTGCGCATTACACAAACAAGCCCTTGAAGCATAGTTCAACTATAGAACTGTTCAAACCAACCAAAAAGCGAAATTAAATAATTAATATGCTAGACTTTTCAAAGGTGGTTTCCATTTGATTTAAAACTTCAAAATTCAACATTTAAAAAGACTGAGGCATTTGAACCAAAGTGACCCAATTGATAAGACCAAATTGGACCATTGGGTTTTAGGCTACGCATTCAAATCAATCAAACCTTATTGTTTTGCTAAATTGGGAATTTGAACTTATGACTCTCTACCCACGTCCCCTTCTACCAAAAAAAAAAAAAAAAAACTTTACTTACTCCCATATCTCTCACTAGCTGAGCTACAACTTATGGCAATTCAAATCGCCTATTTGATGGACCAACATTTCTCACAAATCCTACAAATTCAGTACCAATTAAACAAACAAAACCAATTGTGGTTGGAGAAGCCTTGGCCAGCCCAAAAAACAACACCGCCTACTGTGAACTGTCCCATTTTTGCCCCAGCAAACGTGTGTGAAGTGATTTGGGAACATACTGTATTGGCCAACTCATCTTGTCGGCTGTCTTTATAGATGATGATCGTGCAGCTGACAATTTTCTCCAAGTCCCTATAAGTATCATTAGATTGATGCCAAACACTGGCCCTATTGACGAAGCACTGCCCAATCATACGGTGGATTACTCGATTTTCCAGCTGGTGGCAATCAAAATTAAAATGATGAGCAGTCCAAATTGGATGGATGAGATCATTTGCCTAAGATTATCTGATCAGTGTGGTTTCCATCCATAAATGGGACCAATTATTCCGGCACATTGTCTATAAGCCATTACCTAGAGCCCTAGAGACTCGTTGTAGACAAAGTTGATGATTCGCCCAATGTATTTATAATTGAGTGATGTTGGCACTTTAGTATTATATAAATGTTGAGGGAACTATTCTCCTACTAAAGTTGGAGAACTTATTGAGTTGGCTCTTAATTCTTCTTATTCATCTCTTTTTTAACAAAAGACTAAGTTAAATATAGAGAAGATCAGACCGAATTACCTCATTTTAATAAGTTGTTTGTGTTTGAATCATTTGATGGTAAATTGATTTTAAGTAATTAATATTTGTTTTAAGTAATTAGAGTCATCAATTTAAAAATGATGGTTATAATGTAATTTGAAACTTATATTTGATATTTTACATTTAATATTTGAATTATCAAATTATGCAATATCCAATACTTTTCTTATTATATTATTCTTCTTGTACATATAAATTTATTAACCTGCATTGACTATAAATGAATGCATGTAAATAAATGTATTTGTATTTGTATTTGATTCATTTTGAAATATTTAGAGATTATTGAAAAACAAAACATGACTCTTTTCATGAGTCTCTACATTAACTCTGTTCAAGTCAAATTTTTTTGCATCGAAAGAGTAGAGTCCAATCCATGAATTTCCCAACCTTGATCACTACTAGCCCACTAGCCCAACTTAACAACAAAAAAGAAAGAAACAAAGAAAGAAATAAAAAGCAAAAAAAATGTTGGTCATTCAAGGAAAATGGGTGAGTCCAACCAATTACTCATTCAGATTCTGTCAGGACTGATTACTCAAACGACTCAGTGAGAAAGAAAATCGGGTTGACCCATCTTCATTCGGGCAAGTCAAATGACCTAGAACATGTATTAAAAGTCCGACCAGTTAACTTGTACATTTTCACTCAGAACTGATCAAATCGCCCAACTCGCAGAGATATCAAGTCAGGAGTGGGGGCGAGTCAAAGTGACTTTTAGAAGTATGCTTTATCAACGGTATGAATGTAATCCAGATGAGTCCAATCAACTACTTGTTCAGACTCGGTTAGAACCAATGAACTCGCCAAACTCAGAAAGATATCAAGCCTGGCCGATTTGCCTGAGCCCGACCCTGGCGAGTTAAAACGACTTCTAAAAATATGTATTAAAACACTATGGTAGGAGTGCGTGATAAACTGTCATTAATCTTTATGGGCCTTAAAAATGGAGTTTAGATAGCCAAACGGACAATTCAAATCCATCAGAAGTTGGGAGGCTGTTGATCTTCTCTACAGGCAAAACTGAAAACCCAAAAGCAAGAAGAAGCATCGGATTAAAATTATAAACAGTCATGTCAAAACCTTTCAACTTCTAAACGCATGTTTTGGTATTTAACTGTCCATTAGCATACAATAATCACACACTCCACCTCTCCTCTATTTATATCCACCACCCTTCAAGCAACCATTACCATCTCTCTCAATGGCTCTTGAAAGGCTTACTCTCCTAGCATCAGTCCAATTACTTTTGGTTCTGGCCACAGCGCGCCAGCAGCCCTTTGAGCCGGCCTATGAGGCCAAAGTGCAGATCGAAACTGGAACGAGCCATCTGCCCGTTGAGTCAACCCATGAGCTCGAAGCCCGGCTTGATACCGGCCTTGGGGGTTGCTGGAACGCGCTGCTTGAGCTACGATCATGCACCAATGAGATCGTTGTCTTCTTTCTAAATGGCGAGTCACATCTGGGCCAGGAGTGCTGCCGAGCCATTCACGTGGTAACACGCGATTGTTGGCCTACTATGTTGGTTTCTCTGGGCTTCAGTGCAGAAGAAGGGGACATACTTAGAGGATACTGTGATGCATCGACTGATGCTGCACCACCCGCTTTGGGCCCGGCTGTGAAAGATGGGACTCAGTTGGGTCCAGCTGCTGCTGGTAAAATTGTCGAGGGGCTGGGGGTTTAGTACTTGGAAGTATTCTAAGATGGTTATGGCTTCATGCACGTCAGTTTAATATCACTTAGTAGCTATGTTTTGAGGAACTTTTGCACTGCGCTCAGCTTAGCCAGTTAGTAGCTATGTTTTGAAAGTTTTATTTACATCTTTGTTAGTACGTGTTAGGAGATTTCTCTGTGTTTTTTTTTACTCTCTCTAAAAAAACACTCTCTCTATCTTTCTCTTTCTCTTTCTCTCGTGCATATGTTAGTGGTGAAATCCAGTTTGGTTTGGGTTTGTTTGGGCTGGCTCTTTGGTAATTCGGGTTGATAGGGTCGATTCTGACAAATGATGTTCGTATTTGGATCAATTTGGGTTAAGTTTGGGATAAATGACAACTAAATCGAGCCTGCCTATATTGCATCATATGACATCATACAGCCGGACCTGAACCCAAAGTTGATCATTTGAGGAGATAACCCATATGTTAATTGGTAATGATAATTTGTTCTGTAGAATCATCATTTTAATGGCCTGGATCATTTAATATTTGTCCCTTGTAGATTCCACTTCATACGTTTTCGAGTTCATGTTGCGAGGCAAGGGTAGGCATTTTTGTTATATTGGGCCAAAATGTCAATAATAGGCCATTCACTGGCTAGAAGGACATCCCATGCACAGTGAATGACTTGTCAATCGCAATTGAACACATAATATTAACACCCCAGGGCTCATTCGTTGGTGATCACGGTGGGGCCCATCCAATATTGGTAACTTGGACTATCTGAACTTGGAAATCACTTGAGCATCCATTTTAATATAGGGAAACGTTTGAAACCCATTTTACGTGAAAAGTTATGGCGGGACCCTTTCATTGTTGAAAATCAGAATGGGACCCAACTCAGATTTGAAAATCATGTAGCATTTATGTAATGCTGCCAATTATGTGAGAGCCATCTAATGATCACAAACTCCTTTAACATATATGATTTTTGAGCGATGATCACTACTCCTTTGAGCCTTCCACTGTCACGGGGGTAGTGTTTTTGCGCAGCAAACCCATGCGGCCTTATCACGTTCCACCGATTGAAAGCACTAAGTAAGCCTTTCCCCCTAGCAAGTAGAGCCTTGCTAGTTAGAAACCCCAAGACTACCTCAAAGAGAAAACCCACACACAAGAAGAGAGAGAAGCTCTGAGAATACAAAGAATGCTCTTGCTTTGGATGATTTACAAGTGAGGGTGGGGGTCTCCTTTTATAGGCAAAACCCCCCTGTACATCGATGGCTTGGATCTTGCTTCTAGAGTATTCTTACGATCTAAGGGCTACATTTGATTGGTATATACATCATCCATGACATCACCATCTATTTGACATAAGCCATGACATCACCATCTATGTGACATAAGCCATGACATCGCCATCTATGTCACATAGATGGTGATGTCATGGCTATAGGCAATTTGATTTGAAAATTGAGTTTCAATTTGATGCAATTGCACTTCCTATTTCCATGATCTAAGAGGTAAGACAATAGATTTAATTTTCAAATCAAATCACCTAAAAATTATCTATATAAATGGTGTGAAAATCATAAATAATAAAATGTATTTCTCATGTGAGTCATTTGCATAAATCAACCATTTTAAGTGCAAACGAGCGGCTCAGTAAAGTGACGATGAAAAAATGAGTTGGGTTG
The DNA here is from genome assembly GCA_037013555.1 of Sextonia rubra. NCBI lineage: Eukaryota > Viridiplantae > Streptophyta > Magnoliopsida > Laurales > Lauraceae > Sextonia > Sextonia rubra. Next base: position 23,398,007 of record JASUAD010000006.1, read on the forward strand.
GGGTTAACCCTATAATTCAGGCTTCTCAACCCACAGCCCAAACCGACCCAATCCTGACCCGTTTTCACCACTAAAACCCTAAATCAGGAAGGATAATTTGGTCATTTTATGAGCATCAACCTGCCACCATTATATAAAACCCTAGCTTAGTCGCCCTAGCAATGCCTCCTCGCTTTCTTCCTTGATCAGGTCTGTATCATCTCTCTCCCTCCCTCCCTTTCTGCTGATCATACGCTTATCAACAGAGATTGCTGTTTTCTGCTCATGATTGCTGTTCTTGCAGCATCTGATAACACTATTATAATAAAACTATGGGTTTTTAGATCTTGCCTTATTCTTAGTATCTGATCTGGATACTGCTGCTTTTCTTCTTCTCTTGATTTCATGAGGTTTAACCCTTTTCTTTTCTTTTCTTTCCCGATGGTCATGGTGTGATGATCTATGATGAGTAGAATCTCCTGGTTGCTTTTGTATGTACAGCAGAAATGTTTGTGATTTCATGATTCTCTTTAGTTTGTGATATGCCTCTCATTAAGCATATGCCATGGCATTTGGTTCTGGTCCTGTTCATTACAAGTGGACCCACATTTGATAATGTTTGGATGAGTTGTTCATTGGGTTGGTCACACCGTGGATGGAGAATTCTGTAAAAAAATAAAAAAAAAAAGACCTGATCCACTCTGGGACAAACTCTTGCTATTTGATAGTGGCTGTGTTATGGATGCTTAGAATGAATTTGTAGACATCCATTGCTATCAAAATGAGAGGAATGCAAAGTGAAAAAATGAAAGTACGGAGAAAACAGGGTGGCCACACACTTATTGAATGCTTTCCCAATCAGAAATGCCACTAGAGTGGGCCGTGGCTGGGAGCGGTGACATGAAGAGGATGAAGCCATTGTCACAAATAATGTTGAAAGGTTATTACTGATGGAAATATAGATGGGGGAGTTTTAGAGGTATGGATTTTTGTTTCAGATTGTTTATGAGAAATAAATACCATTGGAAAAAAATTTAAGTATGAAAAGTAATTTTTTTTTGAATTATTAAAATTATATATGATTTCATAACATTGAGATTTGACAAAAAAACATTGCAATATTATTGCATTTACATCGGCGCTTTCTAATTCTCCTTGTAATTACTGGGTAGGTCTTGTTTGTGTAACATCAAACCGTGAAGAAGTTTGCGAGCATGGAGAATTAGATTTTATCGCAGAATCTCCAATGCTATGCAAACATGGCCTTACATTTGAGGAAAGAAACATGTTTCTATGAGGGTATTTTCAAAATGTTGGATGTATTGTGACAGTGGATTGTTCTAGTTGTTTGGAGTTTGGACTAGGTTTATCCAGGATCCATTTCTGAATATGAAAAGGATTCATGGCTACATAATCAAAATTGTTATGCGATGCTTACTTACCAACAATCTTTCCAACATTACTTGATTTATATATATATATATATTTGTATTTTCACATCTGCTCTTCTTCTAGACAACACTTTTGATGATTTTTGACTCATCATAATATTTTTTAATTAAATTTTAATTGTATATGGGAATTTGAGTTTTTTGCCATTCTGTTTGTTTTGCACCTTTTGAAACTGTTGTCAATTTCTTGTTCTGCTCTAGGATGGAGAGAAATACATTCTCAAATGGATTTTTAAGAGAAACATGTATAAAAAGTTCTGCCCATGATTCTAGACTATTCCAGTTGGATTTAAGCTTATGCAGCAGGCTACTGATTTTCTTAACTTCATTTTTATGTACTCTCATTTTATGTCTGAAATTAGGATAAGAGTTTTAGACATCCTCCTCCACCCTAACCCTCTACCCTATCAAATAAGAGGGCTTAAAAGTAGTAGTATATGTTCGTACGTGCTTCTATTGATCATATCATATATGTGTTGTGTTGTTGCAAATTGGTGATTTCATATAATTTGTGGTGTAGATGCATTACATTCACATACATGTGGAATAGGCACTTATGATTTTACTTTTGTTAAATGATGTTAATTTTTATTTTTGGCCTTCTACTTTTTTACCTCTTCCTTACTATATAGGTTTTTAAATGTTCTACAAGTGTGTCCCTCCCTCCCTGCACTTTCCTGAATGGGACTATACAGTGGAAAACTGGAACATTCTATTCTAAGGCAAGGATCAAAATGGTGGTAGTGGCGGGCGTATTGGCGAACGGCCAAAACGCTACGTATCTAGCGAAACAATTTGTAGTAGTGTAAATTGAAAAAATGGTAAAAAAATTTCAAAAAATATTAAAAAATCCAGAATATTGGAAAAGGTTAGAATTTGATGTTTTTTTTTCCTTACAACAACTAAGATAGGGAGATGTAGCAGTCCCTTTGGTGCATATTTCCTTGTGAGCTTGTGATTTCGTTCTTTTGGTTTCATATTCCCTACAGCTCTGAGGTCATTGATGTATCTTGTTTTGACCATTTTGGAAAAGTGGAATTTGATAAAAGCTTTGCATTTATTTTTTTGACTAGTAACAAAACTTGTATTAAATAAAAGGACAATACAAAAGCAGAGCACCACAATAAAGGTATAAGAGACTTATACCCAAACTCACATCACAATTACATGACAAAACCTTCCCAAGGAAAAGGCCTCTCAACCCCCTGCTTAGTTAAAGCATCGGCCATAGAGTTGGCCGACCTAACCTCATGACGAAAGACAACATTAATAGAGGATGAAAGACACCAAGTTTCATTAAAAAGAAATTGAAAATTCTATTGGGATCGCCTTCTGTTTAGAAACCCAAGTAGTAGCATTAGAGGAATTACTTTCAACAATAAGGTCACCAACATAAAGTAGCGGATAGCTTCCAAAATAGCTAGAACTTCCGCTTTATTAGAATCACAAACACCCACATGCTTGGAAAACATAAGAAGAACCTCATCCTTGCTATTATGAAGAACACCCCCAATGCCCGCGGGACCCGGCTTACCTTTTGCTGCACCATCAACATTAAACTTAACAACTCTAAATGAAAAAGACCAAGGCATGAATTTCTTCACCTTAGAAGGACCACACCCCATACAAGCTTCCCAATTAACAATAATATCATAAAGGCTGAAATAAGAATTCTTTCCTAATCAAGACCCACTTTGCTATCCTTAAGGTAATTGTTTCAATCGAGTCCTGAGAAGGTGAGAAAACACTCTTGAATACTCTTCATTTTTTCCCCTCCAAATGGACAAGGAAGGATTCTCTAAAGAAAACAACCTCACCTTCCAAAATGAACTCCTAATCAAGCTTCTGTTATCTCCTCAATTTTCTCGGACAACGCCAAACGACACCACATCTTCTAATGAAGTGGGTCCAAGCACCAGAAGCAAACTTGCAATGAAGAAAGAGATGATTTACTGATTTGTCTTTCTTGTGACAAATCATAGTATCATACAAATATTAGAGATCCTAGCGGAACTCAACCCTCTTCTTCTTAAGTTATCTGTTGTAGAAATCTTTGCTGTAACTGCTAACCAACAAAAAGCCCTCACCCTGGGAGGAGCCAATCCTAACCCACAAAAGAAGAAGAAGATCTTGAAGAAAGATTCCCCTCCAAGGCCAAATAAAAGGCCTTCATTGAAAAAGTCCCTGCAACGGATGGCTTCCAAATATGAGAATCTTTTGAGTTCTTGCATAAAAAAAATGTTAGAAAGAAGACTCAACAACTCCCTATATTGAACCTCTTTGGATGAACGAAGAATTCTCCTAAAAGAAACACCCCCCTCTGTGCAACCAGCCCTCACCTCATAATTATCACTGACAGATGACTCCTTGTTAGACACCACTCTAAAGACTTTAGGACACAACTCACACAAGGCCCCCACCCAATCACCCAATCAAAACCTAATATCTCTTCCATCTGCCATAACAAGACCCACCCTTTGGACAAGATTCTCCCACTTACAGAAGACACATCCCCAACCGAGACAATAGCATTCCATAAACTCTACCTACAATATCTAGGGCCTAGCATGGGCCATCATACACATTTGTCCACGCCATATTTAGTAGCTATGACTTTCCTCCAAAGAGCATTCTTCTCCTTCCCAAACCTCCACCACCACTTTATCAATAAGGCCTCGTTGTTATGCTTCAAATTTCCAATACCCAAACCCTCACACCTTTTTGGTTTAATGACCTCTCTCCACTTCATTAAATATAAGTTCCTTTTTTTCACCCTAACCCTCCCAAAGAAAGTTCCTACGAATTCGGTCCACCCTCTCCACCATTTCCTTTGGCATCTTGAAAAGTGACATATAGTACACTGGAAAAAGGAAAAGGCTTTGCATATAATACTCCCATTTTAGCACTTCATGACTGTTTCTGAGAAATATCATGTAATGAACATTTCTGTTTTTATTCTTTTTTGAATTTTTATGCCAGGTTGAAGGAAGTTCAGAAGGATGTCTCACAGGAAGTTTGAGCACCCTAGGCATGGGTCACTTGGGTTTCTCCCAAGAAAACGAGCTGCTCGTCATAGAGGGAAAGGTATATTGAAATTCTAGTTTTGCAAACATTGCTGTCTTCTTTGATAGTCAAATTTGTTTTTATTTTTGAGGAGATCATCAATTCTAATGTTTACATTGCAGTTGAGCAATGCTTTTGATGGGCATATTATTCTAATACTTTCCTTTTGTTCTACACATTAGTTGATATATCTCTAAGGGGTTGTTGGGTTGCACCCATTTACGTATGTAAATGGGTTCCATGCGTAATGATTATGCATCCCATGTTTGGTTGCATCAATTATGCATGTGATGCATAAATGTGAGTGTGAACATGATGTGAAAATGGGTATGATTTTGTGCCAAAAAAATTCACGTCTCCCATTGTGTGAAAAGGTTACACAGGTGGGGTGCTACAGTGCACATTTGTGCAGCCTGTTATAAATATTTTAAAGAAAATTCCGTGGCCCCCAAAACGGCCAAGAACGGCTATGGCATAAAATTTTAGCTGTTTGTTCATCAACTGGACATCTTTCATGATCCAAACCATTCATCCTCTTTTGAAGGCCAAAATCTGCAAGAAATTTAATTCGTCAGAGTTTGAGAGATTTGGGAAAAACAGTGAATCGTTGGATGTTCCTTTTGAAAATGTCCCCTTTTCAACATGGTTTTGCCCCAATACTTTATTTTGTTTTTTTATTTAAAAAAAACTTTTGTGGTCCTCTCTTCAACAATCCAAAGTTCATCATCTTTAATAGGCTAAAAACAGTTTGTTTGTTTGTTTTTTCCTTTTTCAGTGGTGTGGGGGTTTCATATTTAAGCTGTTGGTTCATCATAAATTTTGAGAAAATTGCAAAAACTCCAGGCTATTAAATCAGTTTTTTAAATAATTCTGTGGGGCCCGAATCATGATCTGAACTGTTCATCCTCTTTGGAAGGCTAAGTTTTTGGGGGAGTTTTTTGTTTTGGTTGGGGGGAGGGATTGGGGGGTTCATATTTGAGCCGTTGATTCATCATGGATTTTGAGAAAGTTGAGAAAAACGTTGAACCATTGGCTCCACTAAACTTCGAATGTGAAAAATGAAAAACAATGGAAGCTGTTTCCATGGGTGACCCCCTACCAATTTATGTTTGCTGTTGGATTAAATCATCCTAAATTTGGGTGATGATCCATGGGGCCTTCCAGTCCCACACCTTGTGGCTAGGGGCAGAACCCACAAAAGTTTTCTATACAGACTAGAAATCTTTTGCAATTAAATTACACTAATGTAGAACTTTAAACATCCAACTCGTCTTCATGCCTCGCACTCAACTAAGTGGGCCCTGTGTAATTATATCTCATCAGCACACACAGTTTGGTATGCTTCTGATCATGAGGAAGGCTTGACAATGGCATATCTGGAGGAAAAGTGGGTTGTTGCCATATACACCATATACACTAGATTGTGACATGGCATGCGTGCTATCAAGAAGTTCTTCTCTTCTCAGCAAATGTGCTATGTGGTCTTGCATGCCCCAAGTTTGATCTGACAAACATGGTGGGCAATAACATCTCTGTATCTGCTTTGGTTTTTTGGTTGGATTTAAAATTTCTTTTGAGAAAGACTTCATTGGTGTTTTTTACTTCTATATACGATTTGATTTCATGTTTTAAGTTTTCTTTTAATAAATATCTCACTATTGTTTTTTTCCTTTTAAAATATAGATTTTAGTTTTTATTTTCGCAATTTCTGTTTTGTTTCTTTACTAGCCAAGTTTATTTCCTTTTATGATTTCATGCTTTCATGGTTTTTTTGATGCAATAACGGAAAGCAAACCTGCCTTTTGGCCAGCCTTATGGATTCTAATTTTTGTGGCCACTGATTGATGCAGTGAAATCTTTTCCAAAGGATGACCCAAGCAAGCCTTGTAAGCTCACTGCTTTCCTAGGATACAAGGCTGGAATGACCCACATTGTCCGAGAAGTTGACAAACCTGGATCAAGTAAGTGCTTATCTACTGATATTCATTTTATGTTTAAATATCACATTTTATTTTAGTCTGTAATATACAACGGTGTATGCCTTCTTCTGCCTCATTAATTACTTTCCTCTAAGCTGCTAGCAAAAGGGTTGGCATAATTGAATTTTCTTAGCCTATACCAAATGTTAGTATACAATATGTTCTTTGAAAATGATGAAAATGATGTTCATATACTTACTGAAGTTGTAAGCAGTGGTGATCTCATTCAAAAATCTGTTAATTGGTTTGGTTGAAGTTCTTTTCTTCAAATGCATCATGAGATGTCCATTTTTATGAGTAGTGAGTAGTTTATCATGCAAATATGCAATTTATCATATGGCATTCTCACATTGAATATTAGCTGGACCATGGTTGTATGGATTTGAACTATACACATGGAATTATGATAATGAATGGAAACCCAAATTCAGAGGTGCTTTAGGATGAACCAATCATTTAAGGGCCTGTTTGTTTCGGGTAGTTGAATTCCTAGGACTTCTAGGACTTTGTATTTCTTTAAGTGGTTAAAATGAAGAAACAAAGAAGAAAAAAATGAATGTCACATGAGTTCCCCTTTAATTGAAATTGAATAAAGGTGCAATGGAAATCAATACCCTGCCATCACCCTAGTAATTTAAATCCTTTGAAAGTCAAGGTCCCATCTACAGCACTACCTTATATTTCTTCACTTGTAGCCTGTTTAATAATCGTTTGGTGGAGCTCTTTAACCATGAATTCCTATGTCCAATAGTCTGTAACTGTATATGTTTGCATTGAAAAACCTATAGATGCTGCTTCTATAATATAATTTTGGCATTTGCCAAATCAAAGTTCATTTCTTTTTTCTGCTTGGGCCCGATGATTATTTGTCTTTACTGCATTTACTTTCTTCAGCAAAGCATTGATCTTTTTGTTGTAAATCTTGTTTCGTTCAGAGCTTCATAAGAAAGAGACCTGTGAGGCTGTAACAATCATTGAAACTCCTCCAATGGTTGTTGTCGGAGTTGTGGGCTATGTGAAGACGCCTCGAGGCCTTCGTTCTTTGAGCACTGTATGGGCTCAACATCTGAGTGAGGAGGTGAGGAGGAGGTTCTATAAGAACTGGTACAGGTCTAAGAAGAAGGCTTTCATGAATTATTCGAAGAAATACGAAACCGAAGAGGGAAAGAAAGAAATTCAGACGCAGCTAGAGAAACTGAAAAAGTATGCATCTGTCATCCGTGTGTTGGCTCACACTCAGGTATTTCTTTTTTTCCATAATGGAAACATACAACGTCTGATTTTGTCTCTTCGATCGTGCATTTGTTGTGGCTTTTACATTTTTATCTTTATTATTGGTAACATTGAAAGCTTTGTAAATGGGAGAAAGAATTTAGAATCGAGAAAGAGCATTAGGGGTTCTTCTTGAGATCTATGACCTAAATCGCACAAGTAGCAAGAGGTATACAGTTAATGCTTTGTACAGAAAAGCTTCTAAATGGAAGCCTCACAAATTACTAAGCAACAATCACTTCACAGTGGACTATGCAGGGATTGAAGGTTCCTTTCTTTACACCTACAAATTAGTGGTAGGAACCAATGACTCCAATTTTAAAGTACGGAGAAAAAAGGCATTGTTTTCTCAATTGCTTTTTAATTATATGCATTCAATTTCTTTTGTTTGTTCATGTACAAAACTTAACCACGTTATTCTGCACTTTGATTTGCTTGTTATCATGATTGAACAATTTAATAGTTTTTTGGACGAATAAATCCATTTTCTACTTAGGATTTGGCAATGACAATTATTTGTTATTAATCTGAGTGTGACTACTTAATTTGATGCAGATGAGATCATGATTGATAGTGTAGATGAACTAATGCTGGCCAATGTGGACCTATTGGACCAGACTGGCGTTCAAAACTTAAACAAGTCAAGCACAAACTGATATTGCCAATATATGATCCAACAATGCACTGGACCCAAACTTACTATGGCCCATGGCCTGCGTCCGACCTGTCTCTTTCTACTTTCTTTTCTTTTTATGCATTTTCCTTTCTATTTTCTCTTTGTATCATCATATGATTTCTAAATTACTACCTTCCTATTTCTTTCTTTCTTTTTTTAATTCTGCATCCTTTCTAAAATCTCCAATTTCTACTCCCCCCCTCCTCTCTTTTTTTTTTCTAAAAATACCAATATCCTATTTTCTCTCCTTTCCAAAAATCATTTTTTTCTAAATTGTTGAGATACCATCTTTCCTACAAATAGGTGCCTGAAATCCGCTTTCCTAGAAAAAGGTTTTTTTCTCCGTGGACCTTAATATATATATATATATATATTAGATATGAAGAATTCTAAAAAACTCTCCTTTTTGCTCCCCTATGTTTTTAGGGCGTGGAGCTCTCCTGAAGCCATTCCAATCATTTTATACATACTACCTCCTGTGGATTGGTATGAAGCCCAAATTTGACACTCATTCAACTTTTAATCACCGTTGGTTAGATTGTAATCACAAGAAATTGATGCCTCTAAAACTATTAAACTTTGGGCCATGGATCAATGGGTTAAGATAATGTAATTGAGTTGAGAATTTTCTCATAGGTAGATCTCATATAGATTATTCCATCTAGTGGCATTCCGTGGCTGTCATACATCTTAGTAGGCTCAACTGGGAGGATTTTTTTTGAAAAAAAAAGAAAAAAACTCCTTGGGAGTTTTCTAGTGCTCCCCTATATATACCTTGTGGAGATTCCCTTCCAATTATTATTATCCCTTTTAGCACTTATACAGTTTTATGTATGGCTAGGATATGAGATCTGATGAATAGTTGTATAGCTTGGATTAAAAGCCTAGCATTTTAAATACCTGTGTATGTATTGACGGAAGTAGCTCCTGGAACTTAATGAATATAGCATATTAGAGTTGTACATTTGCTCCGTTATTGGACTGTTTTTCCCCTTATGTTGGGTCTTATTAATCTTGGGTAAAGTTGATTAATCGTGATTTTAAGTTGATATTTCTGTAATTGTGATGGAATTTGTTATCTTCCTGCGTTTAACAAATACTAGCTGTGGAATGATCCCCTATAGAGTTTGGTCCTAACCATTAATAGGTAAGATTTTTGTCAGTTTCATACCTAAGCAAACTAATCTCCCTCAGTTTGGTATTTTAGATCTAAGTGGTCTATATTATTAATAAATCTGACCAACCACATATTGGAATGAATGCTTTTAGTTATTCATTATTACTGATTTTTCATGTCTGATGCCACCTCAAACGAAAGCTAAGAGCAAATGACTCCTTTACTCATTTGATACGTACAGCAGCATGTCAAGTTGTTCCAATTACTGATAGTATCTGATTTTGAAAGTGGCTAGGCATGGGCAAATTTCAGGCTAGGGCCAACAGGGTCAGTCATATTTGGGCTTAGCTGGTCGTGGGTTTATTTTTGGACCGATAGAGTTTGAGGTTCATGATGCACACAGATTGGATTAAAAAAAAATGACCCAAGTTGAGATGAATGTTGTGGACATTGGTGCATTTTCCCCATGATATGAAGTATTAAAGAAACTTTTGGCTGACTGTCTTTCAGCAATTTGTTGTCTTTTTCAAATGTTTCTTCTACCATTTCTTTCACTCTCTTTGCTCTGACACTAACTTTGCCTCTGATATCAGTTGCAGACTGCAATTGAGAACTATTCTTGAAAAGTTACTTTCTGCTATGTTTGCTAAACTTGTTCTCCCAGTTTGATGTGGCCTCCATTTACAATTTTCTACCTAGGCTGATCATTCTTTTACTGTTCTGTACTGTTCTCCCAGATAAGGAAGATGAAAGGACTGAAACAGAAAAAGGCACACTTGATGGAGATACAGGTGAATGGTGGAACTATTGCAGAGAAGGTGGACTACGCCTATGGCTTCTTTGAAAAGCAGATCCCTGTTGATGCTATTTTCCAGAAAGATGAGATGATTGACATCATCGGTGTGACCAAGGGTAAAGGTTATGAGGGTGTTGTTACTCGTTGGGGTGTCACTCGCCTTCCCCGGAAGACCCACAGGGGTCTACGGAAGGTGGCTTGTATTGGGGCCTGGCACCCTGCTAGGGTTTCCTTCACTGTTGCTAGGGCTGGACAGAATGGATACCACCACCGTACTGAGATGAATAAGAAGATCTACAAGCTTGGCAAGGCTGGGCAGGAGTCCCACACTGGCATCACTGAATTTGACAGGTACTTGAGCCAGTCCCTTTCACCCACCTATCCACACACCAACACCTGGATAGGGTATGCTGAACAACAAAATTTATTTTTGTTCATTGTTCTAATTTGAGCTGCTGAAAAATTGTTTGTTTGATTTAATTTCATGGCATATGCAATGATGTTTATAGATTAGGTTTCTAACTTTATTTTTCCATTGAAGTAATTTGGTTGGCTGACAGCTTTTTTTAGTTGAAACTAAACTAATGCTTCTTGTCTTACTGTTTGTATTGATTTCTGTTTCTGTTTGTATTGAATAAATAGGACTGAAAAGGACATCACACCCATGGGAGGATTCCCTCACTATGGTGTTGTGAAGGATGATTATATTTTGATTAAGGGCTGCTGTGTTGGGCCAAAGAAGAGGGTTGTCACCCTCCGTCAATCCCTACTGAAGCAGACATCTCGTTTGGCCCTTGAGGAGATCAAGCTCAAATTCATTGATACCTCATCCAAGTTTGGTCATGGGCGCTTCCAGACCACTCAGGAGAAGCAAAAGTTTTATGGACGTCTGAAGGCTTAGAGGGAGATTCTGTTATTTTTTTGTGGACCTTTATTATGAGGTAGTAACTACAGCTATCTTTTCTCTTGAAACTCTTTTGAGGGAGTTCTTGCTATTTTTGGTCATTTAGACGGTGGATTGGTGAGACTGAGCAGTCATTTAGTCGTGGTGTTTCTTTATTTAATGAATTTTCAAGTACTTTGATAATTTTGAAATGCATTTTATTAGTGATAAACACTTTTGGAGAAGTAGCCATTTTTATCTTTTCCTTCTATGATGAATTTAGGATGAATGTGGATATTTTTCTGTGTTGATCTTTTATACGTAGCTCTAATTGTTTGTTTGGTTTGATTGAGTGCTGAGTTACTGTTTAATCTGCTTTCTCAATCTGAAAACCAGATGGGTGGCTCCATCCATCGAAGGGAATGGTGAGGTCCATAGATCTCCTGCTCAATATAGTTTGAGCTTTTATTTCATAGACAGTATCAAATCAAATTAGTTTATACTGTTTGGAAAAAGTGTTGAGTTGAAGAAACAGTTTGAACTGTGGAATGTTGATTTGGGATGGACCCACAGCAGCTTTTTGCATGGAAGGTGGAATCTTCCTCTTGATAGGCCCTTCTGAGAGTTCCACTCAATGGTGGAACAATAGGTGCTGTGACAACAAAATTCTTTTGCCTTTCATATTCTTTACATGCTTAAAATTAGTAAAAAATACTCTGCCTTCTCATTTTCATAGGAATGTTCATACGAAGATACCCTGATGGCTGCGTTTCCAAATTTGGACCCTCCTTGAGAATTTCACTTAATCATTGTATAGTGAAAAGTGCGAGTCAGGAATTTTTTTAACCCTTTTAGATTCTTCACAATTGCTCACCAATCAGTAAATTTTTTTTTCCCTTCGCACACATGAGCCTTGTGTCCCTGTCTGAATCCTCTGAACGAAAAGCAGCTACAGGAAGTTAAGCAAACGCCCCAACCCCCCAATTTCAATGGAACTACTACATGTTGGTTTTTGAAGCATCAATGCCTGGAGGAAAATTTTGATTTGGACTTTTTTTGTTTTTGAATCCAAATTTTGATTTTGTTGATTTTAAGCAGACGATTCCTTAGATAAAGTTATTTTAGTTATGAGATACCTTATATAACAACCCTGTGCTCGAATGAGATTAATCATGATTTGGGGCAACATGGTTGGTAACAGGTTACTATTTCTTATTAATCGTTCTCTTGATCTGATGATCTATAATTGCCCAAGTAAGTCTTACAGGAATGCTACTTAAAACCAGAGTGTCGAGCAGATCTTGTGGTGCCTTTCTGGCATTGCTTTTGTACTTTCAAGTGATGGCAGCCTGCACTTGTGAGAATGATTCAGAGGCCATCCACTCGTTTAATATATCCCATTCTCCAAGGGGTTGAACTTGGTTTTTAAACTAAGGTTTTTAGCTTGATGAGAAATGGTCCCTTGAGTATCTACTCATCTAAATTATTTTGACCCAGATTCACGTCTCATTTTTTCACATGGTTAGTGGTTTTGTTAAAGTGAAATTGATAGGACCCTAATTGAAAGGGGGTTGTAACTAGACTCTATCTTTGACCTGTCTCCGTCAGGATTAGGAATGCCAATAGGCCAACGTAGCTCGTAAGTTTCAGCTCAGGCTGGGAGCTCGAACTGTGCCTATTTTACTGGCTTCTCTAGAAAAAAGGCTGAGCTGAGCTGAGCCATTGTCAGCCTAGATTGACTTAGGAAGGCTCAGCTTGGCTTGCTATATATAGATTTGTTTCTTATTGGTTACTTGTCATTTAGTGGCTACGCCAAGCACTTGTGATCAGTTTACGTAATGTAATGTTCAGTTCATACTCAATTTTGAGCTTGATTTATGTTCCAAAGAAGGTAATTAGCATCTCAAAAATGTCAAGCCTATCCTCTGATAGATCCATCCAAAATAGAGCCATTAAACAAATAGCCATAAAAAAAGGACGCTAGAATAAAAAAGCATGCTTTGGTAATGCACGGGTTTGGTATGCACTCTGTTTGTTCTTTTTAGAGGGGTTTGCCTCTTATTAGAATGTTATTTTGATGTCATAATGTCAAAAGGGAATTTATGCACATTTTTCCATCTACATATATCATTCAAGAATGGTAGTTTTTTGTCATTATGTCAAAACCCTCGCATATTTCTGTAACTTGCATCAACCAAGTAATAGTTACCTAAAGCGAATATAAATTTTAAAAAATAATACTCTGGTAAAATACTGTAGTAATCATTTGATGAGACTTAAATACTGAAAATGCTTTCATACCATGTAGATATATTCAGGAGATTCCGTTGATCATGAGTTGTACCTTTCCATCTGTATGCTAAATAAGTAAAGAGCATGTCAAATAAGTATACTGCATGCAATTCCCCTTTCTATCTCTTTATTAATAGGGTTTGAGATGGCATCCCTGAATTCTTTGGGCTAGCATGTTGAATTATGACATTTTGGAGGGGAATGGGGGACGTCTATGGACTCAATCCCAAACCTTGTACTAACCTGGTTGGAGTGTTGACCCAGAGACTGAATACAGGGGTTTGAGTTGGATGCAATCTAGGTCTGGTCTCCAGAGACTGAATGCCGGGTTGGGTTGGATGTAGACTTGCAGTCTAGGTGTGGTCAGGAATTGACAATGCTAAGTTGAGGCGTTTGCTACAGATTCTAGATTCCCTACCGATCACTGTGGGGACAATGCTCTCCTACGCATAAGCTGTCCGGCTTATGGGGCCCACTTAACTACTTATCAGTGGTAATGGGGTACATGAAAAGCTACTTATGGATGATGGTCAAAAAATTCGGTACCATCAGATAGCCTTCATTTGATAGTCCTTACAGTTTAGCCATCTCTTAACTATAGATTTCTTTGATATTCAATTTAATGGTGAATAAATGTTTGATAGGAGTGTAATTGAGCTTGGTGCTATCACGAGTCTAAAAGGATTTGCACTGTTCAAAGATGACCCCAAGTGGGTCCCATGGAGCTGTACTACATGCATTGTTGCTCGTCGTAGAACATTTCATTAGATGGGGGGATTATCTATTTATGCCAGGGTGGAGGTGGTCAGTTTGTTCGTCGAGTGGCTCATAGGAGAGTCCACATTGGTCTCTTCTAGGCCGTTCACACGAACTTGTGGCACAGTGTCTCGTGAAATTATCTAATTTTATGGGCCAGACGAACAAAATGGTTGACCCCACGTGACAGACAACTTTGATATCGGTACACACACATACCACGTCAATCATTTGTGACTCGAGTCTGTGTAGTGTGCACACAACTGACCATACTGGAACTAAGCGGATGCACATAAGCATATAAAACTACTTACCCTAATGAATTCATCAATCCATTTGTTAGTTTACGTCTGGCTCCTACCCCTGTTAGAAACTGTGCAGCGGATCGTGGTGGGCCAGAATTAATCTGGATTCATTGCACAATTCCAAATTATCACAAGAGGTGGGCCACTCATCATCACAATGGACCAATAAAGAGCTGAAACAAATAATCCTTGTGATCCAGCGATACAATCACATAATTGGATAGTTTGCACGAATTTACTCCCCACGATCTAGCGGCTTAGATGATCTACGCAATAGCTACGATCGATCCAATAGGCCATGATCATTTACTTCATAAATATCGTATACTTGGAATTGTGGTATACTAATAACCAAGTAGGAGATACTGTTGCTTTTTCATCACACACACATATAGGGGAGGAGACTTTGGGCCCAAGACATGTCTTGCTTGTGGGTCAAGCAAACTAATTTCCAAGGTCAAGTTAACCCATCTTAGGAATTAAGTGATTCCACTTATGGGTGGGATTTGGGCCCAACATGGTCTAAGTTGGACATCTCCCACTCAACCCATGCTAGAATTAAAAGGGCTAAGAAATCACATACAATGGCCCAAAAGATATATCCATTGTAAGAAATCACATACAATGGCCCAAAAGATATATCGATTGTAAGCTATCTTAAGAAGAAAATCGGAAGAGTGGCACTAGTGAGGATCACCTGTTTCTATGGGTGTTTGTGCACCAAGTGATCATCTAACTGGCGCACAAGTTCTTGAGCTCTCAACGTCTGCCCTAGACCTGCATGACCACACTGGAATAAGTCAGCTCCAACTTGACGTAACTTATCCCTATACGCACTCATCCACTTATGAATTTCAAAAATATGTATTTTATAAACATTTTCAATTATAGAAGAAAATAAGATATCTACATATATATTCGAAATACAAGTTTGCAAAAGATTTTCTAAAAAATCTCATGATGTGGCGGCAAGTAAGGTTCAGAGCCCGTATTTCTAACATAGTATGATGCCAAGGGATCTTCCCCATGTGAGTACATAGATTTGGAAAAGATTTAGCCACTTTCCTGGCAATATTGTCATCTAGCCGAATCACTCATGGCCTTCAATAAGTATACCAAAGTAACAACACTCAGTCCTATCCTCACTAATGCAAAGGTGGGTAGCTGAGGGCACAAGGTCACCTATTGATCGACCGCTTTCACCATGCACTGATAAGGTCGTATCAAGCAACTAATTGATAAAAACATGGTCCTATATACATGGGTACCAAGCCACGCCGCAAAGTAGATATTCTCGGAAGTCGGATCTATAATGCGCAGGTGCATCATAATCTCATCATGATAATGCTTACATGCCTGGTATAAATCAAGCCATAACACTAATAATGAAAGTAACTCTCAAGAAGAGGGAGTAAAGCTCAACTTGTAGTGTCATTCAATTTAATCAACAATGAGTCTTATCTCTGACCACCCAAAGATGGAGGTGGTACTCTCATGTAACCTTATTTAGCATCACGAAAGCTAACAAGGTATACAAGGGACCTTATCCTTTGATCAATGCCTTGTCACACAAGTCAAAGGGATGGTTAACACCTTCTTGTGTAGCCCTTAACTTGAACATACCTTTACTCGTAAGTCAAGGTTGGTTACCCTTTGCGAGTAGGAGACCGGCTTGCTGACTATCATACAACAATACACTACTGATGTTACAGAGCCTAGAATGTTAAGTTGCACACACAAAAATGGGAGGCAAAAAAAAAAAAAAAAAAAAAATATATATATATATTATAAGTTTTGATATACAATACAATGTATATAAAACACCTCCCACTCAAATAAAGCATATTTCAGCTTGCCCAATCCCATCTGCTTGACATGCGTATGGAATGAACCTCTAGTTGGTAGCTTTGTCATGGGATCGGGTATCATTTCTCCAGAGCGAGCATGTATAAGTTTTATCTCTTTAGTTTTCACTAAACGCCTCATATAGTGATATTTTGGATCTATATGTTTGCACCGTTGGTGGTATTTAGGATCATTTAGAAGGTCCATAGTAGCTTTGTGATAGCATCTACCCATTCCAAAGTTCATATGGAGTTTTAGGAACTGATTTAGATGAAACCCTATTAAGAACATATTGTATCGTCAATAAGGCATCTCCCCAGAAAGAAACTGGAGGATTGGCAGAAGATAACACAGATTGAATTATGTTTGATAATGTTCTATTCCTCCTTTCAGCGAACTATAAGGCATGGTGAATTGCCTTCTTATACCACATTTTTCACAAAAGACTTTGAGTTCTTCTGATAAATATTCTCCCTCTCTATCAGACTTCAATTTTTTGATTTTCTCATTTAATTGATTTTCAACCTCTAGGAGAATTTTTATATCTATCGACCAATCATCATAATTGGGGCACTTAATTTTCCAGTTTTCAACAAATCAATGATGACGGATTTGGAAGGCATCCTAAGAGAAAAGAAAAAAGACCAGGAATTACTCCCTAATTCCTTGTATACTTTTTGTGTGCAACTAACATCAGCATCCGGATCACTGGCAAATGATGAATCAGAATAACCTTCCAATTTCAACTCATTACTTTTGAAACATAACATCATGCCATCAGTGCTTCTGAGATATCTAAAAATACGTTTAACTGTAATCCACTGTGAATGACTTAGATTGCTTTAGTATTTGCTCAGCAAACTTACTGCAAAACTTAAATTAGGTCTGGTACATAGCATAGCATACATTAAACCACCAATGACACTGGCATAAGGAACCTTATTTGCTGCGACATCATAAGATTTTTGAGAAAATCTTTTGCAAACTTGTATCTCGAATATATATATGCAAATATCTTATTTTCTTCTATAATTGAAAATGTTTGCAAAATACATATTTTTGAAATTAATAAGTGGATGAGTGCGTATAGGGATGAGTCATGTCGTGTTGGAGCTGGCTCATTCCAGTGTGGTAATGACCTCGAGAGCTCAAGAACTTGTGTGTTGGTTAGATGATCACTTGGTGCACAAACACCCATAGAGACAGGTGGTCCCAACTTGTCCCACTCCCACTCCTCCGATTTTCTTCTTGAGATAACTTAAGATCGATATACCTTTTGGGCCATTGTGTGTGATTTCTTAACCCTTTTAATTCCACCATGGGTTCAGTGGGAGATGTTGAACTTGGGCCATATTGGGCCCAAATCCCACCCATAAGTGGAAAAACTTAATTCCTAAGATTGGTTAACTTGACCTTGGAAACTAGTTTGCTTGACCCACAAGTCAAGACATGTCTTGGGCCCTAAGTCTCCTCCCCTATATATATATATGTGTGTGTGTGTGTGTGTGCGCGCGTGTGTGTGCTCATTTCTAATGGGGTGTGTGTGTGAAAAAAAAGCAGCAGTATCTCCTACTTGATTATTAATATACCACAATCCCAGGTATGCACTATTTATGAAGTAAATGATCATGGCCCATTTGATCGATCGTAGCTATTGCAGTGATCATCTAAGCCACTAGATTGTGAGGAGTGAATTCTTGCGAACTGTCCAATTATGTGATTGTATCGCCTGATCACGATGATTATTTGTTTCAGCTCTTTATTGGTCCATTGTGATGATGAATGGCCCACTCTCTCTTGTGATTATTTTGGAATTGTGCAATGAATCTATATGTTTGGACCATTTGTGGTATTTAGGATCCTTTGCAAGGTCCATAGCAATTTTGGCATCCATCCATAGAGGTAGAGGAACTTGGGCATTATGAACAACGTCCAAAGCATTAATAAGCCTCTTGATCTATACTCCTTCTATAGCTACATCATAAGAAGCCACATATGCAGCCTCCATGGTCGAGAGAGTTGGGCTAGATTGCTTTTTACTTGCCCAGGAAATGGTACCACCACTTAGAAGGAAGACATACACAGAAGTGGATTTAGCATCATCCGGATCACTATCAAATGATGAAACTGCATTTTTTAATGGGGACTTGAAAGAAGAAATCTATATGCAGCAACCTACCGGCTATGTCGAGAAGGGTCAAGAGAATAAAGTTTGTAAGCTTCTGAAATCTATTTATAGGTTGAAACAATTTTCGACAAAATGGTATGTAAAATTTCATACAGTAGTCATATCTTGTGGCTTTATAATGTGTGAAGAAGACCATTGCATTTACGCTAAATATTGTGGACAAAAACTTATTATCATATTATTGTATGTTGATGACATCTTACTAGCGGCAAATGATTTGGATCTCCTCATTGACACAAAGGGATGACTTTTGTCAAACTTTGACATAAAGGACTTGGGAGAAACTGACTTCATTCTTGGAGTTAAAGTTATTCGAGATCATTTCAAAAGGTTCTTAGGCTTAAAATTATCCGAGATCGTCCCAAAAGGTTCTTAGGCTTGTTGCAAGCTGCATACACTGAGAAGATCTTGAAAAGATTCATGACATATAATTCAAAGCTAGTGGAAACTTCAATTGGAAGGCATTGTGTATTGACAAAAAAGAAAAGCCCTAAAACCGAAGCAGAAATTGAAGACATATCTAAGGTTTCTTAGACCAGTGCCGTTGGTAGTTTAATGTATGCTATGTTATGTACCAGACTTGATTTATGTTTTGCAGTGAGTTTGGTGAGCAGATACCAAAGCAAACCAAGTCGCTCACATTGGTATACAGTTAATGTTCAACAACTCCCACCTTATTTTTTTTTTATGACCTAAAGTATTCCTCGCTTGCCTTGTTTTCTGACCTTTGGCCTCTGGCTTGGGAGTTACCTTATTCTGATGAGTAAGGACTAATCTTTCGAGGGTACATATGTGGCTGCACACATGTTAGCCGGATAACACAACTGGTGGAAACTTGAGTACCCAGATAACACAGCGGGTGGAAACTTAAGACCTTGTGGAGTAAATCCAACGCTCAAACCAATGGAGCCATTGCCTATCCCCTACCCAACCTTACTATATTTGCATAATTGAAGATGAATCCTTTAAAGTGGATGGTTAGACCATATTGCTGATTTGAATTGATGATTCAGATTTACCAGTAACAGTGATGAGCATATTTCTGATTTAATTGATGATTCAGATTTACCAATCACAGTGATGAGAAATGTTCTCCTACTAGGAGCAATATATGCAATCCAGCTCCATGGGGACGTTGCCGGTGGGCATTGGACAGGTGAAGGATAATAAATTTCACCTAATGATTTGGGTCTAAAAGCACAATATGAGGCACAATAAAATAAATGGACTAAAGCTTAATCAGGTTTCTTAGCCCGTCCAGCTCAGGCCTACGACTGTGGATACCATATTTGGAGTTTGGACCATATAAAAAGGATAGAATTGCCCATTCTGGGATGGACCAGTCTAATTAAATTATATTACTTGCATTCTTCCCATGTGCTGGGCCAGCCTTTGGGCTTTCAATAACTTAATCCAACTCTCGCTCAATTATCAAATGGGCCTAAATGTCATATCCAAGTCCTGCCCAACCCAGAGCTGCAGGCTGAGCCTGGATTGGGCTGGCCAGGCCCATGCGCGCCCCTAGGAATTAGTTCAAAGAGTATTATACTGTGAAAGCCAAGATGTTCTGTAAGAGATATCTTATACCTTAAATACATTTCATTTTATGTAAATTACGATGTGGAGAAAGAGAAAAATCTGAAAGCAAACATAAAATACTAAAAGAAAAAACAGACAATAATCAATATCATAAGATTAACAATTCATAGAGATAGATCAAATAATAAACACATAAATACTAGGCAAAGACTAACAATATCAATACAAAGACTGGAGCATAAAAATGTGAATACTATGCATTTAAAAGCTTCCCTTTCTCCACTCTATCTCCCTACATCGTTTATTTTCACCACCAACGTCAAAAGAAATCTAAGGCTTGTGTCCCTCCGGGAAGTTATCCTGCTCAGTTCGGTACTGCTGCATCTCACCGAAACGTTTCATCAAATCAGCATAGCTCTCGTATTCCTTTTCTTTACGCTGAACGGTATCGGTGTCAGACTTGTAGAGTTCATCTTCTTCTTTGGTACTGTCTTTGGTGTTGCCATCCGGTTTGTAAAGTTCATCTTCGTCTTTGGTGTCTCCGATATCCTTAGTCGCATAGCTTCCTCTTTGGTTGGACCCCACGTCAGTTGAGTACTTTGCTGGAATGTCTTGATCATTAGACTCTTCATTTGTGGTAGCAGAAGTGAAGTCTTGAAATTCTTGATCATTGGGACCGTTCCCAAAGAGACCATAACCATTTGAGCTCTCTGTGGTGAAGGAGGCCGCAGCATTTTCTTCTGCGAAAAGAGGCTTGTCATCTGCAGTTACCTTATTGTAGTAGTTCGTCTCTCTCATAACTCTCGCTTGAGTGTTCAAGGAGGAGATGGAGAAAAATAAAAATAGGACGAGGAAGGAGTAGTTGGTGGCCATGAGTGATGGGAGTTGGAACACAAAAATGCAATAGCAAGAAAAGTTGTGGGGTTTATGAAGATGTCAGGATTGTATTGTAATGATCTACTTTTAAAGTTAAGAATCGTCCATCTCTAATAAGGTGTATATGGAAGTTTTTGTAATACAGGCATGAAATTAGAGGATGAGAAAATTTCTCTCAATTGTGTAGGATGTGTACCTTTTATATCGTCTAAATGGATTCTAATTAGGGAGTAAATCTCTCTTGTTTGTGTGGATCGTATCTTTCTATAAGGAAAGCCATATTAATATTTGTGGTAGGATGGGTTCCACCAAAGGAAATAGTAGAGAATTGAGGGTTGATGGATATGCGGTAGAGATTTACGTAGGACCCTCATTTCCTAGGATTTTTATTAGTATTTTAGGGCATCATTAGTGTGACCCAATTGGAAGGGTCTAGTTGGGACACACTCATGACCACCAAGCGAGTTCAGATCCTCCTCTTAAGTGAGGCCATTTATTTAAAATCTGAGCTGCTTAAAATAAAGAGATCCCTGTGTAATTAGAGTACACGTTGGATATATTTCATTGACTAGAGATTGTTTATTTTGAGCATCCCAAATTTTCTATTTTTTGGTGCCATATCTCGAACAACAACTCAGATTCTCACTGCCTAGTTGACTAGCCCGGACAACTCAAGATTCCATTAATGTAGAAATTTAATGAGTTTTCTTATATATGCTGCTAAAGCTTATAAGATTTGTAAATAGGCGTATTCTAAATAGGCCTTTATATATATATTATTTTAATACCTATCATGTCCCCAACATTAGTATTCCTAATGGGAACAAGTTAGTATGTCTTGAACCTTTATAAAAATTATAACTTTGCCCTTACATCCATTAAACAAAAACGAGTACATTATTAGTTAGAAAAATACCATTATTTAATCGTGAGTCCCAATGGCCTCTCTTTCAATAACGATCTCATGAATATCAGTGTAATAATGTAATAACTGTCTCATGAATATAGGCTGCGTAAGGATTATATCAATTATAAATAATTAGAAGTACATGTGTTGATTGTCATCATGTTCTATTTGAATTTAATAAAACGGGCCCTAAATTTAGAAAAATGAATTTATGTAAAGTTATTCACTATCACTAAATGTAATTGTTAAAGTTACAAGCTTTCTAGGAAAATCAGTTCAAACTTTTAAAATTATGCATATATGGATAAAAGAGATGAGTAAAAGCGTTATTTTACTTTAAAAACTATAGTGGTTGGAACGCTATTGATTTAGAGGACATGGAAGGTATTAAAATAAAAAGAAAAAGCTCAATTTACAAATATTAAAATTACAGAGGTCTATTTACAAGTTCTAAAAATCTTAGTAGGGTATATACAGAGTGATTTAAAATAGTCCAAAATGCTTGATTTACAAAAAGCGTGTGTGTATGAAGCAGTCTCGATTTGATTGTTGGGACTGTATTTTTGTTGTTTCAATTTGAACATGCCATCAAAGTAATTTAAAATATTTTTGATTTACTCTAACGTTATCCAAAATGCTTGGCATTTTCTGTTCACTCTAAAATAGTCCAAAATTGTTCTTCATAAGTGTAAGATGATTCCTTATATATATATACATATATATATATTTATTACACTTATATTTTACATTCTATCATGTAAGTCAATATATTCAAGCATATATATGTTCTTTTCCATAGTTCATCTTTCAATAGTCAACTATGTACAACTAAGTATGTTTCTCTAATAATTTATAAAATATATTTTAATTAAATTTGCACTTGACAGTTTCATATATAGTAATATATATGCAATGAAATAATTAAAAATTTAATTTTGTTTGCCCAAATTTATAAAATATATTAATTCATATCAATTATATTAAATGCAATATATTTTCCAATTAGATTTTCATTAGAAAAACGACACTGTCTAATAACTACTCTTCGGTTTTTTTTTTCAAATAATTGTGGCTAGCTTCTGCTGGGCACAAGCTTTTTATGTGTCTCAGTTTTAATTTATATTCATTATACTTCAGAGTTCTTACTATTTCATGTTTATATTTTTGTCTTTTCTCCCTTTTTAACATTGACTTTTCTATATTTTGGTATTTCTTAATTGTCTTTTTGTGATTATAGCCTGCATTAGGCACAAGCTTGTTTGTCTAGTTATAATATCGTAATAATTATAATCATTATATACTATAGGACACTATATATAACAATTCCCTTGAATTGTCTATTGTTGGGGGTCGGCACGGTGGGACAGCGCCTTCCATGTGGGGGACCCTACACATCCTACCCATCTCTGTGTAGAGTCAAGGTTCCTCTCATCTTCCTTATAAAGCTGGAGTGAGGCCTACATAAACCAATAAAAATTGGTGATCACAATGATATTATCTACGTGTCAAATTCTTTACTCCAATTTATGTTGGGTCAACCCTATTTAAGTTGTTTTCGTATTGTAATTAATAGTGTGATGTGATAAAGGGCTTGCGTTCATCATAGTAAGGTACGACATAGAGATAATAATGCAAGGAAAAATAATATTTGATGGTGAGCTCCATTTTATTTGTTCAGGGTAACAAGAAAGGGGAATTCTTGTGCAATATTGCATAAAATAAAAGGAACTGACAAAAATCACATAAATTTTATGCAGTTTTGTCATCTTTCCTAGCATAAAGAAGGGATTGAGAATTAGGGTTCTTGGAGGGGAGAGGAGAAAGTTAACCCAAGAGATATGGTACCCTTAATCGATATCTAATAATTTTTACTTTTTGATACATGACTAGTATGGGCCCTAAAAACATGTCACGTGTCCTGTGCCCGGTACGACATGCCCGTGGTGCATCGTAGGGAACACTCCTAAAACGTCGCATTGCTCTCCTTTGTGTTCACCATCATTAATTTCCGTGACCGTGTCCATATGGTCCTTGAGCATGTGAAACCTTGTTCTTTAGTACTAGTGGTTACATACCACTCGTGGATTTTCATTTGATGGGACCTGGCAATCGTCAACTAAAACGGTAAATCATTATTTTATTTATTTAATTTACATTATCAATCGTAAAAGAGATAACAAATTAATTGTGTATTTATATTAATTTTCCAAAAAAAAAAACATAATCAATCAAGCCATGAGATAAAGAAAAGTATAAATAAGTCAATTAGGCCTCTCCCTAGTGCCAAGAGGCTACTAACCATGGTTTGAACCATGGAATACACATTCCCTCACGCGAGGTCAATCGACTTCCCTGGCTTACGGAAAAAAATAGCTTAGGGGTAAAAAAAAAAGTCAATTGTGTATTTCCGTTCATTTCTATGATATGAGAGTTATCTAGTAGGAAATTTGAAGAAAAAGTGGCAGAAAGAGTAAGAAGTAAGAATTTCCTACTAATTAAAAGCAAGACGAATTTAGATGTTAAAAACTTCTAAATAATGAAACCTCATTTGTTAATTGAAACCTGTTTAGCATATGCTCTAGAAAAAAAATATTTTCAATGTCGAGTCCAATTATGTGTGTTAATAAGTCTTTGATATGTCAAATTGAAAAATTAGAGATTGGGTAATTTGAAAAGATTTTTTAAAACTTTAAAAAGTCAATAAAAAATAGATTTATACGGTTTGTTGAAAAGAATAACTAACAAAGAATTTCATTGATTTAACCCATTACTGGTTGCTATCTTTAATTAGAAACAAACTTTGCACCAAAACATCATTTCACCTTTGTTTATTTATTTGTGCAAATCAAAATCAAAACTACTTCTCAAAACCCAATCTAAAATTCCTCCCTAAAACCCTAATGCAAATTACAACCCTAAATAATCAAATAATACATCAAATTAAATAAAATTAGTTAACAATCAATAGCATGAATCAATATCTAAAAATCAATAATGACATATCCATCTGCAGCGTCTTTTTTTTTTTTTTGGTTGAAATCAAATTAAACTCTATCAAGAGAACTCATTTCAGTAATGAGAACTTTTAGAAATGTTTTAGTTTTTTTTAGAGAAATCTCCCATTTCTTAAAAATATTTTATGAATCAAGAAAATCCATTTCAAGAATGGAAGTTTTCAGAAGATGAAGGATTTTAAAAAATCCTCCATTTCTAATGTAACCTTCTCTGAAAAACATTTTTGAGACCAACCACCTAAAGTACAGCCCTCACAGCACCTAAAAATTGTTTATAAATTAGAATCCATACGTGGGGGCGAGAAAAAGACCAGATTGTGCACTGGAGCGGAAAGGTAATTTTCCATCGCTGATTTGAGGATCTCTTGAGAGGGAGGGAGAGGGCCAGGGACAGAGAGACTGAGACTAAATTTTATTTCTGGGGGCTAACAAATTTTGTACCATAGCCCAGCCCATATAGCCGTATTGGGCTTTTTTCAAATTTGCAGAGGGGGGGAGGGGGGCACTCACCTATACATCCGCCTACTAAAAGCACAGGAAACAATACCACAGGCATCCTGACTTTGTCTTTTAGAAAAATAATTCAACTGCGATCCTGGTCAGACTCGACTATTTTTGGAAGGGTAGGGTTTGAGAATATTCTCCCATGAAGGTGGAATACTACAACAGATACATAATTTCTCCTCAAAGCAGCCAGATTTCCAACTCTTATGAACATCTGATTAATGTGATCCCAAACAGATGGTGAAAACTCAATTTCATTAATATCTCTGTGAAATGCCTTAGAACTGACAATGCATCATAGTATGTTTCTAGTGAAATGGTCTCCTATTTGCAGGGGTGTGGTACGGAACTCAAAAACTCTTGTGCCTACTCACCACAACAAAACGGTCTAAGAGGAAGAACAGACGCGCAGCATATGCATGGAAAGCTTTATCAAGAAAGACTTGGTGTATTGATCATATTATTCAGTCACTATATTATAAATTTGCTTTGCCAATGGAAGATGATTAAATTGTTTCACCAATTGAATATAAAATTGAACAATAGGTGGACCAATTCACCGAATATAATTTGAGCAATAGGTGCCTTCCCAATTTGTTTTCATGAGAATTCACGAAATATGCAAAAAGCACATCGATCTGACATCTACAAATGCATCGGGTCTTCCATTGAAGATATCATTGATTAATAGATTTTTGAACCTATGATGCACTAATATTTCAAAATGGGCAATACATCTGTCGTATCATATTTGGTACTGTCTAAAATTAAGGTCTTTGATGTGTCTCAGGCATATCTAGGCATCGAACTATTTTGATCTGCTTTCTGTTGCCTTCACTGCATACATCTCACCTTCAGGGGTCGGTAGGAGAAAACGGATTCAAGTCTGGA
The DNA here is from genome assembly GCA_037013555.1 of Sextonia rubra. Taxonomy (NCBI): domain Eukaryota; kingdom Viridiplantae; phylum Streptophyta; class Magnoliopsida; order Laurales; family Lauraceae; genus Sextonia; species Sextonia rubra. The sequence goes on from JASUAD010000006.1 coordinate 23,424,340, forward strand.
TATCACCAGTAGAAAAAAGATGACTGAAAATAGGTCTATAGGCTTGATCAGGCTCGCACTTGCGTCTTGCTAATGATGCCACTGCTTTGTCAATGGCTAACGCAGACTCCACCTCGTGTCGGCAGTGCATCAACGATTGAAGTCTTCTACCAAAAAATAAACGACTGAAGTCAATCGCTACCATGGAAAGGCCTTGTGCAAGGGTCTGTTGTAGTCTGCCAAGCATGCTGGGTGGCTCCAAAGGTCAGGTGTGTCTAACCATCTAACCCGATCCAAGGATCTTTCTTCACAGAAAAACTTCTAAAAAGTTTTGTATTTTGCAGAAAATGACAGAAAGGCAAGACTTTCATAGTAGATTGTTTGCTCTTCAGAGAGGGACCTAACTCGACGACTCGACAACTCTGCATGGCTTTAACATGAGATAACGACATTTGTACAGTGTTCCGTGTGGCATGCATGCCTCGGGCACCTTGGACCTCCTCGTGCTAAGGCATGTCCAACCGTCCTTTCAAGAAGATTGGTGGGTTCATTGAACAAACGTATTGGCTGAACAAAGACCACCCTCCCCAACGGCATCCATCCTCCAACCACCACCGATGGACTGGATGGTGCACCCTGCACATCTTTTGTGAATCCCATCCTGTCAAGGAAGGATCTTGGAGATGTGAGCTTCTGCTGTACCTATCAACTACAACCACTCGTATAACTTCATGAGTGTAACGCTTCGACCCTAATTAAGCATGCTTAGCGACTAATTAAATAAATTTTTCACTAAGTACCATCTAATTAGGTTGGATTTAATTTGTTTTGTCTTTATGGGTTATATTTAAGTTATGGATAGATAGTTGGGTCAAATTTAACTTTGCCCAGGTAGTGAAAGCTCTTTTTTATAATTTTTGAGCTCGTAAGTTTACGTCAGTCATGCATCATATTAACATCATCACATTCGTTTCATCAAGCTCGTTAACTTTCGTACTTGACTCAAATACATTTGAGTTCGTTTGTATTAGTTGGACCTTCATTTGACTTGAACTGTAATTACCTTAAGAAATAAGGGCTTTTTTATAAATTCTATAAAATATCATGTATATATAAGGATCTACTATTCCTAATCGATACTTTTCCTCTCTAACACTCTTGTTTTTGCCCTAACGTCTTATTTTTCTCCTCTATCACGATTCTCTCATCAAATTAAGAGAATTGAGGTCGTATTGTAGAATCGAAGGCTCATATTAGCACTCCAGTGTCTATTCTAAACTCCTCCTTCATTTTTCACATGCATATTAGTTAGGTTCGAGAATTGGAATGTCCTCAAGTTGAGCCAAGACGAAGAGTAGTGACTTGAATTCTAAATCAAGGCTAGTATAAGCAAATTTTAGTTTAATACATGTTGATATATTATGATTCTTGTAAATTTACTAAATTGGAATGATATCCTATTGTTTCTCAATTTCTCTACACTCTATTGTATTATGAAGTTTAATGTTTTTAAAAGCATGAGTTTGAACAAAGAATGAATGAAGGCAATAGGTACAGAATACCCTAATAGCAACCCAAGTTGAAAAGTGTTGATTTTTGCCTTAGACATTGAATATACTTCAGAAAACTAAAGCTTACGGCTAAGCCATAAGAAGATTATGGTTTACGGTCTAGAGAGTACAAATTTTTAATTTTGTTTTATGGCTAAGCTAGACCTGAACTGTAAAATATGCTACAACTAAGCTGTAGCTAACTCGTGGCTTAGCCGTATAATATATATTCATAACCCATAGATTAACATACGGTTAAACTGTAAATGCGGAGGAAAATTAGGTATTTACGGCTAAGCCATAGGTCACCCACGGCTAAGTTGTAGTGCAAGTTAAAAACTAAGCTGTAAGATGCATACAGTTTAGTCGTAAGTTACCCATGGCTAAGCCGTAAAAATCATTGAAATTTATAATTAAATAGGCATTATGTGAGACCTTGTAGGACCTTAATCATTGAATCCTTTTACACTCTTAACCAGTTCAATGGAATAATAAAAGATTATAAAAGTCTTGAGGGTTGAAACTTATTCATGTGATGTTGTCTATTTGTTAAGTACCTCCCTATTGCTGTTGATTTAAGGAACTTCAATACACATTCCTGATATAATGTAACACCAAAAGGAGACAACTGTGTATCATGTAACTTAAAACTACATCATCATGCATGGTTAGAAATAATGAATGACTAGATTAGGGTTGGTTAGTAAAATTACCTTGATTATATTAAATTGAATTGCATGGTATATTGGATTACCGTTATTGTCTTCCACTTTTCCAATAATGACTTGAATTGAAATGATCATTGTATGTATTGAATTTGTTTGAAACGTTTCTTGATAATCTTGATATTATATTGACATTGAATTGAATACGAATGTATTGCACGAATGAATTGAATATATATAATTTGTTATTGTTCTCACTCAATAAATGACTTACATGATTGCTCAAGTTCAATTATATATTGAATCAAAATAGTTTGACTCTACTCAACCTCAGCCTTATGATACTCGGTGAAATTGACTTTGGTGTAACATGAACGTTGACAATGCAGTGTGCTATTTTGAGCTTCCGGACTCCATATACTAGAGACTTATTCGTACGTTGACCCGGTTGATGGTGTTCTCAACGTATAGATCTCTACAGAGATAATATGACAAATGTAATAGGCAAATAGTAATGCATTTCTATTATTTAATTCTTATAGCATGATTCCTTTATTGCACAACATGACTAATATACTGAATTGACCTCTCTAATCATATGTTAATAACTCCTTTAGATATAATGCGTGTTACCCTACTTTTGTTTATACTTTGCTAAATAGTCTTATTCATTAGTCGTCAATGGTGTTACAAGCTCAGCTCACGGTTCCAATCTTTCGCAAATCAAGAAGACTCAAGAGGAAATTTTTGGCAATCCTTCTGACCTAGATGAGTGGATAGCGAATTAGTGTTGATTGATTAACCATTGAGTGCGCTATAGCATATTAGGACTTCTTTTGAGTTTTTGAAAAACAATTGCATTTAGTGTATCATGAGTTGCATTTAATTTTAGTTTATCATGTATGGTTTATGATTCCTTGTATTTTGAAAATAGTGTCACTCTAGCACACTTTTACAAAAATTTCTTTCCTTTTGTAAAATACATGTTCCATATCAATCATGTTCAGATCATAACATAGATATGTTAAATAGTTTGATTAAAAATTATCTTATTTTATAAATGCTACTTACAAGCTTCTGCATTTGAATGTTTGGACATATGCCCATTATAAGCATTTCACTTAATGTGACTCTCCATTGTATAATTCCACTTACACTCGAGTCCAAATGTATATTACACAGAAATACGTGTCACTATTTGAAGCTAATCCCTGTACCCGAATTCTTGGACTTGGGATGTGACAATAAGCTTCTCCCCAACATCATCTCCTCTGTCCAAAGAGATGGCATCTCCTGGCAATGCCTGACAAGCATTTCATCGGCCAAACCAACAGCTCATGGGGTAGTCTTATCATTGTCAACCCCTCCTACTCAACCATGTTCTTGGGTGTAGGGATCTTCTATCAAGGAGACTGGATTAGCCCTTCCGTTGAGTCCAACAAGGTGGTCGTCCTGAGTTGGCAAAGCTCATCTCCAATTGGCACAAGTTCTCCATACGACTGACAATTGGTTCATGTGCCAAGTTTTTCATCAGAGCATTTAAATGGTATTCATTATTTCCAAACCCGACATCATAATGCCATTTGTCATTATTTTAGTGAACAGGCGCAGGGGGTGGTTTGGGGGGTGTGGGGGTTGCATAAATTGACATTATAATCTGCATTGCGACACAAGCGTGGGTGCAATGGTGGGAATACGAAAATGGGACTTTCTAAGTACACTGGCTCCAAGTTCACAGACTGGAAAATCTGGAAAAAAAGAGGAGAAAAATCCAATAGACATCTAACAACTGGTATGCTGTACCAAAAAACAGGGAAAAAAGGATCATCAGTTAGAAGCCAGAATCATGATGTTTTAAGAATAAAAGAATGTACTGCTCTATTATTCCTAGAATAAAAAAAGCACATCGGAAAGAGTTTTACAATTTCCCCGGTGTGTATAACAACATTGACTTTTGGTTTGGCAATAAATGAGAGGATCCTACCTACAAAAACAGAGCTGTCATCCACACATTGAGGAAGCTCATCAGTTAACGACCGACAATATCAGCATTTTCATGTCTTTTTGTTCCTAAATAACACGAGCAGAGCAGGCATCCACTTCATTTATCTAAACGATATGCTTGTACCTCAACACACTGTGCTCAAGCAGCTGCCTGGACTGGTCCATCTGATCTGAAGTCTCGACCACGCCCACGACCCCTACCCCTGCCACGGCCGTGCCCTGCAATGGCACCCATTTACACGTTATAAGAACTAAGCGTGCAATTAACCTATCAGACAATGATGGTCAAATGCAAACTGCCCATTTGATATAAGTAAACAAATAATAAAAGAAGCCAAATATTGCCATCTAATTACTTCTACTAAAACAAATGTTGACTATCACATTCTGCATGGTTGTTATGGGTTAGGTCTTGTCAGTCTTCAGGAAAGAAAATTTCTTATCAATAAATAAACCTGACAAATTTAAAATTAAAAAAAATATCAATCGCATGGTGTGGATTTTCCAATATGTGCGTCAAACGCACATGTACAGTAGTTTGTATGCATCTTATCTTGTATAAGCAGTTTGATGAAGTGAAGCTCACCACGCCCTTGTCGAGGCAGTGCTTCAGGTCCACCATAGTCATTGTATCCACCAGATTCTGGTTGCACATCTCCACCCCCAAAGCCTCTCCCACGCCCTCGGAAACCACGACCTCTACCACGGCCTCGGCCTCTTCCACCATATCCACGTCCACCATCCCAACCATCTCCATTGTACTCCACTACCCCATTGTTTCCTGTAGAAATCAAGTACACCGCTATTGTTTTTGACATGTTCACTATATCAAATAAAAGGTTGTCTAGTGCTTGGCAAGACAGTATGGACCATCCATTGTGGAGGGCAAGTGGGTATTGGTTTGAACACACAGTAGGCCATGCTTGCACCCACTACAGGAAGTCTTCGTAACCATGTCCACCAGGGTAGCAAACAGAGGCTAGGAAATATCAGTATGGTTATTTGTTTAGCAACTTAAAGCTTATGGCATCACAGCAAGTAGCTTCAATAGCAAGATGCTCGACATGAAGCTTTCTTTAGAATTTTGCCGCACATAAAATGACCTTTGTAGACTTGATAACTAATTATCATAACTGGAGATACCAGTCTAGCTTTGTTTGATAGGTTCACCAGGCAGTCTCCTCCTTTTATTTTGATTCCCTCGTGTTCCTTTACTAATGAAGTTGATTCCACCAGGCGTGCTGCCTTCTAGATGACCAAGGCATATACCTAGCCAAGGGAAAGGAACCCGAACATATATGGTTGGTTTCGAGTGTCTAGCTCCTAGTTTCATATATAAATAATCAAGGGACCTCAAGCTTTGTATCCATCTTGTCCACAGAAGACAAAATTGACACCATCCACAGCCTAATTGATCTCCTTGCTAATAAAAAATGCCCAAAAATAACTTCACGATCATCATATCAGAAGTTATTTTTTTTCTTTACTAATCACTGTGATGAAACTCAGCATGCTCTGGAATTCATCCTTCCATTATGAGGCTAGCATAGTTTACTCTGACACATTGATCACTCAGCGCACCAAGTAAATTACCTCTACCTCTTCCCCTTCCTCGTCCCCCACGGCCTCTACCCCGTACACCAGGTAAGCCATCTGGATTGAGAGTACATACACATAATATGGTCAGAAAATGGGAGGCCCAAAAATATTGAAGCAAAAAAGGTATTTCTTTGAATTACCTCCTTCATATTCTACTTCATTCCATGGTTTCACCTGATCAACTGGTATAGGGGATTGGTATCTGCATTGAACCAGAAAAGACCAAACTGTCACAGAAGAACCGAAAAGATATAACCAGCTTACTAAAGGAATAAAACATGATCCATGCAGACAACATAGGGTATTAAATCAAGTTGCAACAGAATTCAGTCCCTAATCCAAGATGGCCAGTGCATACAACGTGGGACATTAGCAACATAATTCAGTCTAGCAACATAATTCAGTCCCTAATCCAGCTGCTTACTAGGTGCAATTTTCTTTTGCATCACTCAGATGAGTGACGGCACTTGATTTAAGCCATTCATGTGCTGGGGTAGTTCGGTTGAAGCAAAGGCACCAATTTAAGACAATTTAGGCAGAATTTTCGCAAAAGATCTGGCCATTGGAATAGATGCTCCCACCTCAATCCATATTAAGCCAGAGAAATCAGTCATCTTTTAAGATCTGTTGATTTGAGTCGTATCCATAAAAAGTAGTCATCTTTTGAAACCTGTTGATGTGAGTCGTATCCTAGATTAGTGTGAATATGTCAACCCCGAAATCAGCTCCTGTGAGAAACGATTGGCTAAGAATCCAACTGTTTTCTCTGTTTCTGCTCCCAGGAACACATGCATTGTGGGCCGTCCAGAAGACACTTAGATGCTTGATCAAGGTATTAACAATATTCTAGTTCACCTAGGTAGAAGTCCATCTATTTTTATTTTTAGGCAAATATAATAGCTCTATGAAGTTTCTTTGTAATGTGCTAAAATCACATTACAGTAAGAACTCAGATTTGAAAAATCTTGGAATAAATTAGTAAGGGATCAGAATGATCTGAACCAACCTGAACTAAAACTGAGTCCAGCTTGGACCAACCCTACTGGAAGTTTGGATCAACCCTATATTTATCAATTTCATTTTGTTTTGGCCATGGCATAACCTTTTGGTTTCCCTTTGGGTCAATTTCAGCCGAAAACTTGGATTTCAGCTGAAATTGATTGAAATGGATGAACTGTTGTGGGAAATGTGTCCAAACTTCAATCTTAAGGGCTATTAACTTCTATTGTTTAAAATTTATTGTGGCAAGGAATATGCTTAAATCTTATACTTGTATGATATTATATTGTTTTATGATAATCAATTAAATGCATATTTATTTTACATTTTATATTTTCTAGCAAGTGTATATTTTCATTTTATTTATTTTTTGAAACATAACTTTGAAACGCTTCATTGAAACTCTGAATCGGCCGAAACATTTCATTTTAGAGGTTAGAATGAAATGGGGTCCGAAATGAAATTGACAACTATGATCAACCCCACTTTTTATTTTATTTCACCAGCACCATGTGAATGACACTCAGAAACCAAAACCACCTTATTGTCTCAATTATCACGTTTTTATATTAAAAAATGATCAGCATTCATTAAATTAAAGACAATAACATTCATTTACTTATGGTATCAAACCAGAATAGTAGTTAAGGCATACACATGTGGAGGCCAGTATAATTAACTATTCTAGCTGTGTTACAGCAGATGTATTATAGCACAGCAATGAGAGAGATTCCTTATATGAGTCTTCACATTTTTCATCTTTTGAGCTGCCTTTACTAAGAAACAAAATACATGTCATATGCCCCATGATAAGAAATGCTTCAATTAAATATTTCATGTCACACATGCGCGCGCACGCGCGCAACCACGCACACACACACACATGTAGAGGTGTTTGAGATTCATTGTTGGTGAAGGGGGAAAGAGGCCGAAGGGGAGAGGACAGAAAACTGAAATAAGGAATGAAAAAACTTATTTGGAATTTGAGGGCGGACCAGGAAATTCATCTAGGGAGGCTTTATGTGAAAGAATTATTGGAGAAAGGGGCAAATATTAAAAAAATTATATTAATTTTCAAAATTTATAGGGGGATTTTAATAATTTTAGAAAATGAGTGGGGGCTTCAACCCCCCAGACCCATGTACCTGGGTCCACTCCTGTCGGCATTTTTCAAAGAACTTGATAAAGTAAAATTAAATATACGTCAAATATTTTCACTTTCTCTTCTATATATATATTCTCACTTCTCAAATTGGGTCACCCATATTTATCATCCTATATAAACAATATGTACATTATTGGTCCTGGGCTAGATTTATATTTTGGGTACATGAACATGGGCACTGACAAATATGGGCACAAAAATAAGGCCAAACCATTTTTTCAGGTTCTCAAATGATAAAATAAAACAGGTTGCCATTACTATCCTTAACCCGGACCACTCTACATATGCAACCAATGATGGATACTTCAAAATATAATAATTACCATCATCATTGGATTCTATCCCATCTAAGGTAGGCCTTATGGGGTCATGAAACTCAAAAGTTTTACTCAACCTAGAAGGGCCATTGAGCTGAGTAACTTGGACATTCTGACCTAGTACTCAAGTAATCTCACCTGGTTCACACAACTCACTGACCTATCAAATTGAGTCAACTTCACTCAGAGGAGTTACAACTAGTTCCATTTAGGGATAGGCTCCCTTTCACTCCACAATCTAATCGTACTATATTAAGCTCAAAGGTTTTCAATCAATTTTGAGGGTTAGTTATGGTTTTGATAGGAAGTTATTTCCACTGTCTTCCCACTTTCAATCACTCAATTCCACTTTCTCTCCCACTACTCATCTCTTGCAACTACCTTCTTATCACTTTTATCTCATCAAATTACTCACCTTCACCTTTCATTTTTTAAAATTCTACTTCTTTCTACAAAAATTCTCTCTCTACTCTACCTCTTTTGTTTCCCTTCTACCCAAAACTGGGTATTTGTTTAACTTTTTTAATATAGGAATTCTCTATTTGCATGAGAATACCCATGCTAAGCACGGGTTATTTAGCTAGTGTGTATTAGTTCTGACTGCTTCATACCAGGTTACTATTTGTCCCCCTGTTCTCTCCAATTCCTTGCACTGGTAACGTTTCAATTCTTTGTACATGATCTGTATCATCCAAAACATATCAAAACCATCTCAAATAGCATTGCTTGATTTTATCTTCTAACACTCCTAGACCACTTCTACAATCCTTCCTAATATATCCATTCTTATTGTTACACTTCCATGCATCCTTGTACAAAACTCAGCTGCATGCACTTGTCGCTTCATCAGTGCCCACTGCCCAAGATCCAGCTCCATTTTACAATGCAAGTCTGAAAGTTTTCTTATCAAAAAGACCCTTCATCCTAAAAATTTTCAATGATAGCATAAAGCTCCAGCAGCTTGTCTCCATTTTGCCCACCCCAGATTATTTGTGTTGGTGATATCCTTGTCAAGCCCTCTGTCTTTCTTCATTTCATGGCTTCAGCCACGTAAATCTCCATCAGCTTGTCTCCACTTTGCCCACCTACATTAACCATGTCAGTGATATCCTTGTCAAAACCTCTGTTTTTGTTTCATAGCTTCCCCCCAAACAACACCCAAATGATCACATAAAGGTCTTTAACAGTTTGTTCGCCTTTTTTTTTAATCTAATGACCAGCTTGTCTGCCTTTTGCCCACCCTACAATGGTTATATTGTCAGACATCCTCATTATTGCCCTGAGCGGTTTCCAATTTCTACAGGTTAATCCTCCCTATCCGAAGAATCAACAAACCTGCACATCCTATGTTCTATCCTCTAATTGCTAATTTTCAGAACACTTGACTAGCCTTTGCAATGCACATATAATCATTTACTAGCACTACATCTTCTACAAATAACATAAAACAAGGAGCTTCTTCAATTTCTGCAACCAAGGCAGGAAATGGAAAAAGTAAAGCTGTGGTGCAATATAGCTCCAGGAAACCAGTCACATCTCCACACAATTTTCCTACATTTGTTACCTCGGAATCATACATCTCCTTGTCTGATCTTAAATTCCATAGAATGCAATTTCTCTTAAAGACTGCCAAATTGATTTCCTTTGCACACATTGAAGGCACACTTAAAATATTTAAAATATCAAAACCATATGCAAAATTTTCCTCTTTAAAATGTTTTCACAAATTCCTCGAAGATCAAAAACTACTTTTGTTTTAGACTTATAGCATAAAACCATATAAAGGTTCTAAAAACTAGAGTACTACATTTTCAAAGGTCTAGTTCTACTACTCTTTTCCAGCAGTTTTCTCATCAAATAATTTTAATAAATTGAAGTTGGGATAGCACATAGATTTTGCCAAATAATCATGTAACGTAAATAAAAAGATTAATTTAAGATTTACCAAATAATTCAGTTGCATGTGACAAACATCAATGCTAGGTATATTACCCTTGTTATTTTTCTAAAAATTGAAGATGTGTCCTTGTCACATTACTTTGCAACCTCCACAATTAAAGAACTAAAAACAGCAACTAAAAACGGATATATATGACTTAAAAACCACTAAATATTGGAAAGTATCATCTAAATTATCATATAATAAAAAAGAATCCATAATAATATGCAATGCATGCAGCCTCAAAATTCATCAAAGTGAAAATATTGAACAAAAATGGAAAAATTTGTATTCATTTTGTGAACTTGTACATGTGGACTGAAACAATTAACATTTTAGAGAGAGAGAGAGAGAGAGAGAGAGAGAGAGAGAGAGAGAGAGAGAGAGAGAGGAGGAGGAGGAGGAGGAGGAGGAGGAGGAGGAGCTTCATTGATTACCCAGTAGAGGATGCTTCTAACTCCTTCTTAGACAAAGTGATTGTGATCATTGATACATGACGAGTAGTCTCAAGACTGCAACACAAAAAAGACCAACTATGCATATAAGATAACTATGTAAAAGAGAGCGAAGCACCACATAAAACACTGCCACCAAACACACTGCAAAATGATGACTAGAATACATGTTTTAATCTTATAAGTTCCTTTTATGCAAGAAAAACTCCATTTTGCAGGAAAAATGAAGATGTTTCAAAGGAAATGACTAGACAGTAGACACATGGGTGCTGTGATTCAAAACCTCATCTTTGCTTTTGTTATTTTTTCTTTCTCTATTCAGTTGATCCATGAACAACTATTTACTGCACAATTGAACTAAAGCACAAAGAGCTTACGGGACAAGGCCTTCTTCCAATGGCTCCCACACGTCAGTTATATCAGTAGATGCAATTGATGTATTTTGGTGGAGACCAGCAATCCTTCTCTGAAAAGAAAGAAATGAAGCATGTCTTAATATGCGTGCAACAAAAGTAAGGCTGTGGAGAATGGCTCCTTACCCAGTGGTAAGGAGTGGCTGTTCTAACTGGGAGGTCTAGGCTTCGAACCCGGCCTCCCTCTCCTTGCACATGCGAGTTGTTTTTAACTCATATGTAAGTTGATGTCTCCTTGCATGTGTGAGTTCTCATCACCTCACATGTAAGTTTGTGTCTCCTCGCATGTGTGAACTTGCATCACCTCACATGTGTGAGTTATGTCTCCTCACATGTGCAAGTTATGTCTCCTCACATGTGCGGGTTCCCATTACCTTGAAAGTGCAAGTATCACAGGGCCCCAGCCCCTTAGCTGGGATTAAAAAAATAGAAAGAGTATGGCTGTGAGCCCTGTCCTCGTGTATGTAGGCCAGCCAAAACCATTGGTGCCTTGGTGGGCCAGCACTAGGTTGTAGACCCTCACCCTACCCTAAAGGGTCAGGAACGCCGCCATCAGCTGTCAACCAATGCAATCTGTTGTCGATAATTTCAGCATGGTATAAAATTATGGGATTTTTTTGTTTAAAAAAAAAGGATTTTCGGACTTAGGACTGGAAGTCTCGTATGTTTTATGCAAATAATGATTAAATAGTTTTCAAAATATATAAATGGACAAGGATGTTTTTGGAACAAGTTGTTGAAAAGCTTGGAGTCTATAGAAAGTGTTCTCAATATGAAAGGACTGATAGCACATTCAAGCCTTGGGTTATTTAGGGTTGTCTGTTTGCACACATTTACATATGTAAATGTTGCATGTGTACCACTTATGCATGTGAATATTTTTGCGCTCATTTATGTATGAAAATGATTTCCATGTAAGTCTCAGTGTTTAAATGACTGTTTTCTTGTTTTACACAAACCGTAGTAAAATGATTCACATAGGCAATGGATGTGCATTCATGAGTCTTGACGCAAGGTGGGTGCATTCATGAGTCATGAAACATCCCTTTGGGCAATGATGAAGAGTAAAGAACAACCGTCCCCAATGTAGGTAGGTTTGCATCAATGTTTTTTCCCCTTTTATCTATACATTCAGGTTGGCCTTTATCGAATGGGTCCATTCGTTAGCATGGAATTAAAACATCTGTATTCACATGGGCCCACTTGTTTGTGTGGAATTGGATACATAAGAATTCATCGTCAAATGGGGCTATTTGTTAGCACGGAATTGGAATAGGAAGGAGGTTTATTGTGAAATGGGCCTACATTTGTATGCATGGAGTTGTATAGGTGATAACTAATTGCCAAATGGACCTATTTGTTTGCATGGAATTGGACTAGGTAGAAAGTTACTGTCAAATGGACCTGTTTACTTGCATGGAATTAGAACACATACAATTCATTGATGGAATGTGCCTTTTCACGTGGAATTGGAATATATACAAAGTAATTGATTCAGATGAGCCTGTTTGTTTACATGTAATTGTAATACAAAGGATATAATTGATTCAGATGGGACCTATTTATTTGCATGGAATTGGAATACATAGGAATTCGTTGCCTATTTGTTTGCATGGAATTGGAAAACATAAGAAATCATTGTCAAATAGGCCCATTTGTTTGCAAGGAATTGAAAACATTATGTCACATGCATAATGGACAGAGGGTATATACAGGCACATAGTTATACACATTCATGGAGAAATGGTGCCGGGCATGCTCTTGCCCTAGTCCAGCCCTCGAGGTGGCGAGCTTTTCAAAATCAGGACCTATCTATCTGCCCTTGACCTTTATGACAAGAGAAGGACACTTCATTTTTGTTAAGGGTTTAGAGGGCTGCCCCCTCCTTGTCACTCGTCAAAGGGCCAGACTGACAGGCTAAAAAAGGAAACATTCTTCCTGAATGATACCACAGTACAAAGCAAATGAAGAAAGAAGGCACAAAAAGAACATTTAGAAACTTTGTAGATAATGAAGCACATTTCACAAGTAAACCCACCTTAATCAATTCAGCAATCATGACAGTCTTGTTAATTGCTCTCCCCATGGCTTTGAGGACTATTTCATCAGATCCTTTTTCCTGCAATTGTTCCAAAGGGAAAAAAGTGAGAAGATAAAAAAACCACAGTTTTGATCAGTGTAGATATTACTTGAGATCAAACAGAAAAAGGAATACCAAATATGGAACACAAAATATAAACCATTCACTTAGCCAATTATCACACTAAAGAAAGGTAGAGTAATACCATTAAATAATCAAAGCCAAGAAGAATAAAGAGGTAACAACACTTTCATATGTAGTTGGGTACAGGGTTTGCATTTTGAGGAAATAACAAATAATAGGATTACCTAGGTCAACACAATATGCAACATGTTAGAAAAAGCAAAACCAAGATCACAGTAGTTTAAAGGAGGATGGAAATTTGTTCGGAGCCGTCCAAAAACAGCCAAAGAGGCTTCTAAATGGAAATTGTATGTGTCAAAATGTAAACGCATGGGAAACCCGATAATGGGAAGTTCTCTGTGAATTGGAGACTCTCAGCATGATGTTTGGGCAATGGCCCATCCTTAGTATGTCCATAGAACAAAGCCCAGATCCTCACAATAAAACAGAATCCTTAAGGCAAGCAAAGCTCTGTTGTCTACCCAATGTATTCAAGGAAGAAGGCTCGAATCAATGGCTAGTATTCTCCATTAAGTGAATGATTCAAGAAGTAATATGTACCTAGTAAGTCCCACATAATCAACAGTTGGGCCATCATCTAAAGGCCTGGATATGGATGCGGAAGAGAATACAATCATGGGCATGAAATTGGGATACGACTCTACACATCTAGAAATCCAGGCATGGTTCAAAATCGCAGTTAATAAAGTGTGGTTTGCAACCAACTTGTCATGGTGTGAGTTTTTTCTACTGAAGAAAAATCTGAGAAATATTTTAAATAATGAGAAATACCAGAAATCTAGCTAAATTTGATCCAGACACACACGAACCATATTGTGAGTAGTCACTCAACAGAATTTGACAATGATTTCACCATTATCAATACTTTAATTGAATTACTAAAACAATCTCACTTAGAGAACTTTTAATTTTCCTTTTTTCTTGTTTATGCTGCTATTTTGATAGGTCTGCTTCAGCGGTTTTTTGGTCTTCAACCAGTATAGATCTTTTGTACTGGCTTCTCTTTTTTCAATGAAAGTAACCATTCAAAAAAATAAAAATAAAACAAAGCTCATGGCACAATGGAAAAGTACTCAGAGAGGTTGTGAGTTTAAGTCAAGTTACCAATGAAAATATAAAATAAAATAATTTGGATCAGATTCTTCTCCCATGAGTGGACTGCATATTGTTATGGAGTCCAGCTCTATGGGGCCTAGTTGGGACTACATTTGATTACTGAAGCCCCTTTCACACTTGTCATCCCATGATCTAGCTCCAAACCCAATTTTACACATCCAATCTTTACTCAGTAGTCACCATTTTATTACATCTCAAAAATTTATAGTTTAAACATAATTAAAATTTAAAGTTGTTATATAAAGGGCTAGGATAATATGATGGGGCTAATTTTTTTGGCTGACCCTCACCAATAAGATGACCGTTCCATCTACCCTCCCCACAATGGTAGGCATGCTCTTTGTGAGCCCCGTGAGCTGGAATGCATATGAACAATATGCAATTTACTCCTAGGAGAAAGTTTTCCATAATTTGGATCCTCGAAGGGCTGGCCTAACATATTATTCTTTTTGCCAACTTTATAACTTTAAATCATCTTTAAGCCACTCCATTTTATCTTTTCCCTTTAAATTTAATCTTCAGTTTTGTGTAATTAATCTGGGAGTAGGCCCCACAAACTATTTGTCCTACCGGCATAGACTTGTAGGAAATTCTTGAGGCTCCCAGTGGTGCCAACTTTTGAAAATTGTAAATAGCTAAGAAGAAACTTAATAGAGACAAAATTCATTCCAATAGGAGTTGGGGCCAATTTCAATGGATTAAGCATGTGAATTGGAAAACTAATAGTTTCCATAGTGGAGCCCACCTATTAAAATCTAAAATGCTAAAAAAAAATATCACCCTATATGGGATATGGATAGATTCAACTTTGATAAAAGATGGGCCCATCATAAAATAGGTCATGTAAACACATGAATTTTTTTTAATAATTTATTCACAAATGTCAGACATGATGAAACTTCCCCATGGCCTAAAACATATTTGAGTTAAATTTGGATACATCCCATGTAAGATATGGCTCAATATAGCAGCTGCTACGTAGCAGTTCAGACTATTACACTGTTTTGAAAATAAAGGTGCTACGGTTTAAGATCTAGTAAAGCCAAGCAATTTTGATTTATAACAATATTTTTCCTATTTCTTCTCCTTAATAACCTTTCCTATAGTTATCTCTACCCTAATATGATTCCAAATCACTAAAAAAAACATTAAAAAATTTGCTACAACATAATGAATTTTTTTACCACTTAAAAAATTCATGCAGCTCCACCACAACTGCTACCTATCGCTCGACACCGCTATATAGTGGTTTAGCCACTAACCTCGACGCCTCCTGCAACCGCTATTTTTATCCGTGATGCAAGAAGAGGGTGTTGCTTTAAGTGGTTTGAGGGTAAAAAAGCAAGAGGGAAGAAAAAAAGAGATTGAAAGGAAGATAAAGAGAGAGAGTGAGGAAGGAATAGAAGAGGAAGGAGAAAGAAAAACAAGGGGAGATGAGGAAGAAGTGAGAAAGAAGAAGAGGAACGAAAGAAGGATGAAGAAGAAGCAAGAAGTTGTAATCTCATAGAAGTTGGCCCCATCCTTCGCCGCGGATGGTCATAGTAATGGCCTCGTCTCCCGCATCTCTCTCTCCCTCTCTCACTCTCTGATGCGGAGTAGGTACTAGGTGCGGGGCGGGCAGAGGTAGAGAGAAGAGAAATGGAAGGTGGAGGGTGTAGGTCAGGCTTCTGCCTAAAAATTGGCTTCACACCAAACTCTCCATCACGGGCGAGAGGAAGAAGACTTTTGGAAATCCAAAATCACTTTAGAATATTTCATTAATCAATAGTTGAGGAGCCAAAAGGCTTTACATTACTTATATAGACAAATAATAAAACCTAAAACTAATCTGGACCATTCAAACACACTGATGGCCAAGATTAAACCAACCAACTAAAATAACTGAAAATATAAAAAAAATACTAAATAAATTAAGATAGATGGGCTGGGCCCAAAGGTGGGTCGACCTATGGGGGACCGCGGGTCTCTCTCTCTCTCTCTCTCTCTCTCTCTCTCTCTCTCTCTCTCTCTCTCTCTCTCTCTCTCTCTCTCTCTCGTGCGCGCACACAGATTTTTTCAGCCTATGCACAATTAGAAAAAATATTGGCCATGCATCGGCCATTGTGGCCTATATTTCAAAATTATCAGCCATTACAGATTTGAAACAGGCCAAGATCGATATTGTGTAGTGATTTCAATTTGGTCCCCAGCAATACCCAATATGTATCATCTGATATGTTGAGAATATTAACCATTATAGTTTAGATTTTTACAGACTTTGCGAGACAAGTTAATACCAACATTTACTTATAATATTTACTTATATCTATGTTTGCGCACATCTTAAGTTTCTCCGTGTTGTTAAGCCTCGACCAACCAATTGATTGATTATCTATCCATGGGAAAAAATTTTGACAAAACATGATACCCAGGTGAAGAGACATCTTTTTTTTTTTTTTTTGGTAGAAAGCCTTAGTTCGTATCTTTAGTGGCTCCTCAAGAAAAATTTCCGGGGTCTGCCACTGCTAATAGCTCAATAAAAAGAAGGAAAAATCCAAATCAAGGCAAATATCACTAATTTAGAGAGAGAGAGAGAGAGAGAGAGAGAGAGAGGAAAAGCGAAGATACCTGAAGCAGGGTTGTGGCGTAAGTGATGTAGTTCCTCATCCTACCTTGAGTAGTAATCCTTATCTCGTTCTCATTTATAGGAGTCTCTTCCCGCGGCTTCTCCACCCTCTGGTACCGATCCATCTAAAAAAATCCCCAACCAACCCAACAACAACAACAACAAGAATATCAGGATCAACATCAACAAGATCAAAAACAGGACGAAGAAGACGAGAGAAAAAATCGAAAAAGAAGCACATAAAAAACTATCTTTAAACACGAGAACTTCCGAAACCTTAGAAAGAGAGCGAATCAAAGAAAAACCAACAGATCGAAGATCGAAGAATACAAAACCTACCTTCTGCGCTGAGCAATCCGAGCAGAAGACAAAAGGGGAAAAGGAGGAACGAGAAGAGAACAACTAGGGTTAGGGTTTGGTACCTTATCGAAGCGGTGGATGTGCTCTCTCTCCCCCTTTTCGACGCACTGATCCTGAGAGCTCTCTCTCTCTCTCTCTCTCTCTCTCTCTCTCGCGCTCGCTCTCTCAATTTTTTTCTTTTCCGCCCTCAGAGACACGTACGACACGCCTCTTTATGCGCCAAAACCGGTTCGTGGGCTTAGGGCTCCCTAAATGGAACGCTTGTCGTGATCACGAGTGGAACTGTGGAAGTGGAACTCACTGGGTCCATCTAATGAAAACTTAGCCGCTCAAAATTAATACTCTATCCATCTATGGATTAGACACATGCTTCTAATACAATCTCATGCGTTATTATTAATCAAAATTAATGATGACATTATCAAACTTATGCCCGACCCTGGGGAGGTGGGATGCTCTCCCACGTTAATACAATTCATGGGGCCCACTTTGATGTCCACTTATCAGTGGGGTCGGTTTCTGTACAGATTTATTTTATTTTATTTTCTGTTGACAGTGTCCGACCTCTTTGATACCTAATTATTCCTCGGTCAAGTCAAGAAGTTAAATAATAAAATAAAAATCTTTAAGATCCTACCGAAGGGGGTTTCTCATATCTCGCAGGTGCGACTGCACCCACATGATTACACTTGGATCCACCTCTGCCCTGACACATAAAGTCCCTCACTTCCCCATGCACAGGGTAAATTAGGTTTTTGCCTGGGCAAGTGGTCCCAAAGGGATCTATACATGGAAAGGTCCACAAAAAATTCAGCCCCATTAAATCATCCTAACACTTGATCTCAATACCCTTATTACAAGATTAGTTGTCTTTTAATCATAGACTAGCATAATAACCCATGCTAAGTACAAGCATGATCCATGGGGCTAGGATCCACACTCCAGATAATTAGTTTTAAGATTTTTTAGTAAATAATTATACATGCATATTTGAGTGTTGTAGTGATTAGGTTCCCCATCGAAATGTTGAGAGGTCATGAGTTTAAATCCCTTCACCTATGTATTATTTAGCATTTTTATAAATGCTCAATAAAAAAAGTTAAAATTAAAAGGAATCTAGTTAAAATTGTATCTAAAACCCTTTTCTTTAATAGATTATAACAGATTTCTTTTAGATTTAATCCAATGGCGGATAATAAGGTATTTTTTTTGTTGGAATTTAGAGAATTCTTATTTGGAGAATTTTGAAACTCTTAGACATTTTGGAATTTCTAAATGCTCTTTTGTATTTGAGAATAAAAAAATATACTAGAAAGAAAATGGGTTGGAATTCCAAGAATTCCAAAGGTTATTTGAAACCTTGTAGATGGCTAGAAACATAGCATTTACTACTATAGAAAACATAAAAAAAAAAAAAGAAAGAAATGAAACATAGCATTTACAAAATTACAGGAGAGAAGATGTCACATCATATAATAAAAACCCCAATATGACAAATTTTTATTGAAATTTCTAGTAAAGAAATAGGTACTAAAGAAATAGGGGCAATGAGAGTGCGAAAGGGCATAGATGGGCCCAACTAAGCCCCACAAAGCTGGACTTCATTTGTTGTTGCTTGCATTGACCATTTCTCTACTATGGGATCAACTCCTATTGAAAGTTTATAGACATACTATTTACAAGGAAATTGTTCATTTTAAGCAGTTTTTATATTTTCAATAGATGAATTCCACTATAGGGTTTCACATCTTTTACTTATGAATTATATATTTTTTTATGACCTCGAGTATCTCTCATTGGCCTAGCCTTTGGGGCTTTGACCTTCACCCCGAGGGTCATATGATTCTAATAAGCAAGAATAATTTTCTGAGGGTACATTCATGACTACACACATAGTACCTAGTTAATACAAGGGATGCGAGTCGAACTTAAGACCTTAGAGAGCAAACCCAAGGCCCAAGCCAATTGCGATACCGCCTTGACGGCTTACTTATATGGATTCTATGAGTGAGACACTTGAATGATCGGGACTCTAGATTGGGGATCCAGCTGTGATCATTGTCTAAGAATGTAGTTGATGGATGCCCGCAGCAAGGATGGGTCCCCTAGTCAAGCATTGTCATCAATTATATCATGATGATGATTGAAGATATGCTATGAATGGTTTTGTCGACTTGAATGGTGAAAAAGGTAAATGATAAGCTGGTTGACACAGGAGAAGTCTCGCTGTTGTAGGATTGCAGTTGAATCTAGTCCATGTGGAAGAAAGGTTGGTAATGGGAAAATAAAATATTTAAGAGCAATAAAAAAAGAGCTGACTTCGAGTGTTATCAACTTATGGATAGTCATAAGAAACACTATTTTTCATGTGCTTAATATGGGAAACTAAAATGTACTGCTACTTCATTCTTACCCCTCTTTAAAAGCAGAGTTCCTATAAATACTTACGAAATATATTATGAAGCCTTGAACTGCCCAGCTAAAAGCTCCCAACTTCCAACAGAAGGGTGAAAATGTAAGCTACAAATACTCATCCTATTGGAAAAACTGCAGTTCTTAACCCCTCATGATCAACAATACAGGAACAAACCCATAAAAAAGGGCAAAAACCATAGCCAAAGCCCTGGGTAAAAACATTTCTTAGGTGTCAGTTAATATATCTAGTTTATTTTTTAGTCTCTCTTGATTCCTATGCAGGAGATACCTCATTTTGTTCAACCCCAGTCCATTTGCAGCCATCTTCCTGCGATCTTATTTTTTCTTTTTGGCTTTTCATTTACCCGCTAGTCTGGGAGATGTTTAGTCATCCTTTAATTCACTTAAGGATGTTATAAAATGGGCTGTCTAGATCTCTTTCTGTCAGTTTTGTTCTATTGAATACATTCTATCGGTGGCTTCTATAGGCTCTAGTGTTTTAATCTAAGCATCAATGAAACCTGTCTACAGAAAATTAAGATGCAGCTCAATTTCACTTTAACCAGAGAAATCTTCGTCAAAAAACTAATCAATATATGAAAAACTTAATTAATTATTATCCATCCTCTTTGCAACCCACTGATCTACTTATGATGTATATCACCCTTATTTTTTTAGTTAATATTGTGCATGTAATCTGCAGCGAACATCTTATATGAATTGCTTGGATCAAATAAAGGTGGAACCTACTTGGGCTAACATAACTTGTTAGCATTTGATCATTTATTCCTCTATTTTTTTTTTCTTTTTTTGGACTTAACTGGGGCAATACCTAGACATATATTGACCAGTCTTTGTTTCTTATGGTAATACTCAAGATAAAATCCACAAAATTAGCTCACTAGATCAGCATCTCACACAAAAAGAAAGAGGTCTGAAGATTGATGACACCAATCAAGCCTACCAGCGGATACTATGAAGAGGATTGGCGGCACTAATCACACCTTACCTTCGAGTGGATGAGATTGCCAACTTGATGATATTTAGTTGGATCAAAATGTAGAACCCAATTAGAGGGAGTTGAACATTTGTCTGTGTAAGAGCATCCACTTTGACATCATCTACCATCTCTAACTCTTTTAGTTACATGGTGATGTACTTTAATTGAGAAGATGGCCGCATGGAAAGTAAAGCTCAATGGTAAGAGAATACCACCTAATATGAAGAAAATAAACTGACCACAAAACAATGGTTCTGCATGAATTAGAAGGATGGAGTCTGGAACAGGATGCCCAGTGTGCTCATTCCATGTTGCTCAACTTTGTTCCTACAAGCTTGTGCATTGCTATGGTAGTGCGTTCATGAAGGTTCCTCACTGTAGATTAGACAGGTGTATAATGACCATGCAGCTACTCATCACAATCCTTTCTTCTATAGTAAGTATTGCAATTGTCCATTTTTGTCATATGACCAAACTATCTTGTACGAAAACTCTTGGAATATGGTCATTTTGGAACAAGACCTGCCCTCTACAGATCTGATAAAATCTTCTCCTTCCTTCCTAGCATTGAAAAGCTGAGGATTTGCTAATATTTTGCACAAGGGATTTAGTGGTGCATAAGAACATGTTAGCACTAAACTTTTGCAGTATCTTAATAAAAACTAGTTCAAAGGCAAGTAATTGCAAGAGGCGGTATGAATTACTGCTAAATATTGATAGAATAAAAGCATGAGCTTATTATATCATTTGGAAGAAAGCAGAATGTCTGCAGTATCCTGCCTTCTGTTCAAATGTGGCCTTAATTTCTGTCTCCGTGACAAGCTACCTGTCAACAAAAATATTCTAGAACAATATCAGAACTTATTGTTCAATCAGCACAGTGGACCTGTGAAAGGAATGTGTGGTAAATGTGAATCAACCATATAGCAGGAAAAAACAGCTCTATTGATGTATGCATTATTAGTTCATGAATAGATGGTTACTGCATGCCAATGACAGTAAGGACATACAAATGGCATGTGAAACCAAGGGACGGTTCGACTTCGTGAATGAGATTATCACAATTTCAAGCCTTCTTTAATCCTGTTCTTTGTCCTTACAACTGCACAACATTCTACAAGATACACAAAGCTATTGAACCCAAGGAAGGCTGACCGCACACTAGACTGTACGCCAATTGCCAACTACAAAAGTATAGCTTCCGTACTCCTACTCTTTGAACCTGATGCACAAGAAAATCATTTAAACACCCACATCATTAATGGCATTCAGATTTACAAAACAAACAAATGGAAGCAGGAAGTCTCTCCTATTTAATGGGTCCAATGCTCATAGTAATGGTAGTTGCAGAAATACCTGGGATTCTCCAACTCATCGAGGCTATATCATTCTGTTCAGACGAATTCTATCATTCTGGCGTGGTACCCTTTCTAGAGGAGCAATTAATTGCGGCATCGTCATACCCCCCGATACAATGATCTCTGAATAGTGCTAGAAGTATCAGTACAGACAAAAGTATACTAAGGGAAAAAAGTGTGCCTGAAGCTTGCAATAAACATTTTTAGAGGTATCATTTTATAATTTACTGCAAAGTTAAATCATAGACTTTACAGCAGTACTAACTAGAAAAAAGCCACATGATTTTCTATGTTGAGAAGTAAGGAAATTTAAAGAACTATATGAAATAATGGACTTGTTAAGATATGCTAAGCTTATACCCTAGAGGTATCGGTGCGATATCAGGTACCACTACAAGGATCACATCGGTTTGATATGGAAACACATTGGGCTTGTTCAAGTAGCCGGCTATCATAGATTAGCATTATCCCCAATCTTATCTAGAAGATTGCAATGAGCTGGAAACTAGTATTGTTACAACATAGAGTTAAGCTGACCATAGCAGGCTTTTGGGGCAATAAGTTAGGCTTAGGGCGCAATTATGTCTCCTCTTTACACGTGTCAAAATATTATTGCAATAAGGGCTGATACCAGAACATATCGGCCGATATACACCTGTAGTCCTGTATTGACCAATATTTTAAACCATGAATTGTAAAGGCAGCAGTTTCTAGTTACTGATTTAGGTAAGTAGCACTGCCCCTCTTCTTTCATTACAGTGCCATTAAATGTAATGCAGCAAGTGAAGGTCAAAACAGGTTTTCAAAAATTGCAGCTCTTTAAAATGTAAGCACATGGATATACCCAAAATTAGATTTTAATCTGGCAAAAACTTAAATGACTATATGATCATTTTGAAGTTTGTTCCATTGTTCTTTGAAAGTCATGTCATTTAGAAGAGAATGTGTTAAAATGATAAATAAGGGCAGCAGACTACCAAATCTCAAAAAAATCCTAATGGCACAAATGAGAAAGGATAGGTGTCTGATAAAAAAACATACCTATGCCTTCTCGAATAGACAAGTTTGGTCTTATGATTTCATCTGAGTTGATCAGAAAAATATCACCAATGTAAAGATGGTTTGTGGGAACATATACACTGCATAATTCTTCATCTCCACTCTCATTCTGCAACCAATAATAACCAGCCAAAAAGTACATGTAAAAATTCCAAAAATTTAGTGGCAAATGCCACATGCTTCATATAGTATAAGAAAAATGTTAGGTTGCAAGACATCATCGGTTTGGACAGAAGTCAGAACCAAGCAACAGCTACGAGATTTCTGCATGCCATACAATACTTCACTCTCAAATCAGTGATACAAAGAAACATAAGTCTCAGATAATACTCAAGAAGACCAGGTATATGAACTTGAAGTAGAAGGTAACGCATATAACAAATTTATACATTACATTCTAATGGTATGTTGCAGCTATGTATTTTATCCTTTTAATCCTAAAAAGGCTACATAATGTTTACAGCTTGAAACAAGATTGGTCATATGATTCTGATTGAGTTGCCAGGACAGCTTCAAGGAACAAAAACAATCCATAATACTTCTTACTTCATATCCACTGCCAACCGACCATTCTGCATCAGAAATAGCCTCAGTGTAAGCCACATACATGCTTTATGTAGCATATAACACAGAAGTTCTGATGCAAAATATTATGCGTTCAGAAAGAACCAAGCAAGAACACCAAAGTCCCAGCTTCCCAAACAATAGTCCGCCCTCAATTGGCTGATTTTTTCTTAACAATAGTCTGGCCGTTGCTCACTCACAGCTTCTGTTACAAAATCTCTCAGTTTTGTCATTACTGAGACACATGATCATCATCATTCCATAGATAATGAACATCATTCCATAGTGATCACAATCTAGCATGCATCATTGGAGCACCATATCTCTATATTATATATTATATATTATAGTCACGCTAGGTAGTTATTCAAGTGTAAGCACCCATCCATACAACCGTACATACTACATACAACTGTAAGAGGGTGAGTGCAGTATAGACCAGGCCCTACTCAGGTGGGCCCACCCATTGGTTGACCTGGTCCATTAGGTTCAGCCCATAGGCCCAATTGTGACTGAGAGCTATTGTGGGATTCTAATTTTATCCCTATTTGTATTTTTCTATTATTAGTTAATTAGAATTTATATTAGCTAGTTTCCTCTTTTGAAAGTAGTCTCTCAAGTTTAGGAAAATATTAGTTTCCAAGTAAGAGAGGGAACAATCCTACTTCTCTGTATAAGGATGATCAAACATCATTGTACTCCATGCTTATTATTAACAATCAACTTATCTCCAAGTTTTTACTTCAATTACGGTGTTTACCATTATCGTGGGCATGGATCAAAATAGTGGCCGTTATGCTACATGAAGCAGACTAGCGAAGACTGCAACGCTAAACAGAATTTAGTACCACCCACATCTATAGTGCCTGCTACGATCTGCTACGGATGCTACAGGGCAACTATGCCAGCTACAGACTGCTACGGAGTTAGATAGACTTCTACTTTCTAAAATTTTTTAAAATGCACAATAAGGCTTATTTCTTTTGTTCTTCTCTTCAAATAACATTTCTACGCAATTCTTGTACCTTTCTATGCTTAAAAGAGCACCAAAAAACACATGACCTCACCGAACTAAAGTCGATACAAAGAGTTCCTCTCAAGGGCTCTTCTCTAGGTACATCCTGGTAGACACCTCATTTGGTAGATGTAGATGTATGCTTTACTCTACACTCAACAAAATACATTGTTTTGATAAAAGGTAATATTTATTTGCTTTGAACCTTAAATTTATTTAAGAATTATTTTATACTTTATATACCTTTATAATATAAAATTATACTAAATTGCTATTTGAATTATGAATTTAGAAGTACATAATAGAATCTAACTAAGTATCGCTAACCAACATGAATACATGGGAAAAATTAGATCAATATATTTTTTTTCATAATCATTCAGCAATATAGAACTTCTGTGCACTGAAGGAACCGCTGCTGTAGGACCCCGACCCATTAATCGGGTAATTAGTTATAATTAATTGTGTTTTTAGTTAATTAAGTGGGGTTAGATGTTGATTATCTTAGTTTGTTGGTTAGAATAGATTTAGGGAGTTTTAAGAGCCTTTGAACGTAGTTAGAGGCCATAAGGGCCTCCTTGTAATTTCTAGAAAGATTTTTGTGTGTGTGTGTGTTTTTTTTTTTTTGTTTGTTGGGGGGGGGGGGGGGGGGGGGGGGGGGGGGGGTGGGGGTGGTGTTGAAAATTCTATTTCTGAGTTCTTTAGATAGAGTACAACATTCCCTACAACTTTTGTATTCACTTTGTAGCCTTTCGATGCCCCGAAATGCCTTATTTTCTGATTTCCATGCAAGCAGCAGTAAAATGATCATTTCCACTAAAATCTAAGCCAAAATCCCAAAGTTCTCAAATTGTGTCATTTGTAGCCATTGAAAAGTAGATTTAATTTTGAGAACTTTTCTCTCCAGCATTGAGTCCATCCGAGGCCCAAAAAGTGAGTTTTAAGCCCATGAATTCCATCTATAATGACAAACCCACCTTTTATTTTCTCCTCCTCCTTCATTTTGCTTTCCGGCAACTGAGCTGTAGCAGAGCTCTTCCCCTCTCTTCTTGCTTTCTTCTCCATCAATCAAGCCACAAACCCCAACAAATTGGAAATTGAAGCCTGTGATTCTCTTCCTCTCCTTCTCTCCTCCAAGAACCCATTTTCATCAAAATCCAGCTTGGACAGAGGCCTTAGAGGTAAAAGACTCATCCTACAATAGGCCCTTGAAACTCTACATTCTAACATGCAAGCCTTGGTTCCTTTTCTTCTCTAGTCTACCAAATTTTGGGCATTCTGATCTAGGAGTTCCAGCCAACTTGGAAGAGCTTGAGAGGTGTTTTTGGGAGACCTAAGGCAAGTGTTTATGGTGGAAGATTTTGCATGCAAGCTTTGTCCCTTTGATTTTTCTGTTTCTACTCAACATGATATCATGTTCTTGTTTCTTGCATTTAATGGTTATTTTGCTAGGTGTTAGGGGTTGTAATTGGACTGAAATTTCTGTTTTGGAACCCAAGAATCCCAGCTAGGTTTTCCCCCAAAAATTTTCCCCATTTTCCCATTACATGGAACAGGCCCTTTTTGGGCACTCCACTGCATTGGCCAGCAGTCTGGATAGCCAGACCGCCGGCCATGTAATTATGCCAGCTGTCATTTGAACCCCATATCTTCCCCTCTTTGCAAACCTAAATAGGGACCTAATCCAACATATTTTAGGTTGATCTTTGACCCTCCATTGATAAATTAAATGTGTGATAGACCTGGTTCTTTAGGCAAGAATCGTTGAACCTTAGAGACTAGAATTGGACCTATAACCAAGTCATGTTCTTAAGGAAATTGTTGGACTTGTGGGGTGTGGTGTGAATAAACGGACATCCCTGAGGGGTGTCTGGAGGCATGTAGGTGTGGCAGGAAGATGGGGATGCACATAACTAGGGTTTTGGAATGCCAAACGACATAATGGAACACTCAGGGAATAAATTATCAGCGCCTAACTTCAAGTGTGCGTAAAGCCAAATCTTACCACCCTGACATGTCAATGGCAGCCAAAGACGATAGTGTTGTAATGGTTCCTTGACTGTCTTATAAATCTACCACGTCATAACATGTTACCTGTCTCTTCGCATACACGGGTACGCATCTCTTACATAGTGTATGATTCATACATGATGTAGGCCAGATCCATGATCAGCCAGCCCATTGGGTCCAAGCCCAGTGAAGAATTTTCAACTACAATTATTATAGGATTTTTAGTTTTCTAGGATTTTAAGTTTATTAGACTTCTTTTATTTTTAGAAGTTCATATTATGTTTGGCTTAGGACTTCTTATTTGATTTGAATTAGTCGTTTCCTTAGTTAGAAAATATCTTAGTTATAAATACAGATGTAATCCCTAAATGGGACATAGATATTGATATTGAATAAGAATTTGGGTTTGGTTCTTAGTTGAGAGAGTTTTGTTTGTCTTTGGTGAGGCACCAAGAAATTCTATCCTTAAGCCTTTTCACTTGGAGATTAGCGCGTTAACTATTCTTCTTTCTTGCGTTTCTTCAATTGGTATCAGAGCAAAAATCCAATCTCAAATCACCGCTTCAATTGCCGATCTGAGGTAACCCATCTCGATTCACCATTCCTTCATCTCCATCACTACCAATCCTCCATCTTCCTCCCGAATCCACCCATACCTCTTGATCCAACCCTGCGACTCCTTTTCGACCATCATCTGCCTTCCCAAACCAACCCATCAACACAGAAAACCTGATCCAACCCACCCCAATCAAAATCCCCTGTCGAGACCTACCCCATCCATCCGACCCTCGCCCCTCTCCTAACCCTCACTACCGAACAACATAGACCCCACAAACCCATCTTCATCCAAAACCGGTCGACAGAAGCCGTCACCACAATACCCACACACAGCACAGCCCAAATCGGAAACCCTACTTCCACTCCAAACCAAATCCAGATCCAACTCCCTTTCCCCTTCCAATCCCCATTACCAAAAAAAGAAAAAAAAAGAGTGTAGTAGAGAGGAGTTTGGAGATCATGTAGAACCTGCACCTTTGAGCTCCATCTTTGTCGACATCGCCTCAACTACTGCGCCAGGCTCACCACCGCAGCTACACCACCATCTCCATCGCTGGTCACTTCTGACTGTACCGCAAGCCAACCCCATTTGTCGAGCACTGCTATCTCCATCGCACGCTCAGCAACCGCCCCTCCACTCTCCTCGTCGTCACAACCGGGCAACAAAAAGATAGAAAGGGTTTCGAAACCCTTCTTTTCTTTTTTTCCTTCTCCTCTAGTCAGGCCTGATCCCAACACGTGCCACAAGGCAAGCCCAACAACTGGGCTTCAGTGCAGGTTTAGGTCCAACCTAGTTATTTCTTCTAAAAAAAAAAACAAGGCAGAAAAACAAAACTGCAAGTGGGTCAGCCACAAGGTCTTCACTTGTACATTTTTGTCATCAAGATCAAGTTATCAGGTTAGTCCCTTTTTGAAATTTGTGTTTTTACATTAAAGTCAATATGCTAATCTTTGGACCATCCGATGAATTTCAAAGCATGTTGTATGAGTATAAATATGGATATTGGTATTTTACAAATAAAGTATACTTTGAGTAGTTCCTCAATCTCAAACAAGCAAATTTGACAGTTGATAAATATTTGATTTAATTTTCAAGACTGCACCAAGTTTGTGGCTTGGAACAAAACTCGCTTTATCAGAGGTTTGGAGCCAGACATTCTTAAGAAGATGAAACTTTGCAACAATGTTCATGAAGCATATAAGGAAGCAATTCATGTTGAGCATATGCTTCAACAGTCCTACCTGCGACACTTGAGAAAGAACATTCTCTACAATGAACAAGAGATCATCTGATGGAAATAAATTTTGCAGGAAAAGATACTCACACCCTTGTCATTTGCAGACTTCTCACCACCAATAAAAGGGAAGACAAAGAGTGGATGCAGACTATGATATGTTAGACACGAGTAAGGTGTAAAGACAGAATAGCCAATTTGGTTATTGATCATAATAGTGCTATCAATTTTGTGGCACAAGATGTTATTCACAATCTCAATTGGCCTACAAAAACTCTCTCAAAGCTTTACAAAGTTGCATGGTCTAATGCTTCTGTCATTATTGTAACTCACAGATGTCTAGTATCTTTCATGATTAGTATATATGAAGATAAAATTTGATGTGATGTAATTCACATAAATATCACTCATATTCTTTTGAGACAACCATTGCTTTTTGATTGGAAAGTGCAATATGACAAAGAGAAGAATATCCATTCTTTCTCTTAGAATGGATGATATGTTGACCTTATTCCATTACAACCAGCAACCTTTTCATCTATCTCATCACCGTCAATCGAAGAGTCAAAAGATGAACACAAAGAAGAAATACAAGACATGATTGCACCGAAGACACTGCCAGAAGACATCTAGAATGCAACACCTGAGCAAGGTCAAGGAAAAGCTGATCTCGTGCAAAATTCAAAACAAGTAGAATATGCTCAAGCTAGTGTTAACCAAGGGCCACAAGCGGTAGAGGAAGAACAAATACAAGTGCACATTGAAGAATTTGATCATGAGGCTTCAAAAGAAGAACACGAAAGAACAGATATTAAAGACATTGATCAGTTTGGCGTTACCATTGAACATCCAAGAGAATTAATTGTTCCGCCTTTTCCAATGAGGTCCATTTTTCCGGTTATCTCGCAAGCAGTTCAAGTTGTTGCCGTTCCCCACATTGACTTCATCTTCAGAGATCACATATGGATATCTGACAGTCAACACTTGAAGCATTTACTGGTCTGTTCATACATCCAAGCTCCATGCAGAGACCAACAATCAAGAACATTCCGATCTACCATTACATGGAGGAAAAGAATGCAAAAAGCTTTCAAGCCATGTCATAGAAATGTGGATCTAAAGACAAGACACAAGTTTGTTCGAATGATTTTCGACCCAAGTGATCATTTACTAAACTTGAGGACGAGTTTTTTTCCAAGAGGGGGAGAACTGATGCAGGCCAGATCCATGATTGGCCAGCCCATTGGGTCCAAGCCCAGTAAAGAATTTTCAGCTACAATTATTATATGATTTTTAGTTTTCTAGGATTTTAAGTTCATTAGAATTCTTTTATTTTTAGAAGTTCATATTATGTTTGGTTTAGGACTTCTTATTTGATTTGAATTAGTTGTTTCCTTAGTTAGAAAATATCTTAGTTATAAATAAAGATGTAATTACTTTATGAGAGATATAGACAATGATATTAAATAAGAATTTGAGTTTGGTTCTCAGTTGAGAGAGTTTTGTTTGTCTTTGCTGAGGCACGAAGACATTCTATCTTTAAGCCTTTTAGCTTGGGGATTAGCCCGTTGGCTATTCTTCTTTTCTGCGCTACTTCAATACATTAACCCTTCCATACCCAAACTTGGACTATTATTTGGAAAATTAGGAGTCACATTTTGAAGTTTAGTGCGCAACTGTTGCCCTACTTCCCCTTAGTGACAGGATCCACGTCTATGGTGTATTGGGTCAGTTAGCATGCACATTTTGCCCTACCTCCTTCCCAACCACCTGGATCCACCTTTTACCTTTTTACACATTCGGGTAGGACCATTCCATGCCAGAATGTTGCCTGATTTTCCAGAGACTATGGACCTTGCACAATCATATTGGTGATCATGCTATTGTTAGTAACTCAGTTATACCCCGCTCTGTAATTGATTGCCATCTTCACCATACGCATATATGTCATAGCCTGTTTGGACCAAAAAGGGGTACTTGATACTGGATGTATGTTCGTGTGTGAGCCAGAGCGTTTAAAAATTTCCTCTCACCCCTTTGTCAGTTCCTAAGATATGCCTGGTATGCCAGTTATTATGATCTGTGAGTCGGCATCACCAAGCTTGTGCTCCCATTCAACCGGGATCCAGCTGCTTTGGGGGTCCTTCAATTATAAATATCCATCTTCAGATTGGCCTTAGTGTGATTTGCTGAGAACCATGGCCGGTGCCTCGTGCGGCCACCTCCTCCGAGGGCTGGCATATTACTACTACTACTAGTACTACTACTACTACCACCACACAGTATAATGCTTGCCCGTTGGCGATTTATGTTTGTATGCTCCTGTCACCATGTGTGATGGCAATGGTGTAGTTGTATGTTATTTGCCATATTGCTAGGACATGTATGTTAGTAGCACTGTTTGATGATGAGTCTCTGTTATGATTAATCAGTTGATGTACTCCTACATGAAATTGCCTAGCTGTACCATTTTATTAAAAAACTGTGAATTATTTCCTATCCTTACTCTTTATTTGATGCAATCAATTACTATCCATTTTAAACACCTGTCAGGGCATCGTACCCAATCCACTCACATTGGTGTTGTAGGTAGCCCATTTACCTTTGAGAAGGAATACCAGGAGGCGGCTGAGGAGCCATAAGATGTAAGTGTCAGGTATGCTGATGACATCAACTAAATGCCCAGCTCTACACATGAAGGACCAATAACATTTTGGCGAGTGTTTAGCTTATTTTAGGATCTTTTGTACTGGCCTTATTTTGGGATGTTGTAACTAAAACATTACATTTACTTTTGTGTAAATATTTGATCTTAATAGTATGGGAATGCCTTTGGTAAAATTTTCTATCTCTGATATTCTGTCACATGTTATAATTTATGCTTTCATCATGAAATGATTTGCTACAGGCTTCCACTGAAATATACCATAGTTTTTTGGGAGATATTAGGGATCTTCACCACAAAAACCTATGGGAAATCATGCGCATGGGCAAAGTCTACTATGACTCCTCGTGTGCTCTGTTCGTGACATCGGCCTAATGATCAAGGTTCTGAATGATCATTAGAATCCAAGTCCTGAATGACCTCGCCCAAGATATGGCATTGAAAGAACCACTCTCCACTACAAGAGGATATTGAAATGTGTGATGATAAATGTAAGTGGGTACCATGTGCACTTTAAATTGCGCAAAAAGTTGCAGCAATGCTCCTTGGAGGCTAGCGGGTATGACTGATGAAATTCACAATCATCTGTCTGCATTTTTGACAGGACCCACACCCCATAAGTTTTGAAATAGGTCTTTCCTCCCTATATAAAATGGGTGGAATGTCCCTCTCAATTACCACCATTAGAAACCAAGAAACCTTTCTTCAAGTGATACCAAACAAAGAAGAAAAGAGAGATGTAGAGAGATTTCACTAAACCTTGACCAAGATTCAGATCATGCAGAGAGAACCAGAAGGCACCAATCTTTATTAGGCGATCTAAGATCCCCACATCAGCTGCCTGATCATACAAATACAGGGTTCATGTTTGTGCTCGTACACCACAGGCTAACATCTTTGGTGCAAAATTCCCATGACATTCACCAATCTACTCCAAGTGCTAATGAAGAGGCTGTCACTCTTGCAAACCAGGGGTTTTCAAGGGATTTCTTGGTATCCAGGAACATAATTCCATTGCCAATTCTGGGGCCACAGGTTCTTCATTTTTTCTGTTCCTTTGCCGACATTACACGATTGGTTTACTTGCATTTCTGTTTTAGGTCCTGAAATTAACATTTGCAAGAGAGTTTAGAATTCCATTAAAATGGTGAGAATGCAGTGCCTCTAAGAGACGACTGTAGTTTTACATATATAGGGGTTGATTTCCCTCATTACAATCCATAGATCCTATATTATAGCACAGATCCTAAATTATAGCATTATCCTTTGACTTATTCTAGATCAATATTATAGCACAGATCCTAAATTATAGCTTATTCTACAGTACAACAGTGGACTGAAAACTGGACTGAGCCTAAATGGCCTGCTTGCCAAGATCGGGCCTGGACTGGGCCTAAATGGCCTACTTCGATTGACACCCCCTCTCAAATTGATGCCGGGGAGTCATAAAGCAGCAATTTGGAGACAAGAAATTGATGTCGAGGCCGAGGAAGGCCCTTTGTGAAGATATCTGCAAACTGAAATTCTATAGAGACATGAGGAAGACGAATGACATCACGCTCATATTCATCTCGAATAAAGTGGCAGTCAACTTCGATATGTTTGGTGCGTTCATGAAATACAGGATTTTCAGTGATTCGGATGGCCCCAGTATTATCAGCATGCAAAGGAGTAGGAGATGTTTGAGCGAACCCGAGTTCCGATAGAAGTCCCCGTAACCATAAAATCTCAGAACAAGCAGAAGACATCGCCCTATATTCAGCTTCCGTGGAAGATCGGGACACACGTTCTTGTTTCTTGCATTTCCAAGAAACGAGAGAAGTTCCAAGGTACATGCACCAACCAGTAGTAGAACGGCGTGTGTCTGGACAGCCTGCCCAGTCAGCATCCGCATAAGCGGTCAGATGAAGAGGATTATCCTTTGGATAATATAAACCACGAGGGACAGTGTTTAACAGATAGCGAAGAATGCGCTTCACAGCTGTCAAATGAAGATGTCTAGGAGCGGTCATGAACTGGCTCACAAGATGAACGGCATAGGAGATGTCAGGTCTAGTGATGGTGAGATAGACAAGACTTCCCACCAGACGCCGGTAGGTTTGAGGATCAGGAAGAAGATCGCCATCATCCTTACTCAACTTGAGAGTGACCTCGACAGGCGTATCAACAGGGGAAGAATCATGGAGGTCAGCCAACTCGATAAGATCTGATGTGTATTTGTGTTGATTAACAAATAGACCTTTGGGAGATTGATGCACCTCTAAGCTCAAGAAATAATGCAAGGGGCCCAAATCCTTCATACAGAAGGAATCCTTGAGAGAAGCCTGGAGGGATTTGATCATACCATCATCTGTGCCAGTGATAATAATATCGTCAACATATACGAGAAGCACAGTAACACCAGTAGAAGAGTGGCATAAAAAGAGAGATGGATCATAAGAACTTGGGGTAAAGCCACTCTCGCATAAGCGACCCTTGAAGGTCTCAAACCATGCCCGAGGAGCTTGCTTGAGACCATAAAGCGATTTGCGCAGGCGACAGACACTCCTCTTAGAGGGAGAGGGGACACCTTGTGGTATCCTCATATAGACTTCTTCTTGCAGATCCCCATGGAGAAAGGCATTTTTGACATCCATTTGGTATAAAGGCCAGGATTTAGAGGCAGCAATGGCGAGAAGTAAACGAACAGAAGTCATTTTTGCCACAGGTGCAAACGTTTCCTCATAGTCAATGACATACTCTTGTCTGTTTCCGAGTGCTACAAGTCTAGCTTTGTGTCTATCCAATGAACCATCATATTTAAGCTTGATTGAGTAGATCCATTTGCAACCGATAGGTTTAACTCCGGAAGGACAATCCACAATATCCCAGGTGTGATTCTGATCCAATGCATCCAATTCCTCCTTCATAGCCTGGTTCCAGCAATCTTGTTGGACAGCCTGCAAATAAGAACTTGGGATAGAGATAGAAGAGAGAGTGGTCATCAAGGAAGTATGGGTAAAGCCATGCCTATCAGGAGGTCGAGAAGTTCTGGAGGAGCGACGTAAGGGAGGAGTAGTTGTGGAACCAGGTGTCGGTGGAGGATCAGGGGAAGGACCATCCGCAGTGGGAGGTTTCTCCCGACGGTGGTATATAAAAGCAGGATTAAACCGAGTAACAGAGGTTTGATCCGAAAAACCTGGTAAGAGAGCTGGGGAAGAGGGATGAGGACTGCCCATGTGAGTGGGGAAGAAATATTGATTTTCAAAGAAAATAACATTCCGAGAAACCCTGATACGACGACCAATGGGATCATAACAAACAAAACCTTTTTGATTAGTGGCATAACCCAAAAAAGCACACCTGCGAGATTGTGCTGTTAGTTTCGTTCTTTCTGTGGGAGGTAAATGAACAAAGCAAACACAGCCAAAGGTATGTAAGTGATCAAACACAGGATGATGACCAAACAATTTAAAATGAGGCGTTAAATGGCCAATGGTAGGGGATGGAATGCGGTTTATGAGATAAACAGCCGTGGTGAGAGCTTCAGTCCAAAAACGAGGGGGAACGGATGCTTCAATCAGAAGAGTTCTAGTGACATCAAGAAGATGTCTGTTTTTCCGTTCCGCAACGCCATTTTGTTGTGGAGTATACGGACAGGTACGTTGAGAAATGATTCCTTTATTGTTTAAAAAGGATTGAAAATCCTTGGAAACATACTCCCCCCCTGAGTCTGAGCGCAAAGTTTTAATGCATTTAGAGAATTGGTTTTCAACATATTGAACAAAAAATTTAAATGCATTAAGAACATCAGACTTCGAATGTAATAAATAAATCTAAGTAAATCTGCTGTAGTCATCAATGAATGTGACAAAGTACTTGAAATGACTATATGAAAGGGTCGGAGCAATGCCCCAAACATCACTGTGAATTAAGTCAAAACATGAAGTGCTCCGTGTGTCAGAGATTGGAAAGGGTAAAGTTTTACTCTTCCCTAATTTACAAGCATCACAGTCAAAAGAAGCAGAATCAATAGGTTTATTTATTAATCCAGAGTGAAATAAAGTAAACATTGTAGAAGCATTCGGATGACCAAGTCTATTATGCCACAATCAAGAATTATTCTGAATGAAAAAACAAAATAACTGATGTAAAGGTTTATCATGAATAAATGAAGACACTGGTAAAGGAAAAAGTCTGCCACGCTTAGGCCCCCTCGGGATCACTTCCCCCGACTCCTGGTCCTGCACAACACAACCAGCAGAAGAAAAAGAGACATTGTAATTATTTTCAACAAGTTGACCCACAGAAACCAAATTGGTAGCAAGATGAGGTGAAACTAAAACATTGGTTAAGGGTAAGGGGCCAGGGGTATCACCAACAGAGGTGATGGGAAGATGATCTCCGTTGGCAGCTTGAACCGTAAGATGACCAATATAAGGAACTACATTTTGCAATTGTATAGGTGAAGAGGACATATGGTTACTGGCACCAGAATCTAAGTACCATGTATTAGAAAGAGATGACCCAGTACCTGCGATGTGCATGGATGCCAAGGCATTGATAATCATTTGGTTGACCATCTCAGGGGTGAGAGGAGCTGGGGATGCAGATTGCGTGGAGGAATCAGGTTGTGAGGAAGAATCAGACGGCAGAGCACTGAATTCAGAGGAGGCATATCGTGGAGTGGTGACTGTGTAAGCACTAGGAGCGGATGACACTGTGTAAGGATTAGAGGCTGAGGGCACAGAGTTGCGGAAAGTAGAATTGCGACCCTTCTTCCGGCATTCATCAATGACATGACCAGTGGCCTTACAATATCGGCAGATCTTGACCTTGCATTGATTAGCATAGTGACCATATTTCTTGCAGTTATGGCACTGAACTTTACTGATATCCCGGGAAGAGCGTCTGGTGTGAGCAATATAGGCAAGCGGAGCCTCAACAGCCCTTTGTTGTTCCATAGTAGATTTAGTGACGAGACGTTGTTCCTCCCGTAGAAGCTCCTAAAGACAGTCATCCAGGCTAGGAAGTGAAGCCCTGCTCATCAAGTTGGATCTAACTGGCTCAAACTCCAGACGAAGTTTCATAAGAAACTGATCCCGATGGCTACTTTGCTGTAAGCGAGATAGTTCAGGTAGAAGAGCTTCAGACACCGAGGCATACTTAATTTCATCGTATTCGGACCACAGTCTGCGAAAGCCATTGTAATACTCCTGAACAGATTGTGTGCCTTGAGTATATTGAGAAATATCAAGTTCCAATTGAAATTGACGAGCAGCAGTGCCTTGTTGATAGATCTTTTGAAGATAGTCCCACATTTCACGGGCAGTTTGGCAAGGTCTGAGGTTGAGGATAAACTGTGGGTCAACTGAACCTAGTAACCAGGTTTTTATTTTAGCATCCTTAGTTTTCCAAGCTAAAATCTTCTTGTCATCGGCCTCGAGTTTAGGGTCAGATCCGTCAATGTGTGCCCAAAGTTCCTTGCCTTCTAAGTAAATTTGAAATTGGAAGGCCCATGAGGTATAATTAGTGCCATCAAACTTAACCAGGGAGATGATGTCAGATTTGTCCATGATGACCCAGAACAAGCAAATACTCCAGGAAGCAGTAATAGCAGAATCAGTCCACAATCAGTGGTTAGAGACACAATCAGATGGTGATGGAAAACAGCAGATAGCAACCAGCAAAACAGTGTAACAGGTTCAGATCAGAGTTCTAGGTCCAGATCTGAATTCTGTACCTTAAATCAGAAAAACAGGGCTTCAATGACCTTGTTTTTTCAAAGAAAATGGGCAGGTGGGTGCCACAGATGGATCAATCCCCTGATTAGAAGAAATGGGTGTTCTTATTCCATAATTTCCTAACCCCCAATTCAAGTTGTACAATCAACAATCTCAGATCCACTAATCTGTATGGCCCAGATAAAACTAATGGGATGATTGGAATAATCAAAGATTTAATCAAACGGCCTACCTCAGATTAGCCAAAATCAGCAAAAAACCTTCACAAATATCAGAAAAACCAGGCGATTGTTGTCTCCATGTATCCCAGTCTGTCAATGATTCAGCCTGATTATTTTCACTGCTTCTCAGCAACACAGTAAAAGTCCTTAATGAATGTCCAGAACTCCAGAACAGAAAATCAGAGAAGAAACATAAGTCTCCAACAGAGTATAAGACTTCTGTACATCCAGCTCTCAAGAGTAACAGACAGAAGATGGAACTTCTGTATAAAAAAAACTTCTAACAGAGCAGCTACAAATGAACAAAGAATTGTCACTTTCACACGATGGACATGAAACCTAGCTCTGGGCCACGCCTGATCTGAGATGATCAGGGATGATCAGAGAAGATCCGACTGAAGCAGATGATCACAGATTGGCTTCCACGGCTTGGAAGATGACTGAGACAACCAAGATGATTGATTGACCTTGCTCTGATACCATAACATTTGCAAGAGAGTTTAGAATTCCATTAAAATGGTGAGAATGCAGTGCCTCTAAGAGACGACTGTAGTTTTACATATATAGGGGTTGATTTCCCTCATTACAATCCATAGATCCTATATTATAGCACAGATCCTAAATTATAGCATTATCCTTTGACTTATTCTAGATCCTATATTATAGCACAGATCCTAAATTATAGCTTATTCTACAGTACAACAGTGGACTGAAAACTGGACTGAGCCTAAATGGCCTGCTTGCCAAGATCGGGCCTGGACTGGGCCTAAATGGCCTGCTTCGATTGACAGAAATTTGGTTTGGGTGAGTGGTGCTGGCAAATTTTGTGATCCCTTTGCCATTCTGCAATCTTTCTGCATACTAATGGTATCTTTTTTATCTACTGCATACTATCTATTCACACTTGTATACTTCCATATACCTTTAATGAACTTTTTGTTACCAATACAAAATGAAGAAGATGCTACATATTTATCCCCTTTCTTGGATGATTGTTTTCTTTTCTTTCTCTTATCTTTGCGTTTTTTCCCTAGTTTATCATCCTTTTGTTCTCTCACGGAAGATCTGATTTTTAAAAAAATAAATGAAACTCATAAATTAGCATATGAAAGATTGCATTCTCTTGAAGAAACAATGAAACTAATAAAGCAACAAAATATGAAATAGCAGATCAACTTGAAAGCAATCAATCTTATACAACTTCCAAACAAGCCCAACTCTCAAATTTAATAAAATCAACTTCAAAAAGCACTATCACTTTAATGGGAATGTTTTTTCTATAAGTACCTGAAGAGTAACTGATGATGTAATAAAACCAAATGCATATTCACCAGCACGTGGATGTCGGATTATTGCAACCTCTTTAAAAGCCGTAGTATTTTGGTCTGCATTAAGAAACAACATTATTAAAGAGGCACATTCACTCTCTGTTTTGAGTGGCAATTGTTATAACATTAGCAAGAGGAAGAAAGAGAAATAGGTTGCAATGAAAGGTGTCATGTCCCTTTGGGATCGACCCTGATTTTGTATCTCAGTATTTGCCAATCAAAGTATACAAAAAAGGGATTACAGAGTAATTACAATGAATTAACAAATGTCCTAAGAATAGCACCACAAAATCTCCAAAATTTGTAACCATACATTGACCCATGTAGAGAGAGAGAGAGAGAGAGAGAGAGAGAGAGAGATCTTGCTTGACTGTCAAACATTTCATTTTATATTGTTTTTGATGGGCCTGGGTCATGGACCTGGATCATGTGAACTAGTCTTGATGGCCCACTTCTAAAGCAATGTACATTCACCATCTAAGATATGGTTCATGAATAAAGTAACTATTACTACTGCCATGGTAATGAAATTCCAACTAATAATTGGCCTCTGCTTGCAAAATGAAGTCCCCAAGCACCAAATGCATTTCCTAGACAAAAATGACACCCAAATATCTTACTTGAATCACTAACTTGCATCTGACTTTCTTACTTGAAAAAAAAAAAGACAAGAGGCAGTAACTCATGTCCAACTTAAGGTTTCACAGTTCAAGCAAGTGTTCATGACAGCATTTTAAGACATCAAATTTTCATCAAAATTTTAAATTCATCAGTTTTAACTGCTAGGATGACAATCTAGTAAGTCAAGCAAGCGTTGACGAACTATGAAACTTGCTTGTTAAGTCAAGCATTTAAAATTAACCAAATTTTCATTTTTCTTTCCTTAAAATTTTGACAAAGTATTCTTTAATGGAAGTAAACATTAAAATATCAAAAGAAAACAATTTAAACATTACCAGGAGAAATAGCAGCACTAATTTGCTTGGAGGCTGAATAGATATGCCTTACAAAGGGCATTTTCTTTATAAACCATTCTCCAAGCCAGAAAACAGTGGCGCCCATCCATGACGAAACAAATACACCGATGAAAAATACAAAAATTAGCGATGTCACAAATCCTAGTCCTGCACCATGGAAGCAAGAGCTTTAAAGGATGAATATTAGAATCATGCTACAACACTACATAGGTCTGCAACTTATGCCACTCATAAGTAAATGCCTGAAATATACCCAATGCGAAAGCTATTGCAACAAAGGAGATCTTGAAACTCCTGAAACTGATTAGTGGACCATCATCTGCTCCAATTTAGCATAGATCTTTTGGATGGGTGGATCGGACTTGTTATGTGTTAACATCTACCAGACTACCACAATACTGGTTGGTATCATACGTTTTGTGCAGGGTACCAACCATGGGTGACATGACAAATTGATATTATCGGCCAATAGCTTTGTCTGATGATTTCTATTTCTTTTATTTTTTTGCTGAAAATAAAAAAAAATATTATTGGCTGCTAGTCTCATGTTGGCAGATAACTAAGGTTTTTTTTTTCTTTCTTTTCTTTTCTTTTTCCCCTTTTTGCAGTTTCTTGAGAATGTATTTGTTGACTTATTAAACTGCATAGAATAGATACCACAAATACATTTGTTATCTACTTCAATTTCTAGGCATACCAACATTCACCAGTTATAACAGTCACAAGTGTTGGATACTGCATTGCTACACATCCATGGAATACAACTTCATCATAGCCCCTACTACTTTGTCTATTGCTACAGAAACTCCTGCACTACACTAGCAAAGGGAGCTACTCTCCAAACTCCAAGACTTGAGACAAGAGAACAAGCTAGTTATTAACTACACGTCTGTGCAAAAGAATTCCTCTTGGTCCAAACAGAGTGTTGCTTGGAAAAGTATTAGCATTAAGGTTTACTATAGGTTAGATAAACAACATCTCTTGGTTTTTCAAAACTTTGATACAGAATGAAGTGGCAAAATAAGCATTAAAAGCTGAGTAGGCTTCCAACACCAAGCCTCAAATTTTGCATCAACTAGATGGCCAGACATCATTGTCATCACATGTTGCAACCACTAAAGTCAAGCCAAGATGTTAGATCAAATTATCTGACCTAATAGTGGGCTACAGAAGGAAAATGATAATTCTCTTATATGATAACATTGTGTAATATCCTTACCAAAACTCTTAGTGGAATTATAGTTAGGCTAGATTAAGGTCATTAGAAAACTGAGAATTCCAAACAGGATTCTCTCTCAAGGATACACTACCAGTAGGACTCCTTGTAATTCCAAACAGGACTCCTAGCGCAGGACTGTCTAAACACTAGTATATATATGGGAGCTTTCCTTCTTCTACACATCAACGAGAGAGAGAGAGAGAGAGAGAGAGAGAGAGAGAGAGAGAGAGAGAGAGAGAGAGAGAGAGAGAGACTGATCTCAATTGTAAAATTGTTAGAAGAAGAAGAGGATCGCGAAGGGGACGAGAAAGATCGATAGCGGAATGCGTAACGGATGTCCGGCTCAAGATCACTCACTGTCCAAGCAACGAACTTCTATATAAGGTGAGTAGAACTTTTGAACTAAATTATGCAAGGTTTGCATTTGAGATCTGATTAGTTGATGTGCTGTTCTCTACCCTATACTACTGATACAATAACTATCGGCATGGCTGAATTTGATAGAGAGGCCCAAATGGATCATCTAATGATAAATCAGACCTACTGATCTGGAGTTTGGAACTTGGTCGATC
Source organism: Sextonia rubra (assembly GCA_037013555.1). NCBI lineage: Eukaryota > Viridiplantae > Streptophyta > Magnoliopsida > Laurales > Lauraceae > Sextonia > Sextonia rubra. Next base: position 23,465,649 of record JASUAD010000006.1, read on the forward strand.
CCCTTGACTCTGTTCTAGGTTGAAAAGAAACCCAACTTGACCTATAGATGTAGATTTGAAACCTTCCCAAAACAAGACGACCATAGATGGGAGGGAAGAGATCATTAGAACCCAATTAATTGGATGGGAACTTGGTGAATTAGAATTCTATGATTAACATGCTTTTGGAACTTTAATTTAGGCAGAAAAGTTGAAGCATTAACTTGAAGATTCAAATTTGAATTGAAAATTTCAGATTTCAGGCCGTTAAAAAGGAGTTTTGGTTGACTTGAGTTGTGGTCTATGTGGGGCCACCTGATCTTCTACCCATCTTGTAGAGGACCCCTGGGCGACCCTAGGGGTGGGTGCCCCTGTGATTTAGACCATTGGGTCCCACCATCTAAAGTTCTCAAAGCGGCCAGGCGAGAATCCCTCTCTGACGATGATGAAGTTTGGTTCTGTGACATGTCGAGCTACACTTTAAAAAATAGTTGGATAAATTTGCATATAGGTCCCTGAAGTTTATAATTATCTTCAAATGACCCTTTTTACTGCTATTCTTGTAAAAACTTCTGAGTAGTAACGATGGACTGTTACTAGAAATCAATCAACACGATATCTACTAAAATAATTACTAAATTCTTTTTATTTGATATCTTCATATCTACATTATAAATCCTCGAATTTTGTGCAAATTATCATGGACCCTTTACCGAGTATTCAAATATATTAATATGGCTAATTTGAATTCATGACTTGACCCTATGTTTACACGAAATAATTGGATTCCTCAATAAGACACGGGCAATGCCACATACGTAGGTACCAATTCCGATTCGGAGTGAGGCGAAGACTAACCAGTGTTATATAGTACTAGTCAAGAAAAAGAGTACGATGATGTTACCAATTACAATGGAGATGAATCTCTAACTAAGAAGCATGGACACTTCTAAGAAAATGACGTGTCCGTGTCGGACACGTGTCGGACACCGACACTCCTCGGACACTCTCGGACACGTGTCTGATACTATTTAACCGTGTCCATAATTAAGAACTAAAAAACTTAATTTCGGACACTTGTTTGACACTCTTTTTGCAACGTGTCCCACAATTCTTAGCCCGTGTCTATGACTAAAAAATAAACATGTGACTAATATCTCTTGGACACTTTGTTAACATGTGGTTATTAAAATTTGTAAACTTGATATATGACAATTTTATACCATGGAAAAATATATGATTCTAAATATCAATCATATCACAAGTAAAAGACAAATAAATATTTCACTAAATACTAGGCCTCAAGATTAGCTTCTTTTTTGCCTTTTGTTTTGTTTTTTTTTTTTTTAAGGGAGAGGAATGAGATGATCCGCCTTTTTCTTTATATAGATTTTATGGAACTATAGATATTTCATGTTTAATGATTATGAATTATGTTTTAGTGTTGTATTGATATTTGATAATTTGATATGTTTGTTAGTTGGTACTTGAATTTTTATTTTTTGATTGCTAAATTGATTAAAAAAGTTAAAATGATATTATTTTTTTAGTAGATGATTATATATATAAATATATATTATTAATGTGTCCCCGACGTGTCTGTGCCCTACTTTTTTAAGAAATGCTGTGTCGGCGTGTCCGTGTCGTGTCGTATTTGTGTCTCGTGTCCGTGTCCATGCTTCTTAGATCTCTAATAAACTTATTGAATTTGAACTTGAAATTGATGTTTGAAATAGAGTAACACAAATCGCTAGTACTAAGTATAGAACTTCTCTTGTGGATGTTGGTCGAAGGAAGTAGGTTTTTCAATTATGGTAGGACTAGCCATGTTGTTGACAGAAATGTAGATACTCCAGTGTGGGAGTATTGAAACAGGCTCAACAATCATGGTGGATGACAAATTATGTTGTTGACAGAAACATAGAGACACCTATATGAGGTATCGGAACCATTCGTTGCTTGCAGTGGAAAAATACTCAGGAAAGAATTGATAAAAATATTGTTTTTAACACCATTATTGAATATATAAATATTTATATGAATGATTAAAAATATATTATACCTTAGTGTTTACTTATTCTACTCACCAGTGTTACTGACCAGTAGTTCGCCCACTTCAGGTAATGTATTCGTAGAGGTTGCGAAGAATGATGGAGATCAGCCACTGGATTTTGATATGCGTGGCTCATCCAGAGTGCAAGGAACAATGATTAGATTCGTAGATGGGATTAGCCCAACGTTTAGATATTTTCTCTACTTGATTTAGAGACTTGTCTTTTACTCAGTAGCTTGTATTATGACCTTTAATACACTTGATGATTTAAGTATAATTGAATATTAATGTTTTAGACTTTTATATTCATTGAAATTTGATTTATGTTGTGTTGTTATAAATTTGAGTACATCTTGAGAATTTGAAGAGTTCCAAATTCTTGGGTTGCTACATATTGTTGGAAAAAAAGGGGAACATATCATTCAAATACCAGCAATGACAGCCGAAGGCTTCAGTGCAAGTGGCATAGTAAGAAGTGATGGTTGGTGAATAATCAATAATTGATTATAGAAACAAAGAAGGAAGAAAAAAATAGAGCAATCTTGTCTTTATGAGGACTTTGATGCTGAAGCTTTCATGAATCAAAACAGTTACATTAACTATGCCTAGACTAATATATGAGAAGAGGTTAAGGAATAACATTTTCTATACCACTACCACTACATGCCATGTGAATGTCTAGATTTGTGTAGTTGCGATCGATGGTGAAAGCTCAAACAATATTGTATCAAAGGCTATTGTCGATCACATAAGGTTGAAGGTGCACCAACATTGTCGACCATATTTTGCTCAATGGTTGATGAAAGGCGATGGTAAGACCCAATTTAGCCCTAATAATGTTAATTGATTACAATAATATGATTGTATATGTGTACGTGTATTTTTTGAACTCCATTCTGTGCATTTAGAAAGTAGTTAGGTCATTCCATTCTAGAACGTACATCACTCATAATCAGGAGGCTTGCACCACACAGCCAATCCTGTCAGGAACATTTAAGGAGGCAAAAGTCATAGTTTAGTTTATATATAGTTGAGCTGTGCAACATGGCCAGCACAACATTTAGAGGGGACATCTACATACACCATGAGGATGCAAATAAACATATAAATCTAAGATTTCTAATATTCTTAAACTTTCTTTTCACTCTTCTAAAAAAATTTAGCTCCTAAAATTCGTTCTGAAAACCCATATGTCACAATTTCCAGAGCCCAGATATGCCTTCTGATACTAATATTTTGAACTTTGCCTCTATGAAGCATTGCACTGTTGAGGGAGAAAAAACTTTGAAACAAGTGGAATGGGAGCAGATGATGGATAAATTCCAAAAAAATTCACTTACATGGTTTAACATAAGAGCACTTAAACAAGGTTGATCATAATACACTTAGGGGAAATTAAGCTGAGCATCACACACAAGAAAAGCTATGATGCCCAAATACAGACACGGGTTGTAATAACCTAACCTACCTTTGGTGGGCCCACCTTGTATATTAGTCCAAACCATGTTTGGAGTTGGGGAGTCTTAATTTGATCAGAATATCTACAAGTCATGGATCGGGACTCTTGGTGAGTCCATAGTAGGCTAGAAGAAGGTTATTAGGAGAATGAGGAGTCCCAACAGACCTCTCTCTCTCTAAGAATACTTTTCCAAAAAGACTTTCATGTAGTTTCCAAACAGGACTCCCCTCCAAGCACTAATATATATTAGACAAGAGGCTTCCCTTATCTCTCACTGATGGGGCATCAAGTCAAGAAGGAGAGTGCGTAACATGATCCCAATCTAGATGGATTACCCTTTTATGAGGTTAATTCATCTTGGTTTACAAGATCCACCGTTGGATCATGGTACAAATGAAGACCCACCGTTGGAGGGCTCCCTAGGCATGCTAGTAGAAGGCCCCGCACTGGGATGTGCCAAGGGAGAAGAGTTGTTGCTAAATTGAAGCTGTTTTAATTTAAAAAATGGGTCCCAAGCTGTTTTAGTTGAGTCATGTAATAAATAAGGGTCCCATTATATGTAGTTTTAATTTTAATGTGTTAAAAGAGGACCTGCATCTTTCAACTAAAAGAGAACCATCGTGTAACAGGGGAGACTTGCGCACAAGCCTCCCCCCCATTCGGCCAGCCCTTTTTTTTATTGTTTTTTTTATTTCTTGCTTTTTGTCTTAAGTGAGACTTCTTTAGATCTTTAAATCTCAGCCATCCTTTGTTTAGGGCTGAGTTTTCTCTTCTTTTTAAGTTGTAACTCCATCAATGGAGCTTATCATGAATGAATGAAAGAACCCTTTTCCTCTTGAAAGCTTCTTCAAGTTCTTCTTGGAAGATTTTTCGATTTTCCTCGCTCTAGTTGGGGAGTTTGGCATGAGGCCAAGAAAATCATCTTCTCCAAAAGGTATTCTACACTCTTCTCTTTCTTTTGGTTAAGAATCTCAGCCCTTCTAATCAGACCCCTGCATTCAGCCCCAAGCAAATCTGATTTTCTCTTTTTGGACTTAACCTAATCTTGGCCAAACAAAGGAAAACCTTCACAACAGCCCAGATCTGACATTTGGCTAGTCTAAACCCTGTATTCAGATCTGAAAACTGTTAAAATACCATCTCCACAGCCTATAGATCTGAATATCATTTATAATAGACAGATCTGAACCCAAGACTTGGACTCTAGACCGCTTCATATTGGAAACAGCCCGTTGTGTCCCCACATTCAGATCTGAATTTAAATTTTCAGATCTAACAATTGATTGATCTAAATCCTTAGAATGCTTAGGAGTTCTACTTCCTAGAGATCCATATCCCGATTTGGGAAAATCATTTGCGGGACCAATTTGCGTGACGGATCAAAAAAAATACCCAATGCTGAAATTAATTTTGCTTTGTGCTGGTGCCTAATTTGCATTGATTTGTGCGCTTATTAATTTGATAATTGATCTATCTTTTCCTGCATATCATTCATTAATTTTAGGTCCTGCATCACTCACACATCAATGATAGAAATTATAAGAGAGAGAAAGAGAGAGAGAGAGAGAGAGAGAGAGAGAGAGAGAGAGAGTGGAAGGCTGATTCAATTGTGGAATTGTTAAAAGGAGAGGAAGATCAATAGCGGGACGCGTAACGGACACTTGACGTGAGATTGATCATTGCCCGAGCAACATACTTCTATACAAGGTGAGTAGAACCTACTTGATCCTCCAATGAATTGTGCCTATTATATACTTGGTCCTCCAACATACTTCGCCTCACTCCAAGTAATGCATTCGTAAAGGTTGCGGGAAGTGACGGAGATCAGTTGGTGGATTTTGGCATGCATGGCAGATCCAGAGCGCGAGAAACACTGAATAGATTCGTAGATGGGATTAGCGCAATATTTAGATATTTCCTCTATTACAAATAGTGATTTGTCTTTGCTCAATAGTTTTAATCGTGACTTCTAATATACTTAATGATTTAAATACAATTGAATTCGAATGTTTTTAGACCTTTATGCTTATGGAAATTTGATATATGTGGTATTGTTATAAATTTGAGAACGTCTTAAGAATTTGAAGAGCTCCAAATTCTTAGGTCATTACACAGGTACAGGGAATGGGAGTTCAATACAGCAGTTTCAAAAAGTTAGGACACAGATATTGGTACGACATTATGTACGATATATTAAAATTTTTATTAAAGTTAAATTTGGCTAGGGCTCATTAATTAATAGGACATTTGTTTTATATAGGTTTAGTTTTTAATAGGTGAGCTCATTGTGGATCCACAATAAAAAATATATATCAAGTATTTTGTGCTATATACAAATTTGACGAAAGGGCTTTTATGAATATATATTTAACTTTCCAGATTTTTTTTTGTTATACACACACAGTGGGGCTTTTATGAAGAAAAGAAAAGGAGATGGGCCAAAAGGAAAAGAGCATGGTTGAAATAAAAGAAAAGACATGGGCTCAAAAAGGGAAGAAGAAGAAGAAAAAAGGGAAGACAAAAGAAGAAGACAGACGGCAGCGCTGATGGCAAAAAGAGATGCACATTCCCTCACCCTCTCCCCTCTCCTTCACTATCTCTTTCTTTTCTTTTTCCTTTTCTGTTCCTATGCAGAACTGAGAAGAAGCAACACTCCCCTCCACCACCCTTCCCTCTTTTTTTTGGTAGAACCTTTCCCCTTTGGAACGAAACAATAAATTTGGAGAATGCCACATCCTAATTTTCCATATCTTGCAGTATCCCGTACCCCGATTCATATCGGACCGTGTCGACATGGATACCATGGGTACAGTGCCGTATTCGGGTATCATAGAAGAAAGAGTGAATTCACTGTGCATGTTGCATTTTTTTGAGAGTATGTTAACATCATGTTCACTTGTGTAATGAACCAAAAATAAACGGACTCATGAAGGTCAGATGACAATGGCAGAGTTGATAACAAAAGAAGCCAACTAGAATGTTACTATATTGTTGTTTTCTCAATTGAATGCACCGACTCAAACTTTACCCGGGTGGTTTCACCTTCAATTCAAGTACATTTAAAAAGCATGAACTGTTGTTGCATTCACATTAAGTTCTGAAGGCAAATTCATTCATTGAATGACAAAGTATATTTCTTAGGCTTACCAAATATGTTGATGCCAAGTCTGGCATATATTGGACTGAAGAAACCGTCGACAAACTGAATAAACCACCATGTAATGAAAAATGTAATTGCAACAGGAAAAAGGACCACACTGCAACACAATATTTAATGACGAAAGTTAGACCTGATGCCAAGTTTGTAGAAACAAAGTCCAAAAGAACTTCTAGGTTTAGTACCAGCCAGTCATAAACTTCTTCGAGACCCAGCTTTGGAGAACAACATAGCAGGCCTGATCGGGAGGAATGAAAAAGGATGTAAGCCAAACAAATGCGCAGTACAAAATAAATTGATTGATGAGCATAAACATATTCATAAACAAGTTGAATGCTTCTTGCATGACCACCTAAGCTGCATGACTATGGGGAAGCATGACAGAATCTGGTACAGGCAGGTATGAAGTGTCCAATTCGGCAAATCCTATGTTTGGTATAATATTTTAATACATTAAATAAATACTTAGCCATAAAAATATGATAAAAATCAAGTCATAAGCATTTCGAAAAAAGTAACATACAAATCTTACTCTTATACAGTATTATAGCTCTTATTAACGACGTTTCAAATTTTTGTCAGATTTGGAGAGAATATATTCATCAGAAATGTTTTTAATGATGACTGACGGATAAATAAGAAACTTGTTTTATGCCCCATCAGTCAGTTGTCTCATAAAGAAGTGAAATCTTGACTCCTTGGGCGTCTCATTCGTTTTCCGCACATATATTTCTTCTATCTGTCACATTTTGTTTCTTAGGCGTCAGAGTATTGTTACACTCAAAAGCATTGAAGCCATCCAAATTAGCATTGTTAAGAAGCATTTTCCAGAGCATCCAAATTCACTTTTCGCTTCGTTTTCACGTTTCTCTGATGTTATTTATAGTGGAGAAACGGCGATTAAGGTCAGTTGACATCACCGCCTCACCAAATTTCCAAATGACTCACACCGATTAGAATGATATTGGGCGGGGCGAGACCCTAGCCCACAACATATTCTTCTCATTTCCCAACCCAAACCGTCACACCCATGAAAGAAACAAAAAACTTCGAATCACCAAATTACAATGAAGCTTTGGTGCATCCAACAGCAATTCCCCAGACAAGAAACCTCAGACCCACCCTAAAATTGACGACCCAAATCACAAAATCCACAGAAGAGAAAAACCCAAATCACAGAATCCCCTCAGACCCACCCTAAAACTGACGACCCAAATCACAGAATCCACAGAAGAGAAAAACCCAAATCACAGAATCCACAGAGGAAGAAAACCCAAATGACCCATTCATCTGTAGACAAACATTATGACAATAAACTAGTATAAAGGGGTAAGAGCAAGCAAATCCGAAAATGCAGCAGAAGAGCAGATGCTAAAACAGAGAGAAGACCTTCCGAGTCGAAGAATTTGGAGAGCTCGGGGGAGATTTAGCGGGATCCTCGGGATCCTCACCTCCACCTCCTCCCTGGCTTAGTGGAGTTGACGTGGATGCGTCCTTTTCTTCCGCCATTCCTCTCTCTCTCTCTCTCTCTCTCTCTCTCTCTCTCTCTCTCTCCTGTTATATTTTGGAAACAGATCTTGGAGGAGGCAAAATAGAAAGGAAGAAGCGGAGAGAAGAGATTTTAAATGGATGAGATTGGAATTTGGATGAGATTTGGGAGTGGGACTGAATATATACGAAAGTACGAGGTATGTGGAAAGGGTGAGGCCCACTGGCCAGGGATGATTACTAATCAAGACTTCTTTTTCTTTGTTTCACAGACTAAATTAAAGATGACAATATAAATTTGTCTCTATACGTTACACCAATTTTTACCAACTTCTCTATTTAGATTCGCTGCTTGTTAAATAATTTCACTTTTAATATTTTTACTATTTTTTATTATTTTTCGTTTTTAATTTAAAAATTTTTTAAACACATTTTAGGACCCATGTGATTGACTAGCATAGACTGCATCAACTCATTCCAAACGTGATCGACACCAAGCCGCGCACCGAAATTTAAAACCATGCTCTGAGGACTTTTGCTGAAAAACGAAAGAAGACCTTTATTCCATAATATCTTGGAATAACTAAACATTATGTGATGCAATGAAATAATTCAATGTGCAAATTTCACATAAATAAAAAAGAAGAAAAGACATTCCCAGATACCATGTAATATCAGACATTTAATATCATGGAATGGGGGAATCTTGTCAAAAAGAAAAAAAATAAATAATAGTGGGAAGGCCTCTGCCATTATTATGAAGTATTTAGGTCCTTTGTAATTTTTCTCTAACTTTAAGAGCTTTTTCTTCATAATATTTTCAAGGGAAAATTTCAAATAAGGCCTTGCTTTTTTTAAATCTTATTTCATAAGAGGACACAGGTTTTAAAACTTTTAAAATTAGTCCCTAAATTTTCAAAAAAAATTTCAATTAAGGACATCCATCCATTTAAAAGTACTTTTTTCCAACTTTTTTTCCTCAATTTTCTTAAAATATCAAAATTATCAATCTTTTCAAGCCATATTATGGTTTCAATAGCCACTACATGCAGCCAATCACAGTGGGGATACTTATTGTCCTTGATCATTATGACTTGTGAGGATGCCGGAGAAAAAACGAAGAGTACAGTGGAATAGAATGAGAAATTTACTTCAATAAAAGGATAACTAGGTATTTTAAAAATAATTGAGGAAAAAATTTGCTGAAAAATAACTTTAAATGGACAGATGTCCTTAATTGAAAAGTTATTGAAATATTTAGGGACTAATTCAAAATTTTTTAAAGCTTTTGTCCTTTTTTGAAATAAGGCAAAACTTAAGGACTTGTTTTGTTTTTTGAAATAAAGCGAAAAAGTAAGAGCTTAGAAACAAAAAATGTTTTTTTTTGTAAATACATGTGAAAAATATGATGGCCGAACAGACTAGTTTGTTTTCTCTTGTCCCACCTAGAGTTCAAGGGACTATTTAGAAGGTCCTGTGTGTGAACAATTTAGATAAATCATAAGATGGGCCTTGAAAGTTCTCACGGATCCCTTGTATGAGATGTCCTCAAAAGAGCAAATGCTATATGTACGTAGCATTTGTCTGTTCTTGGCTCTAATCCAAGTATAAAGGTACTCTAATACAAGTATAGAGGTACACAACTCATACCTACTCACACAACCCGGTCATTTCTAGGTAGAAAGGTGCAGGACTATCCAGCTATAATAATGGATTTGCTCCACTATTTTTCGCTTCATAAAAAGGTGGAGCTAACATCTATTGCTTTTAAATACAACCTAAGTGTGGCTCATGAGTTTCATTATTAAATGCTTGCAACCTACTCATTTACCAAAAAACATTAAAAAGCAGCCAAGGAGTGAGGATTATATCTGTAGAGATCCCTTGGATTATAAGTTACAGGAAGTGGAGTAGGCCTTCAAAGGTCCCTTGGATTAGAAGTCACCAAGGGTCCCTTTGAGAAGTTGAACTTTTGAACAAAGTTCATCCTATTTAGGAATTTCAAATTCCTTTCTGATACTCTTCATGAATTCGACGGAGATAATTCTACCATACATGAGGATTTACACCAATAAAATGGGCTTAAGTAGCCCTTGCACACCTCTGAATTCTAGAATTACAAATGTCTTACCAAACTTATTGTTTAAGCGTTTTCTCTTTTTTGGTGTCTCAGGAAGAGACTTGCACAAGCAAGGAGTAATAAAAAGGCCCAAGCAGCACTTGCACTGCTCTGAATTCTAGAATTACAAATGTTTATGACTCTGAATGCCCTAGTCCTACAATCGATGGTGAGGACGTGCACTCAAGTTGGTAGAGGGCTGATGCCCCTCTAGATCCTTCCTGTCCAATGATTTTGTCCAGATAACTCTCCCTTGGTCAACATTGGATCATTCCATTTTTTTTATTATTTTTATTGTTATTTTTTCTGTGAAGTCAGGATCATTCAAAAATTTTGAACATCATATTGTAATGCTCTGTGGACCTAGAAAATATTTTCAGGTCCTTGTAAGCTCGCGGCCTTGCACATTAGCATCCATCATAAATTCAGAACTGGAAATGGTTCAAGTGGGTCTGATCTTGTATGAGCTTTGAGTAAGAACAAGCCCTTCAGATTATCCTCCTCGATGGGATCAATTTCCGGCAAGTGCACCGTTCGAACATCAAAATGATTCTCTCTGAACATTAGAAAAATCCAATATTGATCACTCATAAGAGAATCAACTTACCAGTGCAGACAATTGTTGCACGGCCCATTCCTGGCTGACTCATGACACAATGATGCACTTCTAATGTATCTTGAGTGGGCCTTTTCAATTTGCTAAATCCTCTGCATGATAACGGGGCACTTATTGCAGAAAGCAAGAAGATAAAATATCTAAAATGAAAGATGTAGTTGTTATATGATTAGCCATGACTTCAAATCAAATACAACGTTATTAAAAAAAAATTAATCCAAATCAATGTCCAGAGTACGTATCAACTTAATATCCTGATGAACAGGGAGCAATCTCAAAAAATGAAAGACAGATACAATCAACATTGTTTCGAGCTACATCGGGGATTCAAATTCAGCACTTTATCATGCACCTATGTCCTTAATCGGCTGAGCTATAACTGAGGGAAATTTATATAATCTAATATTACTATAATTTGAAAGTGGAGAGGTTCACAATCTTCAATCTGTGAACCTCTCTGATAACGGGCCTTGCCATTGCACCATGTGCTGGAAGGTAAATGTCTTATAATTATGATCCCTCTCAACAAAAAATAATTCTCGTCTTTATCCGTCAAAAGATTGCATGCCGTTTGCCATTTGCACTTTCATGCTAGTACATCCAAAATTTAGGAACCCCAGCAAAAAGATCCTGCCAAGCAAATAAGCAATTTGATTAAGTGATGCAACTGCTTATCAGCATAGTGATAAAGAAGAAAAATGACATTCAACAATTTATCATCTTGATAAATAATCCCATAACATGACAATGGCAAATAGGTCACAAAAAATTGATTTTGAATTATGAGCTAAAAATAAACTCTAGAATCTTGTTTCTCTGTCTAATTACTGTGTGCCATGCTCGGAGAAAACTTTATGTTGATCATATTTTAAATATATTCATGCCATTTTAGAAGCCAAAAGCCACACAAAATGGCACTCATACTGAATTTCTTGAACTTGATTCCAACAAACCAATATCATACTAACATTTTTAAAAAATGGTTCTGATGAAATTTTAAAGAAACCGGCAAATGGATTTTTTTGGGGAAAGTCGAGCAAAGTTCACAAGGGTAAAAGTTGTCGTGAAGACTGAAATGGGATTTAAAGCTTTATCTGCTTTTGGTGTAAAACCAGAGCATTGCCGCTTGATGCCAAGCTAGCACCGACTCTTGGTTACTATTATTCATTGTTGCAAAAACTTGATTTTTCTCCATTGGAATTCACTTGTTTAGGAAAGCTTTGACGCAGTCGGGGCCAAGGGATAACCTGGGAAGTGGGGAGCAGTAAACTACTGCTAGGACTCTACCTTGTAAGAGTGGGATTTTGTGACTTTACTTCTTGGACTGAGATTGACAAGGAAAAAAGAGGTGGTTCAATTCAACCCTATTACAAGAGGTAAAGCATAAGCATGAGACCACACACAGTAGGGAATCAAAGGGGAAGAGGAAAGAGTGAACAGGATTGAAATGTCTCACACACAGTCAACTGCTACATTATATAATACCAAGGAAATTTCCAGGGAAATCTTGGAAACCAATCATCCAAATCATTATAACAAATATTTTCCTAATTAATAGATACCAACTGAATTAATTGGGATCTTAATGGACTAGAAAAGTAAATTTTCTAGAAGGTTTACCTTAAATCAGATGTCCAGATGAATCTGGACATTTCGGTCCATGGGCCCACATAGCCCACCTATGGCCCATGTTAGATGAAAGCTTACCCATGGGCAACCGAGGTGGCGTTAGAACCATTTAGGTTCAGGCTCAAATGAGCCCACAAGTTAAGGCCCAAAAAACCAGTCACGTTCTGCCTATTTCTGATTTGGGTATAAAAATCCCCAGAATGGTTAAACCTCTGTCATCTTGGTCTGTTTGGGTTCTCTAACTTGGTAGTGCTTCTCACACATGGGTCTGGACCCCATGTGCTCGATTTTATGCCTCCATGTATACCATAACCTGTCCAATTACTTGGTCTTCAAGGTCATCCACATTAAGCTACAGGATATCTTTAGGGACAGCCAAACATGTGTAAGAATAATAAACTCTAGGCCGGATTTTTTCCATGGTTTGTGGTCGCATGGAAAACAAGTAGGCTAGGATTGGATTTTATGTTCCAAGGAAAATAACTTCTGAGCGTTTTTTACCCTACGGGACTGCTGCATGTCAATGATGTGGGATTTTCGATCCATGCCCTCCAAAAACAAGGACCCTCCCGAATTAAAGGCCAAAATTCCTACATTGCAGCTGTGCAGGAGTCCAATGGGTGAAATGTAACATCCTTGTCAGAACGTCTTAGGCCTCAGTGGAATTTTTAATTTGATCAAATACCTACATGTTATTTGAGTAGAACCAGGACTCTTTGTGAAGTTATAGTTAGGCTAGATCAAGGTTATTAGGAGACTGAGAATTCCAAACAGGATTCTCTCTCAAGAATACATTCCCAATGGGACTCCCCTTGTGGTTCCAAACAGGACTCCTAGTACAAGACTATCCAAGCATAAATATATATAAGGGAGCTTGCTCTTCTTTCTTCTTCACAGTATTGAGAGAGAGAGAGAGAGAGAGAGAGAGAGAGAGCTCTAATGTGGGAATTTTACGACGGAAGGAGGGGATCGCAAAGGGGACGAGGAAGATAGACAGTGGGACGTGTAGCAGATGTCCAGTTGAAGACCACTCACTGTTCGAACAACAAACTACGCTAGGTGCATAGAATTCTCCAATGATAGATGAAAGTTGAATTCAAGGGATCTTGGCTAAAGGAAACTGCTATTTAATGAAACCATGATGGAATTGTTCATCCAAAGTGATGACTTCAGTCCCATATTAACTCATGCAGTGACTGCTACATGACCTGTTGGCCGAATGGACTGGAATAGACCACCTAATGATAATCAGATCCAATGATCTGCAGCAGGATTCTTGATCAGTCCCTATGCCACACTTTTAGGCTAAAATTTTACCAAAATCAATTGTCGTTGGATGAGTCCCCAGAACAGTTTGACACTAACAAAATAGAAGATATCTTAAATAGAACTTGACGAATGGCGTTTTGAACATAGGATTAAATAGCAAAGCCCAATGAATTCTATGGTGATTGAGGTCAGAATTGGAATAAGGTGGAATCCTGTCGTCAAAATCCAATTTGGTCAACTTGAGTTGTGGGCCACGTGGGGCCACATGATCAAAGATCAAATCCACTCATTTGACAAAGGACCCATGGGCAACCCTAAGGGTGGTGGGGGGGTGGGGGGGGGGGGGGGGGGGGGGTGGGGGTGTCCACTTCTGATTTGGACCTAGGGGCCCCACCATCTAAAGTTTCCAAAGTACCCAGGCGTGAACCCCCTTTTTGTAACGTGAAGTCTGGTTTTTGTCGACCTATACTTATAAAATAGTTAGCCAAAATTGCATATAGGTGCCTGAAGTTTATAATTATTTTCAAATGACCCTTGTTACCGTTATTCTTGTAAAACCATGTGAGGAACAGTAACGATGGACTGTTACTAGAAATCAATCAGAATGATATCTATTGTAATAAATATTGAATTCTTTTTATTTGATATCATCCAATCTACATAATGAACCATTGAATTTTGTGCGAATTATCATGGACCCTTTACCGAGTATTCAAGTATATTAATATGGCTAATTTGAATTCACGACTTGACCCTATGTTTATGCGAAATAATTGGATTCCTAAATGAGATATGGGCAATGCCACAACTTGGTACCAATTTCGATTCAAAGTGGGGCGAGGCCTAACCCGGTGTTATGCGGTACAAGCCAAGGAAGAAAACAAGTTATTGTTACCTATTATTGTAAGATGAGACTCTAACAGGCCTTATTGAGTCTGACGTTCAAATTAATGTTTGAATTAGAGGAACACAAAACGCTAGCACTGAGTATAAAACTTCTCTCGTGAATGTTGGTCGAGGGAAGTAAGTTCGACAATCATGGTAGTAAGATTAGTCATGCTAACAGAAATATAAATACTCCTGTGTGGAGTGTCGGAACAAACTCAACAATCATGTTGGATGACAAACCATGTTGTTGACGGAAACGTAGATACACCTGTGTGGGGTATCGAAACCATTCGTTGCTTCGATGGAAAGGTACTCAAAAAAGAATTTGATAAATATGTTGTCTCAATACTATTATTTAATATCATATATATATTCATATGAATGATTGAAATATTGCATATCTTACTGTGTACTTGACTTGGAAATTCTGCTCACTAGTGTTAGTAACCAGTAGTTCGCCCCACTTCGGGTTGTGCATTTGTAAAAGTTGCGGAGATTGACGAAGATTAGTTGGTGGACTTTGGCATACATGACTGATCCAGAGCGGGAAGAATAATAAATAAATTTTAGATGGGCCAAACAATTGCATTTTCTCCACTTTGATTTATAGACTTGTCATTCTTTCAGTAGGTTTTTATTATGACTTCTAATATATAGTGATTCAAATATAAATTAAATATGAATGCTTTTGGACCTTTATGCTCATTGGAATTTAATTTATGTTATGTTGTTATAAATTTGAGTACGTCTTAAGAATCTGAAGAGCTCTGGATTCTTGGATTATTACATGAAAATTACTTGAAGTTCTAATGCCCTGTGATTTGCATCAGAGCTTTTAAAGTAATGACCTTGATTTGGCCACATATTTCTTTATATTTGACCTCCAATTTGGAGTAGAACTTTTAAAGCAATGACCCTTGACTTGACGACAGTTTTCTTTAGATGTTGGCCTAAACCTCTTCTATGCGTATTCCTTTAAGTATTATCTGGGAAGAAAAAAATTTGCATGCATTCAATTTATCATGCATGATCTGAACCATTACATTATAGTTATTTGTCTTGGTAATGCAACCAGTAAAGTTACCACTTCAGAATGGAGTGCAAACTCAGGAGAGTGAATTTACCCAAAAACATGTGCGGAGTCAAGAGGTGGAGTATCTTTCCCAACCATCTTCTTCTAACTTCTCTGCTTTTCTTAATACAGTGTCTTTCATATCTTCTCGGTGTTGGGTTAGTCTGTAAAAACAAATAAATGAAACAATAGATATATATATATATATGTATATTCAGTAATGACTTCAGAATGATATATAGTCATTTCTAGAGTACACGTATGACTGACCTTCCTCTCAAATCTGAATTTGATGTGGCCAAAATCCTAACAGCTAGTAAAGCTGCATTTGCAGAATTGTCTATTGCAACAGTTGCAACTGGAACACCCTTTGGCATCTGCAAGGTCAGAACATTGATAAGTGGAATGCCAGTCCACAATAAAAGCAAGTATATCTCTCTGTATGCATACCAGCAGTCATTCTCCAACAATTACATCAATTGAAAATTAGCATTTGATCACCTTGTGGACCAAATGGGAATGTGATGAATAAGTATCATATAATCAAACAAGTCAAAAAGTCAAATTATACACTGGCCCCAAGGATCAACATCCCCAAAGTTGGTACTTGAATGCATACATTGGATAGCTATCAGCAGTAACGGTTGAGGCCGCGACGCTATTTTGAAAATAGCGGCGCTACGGTCTAAAACTTATTAAAGCCAATTAATTTCAATTTAAAACATTATGTCTCCTATTTCTTCCATTCAATAGCATTTCCTAAGTTGTCTTTATCCTCATATAGTTTCAAATCACTAAAAAAAAAAAAACATAAGATTGGTTGTGATGCAGTCTAGGGCCCAGCCCCTCTCAGCCCCTCTTTCAATTAGATTAGGATTCTTATTATTATTATTAGGAAAGTTTCTATTTTTTAGCCTAGGGTTTTCTTGCTTCTTAAGATTGTTTTACTATATATGGCTTTGTAGAGAAGAACTTCTCAGAGAGATTTTGGTTGATTAATAGATTTGGGTTTTTTTCCCAGAGGAGTCCCTCGTGTGTGTTGAAGTCCTTGGTGACCATTCAAAGTGTCGTTGGACACGTGCTCAGGCACCTCCACGCAGCCCTAGCCCTTGGGCTGCATCAGATTGGTATCAGAGCCCCACGATCTTTGATCGTCGGCGTATACCTACTCTCCCCCTTGTCTGTCGATTCAGACAAAACCCCATCTGCCTTCTGTTATCTCTATCCCAACAAAAACCCCAACCTCTGTGACACCCAAAAACCCGATCGGAACCCAGATCCACCACGGCGAACCCCAGACCCTGCAAAACCCCCTGACCCTGAACCGAGACCCCTTCTGATCTCCACTCCGGCACCAGCAGTCCCTTCACCCTTCGACCACTGTTTCAACCCTTGACAGCGGCAGTCCATTCCCCCCAGAGCAAAAAATAGATAAAAAGAGAGAGAACAGACAGTAGCAGCAAGAAGAGAAGAAAATATGAATTCTTCTAACTACTTAAGAAGTTCACACCACTATGCCACAACGTGTCACCCCAAATGCTACGTATTGTCCACTACGTGGCATTTTGGTCACTAGCCGCCACTATTTTGATCCTAACTTGAATAACGATTAATACGATGCAGAATAGGGAGCTTTCCAGGCTACAATAGCCAAATAGTTGCCTATGGTCAAACTTGCAGGACATCCAGGTGGGTGCACTGGATACACTCACATTGGATATTCAAAATAGAGTAGTAGGACTTAAAAAAATATATATATATATATATCTACTGTATTAAGGTGGGTAGTTACTCCAATCCAAAAAACTGATCAAACATCATATCGCAGAAGAAATATATCAATCAAATGAAGCAAATATATTAGGGTCGGCTTAGTTTCGACAATTCCCACAACATCCTCTTGGGCTAAGTGGGTAAGAAAATACGAGGGAAAGATTTTTACAGAAACTTGTTTGATCAAAGCTCTTATTATTATAGAATACCATTTAAAACTAACAAAGCAAATAAAGCAAGAAAGTCTAGAACTTGAAAAGGTCTGACGCCAAAATAGAGTTTCATATCTATAGAAAATTAGGCTGACCAGTGATCAGGGACCCTGCACAACTAATGTTGCAAGCATGTACATACATTCCTCAACTAGCATAAGCACTCAAGATCAAGGACCAAAATAGAGGTGGTGGTTGTGGCCGGCCGCCGAAATGCTACGTAACGGTAGCGGTGTGATTCGAAAAAATTACAAAAAATCTAGAATATTGTAAAAGGCTAGAATAAGTATTTTTTTTTCAAAAGTAACTAAGTTGAGGGAGCATAGTGGTCCCCTTATTTTGTTTTATTTTTTTTTCTTTTGGGTGTATCTTCTAGCTTTAGATTGGAAGAAAGTGATGTTAGGGACCCAACTGGAGAAGAATTGTGGTAAAAATGGAAGAAGATAAGTAAAAAGAGAGAAAGGGGACCATTTGAAGTCATCAAAACTTAGCCGCTACGTAGTAGTGCTAACACTCAAATAGTGTAACAGCCCTTACCGCTGCGTCCGTTATTTTGATCCACGCTCAAGATTAGGTGGTAGAAATGCTATGGCATTATAAGAATGCAAAATGTAAGGATATTAGAACAGAACTAGCTTTGGTTGCACAAGTTAGCACAACAGGGGAGTGTTAAGTAGTGTGTTGAATCTGTGGAGTTCTTAAAACTTTCTCCTTGATGCAAGGGAATTTTAGTTTTCTATCATTTGGTATAGGATTCTAGAGAGCAATATGGATTCATATATACATGTAAAGGCCTAGAAAAATTCCACTATAATTAGATGCAAACTGTGACAAAGCAAACTGATCTCCTTGATTCTAGCTCGTGTGGCACTCACATGCACTAGTGAGTTAGCCCTCTCCAATGGAATTACATCCCTCAGCACAGTTGAAACTGTTCACAAGAAAACTAAGTTAAAAAGATAAGAGAAAAAGAAGAAATTAGAGAAGAAAATTAGGGTTTTAGAGGATAAAGAATTTACATAGAATCACGAGGGCTGGTCATCCAGCCCAAGTAAGACCAGTCCTAAGAATTTATTTATATTCTTCACTATTTTCAGATTAAAAAAAAAACCTCTTCACCAAATGTTTTCATAATCACAACAAGCCCTTAGCTGTTTCTTGACACTGGAAACTTGTGAAGCTCCCTGAGGGGCAATATGCTATTGGATGCAAACGGTTCGACAAGAAAAAAGGAACTCCAAATGCAAGTAAAGTGAAGTTCTAGGATAGTAATAAGGAAGATGATGAATGCAGATGGAAGAAATCATTGCATGGGTTAAAGGAAACTTCTAAATAATGGTACAAGCAATAGTATTTAATCATAATAAAGAGCAAAAGTACTGTCACAATTCACAAGTACTTTCACAATGTAATGCCATTGGATTTTTGTACTTAAATCATAATAGCTTGATATTTGGAGGCAGAACTTGATCAAGCAATAGCTGCTTGCTTGTTACTCTTCCATGAAATTAGATTACCACCAAAGTGTACAATATCCTATAGACGATCTTCTAACTGTCTCGGAACCTGCCCAATCAGTATTGGTATATGCCTCCATATTTAGATGACCATGAAATGCACGCACAATACCTTGTCTTGGTGCTCCCTTTAAATAACTCAACATTCTATGAACTACAACAAGGTGCTTAATCCTTGGAGCATGAATAAACTGACTTATAACACTTATATCATATGACATGTCTAGCCAAGTTATAGTCAGATAAATTGATCTTGGAACCAATTTCTGATATGCACTTGGATCATGAAACAGCTCACTGCTTTTGAAATGGAGACTATGATTCTGTTTTATTGGCATGTCCACTGATTTTTCACCTAACTTATCTGTTTCTTCAAGCAGGTCCAACGTCTACTTCTGCAACAAAATCACAACACTTTTCCTCGATCCTGCAACTTCGACTCCTAAAAAAATGTCCCAACTCTCCAGGATCTTTTATTCTAAACTCTTTACCAATATTGCCTTGATATTCCTAATTGCTTCTGCATTATTACCAGTGACTACATCCACATCGGCAATGAGAACCGTAACAACCTCTGTAGCATTATTCACAATGTGATTTGCACGATACCTGTTATATCCAAACTGCACTAACATTCTACATGTTTTTGCATTCAATTGATGCGAAGACCAAGAAGAATTAGAGGCCACAGAAAGAATAGCTATTGCTGAATTGGCTTAGGTACCAAAGAAAAGTCTGCAGATACTGAATGCAATAAGCTCGTGTGAATCCTTGTACTACTAGTCTTTTTTATCTCTGTTAATAATTGCATCCATATTATGCTTAAGAGTTGAAATCCACTTGCAGCCCAAAACTTTAAGCCCAAAACTTTCTTTCTAGAAGATTTATCAGCTCCCATCCACCTTTCTTTCAAAAGCCTGTATTTCATCAATCATGGCAGCCTTCCTAGATCCTTTATTAGAAACTCGTTAATGCATGCATCCATTAGACAACACAAAAGATTGATACATGGGGTGATAAACAACAATATGAAACAAAATCTTGAATAGGATGTTGAGTAGCAATAATAAAATGATTTTGAACTTTTTTTCAGTGTTTTTACTCTTGAAAGGTTATCAAGTGATTAATGAAAAAGGATAGGCATATGACTAAAGCATTTAATTGTATGGATTTCGTTCTTTTATTTTGTTTGTAGTTCATGAACAAATCTCCTGACTTCATGAGACAATCAAGTAACATTGAAAAATGATATTTAAAACTGCAACTCATTTAGTTTTCCTAGTAACATTGACATTTAAAATACTTAAGTATTCATGCATATATCATCTAAAATTTATTAATATATGTCAATGATGCTCTTCATATGCTTGTAGTTTCATAGTTTTAGTTTTTCCTGCAATGACATTGCTATAGATGGAAAATGTGTTGAGGATTTTTTGTAATTTGCTAATTCATGAGTTGGACAAAACTCGGGGTCTATTGAGTTGTATTTTATAATTCTTTTAGAAGGGATTGAGGTTTATGTCGTTGGACGAGCTGAAGTGAAGACTCGTAGAACAAAACAGAATTTTGGATAAAATTAAGCTGAGACAGAAGCACTGCCTGCTCAAGCAATCACATGCCCACTCTAGCGGACCCGATGAATTTCGCAAAGCGGTAGCTTTGCCCGCTTGAATGCCTCCTTCTCCGCTAGAGCGCCTAACGAACAAAAACCCACTTTCCTGTTTCAGATTTGTTTCCTATTTAGTTCATATTCTACAAGAAGTATACCTTTAGGGCATGAATTGTAGGTTATCTATAGGGTTCCTCCCTCAACCCTAAGTTATCCATCTCCCATTCTGAGATTGAAAATACACATTAGAGATACAAATCTCATTATTTAAAGTGGAGATTACACATTGGAGATCACCCTACTTCTCTAAAGCTTCCATTGGAAAGATTGTGCTGAAACTTTGGTCTAAAGAATATTGCTCCTATATCTCTTGTAAAAGATTGAAAGCATCTAGTGCATTCAAAGTGTGGTGCAATCAAAGCGGAGAGCAGTGCACGATGAAGGCGAGTCGTGGCAAGGAGTTGTGCAAGATGAACTCGACCTTAGGTCGAAGGAGTAATTGGAACTCAACCTTAGGTCGAAGGAGTAATTAGATAAGGCCTGTGAGCATATATTGTAACAATTCGCTATTGCTTGATAGTTGATCCCTGGTAGATTCATGGTTTTTTTTGCTGGTTGGGGTTTTTCAAGTTAAAAAAATATGTAGGTCTTGTCTCTTGTACGGTTGATTGATTTACTTTTTGCAAGTTCTTTTATTTTCCACTGTGTGTATAACTTGCAACTTAGAAATCCAGATCTGAAATGATCCTTCAAAATGGCTGGAGTCCATGATGCCCAGACACAACATGGATACGACAAGGACAAGCTGTGATGCGGCAAGGACATGGATTTTATATATAAAAAGTGCAGTATCCGATATAATACGACACAATACATTGCCCATTTTGAAGTATTCATGCGTCATACATTGGAGCATTATTAACTACTTTATAACTTTATTATTCTGTCAATTTTATTACAAAATAATAAAAAAATCCCTATGATTTATGATATGAATAATGACACAATTTGATTCAAACTCTTGAATGATTTATGATACAATTTCAATTTTTTGAACAATTGAAGCAGCTTCTCCGATCTCCACATGCATTATCATGTCCATGAAAACAATTTCAATGTGATTTTAAGGGAAGTGATTCATGGTGTTATCTAAGTTTGATCTTTTCTTGCCCATAGCCTGAAAATTTGGAGCCAATGACCGATCAAGTCAACAATACTATTTAAAAAATTTACAAAATAAATGTATTCAAATGTAACTTTTCCATTTCCAACCTAAACAATTATACAATGTAACATTTTGGGATATCATTCTCCAGAAAAACCCACCTGCTAGTTCTTTTCTAGAAAAAATTATTTGGACATTGGAGGACTCAGGATCCTTTACTCTAAAATCAGCTTATGACAGCATTACTCAATTTTCTTCTCAACAGGTTTTGCCTTGGACTCAATTGGTATGATTTAAAGGTTTTATTCCCTAGCATTTGTTGTGTGCATGGATGGCCTTTTTGGGAAGCCTTAAAACCAAGACTTTTTTTATGTCAAGAGACATCCAATGTGATGATGTATGTGTCCTCTGTAATTCTGAAAGAGAGGATGTCAACCACCTATTTCTATCTAGTCTGTTCTCACAATCAGTTTGGACGGGTTTGATGGAAGATAACGGATATGGCAGAGGGTGTCGAAGATGGATGAATATGGGTAATCACGCCAGACGACTGAGATGGACTGTTTGGCTCTGATACCAAACTAATGCAGGCCCTAGGGTTAAGGCTTGTGTAGAGGCGCCGAAGGGCATGTCCAAAGACGCTTCAAATCATCAAGAAGACTTCAACATGCAAGAACGCACCTTTCAAGGTTAAAACCCAATTCTATTAATCAATCAAGTCTGAGAATCTCCTCTATAATGCCATATATATAGTAAAAGCAAATGTAATGCCTAAGCAAACCTTAAGCTATGAATAGAAACTTCCATTAAAAATCTACTAATAAAATAATTATAATCCTAATCTAACTTGAAAAGGGAACACTTTGGGGCCCAGATTGCATCACTCCTAGTACCTCAATTTTGAAACTAGCTTCTTCTGTGATCATGGCTATTGATAATGCTGCGACTGGATTAGTTTGCTTTGCTCATTTTCTTTTTCTAGCGTTTACTTGGCATGTTTGGAGAGAGCGTAATAGTAGAATATTCTTCAATAAATATAAAAAGCCAATGCAAATCATGCATAGGATTATTCAGCAGATTCAAAACAAAATAGTCTACTTAAATATCTTTCTCCCCCCTCCCTTAGATAGTTTGTGGAATTAACCACCAGCTATTGGTCAGCCACATATATTTCAAAGACAAGTGGTTGTCTCCAGTGGACAGTGTCAGTCTATTGTCCATTATGGGGATTTCATTTTTGGCATTTTGTGGCAATCAAGTGGATGTCCTATTGAAGCAAATGTTCGACTAGATATTCATTATGAGGAGGAAATTATTTTCCTTCTAAGGGAGCTCCCTAACTAACTTCCTTCTATGACATTGGAAATGGATGGCAGGTTATCAAATTTCTTCAAGACCCAGCAAAATCACTATGGAGGTCTAGATTTATTTATAGAAGGATGGCCCCAGAGATACATTGGTTGCCTTCTGTTCACTTCTTCTAGATTCCTACCATTGCCTAGAGATTGGCTAAGAAGCTAAGGAGGATGTACATTTCACCAATAGCCTTAGCTGCAAATACACGCAATGCTATATTAGATGATACCTGAACCTGGGTTGTGGGCCACCTTTTTAGGTTCTAGCATTTATAATTTGCTTGTTTTAAGGGGTATGCCCATTCGAAGTTCATCGTCTGTGATGAATTCATTTTGTATCATATTTTTGGTTAATAAAAAGATTACTAATCTTACAAATATAAATATAGAGAAACGGTCCTTACAGACCATTTCTCACCGTTTTAGATAGTGTCGCCCACGTTGCAAGTCATCCAAATGAATCACACATTATTCCTGTGAATTGCACATGTTCACCAATTTTGGGTCCCATCTGAATAGATTGGACCTTTGGATCGACTGCACATCTATCCAAATAGCCTTTATATATTTATCTATATATGTATTTATAATCTATCCGAATAGACTTTATGATGCAGGCCGATCCCAAGTCCAGCCCAGATCACAGGCCCGCAGGCCATCTGATTGATCCTTGACATCCTTAAGGATCCCTATCCTTAATTATCTGCTTCCTATTTTATTTTTAGTAGGTTACGTTTGTTTAGAATTAGTCCTTCTATTTTATAAACACAATCACTCCTATATAAGGAGGAGTTCTTCATTGTAATAGAGATGCTTTATCAATAATTATTGAGTTTTTTCCCAAAGTTTCTCGTTCTAGTATTGTTCGTGACTGTCATTGAGTCTTCGGATTCGAACAATCCTTCGGGAGATTGTTCTACATCGACCTACGATCCAAGGCTGCGCCAGATTGGTATCAGAGACCAGATCCGATCGCCGGGAGACTCTGCCGTTCCCGGAATTCCTCCTGCTATCCACTGCTCAACCCATCCTCACTGCTGCCGGAAGTCGTCCTGCTATCCACTGCTCACCCCATCCTCACTGCTGCTGGAAGTCGTCCTGCTATCCACTGCTCACCCCATCCTCACCGCTGCCACCATTCCAGTCGGCCCCAAAACCCAGGCGAAACCCTTTTTCAAAAATAGAAACCCTTAGTGTTCGACCCTCGTCGCCAACTCAAACCCACCTACCCTCCTGCCAACACCCATCTCCCTGTCACTTCCCAAATCCACAACCCCTAACCCTACCATACCAAATCCTTAACTCCCCACACCAATATCGAAAACCTAAAACCACACCCCTGCCATAACCCATTCGCCGGAACCAACCCAACCCCCATCAACCCCTTTCGGTCCATCCCGAACCAAATCCCTCTTCAAATCCTAAACCCCATCTCTAATCCTAGCCCCTCTCCCACTTCCAAACCCTAATCCTAAACCGATACCCCTCCAGATCTCCACTCACGAATCAGCCGTCCCTTCACCCCTCGACTTCTATTTCAACCCTCGATCGCGGCAGTCCATACCCCCCAGAGTATTAAAAAAAAAAAAAACAGAGAGCAACCGGAGAGAGAGAGCAGAGAGAAAAGAAGAAAGAGGAGAGACAACGTACCTGGCACCATCACTGCTCCCCGTCGCCGTCAGTAGCAGCGGCAAGAAGCACTTCGACGTCACCGCGGCCTCCATCGCACCATCATTGCTCCATTGCAACGTGCACCCGCCGATTGTCATCTCATCCAGTCGATTTTCGTCGCCGAGCTCCAGCCCTTTCCATTCTTTTTCTCCTTGCAAATAAGTCAATCCTTTCCCCTCTTTTATTTTTTTTCTCTACACGCATACCAAGACAGGAAGGAGGATAGGATCCGCTCTTCTTGATCCTCACGTGTGAAGCCGGGTTGCATCTAGACTTAAGTAGGTCCGGCCCACCCGGCCCAACCTACATATATTGAAAAAAAAAACAGCAACCATGCCGAGAAAAAGTGATGATCTCCAGCATTGGATGACAGATCGGCAGAGGGATGAAACCATCCTTAAATTAAGTCAAGAATTAGAAGATGTCATGAGACGTCTCAAAATTGCAGAAACTGCCATTGCTGAGCTTTAGAAAAAGCAATTTGTCAGTTAAGAAGGATCATCTAATGTGTCTATGGTGTACACGCCTATCCAACCAAAAAGACCTGAAAATCAAGAATCCATTCGTGATTTTATGCAGCGCCTTCTGGCTGAACGAGATTATCAAGCTCCCCTTGTTACACCCCCACCCGATGACATCACTAGGAAAGTCAAAATTGAAATTGATAACTTTAGTGGTGATGCGAGCCCGAAAGTCTTTGTTGATTAGCTTAATTCTTTGGAAGATTATTTTGCTTAGTATGGTATGAATGATGCACAGTGGATAGCCTTTACCAAGGTTAAACTTAAGGGTCCTGCTCGCATTTGGTGGTATGGTGTTGAGAATAATGAGGAGAATAATGAGCTTGCAGTGGGCCAGCCGATTCTCCGGTGGAATATCATGAAAGAGAAACTCAAAGGTAATTTTCTTCCTTCTGATTATATGGATACACTCCACCAAGAGTATTTAAGTCTCCAGCAAGGCACTATAACTGTGGAAGAATATACCAACAAGTTTCGCGAATATATTGTTCACTGTAACTTGAGGACCGATGATCATCTAACCATCACTAGATACAGAGATAATCTGCGTGCCGATATCAGACGAGAGGTGGCAATGTTTGATTATGCCACAGTGGATGAAATCTTCAATAAAGCTCGCAAAGCCCAACATGAAATTCAGTTGCGGAAGTGCAATACTTTTCAAGCCGGGGAGTCTTCCACAAAAAGAGGTCCTAACCCTACCTATAATCGTAATCAAGCACCAGTTTATAGGCATACTTCTCAGCGTCCAGTTCAGCAAACACCTCAGAATCCTCGGCCAAGTATACAACAAAGACAAGCTATTCCCCAACAGAACCAGCGGTTTCCACAGAACTAGAATGATAATCGTGCTTATGGAAGAACAGATAGAAGGGATATTGTTTGTCATTCCTGCAAGCAACGAGGACATTATGCCAATGAATGCCCTCATCGAAATCTATACACTTCCAATGAGCCTGATAGTGATGTTTAGCACGATGAGCATGTTGAATCAGGGCAAGTTGACACAGATCCTCCTTATGAAAATCAAGCAGATCAGTTAGATTATGCAGATGCTGACGATGGCATTCCACTTCTTTTTCTAGATCGTCGTTTATTAGTAGCAGATGCAAAAGAGGAAGCAGATTGGAATCATGCTTCTATTTTTCGGTCTCGTGTCAATTGCATGGGCAAATCATGTAATATGATTATTGATGGTGGCAGTGCTATGAATGTTATTTCTCAAGAAGCAGTTGATAAGCTTAACCTTCCCACGGTAAAGCATCCAAAGCCATATGAAGTTGTACGGGTTGACAACTATTCTATTCTTGTTCGTCAGCAATGCTTTGTTCCTTTTAAGATTGGCAATTATGAGGATACTCTTCTCTGTGATGTCATCCTAATGAACGTTACACATTCTTTTTGGACGGCCATGGCTACAGAAGCTTAAAGTTATCACGGATCATGAACATAATACCTATACTTTCAAATGGAAAGGTAGAAAAATCATGTTGCGTCTTTTGCAGACTCCACCGTCCTCTCCTTCATCTTCTCTTACTGCCGCATCTTCTCCCACGTCGCATATTTTAACAATGCGGAGATTTGAAGTTGAAAGCAAAGAGCAAGGTGTCAAGTATGCTTTAGTTACTAAACAAGTTGCTGATCATTCTCATGCCATTCCTCAGAAAGTGAAGCCGTTATTGGACAAATTTGCTGACTTAGTTTCTGATGAGTTACCCAAAGAACTACCCCTACTAAGAAACATTTAGCATACTATTGATCTTGCTCCAGGAGCTTCTTTACCTAATTTGCCTGCTTATCGGATGAGCCCGGCAGAACATGTGGAGTTAAAAAGGCAAGTTGATGATCTACTTCAGAAAGGTTATATAAGGGAAAGTCTCAGTCCATGTGGTGTTCCAGCACTTCTCACTCCAAAGAAGGACGAAAGCTGGCGAATGTGTGTGGACAGCCGTGCAATTAACAAAATCACGGTAAAATATCGCTTCCATATCCCTCGATTGGATGATATGTTGGACATGATGACTGGTGTATACATATTTTAAAAAATTAATCTGCGGAGCGGTTATCATCAAATTCGCATAAGACCCGGAGATGAATGGAAAACTGCCTTTAAAACAAAGGATGGTCTTTTTGAACGGATGGTTATGCCATTCGGTTTAACCAATGCCCCTAGTATTTTTATGCAGGTTATGACGCAGTTATTGCAGCCTTATATTGGAAAATTTGTTGTCGTCTACTTCGACGATATTCTTATTTACAGCAAGTCAAAAGAAGATCACCTTCAGCATTTAGATAAGGTCTGCCAACTTCTCCGCATGGAGCGATTCTATATTAATCTCAAGAAATGTACATTTATGAGTGATTCTGTTGTTTTCTTGGGATATGTAGTATCTGCACAAGGTATTAAGATGGATCTTCAAAAGGTGAGCGCAATTCTTGATTGGCCAATTCCTACTACCCTTACTGAAGTTCGCAGTTTCCATGGTCTTGCCAATTTCTACAAAAGATTTATCAGAAACTTCAGTACTATTATGGCTCCTATTACTGACTATATGAGGAAAGGTGAATTCAAAATGACCAATGTAGCTACCAGGGCTTTTGAAAAGATCAAACAAAAGATTATTGAAGCACCCGTTCTACAAGTTCCTGATTTTAACAAGCTATTTGAAATTGCTTGTGATGCCTTGAATATTGGCATTGGCAGTGTCCTTAGCCAGGAAGGACATCTAATTGCATTCTTCAATGAGAAACTTTTTGATGCCAAGCGAAAGTATACTGCATATGATTTGGAATTCTATGCTCTTGTCCAAACACTTCGTCACTGGAGACATTATTTGATTACTAATGAGTTTGTGCTCTATTCTGATAATGATGCTCTGCAACATCTATACACTCAGCAAAAGATCAGCGCTAACCGTGTTGAATGGAGTGCATATAAACAATAGTTCAAATTTAGCATTTGACATAAAGCTGGAAAGGATAATATGATTGCGGATGCATTAAGCCGGAGGAAATATCTTCTGACTGCCATGTCTATTAATATACCTGGTTTTGAGCAAATTAAACAAGATTATGCAGCTGACAAAGATTTTGGTTTTATTTATACGGATCTTCTTAATGGTGATCATATTCAGCATCCTCATTATAGTATTCATGATGGTTTCTTATTCAAAGATATGCAACTCTGTCTTCCAGCTACTTCTATTCGTGAATATGTTGTGCGAGAGTTACATGTAGGAGGATGTAGCAGACATTTGGGTCGAGACAAAACACTTACTCTTGTCAGCGACAGATATTATTGGCCTCGCATGAAGACCAATGTGATTCATATTTGTGAAAGACGTCGAACATGCCAGATTGCCAAATGAAACAAGAAGAACACTGGATTATATCAGCCTTTGCCTGTTCCCCACACCCCTTGGGAAGACATTAGCATGGATTTTGTGCTAGGTTTGCCCACGATTGCAAGAAAGGTTGATTCCATCTTTGTTGTTGTTGACCGTTTTTCAAAGATGGCACACTTTATTCCTTATACTGCAACTGCTGATGCTTACAAGGTGGCTAAATTGTTTTTCAAAGAAATTGTTCAGCTACATGGGCTTCCAAAAACTATTGTTTCTAACCAAGATACAAACTTTATGAGCTACTTTTGGAAGACATTATGGATGTTGTCTAACACCAAGCTTAATTTCTCCACTGCTTATCATCCTCAATCTAATGGACAAATAGAAGTGGTCAACAGAAGTCTTGGACAATTGTTACGTTGCCTTGTCCATGACCGTATCACAAACTGGGATCAAGTGCTACCTATGGCAGAATTTACTTACTATAATTATGTCAATCGATCAACTGGAATTTCACCATTGGAAGCTGTTACAGAAGTTCGTCCGCGACTCCCTATTGATCTCATCCCGTTATCAGTTGATGCCAAAGTTAGTGCAGATGCTGAACATTTCTTCCAACACATATAGCAAGTCCACAATGAAGTACGTCGCCATATATTTGCCAGCAATGATGTTTACAAGCAGCAAGTTGACAAGCATCGTCGCTTTGTTGAATTTAATGAAGGCGATATGGTTATGGTGCATATTCGACCTGAGAGGTTGCCACCTGGAGCTAATAAGAAGTTACACCCTCGTAACTCAGGTCCTTTCAAGATTCTCCAGAAGATTAGTCCCAACGCCTATATTCTTGATATTCCTCCTGATTTAGGCGTCAGTTCTTCATTCAATGTCGAGGATCTTACTCTCTACCATGGTCATGGTGATGAAGGAGATAATGAAGAGTAGCTTATTTCTTTACCAGTTAATTCCCCACCTACTGATGAAATTGTTGATGTCCTTGATGATTAAATTGTTTCTACACGACAAGGAGGTTACCAAAAGTTTTATGTACGTTGGCGGAATCATCTTCTCTCCAATGCTACGTGGATTACAGCTACTGACTTCTAGCGTATCAATCATGATCATTATGAGAGATATCAAGCGCTCAACTTGCCAGAGTCGAGTTTTTCCAAGCTGGGGAGAATTGATGAAGGCCGATCCCAAGTCCGGCTCAGATCACAGGCCCGCAGGCCATCGATTGATCCTTGACATCCTCAAGGATCCCTATCCTTAATTATTTGTTTCCTATTTTATTTTTAGTAGGTTATGTTTGTTTAGAATTAATCCTTCCATTTTAGAAACAATCACTCCTATATAAGGAGGAGTTCTTCATTGTAATAGAGATGCTTTATCAATAATAATTAAGTTTTTTCCCAAAGTTTCTCGTTCTAGTATTGTTCGTGACTATCATTGAGTCTTCAGATTTGAACAATCCTTCGGGAGATTCTTCTACATCGAATTACGATCCAGGGCTGCGCCACTTTATATATTTATCTATAGATAAATATATTTAGTCAGATAAATATATAAAGTCTATTTGGATAGATGTGTAGTCGATGCAACGGTCCAATCTATTCGGATGGAAACCAAAATTGGTGGACATGTGAAAGTTAGGGGGGTCATGTGTGTGATCCATTTGGATGGCTCACAACGTGGGCCATACTATCCAAAAAGGTGAAAAATGATCTGTAAGGACCATCCTTATAAGACCGTTTCCCATATATATATATAATATAACAAAAAACTACCAATTCCCTACACCATGTTCCAATTTTGACAGTCACAAGTTTTTACAGACCCAATGACAGCATTTCAATGTCTAATACTGCTGTCACAGCATTAAACAGTGACTGCTGAGCGCTTCTCGGACTAAAACTGCAAGAATAATAGGAATACACCTACTCAAATTGAAAACTCCCATCACACCATACAGAACATGAATAAATGTCAAACAAACTTCACCAGGTTGAATATATTAAAGAAAACACTCACTGTTAGTCAAGTGAAAAAGGGCAACTGCATACCACCACTCATCGTCGACCATTACATTGGGGCTTTATATAAGGCTTGTAAACACTCATAAAATCCTAATTGAAGATCTCTAAGAATCCTATACACTCACCCTTCCTAAATAAGAATAAATAACAACTAAATTTGGTTAAATTAAACAAAACAAAAGGAAATAAAAGATGCTAAGTGACTGTCATCTGTGGATGCCTATGCATTCAACGGTGAATATACACCAAATCCCCACAATTCCTACATTAGACAACCAAATCCCAACCTGACAGATTACAACCTTAATCTAAGATACTAATGGAGATAAAATAGCAATTGAAGAGGCAATCCAACAAATTATGCGCAATTTTCAAAATCCGGACGATCTAGACTACTTGCATGAGAATGGCTGTGGCCCCACATGACCCACCTGATCAAAGATCAGATCCATTGGTCTTAAAGAAGACCCCCGGGAGTCGCTAGGATTGCATTTTCTGGGCCCAGGCTGGTCCACAGGACCCAGCCCAAATATCCTGCATTGTCAGGAATTTTAGAACTCAGACAGTTCCTGTAATTTCAAGAAAGACCCTGTTTTCTCTTTTTTTACCAAGACAATCCCTGATAGTATGATGGAATGCATATTTTGGACTGTTTCGGACCCAACATTGATCAAAACTTCACTGAACCCTAGCAGGCCTTCTTATGATAATTAATTTGCGCCATGCAGGCCCCAGCAAAATCAAAATAATGATAAAAAATTGCATTCCACATAATTCAGAGAAATTAGCATAGAATTTCTAAAATCAAAAGATACGTATGAAATAATTGCAATAATATACATTCTCAAATTATCACAATGATACAACAGACAGAATAGAGACACATACCTGCAGAATAGATAGAACTGAATCGACTCCATTTAATGAAGTAGCCTTAATAGGGACACCAATAACTGGTAAGGCGGTCAATGAAGCCACCATACCTACAAATTGAAGCTTCCTCAAATTAGAGCCCAACATCCATGGTAATATAATCAAGATGTTTTCAGTGCAGAAATTATTTTCAACTTGCCTGGCAAGTGAGCTGCACCACCAGCACCAGCAATGATAACCTGCACCCCTCGTCCTGCAGCAGATGAAGCAAAAGAGGACATTCTTTCAGGTGTCCGGTGTGCCGAAACTATGGTTACCTGCACATTTAGTAATACAAAGATCAGGTAACAGGATATCCAGCTAAACCAGGACGCTTTTCAACCTCTCATAGAAAGGAATTTTGCACATGTTATAAAAATATGAAAGGCAAACCTCAAAATGCACACCAAAGGCCTCCAAAACCTCCGCAGCATCCCTCATGACCCGAAGATCCGAATCAGAACCCATTATAATAGCAACACTTGGGGTTACTGCATTCAACAAAATGAATTAGGACAATATGAACTAGAGTGTTGAATACCAGATAATTTCTTCTAAATTCAAAAAGGTCATAAGTGAAAGCAAATGAAAATAAATGATCCAACAAAAAAAAGAAAGCACATCTCATTTTTTCAACAGTCAACACTATGATTGGTCCTCTAGGTCGTGACAACTCAACCAATTCTCAAAAAGGAAAAATAGGAAACAAACAAACCAAGCCCAAACAATGTGTCTTGTCCCTCTGATTTAGGAGCTGTTTCTAGGGATTGCTGATAACAAGTCCGTGGTTTGAGATGATGTTATTCAAAGCATATACCACAAGGGCATGCTTAGACCCGAATTGTACAAGATGAAAAGTTGGTGGCTGTGATCTATGTTTGGACTTGGATACAAGTATCGGGTGCAAGTGCGTATGTAAGAGTCGGATGCTTTAAACCTAAAAATGAAGGATACGCGGACACGGCATAAAAGTAACAAAAAATTGGATAAGGATACGGGGATACGGCATAGTTTACAAAAAATAAAAAAGAACTAGATTACTTGTATTCTTTGAAACTTAAAAGTTTAACTTAAAGGAAAGCCATAAAATGCAAAATTTCTTAATGTGGGCCTCGCTTAAAATATTTACAAGTTTCTACTTTCTGTTGCTTTTTTCTTTTTCTCTTTTTCAGTCAATTGGGTCGGGCCCGACATGGCCTGAAAATAGGCCCAAGGAATCACCAATTATTGTGGCACTTCAGTGTACCATAACTAAAGGAGAGACAAGGTCACATGGTGCATTTTTTTTTTAATTCAATTTATCCACCCAAGAGAGAACTGGCTTGGGAGTTGTGTGACACGTGAAGTAGGCACTGCTTTTCTCGAAGATGCCGCACAAAAAGGTATCAACTGCTTACATTTGAAAGAAAGGGGAGGGATTTGAAAGAAAGGGAAAGGATGAGAGACAGATGTGAGCTGCCGTTGCTGGTTGGTAACGGCGATGGCGAAAGGGACACTGACGGTGGTTGACGGAAAGGGCGGTCGGTGACCAACCAGATCTGTATTAGAATCCTTTTTTTTTTTTAATGTTTCTGGGTTCTGGCAATGGGGGTTTTGGGGCGCTGTGGGCAAGGACTGGGAGTGGGGTCTGCTGGGATTTTTTTTCCTATAGCTAGTGTTGAGGTTTGGGGATGCAGGCTGGATGATGGTCTGGTGACGCACTGTGGGGCAGAAACTGCCGAATCCAATTTCACATGACCATATCCCGTACGTATGCCGTACCGCATCAACGCAGGTGCGTTGG
This sequence comes from Sextonia rubra, assembly GCA_037013555.1. Classification (NCBI taxonomy): domain Eukaryota; kingdom Viridiplantae; phylum Streptophyta; class Magnoliopsida; order Laurales; family Lauraceae; genus Sextonia; species Sextonia rubra. The sequence continues at coordinate 23,499,279 of JASUAD010000006.1, forward strand.
CTTTTTTGCCTCGTCTGTATATCACATGCTATGATGTCATGACAGGTAGAGAGGTAATACCAGTGGGAAGCTGTGTCGACATGACTGGAGCAAAATTAGAATAACCCCCTTCAGTGGTAGCACGATAGACCTCGTTGCTATGATTTTGTGGTCTCTTATGGCATTATGAAATAACATGTCGTTGCTTTTGACAATAGCTACAGAATTTCTTCTTACATTGAGAAGCAATATGTCTAAATTCTTTATAGCCATAGCACTATGTTTTTACTCGTATCTCGACTCTGGGTTGGAGTCACATAAGCAATGTTAGGAGTAGTCGCTCCCCCTTTTGTTCTAATGTTACCTGAGTGATGCAACGTTGATCTTTTCCCTGAGCAATTCCCGAAGGCAATGATCCAAAAATGGGGTAGGTGAAAAACTGATTTTCATAAAACATGTGGAATAAAGGTTTTAAAACTTTTGAAAACCCCTAGAAGATCCAAAAATCATCTCATGGATCATAGCATATTGATCTAAATAATTTGAAAAGAAGAACAAGAAATGAATCTTTGTTATGGATCGCCCCCCTTTCCTTGTATCTAGATCTTTATAAATCTTCCTACGCTCTGTGAGAATGCATCTCCCCTTTGGATCTGCTAGATCTCTCCCCACTAGAAGAAACTCTTTTCGCTATTCTCTTGGTGTACCTCTCACCTTATGAGAGACTTATATAGAAAAGAATATGAGGGAGGGCAATTTAGGGTTTGGGCATGGGATCCTTTTAGGATTGGATGCCTCACCCTATATGGAAACCAAGGTTTAAAAACCCAAACTCGGGACCGACTCACCTAGGGCAGACTCCGAGTCAACTCGGCCAACTTGGGCGAGTCAGGTGGGACTCGGCCGAGTGGAGTTCCACCCACTACGCTACCCAGAAAATTGTAAGAAGAAAAGAAAAAAAAATTAAAAAACACTTTTGCGGGCCTCAGCCCAGACCTAGCCAACTGGAAAAAGATAGGAAGGGAGAAGGAAAAAAAAAAAACAAGAAGAAAAGTTAAGAAGAAGAAGACCAACATACCAGGATCCCAACACCAGCAGAGCAACATCCGGAAGAGAAAAGGGGGGAAAAGAAAAGCGAAGAAAAGAAGAAGAGGTATAGAGAAGAAGAACAGCCACCAGCAGCAGTATAGAACCAGTGGCATTGCAGCAACACTGCAGTACAGCACCAGCAGCAGAGCAGCAACTGCACCTGCAAGTCTGCAACAACAACAGAGCAGCAACAGCAGGCAGCAGCACTGATGCAGGCCAGATCCATGATTGACCAGGCCATCATAATAGGCCCCGATTGAAAGTCTACACCCGCAAGCCCAAAACATAGTAGAATTGTAGTAGGATTATATTAATAGTAATTACTTGATATTTGGCAAGTCCAGTTGGATTTGATTCCAGTTGGATCTGATTTAGGATTTCTTACCTGTTTAGAATTAAGTATTTCCTTTCTTAGAAAATTTTATAGTTATAAATAAAGGTTGTAATCTCTTCAAGAGAGATAGATTTTGATATTGAATAAAGCTTTGAGCATTGGTTCTCTATTGAGAGAGTTATTTGTCTTTGGTGAGACACCTAGACAATTTATCCTTAAGCCTTTTGGCTTGGAGATTAGCCCGTTGGCTAATCTTCTTCCCCTGCGCTGCTTCAATTGGTATCAAAGACGAAGATCCAAGTTCGGATCGCCATCTGATCGCCGATTCGAGGTAACTTCTTTCTCCCGATCACCTGCTCTCCATCGGTCATCACCCATTGTGCATCTTCCCCATCGCATCCCAGCGTCTGTCATCGTCATCTTTCTCCATTCCTTTACGGCAGAACCCACAACTTTTCCAACCCCGTTGACACCCACTGCCTCCACTGTCTCCTCCACCCCCGAGTCCCCACCCCTTCGATCCTCGCTGCTCAGCCATCCCCAACCCAACAGACACCCACAAAACATCCTCACCGGATCTTCCCCATCCCGAAATCCGCCACCGCATTACCGACCCCTCTTTTCCCTCATCCATCCATCCCCTTTCCCAGACTTCTGCTCGCTGCTCAGCAACAAAATCCCCAATCCTCACCGACCGCTCTTCCCTTCATCCTCATCATCATCGCCGATCCACCCCCCCGGACAGTTCTCCCCCACCGAACCCTTGTCCCCACACACCACCCCTAGCCGAACCCGGACACCCCAAAAAAAGCCACCACCAAATCCTGTTCCCGCTAATCCCCAACCCAGCCGAACCCTTTTCCCGCTAACCCCAACCCAGCGACCCTTTTCCTCGACCCGATCCAACCCCGCCACAGACAGAGACAACGAACCAAAAGGAGACGAACAGACCAAGCCACCCCGATCTCCATCGCCTTTCCGTTTTCTCCTCTCCATCGCCTTTCTGTTCCCTCACCGGCAACCCGACCCCCTCGCATCTCCTAAAATCCCACCGGAACCCATACACCCATCATTGCCACCAACCGGCCTTTTTACAACCCTAATCCACCATCCGAAAAACCTAATTCCCCAACCCTAATGATACCCCCCCTTCTACTGCCACCCAAATCCATTCACGAAGCCCACTGAAACTCCTCCACCAACCCTCAACCCTTTCACCCGCATCCCCCTCCAAACGAAACCCACACCAAACCAACCCATCTCTTCACCGACACCGACCAATCAGAATCGGCCCCCTCGGTTGCTGTCCACCATCCCCAAACCCAGGAAAAAAAAAAAAAAGAGGACGAGAAAGACAGGGAACAGAGAAGAAGAGAAGTAATAGAAGAAAGAGACTAGGGTAGCGTACCTGGCACCAGCATCGACGGCCGCCAACATCAACACCTTCCCTCCACCGTCCGCACCATATCCGGTCGACGCTGCAGCCACCGCCGACACCATCCGGACGCGTCATTTTCCCTGCAGCGTTGCCGTCGAAGGAAATCCTGCAGATACGCTCATCCATCCTTTCCTCTCCTCACCGTCAGCAGCGGCGGCGGCCTCCAGATCTCTGTGACCGGTGACTTCCACCGCCGCTAGGGTCTCTGTGCTTCGTGCGCCAGATCCAGATCCACCGCCATTGCCATCGGTGACCCTAAACCAGAAATCGCCGTAGCCGCAGCAAGGGAACTCTCTCCGCGACGAGACCGCCCTGCAGCAAGGGAACTCTCCATCGCCCTTCGTTTCTGCCCGCGGTAGTTTCTCTTTCCGCGACGAGACCGGTGATTTTCTTCTCTCCATCGCCTTCCTTTTCTGCATCAGCGGTGAGTTTCTGTTCTCCTGGCAGTCTCTTCTTTCTTCTCTTCCTTTTCGTTCTGCAACAGACGAGACAGCCAGGGAAAGATATTTTAGTGTTGGGCCGTACCAGTTGGGCCAACCTGCTGACCCGCCACCAGCCCACTTTGCTTCAGTCCGGGTCTGACCTGACCCAGACCTGACCCGCCTGCCTGATTCAGGCCAGACCCACAGCAGCTGCCCTGTTCAGCCCCGGCCCACTGCAGCCCAGGCCCACTCCAACTGTTCAGCCCAGGCCCACTCCAGCCCAGGCCCACTTCAAAACAAAAAAAAAAAAAAATCCTTTCTTTTTGGATTGATTGATCTCAGCCATTGCTTCTCAAAAGATGATATTTTGGTCTGATTCACGATCCATCTTCACTTGCGTATTTTTGTCTACAAGATCAAGCCATCAGGTCAGTTAATTTTGAGTATTCAGAAGATTTTGAATTTTTTACAGTAAAGTCAATATGCAAATCTTTGGACCATCTGATGAAATTCAAAGTATGTTATATGAGTATAAATATGGAGATTGGTATTTTGCACATAAGGTCTATTTTGAGCAGTTCCTCAATCTCAGACAGGCAAATTCGACAGTTTCTGAATATTTAAATCAGTTTTCGCGATTGTACCAAGTTTGTGGTTTGGAACAGAATGAGCTGCATGATATAACTCGTTTTATCAGAGGTTTGAAGCCAGACATTCTTGAGAAGATGAAACCATGTCATAGTGTTCATGAAGCATACAAAGAAGCCATTCATATTGAGCACATGCTTCAATGGTCTCACCTGCAACAAGTCAAGCCTAAGCAAGAACATTCTCCACAACGAACGAAAGATCATCTGATGGGAACAAAATTTGAAGGTAAAGATACTCACACCGTTGTCATTCGCAGACTTTTCACCACCAATGAAAAGGAAGACAATGAGTGGAAACAGACTATGATATTCCGGACGCGAGTAAGGTGTGAAGATCGATTAACTAATTTAGTTATTGATCATGGCAGTACTATCAATTTTGTGGCACAATATGTTATTGACAAACTCAATTGGCCTACAGAGACTCTTTCAATGCCTTACGAAGTTCCATGGTCTAATGCTTCTGTCATTACTGTAACTCACAGATGTTTAGTATCTTTCAAGATTGGTGTATATGAAGATAAAATTTGGTGTGATGTAATTCCCATGAATATCACTCATATTCTTTTGGGACAACCATGGCTTCTTAATCGGAAAGTGCAATATGACAAAGAAGAATATTTATTCTTTCTATTGGAAAGGACAATATGTTGACCTTGTTCCATTACAATCAACAACATCTTCATTTACCTCATCACCATCAATTGAAGAGTCACAAGATGAACACAGGGAAGACACAAATTCCACCGACGATGTTGAAAAGCCCATTCATGGAAAGAAAGATCTTATTGTAACTTCAAATGAGAAGCAAGAGATAAAGCAAGATGATGTACAAGCAGACAGTAATTATCCAATGGATCTGATTGTCACATCGGGTGACAAATCAATTACCCCAGTGGTTTCGCAAGAAGATATGTCCACATTAATTGACGTGTACCATGTTGATTTCATCTTCAGAGATCAACTAATGTTAATCAACAATTATGCTATCTTATTACAGAGTCTACTATTAAAGCATATAATGGTCAGATCACACTGTCAATGCAACCATCAACAGACACATCGCCTCCAACCTACTTCTGAGTGGAATAGAAGATTCGATCCAGCTTTCAAGGCATATTATCAACCTAATGCTCAATCTGCAACACGGAAGTTTGTTCGAATGATTTTCGACCCAGGTGGATATTTACAGAACTCGAGGACGAGTTCTCTTCCAAGCGGGGGAGAACTGATGCAGGCCAGATCCATGATTGACCAGGCCATCATAATAGGCCCCGATTGAAAGTCTACACCCGCAAGCCCAAAACATAGTAGAATTGTAGTAGGATTATATTAATAGTAATTACTTGATATTTGGCAAGTCCAGTTGGATTTGATTCCAGTTGGATCTGATTTAGGATTTCTTACCTGTTTAGAATTAAGTATTTCCTTTCTTAGAAAATTTTATAGTTATAAATAAAGGTTGTAATCTCTTCAAGAGAGATAGATTTTGATATTGAATAAAGCTTTGAGCATTGGTTCTCTATTGAGAGAGTTATTTGTCTTTGGTGAGACACCTAGACAATTTATCCCTAAGCCTTTTGGCTTGGAGATTAGCCCGTTGGCTAATCTTCTTCCCCTGCGCTGCTTCAAGCACTTTACCTGCAACAACAACAGAGCAGCAACAGCAGGCAGCAACACTTTACCTGCAACAACAGCAGCAGTGTAGCAGCACTGCAATAGGCCAGCACCACTGCAGCAGCCAGCAACCCTCTCTCTCTTTCTCTAGTTGAAAGAGGAAACCTTTCCCATCCCCTTTTCTTCCATCCGTGCTCAAAAACCTTCCCCTTTTCACCTTTATAATGCTCTCTCTCCCCCTCTCTTATTTAAAGTAACTTCACAAAAGAAACACCCTTTATTTATTTAATTTTTAATTTTTCACTTGAGTCGAGTCCGAGTCACTTGGACTTGACTCGAACTTGGCCGAGTTTTAAAACCATGATGGAAACTCATTAGATTTTCTCAATACTCATTTCCTTTCCCACTTATTCTCCTCCTTTAGTTTCTTCAGTTGGAACAGAATTGTAGGAAAGTTTTAGTACTCCACAATTGGAAACCTAGATATTTTTCATAGAAGAATACAACAATTTCCATAAATAGTATAATCAATCACTAAGGACACCCAAAGAATAGGACAATATTTCCTTTGAAATTAATTCCAATGATGTGAGGTCCACGAGATAAATATATTTTAATTTTTATATAACATCTCATGCGACATAAAATATGGGTCCCATCGTGGATTAACTTCAATTCACTACTATACGTAGTGCATCTCATGCAACTAATGATTAAAATATCTTATGCTTGATATGAAGAGAATAAATATCGAGCATTCTTAACATATAAGCGTCCCAAATTGCTTAGGGATATTCCATTCTGCCCCTACCCAAAGCCCAAGACGTTGACCCGAACTTAATGGAAATCAGAGTTGTAAGTGACATAAGATAGCTGAACTCCCAATCAGAATGCTTGCCACTAATGGATCCCTTCCACATATCATTTCAATTCAGTTAGTCTTACTTTTATCATTCTAACTACAATATCCCTCATGGGCATTTGGGAACCAAGTTATTGTCTAACTTATAGCCACAGAGAATGCCATTGGCATCTCTAGAAGCAATCAGTCATTGCTTTTTGAGAAACTCTTTCTCATAAATCATTAGATCAAATCAAAACAACTTAATACATAATTATAAATTTATATATTACAAAATACATATACCAAGTAAACATTCAATTAAACAACCCGCAGGCTTTGCTTAAAAGCAGTAGACTGATCTTATCTAAATATTGGATATTCTCCTATTTACATAGGCAGGGAATCCTTGTTGAATACTTGTCATTACTCAAGTAGATCACCACCATCAAATTATCACCGTTTCATGGTCCTGTTAATGTTGGGCCCACCAAAGTATAAGTAAAACAATTGGATCACTACTTAGCAATAGGTAAGCTCCTCATGTCAAAGGATAAACTAAATGACCTTTGTGAAAGACATCCCCTTTGATAGTAAATTTAATTGGAAGTTTATCACATGCAATCCATCAGTGTAAAATTAAGCGCCCAAGCATAGTCTCTACTAAAATTCCCCAGGAATTGACTCTCGCATATTTGAGACCATGCTAGTAGCTTTGGCAGCCATATAAAATAAGTATCCAGCTTCGTCCATAGCTGTGACGTTTTGAGAAACAAGAAACCAATAGATTAGTTTTCTCGAGAGAGCTAGGTTGCAAAACTCTTGATCAGCCTATAGTACTCCTATGGACCTTGATGGTATCTCATACCTCATTGAGAATCTCTTGCTCCAGCAATAAAAACTGGCAGAGTAGCACCGATAGGGGATAAAATTAGAGGAACCCAGTTGAGATAGTTTGGGCACGTCGAACGCAGGCTAGTAACAGCGCTAGTGAGGAAAAGTTTGGCTATGGATGGCCCACCAAGGCAAAGGAGTATGCCGAAAAAGGCGTGGATGAAGGTAGTAAAATTATATTTGAAAAAGTTCAACTTATCTAAGGATTTGGCTGAGGATAGATTGGAATGGAGAAATAAAAATTCATGTAGTCAAACCCAACATAGTTGGGGCAAGACTTTGATGATGATGTCCAAACTTAGTGGAGTCTGTAGTTTTACCCATGGTCCCATCAATATGTCCCAAACGATCTTTTCCAATAACAAAATCCAAAGCTGGAAACTTAGTGGATTACCTGTGTCTATGGCTAGGCCGGCTATTCAATGACCATATGATTGGGATACCTTTGAACTAGAAGTAGATGGTTTTATTTGGAGGGATTAGGCACCTTTGATGGACTGTTTGTATGGACGTTGGACTGATGATATTGCGTTGTTACATGGCATTCTTTGATGGTTTGATGAGTGGATAGCTTGTTTGATGGTTTGGACGGATGATTGGTTTTGTTGGTTGATGGATGGATTGAACCTTGCTTGGATTTGATACCCTTGTGCACGCAAAGAGAGCCTAGCTACACAAAGCCCCTCTTATTTGGTTCTTGAGTCAGGCACTAACATCCACTTGGTTGAGGAGCTTAGCCATAGGCTAATCCCCCTTGGTAAGAGCTAACAATGATTTGCCATCTAAATGGTATTCTTTGAGATGGATGTACGCCACCAGGTACCCCCACTTTGACACATACACTTGCACAGGACCAAAACGTTGGTTGATAGATTCCAGTAACATCGTTTTGGCTGGGCTATGATCCCATGCATCCCCTCCACAACTCTTACGTAGTGCTCTAGGACAGTGTCATAATTTCCCACGGTACTAGCATGTCGCCCATTTTATGGATGGATGGATCAGGTTGTTATGCACTGTTGGCTCATATTGGATTTATAACTTTGCATTACATAGCTTCCTCTTGTCATTCTATTGATCATATTTGTCATCATTATTCTATTGATCATTATTCCATTTGCTGCAGTAGTCAGGTCCTTTAGGATCTGATCCTATTTTATAACGTTGGTGTTGTAGGCAGAGAGCCCATTACCGGTTCCCTGGAGGTGGATACGTTCGAGAAGACTACAGCAGTGGCTGATTTTGTTTGGGTTGCTGGTGATGAGGCTTAGAATTCTGTTCCTGGAGGACTTGATATTGTTTTGTGGAAAGGTAGTGCTTTTGTAGTGAGATGATTGATGTAATAAAAATGTAGCAACTGCGAGGAATACCTGAATATTTTTGTATGACCTAAGCTGCCACTATTAATTCACTATATTGATGTTGCAGTACCCATAGGTGAGGATCATGCTTGATTGCTTCTGCTAATTTCATACAAATGCTTCCGCTTAAATGTTATGTACTGGAATGTTTGAAAAGTTTTAAATTGAACCTCACTGTGGACTATGACCATGGATGTCCGCTTCATCAAAGTCGGATTTCCATCCTTTTTCAAGACCTGAGTCTGGGGGTGTGACACCATCCCTTTTGTTCGGCACCCAAATCCAAAACCCTCCAAACCTGCTGACAACACCTCTGCTTGCTGACACCACCTTTGCTCCTTCACCCCTCCAAAAAGCCCCCACCTGTAATGTCCAGGGTGAGCAAAAAGGGGGTCCATAACCTTTGGTTTGAATAATTTTGTTATGATGTGGTTCATTGACCTTGATGAGTGGGCCCTAGCATAAGTAAAAGTAACTGCTTAAAGAAAAGGGCCTTGGTTACGTTGTTGTCATATTGTTAGTCTACATGGAATGGGATCCAACCTTGTAGTTTTTTCCCAACTATAACCCAAAAAGAGAGTTCACATATGACTCTTTGTAGGAATTCTTTCTTGCGCAAACTCCTTGGAGGATTTTCCTTGTATGCAAGAGACTCCATGGGACTCCAACTAATGCCTATATCTATAAATATCTCTATAGTCTCCTTGGAAATCCATAAAGCTGTCGAATTTATTTTTGAGAAAGAAAGGAAGAACTAAAGAAGAAAGCTTATGGATTCTAGGGTTACGAGAGAAATACGTTAACGAAGAATAAGGTGGCCAGTCGGGTAACAATTGACGGATGTCCTCTCGACCAAACATCGTGAACGTCTATAGGAGGTGAGTGGGTTTCCTATATTATCCAAATAAACGAAATTCCAGATCATGAGAGATTTGCTTGAGGCTTATTTTTCAGAAACCATATTCTAATGACTGAAATTATGTGTTTTTCATTTTCCCGTGCTGTACTGTTGTCCTGCTATTATTCTCTTACACAGATGAATTGATTAACTTTAATGAGGCCTGTACTGTACCTAATGGGGGATACGAATCTTGCTGGTTTGTTTATTTAATTCTGTAAGAGTGTTTAGGGCCCAATCGAGAGGGATTCCTCTTCCATATACAGGTGCTACAGTGCTGGCAACACAGAAAAAAATATCAGTTGAGGTCTAGATTCAATTCTTTATGAGTTGATTTCCGGTAAATCACTATATTACCAACAGTCGAATGTTAAAGAAGCTTACCCAATTGGAGTTTTCCTGATTTGAAGAAGAAAACAGGATCGGAACCCAATCTTCCCCAGTTCAGGTTGTCTGGGACAGAGATTTTGGCATGGGGTTGTGGGCCCAGGTGAGCCACCTGATGGGTAATCCACTCCATGGATCTGAAGCTAGATCCATGGGCAATCTTAGTGATGTGGGGCCCCTAATGAATGGGCCATGTTTGAACCCTCATCCAGTAGCCCAAAAACTATGGGTGTGATTTGTTTTTTTAACGAAAGTATGCTCTCCTAAGTTTTGGGATTTCTAAAATTTAGCGCATAAGTCCTACATCTTAGGGTAATTACAAAAAGGTCCTCAAAATCTTTAATAATTTAGATTCTCATGAGATATAGCACAGGGATACTATGATTTCTTTATGTGGGTTACTTCTCTAATTTAAAGGTATGATGTAGAACTTTTGAAAACCATACAGAATGTATAAATAAGTAATAGGTGCGGCCACCTCTACATTAATCATTACCAGTTGTGAAAGGAAGTGGGCAACGATAAATGGGTTTAGTGTATGAGGCTAGGCATATGTAATTAATGGACATAAAGGTATTTTTATGCATGGTTTTACTATGTGAAAATCATGTTTAAAGGAATTGAATATGCTCTGAACTACTAGCACGGTACAAATGAGTGGTTTTGTACTCAGGTCTGAGATTATAATATTTGGATCATGAGATCCAGTTGCAATGGTTGCTGAATGCACATGAATTGTGGATTACACGACGTGGAGGTCCAGGAGAAAGTGGGTCCTATGGGACACCAGTTGATGGGATGTATGAGTGGCATCTTGGGGTACGTGTGGTGCCAAATGGCAAGATGATGTACACTAGGTGCAAGGATGTAGTTCAGAGATGTGTCATGAGATGGATTTATGACTGAATTTTTATATTGATTAAAATATTTAATGCTTATTACTGCTTTATTTAATGTGAGGCTCCATACATTATATGTTGATGCATGCCAGGGTAGAGATTTCATTTACCAATTTATACTGATGTTGGATTGCCCCCTTCAAGTAATAGAGTTGCGGGTGGACCGGAGAATGACGAAGATTAGCCCATAGTGTTTGGCATGTGTGGCTGAGGAGAGCGTTACATCATTATTTAGAAATTTAGAGAAATGAATAATAGTGAATATGTTACTGATTTCCTAGTTAACTTGAAAACTTTTTTTTATAGGAATTGTTAGACACTTGAAACTCCATTCGTTGATTATTTATTTGGTTTAACTATTAGAAAGACAAATTTAATATATGATGCTTATGCCGTATGTGTTGTGTTTGATTTAAACATGTATGCATTATAGCTCAGATTCCAACAGGGCCCCGGAATTTAGGCCATCACACCACCTTTCAAAACCCTCCATTGAAAAAATCAAATAAAAACAGAGAGGAGAGAGAAAGAGAGAGTAGCAAAGAAGGAAAAAACCAAACAAAAGTCCGTACCTAGTTGGAAACCGTAAACACTCCAGCCTCCTCATCCCAGCCTCCATCGACTTGCATCATCATCCTCGTCATCTTCAGTGCCTATGTCCTTGCCTCACACCACCAGCTCCACTCTAGCCATCTCCTTCCTCTCGAAGTCCAACAGCAACAAATAAAAAAAAGGGCTTGAGTTCACATCTTAGTTCAACAGATCAGCAGCACACATGTCAAAATTGAAGAGGGCTTCCCCACTGTCACACATGTCCCACTTCAAGTGACACAAACAAGTCCTTTGTACTCGGCTTAAGTTCAGGTCTTAGTTTGACCCATCAATGTCATCAAGGAAGAAAACAAAAACAAAAAAATTTTGCGCTAATCACGTTAGTTAGTCCATCTTTTAAAGGCAAAATCATCAAGGAAGAAAACAAAAAGAAAAAAAAATTGCGCAAATCACATCAGTCCATCTTTTAAAGGCAATTAAATTTTGCTATCCTTGTACCAAGTCATCATGAGAATTTTTGGACACTCAATTGAAATTCAAATACAAATATGAAATTGGTATTTTAAGAAGGAATTCTATTTTGAACAATTTCTTAACTTCAAGCAAGGAAACTTGATGGTTGGTGAATATACTCGCCGTTTTCAAGAGTTGCAAGATATATGCAAACTAAAGGCGGATGAGATACTGATTTGGTTCATTATATCAAAGGCTTGAGACTAGACATCTTGGAGAATATGATTTCTCCCGAAACTAATCAAGAGGCATACTTAGCAGCATTCTGTGCTAAGCGAATGCTTAGACAATCTCACATGCAACAATGCGCGTCTCAACAAAGACCAAGGGCTCATGTTCTGGAGACACTTTTTGCCAGAGAAGATAATCTTATGCTTATCATTCATTGACCACTTAATACAAATGAGCAGGCAGAAGAAGAATGGAGACTAACTAAGAAATTCCACATGTGGGCAAGAGTCGAACACAAGTCCAATAATTTGATTCTTGACAATGGTAGTCCAATAAATTTTGTCACACAGCAGGTTATTGAAAAAATTCATTTGCAAACAAAGAAGTTGTTCAAAATGGTTATGTCAACCCTGTGACTCATAAAAGTTTGGTACCTTTCAAGATTGGCCATTAATGAGGACAAGATTTGGTGTGATGTGATCCATATGAATATTGATTATATTATTTTTGGATGACCACGGCTTTTTTTATTGAAAAGTGAACAATGATAAAGCAAACATATATACCATTTCGTGGGAAGGAAATGGATTAGGCTTCTTCCAATGAAATCAATAGCCTCATCTTCATCTACACCATCACCTTCAACCGAAGAACCACAAGAATCATAGAAAGAGCAAAAAAGAAGGAATAGAAAACATGATTGCACCAAAAGTATAGTCAGAAGACATCAAGGATGGCATCAAAGAGCAAGTTCATGACAATACTGATTTTGTGGGCACAAATAAAATTGATCAAGGCAATGTCAACCAAGAGTTGCAAATGGTTGAGGAAGAACAAGGACAAGTAGACATTGAAGACTCTGATCAAGTTAGGAAGGATATTGAACATCCGGGAGATCTGATTGTAACACCAATTTCAAAAAATCCAATTAGGTCATCGGAAATCAAATCAATTGGTCTAGTGGTTTCCCAAGAAGATCAAGTTGTTGAAACCCCCCATGTTAACTTCATCTTCGAGGATCAAATATGGATATTATAAAGCCAACAATTGAAGCATCTACAAGTCAAATCACACATTCAAGCTAAATTCATACTTCAGAAGAAGATATACTTCCAATGTCCTTTTACATGGAAGAAAATACCACATCAACCTTCCAAGCAATGTCATGCAATGCAAATCAAAAGAAAAGAAAGAAGTCTGTGTGATTGATTTTCAACCTAGAAGAACAATTCCTGAACTTGCAATCGAATTCTCTCTTACATTTCTCAAACTAGAAACTCGCCAAAGTTGATTTTTTTTGCAAGGCAACTCACTAATGTTGTGTTTTTTCCAAGTTGGGGAGAATCAATGCAGGCTAGACCATGGGTCGGCAAATCAAGTAGGCCAGTCCATTGGCCCAACAGGACATCCAGTTGTTTAGGAGCCTTATTAAATAGTTTGATTTTATTAGGTTAATATTAGTCAGTTTCCAAATTTTACTTAGGATGTCTTGTTTGCTAAGAACAACTCTACTTCTCTACATATAGTTAAGTACCCCATTGTAGTTGCTTTTCTTTATTCCAGTTAATGAAGGAATTCTAAGTTTCTCTCCAATTATGGTGTGTATTATGATTGTGCCTTAGGGCTGGAATCATCTTTGGATTCAATCAATCCCTCGGGTGAGTGGCCTCTCTCTCTGATCGAGGATCCGGCGCTGCGCTAGGATATAATATCATCATCATCATCATTAAAGCGTTATCCCAACCATATTGGGGTCGGCTACATGAATTCTTTTTCTCAATTCCATTTTATTTTGAGCCAAATCCTTCGATATGTTAAACTTCTTCAAATCTGAATTAATGACTTCCATCAATGTTTTCTTCGGCCTACCCCTACCTCTTAACGGGCCATCCACCTGTATAGCTAAACTTTTTCTCACCGGTCCATTATTGGCCTACGCTCAACATGCCCAAACTATTTTAAACGGGTTTCTCTAATCTTATCCTTTATTGATGCTACCCCTAAATGTTCTCGAAAGCGCTCATTTCTAATTTTATCTTTCCTAGTTTTACCACACATTCACCTAAGCACTCTCATTTTCACTACATCCATCTTATGAATATCCGTCTTCTTAATTGGCCAACATTCTGCTCCATATGTCATAGCTGGTCTAACCACTGTCCTGTAAAATTTGCCCTTCAATTTCGTTGGCATCCGTCTGTCACAAAGCACTCCAGAAGCTAGTCTCCACTTCAGCCATCTAGCTTTTATCATATACTCCACATCTTCGTCAATCTCTCCATCCTTACTAATCATCGAGCCTAGGTACCGAAAAGAATCTCTACGTGGTATATCATGGGTTTCAATTTTGACAGTGCTTTCAACACTTTGTATATGTCCACTGAAGTTGCAATCCATATATTCTGTCTTTGTATTACTTATTTTAAAGCCTCTTGATTCTAATGCCCCCCGCCATCTCTCAAGCTTTGCATTTACACCCTTTCTTGATTCATCCACCAATACTATATCATCTGTGAACAACATACACCATGGTACTTCTTCTTGAATATGCACAGTTAACTCATCCATAATTAATGCAAAGAGATAAGGGCTTAAGGATGATCCCTGATGTAAGCCTATGGTCATGGGAAATCCGCTCGTTTCTCCACATGTGGTTTTCACATTTGTTATTGCACCTTCGTACATATCCTTTAAAATTTCAATGTAACCTCTTGGGACATTCCCTTTCTTTAAGACCCACCAAATTAAATTCCTCAGTACCCTATCATAGGCTTTTTCCAAATCGATAAAGACCATATGTAGATTTTTCCTCTTTGCTCGGTATTTTTCCATTAATTGCCTAAGTGAAAAGATAGCTTCCATAGTTGATCTCCCTGGCATAAAACCAAATTGATTTTCCGAAATCTTAGTCTTTTTTCTCAGTCTTTGCTCTATTATTCTCTCCCATAACTTCATAGTGTGACTCATAAGTTTAATCCCTCGATAGTTGGTACAATTTTGTATATCTTATTTATTCTTATATATAGGTACTACAATGCTTCTTCTACATTCATCTGGCATTTTCTTTGTCACAAGTATCTTATTGAATAGTCTACATAACCAACTCACCCTAACCTCTCCTAAGCATTTCCATACCTTTATCGGAATACCATCTAAGCTTGTTTCCTTTCTTGTCTTCATTCGCTTCAATGCTTCCTTCACTTCCACCCCTCTAATTCTACAGATAAAAGTATAATCTAGTGATGAAGTATTCTCCTTAACTCTTGTATCGCCCAAATGTTCTTCATTTAGAATTTTGCTAAAATATTCCTTCCACCTTTCTTTAATATCGTTGTCCTTCACCAGAATATTTTTCTCATTTTCCTTGATACATTTGACGTGATCTAAGTCCCTACTTTTCTTTTCTCTTATTTTTGCAAGCTTAAAAATATCCTTTTCTCCTTCTCTTGTTCCCAACCTATTATAGAGGTCATCGTATGCTTTGAACTTTGCACTACTTACCACTTTCTTAGCTTCTTTTTTTGCCTTCTTATACAGTTCAAAATTTTCCATACTCTTAGTCCCCTGCCAAACTTTATAGCAATGTCTTTTCTGTCGAATAACTTCCTGAACCTCCACACTCCACCACCATGTTTCTTTATTAATGTCTCTTTCCTTTTGATTCTCCAAGTACCTCCTTTGTTACATTCCTAATGCAATTAACCATTTGATTCCACATTACTATAGTTTCTTCTTTAATATTCCATTCTTCCTTTTCAATCATTTTGTCCTCAAATATATTTGCTCTTTCTCCCTTCAAATCTCTCCACCTTGTTTTAAGGTCCATTTTGTTTACTACCGCTCTCTTTCTACTTCTAATACAAATATCTAAAACTCTGAGCCTATGTTGCGTAGTCAAACTCTCTCCTGGGATAACCTTGCAATCTTTACACGCCAATCGGTCCTGTTTTACCCCCATTTTTATAGGTAATTAAATGCGCATCTCTCTTTTTAAAGTAAGTATTTGCTACTACAAGATCAAATGCCACTGCAAAGTCCAGTATAGTATTTCCGAATTCATTTTTTCCTCCAAATCCTTGCCCTCCATGCACTCTCTCATATCATCTATTATCTCTTCCTATATGCCCGTTTAAATCCCCTCCAAGGAAAATCTTATTACTATTTGGGATTTCTCACATTAAATCATCCATCTCCTCCCAAAATTGTCTTTTCACACTTTCCTCTAGTCCTACTTGGGGAGGATATGCACTAATGATAAGAATTATGTCTTCCTATAGCACTAGTTTAATTGCTATAATTCTATCACCAAACCTCTTTACCCTCACAATTTTCTCTTTCAAATCCTTATCTACAGCTATACCCACTCCATTTCTTGTATTACTCTTTCCTGCATAAAAAAGCTTATACCCATCCGTGAGCTCTTTAGCGTTATTCCCTTTCCACCTTGTCTCCTGTATACAAGCCACACAAATTCTTCTTCTTTTCATTACCTCAACTAACTCCATACTCTTGCCTATCAAGGTTCCTATATTCCAAGTAGCAAGTCTAATTTTCCTATTCCTCCCCTTCTTCTCATAGACTAACTTCTTTAACCGCAATAGCCCAAAGTCATGCGATAGCCCTTGCACACTTTTTACTGCAGCCAGGCGACGCTGCAATGCGTTGCTTAAAGCGGGAAACGCCCTAGCCTTATCATGAAATATTATTTTCTCAGAATTCATATTTGAGTTGTGACAAAGTTTTACGCTGGCTGTCAACCTACCTAACGCAACCCTCCTCCTTTACCCGGGCTTGGGACCGGCAACAAAAACTGGCGGAGTTGCTAGGATATAATATCTAGTCTTCAAATTATATAACAAAATCTTTAAATCTTCTTCCCAAACACTCACTCTAGGCAGTAATCTGATCTTTTAGGCTTCTGGCATTCGGTTCAAGTATTTAGGGATCAACGTTCATCCCTGCATAAGAATCCATCCATACAATTTATTTTCTTTTACATAATGATTTAATCCTGACATGAAATATAAATCAATGAATAAAATAGGAACAGTGATCATCTGAAGTAGCAGGTACTTGAAATAGATGGACTACATAATGCTTCACTATTCTAACCTTGAGACTCCATAGTAGCAAAAACTCAGCTATAACTCCAGAAAAAGAAGAAAAAAATATAACCAAACCATACTACCTGATGGGAACAAATACCTGGATCATTTTTAAATTTCTGATGGAGTGAGAAAAATCAGATAAGGAAGAGAGAAGTAACCACTTGTGCAGGAGCATTACCTCCCAAACTTTTTCCATCCAACATCAAGTCTAGGCGTGCTTTCACAGCAGGCATCGAAGGGCCCACAATTGTGATATGACCCATTTTGCGTAGCTTTCGCATCTCTACAAGATCATTGGAAATAACAACAATTAAAATGCAAAGCAGAAACACTTTCATGCTAATACTGTCATAACTGCAAACAGAAGATATATAAACTAACCTGGTTTGTCATACCAATGAACAGTTGCCCCTGGAATCTTCAGAGCACTTCCCATCAGTCGATGAGCTAAATGAAAGCCCAACTCCCCCTAAAAGCATATCAGTCACGACAAAATGGTAGCTCTCCTTTAAGCTTCTTTACAATTAAGGCTTCTTTAATTATATAACTATGCACATTAAGGAAAGATGACATAGCAGATGCCAACTCTGAGCATTTCTAAAGATAAATGAAACAGTAGGTTTTTTTTTTTTTTTTGAATGGTTGATTTCATGAAACAGTAGGTGTTAAAACTGAAATTTCTAATCCAATTCCAAATGCATTGCGGTGGGCAGCAACATAATCTATCTATCTTAACAGAAGAAACTTGGCAGAATGACGGGTGAAGAAAGATACAACAATTGCAGTCCATGAAGCAAAAATTAATAAAAACATTACTTGTCAAAAAGTACATAGGTGTTTTTCTTTACCATGGCAAACAATGATCTAACAGCTCATACCTGACCAAAAGAAAAGGTACATCAATAAAATCATTATGCAAAAAGAAAAAAAAAACAGGTCTAATGTAGAGGACCCCGTTCCTATCTTGATAACTAGAGTACAGGGTTCACTCAAAATCCAATTATATTATATGATATATATACATATAATAATAATAATAATAATATATTAACATCATTCTAAAACAGTATGTATCAATGTGTATTTACTGTTAAAAAAAATCAGTGTGGATTTAGCCCAGGATAGACCAGAATGGAAAAATAGAATTCATGTAGGTGAACCCATATGTTCGGACAAGGCTATGATGATGATGATCGTATAAATAAATATGAAGTAAATGAAACAGACTATATACAAATATAGTGTCATGCTATGCTATGGACGGTCTCAGGGACCTCCATGCAGACGGCCTTGTGGGGCTCACTTGTGGTGTGTGGGCCCTATGGTTAGAGCTTGCATGGAGTGCTAAAACACATGTCCATAGACACTTCAACACGTCCCCGCAAAGACTTCGACACAAGGATGCACCTTCATGGAATAGAAGAGCACAATAATTCTATTCAATAATCTAAGAGAAATAATTTGCTACAATGTATTATAAATAGCAAAAGCAAACTTAGGGTCTAAGAAAACCAAATCCAATAATAGAAACTATCCTAATCAGCTCTTTCAACAAACTTAGAAGCCTACTAATAAAATAAAATATCCCTAAAATATCTTGGGTGAGATCACTTGTGGGCCCATTCTGTACCTCAGACATAAAATTGGCAATGTTCCTATGCATGCACCTCTCACCGTATTATGGCGAGGTAGCTTGATGGGGCGCACCTGAAGCTCCACTGATCATGGGACCAGGGCGATGGAAAGAGCGATCTTCGGTGGACCCAAATATCAAGTATGGGGTCAACCCCATGCCTCTAACCCCTTTCATCCATGGCCCACAATTTTAACAACTTCATATTAAAGAGAAAAAAATTAACCCTCAATCCAATGGTCAGGTTTATTCGGATCAGTGAAAGCTCGAAAGATCCAGAGTGATTTTTTCTTATTGGTGGCCCCCGGCATGACACCTCTCACTGTGGTATGCATATGAAAATTTCTTATATATAATTATCATATTGTAGTTGTTCTGTCAATGAGACCCCATAGTTCCATTTCTTTGACAAACATGCAGAACTGAAGTTCCCATGAGCAATATTTCTTCCCAATAAATTAAACAGGAAGCATTTTAGATTTTTCAGTTTTATGATCAGTAAGGTTAGTCAAACAGCACAGGATATCAAAAATGTAGGGGAAAATGGAACCCGGGCGACCTCAACTTTTGGGGAAGATTCTCCATATCATGTTTTAAACCAAATTTAATTCTAAATCAGCCCACCAAAATACATGAGGATAGCACTTTAATCTACCTCAAGCAACTGATTTGACTTGATTGGGGAATCAAAAGAGGGACTTCCAACAGTGATGCAGCCCAAGGGCTAGGGCTGCGTGGAGGTGCCTAAGCACGTGTCCAACGACACTTCGATGGTCACAAAGACTTCAAATCACACGAGGAAACACCTCTGGGAAAAACCCAAATCTATTAATCAATCAAAATCTCTCTGAGAAGTTCTTCTCTACAAAGCCATATATATAGTTAATAAGCAAAAAAAACCCTAGGCTAAAAAAGAAACTTTCCTAATAATAATAATAATAATCCTAATCTAATTAGAAGAGGGGCTGAGAGGCGGCTGGGCCCTAGACTGCATCATCCTCCCCGGGTTGAAAGAAGAGTTCGTCGTCGAACTCGATGCTGCTTCGGATTGCCAGTGTAAATGTGTTGAACATGAAGGACATCCTTTGTGGCAGCTTTCCAGGAATTTTTCTTTGGTGGTTGTGGTTTCTCAGGATGAAGAGTAACTTGCTGTCCACCATGCATGAATGTATAGGTGGTGTCGCGCATACCATGAGTCCCATTCTTGTCATACATCCAAGGACGGCCCAATAAGATATCACCACTATCCATAGGTAGCACATCACACTGGATTATATCTGTGTAAGTC
Source organism: Sextonia rubra (assembly GCA_037013555.1). Classification (NCBI taxonomy): domain Eukaryota; kingdom Viridiplantae; phylum Streptophyta; class Magnoliopsida; order Laurales; family Lauraceae; genus Sextonia; species Sextonia rubra. The sequence goes on from JASUAD010000006.1 coordinate 23,519,353, forward strand.
TCACCAATAGCAAAAGTAACTTTGCAAGTATGTCGAACATGCGCTCGATCACCATTCATTAGCCATTTGACAAAATAAGGACGGTTATGCTTATAAACCTTCAATTGAAGGCGATCAACAAGAGCCTGGGAGATGAGATTTTCACAACTTCCACTGTCAATAACAACTGTGCAGTTTTGTCCCTGAATCATTCCTGTGGAACGGAAAATATTTTTGCGCAACCACTTATGCTCAACAGTTGGTGAAGCATCCTTGAGGATAATAAGAGCATCATCTGGGGGCTCTGCATCAGTGAAGTCAATATCCGCAGTGTCAATATCCTTGGAATTGTCAATATCCTTAGGATTAGTGTCAATATCATCTCGGATATTATTATCAGCACCTTCAATCTCAATTAGATGTATTAGCTTTGGACAATCTGCGGCGCGATGCCCGTGCTGGTGACAATGGAAACAAACCATCTTATTTTGACCTTCAGTCCTAGCAAAAATCTGTCCATTGGATTTAGCTTCTTGTAAAGGGAAATTCTTTGGCTGAGCCCATTTGGATTTTTGTACTTGATGATTTGCAATTCCCTCAGCCTTGACAGCATGTTGGATGAGTTCATCGACATTATCAAAATGTTGGAAGGCAAGGATATGCTGAATGTCTAGTCTCAATCCATTGAAAAATCTATCAACTACCACATCATCATCTTCATTCAAACCACAACGAGCTTGCAGAGTTAAAAATTCCTCAGAATATTCAACAACTGACTTGGACCGTTGTTTCAAGTTTTGAAAACTGGAACGGAGATCTCTTGTATAGTTGACAGGGAGGAATTTTTGTTTCAAAATATTTTTCATCTCAGTCCATGTATCAACAGGGTCCATGTTCTGATTCCTCCGTTTTCTTTGCAATTCAGCCCACCAAGTTGCAGCATAATTACGAAATCTAGTAGCAATCAGTGTGACTTTATTGTGCTCAGTCATTGGCTTATGTGCGAAAATATTTTCCACGCACACTAACCAATCCATAAATTCAGCGGGCTGTAATTTTCCATCATATTCAGGAATCACAATTTTTATCCCGAATTCTCGATCAGGATTATTGACTGGTGGATCCCGTGGATTCCGAATATGTGCACCATCTTCACGGTGGGGATGCACACGTTGATGATTTTCTAAATTTGTCACTCGAATATCCAATTGGTGCAGGGTGGTGTGCATGCCATCAACTTTTGCAGATAATTCTCTAATGGCAGTCGCCAAATCTTCAAGTGAAGAAGATGAAGATTCAGCATCCACTTGCTTCTTTGGAGGCATTTTTTTTTTTAAATGCAAAATTGAATCTGACTGACCTGATGTGTAGATCGATTCTCCAGGAACACAGTACTTTCTGATGTCAGATGGCTGCAATAGAATATTTCCGATATCAAGTGACTGAATATTGCAAATAAGTTGCAGCACTTGGGCAAATAAGTTGCAGCACTTGGGTCGAATGGAGCTGTCTGGACCCAATAACGGCCTGAATGGAATATCAGCCCAAAAGGCTCGTCACGCACGTGTCACAGTCACGTGTGACGCTTTCGTTAAAACCCACAGAAACGCTTGCTACCTGTTGACGAGAAGAAGACGCTTGCTACCTGATCTGCTACCTGCTGACGAGAAGAAGGGCTGGAGATGGCGACGACTGCGTTGGCGACGATAACAGCGAACGGAGAACAGCGAACGGCAGAGGCTGGAGACAGGGCGATCGTTGGCGACGTCTGCGGAGGATGCGAGACTGCAGCGACGAGCCAATGGCGGTGAGGCCAGACTGCAGCGACGAGCCGATGCCGGTGACGCTGGAGTTGCGAAGGCGGCAATGACTTCCACAGAGGGCAAACGGCAGCGGACGGTGATTGCGCAGTAAGATCCAGGTACACTGCTCTCTCTCTGTCTCTGTCTCTCTGTCTCTCTCTCGCGGCGCTGCTTGTGCTCTTTTTTTTTTTGTTTTGTTTCGGCTCCTGCGCCTCTCTCTGCGGCGTCTTGATAAGGATCGGGGGTGGGAAAGATGAGGGTTTTGTGGAGTTGAGCGGGGGTTGAGGATTTGACGAGGGATTGGTGCGGGATTGACTGAGAGGGGTCGATGGGGGTGGATGGGTGCCTGTGAAGGGGATTGAACAGAGGCGTGGAGTTAGGGTTGCGGTTTGGTTAGGGATGACGGGGCGATGTGGAGATTTGAGAAGGAAGATGGTGGATTGGGACGTGGCCGTCGACTGGGATTGGGTTTCGAGGATTCCGCAGGGAGAAGACGAGTTCGGGTTTCTGGCGGGGTTTTGGGTAGACAGAGGGTGGTGGTCGTCTGGGCTGTAGGGATCGAGGTTTTTTTTTTTTTTTTTTTTGGAAGTGGATCTGTGTCGGTGCCGGATGAGGGTTAACGGATGGGGGTAGTCGGGGAAGATGGGGTGTCGGGGAAGAAGTGGGTGACGGGGAAGATCGGGCTCTGATACCAATCTGATGCAGCCCAAGGGCTAGGGCTGCGTGGAGGTGCCTAAGCACGTGTCCAACGACACTTCGACGGTCACAAAGACTTCAAACCACACGAGGAAACACCTCTGGGAAAAACCCAAATCTATTAATCAATCAAAATCTCTCTGAGAAGTTCTTCTCTACAAAGCCATATATATAGTTAATAAGCAAAAAAAATCCTATGCTAAAAAAGAAACTTTCCTAATAATAATAATAATAATCCTAATCTAATTAGAAGAGGGGCTGAGAGGCGGCTGGGCCCTAGACTGCATCAAACAGACTGCAACTCTGGACAAAATTTTGACTATCTATATTTAGTCATTCACAAGCATGTTCTCGTCAACTTCTACATATTGTGCTCCAAGGGTACGGAGGATGCTTGCCATTCACTCAGTAACCACCCCTTTTCGGAGTTCACTGGGCTATTTCGAAGATAGAAACTTAATGCTAACTAAGAGGATTGGGTTTCATTGGCATCAAAGTCCTCTTTTATAAAGTTGTTCTGCTATGGCGTTTTGTGCTCAATCTGCCTAGAAAGAAATATAGGACTTTCCAAAATATAAATGGATATGGCTGAAGGTGTCATCACTCATCACTAATGCTGGGGCAAAAGTTATCTTGTCGGCTGCTTCAAAGGAGTTCTATCAGAATTCCGGCCACGGATTTATGGAGATGTTGTTAGAAATGATTTGGTGTCACTGTCCCAGGATGAGAATGGCACTTCGTAAGTTGGCATGTTTGGCATCTTTCTGGGAATGCTTTATTCCAAAGACTGAATGAAGAAAAACTTATTTGGCAGGCAATTTCTCACCCTTTCTATACATCTATAGAATCTCTCCCTCGCTATCTCCCTCTTCTCTCTAGATTTTCTCTCACAAAATGCAAGACCAACAAGTTTTTCTTCATTCATTCTCACAATAAAACATCCCCAGAAAGATGCCAAATGGGACAAAAAAATCAATCCCACCCCAAAGAAAAATAAAAAACCTCCTCTCTAGATTTTCTCTCACAAAATGCTTGCCAAAAAAGTTTTTCTTCATTCATTCCACTGAATTTTGCCCTTTAGCATTCAGTTTCTCTTTTGGATAACACATTAATTAAACAACACCACCCCCCCCCCCCCCACCCCAACCACCAAAACCTCGACTCCACCAAAATAAATAAATAAATAAATAAAGACTAATAAGCCCTTTCCTCCTTTTCTTATCTTTCTCCCCCGTTTCCTTTTCTTTCTTTTTTTTTTATACTTTCAAGAGATGAAATATATGCACATATGATGCCCATATACGGCATGGATATGACAAGGACACGCTATGGACACGGATTTTACACATAAAAAGTGAAGTATCGGATACGATACGACACGATGCATTGGCCATTTTGAAGTATCCATGCATCACATGCTTCTTAGGAAAGTTAAAACAGATTAGATAGGTTTTCAGTGTTCCAGGTCTCCAACACAATAACAAAATTGAAATACCAAGAAAACCATGTTCTCTTCATCAAATTCGAAGGTCATAAACCCATACAACCAAAAGGGCAAAGTAACTTAACCAAAATCTTAGCTATGTCCATCCATGAGCCCTAACCATCAGATAGCTATATAGACATAGTATGAAAGTGTATTTTCTATTCAAGTAGTAAAAGCCCCAAACATCATTCACTCGTCAATAATACCCACTTCAGTTTAAATGAATTATCAAGTCTCAAAGAAAAATTACTTCTAGATGATATGATCTGGCGCTTTTGACTAAAAACTGAAAAAATAGAGTAGTGGGTTACCTCTTCTTCACCCAATAAATTGTACATAACTGCAGCAGGCACTTTCATGGATGGATCACCGAGTGGAAGACCAAGAATGGCTCGTAGGTGCTGCTCATATTGTGAGGTGTAGCATGACTCAATTGTATGGTGCCCACTATTATGGGGCCTAGGGGCTACTTCATTTAGCAAAATCTGTGGAAATGCCAGCAGGAAATTGACTTAAAACTGATAAACGAAATCCACCACACACAGTAAATAACATCAAGAATCATAAAGCCAAAAAGAATACTGTCAAACATCCATAATAGTGTGAACAACAGAAACCTTTTCATCAAAACATTGTTTTCAAAACCAACAATAAAAATACATCAGGTTACAAAATTGAAAGGAGTTTCCAAGGCCTTTTTCCTTTTACAAGTAAAATTATCTAAACTTTCAAACCCATGGTTACTATAATTAGAACCATCCAACAGTACTACAGGTTCTTGCATTCCTGTAGGCAATAGTAGGTCTAGGATTTCCAGAATTTTCCATATGATATTACCTCCACACCGGTGGAACCAGTTAGGGGTGGGCGGGGGCTAGCGCGCACACCACACCACCCCGCCGCCCGCCCCACCCCCCCCCCCCCCCCCCCCCCCATAACACCCCACCCCAACGCCCAAGCTTAAAAATATATATATATTATATCAAAAATTAGGCAGCCAACCTCATCTCACTTTCTATTTCTTCATTCCTTTCCTCATTCCCTCTTCTCCCTTTTCCTTCCACCTCACGGCCAGCCATCACCCAAGCCACCAACCACCGGTCTTCCTCCGGCATCTTCTTCCTTGCGTCGCCCTTATCCCGTGGACACAATTTGCCAAACTTTTTCCTCTTCCTTGAGCTTTAGGTAAGCTCTCAACCTCTCCATAGTTAGGTCTTTTGGGTTTTTAGATAAATAATGGTTTAGAGGAGTTTTTTAGAGTCTTCTCTCCCATTTTACAAGTGGGTTTAGCTCAGCTTTGGGCTTTCTCTCCATTTGAGCACCATGGGTTTGATCTTGAGTTAAGGCTTCTCCTCATTTCCATTTTCTCTCATCATAAGGCAAGTGGATAACATTTTTATTGTTAATATGTTGATTTAATCTTGATTCTAGCATTTTAATATACTTGACATATTTTGCTCATTTTAATAAAAATGCATTAGTATGGTCATGCCATTGGCATTGAGTATGTGATTGCGAAGAGCAAATATTTTTTTTTTTGTCTAAATCATGTGTTTTGATTTCTAAAATATTTTCAATGTTTATGTGATGACTGAATTAGATAGTTTGAAAAAAAAAAAAAACCTACTAGATTATGATTTGTGGATCACTTATTTTATCATAGTAGCTAAAATGTGCTTGTTAAGATTTCAATTTAATTTTTACATGGAAAAGACAATTCCAATTGATACACATTTCAAGAGAAAAAATGACAAAAAATCAGAAGTTGATACATCAATGCCAACCTCTGATTTGCCAATCTCCTCCAATGTTGAGATTCTAATTTCTGAAAATTCCAGGGTACACTTGAAAATATAATGGCTGCATGAAAAAAAAAAATTCTAGTTCACACCCCCCACCCCCCACCCCCGCGCCCGGTGTAAAGTCCCTGTTCCGCCCTTGCCTCCACACTTGCAACTTGCAGTATACGAGAGAAGAAAGAATCAGTGACCAAGTCACAAAGTGGTCTCAGACTTTGAACTAACCAAAATTAGAACCTTCTCAATAGTATTGGAAATCTTCATGAATCAAGAGAAAGTCATAATAATTAATCTGGCAAAAAATAACATCTTCATTTTAGTCTCACATACAGTTTGCAATGTGCATGCAATAGTCACATTCACATTTGGGTGTATAAGGAATAATTCTTTATACATACACATTTGGGTGTCTAAGGAATAATTCTTTTTCTCCTTTTCTGATTGTTTTCCATCTTTCTTTTTTTTTCCAATCTCTTATTCTTTTTTTTAACCAATAACAAAGTCTTCATTAAAGCAAGCGAATTTCATTAAGGAAAAACCTATAGGTACAACAACAATATACCAACTGAATGTAGAAAAAGAAAATGCCACAAAAAGCACCCAGATATACACACACGCATATATATATACGAAAATTATATGAGTCAACCTAGATCAATGATTTAAAGCTTGTCTAAGTTAAGAGTCAAATCGGAGTCGTTCATGGACGATTAGCAATATAAGATCTAGGTTTATGGGAAGTCGGTGATTTAAAACTAGGCTGAGTCAGGCCTTTTTGAAGAAGAAATGAAAGGAAAAACAAGAAAAAAAGAAAAAAAGAAGCAATGAGGAGACTTGAGAGGAGTATCAGGGAAGATGATTAGATTTATGGGGAGAGAAAAGGCATTTGGGGTTTAGGGATGTCTTCTCTATTACAAATGATCCTTCATGTCGTCACCATTAACTGCAGGAACTCTCCATTTCATCAACAGGTTTTCTTCCCTTTCAGCAACAAACCATACCACTAACAGATTGATGAAGCCCAAACCCATGATCCATCGGTCAACCCAGCCCTTCGGGTCAGGCACAATGGGCCAATCTACCAGCTCATTTAGTGTTCCGGGTTGGACAATCAATCTATTGTATTGTCTTTATTTTAGCACCCCCCCCCCCCCCCCCCCCCCCCGCGCAACACACGCAAATTTAGAATTCCAATTTCTAGTAGAAAATCTAGGGACGAGAATGGGAAGTCCTTCAACACTAAAGCGCATGAAATAGCCTTTCTTTACCATATTTAAACCCCATAATAAATTTTAACTAGAAAAAACCAAAAGAAGTCCTGGTGCCAGGATCAAAGCAGTTAGATAGTTGAATCATGAACATCAACAGGCAAGATCTCTGTAAGTCAAAGCATGTCATTGTCGTTCGATTTTACATCTATCATCCCTGAGATCTGCAATTCTTCTTAAGTTGCTTTAGGGTCATTGCCCTAAACCATCAGATCTGCCTTTAGGGTCCTTCAAGTCTGCAATTCTTCCTAAGGGCCATTGCCTTTAGGGTGTCAAATGACCCTTATAAATTAATTTTCAGGATTCCTAGGCAGTTAGATGAGCAAAAGAAACTGTTCAGGCCAGAATATACCCAGCCTCTTCTCGCTGAAACAGGTATGTTTTGCCTGTTTCAGCCAGAACAAACCAGAATTGAAGCCATAAAGTTATATAGGAGTGTTCCATTCTAGTTTCCTACCTGGAACGAAATGTTCCGGAAATTTCGGCCAGACCAGATTGGAATTGAAAACTATGGTTTGGATTTGTCCACACTGTTTGGATTTCTCTTCTTTTTTTTTCCCCCTTTTTTTTCAATTAATTGGTGAATTGCTTGGATGATCAAATATTAGATTGCAGTTTCCCGTTATGTTTGGGTATAAAGGGCCCATCCAGACTGCTAAAACCACACTAAATTCAGTTTTAAGTTTCTGAATTTTTATTTTATTTATTTATATTTTTTTGCAGTCTAGACACTGAAACAATTCCATTTGATGATCAAAATGCATCAAAAGAAATATATACTATGATACATATCCAACCTGATTATCTCTTGTTAAAAACAGTTCAACTGCAAAGACACCTGCCCCTTCTAAAGAACCAACTGCTTTTTCAGCAACATTTGTAGCAAGCTTCCTCATGTTCCAGGACACATCAGCAGGTGCATTCACTATGTGACAAATGTTATTCCTGCAAAACCGAAAGGATCAAAATCCAGATAATATTGTGTTCCATACTTGTGTATGATTCAAAACGCATCCAATCACCATTAATTTCACTAAGAATTCAATTGGAGACAGTAATAAAAAAAAATTCTTCCTTCAGAGCTCCAACAAAGTAAACAACTGCATTCAGAATCTTACTTATGTATGGTTTCAACTACAGGATAGCATGAAATTGAACCGTCTCTTCCCCTAGCCACAATCACTGCCAACTCCTAAACCAGACCAAAAAAGAAGAGAAGAACTCTTTAGTTGATGGGTAAAAATCTTATATTCCATAATCCTCGATAGAATAAATTTAACTGTATAGAAAGATGCTAGTCTTGGTGATCTAAGAAATTCATAAATAAAGAAATATGCGCAGCAGATCTCTGCATTCACTGCAGATTTTGGCAATCAGAGGAATCTCCAACATGTTGTCTTCGCAAACATTGCACCAAAATAATGTGATCCACAGGTGCACCAACAGGGAGCAAAAATGAGTCTGGAAGCACCACAAATGACGTAATACATTGCAAGAAAATAACGGCCGAGTTAAATTGATAACAATTGTTCCCCTTTATACTTCTTGTAAACCCAAAAGTAAAACAAGGAGAAGAAGAGGGAGAAGTTTAGAGGAGTTTAGAAAAAGAATAAAAAAAAGAAGTATGATAGAGAGAGAGGAAAGAGCTGTAGAAATCCCCACATGCACAATACCCTAGGGCTCATGCAGGTATTATGTCGTATTCCATAATATCTTTTAAAACAAAAAAAAGAAATACCTCATGGTCCAATACATAATAGTGATGAAACTATTATATGACTAATTTTATATAATTGTTAACAGCAAGTTAGGGAATCTAGTACAGAAGCTGAAAAGTGCAACAGGGACAAGATTAAATTCTGACAAAAAAAAAGAACAGGACAGAAATCTGACAAGGAAACTCCAAATAGTTCTTTTGAACTATCACCCAAGATATTACTTTAGCTCGAGCTTTCACATAATCATAATTCATAACTACTCCAATAGGAAATTCCAACCAGTCACTAGATACAAAGTTGTTCCTCTCTGGCCAGACTGAAGCAGCCCAAAAACAGCTTCCACAACATGGATTCAGATAATGGGCTGGATCTTGCTCTAGTCCATTGGGCCCAAGCCAAGGTGCAACTGTGTAAAGCAGGGGGCCATTATTTTAGCATCTATGTCATTAGCCAGACTGAAGCAGCCAAAAAACGGCTTCCACAATCTGGCTTCAGATAATGGCTGGATCCTGCTCCAGTCCATTGGGCCCAAGCCAAGGCACAACTGTGTAAGCAGGAGGCCATTATTTTAGCATCTTTGTCATTATTTCCCTGTTAGTATCCTCATTATTTTAGTTACCTATTCTATTGGGGTCAGGTTCAATGAATGTTTTCTTTAAGGAAAGAAAATCCACAAGTGAAAAAGGAAATTTATTGGATGTCCAAGAGGCCCCATTTAGGGACCCCACATGAAAATTTAGTACAATAATATTCAAAATTTCTCATCTTTGGCAGAACCTAAAAGTAATTGTGTTCACTTAAAGGAACCTACATTTGGGTGGATCCTTCACCAATCTGGATGCATCAGCTGCCAAAATACTCAATTAATTGTGCTCCAGCTCATTGAATTTGGGAGTTGATCTTCTTCTTTCATCCTTTCTATTTGTCTATAATCTTTCTTCAATTTTTGTCTCTCTAAAAAATCTCCAAATCTAACCCCTAAAACCTCATCACATCCTTAATGTTCCATCACAAATTGACCCTAACCCATAACCAATCAAAACCCTAAGCGTTCCCACACACCACAACCACCCCCCCCCCCCCCCCCGGGCCACAGAACACCCAAAAAAAAAAAAAAAACCCACCTAGACCAGCCAACCAACACGCACGCACACACACACAAAGTCCCTTAAAACAGTCAAAAATTCATAACCAAACTGAAGCCCGAGTCCCTATAAATAGGTCCCCTCCAAAACCCCTATAAACCACCCTAAGCCTTTCCCACCCAAGATTTGCACTCTGAAAAATCTACACAGCAGTCCCGAGACAGTTCCAGAACCACATCAATTTGATCCCAAAATCCTCCAAATTCTGAAAACCCTAACATTTTTACTTTGTTCCAAAACCAAACCCAAATCTTTGTCCTTGAAATTGAACCCAGTTTAATTCACCTCACTGTTTTCCATTCAATTTATATGAATTACAGAGACTGCACACTAGCAGTTTTTGTATCAACCTACGTCAGTCCTCAAAACCCTTAGGTCCTTAAAACCCTGTATCTGAGCCCCTCAATTTGCCATAATTTAAACCCCAGCAGCCCCAAAACCTGTCTACAACTGATTCCACTCAATCCCAGTCAAAACCTAGCCCTTAATTACCCAGAAATCCACTCCCAATGTGCACAGATTCTAGTGACAGTTTACAGAAGACCCAAAACAACAACCCCTCAATCTCCCAAACCTTTCCATACTTGGCCCCAACTTTTATCACGCTATCCTACACACATTTCATCCCAATCACTCTCTTTCGACCAGCTTGCTACCTGCTCAGAAATTTTATGAGAATAACAAAACCAGCTGTTCTCCCACCACTCTTCCCAAAATTATGCTCCTTTTTTAATCTATTCCTCAAAACCATGCCTATCTTTTATGCCCCTATTAGATCTAAATTAATGTAAGCAACAATGGAGCTTCGTATACATGTCCAACCATATTGTCTTAGTACAAATGTGCAGATTGGTATTATGAAAATGCATCCTACTTTCAGCTGTTCGATGTTCATTAGTTTGAACTTTGAAGCAAGGACAGTTGATGGATATAGCAATAAATTTCAAGAACTATGATATTTATGTGCATTAGAGGAGAGCGAGGCACATGACTTAACTCATTATATCAGAGGCCTTAGATTGGACACACGGGACAATATGAATTCCGCTAAAACATTGAAGGAGAATATAATGAATCTCTCACTGTTGAACATAGACTTAGACAATCTTTGTTGGTATCCAATGATGGATGGAGTCTTCACAGGTTCACCATGGATACCCAGCCTTTGGAAGGAAAAACACATGTGAAACACTTTCTTGCAATACTAAGGGAAAGGGAATTTTTCATTGGTCCACAAATGAGAGCTTAGAAGGTATTTAGAGAGGAGGGGAGGTCAATCCTTCCTATTAGGGAATTAGATATGATATACTCTTTCCCCTCCATGGAACTGACTACATGTCAATCTCTTTTGCTTAATAGGGTTTTTTTTTCCCTTGCTTTCATTGATTACATGTCAATCAATTATCTTTTATTGATTACATATTTACATGTCAACCAATATCTTGCTAGATTTAAGATAAGATTTTCTAAACTAAGAATCTTCGATCTAGAAAATTTTATTGGAAAGCTACATAGTAAGAAAGGAAGCACTAGTTGGCCCATTGGGTTCACTGTTCTATACGGGCTTGGCCCAATATGTTAGGTCCAACAGTATGGCCCACATAAGTTAGGCCCAATGGGCTGGCCAACAATTGGTTAAATCTTTGGGTCTATATGCACTTGGGCTGCATCAGTCTCACATGAGATAATTTCAAGCTCCAGCTGGAAGTTCTAACAAAGAAGAACCCATATTGTTAACTTTTTTTTTATTTTTATAACAAACCCATATTGTTAATTCATATGCATCATCTTCTACATCACCTGCATTCAAGAGTATTTTCTCCTAGTGACTATTCAAGATAATTGCCAATATCTCCTACTAAAGAACAATGCCAAAATCATTCACAAAATGATGATCCTGTCTCAAATGAAAAGGCAACAGAACCTTCATATATGGATCACGTGCAAGAACCAAAGGAGCAAAGGAAGCAAATCTTTCTAGATTTAAGAAAAGATTTTTTAAACTAAGAATCTTAGGTCTAGAAAATTTTATTGGAAAGCTAAGAATCTTAGGTCTAGAAAATTTTATTGGAAAGCTACATACTAAGAAAGAAAGCACTCGGGTTGGCTGTCCTATACGGGCTTGGCCCAATTTCGAATGATTCTGTTGAAAAGAAGAAGTATCATTTACTTTATCAGGAACAGTGTGTAAACCTTTAACTCAAGGTGGTCTGGGTAATCTGTTCAGAAGGTTATAGAGGTTAACTAGGGAAGAGGTTATGGAGCATGGGAGAAGCAGGTCAAGGGTCGTGGCAGCTATTAATTTGCAAGTATAAGGTGGATGGTACTTTCCAAATCAAGATAAGAGGGTTTCTGTTTTATGGAAGTTTGTTATTTCTGTATAGGCGGAGCTTGATCCTTGGGTTTGGTGTTTATGGTGGTCATCAAGTCAGATTTTGGTATGATGGATGGTGTGGCAAGTGGTGTTGTATAATCAATTCCCAAACTAGTTTTTGGTCGATAGAAGGAAGCATAGTTTTGTGGCCGATTATGTTTTGTGGAAATCATTTTGGGATTCCTTAGTTCCACCAAGAGTTTTAGCTTTTTGTTTGGTGGCAATGAAGCATAAAATGTTGACAATATACAAGTTGAGGAGAAGAAATCATGTTATAGTCAACAACTAGCCTATGTGTTTAAAAGATGAGAAACAACACATCTCTCTTTGCCTCTCTCCCTCTCTCTGCTGGTGCCATATCTTGAACCCATGACCAAATGATGTAAACCATAGGTTTAAACCCTCATGGCCAGATAGAGATCAGCATGATGTTTACATCATTTGTTGATTCATTGTCAATTTTGCTTACAAAGTTTGGTGTATTGTGTTTAATCTTTTTCAATATGAATTGGGTTGTGCCTAGGACTATGGAAGATCATTTTCTTAAGTGGTGTTTGGGGAGCAAAGAATGTCAGGGTAGAATTTTGTGTAAGTCAGTGTTGTATGCTACACTGCGGAAGCTTTGGTTGGAAATGAACAGTAGATATCTTGGAATAAGAGTAAGGGAATCTAAGTGATCATTGAGTCTATCATTTGGACTATGTCAGAAGGGTGTTTAAGATGCAGTAATTTGATGGAATCTCTTTGGCAAATCTTAATCAATATTGGGCTTCGGTTGTAAATGGGGGCTCGCAGACAAAAGTGCTTCAAAGAATTGGCAGTATTGGACGTGCTATCAGGAATTGGAATTGAATTGTTGTTAGAGAATTCTCAGGGCCTGTGGGTTTTTTGGATGCTAATGAAGCTGAAGTGTTTGCTCTTTTAATTCGGTGTTGTGAGTTGGTGAAGATGGAAGCTTTTAATCCTATTATTGAAGGAGATTCTTTTTTGGCAATCTAGTGGGGCTCTGGGAAGATTATTCATCCTAGGCGGATTGCAAATTAGGTGGAGGAGGTGATGGCTATCTCTAGAAATATGGGTGCTTCTTTTCTTCATATCTTAAAGGAGGCTAATTGATGCAAAATGGATAGACATGGGACCACCTAAAAATAGTGTAGCAATATTTTATTTTTATTAGTAGGTTTCTAATTTTATTGAAAGAGTTGTTTAAGATAGCTTCTATTATTGGATTAACTTTTTTTAGACCCTAAGTCTGCTTTTCCTAATTTATATTGCATTGTAGAAATTTATTTCTCAAACTTCATTATTGGAAAAAATTTATCATGGGTTTCTTCCCTTGGAGAGGCGCACACTCATGTTGAAGTCTCTACAGAAATGTGTTTGAAGCATCTACGGACATGTGCTTCGACACCCACAGAAGCCTTAATGGCGCAGCCCTGGATCTTGGATCGATAGTAGAACAATCTCCCGAAGGATTGTTTGAATCCAAAAGGATTCCCAAGCACAATGAAACTCACGATCACACTGGAGGGAAAATCTCTGGAAACTGAAATTATATTGATAAAAAGCATCCCTTACAATGACGAATTGCTCCTTATATAAGAGAGATTAATTCTAAAATAGAAGGCCTAATTGTACACAGACATGAACTACTAAAAATAAAAATAGGAAGTAAATAAAGATAAAGAAGGATAGGGATCCTTGAAGAAGCCAAGGATCAATCGGATGTCCTTCGGGCCTGTGATCTGGGTCGGACTTGGGTTCGGCCTGCATCAGCTCTCCCTGGCTTGGAAAAATTAGACTCCGGCAAGTTGAGTGCTTGATATCTCTCATAAAGATCAGGATTGATGCGCTGGAAGTCAGTAGCTGTAATCCACGTAGCATCAGAGATAGGACGATTCCGCCAGCATACATAAAACTTCTGATAACCTCCTTGACGTGTAGAAACAATTTGATCATCAAGGACATCAATAATTTCATCAGGAGGTGGAGAATTAACTGGTAAAGAAATAAGCTGCTCTTCATTTTCTCCTTGAGTATCATGGCCACGATAGATAGTAAGATCCTCGACATTGAATGAAGAACTGACGCCTGAATCAGTAGGGATATTAAGAATATAGGCAATGGGATTAATCTTCCGGAGAATCTTGAAAGGACCTGAGTTACGAGGATGTAATTTCCTGTTAGCTTCAGGTGGCAATCTCTCAGGTCGAATACGCACCATAACCATATCGCCTACATTAAATTCAACAAAGCGACGATGTTTGTCAACTTGCTGCTTATAAACATCATTGCTGGCCGATATATGACGACGTACTTCATTATGGACTTGCTGCATGTGTTGGAAAAAAAGTTTCAGCATCAGCACTCACTCTGGCATCAACTGGTAATGGAACAAGATCAACAGGGAGTCGTGGACAAACTCCTGTAACAGCTTCAATGGTGAAAGTCCAGTTGATCGGTTGACAGAATTATTGTAAGCAAATTCTGCCATAGGGAGCACTTGATCCCAGTTTGTGATACGATCACGTACAAGGCAGCGTAACAATTGGCCAAGGCTTCTATTCACCACCTCTGTTTGTCCATCAGATTGAGGGTGATAAGCAGTAGAGAAATTAAGTTTGGTGTTAGACAGCATCCATAATGTCTCCCAGAAGTAGCTCATAAACTTCGTATCGCGGTTAGAAACAATAGTTTTGGGAAGCCCATGTAGTCAAACAACTTCTTTGAAAAATAATTTGGCCACCTTGTAAGCATCAGCAGTTGCAGTGCAAGGAATGAAGTGTGCCATCTTTGAAAAGCGATCGACAACAACGAAGATGGAATCAACCTTTCTAGCAGTCGTGGGTAAACCGAGCACAAAATCCATGCTAATGTCTTCCCAAGGAGTATGCGGAACAGGCAAAGGCTGATATAATCCAGCATTCTTCTTGTTTCCTTTGGCAATCCGGCAAGTTCGGCATCTCTCACAAATATGAATCACATTGGTTTTCATGCGAGGCTAATAATATCTGTCGTTGACAAGAGCAAGTGTTTTGTCGCGACCCAAGTGTCCGCTACATGCACCTGCATGCAACTCGCGCACAACATATTCACGAATAGAAGTGGCTGGAAGACAAAGTTGTGTACCTTTGAATAGGAAGCCATCATGAAGGCTATAATGAGGATGTTGAATATGACTACCATTAAGGAGATCCACATAAATAGAACCAAAATCTTTGTCGGCTGCATAATCTTGTTTGATTTGCTCAAAACCAGGCACATTAATAGACATGGCAGTCAGAAGATGCTTTCTTCGGCTTAATGCATCCGCAATCAGGTTATCCTTTCCAGCTTTATGACGAATGCTAAATTTGAATTCTTGTATATATGCACTCCATTTAGCTCGGTTAGCGTTGATCTTCTACTGAGAGTGTAAATGTTGCAGAGCATCATTATCAGAGTAAAGCACAAACTCATTTGCAATCAAATAATGTCGCCAATGACGAAGTGTTTGGACAAGTGCATAGAACTCCAAATCATATGCAGTATACTTTCGCTTGGCATCAGAAAGTTTCTCACTGAAAAATGCAATAGGATGTCCTTCCTGGCTAAGGACTCCGCTAATGCCAACATTTGAGGCATCGCAAGCAATTTCAAATAGCTTGCTAAAATCAGGAACTTGCAGAACGGGCGCTGCAGTAATCTTTTGCTTGAATTTCTTAAAAGCCCTGGTGGCTGCATTGGTCCACTTGAAGTCACCTTTCCTCATGCAATCAGTAATAGGAGCCATAATAGTACTGAAGTTTCTGATAAACCTTTTGTAAAAATTGGCAAGACCATGAAAACTGCGAACTTCAGTAAGGGTAGTAGGAATTGGCCAATCAAGAATAGCGCTTACTTTTGCAGGATCCATCTTAATTCCTTGTGCAGATACTACATATCTCAAGAAAACAACAGAGTCAATCATGAAAGTGCATTTCTTGAGATTGATATAGAAACGCTCCCGGCAGAGAAGTTGGCAGACCTTATCTAAATGCTGAAGGTGATCTTCTTTTGACTTGCTGTAAATAAGAATATCGTCGAAGTAGACGACAACAAATTTTCCAATATAAGGCTGCAATAATTGTGTCATAACCCGCATAAAAGTACTAGGAGCATTGGTTAAATTGAAAGGCATAACCATCCATTCAAACAGACCATCCTTTGTTTTAAAGGCAGTTTTCCATTCATCTCCTGGTCTTATGCGAATTTGATGATATCCGCTCCGCAGGTCAATTTTGGAAAATATACATGCACCAGTCATCATATCTAACATATCATCCAAACGAGGGATAGGGAAGCGATACTTTACCGTGATTTTGTTGATTGCACGGCTATCTACACACATTCGCCAGCTTCCGTCCTTCTTCGAAGTGAGAAGTGCGGGAACACCACATGGACTGAGACTCTCCTTTATATAACCTTTCTGAAGCAAATCATCAACTTGCCTTTTTAACTCTGCATGTTCTGCTGGACTCATCCGATAAGCAAGTAAGTTAGGCAACCAACTTAGGTCCGCTTACAACTCGGGTCGGGTACACATTTCCTTCATTTCGGGTGTTGTGTAGAGACAAGAAATAAAGAGTGCAAAAAGAGTGCAGAAGGCTCATCTGCTGCAACGAGAGAAGGCTTGGAAAGCGCTGGAGATCGTCTCCACCTCCTGATCTGTGGGTGCCGCTGCGATGGAGCAGTGCGATGGAGGCTGAAGCGATCAATAGTGCTCGAGGCCGCTGCGGAGGACGGCGACGACGGAACGGCTGGCGGCCGTCGCCGCTGACAGTGACGATGAAGCCGACAACGATGGAGACCACCGGTGCCAGGTACGTAGTTTTACCCCTTTTTTCTCTTCTTGCTGCGGTCTGCTTTCTCTCTTTTTTTTTTTTCACTCTGGTTTGGGGAGGAGGAAGATTGGGCCGAAAGGTGGGATTTTGCAGGGTCTGGGGTTGTGGCCAAAAAGTGGGATTTTGCAGGGTCTGGGGTTCTCGGTGGTGGATCTGGGTTACGATCACGGGGTTGGGTGTCACAGAGGTTGGGGATTTAGGTTCTGGCGAAGGGGTTCGGCTAATAAGGTTGGGGTTCTAGTGTAAAAAGACTGGGTCAACTGAATGACCCATTGGGCTGGCCCGTTGGGTCGGTCCAATGGGCCTGCCCGTTTGGTATGATAATTACAGATTAGGAAATCTGTAATTATGATCTGTAGACTGCTGTACATTACCATGTATAGGGAGATTCTGATTGGTATGATAATTACAGATTAGGAAATCTGTAATTATGATCTGTAGACTACTATACATTACCATGTATAGGGAGATTCTGATTGATGTAGATTGCTGTAGTTTCCTTTTATTTTTTCAGCACAGTTGTAAATTAGCTCATTTATAGGCATCTTTGTATATTTAAAGGCTTGCAAGGGGATCATCAAAGCAAGCAATTCATTGTTAAGATCTCTGCAATTCTTCTTGTTTTTCATTGTTTATCATGGTATCAGAGCCACTGTTGTGAGAAAGAGGGGAGATCGAACGTTGGTCACGCCTCCAGACATTGGCTGGGTTACAGAGGTGGGGTCCACACTTGATCAAAGAGGGGGCGCACCAGCTCAAGGTGGTCGACCACTTATTGGAGATATTCTGTGATTTTGTTTTCAGATTTTTTGGGCTACATTAAGGTACTGTTTTGTGGCCATCTCTGTTCAGCATTTTATGCCAGACTGTTTTCATCAAGACCGTCCAGTTTTGTAATCCGCCGTTGGATCAGACTTGACCAAGGCTTGTTGGGTGCGAAAATTGGTTAGTCTTTTCTTTCTGTAAGCTGATTTGTGAACTAATTGGGTTTTGGTAGTCCAATAGCCATTCTACACCCTGTCAACAGGGACGCCCAGAGCTTCTTTATTGTTTTTCTTGCATCTCCATCTTCTGCTGTCATCTGTAATGGCTGAGAAGGTGACTGGTACTAGTGTTATTCTTGATGGGACCAATTATGCTTACTGGTCCCATCTCATGATGAATTTTTTGAAGGGGCAGAAACTTTGGAAATTTGTGATAGAAAAGAAGCCAAGACCTGACACCAAGGATCCTGCTTATGAGGATTGGGAAGCATCTGTGGGTAAAATTAATTCTTGGATTGCAAATTCAGTCACTCCCTCCATTGGACATCAATTGTCTAAATTTTCTCATCCGAAGGATACCTGGGATTATTTGGCTCGGTTATATGTTTAATCCAATTCCGCCCGCCGTTATCAACTTGAATGGGAAATTAAAACTGCCGAACAAGGCTCTCAGTCCATTCATGAATTCTATGTCAAAATGACTGCATTATGGGATCAATTAGCTCTAATGGAACCCCAGTTTACCTGCTCTGCCGACTCAACTACTTTTGAAAAATATCGGCAGGAAACTCGACTAGTTCAGTTTCTTATGGCTCTTCGCCCTGAGTATGAACACATTAGGGGTCTACTATTACATCGATCTCCATTGCCATATGTGGATGTGGCTTTGTCTGAACTTCTAGCAGAGGAACAAACTTAACAGATCTTATCAAAGCGCAAAGCCGTTGAGTCCGATCACGTCCTCGTTGCTGCTAAGTCATCCTTTTTGGGTAAACCTGTCGGTTCTAACAACATCTGTAATTATTGCAAAGAACCAGGACACTGGAAGAGAGACTATCCTCAGCTGAAAAAGAAACAGAATCAGAAAGAACCAAATCGACGTCTCGGTCAACGTCCTGGACATAACCAGACAGCAGTAGTGACTGCTGAAGCACCTCCTGACTTCTCTACTCAGATCCAGACTATGATTGATGAACACCTGCAGCAGCTCCTCCTCACTTCCTCCAGTGGTCCTAATACTACTCAAGCTGAACTAGTTAATTCTGCCATGGCCTCATTCTCTGGTAAAACTCCATCATGGATATTTGACTCAGGTGCCTCATCTCACATGGTTTCTGATTCATCATTATTAAGTATCAGTCGAAAGCCTTCTACTCTTCTAAACATTCATACTGCTTGTGGCACCACTATGCCTGTTTCCACCATTGGTACTATCACATCTCAGTCTTCCTCTGGACGACTATCTTTACCGAATGTTTTGTGTGTTCCAGGAATTGCTATTAACCTCATTTCCATCAGTCAACTTACTAATCTGGGTGATCCTGTCTCGTTTAACTCCACTGGTTGTGTTGTGCAGGATCCTCGCTCCGGGAAGCAGATTGGGACTGGCCATAAAGAAGGGAATTTATATCACTTGACCTCTCTTCATGTTCCTTCCTCACCACTTCTGGCAGCGTCTACATCAACTTCATCCTCTAGCTTATGGCATCTTCGGTTAGGTCATTTGTCCAAAGGAAAATTAGATTTTTTACTTGCGAATAAAAGCCTTGGAAAAATCACTTTCTCTGAATCTACTGGTTGTATTGGTTGCAAGTTGTCAAAGCAAACTATTTTGCCTTTTAATAAAAGTACCTCAGTTTCCAGTGCACCTTTTGCACTTGTTCACTCTGATCTATGGGGCCCTGCTGTTCAACCCACCAAGGGTGGCTCACGTTATTATGTTATCTTTGTGGATGATTACACCAGATTTACTTGGCTATACATGTTAAAACACAAATCTGATTTTCTCCGTACATACTTGAACTTTACCACCATGATTGCCACCCAATTTTCTGCTAAGATCAAAGTTTTTCGCTCCGATGCGCGCGCGGGGGGGGGGGGGGGGTGGAATTTCGGTCACAACAATTTCAAAACCTGCTTGCCAGTCATGGTACAATAGCTCAACTCTCCTGCCCAAGTACTCCACAACAAAATGGGGTAGCCGAACAAAAACATAGACATATCATTGAAACGGCTAGATCTATGCTACAATCCTCTTCCGTGCCCATTACATTTTGGGGAGAAGCTGTTCTCACTTCAGTTTATCTCATCAACAGAATGCCATCTTCTGTTTTATCTGGGGCCACTCCTTTTGAGAAACTTTATGGTACAAAACCCACTTACTCTCATCTAAGAGTTTTTGGATGTACTTGTTTTGTTTTGCTTCCCTCTAGTGAGCGACACAAGCTCTCTCCCAAGTCTGCTATTTGTGTTTTTCTTGGCTATGGTATAGAACAAAAGGGATATCGCTATTATGATCCACAATTGAACAAGTTACGCATTTCTCGTAATGTTACCTTCATGGAACATATACCTTATTACTCCTTGCCATCCTCACAGCCTGTCTCCTCTGTACACCCCCTTGATCCTTTTCCAGATTTGTTTCCATCTGAGACCTATCCTACTTCAGAAACTTCTGTTGATCCTCCGCCACTTCTTGTCTATCAACGGGCCGGCCCATTGGATGAGCTCAAACTGTTCCTTCAGAACCAATTTGAGATGAAGGATCTTGGCATCTTCGCTACTTTCTTGGGCTTGAAGTGGGATATTCCAAACAGGGGTACATCCTCTCTCAAATGAAGTACTGCTCGGACATCATCCAGCGTGCGGGTCTTACAGATCTCGCTCCTATTTCTACTCCCTTGGAAATCAATGCACGGCTGAGTAAAAACGATGGTGTGCCTTTAGCTCATCCTACTCGGTACCGAGAAGTTGTTGGGAGTCTTGTTTACCTGACTATTACTAGACCTGACATTGCTTATGCTGTCCACATTGTGAGTCAATTTATGGCTCAGCCGACCTCGGTTCATTGGGGTGCTGTCTTGCGGATTCTTCGTTATTTACAGGGTACCCAATCATATGCCTTGCTTCTCTGTTCCGATAGTTCGCTTCATCTTCGCGCCTTTTTTGACTCTGATTGGGCAGGGGATGTGGATGATCGGCGTTCAACCACTGGTTATTACATATTCTTGGGTCATTCCTTGGTTTCTTGGAGGAGCAAGAAGCAGACATCTGTCTCCAAGTCTTCTGCAGAAGCCGAATATCGTGCTCTTGCTGATACTACCTCTGAAATTGTCTGGCTTCGGTGGTTACTGCATGACCTAGGTGTTTCTCTTCAAGCTCCTACACCATTATATTGTGACAATCAGAGTGCTGTTCGGATCACCCAGAATGAAGTTTTTCATGAACGAACTAAGCATATTGAAATTGATTGTCATCTTGTTCGCCAGCACTATAAATCGGGTACTTTGTCACTCCACTTCGTCAGTTCAGTTGACAATGCTGCTGATCTCTTTACCAAAGCTCAGACCTTTGCTCGTTTCTCGTCTTCCTTGAACAAGCTCCTGCTGCTGCCGCACCATGAGCTTGAGGATGGGTGTAAAAAGACTGGGTCAACTGAATGACCCATTGGGCTGGCCCGTTGGGTCGGTCCAATGGGCTGGCCCGTTTGGTATGATAATTACAGATTAGGAAATCTGTAATTATGATCTGTAGACTGCTGTACATTACCATGTATAGGGAGATTCTGATTGGTATGATAATTACAGATTAGGAAATCTGTAATTATGATCTGTAGACTACTGTACATTACCATGTATAGGGAGATTCTGATTGATGTAGATTGCTGTAGTTTCCTTTTATTTTTTCAGCACAATTGTAAATTAGCTCATTTATAGGCATCCTTGTATATTTAAAGGCTTGCAAGGGGATCATCAAAGCAAGCAATTCATTGTTAAGATCTCTGCAATTCTTCTTGTTTTTCATTGTTTATCATCTAGGGCGTCCGGTAAGTGAAATAGGTTTGGGAGTGGGAGTAGGGTTTCGGCTTGGTCAAGGTTGGAGATTTGGGAATGAGCAGGGAGATGGGTTCCGGTGGTTCGGCTGGGACGGAAGAGGGTTGTCTGGGATTGGGGACTGTGATAGGGAGCGAACCAGGTCGGGGTTGGTCGGGAATGGGATTTGGGCTGCTGTTGGCAAGGGTGATTGCCGGTGGACAGTAGATGGAAGGATGGATTCCGGGAACAATAGAGTCTCCCGGCGACCGAACCTGGTCTTTGATACAAATCTGGCGCAGCCTTGGATCTTGGATCGATAGTAGAACAATCTCCCGAGGGATTGTTCGAATCCAAAAGGATTCCCAAGCACAATGAAACTCACGATCACACTGGAGGGAAAATCTCTGGAAACTGAAATTATATTGATAAAAAGCATCCCTTACAATGACGAATTGCTCCTTATATAGGAGAGATTAATTCTAAAATAGAAGGCCTAATTGTACACAGACATGAACAACTAAAAATAAAAATAGGAAGTAAAGAAAGATAAAGAAGGATAGGGATCCTTGAAGAAGCCAAGGATCAATCGGATGTCCTTCGGGCCTGTGATCTGGGCCAGACTTGGGTTCGGCCCGCATCACTTAACCTTAGGAAGTAGGGCCCACATCACAAATTCAACGGCAGATGGCTGGCCAGGAAAGGAGTTCTTTGCCCTTCTATTATTTTTTATTTATAGATTGTTATAGCTTTTGCATTCTTCCTGTTTTTGTAATGGGGCTGTGTTGTTTTTTGCTTTTTTGGTGAATTAAGATTTTATCCATTATTAAAAAGAGGGCAGCTTGGCCCAACGGTAAAGGCTTACCTGTAACATCCTGGAGGAAGCGAATTCAAGTCACAAAAACAGCTTCTTCAAAATGAAGGTAAAGCTGCGTACATCTTGCCCTCCCCAGACCCCACTATGCGGGAGCCTCGTGCACTGGGCCGCCCTTTTTTTTTTTATCAAAAAAAGACATTGAGTCAACTCAGTGCAAGATGACATCTAAAACCATGAGATTGAGACCCAATCACCTGTCTATTTACTATTACAAGGCAGTAACAATATATACATATGGGCTTTGCTCCTTTGAGAACTGTGTCCACATCCTAGTGGGGCCCACCTGGAGCCCTATAGATCATAGGACAATTGAGGGGTCAAGATCCATCTGAGACTACCCTCGATATGAAGTCTGAAGTCAATCCTATGCCTCTAACCCTTTGATCTGTGGTCGTTAAGTTTAACAGCTTTATATAAGAAAAATGCCTTCAATCGAACAGTCCAACCCATTAGGAGCGGTGCAAACCCATGGGATGCAGTGTAATTCAAGGGGTTGGGTGGGGTGGCCCCATGTGTGTAGACAGTTTGGATGGATTATAATGTGGGCCCTACTATGTTGCCCTCACTGTAAGAGAGAGGGCACAATTCTCCACAGATCTCTCTCTCTCTCTCTCTCTCTCTCTCTCTCTCTATATATATATATAGACACACACACACACACATCCTTTCACAGCCCTCTTCTGAAGCTCATTCTTTCCTCCAGAAATCTGAAATACAACTCATCCAAAAAATCCAAACAATCTGCTATATAATTAGTATCTACAAAGTTCAGTACACAAAAAGTATGATAAAGTATTACAGACAAAAAAAAAAGTTCCAGAAAAACAAGAATGAAATCAATGTCTCATGTCAAATATGTGACAAACCTTCACAAATGGTGCCCACTTCTCTGCATACAAGCCTTGTTCATATCCTCCAAGAACTGCACCAGAAGGCAAACCAAAAATTTTGAGGAAATATAAAGCTTTGTTAAGGCGTCATCCATCCACTGCTATCTGACCCCATGTGGGGGAAAAATACTTGCAGCGACTAAAACCCAGGATTTAGTTACACCTAGTAACTATAGTGGAATTTTCATCATGACAGTGACAAACAAGAACTCCGCCAGTTTTTGCTGCCGGGCCAGCAAAAACATTGGTGGAAGTCATTAATTCAGATTTGAAGAAGTTTAACTTATCGAAGGATTTGGCTCAAAATAAAATGGAATGGAGAAACAGAATTCATGTAGCCGACCCCAACATTGTTAGGATAAGGCTTTGATGATGATGATGATGACAATGACAAACAAGAAATTCACAAAATTTTCTACCTAAAACGTCCATAAGGTCACCAATCCAACAAACAGAAATAAAAATCAATAGCAAATGTCTTGGGGAACCAACTGGGTAAGAAGTTCAACAACTCCATTATATCATACTCGTGAAATTAAAACAAGGTTATTCTGATCAGCAACAATTTAAAAGAACAGAATGTACAAATCTGTAAACAAACCACCACAACACGAATATGGATTTTAGGAACACCATTCTCATGGATGCCCTTCACACTACAGACAAGAAAACAATAGGAAGAATGACTCCAAGACTGAGTATAATGCTTACCGACTCAGGCCAATGACCTTTTTTATGAATTGGACCTTCTAAACTATATTTTGCCACAAAAACAATTGGAAATCCTCTAGCCTGATGTTATCCGCTGGATGAATATACTAGATATCTAATGTCAAAGTGCACTGCTGTGAAGGTTCCTTCCATGTATCTCCCTAAAAGCCAGTCAAGAGGAAATCAGCCAATGAGACCTACATTATTGGGAAACTTGGATCATAAACAGATAAAATGGATTTCTCATTGCTTTTGTTAAGAGGACAAAAGCTAAAGAGAGATTCTTTGGACTCCTACAGAGAGGTCAAAGCGCAGTAACTTCTGCAGGTGGTACTCTCGTATTTTGACTTAATATGATGAGAATTAGTAATTTTGAAGTAGTTAGTGTGTTATGGTGTTGTTACCAGAAACAGCAGAGGAAAGATCCTCTTTGCCGTGAGCTATGGCATTCCCACGCCCATCATATGCCAGCCGTTTACTTTTTATCATCAAGGGATAACCAAGCAAATCACCAGTGTTTGTTGCACTTTCCAGATTATTTATCTGCAAATGGCAACAATCAAAAAATCAAAACTTTACAACATATTCAACAATTTTAAACCAAAAGAGCAAAGCATCATAGCTAACCTCCATAAAGTCAGGAACTGGAATGGCATGTTGAGAAAAATGCAATTTCTGAAGATATTTGTCCTGCAATCAAACAAAAGTGTACCGTCTCAATATATCATCATCATCAAAGCCTTGTACCAAAATGACTTCACTGTAGCAATGTTACAAAGGCCACCATCACACTTTCTTCCCCTTCCCATCTTTCCAAAAACAAGCAACCACATCTACCCACCTGTCCTTCCATCTTATGCTTATAAAAGGAATCTGAATAAAATTTTAGGATTCAATATTATTTTTCCAACAGTTAACAAAGGGGATGTTATGCATCATATTTCCTTTCATTACTTTGTATGATAAATAAAATTTCCAGTTGCAGGTTATTTAACTTCTCGAGTTAATATCAGTCTGCAAGTCAAACAACTCTCAGGTCATCAGATAACTTTCACACACTACCTGTCAGGCTTGTCAATGGGTCATCACTCATTAGGTTGGGTCAGATTGGGGATGATTAGATTCATGTCTAAGACATGGAATTTAACTAAGAATCAGGTCTACTGGTCACATTCAAGTACAAATTACTTTGACGCATTGGACTTAGGGTGGACCCCGGGGCAGAACACATGTAACCCGTGGTAATTGGTGCCATGCCGAGGCACGAACAAACCACCACAAGGGAAAAATTCCATAGGTTTGACGTGTGAGAAAGTCACCATGACACGTATACAATCAAATGTTTGCAGTTCACCTGTACAATTCGGTTACCTATACATTTTCATAATTTGGGTATCACTGAGCATAAACAAATCATTTGATTCATTTAATGTGACAATAAATATAATTTAATTTACAGTCTTTTAAACAAAATGATGCTCATGTATTTCTATCATGTCCAAACAACAAATGACTATATGCCTAGAGTAAGATGCATGAGTCCATCAAATACATGACAAAATAATAATAGGATGACAATATGAAGATAATGGCATGATGCAAAACAATGCCAAACCGATGGCAAATCTTGATGTAAACCCCAAAATACCCATATGACACTCTATGGATATGATGACTAGAATACATCATCTAAAGTCCACTCTGCTATACCCTGAGAAGTCACTGGAACTTCCTCTACAGGTGCTACTCTTGCCATTGCCGATTAAGGCCTATCAATATGTAAAATACTTATTACTTGCTAAAATATGAATATCAATTTCATTGACAACTAATTATATAATATAAAAAAGGTATGAAAAGGCATATAAGGCTGGCAATGGATCTGTCAGTCATGGTCTAACTGGCTCAACCTAGTTATGAATTCAGGCAAACCAGGCCACCTCAGTCGGCAAATGGTAAGTATCCAAAACTAGTTAATCAAACCCTGATTGAACCTAAGTCTATTATTTCAGTAATAGAGATTGATCTGAGAGCCTATTTGGAAACTCTTGTCTGTTTGCAATAGAGCAGATTCAATTCGATTTGTTTGAAATGGAGCTGTTTCAAGTAGCCACTTTTACAAGTAGACCATTTCAATTCCTATCAACACGCCAACTCATCCAATAGAAATCCCATTGTTGTAATGGAACATGTTCTCCAATTTAGTGAACTTAATACTACAGATATGTTTATATATATATATATATATCAATCTTACACTAATCTGCATGTAGTTTCATTGCGTCAATGTCCACAACCATAAAATGATCACTAGAAGAACAAAACTGAAAACTGTAAGCAAATTTCATATCCGCATATTATAACAATGGACAGAAGATTCATATAACCAAATATAAAACTAACCCACTTGGATTATTCGTATAGTAGACGCTTTGGGTTGACAGTCTATCCCCTGTTGCTCAAGCTTCTCTAGCGTGATAGCATCAACATGTTCGATTTCGACAGTCAACACTCCACATCTAATAAAGAAAGGAGAGGTACACATGAAAGTACTGTACAAGGAGAAATAGCAGTGCAGGACAAAAATAGCAAATGAGTCTAGGTCCATTGTTCATGCACACTCACCTCCTTGCAAATTCCTGAACCGTGTCACTTTGATCATAGCTTCCAACCATGTGTTGGAAAGATAACATGCTTGCCGGGCAGTTCTCGAGAGGATCGAGAACCATCACTTTGATGCCCATCTGTGAAGCCGCCTGACATAGCATGCGACCAAGTTGCCCACCGCCCAAAACACCCACTACTGTATCGGATATCCCATGGGTCGACAAAGCATCCTTTCTACATACAGTTTGCTCAAACGATGTTAATCAAACAATCCAAATGAACATACAGAAGGCATCATAGAAAGATTTCAATATCTGGACTTATTCGATTTTGAATTGGATGAATGAAATCATCACCTTTGGTCGAAACCATCGGACTTATTCGAACAGCAGAGGATTCGATTCCTGTGACCAGGACTCTTGATCTCTCGGTCCATGACGAATCCCAAGTGATTTCTCTTCGTGAGCCAAGGAAGCAGGACCAACTCAGAACGGGATCCTGAATCGACGCGAGTTTGGGAGCAGCTGCAGACTGCAAGAGGGATGGAACGCAGAAGCATTCTAGGTTTTGATTGATTGGCACGAACCCTGCACTGGCACTGCAGAAAAGGGAAAGAAATTTGTAAATTGTTCTCGCCTTGACAGAGTCAGGGGCAGAGGTGGAGAGAGAAACGAGAGCTTCCACTTTGAAGTGGAGTTAGGCCCCGACTGTTCTTTTGCGGGATAAACCACTGTCGTATTCGTGTGAGTTGTTCTCGTCAGGTCCGCTCAACCTGGGCCCCTTAAACGACGTCCAATCGAATAGTGGTCTGAAAGCGGGATAAATTTTTTTTTTTTTTATTAGTGCTGGATGGCCAGTGCGATCCAAGCCCATTTAATAGTATTGTTGAGTGGGATAAAATATTATTTATCCTAAAAATAAATCCAATTTTATTTTTAGTTGCATCCGGATAAATGGGAAACAAAATGAAAAAAAGACATAAAAAAATATAATATCAACCTCCACTCAAAGCCAACACAAGTTATATCGCATTCTATATAAAGTTATTTAAGCTTTCATACTAGGTATTAATTTACTATAATGTCGACGCAGAATGCAAAAAGTGGGACATGATACAAAAAGTGGCTTATCCCCCCACCCCCATCATGCGTCCAAATGCAAAACACATTATCAGTGACCTTTCATATTTATAATACAGTATAGAAACTCTATAAGATCCCATGATGATGTATGATAGGAAGCCGTACAAAGCAATCTCATCAAGATCCTACAAGCTAGGGATCCTATGTTAAATAGATACACAAAGATCATCCAATTTCAAAACGGAGCAATCGTGCCATTCCGGGCTGCGGCCCATGACTTGCAGTTTTGCAGGCTAGATTGTGTTAGGCCTAGGTGGCCCTTCTATATTTACATGCTTAGGCCTCATTCTTCTTTTTTGTTGGTAAATATATTCCTTATTTGATAATAAGAGAAAGTTACATGTAAATTCAATTTCTTCTCTGTGTGTCTCAAGCCAACTTGCTTTGGGCTAGGCTTGTATATGTATTTAGGGCCCATTTATTAATTGGACAATGCTTGGATTAAGTGATAGAAAGCTCAAATATCGGTCCGACCCAACTCATTAAAGGAATGCATGTAATTTAATTCAATTTGTACAAATGATTGCTTGAATACTCACAAAGTTGATTTAAAAAAAATAAAAGAAAAACCCCTGATTCGGCTTGACACAATTGATTAAATGGTCTGGCTCTGACCTAACTATGTACTGCCCATGTTGAAAATGGGTGGCGCCCGGGCTAGTATTTCTAAAGTCAGATCAAGCCTAGATATGCCTTAGCCCAGCTCAACCAGACCTAGCCCATGAACACCACTATTCTTCTAATGGGGTCATTTGGAGAGTAAAAACAATTTTCACTAGGGTTGTTTGGTTTATGTGAAAATGATTTACATGTGTAAAATGATGGACATGTGAATCAATTCAATAAGCAAATGATACCCACTTGAAAGTGATTTGTATTATTTATCATTTTCATATCTCTTCAAATTCCAATGAATTTATCAAAATCCAAGATCAATCGAGGCATGAAATTTGACCTCTCAATCGTTTTTGGCATCCTAACGAGGAGATGAACAGTTTGATGATGAAAATAGGGCATAAAAGTCAATAATGAAGATTTTCACGATTTGAACTTTTTTGCAAATATCTCAAAATTCATGATGATTTAATGGACAAAATTTGACTCCCACAGGAATAGAATGAATTCTCCCCCGCCCCCCACAAAGAAAGAAATCATCTCCTTTGCATTAATTTACATATTGTTTGAATTGATATGTATAGATTTCCTTTGAATTATTTATTTCTATAATATGAACTTATATTCATACGATTATACAAATGGAGTTATCATTCAGTCAAGTCATGTTTATTGAATAACTATAATTAATCTTGATATTTCTTTTAATTTATCATTTAATTTGAATGAAATTTACACATGCATCACACAAGCTTTAATGCTAGTACATGTTAATTCTTATGCTTGTCATTCTTAAACTTAAGAATTAGAAAATTCTTTTGAAAAAGAAAGGGAGTCCAGATCCTCCATCTACCTATTGCATGCACCTACTTAATAGGCTTTAGAACTTCACCGTGGGGCCACATAATTAATTCAAACTGTTCAAGAATGAATATCATCCCCTTTTATGATATATCCTTTAATTCCAGAATAAGAGTAGGTCCCACCTTTCGATTTAGGTAATGATTGAAAATGAGATTGGGCACTAATGTGGTGTTATTCCTGTTTGTGCTAAATCAGACACTTACTTGAAAAATATAGAATGCTGAAAATGGCTAAGCCTTTCTTTTTTTTTTTTTTTTTTTGGAGGGAGTGCATACCATAGTAGCCAATTCCATTTCATTTTGGCCAAAATAGCTGAAAATTTTCATTGAAGTCATTCGGCCGAAATGGAATGGGGTTTAAAAAAATTTAGCTTTGAATTTTGGTTCATTCCGGTCAATTTCGACTCAATCTAACCCATTTCAATTGCTCGTTATGGTCTATTTAGGTCCATTTCGGTTTGTAGCACAATTTTCACAATTTTTTTTTATTTTTTTCTCATTATCCATATCAAGAAACATGCATAATTTATATTTTATTTATATTTTTCCTATTTTTACATCTATATACATCTTCTTGAATTTTATTATTCTCAAAAGTCAATTTGAAAAGCTCTACTGAAAATCCCAAAATGCCGAAATATTCCATTTTGTAGTCCAAACCAAAATGGTGATCAAAATAGGATTGCCAACTATGGTGCACACACTAGACCATAATACTTTATATTTATTATTTTATCACTAATTATTAAAAATTTTAATATTTTTAATTAATTTTAAAGAAAGCCCTAAACAAACATTTTCAACTACATAGTTTCTTGAACCTTTGTGGCGGCAATTAAAATAAGAAAATAGAACCTAGTAGTGTGTGTTGCAGAGTTATACATGTGCCTGGAGGAGCAATCCTATTCGATGAAAATGCAATGGTCACACACTTGCCATAAAAAATAAAAACACAAAGTGCTCAATATCATAAATCCCAATAGCTCAAAAATAATTGTTGAGTTGTGTCTCACTTCGGTCACACTATGTCAAAATCATTTATAAACGACGCCCACATGTTGGTTTTACCGACTATTATGGGCAGTCGAAAATTAGCAAGGAAGCATTTGGGTATGGTCCTTTACCTTTTTGATCACTCATCTTAATTTTCAACTACGTGGACATGTTTGTTTTAGTTGAAGAGAATTGTGTAATTGTTGAGTTTGTACAACTGGGGCTGTTTGTACAAGAGCATTCATCAGGTTTTATAATCTTCTATGCTACACAACCGTTTCTGCATAACAATTTACAAGTTGAAATCAAATCCTTTCTCATTTCCCTCCAAACACCACCATGCTAAAGGCAGACAAGGTGATGAATGTCCCCCTCTATCTATCGTTGTTATTTCAAGTTCATCTCTCATTACTTTTGCTGTTTGGGTGCCTTGCTGGTGACTTTGGGGGCTTCATCTTTATGGATTATGAGAGAAATATTGACTCATTTTGGATTTTAGTGGACTATAGGAGCCCTATGCTCAAGTCCTGAGAGTCCTCATAAGCCAATATATATGATAAGCTTCTGTCTTATTCTTTCCCAAGGCAACTTCTCTTTAATGGCCCTTATTGAGCCCATGACTTGTTTTGTACTTTAATAGAGAGTCAACAACATGCTTCGACTCTTGTACTTTGGATTTAATCTTTCTAACTGCCAATCCTATTCAAGTTGTGAACCCAACTCTCGTTAGGTTGATATTGGGACTAAAGCAACAAATTCATAGAAACCATGTTATACAAGTGTCTTTCTTTGTTTGGTATCCAGGTGACCTTTTGTTGTTGCTTATTTATTTATGTTTAAAACTTTTAATGGCAAAATTTATTATGTTAGATTACACAAAGATGTGGAAGGTGTATTTTAGGAACTTGGATTCTCAAATTACAGAGAGGGAATTGGCAGAAGAATTTTGTGCCTTTGGGGGTAGTCAAAAGGTTTGCTTGATTTCCAAAGTATTCTCCCAATTATAATTTTTTCCTGATCTAAATTGTACATTTTTATTTTGAAGAATTTTTAAACCATTAGAGAAATGATTATCTACTACCATCTGTGGTAGATAACTTGTTCACATTCAGTGTGTTCTAAAAAATACCGATATAGTCTATTTCTATATGCAATTGATTCGAGTGTTGTTGAAAGAAGAGAGAGGTGAACTAACAATTGGGTCATTTTGATGATTTTGATGTTGGACTTCATGCATGAAAAGTTGGCAATGTGTATACCACAGACGATGTCACTGTTATAGGACCTGAAGTTTTATCACTAAATGATACCAAGGTACTTGTTAGAACCATTAATATAGCTTGTCCAATTCTTTCATTCCTCTTTTCAGTTTAAATTTGAAAGTCAACTTGGCACATGAATTGGTATAATGTATATGTTGTAGGTGAGTGCAACACTTCCATTTAGCAGCTAATATGGTGGGAGTTGCTAAGGGGATCATGCAGCTAGTGAAAAAGAGCGGAGAGGGGAAAGGGGTAGCTTTGGAGAATCTTTTTCTTCAAGAAACAACCTGGATGAATTTCGTTAAAATAGGTTATAAGAAGTGGATATGTATAGATTTTCACATATTCTTGACTAGTACATTTAACTTATGTATATGGATTTCAATTTGAGATCTTTTGAACAATTTCATTATTGTTTTATATGGCATTTTTTGAATTTGCAACAGCTTTGGAATGTGGTTTTTGAAAAATTACATCATTCTTTGCCACAGAATTTGCCACCGCCAAATTCATGGTAACTTACGAAAAGCCGCAACCATTGGCCATGGTTTTGAAGCTTTTTTTGACATAGTGCGGTTTTGGTTCTTTCTCATTCTTAAAACTATGGCTACAAATGAATCTTTGTCTGTAGCTTTGTTCTCTCCATTTCATTTTACAATATAAAATCAGTCAATTCAGATGTTCTCTCTCTCTCTCTCTCTCTCTCTCTCTCTCTCTCTCTTATTTGTACAGATGGGAATTCATTTTTCAATGATCGTGAACTGTTTTCTTGTACATTGGTTTTCCTTTGCCTTCAATATGTATTAATAAATGGTCATTTACATTTCTGCATGCATTCTGTGGTAGCCCTGATTGTGCCCTAAAAATTCAACTTTGCATGCTAGCCTTTGAATCAAATGTCAGAGAATTTTAGGTGTTTTCACCTAATGTTTGGGCATAATACATCAATGGTTTTGAACATTCGTCTTCTGCAAGAGAGAGAGATTTGTTTACAATTGACTGAAGCTAATTTCCAGCACAGATTAGTAAATCTTGGACTGGGATCTACTTCTTATTTCGTCAGAACTTGTTAGAATTGGGTACCACTCAGTGCTCTAGTCCAGATGGTACACAGGGTTATTTTATCCAAGTGTTCTACACTTTGAATTGTTTATGTTCATGAAAATTATAATTACGTAGTCTTCTTAGAAAGAAGTGTAAATAAATTCTGAACCCATTAGTGTTTTTCTCTCTTAATATTATGAGATATTTATATATACAAAAACAAAAACACAAAGTGCTTAGTATTAGAAATCCCAATAGCTCAAAAATAATTGTCGAGTTGTGTCTCACTTCGGATCAATGTATGCAAACCAATTCATCTAAGATTTATTAATGAAAACCCATTAATTGGTTACTGTGATTGTTTGATGTTTGATGATTTCATGGTAGGCATTATATATATATATAATAATAGAGTTGGGATCCTCGATCAAAAAACCCCATGGTGACAGTGGCGTGACCTAAGGCATGCACGCGGGCACATGCCAGGCTCCCCGTTAATAGTCCCTCGCGAGAGAGCAACAAGTGGCTCTTGCTTTGTGTGACATGTGGCATCCCCCTTATATAATCATTATAGATAACTAATGCAGTTAGACAACCTGCCTAAAATTTCTTCTTAATTTTTCTCTCATTCCTCCACAATTTCTCCCAATTGATCTCTCTGCTACCTCTATCGAATTCTTCTCCCAATCTAATCCACTCTCTCCCTCATCATCTTATCTAGTAGGAAGCATGCTCCATGTAGCGTGGGAATGGCTAGGTTTGGTTGTTGTAATTAGAATGGACGAACATAGTGATTTGGATTTTTTTTTTCTTTCGACATTTTAACTAGGGCTTAGGGCAAGAATGAAATTCACTTTTAATAATGATATTTGGATTTTCATCTATAGACGGCCCGAACTATTTTTATTTAGAAATCACCTTTGATTGTGGGCCCCACTATGATCACAAATTGGGGTCCAATCACATTGTTTACTCTGCAGTCCGTTCTCATAAACGCTATTGAAATTGAGCCAAAATCGGTGCAACCCCAGCAAAGTCTCCTAAGATATTTCTATTTTTCATATTTTATTGTATTTAGTAAGCTACCCATCATCATCTTCTTCTTTTTGTATTAAGAGACTTTCTAATTTGTTTGAATTATTTATTATTAAATTGAATGGAGATAGAAGGAAATTTTGCATCCCTTTCCACTAAGCTTCATCAATATAAGTGATTTTTTTTCTTATTATGCACTTTATTATTGTTGTTGCTGCTGTTGATTTCATTTTTTTCTTCTTTTTTTGACAATTGACACGTTTTTTTTTCCGTTTGATACTTTTATTGAATAAACTTTTGTTGTTTATATGAATGTTTGAGGAAATTATTAAATAGTCTATCATAATTGCTGGAGCTACAATGACTATTACTAAAAATCTACTTTGATCTACTAAGGCAAAATCGTTTTTTTTTTTTCTTTTTTCCTAAGTAGCTAGGCACTGTTTTTTTTTCTTTTCTTTTTTTTTTTTTTGTGACTTTTATTGCAG
This sequence comes from Sextonia rubra, assembly GCA_037013555.1. Taxonomy (NCBI): domain Eukaryota; kingdom Viridiplantae; phylum Streptophyta; class Magnoliopsida; order Laurales; family Lauraceae; genus Sextonia; species Sextonia rubra. The sequence goes on from JASUAD010000006.1 coordinate 23,553,804, forward strand.
ACTCAAGTTATGCATCCATGAATAATTATGACCTTCTAGAAACATTATTTTTGTTATTCTTGATGTTTTTGTTGATTTCAATATATATATATTTGACATTCCAGGGTGGGTTACAACGGGATGCAATTTGAAAGCAACAAAGGTGGAAAAATGACAAATTTTTTAATCTTTTGTAACTTTTATTGAATAAACTTTTCTTGTTTATATGGATGCTTTAGGAAATTATTAAGTATTCTATCATAATTGCAGGAGCTACAATCACCGTTTCTAAAAATCCACTTTAACCTACTAAGGCAAAAATTATCTCTGTCTCCTTTTTTTTTTTTTTTTTTGCAGACTCAAATTATGCATCCATGAATAATTATGATTTTTTAGAAACATTAATTTTTTTATTAAAATAAAATTTTATATATCAATTTAATCATTCTCCCTTTTTTTTATAATTCTTTTATACTAATTTTAAAGTTAGATAACATTGTTTTTTTAATTCTAAGTTATATAAATAAATTAGTTTAATTTTGGACCCAAGCATAGAAAAAAAAACCTTTTTATTAAATAAATAATTCTTATTTGTAATTATTTTTCAAAATAGCACTAAATTTTTTGAATTTTAAATCTTTTTCCAAGGTTACCAAAGGCTTTTGTTGAAATTGGAAATCTATGTCACACGTCGTCGTTGGCTCACTTGCTTTAAATACTTACCTTGCCCAAGACTTATAAAAGGATACTAATGAGAGATATTTTGTGGTTTAAATGAATGAAGCTTTGATCATACGTCCCTAAATATTTTACCGCACTATGTTAGGTCCAAAATATTTTCCTTTGCCACATTAGGTCCCTAATTAAAAATAGACCCTGACAAATGACAATAATAACCTTCCTTTCATTTGAAGATAAAAGGGGCCTGCTTCCCCATCTCCGTTTCTGGTTGCGGCCAGAGAAGAAACGAAGAAGGAGAAAGGATCTCTCTGTCTCCTCCCTCTCCGATCCAATAGCGTTGACCGCAGCAAGCACAGGGGCGAGAAATGGCGACGACACAATAGTCACTCTTGCGAAAGGCAACGATGACCAGCCGGAATTCCAGTTGTGTTCTCCGTGAAGGTTCTAGGTTATAGAACCAGACAAATTAAAAGATCGATTTGCAGATAAACTATCAATGGCCGATCTCTGTTTTTGTCACTTGAGAAAAAGCCCATCAGACATGCAGATTGGATTGGAATCAAATTTGTGTCTATCTCCTTATGCCCTTTTTTTTTCTCTTATTCTTCTTTCCCTTTTTCTTTACTATGGTTCCTTTTATAGTTTTTGAATGTTATTGTATAAAGCAAATGGATAGCAATTCTATTAAAGACTGGATTGTTGCAAATTCCTTTGGATTTTAATTTTTGAAACCAAAGTTTCCACGTTAAGAAAGTTAATATTTCTCTTGTTTCCGACTAAAAACCTAGAGCTAGGGTTTCTATACTTTTTCTACGCTAGTTGGATGTTAAATGGGATAATAAAGGCAACACTCTTTAAATTGAGAATATTGGGTTTTCCTTCTTGGGTTCATTGTCTAAAAGGGCATTTATGCATATGTCGCAATGGAAGCCTATATCTCATTGTGCTTCCTTGTTGTTGGACAAATAGATTTAATTGACACAGATTAAATCTGTGTGTTAATTGAAACATATTAAATCTATATCTTAATTGAAATAGATTTAATCTTTTTGGCTGGGCTTTGCACACACAAATTAAATCTGTGTGTTAATTTCAATTAAATCAAGATTTATCTATTTTTTTTTATTTCAATCTATTTTGTATTTCAATCTATTTTTTATTTCAATATGTTATTTTTTAATCTATTTTTTATTTCAATATGTTTTTTTTTCATTTCAAACTGTTTTTTTATAGTTTGAATTTTGAATCAGCATTGAATTAATTTCAAAAAAGATTTTATCCGTTGACCATCTCGAACAAATAGATTTCATCTCTTCCATTTCCAAGAAATATATTTTATCTAATTGAGGAGGCTTACAAATAGATTTTATCTGTTTGAGGAAGTCAATAGAAAAAATCTTTTTCTTTTTAATGTTTCCCATATCTTTGGATTCCAATACATAGATTTTATTTGTTTTGTTTTTTTTCTAATTTTTTATTTTTGAGTTGTGGGGTTCTCTCTCTCTCTCTCTCTCTCTCTCTCTCTCTTCTTCTCCCTTTTTATTTTTAACAAATAAAATTTTATCAAATAGATAAAATCTTTATTTCTAAGGAAGCCAACAGATAAAATCTATTTGAAGAAGCTAATAGATAGATTTTATCAGTTTGATGAAGCCAAAAAAATAAAGTCTTTTTTTTTAGTGTTTCCCCTCTCTTTCAATTCCACCATATTTCAACAAAGTTATCTCTTGGCTAAATTCTATTTGTTCAGTATTCTCCATCTTTTTCTATTCCAACAGATTAATTTTATCTATTCGTCAAAGTGAATAGATCAATTTTATTCGTTCCCAACTGTTTCTATTCCAACAGATAGATTTTATCTGTTTGAGGAAGCTAACAGATAAATTCTCTTTCATTTGTGTAATTTTCTTATGAGAATTTGTATTCAAGATTTCATTTTGTCTTATTTTAATTGATTTTGTGGTGATGATAACAAAACTCATTTCTCGATGTTGAATTTTTTTCTATCGATTGAGATCATGGGCAAATGTATGCCTATTTCTGATGACTATGATTCATGCGTGTCTGAGTCTCTCTTTGTCATTGTACTTCCCTTAATTTTTTTTTTTTTTGAAAAAAATATTGTTTGTAGTTGAATGGCATTGACACCTTTAAAAATAGAATTTTCCTTTAGTTTTAAATGCCTAGACATTTTGCTGGAGCCAGTCAGATTGAGTTTTGGAGTAGCAATTTAGCCAGGTCCAGATAAGCATAAGCAATCTTAGCATTGATCTGAATCTCATCCTTGCTCATTCTGTCACTTTAAGACTCTGACTAGGATGAGTTTAATGAGCTTGGCCATGTCATACCAAGTGCTCTATAGGCTTGCAGGAGTGATTTTCAATTTCGAGTTCTTGTTGGCATTCCATCCCTTTTTACTCGGTTGCTGTTATGATTAGTAAAAGGAAATATATAATTGTTACTTTTAACCAAGTAGATAAATTTATTTGTTGCTTTCAATAGAAATATACCAAATAGATAAAATCTTTTTTTTTTGTTAAATAACCAACATGGATCTTGTTTTGTAGATCTCGAAAAAGGATTCCAAATATATAAATTTTATTACAAAAAGATAAATTTAATGAAAGTTATAGAATTTTAAAGTTTACAAAAAGAATTTATATAAGTGACATCAATGTTTGATAATATTAAGACAATTACAACAGAATATGGGTATTTTTGTCACTTTTTGTCCTGAATGCTAATTAAAAGGATCTAATGCAATACTAAATTATTACAGCTATATTTGATGGGTTAAGCAAAATATAGCTGGACCTAACGAAATATAAAATCATTTATAGAGACCGGCCTATAAATATCCCTTAAACTGAATTTAAGATACGCATGCTACTAACGTCCAAAGTTTTCTATTCATATCAAGGTTGTTTCCATTGCCATCCTTTAATATGGTTTCTTCATCCATCCTTAACATCTCTCCCAAATTCAAGTACTTTACTCTTTTTTTTTTTTTTTTGCTTGGTTGGCCCCGTGCCTAGGACATAGGAAGTAAAAGGCTCCCACTAGGTATCTAAACTTGGTGGATGCTATGGGGGCGGGCGCCTTATGAAGTATGAGATGAGAATTCAAAAAGGAGGGACACTAAAAAAACACTCACGTGAGCAGAATGGAACCGATTGGATCTTAAAACGGAGACGTATTAAGCTTGATTGATGATGAACACCAATTCAATGGCGAGCCCCACTATTTTATGCATTTTGACTAAGTAACTTTTGAGAAGAATAGAAGTGAGAGATTGAGAGCTTGTTCTTTTAAAAGGATTCTTGCAAAAAATTTGGGTGGTTCAGGTTTTTGGGACATGATTTGACATCTTGTTCCCTGGTATTTGCAAATACCACGTTCATTTGCTTGAATTTTTAAATTCCACCACTTGAAAGGACTCCATTAACTCTTAGTCTTATATATATATTGACATGATTAGCAAGCAACTTTTTAAAAATCCCTATATTTTGAATATTATACCCCATTTTTTGTGTTTGTGTTTGTGCGTATGTGTTTTTTTTTTTATATTAAGGTTGGTTTTGGTGTCGTCGCACGTTTGGTGATAAAACTTAGTAGAATCAAGGGATCTGGGACTGAATAGTTCATGGGAGATGGTAAAGATTTAAATAAGTTTCGAGACCAAGCTTTTTCTTGTTGGTAATTTTCTTCTTCAAAGTGTTATCTTTAAGCTTTTCATTTGTAGCTACGTCAAAAGGGGTTAAATTCCACACTAATTTGGTGTGAAAAATCACAGGTTTAAGCACTTGATTAAATTTCACAATACTCCACAGTTATCAACTCTTGTTAAGAAAAAAACAACATACTCTTATGTGGGAAAATTTGTTAATAAAAACAACAGTTTAAAGCACTTGTTTAATTTATAAAATGCCACAGCTTTAAACTCTTGTTTTTATTGACCTAACTACTTAATAAAAGATAACCCAAAATCAATTTCTTCCCTCTTTCTTTTCGCCCCTTTTTGCAAAATATTGCATAAAATCGTGCGGCCGTCTCCCTCATTACCGCGTGCACAAACCCTACCTGGTCTCTCTCATCTTTTTAGCCCTAGCATCTCCAAGGTAACAAAAGTTTTTCTACTTTTTTCTTTTTTCTCTATGTGTCTCTGTTTTCTCTATCTATCTGTGCGTAACGAATCTCAGAAAGCATATTTGTTGATGTGGTGGTGTCACAACCCGAGCCCAGGGTTCGGGGGTTAGCAAAAGCCAAACCTAATGACACACGTACTCCCGTGCATGCACACGTAGACCGAGTCTAAATGCACACGCACAAGGGAACAAGCACACGTGCCAAGCAAGTATGCGGAAGCTGTAAATATCAGAAACACAAAACTAACAATGCAAGAAGAGGATACAAGAAAGGACTGACATAATTACATATGAAAGTTTTACAAAATGAACAAAAGATATATACAATAATGACATGTCATGACATATACAAGTCTGAGAATCCCCAAAACATGACTCCAACATGATGCATGCCATGAACGCGCTCCCGTGGAGTGATCACATCCACTCCTCTAGGCCTGATGGGGCCCCGGGGGTCTCATCTGGAGCCTGGCCGACCGGCGAGGGTTCGGCAGGGGGATCTGGGCCTGCAACACCAAAAACAACTGTGAATACGAAGATTCAGCAAAGTATAAACCATAGCAAGTTAACACACGCTGTATCTAACAGAATAAGAACATCATGTGATTAAAGAAAGCATTTTCGTATACTAGGCTATCATGCAAGAAAGAAATATGCTGCGTGAATCAAGGATAACATGCTGTGTACATGACTAGTGGCTACTACATTACCATGTGCTCCCAAAAGAGGGATCTTATAACATGCAAAGAATACCATTGTCCGGGCCAGGGTACAATGGGTCTCGGTTTCCTGGGGTCCGGTTCCCCAAGACAAAATCCATACTGCAGCAGGTCCTTATAACTAAACCAAATTCACCCCGTCGGGATCCTAAGGCTGAGGCTAAGTAGAGCCTGACCATACAAAGTCAATCAAGAAAACCTGAGTAGATCGTGATCATATATCATGCGTGCATATCTGGAAGTGAACATATCATACATGTATACTCAGGGTAAATAATCGCAATGTGAAAGTAAAGTAACGGGATACAAGTAATCATGTCAGAGTGTGAGATCAATGATCGAATGCAATATGGTATGCAACAAATCATGCGAAATCGAATCATCTTAGGTTACAAACCAATTCTAATCTAATTATCCGGTGTTTCTAACCGTGCATGATGATGTAGTTTTAAGTTATTCGATACACCGTTGTCTAGTGTTGCCTTGAATCGGGCGGTGCACGAAGTCCCTTAAACCAACACCCATGGGGAGGTGCTTAACATCCGGATAACGAACATGAATGATTCGCAGCCCTCGAGATCATTCACGCATAGTATCACATTCCGTTGGGCAAGTCTAGGTGCTCTACATTCTATCATGAAGGTCATATAGGTCTTATCTTTACACCTAGCCTTATTCTTCATGTGTGGTTACGGCTTAGCCGTGTGTGTGCTACGGCTTAGCCGTGTGTGGTCTACGGCTTAGCCGTGGCTGAACCGTAGAAGGTCTGTCATTTGCTAACTCTCAGTTATTCCAGAAATTGCACCCTGTATTGTTCTACGGCTGGGCCACGGCTGAGCTACGGCTTAGCCGTAGGGCATTCCACGGCTTAGCCGTGCCCTAGCCGTAGAGGAAAACTGGGTTTTTCTCCTCTCTGGATTGTGAGCCGTAGGTGTTATACGGCTTAGCCGTACCTGCACGAATTCAGAAATCTGAAACATGTACAGAATGTCTGGAAATGCATCAGAAATGCAATCTATCAATGGGAATACACAAGTACTGAACCAATAAGTATCAAATGGGCTGTAAACACATGTTTTCCACACACATCAATGTGAGCTAGCCAAAATCAAAGCATACCAACATGGGTTCTCAATGTTATGGTTATACTTGCCTCAAATGGAGATCAATTGCACAAATGGAGCCCTCAAGTCCAAACACAACCTAACACAAGCAAAACCACATGCATGCATGAGGGATGGAGAGAAATCAAAACACAGACACACCAAGCACGATGGAGACAAGAGGGAGAAGAGATGGAGAAAGGAGATGAGAGAATGGAAAGGTTTCCAACTCACCTTTCATGCAAGAACCTCACAATAGAGCTTGATCGATGGAGGTTGGAGAAGAGAATGCAAGGAAGCAAGGAAGTCTCCACGTGCACAGTGAAGAGAAAGAGAGAAAACGAGAGAAAGAGTCTGAGTTTGATCGATGGGTGAGATATATAAGCTCATTAGGTGGTCAAATTGCAATGAAGTCCAAGCTAGAATACAAATTTCAGTTTGAGTCAAACTCGGGTCCAATCGAATCACACGACCTCGGTTGCAAATGACGTAGTTACGAAAGTTAACGAGCTCAGCGAAAGACACGTGTTGACATCAAGATGATGCAAAAATGACCATGTCTAAGAAAAGCTAAAATTACGAAAAAGGGCTTGGTCTACTTAATCCAGGTCAAACTCAACCCAACTACCTATCCATGACCCGTAACGAAAACCAAAACACAACAAAACACGATTAGCAACAAAAACAAGATTAACTAAACGCTAAACGAGGTCAAGCTGGGTCGGAGTGTTACATCCTCCCCTACTTGAGAATCATTCCGTCCTCGGAATGAACACTAACTCACTCATACCTGGGAAAACAATTCGGGATACTGGCGTGCCATCTGCTCTTCTAACTCCCAAGTAGCCTCATCAGGACTGTGATGCTCCCAAAGCACTTTGACCCACCGAATTGTCCTGGTGCGGAGTATCTGCTCTCGGGTTCCCACGATACGGAGCGGTCGCTCAACGTATGCAGCACTAGGTTGAATCTGAACCTCGTCGTAACGAATGACATGGGAGGGATCGTGAACATATTTCCGAAGCATCGAAACGTGGAAAACGTTGTGCACTCCTGCAAACATCTCGGGAAGCTCTAATCGATAGGCTAAATCACCAATCCGACTCTTGATCTCGAACGGTCCGACATAGCGTGGAGTTAACTTGCCTTTCTGGCCGAAACGGATCGTACCCTTCATCGGTGAGACCTTCAGAAAAACCCACTCACCAACCTGAAACTCTAAGGGTCGTCTGCGGGTGTCTGCATAACTCTTCTGTCTCGACCGAGCAACTTTCAAGTTCTCAATAGCTTTCTGTACCTTCTCCGTAGTCTCGGCAATGATCGTCGGTCCGTGAAAACTTCGAGTTCCAACTTCTTCCCAACAAACCGGACTTCTACACTTCTTCCCGTACAGTGCTTCATATGGTGCCATCCCAATGCTCTCGTGGAAACTGTTGTTGTAGGCGAACTCGCACAACGATAGATGAAGATCCCATTCTTTCTCGTAGCTCAACACGCTGGCTCGCAACATGTCTTCCAAAGTCTGAATCGTCCGCTCTGATTGCCCATCCGTCTGTGGGTGGTATGCCGTGCTGAAACTCAACTTCGTACCCAAAGCCTCTTGGAATGCTCTCCAGAAAGACGAAACAAAACGGCTGTCACGATCGGATACAATCGACACGGGGGTACCATGGAGCCTGACGATCTCATCCACGAACTTCCTAGCCATCTCTGAAAATGTCATACCCTTCCGGAAAGGAATGAAATGGGCTGACTTCGTCAATCGATCTACAATCACCCAAATGGCGTTGTTCTTCCTGCTCGTCGGCGGTAACCCGGAAACGAAGTCCATGGTGATGTGTTCCCACTTCCACTGCGGTATATGCAAAGGATGCAACGAGCCTGGCGGTCTCTGATGATCTGCCTTCACCTTCTGGCATGTCAAACAGCGAGCAACAAATCCTGCTACTTCTCTCTTCATGTTGTTCCACCAGAAGCGATCCTTGAGATTCCGAAACATCTTCGTGCTGCCTGGGTGCATCGCGTAGCGAGCGTAATGCGCTTCGTTCATCAGCTTCTCCTTGAACTCATCAACTGCTGGCACGCACAACCTACTCCGAAAGTAGAGTACCCCATCCTCGAGTCTGAAATCGGGTCTGTCTCCAATGTGGTCTCGAATGCGCTTCAAAGTTAGATCTTCAAACTGCCTGTCTTTAATCTGCTGAATCAACTCAGGCTGAAACACTAGCGTACTAGCCAACATCACGTACTCATCCACTAGTTTAACCTCAACAGGGAGACCACGAAACTCTAAGAGGAAACTGCTCAAGAGCTGCACTGACTCTGCTTTCCTGCTGAGCGCATCTGCCACCACATTCCCCTTGCCTGGCTGATATTTGATCGGAAAATCATAATCCTTAATAAGCTCAAGCCATCTCCGCTGTCTCATGTTCAGCTCCTGCTGTGTGAATAAATACTGTAAACTGTGGTGGTCAGAACGAACCTCAAACTGCACACCATATAGATAATGTCTCCACAGCTTCAACGCAAACACGATAGCTGCCAACTCTAAATCATGGGTGGCGTAATTCTTCTCATGATCTCGCAACTGTCTCGATCCATAGGCAATCACCTTCCCATGCTGCATCAACACACAACCTAGGCCAACTCGAGAAGCATTTGAATAAACCACGAATCCTTCACTACCATCTGGCAAGGCTAACACTGGGACCGTAGTCAACTTCTCTTTCAAAGTCTGAAAACTGGCTTCACACTCCTCAGTCCAATCGAATGGTACGTTCTTCCTGGTCAACTTCGTCAAAGGAGAAGAGATCTTAGCAAAGTTCTGGACAAATCGACGGTAGTAACCTGCTAGACCAAGGAAACTGCGAACCTCTGTCACTGTCTTGGGGCTAGACCAATTCACCACTGCCTCCACTTTAGATGGATCAACTGCCAATCCCTCTCGTGAAATGATATGACCTAAAAATGCAACCTGCTCAAGCCAAAAATCACACTTCGACAACTTAGCAAACAATCGATGTTCTCTCAACAACGATAAGGCTTTTCTCAAATGCTCCCTATGCTCCTCTGCTGACTTAGAATATATCAGTATATCATCAATAAACACAACTACGAATTGGTCCAAGAAAGGAGCAAAGATCTGATTCATCAATGCCATAAAAGCTGCAGGTGCGTTGGTTAGTCCAAAAGGCATCACGAGGAATTCATAGTGACCATAACGAGTCCTGAAGGCAGTCTTGGGAATGTCATCTTCTTTGACTCTCAACTGGTGATAACCAGACCTCAAATCAATCTTCGAAAAATATGCTGCGCCCTGAAGTTGGTCAAACAATTCATCGATCCTGGGTAGGGGGTACTTGTTCTTGATCGTCGCTTTGTTCAGCTGTCGGTAATCTATGCACATCCGAAAAGTACCATCCTTCTTCTTGACAAACAAGACTGGCGCTCCCCAAGGTGAAACGCTCGGGCGAATGAAACTCTTATCCAAAAGCTCCTGTAGTTGCTTCTTCAACTCAGACAACTCTGCTGGGGCCATGCGATACGGAGCTTTGCTGATCGGTGCCGTGCCGGGAACAAGCTCAATGGCGAACTCCACATCTCGAACCGGGGGTAAGTCTGGCACATCATCTGGAAAAATATCTGGAAAGTCACAGACCACCTGGATCTCACCTAGCTGCTTCGGCTCCTTCTTCGCTGAGATAAAGGCAATGAAGCCTTCGCACCCTCGGCGGATCAAGCGATCTGCCTTACACGCCGAAATCACACGCCTGGGGCATCTCTGCTGACTGCCCTCGAAACGGAAGCCCTTGCCTAAATCGAAGAAGATCGTCCTGCTGTAACAGTTAACACAGGCACGATATCGAGCGAGCCAATCCATACCAAGGATCACGTCGAAGTCCAGCATCGACAACAGGATCAAATCAACAGGTAACTGATGACCTGCAATCTGCACGTCGCAATGGGGGTAGTACATACTACACTCCACTCGCTTGCCAACTGGGGTGGATACAACCAACACATATGGCAACGGCTCAGACGGCTGATGCAACCGCTTGGCGAAATGAGGTGCTACATAAGACCGTGTAGACCCCGAATCGAACAAAGCTAAAGCCTCGACGCGCGAAATCAAAACAGTACCTTCAACCACCTGTGGATCCTCGGCACTCTCGTGAGTAGCAGCGTAAGCACGGGCTGTCTGGCGAGGCTGTCTCGAGCCTGGACGAGCTGACTGTGACTTGCTCGGAGCTGTAGGTGCACTGGGTCTGCTAGGAACTGCACCGGAAGTAGGACCAGATGGAGCTGCACCGGAGGCTCTCTGTCGAGGACAATTGGCGATCATATGCTCCCTCGAACCGCAAATGAAACAAGCACCGGCCTTCCTCCAACAAGCTTCAGTCGTGTGGTTCCTACCACAATATCCACAAGTCACTCCCGTAGAACTAGAAGCACTCTGCTGGCCTTTGGTCTTCTTCTGTACTTGTCCTCGTGCACTGAAGGGCGGCTGTCTCTTAGGCTCAACGGCTCTCGCAGCTTGGTGGATGGCCTCGGCAGAATAGGCCCTGTCCACTGCATCGTCGAACGTAGCCGGACGCTGAAACGCAGTCACGTGATGCATGTACCGGGGATGCAAACCTTCGACAAACCTGTTCACCTTCCTTTCCTCGGTGCTGATCATGTCCGGAGCAAAAAGCGACAACTGCATAAACTTGTTCACATATTCTGCTACTGTCATCTGCTGCTGACGGAGAGCTAAGAACTCAACCTCCTTGGCTCGAAACACATGAGCCGGGATGAACTTCCTCCTGAACTGTTGCTTGAACATCTCCCACACTGTCGCGCTAGGAATGTCTCTGTACGAATCTTTCACGCTCTTCCACCAAGTCTTTGCGACATCTCTAAACATGGAAGTTGCTAGCCCGACCTTCTGTCGGTTCGTGCACACAACGGTCTCAAAGACATCCTCTGTCTGTTCTAACCACTGTTCTGCCTTCAATGGCTCTTCTGTTCCGTAGAACTCAATAGCTCCTCGCTTGCGAAACTTCCCGTAGAGGGCATTCGGGTCATTTTCTCGAGGCTGCAAAATCACCTGCTGATCTACATGTGACTGAGCTGGGACTTGGCTTTGTCGATCTAACATAGTGGTAACTTGGGCTTGCAAGTTCTGCATCGATTGCGATTGTGCCTGAAGGGACTGGAGTAACATGAGAATGCGTTCATCTGTGTTCGGTGTCTGCGGTGACGGTGCAGATCCGCTCTCGTTATTGCCGGCATTCTGCTGAGAACCAGAACCTGATGCCATCCTGTAAAATGGAACGAGTCAGACACAAACACAAAACAATTGCGCCCAACAACCCCAAAATCTAGAAAGAACACAAGGAAATAATCGTATCCTCACCACGATCCTACATGCCTACATGCTTATCACACTAGAACAAGGAATGAGCAAGGAATGCTCTGATACCATACAATACGTATGTCACAACCCGAGCCCAGGGTTCGGGGGTTAGCAAAAGCCAAACCTAATGACACACGTACTCCCGTGCATGCACACGTAGACCGAGTCTAAATGCACACGCACAAGGGAACAAGCACACGTGCCAAGCAAGTATGCGGAAGCTGTAAATATCAGAAACACAAAACTAACAATGCAAGAAGAGGATACAAGAAAGGACTGACATAATTACATATGAAAGTTTTACAAAATGAACAAAAGATATATACAATAATGACATGTCATGACATATACAAGTCTGAGAATCCCCAAAACATGACTCCAACATGATGCATGCCATGAACGCGCTCCCGTGGAGTGATCACATCCACTCCTCTAGGCCTGATGGGGCCCCGGGGGTCTCATCTGGAGCCTGGCCGACCGGCGAGGGTTCGGCAGGGGGATCTGGGCCTGCAACACCAAAAACAACTGTGAATACGAAGATTCAGCAAAGTATAAACCATAGCAAGTTAACACACGCTGTATCTAACAGAATAAGAACATCATGTGATTAAAGAAAGCATTTTCGTATACTAGGCTATCATGCAAGAAAGAAATATGCTGCGTGAATCAAGGATAACATGCTGTGTACATGACTAGTGGCTACTACATTACCATGTGCTCCCAAAAGAGGGATCTTATAACATGCAAAGAACACCATTGTCCGGGCCAGGGTACAATGGGTCTCGGTTTCCTGGGGTCCGGTTCCCCAAGACAAAATCCATACTGCAGCAGGTCCTTATAACTAAACCAAATTCACCCCGTCGGGATCCTAAGGCTGAGGCTAAGTAGAGCCTGACCATATAAAGTCAATCAAGAAAACCTGAGTAGATCGTGATCATATATCATGCGTGCATATCTGGAAGTGAACATATCATACATGTATACTCAGGGTAAATAATCGCAATGTGAAAGTAAAGTAACGGGATACAAGTAATCATGTCAGAGTGTGAGATCAATGATCGAATGCAATATGGTATGCAACAAATCATGCGAAATCGAATCATCTTAGGTTACAAACCAATTCTAATCTAATTATCCGGTGTTTCTAACCGTGCATGATGATGTAGTTTTAAGTTATTCGATACACCATTGTCTAGTGTTGCCTTGAATCGGGCGGTGCACGAAGTCCCTTAAACCAACACCCATGGGGAGGTGCTTAACATCCGGATAACGAACATGAATGATTCGCAGCCCTCGAGATCATTCACGCATAGTATCACATTCCGTTGGGCAAGTCTAGGTGCTCTACATTCTATCATGAAGGTCATATAGGTCTTATCTTTACACCTAGCCTTATTCTTCATGTGTGGTTACGGCTTAGCCGTGTGTGTGCTACGGCTTAGCCGTGTGTGGTCTACGGCTTAGCCGTGGCTGAACCGTAGAAGGTCTGTCATTTGCTAACTCTCAGTTATTCCAGAAATTGCACCCTGTATTGTTCTACGGCTGGGCCACGGCTGAGCTACGGCTTAGCCGTAGGGCATTCCACGGCTTAGCCGTGCCCTAGCCGTAGAGGAAAACTGGGTTTTTCTCCTCTCTGGATTGTGAGCCGTAGGTGTTATACGGCTTAGCCGTACCTGCACGAATTCAGAAATCTGAAACATGTACAGAATGTCTGGAAATGCATCAGAAATGCAATCTATCAATGGGAATACACAAGTACTGAACCAATAAGTATCAAATGGGCTGTAAACACATGTTTTCCACACACATCAATGTGAGCTAGCCAAAATCAAAGCATACCAACATGGGTTCTCAATGTTATGGTTATACTTGCCTCAAATGGAGATCAATTGCACAAATGGAGCCCTCAAGTCCAAACACAACCTAACACAAGCAAAACCACATGCATGCATGAGGGATGGAGAGAAATCAAAACACAGACACACCAAGCACGATGGAGACAAGAGGGAGAAGAGATGGAGAAAGGAGATGAGAGAATGGAAAGGTTTCCAACTCACCTTTCATGCAAGAACCTCACAATAGAGCTTGATCGATGGAGGTTGGAGAAGAGAATGCAAGGAAGCAAGGAAGTCTCCACGTGCACAGTGAAGAGAAAGAGAGAAAACGAGAGAAAGAGTCTGAGTTTGATCGATGGGTGAGATATATAAGCTCATTAGGTGGTCAAATTGCAATGAAGTCCAAGCTAGAATACAAATTTCAGTTTGAGTCAAACTCGGGTCCAATCGAATCACACGACCTCGGTTGCAAATGACGTAGTTACGAAAGTTAACGAGCTCAGCGAAAGACACGTGTTGACATCAAGATGATGCAAAAATGACCATGTCTAAGAAAAGCTAAAATTACGAAAAAGGGCTTGGTCTACTTAATCCAGGTCAAACTCAACCCAACTACCTATCCATGACCCGTAACGAAAACCAAAACACAACAAAACACGATTAGCAACAAAAACAAGATTAACTAAACGCTAAACGAGGTCAAGCTGGGTCGGAGTGTTACAGGTGGGTAAATAGAGGATGTATGTGTCTTAAAACTCAGATTCATTGTCTCTTTCTTCTTGACATCCCTGCTTCTCGATTTCTCTCTGCAACAAGTGGAAGGGTTGCATTCTCAAATTCTGGAAAATTTATCGTGCATGGGATAATAGGGCCGGGTGGGCCAGTTGATGGATGATTAACACCATGGATCTTGAAGGGGATCCATGGGCGACCAAGGATGTGAGGGACCCATGATGAGTGGACCCTATTTGGGCCACCATCTGATGACTTCAATCCCCTTAGGCGTGAAGGATATAAGAACCCATATGACAGAAACAAACTGTTGAAGCCATGACAAAGATGAAGTTTCTGTCAAGTTTTCTTTTTTTTAATGATAAGTTTCAACAATGTTCTATGCAGACTTAGGATGATCAACACCATGGATCTTGAAGGGGATCCATGGGCGACCAATGTTGTGAGGGACCTATGATGAGTGGACCCCATTTGGCCCACCATCTGATGTCTGGAAGCACCTTAGGCGTGTAGGAGCTTGGGACAGAGATGAAGTTCATTCTAGAATTTTTTTTTTTTTTGAATGTTTAACTTCAATAGCATTCTATCTAGACTGAGAATGATCCTGCTTCTCAATTTCTCTTTGCAACAGTGGAAGGGAACACAGTTGAAACCTAGATTTAATTGCATTCTCAGATTCAAGACAATATTTCATGCATGGGATAATAGGCCCGGGTGGGCCAGCTGATGGATTATCAGCACCATAGATCTTGAAGGAAATCCCTGGGCGACCAAGGATGTGAGGGACCCATGATGATTGGACCTTGTTTGGCCCACCATCTGATGACTTCAATCCCTTTAGTCGTGATGGACACAAGAAAACCCATATGACAGAGACTCTCTGTTGAAGATGACAGAGACGCTCTGTTGAAGTCGATAGAGACAAAACTGTTGAATGCAATAGAGATAAGTTTCTATACAGTTTTTTTTTTTAGTGTTAAGTTTCAACAATGTTCAATCCTATCTAGACTTAGGATGATCGACACCATGAATCTTGAAGGGGATCCATTGGTGACCAAGGGTGTGAGGGATCCATAATGAGTGGACCCTGTTTGGCCCACCATCCGATAATTGGAATGACTTTAGGCGTGAAGGATCCTATGACAAAGCCAGAGACATGTTGATCAGTTAACATGTTCTTTTAATAATCCATCAAATAGACAAAAAACATAAAACATAAATTGATTAGTGTCAAGAATTTAGTGTACATTTTTGGTGGGCAGGCATGAGAATTGATCATATATAGGATAATCTGTGAAATGGTCATATCTACAAAATTTCTCTCTCTCTCTCTCTCTCTCTCTCTCTTTTTCTCTTGTTTCTAATACAACAACGATCTGCTTTGAGGCTTAATGTTGGGGGACAGCCCTGTGGGCATAAGAATAACATACCAAACTGCTAATAGGTCTTTCTCATACAATTAAACAATGTAATCCACGTACCATAATTATAGACTTTTTACCCTAAATTCTTTTTCAACTTGATTGGAAAATAGAAGACCATATATTTGTTCTTTCTAATAATAAATTAGTAAATATATAAATTCAGTAAATAAAATCTCAGCACAACCCTATAGGTTACAACCAGTATCAATACATTTTAGCATTATCCAATTGAAATTGAGGCCTTAAATCAACCCCACTGTAGTAATGGAAGCATCAGGAATATAGAAAAGTAAGATGAGGAAAGAGGAATGAGAGTAAGGTTAAAAAAAACACAAAAATGGGTGAGATAGGGAAGGGATAGGCAAAAAAGAGGGGAGGGAAGGGTGAGAAATATGTGAAGGTTAAATTGAAGAAGGATAGGGAGGAGAAGATTAAGAAAAATAAACATAGTTGGGAGAGGGAAAGAAGGACAAGAGAGAGAAAAGGAGAAGGAGAGGAGTCTAGGGCAATAAGAAAGGGACGGAGAAGTGAAGAAACGTACCCTTTTTTTTATAATGATGATTAGTGGCCTGCAATTTATAAGACTTTAATCTTAAAGATTTCTTCCTACAAGGTTAAGGTGAAGAGAAAAATCGCATACTTTTTACTAGAAATTGAGGATAGTTCTCTTCTTCTTTTTAAGTTATCCCATGTAACACTCCGATCCAGCTTGACCCCGTTTAGCGGTTAGTTAATCTTGTTTTCGTTGCTAATCATGTTTTGTTTGTGTTTTGTTTTCGTTACGGGTCATGGATAGGTAGTTGGGTTGAGTTTGACCTGGATTAAGTAGACCAAGCCCTTTTTCGTAATTTTAGCTTTTCTAAGACATGGTCATTTTTGCATCATCTTGATGTCAACACGTGTCTTTCGTTGAGCTCGTTAACTTTCGTAACTACGTCATTTGCAACCGAGGTCGTGTGATTCGAGTGGACCTTGATTTGACTCAAACTGAAAATAGACTTATGACTTGGACTCTCTTGCAATTTGGGCAACCCACTAACTTATATAAGCTCATCATCGATCAAAACTCAAGTTCTTCCTCTCTTGTGCACGTGGAACTCTCTCTCTCTTTCTCTCCTCCATTGATCGAGCTCTATCAAGAGGAATTTGGTTCCTTTGCATGTGAGGTGAGTGGGATATGCTTCCATTCTTCTCATCTCCTTTCTCTATCTCTTCTCCTTCTTATTTACTTGCATGGTGTGTCTGTGTGTTTTGGATTTCTCTCCATCCCTCATGCATGCATGTGGTTTTGTTTATGTTAGGTTGTGTTTGGATCCAAGGGCTCCCATTGTGCAATTGAATTCCAATTTAAGGCAAGTATAACCATATCTTTGAGAACCCATGTTGGTATGCTTTTGATTTGGTTGGTTTTATATGAATTAATGTGGAAACAATGTGTTTACAGCCCATTTGGTTCATATGCTATTCCTTTCTATTGAAAAAGTACACTTCTGATGAGTTTCCAGATTCTCTGTACATGTTTCAGAAATTTGAATTCGTGCAGGTACGGCTAAGCCGTATGGCACTAACGGCTCACAATCCAGAGAGGAGAAAAACCCAGTTTTCCTCTACGGCTAGGGCACGGCTAAGCCGTGGATTGCCCTACGGCTAAGCCGAAGCTCAGCCGTGGCCCAGCCGTAGATCAATACAGGGTACAATTTCTGGAATAACTGAGAGTCAGCAACTGACCAACCTTCTACGGCCCAGCCACGGCTAAGCCGTAGACCACACACGGCTAAGCCGTAGCACACACACGGCTAAGCCGTAACCACACTAGAATAAAAATGAAGAATAAGGATACGTGTAAAGAAAAGACCAATATGGCCTTCATGATGGAATATAGAGCACCTAGACTTGCCCAACGGAATGTGATACAACGCGTGAATGATCTCGAGGGCTGCGAATCATTCATGTTCGTTATCCGGATGTTAAGCACCTCCCCATGGGTGTTGGTTTAAGGGACTTCGTGCACCGCTCGATTCAGGCAACACTAGACAATAGTGCATCGAATAACTTAAAACTACATCATCATGCACGGTTAGAAACCCCGGATAATTAGATTAGAATTGGTTTGTAACTTAAGATGATTCGATTTCACATGATTTGTTGCATAACATGTTGCATTCGATCATTGATCTCAACGCTCTACGTGATTACGTATGTTTCGTTACTTTCACATTGTGGTTTATTCACCTTGAGTATGCATGTATGATATGTTCACTCACAGATCTGCACGTATAATATGTTGTCACGATCTACTCAGGGTTTCCATGATTGACTCCGTATAGTCAGGCACTACTTAGCCTCAGCCTTAGGATCCCGACGGGGTGAATTTGGTATAGTTTATATGGACCTGCTGCAGTATGGATATGTCTTGGGGAACCGGACCCCAGGAAACCGAGACCCATTGTACCCTGGCCCGGACAATGGTGTTCTTTGCATGTTATAAGATCCCTCTTTTGGGAGCATATGGTAATGTAGTAGCCACTAGTCATGTACACAGCATGTATTCATTGATTCACTTAGCATATTTCTTTCTTGCATGACAGTCTATTATACGAAAATGCCCTCTTTAATCACATGATGTTCTTATTCTGTTAGACACAGCGTGTGTTAACTTGCTATGGTTTATACTTTGCTGAATCTTCGTATTCATAGTTGTTTTTGGTGTTGCAGGCCCAGATCCCCCTGCCGAACCCTCGCAGGTCGGCCAGGCTCCAGATGAGACCCCCGGGGCCCCATCAGGCCTAAAGGAGTGGATGTGATCACTCCACGGGAGAGCGTTCCTGGCATGCATTGCATCGGAGTCCTGTTCTTGTTGTTTTCTTTTTGAAGATCTCAGACTTATGTATATGTCAGATTGTATATGTTATTTTGTTCTTTTTGTAAAACTTTATTTGTAATTATGTCAGTCCTTTCTTGTATCCTCTTCTTGTACTGTTAGTTTTATGTTTCTGATATTTACAGCTTCCGCGTACTCGCTTGGCACGTGTGAATGTTCCCTTGTGCGTGTGCATTTAGACTCGGTCTACGTGTGCATGCACGGGAGTACGTGTGTCATTAGGTTTGGCTTTTGCTAACCCCCGAACCCTGGGCTCGGGTTGTGACATACGTATTGTATGGTATCAGAGCATTCCTTGCTCATTCCTTGTTCTAGATGATAAGCATGTAGGCATGTAGGATCGTGGTGAGGATACGGTTTTCTTTGTGATCTTTCTAGATTTTGGGGCTTGTTGGGCGCAATTGTTTTGTGTTTGTGTCTGACTCTTTCCATTTTACAGGATGGCATCAGGTTCGGGTTCTCAGCAGAACGCCGGAAATAATGAGAGCGGATCCGCACCGTCACCGCAGACACCGAACACAGATGAACGCATCCTTATGCTATTTCAGTCCCTACAAGCACAATCGCAATCCATGCAGAACTTGCAAGCCCAAGTGACAACCATGTTAGACCGACAAAGTCAAGTCCCAGCTCAGTCCCATATAGACCAGCAGGTGATCTTGCAGCCTCGAGAGAGTGACCCGAATGCCCTCTACGGTAAGTTTCGCAAGCAAGGAGCTATTGAGTTCTATGGAACAGAAGAGCCATTGAAGGCAGAACAGTGGTTGGAGCAAACAGAGGATGTTTTTGAGACCGTCGTGTGCACGAACCGGCAGAAGGTCGGGCTAGCAACTTCCATGTTTAGAGATATCGCAAAAACTTGGTGGAAGAGCGTGAAAGACTCATACCGAGACATTCCTAGTGTGACAGTTTGGGAGATGTTCAAGCAACAGTTCAGGAGGAAGTTCATCCCGGCTCATGTGTTTCGAGCCAAGGAGGTTGAGTTCCTAGCTCTCCGTCAGCAGCAGATGACAGTATCAGAATATGTGAACAAGTTTATGCAGTTGTCGCATTTTGCTCCGGACATGATCAGCACCGAAGAAAGGAAGGTGAACCGGTTTGTTGAAGGTTTGCATCCCCGGTACATGCACCACGTGACAGCGTTTCAGCGTCCGGCTACCTTTGATGATGCAGTGGACAGGGCCTATTCTGCCGAGGCCATCCACCAAGCTGCGAGAGCCGTTGAGCCCAAGCGACAGCCGCCTTTCAGTGCACGAGGACAAGTACAGAAGAAGACCAAAGGCCAGCAGAGCACTTCCAGTTCAGCCGGAGTGACTTGTGGATATTGTGGCAAGAACCACGTGACTGATGCGTGTTGGAGGAAGGCCGGTGCTTGTTTTATTTGTGGCTCGAGGGAGCATATGATCGCCAATTGTCCTCGACATAGAGCCTCCGGTGCAGCTTCCTCTGGTCCTACTTCCGGTGCAGTTCCTAGCAAACCCAGCGCACCTACAGCTCCGAGCAAGCCACAGTCAGCTCGTCCAGGCTCGAGACAGCCTCGCCAGACAGCCCGTGCTTACGCTGCTACCCACGAGAGTGCCGAGGATCCACAGGTGGTTGAAGGTACTGTTTTGATTTCACGCGTCGAGGCTTTAGCTTTGTTCGATTTGGGGTCTACACGATCTTATGTAGCACCTCATTTTGCCGAGCGGTTGCATCAGCCGTCTAAGCCGTTGCCATATGTGCTGGTTGTATCCACCCCAGTTGGCAAGCGAGTGGAGTGTAGTATGTACTACCCCCATTGCGACGTGCAGATTGCAGGTCATCAGTTACCTGTTGATTTGATCCTGTTGTCGATGTTGGACTTCGACGTGATCCTTGGTATGGATTGGCTCACTCGATATCGTGCCTATGTTAACTGTTACAACAGGACGATCTTCTTCAATTTAGGCAAGGGCTTCCGTTTCGAGGGCAGTCAGCAGAGATGCCCCAGACGTGTGATTTCGGCGTGTAAGGCAGATCGCTTGATCCGCCGAGGGTGTGAAGGCTTCATTGCCTTTATCTCAGCGAAGAAGGAGACGAAGCAGTTAGGTGAGATTCAGGTGGTCTGTGACTTTCCAGATATCTTTCCAGACGATGTGCCAGACTTACCCCCGGTTCGAGATGTGGAGTTCGCCATTGAGCTTGTTCCCGGCACGGCACCGATCAGCAAGGCTCCGTATCGCATAGCCCCAGCAGAGTTGTCAGAGTTGAAGAAGCAATTGCAGGAGCTTTTGGACAAGGGGTTCATTCGCCCGAGCGTTTCACCTTGGGGAGCGCCAGTCTTGTTTGTCAAGAAGAAGGATGGTACTTTTCGGATGTGCATAGACTACAGACAGCTGAACAAAGTGACTATCAAGAACAAGTACCCCTTACCCAGGATTGATGAGTTGTTTGACCAACTTCAGGGTGCAGCCTATTTTTCGAAGATTGATTTGAGATCTGGATATCACCAGTTGAGGGTCAAAGAAGATGATATTCCTAAGACTGCCTTCAGGACTCGTTATGGACATTATGAATTCCTCGTGATGCCTTTTGGATTAACCAACGCACCTGCAGCGTTTATGGCATTGATGAATCAGATTTTTGCTCCTTTCTTGGACCAATTCGTAGTTGTGTTTATTGATGACATACTGATCTATTCGAAGTCAGCAGAAGAGCATAGGGAGCATTTGAGAAAAGCCTTGTCGTTGTTGAGAGAACATCGATTGTTTGCTAAATTGTCGAAGTGTGATTTTTGGCTTGAGCAGGTGGCATTTTTAGGTCATATCATTTCACGAGAGGGATTGGCAGTTGATCCATCTAAAGTGGAGGCAGTAGTGAATTGGCCTAGCCCCAAGACAGTGACAGAGGTTCGCAGTTTCCTTGGTTTAGCAGGTTACTATCGTCGATTTGTCCAGGACTTTGCTAAGATCTCTTCTCCATTGACGAAGTTGACCAGGAAGAATGTACCATTTGATTGGACTGAGGAGTGTGAAGCCAGTTTCCGGATTTTGAAAGAGAAGTTGACGACGGTCCCAGTGTTAGCCTTGCCAGATGGTAGTGAAGGATTCGTGGTTTATTCAGACGCTTCTCGAGTTGGCCTAGGTTGTGTGTTGATGCGGCACGGGAAGGTTATTGCATATGGATCGAGACAGTTGCGAGAACATGAGAAGAATTACGCCACCCATGATTTGGAATTGGCAGCCATCGTGTTTGCATTAAAGCTGTGGAGACATTATCTATATGGTGTGCAGTTTGAGGTTCGTTCTGACCACCACAGTTTACAGTACTTATTCACACAGCAGGAGCTGAACATGAGACAGCGGAGATGGCTTGATCTTATTAAGGATTATGACTTCCCGATCAAATATCAGCCAGGCAAGGGGAATGTGGTGGCAGATGCGCTCAGCAGGAAAGCAGAGTCTGTGCAGTTATTGAGCAGTTTCCTCTTAGAGTTTCGTGGTCTCCCTGTTGAAGTTAAACTAGTGGATGAGTGCGTGACTTTGGCTAGTACGCTAGTGTTTCAGCCTGAGTTGATTCAGCAGATTAAAGACAGGCAATTTGAAGATCTAACCTTGAAGCGCATTCGAGACCACATTGGAGACAGACCCGATTTCAGGCTCGAGGATGGTGTACTCTACTTTCGGAGTAGGTTGTGCGTGCCAGCAGTTGATGAGTTCAAGGAGAAACTGATGAACGAAGCGCATTACGCTCGCTACGCGATGCATCCAGGCAGCACGAAGATGTTTCGGAATCTCAAAGATCACTTCTGGTGGAACAACATGAAGAGAGAAGTAGCAGGATTTGTTGCTCGCTGTTTGACATACCAGAAGGTGAAGGCAGATCATCAGAGACCGCCAGGCTCGTTGCATCCTTTGCACATACCACAGTGGAAGTGGGAACACATCACCATGGACTTCGTTTCCGGATTACCGCCGACGAGCAGGAAGAATAACGCCATTTGGGTGATTGTAGATCGATTGACGAAGTCAGCCCATTTCATTCCTTTTCGGAAGGGTATGACGTTTTCAGAGATGGCTAGGAAGTTCGTGGATGAGATCATCAGGCTCCATGGTACCCCCGTGTCGATTGTATCCGATCGTGACAGCCGTTTTGTTTCCTCTTTCTGGAGAGCTTTCCAAGAGGCTTTGGGTACGAAGTTGAGCTTCAGCACGGCATACCACCCACAGACGGATGGGCAATCAGAGCGGACAATTCAGACTTTAGAAGATATGTTACGAGCCAGCGTGTTGAACTACGAGAAAGAATGGGATCTTCACCTATCGTTGTGCGAGTTTGCTTACAATAACAGTTTCCACGAGAGTATTGGGATGGCGCCATATGAAGCATTGTACGGGAAGAAGTGTAGAAGTCCGGTTTGTTGGGAAGAAGTTGGAACTCGAAGTTTTCACGGACCGACGATCATTGCCGAGACTACGGAGAAGGTACAGAAAGCCATTGAGAACTTGAAAGTTGCTCGGTCGAGACAGAAGAGTTATGCAGACACCCGCAGACGACCCTTAGAGTTTCAAGTTGGCGAGTGGGTTTTTCTGAAGGTCTCACCGATGAAGGGTACGATCCGTTTCGGCCAGAAAGGCAAGTTAGCTCCACGCTATGTCGGACCGTTCGAGATCAAGAGTCGGATTGGTGATTTAGCCTATCGATTAGAGCTTCCCGAGATGTTTTCAGGAGTGCACAACGTTTTTCATGTTTCGATGCTTCGGAAATACGTTCATGATCCCTCCCATGTCATTCGTTACGATGAGATTCAGATTCAGCCGAGTGCTGCATACGTTGAGCGACCGCTCCGTATCGTGGGAACCCGAGAGCAGATACTCCGCACCAGGACGATTCGATGGGTCAAAGTGCTTTGGGAGCATCACAGCCCCGATGAGGCTACTTGGGAGTTAGAAGAGCAGATGGCACGACAGTACCCCGATTTGTTTTCCCAGGTATGAGTGAGTTAGTGTTCATTCCGAGGACGGAATGATTCTCAAGTAGGGGAGGATGTAACACTCCGATCCAGCTTGACCCCGTTTAGCGGTTAGTTAATCTTATTTTCGTTGCTAATCATGTTTTGTTTGTGTTTTGTTTTCGTTACGGGTCATGGATAGGTAGTTGGGTTGAGTTTGACCTGGATTAAGTAGACCAAGCCCTTTTTCGTAATTTTAGCTTTTCTAAGACATGGTCATTTTTGCATCATCTTGATGTCAACACGTGTCTTTCGTTGAGCTCGTTAACTTTCGTAACTACGTCATTTGCAACCGAGGTCGTGTGATTCGAGTGGACCTTGATTTGACTCAAACTGAAAATAGACTTATGACTTGGACTCTCTTGCAATTTGGGCAACCCACTAACTTATATAAGCTCATCATCGATCAAAACTCAAGTTCTTCCTCTCTTGTGCACGTGGAACTCTCTCTCTCTTTCTCTCCTCCATTGATCGAGCTCTATCAAGAGGAATTTGGTTCCTTTGCATGTGAGGTGAGTGGGATGTCACGACCCGAGCCCAGAATTCGGGGGTTAGCAAAAAGCTAAACCGGTGACACACGTACTCCCGTGCATGTGCACCCAAACCCAGTCCAGATGCACGCCCACAAGGGATCTAACACGTGCGAACTAAGCGTACGCGGAAGCTGTACATATCATAGCAAGCAACAAAGGAAAATAAATAGCGGAAGCTAAAACAAATGCGGAACGGATAAGACAAAGACAAATACACTGATATAAAACCGAATACACACCAAAATCAATATATACAAAATATACAGAATACAAGTCCAAAGTCCAAATACAAATCCCCTGAAACCAAAACTCAAAATCCCAAAACAAAAAGCCACTGGAAGTATGCATGAACGCACTCGGCAGAGATGATCAGGCCCACTCTGCCAAACCGGAGGGTGCCTCTACACTCGCCCCTGCAGCCTCCTCGACCGCCGGGGAGCTGGGCAAGGTATCTGTGCCTGCAACACCACAGACAACACAAATGAATACAACGATCCAGCAAATATAAGTAACAGGGGTGTAACACTCATAGTATCAAAGTGAATATAATAAGGACAGAAGATGAAATACAGAGTTCCATGTTAGGAAACTAAGCCAATCGTGCATAGAAGTAAAACATGATATGTGAATCAAACATAGAAATACTGACTAAGTGGCTACTACGTTAACCATGTTCTCTCCAATAGAGAGCAGAGCAAAGCAGAGCAGAGGAGAACACCACTGACCGGGCCAGGGTACAAGTGGGTCTCAGGTTCCTGGGTTCCGGGGTCCCAAGACAAAGCGACACTGCAGTGAATACAGAGATACAGAGATCTAAGCCAGAGGTAACCCCGTCGGGCATCCTAGGGCTGAGGCTGAGTAGAGCCAGACTAATACCAATCAAATCAAATCCATAGAAAGGGAGATTATCCGCTTTGGACTCACCGATGACAAAGACCGGATCTTATCCTCACGTATTAACCTCTGGGCAGAGCCACCCGGGAATACCCAAACTCAGAGATAAACAAAGCCAGCAGAGCATAGATATAAATCCAAAGCACAGCATAGATCAAAGCATAGTGCAGAACGAAGCATAGAACAGAGATACAGGACGAAAACAAAAATGACTACGGAATGCATAAACTTAGATTAACAGAACAGAGGGCAAAACTATAAACAATATGCAATGCATCTCAGATTAATACGGAGTCAAGGTTCATTACAAGCCAGTCCTAAGCTAGTTGTTCACTGTCACTAACCGTGCATATTGATGTAGTTTTAAGTTAGTCAATACACCGTTGCCATCAAAGTGTTGCGAAAACTTTGCGTGCACCGACGTCCCTTAAACCAACACCCATGGGGAGGTGCTTAACAGTAAAACAACACTCACATGAATAAGTCACAGCCTAACAGACTATTCATGCGTTCCAAGAATCCATTTGGGCCGGTTTACATGAGTGGTCAACCCGTGTTTGAGCCCTACAAGTCTCACCATTATCCTAAGTTATGTTTCAGAATTGCCATGCCTAACGGTTTAGCCATGAGGGACCTATGGTTAAGCCGAAGACATCTTACACGCTCGTCGTAATATGCACTACGGCTTCACCTTGGTTCCATTCAAAACACAGCTAAACGGATCATCTTTCACTTCTGATCTGATGCCTTTTTCGGCTGAGCTACAGTCAGTATACGGCTTAGCCGTAGACCAATCCACGGCTTAGCCGTAGCATTCCACGGCTTAGCCGTAGCCTCACCGTAGGAGTACTGATATCAGAAAAGTTTCGACTGATCAGAGATTTAATTCACGGCTGGGGTACGGTTGGGTCACGGCTAGCTTACGGCTCAGCCGTAGGACAAATTAAGGCTTAGCCGTAGCCTAGCCGTAGAACAAAACTCAAATTTCGAGTCTCTGGAAATCAAGCCGTAGAAGTTCACGGCTTAGCCGTACAATACAGAGATGGATTCGGGCTGAGTACAGAAACTGAAATTTGACACAGAAACATCCCCAAACAAGCTACAGAGGTTCCAAATTCACAAGCATTGGCTGTAAACATCAAATACACTAAAGAAGATGGAAATCAAAGCATTCAAATAGAGCACCCATGTGTGTTATAAAAGTCTGTACTTATACTTGCCTCAAATCTCTACCAAATCCACTGACTCAAGCTCCCAAAGCAACTAAAATCAAAGCAAATCAAAGAGATACACCATGCATGAGATGAAGACAAAGCAATCATAGAATGGGAGGTGCAATTGGAGAAGAAGAGAGAAGAGTTGGGAAAGAACCCACTTACCTCAAGCAATACACAAAGATGAGAGAATGGAGAAGAACCCAATCCACTAAGAGTAGCAAAACCCCAATCGAAAGAGAGAGAGAGAGAGAGGGAGAGAGAAGAAACCGAAGTGAAGAGGGAGAGAGAACGTGGCTCTCCTGAAATTCTCCTTGCATGCAACGTTGAAGAAGGAAATGAGCTAGGGAGAGACATCTGTAAGATGACTCACTAATATAGGTTTTGAAGTTTAAAACAAGGTCCATGGAGTTTAAGCTATTTACAGTTCAAGTCACACGAAGGTCCAACTTCTCCAATTGACTCCAAACGGATCTGACACAGTTACGGAAATTGTCGAGCTCAACGAAATACGCGTGCTGACACCAAGATGATGCAAAGATGATATGAGCAAAACAAAAGCAAAATTACGAAAAAGGGCTTAGAACTACCTATTCCAGGTCAAAGGTCACTCAACTACCTATCCAAGGCCCAAAACCAAGTCCCAAAAGAATAAACAAAACAAAAACACACACTAATGAGCCACTAATCCGGCTCAAAGGGGATCGGAGTGTTACATGGGATATGCTTCCATTCTTCTCATCTCCTTTCTCTATCTCTTCTCCTTCTTATTTACTTGCATGGTGTGTCTGTGTGTTTTGGATTTCTCTCCATCCCTCATGCATGCATGTGGTTTTGTTTATGTTAGGTTGTGTTTGGATCCAAGGGCTCCCATTGTGCAATTGAATTCCAATTTAAGGCAAGTATAACCATATCTTTGAGAACCCATGTTGGTATGCTTTTGATTTGGTTGGTTTTATATGAATTAATGTGGAAACAATGTGTTTACAGCCCATTTGGTTCATATGCTATTCCTTTCTATTGAAAAAGTGCACTTCTGATGAGTTTCCAGATTCTCTGTACATGTTTCAGAAATTTGAATTCGTGCAGGTACGGCTAAGCCGTATGGCACTTACGGCTCACAATCCAGAGAGGAGAAAAACCCAGTTTTCCTCTACGGCTAGGGCACGGCTAAGCCGTGGATTGCCCTACGGCTAAGCCGAAGCTCAGCCGTGGCCCAGCCGTAGATCAATACAGGGTGCAATTTCTGGAATAACTGAGAGTCAGCAACTGACCAACCTTCTACGGCCCAGCCACGGCTAAGCCGTAACCACACTAGAATAAAAATGAAGAATAAGGATAGGTGTAAAGAAAAGACCAATATGGCCTTCATGATGGAATATAGAGCACCTAGACTTGCCCAACGGAATGTGATACAACGCGTGAATGATCTCGAGGGCTGCGAATCATTCATGTTCGTTATCCGGATGTTAAGCACCTCCCCATGGGTGTTGGTTTAAGGGACTTCGTCACCGCTCGATTCAGGCAACACTAGACAATAGTGCATCGAATAACTTAAAACTACATCATCATGCACGGTTAGAAACCCCGGATAATTAGATTAGAATTGGTTTGTAACTTAAGATGATTCGATTTCACATGATTTGTTGCATAACATGTTGCATTCGATCATTGATCTCAACGCTCTACATGATTACGTATGTTTCGTTACTTTCACATTGTGGTTTATTCACCTTGAGTATGCATGTATGATATGTTCACTCACAGATCTGCACGTATAATATGTTGTCACGATCTACTCAGGGTTTCCATGATTGACTCCGTATAGTCAGGCACTACTTAGCCTCAGCCTTAGGATCCCGACGGGGTGAATTTGGTATAGTTTATATGGACCTGCTGCAGCATGGATATGTCTTGGGGAACCGGACCCCAGGAAACCGAGACCCATTGTACCCTGGCCCGGACAATGGTGTTCTTTGCATGTTATAAGATCCCTCTTTTGGGAGCATATGGTAATGTAGTAGCCACTAGTCATGTACACAGCATGTATTCATTGATTCACTTAGCATATTTCTTTCTTGCATGACAGTCTATTATACGAAAATGCCCTCTTTAATCACATGATGTTCTTATTCTGTTAGACACAGCATGTGTTAACTTGCTATGGTTTATACTTTGCTGAATCTTCGTATTCATAGTTGTTTTTGGTGTTGCAGGCCCAGATCCCCCTGCCGAACCCTCGCAGGTCGGCCAGGCTCCAGATGAGACCCCCGGGGCCCCATCAGGCCTAGAGGAGTGGATGTGATCACTCCACGGGAGAGCGTTCCTGGCATGCATTGCATCGGAGTCCTGTTCTTGTTGTTTTCTTTTTGAAGATCTCAGACTTATGTATATGTCAGATTGTATATGTTATTTTGTTCTTTTTGTAAAACTTTATTTGTAATTATGTCAGTCCTTTCTTGTATCCTCTTCTTGTACTGTTAGTTTTATGTTTCTGATATTTACAGCTTCCGCGTACTCGCTTGGCACGTGTGAATGTTCCCTTGCGCGTGTTAGACTCGGTCTACGTGTGCATGCACGGGAGTACGTGTGTCATTAGGTTTGGCTTTTGCTAACCCCCGAACCCTGGGCTCGGGTTGTGACATCCCAATACTTCTAACTGAGAGGGTAAGAACATTTTCTTAAAAATAAAAAAATCTTATACTTTCTTGTGCATCTAAACAGGCCCTTAATATTAACTTTCAATAGTGCTTTGTTCAGACTTGAATAAAGTGCCCATCTCTTTTAAAATAATAACTAAGACCTTCAACATCTTTCATTCACTTATATCTTTGTGGTTTTTTTTTCATCATGATATGAGATCTCAAGGCATATTTTCCATTTCCATTTCCAATATTAGGTTATCATGTTTGGCTGTATCCCATTTATCGGGTTAGTTTTGCAAAAATCTAGTGCAAATTCTATCCAATACAAACTCAAATCCTCCAAATGCAGAGAAGGGAACATGGACATGAGAGGACTAATCTAGACACTAATTAATGAATTATTAATCCCTGTTTAATCAATTCAATTTCTGGAGGAAAAAATATTCCAAATTTCACAATAAAAAACGAAGAAAAATAACAAGAAAAATAATAAGAAAAAAAATTTCTTCTAGTATGTGTAAAACAATCAACATTTCCTAGGTAATGAGTTTATCCTTCAAAACCAAAATAGCTAATCAAACCCTATATGCTAGAAAATCCATCCCTGAAAAATGAGAGAAAAAAGAATAGATTTCTAGTGAACCCCATCAAGAATTATTAAATCATGAACCCAAATTCAGCAAAAAAAATTTTTTTTTTTTGAAGCCAAGCCAAAGTAAAGACTCTATAAAGAAAGATAAGCATAAGAATAAAAATAAAAAACATTAATAAACTTCCTAATTTTATTTGGCAAATATGTTTACGTCTAACATAAATATTAGCCTGATGTTTCCAGTACCATCCATCTCCAGTATAATGCAAGGTGAAATACAGAGGAGCAGATCTCTGTCAAAGAGAGGATAAATTTTAAACAACACAGGTACCACACTTACCCTCATACATGCTACTAGTTTGCAACTAATTTTAAATTTATCATTGGAATTATATTTGGTGTATATTAGCCTCTTGAAACAATTTTACTTTATTATAATTGTCGTATGAGCTTGTATAACCAAGTATTTTATATTTGAAATATTTTTTTTCAATGATGGAATTATTCTATTTGAAAAAGGTGCATTTTTGTGCAAACAAATATGCTATGAATGAAATCTGATTTCTAAATGCTTTTGACAATGAAGGATTCAATTGAAAAGGTTGCAAAATATTTTTCAAACTATGACTCCAAGCAAAGAGTGGATGAAAGCATCAGGGTCATCTTCTGAATATATAAAAGGAGTTGGAGAATTCATTGAGTTCGTTAGAGCTAATGCGCCTACATTAATGGGGGAGGATTGGTACTATTGCCCTTGTATAAAATGTCGAAATGTAATCAAAGGAAAGAAAACAATAAATGATATTTGTACACATTTGATATGTAATGGCATAGATAAGTCGTACACAACATGGATCCATCATGGGGAAATGCATCCCCAAAGACATAAAGAAGTTGAAGCTAGTAGCAAAAATGATGATGCATATGTTGGCATGGTTGATATGGTGAATGACTTATTTGGGCTTGTTCGTGACGAGGGTGAGACACTATCTCAAATGGGTGGTAACCCATCTGAAGGGATTAATGAAGTTAATCATGAAGAAGATGGTAACGCTCAAGAGCATTCACCAAATAATATTCGATATGAAGAATTGATGGAAGATGCGTTACAACCTTTGTACCAATTATGCCAAGTTGAGGATATAAAATTATCAGTGACAATTGAATTACTAAGCATGAAGGGTAGACATCGATGGTCTAATGTGAGTTTCAATGAGTTACTCAAATTGTTTAAAAGAGTTCTTCCAAAAGATAACACTTTACCGAAAAACACATATACTGCTAAGAAGATGGTTAATTATTGCGTGTGGACTGTAACATTGTCGATGCATGCCTTAATGATTGCATTTTATACTGGAAAGAACATGAAAATCGAGATACTTGTCCTACCTGTGGAAAAAATAGATGGCAGCCGAAAGATAAATCAAAGCCGAACGGTAAGCATAAACCCTGGAAAAAGTTAAGATACTTTCCATTTGCACCAAGATTGCAAAGATTGTACAGTGTGCCATGGATTGCAGAGAGTACGATATGGCATGCAAATGCAAGCACTATACTAAACCAATTAATCATGCGCCATCCAGTGGATTCTTCATGTTGGAAAAAAGTCAATCGGAAATGGTCTAATTTTGCTTCTGAAGCCCGTAATGTTCAGTTGGGGCTTGCAACAGATGGATTTAATCCTTTTGGAAATAATAACAACGCCTATAGTTATTGGCCGGTTATGATTGTTCCATATAATCTTCCTCCGTCCCTTTGCATGCGCAAAGAGTTCACAATGTTAATATTGTTGATTCCCGGAAAGAAAGGCCCAGGGCATAACATTGATGTCTATCTACAACCATTGATTGAAGAGCTGAATGAATTGTGATTCACTGGAATCAAAACATACGACTCCTATAAAAATACTATGTTCACAATGGAAGCAATTTTGTTATGGACTATACATGATTTTCCAGCAAATGGCCATTTGTCAAGTTGTAGGACTGCAGGAAAGTATGCTTGTCCTGTATGTAGTGAAGAGACAGAGTCCAAGTGGCTAATAAATGGAAAGAAACTGTCTTTCATGGGGCATGGAAAATTTTTACCAAGTATGACTCATCCTTTCAGGTACCAAAAATCACAATTTAATGGGTATAAAGAACATAGAAATCCTCTCAGGCATTTGAGTGGTTCTGAAGTACTAAGTAGAATGGAAATGAATGAGACACAGTTTGGAAAGAGAGGTAAGAAGAGGAAGAGTGTAAAAGAAAATGATTCCACTCCGTGATCAAAGAGATCAATCTTTTTTGACTTGCCATATTGGAAGTGCAGCATACTAATTCATTTTTCAAATTTTATTAATGTTGTATACTAGACTTATCAATTTTACTAACACAATTATTTATCTTTTATATAGGATTTTCCTATACGTCATAATCTGGATGTGATGCATGTGGAGAAGAACGTGGCAGAAATCTTGATTGGAACAATTATGAACACAAAGGATAAGACAAAAGATAATCTTGAGGCTCGAAAAGACCTAAAGGAGATGCAGGTTAAGAGGAAGTTGTGGCCTATAGAAGTAAATGGGAAGGAGACATATCCTTAAGGTCCTTACAACTTGTCCCGAACAGAGAGAGAATTAGTTTGTAAAACCTTATACAATTTGAAGGTTCCCATTGGATACAGTGGGTATTGGAAACATAAGGTGAACTTGGAAAATAATCAACTAAAAAATCTAAAATCTCATAACTATCACATTTTAATACAGCAGCTACTGCCGGTGTTGTTGATGCATGCATTTAAAGATCACAAGCCATTACGTGCTGTCATTCGACAATTATCATTATATTTTAATGTTGTATGTTTGAAGACCATCGACTGTTCAAAACTAAGCAAGATGAGAGAATGTATTGCTGAAACATTATGTGTATTTGAAAAGTACTTCCCTCATTCATTTTTCGTATCTATGATACACCTTGTTGTACACCTGGCAGAGGAGGCACATATTTGTGGACCTGTTAGATATCGTTGGATGTATCCATTTGAGAGGTAATAAATTTAATTATTTATTCTAATTTTTTTTTTATTTATTAACTTGTGAAAGTTAATTTACAAATTATATGTCAGGATGATGAAAACATACAAAGGATATGTGGTGAATCAAACATACCCAGAAGGTTGTATTACAGAATGCTTCCTTTTAAATGAAGCTATGATGTATGCTATGAATTACATGCCTGATGGTACAAAAGAGAGTCATAAACAAGTACGGGGGAAGTGGATGGATGATGATAGTCAATCTGGATACCCTATTGATAAAAGAGGAAAGATTTACAAACTTGGCCATGTGCAGTACCAACAAGCACGTAAATGAGTATTAAGCATGTCTACTGATAATGCAAAGTGGCAAAAGTATGAAAAATCCAAACCTTATATTTTCTATGTTATAATTTATTAATTGTATTACGTATTGACACTGTGCTTTCATATACAGGAATTACGATATATACGTACAGAGTCTTCTATCTAACGTTTAAAATCGGAGAAGTACTATAGGAGCTGAAAAGGCGATCGATTACATTCCTTGGCTTAGGCAACAATTAGAAACAGAAGAAAACAATGTCATAAAAAGCCTTGCTGATGGACCCAAATTCGAAGCTATTTCATATAATGCATATGCAATAAATGGTTATGTTTTTTATACAGCTGATGCAGAAATGAACAAAACGATACAGAATAGTGGGGTATCCATGACTGCTCTAACCAAATTCAGATCAAGTGCTCGAGACAAGAACCTTGTATCTGAGAAGGTTACTTACTATGGTATCGTGAAACAAATTCTAGAATTGGATTATTATGATTTCAAAGTAGTAGTATTCAATTGTAATTGGGTTCGTATAGAAGATGCAAACAGTTATATAGTTGATCCAAAAACAAATTTGGTATATGTTAATATGAGCCGGTCAATGAGAAACACAAAAGAAGTGGATGAACCATTTATCTGTGCATCTCAAGCCACTCAAGTCTTCTATTGCAAAGATCAAAGTCACCCTAAGGATGAGTGGCATGTGGTGTCAAATGTTCCAAAAAAATTGAACAAGGATGTGGATTGTTATGAAGATCCATTAGTCTTCATGGGCAGAATTAATGAAAATGATCGAATGATAACATTACAAGATGATATCTTAGAAGCCAATGATATCAATGATGCTGAAGATTAAGCTGGATTGCAGGTGATCATATTATGTCAAAAATTATATTATTTTCATATATTGTTCCTGTTGTGCATATCATATATTGTTCATGTTGTATGTCTTTTATTTATTTTTTTTTTAATGCACAATGTTTCCATACATATCACTACATTTTTTTAATCTATAGTGATAGGAAAGTTCTCATTATAGTTTTAATGATTGTTGTATATTTACAATAGGTACAATTATCCATGTTGCTTTTAGCACTGATGATCGACCTATAGAGCTTAACTCAGCGAAATTCAGCACTGATATAGGGCATATAACAAGGTCAAATGTCCCACCCAACTATACCAGCTGGAAAAAAGTGTCAAATACTTTTAAAGATCAAATTTGGGATCTCATATGCGTGAGTATTTTTGTGCAATTATCACTATTATTTATAGATAGTAATTTAATGTAATATATGCAATAATTAAATTATGTTTCTTATTTTACACGGTCCTCATATGAAGTTTTAGTATGCCACAAACAATATGTATTGAGGAGAGCAAATGACAGTTGGAGGGATTGGAAGTTATTTCTTCGTCGCAAAGTCTATGATAAATATGCCACAAATGTAGAGAGGAAAGCTCATGTCCCCTCACATGTTAGAGAGGAAGATTGGAAGTCATTTGTGGACATGGAATCAACGGAAGAGGCCCAGGTTTTAAGGGAGAAAGGTAAGATTGCTAGGTCAAAGATGATTTGCCCTCATACTTCTGGACGAAAGGGACAGGCTAGGGTGGCAGATGATATGGTAAGTGTAATGCTTATATCATGTTTAATTTATCTCGTGATTTTTATAAATAGTCAAAATTTATATCTTGAATTATTTATAGGAACAAGAAAATCCGGGTCAGGAGATTACTCTTACGGTCCTCTTTTTAAGGACTCATACTAAGAAGGATGGATAAATTTCTAGCCCAATAGTGGTGGGGAATTTTTTTTATTCAAATGCATTTTATATGATTCAATATGTTGTGGATGATATTTTATTTTTATGGGTATGATTATGTTAGTGTTACACTCATTTTATTTTAGATTTTTTATTTTACTTGTTATTTATCATATGCTTTGTAGGATGCTATTAGAAGTCTTCATGAAGTTGATAGATCTCTTGTACAAAAAGATCTAAAAAATGACCCAGTTGCAAAGGTATAATTCATTTATTTTCTTGTTGATGATAAAGCCTGACAAGTGTCAATTTAGTATTTGCCTAAATATTGACATCATTTTATTTTATTTTTATATAGATCATTGGTCTTGATTCTCGAGGACGTGTGCGCGGCTTAGGCATGGGTGTTTCTATGACAAGTATCCGTTATTCTGCTCCATTTATGAAAGCATTAGCAGATGAGAAATTATTGAACGAAAAAATTGAGAGAAAAATGATAAAGTTGACTGAGGAGATGGGTGGCCTATGGAAAGATATGGATGAGTTAAAACAAACTCTATCTCAAGGTGGGACAGTGATGCGGTCATCCACCCATTATGGAAATTATTCTCAGGTACACTATTTATTTTTCATATATATTCTAGATTTCTATAATTAAATAAATAATATTTTAATTGATGAAGTATGTTAACACCATTTATTTCTAATAATATTGTAGGCTCGGAATGAATCACCTCATCAAGAGACACAAACAGAACAAGCAAGTCCACGAACATGATTGACTCAGCGTAGGTTGATGCATTTGGTACAGAAGGACGTTTGTATTACTTATGGGACTGTGATTGGTTCATCACTTGACTATCCAGGATGCTATAGGATTGTTGTGGATGAGATTCTTGATTATTCAATCTAGTTACTTAGCGAAGATGAAACTTTTAGAGATACCACCTTGGGTGATATGATTGATTGGCCCATATGTAAGACTTTAGATTAGGTTCATTTTTCTTTGTTGCAATTTTGACTCTAGTTTAATTTATTGTCTTAGAATGATTTCACTTGAAGCTTTGATTTTATGTATTAGATTGAATTGTAATTCAGGTGACTTTAATTAAACTAATGATGTTTGTTTTTATCTAATGTGTTATTATTTGTATTTATGGGTGGATTACCAATAACATTTATTGAATGGATCATTATATAAATTCTATAAATAGGTACCTTTTTATTTTTAAAAAATCAGATAAAAATGACACTTATTAACACTTGATAATTTGAAGATGACTTTAGATGCTTTTTAAAAACGACGGCTCCTACACCTTGATAATTTTTTAAAAAACCCTTTTGTAATCAATAATTGATTAAAAAAACGTCAGTTTTCATTATAAAAAAACGAGAGCTACTAACACTTATAAAAATGATTGCTCGAAATACTTGTTAAGTTAAAATTTACGCAATGGTTATGAACACTTGTTTTTGAAAAGCTACACCAATATTATCAATAGTCAAAACAACAGGTTCGACCGTCGTTTTTCCAATTAAATGACAGCTCAGAACACTTGCTGTTTGCAAATTCTGACATAGCAGTAACCCTATTGTAACTTAAATCGTTTTAGAGAAAATCGTGGAGCCTGATATGGTGCATATATGAAGCTCTAATATCTTTTTCAAGGCAAGATGTAGAAGATAAGTTATTCTATTATTATTTTTTAATCTCAATGCCATAGGACTAAAGATTTAGATGCTTTTTTAAATAATTTATAAATCTCTGTCATTACCTTAAGGCCAATATGGGTTTTTTTGATAATCGATCCACACTCCTCCTCTAATTTATTTTAATTGATAAATTTTGATACATTCTCTAATGAAATATGTATTATAATATTTATACTCATGGTAAAATAACTACTCCGTTTGCTTTATTGTTATTTTTGTCTATTACAATTTATTTAACTGCTTATTCTTAAAAAAATTCATGCATTTATGTTGCTTTATTTGTTACTAATTTTTCCTATTTTACTTTAATTATTATATTTAAAAATACAAACTTTCTTGTGGCCTCTTTATCTTTACCTTAAGATCAATTTGGATTCTATTGGTAATTGATCCACACACACATACTCATGGGCAACCCACAATTGGTTTTGGGAACATACAAAATTTTCGGATGAGAGGTCTTTTTTTTACACTGTTATGAAGTGCAGTTTTTATTAGCCTACATGCAATACCTTGAATCATCAAGGATGCTTCAACTTTTTTTTTACACTCCCAACTGGTAGACATAACAGTTTTAGCCAGTACAAATGTGTATGCAGTTTTTATTAGCCCACATGTATTCCTTTAATCATCAAGGATGACTTAATCTTAACCTTTTTTTTTTCTCTTTCAAACTGGTAGACACGATAGTTTCAACCACTACAATTGTGTGCACTTAATTAAATTTTATTATATTTAATATGAAGCTCCTTCTCAAAACTTTTGGTTGTTTAAATGTATTTTTAACTGTATCTGTGCTATGATTTATATGATAATATTTAATTATACTTTATTAAAACTATCAATAATTTTTAACAAAATTTATTTTATCCATGGTTAAGAGGGTACCATTTAAATCCAATCACCAGATCATGAAAAGATGAAATGTGTAGATATCAATAGTTAAGGGTCCACATCCTTTGAATGCCTCATGCATTGACACCTAACATTAGGGTGTGTAAAATTCCAAAGTGGAGCCGTATGATTTAAGTATTTGAACAGTCCAAAATAAAAGTCCATTCCTTATTTATATCATGCAATTGAACTCTCAAGTTTGTATTTTTATAAGCATTTAAAAATGAAGAATTAAAAATTTGAATATCAAAAAATAATAATAAAATAAATTCTCATTTAATAAAGATTGAATGGCCAGACGAGAGGAAATAAATATTCAGCCATCACGTGGGAATTCAATTCTTGACTGCCACATGGACTTACACCCTTGGTTATTTTTAGTAATTGGTGGACCAGCTCCACCAAGTGAAAGCCAGTTTATGGTCGGCGAACAGATGTGGAACCTGCGCAGGTGCGCGAATAAAGTAGGTACCGGCCCTTGCCGTACCTACTTTTAGTAAAAGAGCCGGATTCAAACGCAAACGCCACGTGTAGTCTATGACATCCACGTGCGCTTTTGGTTTTTTAGTTAGAAAACAATCACTGAAAGTTGAAACCTTCTTCTCGAATAATTTTGCAGAAAGACCAAGGGGCTTGAGATGCATGCATATCATGAGGATAAAATGGATGTAAAGTTTTATATGGATAAGGATTATGCAATAGTAAAATGGTTTTAAATGGATAAGTATTATGTGATACATTAGGCCCATCAATTTATTCTAACTATTGATTTAACAACCTTAAAAGATTCGATGATCTACTTAAATAATGCAGTTTCCATATTCAATCCAACATTTACTACAGTGACCAAGCTCTACAATAGGGCAGATTAAGGATGCAGTTCGTTGGTATTAACGGAATAAATCTATTAAATATTTTTGTAGGGACAACTTCATATTGTTTTTAAAAATGTAAGGGGTGCCACTCTGCCCCACCGGTGGCTGGTATGAGAAAAGTCTAGATGGAAGATGAGTTTAAGATGAAAAATAAATCCCATACATCACTTGTCACTAAAATTCCATAAAATTTAAAGCCTGGTGTCTTCTCTCTATATCCATTACTTTTCACCTATTTAATAATTCTCTATTGAAGCCCATTTAACCATAAATTCTTCTATTAACAAACAATGGCATTAGGTAATAATGCGGACAGGGGCTCATTTGCCCATGAATTCGTTTGTTGAATTCTTACTATTTGCTCATATGTATGAAAAATTCATGAGAGATCTTAATGAAATACTCTTGTTAAAAGCTTAAATTGCTCAAAATATGTCTATCCTCTCATCCAAATTGTTTCACTCTTATGAATGATGGGCCCATTCATTACATGTGAAATATATGTCAATATGAAGAGGCTATTTCGTTAGTAGAATTTCTTTGAATTCATCGATGGAAAAGTTGAAATTCTCCAAATGCTGTCATCCATTTGGAATCCCATTTGGCAATATTTGAAATACTAGCATTTAGGGGGTATTTGTTAATTTAACTATTAGAGTAAAGGGAGGTGAATAGTCATTTTTAAAGATTAAAAAAAGAAGGGTTAAATCATCTCATGATGAGATGAGATTTTGTCTTTTAATGAAAAGAGAATATAACTTTTTAATATTTTGTATTAAAATAGATACTTTTTGTCAGTTAGTGGGATGAGAAAATAATTTTTTGAATTTTTAGTGCAAAAAGATAGTAGAATTTTTTTTAAATGTGATATTTTGATTTGATTCTTTTTATTTATTATGTCTTAAAAGGATAAATGACCGCTTAGAGAATTCTAAAAGCTTTACGTCATGCCCCCTCTCATGAACATGGGTCCTCTCATGAACCGGCGTCTTACGCGGGAGACTAGGGCTCAATTAAAAAATTTCTTACCGCAGCCCTCCAATCATGGTCGCAGGAACCAAAGTCCACGGTGAGGTATGCACATTTCCTCTGTTCACCAAAAAATAAAGCGAAAGTCTAATGATAAACAAGTCGTGTAAATAACGTTCGGATCTTCCCCTAAGAGGCAATTACTTGTACCAGTGTAACTTTCATAATCCAGTCAACACCTACTGGTTTCAAGTGAAGTACCAGCAAACTACTTGATTTTCCTTTGTTAAGACCTACCTTGATTAAAACATGCCCAAATAGGTAGAAAAGCATACTCTAAATCAACTTAATTAATAATAAAAATTTTCTGAGAAGAACATCTCCTGCATGCAAAAAGAGATCATTTCCTCATCCAAGTTGAGAGCAACCATGGACTATAATAATAGTAAGTAGACAAAGTTCAGTAAACAACACAACTTTATTAATATGTATGAATCATTGACAAATACATGATGTAATGATGAAATCAATCTCTCTTATTGCATATAATTCATACAAAAATTCAGAGCTTTCATTTTTTATATTTTCAAATCAAGAAATCTCGAAAGAGATGCGTAAAATTATTAAAACAGAAGATATATTCTTTAAAAAAAAAAAAAAAGAAAACCCAAGAAAAGAAACGGGTTCATCTGGAAGATGAAGGTGGGAAGTTGCTGGAATCTGTCCATGAACGTGGAAGAGAATCAGATCCACCTGCAGGACTATGATTTTCTGGAGGCCCGTAATGATATCCCATTTGGCGATCCGTCATTGTGTCTGCCGTATTAAACAGAGTAGAAAGAGAATGAGAAGAAGCAGCAGCAGCAGCTGTAGAAAAAGAGCTAAATCGAGCAGCAGAAGCAGAAGCAGAAGCAGAAGCAGAGGATGATGATGACAAAAGAAGCTGATCTAAAAGGCTAGTGGGGTGGTCCTTCTGAAAGTCTACGGTGCTCTGCAGGAGCTCCAAATACTGAGCATAGTCTGTCCAGGGATCAGAGCTTTGCATTTGGGGTTGAGATGGAAGGAACGAGTGGGCCATCTGCGAAGCCGGAAAAAGGGTCGTTGGACCGAAGGGAGCCGGAAAATGGGTCTCTGGAGAAGCAGACAATGGCGGCAGGGTTCTGACGTTCTCCGGGAAGTTGAGCTTGGCTCTGTTTCCTCTGAAACGCAGAGCAGCTTCGTCGTAAGCTAGAGCTGCTGCTTCTGCAGTTTCGAAGGTGCCAAGCCAGACTCTTGCAGCTTTGTGGGGGTCTCTAATCTCAGCCGCCCATTTGCCCCATGGCCTTTGTCTCACTCCTCTGTATCTTCTCCTCCTCTCTTCTCCTATGTGGTTGGTGGAGCTTTCTTCTCCTCTTGGTGCAGGTGAAACTGCAGCAGGGCTTGTTGTTAAAGTGCTGGGGCCTTCTTCTGATACTACCACTGTATATGGAAGGAAAAAGACTTCGACGTTGTTAAAGACTTGAAATTTGTTGCATGTATATGTGCTATGTAACTAATGTCAAATGAGAGAGATGTTTTGATTTCATCATGATCAGTATAAAATTCTATAATGTCCTACTTCATGCAAAGCAACAAGAAGAATGCGGCTGCATGCTGATCAAGAAGCAAAAATAATAATAATAATAATTAATGATGATGATGAAGAAGAAAAAGATAATAAAGCAATAATTATAGTAATAATAATAATTAATGATACCTAATGCCCTGTGGTACATGGTTTGTACACAAACGTTAAAATGAAAGTCTCAACAAATTGTAATAATAATAGCTATTTTGAAGTAAGTTCTAGGGTAAGGGTCAAACCTCCACTGAATGGAGATAAATGATGACTTCAATAAATAAATAAAAAGCCTTATCCTCCTCAGTGGAAGTTTCAACAAATTTGATGGGCCGTCCATTGAATGGAAAATTTGTTAGACGGCGATTCTACTTACACCTCTAAAACAAATTTGATGAAACGGCCATTAGCGGCAGTTCTAGTTACATCTCTATTAGATTAGCTAGATGAGCAAAGCATAATAAGGACTCTTCCATTCAACATGTTTATGGCAGAGAGCAGTAAAATACTTGCATGCTGAGATATCTTCAGTGAAAATATTTTAAAGAAGGTAAAAATGGAAAGGAGAACCTCTGTATCTACAAACTTATTTTGTAAAAACTCCTAATAGCAACAACAAGCGGAAATTAAAGTTATAATCAAAATTAGGAAGTAGACATTCGTAACACCCAGTATACAACACTGATGTACAATACACACAGACACATACAATGAATTACAATAAGGGCCCAAAAAGAGTTTAACAAGAGACTAATGTCATAATAAATGCATAAATATAGTTATTGGATGCTGGACTTGCCTTCAGTTGATGGCTCTCCTTGGTTTGTTTGGAAGTTTCCATAACCTCCTTCATAAAACCTCAAAACCGGCTCTGGTTGCTGCCCTGTGTCCTCTTCTCTTGCCCTCTTTTGGCCAATACCACTACTGCCACCACCTCCACCCAAAGAAGAAGAAGAGAAGGGCGACGAAGGCGAAGAAGCAGAGCCACCACCACCCACCCCACCAGAACCCCACTCACCTGCTGTGGCGCCTGTTGTAGGCAACGCCCCCTCTCCGGCAACAACACGCCGAAGAGCCGCCACCATCGCGGACATCTCCCTCGTTTGACTATAACCTGCATATGGCACCATCATTGTCGCGGGCATCACTGGCCACTCGTCTTCCTCATCTCGGGCTGGCCCTCCAGATCGGTTTCTCAAAAAACCGGCGGATTCGCGTTGGCTCGCCACCTTCATGCACATCTAACTCTCCAGCAATGCAAAAGAACCCAGTTCAATTGTTCAAAGCAAACAACCTTCGAACTCCTTGAAAACTAGCTGCTATATAAGAAGAAGCATGGAATTTAAACATTCAAGAAAGGCCGCTTTCAACTAGTTTACTTCTGTAAGCTCTTTTTTACTGTTTAAGCTGGGGTGGCCCAAATGTACAATGGAAAAATAGCCGGTGTTGACTAGCTTTGTACAAACCTCCTGGTCCTCCGTTTTTATTTGTTTATGTACTTTGTCTCTTTAATTGTGTACATATACATGTATGAGATTTGGATTTGGTGGAAAGAGGTAAATATAGGTAGTGGGTGCCGACAGGTTTTTTATTCACACCTGATGCTTTGACTGGGTCCGTCCAGCGCCACGCATGCTTCTGGGTTTTGCTTGAATCGATAGAGGTCGGCGTGTGTGACCAATTTTGAGTTCTTGTTCTCTTTGGCCGACATGCTGTACTCCTAAGATGTTAGGGATTTGTGAGTTGGTAAGGACCAGTGTTTTTTTTTGTGGGACTGATGGGGTGGGCTATGTCGGTCCGACTTTAGAGTTTATCCTTTCCTAGATAGTGTAATAAATGCTATCATTAAGATATTTATCTATGCAATTTGCAATTTATCAGCCAAAAGCCCAAATCCTATGGGACTTTGACCCAAAGAAATCCATAGTGAGACCGACTTATTGGAAATCCCTACCGGCGTATTGAAAATCCCTAGTCATTCAATTAAATGGCCTCTAAGTGTGTTGCACATCCTCAAATATTACTATACTAGGAGGTAGTCTCATTATAAAATTAATCATTTGACTGATATGTGATTAATGAATATACACAAGATTGATCAATTTTATGGAGGGACTAACTCTTATTAGGGTAAATTTTGGAAAACTTTGAGAGGCTGCTTAAATGGAGTGACTTAAAATTTCAATAGGTGACAGCTCCTCTAACTTTAATTCTGGATTCTTAAAAAAAAATCTTTAATTCTGGATTTCCATAAGTCAAACCTTTCAACGAAAGATATGGAATTAGCGTGGTATTGCTTAAAGTATTTTGAAAGTGTTTTTTGCTACAGTAGAGACAGAGCTCCCTACGCTTATTCGGGGATGTCACTTAGCAGCTGTGGGACTACAGTGCTTCTATGTTCCAATTTTATAAATATT
Source organism: Sextonia rubra (assembly GCA_037013555.1). Lineage (NCBI taxonomy): Eukaryota > Viridiplantae > Streptophyta > Magnoliopsida > Laurales > Lauraceae > Sextonia > Sextonia rubra. Next base: position 23,597,131 of record JASUAD010000006.1, read on the forward strand.
AAGTAGACAAATACTGCTACCAAAATTTTCATGATTAGTTGGAGTCTCAAAAGTCTAATTAATGTCTTATTTGGGTTGATGCTGACTTACTATCCCTAAAACGGCTCTCTAACTAATAGTGGTAAGGAGTGGCAATTTTTACATGGCTATCGAGGTACCTTTTTATTTTGTAGACTTTCTTTCTACATTTGCGATTTCTCTTCTCACATATGTGGGCTTTCTTCTTACATAATGGGCTTTCTTCTTACATAATTAGACTCCTGCGTACAACAAGGGCTGGGTTATCAACATAAAAGTGTGCCTCATGTTAAATTATATATAATTTATTATCATATATTACATGAATTACCGAATTCAAGTTTAAATTCCTATCAATCCATATCCACCCCAATCATAAACTACGTAAGTGGACCTGGCCCTGAACCGATTGTTAATTGCTTTCTTAAGGACATGGACTTTTTTGGGTCGGGTCCTGCTGGTAATTAGGTTATAGCCTTATCGGTGATGGGTGGCAAACGGGTTGTCCGGTAAGATGGATTGGGTTGACTAGGGCTATCTACGGGCCAATTATGAATCAGTGTAAACGGGTCACCTAATTTCAACGTGCACCCAATGCGGGTTGACTGATGGTTAGCCATAACTACAGATAGCCTATATATAATGGACGATCTTGACCTTTCAACTATGGTTGGCCACCATAACTAGAGATTGCCTGTGATTGACGATCTTAACCTTTAAAATTTCCAAACCGTTCATCACCTTTGATACCGATCCTTCTCTTTTCATTTCGTTCGGCCTACCGTTAGATTGGCCACTTGATTTTAGATATGTCCCCATCTTTTCCTTTCCAGCCGGAAAAGAAAGAAAATACATAAAGTTGATCATATATTAAAAATCTAATTAATCCAATGGCGGGCATATTGCTGATTTGAACAATATTTCACATGTAGGTATAAAAGTGGGTGTTAGAACAGTCCCTACCCTTGTCATTTTGCCAGGTGCTGCAACATGCTACACTGTAGCCCTACCCTTAATGAATGGTAACCTTTTAAAAGAAAGAAAGAAAGAAAGAAAGAAAGAAAATGCCTTTGAAATATGGGATATTACCCATATAACAACCCTTAAATCTCTGTCTCAAAATAAGTGAAGTTTAAATATTTTTTGTAGAGCTGTTCATATAAAATGGAGTAATGCTTTTCTTTCGCAGGATGTCGCATTGAGCAATTTGTGTGATGTTGCACGGCCCTAGGATATCATAGTGTGTAATATCGCATGACATTAAATTATCACTTAAATAATTTAATAGAGAATACTAAAACTTCGACAGTTCATGAGTGAATATCAAATATAAAGACTATAAAGATAATTTCCCTTAAAATAATATATCTTGTTTCATGGAGTGCCAACTGTCCCTATTAGTTTTCTAAATCCTATTGTCAAACCCATACACGATTGAAAACGACCTCTTACTTTAATGGTAAGAGGCAGTGCTCACCTAATTGTCTGGAGTTTAAAACCTAAGCTTGCTACCTTCCCTTATCTAGTTTTGTCGCCTGTCCTATATGCTCCGTCACCTTACCCAAAGTCTATAACCCTCACCTAAGGATAAGATTTTAGCCCCTTTAGCTTGATCAATAATAATAATAAAAATAAACCTATACTGCTAAGCCTAAGTGGCCACCAATTTCACTGACCGGCCAAAATTTGACCCTTTAATGGGTTCTGGTTGGACTGAACCCTCCGAAAAACCAGTTTTGGTCAAACCGGTATGATCAGATATGATAATCGACCGACCTCAAAGGATTGGATCAGTGGGCGACTTTCTGGCAAAGTTGGGCGGGTCTAGGAGGATGAGATGGAGAAGAATTAAGAACTGACGTCACCTAATACCAACTAGTCTACTGGCGGCCATCAGGAGTCCCACGTTGTGATATGTCCATTTTCCAAGCCGTACAATGAATTCTAAAAGAAATGTAGTAACTAGAAAATTTCAAAGATGGCATAAAAACGGCCGTGGAATCCTAGATTGAATTTTATTTTCGGTAAAATTAGGGAAAACATGGTAAATCTCTCAGTAGAAGAATTGATCCTTTTTAGTAACTACTAATCAAGTGGAGGAGAGTACATGTTCTCCGGAAATTCCAAAGTTTCAATTAACAAAGGGGTTCTTTAAAAAAAAAAAGAATTAGCAAAGGGGTTCAATGTGAAAAAAGGAAACGGATTTGGGGCATGTTTGTGCAGGATCATTTATGTGGAACTCGAGCAAAAGAAATATTGTGGAATTTTACTTAATTTTGTGTTTGATCGATGAGACCTTGGAAGCTCGTCCTTTTAAAATGTTATCTTTTGTGCTTCCAATTCTCGAAGATGATGAGTGCAAGGGAGGTTTTAGAAAACCCACTAGGGACCATTTGTAAAATTTATAATTTTTTTCTCTTAGAAATTTTCTTCATTCCAGCAAACAAATGCCTCTCTAAAACACATTCCCTTATTTGTACATTGTTTGGCCGTCGAAGGTCCCATTAGGTATTGGCCGCTTATATATACTTTCACATGCAAATCCACTTTTCAGGTCCCAACAAAGTCACAAACATCCATTCCCTAAATTTGTACATTTAGCTAGAGTTGAGGTCATCATCTATTCAAACGCAACTGTGGGCGGCGTACACACAAGCGCACGTGTAGCATGAAAGAACATTTATCATTGGTAATTATAGTCCCACAACAATGATAATTATAATTCTAAAGAGTCTGGATCCTTCATGATTTTGGCTGAGTTAAAGGAGTGAAACTCCACAGTAAAGCCCAAGTATTGAAAATCTTAGCCACTCAAATTAAAAACTGTTCTTAATCAATTAGGCATTGCCAAATTTTATTTCTAGAGGAGTTGGTCCCATTATAAGATCGGCTATTATTCGTTAAAAATATATAATTTTCATCATGTACTACTTTAAAGGGCTTTACTCAATGAGAAATGTTCTCACATGTCTACCGTGAAAACTTTTTATGGGGCCTCGCTTGTGGTTCTTATTTGAAAATGGGACTAAGGGAGCTGGAAAGATCTATGTAGTACCATTCTAATATTAAGTTGGGCTCCAATCATATGTTCTTAAGTCATTCATCTATGGTTCACAAATCTAGTCCATTTGAATCGGTGGGCAGTGCATGCAACGGTCCAGTAAATTCAAATTTAACTGAAACTTAGAGTATCTGACTATCAGGGAGATCCTTGTGTATTTAAAAACTTAGATTGGGTGATAGATAGGCTCCATCTAGATTCTCACAAAAAGTAGTGAAAACTAGTTTTTATAGGATTATTTTGCCTACTTTAAATGGCTAATTTTATTGGTTAGACCATCCCCTATTAGAATAAAAAACTTGGAGAACCTCATACATTGAAAGAAAATTTATGTTGAGTCAATTTAGATGTTTAATATGTAGACCTCACTATGGAGTTCATATCCTTGAACTTGGAATTTTTCCAAGTCAAAGCCTTCAGAGGACTAGGGCAGAGGGCTCGATTTTAAATTGACGTTTCCTTAGCATCCTTCCAAATGACACCAAAGGGTTCGTGATCTCAAGGATTCAAGAGTGTTGCCTTTCTAGAAGCTGAGCATGAAAAAGCCCCAAACATAGGCAAATTTCTTCCAAATTGACGAATAATTAGATAAACAATCTAATGAAACTAGTTATTCTCAATGAGCACTTTCTTCCAAAAAATTTGGCATTTCTTTCTTATTTTCATTCGAAATTCTACTTGTCTATGGGATCTGATTACCAATTGAACATTTCTCATATCAAAGTAATGAAAGTATATTCACTTTTTGAACTTCAAACCCTTTGAAAAGCATGCCAAAGCCGAAAGTTTGAGTGACAAACATGGACGGCATCAACTTGACGGAATTTACAAATCGGGCCATGTTCAGGCGAATATGCTGGGTTACTATGGGTTTACTTGCATACAATTTTCATGGGCTTCTATTTAGCTGAAACCCAGCTTGACCCACTTGAATTGCAAACCCATGTGGAACTCTAATTAAACGCTTTGGTCCATGACCTCGAATTGATCATGGTCAAAGTTTAAGCTTAATTTCCCCTAAAACATGGTTCGCTTGTCTTGGTTCAGTGCATAGTTATATCAATTGTGTTGACTGGGTTCTAGTGTAAAGGGAATCGCCACCGCTAACCAAGGGGAATGGAAAAGGAGGTAGTTTTTCCATTTAAAGAGTAGCCTCATAAAATCTTGATTGGTTAGATTTTTACTCTGTCAATTCCAACAGTAAGCGTAAGAAAATAGCATCTCAATCCAATGGGTGCTGACTGTTAAATTTTCTCACATGTCAATTCGTAGGAATTGACCTACTTGGGCTGTTCTCTTGTGAGAACAGTTATCACTGTGTTTTCGTTATATGTATATAATAGAGAAATAATCCTATGAGAAGTGATTCTCATTTCTTTTTTGTGCGAAATTTAGGTGGAGCTCATCTATCACCCAATTTAGATTTTGCAATACACAAGGACTTTCTCTAATAGTCACATGTCCTAAATTTCGGTCAAAACCAAATTTACTAGACCATTGGATCGATTATGTACCAACCTGAATGGACTGAATTTATGAGTTATAGATAAAAGTATTAAGGATATATGATTAGGGCCAAACTTGATATTTGAGATAGTCTCTCATAAATTTTTTCATCCCCTCTCATCCCATCCCCAAATGGGAATCACGAGTGCGCCCCATAAAAAATCTTCTGATAGATGCGTGAGAGCACTTTTCATATGCTTAAAGTCAATAATAGAATCATCTTTACTAGTCCAACAGAATATAGGGAAATGCGTATTTGCTTTTCCAATTATTTGAACATTCTAACTTGTGGAAAAATGTATTTGAAATTTATTTTAAGTTTCGATTTAGAAATAGGTATGGGCATGAGACCCAACTTATGTTGCGATTGGTAAATGGGTTCAATTCCAAATCCATATTGGTTTCGATCCATGGACCCAAAACTCGATATGTGAGTCTTTAATGTCATAAATTATAGCTTAAAATCAATTTTAGCTAGTCATTTTTATGTTTAATTCTAGAGATAGTAGACTTGATGCATTATTTCAAGCTCATTGATATCCTTAATTTAAGCAAACAATTAAAAAAAGTTTGAATCGATTTTGGAATTGGATCCCAATTTTCCAGTCGAGATTGGATCTAGGTCCTCTTCTTGGAACCAGGTCCAAAGGGTCCCCGACTCAACCACAATCGATTGGAGTCAAGTTGGGTCACCTTGGCTAAGTACTCTGCCTGAGGCCCTATTTGTTGGCATTAGATTACATATAAATCAAATATGTAGGGGGTTACAAATAAAGATCAAATATACATTCCCAGAAACGAGTATAAACACACATCTTCTTTTGATTCTTATGGCCAAGGGATTACCCAAATACCTTTCATCATGGATGATAGGAAGTTAAACAAATCAATCTTTAAGACAAATAGAAAAAATATAACAAGTACAAAATTGCCATCTGAGAACTCAAAATGCAAATTAGAAAAGTTAAAAAAAATAATAAAATAAAGCTGGACCTATAACAGTAAAAATTGAACCACAATATATTGAACTAGAAAAACATATTTACTTTTCTAAGTCGTTTAACCAAAATTTTGAATTGGATGATGTAAGACTTGTTAAGAACCAAATCTCTTATGTAAAGTATGCAAGAGTTGGGAGAATTGATTATTTAATTGAATAAAACAAGTTGGCTTAAATAGCCTTACAAAATAAACTGAAACAGAAAAAGGTGCAACCCACGTTTAGCTCAACTTCATTACGTGGTATGAGGCTAAGTAATAGGTCAAGCATTCCCTGAACAATAGAGATTATTAACAAGGCAGTAACACTATGTCAAAACAAATCCTAACAACTTAAAACAAATCCTAACAACTTTAACAAGACTAAATAAAACATTTTTTTTATGCTAATGGAGGGTGTCCCAACCCTTTGGGGTGGACTAATCCCTTTGGACCCTTGAAAAAGTCGGGCAAATTTTCAATGGCCCAAGTGCAATAGTGTAGTTCGAACCTGCAACTTTCGGGGGCAAATTGTGATTCTAGATGAACTGAGATGCCTCGTAGGCTAGGGGGGAGGGCCGGGGTGGTTTATATTTTTTATAACTTGAAAAAAAATTGTGACAAGTACTTAGTTACCAATTGAGAACTCAAATGCAAACTAGACAAAGTTCCAAGCTTGTCATTATTATTTTGTGCTTCCCTTCCAATTATGATTCCCATGATTTTTTAGTTTCTTTACACGGGTGGGCATTTCCACATAAAAGAATAAATTTCAAATTCGTGGAATCGTTTTCCTCACATTCAATCATGTCATGTTGGAATCTGGATCCTCTGAGGCTTTATTCTAGAGAAATTCTGAGCTAAAGTAGAACTGCACAGTGGTAGCCACCTTCTCAGATCCTAGTCCTATCAAAATGACCAGGTTTATAAGGTATCTTGAAACTTTATGTCAATCTGAGTTTATTCTACCACCAATTAGTCACATTTGTCATCGAACGATACAAAAAAGCACTTAGATTAATGGAAAATTTTGAGGGCATTTGAACGGCTGTGAATTGAATAGGTGGGCTTCATTCCGGAGTTGATGCTTAAGGGTATGAACTCTTTTGCCGTCATATCCTTTCTCACCTGTCTAACTTTGGAATTGACCAGGTACTAATACAAGTGAAATATGATGTTGAAAGTTTGGTTTGGAAGCAATAGAAAGTAAGCACGACGACTAGGGTCACATCTGTGGATGGTTAAATGCGACTAAAAAGGTGAAACGGATACTTCATTGAAACGGATACTTCATTGAAAGTTTTCTCTTTCGGTAGAAAAACTTCCTTGGAAGTTGAAACTCATATCCAATAACCGTTTCACTTTGACCAAAAACGAAGAAAGAAGAAGCACAGGACCGTCCACCCCACCACCCGAAAGATCTATTAGGATCTACAATGGATCTGTCGGTGATTGTGACCATCGTTAGTCTGGTGAGTCCAACATTGGATGGCCCATAAGAAAGTTGGCCTAAGGTGAACATATGTTATACGCATTTTACATGTATCAATAGGAGCAGATTTAGGAATTTTTTCCTGAATATGTGGGGAGTTTTGTAAAAATTTTAGAGAGCCATATATAAAAATATTAAAAATTATTAGAAACTTAAAAGAGTTTTGTGAAATTCTAAAAGGCCATATACAAAAAAAGTTCAAAAATCTTAAAAACTTTAAAGAGATTTGTGAATTCTTATAGGGCTATGGCCCCCTAGGCTTACATATGGGTCTGCCGTTATTTTCACATAGGATGAAATTAAGATTTGACAAGGGTTAAAGATCCACATATGGACATTGTGATCTTGCACAGGGTTAGTTGAAAATGGAAACCGAGTCTATGGTAGAGGTTTAATTGGGGTAGGGGCAGGTTTGGCTTTCATCTTTCCGCTCCTCTGAGTTCGGTGCTGTCAGGTGTGGGATGGGTAATGTGTCAATCAGGTCGGATATTTAAAAAACTTGGCCTTAACCTCCTTAGCTCTATTGGCCATCACTAATGCAGAAGTTGTAAAATCTACGGCTAGGATCATCTGATGTGAAATGAGATCTCTCCATCCATTTTCACTATACCGTCGGAAGTGTATCCTCCTCGGCCCTAGGCCCTAGACGGATAGGTACGACTGAACGAGAGACTTACAGCCACTCGGGAATTATATTATTGGGTCTCCAGCATAGTGCTAACCTCCAACCGACCCAAGCTTTGAAGGGATGTTTTCCCTCCACATTGATCACGTGTTTGTTTGACGCAATGATTTCCGAAGCTTTAGATTCCATCCTTTTTCTCATGTGCCTGATAGTGAGCGCATGGTGGTGAGCAATGGGCACGTCGGACTCGCAAGAGAGACGGCGAAGGGTCCTCAGATTGGGATTGTTATGTTTTTAAGCGGGGTCCTCAAATTGGGATTGTTATGTTTTAAGCCATTTACCTTCCGGGTCTAGCTTTTGGTCTACTGCATTGGACCACTGTTATTTGGCCGGGATTTTTATTTTATTATATTTTATAATAAAAGGTGTTCCAATTCCTTGGGCTGAATTAATCTCTTGGAGCTTAATCGCATTGGTCTAATTGTTATTCCATCAACTGCTTTAGCCTTTTTTTAATATAATATTATTAATTCACTTCCATTTGATCCGAGGTTATGAATTTTGTTTAAATAATCATTGGACACGGTTTGGCCCGCAAGGCCACAATAAGGATGTGAGTATGACATTTTGAGATAGGTAAGGTTTGGAATTTTTAAGTTTTTGGTCGTGTGATGAGTGACTAGTTAACACAGTGGCAGATTTAGGATTTTCATTTGGGTGGGGCAGATTGTAGATTGACATTTGATTATTTTTATCATTTGGGGCGGATAATAGATTGACATTTGATCCTTTTTATCATTCTTTAGATTCAAAGACAGTAGATTAACAATTTGTTTCTTTAATATCTTTTTTTATGTCTGATTGAAAAAAAACATCAATTACGTCAAAATGATCTCCAACAACCAAAAATCTCCATTTATAGCATATGTTAAAGATAGAGTTTTTTTTTCTTTTGGATATAGCCCCCTAAGGTTTATAGAATTTGTAAATAAGCTCTCGCGACATCAATTTTTGTATATATCTTCCTACCTTTTCATTTCAATACCTTCTATATCCCTAATATCAGTAGTCCTAATAAGAGTGGGCAACCATAAGAGATTTATATTGAAATTTTATAAAAATGACTGCTTTACTCTCACGTGCACTAAAAAACAAGTATGTCATTATTTATACAAAGATATTATTATTTTAACCCAAGATCCATTGGTTTTTATCTTAATAATTCTCCGATGCACATGAAGCCTAATTATGTAATTTGAAACATATATCAATTCAACAGTAAGTCACGCATTGATTGTGTTAATTATAGCCAATTATAGTTATAGGCTGTGATTGATTGAATTTAACAAAAAGGGTCTTACATTGATAAAAATAGATTTGTGTAAGGTTACTCTCTCCTATTAAATATACTATACTAATGGTCAAAATTACAAGGCTTAGAGAAAAACAAATCAAAGCTTTTGAATTATATATATAGAGATAACAACTAGGCAAAAGTATTATTTTATTCTAAAAACTTGTTGTGGTTGTGAAGCTACTTATTTTCGGACTTGAAAGGTATTAGAAAAAAAAAGGCATTGCGCTATATGCAAATCCTAAAGCTGCAAAGGCTTATTTATAAATCCTAAAAATCTTAAGGGGTAATTATACAAAAAACTCTTAAAGATATGTTTTTCAATAATTTTTTTAGGGAACCCTACTAATAACTTTCAATTCATAATAACATTTTGAACTACAACACTGAATCCTAATTCCTTAAGAAATCAACACATCAGTTAGCAACTACACTATAACAATAATAAACTCCAAAGGACTACAACTTAGTAATAACCACTATTGTCTGAAAATTGGTACCTCTTTAGGCTTTGTCCTTTACTTAAGCTTCTTATAGTTTTTCTATCATATGAATCCAAATGAATCTGCTTGTATTTGTAAATGAATAATGTCAACAAAATCATAAATATTATGGTCAAAGCAAAAATCCAAAAAAGAAAGAGCAAAAATAAAAAAGTTGTTAAACGCTATCTCCTAATAATTCCTCTCCCTCCCTTATTTTTTCTATAATCTTGTTGTCATCTGCTTTTCCTCACAAAAGAAATGATAAAGCTCCAAAGGGCTCACTCAGAGTAACAATATTGCACAAAGTGTGCTTTATAGAAAGGAGAAGAAAAAAAAAAAAACAACACTGCAAAACAAACAATAGTCAAAATCAAATCAAAATGTAAGAAAATACTCCATTAAGAAGAAAATTATTATCAAATCAAAATGTAAGAAAATACTCCATTAAGAAGAAAATTATTATCAAATCAAAATGTAAGAAAATACTCCATTAAGAAGAAAATTATTATCAAATCAAAATGTAAGAAAATACTCCATTAAGAAGAAAATTATGCATACATATATATTAAAAATTAAGCTACTTGGATGTTAATACTCAATCGAGTGAGTAGTCTAGAGGTTTGGGTTTCAACACTTTTAATTTGAATTTAGGGTCTTTCGATTTAGTATCTTTGGGGATCAAGACTTTTGATTAAAGGAATTTTAGGAGTTAGGGCTTAGGGTTTCTATCTAGAATTTGGTGCTTTAGGGCGGAGGGTTTCAAGTGCGATTTGAGGAATTAGAGTTCAGAAATGAGATATGGGGATTAAGGATTCAGATTTAGATGTAGAATGATTAGGATTACGCTAGATTTGGGGTGAGGGACAGAGAACTAGGTTTAAATTAATATTTCTTCTTTCACTCCCCTAAAATATTTCAATTTATAGAAGAAATTAAGGAATTCAAAGAGATTTAGTTCTTCTTATTGAGGTAAGAGATGGGCGGCCGGGCCATTCAACTTTTGCAAAAATCCGTTCCGCCACAGGTCCACTGAGTTCACTGAAGTAAGAGGCACAACTTTTGGAAGTTCACGTGTTTCGTGTCGCTTCACATGCGTTGGGGAATTGGCGTGTCCGAAGTGATGCGGCCCATGTGGCATTGTCCATTTGTTGCGTTTTCTATTGCAATAGGACGACGACAGGTAATACGAGTCATGTCTTTTCTTTCTGGAAGACACAGGACGTGGCCCTCTTGATAAAAAAGATCTCTTTCAAACAGATGGGATTGGTGTGTTCTCATTTTTTAATTTGATCCACGTGCGGAACACGTTTGAATCAAGAAGCTCACTGATGGCTTTTAAATTAGGGCAAGCTGCGGAGTTGGAGTTAGGGTTGCAAATAGATGGGATCCGGGCTGAATCATGGTGGATCTGGACTTGGATCCTTTGTTATGGATTAGGTTCCAAATTTATATCCAAATATGACATAGAACCTATGTATTATATTTTAGAATCCAATATCAACTTTAAAAAAAAAATTGAGTTTGAAGCCATATTCAAAATAACATATAGGAAGCGCATTAATATAATGGGATAAAAAAAAAAAGCTTCAAAGCTTTGTTATGCATACAAGTGAAACGATTATAATGGTAAATGATTAATGCTATGTAGACCATCAAATATAGATATAGCGTTTTTAGACTCTTAAGGTCTATTTATATGTTTATTATGTACAAGGATATGGTTCAGATTTGAATGTTTAGGACCTTAAATCTATGAAAATGGAACCAGATTCAAATTTCTCTTAGATCACTAAGAAGAGGTCCATACCCAGTTCTTGCAATAAAATAAATTTATCATCATAATCTTTTGATTGTGATAAGTAAAAGATATCACAATATGGATAAAATTCAAAATACCAGTGATAATTTCAATATTGAACAAGTGAAAGTTTTCCCTCGTTTATGTTATATTGACTGGAACATGGTTTCCAAGTCTTTAGTTAGAAACTTCTGCCACATATATTCTTCTCTCTTTTTTCTTCTCAGCTTTTTTCTTTTTATAGAATACTCATCTTAGTTGCGTGCATCTTCCCTTTCACGTAAAACAGAATATTGTAGAATACATGCATTCCAAGTTTTGAATGGATAACATGCTGCTGAAATATAGAAAAAAAAGATGGCCTTTGACATTTTAGGGGACTCCAACTTAGAAGATGTGAAATGGTGTGCGTCTAAAATCAGTGCATGTCAATGAAATTTTAACCTTCGTTTGTTTGTTGGGGAAGGCCGAAAAAGAGTAGTAAGGAAGGATTAAAAGTAGGCCATAATGTGATATTTTATACTTTGCGAAGAAGTCAAGTTTAAATGTGGCAAAGAGCCCTTTTGATATACTCATGCTTTCGCTTTTTTTTTTTTTAAAACTGCTACAACTGTGATAACTTGGAGATAGTAACCTTATGAGGAAGTGTTTTTAAACTTAAACAAATGCTGTTGCTGGAAAGTAAGTTGGCTTCGCCTGATTTGCAAAACCTAAGATCATTTTAGGTTAAAATATAATATATATATGTAGAGAATATTTATGTGCATATGTCCCTCACTCATATATATATATTTTTAGTACTATTCTTTTTTGTAAAACTCACCCCACTTTGACACCCATTTGATTTTTTATCTGTCGTTGGATAAATACCTCAAAATGGGTGGTTGAGAGATTAGAAAATTCGAGGCCCTTAAATTATAGGTAAGGACAATTTGATGGATCTAGTTTTGGTCAATTCTAATCTATTATGATAATTTCTTTTTTATCGTATTTACTCTACCAAATGACCCTTAAATTATTGATGATAAGTGTAATTTGATGGGGCTGGTTTTGGTCAATTCTAATCGATGATGGTAGTCTTTATTATTATTATTATTATTATCGTATTTTCCCTGTAAATTGACATGGATCCTGGTGGGCTTCACATGGAGAGAGCATAAAATTCGTATCATATACGTTTCTGAGGCGGATCCAGAATAAATGAATGAATGGTCTTCATTTGATGGAAGTTACCTGCAAGTAATTGTATGGCTGTTGGTTTTACATTCTTGACTGCTGAACCATAATGTAGACATGCATGAATTGTCTTGAATACAGTTTGGATGCGCAGAAGACTCTTGGTTCATTGCACAACGAATTGGAATGATGCAAAGATGACTACAAATGGCTCTAATTCTGCCATGTCCCATCCCATGATTTACTCATGAGACTAATTAGCGGCTTGCCAAATTAGGATATTATTAAAGTGTCCAAATTCCTTGTCCCAACTATTTCATAGGAATCGTATAACACAGACGTGGAATCTCACTGTAGAGTTTGCAAACGTCCCCTGCAATCAGGTTGGCAGGGGAGGCGGGGACTTATATATGATAATTGATGAGAGTAATGATCTTGACTCACCCAACTCAAACGAGTATTCACAGGGAGGGGCTTCTGCATGATAATTGGGTAGAGTAATGATCTTGACTCGCCCAACTCAGATGACTTGACTATGATATATAGTTTTGTATTAATCTTTACAAAAAAAGTTATTTGGAAGCTTGAACCAAGGTGGTTTTTTGATAAATTCATTTGCTAACAAGCAATACCCATTTAAGTTGGACAGTGAAACTGTGGGCCTAAACGTTAAGCATTAGACACCTCTCCTTTCTATACTTTACGCTGCTAATTTTTTTTTTTAACTCATAGGGGACAATCTATTTTAACAGACTAAAGTAGTAAACAGTCGGTCTTGCATGCAAACTAATGTTTCTCCGGTTTTAGCCAACTCGATAGGAATTCCTTTTCTTAGGATTCCTAAAGGATTCAATTCGGTTCACAAATGGCTTTAGAGAAAACATATATGCATTTAGATTGATAGTACTAAAGGTTGAAATGGAACTACGGTTGCTAATGAAGCTTCCGAGAAAATAATAATAATAATAATAATAAGAGTGTTTTTATATACTCCTTAAGGTTTTTAAAATTTATAAGTAAGCTCCTATAGTTTCGATATTTATATATATCCCATGTTCATTTTAATACCTTTCATGTCTCTAAATTTATAGTCTTACAGCCACAATAAAGTTTTAAATAGAATGATACTTTTGAGCATTTTTGTATCCATATAAACATAATTTTAAAAGTTTGAATTTATTTTTTTAAAGCTTGTAGCATTAACAACTGTTATAGTTATTTAGTGGGAGAAAATAATCCTACATAAATTTAGTTTTATCAATATATGACACATTTCTTTAAATTTAAATCGATTATAATGATAATCAACACTTGTACTTATAAGTGGTGCTAATTGATTAAATCCATGCACAACTCCATATTAGATTGATGAGAGTTTTAAATACATGATTAGGTTTCATGTGTGTCAGAGAATTTGAGAGAAAAATTGGGACTAGGGATAAAATGATAGTATTTTTATAAATAATGATACATTTATCATTGTTTAATGAACTCAAGGTCAAAGTTATCATTTTCTTATAAAAACTCAACACAAATATTTTGATGGTAACCTATTTTCGTTAGGATTAGTGATTTTAGGTACATGGTAGGCATTAAAATAAAAAAGCAAAGGGTATATGCAAATAATAGAACCATGGGGCTGCCATATTTACAAATTCTATAAACCCTAGGTGTAATACAAAAAACTCTCACTAGTTGGCCTTTTAACTACAGAAAAAAACCATTTTTTTCTAAGAAAGGGAGGGAATGGATCGTGTGAGAGAGCATAAAAGAAGTCACGGTTTCTGAAGCACAGAGGCCAAAGGTGAATGGACATTTTTTCTTGAATGGACATTTTTTCGTGAAATGCAGAAGAAACGTGCATTGAATCCACTGATGTAAAACTAGTTACCTAGTACTGTAACAACTTCCGTTTCATATGATAGAAAATGGTAAGGCTTCTTTTGCAATTAATAAGTGAGAAAGGGAGAGCTCGTCCAAGTGGATTCCTTTGTCCTCTAGATTTCCTCCAAACTGATCCCAAAAAGAGCCCAAGATGGCCCACACGGTGGGAGACTTTGTATGTTTTTCTCCATTGTCAAACGTGGTCTGATGTTTACACTGGCAAAGAGAAGGGGAGGTTAGCCCATCTTTTTCTCTGATGTTTACACTAGCAAAGAGAAGGGGAGGTTAGCCCCTCTTTTTCTTTCTTTGTTTTTTTTTTTTTTTGGCGTTTTGGGGGTGGGTCCAAAATCTGACTGAAGGATAACCTTCAGCCACTTGGGGCACAAGGTGACATGGCCGTTGCGTTGACATATGCATGGAAGACTTCGGATTGAGATGTGTCAATGTACATGTGGGCCAAGTTGGCGAACCCACTGTTATGATCCCGCTGGAGAACAAAGTACAAGTAGTCATTCTTATGGCATGGAGTTATTGAGATTGTAAGACATTGGATGTTTTAATATTCTTCAGAAAATGACTTGAGCTAACTTCATCCGGCCAGTAACTTGTATTTATGGCTTGCAGTTCTTCTCCTCCCATAGATTCAATGGGAGCTACCGTTCTTCCTCACTGAAGTTTAGTTTTAATTTACGAGATGAAGATGTGTTTATTAATCTTTGGAAATATAACTCAAACAGTCAGTTGTTTACTTGAACAATTCACAGAGAGGATCTCATAGTACTAGTAGTCAGCAGTCAACACAATGCAATTTGCAGTTACTAGAAAGAGAACATATATAATTGTCCAGATTAAGGCTCTAACTAAACTTATATTTGAAGTTGAAAAGTGAAAGTAAAGATACTTTGTCTTGACATTGATTCTGAGGGTCCAACTGGGGTTAGAATTTACATCAAATTGTCCTTTTAAAATATAAATGGGGAATGTGAGAGAGCGCCGCATTGACTGGCCGCAAGCGTGGGAGGCAAAGCTTTTATGATATATTTAGAAATAGAGATTAACTGATCCAAGAGCCAATGCGCATGAACTGTTTTCATATTAAATATACAGAGAGGAATATTACTATGCATCTATTCCTATCCCTCGCAGGTAAGGGATACTTCTTTTTTTGACCTAACAAAGTAAAAAATGTGTGATAAAGCGTGATGATTTTATCTTTTTACATATTTATATTTTTCCAAAAATAAAGTATATCTTACCCTATGCTGAGGGATAGATGCATAGTAATATTTTCCATATATATATATCTATAAAAAAAAACTTTTTTTTTACTAAGGCAAACATGTAACCAAACAATCTTTATGTCAAAAATTATACAATTAATGAGCCATGGGGCTTGTTGGGACCAACGGCGTCCAAAGTTTGGTGAGTACCAAGTCAGAACACGTCACTGTAGGTTTTTTGGTTAAGGACACGTAAAATATCACCAGATCCAAAGCTTCTTAACGACTCTAGGCGGAGATTGGATAATCATTAGTTTTAAAAATGTTGACCAAGCATTGCTAAGCTAAGCTATGACTGAATTCGATCTATATTTATATTCTAAGAATTCTCATTTCTTTATATATTTTTCATAGGAGAGCTTTTATGTAATTCATAATCGGAGAAATGCAAATCTCTTACTTCCCTTCCCCATGATTGACCTGTATCCAAATAAAGTCCAAGTTGTTTCGCTCTCAAAATTCTTCACATTTAGAGGTAACTTAGAACACTAAGTTTGCCTTTTGTGACCAAATGAATTCCATAGGCAAATCTATTACTTGGGCCTATTTAGTTGGGTGCATCTGATGAGAACTCCCATTGTTGGGTAGTCCCGGCCGAAATGCAGTGTCTATCTCAGCTATTTCTATATTCTCTATTTGATTGGGAATTTCTTATGAGCACTAACTAAGCTGGTCATGTAAAATTAAAGTCACTTTTGGCCATCAAAACTTTAGGGGTTGTTTGTTTTGAGCGAAAATGATTAACATGATTAAATGAATCACATGTGAAGCAATTGCATATGCAAAAGACTCACATGTGATTTAGATTTCATTGTTTGTCAATTTCACCAATTTGCACATGTGAATTTAAAGTACATCAATGGTTTTAAAGGTTTTCACGATTTTCTCCCAGGTTTTGAGAAATTATTACCTCATATTTGACCACCTAAGTGTTCTCGGTATTTCAAAGATGATGAACGGTTCAAATCTTGAAAAGTAGCCCTACAGAAATCCAAATTTTAGATCCAATGGTTTGAATTGATTGCCTAATATCTCACAATGTAAGACGATCCAACAGCTGAAATTTGATTTAAAATCCATTGTGAATATGCTAAAGAAGATAGAAGGTTCATATCTTGAAATGAAAGGCTAGATAAATGGCTAAAAAAAAAAAACGGACTAAGCAGTTTACACACTTCATCACGTCAATTGAGAGAGGGGTATCAACGGTCATAAATGGCTATCACTATTTTCTCATAGATCATGAGGATTTGTGATCTGAAACTTGACTCTCTAGCCATTCTTCCATTTTAGAGCTATTGAACAGCTCGAACCTTTCAAAGGGCCCCACAGAAATCCAAATTATAGATTTAATAGTCTGTATTGTTTGCCAAATATCTCACAATCTAGGATGATCCAACGGCTGAAAGTTTGTGTGATAGTCGTTTTTAGCCTTATGATGATTATTAACGGTTCAGATTATTGTTTTGGCCCTGTAATAGTTAAAAAAAGTAAAAAAACACAGTAACCTCCTTTTGGATGTTCGTAGTACTGTAGCACGTGCGCAATAACAGTAATGTGTGTAATGAATGATTATCTGTTGAGATGTGAAATGAAGGATCCTTTTGTGAGTTGATTTTCACATCATTTACATATGGTCTTTATGCATGTGAATTGGATTCATATCAAACAAATGTAATTTATGCGTAATCGTTACTCATGTGAATTATTTACATAAGTAAATGGTTATCTACAAACGACCCCTTAGGAGGGAGGGGAAAGGCCAAAAAATTGATAAAAAAAGATATCCCCATATGCATGCAGCCAAACAAGCTCGTAGATGCATGTATGTTGTAGAAGCAGAAAATGAGGAAAATTGGAAAAAAAAGAAGAAAAGAAAATGCAATGCAAGGTCTCACATAACACATTTTACATTCGATTTTCCTTCAAGAATTCGTATTTTTTACATTTGGTTGGTCAGAAATTGAGGGACCAACATTTTCCCCAGAAGGGAGTACTGGCCACAAATTGGGCATTTATGTGGCCATAATTCCGCTGATCATTCTTTCAATGGCTTAGATTACAGATGGGCTACACTTGAATTTTGCAAAGAAAGGAAACTAAAAAATGAAATAAAATTACAAGTCCACGGCCGAATTAACTTGGGCACATTGAGTTCACAGTAGTTCAGCGGAGTTTGCAGGAGCTTTGCCTCCGAGCAGAGTCTGGAAGGGAGTAGTTCTTGGGTTGGATCTGAGAGGCTTAGGGGTTGGCTCTTGGGTGGAATGGCTCGATGGGTATGGGTTGATTTAAATGGGTTCGGAATGGATTTGTGATGGTTAGATGGGTCGGTGTTGGGTAGGTCTAGATCCAAACAATATATATGGGACGGCATGTGGCTTGACTTAATTAGCAAATGGCTCGGTGGGGTGGCCCATGTAGGACCCACATATGAGATGCTCATGTGGATTAATGGAAATTTGAAATGGCTTGATGGCCTTGGTTTGATAGGATATGGCTCCAAGTATGAATTGGCATGGGATCGAATGGGTCAAATGGACTCAATTTAGTGTTCATAAAAGGGTCGGAATGGAACCTCCACATGGCTAGATTTGAATATGGTTTTGGAGTGTAAATGGACATGGTCTTAAGTGGGTGTAAAACATCGGTTGGCTTTGGGCTCTCATAAAGTGGGGCCAATAGGAATCCATATATGTGGAGAATTTTTGGATTTTGAGATGGATTAATTTGCTTGAAATTGATACGAGTGTGGGCTGTATTTGATTTGAATGTGACTTTAATGGGTCAAATGGACCCATTTGTACAAATGCATAGGTCAGCCCATTTGGGGCCCCTCTGCTTCTTTTGTGTTTTATACCATAAAAATAGGTGAATGTGGGGTGGGTAAGGAGGAAATTGGGAGATTTGAAATGAAGAAAGAAAGGGATGGGGGTTAGAATCGAAGGAGTGGGGGAGATTAGAGAATGGTGGTCTGGTTAAGTTGTAGTGGTGACTGGTGATAACGTCGACTGCCTTGTAGTTGTAGACTTTAGATGCCATGTCCTGATGACTTATTATCACGTGGCTGCTGAATGGACTTACTTGCGTGTGGGTGGGACCCATTGTTGGGTGGTCTTGAAACCTTTTACTTGAGTTTGAAGTTTGATTTTTTTAATGAGTTTTATATGTAACTTCATCTGAATTTATATTTACTTTTTCATTTTTATTTTTTTTTATGATCTAGGATATCTCTTTCAATCCACCCATTACACATTTGTTATACCCAAAACACATTCCATGTCAATTGTGACAAATGTGACTCGACTTGAGTGTAGGGAAAAAAAAAGGGATAATGCTATGTAAACAAAGGGGAGAGTCTACTCCGGTTTTTGCGAGATAGCAATGGAGATGGCAAAAATCTTGATGTTCATGTTGTTAGATGATGACAGAGGGGACGATGACGTTTTGGGGAAAGTAAGGTGTACGATGTCCATCCGAAGCGCTCTCTCTCTCTCTCTCTCTCTCTCTCTCTCTCTCTCTCTCTTCTTTTTTTTTTCCCACTCAAATGGGGTTTGAGAGTTTTGTCTTAGGAGTTTTTTCTCTCTCTCTCTCTTCTTTTTTTTTTCCCACTCAAATGGGGTTTGAGAGTTTTGTCTTAGGAGTTTTTAAAGGTACCTTTCTTAGGCTCCAACTTAAAATGAATTTAAAATTACTATAATAAATGCAAAAATATTCTTTGAAAAGCACATGAATTAACTTATATTCATTGCAATGAAGTTTACAATAACTTTGATGATAGTATATGAGAACTTTAAATAAATTTTACAAGTTTGATGATAATTTCGACTTTTATGAAATTTATAATAACAATATTAAAAGCACAGCAATTCTCTAAAAATAAAGTTACAACGACTATGATTATAACTTCTACCTCGAATTAAATTTTGTAAAAATTAACTATGATAATTTTTCAAATACTAATATATTTCTAATATTGAGAAGTTGTCTTTTATTTCTTCTTTAGGAATTAAGTTTTGTTTTTGCTTTTTTGTTAGAAACCAATTTTGCAAGCATATGCATATTTCCACTATTTCTTTGGATAGCGTCGTTCCCCTATTGTTAATAAGTCGTTTATTTGCACTAAAAGCTTGCTCCAATGCAATTGTAGACACTGGAATTGTTTATAAATTAAGAACCTATTGGCCATATGGGTCCAGACCATAATTGAGTTCAGTATTTGAGGTGATTTTCCTAATTATATTAGGAATTTCCTGTTTTGGTTAAATAACAGTTTCTTAATAGATTAGAACATTCCTTTTTTCTGAGATGGAGTTTTTGGGGGGATGATGATGTAATGATTATATATATGATGTAATCTGTAACCCTGGATAGACACAGAGAGAGACTGAGATTCCAAGGCTGTGGTTTCACTGATTGGAGGAGAACCTAGTGGAAATTGATTTTCCGTGGACGTAGCCATCTTTGCCGAACCACGTAAATCTCCTTTTCTTCTTGTCTAGTGATTGCTGATCTGGTTGCCTTTGCACACACGTGCACAACAAGTGGTATTAGAGAGTCGAAGGTTGTGCGTGGAAGATCAACGGGAAAAAGAGAGATCAACGTTGTGATCTTTACTGGGCCACATACTTTGGTTTCTTTGTTTTAGGAAACAGAGAAATCGGTTTTTTGAAGTCACCGGAAAGAGAAGACAAAAAGTTGGGGTTCTCGATTGGCTGGACATCTTCATCGGAGAAGAGGTTGCTGGAATTGAAAAGCTTGGCTGTCGGTTCTGAGGAGGAAGACTGGAAAAAGAAAAAAAAAACTTGTTAGCCGCCGACCATTCGCTATCACCGCTGCCGGCTGCTGTTCGCCGTCGCCGTGCCTCGCGACTGGTCGCCGGACTGCTACGCCGGAGCCGTAACAGACAGCTGCTGCCAATTACCGTCTGCAACTGGGTTGCAGACCCAGTGTTCGTTGAAGACGACCCAGTTCTGGGTTTTGGGTTCAGGTTGGGTCGGCTTGATCTGACATGTAGTGGAGAAAGCCCAGGCAGCGATCAAAGGTTGGTTCGGGTTTTCGGGTCGGGTCCGTTTGACCCAACCTGTGGTGCAAGCCGAGTCCAGTAATGCAGTGTAGGTTACGATTCGGGTTGGGTCGACCTGAACCAATGAGCAGTCAGCGGTCCAGCCCGTCAGCAGCCGTCGTCGTCAGCAGAGTGACGTCATCAGGATGACGTCAGCCCACGTCATCAGACACGCGGTCAATGGCCAGAGTTTATCAGATTAACGGCAGAAGTTTATTTCTGCGATATCTTGATCATCCGACGTCCAATTAGAGATCCGTTTGAGCGTACGGACTCATTTCGAGCAGATCTACGTGATTGTGGAAGAAGATTGGCTGTTTGATGGTCAATGAGGAGTTTGACCAAATCGGAAGCGCAGAAAAGCGTTTTTGCGATATCAGAGCCATCAGGAGTCGGATTTCAGATCCGTTTCTTCCAGCGTGCTCATGTTGACGAAATCTACAGCTTGGTGCAGGAGTTGAGGTTAGTATTAGTTATTTGTTTTTCCTATTGCTTAATTTAATTAAAATGAAGAATAATACTATCAACACTACCATGGTTAAGCTTAACCATTCCAATTGGTTGATCTGGAAACCGAAAATGAAGAATATTCTCTATTGTAAAGACCTCCAGATCCTGTTGAGGGGCATAGTGCTCGACCGAAAGATATGCAAGATGCTGAATGGAACAAATTGCATAGAAAAACAATTGGTCACATCAGACAGTGGGTTGATGACAGTATATTTCACCATGTGTTTAATGAAACCAATGCCAATACCCTTTGGAAAAAGCTAGAAGCAATATATGATAAAAAGACCACTGTGAATAAAACTTTTTTGATCAGAAAGTTTGTAAACATGAAATTCAAGGATGGTGGTCAGATCGAATATCACATCAATGAGTTTCTAAGTGTGGTAAATCAGTTAGCCATGTGAAGATGATCCTTGACGATGAGATGCAAGCTTTGTTGCTTCTGAGTTCTTTGCCGAATGCATGGGAGATATTGGTTGTTCCTTTGAGTAACTCTACTCCATATGGTGTGCTATCCATGAGTCACGTTACCAGTAGTCTACAAAATGTAGATCTAGATGAAAATCTGCAGGGACAGATAATGCATAAGCCTTTGTTACTAAGAACAGGGGGAGGAGTAAGAGTAAAAGACCAAAGGGGGGTCTTGGCAAGTCTAAAGGTGAATCACAAGCCAAATCTAGTAGTAAATCACATAGTAGGAAAAATTCTGTAAAATGCTTTTTCTGTTGCAAGATGGGCCACATTAGGAAAAATTGCTTTGCCATGAAAGAACAGAAAGGATCTAACAATGAAAAGAAGAATGACAGTGATAACACTACAGTTACTTTGGAACAGGAAGTAGTGGTGCTTGCCGACGATGATGATAAGTGTTTGAGTGTTGCAGATGGTCAGGTTGAGTGGGTCGTTGACATAGCAGCATCCTACCATGCTACTCCTTGCAGGGAGATGTTCACGACGTATAAAAGCATGTGACTTTGTTACTGTGAAGATGGGCAACATGAGTCATTCAGAGATTATTGGTATCGGTGATGTCTACATTACAACCGATATTGGTTGCACAATGATGTTGAAAGATGTGCGACATATTCCTGATCTGCGGTTGAATTTGATTTCCGGGACCGCATTGGATCGTACAGGTTATGAGAATTACTTCGGAAATGGCAGATGGAAGTTCACTAAAGGGTCTCTTGTTATTGCGAGAGGAAAAGCAGGTAATACTCTTTATAAAACATAAGTAAAGCTGTGCAAAGATGTGTCGAATACAGTTCAAGACAATTCCTCTCTGAATTTATGGCATAAGAGGCTTGGTCATATGAGTGAGAAATTACTGCAGATGTTGGTAAAGAAGGATTTAATTCCTTGCTCCAAAGGTATATCCCTTGACCCTTGTGGTTATTGTTTGTATGGTAAATAACATAGGGTTGCTTTCTCTTCGACATCAAAATTGAAATCAAATGTGTTAGATTTTGTATATTCTGATGTTTGTGGTCCTATGGAGGTAGAATCATTAGGTGCCAATAAGTTCTTTGTCACGTTCATCGATGATGCATCCAGGAAAGTCTGGGTTTATTCGTTGAAATCAAAGGATCAAGTGTTCTAGAGTTTTCAATAATTTCATGTCAAGGTTGAAAGAGAAACAGTTAAACTTTTGAAGTGTCTCCGTTCAGATAATGGGGGTGAGTACACATCCAACCAGTTCAAAAGCTATTGCTTGAGGCATGACATTCGACATGAAAAGATAGTTCCTAGTATTCCACAGCACAATGGTGTAGCAGAGAGAATGAACCGCACTATTCTTGAGAAGATGAGATGCATGATAAGATTAGCACGGTTGCCTAAGTCATTATGGGGTGAAGTCGTTCTGACTGCCGTTTATCTGATTAACAGATCTTTCTCAGTTCCTTTGAATTATGATTTTCTAGAGAGAAGATAGACAGGTAAAAATGTTTCCTATTCACACTTGAAGGTGTTTGGGTGTAAAGCATTTGTACATGTACTAAAGGAGCAGCGTTCCAAGTTGGATGATAAGGCAGTGAGTTGCATCTTTCTTGGCTATGGTGGAGATAAGTTTGGCTACATATTATGGGATCCATCGAAGAAGGAATTTATCAGAAGTAGGGATGTGGTTTTCCATGAAGGCCAGTTCTTTGGAGATATTGAGAAGCTTGATAAAGCTTCTGAGATAGTTGATGGAGTGGTTGATCTCACATCGACTCCTTCTCCGGTGTAGACTACAGGTGGAGAAGGTGGACAAAACGATCCGAATCGTGATGAGGCACATGGGTTGCCAGATGATGAGGGTGTTGAGCAGGGGGAGCAGCAGTCTCCTCGATTGGAATCCACGGAACCTTAAGTTAGGAGGTCTACACGAAAGCGTCAACCATTAACTAGGTATCCTGCATCCGAATATATTTTGTTTACTGATGAGGGGGAGCCAGATAGCTTCCGAGAAGCAATGACTCATGCTGATAAAGATGAGTGGATGAAGGTTATGCACGATGAGATGAGTTCTTTAAAGAAAAACAAGACATATGAGCTGGTGTAACTTCCTAAAGATAGGAATGTTCTGAAAAACAAATGGGTGTTCAAGCTGAAAAGGGATGAGAATGGAAAACTGGTGAAGCACAAAGCACGGTTGTAGTAAAAGGCTTCGCACAGATGAAGGGTATCGACTTCAGTGATGTTTTCTCTCCTGTTATGAAAATGACTTCTGTTAGAGTCGTCTTGGGTCAAGTCGCCAGCATGGACCTTAGGCTTGAACAGATTGACGTGAAGACTGCGTTTCTTCATGGTGACTTAAAAAAAGAGATCTACATGACTCAACCAGAGGGGTTTGAGGTAGAAGGAAAAGAACAAATGATTTGCAAGTTGAAGAAGAGTCTCTACAGGCTGAAGCAAGCACTGAGATAGTGGTACAGGAAGTTTGATTCATTCATGTTGAGTCATGGGTACCGGAGGACAGCTGCAGTTCATTGTGTCTATGTTCGTCGATTTATTGATGCTAGGTTCATCATCCTTCTTTTATATGTAGATGATATGCTGATAGTTGGACATGATAGCAAGTTGATTGGCAAGTTAAAAGAGGAGATGTCAAAGTCGTTTGACATGAAAAACTTGGGTCCCACAAGAACGATATTGGGCATGCAAATACGTCGTGATAGGAGTTCCAAGCAGCTGTGGTTGTTACAGGAGAAATATGTAGAACGAGTACTGGAGCGATTCAACATAAAGAATGCTAAGCCAGTTAGCATACCTCTAGCCAGTCACTTCAAACTAAGCAACTGCTTGTGTCCGACTACAGATGATGAAAAGGAACGGATGGCATGTGTTCCTTATTCCTCTGCCGTGGGGAGTCTCATCTATGCCATGGTTTGTATACGGCCAGACATTGCTCATGCTGTGAGTTTAGTGAGTAGATTTCTCTCTAACCCTAGAAAAGAGCATTAGGAAGTAGTGAAGTGGATCTTTAGGTATTTGAGAGGTATTTCCAAAGTGTGTTTATGTTTCGGAGTTTCAAAACCAGTCATGGAAGGTTATACTGATGCTGATTTCGCAGGCGATCTTGATCGTTGGTTGTCGACTTCTGGTTATTTGTTTACTTTCGTAGGGGGAGCTATCTCCTGGCAATCGAAGTTGCAAAAGTGTACAGCACAGTCTACAATTGAAGCGGAATACATAGCTGCTAATGAAGCAGGGAGAGAGATACTTTGGTTGAAGAGATTCCTTTAAGAACTAGGTTTAAAGCAAGAACAATATGTAGTTTACTGTAATAGTCAGAGTGCTGTGGATTTTAGTGAGAATGCTACATATCATGGTCGCATGAAGCACGTTGATATCAAGTACCATTGGATTCGTAAGGTGATCGAGAAGAACTTCATGAAGCTGGAAAAGATTCATTCGGACAAGAATCCATCGGACATGTTGACAAAGGTTGTACCTAAGGGAAAGCTGGAGCTATGTTCAAAGTTGGCAGGGTTGAACTCCTAGTAAGGGGGTTCAGGGCATTTTCTCCATGGTTTGGAGGGAGAGATTGTTGGCCATGTGGGTCCAGGCTATAATTGGGTTCAGTATCTGGGGTGATTTCCCTAATTATATTAGAAATTTCTTGTTTTGGTTAAACAACAGTTTCTTAATAGGTTAGGACTTTCCCTTTTTCTGAAATAGAGTTCTTGGGGGATAAGGATTAGTAAGACTAATTTCATAAAAATGGTTCAAATCTTGGGATGATGTGGGATATACCTTGCATCATAAAAACTTCTAAAAAATCTCTTATTATTTTAAGAATTTGCCAATCTTCTTTGCCTATAGAAATATTTGCATGTGATAAATATAAAGCTTAGTATTGATTAACTAAACTTTCATAATTGAAAGTTTCTCTTAACCTTTGATAAGTGAAATTCCACCTATGTTTTATATCGGGTTGAATTTATTTGGTCTTTTATTAAGAGTTCTACATATTTCCTTCCAAATTTGTTTTTTTTAAAGGAGATGAAAAACATATAACTTACAATGTATTTAATTACACTTATTATAGGCCTAATGAAATTTTAAGTCATGTTATACTATGAGATTTATGATGTGGCATGCACATCTATTGTTAAATATAACCCCATTTAACCCATTTAATTAAGTGGCTACTCGGATATTAATATTTCAACTGCTCCATTATTGGAACCTGCATTATCTAAAGTAATACAAATGATTTTATCTTGAATATTTTAGTCTCTTATTTTTCTAAGATAATGTACCCTATCCTAGCACTAGTATGTGGGTACTTAAGTAAAGAGAATGAAATTATTCTTTTTTACATGATCAAATCATTATCACTATAATGTGCAGTTTTTGAAATGCACCTAACATTTTGTTTGGAGGTCAACAAATCAGAAGTTAATCCTATTTTTCTGCATATATGTTGCAAAATAGTTTTTGAATTCTCTCTTTCTTTTTTGCCATCAAGGTTGTGGCTTGAGCTTTGGGTTTGCTGTCCAAGGTTTCAAGTTCGACTCTGCATATTTTCTAATGGTATTTTTAGATATCATTTTAAACAAGGAGGTGAATGCTTCATTTACAAATTCTTGTAATGATTCATTCCCAGCAAGCAGAGATGATAATTGATTAATTATAATAAACTAGCATAAGAAGGGTTACATTTGAACACTCCTAAACTATCGATTAAAGAACTTTGAGATTGTTGAGTATGAAATCTACCGTCTTGCGCCTTTGGACATTACCTTTGATATGTTTGAGGATGCATGATTTCACGTGTCTATTAAGGTGGCTAGCGCTACCTGTTGACCTACAACTATATTGTTATTTACAAAAATGCATTATTTCTTTTTCACTGTTTTTCCAGTGGGATCAATAATCTCAATTGTGTTAAAATAATCCCAAGCTCTAGAAGTCCTTCTTTTCTTTTTTTTCCTGAAGAACATTGGGCTGGGGAAACATTTGTTGGAGCACTTTCTATTGCATCCTGATCTTGATCTAGACCCAAATGTTGAGCATTTGAATCATTTAGGCTAAAGTTAGGTAAGTTCTGAAAGTCCAACAATTTTTAAAAAAACTCTAAAAAAATTAATAAGTAATTATATTTGTTTTGATAAATTATATATGGGGAGAATATGAGATCTATTATATAACATCAATATGTATATAAAAAGTTGAAATTTAAATTAATTAATACCTTGAAGAGAGAGAGAGAGAGAGAGAGAGAGAGAGAGAGTACTTTTTCACCTATAAGTAGCCTTTGCGTTATGGCCGGGCCTGGCTGTGCCATGCCATCCTTCGGGTCGTGCCGAGCCAGGCCAGCATGGTCAATGCTGTCAACGGGCTGTGCCAGCCCACGGCCAAAATTTTCTGTGCTGGGCCATCCCGGGTCTGGCTGATCTGGCCCAATTACACTGCTACAATAGCGAATAGAAGAAATGTGAAGGCCATGTCATTGAGTTAAAATGAGGCCTATATAAGAAATGTTAAGGACATTTCTAATTTAGAATGAGACCAATCTAATGATCAAGACCATTGAATTGGAGCACTAGGATACACTTATATTGCCGAGCCCCGTGATTTAGAGGCCCTACATTGTTGGTCGGAATCATAAGACCATGAAAAGATCAGGTATGTGTCGCCCATCACCTACAAGATTGGTTGTAGATTTCTCGAGTCTAAATACTTCGAAAACTCCAAAGTCCCCATTTGCACCGCCAGGACATGGTGCAATAGATAATTCTGGAACATACTTTCAATAGATAGGTCCACTATGGAGTTTCCCTGAGGAGTTGGACTTGGGAATCTTTAAGCAATTTTATAGGCAATGGGACCCATACGCTTGATCTTATGATGGTTTGATGATTGCAACCACAAATGAAGGCCCTCTAAATGATGGTACTAAAAAAAAAAAAATGAACTCTGGGTTTCCAATCCACTGGTCTTGATCATGTCTCATATCAACTTAAAGACCTGGCCTTCAAATTTGGATACCCTAGCGATATCCTCATTTATTTCATGTGCTGCCATGCCTTTGATAAAGTGAAAAGTTATTTAAAAAAAATTGCAAGGAGAACAATTTGGATTTTCTCTTTTCCCCATAGATTTAACCCTCATTACGAAAAGGTATATATATTATTGGTTGGTTTCTTCATTTCTAAATGGCCTTAATTCGTGCTGCTAGCTTTTCTCATCGAATTAAGGATATCAACTTTCTGTTTCTGGAGTCAATGCATATTTTATATAATAAAGACATAAAGAAGCGGATGTGTCTAGATATTGCAAGTGACATTGGCATCGTTGTGAATGAAGAAGTGTGTAAGGGAAGAGGTGAAAGGCCTGAACAGAGGTGAGAGGAGAAAGCTGAATTGAATTGTGGGGGAGAGGTGAGAGGACTAAACTGTATGAACAGTGGAGGGAGAGGTGAGCGGCGCGGTGTGTGAATTGAATTTCAAGGACTAGGGAATTGAATGTTGGAATTTACCATATGTGGTCCCAACACCCACATTTATTTTAAAATAAAAATCAACACTTATCTTCGAGTTTCAATATCTTGAAAAGAAGAAAATAAGGGTATCCATTGAAGTTATTGAAATGGATGATTTCACCTGTTAAGGGGAACCAACATCAACTCCTAAACTTAGTAGGAGAAATTCTACAGACTCGGAGGCTAGTGGGAGTGATCAAATTTCCCTTTGTCGTTCTTCTCATGGGTTCATTCCAAAGAAATATTTTGAAATTGAGGAAATTTCTAATGCGAACATTGCTATTGACGAAGACGAATCATGTTTTTATCAAGAAGCAATGAAAATAGTAAACTCAAAGTAATGGATGCTCGCGGTTCCTCTTCCGTTTATCTTCTCTCTCTCTTTCTCTCTCTCTTCCTAATCCGTTTAGTCAGTGAGTTCGGGCAGCGCATGTTCATTTATTCATACTTGAAATGGAAAATATACACAATTCATTCCTAATTCGCCGAGTCAGTTGAGTGCTTCATCTTTGTCACGATACATCTCATTATTCTAAGATCTGCACTATGCATAAACATTCGACAAAAAGATCCCCTTCATGACAGTGGAATTAGAAAACTTTTATGTCACCAAGTGCTTGTTGTCTCTTGATTAACAATTTATTGCTGCAGAAATAGAAATTGAGATTTTGTGGTTATCATGCAATGGAGTCCGCCTAGTAACCTCGGGGGTTTGATTTCATTGCCTTTTTCTTCCTCTTTCTTGGTTTGAGCTGACATCATGTTACATTATTTCATATGTACACATACATTACTTTATCTTTGCATTTGTATTTGTTTTATTTAATCCAACCTGAAGATTCTTTAGAGAGGAATATAAATAACAAATTGTGATGGGGCGCCGAACGATCCTCACATCCCTCTGAAGCTAACCACTTACACGTTCTCTATTAGTCCTGGGTCTGCTTTGCAAGTTGCATAATTGAAGACGGGGCATCTAAATCGGACTGTTCTACCATGTTGCCGACTTAATTGATTAATAAAGATTTACCCCATCACAGTGATCAGTGGGAAAACCGCAATGTGCAGCAAACCCCTCAGTTTACAAGTGGCAAGTCATTAGCAGACCCTACACAACCAGTCAACCGAAGTCAAATCCAACCCCGTAATTCAGAGTTTGGATTAACACTCTCCAACCAGATCGATTCATGGACTTGGTTTGGGATAGAGTCCATATCATAAACATGTCCCCGCCCCAACCCAGCATATCCAAAAAAACACCTGCCAACTGTACCTTACAATTCAGGGCTGCCATTTCAAACTCTGATTGGTAAAGATGTAGGGTTCAAGGTTGGGCAAGTCATACTTTAAGATAATTGACCTGAACCAGACCTGGGCCATTGCTAACTCTACCTCGTTTCAGCCCACAATATTATAGATGTTTTACCTCAACAATTTTCTTCCTGCCAAGATGAAGAGAACAAAATATTTTTCCTGCAACAATTCCATTAAGAAATGTGAAAAACAACACCAAGTAATCTTGGGCCCTTCTCCAGTCTCTTTGGTACAACAAAAATAGATGATTCCCATAAGTGGCTACAAATGGATGCCTGTCCCAAAACCCCACCAGTGATATCCCAAAGCTAAAAACCATCTATTTGAAACAAGCTGACCATAAAGTGAATCATCCGTCACTCGTCCATGTAAAGGCTAGTAGACCAATTGTAAGGGTGAAGAAGATGGTGATAAATGCAAAACCCCAGATGGCCCATTTGGAGGTACTCTTGCGCTCTTGACCCACTAACTCAACCTCTTTCAAGAGCTCCCTCACTTTATCCATGTCCGAGTCTTTGGCAGCTTGGATCAGTCTGTTCTGGATATTGTCAAGCGTAACAAGTCTTTTGGCTCTAGCTGCATTTTTGGTTGGCCACATAAATCCTGTGATCCTCCACAAGAGGATGCCAACATAAATGGCCACAACACAGTCAACACTGTAATGATGACGTTCCCGTATCTCTCTCTGCGCGCTGTGAAGAACAAGACACCATATGAAAGCAGAGGTCCAACCTCCGTATGCTTCCTGCTCCAAAGAATTGCCAAGGTTATTGGTTGGGAAAGAGTGCCAAATATTTAAATCAATGCATAGATAACAACAGATGCAAGGGCATGTCCACGGAGAGACAAATTTACGTATAAGATATACAAACAGATTAAGAAGAAATTGGCGTAGGAATACTTTTTTTTTTTTTTGGGGGATATGGTGCCCATGACTGTTTTTGAATACAAATAGATGAAGCCTTGAAATTCAGAAACAGTTGTGGGCATCGCATTCAAAATTCAGGTGTGGGCGCCACAAACTTCGTACTTCTTGGGTTTAGCAGGCCATTGCAGAAGGTTTGTTCAAGGGTTTTCTCCAATTATTGGGCCATTAACTGGACTTACAAGGAAAGATGTTCCTTTTTCTTGGGATGAGAAGTGTGAGGACAGCTTCCGAACATAAAAAGGAGAAATTGATGTCAGTGCTGATACTTACACTTCCCTTCGGGAGTGGAGGATTTGTTATATACTATGATGCTTCTTTGCACGGTTTGGGCTGTGTTCTTATACAACATGGGTAAGGTTATTGCATATGCCTCGAGATAGCTGAAATCTCATGAAAAAAATTATGCCACTCATGACCTTGAGCTAGTGGCAGTAGTGTTTGCCCCTAAAATCAAGAGGCATTACCTGTATGGCGAAGAGTTCGAGGTACACACTGATCCTAAGAGCCTCAAGTAAATCTTCTCACAGAAAGACGTTACACTTAAGACAGCGGAGATGGATGGAATCCTTGAAAGACTATGACTTCTCTATTTTCTATCATCTGGGAAAGGCAAATGTTGTCGTTGATGCCTTAAGCCAGAAATCTGCCCAAATGGCTTGTTTGACTGCTGAGTGGAGATTACTTGAAGAAATCGGGGATTTAGATATAAATTTATGGTCTATATGCACAAAGAAGAAATGGTTAGGAAATAACTTCTTTAATTCTACAAGTAAATGGGCAGGTTTACATTGCTGTCATTGATTTGGAGGAAGCTTTTACAAATTATCAAAAGCACTCATGGATTGCCAAAAGCTAAGGGTATGCAAACACCATTGCCCTTATTTTGTTCGGTGGTTAACGACAGGGGATGAGGTGCAAGTGCGACAGACATTTGCTACTTGGGAAGACCATAAAGACATGGTATGGTGTGATATAATGCCAATGGATGTTGGAGATATTTTACTTGAAACGCCATGGATGTAGAACAAGAATGGGATCAATGGACATGTGACGCTACATATACATTTGTTCATGATTGAAAAACCATCATGCTACATCCTTTAAAAAAAGACTCACCAAAAAAAGGCTCAAGGCTAGGTGCAACAAAAGGATCAATTCAACTACACCAAGTCTATACAAGCAATATAAATAGAATTCAAGTTTGAGGTCAACTGTTTTACAACTTGAGGGGAGTGATACAAAGACAATGGGCCAATGCAACCAAACCTGAGGCCCACATGTGGGACCCAAATAAGTCTAGGATTTTGTTTCTTAATTTATTTCTTTAATGAGTTGCAATTAGGATTAGCTTTTTAACTCCAATGGGAGCCTTTTATTAGTTTCTACTCCCTTTAGGACTCAAGGATTTGCTTTCCTAATAAGTAATGTAAGATATTAGAGGTAGCTTTTGGAGATTAATAAAATTTTCTTTGTGGATTGAGTTTTCCCTTTGAAGTTCGCCCCTCTTTGTGAGTCTCTCAGAGACATCTTTTCCATGCTTTAGCACTTTGATCTAAACCCTTTTGGGTTTGCATCAATGTTGTAACATGCTTAGGCCATCCCTAAAATTCTGCTTAACACGTATACCATCATGATCTTCTGTGCATTTTTTTATAGGTAAGTTCTTTGCCGGGGGTCATTTCAATGTGGAAAGTACTCTTCATGGATTAGGCTCGGTAAAGAATCACCCTACAAGTTGTATTGCATTTTATGTTTTGTTTTTCCTCAGTTCAATTCAACAGTGAACTTTGATCGGGTCAATATCATCTTTTTTGAGGGGTTGAATTTTTCCAAATGTGAGGGGATTGGAGTAATCAAGAGAGGTTGGCCTTGGATGGTAGATGTCATTCTGATATACTCACTAGATTGAAGTTACATACATGTTCAGTGATGTATGTATCAGAGAAATATGTGCACACTATCAATGGGCCTTAAGTTTGTAAATCAGAACTGGTATTTCAGTGATCTTGTCTGTTAATATGATGGAAACCAAGTAGATAGATCATCATGAAAATAACATCTTTATTTTATTGAAAAAGGTTAAATCTTAATGTCAGTTGGAAAACAAGAGACATTAAACATCCTTTGACCAACAGCGTGCAAATAGATCACACATGTACAAACCAGAAGGCCCGAACACACCGTGTAAACCTCTCCTCAATTAAGAATTTCATAATCTTCTTGGTATTGAATGTCTCTAACACACATATATATATATATATCTCAAAATATCACTGAGACTTAACCAACCGATTTGACATCTGAATTGCTCACATAAAAGGAAAACATGGAATTGAATGAGACAAACAAAATAATTGAGACTTACCGTCCAAGCCATGGCAGTCAGAACTGCGACAAGCATGTGACCACTGTATAAAAGGTCATTGCAACCACCACCAGCCTTCTTTAGCACTTTGTACCATGATGATCCATCAAAAACAGTGGGCCTCAGGATATCAATAAGGAAGTTCATCAACCCCCAATCCGGCCGGTGCTCACTGGGGAAATCGTGAACGTCCGCTACAAAGATAAAGAAGAAACATAGTTTCACAAGGCATCCAACAGTTTTTTTGGAAGAAAGCCCACTCTCGTGGAAAAGGAGCCACACGTGGGAAGAAAGCCCACAAAAGTGGGAAGGGAGCCCACACACGCGGGAAGAGGTGGCATACCTAGGGTTTGAACCCTGGGAAGCTAGCAGTTAAAACTGGTACATCTCGACTATTACAAAAAAGAAGTGAAGTATTCTGAACTTGACATACCAATTAGTCTATCGCTTTGTACTAGACTGCTAAGGAGATCAGAGTCTGAAGCATAGGGCATATGATACTTTTGTGCCCATGGATGAGGATGCGGAGGTATTCTATACCGTACAGGAACGCACCAAGGCCGCACAGAGGGAAGAATCGTAGAAACAAATGTCACAGCCCGAAGAAGACGGCCTATAGCCATGGTGAACATATACCTTGCCCCAAGCCCTAAGCCAGGAGCTTTAACAGAATCAAATAATACTGAAAAAGCTAGCATCAGAAATAACATTAGATAATGGTGGAGCCCAATGATACGAGCTCTTAATATTTCAACTACCACATGCGGAAGCTTCTCATTTAATGCTAGGAACAACCACTGGCCAGTATCAGGAAGAGGCGGTGTAGATCTGTTACATAAAAAAAGGCAATGCAGTATTAACTCAACTTGCACTCAACAAATAAATAAACAACTTATGATTTATTCACATTTTTACATCAGTATGATGTCAGATTGCACCCGTGGATTCCAAAGATTAAAATAGGATGAATAAATACTAAAGACAAGTCATCACATAATGAGGCCAAGCTTCTTTGTCTCATATAAAAAAATAAACATGATTAAAACCTCCACAGAAATTTTTTTAAAAAGAAAAAAAATCTCATTACAGAATTCTTATCTCAAAGAGAATATACCATATCAATGTCTAGTTTGCCAGATTACCCAAATAGCGAAAAAGGATGTTTAACATAGGAGATGGGCAACAAATGTACTAAAAAAACTGAAGAAGTCTGCTCAGCCAGGAATGTGCCTTGGAGGCATGGGTGCACTCAGGTACAGGTGCCTGGGGGCTTGATCCCACCACTTTCAAATTCTTAAAACCCCCTTGCAAAATTTGAAAAATATCAATTTTTTTTTCTACATTTTTCCCCTTTTCCAATTTTTTTTCCATATAGCGCCCCACCCCCCACCCCCCACCCCCCCAAAAAGAGAATTTCCTAGGTCCGCCCCAGCTTGGAGGCTCCTACCTCCCAAAATCACATTCTGAATCTCCTTCACAACTATGTTTTTTTAATAAAAAAAAAGAAAAAAATCTTCAGTACCTTACCTGGCATTTCTGCTGCTGATTCAAATAATCTCATGGTTATATGATATTCAGATACTTTAGCATAGACAACACATTTGTTCGTACTAGGTCCAAATCTTAAATTTATGCACACAACTGCACTCATGATGTATCCATGTCATATGTTTATTGAATCCTTCTTTACAGGGTATCATAGTTCATTTCTGATAATACCCAGTCCCAGTCCAAGTGTCTAGGGTGACCCATCTAGGTGCTGCGTGATTGACATAAGGCATGGGTTTGCTCCCCATGTTGTGCGCTTGAATCCCTCCCTAGACTTACCTGGTCCACGTGTGTGTGCCTGGGGATTAGTCCAGTTGGTTACTTAATACAATTGGGGGTTTCTAATGCGTAGCGGCTACCAAGTGTTGGGCAGGTAGAGATAGAGGGTGGAGGGGGTACAGGCATTCGCCTGAAAAAACTGGGATCACGCCAAACTCCCCATGACAGGTGAGAAAGAAAAGAAACTCCAGGATGTCCAAAAGCAGTCAAGAAATTTTCATTCATTATTGTCTAAAGCCAAAAGGAGGCATTACATTATGATACAGGAAAATAAAAATCTAAAATTAATATGGACCATCAAAACATATTGATGTCCAGAATTAAAACATCCAACTAAAATAACTAAAAGCATAATAAAACAAACCCTAAATAAATAGAAAATCTAATTGATAGGTGGACTGGGCACAAAAACTAGGTCGACATAGATGGACTAGGACCATTGGCAAGTTGACCCACGAGGGACCATGGGTCGGTCCTGCATAGTGGCAGAGCTAACATTTTATCTTCGTTGATTTTGTGTGTGTGTTGGGGTTTTTGGTTTGGTGTTTTTGTGTTTGTGGCGGCCGCGGGGGGGGGGGGGGGGGGGGGGGGGGGGGGAACGGGGGGAGTGGGGTTTGAATATCGTAACAAGAAAGTTGAAAAAATTTTAAAAATATTAGCATAGTATTAAAATTTGAGGTCATGTGTTGAATCCAAATTAACCAATATATTGGTTGTTAGATTATACCACAAAAATGATAAAAATAATGAATTTGTATTGATTTCCACATCCGACATCTGATAATGGGCCCAAAAGATTAGAGAAGAGTTACAAATTACATAATGTTATCATATTTACTTGTAAGCACATTACCAAAAAAATGAATTAATAATTATTTTTTAAATCATAATATGGGGTTGATTTCATTAAGAAAGTCTTGATCTAAATCCTTCAGTACTTAGAGAAAAATGTTGGGGTTGATGGAGCCTTTAGGCATGTAATTAGTGCAGAGAACCCTTAAGCACTTCTATTTATAGCCACATTAAATTTCTTACTTAAGAATTAGAATAAATCCAATTTAATTTTGATTTTAAATTAAATTCTTAAATTCAACATTCAATGATAACTTAAATGAACAAGTATTCAAAATGTAGAAATTATAAGTTTGCCTAACTTTGAGAGGATTTGGATTAGAGGCTTAAAAATTAAAAAGGGAAAAGAAGGAAAAAGAAGTGATGAACACATAGAAGGAATAAAAACATTTTAGTCGTAGAAAAAAATAATAAAGTAAATAAGAAATAAAGTACTTGGGAAGTTTGGTCAAAGTGAAGAACATTAAAAGTGCATGAGTTGTCGCCTAGATAAAATTAGATGGCATAACTGCCCTCAGTGCTCTAAAAGTTGTATTATTTGCTAAAAGATGAATAGAAGCAAAAAAAAAAAAAAAAAAGAAAAAAAGAAATGAAAAGAAAGACAGTTGCGGAGGGGCAAAGTGGATAAGACCATAATTCCAATTTGAGAATTTGTAAACTCCACTCCCTTTTAAAGGAGGGCAAGAAGTTGAGGAGGAGCAATTGCCCCTCGCCAATGTTTGGCTCCGCCACTGGTCCTGCATCAACTCTCCCCTTCTTGGAGAGAACTCGACTTCGAGTTCAGTAGATGTCCTGTAGGATAAAAAATCCAATGTATGAATACTCAATTTGCCAGTTAGTTCTAGTCATTTGTGCATGGCATGAAGTTCTCATATGATCTCTTCTTCCACTTATAATGAAGCTTGACATGCTGCTTCTTTTGATGTTTGACTTGAGCTTGGATGTGTGATCTAACCTTAAGATACTTCAAGTGTTGAGCCTTCATCATCCAATCACAATCTTCAGGCATCCATTGTTGATCCCCCAAAATAAAGTCAATATAAGGGACTTCAATGGATATATCATATTGTGAACCCTCTGCAATAACTAATTTGTTCTCTGATGTTCCAATTGAAATTTCTAAAAGTGGCATTACCATCAAATCCAATGGATGTTCATTTTCGTTATTAACTGTATCTTCAGCATATGTCTATTCAGTCACCGCCTGTATTTGTCGATCAGCAGTGTCAATTACTTTGTCTCCTGCTCCTTGTTCTTGTATTTCTATGTCAACTGGTGTTCTCCACTATGGGTTCCACAACAAGTGCTAATGTTTTTTCCAGGGACGTTCCTTCTTGTAGCTTAAGCTTTCCAAAACCGATAGCGTTTTATCAAGTGCTCAGCACAAATCGCTTCCCAAAATGCTTCATGCAAATCTTTGCAATCTTTCATGTTTTTTTGTATGATCGGTTTCAAAACTCTTGTAAAAATAGTTACATAATGTTCATCATTCTCATCTAATGCACATTCTACTTGTAGCCTTGAAAACTCAAAGAAATATTCATCAACTGACAGTTTGCCTTGGCTCAAATTAAGAAATTGATCAAAGTAGCTTTATTGTCAGAATACCATTGTCCATACCAGGGTTTAAAAATCAGCAGAGTTGGACTCGACACTGTTTGTGGGGTCTTAGTGAATCAGACGGCATGCATCATTTGAAAAAAAGAAAGGATGGGAGCTGGGAGGGAAAGGACAAAAAAGAAAAAGTGAAAAGTGGACCCACAGGAAAAAAAGGAAAGAAAGAAATAAAGGGGATGGGAGGAAAAAGACAAAAAGAGAGTAAAAAGTGGTTAGAAGAGAGAGAGAGAGAGAGCGAGGGGCAGAGAGCTTCACTTAAAAAAGAAAAAAAAGGAAAGGCACATTGGGTTTTGGGAACTTACCTACTGCCGGTGGAGTTTGGAGAGCAGATAAAAAGGAACGAGATGATCGACTCTATTGCCAAAGGAGACAATTGGCGGGCGCTGCTAGTTTCATGTGGCCCCGGTATGCTCCTCCCCCTCCCCCTTATCCTCTTCTTCTTCTTCTTCTTCCTCCTACTCTAGCATATTCACCTGTAACCCACGTCATGTCATCTCTTCATCTTTCTCTCCTCCACCGTATTCTCCTTCCTCTTTTTGGGCTGATCTTTTTGTTCTTCCCTTACTTCACCCATTACGTCGGTGGGTGGGGGTGTAAATTACAACAGATGGGTCCTCCTATACCTATCTATCGATATCTATCTATCTATCTATATATTATTTTATTTTTCTGGGCACTGTATAGGACTGAACCCTAACTCGACTGGTTCCCACTTGACTCACCCGAGTCAACTCAGACTCGACCATGGGCGAGTCGGGTCCCGAGTCTGTCTTTTCAGTCCTTGCTCCCTACTGACATATCTAGGTCATTCTGAGCAGATCATTGTGGATTTTCAATAGCAATTTGTCTTCTGATTCCATATTGAAGACTTTATCCAAAATTTGGCTGACCTAATGTGTAGATCTCACTTATTGGAGTTTGCAAGTGAAGATGGATCGTCGATTGGAAATCAGATGATCAAGATATCACTGCTTGAAGATCAATGGCTGAACTTGAAGCCACCGCTGTCTTCAATTATTGTTGTAGTGTGGCCCACTAACACATGAGAGAAGTGCTTGCAATAGTTGGCATGTCTCAACTATGCTTTGAGACTCTTTCTCTCTCAATCATCTTTATCAAGTCAGACCTGACCCAGTCAAAGGCCCAAAAGGATTTGGACCCAGTCATGGAATAAACATGAGCTGCTTTCTTTTTCTCTACTTGTGTGCCCAAAGAAAAGAGCCTAGGGCTGAGAGTTCCTTCTACAATCTACTCTTTCCGAAGAAGAGAAGATGGGGTTCTTACCTTTTCTACTGTTGGACGATCGAGAGAGGGACGACAACAATGCTCGACAATGGTAGTGATAGGCAGCAAAGTGATGACCTGAAGACGATGTAGTGTGTTGGCATGGTGCAAATAATGAAGATGATGATGATTGTGACTACGGTGAGGTCGGAGGCGATAATGGCTGTGCAGCTGATGGGGGAGCTGGAGGAACTTGTTACCGCTACTGTTGCTTCTTTCTAGTTCAGAGGAAATGCAAAGTGGAGATGCGAGCTGCTTCGACTGGATGCTGGTCACTGGGCAATGGCAATGACCAGGGTTGGTGTCCCAGCTGACAGTAGTGTAACCGGGGAGTTGCAGTGGTGCGATCATTTGGTGCCATGTACGCCTCTGTCCTCTAAACCTTCTTTCTCGACCTCTTTTTTTTTTTTTTTTTTAACTCTGGTTCTCCTCTCTCAGCCTTCTCTGTTTTTTTTTTTTTTTGCTATAGTAATTGGAAGAGGGGTTGTGGGTTTTGGAGAATGAGGGTTTTTAGAATGCGGGTTCTAGAATGGAGTTGTCTTGACTTTGATTTTGTAGGGGTGGGGCCTTGGGTAGCAAGGATTTAAAGGTTTTGGTTACAATTAGGGGTGGGTTTCAGGAAAATAGGGTGGATTGATTTAGGAATTTAGGAGATCTGTGGGGACTGGAAGATTTGGGATCGTAATTGATAAAGGGCTAGGGTTCTAGCAATTTTAGATGTGTTGGATAGCGTTCGGTTAGATGGATTTTGGTGAGGATGATGGTCGGGAATGGTGATGGGTGAGATGGTTGTTGTGGAACAGGTGTCTAGCTGTTTGGTTTTGGGAGAAGGCAGATTTAGTCGAAGGGAATATTGGATTTAGGGATCTGGTCCTATTGGCACAAACGTTTTGGTTAGGGTGGTGGTTTTAGTTAGTGGATGGGTTGGTGAAGATGTGTTGACAAACCAGGTCAACGATCTGTGATGGAATTGGTGATTGATTCAAGGCCACCGGATGGGATGGTGATGTTGGATTTGAGAGAGGAGAGATGATGGGTTGCCAATTATCGAATCTGAGTGGATCGATCTTCGTCTCTAATACCAAATGATTAGGAGCGGGGTATTAGGTGCGGGGACTAGAGATGGCGGGTGAAGAGCGTAGGGCAGGCTTTCACCTTAAAAAATTGGCCTTCATGCCGAACTCCCCATCACGGGCGAGTAAGATGAGATAACTCTAAGATATCCAAAAGCACTAAGAAAATTTTCATTCATCATTGTCTAAAGCCAAAAGGAGGCATTACATTATTATATAGGAAAGTAGAAGCCTAAAACTAATATGGACCATCAAAACACATTGATGGCTAGGATTTAAATATCCAACTAAAACAACTGAAAACATAAAAAAAAAACCTAAATCAATAGAAAATCTAATGGAAAGGTGGACTAGGCCCAAAAGATTGGGTTGAGATAGATGGATTGTGCCATTGGTGGGTTAATCCATGAGAGACCATGAGTCTGTCTCGCATCAATTTCCTCATTATTAAACAAAAAAGGTATCTAGGGTGACCCATAAATTGTTCAATGAGCATACGCCTGTGGGATTACAAATTTGAAAATGATGGTGACCTCTTCATTGTCACCAACTGAGCCTTATTCCATCTGGTGTAAGCTGAAAGGTTCTATTCTAGTAATCATTACTTATAACTCCAGCCAAGGTGAGACCACAAAATTGGCTATATGTTGTTCCTGAGAACTGTGCGAATGTGTAAAACTGAGACTCCCTACCTAGTATGAGATACGTGCTAAATAATGTCACCCTCTTGACTAGTTAAAGATAAACTTACTTTCGCTATTGTGAAACCCATCTACTTAGTCTCACCTTTTGTAAGTTATGTTCTCCCACTCAGGGCGGACCCATATGTTGCTGTGTCAGTGTGGGTGTACTTTCACCCGTCAAGTCGGATGAACCCCTTAGAGGGTCTATGTGCAGCATGGCCCATGCACCCATTGTGCACCACCCAAACTTAAGCCCATCCCTAATTGTGCACCCCCTTCCATCGAAACCTTTTTCATTTCAAAACCCTCCTTTCCAAAACTGAAACCCCACTTCTGGCAAAAAGACCGAGACCCTCCATCTTCCTCTCCATCTCCATGACTCCATTGAAAATCACCGGGCTTCATCAGATGGGCATCTTGTCTCTCAGCAACCACTCCCTGT
Organism: Sextonia rubra; assembly: GCA_037013555.1. Lineage (NCBI taxonomy): Eukaryota > Viridiplantae > Streptophyta > Magnoliopsida > Laurales > Lauraceae > Sextonia > Sextonia rubra. The sequence goes on from JASUAD010000006.1 coordinate 23,637,718, forward strand.
CTCTCCGGTCAACTCTCTCTCTCTCTCTAAAATTATATATCAAGACATGCTTCAGGGAGAGAAGGCTGAGATGGTTCATTTCTGGATTTAAAGCATGAGATTGGTGATGTTATCTCTCTCACTTGTGCTTTTGTTACTCCCATTCTCAATGAGGACTGTTTTGGCTCCCTCGGCTTTCCTAGTCACTGCCATTCCACTTGTCTTGATGGCCTTGGTCTCATACCTACATCATTCAAGCTTTATCAACACTGGCACAGAAACATCTCTCTGATTCTAGGTGGGCCACCTGTGTAAGGATAAATGGGTGATGAAGTGCTCGAAAGCCCCTTTGCTTGTGCTTATGAGGAATGATCACATGAGCCCCACCTGATGAGTGTCTAGATCTCACACATTTGGCATAAGAAGTTGTCCATATTATTTGTTTTTTTTGATCTTTGATAAAAGCATTGCATGTAAACTTTTTTGTTTATTTTTGAAAAACTTGTTCTAGACTCCTAATTGCTAGTGATGTAATTGGGAATGTTAATATATTTTGGCTTCTACTTTTTTGTCCTCCTTCCTTGAATATATACTGAAATTTCTATTTTGTAATAATTTTTTTTATTGTTGCTTGGGTAAGTTTGATAGCCTATAACTCAGCAGGAATTTGAGGAGCTCTCATAGAAGTCCCAACTCCCATTTTATAAAAATAATTGAGATTTTCATTTGGAATAATATTTGAAACGATGAGATTGGGTCAGTAGTGCACTCCAAGGCCCAATAAAAATATTTGCTTGGTCCATTAAGAATAATTACTTTCTTAGTCCTTTTTCTTACGGATAGAATGATACAGAAATTTGTTAAACCCAACTGTGAACTTGGATTTAAAGGCGATTTTGAGGAAACTTTTAACCTACTTACTGAGCCTTTATTCGTGTAATTGTAAATAGCCCATCAATTCACTTCTTTTAGACTAGAGTGGAAATATCTTTTTCTTTACCACTGATTATAGATGTGGCCCACTGAAATTAGCTATACCAAAAGGAAACCCAATACACAATGCTAGTGGGTGATTTTTTTCATTGTACACAGGGAGCAGTTTAGCAATTGATCTAAAGGTGCATCATCTAACAATTCTTCAACTTTGGTGGGTCTTCTCTTAGTCTCTCTCTCAAGTGATGCAGCACAGGCGCATTGGTATCTCTCTCTCTCTCTCTCTCTCTCTCTCTCTCTCAAGTGATGCAGAACAGGCACCTCTCTCTCTCTCTCTCTATCGTTTTAATTTGTATGTCACGTTCAAAATTTCTTCAATTGTAGATTCAATATAGGGTTTTATGTTTGTTAATTTCTTTGCTTGCAAATTGCAATTTGATATATGAATATTCATATTTCCATGTTTTATGTGGTTTAAGCTCATGTAATTATGTTGTATGTTTTAAGTACTTAAATAAGCCCATGCGTTTGTGTGTTCCAACATCAGCAATAAGAATTAAGAATTAAGAATTAAGTTACATTTGTGTGTTCTGTAATAACCCGACTTAGACTTGATGGACCAACCTGCACAAGGTGGGCCACACTCGACCAACACATGCTAAGAGTTAGACTAGGATTTTTGGTCAAATTGTTGTCCTAGTTCAGTTAGAGATTTATTTATTGTATAATTCTTTAAGACTCATTAATTGTATTATTACTTGGATTAGTATTTGAGGCTCAAAGGCTTGATAGGATTCTGCCCAGGCCATTAAGTGTTTAATGAGTTCCAATCAGGACTCTCTCTCTAACTGTTTAATTCAAGTAATTAGAACTCCGAGAGCATGGAAGACCAAGCGCAAGCATAAATAGAGGGCTGGTCTCTCCTTCCTTCTTCACCAATCATATGAACCGACAGAGAGAGAGAGAGAGAGAGAGAGAGAGAGAGAGAGTTGTGAAATCCAGTAGAAGAAGCAGAGGATCGCAAAGAGAATAAGGAAGATCGAGAGCGAGATGCAACAAACTTCTATACAAGGTGAGTAGATTTCTAAGTCTACTTGTGCTTATGAAATTTTCCATGAAGATGATGAGGTGTGGAACCCTAATTTTTGGCTGATCAACTATCATAATAATGCTCAATGAATAAGAGATGGCCAGATTATGAATTCTGATTTGCTCGAATGTTATTTTGTTGTAAGTAGAATGAGATCACTTAATTTGACATATAGTTATACGGCCAAAACCGTTCTATTGATCTGTAGTTGTGGGCCTGTGACTAAGAAGTTTGAAACCCCAATCTTTAGTCTTAGAACTCATCAAAGATGCCCAGGTGACCCATCTGATAGTGAACTAAGGGTCGACCATGGGAATGTATTCCCTCTTTGGCTTGGACCATTGGAGTCAATCATCTGAATATAGAAAATAAACCTGACGAATATACATGCACCTGTCGACTTCTCTGGCTACAACATGGTGGGAGAAAACTCAAGTTTTGATTTATGACTTTGCTGAATTGATTCTCTCTCATCTGTATGTCCTTTGAGGCTTGATTTTGATATGTAAAAGGAGTTGATTTGCAAGGAAGAGGAACAAGAAAATTGGATTTTTCAATTTCAGGTCGTTAAAAGTTAGACTTGGTCGATTAGGGCTAAGGATCCATGTGGAGCACCTAATCAAAGATCTGGTCCCCACATCTTGTTGTGAACCCATAGGCAACCCCAATGGTGGTGTCCCCTTGTGATGTGGACCGTTGGGCCCCACCATCTACAGAGTCCAAGGCAGCCAGGCGAGAACCCAAATTCTGACGAAGATGAAGCTTGGGCTCTGTGCATAGTGATTATAAAATAGTTAGCCAAATTTACTTATAGGTCTCTGAAGTTATATTTATTTTCCAGATAACCTGTTTATTATTATTCTTGTAAGGACATGTAAGGAACAATAATTATGGACCATTACTAAAATCCAATAAGCATGATATCTATTATAATAAATGCTGAATTTTTATCATCACATCTAAATAGGATCTAATATATGTATATTTATATATATATAGATAAAGAAAAGGAATCTTGGTGAAGAAATTCAGAAATTAATTACGAATAATTAAACCCAGAATTGGAAAATTATTTGAAATAGCCACTGACATGATGTGCTCAACATGCATATGATTCAATCTAGTAATTCTAACTATGACTTGATTTATGTGGCTAATTTTATGATAGATAAATAACTTCCTCAAAAAGATATGGACAATGCCACAACTTGGTACCAATTCCGATTTGGAGCAGAGCAAGGATTAACCAGTGTTTTGTGGTACTAGCCAAGGAAAAGAGTAAGATAATGTTACCTATTGTGATGGGGTGAAACTCTATTAAGCTTATTGAATTTGAACTTGAAATTGATGTTTGAAATAGAGTAACATAAACCGCTAGCACTGAGTATAGAACTTTACTCGTGGAAGTTGGTCGAGGGAAGTAGGTTCAACAATCATGGTGGTAAGACAGGCCATGTTGTTGACAGAAATGTAGATACTCCTCTGTGGGAGCATCGGAACAGGCTCAACAATCATGGTGGATGACAAGTCATGTTGTTGACAGAAACGTAGATACACCCGTATAGGGTATCGGAACTATTCGTTGCTTGCGGTGGAAAAATATTCAGGAAAGAATTGATTAAGATATTGTTTTTAACACCATTATTGAATATATAAATATTCATATGAATGATTGAAAATATATTATACCTTGGTATTTACTTATTCTACTCACCAGTATTACTGACCAATGGTTCGCCCCACTTCAGATAATGCATTCGTAGCAGTTGCAAAAAATGACGGTGATCAGCCAGTAGATTTTAGCATACGTGGCTAATCCAAAGCGCGAGGAACAATGATTAGATTTGTAAATGGGATTAGCCCAACGTTCGGATACTTTCTCTACTTGATTTAGAGACTTGTCTTTTACTCAATAGCTTTTATTATGACTTTTAATACACTTAAATGATTTAAGTACAATTGAATATGAATGTTTTAGACCTCTGTGCTAATTGAAATTTGATTTATGCTGTGTAGTTATAAAATTAAGTACGTCTTGAAAATCTTAAGAGCTCCAAATTCTTGAGTTGTTACATGTTCCAACTAAGTCATGCATTTTTTAGGTAGGTGTTGATTTTAATGGGATTTTTTTTTCTTGCATCAGATAAGGAAAATTATTACAAAAAAAAAAATCAATTCCTAACCTACTGTGTTCACCGCATCCCTCAAATGAAAATCTTGGGTCCGCCACTACTCCACTTGTACCAATCCAATGCGATTTCTTGGCTGCTCAACATATAGATGCCTTGCCTCATTGCTTCTCTAAGCCTCTCTCTTCTCCCAATAGCTTCCACTAGTAACCCCTCAATTTATCACATAGCGCAGTTTTTAGCCTTCCTGAAAGGGACTCAAAGCATCTCAATGATATATATATATATATTATTTATTTTTCCTTTAGTATCAGTTATTTGTAGATTTCTTCTTATGTATTAGCTCCTAATGCTATCATTTCTTGCAACTCCGCACATTTATTTGGAGGTCAACTTTGGACACCCCTAAACCGCTAGCACTGTATTGGAAGACGTCCCCATACAATAGCCAATTTTGAGTCAGCAGTTTTGGAAGACTGCAATTCCTTGGTAGCATTTGATGATTGTGAACCTTGTGGTCAATTTTGTTTTAGACCCGCGTTGGTCACTTTATAATATGCACATAAAAATATTGAAGAAGATTTTGAGGGTACCATTTTGTTATATTTGGCATTCTTAAGGTGCTTGAGCTTTGGGCTTGTGCTATCAAGTGGATAGTTGGTTATCCTCAGATTTGACCAAATTCCCTTTGTCCCTACCCGGACTGGGAATCTGGGACCTTTGGATGTTACATTAAAATTGTTATCTAATTTTATATGTTATATGCTACAGAATTAGATTTGTTTATCTATTCTCTCAGTTTCCACTGATCCTTGGATTGCCCTCACTAGGCAACCATTCTTTTGAACAGCACAATGAATTGGATGACTGAGAAGCTGTAGGATTTGGCATGCACACTTGAGTGGCAGATATCTAGAAGAGAGGAGAAATAGTTTCATAGATTTATTTGGTTTACTTCAGTTGAACATTTAATGAGATTGTAGCTGTTTTCTTAGGTTTCCATTTCATTTAATCCTGTTCAGTTTGACATTGCTATTCAGTGTTTGATGGTAATGAAGATTTCTTATTAATTAGGTAAATGCCTAAAGTTCTTATTATGCAAATTGATTTGATGAATGCAAGTGATGAGATACAAATTAGAGTCACAATGCTATATTCGAGGGCCCCAGATTTCAGGCCGCGACATACTTCAACACTCTCATCTTTGCCGCACTCATTTTGTGCATGTGCGGCTTCTTGATTAGCCAATGTTCTGCTCCATAGGTCATAACTGGTCTAATGGTTATTCTGTAAAACCTTTCTCTTCAATCTTATTAGTATGCGCCAATCACAAAGCATTCTAGAAGTAAGTCTTTACTTTAACCATCTTACTTTTATCCTATGTACGACATCTGCCTCAATCTCTCCATTCTTAATAATTATCAAGCCAATGTATCAAAATGAATATATTTGTATCTCTTCAGCTTCAATTCTCACAATAGTTTCAACTCTTTGTTAAAGTTGCAATCCATATAATGTTTTTGTACTTGTTTTAAAGCCTCCCATCTCTCAAAGTTTTGTATTCACTCCATTTCTCAATTCATACCGACATCATCATCATCATCATCATCAAAGCCTTGTCCCAACTATGTTAAGGTAGTCAATATGAGTTTTGTTTCTTCATTCAGATCTATCATGAACCAAATCCTCAGATAAGCTGCACTTCTTCATATCGATTTTTATTACCTTCATCCAAGTCCTACTCGGCCTACCCCTTCCCCTTAGTGGGGTCATCAACCTATATAGCCAAACTTTTCCTTATTAGTGCCATTATCAACCTATGCTGGACATGCCCAAATCATCCACTAACACCAAACAATATACACCAAGGTACCACCTCTAAAATATGAGAAGTTTAACTCATCCATAATAGGTGTAAAGAAATAAGGGCAAAACCTATGATCACTGGGAACTTACCTGATCCTCCACAATCGTCCACTCGGGGGGTGGGGGTTGTGGAACCCTTAGATGGGCCACACCCATGGTGTGTAACATGCACACCAGGCGCACTTGATAACTTGTGTATATATATATATCTAAGTACTGGAAAACACCGCATGCAAAAAGAGGTGTTTTAGCCCCTATTCTCCTTTCCATCATACTCCTAACAATCATACATATAAATAGGTTTGCTTAGAATCTGATCTAGAGCCCACCTATTAAAAAATCTAAACAACTTAAAATGAAAGGGAAGGATGAGAGCAGAGATCAATGATGATGATGGGTTCTAGTGGGTTTAAGGGGAAGGGGAAGAGGAAAATGGGATAGAGAAAGAATCATGTTGCTTGGTTGGTGAGGAAAGGACGGACTTGGGTTTGGGTTAATGATCGAGTGTAGTAAATTGGACTTGGATTGCTGGGTTTGGATTTGAGATTGAGTTGGAGATGGAGGAAGGAGGAAGGATGAAGCAGGAAAAAAAAATGAGCAAAGGAGGAAAGAAGAGGAAGAAGGAAAAAAAAAAAAAAACTGAGAGGGGATATCCCTACCCAACTCACATTCCAAAAACTTAAACAAAAAAGAACCAATAGGATCGATATGGTTGATCATGTCTTTGAGGTCCTTTTTGGTATAGTATCTAAGAATATTTTTTTGGTAAAATCCTCTAAAGTATTAGGTTTCTTGGCTACGAAGTTTTGTCTTCTTATTTATATCTCATTAATAGAATTGAGTTTTCCCATTAAGAAGCGTCGTCGTTTATGGTCTCCGCGGAGACGTGTTGAAGTGTCTGCAGACACATGCTTTGGTACTTCCACACAAGCCTTAATCCTAGGGACTGCATCGGACTATAGGTACCAAGAAAGAGGAACAAAATAACAATGAGGAAGTAGAACAGATTGAGTGGCTAGCAGGACTAGAGCTTCTATTTTTTTTTCAAATTTCATCCTATTTTGTTTTGAAATCAGTTAAAAGCCCCTTTTATATCAAATGACATGAACTACACTGATGCTTTTATCGACCGAGAAAAGAGATGTTCAAATGAGGAAAGGGGGCAGATTCTTGAATTTTGTGGTCAAGTCCATATATACAAATATTTATGGCCCACCCTCTCTTGTGCACCTCTTGTAAGCACCCCTTTTGGGGCCCACCTAGAGCCATGGCAATCATAAAGGAGGTGTGGGATCGAAAGATCTGAATGAGACCTAAGTGTACACAAAATATCAATCTCATTAGCTCATCCTAACCCTTTGATCTATTGCCCTAAAGTTTAATGGTTTGATAAGGCACCATTTTTAAACTTTTGGATGATTTTAATCTAACAATGAATAAAAATTGGTGGGTATCAAATCTAGAGTTGTGCCAATTTGTTAGTTGGGTGAGTGGGTGGGCGGGTGGTAGCAGTGAGTGGTTGGGTGGCTGGCTGGTTTGATCATATCAGGTCCCACTTCCCCATAGAGGTAATCACAAATAGTGCTCATTTGAGGGTTTCATTTATTTAGAGGGCTCGGCCTGGATGTCTCGCATGGACTGACCATGTGAACTTCCATGTGGGGATCACCTAAGGCCCCACCAATCATGAGGGAGGTGGGGGATTGGAAGATTTGGAGTTGACCCACCCATGGCAAAAGTTCAACTCCATTATATTATCCTAACCACTTGATCCACGATACTTACATTTAATGACTTTCGAAGGCATAAAAAAAATTTTTATTTGAATCCATTGGTCAGTCCTATTCTGATGGGTTTCAAAAACTAGGGGCTTGTGACATTCAAGGGAGCAATTATGCATGAGGGGTTGGATGGATCAAAGAGGGCCCAGAGTTTGCATGGATGTCTCCCACAACTGATCATAAGATTCAATGAAACAAGTATTCTATTGTAGGATTCACACCTGAATCTAAAGATTCATTTGTAAATAGGATTCATTACATAGATATGAATTGTTTTTCTTAAGATTCGGGATACAAATCGTAAGATTTTGATAATTATGGGCCCAACAATTTCATCCATTTAGATTTAGAAGTTCGTATACGTTCTCATTTTTAAACTCTTGCCACACTTCCTATTTTAAAAGACTAGAGATTGATCCTACTAGCTCTACGGACTTATCTTTCCTAAAACAACTCTAACCAAATTTTAGTAAAATAAGAAAAAAAAAGTGAATTAGACACAGAGAGTAGTTATTTGTTTTTAGTGTGAATTTCAAAGCAAGACAGCCACCCTCATGAGGTGGCTTACTTTCGTTGGATTATATTAAGGGGGAAAAAACACCCCATTTTAAGAGAAGGGCATTTTCTAGACACACACACATGAAGGAATTTGGTAGTGAGCTCATGTGCAAATGCTGTAGATCAAGGGGTGTCAGTTGCCGGATTCGAGACCTCCCATGATCAATCCAAATGGTGGGTGCGCGGTGGGGGGCGCAAAAACGCCCCATTTTAAGAGAAGGGCATTTTCTAGACATACACACATGGAGGAATTTGGAAGTGAGCTCATGTGCAAATGCTTTAGATCAAGGGGTGTCAGTTGCCGGATTCGGGACCTCGTATGATCAATCCAAATGGGAACACCCACCCCCTCCCAACTCTTCCAAAATGTCATCGATGCCATTTTATTTACACCGATTCAAATGGTACTGACCACTGGATTGAAATAACAAGAACAACGACAATAATAAAAAAATAATAATAAATATATGCATTCTAAAACCACTAAACTTGAGGGCCACAGATGAAGAGGTTAAAATGATCTAATGGACTTGAAATTTTGCATACACATGGGTCGCATCTAGATCTTCCCATCTCCACCTTAGCAAGAATTGAAATGGCCCCATATGGTCCCAACAAGGCTGTGCACAAATTGCTTAGATAAGGATGTGTGCACCTCTAAAGCCTTGTATATACTCTCTCTCTCTCTCTCTCTACATATATAAATAGAGAGAGAGAGAGAGAGAGTGCTGTGTTGTGTGTGAGTGATAATCAATCGAGAAACATTCACATGAAGTTATGTGCATACTTGGTTTTTTATACCATTAGATTCATCTTATGACAAAAGTTTCATTTACTCTTTCAAGGTAACCAAAAGTGTGGAGCACCTCCTTTGCCACCTTCCTGAGATTCTTGCTCCCTCTTACAGCTCTATTCTCCTACCCAACTCATCGAGGAAGACAAGATGGGCACCCTCAGTCTTCCAGAAGTAGTCAACACTCTTTCAGCTCTCTTCGGTAGAGTAAGTCATATGAATCTAAAGAGTGGCCACTAAAAATTTCCCATAAACACACAATTGGGGGAAAGACCCCAAAACGCAAAACACATCCATCACCAAAACCCACAAAACAGAACAGATTAAAAAATCAAGCAAGACCCACATTCCAGAATCAAACATACACTCAAGTGGGAAAGAACCCAAAACACCCCCAGCATCAAAACCCACAAAATAGAACAGATTCACAAAATCAAACAAGAACCCAGTTCGCATATTACATGTTCCTGTTTCAGAGTCCCGGGAAGTAAACGTCAGAGAAAGAAAAGGAGAAAGAGTATACACTCACTGGTGCCAGTCGAGGCCGAGAACGACAGTGACGAATCGGACAGAGCAGGCTTCAAGCAGAAGGGCGAAGAGCATGAAGAGCATGGAAGCAATGAAAGGAACTGCAGATCTCAGCTCCAGATCCCAGTGCCTGTAGAAGGGGGCCCGGGAGACGGCGGCCACGGCGAGGGCCGTCCACAGATAGGACTGGAGATGAGCGTGCCAAGGCGGAGATACGTGGCGGAGGTAGTCGACGGCTATGTAGGAGATGGCGGCGACGCCCAGACCCGCTCTGGTGATGGCGGGCCATGGCCGAGGCGGGTCGTTGGTCCTGACCATGTCAAGCTTTTACCGAACCAGAGACCGAGGTGCGCCTGAGACCCCTGTTTTTGTGGGGGAGAGGAAATGTGACCCCTGTAGCCCTCCCTGGTCCCTTCTTTTGACTTTGCCTATACTTTGAATTGATGCGTTTGTGGGGCCACCTCTGGTGTAAATGCAAAAAAAATTCCTTTCGAAATATATTACAATAGTTTTGATCATATAATATATAAAAACTTTAAATGAAATTCACAAATTTAATGATAAGTTCAACTCTATGAAAGTTATAATAAAAAATATAAATTAAAAGTATGATTCTTTTAAACAATAAAGTTACAACAACTATATTGATAATGTTGAAGCGTCTAACTTGAATACAATTTTACAAAATATAAAGGATGCCAATTTTGTGAAATTATGATATCTATAATGCTAAAAAACATTTTCTACTTCATCAAGCTTTGCCTATGTTTCTTTGCTAGAAATCAGTCTCGCAAGCACATGCATTGTTTGCCTATTGTTATAAAGTATTTTATGCACACTAAAAACTTATCTCGACGCAATTGTAGAAAGCACAATATTAATTAACTACTCTTTTATAGTTGTAAGCTTCTCTTAATATTTGGTATGTAAAATTTTACCTATATTTTAAATCGGGTTTTATTTTTTGGTGATTGTTATTTAAAGTTTTACATATTTCCTTCCAATTTTGTTTTCTTTAAGAAGATGAAAAGAAATATAACGTACAATGCATTTAATTGTTAAGGTTACAAGCTTTAAAGAAAAATAACTCAAAGCCTTTAAAATTATGCATTTATCGATAAAGAGATTGGTAAAAGTATTATTTTACTCTAAAAACTTATGATAGCCGAAAGGCTATTGATATTTTGGGACATGGAAGGAATCAAAATAAAAGGCTGGAAGGTATATACATATATCGAAATAATATGGGCCTATTTATAAATCTTAGAAATCTTATGGGTTATATAAAAAAAACTCTTATTTTTAATTTCTAAGTCTTGACATAACCCAGAAATCCATTCATATAGAAAGAGGCATCCTAAATCTAGACTTGAATGAGAGAGAGAGAGAGAGAGAGAGAGAGAGAGGAGTTTGCACCAATACAGCTGTGAGACTTGAAGAAAGAAAAAGAAAAAAGATTTTAGATCTTATAATACGCAACAGTTTAAGAAAGCAACTACCTAAAGTTGAAAAAAAAAAAAAAAACTGGTCAGTTGCTTGTGCTATGGAACAGTTCTTCTGAGATGGGCAAGTTGTGAAGCAAGGATTTGACGTCCATTAAGCAGCACAAGTCCCACATTGATTTGCTGTTGCACTACTAACAATGAGACCCGGCCCTTGAAGAATTCAGAACAAGCTATAAAATCACCAATTACTCCTAGTTCTGGGTTCTCGCACCATTGGCACATCCCTTTGATAAGTACCGAGTTGTTCTCATGTTGCCTTCCCACAAGCATCAGATTGTACTCTTTCTCCAAAGATCGAATGACATTAATAGTCTCCTCACAATCATTCACCCTCTCCTCTCTATATGACACCCTTGGATTGTCTGTGAACTTAATTCTAAACAGAGCGACCAATTTTTCATCAAGTTCATTCTGTTCCACATAAGTCTCATCCTGGTGCCATGGTAAAACTCGCACCACATCAAGCCACACTCTAGGGTGCCTCCCCATGAGACTGCCATAAGCAAGCGCCTCACGGTCATCGGCACCACCCAAAAATATCACACAAATATGGTAAGCTGAATTTCTTACGAACAAGTTGCGTTGCTGCCGTTGGTCTACTAGAATTCCTACAGAACAAGGGGCCTCTTCAAGGACAGAAAAGTTCATCGTTCGCAAGGTTCGTTCGATGACTGCTTCTCTCCTACTAGCAGTCATTTGTTGCGCGCCAAAGGGCAAGATGAGGAGTGTAACCTTCTTATCAAGTGCGAGCATGCAGATGTCATGGTGCATAGTCTTGTAAGGGGAGACTGAGGTATAAGACTGGATTGAGACCCATGTGCCACTTTCTTGTTCATATTTTTGAAATGCACTGTTGATCTGTTTGATGTGTGGCATTGTTGAGAAAGATGATCTTCTACGCACATTGTGAGGTATTAACATTGGAACCGCGCGACCCACAAGTTCCACCAAGTTGAGGTTCCATGCGCGGACAGTTAATGCACTGGAGGCCTCTATCAAGCTGATCATGGTGGGAACGTCCTCTTGGGAGTGTATACATACTAGTATTCGCAGCTCTTTGTTGGGCTTGGAGTGTTCGATTGTGCGCAGACCATAAGGTGTATATAGCTTTGAGTTCCGACTGAACCATCTCACCAGCGGTGCTGAGATTGCAGTTACAGCCACCGTTGATAGAATCAAGGTTGTGTATGATTGCTCATCCATGATCTGCACATACGAGTTGTGATTTGTTTATTTGATTTTTTCTTTTTTCAAAGTAGTAAAGACTATTACGTTGTAATATGAGGAATAAAGAGGAAATGTAGACAATGTAATTAAACACCTACATGAAAGCCTTTATTTTGCAAAATTCAAACTGCAGGCAACCCCAAGCTCCAGACCATGAAAGTCCAAGTATGGACCCGTTTGATAATTTTGTCTAGATCCATTCCACATGTGAATAACCATGTACTCGAGTGAAAGTATGGACCCGATTGAAATTCTGGTACCAGTTGAGGTTTATGAGTTTCATACTAAGAACCCAAGTACCAACCTGTTCTCATCCCAAGGGCTGTTTGTTTGCTTAATGTACTTCCAAATTCATAGTCAGATGAGCTCCCATGAGTATTAAAGATATGAGAAGTAAGCCTATAGGTTAGTGATGTGGACGGAACCTTGAGTTTCATATGATTTAAATCACTAAGGTGATGATGTCTGAGTATTCTTTTTCCATTTTCCCTTCATTCAATTTCCATCAAAGGAAAAATTATTTGATGATCACTTTTGGATTTTCACTTCTACTTTGATTTTTTATTTTTATAAACTACTCATAGAAATACTATCCTAGGAGTCCAAATTACATGCATTTAATTTCTAGTCAACAAGGAGCATGGATAAGAATAGCTCGTTACCTAGTGGTAAGGAGCGCCCGTTCTTATCTGGATGTACTGAGTTAAAACCAAAAGAAAGAAACATGGATGAAAAGTGGAAAAAAAGTGGACAGAGATGAATATATATATCACCTTATAATTACTCAAATGCACAAGTAAGATAATCTCCACTATGCCTTTAAAGTTCATGATCAAGCCAAGTGAGAGTGCTTCATCAAATGGAATATTAAAATAACGAGAAGACAGGATGGTCCCCACCACTTTGGCAATATATCCTAATAGGACTGTAACTTGTAGGGTCCCCCAAGCTGTCCAATCTTTGATGGCAAACACATTTGTCTTTAAACCAATGAAAGCAAAGAAGATGGGCCGAAAGAAGCAGTCAAGAATAGTCTCCGTCTTCTCCACAACGGCTGCACCCAGAGGTGGCCCATCTGGAATGGCCAAGCCCAGTATCCACGGTGCATTCATCACCGTTAAACCGATCATGTCACCGATGAACGTAACCACAAAGGCCAACATGACTATGATCACAATGTAGCTGCTTCTCACCGCTCTTCCCTCTGGCGTTCTGTGGATGATGTAGAACATCAGAGGCCGAATGATTAAAAAGATGAGGATGTATAGGCCCAACACAGACACTAAGAAACAGAAGGCCTTGTAAGGTGTAGTTGTACCCTGATTCAATGCTCCAAATATTATTCCAAACAACCATCCTAAAACATCAATGTTGGTTGATGCGGACATGGCGAGTCGACCCAGTTTAGAGTTAAGGAGGTTGAGCTCAACAAGGATGGGATGGAGACTGGTAAAAGCTGTTATAGAGTATGATGAGACAAGCACTTCAGGGACCATGCCACGGCTCACAGTGTTGAAAACAGATGCAGCTATAGCAAAACTGCATGACATAGATACAAGAGCAAATACAGTGCCTGAAATTGCAATTATCCATGCCTTTCTTCCGGAATTCACTATTACACTGCAATCTTGTTTCACACCCATCAGGAACAGGAACAGTATGACGCAGATCATCGCTCCCATGTTTAATTCATTAATGCTTTTGCAAGGAAACAAAGTCTCTTGGAACTGCTTGTTGCGGCCTAAACCAGAGGGGCCAATCAATACACCACCCTAAAGTAAAGTAGTTAACAATTAATTAACAAATTCTATACAATTATGAAGGTATTACAGAGTCATACAATGCAATTTCTTTTCCTTCTTATTGTATTTTCCTAGGACATATTTCTTTTGCATAGAAGACTTACTAATTCATTTTCTGTTGCCGGGTTGTGGGGTGGGGGGGTTGTGCAATGTGAATTTTCTGAGAATTTAGGGGGGCCATGGCTGCCCAGCAGCCTTATTCCGCCCTTAGCTCTACGTTAAAGATTATTAAATCGGTGAGGGGAGACTAAAATATAATAGTGATGTAGATGAAACAATGGCTATGATCTTACCATTTGAATAACCAATGTAATGGTTGGGTATTCACCTTTTATCATCCTTTGATTCAATTTCCATTAAATGGGAGATTATTAGAAATTGTTTTCGGATATTCGCCTATCATTCTTCATTTTAAAAACTAACAAAAATACAATTTAGAATTCTTAGACATTTAAATACATGAAACAGAAAGGCTACCTGACTGATTGATTGATTATATAAGCATGTTTGAAGTTTTTAATAAAGGAAAGAGAAGCACCATCCATATAGGATCTCGGAGCTCAATTATTATGCACGTAGTATGAAAATTTAAGGATAAACAGGCTTACAATAATGTCAGCAATGATCGCAGGCGTCTTGAGAGGCCGGAGGACGAATCGAAGAACGTTGGTGATTATGATGACAAGACTTACTTGCACCAATAATAGAGGAAGTGAGAAATGAAAAGGAGGATCACCGTTATTAGAGGTGATCCTGTTGGGAAAACACATCACCTTATCCAATTCTAATTCCGATGTTCCATCGTTTTGATGTGACTTTGATACCATCTCCATGTTGCAGACTTTCTCCTGCCTTAGGCTGCTATAGCGAGGAGGAGGAGGAGGAGAGAAAGAGAGAGAGGTGGTGAAATATTTGTTTCTTATAGACGAAGTTGGCAAGGGGGAAACGAATGGCCATGAGGAAATAGTGGACCGGTAGAAGTTACATGCATTGCCATGGGAGTCTTGGAACCTCTGGACCCACGTGGTAGAACAACACTGCCCCATCAATATTTCTCCTCTATGTAACGCCTAATGAAGTTGTCTTTACGTGATTATCAACAGCATTCACTTCAGAGACCAATCTTGGAAGACTTTTAGCTTGAAAACAATGGGCATATATTTGGTGGTGGCCATCATCTACAACTAATCAAAGAAAATTTAAATGAAACACTACCATGCCTATTCAACGGTTGTGGCAGCATATATATAATATAGACCTTGCCTGCTTGATCACAAAATGGCATTGACCACCATGGTGTAGGCCCCTTGCCCTATGAAATTAGGACTCTTTGTTGGCATGGTATTGAAACTAATCTCACTACCTTGAAATTATATTTTGTAATTCATTTAATTTTAATTGCCTATTCAAATATAGAGAAACGATAGAGAAAATGAAGATGAAAAGGACTTAACTAAAATTGAATTTTACATGGCAAACAGTTTTTTGCACCATTTTTATATTTCATTTCAGCACACCCAAAAAAGTATCAACATAATAAAAAATCAATTCCACCCAAAACACATTTCTCGTACTGCTACTACTTGTAGGTAGAGTTGCTTACGAGGACAAAACATTACCTTCGCTACTAATAAAATTAGATAGTATAGATTATAGATTCAGGGGGGATTAACATGCAAGAAAATAGTTCTGGAAATAGATTTTGGAGGGCTGATTATATTTGATAATTTTCTCAAAATGATAAAAGAGATTATCCATACCATTTATCAAGTCAGAATAGAAGATTTAAAAGAAAAACACAGCTACATAACCCACATTTACCATATAAAGAAACCAGCTGTATTGGCATATTGTTTACAACTTGCCGGCTTTTCAAAATGGGGCTGGGCTAGCCTACCTTGTCAAAGGGTTGGATTGAAACCCCTAAGTCTGGCCCTGCTTTGCTAGTTATAGGCATTTTCTTATCAAATGTTATGACATTAAGATGATTGGCTTTTGGAATGTCACAGACTCAACAGTAATGAAAAAAATAATAATAATAAACTTCCCAAATCCAGTAATTTCTTAATATACTATATTTTGCATATCCCGGTGGCGTTTTCTTTTTTTTTTTTTTTCCGACACTTTGAAGCGAACATTCATTTAAAATTATTCGAGATCACAGCATCAAAGAATCCAATGTATTAGAATTTGTCAAATCAGACACCCCTAGTCAATATATTGGATTCCAACATGAGCATCAATCCGTAAAATATTTCAGGTTACATGTACATGTGAAAAATATATTTTCTTATTGGTCGGAAACTCAAGAACCATAATACAATAAATGAGGACTAGAATTGACATAAAGAATACAGAAAAAGGGGGAAAAAAGAAAAATAATAAGAACAAAATAATAGAAAAACCGATACACATGTATGCTAGTGACAAAAATGTTATGATGCGCAAGGAAAACAACACCATTTCTCAATCACCAGAAGCAACCACTGAAAAGGGTTCTTCTCATCAGTGTCATCCAATGAAGAAGCAGCAGCAGGCAATGGCAGCTCTGAAGGTAAATGCCTGTGGAATGCATTTACCGCCGCAGCAACGCCATCTTCATTTTGTATCTTTTTGGCCAATTCCATTGCTTGTAGCTTCACCTGAAAGAAAATATCAAGGAATGTTTGTTTTGTGGATTGAATTCCTAGCAATTCTAGGAAATGCATTTTTAAAATTGGTTATAGTTGAAGTGAAGGTCATGCCCATCAAGTAATCTTCTCTATATAACAGAAAATTAATTAAGTTGAAATGGTAAATAAATACTCAGCCATCACTCTAGTAATTCAAATACTAGGAAAGTCAAGTCCCATATACATGGGTACCTCATTTCCTCCTCCCCCCGCTGGTTTACCAATCCTCTCTAGGAATCCATCTTATCATGAATTCTGTTGTATCCAATTCAATGCAAATCATCCAATAAACCATTATAATTCTACCTCTAGAAAAAGAAACCGATTAATATATTATTTGAAGCATCACTCAAAAATAGTTCCTAAATTTTAAATGGAAAAAATCTCATGCCAATTTGTTGATTTTATACATAAATATGATGGCATGAGAAAAACTAGAACCCATCATTTCATTTCATTTCAGGTATTAAGATTAGTAGTAAGTTTCCCATCTAAAATGTAACATAATTGTGAGCACCCAAACCCAGATTGTCAGAAAAATTATTATAATCTAATTCTATGGACTTGTTTGTTTATAGTAATGATAGTAAGATAGTACACAACTTTGTGGACTCAACCCCATATTTCTTGCATTCATCTTATTTGGACATTATCAGCGTGATTATAACCTGACAATTATCATTATTGTAATTTTTATGCATGCAGCATTATTTGCATGCATGCATGCAAACTAAGTGGGCCAAAATCAGGATTTCTCATGCATTGCATTGATTTCATATGGGGGTCCAATATGTGAAATTAGGACTCCTGGCATGTTTTAGTAAACTAGTAAACAAAACCAAGTCAGTTGGGGCGAGGAATCATAAAGCGGGCATGGAAATCAACATCACTTTATAAAAGAGCATTAACCATACCTATTTGCACACAACCACATTAGAGAGAGAGAGAGAGAGAGAGAGAGAGAGAGAGAGAGAGAGAGAGAAGAATAAAGAAGAGAGGAAAGGTCTGGGCTTTAGCTAAAGTTTGGATCTTGCATCTCCATCAGAAACCAAGTATCATCACCACCATCCACTGCAAGCATCTTTTGCAACTTTGATCATCACTTGAGGCAAGTAACGTTACCATATTTCCCTAGTAGTTTAGTTTTCCTTCCTCGGCTTCCAATATGCTAGAATCTGGGGTTTTTATTGTGTCTTCTTGTGATTTCAAGCAATGATGCCTACTTTAGTGTAAGATCCATGCATCTACTATGTTTATATTTTGTTGTTATATTTGTAATCTCCATGTCCTTGTTGTGTCTTACACCCTAATCACAATGCCCACACTCAGATTTGATGTAGTTGTAATTGTTGTGTGGCTTCACGATGTGTTTGAGCATAATAGAATGCACGGTTTATGTAGGGCTGTCAACGGGCTGGGCTGGGCTCGGAGTTGTCCTAACCTTACCCTTAATAGTTAATATATATATAGAGTAGGCCCGGGCGGCAGTCCAAAGCCTGCAGAAGGCCTACACTACCTAGGCCCTTCCCCTACCCTCGAGGGTCAGGGCAGGGCTCAAGGCCTAAAAATAGAAAAACCACTATTATTTTTTTACATTGTAAATCAAGTGATAATAGAGCATTGTCTTGTCTAACCTCAACTACGAATGAACCATTAAAAAAACATTTGGAGAATATTAAGTTTTCTCTATAAACTTTCTTTTATCGGACAAACTCATATGCACTTTGCTGACTTGGATTCTAGACATATGGTTTTATTTATTTTGTCAAATAAGAAAAACGGTTAAAGAGTCTGATCTATTTCAAACCTTTCACATGAATTTCCACATCTAAAATTATTTTGATAGTGTCTTATCTTCAAAAATTCTAAACTATTACATTCAAACACCTTTTTTTCAATTGTTATTATTTTCAATTTAACACTTAATTGACTATTAAGCATTGTTGAATTTTAGTCACAAAAATAACTACGCTTAAAAAATACTATTAATTTAGGCTTTTAAAAAATATTAGTTATAATTATCTAATTAAAAGGATATTTGGATTAACCCATATTCTTAAATTTTCATGCAAGTACAAACTACTTTTATAAATTTATAGCATCCCAAGTAACTCTATAGAGGAAAAAATGTATCATTATTAATAGGAAATAGTACACCCCGTCATGCACTAACAAGAATATATAAAAAGAATATAAAAAGCCTAAATAAGAAGCAATAAGACTAGAAGAAATGAATTAGAAGCAACCGTGCAACACTTATTGCTTATGTATTAAGTAGAATACATAACTTAAATAATTAAATATAGAATGAAATTAACCAATTATGTGTGTATGGATTTTTAGGAGATTTTTTAATGGGTAGGTGGGTGTGAAATTGCCTTCATATCCCCCTTGTATTAATATACTTAAGTGACTGTTATAAGGGAATGCATTTAAGTATATATTTACATATATATTATATAAAAATAAATACAAGTTCGAGGGCCAGGGCCAGGGCTAGTACTATCCAAGCCCAGCCCTCAAATTTCAAGGCCTATAAAAAATTATCCAAGCCCGGCCCTAGGTCTTTTCCCTAAAAACAAAAGCCTACATTTTAAGGGCTTTTTAAGGGCCAAGTCCCCTTGTCTCAGGACCAAATTGACATGCCTAGGTTTATGTTTAAGTAGCGATTTGGAACACCTTGTGGGACCTTTTTCTTCAGTCAAGTGAACACTAGAACTATATTTTATGACTACTCCCTGAATCATGATAAAGTCACTATGCCTGCAAACCTAATATTATTACCAGTGCATGATTTCCAATCCTAGTTTGGGAATGGATTGGCTAGCTAAGTATATGGCCATGCTAGATTATTTCAATAAGATAGTTCGCTTCAAATTAGAAGGATATAAGGATGCGCATATAGTGGGAACCAGGAGACCAGCAGAGTTTAGAGTAATCTCGGCAATCAAGGCCAGTCAATTGCTAAGAAAAGGGTGCAAGGGATAGCTCGCATTTGTCACTAAGGATAAACAAAAACCTAAGTTGAAGGATATTCCTATAGTGAGAGAATTTTCTAATGTCTTTCAAGATGACTTACCCGGTTTACCACCAGTACGAGAGGTCGATTTCACTATTGAATTGGTACCAGGAATAGCCTCAGTCAAGAAGGCACCCTACCGCATGGCACCTGCTAAACTATGAGAACTAAAAGAGCAGTTGCAAGAATTGATGAACAAAGGATTCATTAGACCTAGTGTCACACTGTAGGGAGCACCTGAACTATTTGTTAAGAAAAAGGATGAAACCTTGCACATGTGCATTGATTATCGACAACTAAATCACATCCCCATTAAGAATAAGTATCCACTTTCACAGATAGATGAATTATTTGACCAACTTCAAGGTGCAAGATACTTCTCCAAGATTGATTTACGGTCCAGATAACATCAGTTAAGGGTGAAGGATGAGGATATACCGAAGACAACTTTTCGGACATGATACGGACATTACGAGTTCCTAGTAATGCCGTTTGAGCTAACAAACACACCAGAGGTGTTAATGGCACTCATGAATCAACTTTTCAAGCCGTATTTGGATCAGTTCGTAGTGGTATTCATTGATGACATTCTAATTTATTCAAAGACAGAAGCAGAGCATGGAAATCATTTGTACACTACACTATAACTGTTAAGAGATAACTAGTTATATGCAAAGTTGAGTAAATGCGACTTCTGATAGGCACAAGTAAATTTCTTACGCTACATCATTTCGGGAGAAGGATTATCAGTGGATCCTACAAAGATTGAAGCCATCACTAATTGGAAACGACCAACCACAGTGGTAGAAGTCCAAAGTTTCCTAGGACTCGCAGGATATTACAGATGATTTGTAAAGGGAGTTTCTTCTCTCGCAGGACCTTTAACCCAGCTCACTAGGAAAGATATCCAGTTTATTTGGGATAACAAATGTGAATCTAGTTTTCAAACATGGATGGAAAAGCTAACTTTGGCACCGATCTTGGCACTACCATCTGGCAGTGGTGGTTTTGTGATATTTTGCGACGTGTCACTTCATGGTTTAAGATGTATACTCATGCAGTATGGCAGCATGATCACTTATGAGTACAGACAATTGAAGACTCATGAATAAAATTATGCGACACATGATTTAGAATTGGCTATAGTTGTTTTTGCACTTAAGATATGGAGACACTACCTTTATGGAGAAGAATTTCAAGTATATACAGATCATAAGAGCCTAAAATATGTTTTTCTATTAGAAGGACTTGAACTTCAGACAGCAGCGATGGTTGGAATTTCTAAAAGATTATGATTTCTCCATTTCCTACCACCCTGGTAAAGTAAATGTAGTAGCCGATGCTTTAAGTCGGAAATCAATTCAACTAGCTTGTTTGACAGTGGAGTGGAGATTACTAGAAGAGTTCAGAGATCTGGAAGTGAATCTTTGGCCCATAAGGAACAAGATCTTAGTTGGTAATTTCAAAGTTCAACCAGAACTCATACAACAAATCAAGGATCACCAAAGGGATGATGAGGCACTCTTGGTAATCTTCAACAAAATGGATACCAAGCTTAAATTTTCACTTGCCAATGGTACTTTGTATTTCCGAGATAGGCTATGTGTCCCTAATGTTCGGGAGATCAAGGACGAGATATTGTGAGAAGCCCACCACACTCAATATACCATTCACCCAGGGAATACTAAGATGTATCAAAACCTTAGAAAACGATTTTCGTGGATTGGTATGAAAAATGACATTTCAAAATTTGTAGGACGGTGTTTAACATGTCAACAAATAAAGGCTGATCATTAGAAGCCGGAAAAATTGCTGCAACCATTTCTCATTCCTGAATGAAAATGGGAGCATATTACTATGGATTTTGCGGTGGGATTCCTGCGAACCTTCCGGAATAATGACCTAATTTGGGTTATTGTGGATCGTTTGACTAAATCCGCACACTTTATTCCCCTTAAGAGTAAGACTTTGATGAAGGAATTAGCACAAAAATATGTCAAGGAAATTATTTGGTTTCATGGCAATCCGGTTTCCATTGTTTCGGATGGAGATTCCCAGTTTGTGTTTAACTTTTGGAGGAAACAACAGATGGTTATGGGGACACAGTTGTATTTCAATACGGCATATAATCTCCAAACCGACGATCAAACTGAAAGAACCAACCAAACTGTTGAAGATATGCTGCGAGCATGTGCTTTAGATTTCAAAGATAGTTGGAACGAACAGTTACCACTTGTGAAATTTGCTTATAATAATAGTTATCATTCAAGCATTTAGATGGCACCTTTTGAGGTGTTGTATGGACGAAATTGTCGAACCCCTATTTGCTGGGAAAAGGTGGGTGACCAAAGAATACTTGGGCCAAATTGGGTGCAGAGCTCGACTGATAATATCAAGAAAATTCGGGATAGGCTTAGGACTGCTCAAAGCAGACAGAAAAGTTATGCTGATAACCACAGAAGGGAATTGGAATTCGCTGTAGGAGACCATGTTTTTCTCAAAGTCTCCCCAACTAAAGGAGTAACGAGGTTCGGGAAAAAGGGGAAATTGAGTCCGCGTTGGATCGGACCATTCAAAGTAACAAGACGAGTAAGTGATGGACATGCTTATGAGCTAGCACTACCACCACAATTGTCAGGTGTACACAATGTCTTTCATGTGTCTATGCTAAAGAAATATAAACCGGACTCATCACCTATTATAGACTTCGAGCCACTTTAGCTACAACAAAACTTGTTATATGAAGAGAAACCAGTGGCTATTCTAGAGACAAATGAAAGGGCCTTGCGGAACAAAACTATCCGATTAGTGTAATAACCGAACCGAACCTCTTGTAGGCCAACCCTTTTCCAGGTGGGCCATGATAGTCCAAACTATATTTGGAGCCTGACTGGGAGTCTCCTAATTGATCGGAAAACTTTTGGCAAGTCCATTGTGGAGTCCCAATAGACTCCCTCTCTCAGAATATGTTTCCTATAAGACTCCCTGTAGTTTCCAAACAGGATTTCCCCAAACACTATATATATATATAGATTGGCAGAATCCATCAGAGGTACTGCAACAGTAAAGAGTTCAGAGAGAGAGAGAGAGAGAGAGAGAGAGAGAGAGAGGACTGAAATTGATTTCAGAAATTGCAGAAGAAGAGGAAGATCGCCATCGGATGACTGACGAGCGACCGACCACTGCCCGATCAACACGCGTTTACACCAGGTGAGTAGAATCTAACTTGATTATCTGAATGAGGATAGAAGATTAGACCTATTTGATTTCCCGTTAAACAGTAGCCATTATGTATTATACTGTTACAGTGATTAATGGCCAGATTTGATTTAGAGCCCACACCGATCATCCAAAACAATAATCAGACCACTGATATGCATTACGACGCCTAATCGACACCTTTTAGTCTTGTATGGGTTAGAAATCAACTCACCTGGAACATTGATGATAAGATGAAGCCCTTTCGGTAGTTGCCGACTTGGCACAAATCGGAAATATAGTCGAAAAAGCCCATTCTGTAGGTGGAAACTTGCTGTGGTAACATCTTCTGATTAGCACACCCCTGAGACTTCGATTCAGGTTGGGAAGAGGGCTGTTTGCTCTGAGTATCAGATCTGAACTGAGAGTTGGGATTTCAGACTGTCGGAGATGGGTTTGGGTCGTCAGTGGTAGTGGGTCCACCGGGGTTCCCCGATCAAGGATCAGGTCCATACATCTTAGCGTGGACCCTTGGGCGACCATGATGGTGAAGGTTCCATGCGCATCGGACCGCTGGGCCCCACCCTGCAATTTCCTCCAGTCGAGCCTGGCGTTACTCTTCCCTGACGAACGAAACAGGCGAACAGGCTTGTATGCGTTGAGTTGACGACCTGGGGTGATATTTTATAAACCTCTTGAAATTACGAATTTGCCCCTGCTGTTTGATTTTATATTCTAAACCCTTTTTTTTTAGGCTTATGATAAATTTATGGCATGATAAATTATAAGTCCCATATTTTTCTATTAATTAAATTAACATGTGTTCAGTTAATTGAATGTTATGTGGGCCCTTTCATAATAATTAACTATTCTTTATGACTTAATTTTCCATGATAAATTCTAGAATAACTAGCCCTTTAATGTGATATTTTTACCTGGACTTATTAATTGTATCTTGATTGAAATAAGTGTGATATCAACTGTTGGCACTGAGTATAGAACCTCCCTCGTGGATGTTGGTCGAGGGGAAGAGGTTCAGCAAACATGGTGGCATGATAAGCCATGTTGTTGATGGAAATGTAGATACTCCAGTTGGGAGTATCGGAACAGGCTCAACATTCATGGTGGATGACAAACCATGTTGTTGACAGAAATGTAGATACACCGTATGGGGTATCAGAATTGTTTGATGCAACAGTGGGAAATCACTTAAGAAAGAAATTGATTAGAATATGACTGAAATCATATCATTGAATATATATGTTTTCCGAATAATTGAAATATGCTTTATCTTAATGATTTCCTATTCTACTCACCAGTTTTACTGATTAGTGGTTCGCCCCACTTCAGGTAATGCAGTTGTGGAGGTTACGGGAAGTGACGGGGATCAGCCGGTAGACTTTGGCATGCGTAGCTGATCCAGAGCGCGGAGAAAACAAAAGAATAGATTTATAGTCAGGAGTAGCCCAAGATTTAGACATTATTATTATTTTCTTTTCTCCAATAGAAGTTGTTTATTCAGAAGTGTTATCAAGACTTTTAACATTTACATAATAGTTGACATACGATGAAATTTGATTGTTTAAGACCTTGATGCTCATGAGAATTTGATTTATGTGATATTGTTATAATAATCTGAGTACGGCTTAAGAATCTGAAGAGCTCCAGATTCTTGGGTTGTTACAATTAGTGAAAGTACTATGGCAACATCATAATCAACTAGAAGCCACGTGGGAGACAGAGGAGGAGGTCCACGAAAAATATCCACACCTTCTTCCGCCAGGTATGATTTAAATTTGGAGGACCAAATTTCTTGAGGGGAGTATGTAATGTCCTCACTAGGACTCTTGGTAGAACTAGACTAAATTAAGGTCATTAGAAGACTAAGAATTTCCACAGGACTCTCTCTCAAAAATATTCTCTTAGAAGGACTCCCTTGTAGTCCCAAATAGGACTCCTAGTGCAAGATTGTTTAAAACACTAGTATATATATATGTATATGGAAGCCTATTTGGTTCTACCCATCAACGAGAGAGAGAGAGAGTGTTCTCAATTGTAAAATCTGTAGAAAAAAGACGAAGATTATGAAGAGGACGAGGAAGATCGACGGCGAGACGGGTAACGGATGTCCGATTCAAGACAGACCACTGCTCGAGCAACACACTTCTATACCAGGTGAGTAGAATTCCTGAACCATAATTATACAAGGTTGAAATTGAGATCTGAACAGTTGATGTGCTGTTCTATACACTATACTGCTAATACATAACGCCTGATATGTAGTATTAGCTGGATTTGATTTTGAGAGCCTAGGAAGTTCATCGAATCATCAATCAAACTTGATAGTATGAAGAAGGACTTTTAGTCGACTCCCTTTAGTCTTGTTTTGGGTTGGAAATCAATCTATTTGGACCAATGATTAGTAGTTCAAATTTCTTCCCAGGACTGTCGACCTTATATTGAGGGAAACTATCACCAAAACCCAAATTCTTGGATTGGAACTTGACGAATTGAAATTCTATGATTAATATGCAAATGGAACTTTGATTTAAGAAGAAAAGTTGAAGGATTTACTTGAAGATTTAAATTTGAATTGAAATTTTCAGTTTTGCGACCGTTAGAAATAGGATTGGATCGACTTGTGCTGTGGGCCATGTGGGGCCACCTGATCAAAGATCAGGTCCCCACATCTAGTGGGAAACACATGGGAAAACCCATTGGTGCTAGTCCCATGTGGTTTGGATTGTTGGGGTCCCACAATGTTATCACTCAAATTAAGACTGGGCAGTACCCATTCTTTGATTAAAAAAAATGGGTTCTGTGACTTTTGTCTACTTGTATTTTATATAATAGTTTATGCAATTTACGATATGACCCTTGTTACTTATAGTTATGTTTAAGAACCCCTCTAAGATCTTTGGGAAATATATACAGTATAATAGAGTAATGAACCAACATTACATAAATACTAGACTCATGGAGCCTAGTGTTCATATTTTCCTTCAGACCAAAAGTGAAGACCTTCCCTTACCAAATATTAGTTTCTTAATTTTTAGTTTAAAATAATCACATACATTATGTAACCTTGAATATGGTGTAAATTAATACAGCATTTTTATTGGGTATTCAAATATGATGGATTATGATCCCATATGAATTTATTAATTATGACTTGAATCCTATGGTTGATTTTATGATGAATAATTAGTTTCCTTACTAAGATATGGGCAATGCCACAGCTTGGTACTAACTCCAACTCGGAGTGGGGCAAGAACTAACGAGTGTTATGTAATATTGACCAAAGAAAAGAATAAGATGATGTAACCAATTATAGTGGAGATGAATATCTAATAAAGCTCATTGAATTTGAACTTGAAACTTGATGTTTGAAATAGAGTAACACTATTCGCTGGCACTAAGTAAAAAATTTCTCTCGTAGATGTTGGTCGAGAGAAGTAGGTTCAACAATCATGCAATAAGATAGGCCATATTATTGACAGAAATGTACTTATTCCAGTGTGGGAGTATCAGAATAGGCTCAACTATCATGGTGGATGACAAGCCATGTTGTTGACAGAAACGTAGATATACCCATATGGGGTATCGGAACCATTTGATGCTGCGGTGGGAAATTACTGAAGAAAGAAATTGATTAAGATGTTGTGTTTAACACCATTATTGAATTTATAAATGTTCACATGAATGATTGAAGATGTGTTATACCTTAATGCTTAATTATTCCACTCACCAGTGTTACTGACTAGTGGTTCACCTCACTCCAGGTAATGCATTCGTAGGAGTGACGGAGATCAGTCAGTGGATTTGGCATGCGTGGCTGATCATGAATGCAAGGAACACTGAATAGATTTGTAGATGTGATTAGCCCAATACTTAGATATTTCTTCTATTGCAAATAGTGATTTATCTTTTACTCAGTAGTTTTATCAAGACTTCTAATATACTTAATGATTTAAATACAGTTGAATTTGAATGTTTTAGACCTTGATGCTCATGGAAATTTGATTTATGTGGTGTTATAAAATTGAGAACGTCTTGAGAATCTAAAGAGCTCTAGATTTTTGGGTCGTTATAATCCATAGTTTTGTAATAGGCTTTAATTTTTATTATTGATTTTTAAAGTCCTACTTAATCAATGGGATGAATAATTTATCATGAAATAAATGATTATGTCATTCCGCTGCCTGATTTGACAAAGAATGTGTTAAGTGGGATCATTAGCCCATTGAGATCTGAAGGTGTTGATGATCTTGGATTTCTGGGTGTTACAACTTACAATAATGGTTAGTGGTGCAGTAAAAATACAACATGATCAAGGAGCTACTTATTTATACTGAATACAGTGATCAACGTCTTGAAGAGCTTATAGTGTTATAGCTTGGAACTTGAAAACAAAATATTTCTGATATTTATTCACTTCACACTGCCCTGGTTTACCAAACAACAAAATGTATAGGTTTCAAGTTGCTTTTGATGGTAAGGTGTTAAAACTTTTAGCTTTTAAGTTTGAGACATATGTAACTTATGAGAAGGTAGAGCCTCTTCTAAATCTTAACAAATTAAATAAGGGTATACCGTCCACACCAGTTTTGTCCTGTCCTGGCAATTAATGAGTCTTCCACATAAAAGACCAAGAATGCTGGTAGATTCGAGATGAAAGAGCTCATCTTCCAGAAAACAAAATGTTAAAGAAAACCACCGAAGACTTCACATGAACCATCTAGACATAGGAGTGTCTTAGGGCAAATCATTTGTAGTCCATCCACCTCTGAAACAGAGAATCTATAACTAATAGAAGCATATGACAATTACCTCTGGCTGAAGCATAATTGTTATAGCATCTGAAAGGCGTTCAACACTGAGCTCCGAAATGGGAATTGGTTCTGGTCCTACTCCAATAGCCTGGATTCTATCCCCCCAGAAGAACTGATCTCCAAAGAATGGTACAACAGTCGTTGGACACTGACAACATTGGCAGGAAGTTGGACAAAATCAGTTCATTTTTTGTGCAAACCATTTGGCAATCAAGATATAATAACTATAAAGCATCTGATGACTGCTATACTGCTGGCATTTCCAGATTGACGTTCACAATTCACAGTGCAAAAATTTCCACAACCATTCAACTGTGAGTAATCATCATCAAAATCAGAGCCTTGACTAACTCAGTACAGCATCAGTAGGCCCACATTTCCACTCAGTCATGTTTAAGGTGAGCACTCTTGCCTGACTTGGCAAGTCAGATGCTGAATCTGACTTGCACTATACATAACGAGATATGTTGTCCATTTTGCAGTATCTGGGTATCAGATGATGATTAGAAATATGAAAAACGTGGTCAACCTCAGTATTCTTGAAAATATGAAGCACTGAAATGCCTAATAGCTATGAAGAAACACTGCACAGTGTCTTCTATTCATGATTTTTTAAGATGTCATACAATTTGGAATTTGAATCAACATCTGAACAATTCATTTAGATACAAGAATCATTAAATATGCAGTTAACAGTGATGATTATGGAATTAACCATCACTCATTTACTTCATGTAATATAAATAAATAGGCATATAAGGGGAAGCGGAGACAGCACCTCTTACTGTGATTATTTTTTTGTGTTAAATTCTGGTCTTTTAGGAAATAAAAGTTTAACTGCTAAATTTTCCTGCACTCATTGTCATTGGGAAAAGGGAGAACCCTTCCTTTTCCTATTAGTACTCATAATGTTTCTGCTTGTTTTGATTTAGTGCACACTAATGTTTGGATCTCTCCTACTTTATCTAGGGCAGGATACAAATATTTTGTCATACATGTCAAAGATTTAAGTCGTTAAAATGGGTTTATTTTTTGCATTCAAAATCTGATGTTTTCCTATGTTTAAACAACGGAGCTTCTGAATATACATTGACTTTTACTCAATCTATACAGCCCATTTAAAATTTTTTTTTTGAAACTCCCCAAACTACCTCCACCCACTTCTCTCCCTGCACTCCTCCCCTCTCCCTCCTCTCTCCTTTCCCCCTTACCCTCTGGCTAGAGGGGAGTCCATCCCCTCCCTCCCTCCCTCCCTCTTCCTTTTCCTCCTCCTATCGCTCTTTCTCCTCCTCTCCTCTCTCTTCCTCTTCTCTCCTCTACTCCCCCTCTCTCATCTCTGCGGCCGAACAGCAGTGAGCTATTTTGCCTCGCAGGGCCGAACAACAGCTTCTGGTTCAGCCCTGTGAGGTGTAACAACTCAATGCTATTAGGCCTAGTAGGGCCGAACAAGGAGGAGTGGAGAGAAAAGGAAGAGAGCAGGGAGGAGAGGAGAGGAGAAAAAAGAGGGAGAGGAGAGGAAGACGGAGGGAGGGAGGGAAGGGGGGGACGAGAGAGGAGGTGTGTAGGGAGAGAAAGGGGTGGGGGTAGTTTGGGGAGTTTCAAAAAAAAATTTTTAAATGGGCTGTGTTGATCAAGTAAAAGTTGGCGTATATTTAGTATTTAGAAGCTCCCTTAAACAATGTCTAAATATGATGGAAATCAATTTTCCACGTGCATCAAAAGATTACACTCCTACTCCATGTCGACTGACATTCAGTCATACGGCATCTCATACAATTAACCCCAACACACACGGCATCTCATACAATTAACCCCAACACACATTCACACCCCCCCTCCTCTCTCTCTCTCTCTCTCTCTCTCTCTCTCTAAAAAAAAAGGACAATGGGGTAGTTGAACACTGGCGCATTCATAGTTCGCACTATTGCTTGACTCAGGTCAATGTATATTTAGAAGCTCCCTTAAACAATGTCTTAGTATGAATGGAAATCAATTTTCCATGTGCATCAAAAGATTACACTCCAACTCCATGTCGAATGATATTTAGTCACACAACATCTCATACAATTAACTCCAACACATTCTCCAACCCCAACCCCCAACAACAACAACAACAAAGAGAGAGAGAGAGAGAGAGAGAGAGAGAGAAGAAAAGAAAAAAAAAGACAATGGGGTAGTTGAAAACTGGCGTCTGGCACATTCATAGTTCGCACTATTGCTTGACTCCATTATTCCCGCCTCTTTTTGTACTAAAGCATTTAGCATGCTTTTATATCATCAACTGTCAACTGTATCCAAATTTGTCTAACCAGTCTCCATACTTCTGTCTTCTTCATCATCAACTGAATTATAACATGCTTCATCCTTTTGGTCTGCGTGCTTTGTCCTACTTCCACCAACTGAGCAAACTAAACTCACCACTAAATCTATTCCGTGTGCCTTCCTTGGGTGTGTAGATGGGCAAAACTGACACTTGTTGACTGGATCGAATGACAGACACAAAGACTTTTGATACTCCATCTAAGCTGAAGGTCAAATACGAGACAAATGGTGGGGAACCTGTTTTGGATGTTGTTCTCTACCATACATTAGCCTGTCATCATCTTTATCTCACGACAACTAAGCCAGAGATTTCCCATGGAGGTCAATTTGTCAGCCAATTCATGTTTGATCCCACAACATATTCATGGGATTGCTATTCTTTGCTTAATTCATTATTTACACAGTACTTCAAAATGTGACCTTTCTTTTCAAAGAGCTCTTCTCTACAACTTAATGCTTATGCCCGCGCCAATTGAGCAGGATGTCCTGGCACTCTTCAATTGAGGACTGGTTTGTGTCTTTCTAAGGAATTCCTAGTTTCCTAAAAATATAAGAAAGATGATAGTGTTTCCAACTCATTTACAGGAGCTAAATATCAATCCATGTCCTCTGCATGCTCCAAAATTATCTGTCTTCGAAATTTATTTGAAGAAACATTTACTTAAGGAACTTAATATTTCCATCTCAGCACATACTCCTCTCCATGCAGACAACAGAAGTACTATAACACTTGTAGCAAATCCAAAATTTCACAAATGGACAAAGCATATCGAAGTTGACCATCATTTCATTTGTGAACACTGAGAAGCTAAAACCATTACAGTCTCACATGTCTCATTCGAGTTGCAAATTGCTGATCTATTTACTAAAGTCATGCCCTGCAATCGTCATAATTTCTCATGTCCAAATTGATGCTTCTTGATAATTGCATCAATTTGAGAGGGAATGCAAAGGGAGTACTGATTCCAGTATCCCGGTGGAGAATGATAATCCTACCAATCTGAGTCCGTCTGGAGAACTACTCATAAATTAACTGTCCCTAAATTACCCATGTATAAATTCTTTCTTTAAACCATTTCCTAAAGGCCATTCATGTAAATGTACTTTCTAAAGATTAATATATATACAGGACACTCCCTCTGTGAGGACATGCAGTTTTTACCACATCCTAGTGTTGTCAGAAAATACCAAGTAATGAAATCCCATCACACTAAATTGAAAGTTGTAGGCATAATAGCACAAGGGAATTCAGGATGCTAGGAGAACATGTCCAGCCAAAAAAAGAGTGAGAGCACACATTTGGAAAACGGCATATTTTGTAATTGCAATACTGATTTACAAAGTAATGATTGAAAAAACATCATAAAAAACTGTGAATGCATTAAATTGAAAACTGTTAGGTACAATTGCAAAAGGAAAATCATTGATCCCAAGGAGAATATGTTAAGACTAAATGGAAGAAGAATGCACGAAAACACATTTTTGAAGCCACAATGAGGATGTGAGGATCAGAAGGCAAAAGAATGAATAATACCCCAGCCCTTAGCCCCGTGGCCGTTGTACCAGCTCCACCATGATGAACCTGTACAATTTATTGAAACTAACATCCCATTAGGGAGGGGAACAAAAGAAACATCTATTGGTATTTTCTTTTTCACTTCTTTTTTCACTTGATAGGTAACAAAGGATTTCTAAAGAAGATTTATTTGCTATACTGCATATATTGCCAAAAGCACGTAGGCCCAATCCTTCCAAATGTGGTTACAAGCAATTGAGACTCTACTTCAGCTGAAATACAATTCAGATATGGGGTTGGGCATACTATTCAAGCGCCCAGATTCAGCAGTAGGCTGGCCCATTCATCAAGTAAGCAGTAAGCTGGCCCATTCATCAAGTAAAAGCCACATTGGCATAAATAAATGGATGGTTAGAAGACTCTCTTCCAATGGTTTCACACATGATAAGCAACCCACATAACACATTGTTCTTGGTAACAGATATTGGTAGTTGAGATATGCATGGCATAGATTATATATAACACATGGGCCATTGTCTCCAACTCCCTTAAACAGCTGCAATGCATTTGGGATAAGCAAACCCCACATGAAGTATATTTGGAAGAATCAAGCTTGTCATCAGGTACCAGATACTTGGGACATTCCAGCACTAATTGAGGGTTTATTGTCATTCTTATAATAAGAAAATATAAAAACTATTAAATTTCCACCTCTAAACAATCCTGCCAAATCCTCGAGGCTTCAATAGAGGCAATGGAAATACTTTTCAACACACACCCTTAGGTGGAACTTGGTTGGCACACATTTCACGACATGCACATTTCACTATTTTAGTACCAAGTCATTCCTCCTAGGATTCCACCTCAGGATTGGTTGGCTCTGATACCAAAACCTCAAGGCTCTAGTAGATGCAATGGGAATACTTTTCAACAAAAACAAGTTTAAATAGAAATATCGGGACAATTAACTAGTTTTGTTTGAAAGAACAGTGTCATTCAAATAGGATAAATTTATTGAGAAAACCAATGATGGGACAGATTTTATTTAATAGAATCATGTGTAAACTTCAACAGTAAATAATGCATCACGAAAAACTAAAAGTATTGTGCCCAAAATGGAAGAAAATCTCACCACTGCTGAGCATTGTGGAAACAGCCAGTCATGAGGGCAATCCTCAAGAAGGAAAACAAATTCAGGAACTTCTGGAACTGCAAGTTACAGGCTGAATTAGAAGAGAGACTGATATTGCAAGATACTGATTATGGAAGAAAACAATTGTTTGAATGGCTACAGACAAGTTCTGGAGGCATCACCAAGCAAGTTACTTCTTCAATATAAACAAATAAAATGGATGTATAAGAAAAGCAGAAAAATTCACGAAAAGATTGCAATTTCATGATCAGAATTTGCAAAGCCAACCAAGATAGATGGGAGGTGGCTTTCATGATGGCAAAGATCTCAGCATGAAGATGAATTACCTGTATTCTATGAGGAATTGTCATAAATCTCCTTAAAGTACAAACAGCAGTAGGGGAGCACACGAAGAACTGATAGATATGATTAGAAAAAATAATACAAAGTGGCTCATATAACTGAAGCTTAACAGTTTCAAGCAGTATGTTTATTTTGATTAAGGAGTAAGGACATAATCCAGCACATGCAGAATTGACAGAGATGATTAGAAACAACATGGCTCAACCAATGCAGAATCACCATCATCATCATCACAGCCTTAAACCATTTATCTGGCTTTGGCTTTGGGAGTAATGATTCTTCAAGGTGTTTCCTGGTTTGCTAACTTCTTTTTTTTTTTTAATTCTTTTGAATGGTTTGATAACATTTCAATACATTGCATGTGCAATTACTGAGCTTCAGTGAGTTTCCAAGCCCTCTCAAATGACATTCCCATCTTTCCCCTTTAATTTGAGCTACCCGATTTTCATCTTATGTACTCTTTTCTAATTCAATCCTTTCTTGCAACTCCACTCATCCCTTTTAAGCATCCACATCTTAGAAGTAAATTACCTTCTTCTCTTCTTTGGCCCAACAGTAAACTCCATACAACAACTCTGGCTGCAGTCTTATAAAAATGCACCTGTGATCAATGTAGCACTAGCAGTTGCATTACTCCCCCTTGATAAGATGGTTTTAGAGAACAACAAACCAATATAATTGTTATAAGTTAAGCAGAAGATATATTTGTTTCAGGGTTTTTTTTAATGTAATTTGGCATATTATAAGCGAATTTTTTTTTAATTTAGAGAACTTAGAGAAATTAATAAATAAGAGTGGTCATCCAACAGCAAAAACACTTGGGCTCCATGCTTCGTAACGTAGGTTTGAGACCTGTGAACAGCCACTTTGAAAATTTGCCAAAGGTTAGGTCTATCTCCAATCTCCACTCCGGACCCTCCCAAAATTGTGCCTCGGCGGGACCTGCAATGGGTGATGACCTCTGACCTTAGTGGCCATCCAAGCCCAGAGTGTACTGCCATCTCCTCATTTCTTCGCATTCCTCCTCCATTTCTCCTCTCTTAGTCTAATTTTTTTGTAAGGCATCCTAGGAGAAAACTCTAGGTCTCTTGTCAACAACTATTCCAACTTGGTATTAGAGCCAAGGAATAAAATAGCGGCCGCTACGAAGCGTAGCGGCCGCTATATCGGCCGTAGCAGCCCTACCGGCCCGTAGCGGCCGCTACGTAGCGGCCGCATCATGTCTGGGCTATTTAAAGCCCAGACGAACTTCTTTCCTCATTTTTTCACCTATTGCACTGCTGTCTCTATCTCTCATTTTCCTTTTCCACTGTATTTTGGTCCTAACACCCTCTTTCTTCAAATCAAAAGCAACAAGTGTCCAAAAACACATCAAGATCTACAAATCTAGAGCATTCATCTTCTTTGGAGTCAAAAAGCTTTTTTCAAAAGGTATTTTCTATGTGATTTTTTTAGATCTATAGCTCTATTCTTCTTTTCTCCTTCATGAATCTCTTGGGAATGGCTTGTAAGTGATAGATCTATGTTTCCCATAGATCAAATCCCCATTTTCTATAGTTTATTTATTTATTATTTATTTTTTATTCTCGGATTTTTTTTATTTTTTGAAAAAAAAAATTTTTTCTTGAAGAAACACCAACCAAATCACTTGAAAATTATTCTCAAGTGTTAGATCTATGAATCCCATGAATGAATCACACTTTTTTTCTTGTTTATTTGAATTTATTTAATTTTTTATGTTCATTTTAATAGGACTTTTTGAAAAAAATAAATTTTATTTAAATTTGGCCAACTAAATTGCTTAAAATCACTCCCAAGTAGCCTAGATCTATCATTCTCATAGATCAAATCCCCATTTTTTTGGGTTTTATAATTTATTTTTTATTTATTATTCTCGGATTTTATTTATTTATTTATTTAAAAAAAATTTTCTTTAAGAAACACCAACAAAATTGCTTGAAAATCACTCCCAAGTGTTAAATCTATGAATCCCAAGATTGAATCACACTTTCTTTCTTGTTATTTTAATTTATTTAATTTTTTATGATCATATTAATAGGATTTTTTGAACAAAGATAATTTTTATTTAAATGTGGTCAATGAAATCACTTAAAATCACTCACAAGTAGCTAAATCTATAATTCTCATAGATCAAACCCCCATTTTTATGTGTTATTTATTCTTTTTTTATTTTTTATTTTCGGATTTTTTAATTTTCTAAAAAAAAAAATTTTTTTCTTGAAGAAGCACTAACCAAATTGCTTGAAAATCACTCCAAAGTGTTAGATCAATGAATCCCATGGATGAATCACACATTCACACATTCTTTTTTTATTTTTTTTGAATTTATTTAATTTTTCATGTTCATAGTTCATACTTCATACGCCATATTAATGGGATTTTTTGAAAAAAAAATATTTAAATGTGGTCAACTAAGTCATATATGCATTATGCATATATGCATTATGCAGGTATTTATTGTGTGCCTCAAAGTTCAACTTCTCTCATCATTTCCATTTGTGATTTGCTAAGAATTAAGATGGTGCGCGATGTAGATCCTGCATGGGCACACGGTGTAGCAGCTAATGGAAATAGGTCAAAAATAAAATGTAATTTGTGTGATAAAATCACTAATGGGGGTATTACAAGATTCAAGTAGCACTTGGCTCATGTTTCAGGCAATGTGGCGGGATGTACAGTTGCACCAAAAGAGCTTAGAGAAGAGATGAAAAAGCTTCTAAATAAAGGAAAAGAAAGAAAAGTAGAGATCAAAGAAAAAAGAAGCCAAGAAGTTGATGATGCCCGCTATGAGGTGTTTGGAGAGCAAATTCTTTCTGATTTTGATGATGAAGGTGATGACCCAGAAATGGAAGCTGCAAGAAGAGAGTCACTTATGACGGCATAAATGGATGAAATGCGAAGAAGTACTGGTAGACAGTTTGAATCTGGGGGCTCATCTAGGGGAGGGGGGCCAGGGGACTCATCCAGGGGCAAAGGTATAGCTAGAACAATGCGTCGAGCATTCAGCACTGACAACAGAAGGATGATATTGAGATTATTTCTTCTCATAAAGCATTACGGACTCCTAGTAGTGCTATACCCGGTCCAATTGATCCTCTAGCACATAGAAATGAGTCAGCTAAACAACCTAAAATCTCAAAGTTGTTTAAGGGGGCCTTGAAAAGTGCAAGAGACAGATTAGCGTCAGCTACAGCAAAGTGGTTAATTCACAAGAACATACCCCCTCAAGCTGTGGATTCTCCTTACTTCCAAACTATACTAGATGTTGCAGCTACCGCTGGTCCTGGTATAACAGCACCTTCTGTCTATGATGTGGGGACTAAGTATTTAGAAATTGAGTATGAAGATATAAAGAGTTGGGTAGCTACTTTTAAAGGTATATGGGAGGAAAGAGGAGTCACAATTATGTGTGACGGATGGACGAGCAGCACACAAACACAGTTAATAAATTTTTTAGTGTACTCTGCTGCTGGGACCGTCTTTGTTAAGTCCGTTGATGCATCTGAACATATACGAACTGCAAAATATATTTTCCGCCTTATGGATAAAGTTGTTGAAAGTGTTGGTGAGGAAAATGTTGTGCAAATTGTTACAGATAATGGTGCCAATTTCAAGAAAGCCGGGCAGTTGTTAATGGAAAAGAGAAATAACTTGTTTTGGACCCCATGTGCGGCACATTGTATAGATTTAATGTTGGAGGACATTGGAAAGAGGAAAAATGTGAAAACTGTCATCATGTCTTGTAGAAGCATCACAAGATTTATCTATGATCACTCGTGGTTGTTGGCATTAATGAAGACATTTTCAAATGGAAGAGCCTTGGTGCGTCCAGCTGCAACAAGGTTTGCCACCCACTTCATTGCCATGGATAGCCTTGTGCAACATAGAAATGAGTTGATTCAGATGTTTGCATCAGAACAATGGCTTAATTCAAAATGGGGAGCAGCAACGAGTGGTCCTGGCTTTGATGTCCCCAATCTTGTTAGAGATAATAAATTTTGGTCCAAAGTTAGAAATATTTTGAAGGTCTTTGAACCCTTAGTGAAAGTGCTGTGGCTTGTAGATAATGATGATAAGCCGACAATGGGCTATATTTATGAGGCAATTGATCGAGCAAAACTAGCAATACAAGAAAATTGCAGGTATTATCAAGAATTCTTGCAAATAATTGATGCTCGATGGAATGATCAATTGCACCATCCATTGCATGCTGCAGGTGAAATAAACTTTTACACTATTGGCCTATGATTTTGCAAGAGTTTTACTTTTATTTTGTATTGTATAGAGATGTACTTATGCAAATTTGACATTTGAATTGTAGGATATTTTTTAAACCCTCAATTCTACTATTCGAACGAGAAACAACATACAAAAACAATTGATACCGAGTTGCGAATAGGATTGAAGGAGGTGTTGAAGAAAGTAATTCTTAATCACAGTGACCAAGTTTTAGCCTTAAAAGAAGTAAGTGACATGTCATATATGATATAACATTTATTATAGTTTAAATGTATTGTGATTTTTACCTAAGTTTTGAGTTGTGACAAATTTAAAATGATTTGTACTTTGTATATGGTAGATTTCTATATACACAATGAGACAAGGGAGTTTTGCAGACCCGTTGGCAATTAGATCAATAACCAGCTTATATCCTGGTACAAATAGTTTTAACCTAGTCACGTACTAGTTTTAAGTTTATATATATTATTTGCCGTGGAATGGGGATTGTGGATGACTAATTTTTTATGTTCATTTTTTTTTCCAATTTCAGCCGAGTGGTGGATCAATTTTGGAGAAAGTGCTCCACACTTGAGAATTGCTGCCATTCGGGTCCTTAGCCAAACAACGTCTTCATCGAATTGTGAAAGAAACTGGAGTACTTTCTCATTAATTCACACAAAATTGAGAAATCGGATAGCAATGCAGAAGCTGAACAAGCTAGTATATTGTCACTACAATTTGAAGCTGAGAGTCAGAAATAGACAAAGGAAGCAAAGGGATGATCCGAATTATTGCCCTATAAATTTGGATAATATCTTTCAGGAAGATGATCCCTTACTTCCATGGTTAGTTGATGTAGAAGATCCATTGTTAGATGCAGATGAGAATTTACACCAGGATATACGAGGAATAATGGACGAAGACGAAAGAGAAGGGAAAAGTGAGCCTCAGCCACCTACAGAAACTAGAACATCAAGGGGCATTGAACCTGAGCCCTCTCATGTAGTATCTACAGTGAGCTCTGATAGTTCGAGTTCAAGCATTGCTCCAAGTAGTGACTCTCCGTCTGGAGGAGGTAACGGGGCCGAGCCAAGTGATTCTTACCATGAAGACGAATTAAATGCTCCTGCTCAGACTGTGGATGAATTTCCAAATCCATCTCGTATGAGGCCAGGTCATGTTTATATACGCCAAAGACCCCGTGATGGACAAGGAAATGATGGTAGGAGTGCAAATGTTGGAAGGCAACAAACAGCAAAGTGGTACCCTATTTTCCATAACCCATATTCTGGGTACCAACCGTATGTCCCACCAGACTACGCACATGGTCAAGCGGAATCATCCTCACAACAATATTCAGAATCAGGGTCATTTGATCAATATCCTCATCCAAATCCAAGTCCATCCCATTTCTTTATGTTTGAGGATCCTAATGCCTACCAATATGGAGGGGAGTTGCACTATGTTGGTACAAGTGGGAGTGGTGCCAATGATAACAACTATGAGGATGAAGACAGTGATGCCAGTGTCATATATCCTGCTAGACATTCATTTTGGTGGTAGAGGTATTCCTCTAATCATTTCTTAAATCTCAACTTTATATTAACTCTCAGAGTCTAATGTCTCAACTCTTTAAATACAATGTTATTTATGAAGTTATTATTTATTATATCATTTATTGTGTTGAATGTTGATTGTTAAGTCACTGACTCTAGTGACTAATCTCTCTAAGTCTTAAATTCTTGACTCTTGAGTCTTGACTTTCAGTGTTGAATATTGATTCTTGATACCATATGAAAAATCGGATTGATCCTATTATTTTTTAATTATACAGCGATACAGGACATCATGCATTTAGGGGACCGCTACACCCCCTTATTTTAGGCTTTTTTGCAAAACAAACACATATTCTGGTTATTTACAATTTTCTGGATTTTCTAGAATTTTTTCAAAATTTTTTGATAATTTTTTTGAATCACACCGCGAACCGCTACGTAGCCCCACTACCGCTACGTAGCGCCCGCTACGTAGCGTTTTGGCGACCGGCCGCGACGCTATCCACTACCGCTATTTTGATCCTTGATTAGAGCACAGCAACCAGTAGGAGATTGCAACACAGAGATCTAGTGGAGTAGATCTCAATTTTTTTTTTCAAGTTTTACAGGTAATTTAACCCAAGCCAAACTAGTGCTCAAGTTCGGCTCGGTTGCTGTGAGGATTCAGTATGGTCTGACTTTTAAGTCTTTGCTTCTTGGATCAATTAAAGGATAGTCTACAGCATTTACATTAGGTGGAAGCCCACCAGTGGAGTGGATTTGTGATTTTTCAAATACTTGGATTAAAGTTGAAACCATAGCCAAACAAGTTCCCAGAGTTGACAGATGTTGTGCTAACTTCAAAAACAAACTTCATTGTCACCATTCACTTCTGGTTCACATTCCCCTCTTTTCTATTGACCTTCCGCAGGTTGCCTCTGCCAACCCATCCTTGGTTTGGAAGAAAAAAAATGAAGAAATAAATGATGTATGATGTAGATTCAAGTTTGGGAAAATATATACCGCTCCTATGCCCCAACATGCTCACAATGAAAGTGTTACAAGACTAATGACAAATCTAGGATTTCACTAATGGGCAAACTATTTCATTCATGAACAGTACGAAGCTAAAAGCCTGAAACTATCACAATCCCACATCTCATCTTGGTTGCAAATTGTCGCGCCCCTAAACCAGTACGTCAAATTAAGATTTAATGATGGGTTGTTTGCGCGCTTATATCCCTAGGATCGAATCCGTGTGTGAGGACAAGTCCCCTCACTTGAAGTAACAAATCACAGAAGCTTATGTGGTGTTGCGACTTGAAGTTCATGGCCCTTCGATTCCGTGCCGTAACTTGACGCTAAATACATACTTACCAAGATAACATAAATAATAAGACTGGTAATTATAAAATTTAGATGATACAGAGCCAAATGAGTAACCAGGGTATATTATTACCCAATATTTTAAGTTACAATAATAAAAGTGCATTAATTACAATTCCAAAGGAAAAGGGCTAATAAAAGCCAGTATAAGAATACAATTTATAAGTAACTAGTATCAATGTATGATGAACCATTGATACCAAGACTAATATCTACATGACATCGCTGGCGCTACAAACTCTACAATACCTATGGCTCCAAAGCCTGCTATTCGCACTCTAGCTCAAGATATGGCTCTCAAGGCCTAAAGCACCAAAGTTAATGGGTTAGATACGATGATCTGGCAGGTGACTGAGATAGATAATATGCTGGCAATTCCATTAATTACTATTATCATGTTAATTGTTAATAGAATTAAAGAGCCGATAAAAAAAAATAACATAAGCAATGTAACAGAGCATAATGTGAATAACAAGAGTATAAGCATGTGAGAATCATAAATAACAAGTAAGATATGCTAAACAATATAAACAACTAGTTCGCAATCCACGTAGCTAAATGCTCCATCACGGTTGCGCTGTGTGACCAAGACACAACACACATGAATATAAAATTCACTCTGAGATGCACTGTGTGTCCCGAGTGAAGGAAAAACCATGCTCGGTTGTGCTGCATGGCTATAGTGGATAAAAGTTTCGCCGTAGCTAAAGCCAGAGGGGGGAAGTAGCTCCCAACTAGAGCTCGAAGGGGAAACATGAAGCCATCTGCAAAGGCACAATACTAATCTAAACTCAAGACTCAGTCTAGCCTAACTAAGTAAGGGTCGAAGTCAATGGTGCCGACACGTAGAATCATAACAAATTAGGAAAACTCGCTGAAGGTGACTGGAAACCTGAAATGAGGAACTATTTATGACCTGCATTTTCATATCAGACCTATATCACACTTACAAAGAGTCCTCTAGGTGAAATCAAGTAAACTGGGTCAAGTTGAGCAAACCAAGTGATTTCGGGAAAAATGAGTTAAAACAATCCTTTTATGATTGAATCGGGTAAAATAGTTAAATTTGGGTTGAAAAAAACAAAAGAAAACATGATTTTAAGTTTGAAAACCATCGGGCAACATTCCAATAGGGAATGAGTAGCCCGAAAGGGAAAAAGGTATGGCTGGAACACCCTAACCTAGGATCCTGTCATCTCGAGGATCAAAACCGGCATAAATGCATGACGCATCTCTAGGCATGACTTGCGGGTCCCTACAGTCCATCTATGTCCAATCAAGTCAACAGAAGGGGGTCAGACAATATATAAAAGGATGAGGGCGAGTACATGTCCCATACATGTGAAGTATAGGTATAACAATGATTAAACCAATAGAAATTGAAAATTCAATGAAGGGTCCATTACAAATTCCAATTCGGGCCTTGGATCTCCATCGACATGCTAAGACCGCACCATTCAAATCATCATGCATTTAGGGCCCCAATGTCAAGTCATATTTGTGTTGGTGCTTCTAAAGTTAGATGATATTCAAGACCACTGAGTGCACGAAACTTGATTTGGTAAGGTCCTAACATGCTCCCGGACGATGATTCATTGTGTGTTCCAGCTATTATTCACTCTACCATGGTTTCCAGTGTAATTCCAAGTGGTATGGGGTTCATTTGAATACTACTAGTATTAAAACATGGTTTGAGGTTCTTGATTTATCAATGAATTAGTGGCAATTTGGAGGGGAATTAGGGGTAGTAATATGGTATAAACAGCCCCTCAAAGGTGTGCGTTTAATCCACATAAAGTGGGGAAGATTGGGCTCCACAAATCCACCAGAGTGGGGCCCCAAAGGCCATGTCTGAAAACTATGTTGGGGGACTGATTTCAGTCCCCATTTCAGGTGGGTTAAGCCCCAGTTCAAGGCAGCCCTATAGCACACCAAGTAGCCACTTTAACCCCCACTAATTCACCCTTCAATTAGCCTCCAATTTGTTGCAAAACAGCTCATTTAACTGAAATAAAAACTAAGCCTGATCATGAAGTAAACATGAAAATAAAGTGTATAAACCATGTGATTTCTTGCATGCACCACCACAAATCCATTTCAGTCACTTACCTGGCTTCAAAATCACCTCACAAAGCTACTAAATTCCTCAATAAACTCCCTGCACCTACCAAACAGAAAATGCCAAAAATTTCTACCTTAGAGAGCACAAATTCAGATAATCAAGAAAGACTGGGAACTAGGTGTCACACCCCGCCCTATACACATGCATGATATTGTCCGCTTTGGCCCATGGGCCTCATGATTTTGTTTTTGGTGGGTCTTAACACACCAAAAGGCCTCATGCATAGTAAGGGTGCAAGCTCTCTATATAAACCTATTCACTTTTCCTCTCTATAGTCGATGTAAGACTCCAGGATGTCACAATCCACCCCCCTTTAGGGCTGCACGTCCCTGTGCAGTAGCCATTTGTTACGCCCCACCCTTCACACATGCATGATATTATCCGCTTTGGCCCATGGGCCTCACGGTTTTGTTTCTGGTGGGCCTCAACCCACCAAAAGGCCTCATGCAAGGTAAGGGTGGGGCGTGACAAATGGTATCAGAGCCGACTCTCGACTAGTTTGAGTGTGGGTCCCTGCCGTGGCCTGGTGCAAGTGGGCAGGTTCATATGTGGGCGGGCCAAGAGGGCTGGCAGGCTACAAGAACTGGCAGGCTACTGCACAGGGACGTGCAACCCTAAAGGGGGGTGGATTGTAACATCCTGGAGTCCTACATCGACTATAGAGAGGAAAAGTGAATGGGTTTATATAAAGAGCTTGCACCCTTACTATGCATGAGGCCTTTTGGCGGGTTAAGGCGCACCAAAAACAAAACCGTGAGGCCCATGGGCCAAAGCGGACAATATCATGCATGTGTATAGGGCGGGGCGTGACACTAGGACTTGCATGGCTAGAATCTAACACTATCAGAGCTGCTCTTCAACATATTAAAGGATGGAAAGCTC
This sequence comes from Sextonia rubra, assembly GCA_037013555.1. Taxonomy (NCBI): domain Eukaryota; kingdom Viridiplantae; phylum Streptophyta; class Magnoliopsida; order Laurales; family Lauraceae; genus Sextonia; species Sextonia rubra. Next base: position 23,681,130 of record JASUAD010000006.1, read on the forward strand.
CTCCTACCTCTAAGACCTCTGAACATCAAGAAATCAGTTGATGGCAGGGCTGCCCAAACTGAATTGGCAAGCAAAAGGGTTCTTTGACAAGAAGAGGATGAGAGGAAGATGATGGCAAGGTCCATTTTCCCTATGGCAAAGCTTTGGTGTGAATTTGAGGAAGAAGGCTAGACGGAAGAAAAAGAACTTCAGCTGGAGGGTTCTGCTGGGACAGTTCAGGTGGAGGAAGGAAATGATGAGGAAGAGGGGGCTGGGTTATTATATACAAGTGAGGTGTGGGGCCCACTACTTAAGATACAAGCATGGGCCTATAACTCAAGTTCTGTCCCTCTGATGGACTTGGTGTAAAAGACCAATGTTCATGAAATTAAATCCTCTTTCTAATGAGACCAATTATGACATAGTTTGGAGGAGTTGGAATTTTAACCTAATTTTGGAAATTTGACCTATTTTGACTTGAGCTTCGATGAAAAGATGAGTTCAATAACTCCGAATGGACTTGGACAAAATAGGAAACTTGTAAAGCATGACTTTATCTATCAAATGATGCTGGTACAATAATTTTTGGAAATTACCTAGAAGTTTTCCAAATTGATAATCTGGCCCCTAAAGTCAGTTGACTTTGCCTAAATGCCCTTCAAACTTCCCAAAGTTATTCAAAACACATTCTAAACCCAAACCTAAGTTGGTCTAGCTCTAAAAAGCCCATAAAAATTAATAATCATAATTAATTGCCCTTAATCACCCTTAATTAGCCCTAAATACATATAATTATGGGTCGGGCCTTTACACAAATCACCAACCAGTTTACTAAACATGTTTCATGATCGTCATAATTTCTTGGTGTCCAAATTGAGGCTTCGTAATGATTTGCATCAATTTGAGGGGTACTGTGAAGAGAATACCCATCTCAGTACATTGATGGAGCATAATACACGACCGAGTCCGTTTAGATAACTACTTGCAAATTTGTTCTTCCCAAAATACCCTTGTACGTATCCTCCTTTAAACCCTTTGAAAGGGCTATTCATGTAATTGTACAATGTAAATATAGGGCACTCTCTCAAAGTGGGTACAGCAGTTTTTATGCCACTCTTGATATTGTCATTTTCCACAGTCAAGTGCAACGAGAGAAGCTGCAAATATGATTAGAGAGATCACTGAACAGAAATTCTTTGACAAATAAGGACACCAAGGTCAGTCATAAAATCATCAAACTAAAAAGAGTTCAAACATAGCAATCAGCTTACGATTCCCAAGATCTCCCCAGCCTCTATCAATTATTCCTCTTTGTCCGGTATCTTTCAATGCTTCCAGAATAATATCTGTAGTCTTCTTCGTATCTTCAAGAGGCTTAACAAATAACAAGAAGTCATTAAAAGAAAAAACAAAAAAAAACAAGAAGAAGAAGACGAAGCAAAATGCAATTGAGATCTGTTTTATTAGAAGGAATTCAACTTTTGAGTTCAATATGCTAGCCATGTACATCATGAGATGCAAAGAAAAATGCTAAACAACTAGGAGGAACAAAAAATTACAACAGAAAAGGACCATGTTACTAATGGAAAGAGATATGACCATCGAATACATATGTTCAGGCAATAATTACTTCCCACATTTTATCTGGGTGATAATTTTATTGGAGAATAAAGAAGAAACACCATACAGCGAGGAACAATGCTAGAAAGCAAAATATACAAATTGTCTCGGACAATGGAAATTCATTACATCCCATTTTGAGCCAAATTCTCACCCATACAAATTACAAATACTAATAAAAGTTAATCTGATAGATCAATAATAAAGGGATGGGCTTTTGACAACTTCATCAAGGTTCCTTTTCAGGTAATTAGGTTAGAAATAAATGGTGCAGTCAAATAGGTACATACAAGCAAAACACATCTATTAATTTTCAGTTGAATGAGTTATCCAAACATAATGCATCACCATTCAACACTATCATTTCTTTTGCCAAAGCACCATTTGGGATAATCCACTCTGATATTTGGGGACCTACCAGACAACCTACCTACGGCAGACCTGTGTACTGTCAGAGTTAGTGATAAATGCAGTGGTTATGCATGGGATTTATTTGGTAAAAATTTATACTGATTTTTAAGATATTATGTTACAATCAGTTTCTGGGGATTTTTCACATTAGTTGTGGGTACCCTTGGACCCCTTCCTTTATATTTCTTTTCTTACTCTTCTTGGGCCCCTCTGAACCTCTTTAAATCTTGAAATCTTCCTGGGCCCATCTGAAACTCTTCTTATCTTTTAATTCTTCCCATCTGGCACTTCCCAATGTGGGACCTTCAATCATTTGTGCACGTGTCCCTCAGTCCATCAGACACTTGATTCAAGGATATCCATCCATTGGATGTCATCAGAATGGTAATCCAATGGTGGATTTCGATGATCGAAGTTGGGATACATGTCATCCATCCTCAAATTAGCATGATTGGGAATCCTATGCCTCTATTGCAGGTGGATCTTGAAGGAATTTGGGGAATTAGGGTTGATGTCCCCATCAACCATGTTGACAACCACTTTAAAAGCTTAAGCTTACAAAGCACGATGTAATGATTTATGCTGACTATAAAAGTTTAAGACAATCTATTAAAAGGCCAGCTCTATCCCCGTGGAATCAGTGTTTCCAGGCCAGAAGAGTTGCTGACCTCGCAAAGTAAATCAAAGCTTACATCTGCAAAGGCAAGCCAGAAGTTGCTGAATCATGGATGAGGAAAGCCAGAAGTCCGAAGAACTAAAATGCATTTGATGCTGACTAATCATTCAGAAGTTGATACCATTTTCCTTTGCATTGAGTTTCTTATGTGGCAGTGTGGTTACAGATATTTGTTTCATGTGTAGTGTCCCCCACTTGGTGTACTACCAGCCTCTTTTCATTTGTTTCAGCTGGCCCAGATTGTGGGCCGTTTTAGGCCAGTGTGGGGTCCTTTCTTTTTGGCATAGCCATTTTGAGAGTTTCCTCAACCAATTTTTTTTCTTTTCTTAGGTTTGGAAAAAGGGGCTGGAGCATCCCCATCATTCTTTTGTGCATTTATTTTCTTTGGAATACATATCTTATCTTCAAAAAAAAACTGAGACATTCAGCAAGAACAGTGGGAAACCTTTTCAAATCTTGTTCTTCATCTATAGGACATTACATGGCCGTTCTATTTATCTCACCATGACTAAACTGGTTATCTCCTATGCAATTCAAGTTGTCAGCCAATTTATGCCTGACCCATCACATCTTCACTTGAGTGTTGTTCTTCGCATAATTCACTATCTAGTATCTACCTAGAACTTCAGTAAGTGGCCTTTCTTTTAAAAAGATTCTTCTTTGCAGCTCATAAATATGTTGGTGATGATTGGGCAAGGGCCAGAAGGTCATGACACTTGTCGATCAAGAACTGGTCGGTGTCTTTCTAGAAAAGTCCCTGGCCTTTTGGAAGTATAAGAAACAGGAGAGCGTCTCCCAAGTCATCTACAAAAGATGAATACTGATCCATGTATTCTGCGTGTTCAAAAATCATCTGGCTTCAATATTTATTTAATTTCCTATCTCAGCACATACTCCTCTCTAAGCTGATAGCAAAAGTTCTATAAGACTCACTGACTCACCGCAAAACATGAATTGACAAAACATATCACCCTCGGTTATTATATCATTTGTGAGAATTATAAAGATACAACTATTGCAATCCCATATATCTCATCACGGCTGAAAATCGCTGATACTTTTACTAAAGCAATGTCTCGCAATCATCACATGTTCTTGGTATCAAAACTGACACTTCTTGACAATCCACATCAATTTGAGGGGGAGTGTGAAACAAGAACCAACTCAGTACACCCGCAAAGTATGATATCTCTACAAGACTGAATCCCTCTAGAAAACTACTTTTAAGTTAGTCCTTCCCAAAATACACTTCTACATATCCTCCATTTAAACCCTTTGAAAGTAGTATTCATGTAACTGCACATTGTGAACACTAATATAAATACACGGCCCTCCCTCTAAGAGGGTATGACAAATTTTATGCAAATCCAAATATTGTCAAACCTATGGTTCTACATTGCTACAATATAGCAGCAGAGCATATTGCAACAAATCTAGTTTGTCATAAGAGAACCAAAGACATTGAAGTCGATTGTCATTTCATTCCCAAGTAAGTCCAAATATTGTCAAACCTATGGTTCTACATTGCTACAATATAGCAGCAGAGCATATTGCAACAAATCTAGTTTGTCATAAGAGAACCAAAGACATTGAAGTCGATTGTCATTTCATTCCCAAGTAAGTTGTTCCTAAAAAATTTCAACTCAAGCATGCTCTTACTTAGGATCAATTGCTAAATACTCTAACAAAAGCTATCAATAAGAAGCAATTATATTGTGCTAACCAAGATGAGCATGGCAAAGATTTTTGCACCAGCTTGAGGGGGAAAGTTAGGAATCAGTCTAAGGGGCTTTTCTATAATCTTACCATTTCAAGTGCATATGTAAAAACTGGAATGAAGGCTTTTTGTAATACTGAAAATATAATATGTTTTGGCATACATCCAAAGAGTGCTCGAGTGCCCATCTCTATCTCTCTCTCATATTTTAGTATTTCTGCAGCTCTACAGAAATCAGTCATAAACTTGCTTTTTGACTTCTAACTGAATTTGAGATTTGCAGGAACAACATCCTCCAAGAGTTTTGAGATGATGTTGTAGCTCCTCAATAGTGCAATCTCATTCTTGAGAGCACTGAAAACGTCTCTAAAGGGCTGTATGTTCAGAGGGGTTTGTGTATAGTGTCTCTCCATTATTTAAATACTTCAACAAACACAAAATGCCAACACCATAGTTATCAGAATCCCACAATTCGTATCCCAAATCCTGATTCGTATCCCAAATCTTAAGAAAAACGATTCATATCTTTTAACAAATTCCATTTTAAGGTGAATCTTACAATTTAAGTGTGAATCTTACGATTTGATACACATTTCATCAAATCTTATGATTCAAGCGATTTGGATGACTGAGAATAGATACAACTAATAAGACTAACAATCTTTTAACTTTTTCCTTTTTTATTCTTTCTTTCTTTTAGCATTTTTACTTTTAAAAGTTTATTTAGTTGTTAACTATACCTCTTAAGAATTTTCGCCTCTCTGGGGAAGTTTTAGATATGAATAAAGAACATGAATTTAATTGAAGCATTGGACTATATATTTGGTGCTTGTCTATATCTTTCTTTTAAACCTTTTTTGGTTTTTTTTTTCTTCATGAGCATTTTCTTAACTTCAAAAGATATCTTATTGTATAAGATTCATGGTTTGAATTTAATTTTCACTTTCATATTTTGATTTAACAACAACAATATATATATATATATAAATACCTGAAACTTATTTAACTATTTACACATACATTTATTATTTATTAATATATGTCAGGACGTTCTTGATACGATTGTACGAGACTTATTCAGTTATTTTTCATTGTATTTTTATTGTTATAAATGGGAAAATGGATGGGTATTCATATGAATGAATGCTTTTTTTTTCTTTTAATTTTTAACTATTGTTCATTTTAAAAAAAATGAAAAAAATCCTACAATTCACAATACGTTTTAGGATTCAATTCAATTCATGGGCATGAACAATTTGCAATATGATTTCGATTTTCAAAACTATGAAGAAGCTAATATTTGTCCTGCATTGACATTGATACGGATGAAAAATAGATAGATTGTGGACTTCTATAGTCTCTCCTATTTTTTCAATATTTCTTTTTTAGATTTTTCTTATCTTGATTAAAAAAAGTAGAAAATATCTAACAATTCACGATTAGATTTGATTCAACCTCTTAAATGATTCGCAATATGATTTGCGATTTGACAACTATGGTCACTACAACACCAAGAAATATTTCTCAAACAATAAAGTCATCAAGCGGTAAATTTTGAAGACCACATAAACATATGACACACTTTAGGTACTTCTCAATCAACATAAATCCACTCAAAGAAACACAAATGGCTGTCTCAATTGTATCAGAAGTATGCACTGCATTTTTGTGTTCTCTGCATTAATACAATTTTAATACAAGATCCATCACAGATTGCTCAATACCAAAACAGTCCACTACCAGAGACTGTTGACACAAATTCATGTGAAAGTTGCTTTCTCCATTTCCTGATTGGATAGAAAAGAATCCGAATAGATCAAACAGGACCTGCTCTGGGATGTAACCTTGTGCATTGCAGGTTGTGGGGCGACATGATGAAAGCACAGAATGAGAATTTGATTTCAGAAACTACATTCTAGCAGAATTCAAAAATCACAAGACACTGTCTATCTCACGAACACACACCACTCATCCCTTTTATTAGAGTAAGATTCTTAAAAGATTCAGAAAACTATAACCAGTCCCCTTCCTATTAACCCAAATTACAAAGAAATCTCAAATACTAGTTTCTCTCTACAGGACCAGGTGGACTAACCTGAACCAAAGAGAACCAAATTTGAACTCAATCCGAACCCTAGAATGGCAACTCATGGCCTGACCCATGTTGCTCCCTAGTTTATCTTACGTTTCTAAAATATATCCAAGCCAACCATGACTTGAAACCAATCCTAAGCAAGCCAAACTCAATCCAAGCTTGATTCCATCTCTGAACTCTATCCGAGCCTAAAAATGTCAGGGTTTTAATCAATGAAGGTCCGACCTGGTAAAGTTGCACTCCTACCTACCAGCAGGTATAGATAGGCAGGACATGCTGTTCAGTACTTAACAGTCACTACACTTGTGAGATTTATTCTGACAATGGACCAATGGCTTTCTATCTATAACAGAACTAATTTGTCCAAACCCACAGATAAATTTTACTAGATTTAATGGAAAAATATATAATCTTTGAATTCAGATGTTAGAAATATTCATTTGCCAATTTGTTTCATATCCAGTCCTGCTGTTCATTTACAAGATACTTTTTCCTCTTTATTTCATATCCAATTTTAAATGTAAAAAGCTACAGTAAACCAAGCCATTCATGTAATTGTTCAGTGAGTTGTGTAGCTTAGCAGGAGCCATACCATGCTACCAAAACCTATATATATAGGCTTTGGACCTGCTTGAATCCACCGTACAAACTCATTCTGAGGTCGATACTTTAACCCAAGGTTTAAAAAGCAGAAGCCAACCACATCCACTAAGACGCCCCAATCTGTACAGCATATCATTCAGTCATATCTTTCCAACAAATTCACATAAAATAAATAAAAATACATTCAGCAGCTATCGAAAGCAAGAATCTCTCAACATTCCATGGTTAACGACATCTAGCTTGGTTACCATTTCAAAGAAAAGAACTAAACAACGAAGTTTAATGAAGAATAATTATTGCACAAACTGATAATTGTAGGCATGAGAAATTGAGCATAAAACACAAGTCCAGAAGGAAAACTGTTTCAGAAAATGTAGAAAAAAAAAGGGCTTTCTTTACACACATGAAAGTAGAAGGCAACGCACACACTCATGGTCGAGTGATGTTAGCACTTTAGTTTCCCACACATGCCAAAGGATTGAACCAAAGTCATCAAGCGGAAGTATCACTACTGTACCACTTATCCAAACTAGCCAATATAAAAAAAAAAGGAGAAAAAAAGGAGAAACACAATGTTTTAGTTTAAATGTCACCGTCTCTGGAGTTCAAAATTTTTAAATGTCACCGTCTCTGGAGTTCAAAATAAGTGCTCTCCTCATACATGGGTCTTCGCCAAGTTTCACCGCAATAGGACTTCGGCACACAGTCAAATTGATCAATACTAGCATTGTAACCCGTGCTGAGCACGAGTATATTTATACTATGTAAATCAAATATTCATACATTTAAAAATAAGTACCGACTTAGATGGCATACTGAATACAATCCACAACAATAAATTTAGAAAGAAAATGTAAATAAGAATAGATGACTATACCCATTTTTTAAAATTGAGAGTAGGTAGAGTAGAAAGAAAAAATGAGATGTGATGTAGAAAAAAATAGGAGACTATGCAAAATGAAATAGGGGTTTGAACATAAAGGAGTCTTGTAGAAAATGAAAGAGGCAAGGTGGGCAATAAAGGTGGGTAGTTATATGATATAAAATAAGGGTTGCATGAGATCCTAGGTAGCACGAACACGAGCCTAGGGTCCCCGTCTCCGTGTCGGACATGGACATGGCTCGGACACGTGTCCAGCACACCACGAAACGTATCAGTTATTATTATTATTTTTTTTAAATTTGGACGCGGCAGGACACATTTGGGTTATTTTAAGTTTTTAAATCCCTCTTTTTTTTTCTTTTCTTTTTTTTTATTTTATCGTTGAGTGTGACTAAAGCTTGCTATTAAAAACAAAAAATAGAGTGTTAAATGAAGTTTCAAAAGTTCATAAATAATTCAAGAACAATTTTAAACCAAATATGAAATTTCCCAAACAATCTCTTTTTTTTTTTTTGGCAACCCTTTATTCTAACTCTTTTTTTTTCTTTTTTGCTAGTCTCATCTTTTTTGACTTTTCTGGTATTAGTTTTCTTTTCTTTTCTATTAATTGTGACATTATACTTCTTAATTTGGCTAAAAATATAACTATTCTTTAATTTTATAATTATATATAAAAAATATATATTTATTATTTTCCGTGTCCCAGCCATGTCCATGTCCTACCTTTTTAAGATTTGCCGTATCGCCGTGTCCATATCGTGTCATATCCGTTTCCATATCCGTGCTTCTTAGATGAGATCATAAGAGGGTAGTTAGAAGAGATAATGAAGGGGAAAAGAATAACTTACTATCTAAATGATAACTGACATTCCAAATTAGATCAAAAAACCTTTAGCTTAATATAGTATAATAGAATGATATAACTTTCATACTATTTTATTCACATGTTTTTTGAGTGATCAATCTGATAATGATCCTAACTCCTATTGAAGTACATTTTGTTAAGTGCTCGTTCAAGAGGGAGGATGAAATTGTCAAATTACACAAGGGAAAGGGTACATGATATTGTCAAATTGAATGATTAGGTTTTCTTTTAATTACCAAGAAGTCCATATTAACTAAAAGGAGTACATGCAAATTGTTAGGTTTTCTTTCTCCCATGCATCTGTACAAACTTACAAAAGATACAATGCAATAAGGAACAAGATATAACAATCATGTGGTATGCACACATAAAGCCGCGAACCTCAAAACAGAGACTCTCACATACAAAAGCCTCTCAGATTGTATCACATGAATCATGCTTTCAACTCCTTACAGGGAGTCGAACAACCAAGCCTTCTCTTCTAAGTATCTAATGTAACAAAAGGCATTTATATAGGGAAAATGTTTGGCTACAAGCAAATGCAAGTGTAGTCCAGCTTGGGCCCACCTTTAATCAATTCAGTCCCCTTGAAACTCTTTTCATCCCATCATTTGGCATCAAGCTAAATTTTACACTCATTGAAACTTCACTCAATGTTGGATAGAATCTAAAGAAACTCTACAGTTAAGATGCCATTAATCTTTAAGGATGTTAAATCAAGGGCTGGGATAATCTAATGGGGCTGATTTTTTGAATTCTGCTTATCCATGAGGATGCCTTTCCATATGCCCTCGTCCCATTGATAAACTCACATCTAATTGCACCCTATGAGCTAGCCTTAATATAAGCTATATGTAGTCTACATCTCCCTTTTATATAGTCATCACATGTTTCCACTTAGAAGTAGTTTCGAACTCAAAAATCTTAAAATTAAAAATGAAAAGAAAAGAAGGGACTTCCAATTTTCTAAAATATCTGATGTCTAACAGGGAAAAGTAGATAACTCTTGTATATAGAATGAAACCATATCACTTAAACATGCTAAAAGAGGCAAGTATTATTACTATTTACTACTACTTTAATGAAAAAAAAGCCATAAGTTCTATAGAAGCAAATCATGGTGGCAGAGAAATGTGAGAACCAAAACTTCCCTTCAATCTGTAGTAAAAGGATAATGTACAATAGGGCTATAAAATTAAAGGGCCATCCTCACCACTTGGCTTAGGCACAAGGTGGGGACTCCACATGTACCCAGTTGGCAAATGAGAGATTGACCCATTGTATGTGCTAAAGTATGCAATAGGAGAAAGCTTCAACTTCTTTTTCCGGAAATCATTGATGTATGTCCTCATGCTCCACCATATTATCAAGTTCACAACATAATAAGAAAGCTGGATCAAGCAAAACAAGAAGAATAAGGGTAAATACAGAACACTCCATTGATTACTTTTACAGTACAATGTAAATTTATATATGCTTTAGCCGATGAAGGAAACATACACGATAACCAGCACTTTGGGGAACGCGAGCCAATGGATGGGGAAATTCATTAGTTGGCCTGCCTATCAAGGAAAGCAGTAAGAAAGCACATCATTATCATTAAATTTCATAAGCAAGTTGGAACAGAAAAATGTGGAAAACAGTCACAGATACACACTTGCCGAAGCTGCTCCCATACATTCCTTAGTATTAGAACTAGAACCATTTTATACAGTTCAATATTTTAAAATGAAATATTTATCCATCACACTATTTCCATTGACATGCATGAAGAGCTAGGGAAGTCATCACTATTGAGCCTATACAAAGTCCACCACATATCTTAAATTTTCTTTATCCATATTTTTTTAGAAAAAGATTTTTTTTCCAGTTGGATATTTGAATATAATGAAATAAATCAAAATAAAACATGAAGCAGACGTGTGGATGAGTTTGGGGAACCAGATGTGCTGGGGAAGTCCATCTGCTACCATATGGTTGCAATTTCAGGAGGAAAAGCAAGACAAACTTGCAGATAAGCCAAGAAGCTACCAGAGGGTAGATAATTCATCATCTTTAGTTGTGACCCTTTCCTCACTTTCCCTATCCTTTCCCCATTCATGTAAAGAATCCATGCATAAAATGGGTCCAGCATGATTCAAAATCAAATGGACCGCATAGACCATAGCAATTACCCAACACTAGATATACCCCACAATGGACTAACATATTAGACAGCTCCCTAAATGGATTGCTAGCACTAGATGGTTCTACCATGATTTCAAAAAATTAGAACCACAGTGAGTTACCCACTTCAGATCTATGATACCTGTATATTTCTAAACAGCCAATGAATCGTGTCATCTCGTATCCGATGCTACACTTTTTATGGGTAAAATCTGAGTGTCTACCATATCCATGGAGTGTCTCTACCATATCCATGATGTATCTAGGCATCATAGATTCAGATGGGTCCCACCATAATAACAACATCAGAGTGAGTCTCATTGTCATCTTCAACAATAATCTGACCATGATTTCAACAATATAACAGTTTGATTCGACATTGATTCAAACATTAGATGGAAACACAAGGGAGCTTGTCTTCCATTTCCTAATGTAATATGCAACTGTATCAAATACATATAAATTTCTGGCACTGGAATAGCAATGTCTGTCATGTTAGAGAAGTCCAAAATTTAAAACTCACGTCCACGGCATAGTGAAGAAGATGTGGAGGGGTACACCAAGAGCTTCAGCAATATGTGAATGTCCTGCAGATATATGTTTCAACCTCTAAATACAATCAGTATGAATAGTATGACATTCACACATGCTTATACTGAGGAGCATGGATATGATAAACAAGTTCAAAAAATTAGATACTACCAATGAATAAACCACGGAAGAAATTCATAAGCATAATAATACAAACTTGTGGATACGATAAACAAGTTCAAATTTTAGTTACTACCTACCAATGCATAAATCATAGAAGAAATTCACAATCAAAATAATAAAAACTCAAGGCTACAATAGAGTTTCTAACTTCACTTTTTATACAAGATTCGATTAATAATTTTAGGAAATTATATAGATGTAATAATTCCGAGTCCAATTAGTAGGTTGAATTATGCATTTGATTTAAATTAAGCCTTGCTCTTGAATTTGATTTTTAATGATGAATTCTATTGATTTAATTCCTTTATTTTATCAATTTTTTGAGTATTGCAGTGGGTCCCAAGTGTTTTAAGAAGTGTTTCTCGGATTAAGTAGGACACATTGGTCTTAAGCTAAGAAGCACGGATACTTCTAAGATAGTGACGTATCTGTGTCGGACACGTGTTGGACACTGACACTACTCGGACAATCTCGGACACGTGTCCAATACTATTTTAGCCGTAGAGATAATTAAGAACTAAACATCTTAATTTCGGACACTTGTCCGACATTCTTTTTGCAACGTTTCCTACAATTCTTAGCTCATATCTATGACTAAACAATAAACATGTGGCTGATATTTCTTGGATACTTATTAATATATGGTTGCTAAAACTTGTAAAGTTGCTATGACATTTTTATACCATAGAAAAATGTATGAATGTTAATATTAATCATATCACAAGCAAAAGAAAAATAAATCTTTCATTAAAGAAGAGGCCTCGAGATTGGCTTCTTTTTTGCCCTTTTTTTTTTAAGAGAGGGGAAAGAGATGATCCTCCCTTTTCTTTGTATGGATTTTATGGAACAATGGATATTTCATGTTTAATGACTATGAATTATGTTTTAGTGATGTATTGATAATTTGATATGTTTGTTAGTTGGTATTTGAATTTTTATTTTTTTATTGCTAAATTGGTTAAAAAGTTAAAACGATATTATTTTTAGTATATGATTTTATATATAAATAAACATATATTATTAATGTATCCCCTGACGTGTCTGTGTCCTACTTTTTTGAGAAATGCTGTGTTGGCGTGTCCGTGTCATGTCATATCTATGTCCTATGTCCGTGTCCGTGCTTCTTTGGTCTTAAGTTAATAGAATTAAGTCATAAAGAATTGGTGGGACCCTAGGATTATGCTAAGGAGACCTTAGATCTCAAGAGATGGGATGCAATGCTTCAATACCATTGTGCGCACAACACTTCAAGTCCTCCTAGGACTTGAGCACAAATTCTGAGGGGGCTTTGTGGCTTGCGCTCAAATCCCAATGGGATTCAAACTATAAACCCTTATTCTCTCTTTCCCTCCCATATTTTTCATTACATGGTATTCTAAGCTCTAGAGAACCCTAACCTCAAAGAAAAATAGACGAGCACTAAGGAGAACTAGAAGGAGAAGAAGGGAACCATCAAGTTAGAGTGGTGATTTATGTCTTGTAACCTTCCTCACACCGCTAGAGCCACCATTGCCGACGTGAGGTGAGTAGATTCTAATTCTACTTGTGTTTATGGGTTCCTCATTTAGATGAATATGTCCAAAGCCCTAATTCATGGTTGCGATAATGTTCTAATGGCTGCTTGGCTGTCAAATTGAAGTTTTATGATTGGCTGGATATGAATTTGGGGTTTGTGGGAAGTGCAACACATCTCACTTGAAAATTAGGCTTGGCCAAACCTTGCATGTGGTTTTGGGTTGTGATGCACTTTAAAGGGAACCCATCATGAAATCCATGATGGCCGCATCATAGGAAATAGGGTTCCATGAATTTTATTTGATGTCATGATATTTTTGGTTGGAATCTAGTGCTTGGTTGGAAACTCGATGAATGCTGATTAATGTATTGATCAAATGAGAAGGATTGCAGGGTTTTAGGCTCGTTGATTGCTATATGACATGTTTTGGGTTGGCCTACTGCTATATGGTAGCAATTGGGTTAGCTAATTAATGTTTATTGGAGTTTGATATAGCTGGTGTCATTCATTATGCAGTGATGCAAAGAGGAAAATAGAAAGAGAGACAAATATTGAGAATGCAGAAAAACTGCTTTGGGGAGTCGATGAATCCTCGCTTTTATAATTCCTAACTGCCTTAATCAAGGCCCAATCAGTGTAATTACAATCTATACATAGCTATAGTATCATACAAAGTGGGAAAGAAAAGGTGTACACAATTATATCATTTAACCGTGTAAATCCTATCATAATAATTGGTCAAGGCCCAGTTAATGTACATGGGCCACTATTTTACATGGACCAATGTTAAAAGCTGGTAGTGGTTTTGGGTTCAAAACCCACAGCTGATTGTAGATATGGGATTTCAAACCCCTAACTGAAGGAAATCTGGGACTTTTGATGCTAGCTGAATACCATACATGGGGATTAGGGTTGGGCCTTGCCCTACGAGTGTTTTGCAGGTTGGGCGACTACATGGACCTATAATGCTGCTGATTGTTAATGATTCTACAGAATGTTTAAATAACTGATTGTTTTAACTATGCAACCAACTCAATGATTTGAGCTTGGATGATCATGTTTTATGAGTTTTCATTATTGGCTGATGTATTCATATTAAAATAGCAATTTCAGTAAAACTGAACTCTAAGAGATGGTAACGTGGTGATGGCCCAAATACCAACATGTAATTCAGATTGGCCAAAACCCAATCCGAGTTAAGAAATGGCTGGTCAAATCTGATAGGAATTACATCCAGCAGTCTTATGAACTTGGCTGGCTGGTTTTGAAGGAGCATTACATGTTTTGGTCTGTGATGTGATATATGCATATGGTGTATCAACTCTGTTCTTCTATGTTACTATTGCAACCTATTAGAGACTGATTATGTAATTGCCCTTACCTTACCACATGCCAATAATAAATCAGTGCGGGGCATAATAAATCCGGACTTGTTTTTAGGGGCTGATTGCAAATTACCTCATTGTGAGTGCTGAGAATGTCAAGGAATTGATTATATATCTGAATTATGGTATGTCATCTCTATGAGAGACACCTTTGTAAAATTGAATATACTGTTAGCACAGTACACTTATGACACCCATGTACCAGCGCCAAAAGGTATGACTTATAAGACATTATCTCAATTTCAGGTCAGGCCATAATATCTGACTTCCAGGTTAGTTGTTTTCTCTGATCCTTAGGTCAGTTTTATGTTTCGCTGACTCATGCGTCAGTTATATGGTTTTTGTAATATCCCTACCAGGACTCTTGGTAAAATTGTAATTAGACTAACTTAAGGTTATTAGAAAACTAAGAATTTTGAACAAGACTCTCTCTTAAAGTGAACGGGACTCTCTCATACGGAGGAAAATAGACTCCTAGAAGGACTTCCCTCCCTGCACTAATATAAAATAGAGAAGAGGCTAGTCTTGTCCTCCACACATCAACGTAAAAGAGAGAGAGAGGGAGAGGGAGAAAAAGAGACTGATATCAATTACAAAAATTGTAGAAGAAGAAGATCGCAAAAAGGAAGAGGAAGATCAATAGTGGGACGCATAGTGGATGTCTGACAAAAGACCGATCACTGCTCGAGCTACATACGTCTATACCAGGTGAATAGAACCTAAGTTGAATGTTGATGTATCTGAATTTAGTAGAAAATTAGAACTATTTGATCCTCCGATGAATTGTTGCTATTATATACTCGTGCTACAGTGATCGTTGCATATTGTATCGGCCAGATTTGATTTTGAGCCCAAACGATCCATCCAATGATGAATCAGATCTGATAACCTGAAGCAGAATTAGTGTTCAACCCTAATGACCCTATACAAGTTTGAAAACTATCTCAAATACACCATCGATAATGGAAGAAAAAGACTTCTCCTTACTGTGACAATATTACAAGAGGGCAAAAAGTCATTGAAACTTACCTTCTAGATGGAGAAACTGGAGTAAACGGCTGCCTTGGTCTTGCTTTAATCTCCAATTAAGGCCTCATTTCCATAGAAACCAGATTCTAATGAAACTCAGGCCAGGATCTGAGATTGTCACAGTCGGCACTCGTCAAAACAGCCTGGACATAATTGAGTTAGAAACCCTTGTGGACCACCCAATCGGCAATCAGGTCCACACATCTGCTAGTGGACCCTAGGGCGGCCCCACTGGTGGTAGACCTATGTGATTTGGACCGTTGGGACCCACCTCGTAATTTCCCAAATCAAGCCTGGCGTAAGGGATTCTCTGATGAAAGAAACCTCCAAATTCTGTCGACCTGCCTCTAATCTTATAAACTTATAAAATTTACAAAGTGGCCCCTGAAGTCTTAGATATATTTGTAAGAACCATTAAGACCTTATGATATATATATATATATATTTATATATATATAACATGTTATATTATGAATTTAGCATTATCTACATACCTAACTAGTGGAATAAATATCCAGGTGATCTCATGGGCCAGAAGTGAGCCTTTTCTTACCAACTATTAGCTTCAATCCTTTTTCAATTGAAGTAACCACATACATTATGTAGCCTTGAATATGGTGTAAATTAATATGGCATTTTTATTAAGTATTCAAATATAATGGATTATGATCCCATATGAATTTATTAATTATGTTTTGACTTCTATGGTTGATTCTACGATGAATAATTAGTTCCTTAATAAGATATGGGCAATGCCACAGCCTGGTACCAACTCCGACTCGGAGTGGGGCGAAGACTAACCGGTGTTATGTGGTACTGGCCATAGAAAGAATAAGATAATATAACCAATTATTTTGTTCATGATGTTTGAGACAAAATAACACAAACCGCTAGCACTGAGTATAGAAATTCTCTCGTGGATGTCGATCGAGGAAAGTAGATTCAATAATCATGGTGGTAAGACAGACCATGTTGTTGACAGAAATGTAGATGCTCCAGTGTGGGAGTATCGGAACAGGCTCAACAACCAGGGTGGATGACAAACCAAGTTGTTGACAAAAACGTAGATGCACCCATATGGAGTATCGGAATCATTTGATGCTTGCAGTGGAAAAATATACTCAGAAAAGAAATGATTATGATATCGTGTTTAATTGTATCATCGGATGTATAAATGTTCATCTGATTGTTTGCATGTATTATACCTTGACACTTAATTATTCTACTGACCAGTGTTACTGACTAGTGGTTTGCCCCACTCCAGGTAATGCAGTCGTGGAGGTTGCGGGGAATAACGGAGATCAGCCAATAGATTTTGTCATGCGTGGCTGATCCAGAGCGCGAAAAGCAAAAGAATAGATTCATAGTTGGGATTAGCCCAACACTTAGATATTTTCTCTTCTGCAAATAGAGATTTGTTTTTTTTTTTTCCTCAGTAGTTTTATCAAGACTCCTACTATACCTAATGATTTAAATACAATGGAATTTGAATACTTTAGACCTTAATGCTCATGGGAATTTGATTTATGTGGTGTTATTATAAAAATTTGAGAACGTCGTAAGAATTTGAAGAGCTCTAGATTTTTGGATTGTTACAGTTTTGCTAACTATAGGTCAGCCTTTTATGTAAAATGAGGCATCCTAATGCAGGACAAACCCATAGTCCCCAATGGGTCAACCCGTCTTTGAGCCAGCCCACCTATCTTTTAGTCTATTTAGGATTTTTTATTTGGTTACTTGTGTTTTAAGTTATTTTAATAAGATGTTTTAATCATGGCCGTCAACGTGATTGGATGGTCAAGATTAGTCCTAGGGTTAGTCTTTTATTTATTTAACCATTGTAAAGCCTCTTTGGCTAATAGATAGCAATTGATGATTAATGAAAAGTTTTGAGATCTTTTCCAAATTTCTTCGAGTTATCCTCGAAATCCGTAATACCTCTTATATTGGAGTTTGGTTAGAGCTTAATTTCTCGAAAGTCAGCGGAACAGAGTTTGGTGAGAGCCCAGTTTTCCCCTCTATCTTCGTCATCCACCTTGCCCACCCGGGGTCTCCATTCCATTCCGCATTACATCCATAAAATAAACGTGTTAAGCTCATGTGATATGGCGGTTGGTTGTCCTAAAGTAAGAGTTAGTAACCTTAACCAGAATTAAACTATAATTCCATTATTTCTATTCACTTTTTGAAGTATTCTTTGTTTACCATGTTGATGCACACACACACAGAGACTTAGAATTCTATGCACTCAATAATTCTGATATGTGGATTTTGCCCCAATCCCAGGTAACCAGAACGTAGAGTTATAAGAGGGTCGTGATGATGAAGCTATAGGGTTTGATATCTGCGGCCAGTTTTATTAGAGCATTAGTTTTAAATTCTTTAGTTTGTTTTATGTCAAACATTAAAGATTTCCAGTTGGTATTCTATGGTTCCAATAGATTGATTTATTGATACCTGGATTCAGACTTATACTTAATGGAAAGACTATTAAGGTAAATTACCAATTTATTATGAAGTTATTGATTTGACACATATATCTGAAACTAATGCTGATTGCTCATGACAGAGAATTCAAGCACCCCAGATTTCGGGTCATCACAAACATCAAATTACATATTAGTAAAATTTGAGTCTTTTAAGTAATTCTAACAATGACTACACTAAGAAATGGGATAAGTGATAAGTCCATAAAATTGCAGTTAAGAAATGAGATAAGTGGAAAGTCCATAAAATTGCAATTTATTTTCATTATTTCATGTAGAATTATGAACTTATTTAGGATAAAATCATTGAATTTCATAAAATCATGCATCATACTATTCAAAGTTGATTGTATGTAAAAATTTATTTAAATTCATAAAATTGCATGGTTTTATCAAAATTAGTCCTTTGGATTATCCTATTATCCTTGTGAGTATATTTTAGTTCACAAGTAAACTCACGTAATTTCTTTACACCATTGTGTAGTACACAAAACTCAGAGCAACGTGGTAATATTCACTTGAGTGCATACGTGGTGAATTGGGTACCATGAATAGCATGATAGTTTTCTACATGAGAATTATCCTTTTTCAATTTATTTTATTCTTTTTGCATGAAATCAAGAGAATTCGAGCCTGCACAAAGAGAAAATTCAAGAGGAAGCTAGAGTACATATCCAAGAAAGAAAAGGAAGAAAAAGGCTGTGGGACACACCCCCTTGGTCATGAATCCCAAAGCATGTACGGTTTGGGTGGGCCCACCCATATTTGCTGCAACAGTTCTTCCCTTGTTTTTAGGGAATTTGAAATTCAAATTCAACGAAGAGTCCAAGAAATAAAGAGAGTCTGGAAGACTTGGAGATCAAGAAATGCAATCAAGGAAAGACTAAAGAGACAAAGAGAAAATTGCAAAAGGAAAGTCCAGCCATATGTTGGATGTCCAAAGGGGATCCCACGCCACTCTTGCAAGCCCCTTGTGGGGCCCACTCATATTTGAAAATTTCCAAATCCATCTCCTATGAAGATAATTCAATTAAAGGTGGGGCCCAAGTCCCCCAAGTTACTGATTTTTGAAGAAGCAAAGGCGTGGGACCAATTTGGAAAGTCTTGCACAACAAGAAGCCATGTAGGAAAACTTTCTAATTCCCTCCTCCTTTCTCTCCCCTACTTTCCTAATTTCTCTCAAACTTGGAACCCAAGCAAGCAAACTTTCCTAACTCATCTCCAACTTGGAAACCAAGTCGTTGCTAACCATAAAAGAACCATGGGAGAGGAGAAGAGAAGGGGGGGGGAGGGGGGTGGGGGTGTGGTTGCTGTCCAGCCCTATTGCACAACAATGACCACCATGATCTCCATGGAGGGCCCCTTGGCCATCCCACCACCTTGGATCCATCCACCAACACTCCCATCATCTTCCCAACACCTTCTAGTCCTCTCTTGTGGATTCTTCTTCAAGTTTCACGAAGGCCATTTGTCATACCCAAGGTCTTAACAAACCTTTCAGTGTAATTAGATTCATAATTAAGGAATTTTAGACCTACCTTTGAGCCCTAATTTAGATGATTGAGATTAGTGGGTCTTATGTTTAATTAGATTTAAATCTCTTGAGGAAATATCCTAGTAAGATATGACAGTCAAGAGATGAAAAGGATTCCAGCATTGTTCGACACATCCTTCCAAAAGAAAAAGGGACTTTGGAAGGAAATCTGGCTGTAAAGGACTCATGAAGGAAAGGAGTCTTGTACGTGACCTCTACTAAGAATGGAGAGGGATGGGCTATATATATATATATAGGGAGTCTCTTATTCACCTCACCTTACTTTTCTAAAACCGTAAGGAAGAATCAGAGAGAGGGGAGCATAAGAGAAAAAGAAGAAGGAGAAAGAGGAAGAAAGAGAAAGAGGAGGTGATCAGCCATATAGCAGTTGACGAATGTCCTCTCGGCCACATATTGTGAACGTCTACAAAAGGTGAGTGGATTTCCTACAACTTTAAAATTTGTTTAAGGGGTTACGATGATTGATAGCCAAATTAATAATAGATCTGATTAGAGTACCAGAAGTTGTATTACTTACCCCAGTAGATGTCGATGTTGTAAACTGAACCATGAAGTTTTGTGTCTAGAATGGATGATTAACTGTGATCGAATTTGTCAACTGATTTGAGCCACCTCCAAGAGGTCTATTAGGATGATAGATCAATTCTTCTCTGATAAGAGAGGAGTAAACAGCAACTGACGACCCTATATGATGGGAGTTGGGAACCCAATCTATGTCCTGACTGGTTTATGCTATTTGAAATCTTCAAAATAATGACAGAAAATGATAATGAAGCCTTTCCAACACCGATTGTTCCTTGTAAAATAGAAATCCAGGGCTGAATCCCAGATTTTTCCAGAACAGGGCGACTGGGACTTGTTTTGCCATCAGGAGTTGTGGGCCCAGGTGGGCCATCTGATGGATGATTCACTCCATGGATCTGAACCTAGATCCATGGGCGACCATAGCCACAATGGACTCTAGAGGAAGGGACCACAGATGTCCCTCCATCTAATGCCTTGTGCAAGCAGAGGCGTGAGGCAGACGACTACAAGAAAAAGGGGTCTGTTGACGATGAGCTATTGTGATATATATTAAGTTGGGAAATTATGAAAAGGCCCCACTTTATCATTGAAATTACATGAGAACCCTACTACAATTTATTAATTTATTTATAAGGGGTAAATTCTGCTTTTAAGGGTACTTAACGATACAGAAAACTGCATTCTTGGATAAATTAGGCTATACCTCATGAAATTTATGGAATATAATGAAAACAGATGGCAGCTATATATATCTATATTTATCTATATTGATAAACATCATCATCATCATCATCATCATCATCATCATCAAAGCCTTATCCCAACCATGGTGGGGTCGGCTACATGAATTCTATTTCTCCATTCCGTTCTATTTTGAGCTAAATCTTTCGATAAGTGCAACTTCTTCAAATCTGAATTAATGACTTCCATCCATGTTTTCTTCGGCCTACCCCTACCTCTTGATGGACCCTCCACCTGTATATCCAAACTTTTTCTCACCGGTGCCATTACTGGCCTACGCTCACCATGCCCAAATCATCTTAAACGAGTTTCTCTAATCTTATCTCCTATTGGTGCTACCCCTAAATGTTCTTGAAAACGCTCATTTCTAATTTTATCTTTCCTAGTTTTACCACACATCCACCTAAGCATTTTCATTTCCGCTATATCCATCTTATGAATATGTGTCTTCTTAATTGGCCAACATTCTGCTCCATATGTCATAGCTGGTCTAACCACAGTCCTGTAAAATTTTTCCTTCAATTTTGTTGGCATTTGTCTATCACAAAGTACTCCCGAAGCTAGTCTCCACTTCAACCATCCAACTCTTATCCTATACTCCACATCTTCGTCAATCTCCCCATCCTCACTAATCATCGAGCCTAGGTACCAAAAAGAATCTTTACGTGGTATCTCATGGATTTCAATTTTGACAATGGTTTCAACACTTTGTATATGTCCACTGAAATTGCAATCCATATATTCTGTCTTTGTACGACTTATTTTAAAGACTCTAGATTCTAATGCCCTTCGTCATCTCTCAAGCTTTGCATTTATACCCTCTCTTGATTCATCCACCAATACTATATCATCTGCGAACAACATACACCATGGTACTTCTTCCTGAATATGCATAGTTAACTCATCCATAATTAATGCAAAGAGATAAGGGCTTAAGGATGATCCCTGATGTAAGCCTATAGTCACGGGAAATTCACCCGTTTCTCCACATGTGGTTTTCACATTTGTTATTGCACCTTCGTACATATCCTTTAAAATTTCAATGTATCCTCTTGGGACATTCTTTTTCTTTAAGACCCACCAAATTAAATTCCTCGGTACCCTATCATAGGCTTTTTCCAAATCGATAAAGACCATATGTAGATTTTTCCTCTTTGCTCGGTATTTTTCCATTAATTGCCTAAGTGAAAAGATAGCTTCCATAGTTGATCTCCCTGGCATAAAACCAAATTGATTTTCCGAAATCTTAGTTTTTTTTCTTAGTCTTTGCTCTATTATTCTCTCCCATAACTTCATAATGTGACTCATAAGTTTAATCCCTCGATAGTTGGTATAATTTTGTATATCTCCTTTATTCTTCTATATAGGTACTACAATGCTTCTTCTCCATTCATCCGGCATTTTCTTTGTCACAAGTATCTTATTGAATAGTCTACATAAGCAACTTACTCCAACCTCTCCTAAGCATTTCCATACCTCTATCGGAATACCATCTAGGCCTGTTGCCTTTCTTGTCTTCATTCACTTCAATGCTTCCTTCACTTCCACCCCTCTAATTCTACGAAGAAAAATATACTCCTGTAATAAAGTATCCTCTTCCACTCTTGTATCGCCCAAATATTCTTCATTTAAAAGTTTACTAAAATATTCTTTCCACCTTTCTATAATATCGTTGTCCTTCACCAAAATATTTTCCTCATTGTCCTTGATACATTTGACATGATCTAAGTCCCTACTTTTCTTTTCTCTTATTCTTGCAAGCTTAAAAAGTACCCGGGCTTGGGACCGGCAGCAAAACTAGTGGAGTTTATCTATATTGATAAACAAAGGGTAATAATTGTATGGTCTCAATATATGAGGCACGGGTATGTAGTAAATATTAGACAGGAAAGCATTTTGATTTATGAATTCTATTGTGCTTGATTTTAGTGGGAATGACGATGCTCTAAACTACTAGCACGGTATGAATTGGTTATTGTTGTGAGATTGATGAACCACTGGGTTCGGTTTGAAATTGTTTATACTGTTTGGTAATGTGAATGATAGGACATTGAGGTCCAGAAGTAGTGGGTCCTATGGGACGCCAGATAAAGAGATGTGTGAGTAACATCTCAAAAGGGGGATATGTCAAGATGTACAACGATGTGTATAGTGTAACGACCCAAGAATCTGGAGCTCTTCAGATTCTTAAGCCACACTCAAATTTTTATGACACCACATAAATCAAATTCTCATGAGCATCATGGTCATAAACAATCAAATTTCATTGTATTTCAACTATTATGTAGTTATTAGGAGTCTTGATAACACTACTGAATAAGACAATCTCTGTTTGTAGAAAAGAAAAATATCCAAGTCTTGGGCTAATCCCAACTACAAATTTATTGTTTGTTTTTCGCGCTCTGGATCAGCCACGCATGCCAAAATCCACCGGCTGATCTTCGTCACTCTCCGCAACCTCCACGACCACATTACCTGAAGTGGGGGCGAACCACTGGTCAGTAACACTGGTGAGTAGAATAGGAAAATACTAAGATATGGCATATTGTCAATCATTCAGAGAATATTTATATATATTCAATGACAGTATTGCAATAACATCTTAATCAATTTCTTTCTTGAATAATTGCCCACTGCAGCATCAAATGGTTCCGATACCCCATACGGGTGTATCTACATTTCTGTCAACAACATGGCTTGTCATCCACCATGAATGTTGAGCCTGTTCCGATACTCCCACACCAGAGTATCTACATTTCTATCAGCAACATGGTCTATCTTACTACCATGATTGTTGGACCTACTTCCCTCGACCAACATCCACAAGAGAAGTTTTATACCCAGTGCTGGCAGTTGGTATTACTCTTATTTCAAACATGAATGACAAGTTCAATCAATAAATTTATTATAGACCCATCTCCACTCTAATTGATTGCATCATCGTATTTCTTTCTTTGGCCAACACCACATACACTGGTTAATCCTTTCCCCACTCCGAGTCGGAGTTGGTACCAGGCTGTTACATTACCCATATCTTGTTGAGGTAATCAATTATTTAGCATACAGTTATCCATAAGAATCAAGATACAATTAATAAATCTAAGTGAAAATATCACACTGAAGGAACTAGTTGTTGTAAAATTTACTATGGACAATCAAGTCATAAAGAATAGTTAATTGTTATGAAAGGGCCCACACAACATTCAAATAATTGAACTCATGCTAGTTTAGGCAGTAGATAATATTGGATTTGTAACTAATCATGCCATAAATTTATCATAAGGCTTAGCAGGGTTTTTAGGATATAATGAAAACAGTAGGGGCAAATTCGTAAATTCCAGAGGTCTATAAAATATCTCTCCAAATCGTCGATTGCACATATACACGCCTGTGTATTCTTCAGTTGTTTCGTTCGTCAGAGAAGAACAACGCTTGGCTCGACTTGCGGCAGTTGCAGGGTGGGGCCCAACGGTCCGATGCCCATGGGACCTACACCATAGTGATCGCCCAAGGGTCCACTCCAAGATGTGTGGACCTGATCCTTGATCAGGTGGCCCCATGTGGCCCACCACTCCAGTCGGCCAAACGAGTCTGTGACGGCTTAGGAACTCAAAAATTCCAATTCTGATCTGGATTTGCAAGTTAATCCATCATCTTCTTTGCCGAAATCAAAGTGTCAGAGGTATGTAAATCACAAGATCTTTATCTGCCACATTCCCATCTAAGAATAGGTTTATTTGAAAGAAGTTTCTATCATTACACAATCGACAGCGTTGGTGTAATAACCCAACCTGTCTTGGTGGGCCAGCCTTATAGGGTGGGCTATGTTGGTTTGGCCTAGCTAAAAATCAGAATAAGAGCCATGGATTAGGATTCTTTAAAAATTCAAAATAGGAAAGAACAAGGAGTCCAGAACCCACCTTTCTCTAGGAACTCTACTACCTAAAGACTTCCTTGTAAGTTTCAAATAGGACTCTCTCTTAAGAAGGAAAGTAGACCCTCAGAAGGACTCCCCTCCCTGTACTAATATAAATATAGATAAGAGGCAAGTCGTGGCCTACATACACCAACGAGAGAGAGAGAGAGAGAGAGAGAGAGAGAAAAGGGAGACTGAACCTGATTTCAGATCTGCAGAAGAAGAGGAAGATCGACAGCGAGATGACAATGGATGCCTGACGAAAGACCGACTACTGCCCAATCAACGTACGTCTATACCAGGTGAGTAGAATTTCAAAACTTGATGATGTATGGCCTATTTCTCTGCCACAGTCCATGTAAGAGTGGCTGCCGACATTAAACAATGGAAGATACCATCCAGCAACCAAAAGGTCAATAGAACTTGTCAAATTGGGTTGCTGTGATTGTCAATCTAATATACATGGGTCCAGATCAAAGAAATTTTGGTTACTATGATGATCGGAACCAAATTTAGAAATCCCTGTATACTGGTCGTCAATACCCAATTTGGTAGAATTGGGTTGTGGGTCCCCATGGCCCACCTGATGAGAGATCAAGACCCCACATCTGGAGTAGAACCGTTGGGCGACCACAGCTGTAGTGGTCCCATGTGGATTGGACCACTGAGGGTCCACCATCCTAGCACTGTTCACAGCCCTGACGAGAGGAAGTCTCTGACGGAAGTAGCATTCAACGTTTTGGGTTTCTGATGATATCGATATCGTTGGAAACTTGGTAAATTGAACACTCTGGGATTGATATACCTCTTAACAATGTGATAGGAAGGAGGAATGCTAGATTTACAGAGAAATCCAATCTTATTGGAATCTTTAGAAAATCAGGTCGTCAAAACCCCTTTGGGTTGACAGTGGTTGTGTAATCACATGGGACACCTGATCACAGATCAGGTCCACACATCTATCAGTGGACCTCTGGGCAACCACCTTGATACAGGTCCCATGCGATTTGGACCGTTGGGCCCCACCATCCAGAGGTTTCAAACTACCCAAGCGGAAACAGTAGCCTAACGATAGCTGGGTTTTGTGAATTTTGTCGAGTGGCACAAAACGTAAATTTAAGACTCTAGAAATTACAGAATAGTCCCTGATCAATGTATATTTCTATTAACAGTCCTTGTTACTAATATTTTGTAGGGACAAGTAAGAACAATAACTAGGGACAAGTTACTAGAGAAAAATCAAATATGATACTCAGTGTAACAATCGCTAAAACTTTATCACCACCTCTGAATTAGAGATAGAAGTGATGAAAACTGATATGGAATGTTTATTGAATATTCAACTATACTGGAAGATATTCTAATATGAGTTTGTTAAATTTAAAAATTTATTCATGTAATTAAATTATGGTAAGCTATTTAATTTCTCAATAAGACATGGGCAATGCCACAGCCTGATACCAACTCCGACTCGGAGTGGGGCGAGGATTAACCAGTGTTATGTGGTACTGGCCAAAGAAAAGAATAAAATGATGAAGCCAATTATGGTAGAGATGAATCTATACTAAAGTTATTGAAATGAATTTACCATTGATGATCGAAATAAGCGTAATACCAACTGCTGGCACTGAAAATAGAACTTCCCTCGTGGATGTTGGTCGAAGGGAAGAGGTTCAGCAATCATGGTAGCATGATAAGCCATGTTGTTGATAGAAATGTAGATACTCCGATTGGGAGTGTCGGAACAGGTTCAACATTCATGGTGGATGACAAGCCATGTTGTTGACAGAAATGTAGATACACCATATGGGGTATCGGAACTATTTGATGCCACAGTGGGGAACTACTCAAGAAAGAATTGATTAGAATGTTGTTGTAATTATATCATTGAATATATATGTTTTCTTAATGATTGAAATATGCGTTATCTTAATGTTCTTATTCTACTCACCAGTTTTACTGATTAGTGGTTCGCCCCACTTCAGGTAATGCAGTCATAGAGATTTCAGGGAGTGACGGGGATCAGCCGGTGGATTTTGGCATGCATGGTTGATCCAGAGTGCGGAAAAACAAAGAATATATTTGTAGTTGGGATTAGCCCAAGACTTAGATTTTCTTTTCTACAAACAGAGATTGTCATATTCAGTAGTGCTATCAAGATTCCTAATAACTACATAATAGTTGAAATACAATGAAATTTGATTGTTTATGACCTTGATGCTCATAAGAATTTGATGTATGTGATGTTGTTATAATAATCTGAATACGGCTTAAGAATCTGAAGAGCTCCAAATTCTTGGGTCGTTACAATTGGGTAATTCCTTAAATCTTCACTCAAGGTTCAAATTCGTTGATTTTTATCCCAAACAGGGCCAAAAGGGGGTCAACTACCAGTTGCACTCCTTCCCATCAGATCCGATCATCAATTTGATGATTGATTTTGGGTTTAAAACTAAATCGGGCCATTACCATGTGCTGACAATCACTATAGCACTGGAATAAAATATGCACAGTTCGTCAGAGGATCAAGTAGGTTCTACTCACCTGGTATAGTAGTGTATTGCTCCGGCGGTGATCGGCTTCGCGTCAGACTTCCACCGCTGTCCCGCTGTGATCTTCCTCTGCTCCTAACAATTTCACAGCCAAATCAGTCTTCTCTCTCTCTCTCTCTCTCTCTCTCTCTCTCTCTCTCTCTCTTTTTAATTTCTGGCGTTGCTGTGCATGCGATCAGGGAAGCCTCCTATCTAATATATATAGTGTTTTGGGGGAAAAGTCCTGTTTAGAAACTACAGGGTAATCTTATTAGAACATAATCTGAAAGGGGAAAGTCTGTTGGGACTCCTTGTTCTCCTAATAATCCTCTTTTAGCCTACTATGGGCTTACCAAAAGTCCTAATTCCATGACTTACATACATTCCGATCAAATTAGGACTCCCTGTCAGGCTCCAACATGTTTTGGACTATCCTGGCCCACCTGGTAAAGGGTTGGCCTACAAAAGTAGGTTAGGTTATTACATATAGCGTGCAAGGATGTAGTTCAGAGATATGTCATGGAGTGAGATTCACTCGTTGATTGAATTATTTATTGTTTATTACTATTCTATTTCCTAATGGTATCATTATGTTAATAGTGCTTGTATGTATGATAGGAATTCATTCACCAGTTCCACTGATGTTGGTTGCCCCCTTTCAGGTAACAGAGTTGTGGGTGGACCCGAGTTTTGCGAAGATCAGCCCGTAGTGCTTGGCATACGTGGCTGAGAAGAGCAATTACATCCAAAATTTAGTAGTTTTAGAGAGATAATTAGTATTGGACATTTAATTACTATTTGATGGATTTTATTTTGGAGTTTTAGACATTGAAAACTCTATTGGTTGATTTATATGAAAGGATTTATGTTAATAGATGATGCTCATGCCTTATGTGCTTATTTGATTGATGTGTATGAATTATATGCCAATGTGTTATCACTCAAATTCCGACAGGGCCCCGCAATTTGAGTCGTGACACCATTGCTGCTGAAATTCAAGAGATGTTAAAGACGAACACCATGAAGGCTAGCTTATTTTTTGAGGGGGAAAGGGTGATGTTTGCTATTCTCTTATTAGTCTTGTGTGTAATTAGAACCAAATCAGAATTTATTTAGCAATTGTAAAGTAAAAGAACGGTGTGATAGATGATTAATTCTATAAATTTCTTTGATTTCTTATTTTCTCCATATATATGACATGCCTAGAATCAATGTAGGATTTGTGCAAAAAGATCTATGGCGTGTTGAATGATTGAATAACCATTCTAGAAGTTATCTCACATAAACTGACAATCTACTGAAAAAGAGGTTTGAAACTACCCACACGTCCAATCAATAGGAAGAACATTGATCCCTGGACCTTGGAAATTTCTTTATCATTGTTATTTTCAGTATTTTTCAGTTCTGAATTTTTTTTTAAATCTTTCTGAAATTGGTTTTTCTACTTTGTTATTCTTTGGTTGCAGTAATTTTTCTAGTTTAGGAATTTCTAGTTCTACGGTTTTTCAAATAGGATTTTTTTAGTTGAAAATAATTATGTCATTAATTTTCAGATTATTCATTGCTGGTTGTATCGCTTCTATTTAGGTAGAAAGTAGATTTTAAATAGGTTTAGGTCAAGTGTGAAGCTACTACCATTCCTGCGGATCGACCTCGGACTCACCGACTTATTACTACATTGTGACTACCCTACACTTGGAGGCAACAATCAGTTAGCACAGCCAAGACCTAGAATCAAAACCACAATCAGAGCCAAAGTTAAACCAATAACAAGAAAATATGCATAAAAAAAAAATTTTCCAACACTCACAATTGAAACCATTGAATTCACGAAGTTCAACCATATTAATAATTGCATGCTATTTTCTGCCAAATTATATTGTATCATTGATAGTCTATCAAATATGGTTAGTGGTCACACAATTGACTATGGGAGAGAGTTAGGGAGCAACTACTAAGACAAAGACCAAGATATCTAAAACTCAATTTGGTTTCATGCTAGGGAGGTTTAAGTATAGAAGCTACCTACTCACTTAGACAATCAAATAACAAATATTGGGAGAAAAGGAAAAGTCTTCCTGTGGTCTTCATCTATTTAAAGAAAGCATACGACAAGGTACCTAGAGATTTGATTTTCTGGGTTTAGATAAACTGAGTGTCCCAATAGAAGCGGGGGTTTTGCCTAGTCTAAAAGCTTTTTGGGCATACTCACTGTCTTCCCAAGGCAACTTGATTATAGAAAGTTATTATTCTAATCCTATTTTGTGGGTGATTTACTCGGACAAGTGATGTTTGAAATTTGTGGGTGACTTACTTGGACAAGGGACGTTTGAAATTTTAGTTCCTTTTTTAATGAGATTAAAGCTTCACCTTCATTACAAGTGAGCATACTCACTTTCTTTCCAAGGCAACTTAATCATAGAAAGTGATTCTTCTAATGCTATTTTGGGGGTGACTTATTAGGACAAGGGACATTCAAAATTTTAACTCCACTTTAACGAGATTAAAGCTTTGTCTTCATTACAGGTGGTTTTTATCGTATGGGTTGCAACAAACGGCATGGCAGACTCCCTTGTTAAACAACAGGCCTTTAGGAATGTTTCGTTGTTGGCTCATTTGTCACGCCCCACCCCACACGCATGCATGATATTGCCAAAGCTCATTCTATGTAGTTCTTGTTCTTGTTGTGTGATGGGTACTGGGTACAGCCTCTTCTACCCATGCTCTGGCTCTTTTGTATTTCTCTTCTTTTATTGTTGGTTCTTTGAATGAAAGTTATCATCACCTATCAGAAAAATAAAAAAACACGACAGAGTTGCAAATAAAATGTTTGAAGACAGAAGGTCACTTGCAGCATACCCCCCACTTGCAGCAAACACGCCCGCCCCCCACCCCACAACAAAGAAAAGGGAAAATTAAAAGAAGAAAGAAAAAAGAAAATAAATAAATAAAACTCACCATAAGCAGGAGGATTTGCAATAATTGCCTGCGCTCTGAAAGGAGTGCCACTGTCCAGATCAGGTTCTGTGCATGCTGGTAGCAGTGAATGAATAATGGCTTTTAGCTGGTTCCTTTGTTCTGATATTTCTGCCGGCCCAGAAGGTAGGAAACCCTTATTTTTTGCCATATCTGTCATACAGTAACAGAAATATGACATGGAAAGACAATTAACTTTTCCGAAACTGACTAGTATATGCTGCCTTGATGAAACGGTCACACAATTTGACGACTCATAGATTCAGGCTAGCCCAAACATGACATTCCTACATAACCTTTATCGAAGAAAGTTTCCAAAGTGTTCATTTTG
This sequence comes from Sextonia rubra, assembly GCA_037013555.1. Lineage (NCBI taxonomy): Eukaryota > Viridiplantae > Streptophyta > Magnoliopsida > Laurales > Lauraceae > Sextonia > Sextonia rubra. Next base: position 23,711,850 of record JASUAD010000006.1, read on the forward strand.
TTTTTAAGAAACTCAACCCATTAAGCAATCTAACTCTTTTATGCTTCTTCTTCTAAAACTTTCTTGAAAAATCAACTTGAAAAACTCTTTTATCTGTTCTCTCCTGATGATTTTAGCCTTTACAAGAACTGGCAATATCATTTCCTTAATTTGGAAACAGTCTATAATTAGCCTCTAAAAGCACAATTTTCATGGCTTCCAAATGGATTTTTGTTTGAAAAGCTTAAGAAACATAAAAAAATGAAATATCTAGTAATGTGGAACACAACCTACGGAGTCATGGGCTTTTTTTTTTTTTTTCTAATTTTCAACTTCTTAATGATTTTTACCCAAGTTTGTGTTTTTTCAATAATAAAATAAAATAATTGCAACCAAAGCCTTAGATTTAGTTAGATTTGTTCTTGGTTATTCCTTTGCCCCAGATCTAGTTATATTGAACCTAGATTTAGACATTTAGGTTTTAGAAAAAATTGACTGAACTAAAATCAAATTTCAATTGTCCAATTGGTTCCATTGGGCCTGCCCACAGGGAATCAAATAATTAACGATAACGCTTAAACAATTTCAATTAGTTATACTCAAAATCCGATGCCAAGATAAATAATAATTTTTTTAATAGAATAATAAAGTTAATTATGAATTAATCAACTTCAATTGATTCCCAAAATTCAAAGAAATTCAATAAATCCCATGAAATAAAATTAAGACATAACTCAAAATTTTAAGTTATTCGATTCTCACTAGTGGGGTTAAGGATATTACAGATATAGAAGACCTGTCCATATGACAGAGGAAGCAATGGCATTGATAGTGGTTATGGCCGGGGAAGAAGGATGGTGGACAACAGCAAGCATAGTGGCCCTTCTACCAGCCACCTTCTCCGGAGATGAACAATGGGTAGGGTGGGTCAGGTTGGCCCAAGGGCAGGCCCAGGCTTTGGGTATTGGGAGCACTCACCCCTGCGGACCTCAAAAAAAGCACGAAAGGGCCTCTGGGATGGACGAGCCATGCCCCATCAAAAGTATGCCCCTGTCCCCTCAAACAGCAAAATTCTGAAGAAAATAACATTATGGCTGTCATCTGCACACCACCGCCCACTGGATTGGCCGAAACCCAAACCCGACCTAAATGGCACTTTACTTACTCCATACTCACCCACCCCGTGGCACGTACAAAATTGGTCAAGTTAAGTTCATGAATAATTTTTTCTCGTTTCATAATACAAAACTTCTTTATAGCATGGATTTTGATCTCACAACCTAAAGTTGTTCTCTATTGTTTATCACCACCTATGCTATTATAACCTTATGTGCAAAGCTCTACTAAGGTATTAAGTAGAGATACGACATTGATACAACAGGAACAAGAAATGGACGTGGCAAGGACACAGATTTTGCAAATAAAAAGTGAAATATCAGATATGAGAGACGACAAAATATGTTTCCCATCTTGAAGTACCCACGCATCATAGCTACTACATAATATATTATATGTTGTCTATTGCCACTTGGGCTGCTACAATCTTGTGTGAAAAGCTCTACAACATAATATGTAACACAAGTAAGCGAGGCAGGGTGGGTCAAACACACCAAAACCTAAACCCACCCCTAATAGGAGTGGTTCCCCATTTAAACCCAACCTATTGCCATCCCTCACCAAACCCAACTCTATTGTTTAGGAGGGTGAGGTGGGTGGTGAGAGAAAACAGGGGGATTGGATATGGTCTGACTTGGACTGTGCACCAACAGGATCAGCATTCTTATTATGAATTATGACAGCCCCAAGTTGTCTCAGTCTCAAGTCAAGTCATCTTCAAATACTTTGCACTACCCTACGCATATGGAAGAAGACTACAAAAGCTGGATCTTACTATGAACCTCATAGTAATAAAGATGTCAACAATATACAGCCAGGACAACGCCTAGATGGTATGAGCTCCAAGCTTCCACTGATCCAACTCAATTGCTCAACCACAAAAATTATTTTATGTTTCTTGCAAGTTTTTCTCAAGTAAAATCACTGTTGTAAGTTGAAACTTCTAACGGTGCACTTTTTAGAGTTATAAGTTACGATCCTAGTTGCATTCTACTCTTGATCTACAATTATTAAATAATATTGATTAAAGATATTGACTTGAATCATATATGATTTTAATAGTGATATTTCTAGAATGTTTAATGTGTGTGCATGTCACTCTATCATTAAATTTGAACTATGAACATTTTCTAACAAAATAGCGATATGGGATGTAATGACTTACAGAGACCAATATTTTGGTTTATCATGTGAATAATGGAAACCAAAAAAAAAGATGTTATCTAGGATTTTCCAATATTCTACATTGTTGGATATGTTTTCAAATTCTTTTGGTAATGAGAAAATACTCATGGTGTGACAGGCCACAAGGCCCACGACTGTTGCAAACCCCGACTTATCTTTTTTTGGGTCAACAGTGAAGATGGCCAAGACTGCAATTTTGAATCATGATACCAAGGCTAACAGTTGGATACGAATAAGGACAACAAGGTTGTTTCTTTTTCAGTCATTACAAAATTCCAGGACCCACACCTTAGTGGGGACAGCCGGGTAGCTTGTTTACAGTCATTTCATATTTCAAGACCTCCCTCAGTTGGAAATGCCTACCAATGCACCAGTCAAGTTGGCAGCCAGGTAGACTCCATAAGATTATAAGAAACAAAGCTTAAAACATATTTCAGCAATTTAAAGGCCAAACTATAAAAAGAGGTCATATGTAGCTGAGAGGACGGAGCACTACAGTTAACTATTGAGACCCAGACAGGAGCTAAACAAAATACTTTCAATAGTTGAGGCCACTTACATCCAGCCAAAATTCGCGGATCACCACCCAAAGGATAGAAGTCTACGCCAGAAGACTTGACAAAATTGCGGAAGTTGGCGTGAGTTGCTAATCGAACATGATGACCAAACTCCTGCAGGCAAACATGTTCAGATCTAATAACATAACAAGTAGAATATATACAGTGCAATATAACAGACTTGTATCCAGTATATCCAGCATAAACATAAATAACTTTTGAAATTTAGATTTCATGTAAGACAACTAAACAAATCATGAAAATAAGTTGTCTCTCTAGACTCAGATGTCGGACAAGGTGGAGAAAGTCTTAAATGCAAAATTTTTGTACAAAAAAATGCTCCTAAAGTACAAGCAAAAATGTTAAGATATCCAACTAGAATTGTCGAGTTGGATCATAATCAACCTTTTACAAAAATGTAATGACCATGCTGTGAACATTATCCATGGTACTACAAGTCAGACGTGACAAATCATGTATCAGCTATGAGCGGTATGCTATTATGATTATAACTCGGTATAGGTCCATATCACCAATGTCAGCCACAATGGACACTTCAACTAATACAATCAACTGTAAATCTGTAACAACTACAAAATTGGTTTTTTTTAAATATAAAAATAAAAATAAATTTGGGCTACATTTTGCTTTATAGGTATTGAATTATTAGGATTTGTGAAGAATGCCCCTATAATATAAATAAGGCTAAAACTAAAGTTAAAGGTCAGCATCCACAAGGAGCCATCAAATGATCCCTCATTTGATATGAAATAATAACCTAACCATCACCTTAGTAAACTGAATCCAAGGAAAGTGATGGTCCCATGTAAGGTTTAGATTTAGACACGTCACTCCTCACCTCTTTGACCTCTTTAATAAAAGCCCCTTTGCTATGAAGTCCTAGGAAATCAATAACAAGTAGGAAAACAAGCTCCGAGTGAAACATAGCACAAACGATCATTTATTTCTGACATTTTGAGAACTGTATGAAATCTGCCATCTCCTCTTAGAGGGAGGCCCTTGTATCTACATTAATAATCACAAGATACAATTATATGAATACCCTTATGAAAGGAATTAAAGAAAGAATGAATATAAGGATAAAATGAGAATGCTTAATTTACATGTAGTTATCTAGAGGGACTCAGATTTAAGATATCAGGTTCCTTAGGTACACCAAAATTGGTACTCTCTTCGCACTCCCCTTCAAATTGATGCAGATTATCACAAAGCATCAATTTGGATACTCAGAAATTATGATGATTGCGAGCCACGGCCTCATTAAACAGATCAGATGGGACACACAGAATTATAATTCTATCAGCTTCATTGTGTTCATGAATGAAACAACGTCAATATGTTTGGTCCGTTCATGAAATTCGTGATTTGCCACAGCTCTTTTATAGCATTGTTGTTGTCTGCGTAGATAGGAGTAGGTGCTGAGACAGGAATATTAAATTCTTAACCAACTATCGTAGCCAAATGATCTCCAGGCATGCAGGTTGCAGAGAACAAATTGATACTCAGCCTCTATAGAGGATTTGTAACGCTATCTTGTTTATTACATTTCCAAGAGAGCAATGAATTCCTGTGAAAGGCACACCAACTAGTCCTTGAGCAAAGAGTGTTACGACATCACGCCCAATCAGCATCAGCATATCATCTAGGAAAAGAATTCTCTACAGATTGGGCTTTGGGCCGTCCTCTTTACAATTGTAGTAATTAGGAATGACAAGGTGAAGATTAACAGCTTGAAATAACATCTACGAAAAGAATTTGATAGTAAAATTTAAAATTGCCTAAATATATCTTGAGAATTGAAGTTGCCAAATTGAACAAAGAAATAGTTATTTCTCGATCAAAATATACATTAGATTTGCTTGAAAGAAACAGTAATGTTCGGTGCAAAGCTAGCAGACCTGCCAATGGAACAAAATCAAGTGGAGAGTTATTATCTAATCCAAATATGTATAAGAGGCTTCTTCAAACACTAATCTCACTATACCTGTATACCACGGCCAGACATAACATACATTATAAGCATTTTAAAACAAATCATTTAACATATATTATAGGCATTTTAAATCAATTCCTGCCAACACCCCGAATGGATAAGACAACAAAATGCAGTTCATCAAATTTTAAAATATCTAAAGGGGTAGCCATGACAGGATATTCTTTTGTGGATGTCATGAACATTGTAAGGTAGAAAATTTTAAAAGGTGCTGACTAATCAAAGTTGGGTAAGAAGTCTACTACTGGATAATGTTTTCTAGTAGGTGGCAACCTAGCATCTTGGAGAAATAACAAGTTGCTACAAAAGCAAGTTCTAAAGCCCAATACCAAGCAATGGCTCATAGAACAAGTGAGTTGTTGTGCCTAGATTCTACTAAAAGAGTAGGATTTGCACAAGATGTCTTACAGTTTTACACTGTGATACATACTGCCACCAATCCAGTATATCAAGACCACACCACGCGCATTGAAGTAGATAGTCACTTCATTCAATTAAAAGTGATTAAAATTCAGTGCAGCTGGAACATACACATTTAAAGGATCAAGCGGCATATTTTCTTATAAAAGAGTTAAATAAAAGACAACTATCTGATGTTTACTCCAAGCAAGCATAGGTAACATTTATGCACCAGCTTGGAGGAGAGCTTAGAAGTATACAGTCTCTTTTATGTAATCTTTTGGTTTTAGGGATATTCCATAACTTCTAGGAACTATAGGAGGTTTTTGTTAATATTTAGAATGGCATTAAGATAAAAACATAGGCATGGTCATCCAGCCCTAGGGCTAAATATCAGAGCAAGTTTTCTTCTTACAAGTATTTCCTCCATCCTCTATTACTTCATCTGTCTTGTTTCTTTTAATTTTCCAAGATTTATATATAACAAAGGGATTTGATTTCTTCAAAGTTCATATCCACTGTTCTAAACAAATATTATGTATCACAAGCAGCATGCAATCACAGTACAAAGACTATTCAAACAATTACAGGGAATCTCATAGACAGTAAGAGCAAAAGATAAAGTGAATAAAATACAAAATGAGAATCAATACAACACCAACAGTGAAAAAGAAGCATATATAATTTAAGGTCAACATGCCTGGAGTCTCTTTGCAATGGCTAGAAACGGTTGAACATCTCCTCTTGTTCCAACTACAAGCATTGCAATTTTCAATCTCGGAACCGACTTAGTGAATTCAATAGTGGTGTCTTCAACAACATTTGGTGTCCCACCAATTGCATCAAGCTCCAACAGTTCTGATGTAACAGGTGTACTTCGAGCAACATCAACCTCCACAGTCCCATTGTTTTGGATTTTAACAAGGTTCTCGATTATCTTTTTCTGTCAAACATAATTTAGAGAAATTAGAGAAACAGAACATTGAAAAAAAACAACTAGGCATATGGTGGCTCTAGCTAAAAAGTTCAGATAATGCAAAACTTGCAAACTTCAAAAGTAACATCATCAGATCTGAACATCAGGGAAAATGAAAAATATAAATTAGCAAGCTTCTAGTGTTAAGAGGGTTAGTTGGTATAGTCTACAGACTAGGGTAATATTGACAGTAGCATAAAAACAAGATAAATTTTAAAAACTGGACACATCATCTCCAATACAGAAAGGTATACAGTTATACACAAGATAATATATTACATACATAGTCACATGTGTTTCGAGCTTCACATTACCTTTTCACGCTCTGGTAACCTATCTAATCTCAGATCATGCTTTGAAGTTTCCTTTTTCTCTGTCTTAGACCTAGGTAAACCAAGCTCAAGACTCTCAATTAGCAGATTGTCATAAGCATTTGAAATGGGTGCAGTTTTACAATGCTCCAAGCCTGCACAAAGAAGTACCAAACCATAGATCATCAAGTAAACATTTAAAGAAATCATTTATACGAGTATCAAATATCAAGGTGCTCAATACAAGTTGAATTCTAGAATTCATGTCAATAGTATCAAAGAACCCATCATGACATCAAAGACTAAACCAAAACAACTCCAAGAGAGCAAGAGATTTGAAGAATTTGTTGCATCAGTTAGTTCTCCCAGCCCCTCTTTTATAATGGAATCTCATATACACTAATAATAATGAGCATATTTACAGAAGTACATTGAAGTTTGACTAAGTGCTTGAATTTAAGAAAACGTGTGGTGCTTGAGAGACTACCAAATAAAGGTGATACATTTGAGATTATGGTACACCAAGGATCATATGTAATTAAGCATTAAGGTTCTTTAGTCTGACAATGGTCTAGAAATATCAAAAGACTTCCAATACCATCAATCTGATAGTGGAATTCAATCAAAGACATCGTGCATATACACCAGAGGAGAATGGAGAGCCAAACATAAGAAAGACATTTGCTACAAGTGACACGAGCCCAAGCCCTTCTAATTGAAATAAAAGTTTCATAGTTGTTTTGGTCAGATGGGGTATTGACACCAGCGACCAGCCTTCTTCTTAAGCTTAATGCCACATATGTGTTGGCAAGGAAAAACCTCAATCCAAGTTTTGTGTCCAAATGCTTCTTTATTTCTTGTTCCAGCTAAAGTTTTTACACACATCCTGAAGCATTAACCAGACAAACAAGACCCAAACGCAACAACGTATATATTGTTAGGGTATTCAATCTCCCAGAGGGAAATGAGCGCTGTCTTCCTAAAAAGTGGCATAGCATTTGTTACCCTGGACATAACAATTCATTAAAAGATATTACTTATTACTCACCAGAAAGGAAAAATCTTAAACATGAAGAGAGTAAGGGGGTAGCCTTTTCCTATTATTAAATATGTGCCCCCTCCATCCATTGAAACCATGAACTTAGATCCTCCTCAGCCAAAGTTGGATCCTCCTAAATTGGGTAATTCTTCTGATCATTATCTTTCAATAGCAGTTCGTAAAGCTAAAAGATCATGCGTTACACATCATCCAATTCAAATTTTGTTTCTCAACATTATTTGTCACCTACTTTTCGTGCTCCTTGTAATACCCAAGGGTGGAGATTCTGGCTGTGTTCTTAAATACTTAATTGTTGATTTTATGGTGAGTCTTATTGATAATTAGTTATTGTGGAGCAAGATATAGGAAAAGTATTTGAGTGAGGGGACCCATTCCATAGTAGTATAGATTAGTCTTCAAAAGAAGGAAAGAGAACTTTTATGGCATGACACCTACTTTCCTTAGGAGGTGAACTTTGGACGGAAAGGGAGTCTTACCTATGACCCTTATCAGGAAGTGGGGATCTATTATATATACATATAGGAGTCTCTTATCTGCTTCACGTTACTTCTTTCTAAATCATAGGGAAGAATCAAAGAGGGAGGAGCATAAGAGAAGAAGAAGAAGGAGAAGGAAAAGGTGACCAGCCGTATAGCAGTTGATGAATGTCCTCTCGGCCACATATTGTGAATGTCTACAAAAGGTGAGTGGATTTCCTACAACTTTACAATCGGTTTAAGGGGTTACGATGATTGAAAGCCAAGTTAATAATAGATCTGATTAGAGCACCAGAAGTTGTATTACTTACCCAGTAGATGTTGATGTTTGTAGACTGAATAATGAAGTTTATGTGTCTGGAATGGATGACTAACTGTGATCGACTTTGTCAATTGATTTTAGCCACCTCCTAGAGGTCTATTAGGATGATAGATCGATTCTTCTCTAATAAGAGAGGAGTAATCAGCAACTAACGACCCTATATGATGAGAGTTGAAAACCCAATCCATTTCCTGACTAGTTTGTGCTGTTTGTAATCTTCAAATCAATGACAGTGAATGATAATAAAGCCTTTTCAACACAGATTATTCCATGTAGAATAGAAATCCAGGGCTGAATCCCAGATTTTTCCGGAACAGGTCGACTAGGGCTTGTTTTGCCGTCAGGAGTTGTGGGCCTCGGTGGGCCATCTGATGGATGATCCATTCCAAGGATCCGAACCTAGATCCATGGGCGACCACAGCTACGTTGGACTCTAGAGGATGGGGCCATGGATGTCCTTCCATCTGATGTCTTGTGCAAGCAGGGGCGTGAGGTAGACGATGATAGAAAAAGGGTTCTGTTGTTGTCGATGAGTATACCTTAGGGATTTCAATCCTGTGAGATATATATTAAGTAGGGAAAGTATAAAAAGGTCCTTCTGTTATTATTGGAATTACATGAGAACCCTTCCACAATTTATTAATTAATGTGTAAGGGGTAAAGTTTACTTTTAAGGGTACTTGACGATACAGAAGACCGCATTCTTGGATAAATTAGGCTATGTCCCATGAAATTTATGGAATGTCATAAAAATGGATGGCAGTCATATATATCTATATTTATCTATATTGATAAACAAAGGGTAACAGTTGTATGGTCTCAATATATGAGGTACGGGTATGTATTAAATATTAAACAAGAAAATATTCTAATTTATAAATTCTATTGTGCCTGATTTTAATGGGAATGACCATGCTCTGAACTACTAGCACGGTATGAATTGGTTATGGTTGTGAGATTGATGAACCACTGGGTTCGATTTGAAATTGTTTATACTGTCTGGTAATGTGAATGATAGGACATTGAGGTCCTAAAGTAGTGGGTCCATGGGACGCCGGATAAGGAGATGTATGAGTAGCATCTCAAAAGGGGGATATATCAAGATGGACAATGATGTGTATAGTGTTCAAGGATGTAGTTCAGAAATGTGTCATAGAGTGAGATTCACTCGTTGATTGAATTATTCATTGTTTACTAATATTCTATTTTCTCATGGTATCGTTATATTAATAATACTTGTATGTAGGGTAAGAATTTATTCACCAGTTCATACTGATGTCGGGTTGCCCCTTTCAAGTAACAGAGTTGCGGGTGGACCGGAGTCTAATGAAGAGCAGCCCGTAGTGTTTAACATGCATGGCTGAGGAGAGCTATACATCCATATTCCGTAGTTTAGGGAGATTTTAGTCTTGGACATTTAATAATTATTTGATGGAAGTTTAGACATTGAAAACTCTATTGGTTGATTTATATGAAAGGATTTATTTTAATAAATGATGCTTATGCCTTATGTGCTTATTTAATTTGTGTGTATAAATTGTATGCCAATGTGTTATAACTCATATTTCGACAAGACCCCGAAATTTGGGTCGTGACACTCCTATCACTAAGTTGTCAACAGAACGTGTACCTACACATAACGGAGGCATTGTCTCATTTTAAGTGGGAAAAATGCCATGATTGAAGAAATGAAGGCTCTTGCAAAAAATGGCACATGGGAATTGACAACTTCACCAGAGGGGAAATTTCCTAAAGGATGTAAATGTTAACAATGAAGCATAATCCCAGAGTCGGTCGGCTTGCTGGTTGGCCTAGGGGAACGCTTCTGCTGGGCTGTTTTGGGTTGATGATGGGTTGCAGCTGAAGAGGAGGTGAAGATAAGGAGGTTGGTGGATGGTGGCTTGGGTTTAGACTATTGTGGATGGGTTAGATGGTTGGATTGGAAGTTTTGATGACGGCTTGATCGAACTTGGTGGCTGGTGAATGGTGATCTAGTTCTAGTGATTTGATGGCTGGATGATGATGGAGAGGATGTATATCTAGGGTTTAGTGAAGGAAAACAAAGAGAATTAAGAGAAGAAGATAGAAAGGATTACCTTATAATTGGGCTTGCACCAAGCTCCAAACTACAGTCCAGGAGGCAAAAGAGAAGATCTCTCACAACTAGAACTAGATGTTGAAGAACTCAAGAAACTCAATATTCTCATTGATAGCCATGGAGAAAGAAAAAGGCAATACAAAGTCACTGTATAGCATAAAAACCTAAATACATTGAGGCAACAAGGGGAAGAAGAATAGCCAAAAGGCTTAGGATAAACTGTCTAGGTCTCCCACCAAAGACAACCAACTCACTCTAGAGAAAAAAACTGAAATCTTATTCAATATTGTAGTTTATCCCATGAGAAGAGATTACATCTATATTTATAACTACACTACTCTCTACATAAAGAAACAATCTAGTTAAATCCAAATAATGAGACATAATTCAAATATAAAATCAATTTCTACGAAACTTAAGAAAGCAACTACTATTAATAAATTAATCTTCACTGTTGGGCTTTGGACTTGGGCCTACGGGCATAAACTTTCAAGCGGAGCCCATTAGTCTAGCCTGCATCATACATCCTTTCGAAAATTAATAAATAAAAGAAAAGAAATTAAAATAATAAAAGAAACTTCCATGTACATAGGTTTTCATGCTAGGGGGACAAGCACGAATCCCAAGGCGCCCCTTGTCTCTTTTGTTTAAGTTGTAGGTCCCTTTTTGGACCCTATCTTCATATATCTCTTTTTAATCCTCTTAGGCCCCTCTAAAGCTCTATAAATCTTTCAATTCTTCCCATGTGGCACTTCCCAATGTGAAGCCTTCAATACAAAGGCACACATGGGGCCTTCCGTCCATACGATACTTTATCTGAAGAGATCCAACCATTGGATGTTGTTTGAATAGTAATCCAACAATAGATTTACAATATCTTGGCAATCAAAGTCAGAATATGCATCATTTATCCATAACTTAGGCTGACCTGAAATCCTACACCTCCATCACTGGTAGACCTTGAAGGGATTAAGGTTGAAGTCACCCATCATTGAATCAAACTTCTCATGCTTTCCCAGATTTGGCATTTTTATAAACTTTCCAAGGAATTTGACTTTCCTTGGTTTTCTTGGAATTTGTTAACAGGCATGTTTTCTTCAAAGAATTGAATGATGATGATGAATTGCTTATTTTCTCCTTCATATGAATTTTGTAGCTCTTTTTAAAGTAGATAATTTTTATTTCCCCAAAATTTTCCATGAAATCAACTTTTTGCAGAATTTTAGCAATTTTTGGAATAAAGAGCATTTCTTTTCCTTAAGAAAATCCCTTTATCTCATAACCACAGTAGCCTTCAAACTTGTAGTATTTCACTGATTTTGCCTTCATTTGCACTCTTTCAGGTGGTAAAGAGAAGGAACCTAGTGCCGGTCCTTCCATAGCATCTTGGCCAACTATAGGGGACCACTTCAAAACCTTTCAAGCAGAATCTACTAGATAAAGGGTCAAGCACAATATCTTGCAGCCAAGCATCAAATGGTGCATGCTTTAAAGGAGAGGACCCCCTAAGATTATATTACAGTCTCATGGTATATGGCCATCCATTAGGATCTGAGAGAACTAGTCTTTCTCTACCTGATTTTAATTTCTGGTCTCATGTAGGCGATACATTTCCAATGTTTAAGCCCGAAAAGTATTTCCATCACCGAGGATGCTCCAAAGTTCACCACTCTTCCTCTCGATGTATCCATGAAGGTGTTTGAGAGTACACATCCTTCTGCGTAGAGTTTCCTCGATTCAAGTGGGTCGAGCATCGTCTGGGTGCAAGGCCCGAAAGCTTCAATAATTATGGCCATTTGAAGGATGAATGCATGGGTAGCAATGTTCTCCGACGCATTCTAATTGTAGGAAAATATAAGGGATTTATATATCTATATAATGCTTAGTGATCAAGGCTTACGGAAAGTGCCGAAGCACGTGTCCAAGGACACTTTGAACGTCTCCAAAAAGACCATACACAAGGCGCACCTCAGCTAGAAAACCTCAACTCAATTACTTACCAAACTCTAAAAATCTTTTGTGAACAATGCCATATAAATATAAAAGATGACTTAGAGCCTAAGAAATCTAATTAAAGTAGGAAACTAAAAATATCGGAAACTTAATCCTAATTACAATATAAAAAAAGACACTAATGACATAAAATTAAATCCCTAAATCTACGTGGGCCCTACACATGTGGCCATTGAGGTTGATACTATATCATTCTTCCTAGCTTGGAAAGAACTCGACCTCGAGTTTAGTAAATATCCACCTGGGTCGAAGATCAATCGAATGAACTTTCAATCCATTGGCTGAGCTTGAGATTGCGCACACTTCTTGAAAACTCTGAGCAGGGCACGTCATTTGATTTGACAATCAAAGTGAGTGGATGTGCGATTGAACCATTGGATACATTGTAATATCCTCATCAGGACTTCTTAGGTCTCAATGAAATTCTATTCTAATCAAAATACCGACATGTTATTGGAGTAGCATCATGACTCTTAGTGAAGTTATAGTTAGGCTAGATTCAAGTCATTAGGAGATTGAGAATTCCAAACAAGATTCTCTCTCAAGAAGACACTTCCAATGGGACTTCCCTGAAGTTCCCAAACAAGACTCCTAGTAAATGTGACGTACAAGCACTAATATATATATAGACATATAAGAAAGCTTGCTCTCCTTTTCTTCTCCACAGCAAAGATAGAAATTGCAAGAGAGAGAGAGAGAGAGACCAATCTAAGTTGTAAAAATTGTTAGAAGGAGGAGGGGATCACAAAAGGGATAAGGAAGATCAACAGCAGGAAGCACAACGGATGTCCAGTTCAAGACCACTCACTGCTCAAGCGACTAACTTCTGTACAAGGTGAGTAGAACTTCTCTTGACCAATTATGGTGTGAATATGAATGAACGATTGATTAGACAGAATTATCTTGCAAGAGAACAGGTAGCAGTAACCAACATAGCACCATCAACCCAGATTTTCTGAGTAGATAGTTGATTGAATGGATTCCTCGGTTAGTATGTTTCTCAAAGATTGTTATCAACAAAGAATAGGGTAGAATGGCATAAGGGAGAGATCAAAAACTGGAATTTCCAGTTTTGGGTTGTCAAATACACCCCTAGATGTCTAAGAGTTGTGGACGTGGTCCACCCGATCTTCAATCACGGCCTCATATCTAGTAGAGAACAGTTGGGCAACCACAGTGCTGGTGACCCATACTGATTGGACCAATGGAGCCCTCAAAGCAATTGCAGCAAAACCAACCTAGCGACTAGACACAAATGTCGAGTTTTTTGTACACAATGAGTTGGTAGAAATCACAATATATGATGGGGCCTTTTCCTGTGCATACATCCCTCATGGATTTTTCGTGCACACTCTTTGGTGGGGCCCACTATAAACCCCACCAAGGGATGAGATTAGGGGGTTGAAAAGATCTATGTGAAAGCACTCCATATATCAAATTTGGCCCCAATCACATATCCCTAACCCCTTCATCCATGGCTCACAAATCCATTCCGTTCAAATAGGTGTACAATCAATCCAACGGTCCAATAAATTTGGATCCGACCAAAACTTGGGGCGAGGTGCTATCATAGGGTCCCATGTGTGTTGCAAGATTTGGATTGAGTAATAGATGGGCTCCACCTAGAGTTCTCACGAAAAAAATGGTGAGGGACGGATGCATATGAAGATTCTCCACATATGATATAGAAATTAATTGGATAAATTGCCATGTTTAGTGCATCTCTTAAAGACTGTATTCTATACTTAAGAGAGTGAATAAACCCAGAGAATAAATCTGAATTTGAGTTTTTCAGTTTCGGATCGTCAAAAACCACATTCGGTCATCTAAAGTTGTAGGCCCACGCTGTCCACTCGATCACCAATCTAAAACCCACATCTTGTTGTGGGCCCAGGGGCGACCTTAGGCATGTGGTCCTATTTCAAATTGGTCCCCTAAAGTTCACTATCTAACTTTCTCAAGAATGCTAGGCGAGAACCCACCTTCTTCAAGAAAAGGTTTTGTCGACTTGTATAATTTATAACTCAGTTTCTATAAATTATAGATTGATCCCTATTATATACATTTATATTTAAGAACCTCCTTTACTACTATTTCTTTGATAACCTATAAAAAGAGAAGCTTCAAATTCATTAACTCTTTTACTACTACAAGTAATGCATTCATAGAAGTTGCAGGAAATGACGGAGGTCAACCAGTGGATTTTGACATGCGTGGTTGATCTAGAGCGCGAGGGACAATAATTAGATTCATAGATGGAATTAGCCTGAACATTTAGATATTTTCTCTACTTGATTTAGAGGCTTGTCTTTATTCAATAGCTTTTTATTATGACTTCTAATACATTTAATGATTTAAGCATAAATTGAATATGAATGTTTTTAGACCTTTATGCTCGTTGAAATTTGATTTATGCTATGTTGTTATAAATTTAAGTACGTCTTGAGAATCTAAAAAGCTCCAAATTCTTGGGTCGTTACATACATTTATGGAAATCGCACCGTCAAATCACATTCTCTGACTAGCCGTTGTTCTTCTCAAAGTTTCCATTGTTGATCCCTGAAGACAAAATCAATGTGAGAATTTATGTGGGGAATAACAACTTGTTCTTCTTTCCTTAGTGTTTGCACTTCTTGATCATCATTGATCATGGGAAAATTTTCGAGGCCAAGTGTAGATGTGGCATCTTCAGTGTCTTGCTCTGGCTTCTAGGTTTACATATACTCTGTCAGTGGTTTCTCAACATGGTCTGTTGTTATTTGCCAAACATGGATAACAATGGATCTTTTTGCTGAGAAATACTTAGTGACAATACCATCGTATAACAAGAATGAAGGAATCCTCTAAATAGAGGATTTTCCTCCCTCGTGTTGACATTTGCCAAAAGTGCCCTTAGAGATCTAAGCTTTTGAAAATACTATGGTTGTCTAAGAGTTATTTTTGTTATTATATATACATGAGAAGGGATAACCAAACCTTTGAATTGATGACCCTATGGTTCCTAGGAAAGGACGATCGATACAGGATGAGTCATGTGATTGGCTGAACTCAATCCTAAGAAGGTTAAATGATGGTTAAATGGGAGATAGGGATCCAAACCCATGGCCAATCGAAAATAAGGATTCAAAGGCTTGAGAATGGTGAATCTAGGACTCCAAGACCTGGCCAATCCACCTGGGGCTGGGTTTGTGCTGGCTTAGATTAGGGATGGGAATTGGTGATGGTTAAAACCCCATACAAGGATTTCAGCCATCGCTGAACCTAAATTAGGGTTTAAGCCTAGGTACTGGACTTGGAATCTTAGGTTTTGGGTATTCATGTATTAAGGTTTGAGTTGCCAAGTCGCTTTTCAATGTTGACTGTAATATTGTATATGATATTTGAAGTTTACTTAATTTCAGACATCTTTGTTTGCATGAAGAATGTTGTCCTTATGCTCCTGTTTATGAATATCATGAGAATTGACAAAAAAAAATATGGTGAAGGGATTCCTTGTCTGTGTTGAACAAGAAACCACCTAGAATGAGTAATTAGGACAGATTAATTTCATTTTATAAATTTATGGTTTTGAATGGTGGATTGACTGGCCCGAACGTAACTAGAAAGTTTTTTTGCTCTCCTTAAGGAATATTTCATCCAACAACCAAAATGGAAAGAAATTGTCACCCTTAAGTTCATTTGAAGACATTAATGGTTAGACGAATATGAAAGCTGTAAAACAGATGGTTTAAGCTAAATTATAAAACCTTATTATTACTTGAACATGTAAAACACCCATCGGTGATTGCATTCATTATCCAAGATATTATAACACTGCTTCTTCATCGTACCAGGCACACAATACAAATCCATTCACATGTGTATGATACTGCCCAATGCAAGACCTTGATACCAATCTGTCATCATCTGAAATCCAGGCACCTCGAATTGCATAGCATGAACTCAAATGTGAGCATGGGTCAAATCAAAAACAGATTACATACATGAATATGGTAAATCAGAGCTTAACTAATTTGTTCAAGTATTAAATAGGAATCAAAGATGTATCAAACAAAACCAAGCTAATACAAAATCTAAGTTTTAATCTCAATCCAAAATTCTCTACGTTCTTCTAGATATAATCACTGTCACACTCAGCACATCCCCATCGTCCTAATACCATGTTATCAAATATGCAACAGCTGAAAAATATAACAAAGTGGCCAACAGCTCAGTAAATAAGCAATCATAAATGTGGTGCAAGGAAACAAGGAAAAAGGATGAATAAGGACACACATGATTATATCGAACTAGCAATAAATGGCACTAGCAATAACGAACAATGAGTCTAGGTAAATAGAAAACAAGGAACAAGGACAGGAGAAGATCTGTAGGTTTTACTTGGAATCAATGAAAACGAACGATGCACAAGGTACACGGAATTCATGTAATATACAAACAAATATAGCATTCATAGAAACATGCTTATACATGATCTAATAAAAAAAGGCATTTCAAATCACACTCATATCAAATATCATGACAAAAACATGGAATCAAGCACACGGAAACGTTATACCAGATGTCCTAACCTTGCTCGGTTAAATTAGATCCTAAGTATCATCACAGTTATTTAGGGAAACAATAAATTTACACCTTATGTACAAGCCATTATGTATATACCTTGGGTCCCAGCAACACTAGATAAGTTATACCCTAAGTGAACATATCAAAAATCACATCATATCATAGCTGAGCTCAAGCAAAAATTAGGGTGCACAGTAAATTTATTCCCCGTGTCCAAGTTATTTTCATCCTGATTAATTAAAACTTATACCCTAAGCATGGTTCCCAATTAATATTTTATACCTTGAGCAACCCTAGCAATTTATACCCTGAGTGTGGCCATAATCTTTAAATTACTTAGGTACTGCCTTCACATGGAACAAGACATGGAATTCACTTATCAAACTTATCATGTTAAATGAGTCATGTCACAAGGATATTTTATAACAGCTGAATCATTACAGAGGAATATCACGCAACAGACAATTCAATACATATGGACCAAACAAGGAGTTAAATCTCAAGAATCGAGATGACATGTAGATAATGCTAACATTGGATTGCAAATCAGAGAATCGCTTAGAATTGCCACAACAGTCTTATAGTGCAAGCAACGAATCTAATACAAGAGTAGGGCCCACCAAAATCTAAGAACCAGCTTCTTAATCATCCTAAAATCAATGGTTTATGTATTCTTAATCAAAGTACCTATCACACAAAGGAATCTAGATTTAACCACATAAGGGAAATTCCTTAATTAAGACCTTATGTATGTGACTTGTTTCTTAACTAAAACACACTAATTGACCCATAAGGTCCGGTCACACACCCCACACATGATTTAGAAACAAAACAACACCTTAAAACATCATTCTAAGTCACAGGAAACAAACATCAAGGGTCTAGATCAAATCCTTAGAATGGATGATCCACAATGCAGGTAAATATTACTTTCATAAAAAAATCTCTAACTCTCTAAAATATAAAGTCATTAAGTATTGGTATAATGCGGTTTCAACTACCTAAATTAATATACTATTCAGGATATTTCTTCAACCCCAGTATCGATTTGATGGTGGAAATCGAAGTTTATATGATAAGATTCATGTGGGTATGAAGAATGTGAATGAAAAACTTGCAATAGATGAAGATGATGCATGTGAGGTTATCAACCAAGTTAGTGTAATAGTGACTACTGTATACAACTCTTGTGTTACTATTTATTAAGACTTCTAGAGACAATTAAACTTAACCTTATTTTTATTTTATTATATCATAGATTGATATATATTATATACCATTAAAGCAGGAGGTAGTTTTGTGACAACAACCACTAAATGAGCTAGTGCAAGGTCATTACTAGGTAAGGATTTATTATAATTTCATTTTACATTAGATTAATTTCATTTACGAAGATTAACTAAGCCTCTCTAGAAGTTTCAAATTTGAATGAACCATGAATGTTGGTTTGATCATGTGCGTCAATATGTGGAGCTCCACGATGACATACGCAATGTCAAATGACATTGCTATTAAGCACCACTTTTTATAGTACATGTGTTGAATACCTATTATCGACAACGACTCAAAATAATCATGATATGGATAGTAGGTAGATGAAACTACAAATGTGAACTTTATGTCAAAGTTGTTAACCATTGCAACCAAAATTTCTAGGGATCAGAGTTGCGGCAAAACAATATACTTAACACCCTCCGTTAGGCAGGAAGTGCTCGGAATCGTAGCACGCGCCTGTCAAAGAGAGGTAAGGGGCCTTTTGCCCTGCGCATCTACGCTTGCAATATAATACCAAGGATGCGGCAGCGTGGATTCGAACCCAAGACCGGTGGTGGCTTTGACACCATGTCAAAGTTGCTAACCATTGCAACCAAAATGCCTAGCATTAGAGTTGCGGCAAATAATATATTCAACACCATGAACCTGGAACTAACCTTCACAATGCACGCCGCATGTTTGATGGAATTTTGTCATGATTAATGGACTAATTATGTGATGGGTGATGTTGATTCATTATGCATATTCAATTTTGTTATAATGATCTTACCTGATGTTGGACTGATGCAATCTTATAAACCTTGTTAAGGGTGAAGGAACTGTGATTAACCCAATACCATGGTGCCTAAAACTTTAGACGCAAAGGTGTAAACTATGCTAAAGATGTGTGTAATCATGAGATATCAAAAACCGGTCAAACAGGAGTGAGATGAGTCTAAAAGAAAATGTGATACTCTAAACTACTAACACAATGCAAGGTGATGATCTCGTACTTAGGATCTCTTGTGTGTATGGGATTGTGGACCTTTGGAGGTCATGTTGTGATATGTGTCCGATATGTATAAGCTATGGATGAGGACCTATGACAACCACTATGTTAACGGGTTCTTGTTGTACGTTTGGGATTGTATGGTGTGCCTAGATGGCAACCTTAGGTATGAGCTGTGGCGAGGGATGATATCTAGTGCTACTATATAGTTTAGAGGAACACCGTGGGAAGAGTGTGATTATTCTCTTGAACTTCAGTAATAGCAATGCATATCATAAACATCATCATCATCATCATCATCATCAAAGCCTTATCCCAACCATGTTGGAGTCGATTACATAAATTCTATTTCTCCATTCCGTTCTATTTTGAGCCAAATTCTTATATAACTTAAATTTCTTCAAATCTGATTTATTGACCCCATCAATGTTTTCTTCAGCCTACCCATATCACTTGATGGGCCATCCACTTGTATAGCCAAACTTTTTCTCACCAGTGCCATTACCAGCCTACGCTGAACATGCACAAACCATCTTAAACGGGTTTCTCTAATCTTATCCTCTATTGGTGCTACCCCGAAATGTTCTCAAAAGCGCTCATTTCTAATTTTATCCTTCCTAGTTTACCACACATCCACCTAAACATTCTCATCTCCACCACATCCATCTTATGTATATGCGTCTTCTTAGTTGGCCAACATTCTGCTCCATATGTTATAGCTGATCTAACCACTGTCCAGTAAAATTTGCCCTTCAATTTCGTTGGCATTCGTCTGTCACAAAGCACTCCAAAAGCTAGTTTCCACTTCAGTCATCCAACTTTTATCCTATGCTCCACATCTTCGTCAATCTCTCCATCCTTACTAATCATCGAGCCCAAACACCGAAAAGAATCTCTATATAGTGTCTCATGAGTTTCAATTTTAACAATGGTTTCAATACTTTGTATATGTCCACTGAAGTTGCAATCCATATATTGTCTTTGTACGACTTATTTTAAAACCTCTAGATTCTAATGCCTCCCGCCATCTCTCGAGTTTTGCATTTACACCATCTCTTGATTCATCTACCAATACTATATCATCTGCAAGCATATCATAAACAGATGACCTTACTATTGATCCTAATGGTTAATTTTGTGCTCTATATATTATCTCTAGATCTATGTGATCACTAGAAATAGGAAATTCATTTACTAGTGTATACTGATGTTGGGCTGCCCCTTCAGCTAACTAGGATATAGGTGATCAAGAGTACAATGATGATCAACCCTCTAACTTTAGCATTCGTGGCTAAAAAAGAGTGGTTCAAAACTTGCTAGTTGCAAGGGACTAGTCCTGCAGCTTAGATGTGTTATTTTAGTAAACTTTAACCTGATGGTTATGTATGGTACTTTTATTTATTTATTTTTTTTTTTGACATAATTTATGCCTTATTATTGATTTGGGATCTTTAATGAAAGACTGGATTTTAGTAGGTATATTGAAAATGCTTAATTCCTAATGTGATTTTTCTATTTGATTTATCATGGTAAGTAGTGTCCATGGGTCACAATCAGAATCCGACAAGACCTTGGAATTTAGGTTGTAACATTGTCGTCGAATAGCAAGGTCTGAGATCAATTATTTATGTTGAGATCATTGAGATTTTCATTGATGCAGATTGGGTTGGAAGTTTGATAAATAGGAGATCAACAACTGGGTATTGTACGTTGGTTGGGGCAGTGTTTTTGAAGGCGTGAGGCGATCGAGGCACCAAGGGTATCCTAAGGCCTAGGCGCAAGGTGAGGGGCGGGCTTCATTGAAGCAAGGGGCACATTATAGATTAAAAAAAAATAGATATTTTGTCATAGATAAATAATTTAAAATTAACATTTGCAAAGTGAAATTAATTCACATATTATAACAAAAAAGGCAATAAATACTAGAGAAGATTCTAAAAGTCATAAAAACATCCATCACTCAGTGCAAAAAACCATCAAAAGCTAATACAACTCAAAAGTCCAAAGTCAAACCAACAATACATATGGGCCATGATCAAACCCTAACAATCATCCTCAACATCTACACCAAGTAAATCATAATCTTCTTCTTCATCATTGGATTTATATCCATCCACGTCTTCCTCGTCAATCTCATCTGCCTTTTCCTCATTTATCAATTGAGAACATTTGAAGATTTAGAACCTCTTGGTGATGCTGTTAAAGTTGATGTTGCTCTAGTTCTTTGACTACTTCTCCAACTCCAGAAGCCCTAGCCTATGATGCCCAGATATGGACACAGATACGGATACGGACACGGGGAACGAGGATTTGATACGCCGACTTAAAAATTTTTAAATACAGATATGGATACAGCATTTCAAAAGATATATACACATAAATACTTATCATAGTGCTTAAATATAACGAGGCCCACTGCGTGGATCAAATTTTCAATGAGGTGGGCTTGACAGTATCTTAACATAGAAGAAAATAAAAGAAAAGAAAAAAAAAAGTAGACCAAGTGTCTTGGTTGGCCCAATAGTTCAATATTAATAAAATGCGACGGGTTCTTTTGCCCTTTTTGCATCTCTGGGGCATCATCGAACAAAAAAAAAATAAGAAAATAAATAAGAAGAAGAGGAGGCATACATAACACCTGAAGCTAAAAGCCCGAAGCAGCAACAGTAGTGAAAAGCAACCCGGTGGTCTACCACCTAATTGAAGAAGCAACCCATCAAAACGAAAGCAATATAGCTCCTGTCAATTTAGTTATCATTTTCTTCGCTGCCACCTTCTCCTCCTCCTCTCCTCCTTGATGGGGACATCAGATCCGATCCCTCTCGCTCTTATAAGGTGTATCAAGGAAAAGGGCGCAGAACAGCAGATCAAGCTTTGATTTAGATGGATGACCAATACCCAGGCTTTGATTGCGAAATAGGTATAAATCCACCATTAGATTGCCACCCAGAGGGGATCCGATGGTTGGATTTTGGATGATCACATTGGTGGAGCATTGAAGGCCCTATATGCACAATCTCATTGAAGACCTCACACAGGGAAGTGTCACATGAGTTGAAATAAAGTGGAATGATCATGTTTTAATTTGTTTGGTCCCATAATTTAATTTGTTTAGGTTATTTGGTCCCATATTTTAATTTATTTGGTCCCATAGTTTAATTTGTTTAGTTGTTTAGTCCCATGTTAAGTCTTTATTAGTGAAGAGGGACCCGTATTCAATCTTATGTAATAAGTAAGAGGAAAAGGGGGACCACATTTAAAAAAAAAAAAAAGAGTGTGCGCAAGTTACAACTTGCGCACGAATCCCAAGGTTAGCAAGTTACAAACTTGCGCACATCCCCCCTCCTTCCCCCTCTTTCTCTTTCTTCTTTTCTTATTTGTTTGGATTTTTTTCTTTTTTGGATGGAGAAACATATTAAGTTTAGATCTAGGTTTTTTTTTTTCTTTCTTCCTTATTATGCTATGTTGTGATATGATATTGAATGAAAAAAAAGAAGCTTCTTCTTCTTCTTCCTTGAGCCTCTAAAGTCTACCTTTCTCTTGAGATCTCTTCTAACGCCTCTGGATCGGAGTTTGGTAAGAACCCAATAAAGGTATCTATATCTCTTTCACTTTTTCTCTTTCCAAGAGCACTTTTGGTTATTCCCATTTAGATCTAGAGCCATCTGGAAATTTACATTAGATCTAAAACCCTACAGATCTAGAATCCCTTGGTTACCAAACTTCAGATCTGAACCATAAACCATCCTAGATCCGAAAATTATTTCAGATATGAACCTTTATTGGATCTGAACCTTTGCTAGATCTGAAACGATTGATCTGAACTTTGTTATCACAAATCTTCCATCTAGACTATTGTCCAAATCATTGAATGTGCACTATTGGCCCTAAGCAGCCTAGAAGTTCTATCTTCCATTAAGATCCTACTATTTTCTATACCAAAAAAGGATTTATTACGGGATCTGTGAAACCACCTTGGACCTTAGATCTATTGTCTACTTGAGATTCAATGTTTTAATTTCATTTTGCATGCCTATAACCTGATTTTAATTGTTAATTTAGATCTGATCTCATCATATTAGGGTAGATCTCATATTGGCCTGCATCAATTTTGGTATTATAGCTTAGGTTTGCTTAGGGAGTTATTTAGATTCATCATACGCATTAGTCATTACTGCATTGCATTCATAGTTTTGTTCATGTAAGTTGTTCATCTTGCATGCCCACATGGAGCGGTAGAGATATCCAACCTGAACATCTCAAGATGAACCCAGAACAGGTTACTAAGATTGTCCAGGACATGTTGGGACCCATCATGACTCAACTGACCGCTCTTCGACAAAAGTCACAAACTCGAGAGGAGGCAATCAATACCCATATTGAGAATATTGAGAGGTCACAACAAGGTGATAATGCACATCGTCGCGGTCATAATAGGAACCATGAGAGAAACCATAAGAGGAATAGGGGACATAAGCATGATGATGATACCGACCTTGAATTTGAGGTTCGAAAAAATCATAGGGCTCGTGGTAGAGGACGAAACCCAAAAGATTGGGTTTTGAAGAGTGCCAAGGTAGAAGTCCCATTTTCTGATAATCGGATCGACCCGAGAGCCTATTCTGATTGGGAATCAAACATGAACCACTACTTTGAGTTGTATGAAATGTCTGAAGAGAGAAGGGTCTGATTTGCCAATATGAAATTGGCGAGTCAAGCGTGGTTATATTGGGTTGATGTTGAGCGCGGCTTGCAAAACCGACGAGAGGCAGCCATTGTGACATGGGATCAAGATAGACTTTTAAATCAAAGGTCTAACATCCGTCAAGGTAATATGTCCGTTACAAAATACATTAATAAGTTTGAAGAACTTAACTTACGATATAACATTTAAGAAGACCTTCCAAGCAAAATATCTAAATTCAGAACAAGTCTTTGTCAAGAGTTTCAAAGAAAGTTAATCACTGTTAAGATGGCTAACCTAAAGGACATTTATGAGGTAGTGCTCAGCCTTAAGACTGCAATGAAAAGCAAACAGGCTAAGCGTAGTGATTGCCGAGGAACGGACTCTAAGCCTTATCCTTCAAGCGGTAAACCAAATTCTGGGGGTCAACCTCCTAGAAATCCTGCTAGTATACCGTTCGCCTTTAAGGATAACAAAGGCAAGGGATTGTTGGTGAAAACTCTAAATGGAGCAACTCCGTTACCTGTCATAATTGCAATGGTCGTGGACACCTTACTCGTGACTGCCCTTCCCGAAATCTCTGCATGAAGATATGGAGGATGAGAGTGACCCAACAGTAGATGCCTATTTCTCGGATTTTATGCCTAGTGATGATGATTGTGGTGATCGGAGGATCAGGTATCTTTTCTTAGATTTGCTCCCTCTTATCGTGGAGATCAGAATGCACAAGATAAATTAGAAGGTGAACTACCACGTGTGATGGTAGTACGGTGTGCATTGACACTCTAAGAAAATGAGGACTGGCGTAGAACATCTACTTTCACACCTACGTCAAATGCAATGATAAGAGCCGCAAGGTCATCATTGATAGTAGAAGTTGTACCAATATAGTTTTTGCCAACAATTTGTCCCACTTAGGCTTGACCCCAGTACGCCATCCCAAGCCATATCGTGCGTCATGGGTAGATTCCACATCTATTCCCATCACTCAGCGTTGCCTGGTCCCACTGCACATGTCCTCCTATCAGGACCAGCTATGGTGTGATGTAGTCCCTATGGATGTGGGACATATTATCTTAGGGAGGCCTTGGATCTATGATTTGGATGTCACCAACTTTGGACACACCAACATCTGCATCTTTAACTTCAATGAGAAAAAGGTGAAATTGCATCCATTACCCCCTAAAAATAAGACTAGCAAGAAAGAGAGCAAAGAGAAAGGCAGCACCAGTGTCCCAAATGCTAAAACAAAAGGCTCACACATCTTCAATGCTAGTGAATTCCAGGCTAATCCGAAGGAAAGGACTAGCAAGAGCTCGAAGGAGGACCCCATTGTCTATGCCGTAATAGTTACGGAAATTCCCAAAGAGCCATTCCTCATGAGGTGGAACCTATTTTTTAAGAGTTTCAGGATGTCTTTCCTGAAGAGTTACCAAATGAACTCCCACCAATGCGTGACATCCAACACACAATTGATCTTGTTCCAAGGGCAACATTGCCAAATCTACCATATTACCGTATGAACCCTTGGAACATACTGAATTCAAAAGACAGGTAGATGAACTCCTCGATAAAGGTTTCATTAGAGAAAACCTAAGTCCTTGTGTCGTGCCCGCACTTCTTACTCCCAAAAAAGATGGGACTTGAAGAATGTGTGTAGACAGTCAAGCGATCAATTAGATTACTATCAAGTATCGGTTTCCGATACCCAGATTAGATGATATGCTCGACATGATGGCTGGTGCCACTATCTTTTTTAAGATAGATCTTAAAAGTGGCTACCACCAGATTCGTATTCGTCCGAGGGATAAATGGAAGACTGCCTTTAAAACAAATGACGGATTGTATGAATGGCAAGTGATGCCATTTGGGTTGTCCAACACACCAAGTACTTTCATGCGCGTCATGACACAAGTGTTGAGGCCATTCACGGGAAAATTCCTAGTTGTCTATTTTGATGATATTCTCATCTATAGTAGTACAAAGGAACAACACCTCAACCATTTGTAGCAAGTCTGTAGTACTTTGCATAAGGAACAACTGTACGCGAACCTAAAGAAGTGCACCTTCATGACAAATAGCGTGATTTTCTTAGGTTTCGTTGTTTCTACTGCAGGGATATCTGCAGATCCTGAAAAGGTGAGGGCAATTGTTGAATAGAAAACTCCATCCAACATCCATGAGGTACGAAGCTTCCACAGCTTAGCCACGTTTTATCCTCGATTCATTAAGGGGTTTAGTACCATCATGGCTCCAATTACTGATTACATGAAAAGGGGAGAGTTTAATTGGAGCCCAGCTGCCACAAAAGTCTTTCAGGAAATTAAGGCCAAAATGACTAAAGCACCTGTTATATGTTTGCCTGACTCTTCCAAGGTGTTTGAAGTGGCCTGCGACGCGTCTGGCGTTGGAATAGGAGGTTTTTTGAGTCAAGAGGGACACTCAGTTGCTTATTTCAGTGAAAAGCTGAATGAAGCAAAACGAAAAAAGTACTCAAACTATGAGCGAGAGTTTTATGCAATAGTTCAATCATTGAAACATTGGCGCCACTATTTGTTACCGAAGGAGTTTGTTTTGTACTCAGATCATGAGGCCTTGCAGTATTTGAACTCTCAATCTAAGTTGAAAGAAGTCCATGCCAAATGGGTTGAACTATTGCAAGAGTACACTTTCATTTTAAAGCACAAGGCAGGAGTGGAAAACAAACCGGCTGATGCATTAAGTCGCAAAGTCAATTTAATTCACTCCATGAATGTCGAAGTCACTGGGTTTGAGCGTTTGAGAGATGACTACCCCTCTTGTCCGAATTTCGGAGATATGTTTGCTTCACTTTCTGATAATCCTCTGCGAAGCATTGATCGATTTACATTGAAAGATGGCTATATTTTTCGAGGAAATCAGATTTGCATTCCTCACACTTCCATGAGAGAATTTTTTTATTTGGGAGCTCCATGCTGGTGGAGTAGGCGGTCACTTTGGTCATAATAAGACCATCCTTCTTGTAGAGGACCATTTCTATTGACCGAGTCTCAAGCGAGACGTAGCCCACACCATTGAACACTGTCGCACTTGCCAACTGGCAAAGCAGCGTAAGCAAAACACTCGGCTGTACACTCCATTGCCAGTGCTTCACGCACCGTGGCAAGACCTTAGTATGGATTTTGTGCTTGAGATTCCCAAGACAAATAAATAGCATGACTCCATACTGGTTGTCGTGGACCGCTTCTCTAAGATGGCCCACTTTATCTCTTACTCCAAGACTTTAGATGCTTCGCATGCTGCGAAAATTTTTATAGAGTGCATTATTAGCTTGCATGGTGTCCCAAAAACCATCGTGTTTGATCGGGATATTAAATTTACCAGTTTTTTTTGGAAGACACTGTGGAAAATCTTGGGAACAAAATTGTAATTCTCATCTACTTACCATCCATAGACTGATGGTCAGATAGAAGTAGTTAACCAAAGTTTGGAGAATCTTTTGAAATGTTTAGTTGGTGAACATGTCAGGTCATGGGAGTCTGTCTTACCAGTAGCAGAGTTTTCATACAACAACTCAGTTAATAGATCCATAGGCATGAGTCCTTTTGAAGCAGTAACTGGGTACAAGCCTGGGATGCCTGTAGATCTCATTCCCATGTCATCCATTCATTGCCCGTCTAAGTCAGCCGATGCATTTATTCGACGCATTCATTCATTGCATAATGAGATCAAACAGTGAATTAACATGCAAAATGATAGTTATAAAACATCTACTGATTCACATCGCCAGTTCTTTGAATTTCAAGTGAGTAATGATGTCATGTTCCGCATAAAGCCAGAGTGGTTCCCACAAGGAATTGCCAAGAAATTACAGGCCCGCAGTATTGGCCCATTCAAAGTATTGAAAAGGTTGGGTCATAATGCATATGTCTTAGACCTTCCACTTAATATAGGTATTAGTGCTACATTAAATGTGGAGGACCAAGTTCCTTTTCGGGGGCCCACAAAATCTCCACCCAACCCAACTTCTACCACTTCACCCAACCATGTGGACCATCTTTTTTAGCCAACTTCCTTTCAGAACCGTTTCCCACAACCAACCCCACCTCCTCCTCCCAAAGCTCAAAGGAAGGACATTGTGGAAGATATATTAGATAATTAGTTGGTCTCCACCAGACAGGGGGGCATCTAGAAACTCTTTGTCAAATGGCAAGACAAACCGCAGCATGACAGCACGTGGATCACTCGCAATGAGTTGCAGGGCATCAATCCAGATATCCTCGAGCGCTATGACAATTTTATCTTACCAGAGGTGAGATTTTCCCAACCGTGGGGAATTAATGGGGACATCATATCTGATCCCTCTCGTTCTTATAAGGTGTATCAAAGAAGAGGGCGCAAAACAGCAGATCAAGCTTTGATTTGGATGGATGACCAATACCCAGGCTTTGATTGCGAAATAGGTATAAATTCACCGTTGAATTGCCACCCAGAGGGGATCCAATTGTTGGATTTTGGATGATCACATTGGTGGAACATTGAAGGCCCCATGGGCACAATCTCATTGAAGACCCCACATAAGGAAGTGTCACATGGGTTGAAAAAAAGTGGAAGGGTCCCATGTTTTAATATGTTTGGTCCCATAATTTAATTTGTTTAGGTTATTTGGTCCCATATTTTAATTTATTTGGTCCCATAGTTTAATTTGTTTAGTTGTTTAGTCCCATGTTAAGTCTTTATTAGTGAAGAGGGACCCGTATTCAGTCTTATGTAATAAGTAAAAGGAAAAGGGGGACCACATTAAAAAAAAAAAAAAAGATTGTGCTCATGTTGTAACTTGCGCACGAATCCCAAGGCGCGCAAGTTACAAACTTGTGCACGTCCCCCCCCCCCCCTCCCCCCCTCTCAATTTTCTCTTTCTTCTTTTCTTATTTGTTTGGATTTTTTTCTTTTTTGGGTGGAGAAACATATTAAGTTTAGATTCAGGTTTTTTTTTCTTTCTTCTTCATTATGCTATGTTATGATATGATATTGAATGAAAAAGGAGAAGCTTCTTCTTCTTCTTCCTTGAGCCTCTAGAGTCTACCTTTCTCTTGAAATCTCTTCTAACGCCTCAGAATCGGAGTTTGGTGAGAGCCCAATAAAGGTATTTATATCTCTTTTGCTTTTTCTTTTTCCAATAGCACTTTTGATTATTCCAATTTAGATCTAGAGCCATCTAGAAATTTACATTAGATCTAAACTACCCATATCTAAAACCCTACAGATCTAGAATCCCCCAGTTACCAAACTTCAGATCTGAACCATAAACCATCCTAGATCTGAAAATTATTTCAGATCTGAACTTTTATTGAATCTGAACCTTTGGTAGATCTGAAACTATTAGATCCGAACTTTTTTATCACAAATCTTCCCTCTAGACTATTGTCCAAATCATTGGATGTGCACTATTGTCCCTAAGCAACCTAGAAGTTTTATCTTCCATTAAGATCCTACAATTTTCTATACGAAGAAAATGTTTATTACGGAATCTGTGAAACCACCTTGGACCTTAGATCTATTGTTTACTTGAGATTCAATGTTCTAATTTAATTGGCATGCCTATAACCTGATTTTGATTGTTAATTCAGATCTGATCTCATCATATTAGGGTAGATCTCATATTGTCCTGCATCACTCCTTTTTTGCTTTTCTTTTGATTATACTAAGAGAAGGTTCATTTAGGAGTAAATTGGTCAAAATAGACAAAATCTATCGTAATTTTAGGTAAAAAATATTGCATAGCCGTATCCTAAAAATGAGGGGCACATTCAGGCCGTATCCAAGCCGTATCTTGCCATATCCCGTACCCGTATCCGTATCATATTGTATCAGTACGGATACCATAGGACATTTGGAGTATCCATGTATCATAGGCTGTAGCAACATCACCCCATGTCAAAATATCATCATCAAACACAAACTCATCATCTTCAACCAATTCTCTATCCATCTTCTCAAGCAACCACTCATTGCTTTCATCTATATCCGTCAAAGAAATGGGATCAACTATGTTATCGACTTTTCAGTGCTCTATTATATTTAACAAATACCAAATCATTGAGACGTTTTTTATCCAACCTATTTCTTTTTTTCCTATGAATCTGCAACAATTAAAAAATATATTAAAATTTATATCTATAAATTAAAAATATTTTGAATTCACTGCACTTGAGATAAATACTCACATGCTCAAATACACTCCAATTCCTCTCACAACCAAATGAACTCCACGCCAAGCAAAGAACTTTTATTGCAAATTTTTGCAAATTTGGTGTTTTGGAACCATATGTACTCCACCAATCAGCTATTAATTATAACTAACATAAATTTTACTAAGTATTGACTAATAATTTTAAAAAACTAATTTTGTAATATAATGGAATAAACTTATGTGATAAAATTGTTTACCTGGTGACCTTGCTGTCCTTTGCTTGATTGCCATAGGTATCCCAAATAAACCTTAAACTTTCATATAAATAAACAACTTTTGACCAATCTTATCTTGTATGTCAATATTTGGGACCAGCATTGCAATGCAATTATACAACCCAGTCATGACTTCATGATTTTACTCAACATTTGGATTTGAATAAAAGAACTCTGGGTTCAAAAAATATCCAGCTGCATGGAAAGGACGATGCAATTGAACACCCACCTTCGGTCAATAATTTCAAAGATATTATTATTTCTTTTTTCCTTTCCACCAAAAGCATTTGCAATTGCTTCTTTAACCCTATCCACAGCCTCATTAACGTAACCCATGGGAGGCTTTTTTCTCACCATCAACCAATCTAAAAACATGAAGAAGAGGAGCCGAAACCTTAAAGGCATACACAACACTATTCCAAAATGAAGGCATTAACATAATTTGTGTAGCCCTTTTACCTGATTGCTCCTTTGCCCATTTACTTGTCGTCCATCCTCTAAAGTGAACATCTCCCTCAATTTGTTCTTTTGTTAATGAATCCTTGCTAAGGCAAGGAAGGCAGTTCCAAATCAAGCTTCTGCAAGCTTCATTAAATCTTTAAATTGTGTAAAGTACGTCATCATATTTAACAAAGTTAGGCGGTTATAAATGAACCCATGTACCGTAATACCCCTTTCAAATGTTCTCTTGAGAGTTGGTATCTTAAAAATGTCTTCCAACAACAGGCAGCACATGATGTCCAATACAAGTTTTGATACTTTGCCTCCAAAAGCTTTCCTATTAGAACCAAACCAAGAAAGAGAAAAAAAGAGTTTTAGATAACTAATAACTTTTTTTTCAAGAGAGAAGATTCTTAGTTTCTTACCCACCAATACATTAGCTGCTGCACTGTCTGTGACAATCTGGACCACATTAGTTTCTCCAATACGCACCACAAACTTGTCTATTAGCTAAAACATTTTTTTTTGCGTCCTTGGAGTAGCTAGAAGCGTCAATGGACTCTACAGACATGGTTCATTTGGGTCAATTCACTAAAAAATTAAGCAATGTCCTCCCTTTCTTGTCAGTCTACCCATCAACCATTATAGAACATCCATTATTTACCCATTCCTCCCAGTGATCCTTCATCAAATTATTTGTATACACTATCTCTTTTTTAAGAAAAGGAACTCACATTTCATGGTAAGTTGGTGGTTTCATATAAGGACCACATTGCCCTATAGCTTCAATCATTGGTCCAAAATTGTCATAATCAACAACATTCAAAGGAATCCCAGAATCATACATGCACCATGCAAATCTTTGACATGCCCGCTCTCTTAATTCTTTTATATATGGATCATTTCTATCAATTGTTGTCTGTTTTCCTAGGGCTTTTCGATTTTGACCAACATCATCCGGATTGGGAGTGAAGAATACATCAATAGGCCCTTTTTGCTTTGGCTTTTTAGGTTTGGAAGTAGTGGAAAGATTACTAGAAACTTGACAATGATGAGCCAAAGGTCTGTTATCACGTTTATTGAGCTCCACAACATCATCTTCATCATCTTCCAACTCATTAGCCAACTCATCAAAATGGGGCAACATATTCATTTGTTCTTTTTTTGTCTTTTCTCTATCATGTATTCTTTAATCTCTTCTCTAACTTCAAATGGACATTTTGGACAAACAGTAACATTCCTATAACCCCCCAGCAAGATGTTGCTTGACCCGATAAACACCTCCATTTGATATTTTGCCACAAAAATTGCATTTGAACCTATTATTATTTTGCAGATTTTCCAAGTGTGCATACTACCATGCTGAGTCCTTCTTACTACTACCTTCAGTTGACATCTATATAGTACATACAAATATACAATTGAAAAAAACAAATTAATTAAAAACAGCAAGCATACAAATTACATAAGGGATAAACAATTAATCCACCTCAATAGACATATTTTGATACCAAAAAGGCAATAATCAACATGGCAGTCAGTATGCACAGAGAAACTAAGAAGAGCAGAGAATGCATTATCAACACCAAATGAGGAAAAAAAAAAAAACAAAAGCAGCAGCAGTTGGAGATGAGGGAAAAAAAAAGCAAACAGAAAAAAAAATGAGAAAAACAAAGGCAGAAACACAGAAACGGCAGCAGGCAATTAAAAAAAAAAGCGTGAACAGCAGCAAAAAACAACATGCAAAATAG
The DNA here is from genome assembly GCA_037013555.1 of Sextonia rubra. Classification (NCBI taxonomy): domain Eukaryota; kingdom Viridiplantae; phylum Streptophyta; class Magnoliopsida; order Laurales; family Lauraceae; genus Sextonia; species Sextonia rubra. Next base: position 23,744,508 of record JASUAD010000006.1, read on the forward strand.
AAAAAAAATGCAAATAGTAGCAGCAGAAAAAAAATTGCAGATAGCAGCAGCAGAAAAAAACATGAAAAAAAAAACGCAGCAGAAAAAAAAATGCAGCAGTAGAAAAGAAAAAAAAACAGAAACAAAAAGGAAAAGAAAAAGCAACAGCAACTAAGATGAGGGAAAAAAAAACAAACAGCAGCAAAAAAAAACGACAGAAACAGATAAAAAAAGTGAGCAGCAGCAAAACAATACAAAAAAAAACTCAAATAGCAGCAGCCACAAAAAGTATCCAGCAGTAGAAAAGAAAAAAAAAAGAAAACAAAAGGCAGAAACGCAATAAAAAAAGTGAACAGCCAAAAAAAAAAAACGCAGATAGCAGCAGCAGCAAAAAAATGCACTAGTAGAAAAGAAAAAGAAAACAGAAAGCAACAGCAAAACAAAAACAAACATACCTTGCCAGACGTGAGTGACAGGCTAGGTCCGCCATACGTGAGCTTCTTCCTCCTCCTCCTATTTCTTTCTTTTTCCTCCCTCTTCTTCATCGCCGGACGTGATGGATCCTCTTGTGAGCTTCTTCTTCTTGTGAGAAACGGGGATCCTCTTCTTTTTTTGTCCAAGAGATTAGGGCATCTGCCTTTTAACTTTATTACTTAACTTTACAGATTTTACATTTACACCCTTTCTTCTTTTTTTTTCTAATTTCAAGACTTATGGCACACTTAAACAAGCGCGCACCTCATGCACTTAAGCCTTGCCTTAGTGAAGTCACCTCGACTGACCTCTTCTTCTTCTTCCATAAATCCATCTATAACTTTTTTATTTTACATTTAGAATTACAACTCAAACCACCTTCCTTCTTAGATTTATGGAGTACATAGTACATACCACTTCACAAGATGAAATTTCTTGTGGGTCTCTCATGCAAAAAATTTATCACATTGCAATCTCTCAATCCTCTTGATCACTGCCACAAACATTTAAAAGCTAATATCAACTAAATCAGGAGATTTGAAAGAGCAACTTTAATTATTGTAATTTTGCCCTTCAAAGATAAATATTTGTCTTTCCAAGAAGTCAATTCAAGCTTCACCCTTCCACTTAATGCGTCACACATAGCTCTAAACAAGGAAACAATACTAAGAGGAAGTCCCAAATAGGAAGCTTTAAAAACCTACTTTAACCCCCCATGAGGTTGGCAAAAGCCTAGATTTGCAACTTTCCTATTCTTATCCCCAGCAACACACTTTTCAACAAGTTTACCTTCATAGAAAAAGCTATTTAAAAACACAAAATAGTTTTAATGTTCTTCACGTCCTCCTCATCAACCTCATAGTAGATCAAATAGGAGGTGACTAACAACCAAACTCATGTGCTGGCTGAAAGCCCTTCAATAGATTAGCCAAAATTGTCGTTGCCGCCATCCAACTCAAAGCTGCCACCACCATCACAAAATGGAAAGGAGATGACGGACCCTATTGTCTCAACACTCTAGACAACATAAAAAAGCTTTTCGAAGAACCATTAATCAAAATTGAGAAGATTGTAGATGAAACACAATCTTTAATCCAATCTCCCCATCTAACTCCCAAGGATAATCTCCTCATCACATAAAGAAGGAAATCCCAATCAATTTTCATATGCTTTTTCAAGGTCTAGGTTATAAATCAAATCAGGTCTCCTCTCTATGATAAAGAATTTTAAATAAATAGAAGCATTGCATAAAATTCACCGTACCGTTCAATTGAGAAATGATCTTAATTTATACAATGAAGAGCAAACCTAGTCAACAATTATTCAAAATTCAAACTACATAAAATCTCTAACAACCAAACTGATCTTTATGTAACATACCAATCTCTAACATCCCCCCTCAATCACATGATCCTTTCCATGGATCTATCCTAGTTGACATTAAAAATAAAAACTCTTTGATCTCAAAAAAAAATGATAGATATTTTGCAAAAATAATCATGTCTTCCTGCAGATCTTTATCCATTTGTGGATCCATCACTGTCACAACCCACTCCTGTTGAGTATATCTATGCCGATGGTCCACTAGATCAGATCTAGCACAATCTTTTCCATAGAATTTAATCGTACAAATTGATGGAGATGGACATTTGACAAAGACGGCGAGATCGTAAGGCTCGGGCGGATGGATGGATAGGAGAAAATGGTATTTTTTTATTGGAATAGAAGAATTGACAGAGAAATTTGTTGAAGCAGGATTGTACCGGCTTGATCACAAGATCATTGCTGAACCCCAGCTTTGATACCATAAAGAATAGTAAATAAATCAATGCATTGCATAATGCATAATATTCACTATACCATTCAATTGAGAAATGATATCAATTTATATAATGAAGAGCAAGCCTAATCAATAATTATTCAAAATTCAAACTACCTAAAATCTTTAGCAACCAAACTAATCTTTATCCAACATACCAATCTCTAACATATGTCTTGAATGCACTCACTGGTGACAAGGACTCCATCAATTCATCAAAAATCTGACGCCCATGCACAAAGAACTAATTGTGCCATAGAAATTAATCAAATTATACTTAGAATAACTTTTTGGAATCTAGTTGACAAGAATTCTATCGAAATCTTTTGAAGACTTCCAATCAAGTTGATCAGCCTGAAATCTCTGATGCACCCGTCACCTGCTCTGTTTGAAATAAGAGTAATGAAGCCCCAATATGCATAGATACTAGCTTCTATGATGAAACTGTAACACCAAATCCATAACCTCCTCCTTGGTCTCTTCTCAAAAATGCTATAAGAAGGCAATGTGGAAACCATCTGATCTACCAACTTTATTGCCTCCTAAGGCAAAACTCACTACTTGCTTGCTCCTCCTGAAAGTTCTTCTCTGACCAAACTTCCTCCTCCCCACCAATACGAAAACTCCAAATTATCTAAAGATAGAAGATCACATATCTCCTTAGCATAGAGAAGCTTGAAACTGCCTCCTCCTTCAAATCATGAATCTTCATCATACAACATAAAAATCTTGTCGGAGCAAGTTCCAGACGAGGTCAACCATCGAAAAAATTTATATTCTTAACTCTCTGTTTTATACATTTACATCAAAATCTCTGCCTACTTCTAGTTTCCTCTTCTTAATCTTTCCCTTGTGAAGTTCCCTTGGAAAAAGCCTCCAAGCCCACTCAGCCTTTTACTGATAGCCCCCTTCATCATGCATGCTCAAAGCATGGATCTATACCACCAAACTGGCTTTGACTTGATTAATAGCCTCAACAAGATTATTTGCCTGCTCTTTTAGCTTCTTCTCCTTGAGGACTTTCAACCTTAAAACCAATCTACATCCAGCCAACCCTCCCACTCGAACTGCACCAATCTTGGATCAAAATAAAAAAATTTGGTTCCTTCAAGCCACAAAAGTTAAAACCTTAAAAGGGGCCAAACTCCACCTTTCACTGTTGGAATCAAAGACACAGTAGTGACCCAAAAGCCACCTTTGTTTTTTTTCTTTTTTTTATCAGCAATAAGGTGATTGTAACATTTCTCCAAAAATTATAAAAAAAATAAAATAAAATAAAAACGTATTGATACAGATAGTTTTTCACAATACCACCAAATATATAATTAGAAGATGGCCCAAAACTTATCCATTAAGGCATCAATCGATACATATGAAACATGAGACCCAAAATATATAGAAATGCATATTTTGCAAGCATGACAGCCTTGCCTCGTGATGGAAAGAGTTATACAACATCTTCAATGATTCTCCAATTTCATAGGAATGAAACCGAATTCTACTCAACACCAGCCCCTCTGGCCAAACCCCAAAATGCTTGGAAGTACCTTAAAAGTTTGATCCATCACATACATGCCAAGCGTGGATCAGCCCACATAAAATACATGGCTGTAAGATGGGCAACCCACCTTAGGACAGTTCTACCTTCTACACCCCCATTGTCGAAAGGGAATGTGGGATAATGGATTGGAAGGAACCAAATCCTAAACCTTTCCTCAAAGGTACAGAGCAGCCAAAACAAAAGAAAGAAAAAGAAAATCATTGACAGTTGACACTCAGCAGGCAGAAATAGGGAACACTTGTGACCACAGCAATTCTCAAACATGATCCACCCATGACAGGATCCACCAGTTAAACGTCACCCATCATGCGCGCGCGCACACACACACACACAAACAACAACAAATGCCACATTGACCCCAAATACAACTCCACCAAATCACCACCCTCACACAATAAATGGCAGCGCCAAGATTTTGTTTGGGTGGTGCGGCCAAGGTGAAGGAGTCAAATACTAAAATCACATGAGCAGCATCACCTCAAAAATTCCATATCTTCCTATCATACAAAGTGGTCATTTACTTCGATCCAACAACAAACATAGCATTAATCAGTGTAATACTGAATAGTTCTACTGAATGTAAACATATGCATCTCTAAAAGAAGTAGAAGAACACACCGCCGCGCCGTGAAGAAGCGATTCTCTGGGGCGAATCTCTGGGGCCAGAAATCTCCAGCGCAGAAGAATTCCGCGGCAAGAAATCCGCCTTCTGACCGCCCTCGGCCGCACTGAAAGAGCGAACCATCTCTCTACTCTCTTCGACCACCGCTTCATCTTCCGATCCCTTACGAAAAGATTCAGCCACTCCATTTCTTTCCATCTCTTCAAACGCAAACACTCATCAAAAGACAAACCCCCACTTCCCCTCCTACACTGTCGGAGCCAAATAGAAAAGATTCCTGTTCAAGGATCTGATCCGCTCTCTTATATGAAACTACCCGTCAAACGGAGTCTTGGACTGTTAGTTGAACATGCGTTTAGAGATTTATAGTCCAGCATTCAGAATCACTACAACTTCAGAAACAAACCTAGAAAAAGGCTGGCAGCTTTTTGTAACTGAAACGCAGAAACGGTGCAAGGGACTCGGACGGGGGATTAAAAACGAAAAAAGAAATAAAATAAAAATTATTTTGGAGGTTTCTAGAAGTGGAGGAGATTTTTAAGATTAGTGGGAGATTAGAAGGTGTGATTAGCGTGAAAACCGAAGGAAGTGGTGGGAAGCGCCGTTTGTGCCTGCGTGCTCTTTGTATCCGTGGCTCGCGGTTTCGGTAGAAAGACGAGCGAAGAAACGAGTTTTTATTCGTTTTACACGTGAGAGTGCGGCTTGCTCGCGCCATTATTGCGCGCGCTTTTTTGATCTGCACCGTTCGTAGGGTTAGGTGAGCATCAAACGTATCCGACGAAGCCGGGTCCTCCAAGCCAGCGCTGTAAGCCCGCAACTCATTCGGGGCAAACGGCGAAACTTCAGTAAGAATATAAATAGAATCAAAACTTTTGATGATTTTTAGCGACAATGATCTGGGTTAACGAATTACAGTGCGCAAATGATTATTTTGGAACCAACACTGACAATACCTTAATTTGTCTAGGCACTCATCTAAATATTATCCATATAATATATGCGTGTGGCTATCGCGTTACTTTTGATTGATTAATAGAAAATCTGTTTCACATTATTGTCGAAATCTTTTATTAATGAAAAAAGATATATTAGATTGGCATTTTTTCTCACTTTTACCTTTCTATATATCTATGAAATCTCATGCTCTCTATCTGTCTCCTCTTTCAACCTCATCTCTGCCTCCTTAAATTTTCTCTCACACAAAATACCTACAATTTTTTTTTGTTCATTTTTAGATTCAAGCATTATGTAAATGATGCCAAACAAGCCCTAAGTAAGGGTAATATTTGTTGCACCTCCCTATATCTGATAAGATAAAATAAAAGTAGTCAAAATTCTATGTATATTATCTCGGAATATATATTCAGAGCAATGTACCATTTAAGGAAATATGAGCAATTAAATTATTATAATACATCTTTGGAAAAAGGCTTTTGCCCTATATAGATTAGACATTTAATACTATCAACTGTAATTGACTATTTAGTAATGAAAATTTATTTTTTATAGTAATAAAAATATAAAAATTGAAGTAGATTTTCTACAAATTATCAATTGATAATCATAACTATGAATTTGAGCTTAATATGTAGTTCATGAAATCAATCACTAATAAAGCTATTTTTTGCCAATAAAGTGTTGATTACAATTCCATATTAAGAATCATAATATTGTGTAGATATTTGAAATATAAATGAATTTAGTTCAACTTTAATCATGGAAAATAAAAAATATTAAAGATTTTAGGTATAATGCCATTTACAGTTACATATTGATAACCCTAAATATAATGCCAATTACAATTACATGTTAATATCCTACTATTTCAAATACATTAGCAATATAAATGTCTTTAGTTAAATTTTTATTATATAAAATAAAATTTTTGACTTCATAAATAATGTCATTTACAGTTACATATTAAAAACCATAATATTACAAAGACATAAGTGATATAAGTATTTTTATTTTAACCAAATAATATAAAAGTGACATATTTTAACTATTATTTATCGATTACACATCTTCGGTCTCAAATATATGATGAAGAAGTGTTTAGTATTTGTGGTTAATTGTAATACTTTTCGCATTATATATGTCATCATTACCATTTTCAAGAAATATATATATGTATGTATGTTCAGTTTTAAAGGAATTTATTTTCATTTGATTATTATAAAATTACCAATATATAAACTCTTTGTCTTCATATGTAGTTTTGACCTTACAATATCAAAATCGACATATCAAATAGTAATGCTTCTATTTTATAACTTTTTCATAATAGCGATTTGAATTTTCACCTAAAAAAAAAGGATAATATATCTCCTATAAAACTTTTTCTTGGTGAAGTGTCCATAGGTCACAGTATCGCAACCCATGTTAACTACTTATATCACCCAAACCTTTATTTTTTCCCCTTCGAGTCAACAAACCAATAAGGTCGCGAATACTGATAGTATAATTTGCTCTAATTAATTATATATTAGTTGATTAAGCTTCATTAGAGTCTAAGAAGTCTGAATTATTAATAGGATCGTGTGTGAGAAGTTTCACTGAGATTCAACTCCATTTGGGTAAGTATGGGATAGTTTGCAATTTTAGAAAAGTTAATTAAGAAAGCTTTTTCATAATTTTAATTAGTGAGATTTTGGATCCATTGGATAGATGACCCAATTCCCTGAACTTTCCCCTTCTAAGGTCCATTGACCCAACCTCTGAAACCCCTCGAAATCTAATCCCAAGTCCAATGGTCTAAACTAAAAACAAAGAAACTACCCCTAAAACTCATCCTATTTGTAAATGCTAATGACCATATGAATGTATAGAGCCAATGCCAATGTCCATTTTTATGACTACAACAAGGATTTGACCAATGCCTCTACTATTTTTCAACATTTGGATGTAAGCGATTGCACATATGTATATACTAGCAACAAAGGCTCGTGCTTAGCCTGGGCCCTATAATAAAAGAGTTACACTTTGAAACTTTTTGTATTATTTGCACTTAAATATTATATTATATTAATGTAACATAAAATAATTTATAAATTAATTTAGTGCATTTGCTAAATAAGTGGAGATAATTGAATATTATATTAATTTAACATTAATAATTTATAAATTAATTTAGTACATTTGCTAAATCTATAGAGATAATTGAATAATAGAAATATAATTTTGGAGAAGATAATTGAAAAAGTTTGAATCTAATATTCTTACCAGGTTTGAATATCAAATGATTCTTATCACACCTTATGGGATTTACCAAGCTCCACCTAGAAGCAAAATGATTAGTTTAGCTAAAAGTGCAGTTATCTTATAAAAAAAGTATAATAGCTAAAAGCTAAAAGTCAATATATATCACCTATAAATGGAAACATAAAATACATTTTCTCAATAAACACAATAAGGTACAAATATTTGGTCCTATCTGAAATTTTAGAATTTTTCATAAAATCATAGTAGCGATATAATGTAACACTCCGATCCCCTTTGAGCCGGATTAGTGGCTCATTAGTGTGTGTTTTGTTTTATTTTATTCTTTTGGACTTGGTTTTGGGCCTTGGATAGGTAGTTGAGTGACCTTTGACCTGGAATAGGTAGTTCTAAGCCCTTTTTCGTAATTTTGCTTTTGCTTTGCTCATATCATCTTTGCATCATCTTGGTGTCAGCACGCGTATTTCGTTGAGCTCGACAATTTCCGTAACTGAGTCAGATCCGTTTGAAGTCAATTGGAGAAGTTGGACCCCCGTGTGACTTGAACTGTAATTAGTATAAACTCCATGGATCTTGTTTTAAACTCCAAACATATATATAATGAGTCACTCTCCAGGTGTCTCTCTCTTTCTCATTTCACTTGGTCGATTGCATGCAACAACATCAGAGAGAGCCACGTCTCTTCCTCTCCTTTTCTCTCTTTCTCTCTTCTTTCCTTCTCTTGCTCGATTGTGGTTGGGAGCTCTTGTTTGATTTGGGTTTTGCCACACTTCATTGGATTGGGTTCTTCTTTATTCTCTCATCTCTGTCTATTGCTTGAGGTAAGTGGGCTCTTTGTGTTTCTTCTCCCAATTGCACCTCTCATTCTCTGATTTCTGTGTTTCCATCTCATGCATGGTTTCTTGCTTTGATTTGTCTTGATTTTAGTGGATTTGGAGCTTGATTTCAGAGGATTTGTCAGATTTGAGGCAAGTATAAGTACAGGTTTTGATAACACATATGGGTATTATTTGATTGCTTGGATTCATTCTCATTCTCTTTAGAGAAATGTTTTACAGCCATTTTCTAAGCTATGAGAATCAGTTGAGCTTGTTTTATTCAGTTTCTGTACAAAAATTTCGTTTCTGTAATCTTCCCGAACTCGTATTCTGTATTGTACGGCTAAGCCGTAAATTTCTACGGTTCGCTTTCCAGAGACTCGAAAATCTGAATTTGTTCTACGGCTAGGCTACGGCTAAGCCGTAATTTGTCCTACGGCTGAGCCGTAAGCTAGCCGTGACCCAACCGTACCCCAGCCGTGAATTAATTCTCTGATCAGTCGAAACTTTTCTGATATCAGTACTCCTACGGTGAGGCTACGGCTAAGCCGTGGATTGGTCTACGGCTAAGCCGTATACTGACTGTAGCTCAGCCGTGAGATGTATCAGATCAGAGGTGGAAAAGCTGACAGTTTAGCCGTGTTCTGAAGGGAACCACGGCTAAGCCGTAGTGCATATTGCGGCTACGCCGTAGGATGCCACGGCTAAGCCGTAGGTCACCCATGGCTAAACCGTAAGACCTGTTAAATATCAGTTAAACTTAGGCTAATGGTGTGACCTTGTAGGGCTCAAATACAGGTTAACCATACCCGTACACCGGCCCGATGGACTCTTTGGATCGCATGAATAATCTGTTAGGCTGTGACTTGTTCATGTGAGCGTTGATCACTGTTAAGCACCTCCCCATGGGTGTTGGTTTAAGGGACTTCGATGCACATAAGGATTATATTGCAACACTAGGATGGCAACGGTGCATCGAATAACTTAAAACTACATCAACATGCACGGTTAGTGACAGTGATGCAACTAGATTAGACTTGGCTTGTAATGAACCTTGAATCCGTATTAATCTGAGATGCATTGCATATTGTTTATGGTTTTGCCCTCTGTTCTGTTAATCTATGTTATGCATTCCTCAGTCATTTTGCTTTCGTTCTGTATATCTGTATTATTCTTCGCTCTGTACTCTGTTTTGATCTATGCTATGCTTTGTATATTCTCTGGCTTTGTATATCTCTGATTTTTGGGTATTCCCTGGTGGCTCTGCCCAGAGGTTAATACGTGAGGATAAGATCCGGTCCTTGTCATCGGTGAGTCCAAAGCGGATAATCTCCTTTCTTTAGCTTTGATTTGATTGGTATTAGTCTGGCTCTACTCAGCCTCAGCCCTAGGATACCCGACGGGGTTACCTCTGGCGTAGATCTCTGTATCTCTGTTTTAACTGCAGTGTTGCTTTGTCTTGGGACCCCGGAACCCAGGAACCGAGACCCGTTGTACCTTTGGCCTGGACAGCGGTGTTCTCCTCTGCTCTGCTCTGCTCTCTATTGGAGAGAACATGGTTAACGTAGTAGCCACTTAGTCAGTATTTCTATGTTTGATTCATATATCATGCTTTACGTCTATGCACGATTTGCTTAGCTTACTAAGATGAAATTCTGAAATCATTATTCTGTCATTTATTCAGCTTTGATACTATGAGTGTTTCATCTCTGTTACTTATATTTGCTGGATCGTTGTATTCATTTGTGTTGTCTGTGGTGTTGCAGGCACAGCTACCTTGCCCAGCTCCCCGGCGGTCGAGGAGGCTGCAGGGGCGAGTGTAGAGGCACCCTCCGGTCTGGCAGAGTGGGCCTGATCACTTCTGCCAAGTGCGTGCATGCATACCAGTGGCTTTTATTTTGCATTTTGGTTTTTGAGAGCTTGTATTTGGACTTTGGACTTTGGACTTGTATTCTGTATATTTTGTGTATATTGATTTTGGTGTGTATTCGGTTTTATCTCAGTGTATTTGTCTTTGTCTTTTCCGTTTCGTATTTGCTTTGGCTTCCGCTATCTTATTTTCCTTTGTTGCTTGCTATGATATGTACAGCTTCCGCGTACGCTTAGTTCGCACGTGTTAGATCCCTTGTGTGCGTGCATCTGGACTGGGTTTGGGTGCACGTGCACGGGAGTACGTGTGTCACCGGTTTAGCTTTTCGCTAACCCCCGAATTCTGGGCTCGGGTCGTGACATACGTATTGTATGGTATCAGAGCATGCTAGTTATAAGCATGTAGGCATCTAAGATCGTGGTGAGATGACGATATCAACTGTTTGACTCGAGGTCTCATATGTTGATTTGGGGTTTGACTAACTCAGGGCCTTTTATATTGTGTGTTGTGTTTCTTTTCCTTTTTGCAGGATGGCATCAGGATCAGGATCTCGAGATGAGAATCAACAGGGCCATAACGGTGATAGTGGATCAGTACCCCCACACATCAGTAGTGAGGAGCGGATGATGATGATGATGCAGTCTATGCAATCATTACAGGCGCAGATGGCATCCATGGTAGATAGACAGAGTCAGGCTGCCGCAGTAGCATCACCTCGTATAGATCAGCAAGTGATTTTCCAGCCCAAGGAATCAGATCCTAATGCTCTTTTCGACAAGTTCCGTAAGCGAGGGGCGACCGAGTTTCATGGGATAGAAGATGCATTGCAGGCTGAGCAATGGTTGGAGCAGACTGAAGAGCTTTTTGATACGATCGTGTGCAGTAACAAGCAGAAGGTAGTTCTCACAGCCTCTATGCTTCGGAGTGTAGCCAAGACATGGTGGAGGAGTGTTAAGACCTCATTTCAGACTATGCCCAGTGCCACAGTTTGGGAGACCTTCAAGCAGCAATTCCGTCGTAAGTTTATGCCTCTCCATATTCAGCGAGCCAAGGAAGTGGAATTCTTCAACCTTCAGCAGAGACAGATGTCAGTTGCAGATTATGTACACAGGTTTACAGAGTTGTCTCATTTCGCAGAGGACATGGTGAACACAGAGCATAAGAAAGTGACTCGCTTCGTCAACGGCCTGAATCCGAGACATAAGCGCCACGTGGTTGCTTGTATGTGGCCGGCTACCTTGGATGACGCTATTGACAGGGCTTATGATGCAGAGGCCATCTTTGAGGAGGAGCGAACAGAGGCTAAGAGGGCAGCAGGTTTCAGTGGCAGAAGTCAGTTCCAGAAGAAGTTCAAGGGTAAACAGGGCAGTTCGAGCAGTTCTCAGATAGTTTGCGGTCACTGTGGGAAGGATCACCCCACAGACAGATGTTGGAGGAAGAGTGGGGCTTGTTTCGGGTGTGGCTCTACGGACCACAGGCGGGCCCAATGCCCGAAGTTTCAGTCCCCTCCACAGACGAGACAGACAGGACCTACCTCACAGGGCAGATCCCAGCCAGCTCGCCCAGGCCAGAAGCAGAACCGCCAGACAGCCCGAGCCTATGCTGCTACGCATGAGGGCGCGGAGGAGGCCACGGTAGTGGAAGGTAAAATTTTAATTTCCGATGCAGAAGCTTTAGCTTTATTTGACTCAGGGTCTACGCGTTCGTACGTAGCACCCCATTTTGCTGTGCAGCTTCGACAGCGACCTACACCACTTCCCTACTTGTTGTTAGTATCCACTCCGGTTGGTAAGCGGGTGGAGTGCAGTGTGTTTTACCCTCAGTGTGATGTGCGGATAGCTGGTCATCAGCTCCCAGTAGACCTCGTGTTGCTCACGACACTGGATTTTGATGTGATCCTTGGTATGGACTGGCTTGCGAGATATCATGCGTGTATCAATTGCTACAGTAAGGCTATCTACTTTGATTTGGGCAGCGGATTCCGATTTGAGGGCAGCCAGATGAAGTGCCCAAGACGTGTGATCTCTGCTTGTAAAGCAGACAGGATGCTTCGTAGGGGATGTGAGGGATTTCTTGCATTCATTTCAGAGAAGAAAGATCAGCGACAGCTCAGTGAGATTCCAGTAGTCAGCGAGTTTCCGGATGTCTTTCCGGAAGATGTGCCAGAGTTGCCACCAGTTCGGGAGGTAGAATTTGCTATTGACGTGGTACCAGGTACAGCACCTATCAGTAGAGCTCCATATCGTATGGCACCTGCAGAGTTGTTGGAATTGAAGAAACAGTTGCAGGATTTGTTGGATAAGGGGTTTATACGCCCGAGTGTTTCACCTTGGGGAGCACCTGTTTTGTTCGTCAAGAAGAAGGGTGGCAGTTTCCGGATGTGCATTGACTACAGGCAATTGAACAAAGTGACTATCAAGAACAAATATCCATTGCCTAGGATTGATGAGTTGTTCGATCAACTTCAGGGTACAGCTTACTTCTCTAAGATTGACTTGAGGTCAGGATATCACCAGCTCAGGGTGAAGGATGAGGATGTTCCGAAGACAGCTTTCAGGACTCGGTATGGACACTACGAGTTCCTTGTCATGCCGTTTGGTTTGACGAATGCACCCGCAGCTTTCATGGCATTGATGAATAGGGTGTTTACTTCCTTCTTGGACCAGTTTGTTGTGGTCTTCATAGATGACATATTGGTCTATTCGAAGACTGCTGAGGAACATACAGACCATCTGAGGAAGGCATTGCAGCTGCTTCGAGATCACAAGTTGTATGCAAAGTTGGCTAAATGTGATTTCTGGCTAGAGCAAGTTGCATTTTTGGGACATGTGATTTCTAGAGATGGATTGATGGTGGATCCAGCTAAGATTGAGGCAGTAGTCCATTGGCCCCGTCCTAGATCAGTGACAGAGATTCGGAGTTTTCTGGGTTTGGCGGGATATTACCGCAGGTTTGTGCAGGATTTCTCGAAGATCTCAGCCCCGCTGACTCAGTTGACTCGGAAGAAGGTCCCGTATGAGTGGACAGAGAAGTGTGAGCGTAGTTTTCAGATGTTGAAAGAAAAGCTCACTACGGCGCCAGTGTTGACTCTCCCGGATGGTAGTGAGGGATTCGTGATTTATTCCGATGCCTCTAGAGTTGGACTAGGCTGTGTACTGATGCAGAATCAGAAGGTGGTTGCCTATGGATCCAGACAGTTGAAAGAACATGAGAAGAACTATGCCACACATGACTTGGAGTTAGCAGCCATTGTATTTGCATTGAAGTTGTGGCGACATTACCTGTACGGTGTGAAGTTTGAGGTCCATTCCGATCATCACAGTCTGCAGTACTTGTTTGATCAGCATGACTTGAATATGAGGCAGCGAAGATGGTTGGAGTTCATCAAAGACTACGACTTTCCGATCAAGTACCACCCAGGCAAGGGCAATGTAGTTGCAGATGCACTCAGCAGGAGGACAGACAGTCTTCAGGTGTTAGCAGGATTCTATATGCTTGTGCATGATCAGCCTGTAGAGGTTCAGATGGTAGGAGACTCGGTGACATTAGCTACTACCGTCGTGTTTCAGCCTGAGGTGATTCAGCAGATCAAGGATCGCCAGTTTGAGGACCCCCTCCTGGTGAAGTTCAGAGATCGGATTGCAGATCGACCGGATTTCAGCTTGGTGGATGGAGTTTTGTACTTCAGGAACAGATTGTGTGTTCCCGCTGTGGATGAGTTGAGAGAGAAATTGATGACAGATGCGCACGATGCCCGATATGCGATGCATCCCGGGAGTACGAAGATGTACCGGAACTTGAAGGATAGATTTTGGTGGAACAATATGAAGCGGGAGATCGCAGGGTTCGTAGCTCGATGTTTGACCTGTCAGAGGGTAAAAGCTGATCATCAGCGACCTCCAGGATCATTGCATCCATTGCACACCCCGCAGTGGAAGTGGGAGCACATTACTATGGATTTCGTCTCCGGTTTTCCGCCGACCAGTAGAAAGAATAATGCTATCTGGGTCATAGTGGACAGATTGACTAAGTCAGCACATTTCCTTCCGTTCAAGAAAGGGATGACATTCACAGAGATGGCCAGGAAGTTTATTGACGAGATAGTCAGATTGCATGGTACCCCAGTATCGATTGTGTCAGATCGCGATAGTCGTTTTGTATCTTCATTCTGGAGAGCATTTCAGGAAGCTATAGGCACGAAGCTGAGTTTTAGTACGGCATACCACCCCCAGACTGATGGACAGTCGGAGCGTACCATTCAGACGTTGGAGGATATGCTCCGAGCTAGCGTGCTGAACTTTGAGAAGGAATGGGATACGCATCTAGCATTGTGTGAGTTTGCTTACAACAACAGCTTCCATGAGAGTATTGGTATGGCACCTTATGAGGCTCTATACGGACGCAAGTGCAGGACCCCAGTGTGCTGGGAAGAAGTTGGAACTAGAAGTTTCCATGGTCCGACCATCATTGCTGAGACGACAGAGAAGGTGCAGAAAGTGATAGAGAATCTGAAGATTGCTCGGTCCAGGCAGAAGAGCTATGCTGATACTCGGAGGAGACCTTTGGCATTCCAAGTCGGAGATTGGGTATTTCTTAAAGTTTCTCCGATGAAGGGCACAGTTCGATTTGGTCAGAAGGGCAAGTTAGCTCCGAGATATGTAGGACCGTTCGAAGTCAAGAGCCGAGTTGGAGATTTAGCCTATCGGTTGACACTTCCAGTTGAGTTCTCCGGTGTTCACGATGTGTTCCATGTGTCGATGCTCCGTAAGTATGTGCCAGATCCGAGCCATGTGATTCGCTACGATGACATTCAGATTCAGCCTAATGCGACTTACGTTGAGCGTCCGCTTCGCATCGTTGGGACACGAGAGCAGATTCTCCGTACCAGGACTATCAGATGGGTTAAAGTGTTGTGGGAGCATCACGGTCCGGATGAGGCTACTTGGGAGCTAGAGGAGCAGCTAGCGCGCCAGTACCCCCAGCTCTTTGCGCAGGTAGGTAGTCATTCCGAGGACGGAATGATTCCTAGTGGGGGAGGATGTAACACTCCGATCCCCTTTGAGCCGGATTAGTGGCTCATTAGTGTGTGTTTTGTTTTATTTTATTCTTTTGGACTTGGTTTTGGGCCTTGGATAGGTAGTTGAGTGACCTTTGACCTGGAATAGGTAGTTCTAAGCCCTTTTTCGTAATTTTGCTTTTGCTTTGCTCATATCATCTTTGCATCATCTTGGTGTCAGCACGCGTATTTCGTTGAGCTCGACAATTTCCGTAACTGAGTCAGATCCGTTTGAAGTCAATTGGAGAAGTTGGACCCCCGTGTGACTTGAACTGTAATTAGTATAAACTCCATGGATCTTGTTTTAAACTCCAAACATATATATAATGAGTCACTCTCCAGGTGTCTCTCTCTTTCTCATTTCACTTGGTCGATTGCATGCAACAACATCAGAGAGAGCCACGTCTCTTCCTCTCCTTTTCTCTCTTTCTCTCTTCTTTCCTTCTCTTGCTCGATTGTGGTTGGGAGCTCTTGTTTGATTTGGGTTTTGCCACACTTCATTGGATTGGGTTCTTCTTTATTCTCTCATCTCTGTCTATTGCTTGAGGTAAGTGGGCTCTTTGTGTTTCTTCTCCCAATTGCACCTCTCATTCTCTGATTTCTGTGTTTCCATCTCATGCATGGTTTCTTGCTTTGATTTGTCTTGATTTTAGTGGATTTGGAGCTTGATTTCAGAGGATTTGTCAGATTTGAGGCAAGTATAAGTACAGGTTTTGATAACACATATGGGTATTATTTGATTGCTTGGATTCATTCTCATTCTCTTTAGAGAAATGTTTTACAGCCATTTTCTAAGCTATGAGAATCAGTTGAGCTTGTTTTATTCAGTTTCTGTACAAAAATTTCGTTTCTGTAATCTTCCCGAACTCGTATTCTGTATTGTACGGCTAAGCCGTAAATTTCTACGGTTCGCTTTCCAGAGACTCGAAAATCTGAATTTGTTCTACGGCTAGGCTACGGCTAAGCCGTAATTTGTCCTACGGCTGAGCCGTAAGCTAGCCGTGACCCAACCGTACCCCAGCCGTGAATTAATTCTCTGATCAGTCGAAACTTTTCTGATATCAGTACTCCTACGGTGAGGCTACGGCTAAGCCGTGGATTGGTCTACGGCTAAGCCGTATACTGACTGTAGCTCAGCCGTGAGATGTATCAGATCAGAGGTGGAAAAGCTGACAGTTTAGCCGTGTTCTGAAGGGAACCACGGCTAAGCCGTAGTGCATATTGCGGCTACGCCGTAGGATGCCACGGCTAAGCCGTAGGTCACCCATGGCTAAACCGTAAGACCTGTTAAATATCAGTTAAACTTAGGCTAATGGTGTGACCTTGTAGGGCTCAAATACAGGTTAACCATACCCGTACACCGGCCCGATGGACTCTTTGGATCGCATGAATAATCTGTTAGGCTGTGACTTGTTCATGTGAGCGTTGATCACTGTTAAGCACCTCCCCATGGGTGTTGGTTTAAGGGACTTCGATGCACATAAGGATTATATTGCAACACTAGGATGGCAACGGTGCATCGAATAACTTAAAACTACATCAACATGCACGGTTAGTGACAGTGATGCAACTAGATTAGACTTGGCTTGTAATGAACCTTGAATCCGTATTAATCTGAGATGCATTGCATATTGTTTATGGTTTTGCCCTCTGTTCTGTTAATCTATGTTATGCATTCCTCAGTCATTTTGCTTTCGTTCTGTATATCTGTATTATTCTTCGCTCTGTACTCTGTTTTGATATATGCTATGCTTTGTATATTCTCTGGCTTTGTATATCTCTGATTTTTGGGTATTCCCTGGTGGCTCTGCCCAGAGGTTAATACGTGAGGATAAGATCCGGTCCTTGTCATCGGTGAGTCCAAAGCGGATAATCTCCTTTCTTTAGCTTTGATTTGATTGGTATTAGTCTGGCTCTACTCAGCCTCAGCCCTAGGATACCCGACGGGGTTACCTCTGGCGTAGATCTCTGTATCTCTGTTTTAACTGCAGTGTTGCTTTGTCTTGGGACCCCGGAACCCAGGAACCGAGACCCGTTGTACCTTTGGCCTGGACAGCGGTGTTCTCCTCTGCTCTGCTCTGCTCTCTATTGGAGAGAACATGGTTAACGTAGTAGCCACTTAGTCAGTATTTCTATGTTTGATTCATATATCATGCTTTACGTCTATGCACGATTTGCTTAGCTTACTAAGATGAAATTCTGAAATCATTATTCTGTCATTTATTCAGCTTTGATACTATGAGTGTTTCATCTCTGTTACTTATATTTGCTGGATCGTTGTATTCATTTGTGTTGTCTGTGGTGTTGCAGGCACAGCTACCTTGCCCAGCTCCCCGGCGGTCGAGGAGGCTGCAGGGGCGAGTGTAGAGGCACCCTCCGGTCTGGCAGAGTGGGCCTGATCACTTCTGCCAAGTGCGTGCATGCATACCAGTGGCTTTTATTTTGCATTTTGGTTTTTGAGAGCTTGTATTTGGACTTTGGACTTTGGACTTGTATTCTGTATATTTTGTGTATATTGATTTTGGTGTGTATTCGGTTTTATCTCAGTGTATTTGTCTTTGTCTTTTCCGTTTCGTATTTGCTTTGGCTTCCGCTATCTTATTTTCCTTTGTTGCTTGCTATGATATGTACAGCTTCCGCGTACGCTTAGTTCGCACGTGTTAGATCCCTTGTGTGCGTGCATCTGGACTGGGTTTGGGTGCACGTGCACGGGAGTACGTGTGTCACCGGTTTAGCTTTTCGCTAACCCCCGAATTCTGGGCTCGGGTCGTGACATATAATATTGTTAGAAACGTATGAGTAATCCACTCAAATTAAGAAAAAAAATTTTAATTTGCAAGGAGAAAAAGTGGAGAAAAGTACTGCGAACATACAAAAATTAATAATTAAAAAGTTTTATAAGAAAAAAACCTCAATTGTAAAGTGTGCTTGCACATTGAGTTTGAATATTGGAATGGCTCCTCAATTATAAAGGGTGCTTGTATGAGTAACTTTGAGTCAACTACAAAGCCCCAGATTAATGAAATTTATCATTATTTACTTTTCCTTTACAATATTTTTTATTAAAAAAAGAAACAAAGTTGTATGGTAGAATCTACTAAAATGTTTCTAACAAGTCTATATCAATGCAGTGTTCAATATCATTGCCAAGCATATGTAACTATCCACATAAAATAGACATAACTCTCAGCCATGTATTTGAAGCAGACTAACTCTATACATGTCCATCTAGGAGTTTAGCAATAGGCATCACACATCCATGATAGACCCATTCATAGTAAAATTTGATTAGCAAAAATGGGCTCCACATGAAGGAAGGACACCTAAAAAAGTGATGTAATGACTAAGGTCTATGAATCTACAATTTCTACAGCAATACATTCATATCAAGTGCCCATGTTGTCACAACTGAGTTTATCAGAGGTCAAAAAAGAATGCTGTTAATGGATAAAGAAGCAACACACTACCAAAAGCATTTATTGATAATAATAATAATAATAAAAGAAACAAACACTACCAGGAGCATTCCATGAAGACTTTGTAGTAGTTGCCTCTCGCACTACAGAATACCAACATTTGAAGGTCACTGAACTAGAGCTATACCAGGCAAACCTTCACTCATCGTGGGTAGCGTAATCTTGATTAAGAGATTTTAGGAGTGATGTGGAAATGATGGATAAAGGAAGAGGTTTTAGTGGGAGGAGAGATTTTAGGGGAAAAAATTGAATTGACGAGAAAGAAGTTTGAATACCATTCAAGTAGAGAAAGTTTTAGAGAAGAAATGGAATGAAGAGAGAGAGGAGGGTAGAAGGAGAGATTTAAGGGAATGGTGCAAAAGCGGTGGGGAAAGGGAGAGATTTTAGAAAAACTATTTCTTAATATATTTAGAAGAAGACGTGGTGCTGATGTGGCACCTTCCAAATGCCTCCATTCTTGTAGCTTTAATATATATATAATGTGAGGCAATCCCCATTTTTATTTCTCATACAAGGTTTACAACATTAAAGACAGTAAAATGAGTCCACCAAAATCTATAGTGTATTCCACTAAACTCTTTAATGGAGTAAAAAATATTAATCAAACAATACATAGGAGCCGCTATAATAGAGTCCACTTTTCAAGGTTTAGCTCAAAGAAACCTTTGTTAAAAAAAATCAATGAAAATCAAGTTTGAAAAAATGTCCCAGGTCTGGATTTCCAAATTGTAATTCAAAATATATATATAGCGAACAAATAAAAAAACTAGCAAATAAATTAATCACACACTATAAGAAGAAGACACGCAGATTTTTACCTAAAAAACCCAACTTGGGAAAAACCACGACTCCTCCTTGGACTAACAAAAGAACAAGCACTAATAATAAACAATTACAAGATATACTCACAGACCTTTTTTAGTTGTAATTCAACCTAAAAACTGTTGTTCTTCTTGTCAACTATTCATCCTTCACTGCTCACCGTGCTTGAAACAACTAATCCGAAAGGTGAACGAATCTTCTATAACAGAAGTCAATCTTATACATAGAAGTAGAATCACAAATCTTTAGAACTTAAAGCTTCAGCACAAT
Source organism: Sextonia rubra (assembly GCA_037013555.1). NCBI lineage: Eukaryota > Viridiplantae > Streptophyta > Magnoliopsida > Laurales > Lauraceae > Sextonia > Sextonia rubra. The sequence goes on from JASUAD010000006.1 coordinate 23,764,494, forward strand.
CCTTCCAATGACTGCTCCAGAGAAAAATGATATCTCTAATGCATATTCTTAACTAAGAATAGGGAGATGGATGCCTTAAGATTGACAAAAAAAAATCCATTTTTATAGCCCTAATCTCGTGCTTCATAATAGTAATCTAACTAGAATAGGAATTGGCAAAAAATAAGAAAGTCCTACTTAAAATCAAAATAGAAATTCACGTAATGGCAGTTTTGTAATTTCAAATAATACGATTTTTACAAACTTCCCGAGGCCATAACTTTATCGTTTTAGCTCCAATTGATGTAATATTTAAACCTATGATTATTTACTCGAAATGAGCTTTCCAATGGTAGGTCGCTTGCCCATATCCAATGCTTAGTTTGTGAGATATGATATTTTTAACCTAAATACGTTCATTCCATCTCTTATGGGTCTCTTTAACCCCTTTAAACTTATAGTCTAAAATAAAAATACAACTTTAACTAAAAGAGTTTTATCTAATCCATGAATTTAGCCAATACACAATAGTCTTAACAAAGTTTTAAGTTCAAATACATATAAAACAAAGGTAATGTGGGCTAACAACCCAAAGGAAACAATAAAAAATGACTGTGAGATGAAAATGTTGTGGAGAATCTCTTTTGAAATGAAAACGTTGTTATAGTTGTGTTTGTAACTAGGTCTCAACCGTGTGAGTTGTATCTATATTCGGGTCTCAACCCCTTGGCTGAGTTACCAAAAAAAAAAAAAAAACGAAAAAGTTGTCATATGGAAAAAGGTCATTGGAGATAGTGATATATGTATATTGTAAAGTAAGTGGTGATAGCATTGGTCATCAACACTCAACACAAAGTGCAAACTATAAAGAGAAAAATGTGGTAGGAAGTCCAATCTAGTTATACTATCAAAATTTTAGTTCATTTTTTGTCTATTAAGGGTTGAAGGTAGGGTTGTTAATCTGGCCCTTTGATGAGGGGCCCAGCTTAGTTCAACCGGCAAAAGCCCTACAAAGCGAGGGCTTCTTTTTTTGTCTTTAAGCTTGAGTGTAGGGTAGGTCCCTATTTTAAAAAGCTCGCAATCTTGAGAGCCGAGTTAGGACTTGACTCATCCGGTCCGAGGGGGCCTGGCCCGCTGTTTATTAAATATTAATATAAAATATATAACATATGATACATTTATAATATATCTATGCAATTTGACCATCTTAAAAATTTTGTAACACCCACCCAAGTATTTCGTTTTCTATATTTGTAACAATAACAAATTGTTGTCTAATACCTTCACAATAATCATATTTTTTTTACAATAGTAACATTTAAGGAGCATTTTTTACTTTTTATCAAAAAGTCATAATTACACTTCATAGGCTAAAGTGCAATAGTTATCTTTAGGTCTAATTTGGTCTTTTAATTAAAAAAACCCTAAAATATATATTTATAACTATCTCTTCCTCAACTCTCAAACCTCACATTCTACGAACTGGTCTCATCTGCTTATTCTCACCTTTAATCTCTCTTAATTTTGAAGTTGCTCTTGATCTCACTATCAAAAGTTAAAAAGACATAGCACCTACTTACATTTTTCTTCTTCTCTTGCTCCTACTTTCAGTCTCACAAGTCACAACACTCATTCAGTTATAGGATTGGTGGAAAGTTAATTCAGCAAAATACTCAGTCATTTAAAAAATGACTTATCAATATATTTTAGCAATTCTAATTTCTGCAGTTGCTTTTGAATTGACACTTAAAGCAGGAGGAAGAATAGTCAACTAATATAGGGGTTGTTTAAATATTAAGACTGTAAAAGTCCTAATTCGTGCACAAGATTGGATACATTCACAATAACACAATGATAATAAAGCATTGGATAATATTTTAGATGTTTAAAGGTAGTTAAGTAATTAAATAAATAATAATAATAATTTGTTTATATGTATTATGATGTATAGAATTATTATCATATGCATTATATTTTACGTTATAGAAATTATTTTATCCCTCCAAAAGCCTTCCAATAATTAAAAACAAATTAACTCCACAGACTGCCTTTTGCATTTCATTGTCGATCCCTAGGCCAAACAAAGGAGAAAGATTAGCATTAGGTTGGAAGTCGGTGGTGGCATATAAAAGATTTATCTACTTTAAAGAAAAAGAATTTCATTTCTTTTGGCCCTAGTTCGGCCTTAGCCCAACCTTGGCCCTGGAGGGTAGGGTAAGGGTCTAAAAATTATAGGCCTGCTGTGAAAGGCAAGGGCTTTAGTTTGCTTAGGCCTTGCCCCCATACATGAGGATAGGATAAGAACTTACCTTAGCTCGGCCTTGGCCCGGCTCTTTGACAACCCTAGTCAAATGGGATTTTCTTCGGTAGAAACCCTTTTTTAAAAGGTAAAAACATATATTTTCAAAAGATAAGAATTATAAAGAAGGGGCAGAGAGCTGGCCCAATGCAGCTAAAAAGCTAGAGGAACTTCCTAGAAGGAGCAAAACCACAAAAAGGGCAAAAACAGAAATCCCTTACGTCCGAACAAAGCCCAAACCCGGCCCAGAGCTTGGGCCAAGACAAAAGCCCACAACCTATGCTAGACCAAAAAAAAAAAAAAAAAGAGCAATAGGAGCGCAAAATACAAAACTCTGGAAGAGCCAAAACACAGACGGCTCAGCCATCAGCAACATAGACTGGATAAAAGTACCTGAAGAAGTTCCAGCAGCTCCTGTCCATTTGACAGAGGAATCCCTGAAGCTGCTGCTAAAAAAAACAAAAGCATGGTCTGAAACGAGCGCAGCAAGTACTCTAGCCTGAATTGAAATTGTTGCTGCCGAGGAGAGAGTGAGATGGGTCTTCTAACGATTTCCTGATGACTCTGCTATCTCATGGTCTTCACAGCTTCTCCGAATATACTATATGTTTATCAAATATAGTCTTTGATGAAACCAGTGCATTTATATATTTATATATTTATATATATCAAACAAATTAAATGTAAATACGAATTTAAAATCTTGAGCTATTTGTTTTAGATCCAATCTAATTAGCTTGTATTAGACTATAATTTCTCAAGGGAATATCAACGTAGCTTGTATTTCCATGAAAAAGAAAGGAAAGAAAAAATGTCTCAAAGTCTCTTTTGATCTTGTCTGTCATTTTCATGGTAGGGACTATTCCTAAAGTCGTGTCTTTTCCATTTGTAACGCATGGAACCAAGGGAAATCAGCTGTTGTCTCTCACGTAACATGTGAAACAAAAAAATGTTCACGTCACGGATGATGAATGCTGATTGCTGAGAGGTGCTCATGGGCTAGACCAGTGTGCGCATTTGGCCTCTTTTATTAGGCCCATTGGCTGTACTTGGGCCTAATTTTATGGCCAAACGTTGGCTGAACCCGAGATTATAATGATTAAAGGTCTGACCTGACATATTTAACGCAAAGAGGTGTCTTATTTTGCAAATGTTTGTTGGTGTTTTATAGGCTGCACTGGATGGGGCAACTTGTTTAGCAGCCTATTTAGTTAATGCGTTAAATTTTTTTATTATTTTTCTGAAGAATAAGTAATGCCTTTATTTATTTAAATATAAATTACAGAAATAGAATAAAGGGGCATGCCCCTCATAAAACCAAACACATCAAAAGGAAAATGTCCACTGCCTTGACTTCAAGCAAACTATAAAAAAATAAATAATATTTCTAATTCCAAAGTACTAATTTGATCAGGAACATTCCTATTACGACAAGTTTTACTACTGAATTAAAGAGTTTCTTGCTAAAGCTTTAAATAATACACATGATTACTTTGATGAAAATGAGCTGCTAGCATTATAAATTTAAATCTATCTCTCCAAGGAGACAAATGAGGTAGGCATATCATTTGCATCAAAAGGACTTCTGATTCTATTGATACAGGACCATAGTTTGGAACCAACTGTTGAAAGGATTGTGAAGTGCTTGAAATAGAGACCTCCCAAAAGGATTGATCTCTCAAATATTTTGCATTAACCCAAATATTCCAACAAGTGTATTTATTTGTTACTACATTTCATAGCTGTCTCATTAAAGTAGCTTTAGCGACAACAACATGTGATTTAATCCTAAGCCCACTACATGTAATTGGTTTACAAATGGAATCCCAAGCAATTGGATGAATATCATTTGAAGATTAACAATTCCAAAAGAAATCACGCACCTGTCTGTCCATAGCATTAAGAATAGCTTGAGGAAGCATAAAAATTGATGCCCAATAAAGATGAATCAAAGATTGTGTAGACTTAATCAACTCAACTCTTCTGGCATATGATAACACCTTAGATTTCCTACCAGCAAGTCTCTCCTAGATCTTTGCCAACAAACGTTGACATTCATTAAATTTCAAATGCTTAGTAGTTAAAGGGACTCCAAGATATTTTATAGGAAGTTTGGGTATTGGAATATTCGGAATTCCTAATATATGTTCTTCCTCAAAGATATTACAATTTGAAAAGAAAATTCTACTTTTTAACTAGTTAACCCCAAGACCCGAGAAATTCTTGAATTGCTCCAAAAAGTGTTTAAGATTTGTTGCTGCATATTAGAGTCCTTACTAAATACAATAAGATCGCAAGCAAACATCAAATGTGATATAACTACATTATTTTTTTGATAAAAAGTAGGAATCAGTTAAGATAAAGCATATTTTACCATCAAAAGAGAGAAGAATTCTATAACAATAGCAAAAAGAAATGGTGACAGAGGAAACCCTTGTCTCAAGCCCCTTGTACCTTTGAAATATCCTTCTGCACTTCCGTTTACCAATATTGAAAAAGAAGCATTAATAACACATGCCATGATCAATCTGATAATATGTGAGCTAAACTTCATACAGTGAGCCCAGACCCATCCCATCTTTTTTTTGGTAATATAACTGAGGGGCCGGGACCCGAATAAAGGCCTCGCACAACAACTCAACTCACATATGCGAGGTAATGCGGACTCAAACGTATGAATAGACTAATATAACTTACACAAACGAGTTAATAGGGACCCACACATTTGAGGCAACAAAACATAACTAGTACATATGAGGTAATAAAAACTCACATATAAAAAGGAGAAGGGAGGCTAGATTTGAACCTATGACCTCCTAACGAGAACATGTAGTAAGGATCCATCCCACCTTTAAAATTTCTATATGCCTTAGTGGCAAAATATGTCAAGCTGGACTGGGCCTATAAGCCTATATAGACTGCCTAGCCCATTTGAGTTGATTGGGAAGACTGGGTCCAGTCGTAATATCCTACTGCCCAAAATTGCATAAAGAAAGCTATGTAAGAAAAAGCAGTTTGAAACATTTCTTTAAATGAAAAATAAATAGTAATGATTAAATGACATTTTTTGCTAATTGAAGGATTTAACTTAAGTAGAGAGAAGTGTACCTTATTTCCTTGAGAAAAATTTTATTTTTGTAGGGGGCAGCCACTTTCCCCCAAAAGAAGTGTGGAAGGTTAAAATACTTTTCTAAAAGCCTAAAAAGTTATACATTTGGTTCGACCACTTTTCCCCAAGGGGCAATGGAAAAATGAGTTCACTTTTTGCAATTCACAAAAAAATGTATGATTCGGAAGGGGAGGAGGTTTGCTACGAAAACCATTAAGGGGCGGTGTTTTGCTATAAAATCCATTCAGTAATAGATGAGAAATCTGCAGATTTGAGGATTCCTCACTCTCATTATAATACGCATTCCTCACTAAGAACTTGTATAGCTAGGATTTCACTTCATCAATATTCATGTTTATCTATGTGTATTGCTGAGAAAAATTAAAGTCTGTGCAGAAATCCATGAAAATTGGACATTTCCATTTTTTTTTTTTTGGAGGAGGCAAGGATTTCCACTTTTTAATATATATATTTATATTTATGGAAAAGACTACTGTGCATATGTCCCTCACACTTTAGTGAGGGATAATTTCTTTTTTTAAACCTAACAAGGTCAAAAGATGTCATGAGGTGTAATGACTTTGTCTTTTTGCACATTAATACTTTTCTAAAAGAGAAGTGTCCCTCACCATAGTGCGGGGGAAATATATATAGTAGTTTTATCCTATATATAAAGTAGAATATTCATACGTATCCGTCCCTCACCGTTTTTTTCATAAGAACTCTAGGTGGAACCAATCTATTACTCAATCCAAACCTTGCAATACATAGGAGACCCCCGATAATCACACACCCCAAGTTTCGGTTAGATCTAAATTTACCAGACCATTGGATTGATTATGCCCCGATCCGAATGGAATAGATTAGTGGGCCACGGATGAAGGGGTTAGGGACATGTGAGGGGGGCTAAACTTGTTATGTAGGGTGGTCTCGCATGGATTTTTCCACCCTCAGAGTCTCATCCCTCGGTGTGGTCCACAGTGGGCCCCATGGAGGAGTATGCAAGAAGTTTCCATGAGGGATAAATGCGTAAGATATATATATGTAGAGAGAGAAAGAGAGAGAGAGAGAGAATACACAGTAATTTGCTTTGAGAATAAAATTTAGGGATAAGAATTTCGCTACAAAATAAGAAAGGCCCAAAAGTCATATAATGATGCATATGTGAATAGTACGATTTTGATTAAAAAGTTTGGGACAAAATGTTTAATAATATAATAAAATTTAAAGTTTACTTATTGAATATGATTTTTTGTGATATTGTATAAGTTATATTCAATTTCTTAAGAAAATGGAGCATTTTCTGCTGCGAACTCTTGCAATGTTGCCGTGTGGGAATTTTGGCAATGCTGCCGTGTGGAAATTTTGGTCCTTGCTCTAATTCAAGGGGTCCTACTTAGTGAATATCCACCGATATTAAAAACCTTACACAGTTAGTCATGTCAATCCAACCCCCTAAAAAGGTTATCGCCCGCCAAATCCCCATAAAGACGGGGCTTTTTTCTTTGTGTATATAATATACTATTGAAAGGCTCTTAAAGTGAATATGATATTATTTTAAGATCCCATCTGAAGTCATTTAGGTGGGCAATTGTCTTCCTTTTCTTGGCTTCGATTAGAGGCCATTATAATATTTTAAACTCAAGCATTTTGGAATTTAATTTGGACTGTGAGTTACAATTTATACGGGAAGTTACTCTTCTCTCTTTTCCACTTCTCATTTAATGCTCATATAACCATCCACCTTTATTACTTACCTTTCCTTTTTCATTTTTTACAAAACTTCTTTATGTTTACATCCCTTATTTCATTTCTGCATAGTCTTCTATTTTTTTCTACATCACATCTTATTTATCCTTTCTACTCTGCCTACTCTAAATTTAAAAAGCTGGGTATGGTCATGTTACATGTATTCTTTCTTACATTTTCTTTCTAAAAATTTATTGTTGTCAGTACTTATTACTTAATTATATAAATATTTAATTTGCATCATATAAATGTATTAGTGCTCAACAAATGTTCGAGTGCTAGTATTTTCTTATCCATATCCACTTGTTAGGTTTATTATTTTTACATTTCATTGGAAAGCTCCTTTAGTGATGAACTAAAAGGTATATAAATTCAGATAATTTGCAATTGTCTTCATAGGTCAAATCCCTTTAAGCGGTTAGACTTGAGCTTCACAACAAATATTGGGTTATTGATCGTTTACAATCCTAGTGTCTATAATATGGAGGTTTGAAAGCTCTCACTTGTCTATCAAAAAAAACAAAAAACAAAAAAAAGAAAGCTCTCACTTGTGCAGCAAGAAATTTATTTTCAGGATCATAATCTCATGTACTCATAGGCCACTTTTTATCTTGGATCCAGACCCTTTTCTTTTTAGTCAGATCCGGATCCATCATTTACAGTCCATGTTGAATCTCATTCTGGGTATAACCAAAAAAAATTGGTCCGGGATCTTGAGTTTGGGTTACAAACTTACAATCATGGTTTAGAAGCGGAACGACCTATTTACAGACCTATTTGTTAGATTACTGGTAGTCCTATTTTGAAGTGAAAGTACCATCCGGTCCTTGATCCTCCACCTTTTGAATTTTAACGTTTGAAGATGTTGATGTGAAGTGCATAAGCTGGGCCATATCAAGGTTAGTCTAATCATATTAATTTACTTATGGGGCTTATTATTCAGGCCCGGAATTGTGCCACAGAAATAAGTCATACGCACCCAGCCCATTACTGAACTATTGGGCTATTTGAGTTAAAATTCTCATGCTTGAATGTGTCATCTTTTTGGTCCTGTAGACAAACAGACCCTAAGGCCTACCTATTTACCCCATGCCCAGCCTATGGTCAATGCCAAGGGATGAACTGAGCCGCAAGGGTAGCTCATCCTGTGCATTAAACGGGCTTAGTTGTAATGTGAATTCACTAAGAACCGAGTAATGATTAGAAATTTGAGAAGTAATAATATCTGTAGAATGTATTTAGTATAAAATAGAAAATATTAAAAAATCATTTTGAATGATTTTCATATAAAATAATTCCTTTTAAGTTATCCAATAACAAGAATGATATTAAATATTTAAAAATGTTGATTGGATCATGCGTGGTGTAGAAGCCTACCTTTATGTGAGATACGAGAGAATGGATTGTTTTCTTCAAGGTGGCTTGAGGTTGTTGAAATCCAACTGAATTAGAGATTGTTGAGTTATGTCTTGCATTCTGCGTTAATAAGGTCGTCTTTTAGTTTAGCCCAGATACATGTTTAGGGTTTTAGTGTTTTGGATCTTTGTACTAGATTTTCTTAGGGCTTCGTTAAAGTTACAAATGTGGGGAAAATGAAGCATACAAACAAGAGCTCTCCTTTCTATGGATGTAGGCACACCTCCGAACCATGTAGAATTTGTATATTTTCTTTTCCTGCGTGAAGTATGTCAAAGTATAGGTATATGATGGTTGATCCACTTAAGCTTAGAAGACCTAGGTCTCCTAAAAGTTGACCTAAACTTGGATGTCAGGCCAACTAAAACAGGATCCATTTCTATTCCTTTAGGTCTCATCTTGTAAATTTTGAGGAAACAAGTATATTGTCTTAGATTGATTGTTGACATTAGGAGAAAGATCGTCTTAGATCTAGCTTTCTAGATTGCAATTCAAAATATATACAGCGAAATAAGAACTAGCAAATAAATCAATCATACACCATAAAAAGAAGATATGTAGATTTTATGTAGAAAACTCTGCTCGGAAAAAACAGTGAGTTCTCCTCGGACAAACAAAAGTCAAGTATTAATAATGAGCAATTACAAAATATACTCATAGACCCTTTCCAGTTGCAACTCAACCAAAGGACTGTAGTTCTTTTTGCGCAATCCTTGTTGTTAAGACTCCTTGCTATTCACTGCTCTCTCCATTTGATCCAACATACTTTGAAGCCACTCAAGAAGAACAAATTTTCTACGAGAGAGAAAACAATTTTCTACAAGAGAAGTAGAACTAATATTCTCTTAATACAAATTTTCGGCATAATCTCTCCAGTTAAAGCTCTAAAGATGTAAGATGATCTCTAATGTGAATTTTCAATTCAAAATAATAAAATCTTTGCAATAGGATTGAGAGAAAATCCATTTTTATAACCCATAATTTGTGCTATAGGGTTAAAGTCCTTATAGAAACTAACAGTTCTAGCACAAAAATGAAACAATTACGTACAAAAAAGTGGGTTTCCATGCGTTGGGCGCTCGAGCCGGGCTCTAGGTCCACTTGAGCGGATAGCTTTTTTTAGCATTATTTTTATAAACTTTTTAAGACCACAACTTTGTCGTTTTAGCTCTAATTGACGCATTCTTAGAACCTATGAATATCTACTCAAAAAGAGCTTTCTAATGGTAGGTAGCTTGTCTCAATCTAATGCTTGGTTTGGGAAATATGACCTTTTTTATCTATATTGTCGGTAAAAAATCACTTTAAAATTCTTTAATTTATATTCTTTATTTGATTTCTTCACTTTAGTGCATCCGGCAACTCATACCACAGTCCATTTTAAAAGAAAGAAAAAATTACAACTGAATAGACATAGAGTTTGTCCAAAACCTTGAATTAGCCAACATACCAAAATATTAACATTAGAATTTAGGTATAAGCCTAATTACAAATGGAACCTTTTTGAGAAAAAAGGTTTTTCAAGTATTAGTTATGAACTAAAACCTTATCAATCTAATGACCGCGGGCCAAGCTCTAAACTTTAAATTGAGCGCACAAGAAAAGTCCATCTAGAGATACTTGAGATTTGAGAAGCACTTCCCCACATGAAGTTTATGGAAACAAAACTCCAGAAAAATGGAATTGGAACAAGAAACATCGTTTTCCAATAGAAGATAAAAGCTGTAGAAAGTGGTAGAAAGCAGCAGCAGCTTTGATGTGGTGTTTTCTGATATTTCTCCATCATGTGCTTTCTGTTGGAGCAGACCCAAGCTGAGTGAATTCAACAAAATAACAGTGGGCAAAGTAGGTGACTTGGATTTTTCTTTTCATTTGTTTGTTTATTCGTTTTACAGTGGCGGTCTCATTCAGATCTAATAAGCCAGTTCTACCTCCATTTGGGTTGCCAGACAGGTATGCAAAGGCAGAAAGAAATCATTTTATGATTCCATGCCTTGCAAGATTTGGGAAATTTGCTTCGTGGGGAATTCACACCGGATGGAAAAATGAGAAGAATTGTCTTTCGGGAATTGATTAGTGATTCTTCACAATGTTTGATTTAAATGGACAAAGAATGTTGTAGGAAACTATTTTGAATTGTTACTTAGAAAGATAATTATTAAATGTACAATTTTCAAGGAGGAGATAGGGGTTTTTCTCCCTTCAATTTCTGTGTTAGAATGTGGGCCACGCAAGGATGAAAAGGAGTCAGTTCTGGTCCAGTCCATAGTGGATACAAAACCAGAATTGTTAATGATAATTTGGAACTCGAATCAGTTCAAAACCAATTTCCTACTCCTAGATCCGGAATCATTAATGAGAAAATGGAACTAGAACCAAAATCAGTTTCATATATGGGACAAGTCGGGTATGCATATTTCTACTTGTGCCCCTCTTTATTTTTATTTATAAGAGAGGGCCAAATTCTCATAGATTAGAGGCCTTTTCATAATTTTCTTATCTACAAAAATTCTCAACATATCTATCCCTTAATTCTCTCCCTAAATTCTTTAGACTTATCCCTCATCAATCTTGAATCAAGGGAAAGGTACACCACTATGGAGCCCCTCTTAATGAAAATCTGAATTGCTTTCCTCTAGTGGGGCTTTGTAAGTTTTTTTTTATTTTTATTTTTTTGACGATCCAGAGTATTCCTCACCAACCTAACCTTTGGCTTGAGGATTACCTGACTCTGACGATCAAGGATTATTTGCTAGGGGTAAACCTTATGAGCTAGTCCCATGTTAAGATTAAGCATATCATAATTAACATAATTAATGTATACAAATAATAACAGAAACCGTGTTAATCACTCAATTGACCGTTTGCTCAATTTTATGATAGGAACAATTGTAGTGGAGTAAATTTTTTGGATATCCTATAGATGGAATCCTCTGGTGCTCCCATGTAGAATTTTGTGAGGATCTTGAGTAGGAGTCTAGTTAAGAAAACTAGGAAAACTAGAAATAAGTCATGAATTCTAATCCATTACAGTTCCCATTAATGAGAATTTGCTGATGCCACCAACTAAAAAAGAAAAACAAAATTGTAGATGCCCTTGAGTGGGGCCATTAAGAAAAATGAAAATAATAATGGAAGCATTCCACAATTACGAAAAAAAATTAAAATCCGAGGAAAAAATAACTCGCATTCTAAGAAAAATTTAACTTTAAAACAACTCGGGCACAACAGCAGGTGTATTTATACAAAATTATTTTTATAATATTTTATTTAAATATTCTAAAAGTTATCACTCACAACGGGCTATTTGAGTGAAATGTATTGAGGAATGTTCGTTACATAAGAAGGCTATTTTTTATTGACTTAAGACTTTTCATGAGTGAGCCCATTGAGTGGTCTCCTGAGAATTTGGTGGCGTTCTTATATAATTTTGCATTTTTTCTTTTTTATTTTCCTTATGTCAACAATCATTAGCAAGCTATAAAAGAAAAGCCCTCTTTGAGAAATTTTACTCTAATATAATTCAGAACCACTAAAACATCTTCTTTTCTTTGTTATCATTAGCTATCATGACTTGCTACCTCTGAAAGAAAATCCTATCTCTGCCACTGCTAACTCGGATATCTAACATTAGGCAAACCATGACTTATAAACCACAAATTATACTAAAATGATCTAGGCAACCTGGCATGGATCACTCTACCAGTTTAAAGTTTGTAGAGCTTGAATCATATTGCCGTTTCAAAAGCCTCATTTGCATATTAAAAAACTCTGAGGCTAGGGATCAAAATGGAGTCTTGGATGTAAGATCCTATCCCCGTCATTAGGGTCATTTTGCCTAATTATTCATATTTTACTTTAATACAAATCTAGTTTAATTTGTGGGTTTTGTGCTAATCGGTTGGTTAGGTAGAGGGTTTACCCTAAACGCGCTTAGGTAAATTAGATGGACCTCACATCTATTGTTATCATGCACCATCTCATCATATGATATGTCATCTCATCAATCCACATGGGGACCCCACTAAGGCCACGTTGTTCTTCAAAAGAACCCATTTAGACCCATCTTGTAAATTAACTAGACACAATGACCTAAATGAAAATTTTAAAGGAGCCTTAGGTATAAAAGATTCTTATTCCCATGAGAGAGGTTTCTTGTGCTTCATAGGCAAATCCCTACACCCACCTTCTTCTTCCTTACCTCCACCATTTACAAGCCTTGAGAGAAGCCACCAACCACCATTTGAGACCATTTTCATCATCTCCACCACTCCATCTTCCCCATCTTGGTGTTTGGTTGGAGGGAAAAGAGCCATTAGAGCTATAAGGAAGAGAAAACTCGACTATTAGAGACCTCCATCTCCATTAGGAGCTCCACCAACCTCTTCTCCATCTTCCCTTGTTGGCTCTCCCTTCCTCATTTAAGCCTAAGAGAGTGGGAGAGAAGCCACCCGCCTCCATTAAGGAGCTACCCATCTTTTTCTCCACATCTCCTTTTACCCATTAGTGTTTGTTTGAAGAAAAGGGCCAACTTAAAGCTTGCCAAAGAGAGAAAAGAGACTTGTTTTCTTCTCTACACATCTGCCAATGTATAGAGCTTGATTCTTCTTGAGATTTGTGTCAATCATTAAGTAAGAATCCCATTTCATAGCATTTGTATCATTAATCTTATCTTGTTCTCATGCATACATGTTTAGGACCTTGGAGTGAGCTCGAAATTGGGGATTCTTGTCATTTCAAGCTTGGATTAAAGATTAATCACCAGTTAAAGGGAAGTATAATGAATATTAGGTTGTGTGGATGTTCTTTTATTGATTCTACAAATGATTTCTTGATTATTAATCCAGATCATTTATTACTTCTCATTAATGGAAATGAAATGCAATGAATGGGTTCTTAAATGGAATAGTGATTTTGGGGGAAAATCCATGAATGGAAGTGTTGATGGATTGAATGCAATGAATTGAAGTAATATGTAGTGTAAATGGATGTTTCATCGAGGATTATTACAGTTTGAATCTGTAACACTCCGACCCAGCTTGATCCCGTTTAGCGGCTAGTTAATCTTGATTTCGTTGCTAATCGTGTTTGGTTTGTGTTTTGTTTTCGTTTCGGGTCATGGATAGGTAGTTGGGTTGAGTTTGACCTGGATTAAGTAGATCAAGCCCTTTTTCGTAATTTTAGCTTTTCTTAGACATGGTCATTTTTGCATCATCTTGATGTCAACACGTGTCTTTCGTTGAGCTCGTTAACTTTCGTAACTACGTCATTTGCAACCGAGGTCATGTAATTCGATTGGACCTGGATTTGACTCAAACTGAAAATAGAATTCCCACTTGGACTCTCTTGCAATTTGGACAACCCATTGCTTATATAACTTATATCCATCGACAAGTTGGTTCTCTCTCCCTCTCGTTTTCTCTCAACTTCCTCACTGTGCACGTGGAATTCTTCCTTCTCTCTCTCTTCTTGAATTCTCTCTCTCTTCCATCGATCAAGTTCAAATTGAGGAAGAAGGTTCTTGCATGTGAGGTGAGTGGAAGTCTTTCCATTCCTCTCATCTCCTTTCTCTATCTCTTTTCCTTCTTGTTTCTCATTTGCATGGTGTGTCTGTGATCCCAATCCTCATGCATGCATGTTGGTTGATTTTGTGTTAGGTTGTGTTTGGGCTTTAGGACAACAATTGTGCAATTGAAATCCAAATTGAGGCAAGTATAACCATAACTTTGAGAACCCATGTTGATATGCATTTGATTTGGTTGGTTCTACATGAATTAATATGGAAACATGTGTTTACAGCCCATTTGATACTCATTAATTCAGTACTTGTCTAATTCCATTGAAGGATTGCAATTCTGATACTTCCCAGACATTTTGTAGGTGTTTCAGAAATTTGAATTCGTGCAGGTACGGCTAAGCCGTATGCCACTTACGGCTCGAAGTCCAGAGAGGAGAAAAACCCAGTTTTCCTCTACGGCTAGGGCACGGCTAAGCCGTGAATTGCCCTACGGCTAAGCCGAAGCTCAGCTGTGGCCCAGCCGTAGATCAATACAGGGTGCATTTTCTGGATTTAACTGAGAGTCATCAATTGATAGACCTTCTACGGCCCAGCCACGGCTAAGCCGTAGAATACACACGGCTAAGCCGTAGCACACACACGGCTGAGCCGTATCCACACTAGACTAATGAAAGAAAAACAAGGATAGGTGTAATGGAAAGACCGATATGGCCTTCATGATAGAATATAGGACACCTAGACCTGCCCGACGGAATGTGATACAACGCGTGAATGATCTCGAGGGCTGCGAATCATTCAGGTTCGTTATCCGGATGTTAAGCACCTCCCCATGGGTGTTGGTTTAAGGGACTTCGTGCACCGCCTGATTCAATGCAACACTAGACAACGGTGCGTCGAATAACTTAAAACTACATCATCATGCACGGTTAGAAACACCGGATAATTAGATTAGAATTGGTTTGTAACTTAAGATGATTCGATTTCGCATGATTTGTTGCATAACATATTGCATTTGAGTATTGACCTCTACGCTCTGACATGATTACTCGTATTCCGTTACTTTACTTTCACATTGTGGTTATTTGCCTTGAGTATGCATGTCTGATATGTTCACTCACAGATATGCACGTATGATATGTTGTCACGATTTACTCAGGGTTTTCATGATTGATTCTGTATGGTCAGGCACTACTTAGCCTCAGCCTTAGGATCCCGACGGGGTGAATTTGGTATAGTTTATATGGCCTGCTGCAGTATGGATATGTCTTGGGGAACCGGACCCCAGGAAACCGAGACCCATTGTACCCTGGCCCGGACAATAGTGTTCTTTGCATGTTATAAGATCCCTCTTTTGGGAGCATATGGTAATGTAGTAGCCACTAGTTATGTACACAGTATGTATTCATTGATTCACGCAGCATATTTCTTTCTTGCATGACAGCCTAGTCTACGAAATTGCCTTCTTTAATCACATGATGTTCTTTATTCTATTAGACACAGCGTGTGTTAACTTGCTATGATTTATACTTTGCTGAATCTTCGTATTCACAGTTGTTTTTGGTGTTGCAGGCCCAGATACCCCTGCCGAACCCTCGCCGGTCGGCCAGACTCGAGATGAGACCCCCAGGGCCCCATCAGGCCTAGAGGAGTGGATGTGATCACTCCACAGGAGAGCGTTCCTGGCATGCATTGCATCGGAGTCTTGTTCTTGTTGTATTTTTTTGAGGATCTCAGACTTGTGTATATGTCAGATTGTATATGTTATTTTGTTCTTTTTGTAAAACTTTCATATGTCATTATGTCAGTTCTTTCCTTGTATCCTCTTCTTGCATTGTTAGTTAATGTTTCTGATATTTACAGCTTCCGCGTACTTGCTTGGCACGTGTGAATGTTCCCTTGTGCATGTGCATTTAGACTCGGTCTACGTGTGCATGCACGGGAGTACGTGTGTCATTAGGTTTGGCTTTTGCTAACCCCCGAACCCTGGGCTCGGGTTGTGACAGAATCTATAGAAATGTGTGGAAGAAGAGTAGAAATCGAAAAATTTCGACTGTAATTCCGCTGAGCGCACATGGGGGCCCACTCGAGCGCCCATGAAGAAAAGTTTTGACTGAACACAAAAATGTTGTTCAGGCTCAAGCGCACATGGAGTGCGCTCAAGCACACCCTCCTTTGTATTGCCTGCTCGAGCTCGTGCTTAACTCGGCTTTAGCACATAGGGCTGACCATCCCTAAATCTTCTTTAACATGCTTTTAATTTCCTTTCAAGTCTAAGCATGGTTAGACCATTATTACCAGATACCTGTAGGTTATAATTGGCTTGTCCATGGGGACCAAGCAAAAAAATGGACGCTATGAATACCCCTAGCACCTCGTAAAGTTTTACTTATGGCAACCCTTCTTAATTAACACTTGACCAATGGAAAAAATGGATCAATAAGGGAAGCGTAGAGCTATCGCCCTTCTTTATTAGATGTGCCAATTAGTTTTAAAGCCATACCATCATGTATGGGCATGAGCGTTCCGATGTCCGTCTTATATACAATGCAACACCAAAAAATGGTAGTACATGATATCGAGGATCTTATGCTCATAACGGACTAGAATGCATGGGGCATGGGCATCTTAGAATAGGATTGGATTGCAATCTATCCTTGAATCAATAAATTGGACACATGTGTATATTGTTAACTTACCTTCACACTCTTATTCTATTATTATCAGTTGCATGATTTCCGCCTTCATTTATCATCATTGTTACTATGTTCCTCCTATTATTACTGTCATGCTCATAAATTACAAACGTAATTTATGCAGGTAAGTTTGGTAAATAAGTAAGTATAGTTCCTTAATTCACTGTCGGCACCACCAAGCTATATTGATTAACACGCCACTTCCCCTACTGCAGTAGTTATTGATTGAGAGGAGTGAGTCGATGCTCCTTGGGGTTCCAGGGTTGCACCCTGATCTCTAATTGATACCGCCATATTGATTGTTACTCTCTTTTTGAAAAGCATTGATTTTTATTCTCCCTTTTGGAGAAAATTAATTTCAAAAAAAATTGAGCAATATGGTATGCCAACTAGCAAGTATATTATGTTATCTTGATTCCTTTACTAATGCTATCACATGCTAACATGCTTAGCTTACTTTTATTGACCTTCTTTAATGATTTTTTATTTAATCCTATTGATACTGTATACTAGCCTTCTTTATTATTGCTAAACAAGGTGCTTAAGGTACTACTCTTGATGTTGCAAGAACCGAACTAGTTTCTGACCAGGTCTTCAAGCCGGCTACGATGGACCCTCTAATGGTTTCTCCCAGACTAAAGGATTGGGCCCAATAGACATATACATATATATATAGATGTTACTTGAAGCGTGCAAATGGTCTCATTATTTAGGCTTTGGAGCCTAGGGTTGGCTATTATCTTACACATTTCCCTAATGCTTGAGACTTATATTAACTTGTTTACGGCATGTACCCCGGTCATAAGACCGTTATTATTTCCTTGCACTTGAGCCCGTTTGGGCAAATTATCACTACATCACATGGGCTGGACATTTAGTATGCATGTTTAAAGACTTCAGTTTAATTAGATATCTACTTGACTTGAGTAACAGGTGATTATTAATGCCTCTCTACTATACTGGGTTATGGGAATGTATGTTGTACATTGTTCCTAACTTTATTGGAATATTATTTGTGCTTAAAGATTTTCTTTGCACGTGAGATTCGAAATTTTCCTTATGGCAGTTCATTATACTATCACTTAGTACGAATTGTCACGGAATACGTGTGTCATGTTACGAACTTAGCATTTCTACCCTAATCTTGGGCCCTGGGCATGACACCAGATGACCCCATATTGAGATCCATCCAAGTTGGACTCAAATTTAGAAACAGGTCTAGATGGAGATACACCATGGTTATGCCCAAGACCCCATGATCTAGATTGGGCATTCAAAATCCCCCCTTCACCTTTCTATGCTGCCAACAATTCTGCTCTTCCAGTCTTCCTCTCTCATTTCAAAAAACCCGGAAAAGCAGACAGCCCTTATCCTCTTTTCTCTTTTTCCCTCTCCCTTGCATAAAAAGAGGAGAGGAAAGAAAACACAACAAAATTCCATCCCCAATTCCCAGTCCCATGGGAAACTTCTCCTTCCCCTCAACTCCCTTAATCCTCATCTCCCTCATTCTATTACTCTTCCAACCCTCACATTCCAAGACCTTTGTTGTTGATGGACTCGCAAATTGGACAAAGGCAAACCCCACTGTACATGTTGGAGACTCTCTCAGTAAGTTACAAAAGCATAAACCTTTTTTTTCCTGTTCAAATACACATTAGAAAGAATCTCTGTACCTTACATTTCCTCTTCTTCTTCAGCCATTACTTTTTTTTTTTTTGCATTACTAACATCTCTTTCTTACTCCTCTTATAGTCTTCAAATACCAGCAAAATCTCCTCAACCTCTACATTTTTCGCAACAAAAGAGCATTTGACCGCTGCAACTTCACCCAAGCCACCCTTCTTGCCAATGGAAACACTCAATCCTATACGGTATGTGGCTCCATATCTCATTTGAGCTATTTTTTAAGGCTCAAAAAAATTGGTACTTTCTGGGTTTTCTTCATTATTACTGCTGCTGCTACTGTTGCTTATGGACAGAATCTTACTCCTCCATTTTGTTATTTGGCCTCTGAAAAGCCTGCCTCTAAACTGGATTTGTTTTACTAGACCATTGCAACCTTTGTGTCTAACTGGGTTTTTACTAATACCACTGCATTTGAGCTGTTTTTAAGGTTTAACCCCTATTTATTTCTGGGTCTTCATATATCTACCACTACTACTTCTAGAGAGTGCTTTACTTCCCCTTTCTGCTATTCAGAACTCCAGAAAAGCCTCTCTTTCTCACCAGATTTTAACCAATACTACTGCATTTTGAGCTGTGTTTAGCCTAGAAAAACTTCTGGGTTTTCTTTGCCATTGGAACTTCTATATCTAGAGAGGCTTTTACTTCCTTTCGCTGTCCGAACTCCAGAAAAATCTCTAACATCTACTAGAACTGCATTTGACTGTTTTTAACCTCTTTTCCTTTCTGGGTATTCTTTATGATCACTACTGCTTCCAGAGTGTGTTTTGCTTCTGAATCTTGCTATTTAGGCTCCAAAGAAACCTCTCTCTCTTACTGGATTTTACTACTGTTTGGGTTAGTGGTATCCATCCCGCCTGGGTTTCTTCTACTTCTCTTTCAGCAACAGATCAGCTGGGGCCTGTGAACAAGGAGAGAAGGCTGCAATAAGGGTGATTCAGGAAGATTTGGATACAATGGCTTCTGCGCCAGGCATTTCGCCTTCCGCCGCTCCCTGGCCAACTTCCGGCGGTCATTTTCCATCCACTCCGGCGTATAATTTGCCTCTCCGACCACGCTTAGCCAGCTCTCCAAGCCCATCCTCTGCTAGTCCATCGACGCTACCGGATTCTGGCAGTGGGATCCCTTTCATAAACAGCAATCCGGCTGTCCCTCTTCCAACAGGGGAAACAGATGCTGCTACAATCCGGCCATTGCCATTGTCCGGCCATGGAGGGAAGGTAACTGCTTTAAAAACACTGCAGATACATACAGGTTTAGACCATGACTGACACCAATCTTCTTTGAATTTAGTTCAAAACTTTAAATATTTTTAATATCTGTTCAATCTTTATATATTCTATTTTGTTATTTTATTTTTACATTTCATAATAACTAAATGCAGTTATTTTTGTTTTTCTTCTCTTTTTTACTTTTTCAATTTATCTATTAAGTTTTACTTTAAGGACCACACAAACTGAGATATCAGTCCACAACTGATATATCAACCTATATGTTTAAATCTAGTTTGAATGATTGTTAGTCCAACTCCAAGCCAGTCCATTCCGGATTATGGGGCTGATACGAATGACTCTAACCATCTTATTTTGCAGTCAATGAAATTTGGACCATTTTGCTTTATCTTTTGTTATTTGTGTTAGTACTAGTATAATGATCCATCCTCAACGAGGCCCACAAATGAGCTGTGCAATAATGTAAATTGCACAGCATCTACTTTCTTTCTTCTTTTCTAACCATGGAAAGGAGAGGAAGAGATGCTGCCGGCTACCTTTTCCTTTCATTATCATTGCATATTGATATTGATATGATTGTGTTTGAATGGCAATCAAAGGTGAGCTAATTGGTGGGGTTTTGTGATGATTCCTTGCAGGTGGTTGTGGGACTGGTTCAAATTCAAATGCCCACAATATGCATGGTCTGGATGATTTGGGGCTTGACCTTGGTTTAAATCAACCGCTGATCTCTTTGCTTGGAGATGGTTGCTTTGGAGTGTGTAATTTTAGGGATGGCTAACCTTAGTTTTGTAATGCAATCTTGTGTATACACTCTCTTTTTAATTCTATAATACTATCATTATCATTATTTTAAGGTAGATTACTTTGGGCCTTTCAATGCTTTGTACTGTTGAATGGAATCTGTCTTTAGACCCATGCCCAATATAAGAATTAAAGTAGAACTGATAAGATTAATCAACTTTACGACCCATAAAAGGTAGTAGGTTACTTTGGACTCATTTCCAAAATCGTGTGTTTGTTCTTAAAATAAGTGCCAGGTGGACCCTTCAAAGATGCAATGTTGCAAAGAGAACAGTGCATAAAGATTTGTTAAGACTATTAAAATTGCTAAGCATAGCTTGAGAACAGCAACGCAATTTAATCTTTTACCGAGTTGGTCAAACTTGGAAGACTAAACGTGTTTTTAAGACAACTAGTTCTTGAGAAAAATGTACTCAGTTATGAAAATTATTGAATGATTATCAGTTAAGAAAATGAAAATTAAATAAAAAAAATCAAATTATTTCATTTGAGATGAATTGGGCACGTGTATATAAAGACCAAACTTTTTTCAGGAGATGAATTGAAGGGTTACTTGTGAAAGGTACTTAGAGAAGAAGGGCCATGCAAGACGTTGAGAGAGCAACATGCATGATGTTCTAATGGGATGCCTCCAACGAGAAAAAGACATGATTGTGTGAGTGTGAAAATGGGGTCAACAGCAAGAACGTACTCTCAAGTCTCAATGCAAAATCTAATCAGTTTGTTTTCGGTATGGAGAAAGCCAAAGTAGTTGCGTAGGTGTGTAGGTAGCTAGCAAGTAGGTGAAATTATATAGCACCAATCATCTACTGGGAGAGAGAACTTTTCACTCTTTCACTCCTTTCACCTTTCTTGTACGCAGCATGAATGTAGGTTTTGTGTAGGGGTATCCATGGCCTGAGTTGAGTCTGGCTTTGGCATATGTAGGCCCAGCCTGAAGCTAGAGACACAAGCCCGTATCTAGTCCAAGCCCACCATGGACTTTAAATGTCGGGCACAAGCCCACCCATTTAGTCAAAGGTTCAGGGGGCTGAACCAGGCTTTTATTAGTTGTTTGGGCTTTCTAGCAATTGGTTGGACAAATTATCTTAAAATTATAACCGCTTATCATTCGGATTTGGCCGGGCTAAGGGCTTTCTTTCATTTTATCCCAGCTGTGCTCAAACATCAAATGAACCCAGATTATACATCCAGGCCAACCCCAAAGTAGCTGGGCCAAGACCAGTCCAGGCTGGCCCGACTCTTATGATCTTACCTTGGTGGGGACGTCCTTTCCTATAGTAGTAAAATTTAGAACTCTTAATGGGGACCAAATTGATTTGCTAGGGAGACAATGATGATGTGATCACATCTTCTTTTGATTCTACTTCCATTAAAGAGAGTTTAATTGGTGGCCATTTCTGGATATTCACCTTTATTTATTTATTTTTATCCACTTATGAAAATGCAACTTTAAGTATAATATTACATAGATAAAAAGGCCCTTCCTAAATCTCTGTTTTTTGTTTCTTTTCTTTTCTTTTCTTTTCTTTACCATGTAGGGCTATAGCCTATTGGTTAGGAGTGATACTTTAGACTAAAAGACCAAAGGATTGATCACCACTCAACCATGAGTAGATTGGCACCTAAACCTTCTTTTACAATAAATTTTTAGGAACTCAATAGTATATACGCAAATGGTCCCTACATACAAAACTTTGACATTATTGACCACAATTCTTACTATATATATTAAAGCACACCGAACGGAGGGCTCTCAAGCTGCCACGTCAGCGCAAGGAGCTCTCCTTTCGAAGAAATACAAAAGAAAAAAAAATGAGACATTTGCATTAATGCTGTGAACTCCTCCTCCTCTCCATTCTTCTTTAAAATTTTCCCATTTAAATTATTCCTTCAAATCTCCTCCCTAAATATCTCCGTTTAAATCTTCCATCAGTCTCCTTTCTTCTTTTAAAGCACCACTTTAAAATCCTTTTAAATTCAAATCTTTTGAATCCTTTAAAATACGTAATAATCCCTACATTTAAGTATATAGTTTTGTAATTTATCTCTATAACATTGGATCTAGCTTCTAATTCTCTGCATCATAATCATGAAGATGAAGCCCGACTTTTTGGTTGGTAAAATAATGACATTTTGCGAGCACTGATTTTCCAAAACCAAAGACCTTCTCATAGTACCCAATGCGAGCATGACGGCGCACATCCCCAAAGAGTAGTGAAACATACTTCTATCATGAGCAACACTCCATTGTTTAGAAGTCTTCCCTGTCTCCTCCACAAACCACTTCAATGAGTAGTACTTGACAATACGTGCACAAGACCAACATTGCAGTAATGGAGAGACAGAGCGAGGTGAGGCCTAGTAAGAGGTTCGTTGGGAGATTATAGAGAAAGTCTGAGATGTTGTAGTTAGAGGTGATGATGGATAAAAACATGGTTAGGGACATGATAGAGGAACAAATGATAACGAGTGAAGAGTGTCAGGTCCCAAATTTTTATATTGGGTTATACCGTTTTGTCGAGTTTGAATTGGGTTAAGAAGGTCAGATGGATTGATTTAACACAATTAAGCCTGAATTATTTGACCATTTTAGGCCAAAAGACTCTTTTCGAAATTTAGTGAAATTCACTAGAAAGTAGAGAGCCCTTCCTTACAATTTAGAAAAACCTCATCATAATATAAACCATTAGGGTTTTTTCCATTCTCCCATCTTTTTCCTTTCGTCCTCAACCAAGCCCTAGAAGTTCTCCGGGGGGAAACTAAGGCTTGATCTTCAGATTTGCTTTTGGCTTCACGTTCCAGGCAAGTAGATAACTATAAACAATGTTTTATTGATTTCTTTTCTTATCACATGCTCTAACCATGATATATGTTTGATTTGGTCTAATGTTTTAGGTTATAGATTAATAAAGAAAATCTTATTTTGATTGAGATAGAAAAATACATATATTTTATTTGATTTGGATTTGATATTTTTAACGATTAAGAATTGTATCACCTTTCTCAACGAAAAAAGAAAAAAGAAAAACACAGCAGCTGCTGCCTAGGCTGCTACCAGGCACTGCCTACTGTAGCCCCAGCCGGCTGGGCAACTGGGCCGGGCTAGCTGCCTGGTAGGCTCGGGTCGCTGGCGGGCCCATTTTGTTTTAAATATATATAAATAATAATAATAATAGTAATAATTAAATAAGTAATTAAGGTTTTGGTTATTTGTTTAAAAGGATTTAGAAAGTTGTGTTTTAATTAATGGTTTGACATATTAGCAGTGAATTGATTTTATTATTTAATTCTTAATCATGAATTATTATAAATTTAGTTAGAATTGTTTATAAACTTAATTGAGGTTTAATTACTTATGATTAATACTTTATTTAGATTGAATAGAATTTAATTAAGATTTATTTGGGAGTGAGTAAGTCTTAATTAAAAAGTATTTGAATTCCTAATTTGGATTTTTATATTGAATTTAAATGTTGAATTTGAATCCGCGATTTAGATCCTTTGTTTTATGTAAAATGATAAAGTATTTTATTATACACAACAAGATTAATTAAGAGTTTAATTGTTTCCTCCCCTTTGTTATCATAATTTGATTTAAACTTGGATTTGGAATTTGAACATCTTTTACCCAATTTGTAAAATTTACTAAACAAATATAATTGGATTAGATTATTTATGTCTTTTAGAAAAGTTGGTTGAATATTCACATGAAAATTAGACTAAATTCAGAATGAGAATGTGAAGTTCGGGATGCACCACATGATAGACACGAAAAGTAGGATATTGGCATCGTGAACTTACATTTTCATTTTGAGAGAGGGCTAGTTCTCATGTGCATATTTATCTAATTATGACCGTTAGGTGGATTAGTACTTTTCCTCAAAAAGCTTGAGAAGAGACACAATTCATAATATACTTTTAAATTAAGTACTCTAAATACTAAAATTGATATTGGTTTGAATATTGAGATTAAGGGTGTCATATCATAATTCATTCTGCATCAGTATACGTATGTATTTGTAGATATGTATATTATCTGCGGGAATGCCCATTTCTGTTATTATCTGCAGGATTACCCGTTTCTGTTATTATCTGCGGGATTACACGATTCTGTTATCTGTATACAGGACTACCCTTTTCTGTTATCTGTATGTGGGTTTACCCGTTTTTGTGATCTATATGCGGGATTACCCGTTTCTATATATTTATCTGCGGGATTATCCGTTTTTATATATTTATTTGTGGGAATACCCGTTTCTGTGCATTCATGCCATTGGGATTAGCATTTGATTTATTTTATGTCATAATGAATATTATGTTTAATTCAGTTAATTAATCCATTGCTTGTAGTTTACCCTCTTGTTATATTATGTCAATCTGACCCACTACTTTTGGTGTCTAGGTTCTATTATCGGTGTCAAACCGGAGGGTCGGGCGACGTAGAGGATGCTGCTAGAAGGCGGAGTAATTGAGTGGAGCACTGATGACATCATCTGAGGTGTCCTAGAGTTGGTGCGGAGATCAGAACATTAAATTATGTAATAAGGTCATGTTTGGACCATTAATTTATTTATTAAATTTATTTGTCTTGGAATTATTACTTTAATTATTATACTTCGAAGTACTTGACATTGATTTTGTTATTAATAAGATTTGTTACATGATTGTTATATGATATTCATCTACGATGAGTATAGATTTTAGTTCCGCGTGTGATTATAGTTGCTTGATCACCAAGCATAGCCTCACGAAGAATTTCGATCCACCCGGAATTGGGGCCCATATCGTTTATGTTAGAAAATGTTTAATTGGCCACAATTCTTACACCCTTAGAACCGGGTTTGGATCTAGCTCAGTTTTAGGGGCGTGACAAAGAGATGGTGAAGATGTTGAATGCGGTTGGCCTCTTAGTAATGATAAGCTGTTGTTTTGATATTCCCCACCAGGAACAGTGGTGGCCGAGGCATAAGCCACAGAAGTGATGAGTGCATCCATTACAGAGTATGATTCGGATGTGCTGTTTAGCCATTGGACCCCCTTTTCGTACATGTTTGCATGCATCTCATTGAACACCTCCATGGAACTCTTAAGATCTTTGTTCCTTCGCACTAAAAATTGGGGGGTATGGACGTTGTTACGAACTGAGATTTACCCATTCACTTGAATTAGAAAAATGAAGAGGTACAACTAGGATTGATCAATGATTATTTTTATGGAGGGGAGGTCCAGCATTGAGCAACTGGTAGAATGGCGAATCAACAGTGTCATTGGAAGCTAAAACAATGGGAATGGTTATCTATTAGTTTGCACTATAAGTTAAAATAGTTAGATGAAGTGTCTTTGACGGCAGCAGGCATTTAGTTGTCACATGTAAGATGCAGGATGGACTCTTCTTTTTCTTATCACTATTATTATTATTATTATTATTATCACGCACTTTATGCTAATGGTAAGAGCTGCCTGTGCTCTGGGGGTGAGTTTCTGTCTGCGTTTGACATCAAAACAAACATTTGTAAACAAGTAATGGAGCCTTGTGTGTTCATTGTAGAATGCATAGTCCATAAAATGGACCGCCTGGCACATATAATGACTATTGGCAAGCTTTCACCATAGAGGTGGCAGAAGCAGCTTAGCCGATGTAAGCAAAGGTGAAGGATATTACTATTTACAAATGAAATGCTGGTCTTTGAACCCACATGTTGTTGAAACCCATTGAGCCATTGATTGTTCAATTGAATCACACTTTCATGGATGTCAATCAATTTTCCATGCTCACTCTTCAGCAAAATCCCACCATTGTCAACAAGAGCACAAGAGCCATTGTTTACTACTGTTTTCTCCGTTTGAATGAATGTTTTTATTTATTTTTTTAATACAATGATTCTCTTTGTTTGTTTCTCCACTTTTTTTTAATAGGTGGTGCTATTTTATTTTTAAATTTTTTTTTGGTTTTATAGTAGACTAAAAAAATTTCAGCTTTCGTGTTTTTTTACAATTCCTTTACAACAATCTCAAACCTAAATATTATTAGTGTTTCAATCCAAATTTATGTAATAAATTAGTTTAGTCTTTTTCCTATATGATTATTTTATTTTATTTTAACTTCTCTCTATTAAATTTTAATAAAAATAGAAAAACTTTTTTCTGGCCCTTAGCATGGGCCCTTTTTGCTAGTTATATATATTAAACAAAAGGAAGTGATGATGGAGAGGGTGCAACATCAACAATATGGAGTTCTCCTCTCAAGAAAATGCTTAGAAAAGTAATGGAGTATATGAGGACATCCTGTGACAAAAACTTCGGACTCTATTGCATGGGAATACACTATATATATATATACACACACAGACTTTTACCTCATTTCTATAAGATGATCAATCTTAAGTGGGGCCAACTCCCATTAAGGTAAAAAT
Source organism: Sextonia rubra (assembly GCA_037013555.1). Taxonomy (NCBI): domain Eukaryota; kingdom Viridiplantae; phylum Streptophyta; class Magnoliopsida; order Laurales; family Lauraceae; genus Sextonia; species Sextonia rubra. Next base: position 23,791,392 of record JASUAD010000006.1, read on the forward strand.
TGGGCTACTCCATGTACTAAGAGGATGTTTATTCTAATAGGCTTTAATATCTAATATGTGGACCTCACTGTACATTTAATCTTACAAACAACTCAAACTCTATTAAATGGGATGCACTATATATATAAAAGGAAAAGAATTATTATACATCTATCCCTTATAATAGTGCAAGGGACACTTTCATTTTTAGAAAGTATTAATGTGCAAAAAGATAAAACCATCATGCCCCATACATCTTTTTGACCTTATTAGGTTAAAAAAAAGGAAGTGTCCCTCACTCCATTGTGAGGGATAGATGCATAGTAATCTTCCTCATATATAAATATATATATATATATATATACTGCCTAGTTTCTATATATGATCAATCTTAAGTGGGGTGAGCTTCCTCAAGGGTAAAAATTGGGATACTCCAAGAATCTCCGTAACAAAACTCTTCCCCATAATCTATGGCCTATCAACTTTTTTTCCCTTGCTTAATTATACCAAGCAACTCCTCCCCATATCCTTTCTCTCAAAAAATAGAAAGTAAATCTCTATTATCAATTTTGAATTTTTGTCTGGGATACTCCATGTATCAGGAATTATAACTCTTCCCCATAATCCATGGCCTATCAATTTTTTTTTCTTTCCAAAATCCTTCTCTTGGTGGGGCATTTGAAATTCAAACAATAAAAAAAAAAAAACCAAAGAGAATGGAATTTTAGGAATTTCAAAAGGCCATTTGAGACCTTTTAGAAGGTAGAAATTTGGAATTCTTGTAAAAGGAACACGGTGTTTTAAATGTTAGGGGCAAGCCATCACATTATATCCAAAAAAACGACAACATGCCAAATTTTGGTAAGAAATCCTAGTAAGTGAAAATGCCCCAGTGGAGTTCCAAATCACCTATTTGAATCACTAGAATTTCACCACGTAGCATTCTAAACAACACTTTCATTAAATAGAATTCTTAGATATCCAGCTTTTGAAATGTAAGATGGCTTTGAGCTTTCCAAAATTCCACTTGTTGGGGGACGGTATTTGGAATTCTCCAAATGCTCTATATAGTAAATCCTAAAATGCTTGCAAGTAAATAGAACCTAAAGACAATCCAAACTTTCTAAAGCTATCTATAAAGAGTGTGGGTTCTATAGGAACTATCCATTTAGTTTAAATCCTTCAATGGATAGCCATCTGAAAAAGGAGTTTGCATTCTATAGAGGGTAGAACCATAAACACTCAAAATCATTATCTTACTGAAGGTTTTGGGGAGAGACCTATAAAATGGATTAACGCAATCACTCTCAATACTATGTGTGCAAACAATCAACTATGCAGCAGAAATAAAATCAACACAAAAGTATACACTACAAGAAAATACGATTTTTACGTGAAAACTCAAACCGGGAAAAAATCACAACAAAAAATCAAGCATAATGAATCATACCACAATTACAAGAGATATACTCACAACCCTTATTTATTTATTATGCAACCAAGGACTTGTGATTCTCATTGCACAGCACCTCACTACAACGACTCTCTGCCGTCTTCTGTTATAGATCCAAGCACTTAGATACCTTTTGCGAGGCTGGTGACAACAGCGGCAGAGACTGCCGTCCTATTCCCATTGCCGGCCAGAGACTTTTTTTTTTTTTTTTGCCACTGCCGCCTGGGCGCAGCGGCTACACCGGCACGCAGCGACTGTGGCCAAACTGCTGTTGCACCAGGCGACGGTCAACTATATTTTTTTTTTGTGTTTCGCGCTCTATTCTCTGTTTTGAAACGGAAAAAACAGAGCTTCCGTTTTTCTCTAATTCTAATCCATTCAACGCACAAACTCTGGGCTCTGATACCAATTGTTAGCCAAAATAACTCATTCTAGGAACTTTGAATGGATTAGATTCGCACTCCAATAGCATGATTAAACATAAATGGATCTCCAAAATTTTAGGGCATACTTGAATCCATCGCCTCAGGAGATAAAAGTATGTTGAAACAATTCCCTCAATCTTTTCGTGATGCCAGCAACATGATGGTAATGCTCAACATCGTTTTGTATGTATATATGAAGATGAGGGAGTTCCCGGGCTTTTATAATCATCCGACCATCACCGATGATTGCAACGCTCCTCCCCTATTATGGAGCGTTGCCTACGTTACATCCATGGACATTTAAATGTTAGCAAAACTGAAAACATTATAAATGGCAATGAATGGCAATTAAGGGAGGAAGGAGAGAACCGTTACAAAAATGGGCGGTGGTCATTTGGACCACCACCCTCGGCTTCCAATAATATTTTGTCCCCTCACATGTGTAGGTTTCATTACCTCATATGTGTGAGTTGTTTTTGTCCACATATATGCAGGTCTCCATTACCTCGCATGTGTGAATTGCATCTGTATACTCACATGTGCAAGTCCCCATTATGCGTGAGTTGAGTTGTATCTTTATTCGGATCTAAGCCCCTCCATTAGGTTACTATAAAAATCAAGAGAGAAAAAAATACGACGAATCTAATCATAATGTATGACATTTTGTCTTTAGTGACTTGATAAAAAAAAATTAACCTTTTTTTTTCCAAAAAGTTGGTGCCCTTTTATAATTTAATGATTTGAAAATGTTACTTCTTGACTCTTTTTTTTTAAATGAGAGAAATTTGAACTTTTATATATTTGATATGATCCCTATCTTTTCTTGTCTTTGGATCGAAGTTTCTTTTGGCATCACTTTTATAAGTGAACTACTCAAACGGGTACCTGTCCATCCATAAAAAGCTGAAAAGTCTCAATCGGAGAGCCCTGTCTGGAAATTTAAATACCATGGATCTCTTACACACAATAATTTCACAGAAAGCTGTCCACACCAAATGATACAAGTACACTGAAAACAGAATGTCTTACCATTACACTGAAACAGAACGCTTTATCATTCCTCTTTAGCAGAAATGCATTGCACCAAGGAGAGATCACAGAATATTTTCCAGTAGAACATGTTAAACCAATTACCTACCTTACGAGGCCAAGATCATGGTGTCGGCAATGACTACGGCAGAATCTATATCCGGATCTCTATGCAGATACAGGTCCTATATATTATTCCCCAGTCCAAATTCGAGGGAAGTAGAGATTTATATCTGCCAGCAACCCCGATTTTGGACACACCCTAAGGCCTGATTTAGACCTGCAAACAGGACTTTGACAGTCACTCACTCAGTCCCGATGTGATTCTCCAGACATGAATCTACATCTGGATCCAAAAACATTAGGAAACAATTATTAATGTCTTACACATTAATCCATAATCAGATTTAAACTAAAAGCCAAAATAGGGTTCAGGTCAAATTTCTCTTTAGCTGATCTGTCCACGTCTGTTAGTGTTGTGAGAGCCATTAGCATCTGGGCCAAACCTTTTAAGAGTCAGCTGAAACCCAGTCATATGCACAATAGGACGGTGTTCATGGGATGGTCATGCTGGGCCAAATTTATCCAATCCAATCTATCTAATTATTTGACCAGATCGAGTTTCCATCCCAAGGGCCTGAAAGCCAGGCCCAGACAAACTTCTTTGGGTTAACTGTAGGGCACATTGAGAAGCAGATCAGAAAAATGTCTCATATACAACCCATGTACCTAGGCTCAGAGCGAAGTCAAGCCCAGTGTACGTCAGAATTGGGCTCGCCCAAGTCATGAAAGCCAACACAGCTTCCCTCTGAGTTTAGTCTGAAAAACTTGGTATGTATCAAAAGATACCCTTGCGCAAATTTTTACTCTCACTGATTACATCTGCCCATACCCCAAAAGGTCTGGCTTTCCACCACCCATTTCATTTCATCCAATAGAATAGCTGACGTCATCCAATAGCCCTAGGAGTGGGACCCATAGATTGGCACGTGTGACATTTAAAAAAGGATCAGTGATCTCAGCCCATTTTCAAAACCATGCTATAAGGGCAGCAGAGCTAACTCAAGGAGGTCGGAAGCTACTTGCTTCAAACAGCACCCTGTCCTACCTTCCAGCCAAAGCAAATGAAAGAGCACTTTAAACCGCCCCCTAGCCACCAAAGCAAGAAACAATGCATACGTACTTTTATGCCTCTCCCTTCTTCTTCCCCTCCTATCTCCTATTCTCAAAAACCACACATCTCTGTACTCTCAGGTCTACATGATAGAGAAATCAAAGGAACAGGAATATGGAATTGGAGTTGGGTCTCAAGATAACCCATGCCAGAGAAGACCTCTCCCACATCCAAATCTCCAAAAACAGCATCACCCCTTTCTTCTCATTCAAAGAGACGGAAACCATGTTCATCCTCGTTGGCTATCTCTCAGGTACATATTACTCACTTTCTATTCTTCCTTCCTCATCTGTTCAGCATAACAAAAGACAAAAATAAAATAAAATAGAACACCCAAATATGCTGCAGGTTTTAAGAAAAATCATATCAAGATAGAGATTGACAGAGAAGGAACCAGAATCACTATAAGTGGTGAGAGGGTTGTTCAGGAGATGGTGTTGGTCAGGTGGCGGATGTATAGGACAGACACGGGAATTAGGCATTTCAGGAGGGTTTTCCGGATTCCAGACGGGGTTAATTTGGATGGAATAAAGGCGAGGTGCGATGAGGAAGACATGATTTTGACCATTTTCATGCCAAAAACAGAAAGAGGGATTAGAGGGCTTAGAATTGAAGATGTTGAAGAAGAGGAGCCTGACAGTAGGAGCTCTGAACAAATGCAGGTCGAAGACGAGAGAGAAACGCCCGGAGTTCATGATCAATGTCGGAAGGAAGAAGAACTACTGATGGTGGAATCAGAAGAAGCGGAAATTTCAGATCAAGAAGAAGTGGTAGAATCAGAAATTGAGCAAGAAGATGTTCTAGAAGAGGAAGAACCTGAAATTCCTCGGCACCAAGAAATTGTAGAGCCAGAAAAACCTGAAATAACTGGGACAGAAGACATTCTAGAACAGGAAGAACCCGAAATTCCTAAGCAAGGTGAGGCTCTACAACCAGAAGAGCTTGAAGTTCCTGAGAAAGAAGAGGTTCTAGAAACCAAAATTCCTAAGAAAGAAGATATTCAAGAGCCTGAAAAACTTCCAATGTTAGTGCCAAAAGTTCCAAAGCAAGAAGAACTTCCACTGCTGGAACCTGAGATTCCAAAGCAAGTAGGAGAAGCCCCAGTGCCAGAATTGGAAGTAGAACCGACAATTCATGAGCAGAAAGAAGAGCCTCCGCCGAAACCAATTCTAGAGCAAGAAGAGCTTCCATTGCTAGAACCAGGAATTCCAAAGCAAGAAGAAAAACTTCCAGTGCTAGAACCAGAAATTCCAAAGCAAGAAGAAGAGCTTCCACTAGAACAGGAAATTTCAAAGCAAGCAGAAAAAGTTGCAATGCTAGAATTGGAAGAAGCGCAGAAAATTCTTGAGCCCAAAGAAGAGGCTCCTGCCATGCCGGAACCAACTCTAGAACAAGAAAAACTTCCATTGCCGGAACGGGGAATTCTGAAGCAAGAAGAAGAGCTTCCATCACCAGAACCGGAAATTCCATCCCAAGTAGAAAAGCCTTCAATGCTAGAATTGGAAGAAGAGCCAAAAAAATTTGAGCAAAAAGAAGAGCTCCCCATGGCAGAACCAGAAATTACAAAGCAAGAAAGAGAACTTCCATTGCTGGAACCTGAAATTTCAAAGAAAGTAGAAGAAGCTCCAATGACAGGATTGGAGGAGGAACCGAAAATTCTTAGGCGGAAAGAAGAGCCTCCAATGCCGGAACCAATTCTAGAGCACGAAAAACTTCCAATGTTAGTGCCAAAATTTCCAGAGCAAGAAGAACTTCCATTGCTGGAACCTCAGATTCCAAAGCAAGTAGGAGAAGCCCCAGTGCCAGAATTGGAAGTAGAACCAACAATTCATGAGCAGAAAGAAGAGCCTCCGCCGAAACCAATTCTGGAGCAAGAAGAGCTTCCATTGCTAGAACCAGGAATTCCAAAGCAAGAAGAAAAACTTCCATTGCTAAAACCAGAAATTCCAAAGCAAGAAGAAGAGCTTCCAAAGCTAGAACAGGAAATTTCAAAGCAAGCAGAAAAAGTTGCAATGCTAGAATTGGAAGAAGCGCAGAAAATTCTTGAGCCCAAAGAAGAGGCTCCTCCCGTGCCGGAACCAACTCTAGAACAAGAAAAACTTCCATTGCCGGAACGGGGAATTCTGAAGCAAGAAGAAGAGCTTCCATCACCAGAACCGGAAATTCCATCCCAAGTAGAAAAGCCTTCAATGCTAGAATTGGAAGAAGAGCCAAAAAAATTTGAGCAAAAAGAAGAGCTCCCCATGGCAGAACCAGAAATTACGAAGCAAGAAAGAGAACTTCCATTGCTGGAACCTGAAATTTCAAAGAAAGTAGAAGAAGCTCCAATGACAGGATTGGAGGAGGAGCCAAAAATTCTTAGGCGGAAAGAAGAGCCTCCAATGCCGGAACCAATTCTAGAGCATGAAAAACTTCCAATGTTAGTGCCAAAATTTCCAGAGCAAGAAGAACTTCCATTGCTGGAACCTCAGATTCCAAAGCAAGTAGGAGAAGCCCCAGTGCCAGAATTGGAAGTAGAACCGACAATTCATGAGCAGAAAGAAGAGCCTCCGCCGAAACCAATTCTGGAGCAAGAAGAGCTTCCATTGCTAGAACCAGGAATTCCAAAGCAAGAAGAAAAACTTCCATTGCTTATACCAGAAATTCCAAAGCAAGAAGAAGAGCTTCCAAAGCTAGAACAGGAAATTTCAAAGCAAGCAGAAAAAGTTGCAATGCTAGAATTGGAAGAAGCGCAGAAAATTCTTGAGCCCAAAGAAGAGGCTCCTCCCGTGCCGGAACCAACTCTAGAACAAGAAAAACTTCCATTGCCGGAACGGGGAATTCTGAAGCAAGAAGAAGAGCTTCCATCACCAGAACAGGAAATTCCATCCCAAGTAGAAAAGCCTTCAATGCTAGAATTGGAAGAAGAGCCAAAAAAATTTGAGCAAAAAGAAGAGCTCCCCATGGCAGAACCAGAAATTACGAAGCAAGAAAGAGAACTTCCATTGCTGGAACCTGAAATTTCAAAGAAAGTAGAAGAAGCTCCAATGACAGGATTGGAGGAGGAGCCGAAAATTCTTAGGCGCAAAGAAGAGCCTCCAATGCCGGAACCAATTCTAGAGCGTGAAAAACTTCCAATGTTAGTGCCAAAAATTCCAGAGCAAGAAGAACTTCCATTGCTGGAACCTCAGATCCCAAAGCAAGTAGGAGAAGCCCCAGTGCCAGAATTGGAAGTAGAACCGACAATTCATGAGCAGAAAGAAGAGCCTCCGCCGAAACCAATTCTGGAGCAAGAAGAGCTTCCATTGCTAGAACCAGGAATTTCAAAGCAAGAAGAAAAACTTCCAGCGCTAAAACCAGAATTTTCAAAGCAGGAAGAAGAACTTCCAAAGCTAGAACAGGAAATTTCAAAGCAAGCAGAAAAAGTTGCAATGCTAGAATTGGAAGAAGCGCAGAAAATTCTTGAGCCCAAAGAAGAGGCTCCTCCCATGCCGGAACCAACTCTAGAACAAGAAAAACTTCCATTGCCGGAACGGGGAATTCTGAAGCAAGAAGAAGAGCTTCCATCACCAGAACCGGAAATTCCATCCCAAGTAGAAAAGCCTTCAATGCTAGAATTGGAAGAAGAGCCAAAAAAATTTGAGCAAAAAGAAGAGCTCCCCATGGCAGAACCAGAAATTACAAAGCAAGAAAGAGAACTTCCATTGCTGGAACCTGAAATTTCAAAGAAAGTAGAAGAAGCTCCAATGACAGGATTGGAGGAGGAACCGAAAATTCTTAGGCGGAAAGAAGAGCCTCCAATGCCGGAACCAATTCTAGAGCACGAAAAACTTCCAATGTTAGTGCCAAAATTTCCAGAGCAAGAAGAACTTCCATTGCTGGAACCTCAGATTCCAAAGCAAGTAGGAGAAGCCCCAGTGCCAGAATTGGAAGTAGAACCAACAATTCATGAGCAGAAAGAAGAGCCTCCGCCGAAACCAATTCTGGAGCAAGAAGAGCTTCCATTGCTAGAACCAGGAATTCCAAAGCAAGAAGAAAAACTTCCATTGCTAAAACCAGAAATTCCAAAGCAAGAAGAAGAGCTTCCAAAGCTAGAACAGGAAATTTCAAAGCAAGCAGAAAAAGTTGCAATGCTAGAATTGGAAGAAGCGCAGAAAATTCTTGAGCCCAAAGAAGAGGCTCCTCCCGTGCCGGAACCAACTCTAGAACAAGAAAAACTTCCATTGCCGGAACGGGGAATTCTGAAGCAAGAAGAAGAGCTTCCATCACCAGAACCGGAAATTCCATCCCAAGTAGAAAAGCCTTCAATGCTAGAATTGGAAGAAGAGCCAAAAAAATTTGAGCAAAAAGAAGAGCTGCCCATGGCAGAACCAGAAATTACGAAGCAAGAAAGAGAACTTCCATTGCTGGAACCTGAAATTTCAAAGAAAGTAGAAGAAGCTCCAATGACAGGATTGGAGGAGGAGCCGAAAATTCTTAGGCGGAAAGAAGAGCCTCCAATGCCGGAACCAATTCTAGAGCGTGAAAAACTTCCAATGTTAGTGCCAAAATTTCCAGAGCAAGAAGAACTTCCACTGCTGGAACCTCAGATTCCAAAGCAAGTAGGAGAAGCCCCAGAATTGGAAGTAGAACCGAAAATTCATGAGCAGAAAGAAGAGCCTCCGCTGAAACCAATTCTGGAGCAAGAAGAACTTCCATTGCTAGAACCAGGAATTCCAAAGCAAGAAGAAAAACTTCCATTGCTAAAACCAGAAATTCCAAAGCAAGAAGAAGAGCTTCCAAAGCTAGAACAGGAAATTTCAAAGCAAGCAGAAAAAATTGCAATGCTAAAATTGGAAGAAGCGCAGAAAATTCTTGAGCCCAAAGAAGAGGCTCCCATGTCGGAACCAACTCTGGAACAAGAAAAACTTCCATTGCCGGAACGGGGAATTCTGAAGCAAGAAGAAGAGCTTCCATCACCAGAACCGGAAATTCCATCCCAAGTAGAAAAGCCTTCAATGCTAGAATTGGAAGAAGAGCCAAAAAAATTTGAGCAAAAAGAAGAGCTGCCCATGGCAGAACCAGAAATTACGAAGCAAGAAAGAGAACTTCCATTGCTGGAACCTGAAATTTCAAAGAAAGTAGAAGAAGCTCCAATGACAGGATTGGAGGAGGAGCCGAAAATTCTTAGGCGGAAAGAAGAGCCTCCAATGCCGGAACCAATTCTAGAGCGTGAAAAACTTCCAATGTTAGTGCCAAAATTTCCAGAGCAAGAAGAACTTCCATTGCTGGAACCTCAGATTCCAAAGCAAGTAGGAGAAGCCCCAGAATTGGAAGTAGAACCGAAAATTCATGAGCAGAAAGAAGAGCCTCCGCTGAAACCAATTCTGGAGCAAGAAGAACTTCCATTGCTAGAACCAGGAATTCCAAAGCAAGAAGAAAAACTTCCATTGCTAAAACCAGAAATTCCAAAGCAAGAAGAAGAGCTTCCAAAGCTAGAACAGGAAATTTCAAAGCAAGCAGAAAAAGTTGCAATGCTAAAATTGGAAGAAGCGCAGAAAATTCTTGAGCCCAAAGAAGAGGCTCCTCCCATGTCGGAACCAACTCTGGAACAAGAAAAACTTCCATTGCCGGAACGGGGAATTCTGAAGCAAGAAGAAGAGCTTCCATCACCAGAACCGGAAATTCCATCCCAAGTAGAAAAGCCTTCAATGCTAGAATTGGAAGAAGAGCCAAAAAAATTTGAGCAAAAAGAAGAGCTCCCCATGGCAGAACCAGAAATTACGAAGCAAGAAAGAGAACTTCCATTGCTGGAACCTGAAATTTCAAAGAAAGTAGAAGAAGCTCCAATGACAGGATTGGAGGAGGAGCCGAAAATTCTTAGGCGGAAAGAAGAGCCTCCAATGCCGGAACCAATTCTAGAGCATGAAAAACTTCCAATGTTAGTGCCAAAATTTCCAGAGCAAGAAGAACTTCCATTGCTGGAACCTCAGATTCCAAAGCAAGTAGGAGAAGCCCCAGTGCCAGAATTGGAAGTAGAACCGACAATTCATGAGCAGAAAGAAGAGCCTCCGCCAAAACCAATTCCGGAGCAAGAAGAGCTTCCATTGCTAGAACCAGGAATTCCAAAGCAAGAAGAAAAACTTCCAGTGCTAGAACCAGAAATTCCAAAGCAAGAAGAAGAGCTTCCAAAGCTAGAACAGGAAATTTCAAAGCAAGCAGAAAAAGTTGCAATGCTAGAATTGGAAGAAGCGCAGAAAATTCTTGAGCCCAAAGAAGAGGCTCCTCCCGTGCCGGAACCAACTCTAGAGCAAGAAAAACTTCCATTGCCAGAACGGGGAATTCTGAAGCAAGAAGAAGAGCTTCCATCACCAGAACCAGAAATTCCATCCCAAGTAGAAAAGCCTTCAATGCTAGAATTGGAAGAAGAGCCAAAAAAATTTGAGCAAAAAGAAGAGCTCCCCATGGCAGAACCAGAAATTACGAAGCAAGAAAGAGAACTTCCATTGCTGGAACCTGAAATTTCAAAGAAAGTAGAAGAAGCCCCAATGATAGGATTGGAGGAGGAACCGAAAATTCTTCGGCGGACAGAAGAGCCTCCAATGCCCGAACCAATTCTAGAGCATGAAAAACTTCCAATGTCAGTGCCAAAAATTCCAAAGCTAGAAGAACTTCCATCGCTGGAACCTCAGATTCCAAAGCAAGTAGGAGAAGCCCCAGTGCCAGAATTGGAAGTAGAACCAACAATTCATGAGCAGAAAGAAGAGCCTCCGCCGAAACCAATTCTGGAGCAAGAAGAGCTTCCATTGCTAGAACCAGGAATTCCAAAGCAAGAAGAAAAACTTTCATTGCTAAAACCAGAAATTCCAAAGCAAGAAGAAGAGCTTCCAAAGCTAGAACAGGAAATTTCAAAGCAAGCAGAAAAAGTTGCAATGCTAAAATTGGAAGAAGCGCAGAAAATTCTTGAGCCCAAAGAAGAGGCTCCTCCCATGTCGGAACCAACTCTGGAACAAGAAAAACTTCCATTGCCGGAACGGGGAATTCTGAAGCAAGAAGAAGAGCTTCCATCACCAGAACAGGAAATTCCATCCCAAGTAGAAAAGCCTTCAATGCTAGAATTGGAAGAAGAGCCAAAAAAATTTGAGCAAAAAGAAGAGCTGCCCATGGCAGAACCAGAAATTACGAAGCAAGAAAGAGAACTTCCATTGCTGGAACCAGAAATTTCAAAGAAAGTAGAAGAAGCTCCAATGACAGGATTGGAGGAGGAGCCGAAAATTCTTAGGCGCAAAGAAGAGCCTCCAATGCCGGAACCAATTCTAGAGCGTGAAAAACTTCCAATGTTAGTGCCAAAATTTCCAGAGCAAGAAGAACTTCCATTGCTGGAACCTCAGATTCCAAAGCAAGTAGGAGAAGCCCCAGTGCCAGAATTGGAAGTAGAACCGACAATTCATGAGCAGAAAGAAGAGCCTCCACCGAAACCAATTCTGGAGCAAGAAGAGCTTCCATTGCTAGAACCAGGAATTCCAAAGCAAGAAGAAAAACTTCCATTGCTTATACCAGAAATTCCAAAGCAAGAAGAAGAGCTTCCAAAGCTAGAACAGGAAATTTCAAAGCAAGCAGAAAAAGTTGCAATGCTAGAATTGGAAGAAGCGCAGAAAATTCTTGAGCCCAAAGAAGAGGCTCCTCCCGTGCCGGAACCAACTCTAGAACAAGAAAAACTTCCATTGCCGGAACGGGGAATTCTGAAGCAAGAAGAAGAGCTTCCATCACCAGAACCAGAAATTCCATCCCAAGTAGAAAAGCCTTCAATGCTAGAATTGGAAGAAGAGCCAAAAAAATTTGAGCAAAAAGAAGAGCTCCCCATGGCAGAACCAGAAATTACGAAGCAAGAAAGAGAACTTCCATTGCTGGAACCTGAAATTTCAAAGAAAGTAGAAGAAGCTCCAATGACAGGATTGGAGGAGGAGCCGAAAATTCTTAGGCGCAAAGAAGAGCCTCCAATGCCGGAACCAATTCTAGAGCGTGAAAAACTTCCAATGTTAGTGCCAAAAATTCCAGAGCAAGAAGAACTTCCATTGCTGGAACCTCAGATTCCAAAGCAAGTAGGAGAAGCCCCAGTGCCAGAATTGGAAGTAGAACCGACAATTCATGAGCAGAAAGAAGAGCCTCCGCCGAAATCAATTCTGGAGCAAGAAGAGCTTCCATTGCTAGAACCAAGAATTCCAAAGCAAGAAGAAAAACTTCCAGTGCTAGAACCAGAAATTCCAAAGCAAGAAGAAGAGCTTCCAAAGCTAGAACAGGAAATTTCAAAGCAAGCTGAAAAAGTTGCAATGCTAGAATTGGAAGAAGCACAGAAAATTCTTGAGCCGAAAGAAGAGGCTCCTGCCATGCCGGAACCAACTCTAGAACAAGAAAAACTTCCATTGCCGGAACGGGGAATTCTGAAGCAAGAAGAAGAGCTTCCATCACCAGAACCGGAAATTCCATCCCAAGTAGAAAAGCCTTCAATGCTAGAATTGGAAGAAGAGCCAAAAAAATTTGAGCAAAAAGAAGAGCTCCCCATGGCAGAACCAGAAATTACGAAGCAAGAAAGAGAACTTCCATTGCTGGAACCTGAAATTTCAAAGAAAGTAGAAGAAGCTCCAATGACAGGATTGGAGGAGGAGCCGAAAATTCTTAGGCGGAAAGAAGAGCCTCCAATGCCGGAACCAATTCTAGAGCATGAAAAACTTCCAATGTTAGTGCCAAAAATTCCAGAGCAAGAAGAACTTCCATTGCTGGAACCTCAGATTCCAAAGCAAGTAGGAGAAGCCCCAGTGCCAGAATTGGAAGTAGAACCGACAATTCATGAGCAGAAAGAAGAGCCTCCGCCAAAACCAATTCCGGAGCAAGAAGAGCTTCCATTGCTAGAACCAGGAATTCCAAAGCAAGAAGAAAAACTTCCAGTGCTAGAACCAGAAATTCCAAAGCAAGAAGAAGAGCTTCCAAAGCTAGAACAGGAAATTTCAAAGCAAGCAGAAAAAGTTGCAATGCTAGAATTGGAAGAAGCGCAGAAAATTCTTGAGCCCAAAGAAGAGGCTCCTGCCATGCCGGAACCAACTCTAGAACAAGAAAAACTTCCATTGCCGGAACGGGGAATTCTGAAGCAAGAAGAAGAGCTTCCATCACCAGAACCGGAAATTCCATCCCAAGTAGAAAAGCCTTCAATGCTAGAATTGGAAGAAGAGCCAAAAAAATTTGAGCAAAAAGAAGAGCTCCCCATGGCAGAACCAGAAATTACGAAGCAAGAAAGAGAACTTCCATTGCTGGAACCTGAAATTTCAAAGAAAGTAGAAGAAGCTCCAATGACAGGATTGGAGGAGGAGCCGAAAATTCTTAGGCGCAAAGAAGAGCCTCCAATGCCGGAACCAATTCTAGAGCGTGAAAAACTTCCAATGTTAGTGCCAAAAATTCCAGAGCAAGAAGAACTTCCATTGCTGGAACCTCAGATTCCAAAGCAAGTAGGAGAAGCCCCAGTGCCAGAATTGGAAGTAGAACCGACAATTCATGAGCAGAAAGAAGAGCCTCTGCCGAAACCAATTCCGGAGCAAGAAGTGCTTCCATTGCTAGAACCAGGAATTCCAAAGCAAGAAGAAAAACTTCTAGTGCTAAAACCAGAAATTCCAAAGCAAGAAGAAGAGCTTCCAAAGCTAGAACAGGAAATTTCAAAGCAAGCAGAAAAAGTTGCGCAGAAAATTCTTGAGCCGAAAGAAGAGGCTCCTCCCATGCCGGAACCAACTCTAGAGCAAGAAAAACTTCCATTGCCAGAACGGGGAATTCTGAAGCAAGAAGAAGAGCTTCCATCACTAGAACCGGAAATTCCATCCCAAGTAGAAAAGCGTTCAATGCTAGAATTGGAAGAAGAGCCAAGAAAATTTGAGCAAAAAGAAGAGCTTCCTATGGTAGAACCAGAAATTACGAAGCAAGAAAGAGAACTTCCATTGCTGGAACCAGAAATTTCAAAGAAAGTAGAAGAAGCTCCACTGACAAGATTGGAGGAGGAACCGAGAATTCTTCAGCAGAAAGAAGAGCTTCCAATGCCCGAACCAATTCTAGAGCAAGAAAAAGTGCCTGAACCGGAAATTCCTAAGCAAGTAGAACAACCGCCAACGCTAGAGTTGGAAGAAGCACCAAAAATTCTTAAGCAGATGGACGAGGGAGAAGAACCAAAAAGTAGTCCGAAAGAAGAAGGAAAGCCGACTCTAGAACCACCAAGGGAAGAAGTAGCAGCACTAACAACTTCAGTTCTGGACCAGATTCCAGAGCTTCCGATACCAGAACAGATGCAAGAAGAAGAAGAAGAAGAAGAAGAAGAAGAAAAGCCTCCGGAAGCAGAAGAAGAAGGATTGAAGGCTGCAGGGAAAGAGGAACAGGAAGAACTGAAAGCAGCAGAGAAAGTAATTCCCTCACCAGATCTCCAAATTCCATCTCATGAAGAGGAAGAAGCACCTGCAACTTCAGATTCAGGTCCGAAAGAATCACCATTGAAGGAGGCCGAACAAGCTCGATCAGAAGTGGATCTTCAGAAGCCGGGAGATTTGGAACTCGATCGAGGACCAAAGCAGGATCGAGAAGAGGAGATTCCGGAAGTAGAAGAGGCGTATCCTGCAATTCGGATACCTGAAGAAATGGAGAGTGAAGCAGAAGAAGAAAGGGGAGAAGGAGAAAGAAAGTGGCACCGAGGAAGGAGGAGGAGGCCTCCATTTTGCCCTCCATATCTGTTCCTTGGGTCGACCTTTCTAGCTTCTCTCTTTGTGCTGGTGTATCACCTGTTTAGGAATCAGAGGAGGAGCTGCAAATACTAGCACCATCAAGAACTATTTAGGTGACTTTTTAAATGTTTCCTTGTCAGGTGATTCTGTTTTGTGCATAGATCCCCGTCTCACCTAGCCAGCTTTTTTATTGTTTTTGGTTAAGACTTAAGTCATTTTAATTGCATTCAATACATGTTCAGTCCATTTAAATCCTATGTATCCTAAGCCCTTAATCGGATTTTTCTTTTTTTTGTTAGGCATACTTCATCAGGGGACCCCCTCAGCTAGGGGTCACAGCTCATATTATTATGTTCTCCAAAAAAAAACGTGGTGAAATCCACCTAGTCACGAGTAACGGAGTTTGGCATTCACATCTATCCAAAATTTACTTATTCGTTGGATCGATTATACACTCATTTTGAATATTGAGAATTTACAGGCCATGAATCAAATAGGGCTGACATTTGTTGGATCGATTATACACTCATTTTGAATATTGAGAATTTACAGGCCATGAATCAAGTAGGGCTAATAATTGTCTGAGCTTTCTTCTGTGAGCGCCACATTGGGCATCCTCCCCTTAAACTATTACTTTTCTCCGAATAATGTATTTTTTATTTTTGATTTTTGGCAGGATAATGTATTGTATTGTGTAACATAATATTATCGTGATAAATATGTATCCCATTTCTGTGGCAAATTGAATTTAATGTGATGTATCATTTTGGCATAGTTTGATGGAGGGGTTTTGGAGAATTTATATTACAAGTAAAAAGATATTTCTCCAAAATAAAAAATCATCATTTATGTGCAATGTGTATTTGAAACCGTCTAAGTCATTATATTTCTGTTTTCAAACATTTCCAAGCAAATTTAGCTATTTCTTGTGAGAAATAAAAGCAGTGTGTCGTGAGACAAAAAGATTACATTGGAAAGGAAGTGGTTAAATATGATTACTCCGTGCACCCACTCCTTATATTATTATTTTTGTTTAGAGGTGACAAATCATAATTTTTCTGATAAAATCCTCTTAAAAATTTAAAAAATGGGTTATCTTGGGTTGGACATGTGGAAATGGGGGAGAACTCTGTGGGAAAGGTGACAAAAAATCTACCGGAACAATATCCTCATGTGGAGAATTTTGTCCAAAAACGATGTACAATACCCTATTGCATGCATCACTTCTTGGATTTTTAAACTAATTTGTCTAATCAAGATTTAGGGAGTTTTGCATAAAAACCCTAATTCATTTATCAACATAACAGAGTGTGAATTAGGGCATCATGTACATATATCCTGTACTGATTTGTTTAACAAACAGTTATCAGTCCATATGTTGCATATTAATATTTATAAACATTATCTAAAAGGCCCCATTCCCATAGAACTTAGTTGCCCCGGGGCTCTAATATGGCTTTAATAGTGTTTACCAAAGGCTTGACATGCAACACGGATTATCCGGACACATGAAACTTCATTTGTAAGCAGCCTCAGTTACCTGCACTTGGTTTGTCAACTTCTTGGAGCTCAATTTCCGTCAGATTAAATTACTCTAGTCTGGGAACGTTTATGCAAACCTGCAATCAAACATTTTGCCTCTTTTCGAAAAGCAGCTAGAGTAAAATTTTAAACCCACATGGATGCTTTCTTTCTCTCTTAACTTTTACCATATGATAAGTTTGTATATTCTACTTTTACTATAATGAGTATGCCATATAATGCCATCTATCTTAACAATCATATAAGCTATATACCAAATGGTCCATTTGTAAAAGAATCCAATTGAAACAATTCTATATCTCAGAAGCTAGCTTTTTGAACAAGTCCCAAATTCCATTCAGTAACTCTAAGATAGTCCACCAAGCCTAAAAATAAAATTTAATTTAATTTAATTTTAAGATAAAGACACAGCATTTTTCTTTAGAAAATCACCCGCTTTTATTATTATTATTATTATTATGATTATTTTATGACTTAAAGTATCCCTCGCCAACCCAACTTTCAAACCTTTAACCTCCAGCTCAAGAGTTATTCAATTCTAACGAGCAAAAATTATTCCCTAAGGGATATATACATGACCACATACAAAGTACTCAGATAACGTAATAGCCAAAAATAAAACTTAAGACCTTAGAGAGCAAACTCATGGCTCAGAGGTTCAAACCAACTACCAACTGAGCCATAGCCTTGACGGCACTCATCCACTTTTATGAGGAAAAGAATTACACAAACATGTCCTAAATCTTAAAGCAAATAGAGCAACACAAACGTGCCCTAAATCGTCAAGCAGACAGAGCAGACAAGAGTTTGAAAACGACCTTACTTGTGAGAATAATTTTGATGGCGCTATTTTTGGATGGCTGGCCAAAGTCAGATTGAACAACATCCGTTGGATCATACTTCTTCCATTGTTATAGGTGGAGAAAAATACCAAACAATCTCTTACTTCATCCTCAATTGAATGACTGTTTGAGGCTCAAGATTTTATTTTATTATCAAAATACAATCTCCGTTATTACTGAGGCCACCAATTAAAACTCACTCACGCAAAAATGCGGTCGTATGCACATAAAGTGGACCACTGACACTAGACGAATTAGACAAGATCACCACACATCAATACATCATCCAGTCAGTTATCCAAGACCAAGACCAAACACTGTTTTGGTCAGTTCTCCCAGGAACTATGGGTGCACAACAGAAAACACGTTTCCTGGGTTTTAAAGACCTAAAAACTCTGAGCCATGTTGAAAAATTCAGAATCAGAAAGTCAACATATAACTAGAGGGTGGTGCGTCTGACTAAATGTTCAACATGCCCTCTCTCAATGACAACAATTCAAATTATGGTTGAAATTACTTCCAGAACTGTGGCTCCAGACATGGATCGATTCCTCAAGATCAAAAAGACAGACCCAGTCCATGCATTTATTCAGGACCAAACAATCAAACCAACCACAAGCTGGCACTACAACAAACTCCATTGGGAACCTTGGATCTGGACCATCTGGTTCCTGCACTCAGGTGACCTGTAATTCAAAGCACCACCTGTTACTCCAGTTACAGGCAACTGGGTATGGCAATTGGCAAGGAACAAAGAAAAATAAAATAACTTTGGGCAAATTGCAAGCCGAGTTACCTGAATTTGGTTAATGAAGATAGAGCCAAAGCTTTGACTCCCATCTCAAAATGGATCCGGCTTTATCTAGGTAATATGTATGTAGCCATGTATGTTCCCCCTCAAGGAATAGTCCTTTTCCGTCAGAATCGGGTCACCCCCAGGCCGAAGGCCAAAGGTATGAAAGTTGGGCTGGTGAATAATACCTTGGGTCATAAACAAAAAATGGATCCGGCTTGAAACTTTCAGGTATGAGGATTGGCCCAAACATAACAGGCCCATTGCATCCAGATTCCAGATTTTAAAATGCATTCCGGTACAGTCATGCAGGTTTCCCCCGGATTGTCTTCCACTAAACATTAATTCCATGACACAAGGAAACCCCAAAAAAGAAGATAGACTGGCAACAATTTATTGGCCAGGTGACTGAAAACCATTAACATGGCCACTAATGGCCGGCACGAAGGCTGCTTATTATAAGGAATTAATTAAAATCTTTCTCAAAACTACCTTGCTTTTTCTAGCTCATCTCTCGGAAAGACATTTGAGTGAGTCCAACAAACAAAACTCCGAGCTTGTTGGTAAGCCTCTTGTCAGTCACATCAGCAAGCAAATTGTTGGCAATAAGGCCCCACCCCACCTCAACAGCTTTAAATTATATGGTGGGAGGGCTTTCCAGCAATATGCTACTGCCAGGCACTCATCTGAAAAATAACATCACATCTATGGGGCACAAAACTGCTCAAAATGAGTGAATCATATCAACTAAAACTAAACCTTGGATATATGTAACAGAAAACAAAATGGATGGTAGAGGAAAGCGACAGGAAAGCCTACCGAACCCAAATTATTGCTTTGCTAAATTGATGAGACCTTTCCTTTTCACCTTTAGGCAGCAATGATAATGCTTAGAAATGCAGGCGGGAAGCTTGAGAGAAACAGCTATGTACAATCCCCATAAATGGGCAAGCCAGTTTGATCCTTCTTTGTGTCATCTGCATTTGCATTAAGATTCATTATGAGGTATATTATCTGAAAGTACCATGGAAAACAAAGCACTTAGATGAATCAACAAATTGGGTCCGAGAGTTGGCATCAACATGAATGGAAAGAAGAGAATTGTCTGCAGTAAAAATGAGAGATAAATAATAAAAGCATATGACAGTGGCATTCATGAGGGAAAACCAATTAGTCACAGATGAAGGCTTTCAGAAGGTGAAATGCAGAACTAGGCTCCATTTAGATTCAACTGATTCCACCACATGCAAATGACCACCCTAAAAAAGATTCTGGACCCCCCACAAAAAAAGTATGTAAGTGCCTCATGTGCATTGGCTGCAGATTGTCTCAGATGCAGACTCAAAACACAATTCCCCTCTTTCTTTTACATGTTAACTCAGACACAGTACTCAGCCTTGTTGTGTCAAATACCACACAACATGTCATGCAGAATGCTAGATGGCCAAACTGACCAAATTGCATCAATGGCTGTCAGGATAATCTCAATGTTCTTTCTTTTTTTTTTTTCTAAAATAGTGGCTAAATCTCTATGGTTAGTTTTTAAAAATCAATGCATAGAAATGACACCAACCAATGATAGGCTGGGTGCAGGGCAGACGATGAAGACAGATTCACATGTCCTTCCCAAGTATCAATAAAACAATCCTACACTCACAAAGCCAGAACATATTCTAATCAACTGATGCAACTTAGTGGGCCATATTTTGGGCCATGTGCTGTTGTCTTTCTGCATGTACAGAACATGTGCTCAAGGAACAAGATAAAAACCAACCTCGTCCAATATTCTGATAAGCAGTTGATTATGCCACGTTGAAATTATGATGATGCAACTTTAAGCTGTTGATGTTAACCTAAGTTCACTGCTCTATTATTCATAATGTGCTCGACAAACAGGATACTAACCTACCTTGTTTAAAATTCTGACAAGTGGTTGATTGTGCCATGTTGAAGTTATGATGATGCAACTTGTAAGCTGTTGATGTTAACCTAAGTTCACTGCTCTATTATTCATAAGCAACAAAGAAGATAGACAATATGCTCAAACTACATATTCGACATCTGACATCACTTAATCAATAATCAGTGAAGAGTGAATGCTTGTGTAGAAACATACGTTGAAAAATGCATGCATACCACATTGTCATTTTGTAGGCAAGCAGCGCAGAATATATGCCCCAATGCCCAATGTCAACAGTGAAAATAATATAGCATCAGTGGCTTTTGGTTAACTGATTACCTTTTCTCTCAGATGCAGCATTTCTCACATATTCAAGGAAGTAGATGAGTGGTCCACGACCCAGCAAAAGAATCTGTTGCCAAATGGAAATTAGAAGGGTTCTTATGAGAAGTTTCATAAACTTCACATGATATATTTATCTTGTAGATTTGTCATGATAAAGTTATCTTGTAGATTCATCCATAACCCATCTTTTTTTTTTTTTTTGGGTGTGGCTGTCCCTAACCTATCTTGCAATAACACAAACTATTATGATAGAAAACAACACTGGAAGTTCTTTAAGTGCAATATAGCCATAAACAGTTAACTTTTATTTTATTTTATTTTTTCAATGGGTAACTTTTATTAAAAGACCATTAAAAAAACTTTTATTGAAAGAGGAACAAAAATACAACAACCCATCAAATAAGAGACTTGAAACCTACAACACAAGAAAGGTAAAGAAACACTGCCCAAGGAGAGATCCTTGTAATCTCTTGTTTAGCTAGGGTCTCTGCTTACCCAAACAAAGAAGCCTTTTGGATAAACTCAAATCATTTTTACAGAAGAACAAGCTGACAACAGATCTTAAAAGATTTCGAAGCACTGTTCAATTTCTTTTCAGAGGTTGTTTCTGCTTTCATCTAAAAATGTAGTGCCTTGGCTATTAGGCCGTTCCTATGTCCTGCATCATAAAGGACACAACTGAAAAAATGAAAATTTTAAATTTTAGGGGAAAAAAGATCCCACATTATGGATGAGAATTTCAGGGAGTTCATAAGCAATCCAATGACACACACCCACTCCGTTTTCCAATGCAACAAGTTAAACTACAATTCTGCTCAGTTTTCAAATAAATATGCAGTTAGAAGATGTGCTTGTGAAAAGCCCCCCCCACCCCACCCCCCCCTCCCCCCCCCCTTTTTTTTTTTGAAAGATGTGAAAAGCTTCAATCATCCTGTTCATTTAGAAACATCCACTCTTAGCAGATTTTACTATAGCTGTTAACTTTCATCTTTAAACCTATGGTCTGGTAGAATGGAGCAATCACAGCAAAAGAAAGCATTCTCCAATATACAAACAGCTTCCTCCAGAAAATTTATCTTGGGGCCTCACATTGGATTGAAAAGGAGTACCTTTTTGACAAGAGTAAAAAATTCCACACTACAGGGAAAGCATCTCCACAAAGTGTTCTGCTGACAACGGAACATCAGACAACTGTTTCTCCAATCTATCAAGTCTTTCTTTATAGGATCATACAGACAAATAAAGAATTAAAGGTAAATGGGCTTTCCATTGAGTGACAGGTTCAAAAGTAGGAATTCTCCAATATCAAAACTTCCTAGGAACTAAAGAAAAAAAAAAGAAAATAGCGTATTAGACATTGCAGATGACGTGCGGTTGGTTATACTTGAAAGTTCAGAACCAAAAAACTCAATCTAGAAACTTTTTGCCAAACAACTGTTGGATATCCATGCTCTCTGAAGCAGTTCCCTAGTGTCTAGATAAATATTTATACCACACAGACCATATTTTATTCATTCTGAACAATGACGGAAAAGGATCAAGAAGAGTCCATATCAGATATCACCATTTGATGAAGTAATGTTTTTCATCTTGAAGAAACCAACAATAAAATCCTGAAGTCTACAGGTCCACATCACCCTTGGTAGCTGGCATGTAAATTACTTTTTAAAGTTTTCACATAATGATGTCACATCATTTCCATGTATGTTATAAGACCATTTCATTCATTTGATGATAAATATAATATGTGGTCAAAATAAATTCTTCAAAAGAGACCTTTTATATATCAAAACAGTGATTTGAACAATGCAATGTTCAATACACCAGTGTCATCAGGCACCCCTTCAATTTAAAATAATCACAGAGAAACTTGTTGTCATGCCTATTCAAGAATATTCTACATGAGCAATACCTTTTGGCAGAAATAGTAGAATGGAATCACATATATGTCATTAAATATGTAAACGCAGACCAAGCTCTTTTTTTTTTTTTTGTTTTACTGAGCCTGTACATTTCTCTCCAGAACTCCATGTTTCATGTCAGCAGATATTTGAATGAGTTGTTAAAAGGATTGCTCCAGAAGTATCACATATTAACGAGGCTGTTTAACCACTCATTGTAAATCACAGGCATTTCAGGAGCAAATGTTGATAGTTAGAGTAATTGCAGAGTTTCTACAACTTCATTAATTTTATTTCATGCCACGTATGCCCACCTTCTTCATGCCACAGGTATTAGATGAAAATATATACAATTAAACTTACAACCCATTATTATAAATAATGTTTGCATTCTCCTCTAGTTAAGCAACCATAAAATGCTAAAGAAATGTTAATTTTAGTGCATGCTTACAAACATTCAATACTTACAAAATAGGATTTCATTTTGGTAGACAAACGTTTAATCAATGCAGTTGTAAGTGATCTGTCAATATTAGAAAATATATAATAAAAAAAAAGTGACTAGTGCAATTAGGATGTGGAGTATTCTTCTCTTCACTCACGGTAACTACAACTCTGATTGCCCACACAAATCACTCCCCACAATTACAATCCTATATGGGTAATAAAAAAGAACATTTATATCTAGCTTTTTTCAGAGAGTCAAATTGAACATGGATGTATATCGCGCATTAGCTAATTCTAGTTGCACATATTCGACCCACATTCCAACAAATCACTTAATCTATAAGCACATCGAACAAAATCGTTACTAATGCAAACAAAAAGGGTAAATCAGAAAGACTGAAGTACAAACTCAATAAATAAATTCCAAAAGGACTGCATCCATCTAATCTAAATGGTGCTGAAGAAACACATACACACACACACACACACAAAAAAAAAAAATGGATCTTTGCTTCCATTAGCTTGCTCTTCCAAAACAAAACAGAGAAAATTTCTCATACAGATTGCAACTGTTTGAGAGAATTATTGGGTTGAAGCTGAAATGAGAAATCACAAACACTATCGATATAAGAGGAACTTTGAGAAATAAATTTGTATTTCCATGGATAAAAAGAAAGATAAAACCACTCAACCAAATAGCTAAAAGACAATGTTTAACAACTCAAAAACTCAGAAATTAATAAAATTTTTACAACGAAGACGCGAGCAGGGATAATAGCAGCATGTTGGATAACAGGAAGCTTCAATCCATTCCTCTCTCTCTTTCTTTTTTTTTTCCTTTACAAAAAACTATACTGAGTAGATACAAGAAAAGCTACCTGCCCCGCCTTATTGTTCTTCCTCTTCTTCGCGATGTTTTGCATTCCCAAGATACCAAATTCAATGAAAAGCATTCCACATTGGCAAAATGTACGTCCATGGTTTGCCACCATAAAGAGGCCAAATTGAAATCATTCAGGCTTGCCCAACCAATCAAGGCCTTCGGTTCGACTACGCACAATCCTATGGAAAACATTCCTCACTTGGCGCTCCAGCGGGTCAAGGCCCTCCTTCATCGCATCACACACTTGTGTGAGCTCCTGTACTCCCCGCCTTACTTCCGATTCACGCTCCTCCGTCAATGGAAACTGCACATTATCGGCCAATTCAGTAATGTGGCGGCTACATTTTTCAATCTGGTGAATCTCCTTCAACAACCCATTCGAATTCTTTCTCTCCCGCTTCTTCGCCTCCTCCATGATCCTCTCATGGAGGGAGAGGATGGGTGCCGCCCAGGGGAACTGGCGGGGCGCCGAGAAGTGCATGTGCAGGCCCCTGTCCTGGCAGGGGATAGCCGCCACGAGCGCCCACATCACGAAAAGCAGGACAGAGTTCATGGAGAAGATGGGCACCGCGAGCCCACTGGTGGCGGCAATCTCATTGCTCCGCGGCGGCGCGAGGTTGTTCCCGATCGCCTGGAGCTGCCTGGCGGCGGACCACGACCGGGACACGCTCCACGACAGAGACCGGAAGTGGCCAAGCTGGCGGGGGTGCTGGTGGTGGTCCTTTCCTGCGCTGCTCCGCCCGAAAGACCGGTTGCGCTGCGCCAGCAACCCGGCAGCGCCGCCGCCGTCCTTCTCGTCGAGCATCAGTATGGCGAGGTCCGTCAGCGCCTTCTTTGCCCGCCTGAACTGGCCCTCCCCAAGGCGTCCGGAGGAGGCGCCGGCGGCCGAGCCGCCGAGGGCGGAGGAGACGATCTCGAGGTGCTTGTGCCACTGGCGGATCTGCTCAATGCCGTCGCGGACGGCGTTGCAGAGGTCGAGGGCTTTGACGGCGCGATCGAAGAATTCGGAGATCAGACGGTCGAGAGGGGGCCGGGCGAGGGCGGCCCGGCGGGCGGAGAGGATGGCGAGGAAGTCATCCTGGCAGGAGATGAAGGCGTCGAGGAGCCGTCGGATCCAGGAGAGCGAAAGCACATCGACGGCGGATGCGAGGTCCTGGAAGCGCTGCGCGAGGTGCTTCTGGAAGGAATCGAGGTCGTTCTCGTGCGCGGATGAGGAAGGGGAGTCGTGGATGCCGTCCATTGCATGGACCTGATCGCGACGGATGCTGAGGATCGAACGGCCGAACGAAGGGAATGGTGAGCCTCCCTGATAGTCCGTTGCAGGCATTCTCTCTCAGAAGAGTCTCATGGGGTCATAAAGTGAGAAACAGGCGCCCACCCAAACACGCTTGAGTTGGAAAGTGAGGAAAGAGAGAGGAGGAAAGAAGGAAAAGAGAGAGAAGGATGTTCTCTCTTGGTCTGACAATGAAAATTGGAGATTTGGCGGCCCAACGTGAGGAAAGTGGGAGGAGGAGAGGGGAATTTTCGGGGAAGATTGGGGGTGTGGGAACCCTAGCGGGGAGGGAGGCCGCCTTTTATGGGAGGGCGTGTTGGTGGGAAGGAGAGCGGAACGCGGTCTCTTTGTTGCTTTTTTTAGAGAGAGAAATCAACGCGTGCTAATTTGAGTAGGGGAAATGAGGTTAGGAAAATTTCGGATTGATTCGTAATATAATTGCTTTAAATTAGTGATTAGTGATTTTAAATAGAAGGTAGAATTGAGGGAGAGTTTCAAAGTATGTGGTTTGGGATTCGGATCAATGGTTGATTTGATACAGTAAAAAAATTTTATTAAACGGGTTCATGAAACATATACATATATGCTGGTATTGAAATATGGAATTCACACTTGATGTTATTTGAAGCGCTCTAAATTTTTGGGGTCGTCAGTATTATTATCATGAGAGCCTTTTTCTCAATTTTTATTGGATCTCTAGATTAATTCTATTTCTCTTTTCATCTTCCCTACCAAAAATTTTAGATAGCCATAATTTTTTTTAAATCCAATCTTATGATTTCCATTAATATCTTTGGTGGCCTATCCTTTTTCTCAGCGGATCAGCGGATTTTCAACTTGAATATAAAATAGTTTTTCATCAGTAAACATGTTCAGTGGATTCAAGTAGTCTAAGCCCTTCATTCTAAATATTGGACAGTCCCTCTTGTCCGCACAATACACTAGAGTGAGAACTATTAAATTCTAAGCCCCGTGAACGTTCAAGGTAAGGTCAGAAGTCCCCAATATTTGACCGCTGTTAGGTGAAACCCCTAAACCGCGTCGTACCAAGCTCAAGGATGGAGACCATTTCATAACTCAGTTGTGCCCAACCTACCTGTACGCAAAAAGCGGTACAATGGGTAGGCGTGGTGGATAAGCCAACCATTCACATAGCACTTGCTAGGGGTAGATCTCTGGTGTGCTCCGTTGTTTTTACTCTTGACTATTAGACCAACTTAGTAAAAACAAAAGGTTGGTCCATATATAATGTTCTACATCAAAATGGTCTCTGCCTTTAAGTTGAATATTAGTTTTCTTTGTATAATTTCAGATCAAGAAAGCTTGGGATGGAAATTTATTACCGATGGATTATTTTAGGAACTTATTTATTGTTTTGTGGTGGATATTTACCCCAGATATATTATTCATTGATTTGTGAAATTTATTTCATTATTTTGCTTAAGGAATTGCAATACTTTTTGTTCATTAATAAAGTTTGACTTTAGTTTAATTATTGTGGACCCGCTATGCTTTATAATTTGAGGGTTTCAAGGATCTCAGACTTTGAGGCAATACATATTATTATTATCTTAAAAACTTTTGTAGTATAGTTTCAAACTTACCATTATAAATTGAGATTATGTTTTTAACGCATTGAGTAGCTGATATATCCAACTTTGTCAGGTTTTTACTGCTAGTCCCCATTTCCAAAGGAGGGTTAAGTAAATTGACAACCGTAGTAAAAATTTCATCACAACCCAAACATGAATATAGGAAAACAATGTGAAACATAATTTATGTAACTAAATTCAAGTTGTTGGTGCAAGGCTTTGATGATAATAATGATGATGACGATGATAATAATTGGATGATCTAATTTGAAGCCAATCTAATACCTCTAACACATTCATTAGTGCTGTACAAGTTTAACAACTTTATATAAAATAATAAAATTAATCATCAATCCAATAATTCACTTCATTTAGATCTATCAAAATCTAGTGGGACATGTGTAAATAGAAGGGATGGGTTTGGACGGCTGCTCAAATGGACCAATACATAGCATCATGAGGTAGCTTATACCATAAAATAGTAAAGAAAGCTTGTATAAGAGCATTACTTATATATGAATGTATAGTATAAAGTAAATAAATGGAGAAGATCCCATGTTATCCTTGAGAAATCTCTTTTATCTAGTTTTCCTTTTACACATATCAATTGCTCACCTAGAAAAAAAAATAAGAGAAAAAATCTTTGAATCAAACTCTCCTTTTATTTTAGTAGGAGCATTATTTTATCTAAGAGACATCTTCACGATCAAAATATCGAAGATGATGATCAACTCACGGGAAATTCAGGTACAAGCACATTGGTGCAGCCACACCTATTAGACCGCAATGCACTTCCATAATTTAAATAAAAAATTCAGAACTTACTTTAAAAAAATTCAATTAACATCATGGGTCCATCTTCAAATTCTACATTAAAATCATTGGTTTGTCCCAAAATCAAATTACCTATTAGAGTTTACCCCCATAAATAAAAATTCTAGGTTCACTATTGGATCAATTTATTAAAAGTTGCCAAAGAATCTTATTGGGAAATAAAAATGTATGAAGACTAAAAGACAGTTATGTATAGATTAAAAAAAAGTTGAATATTAAAAGATACAGACCTAAAAACGACCCCTATTTCTATGTCTATGTGTGTACTAACTCGGAGCAAACGCGAAACGAACACGCTTCCGCAAATCCGCGGTTCTACTGCATACCTCGGCCACGCACTCAGGCTACGCTCTGACCTTTTCCTCAGGTCCCACGTCACGTGAATTTCACATGATATGCACTCGCCCGTCTGTGGAATATGGGGCACATGGACGTGGACGTATGTAACTTTAGAATGGCAATGAGAAGGGCCCTTGGTGGTTTGAATGAATGAGGCATCCTTTGATCTGAGCCGTCAACTCTATCCACAATACACATTTGGTAACATGGGATTAATCCAGGAAAATCAAATGAGGAGCCCATCGCTATTAACCTGTTTCATTTAATATGCTTAGGTTTACCCCATTGCATGTAATAAGCTTAGACCGGGTGGGGCCATTGTAAAAAGAACATAAAATCTTTAGAACACCAAGGGATGTTTACAATTTTTTAGGGGACCATGATCACCTCTAGCCCCCTCTAGTTCTACTCATAATATTTTTTTAACCCTAGTTAAGGTGGCTCAGTATGAAGAGACAGTCCACACACATAAGAATGAAAGCCCATACACCTCGATAATTATGAACGCCAGCATCGCCATAATACAAGCCCACATAGATGGGAGAGGAAGCCTCAATAAGCAGAAAATGTGGCATATCCAAAGTTTGAATCCTTGACATTCAGGTGAGCATGGCTTTTCCTTACCAATTGGGCAAGGAGCTGTTCTCTCTTCCCTGAAAGTTGAAGGGAATATTTGCAAAATGAGAATTATTCTCCAGAAAACTTTCTTATCGTGGAAGGGACGAATCACATATTCTTACATTTTCAAAATTAAAATTCTCTTTATATTAAATGATAAAACATAAGCTGCATGAGAAATAAGAATAAATTTTCTCTCTACAGCATAATTCTATCCTCCTCACAAACATGAAGTTAATCTTACAAAAGGTAATATTGGCCATTGTTGCAACCATGCTCTGGGTTGAGATTATGTGTCTGCATATATATATATGGAGTGAAGTCTGAATCCTCTGATTAGAGACCCGATGGTGACCATAACAGCACTAGTGGGCCGCATGCCAAACTGCTTATGGTAACGTGATGGGGCCACTGTGAGGTTTTAACTCATTGAATCTCAATTCATATGAGGGTGATACAACTATATTTGTATCCATATATTTATTTCATGGAAAACCGAAATAATTCAAATGATATATGGAAAACCATGGGTCAAAATGAATAGCCCCCACTAGTTCTACTCATAATATTTTTTTAACCCTAGTCAAAGGAGTTCAGTCTGACGAGATAGTCCACACGTGTAAGAATGAAAGCCCACATAGATGGAAGAGGAAGCCTGAATAAATAGAAAATGTGGCATATCCAAAGTTTGAATCCTTGACATTTAGGTGAGAACAGCCTCTCCTTACCACTTGGGTAAGGAGCTGTTCTTTCTTCCCTGAATGTTGAAGGGAATATTTGCAAAATGAGAGTTGCTCTCCATAAAACTTTCTTATGTGGAAGGGATGAATCGCATATTCTTATATTTCCAAATTTTAAATTATATATACATATATATATTAAAGTGACAAGAATGGATGCCTCTAAAGGGTACTACATTATTATTTTTTCTTTTTTTCTGGAGTGTCACATCAGCATCTCAAAAATTTATAAGTTTTCAAAATCTTTTCCTCATTCCCCTTTAATCTCTCTCTCTCGTAAGTAGTCATCTATTGCTCTTACTATAGCTGTTCCTAAAATCTTTCTTCTCCCATTATTATATCCACACCTAATCCTTGCCATGTGATTTAAGAAGATATTGATTTGAAACTTCAATTATTATCTCCATCTTAACTAGAGATTACATATTGAATATTTAGTCTAAGAAAGCAAGTTGATGAGATACTACCAATCAATGTGTATTGTTTTTCATAAAAAAGCTTTTAGCATTCAACAGTTTAAAATTTGCATATCAAATGAGGAGATCTGATCAAGATGACTCATTAATTCTCCTACAACAATCTACTCTATTTCTCTACTGCTATATTACATTTTTTTTATTTCTCTATCATATATGTGCACGTATAATTATTTGATACTTTTTTCTTGTTTCAGAAATTGTATCCCAATTTTTTTTTACTTCTCCATCATCTTTGTTTCTGTGGAACTAGGTACGTATTGGAAGGCTTATGTGTCTCTATTTTTTTTCTTTTGAAGATCGTTTATGCTTTTAAACAGTCGGATGATATCTTTTATGATGCGTATGTGGTTTTAGAAGGTGTTAACTACGTACATCAAAAAAAAAAATGAATGATAAATCCAACAAACTCAAAATCCAATTATTTAAGAGGGATGATTGGGATGTACAGTTTTATGCCATGAAAATTTTCAGTTTCAAACTAAAGGATGATAAACTCCTTTTTAAAGTCTAACCGCCACCATCTATTTTTCATCTTATTTTAATACACATTTCTAAAAGGGAAAATCTACTTTCCAAATCACAACCACACCCCCTCTTCCCTTCTCTCTTGTGCAATAGGTGGTCCGCCCAACGCATCATATTATTAAATTGATATATTCCAATTTCTTTTATTTATTTATTTGGTGGGTTTTCGGATGTGGACGAACTGAGCAAGTTTCTATGGGTATATATATTGAAGTGGAGGATTCTTATTTAGCTATTGTTATCAATGTCGGCTTCATTGATAAATTGTTTATTATTAATGCAGACCACTATACATTGTATTCTTATTAAATTTAAAGTATTCAAAAATAAATTTAAAAAAAAACATTAGATTTTAATGTTTTTTTTAAAGTGTTTCAATGTGCTGCTGGTGGTCAATCCATTGGGATTAGAACATTAATTAATTAATTAATTTGATTATTATTAGGTGTTGATGATTATTACATGATACTATTAAAATAAAATAAAATAAAGGAATCAACTATTACTATTCAAGTGTTTCTCAAATTATGTATGATTTACAATTTTGTATTTTTACACATACAATTTTGTACAAATAAAGATGTACACATGCCATTATTGTTATGAATATCATTATTTATGCTGAACTATATTAAAACATTTGAGATATATTTGATTTTCTTGGCCCGGGTTCAATACGGGCATTAGTGGGCATCCTCAGGTAAACACTTGAAGTTATTGATTAAATTTATAACTATGTTCAAGGAAAAGATGGGATCAATCTATGGATATAATAATCAAATTTCTATTTTACAATAAATATATTTTCTTCAAAGAATTACTAGCTAATGCTTTGGATGTAATTTTCACGATTCTTTCATGTATAGAAATATTTCAGTAAACTCTTAATTGATTTTTCAAAGTTAAGAATAAACTAAAATAGGTTATAGGTTAGATATGTTACTTGCATTTCTATAGAGTTTTTTTTATAGTAAATTTTAAATTTTACCATAATTTATTTTTTGGCCCGTCTTAGCACGGGCCTTGGTTGCTGGTTCTCTTTAAATTAAATGATAAAACAGAAGCTGCATGAGAAATAAAAATAAATTTTCTCTTTACAACATAATTTTATCATCCCCACAAACACGAAGTTAATCTTCCAAAAAGTAATATTGACCATTGTTACAACCATGCTGTAGGTTGATATTATGTGTCTACATATGCATATGTAGAGTCCGAATCCTCTAATTAAAGGCCCGGTGGTGACCACAACAGCACTAGTGGGCAGCATGCCAAGCTGCCCATGGTAACGCGATGGGACCACCGTAAGGTTTTAACTTATTGAATCTCAATTCATATGCGGGTGATACAACTATATTTTTATCTCTATATTTATTTCATGGAAAACCGAAATAATTTAATTGATATATTGAAAACCATGGGTCCAACTAATATGGATGGAAGGTTGAGATTAGAGGCTCCTTTATCCCTTGGATGTCGTTGTCATGGACTCTATAATCTCAATGTAGACTGGTGGAGCACGTCCACATCACATTCTGCTCACCACTCATTGACTACTAGAGCTAAGAAGAAATCAAATCTGACTTGGTCCTTCACAAGAAGAAAAGCGCGGAATCCCATTTTGTGGGGCCCACCACCTCAGCATCCTATATCCGCGGAGTTCGGATCCTCTGAATTAAACCCCCACCGTCACCTATTGCACAGTGTGGGCACCCATGATGACGTAGGGGGACCTAACCATTGGAGTTTTATTCATATAATCTAAATTTATATATAGCACCAATAGTTATATAACATGCCCCCAAGTATCCAAGTGCCAATACGAATTCCTTAGATTGTATAAAAAAGGATCCTTGTTTTCACAAGCTTTTGCAAGGTCAAGGATCCGGGTTGAGAGCGCTTGTAGATCCAAACCCAACAAAACCCCAAAAAACCTGATCCCACCCATTGTCATCCATAAATGATAGGATTGCTAAAATTAACCATATCCACCCCACATTTGACCTGCCTTAGTCGTTCTAAACCCATTTAATTGGATACAGGGCTAGAGAGAATTCAGCCCATGTAACATGTTTAACCTGCCTAAAATGCTTCTTTTAATTTTAAGGGGATAACAAACATTCTTTGTGAGATAGAAATGGCAATAATAGGAATGGGCCCTCGATCTTTAATTAGTTGACATGTGCCCACATCTACTAACACCAAGAGCAACCGAGCTACTACTAAACAGGTATTTTAGATCGGGTTAGATTGACCCTCATTGGATCTGGTTTGGAGATCACCGATGTATTTATTTAATTGGTAAGATATGGGTTTTGCCTCAATCCCTGGCCCATTTATATCCCACCAACTCATTTGCTACCACTTTTTTTTTATGACCTAGGGTATTCTTAACAAATACAACCTTTGAATCTTTGACTTTTAATCTGAGAGTAACAAATTATGATGAGCAAGAACCATTTCCTAGAAGGTACATATATGATACCCCTTTTCAATACCATGTTATTTATTATCAGGGCCAAGGGACATATGCATCTAACCATCCGATAGAACTTTTGATGAAGCTGGCCCTACACTAGGGTCAAACATTAGCGTTTTTTAGAGTTCAGATCCTACGAGGGTGTTCCTCATGGTGATCATAAATGAACATATCACAGTTTATCAGCCCACTCATGGTTATATTGGGCAAAGCCGTCAGAGGATCACCATTCAATTCTTTAACTTATTTGTAACTTTAAATCTTATGAGGACTTGTGTGTATGACAAGCTGTTTTTTGGTAATATGATAGGACCGTAATTGATCTCACCATGTTCCCCGAGGCAAAACCCCGTGGAACCTCAATTGCATGTTTGTAGACATGTTAAACTAGCTGAGGACTCAGACTGGGAATTGGTCAAAAAGTGCACACAAATGTGGACTATGTTTTGATCTCCTTACTCAGTTTAGGCTCCACCAGTTGCTTTCCGGGCTTAGCTGAGTAGTCACATTGATCAATGTTGATACGGGCAAGTGTCAACATATGTTTGCGTTCTTTTCCAAACTTCCGACGGTGGTAGTCAAGAGATAATAATAACTGGACAATCCCTTCGTTAGCATCTGGCCGCGGCTTTATAAAATTGGAATCAGCTGTGTGTCCCACTTGGTCTATTTCCAACACATGCAAAGCTAGAATTCGCAAGTCTCGTTTGTATACATTAGTGCACACCCTTTTTTTTTTTTTTTTTTCTGATGGTATCCCAAGGTATTTGACCTGGTGCAATTAATCTCCTTAATATATATATGACACCATAATAAACTACACCAAATAAATTTGAGTGGTGCCGTAATTCGTGCATATTTGAGTTTTAATTGAAGGAATACCTTCCACTTATTATTATTATTATTATTTGAATGGTAACAAAATTATATGAAGAGAAAACAAGTAGGTATAAGAGAAAAAAAAGATAAAAAAGACAAAAAAGGAAAAAAAAAAGAAAAGAGAAGGGGGATAACTTTTTTTTTATTTTTTGTATGGTAAAAAAATTATATTAAGAGAAAACAAGTAGGGTATAAGAGAAAAAAAAGATAAAAAAGACAAAAAAAAACAAAGAAAAGAGAAGAGGGATAACTTTTCACTCATTTTTCTAACTTAGAATGACTACCTATCTAAGAAAAAGTACAAAAAGACACCACAATACATGTGGAAAACTTCAACCCTAGGAGAAAAAGAAACAAAAAGGCCTACCTGCTTTTTCACTCCGTAGAAAATTTTCACCTTAATGCCCAAATAAGGCAGCGACACATGTTTTACAAATTGAAAATGAAGTGTCTTCCTATGTTGTATATTTAAAGTACGTGGATACATTCACCTACATCATGCAAAGTCCACGCCGTTGATATGTAGTCTTACCTACTGGGGCTGAAGCATGCATATTGGTGAGTACCGAGATATAGTCATAGATAATGACCAGATATAAAATAAAATAAAATAAATCAGCCCAACTTCTTAGTTACAGGTTTAAAATTAAATAATATATAAATATATTTATGTTTAGAGTCAATGTAATGGTGAGGTTACATAAGTTTCAAACGTGGCCGGTGGAAGGCCACAACAAGGTTATCCGTGTAAAAGGGGGTATATCGATCAAAATGAGCCCAAGTGAACCCCATAAAATTGGATTGCTTATGCAATTTGCCAATAAAAGAAAATCTCTTCTAGAACACAATGGGCACATGGAGTATGCCTGTAGGAGGAGACTTTTTATACTGTATGACATCGATATTGATTTTGATAATAAAAAATGTCCAAAGGTTGCAGGGCCTACTAGAATAAACATTGCTTTGGAACTTAGTCATTTGCCGGAAAAATACAAAAAAAGGTAAAAGAACAAAAGAGAGAGAGAGAGAGAGAGA
Organism: Sextonia rubra; assembly: GCA_037013555.1. Classification (NCBI taxonomy): domain Eukaryota; kingdom Viridiplantae; phylum Streptophyta; class Magnoliopsida; order Laurales; family Lauraceae; genus Sextonia; species Sextonia rubra. The sequence continues at coordinate 23,825,607 of JASUAD010000006.1, forward strand.
GAGAGAGAGAGAGAGAGAGAATCTTTAGACATAGTTATTGTTCCACTTAAGAGTATGAAATGAATAGTCAAAATAAAAACTTTACTCTTTATTTGTTGATTTCCATTTTATGATCTAGATTAGGCATCTGAACACATCTAGTGAACTTGAAAATTTCCAAATAACTAGATTCAATTCTTTTTCGTATGTGGTAAGCTAGTAGACACTATAAACCTTACCGTGTATATCAAATGAATTGAGATTAAATGAGTCACTGTCTGCCGTGTCACCCTGGAAACTCACTCAGAGGATCCGGACTCACATCAAATCATGTTGCAGTGTTCTATTATAAGGTATAACTTTGTATTGCTAAGGGTCATATTGCCATCATACATATTGCTGCAATTTTGGAGAAGAGACGAGTATTCTCTTCATGTAGCCATTGTTGTAGAGTTTGCGCACAAGGTAATTTCTTCAGCAACTAAGTAGGGAAAAAAACCTTTTAGCTCCATATAGTGATGTAAGAATCTCTTTTTTGGCAAGCCATAATTAAATTCATTTTTCTTAAATTGGCCACTGGCATATTGGCATTCTGGCATAGATTTAATTCACCACACCACAATTCATCAAAAACGATGTCATAATGTCGCAAAAATTGGTGTCATTTCCTCAAGAAATGACTGCTTACGGCCGTCGTTTATTCCCAACAATGTCGAGGTTTTTTTTTTTTTTTTTTGTAAATTTCCCAATGGCCATGGACCGTTGTTTTCTATAAAAACAACTTGAAAATTTACAACGGCCCAAGACCATCGTTTTTCACAAATTTTAACGTAGTTTGATCCTTTTTCAGACGGACTGGTGCCCAATTATCATGGAATGCATTTGCTGATAACACAAATGGGCCAACGAAAATCAGCTCGAGAGGAGGAAGATGCTAGGCTTCAATCTTATGATCCTGAACTGAAGCAGTGTCTTCTTTTGACTATTTGAAGGCTCAACTCGATCACTGGCTTTTGTTTTTTGTGATAGCTTTGGAATATAATCACGTACATGATATAAAAAGTTTTACAGACTGATCCAACTGCAAAAAAGAATTTTTCATTGCAAAATTATTCCTTTAAACCAAAACATGAAAATTATAATCAAAGAAAATGCAGCCTTCATATTTCTATATTCATAGAGGAAAAGAACAAAAATAAGAGGATTTCGTTTTTAGTTTTTTAACAAGCAATGCTTGCATCACTTTCTCGACATATGTATCCTTTCGAGGAGCACATTCTCTTCCACCTTGTTCATTATCCTTTGGTTCAAATGTTTTGTTGCTCCGAAGCTCTGCCTGCTCTCAGTTTTATCATTTGTCTTCTTTACTTTTAATCCATTGTAGAGAGGTGGTTGACTTCATTAATCAGGTTGGTGCACTTTTATAAGTTTATATAATATAGTTTACAATGATCTAGGTTATGAAAGATTATATATTGTTTATTAAAGTAATAAACTATTAATGTGATCTATTCTCATATAATCAATCTCAGCTAAATGTTGTAAATCACACTGTCTAACATATTCTTTTTGTGTCTTTGAAAGTGCCCATATATCTTTATCCGGATTTGTACTTTACACATCTATAAGTTTCCGGTTCAACTCCTGTTGAAATTGCCTCCGATGTATGGAACTCTTGTTCATAACAATAATTCATGATATTGATAATATTCAGCCATCTGTCAACTTACAATTCAAAATATCGTTTAAATAATGAAATAATAGTGTAATAATGAAAGCTAATATAACTTCACATTTACCTATTGAAACTCATATAATACAAAATCTATGGTATGAAGATCTAATTTTATGGTATTCAGTTGCTTTAAATATATTTAAATTATAATATCAAAATCCATGTGTAAGGAAACTAATACATGCATAAGGAAGATATGCATCTATATAATCATAATGACAAGGAAGGCTAGGCACGTTAAAAAGCCTCCAGCCTAACATCTTTTCACAATCTGCATTTTATTTTTCTTGAAAACAATGGTATTAACACCACATGTAACCCAAAAAAGATACAAGTAGAAGAAAACAATAAGAGAATGATAAAGAAAAGTATATACCTCCATGTGTAGAGCAAAACAAACAGTAGAAGATGAGTTGGAGTAGAATATACCAAATAAGTGAAAAGATCTCTTCACAAAAGAGCTATGGGACCAGCTGTGGGAAGAAAAAGCAACAATGTCGTTGCATGCAAGTGGGTGGAGAAGGAATGAAATGGATGAATTTTAAAACCCCAAAAGTTGATGTGGAGAGAATAAAAGTGTCAATGATGCTAACGCTGTTTTCAATTCTTTTTATAAAAAGAATGCACAAAAAAGGACCCAAAGGACCTTTCTTGCACGGTAGGAACTACGGGATCCTTTTTAGTGTAGGTGCCATCTATTGGAATTTTTTGTATAAAATCTTCAAAAAATAATGATGATTCTGATAATGATGATGATGAAAATAATAATATCCATTGTCTTGATTACTAAAGGTAATACTAGAGGTAGAATTCTCTTGCAAGTGGTGCTAGTCAACAGATAATATTTAATATATTAATTCATTGATAATTAATTACAATTGATCTTTTTGTAAATTCTTCTAATAATATCTCAAAGATAAAAGCTAAAATTAAAAATACTCCAATATGTTCGAAGACATCATTTCTCAAAACTGTGTTAGGGCAGTCACACTGCCACTCTTATCACGGGTTTGTTAAATTTTACCTACTTATTTATGATTGGGCTTCTTATTTGCTGAGATACTAATAATTGTTTCTGATGTTAAAATGAATTTTGGAAGTCACTGTAAGATATGATAAAAGTATTTGAAGTCCTTCATCTTGCAGATACTTACTTTGACTTACTACACGTATGTTAGTTTAGCAGGTTCCAGCTCTCTCTCCCACACGATTTTCATCTCCTCTCTCTCCTATAATTTTCACCTCATCTCACAAGATTTGCATGTTTACATACCAGTTTGCATGTTTTAAAATACCTCTCACTTCTAATTGCCCTATTGGAAACTCTCTTACTGTACCTTCTTCTTCACGTCCGGTATCTTTTTTTTTCTCTTCTTCTCAAAAGGAAAAGAGATAAGAGATTAACGCATACAGTGATGCGGTGGTGGATGCACTTGATAAATTTTGGAGTTCCTTTAGAGACTATAAGGGTCATATAACCCATGCCCCACTTAAAAGCACATTTTACACCTCTTCCCCGTTACTTTCCACCCCCAAATCGAAAACCCTTCTTCTTATACACTCGTATGCCTCTCTCTGCTCCATTTTCAAGCCCTACCCTTTTCAAACAATTTCAGAGAAGAAGAGAAAAGGGGAGAACTCCGGCGCCGCAGGCCTTTGCTCCCGGCAGATGTCCCGATATGTTGCTGATATTTAGATGTGGTTTAGTTGTACTTCAAATCCATGTTTCTTCGTTCTTCTTTGTATCCTTCATGCTCTTTTGTATATATATTTTTTTCATCAATGATGTTTGAAGGTTGCTGTAACATTTATAAATGGTGTCAATTTCATTTATAAATGGTGTCAATTTTCTTACTAAGGCACCTAATACTCCTATTGTTTTTTGTTAGAATTATCTATGATGTACGGTTCGTTAGCTAAGATCATGTGGTAGGTGAAACATTGGGTAAATGAGAAACTCTAGTGGTCACCAAACAAGTGTCAGGCATATTCTTGACAGAACAATTTAGTAAAATTTTACCAAACAAGTACTGCGCAACATATCTTGAATAAATGGGACGACAGAAAGTGTACTCACTATGAAGTGAGGATGGTACTTAAAAAGCAATAAATAGACATGTTTTGAGATCGAATTCATTCCAACACCTCTATTTCACTTTCCCCAAATTTATAATCCAGGATGTTCATCCTCTTTATTGGTCTGATAAACTTTAAGATAGTTAAGGCGAATTTATAATCCAAGATGTTCATCCGCTTTATTGGTCTAATAAACTTTAAGACAATTAAGGCAAATTTATAATCCAGGATGTTCATCCTCTTTATTGGTTGAATAAACTTTAAGATAGTTAAGGCATGTTTGTACAGCTGCTTTTCCATGAAAAAAATATGAGAATTGAAAAAGATTTTTCGCGACAGTATAAGCTCCATGCGTACTGTGATTGCTTTTCTACAAGAAAAAGTGAAAAAATGACATAAATCTTCTACAATTCCATGAAAAAAAATTTTCCAATTGGCGGGGGTCTTGATTTGCCGCAAAAAATAAAAAAAAAATGTTTTCCATGAAACTCATTTTCTACATCACCACACAAATGTGCCATTACTTTTGTGTTTTAAATCTCCATCCATTTTGAGAATTTTATGACAAGCATTATACAAGTCCCAACCTATCTTGCTAATATTCTACTTTCATTGTGATCGCCCCTCCTCTATTACCTTGAAAGTGTGAATTTACTTTTTAGTATATGTGTGTTCCCATCATCTCACATGTGAGTTGTCCGCCAATTGTATGTGCAAGTTCCTATTAACTGATATGTACAAGTCTCCATGGGATGGGCTGGACTACCAATCAATGGAGAAACAAAAAAACCTACATAGACTAGGAGAAATTTGTAAATAAAAAAGTTTGAAAATCAAAATCCATCTAAAACCGTTGAATGCGCTCGTTCTCACTTGAAAAGGGTGTTCAACACAAATATTTTTTTCTTCGTTTGGTAATTTAGCCAAGAGGGCTAAGATCCAAACGGAAAAACCATACACATGGAAAGAACATCCACTCAAGTGAAAAAGAAAGCTCGCACATGCAGGAGAAAAGCCCACAAAAGTAGGAAAAAAACCTGCACATACAAAAAGAGATAATATACCCAAGGTTCAAATCTAGAGCAGCAAGGTAAAAACACACCTCTTACCACTTGGGTAAGAGGGCAGATCCACACAAACATGGTATGCATTTTTTTACACACGTAGCATTTATATATGGAAAGGTTACAACGTAACCTTTTACACATGTAAGACACATTTTCATACGCACAAAATGCATACAACCCTTAAAAGGTCTCTGACTGCATTATACATTCATGTTATTTAAAAATATTACCTTTTTGTTTATTTTTGAAAAAGAGGCAAAAAAATAATTTTAAAAAGTTCTTAAGGCTAGTTGAGTCATAAATTTTTATAAAGTTTGCCAAATTGTATAAAGCACTCAAATGAATATCCATTTAAATCAGTTTTAATTCAAAATAGACCCAAAAAAGTATACTCGCCCTACGGCAACCAAGAGTCAACATCAATTCTCCCATTCAAAACCTGTGTAAGTTGCAAGTCGGAATGTGAAGCCAGCTGTTTACCATCCATTACCCATACATAATGCAATCCAAGTGAATGAAAGTCTGTCAAAAGACTACTTTTCTTACAGTAGAAATACAGAACATGTACAAATGACTGTCAGTCAAATGCAGTAGTCTACTCGTGTAATGGAAAAAAGAAGAAAAATCTGAAAGACTTCCCTCCCTATTGTGCACAGTTATTGCTGCAACAGATTTGCAAGTTACAGCTGATACATTAATTAGTCGCCAGCTATTCTATTCTACTGGAAACGACAATAGTATTCATAATAATAGATTAATAGTGCCAATCATAAATCAATCCTACCGTTTTTTACCATATATCAGATTCATTTTAGTTTCTCTATTCACAAGCCAACTTTGTGTCAAAGCTGCTCAAGCAGATCGCAAATGCCTGGAATGCCGATAGAGGGTAGCGGTAATCCATGGTGAACATATCTTTCCCAACCTTACCAAACTGCAGGATGATCTTGTCATGCTCCGGTGGTGCCGGCTGTGATGGTGTTGGTGCTCCTGCAGCTGGCTGTGTGGCAGCGATCAGCTGGAAGTTCTTGACAGAGGCTACTGTCACCCGCCCACGGAAATTTAAGCACCAGCATTGCAACTGTTCATGCCACCTCGGTGCCTTGTTCCGAAGAACCAGTGGCCTCTCCTTTCCATCCTCTTCGTCATCATCCCTGGATACAGCTATGTCAGAGAACCTTGAACTACTGAATTCAACAGATTGGTCAATGGATTTAGAGAAGGAGATGCTCCTGAATGAGTCCTCAAGGGAACGAGGGAGGAGATCAGGTTGGCCAGGGACTATGCCGCCAGCATCAATGGCAGAGGCTGGGATTGAATGCATGGTGCAATGCATCCGACGTGGGCCACGGGTGCCCAATACATTCAACTCATAAGTGACCTGAGCGATGTTATAGCTTCCAGTGGGTACTTTAGGGGATACTTTTTTGGAGTAGAATCTGCGACTCAACCGTCCTGGTGGAGAGATAACCGCCCCTGTGTAAGGTGGCTGAGTGTCGTAAATTATGAACTTTGTGCCAAGAAAATTAGACCTGGAAGAAGATATGGAAAATTTTATTCCCCATGAAATTAGTGAAACATTTGACCCTCCAAAAGAACAGAGGAATGATACATAGCAAAAACTTCGAAGCAAATTACTTGTTAAGGCGTAGGATGATCCCATGATTCCCATCCCATTCATCAAAGTGGAGAACTATTCTAGCTCTTGATGGACAACTCAACACCATCCTGACGGGATAATAGACTAATGTCTGTGTGTGTGTTCCTGACAGGTTAGTAGACTACTGTCTGTGTGTGTTTTCCTGAGGTCCAATCATCATTCTATAGATTAACACACACATAGTACCTTCACTAAGTTCAGACACTGTAAAATATTTCCCAAAATTTTAAATGGAAGAGAAAAGCTTCTAATTAAGTAATTCTATACTTTCCAATTTCATTACCTTAACTTCCCTATATAGGTGCTGCTTGATCTTGATATATTGCCAGCATCCATGGAGATCACATATTCAGTACAAGTAGTTCTTCGGTTTCTTTTTGCCGAGAGAAGGAATTTCCCAGTTTCAACAAGTAAAGCTGCAACATTAGTAGCGCTCAATTAATACAGCAGATCCCCAACACACATATAAACAACCAACCACCAGATGAAACCAACAGATCCTATTTAACATCCCGACTATATCAACGTATATGATAACAAAAATGGTACCACATTAAGGGGGGAAAACTGGCATATGCATATTGGTTTTCTAAATTATCGATATTAATACAAATAAAATTTTTGTACAAATTAATTAGAAATGCCTCTGTTGACAATTCAAAACCAGTACAATCAACATGTAGGCGGTACTGTCAAATTAAGTATAAATCAATAACAAGCTTGTAACTAGCCATCCAAAAGGTATCAATGTCTCAGTTTTTTAATAAATTTTATAAGTGGCATGAAGAAATGTTGCTTTGGATCCCCAAAAAGGGCATCAATAACTGGCATTCCTAATAAACCGATCAATGCATAGGTTGCATCACCCAATGTAAATCAGAATGGATCCATCTCTCTTAATGAATCAACACACTCAAAACATGAAAGGCTGCTCATGAGTTGATCTTTCAATAAAGGTGGAAATGTGGGTCTCAACAAGGAAATTGAGAAATTTTCAATAAATGACACCGTGGTCCGCGAAATAGGCGTGCTTGTAAGATTAGGGAATAAAGGTCTAACATTCTTCAGTTGCATGTCTCAAGTTTGACCCTGGATGGTACCTTCTACATGCAAACTGAAACCTGCTATAGGGAAGTGCTTCACAATGAAAATAATATTGCGGAGGTCTACTCCGGTCCAACAGAAATTCTCACAGACTCTAAACAATGAACAACTATTAGAGAAGTGTTAAGGATTTTTAAAGATTCTTTCTCGGAAAGGTTGTGAAAAGTGATTCCACCAATGCTATTAAATGGATGTCCAAGGGTGGAAAAATTGTCGGACAGCAGCACTTAGTTTAGGTGTTGATTGTCCTTCTAGTCTATGTTCTAAGAGAATCCTTTTCTTTTCTTTTGCTTTTTTTTTTTCCCAACTAATTGGTAGGTCAATTTTGGAGATAATTCTCCAAATATGAGGTCAGTAGATGTTCGTCCTCTGTCAAAAAACATAGTCACCAAACTATGAACAAAATTGGCGCACACTTTCCTTGATCCACACAAAGCCAGGGAATACAAGTTAACCATCCAATAGTTTACTGCCATTACAATTTAAATTGGACATCAGTGGGGCAAGAGAGAAAGCAAAAGTTCCTGTCGTTACCTCATAAATCTGGACATATTTTCAAAGAGGATTCCTTACTAGATGGTTAACCAAAGAGGAAGTTCCATTATTGGATGGACATGAAAAGCTTGCATGGCAAAAACATACAATTATAGAAGAAGACGAGGAAGAAGCAAAAAGTCAGCCAACTAGGCCTTCTACCTCAACTAGAGTTTACTCATGGACACGGCGCGATCAACAAATAAGTAACCCGATCCTAAAGTAGTATTGTTTGAGTCAAAAATGATAACGATGAAGTAGTTCAAGGACCCCTTCAAGTACTCACTCTCCATGTGGAGGAGACAGCAGTGTTAATATCACCATAAAGGAGATATGAATCAGTTGTGTATGAGACTTTCAACAGTTTCCAGATGCTTCCTAATGTTGGTTCTGATCATGCTTATATATCGTATAGACCCTTGTCATCTGATGAACAGGCCCATGGTGGTATTCCTGGTGACCAAGGGAAAAGGTCAGGAGATGCTGGAGGGCAACAAGCAACAATGTGGAGGCTTGGTTACTATGATCCATATGGAGGGAACTATGCATTGGATGACCATAGACCAGACCAATATTTCTACCAGTGCTCCCAAATAGTAGAAATGTGGTTGCAATCATCAGGGATTCAGGAGCAGGTTCATATGACCAATATGGCCATCCAAGCAGTTTCTGCAAAAAAAGGCAGAAACAAAAATAAAAAGAAAAGGAAGCAAAGAGAGACACCACTCACTTGATGCATGTTCATGTACCCCATTCCTGACTAAAAGAAGAGAAGAGAGAGAGAGAGAGGAAAACCAACTAACGCATAGGATATTTAATTGACACAAGCTGCAATCCATGAAAAACATTGTGATATGCATACGAGGGAATGACTATATAACCTTTTATGTTGCTCATCCTCACAGATTTAGCTGAGAGTGGGATCAGATGGAATCGCAAGATATACAGTTACTTTTTTGGGCTCTTCTTTGACTTGCCTGATTTAACTTACAGTTGCCCCTAACACAACTTTATAAAGCAGTAGCATTATTCTAAAGCTTAGAGATCCAAGAAAGCAGCTCCTGAATTTGATCCCCAGTGGCATTTGTTGCAGTTAATTAAGGGAGTAGCATCAGCATTAGCCTCTGCAGTAATAACATTTGGCTTTGCATTGAACAACCAACAAGATCTCAACAGCAATATTGAGTATAGCTAGCATGACCATAATGGATGCACTTCATGTCTCTGAAGCAGCACGGAAAAGCAGATTAGCCAACGGGCTAATCTTCAAGCCAAAAGGCCTAAGGATAAAATGTTTTGGTGCCTCACCAATGACAAACAATAACTCTCTCAACACTAACTCTCTCAACTGAGAACCAAATTCAAATTCTAATTCAATATCAATGTCTAGGTGTCCCATGAAGGAAGATTACATCTTTATTTATAGCTAAGATACTCTCTAATTAAGTAAATAACCTAATTCAATCCAAAGAAAGAATCCTAAACTAAACATAACATAAACTTCTAAAAATAAATGAATCCTAAGCAATTAAGAAAGCAACTACTATTATAAAAATATAAGACTCCTAATAATAAAAACTAATCTTCACTGCTAGGCTTTGTTGATTTTGGGCCCAATGGGCTTACTAATTATGGATTTGGCCAGAATCAATTCTCTCTCGTTTGGAGGAGAACTCGCCCTCGAGTTTGGTAAATATCCATCTAGGTCGAAAATCATTCCAACAAACTTTTGTCTTGTCTTCATATCCACATTTTCATGACATAGCTTGAAGGCTTTTTACAGTCTTTTCCTCCATGTAATACGAGATCGGAATGTTCTCGACTGTTGGTCCCTGCATAGAGCTTGGATGTGTGAACGAACCAGTAGATGTTTCAAGTGTTGACTGTCAAATATCCATATATGATATCCAAAGATGAAGTCAATATAAGGAACTTCAACAACTTGAACTGCTTGTGAGATTATTGGAACAATGGATTTCACTATTGACGACCTAATTAGATTTTCTGGAAGGGGCAGAGCAATCAATTCTCTTAGATGTTCAATGGTAACGTCAAACCGAATAATGCCTTTAAAATCTGCTTCTTCGTGTTCTTCTTTTGAAGCCTCATGATCAAAGTCTTCAATCTGCACTAGTTTTTGTTCTTCCGCCACCGCTTGTGGCTCTTGATTATGACTATCTGGATCAAATTCTATGTGTGCTGAATTTTCCATAAGATCAGCATTGCCTTGATTTGGTACAATTGTCGCATCGTGAATATGACCTATCATGGTTGGCATCTCCTTTAGTGCAATCATGAGGGTAATTGCTTCTTTTGGCTCTTCCTTTGATTCTTTGGTGGGAGACGAGGATGCAAAGGACAAAGGAGTTGATGACAATAGAACGAGTATAATCCGTCTTACTTCTCATATAATAGTATAGGTATTCATCTCTTTATCATTGTGGACTTTCCGATCAAACAGCCATGGTTTGCTAAAAATAATATGAGCAATATTTATATGAATCACATCACACCAAATTTTATCTTCATTAAGTGCCAATTTTGGATGATACCAAGCATCTATAGGTTACTGGAATGAAATAATCATTAGACCATGGAACTAGGTAGGGCTTGCGAAGGGGCTCAATGGGCAACTGAAGTTTATCGATGACCTCTTGCGCGAGAAAATTGAATGTACTATAATTGTCAACAATGAGATTGGCAACTTTGTCTTGGACTCATACCTGCGTAAGAAACTTTTTAGACTGCCTCCATTTTTCTTCGTCAATCACATTTGCATAGAAGAAGCGATGGATGACAATTGTGAGATTATCATCTCCGGGAAAAAGTCTTTCGACAACATGAACATGTGGCCGTTGCTGAGAAATACATTGTCGCATGCGAGATTGTTTAAGCATACGCTCAACATAAATAGCTTCTGAGAAGGCCTCATAAATGATGTCACAAAACTTCACCTTTGCTCGTATGTCTAGCCTTAGACCTCTAATATAACGTTATCCATCATTCCTATCACAATCCCATAAGCCACACAGACTTTCCAACTCTTGATATCGGTGGGTATATTCATTAACAGTCAAATGAGATTGCTTGAAATTAATGTGTTGGTCAAAGTGGGACTCTTTTTCAAAATACTGATTTCCATATCGGAACTCATACATAATACTTTCAATGTGTCTAATGTTGAATTGGATGCAAGGACATCAAAACTGAATTGCCTTTGAAGAATGGTCCGGTTGAATGTACAAAAATTATTAAGTTAAATGGGCTGGACTGATAACTAATAAAAAATTGGATTGGAAGTAGGCCCACTTAATCTTGAGTTTTCACTGTACTCGGTTTAGGTCAGACTCGTATGAAACCAATTGGGTGTGGGCTTAAACAAGAACTAGGCAGATCAGGGCCAGGTCAAGCTCTGGTCAACAGTGTAGGCCCACTATTAAATTAAAAGGTCGTGCAGGGTCCTCTTTTGCTACAGGAATCAAACAAAAGAAAGAGAGAAAGGGACTATGGGCTTATCTGCTCGACAACAGGGGTGGAGAGGAGAGGGCTTGTCTGCTACTTATGACAAGGGAAAGGGGGTACTGTGGGGAAGATGACGAGTCCAACAGCGAAACAGTGAAGGAGGTTGGGTGGTGCGACAACAACGATGAAAAGAAGAGGCTCGGTGGTACTCGGAAAGGACGTGGGTGGTGACGGCCTCTTCGGTGCACGGTATGCGTATCTCCTTCTTCATCGTCCATTGTACTCTCTCTCCTTTTTTTTTCTTTTTTTTCTTTTTTTTTTTAGATGGGGATGGTTATGGCTAGCTGTAGATGGAATCGGAAGTGGGGCTAGGGTCTGGCAAGGGAAGTGGATTTTTGAAGTGGCCTTGAAGTCGAGATGTGTTACAATCGTCTCTATTGGGCTGCATAAATGGATTTGGGTGTCAGTGGAGGGGAATAGCTTTCGGGTTGGAGGTTTTGGGTTTTAGGGTTTCATGGAGATGGGCTGCGATGGTGTGCGATGGGGGTCGGGAGAGGTGTCGATCGGTGTGAGGGTGGTGGTGTCTCGATGGGTGGGGAGTTGGAATATGGGTTCAGGGAAAGGGTATCACGGGATTCAGGTGTTTAGGGCTCCGGATGTTTAGGGCCAACGCGTGTTGGTGGTGGGAATAGGGATTAGGATTTTCAGTCGAAGTTCCAGAGGGGGTCTGGAGAAGGGTGTAAGGATGAAAGGGTTTCGGCAATGACGGGTCTGTGGAGGACAGGGATGGGTGAGAGATGGAGTTGGGGTGATGGCACACACGAAGATCGAGGAACGAAGATCGAGGATTAACTAGGATTGGCACTTAAAACGGACGACAATCCGAGATCGAATCTTTGCTCTGAAACCAATTGAAGCAATGCAGGGAAGAAGATTAGCTAATGGGCTAATCTCCAAGCCAAAAGGCTTAAGGATAGACAAACAATAAATCTCTCAACTGAGAATCAAACTCAAATTCTTATTCAATATCAATGTCTAGGTGTCCCACGAAGAGGGATTACATCTTTATTTATAGCTAAGATACTCTCTAATTAAGTAAACAACCTAATTCAATCCAAACAAGAAATCCTAAACTAAACATAACTTCTAAAAAGAAATGAATCCTAAACAATTAAGAAAGCAACTACTATTATAAAAATATAAGATTCCTTCCAATAATAAAAACTAATCTTCACTGCTAGGCCTTGTTGGTTTTGGGCCCAATGGGCTTGCCAATCATGGATTTAACCTGCATCAGTCTCCCAAGTCTCTGTCCATGGCCTCTTCTATATCAACAACTTTGTCGCCCTTGGTTTCTAGTATCATTCATTTGAAATCTAGAAAGTGTGTTTTATAACACTCAGTGCTAACCTTTATATCTTCCCTTCATCATTTCGCATGATGTGCTTCATTTATCTTACCTCCTTGTCCTACCCCAGTCACTGATTACTTTCTAAAATGTATATATATATATATATGACACATCACCACAATGAACTCCATTTAGAAGTTGGAACCCACCATCTCCAAGGACCTTGGGATCACTTTCAAATCCCCATCCAATCCATAAGCAAGGTCTAACTCTTCTCCTCCACTTTTCAAAATCTACTATTTGCTAACCAAGCAGCCATTCTTTTCAAAAATAAAGGAAAAGTAAAAATTAAATAGGCACAAAAAGTTTTAAAAAATAATAAAATAATAGAAGAAAGAGGATGAGAACATAAAAGCAGCCGAAAAAGATGGCCAGTTAACTGCAAGTTAGACAATGTTAGACATTAGAAGAGCCATCATATTTCACATGTCAAAAACCTATCTCCTATCAGTCTGAAGCTAACGAACTGAGTCTGAAGCTAACGAATTGAGATATGCAAAGTCCTTAGAAGGGCCAAGGAAAGAGGGCAACCTTGCTTAGTTGATGTTAATCAAGCAATCTCTAAATATAAGGACAAACCCCATGTTAAAACAAATGTAATGTTCCAACTTCCATAATAAGTTTTTTTTCCTCCTTTAATTTTTTGATCTCTTCACAGTAAAGCCCGTGAAATCACTTAAAACTGATGGGTTGAGTAGTTTTGCAAGCATTCATTCAAAATTTAAGTGAGACATGATGGCATGCAACTTTCATCGAGGAGAGAGAGATGAAATCAGAAAGAAGCCCCACTTTTGGAAAAGAATGATCCTCTTTTATGCGAAGATTCTGATTTTACAATCGATAGATTCGGCACGGAAGTTGAAACAAAATGAGAAGCCAATTAAAAATGAGTGACGTGACTGTCCAGTCAAGAAGATTTCCAGCTAAGTACTATAACAAACAAAGATCATAAAAATTATCAAAACCAACATGGATTTCCTTTTGTTTTCTATATACTAATAAACTAAGTATGAACCATGTAGCTATACAGTTAAAAAGATTGCCGGTCAGTTTTTTCTGTGGAATTCTTGGAGGAATTCTCTAGCACTCATGCAGAGTGAAACTTACACCAATTAACTAGACAGCCATAACAAAAGCTAGTGATGCACGGACACCTCAAAATCGACAATGAATTGTGTCAGATCGTATCTCATACTTCACTTTTTTACGTCTAAAATCCACGTCCCTGCTAAGTCCATGGAGTGTGTCCTTGTCATATACTTGTCGTATATGAGCATTAGAGAACAGAACATTACATTTTAATATTTAATTATAATTATTGCATAAACCAGCTTTAGTTTTTTTTTTTAATTTTACTGAAACGGTAACCTGAACCTTAGTTTATAATAGAAGACATGCACAACCACCAGTCCTAGTAGATCAAACAAAGACCGCATTTATCAAAACCAGCATGACGATCCTTCTTTTCTTTCCCATATATAAGCTAGAAATGGATTATGTAGCTTCACAGTGAAAAGTTTGCTGGTCACATTGTTCTGCAGGCCTTAGAGGAATTTTCACGCACTTGTGCTACGTTAACTCATATCAGTTAACCAGAGAACGATATAACTTAGGTACAAGAATACCGTGCACAATACATCCATCTTACAATACTTTTACAGAAACCAGCTTGAAATTTATATACAAGGCAATGCTGTGAAACCACCAGTTATCAGTTAACTAGCTTAGTATTTTTCAAATCCAATTGAACATCAAACTACATCTTGTTTTGTATTAAAAAAAAAAAAACACACACACACACACACAATGTGAACACCTCAAAGTGTTGGTCATAACCAACAAAGAAATTCAATTGATAAGTAGCTTACACAAATGAAAACCAATTACTAAACGTACATAACAAAAACAGCATCCACTCAAGAATAAAAGGATCAACCCAAACATGGAAAGTACCAGTCTCAAATAATCCCAATAACAAATGTCAAATTAAATAGGTATGTTAGAACCCAAAAAATAATCAAGAACCCAAGGCATTCGTATGAAAATTTAGTTGCATTCAAAATCAAGGCATGAAAGCTTACCTGAGCTAAGGCATAGGAAAAGCCGATATGTTAATGTCGACTTGTCCCGCTTGATGAAACACTGAATGGTTCCGTCACGAGGCCCTGGCTGCAAAAATCAGAAATAGAAGATTCCAATAAATAGCATGACAAATCTCGCAAAACACTTCCCTTCTTCGGTTAGAAAGAATACAGCTAAGTTTCCAAGTGGCTTGGCATTTACAGACTGTTGATAATAATTAATGCAAGATCAAAGAATGATAAGACCACCTGCTTCAAGGAGACCGGGAAAGTAAGCTTTCCACACAGCTCAGGGCTTTTGACTATCTCCTTACACATTTCTCTCCAAGACCTGCAAACACCCGCGCACACGACGACATGCTTTCGAGCAGGCCAGTTACTTTCACTTGCCTCCAACCTTTTAATCACGTCGCAGAGTAACTCCGGGGGCAGACTAGCCCAACAACTCTGCTGAATTACCAATGGCTCATCATGATGCAGCTCATGAACAGCTCCCTGAGACTTCCCTCTGTGCTGTCCAGACAGCCGCACTTCAAAACTCCGCCTGGAGAGGCTCCCAAAACTATCTCTCACATCTCGAACAATACTCCGGAGCGACATCTAAGCCACTACAAATATTGAATGATTCAATCAACTGTCACTTTCTACTCGCAGAACTCGAATCACCACAGAAAGATTTCTAATCAATCACGCCGAGCTGCATGGAACAACAACATGAATGTGTGATTTAAGTACAAAACCAGCAAAGACAAGCCACAAAGACAACAACAGCTTCCATGAGAGAAACATAAAGAAACCAGAGGGCTATAAGCCTAACGTGCGCCAGCTACGGACCAGACACGGGCCAGACACGCACAGCCGCCTGATCGGATCAGATCAGGCTCGGTCCGAGCCAGATGCGAACGTGCGCCGACCCGGCCGGGTCCCAGGCCGGCGCATTTTAGCAAAAGGCCCGAGCCAGAGGCTAACGTGCGCCGGCCCCCGGCGAAGGCGGAGGACTCACCCTGACCTGACCTGACCTGGCCTGGCCAGGCAGCGAACGGCGGGAAATAACGGATCGAAAGATCGAAAAGCGAGATTCGTTGAGGCGGATGCAACGGTCATCTTGGACAAAGGTTTCGAAAGGTCAGATTTTTTTTTGTTTTCTGCCATTTCACTGATACGGATGGAAATCTCACAACGAAAACCAACAGGCTCTCGGGAACACAGAAAGCTTACAAATTTCACACGGATTTTGGACATGGAACAGATCAAACCCAAAAAAATCACGGATCTGCAAAGATCAGGAGCTCAATCGAAACAGAGAAGCGGAAGCTCACCGAATCTGATCTAATCTGATACTCGTGATGAAGATCTATGACGAGGACGGACCTCAAACTGCAATTAAATCGACTTGAGAAGACCGAAAAGCGCCCGCTTCTGTGTTCCACTGTGGGAGATTTTCAGAGGCAGAGAGATAGGTAGGGCTGTCGGAGCCAATTAGGGAGGTATTTGGAGTATTTGACTGTGGGGATCCGTTTGTTGACGGAGCTTGGAAAGTAACGGCGCTGGGGACCGTTATCTCGCTCCCTCGCTTTGACGTGTCAAAGTTAAAAAGATGGGATGGGACGAAGGTTCTGAGAAACGGAATGGCGTAATTTTCATATGGAGCAAGGAAGGAAAAGCGTTGGACTTTTTGCTTTGTGTTGCCTTTGGTGACTTGACTGGTAGTTTGCTGTTCGGGAATTTCAGGGCTGGTCATCTGACTGCCGTGTTGTTTTTATTGTAGCAGTGGGAGAGGCCTGACTAGGACTTGAAGTCTTCGAAAAGGTTTAGAAGGAAAGTGATGAGATTATGAGAATGAGATTCCTCTCACTTGGTGGATTGCGATTTTATGACATTTTGTCTCATTTCTAGACTGAGTTGAAAATAGAAAGGGCACTGCTATTTGAACACAAAAAATATCTCTCATCACACATTATTTTATTATAATTTTTTAATCTAATTTTGCCCCTATATAAAATTACAAAATTACTCAATTCACTCTAAAATACAGAAAATTTCTTCTCTTCACATTTAAACCTCATCATCATCTCTTCTTCCTCCATCTTCTTCCTAATCATTCAAAGCCTCTCATCATTTCTTTTTCTTCCATCTTCTTCCTACACATTTTCCCTCTATCTTATTCCCTACTACTCACTGACAACTTATTATTCCTCTAACTTACTTGGATAAGAATATTACTAATCAAAAGGTGCAATGGATGAGGAAATAAACAAATATTTGGTGGTTTGCACTCCCCAAACGAATGGCAAGGTTAGATACTATGATTTTTTTGTTAGTTTTTACATGTTTTTAAAGTTTCGTATAAAGTTCCGTCCACCGTATGTTCGGACTTGGAAGTCCGAATTCGAAAGAAGTGTTCTGCCATGAGTGGTAGAACAGAGCAAGTTTATTCGGTCACTTATGGCCGAACAGAATTTTAACCCTTTTGTTTTTTTTTTTTTTTGTGAATCATTTGCTGTCACGACCCGAGCCCAGGGACCGGGGGTCAGAGGAAGGTCTAACCAGTGACACACGTACTCCCGTGCATGCACCCCTAGACCCCGTCCAAACATGCACACACAAGGGATCAATCACACGAGCAAAAGACTGAACGCGGAAGCTGTACGTATCAAGGCATACCACAAATATACCAAAAGACATAGGAGATTACAAAACGATATACACTGATGATAAGAACAAATACATGAACGTATGACAATAGAGCGGGCTTACAACAATCCAAAAATCAAAATACAGGTATTACTCAAGGCCCACTTCACAAGTACAGAAAATCCCCTCAATAGACGCCAACACAAAGAATGGGGAACACAAAATGATGCAAACCGTACTCTGGAGGATGGATCAAGTCCACTCCTCTAGGCCGGAGGGGGCCTCGCGAGCCTCTCCTGCAGTCGGGTCGACCGACGCAGGTTCGGAAGAGGGATCTGAGCCTGCAACACACAAGACAAACACATAAGTACGACGACTTAGCAAAGTATAAGCCAACAAGATGATAACACGAATCGTGTCTAATACTGAATAATACTGAACAATAGTCATGATGCAATATCCATAGAAACCATGATCGTATACTAAGCAAGTGTGCAAATGCATAATGAATAAGCATGCTATCAGAATCACAAACAGATAACACTCAAGGTGGCAACTACATTGGCCATTTTCTCCCTTACGAGAGCGGACGGAATGAGAACACCAGCGACCGGGCCAGGGCACGCATGGGTCTCTAGTTCCCGGGGTCCGGAGTCCCAGGACGGAAACACTCTGCAGAGGCAAACACATAAACTACACCAAAGTCAACCCCGTCGGGTATCCTAAGGCTGAGGCTCAGTAGTGCCAATACCAATCACAATCAAATAGCTGATGCACCTCGATCACTTAGTACTTATCACTTATCACTTATCATACTGAACGAACAATAGGAAGTGCATCACATAACTGATACTGAATGCAAATACTGCATGCACATAATACGGATACTGATACGGATACTGAAGCTGATACGAAATGCAAATCATAAGGACACTAACTGATACTGAATGTACATAAACAAGTACAAGAAGTGCTGACACTAAGTAGCAATCATAATCACTGACTCATAACTGATGCAAGTACTCCAGTGGAGTAACGGTAAACATAATACACAATAATAGAATGGTTCCGCCCGGGCTTCGCTCTGGGGTTGCTGCATTTCCCACAGAATCGAGAGGTCCAGCGCAGAACACATAAGAGGGCATAACCGAAATCAATATGCTGTACAATTCAGAATGCTTATACGAATCAAGGTCAATTACAAACCAATCCTACACTAATTATCCAGTGCTTCTAACCGTGCATGTTGATGTAGTTTTAAGATGTTCGATGCACCATTGTCTAGTGTTGCAGTGTCTGGAGTGTGCACCGAAGTCCCTTAAACCAACACCCATGGGGAGGTGCTAAACAGCTGGATACAAGCATGAATGATTCACAGCCCTTGAGATCATTCACGTCATTCAAACATTCCATTGGGCATGTCCAGGTTAGCTACATTCTAACATGAAAGTCATATACGGTCGTTTGCTTAAACCTAGTCCCTTTTCATTCAATTCTCAGGGTCTCACGGTGTAGCCGTAGGTAACCTTACGGCTTAGCCGTGGCATCTTACGGCTTAGCCGTAATATGCACTGCGGCTGAGCTGAGGTTCCCCAGATATCCCTTCGGATTTACGGCTCAACCGTATTTTGCTCTACGGCTCAGCCGTATCCTGGTCCACGGCTTAGCCGTAAGCCAATGTACGGCGTAGATCAGGCTGGGCCGTAGAAGAATGTCAAATTGCCAACATCCAGTTATTTTCAGCTAACAGTCTGTACTGCTCTACGGTTAGGGTTACGGTTGGGTCTCGGCTTAGCCGTAAGCCATTTTACGGCTTAGCCGTAGCACATTTCACGGCTTAGCCGTGAGTGCACGGACTCCTTTTTCCTGAACTTGTTACAGTCATACAGAAAGTGTGCGAAATGGCTGGAAACCGAAAGATAACAGCGAAATGAACTGAATGGGGCTGTCTAATACTGAGAAACACAATAAAGAACAAGAACACAACAATCAATTCACTATCAATTGATGTTCATACAACTTGGGCTTATACTTGCCTCACGGACGAAATCCACACGCTGATTGGCTCAGTCCACCGGGATCACACACACTAACGAGCTCCTTTCTTCCTCCCTCAAGCACAGAAACAGAAATGGAGAAGGAGAGAAAGAGAGCTGTCGAGAGAGAGAGACGAACAGAGAGCGAGAGAGACGATCGAGAGAAAATAAGGGAGTGGTTGGGATATTTATACTTAATTTGAGTCCAAATTTGCAAACAAGTCCAATTAGCTTATCCAATTATCAGTTTGAGTCAAATGACGGTCCAACGAGAGCAAACAAACTCATTCGGATCCAAGGCAGTTACGAAAAACGACAAGCTCAATGAAATACACGCGCTGACGTCAAAATGACGCAAAATTGACAAGGTCAATCAAAAGCCAAAATTACGAAAAAGGGCTCAAACTGACTAGACCAAGTCAAACTCAACCCAAACGATCTCTCTACAACTCAAACCAAACAGAAACAAAATCAAAACACTCTTAGCGATAAAACACACGCAATTACCCACTAAACCGGGTCAACTCGGGTCGGAGTGTTACATCCTCCCCCACTTGGACATCATTCCGTCCTCGGAATGAAAGCGTACCTGAGCAAACAGAGAAGGATACTGACGCGCCATCTGATCTTCTAATTCCCACGTGGCTTCATCAGGTCCATGATGTTCCCAAAGTACCTTAACCCATCTAATAGTCCTCGTACGCAAGAGCTGTTCTCTGGTCCCAACAATACGGAGCGGACGCTCAACGTATGACGTATTAGGTTGCATCTGAATGTCATCGTAGCGAATCACGTGCGTCGGGTCTCGAACATACTTGCGAAGCATGGACACATGAAAAACATCGTGTACTCCAGAAAACTCCACGGGTAGAATCAATCTGTACGCTAGATCGCCAATCCGACTCTTGATCTCAAATGGACCCACATATCTTGGCGCTAACTTGCCTTTTTGACCGAATCGTACCGTACCTTTCATCGGTGAGACCTTCAAGAATACCCAATCTCCAACGTGAAATGTCAAGGTTCTTCTTCTCGTATCTGCATAGCTCTTCTGTCTCGATCGGGCAATCTTCAAATTGTCAATAACTTTCTGAACTTTCTCTGTAGTCTCAGCAATGATTGTCGGTCCGTGGAAACTCCTTGTTCCAACTTCTTCCCAGCAAACAGGACTCCTACATTTCCGTCCATACAGAGCTTCATAGGGTGCCATTCCAATACTCTCGTGGAAATTATTATTATACGCAAACTCGCACAACGAGAGATGCAAATCCCATTCTTTCTCGAAATTCAGCACACTGGCCCGTAACATGTCTTCGAGCGTCTGAATAGTTCGTTCCGACTGTCCATCAGTCTGCGGGTGATACGCCGTACTGAAGCTCAACTTCGTTCCCATGGCTTCCTGAAATGCTCTCCAAAATGAAGAAACAAAGCGGCTATCTCGATCTGACACAATCGACACGGGCGTACCATGTAGTCTCACGATCTCATCAACGAACTTCTTCGCCATCTCGGAAAATGTCATGCCTTTCTTGAATGGAAGAAAATGAGCTGTCTTCGTCAATCTGTCCACGATCACCCAAATGGCACTGTTCTTCTTGCTCGTCAGAGGCAAACCCGAAACAAAGTCCATCGTAATGTGCTCCCATTTCCACTGGGGAATGTGCAAAGGATGTAAGGAACCTGGAGGTCTCTGATGGTCAGCTTTCACCTTTTGGCAAGTCAAACATCTGACAACAAACCCAGCAATTTCTCTCTTCATGTTGTTCCACCAGAATCTATCCTTGAGAGCTCGGTACATCTTCGTACTTCCAGGATGCATAGAATAACGTGCATGGTGTGCTTCTGTCATCAAACTCTCTTTCAAGGCATCTACTGCTGGCACACATAATCTGCTCCTGAAATACAAAACATCACCCTCCAAACGAAAGTCTGGTCGATCTGCAATGCTATCTCGTATTCGCTTCAACATCGCATCTTCAAACTGCTGGTCTTTAATAAGCTGAATAATGTCCGGCTGAAAGCTCACTGTACTGGCAAGTGTCAAACCATTCTCCACTAATTGCAGTTCCACTGGCTGAGCATGCCTCACAAAATAAAGGCTGTCCAAAGCCTGAAGAATCTCCGACTTCCTACTCAAGGCATCTGCAACAACATTGCCTTTCCCTGGATGATATTTGATGGGGAAATCAAAATCCTTGATCAACTCAAGCCACCTTCGCTGTCTCATATTCAACTCGGACTGCGTGAAGAGGTACTGTAGACTATGGTGATCTGAATGCACTTCAAATGTCACGCCATACAAATAGTGTCTCCACATCTTCAACGCAAAAACGATGGCTGCCAACTCTAAATCGTGCGTAGCATAGTTCTTCTCGTGCTCCCGAAGTTGTCTCGAGCCATAGGCAATCACTTTGCCATGTTGCATCAAAACGCATCCCAAACCGACTCGAGAAGCATCTGAATAGATCATAAATCCTTCATGCCCATCTGGTAACGTCAAAACTGGAGCCGAAGTAAGCTTCTCCTTCAACATCCGGAAATGGTGCTCACACTCGTCCGTCCACAGAAAAGGAACATTCTTCCTGGTCAATCGAGTCAACGGGGCTGAAATCTTGGCAAAATCTTGAATAAAGCGACGATAATATCCAGCTAATCCAAGAAAACTCCGTATCTCCGTCACAGTCCTTGGGCTGGGCCAATTCATCACTGCCTCTACTTTCATCTGATCCACTGCCAACCCATCTCGTGAAATGGTATGACCAAGAAAAGCTACCTGCTCGAGCCAGAAATCACACTTCGACAATTTGGCATATAAACGATGTTCTTTCAACAACAGCAAGGCTCGACGTAGATGTTCCTCATGCTCCTCTGGGGTCTTCGAATACACCAAAATATCGTCAATAAAGACCACCACAAAACGATCCAGAAAAGGAGCGAAAATCCTGTTCATCAAAGCCATGAAGGCAGCAGGCGCATTGGTTAATCCAAATGGCATCACGAGGAACTCAAAATGTCCATACCGTGTCCTGAAAGCAGTCTTCATAATATCTTCTTCCTTCACCCGGAGTTGATGATACCCCGATCTCAGATCAATCTTGGAAAAATAGGCAGCACCTTGAAGTTGATCAAACAACTCATCAATACGCGGCAATGGGTATTTATTCTTGATCGTGACTTTGTTCAACCGCCGGTAATCTATACACATCCGTAAGGTACCGTCCTTCTTCTTCACAAACAGCACTGGCGCTCCCCACGGCGACACACTCGGCCGTACGAAACCTTTCTCCAACAGATCTTGCAATTGCGTCTTCAATTCGAGTAACTCAGCAGGGGCCATACGATAAGGAGCTAAACTAATGGGTGCTGTACCGGGCACTAGATCGATCGCGAACTCTACATCTCGGACAGGGGGCAACTCGGGTACTTCCTCCGGAAATACATCCGGGAACTCACGTACTACCGAAATATCACTCAACTGCTTCACCTCCTTCTTCTCCGAGACAAAAGCAAGAAATCCTGCACAACCTCTGCGTATCAAACGATCCGCCTTGCATGCGGAGATGACACGCCTCGGGCATCTCTCCTGATTGCCCTCGAAACGAAACCCCTTCTCAAAATCGAAGTAAATCGACCTGTTGTAACAGTTAACACAGGCACGATACCGCGCTAGCCAGTCCATTCCAAGGATCACATCGAAATCCAACATGGACAACAGAATCAAATCAACTGGCAGCTGGCGACCTTCAATCACCACGTTGCACTGAGAGTAGTATACACTACACTCCACTCTCTTGCCCACAGGAGTGGACACTACTAACACATAGGGTAGCGGCTGAGGGGGTTGCGGTAACTGTTCCGCAAAACGAGGGGCAACATAGGAACGCGTAGATCCCGAATCAAATAGTGTATGTGCTTCAGCTCGGGCAATGAGAACTTTACCTTCCACCACTTTGGCATCTTCTGCATGATCATGAGAGGCTGCATACACACGAGCAGTCTGACGCTGGGGCTTCTGACTCTGGCGAGACGGATGGGGGCTGTTCGAAGCTGCTGAACTGAGAGACTTGGATGACCCCATAGATCTAGATGACTGGAGAGGCCTAGCTGTCGGGCACTGAGCTATCTTATGCTCCCTCGATCCGCAACTCAAACAAGCTCCGGACTTCTTCCAACATCTCTCTGTCGGATGTCCCAATCCACAAAACTCGCATCTGCTCCCAGAGAAACTCGAAGTGCCTTGCTTCCCTTTCCATTTCTTCTGACTCTGTCCCCTGGAACTCACTGGTGCACTCCTCTTAAAGTCCATGGCTCTCTCTGCTAGGTGGTTGGCTTCCGCAGCGTGTGCTCTGTCGACCGCATCATCGAAAGTAGCTGGTCTCTGAAAGGCAGTCACAAAATTCGCATATCTCGGATGTAGACCAGAAATAAAACGATTCACCTTCTTCTCCTCGGTATTGATCATGTCCTCAGCAAAATGGGACAACTGGGTAAAGCGGTGAATATACTCCGAGACGGTAAGCTGCTGCTGCTGTAAGGCCAGAAACTCAACCTCCTTCACACGTCGAACATGAGCAGGAATGAACTTCCTTCTAAACTGTTTCTGGAACGTCTCCCACACTGTTTCACTCGGCATGGTCAGATAGGCTGTACTAACGCTCTTCCACCAGGTCTTAGCCATCTCTCGAAACATCGAGGCCGTAAGCATAACCTTCTGCCGGTCGTCACAGACGATGGTAGAGAAGAGATCTCCAGTATGCTCTAGCCACTGATCAGCTTTCAACGCATCTTCATTGCCGTAGAATTCTGTGGCTCCACGTTTCCTGAATTTGTCGTATAACGCATTCGGATCGCTCTCCTTAGGCGGAAAGACCACTTGCTGGTCTGCAGGCCGAACTGGCGTTTGACTCTGTCGGTCTACGATCGAAACGACCTGCGCTTGCAAAGAATGGATCGCCTGTAGCATAGTCAAGAAGCGCTCATCGAAATTCACAAGTGGCTGTGGAGCGGCTGACCCACTCTCGTTATCTCCCTGATCATTGTTGTTGTGTGTTCCAGATCCCGATGCCATAGCCTGCAAAACACAAAGGTCAATCTGCTAACACACTCGATAACTCACACAGACTCACAAGACAAGGGGACCCACACAACAGTCCAGAACTGGACTACGAAATCTCACCACGTCCTATATGCCTACATGCTGACACACTAAGATAGAGACAATGCCCTGAGAGACAAAGCTCTGAGAGACAATGCTTTGATACCATACAATACGTATGTCACGACCCGAGCCCAGGGACCGGGGGTCAGAGGAAGGTCTAACCAGTGACACACGTACTCCCGTGCATGCACCCCTAGACCCCGTCCAAACATGCACACACAAGGGATCAATCACACGAGCAAAAGACTGAACGCGGAAGCTGTACGTATCAAGGCATACCACAAATATACCAAAAGACATAGGAGATTACAAAACGATATACACTGATGATAAGAACAAATACATGAACGTATGACAATAGAGCGGGCTTACAACAATCCAAAAATCAAAATACAGGTATTACTCAAGGCCCACTTCACAAGTACAGAAAATCCCCTCAATAGACGCCAACACAAAGAATGGGGAACACAAAATGATGCAAACCGTACTCTGGAGGATGGATCAAGTCCACTCCTCTAGGCCGGAGGGGGCCTCGCGAGCCTCTCCTGCAGTCGGGTCGACCGACGCAGGTTCGGAAGAGGGATCTGAGCCTGCAACACACAAGACAAACACATAAGTACGACGACTTAGCAAAGTATAAGCCAACAAGATGATAACACGAATCGTGTCTAATACTGAATAATACTGAACAATAGTCATGATGCAATATCCATAGAAACCATGATCGTATACTAAGCAAGTGTGCAAATGCATAATGAATAAGCATGCTATCAGAATCACAAACAGATAACACTCAAGGTGGCAACTACATTGGCCATTTTCTCCCTTACGAGAGCGGACGGAATGAGAACACCAGCGACCGGGCCAGGGCACGCATGGGTCTCTAGTTCCCGGGGTCCGGAGTCCCAGGACGGAAACACTCTGCAGAGGCAAACACATAAACTACACCAAAGTCAACCCCGTCGGGTATCCTAAGGCTGAGGCTCAGTAGTGCCAATACCAATCACAATCAAATAGCTGATGCACCTCGATCACTTAGTACTTATCACTTATCACTTATCATACTGAACGAACAATAGGAAGTGCATCACATAACTGATACTGAATGCAAATACTGCATGCACATAATACGGATACTGATACGGATACTGAAGCTGATACGAAATGCAAATCATAAGGACACTAACTGATACTGAATGTACATAAACAAGTACAAGAAGTGCTGACACTAAGTAGCAATCATAATCACTGACTCATAACTGATGCAAGTACTCCAGTGGAGTAACGGTAAACATAATACACAATAATAGAATGGTTCCGCCCGGGCTTCGCTCTGGGGTTGCTGCATTTCCCACAGAATCGAGAGGTCCAGCGCAGAACACATAAGAGGGCATAACCGAAATCAATATGCTGTACAATTCAGAATGCTTATACGAATCAAGGTCAATTACAAACCAATCCTACACTAATTATCCAGTGCTTCTAACCGTGCATGTTGATGTAGTTTTAAGATGTTCGATGCACCATTGTCTAGTGTTGCAGTGTCTGGAGTGTGCACCGAAGTCCCTTAAACCAACACCCATGGGGAGGTGCTAAACAGCTGGATACAAGCATGAATGATTCACAGCCCTTGAGATCATTCACGTCATTCAAACATTCCATTGGGCATGTCCAGGTTAGCTACATTCTAACATGAAAGTCATATACGGTCGTTTGCTTAAACCTAGTCCCTTTTCATTCAATTCTCAGGGTCTCACGGTGTAGCCGTAGGTAACCTTACGGCTTAGCCGTGGCATCTTACGGCTTAGCCGTAATATGCACTGCGGCTGAGCTGAGGTTCCCCAGATATCCCTTCGGATTTACGGCTCAACCGTATTTTGCTCTACGGCTCAGCCGTATCCTGGTCCACGGCTTAGCCGTAAGCCAATGTACGGCGTAGATCAGGCTGGGCCGTAGAAGAATGTCAAATTGCCAACATCCAGTTATTTTCAGCTAACAGTCTGTACTGCTCTACGGTTAGGGTTACGGTTGGGTCTCGGCTTAGCCGTAAGCCATTTTACGGCTTAGCCGTAGCACATTTCACGGCTTAGCCGTGAGTGCACGGACTCCTTTTTCCTGAACTTGTTACAGTCATACAGAAAGTGTGCGAAATGGCTGGAAACCGAAAGATAACAGCGAAATGAACTGAATGGGGCTGTCTAATACTGAGAAACACAATAAAGAACAAGAACACAACAATCAATTCACTATCAATTGATGTTCATACAACTTGGGCTTATACTTGCCTCACGGACGAAATCCACACGCTGATTGGCTCAGTCCACCGGGATCACACACACTAACGAGCTCCTTTCTTCCTCCCTCAAGCACAGAAACAGAAATGGAGAAGGAGAGAAAGAGAGCTGTCGAGAGAGAGAGACGAACAGAGAGCGAGAGAGACGATCGAGAGAAAATAAGGGAGTGGTTGGGATATTTATACTTAATTTGAGTCCAAATTTGCAAACAAGTCCAATTAGCTTATCCAATTATCAGTTTGAGTCAAATGACGGTCCAACGAGAGCAAACGAACTCATTCGGATCCAAGGCAGTTACGAAAAACGACAAGCTCAATGAAATACACGCGCTGACGTCAAAATGACGCAAAATTGACAAGGTCAATCAAAAGCCAAAATTACGAAAAAGGGCTCAAACTGACTAGACCAAGTCAAACTCAACCCAAACGATCTCTCTACAACTCAAACCAAACAGAAACAAAATCAAAACACTCTTAGCGATAAAACACACGCAATTACCCACTAAACCGGGTCAACTCGGGTCGGAGTGTTACATTTGCTCTACAGGCTCCTACAAAAGAAAGCGATGTAGGTTATGAATGCATTAAAGATTATACAAGCGAGTTTATTACTCATGAGGTAAGGATGATTCGTCATAATTTTTACCAAAACACTTCGTAAACATTATTTTAAAAGTTTATTTACTAAACTTTTTTATAAGTTTTGCATTTGTAGATATTCCATAATCGTCAGGCAATGATCGATTAGACTCGTACTGTTGGAAGGAGAAATGGCTTTATCATTGTTATTAAAGTTTCTAATGCGGCTGGGGTTGGAGTAAAACCTAGAGTATTACTTGCATGTGAAAGAAGTTGACACTATAATACAAAGAAGATCACAGATAATGAGCCATCTAAGAAGAAGATCAAGTAAACGGACACAAAAAAATGTGGATGCCCATTTTCATTGAAGGGTAAAAAATTAGAAACAAATGATGATTGGATGTTAGAAGTGCTTTGTGGTGTGCACAACCATTCTGCGGCACAATATTTAGAGGGTCATTGATATGTGGTAGATTATCAGAAAAGGAAACGAAGTTATTGGTTGATATGTCTATGAGCATGGTCAAATCAAAAGAGATTTTGATTTCCTTGAAGCGAAAAAATGAACTTAATGTGACAACAATGAAGGCGATTTACAATGAATGGCATAGGCATAAAGTCATTGAACGAGGCAGGAGAAGTCAAATGCAACTTCTGCTAGGAAAGTTGGCAGAGTATAATTACATTGAATGGCATAGAAATTGTGAGAATTTCGACATTGTGAAGGATCTTTTTTGGACGCACCCAACCAATACTGACTTATTGCATGCATTCCCACACATATTGATAATGGATTACACTTACAAGACCAATCGGTATCGCTTGCCTTTAGTAGAATTTGTTGGTGTAACGTCTACAGACATGACGTTCTCTATATATTTTGCATATATAGAAGCTGAATGTGAAGACAACTATATATGGGTATTAAGTATCTTACGCTCTATAATTGAGGAAGGTATTCTTCTGAATATTATTGTGACAGACAGAGAATTGGCACTGATAAATGTGATTGAAAAAGTCTTTCTAACTGCTATACATTTATTATGCAAATGGCACATCAATAAAAATATGCTTGCTAAATGTAAAAAGTTGTTCGAAACAAAGCAAACTTGGGACAAATTCATTACGCATTGGAATATGCTGACAAATTCATCAACGAAAGAAGAGTACATCGAACAGTTATCAAAGCTAAATGAAAACTTCAGTATATATCCAATGGCACTTAAATATGCCAAGGACAACTGGCTTGACCCATACAAAGAAAGATTTGTCTCAACATGGACGGACAATTATATGCATTTTGGCAATACTACGTCGAACAGGTATGGTTAACAAGTTTTCTAACATTATGAATTATAAACATTCTCTAAGATCCTATTCTTTACAGGGCAGAGAGTTCGCATGCGCAGTTGAAGAGGCACCTCCAATCTAGTCAAGGCAATTTTGAATCAAATTGGATAAAGATCCATAGTTTGCTTGAATTGCAACACACAGGTATTAAAGCACCATTTGAAAAAAGTAAAACACTTGTCTAACATAACTTCCAGCTGAAAGAATTCAAAGAGTTACGTGGGAACATATCAAAGACTGCATTTGACAAAATATTAATGGAAAGTAAAAAAGCAAATGTTGTTAGAATTGAAAAAGGCCTATCAATGCGTTATAAGACGTACACATGGGTTACCTTGTGCTCGTGAGATTGCAGAGTATATGATTGAAGGTCAGTCGATTCCTTTCCAATGCATACATCCTCATTGGTCTAAACTTGATATGATACATACTCGTACAACCAATGATTCAACTATGGACTTAGATTTGATAACGGAGTTGTCTTATATTCAATCAATGTTCAGAGCTTGTGATCTTCCTCATAGAATACAAGTGTTGGAGAAATTATGGGAGATATTTAGGCCTTCCATTATATTTTTACAAGAACCAGAAGTAAAGTCAAAGATTTGGGGTAAGCCTCCATTAAAACATGATACATCAACTAAACGTGCCATAAGTGCTTTTGAGTTGGTCTCACCTGCACTAGATAGTTATAGTCCTGTATGCACAGAAGTGGTAGACTCCAAGGACATGGTAAAGAAGAAACAAAGGGTTAAAAAGCTACCAATTCGGACAAGATCGAGTACTCGAAGATTTCATCATGGCATGAATCATTCCCACAGGGAATAAGGCCTTATATAAGCATTGTCAAAGACGTAGCAGCTGACGGTGATTATAGATTTAGAGCTATTGCAGGATTACCTGACCTCAATAAAAAAACGTTGGCAACAGGTCCGAAGAGAGCTTGTTGGAGAACTTATTGCAAATGTGGATCATTATAGAGCATTGTATAGAGTAGAAAATAGAGTTGAAGATCTAATAGCGTCATTATCATACTATGCGGATCATCCATCATATGATCATTTGATGACTATGCCTGATATGGGTTATCTTATAGCATCTCGTTATAAATTGGTTTTGTATCACTTGAGCAATGAACAGTACCTTACTTTTCTTCCTCTAAGGTCGACTCCTATACCTATTTCTAATAGAAGAAAGATAGCTATAGGTTTTGTTTACGGTTGTCATTTTGTTCAAGTACGATATAACTACTATGCTTTAGTATGTTTCATTATGTTTATCATCTTCTTCTTCATTCTAATGTTTTTGTCTATTCTTTTAAGTTTTCCAGATACCTGGTCATCCAATACTACTAATTGCAAATAAGTGGCGAGAATTTCATCATTCTTGTGCGAGTGGATGGGAAACTGCACATACAGATCGGATAGAGCGATTTAAATAACTTGTCAATCCTGATGTAGCTACATGTGAAAGTATTGATTTGGAATGAAAATATAAAGTTTATAGACTTGATATAATTGAATATCATGTAAAATATTTCTCTTTTGTAGTGATTTTCACTTGCAAATTTTGGAGAGAGCATGGTTGAGAATGTTAACTTGATTAGTTCATTATATCATATTTCATTACAAAGTGAAATGAAAAGGGAATTTTATTAACTCGAATGATTCATTACATCATAGTTCATTACAAAGAATTCATGACATGAAAAGTGATATGAAAAGGGAATTTCATTAACTTGAATGGTTCATTACATCATAGTTCATTACATAGAATTCATGAAATGAAAAGTGAACTTGACACCAAATGAAGAAATTCATCTCTCTTGTCTAGACCGACGAGAGTAAGCACGTGATGTTATACAAGGGTCTCTACTTGATTCACTCTCTTCCTCAATGGTAAGTTTGCGCAAAGCTCGGGCCATATGTCTAACATCTCGGTACAAACTATGCCTATTTTATGCAAATGCTTTTTCAACCCTTGCCTCAATTCCTTCATAAATTCGAAGAGCATTTCTATAACGCAATTCATAATCAATTACATTAAATGCTTGTGGCTCTGGCTCACTTTGACGAAAACCAGATTGTATTTCGGGGTTTGTCAATATTCTCCATGACACAGTAGTATACCAGTTCATGTAATTTGGTGTGCACTCCCAAGGACGACGGACAGGTGTACTCCGATTTATTTGGGCTAGTAAGTGATTACGCCACGAATACCATATTTGATCATAAACTTAAACTGATACATTGATTGATGCTGCTGTATTACCCCTCAAACCACGTACCGGCTCTAAAGGTGCCATGGGAATCGTTTGAACCCGACCAAATTGCCGGAGAACCCTATCTGGATGGTAGGGCTCTACAATATCTACGTGTGTTAGGCATCAATGGTAGAAAGCAATTTGATGTAAGAGATGATCTCGCCTACAAGAAAGATAAGGCTTTCATGTAACCTACACCATGAGAATCATTGTAAATTAATTGAATCATTATAGGCTGACATGATATAATCAATTAAAGAGTGATTTACCTTATCTACGCTTAAGAAGTCTAGTTTCTCCTGCAAACCTTGTAAAGCCGAACTGGTCTCCCTACGAGGAATCCAACGAATCGCACGAGGCTGCCTCACTGAGTATGATACATTGGCAGTTGGAGCTAGTGTTTCAAAGTGCTCGTAGACCCTCGCTTCAAGAAGTGTCAAGTATCCAGCCATTTGTTTGACCTCATTCCGGCTTGCTAAGCCCAACTGACGGTACAAATATGCTAGTGCACCGGCGCCCCATGCATAGCTCTTGAAATTTTCTAAATCCCTTAATAGCTTCAAGTATATGCATGAAACTCTTGTCCCGGTCTTGTCAGTAAAGAGCGTACAGCCAAGTAAATAAAGAAGGTACGCCTTGACTGCATAGTCAACACCATCCTCTCTAGCATCATCATCCACTCCAGTAAAATCCTCTCTGAGCCATTCTAATTTTAGTGATTGGCCTCTTTGACTGAACAATTCTTCTCTTGCTTCATCAGTAGAGACCCCCAACGTATCAATAACAAGATCTATGGCATCGGGGTATGTCAATTTCTCTAAATTTGTTATAGGGGAACCAATGATGGGAATCTTCAAGAGGCAAGAAACATCATTGAGGGTGATTGTTATTTCACCGAAAAGTATGTGGAAGGTATTTGTTTTAGGGTGCTACCTTTCAACAAAACCGAACACCATGGTCATGTTCACCATCCGGTAAGAACATTCAATCAATGGAGACAACATGGAATCTCTCACCAGCTGCTTAAAACGGTTACCATCATTTAATGGCCACAAATCTATTTTTTGCCCATGACTTATGCATTTCAATGTTCCGCGATCCTGCATTCAAACATAAATTATTAATTAGCTATTCGTCATTTAACAAATACATTATTTTTTAAAGAAAACATATTACTAAAAACACACTTCGCCCTTCCACTAAAAATATGCGACATGAGTGTGGAAACTCTTAAGTAAGCTTCGATCAGTAGGCCTAATTATAACATCCTCTTCTTCTTGGTCATTGTCTTCATAGGAAACATGTTCTTCGATTTGAAGTTCTTCTTCCACAGGCTTTTCCAACCTATGGCGACGCCTCCTATTAGAGGCTGTAGGTCTCACTCTTGAAGAACTAGGTCGGTCCATATCTGTGAATCACAAATAATGTATTAATTTCTTCAAAAAAAATGAAACAAAAAATTTGTGAAAAATTTGTGACTGGCCTTGTTTGGCCCTCCATGGCCGAACGTGTCCAAGATTTTCAGACATCCAGGACCATCTTTGACGCAAATGGAAGGATCTCTGAAGATGTAGATTACAACCTGAAGAGGATCTCTTCTAACACACAAAAATAAATAAGAAAGGAGGATAAGAAGGAAGCTTACCTTGCAATGGAAGAGGATCTTACTGCAATGGAAGAAGAAGAATTGAAAGAAATAAGTGAAAATGAAGACTTACTTTGCAATGAAAGAAGAAGAAGTGAATGGAAGAATAAGAAGAGGTTGAAGGAGTAGAGAGTTGCTGTAGAGAAGGAGAAGAGAAAAGAGGGTTGAAGAAAAAATAGGCTTGAATGTGTGTAAATAGAGGAGAAATGAGGGATTTGGATTTTTTAGGGATGTAGGGTGTGTTAAGAGAGAAAATTTGTAATTTTTTAAAGTTTTAATTGTGTGTAAAGAGAAAATGTGTGTATAGAGACTAAACTATGGTTTATCCAGCAAATCTCAAATAGAAAAAAGGGAATTTATGGCCTGCTTAGATAGGGAGATAAGTACGGGAGAGAAATATATATTTGTTTCATTCTATAGAAGGTCATGTTTGGCAATCAAATGCTCCGACATTCTTCATAGATTTGTCAAGGTCAGGAAAATATCACATTTAGCAGTTATAAATACGCGAGGATTTGCGCAGATGAAAATCTTTATTTTGTGCATTTCATGGCTGACCCCTCCCCCTAATACAATTTAAAAATATTTAGTTTTATAAGTTTGCACATTGATTTGATCCTTATCACTTAATAAACACATCAATATACACCAATATTAATGTGAAATTCTCAATGCTTAAAATATTCCAAGTGCACTAAAATATTCCAAGCACCCTGAGGAGTCCTTGAATCTACAATTTCTTCAACTTCATCAAACATTCCCAAGGACTTCATCTTTATTATTAGTGATTCAAATGGAAAATAATAAGCAAATAAGTTAAATATCATCATCAAATAACCTCTTTTTAATGAAGATCGAACAAAGAAAAGAAAAAATAAACATCTAACCATCACCATGATATTCCAAATCCTAGGATTCTCAAAGGTCCCATTTTTATTCACGCCCCTATCCTTCACCCTTTGCCTCTTTTATAATTGTTTGACGAGCTCATTTGACCACAAGTTTTTATGTAATCTATGCAAGCATGCCTTATTAAATAGTGTTTTGCAAACATTGGAGCAAACGGAATGCAACTCCATAATGGAGTTCATCTATTGAAAAGTCAAATTACTTAAAAAAAATGTCCTCCCTTACAATGGGCTTTTTCTAAGGGTTGGTCTCATCATAAGATTCAGTGTATGCCTAATAATACAAGTCAACCCACTATAGGAAAGGGCTTTCATTTTGAACAATTTAGATTATCAAAACTAAGCAGATATTGTATTAATCATATTATTAACCTTTTTTTCAATCTTGTTAATCTTTTTCTCAATATTGTGGTTGAACCAAATCTTATTACATAAAATCAACCGAATGAAATGACATTCATTTTAAATTATTCGGATTTTCAATAAATATCCCTAATTTAGAATTTGACTTGCCTTGCTTGCGAAGGGCTTTAGTGAAACAATTAAAGGATGAGACTCTTTTTTCATTATCATTTAATTTTTCTTTCAATGGAGTTCCTCTTGACCATCCATATGTATAGCAAGCATCGTAGTCCATCAAATAATCACTAGCAATCAACCAACTAATTTTCATTAATTCATTATATGGGCCTCAATAAGCCCCATATAAAACCTCACAGTAAGTATAATATAGAGAGGATTTTATCAAAAAAAAAATCATTTAAAATGGTCAGGTTGTTTTTGTTGTAGCTTGGGAATGAGGGTCGAATTAGACACCCTCTCTCTTAAAAAAAAAAAAAAAGAAGAAAAGAAAAAAAATCAAGATCCCATCTTCCCTGGAAGAAACATTGCCATCACCACCACCGCAAAGCAATCCATTCTCCACCCTGTCTTATAATCATTATTCAGCTCCTGATGCCGATTCCTTTCCTTTCCCCACATCTTAAAAAATAATGTATGTTTCATTCTCTTTCTTTCTACAAAGAGAATGCTTAAGCCAAACTACAAACATAGCAGAAGAGGGATTTTAATCCCAGGGAACATGGCAGAAGAGGAATTTTAATCCCAGAAGTGGGATTTTGACATGGTGACTTCTTCTCTTTCTCTAATTCAAAAAGGCCATGAGCTTGACATTGTTACAAGGTTAAAGAAGTAGAAATGGAGCAATTCTTAGACGAAGATTCCAGTGAAAATAATGATGAAACCACCGCAAATCGCTCTGCATTAGAAAATAAAAAATAAAAAAATACTACAATGATCATATCTAATCGTTGCCGTGCACCCAATCTTTGATGAGATTTATAATTTGAAAGTCTTATTATATAATTTTGTTTTATAAAATCCTCTAATACATAAAGGAAAAATAAAAGATTACACGAAGAAAATGCTTTGTTTTCTTTGCTAAGAATAAAATACTTTAGAAAAACAGCTATAGGTTTATTTCCAAGTCTAGGAGCGTAAATAGTAAGCAGATACATTTTTAGCAGAGCTTGGTAGGATCATGAAATGAACTTGACTCGGCATGTCAAGGAGCAAAATCAGATCATCTCACATTTTTATTTATAAAATATTAAAACTATATTAAAACTTAAAATCATGAGGAGCAGAAATAAGCCATGCCAAGTGCTTTTTTATTCTTTTATATTTTAAAATGTTGAAAATTTATGAAAGTTTAAAATAATCGTATTTTGGTATGACTGATGTAGTACTAATGTAGCGTTTGGTTCGCTGGAATGATTGCTGAGAGGAATGGAATGAAGGTTGGAATGAGCCTGGAATGGAATGGAGGCTGGAATAGTGATTCCCATTCCAACGTTTGGTTAGACAAAGGAATCAATCCAGTAATGAGATTTCCATTCCGATTCCTATGTTTGGTATGCTGGAATGATGATAGGAATGGAATAAAATTTATATAGACTGACCAATATACCCCTGTGATATTAAAACTTAAATATGATTTACAGTAGCAATAAACCTCAACAAAAACTTAAATATCCACTTTTTTCCAAAAAAAAGGTTAAAAAATTCCTTATCAAGCCATTAAAGATTAAAAAAAATCATAATATTTTGATTAGACCCCCCTCATATTTTAATTTTTTTCTTAATTTGAGACTGCACTTCACTTTATAATTCCATTAACCAAACAAGCAATGAGAGGTGATCTGTTGCACCACGCAGTTAATATCTGACTATCCGGTTCATTGTCTCAACTACAAAATCATGAACTACGCAAGATGGGGTCAATCCATGATACCAGTTTAATTGATTGGGAAAATAAATTAGCTGGGTCCACCTTGATTACATAACATAAATAAAAGAATATCGCAACCATCATGTGTGTCTAATTGCTACTATGGGCATTTCATAAAGCCACAACTGCAATTGAGGCAGCAACAGGCAAGTTTTAGATTGGTTAAGGTCTGACTTTTTAAGTGGTGTGAGCCTACCGCTTCTGAATTTTCTTTATTTTCTTATTTTTACCTGGCTCAGTCCAGCCCATTATTAATGAAGCATGATACAGACCTCAAAATAAAAAGATGAAAAACCAAAAGCACTCATGGACTGTTGCAGAAGTATTTGCT
Organism: Sextonia rubra; assembly: GCA_037013555.1. NCBI lineage: Eukaryota > Viridiplantae > Streptophyta > Magnoliopsida > Laurales > Lauraceae > Sextonia > Sextonia rubra. Next base: position 23,862,206 of record JASUAD010000006.1, read on the forward strand.
GATAATGAGAATGATACCATCATTGTTATCATACAGCAAGAAGATAAAACTGTTGGCACCTAATTCAATACAAGAAACAGTATTTTTTTTTCCTGCATACACATTTAAACAGGCTTCACTAACTATAATAAGAGAGTAAATTTAAGGAGGTAATTGGACTCTAATACAATTTTGGGAAGAGATGGTCTACGCAGTAATGAATCGCGTTGCTATCAACAAACAAGTTGAACTTGGCCTCTACTTCCCATTACATTATGAATGTATAGTGGCTGACGTTGGCCTCTACTTCCGGTTACACTATGAAAGTGAAGTGGATCTCCAGCAAACACATTTTAGCTCATCCCTACAACTTTCAGTTCCTTGCCTCAATTGTCATAAGCCTCCAATAGAATAAGATGCAACGCTGCTGACACTTTCAACATCATATCCTTCAGAGTTGTTCACTTGGGTAAGCTGTACCACTTAACCCTCTCTGGTGAGACAACCAAACCTGGCTGGCAGTGGCTGTTAATACCGCTCAAAACCTTCGCAGGGAAAAATCGTAGTAGTTCAAATCATGAGGCAGGCCTACCTATGTCCATGGAATTATACATGAAAAGGTAACATAACTAACAGATTTAAACATGTAAATAGTTGTAAAGGAAGTATTCAAAGAACCTGTACTACTGAGCCACCACTGAAAAGCTGTCAATGAAACCAGATCAGTTGGAAATTGCAGGAAATCCTGACTGACAGAACCAGTAAGTAAAGAACTAATTACAAGAAAAAGGTCAAAATGTTGTTGAATTACAAGAAATTGCTGGAACTAATTACAAGAAATTGCTGGAACTAATTGAACATGGTGATCAGAGTCCTAAGCTTCTCAAACATCGGAAAAGAAGCCCTATACATGAGAGCCCCTATTCCCTCCACCACAACTACAACTAAACCAGCATTAAGTATGTCCCAGTCACCTGTTTGCCCAATAACTGTAGCAAAGACTGTCGCACCAAACCACAAAGCACCAAACTACCTTAACAGATTACACTGATACTACTACAATTAAAACCATGGGCGCATTACAGGTATACCAAAGCTGTTCACCAAGAAAACAGGCTTCCAAAGTTGTTATGAAGAGCTATTGTAATTGATGATCAATGAGGTGAGCTCACCCATGCTTGGGAGGACAATAAGGAATGTAAAAAGGATTTTGCTATATCCAGCAGTGGGGCATGGACCATTGCTCATGCATGAAAGTTTTAAAAAGCTCATAGAAAAATAAGAATGGGTCCACCAAAAATTGACATGATTTGGTACTGAAGGGTAAACATGCAGAGAGATTAAAAATTGTCACTGATTTTTAATGGAACATATGATGATGCTAACCAAACACAACATCTTGAGAGTTATATTACAGACAACTACAATGTGTAATCTCATCTTTCCTGTAAGGGTCTTTAATCTTATCAGTATATCCGTTACAAGTGCATAAACATATACCTTCTTGATTGCTCCATAGTGCTGCTGCTTGATTGTTCAGAGGAGAGTCATTGTTGGGTTCTGAAAATCACCAAGTACACAATAAGAAAAAGAAAAACAATCTAACGTGTCCACTGGGGAATATCCAAACAGATGTTGCCATAGATAGAGAGAGAGAGAGAGACCTGCAGAATATCCAAACAGATGTTGCCATAGACATCAACATTGGGGTGGAAGCACATGGTATCAAATTTCACCTTTGGAGGCTTGAATGGATACTCAGCAGGAAAAGACATATGGAGCTTGTAAATCTTTCCTTCATAAACTGTATCTTTACTTCCTGTGATGGTTCCTACCCAATTGAAGATGTTATCGCCATCAGGAAAAGCAGAGATTCCAGGATCTCCAGACATCTGTAACATGAAAACAATCAAAGGGAATATCAATGGCAGTTGTAAGATATCCAAAAACATGACATGGAGAGAATTCAGTGACAAAAACAGAAGCAATAAAATATTCCAGTTGAAAGTATTACACCCCATGAAAGAAAGTTGACCTTAGTATAATTATCAATAAAATTAATCTATTCCTTATAACAATGAGGACATCCAAGTTACAAACCTTTGCTTTCAGCTGTTAGAAGATGCTCCTTAGCTAGTGCAGGGGCAAATCCAATAATGAGAAAAGCAAGTTTGATATTTCTAACCGCATTGTTGCTTTCTTGTCGGGATCAAATCCAGCTCAGAGCTAACTGCTGTAACATTGCAATATCCCTCCTTTCACCCAATCATATCACAAACCCAATACAGAAAAACCAAGACAAAAGGAGAAAACCCCATGAAAAGAGCAACAAGTCTTACAACAAAACAATAAAAAATAGCAAGAATAGAACAAATATCCAAAGAGTAGTAGAAAACTCCCTAACTTTAATGTCTTACAAAACAAAAACCCAACAATCACAACACAATAAAAACAGAAACAGAAGGAGTAATTTCACATCTCCTTCGTTAAAAGAGTTCTACATGATAATAAACCTTAACCATGATTTACAATAGCAATAAACATCAATAAAATCTCCATATAACATGTTATTAAACTTAAACATCACATATATTATCTAAACCAAGTCATTTAAAAGTTTGAATACATCCAACTTGTCCAAAATAACATCCATATAGTGCTTAAAACAAAGAGTAGCAAATATAAAACAAAGAGTGCATGCATCAAAGAGCTCCACTTAACAAAACCCTCACAAAGTCTTCTTTCTCATCATCTTCCAAAGTAAAAAAAACTGCAGTCATCTCATGATCACGGCCTATAGTAATCAAGGCTCTATGGCGTTCCATCCTTGATAGATTTGGAAGCTTGCGCAGTTCTTCATTGATTTTATCTCTCTTTGTCGCTATATCCAAATCAACACCAATAGCTCTACTGAACTTCTCAGTAGCTTCATCAATCTTGTTGCCTATGATCATGGCTGCTTCTCGAAATCCATCCATATTATCCATGCTCCTTCTCCTCTTTCCTTTCTGACTAGTTCCTTCATTATTGAATGAAGCTGTGGACATTTCCTCTAAATTCACAGGACAAGTTTCTGTATCTTCATCCTCCTCATTTCTAGTCAGCTCATCCAAGATATCTTCAGTGGTAGCAGCTGCCCTTCCTGTGGCACGATCTCTACCGAAGATAGTGCAAAGCATTTCATAATGTGGAAAACTCCTAGTCCTCCACTGAGCTGCACCCTTATGCGTCTACAAACAACATATAAAAAAAACAAATAAAGTAATATATTCAAAGGCCAGATAAGAATACTGTCACAACCCGAGCCCAGGGTTCGGGGGTTAGCAAAAGCCAAACCTAATGACACACGTACTCCCGTGCATGCACACGTAGACCGAGTCTAAATGCACACGCACAAGGGAACAAGCACACGTGCCAAGCAAGTATGCGGAAGCTGTAAATATCAGAAACATAAACAACTAATAGCACAAGAAGAGGATACAAGGAAAGGACTGACATAATTACATATGAACGTTTACAAAAGAACAAAAGGATAAATACAATAGTGACATGTCATGACATATACAAGTCTGAAAATCCTCAAACATGACTCCAACATGATGCATGCCATGAACGCGCTCCCGTGGAGTGATCACATCCACTCCTCTAGGCCTGATGGGGCCCCGGGGGTCTCATCTGGAGCCTGGCCGACCGGCGAGGGTTCGGCAGGGGGATCTGGGCCTGCAACACCAAAAACAACTGTGAATACGAAGATTCAGCAAAGTATAAACCATAGCAAGTTAACACACGCTGTGTCTAACAGAATAAGAACATCATGTGATTAAAGAAAGCATTTTCGTATACTAGGCTATCATGCAAGAAAGAAAGATGCTGTGTGAATCAAGGATAACATGCTGTGTACATAACTAGTGGCTACTACATTACCATATGCTCCCAAAAGAGGGATCTTATAACATGCAAAGAACACCATTGTCCGGGCCAGGGTACAATGGGTCTCGGTTTCCTGGGGTCCGGTTCCCCAAGACAAAATCCATACTGCAGCAGGTCCTTATAACTATACCAAATTCACCCCGTCGGGATCCTAAGGCTGAGGCTAAGTAGAGCCTGACCATACAAAGTCAATCATGAAAATCCTGAGTAGATCGTGATCATATATCATGCGTGCATATCTGGAAGTGAACATATCATACATGTATACTCAGGGTAAATAATCGCAATGTGAAAGTAAAGTAACGGGATACAAGTAATCATGTCAGAGTGTGAGATCAATGATCGAATGCAATATGGTATGCAACAAATCATGCGAAATCGAATCATCTTAAGTTACAAACCAATTCTAATCTAATTATCCGGTGTTTCTAACCGTGCATGATGATGTAGTTTTAAGTTATTCGATACACCGTTGTCTAGTGTTGCCTGGAATCGGGCGATGCACGAAGTCCCTTAAACCAACACCCATGGGGAGGTGCTTAACATCCGGATAACGAACATGAATGATTCGCAGCCCTCGAGATCATTCACGCGTAGTATCACATCCGTTGGGCAAGTCTCGGTGCTCTGCATTCTATCATGAAGGTCATATAGGTCTTATCGTTACACCTAGCCTTATTCTTCATGTGCGGTTACGGCTTAGCCGTGTGTGTGCTACGGCTTAGCCGTGTGTGGTCTACGGCTTAGCCGTGGCTGAACCGTAGAAGGTCTGTCAGTTGCTGACTCTCAGTTATTCCAGAAATTGCACCCTGTATTGTTCTACGGCTGGGCCACGGCTGAGCTACGGCTTAGCCGTAGGGCATTCCACGGCTTAGCCGTGCCCTAGCCGTAGAGGAAAACTGGGTTTTTCTCCTCTCTGGATTGTGAGCCGTAGGTGTTATACGGCTTAGCCGTACCTGCACGAATTCAGAAATCTGAAACATGTACAGAATGTCTGGAAATGCATCAGAAATGCAATCTATCAATGGGAATACACAAGTACTGAACCAATAAGTATCAAATGGGCTGTAAACACATGTTTTCCACACACATCAATGTGAGCTAGCCAAAATCAAAGCATACCAACATGGGTTCTCAATGTTATGGTTATACTTGCCTCAATGGGAGATCACTTGCACAATTGAAGTTCTAAAGCCCAAATCACAGCCTAACACAACCAAACTCACCTGCATGCATGAGGGATGGAGAGAAATTCCAAAGACATACACACCAATAAGAACAAGAAGGAGAAGAGATAGAGAATGGAGAGGAGAAATGGAAAGAATCCACTTACCTCACATGCAAAGGACCCAATTCCTCTTGATAGAGTTTAATCAATGGAGGAGAGAAAGAGAGAAAGAGAGAAAGAGTTCCACGTGCACAGTGAGGGGAAAGAGGGAAAACGAGAGAAGGAAATGAGAGTTGATCGATGGAATGGGTTATATAAGCTCAAGGTATAGTCCATATTACAAAGAAGTCCAAGCTAGAATGCTAATTTCAGTTTGAGTCAAATCAAGGTCCACTCGAATCACACGACCTCGGTTGCAAATGACGTAGTTACGAAAGTTAACGAGCTCAGCGAAAGACACGTGTTGACACCAAGATGATGCAAAACTGACCATGTCTAAGAAAAGCTAAAATTACGAAAAAGGGCTTGATCTACTTAATCCAGGTCAAACTCAACCCAACTACCTATCCATGACCCGTAACGAAAATCAAAACACAACAAAACACGATTAGCAACGAAAACAAGATTAACTAACCGCTAAACGAGGTCAAGCTGGGTCGGAGTGTTACAAATACATTAAATGATTCCTCAAATAATAATACCTTCACATAACCATTCCAAACTTCATCTTCTGCAACCACCAAATTCTTTTCTGAATCCCATCCAAATCCACTGCAATTTAATCCGTTAAGCATATCATACACAATACGGAAGTCCTTTTTCATTGTCTTAATTCTGGAATCAATGTGTGGCTTGGCTTTAATTCCACTTTGAGGTAACTTTTGCTTTAATACAGATTCAAGCACTCCAAGAAAGCCTGGCTTGAACCCATTGTCCACCTTATGAGTTCCAGCATTAACCATATCAAACAATGCAAAAACTAACTCTCTGTCCTCAGCTTCTGTCCATTTCCTTTTATTCTTCCCTGGCCCCTTCTCATTGATGTTTATATCTTCACTCATGTCCATGCCTATTAATATTAGAACAACCAATCCACCAATAACATGATATTTAATTAACCATGAACCAACAACATAATAAAGAAAAATGGCACAATGAATAAAATGTATAAAATAACATGATATAGCAACTTAAATTAACCATTACAAATAATCACTCCAATACAAGCAAATAAAAGTTGCAACCATTACAAGCTTTGCCTTTAAAATACAAACAAATTCGAATAGTTCATCTCCACGCATTAAACATAGAAATAGCCATTTGTTGTCTAAATGAAGTCCATTCATTTGAAGTCTCTACAGTGCCAATTATCTCCATGTCTCCTTCGTTGTCATCCTCGTTTAGTTCTATATCTTCATATGGGTCAACAAGTAACTCATTCCTTATATAGTTATGAAGCAAACAACACACCAAGATAATATGAACTTGAATATTAATGGGATAAAAGGCAGGACTCCTAAGAATTGCCCATCGTTTTTTCAATATCCCAAAGGCTCTTTCTATTACATTTCTAGCAATTGAATGCTTCATGTTAAAATATTCCTCCGCGTTCGTCGGTTGGCGTCCATTACTCCACTCATTCAGATGATAACGTTGACCTCTATACGGTGCAAGAAATCCTTCACCATTTGTATACCCAGCATCAACCAAATAGTAGGTACCTTAAACAAATTGAACATTTTTTTTATGTTAGTGATATATACTCTTTTCAAAGAAATTAGTTTATTATTTATTTTGTAATAGTATTGTATCTTACCACGTGGAACAACTAAACCATGTCTTCTAGCAATTGCATCCCGTAACACTCGACCATCAGCGGCTGACCCCTCCCATCCAGGCAATACATAAGTAAATTGGAGATCTGGGTTACATGCTGCAAGGACATTAGTTGCAATGTGATTTTTCCTAGTTCGATACCTAGGTCTGTCAACAGCCGGCACATGGACCGGTATGTGTGTCCCATCTAAAGCTCCTAAACATCCCTACAAGACATTACAATGCATCAAAATATATTTACACATAGATGATAAATTACACAGCTATAATTTAAAAAAATATGAAACATTTACCTTAAAACACTTCCATTTTTCATCTACCGAGTTTTCTGATATTGGCTCAGGTTTCTTATATAACTCTCCTTGTAGTCTAATGACTGCAACCAAAAACCTTTTGAAGTGCCTACTTATTGATTCCGCTGAACGATTAAACTCACTCTGAATTACCCTATTTTTGACATGATGAGCAAGGATATGCAAGGAAATTGCTACTTGCTCATCAACCAACATGTGTCTGGTTGGTTTCAGCTTTCCAATTGTACTAAGCAAGTGACACAACTTCACAAATGGTCGCCTAGTCATTCTAAAATTGTTCAAACATATGTGATCACTCTTATATACCCAATTCTCAATTATTTTTCTATTACCATAGTAATCTAATTGGTACCTAGATCTAACCCCACGCATGCATTGTTTTTCGAATAATTTATATGATAATTGTATGAATAGCCCCAGTAGATGTAGAATGTCCAACCACCACTGCATAACCATTGCCAATTTCTTCACTTTCAATTTTCTTTTGGCTAGACTAACACGTGCCATAACTGTCATAAAAGAAAGATACATCAATTTAAATTAAAATTGGTACCATTGAGGACCTGATTAAAGCATCATTCGAAAATTATAAAGCATCATTCAATAATATGAACACATGCAACTTATATCAAATTTGATCCACTCAATATATCAAAATGCATTCACTAGTTTGCTTAAGCAATAGGAATCATGTACAGAGAGTCGTTCAAAGCCAACTGTGTGCTGAAATTGTGTCAAATATTCAAGCAAAGCATGTGGGTGTGCCTTCCACTAATTTCAACAGTAAAAGGATCAGGCCTAAAGTTCTGCCAAAGGCATACATTCACCTGGATAGAGCTTGTTCACTTAAAATCTCTTGATAAAAAAATGGCCATCCAAAGACATCTTGAAGTTCAAAGTTTCATGTGTTACTCTCAAAAAGGGTCTAAACAGTCACCAAGGAGTGGTGATTGTGAGCATGCCTAGACAACAACGGCTTGGTGTTGGAATTGGGATGATATTTATGAGCCATCTTGCATCTTGCATCAAGAGGATTGAAGAGATCAAGAATCTCAAAACAAAGGAAAAAAAAAGAAAAAAAAGAGAGAAAGGAAGGTCATGGATTGGTAGTGACCGTAGGCCTCCATGGCCACTGTTGGCAGTAACCGTGGGCTTGCACAAGTGGTGTCCCAACATAGAGTATTTCCATGAACTTGCAACCTTAGCCCATGAAGAGAGTCACAATAGCACCCTCGTATAGTCAAATGAACCAAGTTGAGTATTAAAATTTGAATGCTAGGTTTGCCATCAGCTAACTCCCAAAAATGTGAGCTATGCTTGGAATTTTGAGTTCATGTTTGTGCCAGTTTGCAAGTAGAGCACTGAAGAACTCTTAGCTTAAATCAAAGAATGCAAGCACAGGAAACAAAAAAAAAAAAACTTTTTAGTCAACCGTTGCATTCATCCCAGGTTGTGACCGTGGGACTTGCCTGGGCACTACTTAATAAACATTCATCACACCTTGCACAAAAGTGAATTTCAAAGCACTATCATGCGTAAAAAAAAAAAAAAGGTGACTGAGCCATGTAATAAAGTTAAAAACAAACAAACAAACAAAAAAAAGGGGAGAAAAATAGCTGTGACTATGGGATTTCCCTGGATGATGCTAACCATGATCATGGACTGCTACTGTGGTGCCTCAGTTGTGCAAACACCACGAATGGAGCTCAGCTAGAACCCTCACGTCAAGAGGCAAGCTAGGAGCATGACAGAAAAACAAAAAAAAACAAAAAAAAAAAAGAAGAAGAGGAAGAAAGGGCCAAGCCCTAATCTTACTGCATCCTGAGGTGTTGTGAGCATGAATGTCGCTCACCAATGTGCTCCTCTCCCTCTCGCTCTCTCCCCACTGTCCCAGCCCCCCTCCCTCCCTCTGTCCATTTCTTCCTCTCGCCCAGCCCCCTCTCACCTTCCTCTGTCCAGACCCCAAAAAATAGGGTTTGAAGGGAGGAACCCAAATTTGTGTGTGCGTCTGCAGCAGTGAAGAAAGGAGAAGGAGAAGAGAACGATAGAGACTGAGAAAGGGAGAGAAGCATACCTGATCTTGTTGGCGCCGTTCGCTTGGCAGTGGATCGAACGAGAGAGACGACAGAGACGAGAGAAGAAACTGGAAGCAGAGACGCAGATTTTCCTCATTTGGTTGATTTGTATCGGGCAAGGCAGGGGCATCTTCGACTTTAACCAATAATAACAAGGGAATGGAATGGCCATTCCTTTGAGCCCCCAATGGAATGGTGATTCCTTTGTATAAAGGAATCACCATTCCTGAAGTAATAGCCATTTCATTCATTTTTCATGAACCAAACGTTGGAATGGTCATTCCAACGGAATGACCATTCCATTCCGACCTCCATTCCAGCCAACCAAACGCAAGGTAAGTTCTTGCAAGGGAATGTCGTCAGTATTTTATCGTGAGCTAGCGTTACGAATTGTAAGTTTCCTCAATCATTTTCTTCTCTCGGCTATAAAACGGGAAGGGAGAAAGACTTCGCAATCATCCATATCTGCTTGGATGTGAAGGAGGTGACTTAGGCTCTTAATGGTGATTTTGATTGCGCAGTCAGCCCAATTGTTATTGATATCAGAAAATGAAAATTTGAACTTCGCTCGTGTAGTTTTTTTTTTTTTTTATATATATTTCTAGAAACTTTAATTTTGGCTGCCTACTTGTAGGTCAAATTTCGTTTCTCATGTAATTAGGATCTAAACAGGATCTGGCGCTAAAGTTTTTATGGGAAAGTTGTTGATTTGGACGTTTGTGTGGTAGTTTTGCTGATTATGATTATCATTTATTGAAATAGATTTCTCATTTAATTCTTTTATATTCTTCTTATTCTTTCTCCGATAGCCTCACCGTGATCGAGGACAATTAGCGTCTCCAAAGTGATCAGCTTTATACAGTGGTTGCTAATACCATGTAATGGCTTTAAATGATTGCTAATTTTGTTATATTAAGAAAATTGAGAAAAAAGTCCCCAAGAAGTACCTTTAAATAGACAAATGTCATTAATTAAAATTTTCTTAAAAAACTTAATGACTAATTTAAAAAGTTTTGAAACTTGTATCTTTTTTTTAAATACAATATTCAAGTGCATACACCCCTCACCAGTGAGGGACACTCCTTCTTTAAAAGGTATTATTGTGCAAAATGATAAAACCATCACACATCATGACACCTTTTTTACCTTGTTAGGTTTAAAAAAGAAAGTATCCCTCACTAAAATTGTGAGAATGTATGCACATAAATATTCTCCTTTTTTGAAATAATGCATAAAGGCCTATTTTAAAATTTCCCATATAAAAAAGCAGTATATTTATATATATACACATATATAGGTAAGAGGCTACTATTTGAAGTGAAATGTCATTTCAAAAACAATAAACTAAAAAGAATCAAATCAAAAGTACTATATTTCAAAAAATTCTTCAACCCTTTTTACATCAAAATGTAAAAAAAGATACATTTTCATACAACTAAATAATAAAAAGACATTTACTTAAAAAAAGGTCAAAAAGTTACATTTCCCTTTTACTAAATGGCAAAATGCAATAATTTTTTTATTTGATCTCTTTTATTTCCTTATCTTTTAGAGTTTGTCCGTGCAATAGGGTTTGTCGTGAAAACGGACCAGAATTCCAACGCCGTCCTCTAATGTTTGCTATAGGTGTTGAACTACACTAAAAATCCCGGTGACTAATTCATTTCAGACAAAATCATCTCACACCAAGGATCCAGGTTTCCTACCATCTCAGGTAAGAAACTGGTTCCACGGAAGAGGAAACACATTGTTTTCTCTCCTGCTGCGTCTTCCAAACATACATTTAAAATGGCTATTCATCTCACTTCACTCTATAAATAAAATTACTAAATAGGCCCTAAGGATCTAGTTGAGATTTATTTAAACTCCCCTTCACTTTACTCTTTTGCATTCAAACATGCTTGGTTGCCCTAGATTCAAGAGCCAGGTAATGGAAAGGTAGTAAATGGGTCATCAATTATTCGATTATCAAAAGGTTCAAACTCGTTAATAAATAAGTTTGTGTCCTCATTTAGGTACTGATAAGTAAATAGGTTAGTGTTTGGTTCCTTTTTTTGGATTTATGACGCAAACGGTTCTAAGTTTGCTTCCACTTTGGTTTTGGCCTGTGGAATTGAAATCCAACATATTACTCTAATTTTTTAAAAAATTTTATGAAAGTTAATTTTTTTGCTAAGCATTCTTTATACAGACCTGAACTCAAATCCGCCCCATACACGGTTCCAAGTCCACCCTCTTATTAACGGTTCCTATTCCAGGTGTAGAACTAGTTTCGAACCAATTTCGATTTCGATTTTAGGTCCTTCACCTTATTAACAGTTTTGGTTATGGGTCTGAGTCCGAGTCCACCATAGACCGACTCGGACCAGAAACGACCCCTTGACAACCCTAGGTAATGGGCTAAGTAGTAGGGCCCCTCCGAGGGTTTCTCCCGGCGCGGGCCTGGTCTGCATTTGTTGAGGGTGGGTCCAACTCCAGGCCCCTTTCACCGTGCCTGGCCCTTTCGACAGCCCTAAATAAAAGAGAGGGAGAGAGAGGCCTTTAAGTTCCGCTTGTGAAAATTTGCTGTATCATTGCCAATTTTCCGCTGCTCAATCGGACGAGGTGAAGTCTAGAGATTGAGAGAGAGAGAGAGAGAAGAGATGGCGAGCGAAGAGGAGAGCGCAGTGAAAGAGCCTCTCGATCTCATCAGACTAAGTCTCGACGAGAGAATCTACGTCAAGCTCCGATCCGACAGAGAACTCCGCGGAAAACTACATGTATCAATATACACTCCCCTTCTTCTTCTTCTTCTGCTCCCTATCTTTCTTTTGCTTGTTCACGTGATTATCTGCTTGTCGTCCTTGTCGCTGTTTTCCTTTGTTTTGTTTTGTTTGGCTCTCTCATAGATTTGCATATTTTTCACTTTGCTGTAACACTCATATACGGATAGTAGTGTTCTTCTCGTCCCCCACCACCCCTTTTTGGTTTTGAAGTCGCTTCATTCGATTGTGGTTCATATTTCCTTTTGTTTGTCAAACCAGAGGGAAAACTTATGGCTGTTTGTGTCTGCCCATGAAAAATCTTGATGGGTTTCTAGGGTTTGATTTAAGGAAATTGGGGTTTGCTTGAAAACCATATAGCCAATGCTCTTGAAATTGATAACAAAGCTTTATGGCAGCGGCAGAGGAAAAAGGTGCACGTGAAGTGCTACTGACGAAAGAAAGTTTATGAGGAGAAAGGAAAAAGCCCCTGCTTTTACTGCCGATCCGGCAAAGGAAGACGGTTGAGTTAGGTTGGTTGACAGCAGGCATAAAATTTTGTCACACCCCAAACATAATTTCTGAGATAGCAGTGGAGAAACAAAATTCATGTTGCCCACTCCAATATAGTTGGGGCAAGGCTTTGAGGATGATGATGAGAGGAAAAAAGCCCCATTTATAATTAGGTGTTTAGAGACATTGTTAGTACTCATGCCACTTTTGCAACAATTTTGTCCCCATCCCAGGATTCTCGTTTGAAGGGGCCGGACCCAAATAGGTAGTTGGGTTTTGGGGGCAAATCCAGAATTTTCATGGGGGTTTTGGAAGTGGACCCATGTTTTTCATGTGGGTTTTGGAAGTGGATCCAAGGTTTTTCCTTGTGTTTTGGGAGTGGATCCAGGTCCAGCGTGGGCAACTGCCCCCAATTCTATATAGTTAGGTCCGCTCTTAGGCCGACATGATAAAATGATGGGGGAAGCTGAATCGGATTGGGGAAAATGGAGATGTTTATTGTAGCGAGGAAGGAACTAAAGCCTGGATTAAAGCAATTTCATAAAAGGGTTCAAAGGAAAAAGAGTGTGGAGTTTAAATGTAAAGGGGAGGGGTGGGAATAGTTTGAATAGGTAAATATACAAGGAACATAAAGTATGGAGATCGGGAGAGAATATAGGAAAAGGAAGTATAACACCAAATAGCGCTGTAAAATCACGAGGCTTGATTAAGGAACAAATCAGAAAATTTGACCAAGGATTGATGGTTGGTTTAATATGCAGTCTTGGGTGAGAACACAATGATCATTGTTTCAATTCAATGTAAGAATGCTGTAAAAGAACAGATGTCACTTCTTGTGGATTTGTAATGAGGCAGTGAGACAAAAAAACAAAGGATTTAGTGGAGATGAGCTGAAGAGGGATAATGTAAGAAGCTCTTAGTAGGAATTAGGATAGTTTTGTAGGCATGTGAGAGTGGCTATGGGTTAATTGCATGATGCTTTCATTGAAAATCTTCAGTAAATATTCTCTTTTCCAACTTATCTGAGGATTTGAGTTAGGATAGATTAGAATGGAGAATTCATGTGGAATGGATTCTAGATATAGAGGAATTCTAAAAAATGCCCCTATCAAAGAGGGGCATTTCTGCACCTATCTAATATCCAATTAAGAGCATCCATCTGGCTTATAATCAATGCAAGAAAGATAGAGCCATTTCAACCTTCATTTATGGACACCAATATTTTAGGGATTCTTTTAAAGTTGATGGGAGAAAATAAAACGTGCACCTCCCACTTTCCATGGTGCATTTAGTAGAAAATATATTCTTCGTAAGTGGGCCCCCCCAATGATCTCTAGCAAATAGTCTAAGCCTAAAAATGCCCCATTGACTCCCATATTCAATGACAAATAAGAGACTCGATTGACGAGGAAGAGAAATTGGGAAGTGAATCTTGAATGATTTGTTTAATGAAAGAGAAAAATTAGAAAAGGATTAGTTGCTTTTCAAGAGAGAAAGTTGAGACTTAAATCAGGAGATTTAGCAAGTTTCAAGGAATAGATAATGGAAGTTAGGAATGAGCATTTAAGCTTCTTAAAGCAATATCAATATGTCGACTATTCTCTTACTCATTTCAAATAGAGGTGTTTTCACTTTTAAAAACGACCAGGCTTAATGTAGATGACCTATATATATGTTGGTGATGTTTTGATCCCAAGTAAAGGGAGAGCAAGAGAGTATCTTCCTATTTTTTTGTGTGCTATTGTGAAGCTTGTGAAGGTTTCGAAGGTTGGGGGGGAGTTGAATGGATCATATCTGGATGGAAGCAGATTCTTGGTGAAAAAAGCTGCATGAGTCATTTCAAAGAGGGGAGAGAGAACACAAACCTGATAAAAAGGGGAAGCGGGAGGTGGGGGGGTTGGTTTGGTATTGTGGGTGTCAAACAATGAGAAAATACAAGTCAGCACAATGACAGAAATCAGTTTCAAGTGGTAGGTAAGAAGATTTAAGAGGTTGGGAAAAATGCAGATGGGGAATTATGCTGAAGTTGTATCAGGGGTAAGAAGGATATGGAGACAAAGTGGAAAACTAGGGTTATATGGGACCCTGAACAATGATGGGTAACCCGTGCAATACAGCATAGATAACCAGGAACAACATTTGACTGCAAAGGTTTGTCCGGACCAAAATACAGAAATCTTAAAGCAATTCTCAGTGGGTTACAAAGTTGTATCTAAGGGCATGTTTGGGAGAGAGGTAGGGTAAAGTAATGTAAAGTAAACCTGAAATCAAGAAAGAATAATATATGATTGGATTATGATGACTTTTTGTTTTTAGTTGTTTGATATGGAATTTTTTTGACTTTTTGTATAAAAAGTAGATATATATATATTTTGTAGTTTAGTGATGACTTTTTGACTTTTTTTGAAAAAAGATGAGGGAAATTTGAATTTAAAAAAAGGAGGGAAATTTGAAATTTCAAAATTTAACTTTACTTTACCCTACCCCTTTGCCAAACATGCCCTAAGATTCATCAGTGGGTTACAAAGTTGCATCTAAGATTCAGAACCTGGTAGAATGGTGTTATAGTTGGTGAATGGAAGGGGTAAAAAGGGTTGAAAAAATTAGCTGACAATGTCGTTTGGTTGAATTTGTGTCTGGGTCATTGGGCACCAGCTATTCAGAGTGAAGGGTTTATCTGGAACGAGTCATTGACTCATTTGAGCCCTTACATAATTGAATCCTGGAGATATTGAAGGCAAGTGAAAATTTTGAAATAAACGATATGTACTTTCTTGCATGCATTATCATTTGAGGTGTTTAAGACAACCGGTAGAGATGAAGGCAAGTTTCATCTTTGGCTGTCTTGAATCTGTAAAAGCCTTGCAAAAAATAGAAATAATAACACCCTTTTGCAGGAAATGAATAGCTTGATGGCTGGCTTAGGTTGGCACCATTTCCATGAATGAGTGCATGAGGGAGCACAAATGGGGAGAAGGCTGTGCTTTAGCATGAAAACATATGGAGAGGCTTCTCTTTTGCATAGGAGAACAAGGCAAAAGATTCCAAAACTGCAAAGCAAGTGATTTGGATCTTGTGAGAAGGTTGTTGGAGAAATTAGAAGAGAAGTCAAAGAAGTAAGATACAACTCTACACAGAAAGAAAAGGATGTTGTAGGAGAGAGTTTGGTTATCAAGTAAGATATACAATTAGAATGTGAGGCCACTACGTAGGAATGAGTAAGTTGTTAGAAACTTGGTCCGGAAGAAGAGGATAAATATTTTATTACTTTAGGAAACAGACTAGAGTTGATAAACTTGATCTAAAGAAGTGCAAACTATATGAGGATTTGGCTTAGGTTAGGCTGGAATGGAGAACCAAAATTCATACAGCCGGCCAACTGGGACAAGGATTTGACTAGAGCAAAAACATTGCAATGACAGAATATTTGAGACTGATCCAATGAGGATGGACCTGGATACCATATTTGGCTGTAAGGGACTACTTTTGATTTGGAATGACAACGCAGTGCTAGTAGAAGAAGAAATATTAAGGTGCAAAGGTCTTTCTTGGAAATTGATTGGCTTACTATTAATTGGAGGATAATTGACTTGGTAAAATAATCAAGGGGCATTGGCATTTGGTAATGAGCAGGTTGGACATAATTATGGTTTTATGGAGTGATCGCTGTAAGGAGTTTGTCAAACATGGGGACCTCATCCTTTTAGGCTTATCAATGCATGGTTGTATTAGTTACTATGGCTTCTTAGATGAGTGGAGGAATCAATTCCCCACTGGCAAATGGACTGCATTTAAAAACATGAAGGAGCTATAATTGTTTAAAGAAAAGTTGAAAAGCTGGACAAAGATGCTAGCCGACTAGAATAACATGGAAATGTCATTGAAGGAAAGATGAGTGGTTATTGATTAGCAGAGGAGAGGGCGCCATTGATACCGGAAGGGGTCTATAGTGGGTACTTTAAAAGAGTCTTAGTATAATTGGTGGAAAGGGCATAAAAATGTCATTGAAGACAAATAGATTGGCATAAAAATTAATATTTTTAAGTATGGTGAAGATGAGTGGGAGTGGGTCCCTAAAAGTGTCTCTAGGTATAGGGTGTCAAATTTGTAAAGAGTCATTTCTTGTTTCGGGGAGGTGTCCACTGTTTGGAAAAAAGTTTCCGGTAAAAGTATAGGCTTTAGAGTTGGGGAGGGAAAAATGTTCATTTTTGGTATGATGATGGTTTGGAATAGGGAAATTTTGGTATCCTTTTCTTAAATTGTTTAGAGTTGTGTGTAAGAAAGAGTCATCTCTTAAAGATTGTTATTTTTGTGTTGGTTCAAAATTGTCTTGGTTTGTGTCTTGTAGGAGAGGGTTGCGTCCATATGAGGTTTTGAAGTATGAGTTCTTGTTAAGTTTGCTAATGTATTTATTTGTAGGGTTGAGGAAGACATGTGCATTTGGAAGTCATGTCCTTCGAAGAGTTTCTCAATTGAATCTTTCTATGGTGTTTCTTCCCTCGTCTTGGGGAGTCATTCTCATCTATCTCATGTGTGGTGTGGTTTGGCCCTCCCCTTGTGTTGAGGTATTCTTTTGGTTGGCAGTTGCTGGTAAGATTTCAATGGTGGACAATCTAAGGGGAGGGATAATGTTTGAAGTCATTTCAAATACTCGTGTCGTATGTGGAAAGTAAGAAGAATCTATGATTCACTTGTTCATGCATTGCAAATTTGCCTCTTGCATTTGGCAACCCTTTTTGTTGTTGTTGTTGTTGTTGTTGTTGTTTTAAGAAATGTGGGATTTCATGGTGTGTGCCAAAGACTTTGAGCGAATTGGCGGACGCTTGGAGGTTGGGTCCTTTCAAAGGGGTTGACTTAATCCTATGGAGGTTGATTCCTTTCTCCATCATTTGGTTGATTTGGAACGATAGGAACAATATAATCTTCATTCTTCAATGGCAAGTCAAAGGATAGTGGGGAGAGGATATTGTTTTCAAGATTATTCTTAAAATAGCTAAATGGGAAATATTAAAAAAGAGTTGGAGCGCTTGAGCATGAATAATATCTTAAATAATTGGGAAGCTTGTTTGGGAATCAAATGTGTTAAGAAAGACCTTTAGTCACTTGGTGTCTCCCTTCTCCTAATGTTCTTAAATTTAATGTGGATGGTGTGACAAGTGGAAAACCAAGACATGCAGGTATAGTTGGTGTCTTAATGAACTATCAGGGAGAGGTATTGTTTTTATTCTCAAAGTATATAGGCATAAAAAATTCTAATGAAGCAGCAATGTTAGCTATATTGCAATCTATAAGGATTTACCCCTCAAATAGTTTTCACAGCATAGTGGTGGAAAGCGATTCTTCAAATGCAATTTCTTGGATGTCTTGTTTAGAGAAGGTTCCATGGAACATCCAATTCCTTTTCAATGAAATCAAGACTTAGTCCTCATGTTTGAATGATGAGTTTCATCATGTGTATCAATTGGCGAATGGAATGGTGGATGCTTTGGCTAAGTTGGGGGTAGAAAGAGATGTAGCTTTGTTTGCTCCTTTGTAATTTGTTGTTTTTTGCGTGGGTATTTAGCTCTAATATCGGGGCATTATTTTTTTGTCCTCCCTTTTCTATGGTTGTACCTTTTTAAAGTCTTTAATATAATTTAGTAAATTTACTGTTTCTGATTAAAAAAAGAAGAGGGGGCTCTATCGATACAGGAATACGTATACAAAGGGGGTTTGGTTGCTTTTGTCTGGAGCTTGGTCTTTTGTATATATGTATGTAATTTGTTGGATTTTAGCGGAATGGTCTCTGTGCGTACACATTTAGTCTTTTCCCTACTCTTCTCCCATCAGTTGCACATTTTTTCCATGGTAATTTGATGTTTGTTACAAAAAAAAAAAAAGTGAAAAGGACTCGAATGCAACTAACCAGTAGAAGTGTGTAAAATGAGAAAGTAATAAAATAAAGAATTTGGCAAAACAGAAGGAAAGAAAGGACGAGTGGAAAACTACTTACCTGGTCACACAAATGGCAAGGTATTATTGAAGAATTGAAAACTACTAGCTTTGTTTGAACCATAAAGTGTTAATAGTGGAAGTTACGCTTAAATATATATATATAAACCATTCTTTCCCCCTAGTGGGTTGACCAGGCTCTGCCAGTTATGGCGTTTGGTAGAGGGTGATTATCAGCCTCTATTATAGGAGAAATCAATGGTTAATTACTTCATTGTTTGTATATATTTTGCATGTCCGTAGGAGTGCAAAAACAATGGGCACATGAGTTAGCAAAATAAGGAACTGAGAGAGAATCGATGTTGATAGCCTTGCACATATTTATATATACACGTATGTATGTATGTTTGTATGTTTGATTTTAGCGGAATGCTCTCTGGGCATACACAGTAGCCTTTTTCCTTCTCTTCTTCCATCACTCGCATGTTTTTTCCATGGTAATTTGATGTTTGCTACAAATAAAATAAAATAAAATAAAAATAAAGAAGTGAGAAGGACACGGACAAAACTAACAAATAGGATTGTGTAAAATGAGAAGTAATAAAATGAAGTATTTGGCAAAACAGAAGGGTAGAAAGAAAGATTACTTACCAGTTACCTGGTAAAGCATATGGCAAGGTATTATTGAAGAATTGAAAACTTCTTTGTTTGAACCATTAAGTGTTATAAGTGCTAGTTACACTTAAATATATATTTGCATAGATCAAACCATTCTACCCACTGGTGGCTTGACCAAACTCTACCGGTTATGAGCAAGTCAACCGGAAACTCAGTGGGTTGTTCAGGCAGTTCAGTAAATTATTATTTTTTATTTTTTATTATAAATATATAAGATTATAATAATTAAAGAATAGAAAAGACATGTTAAATAAAGTCAAAGTTTATTTTTAAAATTTCAATTAAGTATATTTCACTTCTACTGTTTTACAAAAATGTAAGCATATATTTTGTTTCTGTTTGTCCTTTTCTATTATGTAAGGATATGATTGCCTAAGGCAATCCACCCAACTCGGCTAGACTAATGACGAGTCAAGCCAAGACATAAGTTGACCAAGTGGGTCGATTGGGCTTGAACCAAAACTCATTGAGTCCAAGTTCTACCCAACCCGGTCATCTAGTGTAACCAGGTTGAGTTGAATCAGCTGGGTTCCCACTCTACCCACCATTTCTGAAAAATATGGATAAAAGCAGGATTATTTCCAAATCTAAACCTGTGCTGAGCATAATGCTGAAATTGGATGGAACACATTGATTCTCTTATGTAGAACAAAGTTGATTTCGTGATTTCTTGCTATCATTGTTTTGATTCAGTGTTCTCTCTCAACAGTTGATGTCATAGCAGCAGGGAAACTACTATGATTTTTTAAGATTTGGTTTTCAACTTCAAAGGAAACACTGTTTGCATTTGGATTTGGCTTTGCATTAAGCAAGACAAATGTTCCAATCCAATGTTGACTAGTTTGTCCTTTTCCTGTCTTGGTTCTCTTGCTTTGTAGGCCTATGACCAGCATCTAAATATGATACTTGGGGATGTTGAAGAGACTGTCACTACTGTAGAAATTGATGACGAAACATATGAAGAGATTGTTCGGGTATGCCATAGTCGATATTTATATGTTCTCTATTGCTTTCCTCTACTCTTGTTTCTATTTTTGGCTGCATACTGTGTTACATTTATATTCTTGTAGCTTTTTATTTGCTTCATCAGTCATGCTGAAAATTCTCTACTCTCTCTCCCCCACACACTAACACATACACGCACATATACTGATATACATATAAATGCATACTATAATATAGATATTATCTGTATGTGTCCGTAATCTCTTGATTAAAGGTAGCATATGTCCTTCGTCATTACCAGAAGAAATGCTTGCAGCCTTCCCAATCTTCATCATTAATCCTCTCTATTGGCATCATTTTCTTGTCCATACTGCCCCTAGGAACATTGACTAGGTTATCAGGATCAGGTTCAGCAATAGCTTGATTTTTCAATCCTGTTATCAGAAGTGGTTACGTGCCGGAGAAGTGATAATGTATCTGACATCTCTGGCTCTGTGGCTCATGGTCTGCCAAAAGTCCTGGAGAGTTCATCATCATCATCAACCCCTCAAATGACACAAACTAGCATCAAGAGTATGTCTCTGCTTTGGGGAATTGGGCAGCTGAATGAACATTGGTCATTAAATCAACTGCAGGGGTCCACTTTTTGTCTCTTCTGCTGAAATTTGAATGCAAAACCTATATTTATCAATAAAGCTTATGTAAACCAAGCTGAGGAGGAGCAAAACTGCAAGGGTTGTGCTTCTTAAAATGGAAAGCCTAGTGATTTGCCTTAAGATTTTGGCCTAAAAAATTCTTTCCAATCAATCCCATGTATCCCAAGGATCCTGCCATGTTACCCTTTCAAGAACCATCATTGTTACCCACTGCAGTTTGTTTCCGAAATACAGCAGAAGGGCATTTGTGATAGGAAACCGTTAACAACTCTTGCAGTGAGCACACCAAACACTTGTGAGGTCTGTATTGTTTTAATTCTTTTCATAAAATATAATTAATGGCCAAAGAAATGGACCCAACGGATCAACTGTAATTGTGTTTATTGGTTTCTAAAGTAATAATGAAGGAGATTCCCTGTGTTAAATGGACCATTGCCTATAAACGGTAGTTCTCCCCATGTCAACCGTGTGGATAACTCTCACTTAAAAATGGGCCCCATCTACAGAAGATTGGGTTGATGATTATTTTGCTACCACCCTCATCACTGTGAGTAGAGCCCTAACTTGTTTTTAAGAGCTGAAATGATGTATGTTCTAATTTAAAAAATAAAGGGAAGGGTTATTCATCAAGACTCAATTTGTTGAAATGCGACGTTGCTTAAATATGGGGATTGTCAAATACTTCTTTCTGTTTGTAATTCTTCTCCTAGTGATATCTGATTCATTGCTTTTCCTTTTCCAGACTACAAGGCGAACAGTTCCATTTCTTTTTGTTAGAGGGGATGGAGTGATATTAGTTTCTCCGCCGCTGAGGACAGCTTAACTGAGGCTATCAACCTCCCAATTAGAAAGCTTCTGTTGTTGGCATATGTATTTCCAGTTTTAGCAACTCTATTGTTATGTTGCTGTTTCTCCTTCTGACATGATCCAAATGAATGTTAATTTATACAGGAATCCATGTGGAATTCTTTTTTTATGTATATCCTGGGGCAGTACTTTTCTGTCTGGTGATTGCAAGCTGTTATATGTGATGTGTCCTAAAGAGTTCCAAACCAGTCTTAGATTGCTCTGTAAAAGCTCATTTGCATTGTTTCAGATCTTGATTTTTAAACAAAAGTGAGGAATGGTTTTTCTTTACCATTAGCTGTTACAACTTGCAATGGATAATCGAGCAGCTCTATATTGTGGTAAGGAGTGGCAATTGGAAACCTGACCTCTCCCCTCGCAGATGTGACGTGTTTTTACCTCACATATGTAAGCTATGTCTGAGTTTCTATTACCTCGTGAGTATGTGTTGTGTTTGTGTCTCTTTGCATGTGTGAGTTTCTGTCACCCCCACATGTATTGAGTCTCTTAGTGTCCTTGTCCCTTTTCTGGGTTACCAAACAAAAAATAAAAATGCAATTGATAAGTTTTTAATGAAAAAAAAAAAGAAAAAAAGAAGAAAACGCTTGCAATAGATAAGTTATCTGTTCATTGTGCCAGTGGTGTCTGTGACATCTGCAGGCACTAATTTCTATACTTACAACATGTGCCGGTTGACGAACTGACAGTTGATTTGATGGGCTTCATCATAGATGGATCATGGGTCAAAAGTCTTCAAGAATGGAAGATCTTAGCCATCTGATTTTTGGCGGACAGCTTATTTCATAACTGTCTTAAACTGCCGTGTATTTTATTTGTTTTATTTTTAACATTGTAGCGATGAAAAAGAGAAAAAATGTTATATAAGATAATTGTGAGATAAGGAGTGGCTAGTATGATTTTTCTTCACGTATCTAAGAATCTTTAGCATGTATCTGGTCATGAAACTTGCTCATTTAATTTTCTCTCTCTCTTTTTTTTTTAGTTGATAGAGCACTAAGATTACCTGCATTGTGAGGAGCAAATTTTACCATAAGGTTGGGCCGTTTAGTATCAGGTCTGGCCCAACCCATCAGATTTATGTTGACTTTTGGATCACCATACAGTTTTTTGTGTTCTATGTCTAAGTTTTCCAATCACTTTTAGCTTTTTATCTTTTAACGACGGCCACCAATGGTTATCATGCAGATCGCTAGCTCAACTTGGGACATGAACTATGCAACTGAGGTAAATCTTACCGAGCCTTTTGGTAGATGCAAATTATGAACGAAAGAAAGAAAGAAGAGATGTAGGTCAAATATTTCACACAAATCTAAAGGGGGACCCAGTAATTGAAAAGGAAAAAATAATAAAACAAATATATATATTCTGTTGGAATTTTTGGGCCTTTTCCTCCAAAGGAAAGTTTTCTAGGTTTCAAAACACCTTCTTGTATCTCTCGTTCTCAATTGATGATTCAGTCTCAACATTTATTGAAATGTTAGTCACAGGCGCGTGTGGTGTGTGTATATGGGTTTTTTTTTTGGTTTAAAGACCTTAGTATCCCTCATTAGTCCACTTTTCAGATATTTGGCTTCTAGTATAGGAGTTACTCGATTTTGATGAGCAATGACTAATCCTTGCGAGACACATACATGATCCCACATATATTACCCAGATAATACAAGGGGCAGGAGTCGAAGTTAAAACTTTAGAGAGCAAATTTAAAACTCAAATTAATTGAGCTACTGCCTTAATGGCGTGCGCATATGAGTGCTTTTATTATCATTGTCATCAAACCACCTTTTTTTATGCTTCCACTATTGGCTCGGAAGTGATACTATAACTTAAAGACATAGGAAATAATCCCTAAACATATGCATGAAAGTACCAAAACGACTCGACATGAGTTATTGGCATCATCATTGTATTCGCTCCATCATCAAACCTTTACACTACCTATGTATTTTTTTAATTAAAAAATTAGCAATACAAAAGCACTATACTAAAAAAGCTAAAAACAAAAATTACCTTAAAGGACAAGATACCATCAGGAGGGCCAAAGAGGCCTGGAAGCTATGGTTTTAAATTTTGGACGGCATAGGGTTGACTTGGTGCCAGTCCATCCTGGAACGGTACAGGGCCCGAGTATCGACCGAGTCAGGTCTAACTAGCCCAACTGGCCGGGCACAGAGGTTGTGCTGGTCGCGTCGGGCGAGTCATCCCACCCGACTTACTGTCCCGTCTGCTCTTGTCAAGTTTTTTTTCTTCTTGGGTAGGTCTATTTTTAGTTGTTTCTATCTAGGTAAGGTACTTGTCTAGCTGTACTGTTGTAGCTCCATAGGTTTACTGTTCACTTTGTAGTGGTCATTATTTTTGCCACTTAGCCTTAGTCTCTACGGTCTACTCTCCTAGCCCTGTCTAGTTGTCAGATGCCAATTGTCACTTATCCTAGCTAGTGGCCGGTAGAAATAAAATTGCTTTAGCTGTACTGCAGTACTTTTGAAGTTCCATCGAGTACTACAAGTCCCATTGTCTCTGGATCCCAGCACGTGTTTCATGCTTTCATTTCACAATTTCACCATTTGTTATTGGTGCAACCGCCAAGCTTCCTGGAGTCACAACCATAAGCCAACACCAAGCAAGCCCTTGGTTTTGAGCATTTGGATTGTAGACTTTCTATCTTTTAATTTCTTATCTCATTTCAAGCACAAAAACCTCTCAAGAAACTCATTTCATCTCCTCATTTCATCTTCAAAGAGGTAAAACTTTAATTATGTATTTCATTCTAGGGTAAAATCAACACCAACCACAAGACAAATTAGAAAGAGTTGGTGGCTTCATTCAAAGCTTTTACCCTTTTGATCATGATATGGTGCACAAAAATATCCATCTATTAGGAGAGATTATGATCATGATGAGGTTTCAACTTGCTGGATCCTCTATGTGGTATTGATTTGAAGTATAAAATATAAACTTCTAATTTTAAATTATATTTCATTACATTGTTATTTCCAAGTTGTTCATTGATAAATTCTTCTAATATGTTGTTAATTTTATTCTCTTTAAGTGTTTAAAAATCAATTACATGAAGACATAAACACCAAGATTACGCTCTCAGCTCTCAACAACATTAAGCATCACTAAATTTGAGATGGGACTCTTGTTAAATTCCTTAATTTTTACATTTTTATTGCTTTTGATTTTTTTCCCTATTTTTCTTAATTTTAAAATTTTTTTTCAACACTTTTTAAGACCGGTGCGATCATACCGGTTCGGCAGGAGTGGCCCGAACCGGCACCGACTCGTCCCAGTCTTAATCGACACCAAAATTTAAAATCATGCGAGAAGCACAAAATCAAGGAGGACAAAAATTAGGAAAAAATCACCTCTCTTGAGTTCTTCAAAATGCTCAAGGGGGTTTATTTCTCCATTAGAGGATAAAAATACAATAAACCACCTTGCCTACCTAAATTAGACGGACATCTCTATGTGGGGTCATTGTCCAAATACAAAATGGCCGAATTAGCATCCTTAAAAAACCTACCGTGGCCGTCAATAAAACCATCAGGATCCACCATGTCACGGCGGGCGGCTCTCTGCCTTGGATGGGGCAGTAGCCCGCGGTGATGTGGCCAAACTGTTGGATTCATTCTCGGTTTCCCTCACAGGATCGGGACTCCACCATGGGCCTGGACCCTCTGTGAATTCTTCTAATTCCTAGAACCACAAGGCAAGGGTAATTTAGTCATCACAGAACGAGTGGTTGAACGGTGGGATGCGACCCATAACATCATCGGACCCTAAAAGCCTCAGATAGACGCACTTTACCATATAAATATAGTTAGCGTTCCAGGGTTGATATTTCATTATAGAGAGAAAGATGGGTGTGACGAAGGAAGAGGTGGAAGCTGTTCTGACATCCAAGTTGAAGCCTTCTCATCTTGTAAGCCTTTTCTGTTGCTTCTTTTGTATATGTATCTACTACTTTCTTTACTAACGATACTATCAAGGTTAGTAGCATCGTTTTCAGTAACTCCTTTTTCTTCTTTGGAGCCCCAAAATGGGTTCCATGAACTGGAAGAATCGAGTTTGCGGGATTGGGGAATTCATGACATGGGTGCGTATTGTGGATGGTAAAGCGAATTGGGTTCGGGGGGAATCCATGAACTGTGTTATGCACCGGGTCCAATATGAATGGAAGATTGGAAGTGCAAACCTAGCAACTGTGCTATGATGTGTGACGATTTTGTTGGAAATTGTTTTTCTTATGTGAACAGGATCTGCTTGAGGTTTGATTATCCTCGCATTATTTGTCTTTGTAAACAGTTTGTGAATGAGGAAAAAGATGGCAGTTGAATGGGTAATCTTGATCATGCGAGATTTTAACCATGGAAGCCCGCACAAGAGGCGGTGCGGGATTTTTAATCCCCACCATCCCAAACTAAATACAGAAACAAAAAATCCTGCATGGCTGCTTTGTGGGATTCCCGTAGGAAAAAATTCCCTTACTGATCATAAGTTTATTGAGAAACCTTCATAACTAAGACCTTGTTCCGAATGCCAACATGAACCATCATCATCATTATCGACAAAGCCTTGTCCTAACTTTGTCTGGGTCAGCAACATGTATTATGTTTCTCCATTATAATCTATCTTAAGCCAAATCCTTAGCTATATGAAAGCGCTCATTTCTAATTTTATCCTTTATATTGTTATGACACATCCACTTCAACAATTTCATCTTCGCTGCATCATTTTGTTTGATTAGCTAATTTTCTATTTCATAGGCCATAGTTGGTCTAATTATTGTTCTATAAAAATTTTCCTTCAATCTTGTTGGCATGTGCCCATCACGAAGCACTATAGAAGAAAATTTCCACTTCAACCATTCCGCTTTTATCCTATGCTGGAAATCTTTCTCAATCTCTCCATCCTTATTAATTATCGAGCCAAGGTATTAGAATGAACCTCTTTGTGGTGTCTCTTGAGCTTCAATTCTTACGGTAGTTTCAGCTTTTTCTACATATCTATTGAAAGTTGTACTCCATATATTTTGTCTTTGTACAATTTATTTTAAAGCCCTTAAAATTTAAAGCCTTCCACCATCCCTTAAGTTTCACATTTACACTATCTCTCGATTTATCCACACCCACTAGCACTATATCATCTGCAACAACATACACCAAGGTACCTCCTTTTGAATATGACAAGTTAACTCATCCATAATTAGTGGAAAGAGATAAGGGCTTAAGTTTGACCACTAGCGTTGTTTTTTCCCCTCTTGAGTAGTATCTCTTTTAGGGTGCTTCATTTGTTATATAGGAATGATATCGGGATCTGTTGGGTACAACATTTAAACATGCATTGAAATACATTGAAGTGTCGGACAGGTGTGTGATGCATTTTGAAGTGTTCGAGACTTTGAAAAACATTGGGTGCTTTAAATCAGGCAAAAGGATCTCATAGATTTCATATTCTAAGTTGGACTACTATGTCCAAGGCTTGCAAAGCTCTCAAGCTTCATGTTCATGTTGCACTCTTGCAATAGAGCACCTCAATGTAATTCCAAGTTTCTTCACTTACTGACCCAATCTGGTGATTGTGCATTTTGATTTTGTGCTAAAGGCTTGAGTAGAATGCTAAGCAAATAATGAAGCACAAAAGATAAGTCAGAACAAGAGCTTCTATTGCATCATGCTAGCTTTGGACTCAACTGGCTATGGTTACTGAGAAGAAGTGTGAATCCTAATTGAGGGTAGGTTTCCAAATTCATAAAAGATATGTCCATACAACATAATCCACAAGCAGATTGAGTAGAAAGCTGGAAACCTGCTTCATGCTAAACAAGAGGTTGGCATTGGAAAGAAAGTAATGGAAGTGTATTAGTATCAGCAAAGAACTCAATTGGGGGAATGAAAGATTGCCATGACCCAAATGGCTAGATCACAGTGACAAGAAATGGAAAGTGAGGAGTTAAAGATTTTAACTCTCTCTCTCTCTCTCTCTCTCTCTCTCATTTCCTTCTTGTTATTCTTTGCTTACTTTTTTTAACCTTTTTCTGTTCATCTTTTTTTTTTTTTTTGGTTTTCAATTTACAACTAAACCTACCGGCCCAAGGATCAATCATTGGGCAGCCATGTGAGAAACTAAGTGCCAATGCCACTGATCTATCAATGCATTGGTTTTGTTCCTTGATCTTTACTAATCAATCTATCATAAGATATAAACCATGCTCAAGAAAAGAGAATTGAATAGAATTTTGTGCCTCTTAAAGTGCTGTTTACAGATTGCATACTATCATATGCAATAAGTTACATTCAACCAATCCATGGCTATTACAATCCCCTTAGTCTGGGTGATTACAATCCTAATTGAACAGCTATTATATCCCCTTGATTAGGGTGATTATATTCCTAGTTGAATCTTAGAGTTTTGTGTGGTGTATTGTACATTTGTGATGTATTGTACATGTGGTGGCCCACTGAGCTTATTCTTATGCACTCCCTTAAATTTTTGCTAGGAAATCAATCAACATTAGCTTGTTGATTTCTACACACCCCCACCACCACCCAACAAAAAGAAAAAGAAGAAGAAGAAAAGAAGAAAGCATTAGTTTGTTGATAAGACAGACATTGATGCTGCAAACTCAGCAAAGATTTGGTGAAAACATTTTGAAACTCGGTAGGAACATAGAGAAGAGTAATTTCTTTTCTTTCAACAGTGTCACGAATGAAGTGGCAGTCGACCTCAATATGCTTGGTCCTTTTATGAAAAATAGAATTAGTTGCATTCGAATAACAATTGTATTATTAGCATTAAGAGTTGTAGCATAATCTTCTTTGAATTCAAGTTCAAAGTAAGCCACGAAACCAAAGAATTTTAGAACATGCGGAGGACATGCCTTGATATTCAACCTTAGGTGAGGATTTGGTGATCTTCTTTTGTTTCTCACTTCCATGATATTAAGGCATCACCAAGGAATAGAGGTGCAAACTGGCTGCCCGGCATGGCCTGGTGTGCAATTGACCAGGCCATCATCGCCTGGCCCATGCCAGGCATGCTGGGATAGGCCAGGGAGCCGTGGCCCGTGGCACGGCCCATGCGGCCCAGCTAGCCTGAAATGGTCCAGCATCCACAAGAAAAGAGAAAAAGAACTCCTCAAAATGACTAGGCTGGGGCACATATTTCTCTGCAGTGCAAAAGTCTCTTCCTTCAAATCTGGTTTGATCTAAAGATGCATTGAGAGCTAGAACTTAGAAGTTGGTGTCTTCAGTGAAAGTGCCACGGGCATGCAAAAAACATCCACACCCAATGTACATGAGACCGACAGTCGCCATATCCTATCATTTATCACAAATCATTTAATGCAACCCTTGGTTTGGATTGCCCTTTGGCGGGATCATGGACCCAAGCTCCAATTTAATGCTGCCCTTGACAATTTAACACCCCAGTTCACTTCTCTCAGTATACCCAAAATCAGACCACAATATTATAGAAGAGAGTAGTTCTACAGAAGAGGATGGTAAGGAAAAAGGCATGTAGTTGGATGTTTTGGGCTATAGCATTCAGTGGAGAAAACGTCATATGAGCACAACTATTGGTGGCGATCTTCTGTTGTCATCTGCCATTGGTCGCTAATGCGTGTGGTAAAAAGAAAAAGAAAAAGAAAGCCTGTGGGGCACCCAGCTCAATCCTGCCCAGCACATGGCCCAAATAGGCCCCAGGGGCCATGCTGGGCCAACCACCAACCAACCTAGGCCTGGCCTGGAGTGGCCCAGTTTTCAACTCTACTGAGGAACATGCAATATCTCGTGGTTGATCTTTGAGTGTTTGAACATCTAGCCCAGTGAGCATCACAATGGGCAGCAACACGGAGTCTGAGCCAAATGGCAAGAATATCCCATGAGTGGGCATACCAAGAAGATATTGAATAATCCATTTGAGTGCAGCCATGTGATCGTGTCAAGGATTTGTCATGAATTAATTCACAAGTTGAACAACATGAACAATATCAGGCTGGGTGATGGTCAAGTAGACGAGGCCAATAAATGGTCAACATGAACAATTGCTGAGCCTAGGCTCAAGCTTGCTCTATTGATAACAAAATGTGACCAGGTTCTCACTCATATGAGTCATGCCTGTTGTCATCCTTGCATTGTATGCAATTGAAAGTGGCCATAAAAGCCATGAATAACTTTATCTCAGAAGTTGAATCCAAGCCACTTGTTTTTGAATTAGTGAAGGATTCGAGTGGAATGAAGGTGACGACTATGGGGAGATCACTTCTCAAAGTGCATTTGATTACTGTGGGTTTTCGAATGCATTTTGAAAATGTCAAGCATGTTGGTCCATATCAATTTTGATGATATTACTTGTCAGATTTTATTTTGCATCCTTGCACTGTTCCACATAATTATATGCATATTGAACATTTGGGCCTTCTGAGAAGTTTTCTCTCTTCTTTCTTATGGTAACAAACCCGCTTGAGACTTCCCCTCTTCTCTGACTATGGCATGTGAAATATTACTTTCGACTTTTTCTCATCAATAACTGGTTTCCTGACTGGTTTCCCCTTTTCTGTTTCAGGAAGTAATCGATACATCTGGAGGGTAAGAACCACAGCTTGAATGTTTTGGTCTGTTCAAGGAAGTTTGTTTCTTTTCTTCGAAGTCTTCTAAGAGTTTTGTGATTGTTATTTATTTATTTATATGCTTTCCTGATTTATAAAATCTGTTCATCAGGTGTGGTGCTAGCTTCGCAATTGAGATTGTATCAGAACAATTTGAAGGGAAGAGATTGCTGGAAAGGCATCGGTTGGTGAATTCTGCATTGGCAGAGCAGATGAAAGACATCCATGCACTCTCCATAAAGAAAGCTCTTGCCCCAGCTCAATGGCAGCCGCAGGATGAGCCAAAGAAAGTGTAATCTGCTTCTCATTAATGTAGTCCTCTTAATTATCAGTATGATTCGGCATAAAGGCATTGGAAATACATGTTCTGTAACTCATCTTGATCACAATGACATGCTTTATAGTAATGGTGCCGATAAACGGCACTGATGTTTGTGAATTTTAACCATGATTACCCTTCACACCTTTTCTTTCATGCCCATGGCCCATGTATAAGCATGTAATTAGTCAAGGAGTGTCAATCACCCATTTACTGGGATGGTTGTGACCATCTGGCGCTAGGAGATTTCATATGATTTTGTCACTGTGCAGTCCATAATGCAGATTAGATCATTGATCACTGGTCCAACTGTTCAAACAAAAAAGGTGCAAGCAAACCTAGCAGTTAATGAACTTGCCATTGTATAAAACCTCATCTTATGACATTTTTGTGACCTGTATTGCACTTTGTTAACCCTCCATACCCTAGAAGAGTTATGATGGGATCACAGAATATGACCCAGAAAAAAAAAGTGAATGTCAGAAGATATAGCTCCTTGGTAGAAAGATCTTTGCCGAAATTTTATAGCAGATGGGATCTCAAAATATTTGATAGAGAGACAGAGAGCAGTGTCAGATAATATAGGTTCAGGGTAGGATTTTTTTTTTCTTTTTTGGTAGAAAAGCAGAGGTTTTAGCTGTGAGATTTTACTATTGGAATATCTTTTGTTACTTTGTGCTGCTGGTCCCAAGCTCGAATAAAGGAGGGTTGTGTTAGGTAGGTTGACAACTAATGTAAAATTTTATCACAATCCATCCATATATGAGTTTTGAGATGGTGACATTCTATGATATGAGGATTTGGCTCATGAGATTGACATGGAGAAACAAAATTCATGCGGCTGGCCTCAACGTAGTTAGGACAAGGTCTTGAAGATGATGATGATGATTTCACTATAGGAATATTGGATGGGAATGTGTTGTATTCAATCAGTTTTTTGGGAATGTGTTTATCCTTTGGAAATGGTTCTGCCTGAGAAATCAGATGATAGCATTTGTCTTCCTAGCATGCAGTTTAGGCCACCCTTCTATTTTCATGGTGAGATTGTTTTTCCTTTACTAAAAACTAGTGACGAATCAAAAGCCAAAACTCTGCAGTCCACTACCATTTTTTAGTTAACAATCACAAAGTTACTCTTTTTTTTTTCTTTTTTTTTTTTTTTTGCTTTTTTGTGGTAGAAATTGCAGAAGTTACTTTATTTGCTGTCTGTTGGACGTTTCCATTCAGACGTTTGGGATCCACTACAATAGTTTCTAGTGATTTCAAGTTAGAAACAATGCTGCTTGTATTTATTGATGATGCTTTTAGAACGTTTGGGATCTACATTTCAAAATCTAGAGGAAGAAAATGATGTAGTGATAATGCCATAGGAGATGTTTTCAAACGATTGAATACCATGAGTAGAGCATCTCTCTCTCTCTCTCTCTCCTCCTACTTTCTTCTTGGCTTTACATGCAAACATGAATATATGACCATTCATGATTCCAATGGGTAGAATCTAGCCTCTTTCTACAGTGTCTCTGCATCACCTGTGTGGGTGTGGTGTGGAGACAGAGTGAGAGCCCAAATACATTTGTGAGCATTCAAATCTTCAGTAGTCAGGCCTTGCTTGGGTTCCATTCCTTCGACTCAAAAAGTCTCCAACTCAAGACTTTGAGAGGATCTAGACTCAGAGTAAGCTGAATGTAAATATTTTACAAAAGATGCTCAACACCCAATGGAATCACACCCCAAACCGACTCAAATGAGTCGCAAACATCAACCGTATTTTGGTCACTTACAGCAGATAGGTTAAGTGAACATAAGCCATCTAACAAGTTGAGCTTATTTTAACCAAGAAAGATCTATCTCTAATGGATCCAAATACAGAGCTGAACAGTAATTCATTGTCTCATGTAAACCACTGAAAGAAATGAATTAACCTCCACATCCACAAGAAAAGTTATTGTTCTTATCAGAACTTCAAATACCATTTTGAAAATAATATGTTTTGACTGCAAAATCATGGTTAACTTCCAACCATCTGATATGAAGATATCTATCACTAAAGCATTACCAGCGAAATTTGCAATAGAAGTGACATGCATAACCTATAAAAAAAAAAAAAAAAAAAACAAAATGAGGACAAAATTTCATTAATACACTTCTTGGCTATGCTTTTAGTTGAAACCTATGGCCTGTTTGGCATTGTTCCCGTGTTCTTCCCAATTTTGTGCTAAGATCAAGTTGTGCCGAGACGAAATTATGTGGAATTTGTTTCGCAATGTTATATTAAAATGTTTTACTAAGAATATGCCATACCGAATTTGTTTGTTAACAATGTAAAAACTTTTCTCCAACAAATGAAAGCAAGAGAATCATAAGATCTAAAATGTGAATCTACCTTTTAATATTTGTAGCGCTTTATTATTAGCGTACGCGGGACCTACCAATGGAAGTTAAAATGTAGTATCCACATTTAAATATTAGAACATGGGGCTTATATTATTATGATTTATAAGGTGGGCCTACCTTTATAAGAATTATAATGTGGGCCCACCATTGGAAATTATAAGAGATTATAATGTGGGGCTGACTTTATAGATTACAACATAGTACACTTATAATGTAGGACCACCATTTGTACCATAACTATAGACCTACATTTAGAAATTACAAAGTGAAGCCACATTTTTTTGTAATTTTGTATATAAGACTCACATTTAGAAATTACAATGTGATGGTGCCCACTTTTGGAAATTATAAGAGATTATAATGTGGGACCATCTTATTTGTTAATTATAAATAAGAATCTCACTTTAAAAATTACATGGTACCCACTTTTAGAAATTAAAACATGGGACTACATTCATAGGTTTCATAGTGTGAGCCCATATTCAAAGGAATTATAATGTAGCTCCACTTTTTTTATTTTTTAAAAAGATTAATTTTTTCAAAATTAAATATTTTTTTGTAATATTAGATATATTTTTTTGAAAAATTAAATATTTTTTGAAAGATTGAATATTTTTTGAAAGATTATATATTTTTTTGAAAGATTAAATAATTTTTTAAAAATATTATTTTTTTGAAAGATTAAATAATTTTAAAATTTTAATTTTTTTGAAAAATTAAATATTTTCTCTAGATATTAAATATGTTTTTTGAAAATTAAAATTTTTTTTTGAAATATTAAATATTTTTTGAAATATTAAATATTTTTTCAAGGATTAAATATTTTTTAAAAGGTTACATATTGTTAAAAATATTAAATATTTTTAAAAAATTAAATATTTTTTCCAGAATTTAATTTTTTTGAAAGATAAAATATTCTTTTGAGAAATCAAATATTTTTTTAAAGATTTATTCTTTTTTGAAATTTTAAGTATTTTTTCTTGAAAGATTAAATTTTTTTTTTGAAAGATACTTTTTTTGACCATATAACTCACATTTAGAAATTAAAATATGCAGCCCACACTCAAAGGATTTATAATGTGGTCCTACTATTATAAGAAATTAAAAATCATAATATGGGCCCACCTTTTATAAATGTTAATAGATGACCTATTTTAAGAATTAAGTAGTAGAATCACTTTGAGATAGGTAAGATTCAATTTCAGCAAGTTTTTCTTAAAAAAAAACAAAGTTTTTTGGTTCCAAGTTTCTTATGTCAATGGGTTAAGATCTCGTAAGATCAAAATTAGGAATAATGATTTGCACATACCAAACATGTTAATGCACCCCTAATTTTATGTTATTACAGTGGCCAACTACACATCTATATCAAAATAGGAAATTATCTTCTACCAAAAAAATAGGAAAATATCAAACATTGCTCACATTACATAAGCAAGTGCAATAAAGACTCGTGCATTTATGAAATTATTTCACTATTTCTCTCTGAACTATAACTACTCTTGTATACTACTTATGATCCCTAACAAAACTAATGTACATGTCAAGATAAACAGAAAGAAAAAAGAACAGTTGGCACAAGAAGTATCAATGGAAACCTCATACTCATCTCCAATGCCTGTGAAGAAGTACTCATATTTACATGGGCGGACTCAAGTATGTCCATGTGGGGCTGTCGCACCCGCTGGACCTTGCTCCACTTCTAAAATCATAATGGAAATTATGAATTTGCATTGAAAATTCACATAAAATTTTGATAGTGTCTCTAAAACCTATATGAAAATCTCGAGTTTGATCTTAAAACCCAATTGTATGTTTGGGTCCGCACCCTGGAATGAAAATTCTGGGTTCGCCAATTACACCCTATTTATTGATCAGGTACAAGCTCATGTCTAATGGCTAAATGATCAATAGAGACCCCAGAGGTTGATACTAAGTTTTGCACTAAAAGTTGTTCCTAAAAGAAGAAAGCAAATAAAGGAATTGAAATATACATAGGGTTGTAAACAGGTCGATTCCGATTTAGGTCCATGGTATACCTAAAACCAAAACCATTAATTAGATGATGAATTCGGAACTAGAACTGATTCGAAACAAATTTTTTGGATCCGAAACCGGATTTGTTAAGGAGAGGATGGAACCAAAATCGGAACTAGAATCGAAACTATGTATGGGGCAGGTTCGGCTTTGGATCTGGTTCTACATAGAAAATGCTTTAGTGAAAAGTTAACTTATAGGAAAACTTTTAAAAAATTAGGGTGATATATCGGGTCTTGGGTCTACGGGTTGAAACCAATGTGAGAGAAAACCTGAAACTGTTTAGGTTATGGGTCCAAAAAATAAGATCCAAACATGAATCTATTTACTTATCGATATTTAAATAAGGATCCAAATCCAGTTATTAATTGGTTGGAAATTTCTGGTAAACGGAGAATCAAGATCCCATTTACAACCCTAAATATATATGCAAGTGTAAATCTCACATGAATACTAGGAGAAAGCATATAACGGAACCTTCTGGTAATAGGAGAATCGGGGATCGATTTACAACCCTAAATATATATGCAAGCATAAATCTTACGTGAACGCTAGGAGAAAGCATATAAATTAATCAGTTGACCAATATCAAATTGATTATACATTTCTAATCATCTAATAAGCTGCATAAAATGCTTAATGAAAGGTTGCTTATGATGGTTCCCTTCATGCCAATCATCCTAATTTGTTATGGGTGGGATGTAGGACTTCTAATGGCACAGAAAATCGCAAACCTGCTTTTGTCACTGATATGATTTGGGCCATGACACTAGTGTGTGGCCCAAGAATTAAAATGCTCACGCTTAAGCTTATACATATACCTAAAGTTCTAGATTAGTTCGACATATTTAACACAAAGGGTGTGTTTGGAAGAAGGATAAATTTTTTATGGGATTTGATAGCTAATACCATCCAAGCCCATCCAATGGTATTATGCATGGGATGTGATTCCATTTATCCCAAAGGTCAATCCAATCCCATGTTTAGTTGTGTTCGAATAAATAGGATATAAGAGACAAAAAGATATAAAAAATATAATCCTACTCCCCACTCAAAGCAAATTAAGGTGGAATAGTGACAAAAAGACCTAAAAAATATAATCTCACCCGCCACTCAAAGCAACTCAAGTTATCCTACCTTCCAGGTGGGATTATCTAAGCCGCTATACTAGGTATTAATTCATTATAAAGTCGGGACTAGGATAATATTATCCCATTGACTAAAAGTGCAAACAAACGCGAGATAAGTGGGATAGTATGCAAAAAATAACTTATCTCCCTACTTATCCCCCCCTTATTCTACATCCAAATACCCCCAAGGGTACATAGATTCAAGATATGCCAGGTTTGGATGACTCTCAAGCCATGGATTGAATATTAGGCTTAACAGCTTAATAGGCTAGGCTTCAGTCGGGGCTCAGCTTGGCCCATTAACTCCGTAGCCCAAAAGTTGTCAACGGCCTAAATCAAGCCTGAATGGAGCTCTATAGATCAGGCTTCAGTCGGGGATCCATCAGGCCCATGAGCTCCCCTAATAGAAAAGTTGTCAATGACCCAAGTCAGACCAGAACTAAGGTCCATTCAGGAAGGCTTGAATGTTTTATTGGGCCAACAAGATGGATCCAGATCTCTGATCAGTTTCAATAATGGGCTGTACCTCAGCCTAGTTTTGAGGCTTGTTAGACAAGTAATGTTTGTATAAACACGTATTAATGACGTAGGCCCAAAATACATATATTTTTGTTTTTTTAACAGTTCATATTATTAGATTCTCTAATTATTAGATAATCATCATTTACCATCATCATCATCATCGTGGGACCACCACCACCACCACCACCACCACCAAACAACAGCTGTTTTACATTTTATTCTTTATCAAATTTTGGATACATGGAAGGCGTTAAATTAAAACCCTCCATTACTCACACCTACGCCAGCAGAAAAAGACAAAAAAGGGGTGATTTTGTAAATTAAAAAGCATATACGCATGTGTTCCGCAGTCGCCGGGGCCCCTCACGACGGTGTACGATTTCCTTCATTTCCGTGAGCATGCAAATCACAAATGAGTACAAAAACGCAAAAAAAAAGGGCTCACGATTTCCTTGCGATGTAGAATATAAATCGCAAAACTCCTCGCCCTCCCTAGCTAGGGTTTTAAATTTCTGTCCTCTTTGGATCCCCACCATCTCAAATTTCACTCCGCACTAGGTATGATCATTCGACTCTCGGAGTCGGATCTCTCCAATCCTCTCCTCCTCGAACGAAACCCTAGAATCCTATCCACTAGGGTTTTGATTTCTAGGGTTATACTTCTCTTCTGAGAAGAGCAAAAGCTAGAACAGAGAAGGGGAGGGGAGAATTAGGCTATCATTGAATCAATGGTGGATCAAGAGGAAGAAGATCTGCAGATGGCGCTGCGGATGAGCTTGCTGCCATCGCCGCCGGATGCTAAGCGGAGCAAGCCGCCGCGAGAGAATGCCGGCCTTCCGTCGGCCTCTGGTAGACCGGAGGAGTCGCCGGAGGCAAAGGATCGGAGGGTTCAGCGAGAGATTAGGGCGGCGGCTGCCGAGAAGCGGATGTTGATGGCCAAGGTGGCTGAGCCGCCTCTGAAGGAGAGCAGCCCCATGGGCGCCGCTGCCCAGAGGGTGGAGACTGCGGCTGGCTCCGCGGAGGAGAGGAAAGGCGTGAGCTTGCCGGAGGAGCTGTCGATTGCTGATGCGAATCAGCTGTTCTCGATGGTGTTTGGGTCTGAGGCGTCTCACGTGAAGAGAAACATTCTTTTGCAGTGGAGTAATCAGGGTATCAGGTAGTCGAAAGTCCTCCTCTGAAATTGACCATCTTTTTATCTTTTTTGAAGGTCTCGCGTCGTGGTGGTGATATTGGCATTTGGGAGTATAAATGTGTGTTCCTTCGTATAATTTGGGCGTCTTGCTTGCATCTTTTAGCACCTATTTCTTATGCTTGTTGGATCTCTATTTCATGATACTTATACCTAAGGTATGTTTTGCCGTTGTTTCTCGTGGAAAGAATGATTGATATAGAACCCATAATTATCATCAGATTGAAACTAATGATGGACTTTGCGGCCTAAATTGATCATGTGAGTACTTGGATATCAGTAAATAAAATGCCCCTTTTATACATGGCTGCTGGCCCCTTTCGGTCCTTCTATATTTTCTTCAATGGAGCTTACCTTTGGCAGACCCAAGCCATTCATGCATTCATTTAACCATTAATTGGTATTCACCCAATTTAAAACCGATCTAATCTTTGATCCATGTTGGATTTCGTTACAAAAATATGCACCTTAAAATACCATTAAACCTTTTGACTTTAACATTGAAGGTCAATTTTGTTATCTGTTTGAGTCAGTTCACTCCTATCCTTCATGTCCTCTACACATCCCCTAGACCGTGGATTGTATGCATACCAAGTTGGCACCGTAGGTATGGTATTTATGCATGAATGTGCATGCACACTAGCTCACAATAATAATAACCATGAGCTAGGGACACTTTGGCTATTTGAAATCTTAGTGAAACATTTGATATTTCTCTAATTTCATGCCTTTTTTTTTTTTGGAAAAGATGTTGGAAGTAAAATTAGATCATTGAATCTTGGATCTATCTAGAATTTGCAGAATCAGCTGTTTAGATCTACACAATCAAATATTATATATTGATTGATGTGAATTAACATCATACTTGATGCCATGGAGATATGCAAAATGTGTGGCATTGATCTCTTCTCAGGCAGTTGGACGGCCCTGATAACCATAAGAGCTTCACCTCTATTACCCTTGGACACCAGTGATGGAAACCTCTAGTGTTTGCGAAGAGGCTAGAGAAGAGATCGTGAGTAGACTTTTATAGGTATTGAATGGATATCATTGCCACGGGGGACACCCCATATACTTAAACAAATACATTTCAAACTTACGCAAGAGGATTTATCCTCAGATAACCAAAAGACAAATGATAGGGCATTAATTAAAACAAACCAAAGGGAAAATGGTTTTTAGATAGTGTTGGGACCACATACATATACACTTGGTCCAAACTACACCACCTGTATACATATATTTTTTTAATCATAATACTTAGTTTTAAAAACCACACATCATTGACTGATGTGGGACCGTTCCAATCCTTTTTAAGGGCTTGCATAGGAAATATCCATAAGTGGTCCCAACAACTCTATTTGAAAACCAACTTATCCTTTGTCTGTTTTAACTAATACTCAATCATTTTTTTATTAGTTATCTGATGATCACTCCTCTCGCGTAAGTTTCTTGATTTCCCGATGGCAAGGATTTCCATTCAATACCTATAAAAGTCTACTCATGGTCCCTCCTCTAGCCTCTTATACAAACACTAAGGGCGTGTTTGTTAATTTCACCTCAATGTAAAGTTAAAGGCATCCGCCATTTCAAGACACAATAAACTAAAAGAGCCAAATCAATATACCACGTTTTTAAAAATTTTTTTTAACTTTTTGCACAAAAATTTAAAAAAGCCACTTTCTCATCCCACTAATTACAAAAAAATATCTACTTTTAACACAAAAAGTCAAAAAGTTACATTCTCTTTTCACTAAAAGACAAAATCTTATCATGGGATTGATTTAACACCTCTCATTTTTTTATCTTTTGAAATGACCATTCGCCTCACTTCACTATACCAGTTAAATTAACAAACAACCTCTAACGGTTTTCATTACCAGTGTCCAAGAGGAATAGAGGAGGGTTGCAATAGGTAGGTTGACAGCTAGCGCCAAAATTTTGTCACACATCAAATATGAATTCCGAGATAATAACATTATGAGCTGATGCCAGGGCATTCCCCTCTTTAAGCGACGCTTGCAGTAATGCCCGGTTGCAATGGAAAGTAGGCAAGAGCTACTACACCACTTTGGACAAGTGCGGCTGAAGAAGTTAGCTGAGAAGAAGAGGTAGATTCCACTTGCTATTTGGAAATTAGGAACCTTGATAGGCAATCACATGGAATTGGTCAGGGTAATGGAAAGAAAAAGAGTTAATGTAGCCTATCTACAGGAGATAGAGTGGAAAGAGGATAAAGCTGAGGAGCTCATTGATGGTTATAAATTAGTTCATTGATGGTTATAAATTGTAATATGCAGGAAAGAACAATGCAATAAATGGAGTGGATATGCTTGTAAATAGGGATTTGAAAGAAAAAATTATAGAGATAAATAGGTTGAGTAATAGAATTATAGCAATTAAACTAGTGTTAGAGGAAGGCATAATTCTTTTCATTAGTGCATATGCACCCGAAGCAAGATTGGATGAAGTGTCAAGCAAGGTTTAAAGACTCGGACTCGGGACCCGACTCGGTCATGACTGAGTCCGAGTCGACTTGGACTCGGCCGA
Organism: Sextonia rubra; assembly: GCA_037013555.1. NCBI lineage: Eukaryota > Viridiplantae > Streptophyta > Magnoliopsida > Laurales > Lauraceae > Sextonia > Sextonia rubra. The sequence continues at coordinate 23,902,588 of JASUAD010000006.1, forward strand.
GTTTTTAAACCATGGTGTCAAGAGACAATTTTGGGAGATGGATGGTTTACTATGAGAAATTGCAATTAGCGATTTTTTTTTTCTAGAACTTAAATGGGTATGTAGGAAAGGACAATGGACCACTAAGAGATTCATTTCATTACCTTGGTTTGATAATTAGTAAGGATGGAGAGATTAATAACAATGTCGAACATAGAATGAAAGTGGTATGATTGAAGTGGAGACTTGCTTCTGGAATGGTTTGTGATTGATACATGGTAGCAAGATTGAAAGAAAAGTTTTAAAGGATAACAACTAGACTAGCTATAACATATGAAGTAAAATGTTGGCCAATCCAGAAGCAACGTATATACAAAATGGATGTAATAGAGATGAACATGTTTAGGTGGATGTGCAGTAAAAATAGTATGGATACAGTTAGAAATGAATACTTTCCAGAGCATTTAGGTTTTCAATCAATAGGTGATATATTTAGAGAAACCCATTTGACATGGTTTGGGCATATCCAATGCAAGCTTACAATGGCCCCGGTAAGGAAAAGTTTAGCTATGTAGGTTGATGGCCCACTAAGGGGAAGGAGTAGGCCGAAGAGGATGTGGATGGATATAGTAGAAATAGATTTGAAGACACATAGTTTATTTGAGGATTTGGTTTAGGATAGATCGGAATGGAGAAACAGAATTCATGTGGCCGTATGTTGAGACAAAATTTTGATGATGATGATGATAATGTTCTTTGTCTACTATGTATATGACATGTGTCATGTGTGTAAATGTATGTAATGTATTTATGTAATTATATTAAATGAATATGGATATTTTTTTTATCTACATATTTATTCAATTCCATGCAATCAAATAGGCCCATTTGATTTGACAATAAATTTTTGTGTTGTCTAGTTCTATGCAAACAAATGGGCTCATTGGAATCAATTACTTATTATGTATTCCACGCAAACAAACAAGTGCATTTAAATCAATTATTTCCTATCTATTCCAATCCCATGCAAGCAAACATGGCCACTCCACCAATGAATTCTTGTGTATTCCAATGGGCTCTCGTCAAGGGGAGTTACTATATTAATCAGATGAACTGGGAATTACACTATTAGAGATAAATGTTTGTTTTTTGTTTTTTAGAAGTAGGGGACGTGAATTTCATAGGCTGGGATTGATGTATATGGCCTGAATGTAATTTGTGTTGTACATAAGTAGGGATGATGAATTTTCATAGAGTGGGCATTGATGTCCATTGACCAAATGTTAATATTTCAAGAAAATCATTTTGGAAAGAATAACAAATAGTGAGATTCATTGCAATCTGCCACGGTGCATTTGGGAACTGTCAATGCCTTTAGATCTTTAGAAGGAAAATCAGGATGATATCAAATCATTTCATTAGTGGATTAGTTTAGAAGATTCTTGGTCGTGGATAAACATGACTGTGAATTCATTTTGGTTATGCTTATAGGATTTCTACATGCAATGCATTTGTTATTAGGTTGCTTCGTTTAATATAGCTTTCGGAGATTTGTTATTTTCCTTCATAGGTAGTACCGCTTAGATTGAAGAATGCTTTCTGATTTTCTGCAAATAAACTTACAGGTTTAGCAATGATCCAGAAACATGTATGGGTCTAGTGCAACATGAAGGAGGACCTTGTGGGGTGTTGGCAACCTTGCAGGTAAACACTGTGGATATTTTATGCCTTTTTTGAAGCTCATGATGTTTGTGATGTGTGGGGTTTGTGTGTATGTGCTTGTATGTTGACTGCATTATCTCAAAGTATGAGTGAGGCAAATTTCAACCAGCATTTTAAATAAAATCCTTGCTGGTTCCATCTTTAGTCTGCTGATTTGCTACACTGCTTGTGTTCTTAGAAATTTTTGCTTCGAATGGTAAACTACAAGACCATTCAACAACTAAAATGAATGCTGCACCTAATTGTGTTGTTAAAACCCTAGGGTTTGGGAAAGGAATACTACAAATTGTATTCAATCTGAATTATGAGGGAAAGAGATTCTTGTGCATTCATTATACAATGATTCCCGGTTTCAGGTAAATCATAGGATCAATGTGTGAACAATGCAGTCTGATACTTTCTTTATCAAATTGCACAAATTGAGTGATTTGACTGGGCGAGAATAGCAAAAAATGAATGGTTTTTTGGGTAATTTTGACTTTTTTTTTCCATTTTTTTATGTTCTTTTAGGATGTTATCTAACGATTAAGGAAACCTCTTAAGATAATAACTTGTGGGATTTGGGAAGGTTTTAGAGAGAAACCAAACTAAGCGTGCAAATGTAGCGTTTGATTGTAGGTATGAGTTTCATCCTACTTTTTCTCCCATGAATCATTTCTTTGACTTCAGGTGGCATCCTGACCACCTAAGGTTGTCTGGAATTTTCCCCCATTTTTCTTTCATTTTTGATCTAAAGATAGAAAGGTGCAGCTTGTATCCTTTTTCCTAGTGACATTGATATTTTAAACATTTAGCTATTCACATGTTATACATGGTATGCTTATGTGTCGGAAATGTTCTTCATATGATTGTCTCATAATCCTATTTGTCATTGTATTGTTAATGCTATGGATGGAAATTGCATGGGAGTATGAACAGTTATGTTTTACTATTTTAGTACTTTCTTCATTTTTTTTGTGGAAAGGAAAAAAAAATTCCAATTATCTGTGATTCGATTCGATTTGATTCACCCCTCCTCTTTTTTTTTTTTTTTTGTGAGAAGGTAAGTATATAAATACCCACAATGCAATGTGCAATGTACAAAGAATGGAGGAGAGCTCTTCCTCAGGTGCACTCCACAAATGTAGAGAGCAATTAAGGAAGATCTAACCAAAAGGAAGAAGCCCAAAAATAAATAAAAAAAAAAAAACTCACAAGCTAGTCCAGCTAAACGAATGGCGCACCAGCTGTGCCACACCATCAAAAAGGGACCCACAATTTGGGCTACAGAGTGAAAAGTACCAAACGAAACCCCAACTTTTGGTCAGGGAAAAACGAAATAGAGAATGCATCCTAAGAAAGACATCTGAATCATCACGTGCCATTTAAGACATTGGAGTGAATTTTAGTCACCTTTTTGGACCAGATGATAATATCTTCAGGCTGATGGGAGCAGATCTTGGTATATATCTTGCAAATCAATCTCTTGAATAATCTTGCACTGAACCTAAGCTTCCATGGGGACGGGTCAGGGACTCTGGGTCCTGGATAACATCTCTTAGAATCATGCTGTCAGATATGATCAGTAAAATTGGAGTAATTTCTACCACTCTATTAACATGATTTGAAGCAACATCATACATGTCTTCTTGATTTGCACTGTTAGACCAAGCCAGATCTCCATTTTTGCTTCTAATTATCCCAACGGAAGAACCTCTTTGACTAGAGATGAACATATTCCAGTCTTCCTTGATGCATGCTTATTTTTCTTGGAGAGGCTAATGGAGTTTATGTCCCTCGTTGCTGCCCTCTTTGCACATGAATATTCCTCTTTGCACGTGAACATTGGTTGAGGGACATTTTACGTGGCTTTTGCTCTTTGCACATGAACATTCCTCTTCTACATGGCTTTTCCTCTTTTGCACATGAATATTTCCAATTATGTAAGTGTCTCTTACCTTATAGTGGAGGATGGATGTACATAAACATTCCTCTGTGTGAGCGTATTATATATATATATAAGTGTGCTAGAAAACTCTTGGGAGTAGTTTTTTTTTTTAACAAAAAATGCTCCTCCTAGTTGGGTCCACTGTGGTGTATAACAACCAAGGATCAAAATAGCGGTAGCGGATAGCGTTGCGGCCGGTCGCAAAAACGCTACATAGCGGGCACTACGTAGCGATGTTGCGGTGTGATTCAAAAAAATTATCAAAAAGTTTTGAAAAAATTCTAGAAAATCCAGAAAATTGTAAATAACTAGAATATGTGTTTGTTTTGCAAAAAAGCCTAAAATAAGGGGGTGTAGTGGTCCCCTAAATGCATGATGTCCTGTATCGCTGTATAATTAAAAAATAATAGTATCAATCCTATTTTTCACATGGTATCAAGAATCAATATTCAACACTGAAAGTCAAGACTCAAGAGTTAAGAATTTAAGACTTAGAGAGATTAGTCACTAGAGTCAGTGACTTAACAATCAACATTTAACACAATAAATGACATAATAAATAATAACTTCATAAATAACATTGTACTTAAAGAGTTGAGACATGAGACTATGAGAGTTAATATAAAGTTGAGATTTAAGAAATGATTAGAGGAATACCTCTATCACCAAAATGAATGTCTAGCAGGATATATGACACTGGCATCACTGTCTCCATCCCCATAGTTGTTATCATTGGCACCACTCCCACTAGTACCAAAATACTGCAACTCCCCTCCATATTGCTGGGCATTAGGATCCTCAAACATAAAGAAATGGGATGGACTTGGATTTGGATGAGGATATTGATCAAATGACCTTGATTCTGAATATTGTTGTGAGGATGAGTCCGCTTGACCATGTGCGTAGTCCGGTGGGACATACGGTTGGTACCCAGAATATGGGTCATGGAAAATAGGGCACCATTTTGCTGTTTGTTGCCTTCCAACATTTGCACTCCTACCATCATTTCCTTGTCCATAACGGGGTCTTTGGCGTACATAAACATGACCTGGCCTCATACGAGATGGATCTGGAAATTCATCCACAGTCTGAGCAGGAGCATTTAATTCGTCTTCATGGTAAGAATCACTTGGCTCCGCCCCGTTACCTCCTCTAGACGGAGAGTCACTACTTGGAGCAATGCTTGAACTCGAACTATCAGAGCTCACTGTAGATACTACATGAGAGGGCTCAGGTTCAATGCCCCTTGATGTTCTAGTTTCTGTAGGTGGCTGAGGCTCACTTTCCCCTTCTCTTTTGTCTTCGTCCATTATTCCTCGTATATCCTGGTGTAAATTCTCATCTCCATCTAACAATGGATCTTCTACATCAACTAACCATGGAAGTAAGGGATCATCTTCCTGAAAGATATTATCCAAATTTATAGGGCAATAATTCGGATCATCCCTTTGCTTCCTTTGTCTATTTCTGACTCTCAGCTTCAAATTGTAGTGACAATATACTAGCTTGTTCAGCTTCTGCATTACTATCCGATTTCTCAATTTTGTGTGAATTAATGAGAAAGTACTCCAGTTTCTTTCACAATTCGATGAAGACTTTGTTTGGCTAAGGACCCGAATGGCAGCAATTCTCAAGTGTGGAGCACTTTCTCCAAAATTGATCCACCACTCGGTTGAAATTGGAAAAAAAAATGAACATAAAAAATTAGTCATCCACAATCCCCATTCCACGGCAAATAATATATATAAACTTAAAACTAGTACGTGACTAGGTTAAAACTATTTGTACCAGGATATAAGCTGGTTATTGATCTAATTGCGAACGGGTCTGCAAAACTCCCTTGTCTCATTGTGTATATAGAAATCTAACATATACAAAGTACAAATCATTTTAAATTTGTCACAACTCACAACTTAGGTAAAAATCACAATACATTTAAACTATAATAAACGTTATATCATATTTGACATGTCACTTACTTCTTTTAAGGCTAAAACCTGGTCATTGTGATTAAGAATTACTTTCTTCAACACCTCCTTCAATCCTATTCGCAACTCGGTATCAATTGCTTTTGTATGTTGTTTCTCGTTCGTATAGTAGAATTGAGGGTTTAAAAAATATCCTACAATTCAAATGTCAAATTTGCATAATTAAATCTCTATACAATACAAAATAAAAGTGAAACTCTTATAAAATCATAGGCCAATAGTGTAAAAGTTTATTTCACTTGCAGCATGCAATGGATGGTGCAATTGATCATTCCATCGAGCATCAATTATTTGCAAGAATTCTTGATAATACCTGCAATTTTCTTGTATTGCTAGTTTTGCTCGATCTATTGCCTCATAAATATAGCCCATTGTCGGCTTATCATCATTATCTACAAGCCGCAACACTTTCACTAAAGGTTCAAAGACCTTCAAAATATTTCTAACTTTGGACCAAAATTTATTATCTCTAACAAGATTGGGGACATCAAAGCTAGGACCACTCGTTGCTGTTCCCCATTTTGAATTAAGCCATTGTTCTGATGCAAACATCTGAATCAACTCATTTCTATGTTGCACAAGGCTATCCATGGCAATAAAGTGGGTGGCAAACCTTGTTGTAGCTGGACGCACCAAGGCTCTTCCATTTGTGAATGTCTTCATTAATGCCAACAACCATGAGTGATCATAGATAAATCTTGTGATGCTTCTACAAGACATGATGACATTTTTCACATTTTTCCTCTTTCCAATGTCCTCCAACATTAAATCTATACAATGTGCCACACATGGGGTCCAAAACAATTTATTTCTCTTTTCCATTAACAACTGCCCGGCTTTCTTGAAATTGGCACCATTATCTGTAACAATTTGCACAACATTTTCCTCACCAACACTTTCAACAACTTTATCCATAAGGCGGAAAATATATTTTGCAGTCCATATATGTTCAGATGCATCAACGGACTTAACAAAGACGGTCCCAGCAGCAGAGTACACTAAAAATTTTATTAACTGTGTTTGTGTGCTACCCGTCCATCCGTCACACATAATTGTGACTCCCCTTTCCTCCCATAAAAGTTGCTACCCAACTCTTTATATCTTCATACTCAATTTCTAAATACTTGGTCCCCACATCATAGACAGAAGGTGCTGTTATATCGGGACCAGCGGTAGCTGCAACATCTAGTATAGTTTGGAAGTAAGGAGAATCCACAGCTTGAGGGGGTATGTTCTTGTGAATTAACCACTTTGCTGTAGCTGACGCTAATCTGTCTTTTGCACTTTTCAAGGCCCCTTTAAACAACTTTGAGATTTTAGGTTGTTTAGCTGACTCATTTCTATGTGCTAGAGGATCAATTGGACCGGGTATAGCACTACTAGGAGTCCGTAATGCTTTATGAGAAGAAATAATCTCAATATTATCCTCCTGTTGTCGAGTGCTGAATGCTCGACGCATTGTTCTAGCTATACCTTTGCCCCTAGATGAGTCCCCTGGCCCCCCTCCCGTAGATGAGCCCCCAGATTCAAACTGTCTACCAGTACTTTTTCACATTTCATCCATTTGTGCCGTCATAAGTGACTCTTTTCTTGCAGCTTCCATTTCTGGGTCATCACCTTCATCATCAAAATTAGAAGGAATTTGCTCTCCAAACACCTTATAGCGGGGCATCATCAACTTCTTGCCTTCTTTTTTCTTTGATCTCTACTTTTCTTTTTTTTCCTTTATTTAGAAGCTTTTTCATCTCTTCTCTAAGCTCTTTTGGTGTAACTGTACATCCCGCCACATTGCCTGAAACATGAGCCAAGTGCTGCTTGAATCTTGTAATACCCCCATTAGTGATTTTACCACACAAATTACATTTTATTTTTGACCTATTTCCATTAACTGCTACACCGTGTGCCCATGCAGGATTTACATCGCGCACCATCTTAATTCTTACTTCTTAGCAAATCACAAATGGAAATGATGAGAGAAGTTGAACTTTGAGGCACACAATAAATACTTGCATAATGCATATATGACTTAGTTGACCACATTTAAATATTTTATTTTTCAAAAAATCCCATTAATATGGCGTATGAAGTATGAACTATGAACATGAAAAATTAAATAAATTCAAAAAAAAGAAAAAAAGAATGTGTGAATGTGTGATTCATCCATGGGATTCATTGATCTAACACTTGGGAGTGATTTTCAAGCAATTTGGTTAGTGTTTCTTCAAGAAAAAAAATTTTTTTTTGAAAAAATTAAAAAATCCGAAAATAAAAAATAAAAAAAGAATAAATAGCACATAAAAAGGGGGGTTTGACCTATGAGAATTATAGATCTAGCTACTTGAGAGTGATTTTAAGGGATTTCATTGACCACATTTAAATAAAAATTATTTTTTTTCAAAAAATCCTATTAATATGATCATAAAAAATTAAATAAATTAAAAAAAGAAAGAAAGTGTGATTCATTCTTGGGATTTATAGATTTAACACTTGGGAGTGATTTTCAAGCAATTTTGTTGGTATTTCTTAAAGAAATTTTTTTAAAAATAAATAAATAAATAAAATCCGAGAATAATAAATAAAAAATAAATTATAAAACCCAAAAAAATGGGGGTTTGATCTATGAGAATGATAGATCTAGGCTACTTGGGAGTGATTTTAAGCAATTTAGTTGGCCAAATTTAAATAAAATTTATTTTTTTTCAAAAAGTCCTATTAAAATGAGCATAAAAAATTAAATAAATTCAAATAAACAAGAAAAAAAGTGTGATTCATTCATGGGATTCATAGATCTAACACTTGGGAATAATTTTCAAGTGATTTGGTTGGTGTTTCTTCAAGAAAAAAATTTTTTTTTTCAAAAAATAAAAAAAATCCGAGAATAAAAAATAAATAATAAATAAATAAACTATAGAAAATGGGGAGTTAGATCTATGGGAAACATAGATCTATCACTTACAAGCCATTCCCAAGAGATTCATGAAGGAGAAAAGAGGAATAGAGCCATAGATCTAAAAAAATCACATAGAAAATACCTTTTGAAAAATGCTTTTTGACTTCAAAGAAGATGAATGCTCTAGATTTGTAGATCTTGATGTGTTTTTGGACTCTTGTTGCTTTTGATTTGAAGGAAGAGGGAGGTAGGACCAAAATACTGTGGAAAGGGAAAAGGAGAGATGGAGATAGCAGTGAAACAAGTGAAAATATGAAGAAACAGGTTCGTCTGGGGTTTAAATAGCCCAGACTGATGCGGCCGCTACGGGCCGCTACGGGTGTTAGCGCCGCTAACACCCATATATTGTAGCGGTTAGGGCCGCTACGGCCGAAATAGCGGCGTAGCGGCCACTATTTTGTTCCTTGATAACAATCATGGAATGTTGTTGGATGGAATAACCTAAATGAGATATCCCTATGTGAAAGGTTTCAACTCCATTAGATTATTCTAACCCCTTGATCCATGGCCTCAAAGTTTAATGGTTTTAGAGGTATCGCTTTCTTGTGACTTCAATCCAATGGCAAGTAAAAGTTGGATGAGTATTAAATTTGACTTTATACCAATTCATAGGGGTAGTTTGTGTGAAATCATTAGATTGGCTCAAGGTGGGCTCCACACCCTAGAAGGGGATTTTTTTTTTAATAGGGAGTTTTTTGAGGATTCCACACACACACAAATTGTGACAACGCGAGCCCACTACTCACATAATCATTTTTGCTTTGGCTCATGGGATTTCAAATCTATCTTACCGCACGGTTGTAAAAGGTCCTCATCATTCTTGCTTAAAGCTTCAAGTCCAAGCCCACTGAATAGGCCCAAGTCTATGGCATCGAATAAAACTATAACGATAAAGAGAAGATTAGCATGGCCCCTGCGCAAGGATGACATGCACAAATAGAGAAATGGTCCAAAATCTCTTTATTTAAATTGACACGACTTTGCTCAACTTACTGTGATATTGTAAGCTTTGGCACACGTGCGCTTGTGAGGACTTCCCAGATGGTCACCTATCCTAGTACTGCTCTTGCTTGGGCATGCTTAACTTTCAGTTCTTCTGGGATTCGGGGCCTCATGGATTTAAAATGCGTCATATTGAGTTAAGATGGGCGTTTGACTCATAAGCTAATGGCCAAGTGGTGTAGCCTCGGATATTCGATCGAGCGCAAAACAATCTTTCAAAGGATTGTTCGAATCCAGGTATGGATTCTAGCCACTAGGGCACAATAAAACTCACAACAATGACCATAGAGAAAAAACTCACTTGAAACTTGAATTATAATTAAATAAGCATGTCCATTATAATGAAAGACTCCTCTATATATAGGAATGACTGTTTCTAAACTAGAAATGATTGTCTCTAAACAATAATGGCTTACTAAAATAAATTGAGCAATTACTAATCTCAACTCAACATAAAATAGGAAATAAATAATTAATTAGAACTACTAAGGATAGGTATTCCTGATCTTGTGGAGCTCATGGATCAAGTGAGGCCCATCAATGTTTGCGGGCCAGTGATTTGGTCCAGATCCGGGATCGGCATGCATCAGCTCTTCTCGGCTTGGAACAACCCAACTCCGGCTAGTTAAGCACTTGATATCCCTTGTAGAGATCTAGATTGATGAGCTGGAAGTTTGCAATGGTGATCTACATATTGTCGGAGAGGACGATTCGTCCAGCGAACATAAAACTTTTGGTAATCTCCTTGATGTGTAGAGATAATTTGATCATCAAGGACGTTAACAATCTCATCAGTAGGTGGGGGAGTAACTGGTAGGGAAATAAGTTGCTCTTCATTGTTTCCCTCATTATTATGGCTGTGGTAGAGAGTAAGATGTTCGACATTGAAAGAAGAACCGATGCCTAAATCCAAAGGAATGTAAAGAATATAAGCGTTGAGGTTAATCTTTTGTAGAATTTTGAATGGACCTTTAAGTTTCGACGGTGTAACTTCTTATTAGCCCTAGAAGGCAACCTCTTAGGTCGAAGACGCACCATAACCATATTTCCTTCAGAAAATGCAACAAATCGATGACGTTTGTTAGCTTGCTTTTTATAACCAACGTTGTTGGCATATATATGGCGATGTACTTCATTGTGCATTTGTTGTATGTGGTGGAAGAAATGTTTAGCATCTGCATTGATTCTTGTATCGATTGGCAAAGGCACGAGATCAACAGGTAGTCGTGGACAAACTCCTGTAACAGCTTCAAATGGTGAATTGCCAATTGATCGGTTGATTGAGTTATTATATGCAAATTCTGCCATAGGTAACACTCACGCACAAGACAGTGTAACAACTATCCAAGACTTCTGTTTGTCCATCAGATAGAGGATGATAAGTAGTGTAAAAGTTAAACTTGATATTGGACAACATCCATATGGTCTTCCAAAAATCGCTTATAAACTGTGTCTTGATCAGAAACAATTGTCTTTGGAAGACCATGTAGTCGACCAACTTCTTTGAAGAATAATTTTGCCACCTTATAAGCATCAACAATTGTGGAACAAGGAATAAAGTGTGCTATTTTTGAAAAACGTTCAACAATGACGAAGATAGAATCAACCGTTTTGGCAGTTGTGGGTAAACTTAGCACAAATTCTATGCTAATGTCTTCCTAGGGAGTGTGGGGAATAGGAAAGGCTGATATAATCCAGTGTTGTTTTTGTTTCCTTTAGCGAGCTGGCATGCCCTCCATCTTTTACAAATATGAACCACATTGGTCTTCATGGGAGGCCAATAATGTCTGTCGTTGACAAGAGGAAGCATTTTGTCGCAACCTAAATGTCCACTATGTCTTCCTGCATGCAACTCTCGCACAACATAGTCCCGAATAGAAGTAGCTGGGAGACAGAGTTGCGTACCTTTGAATAAGAAACCATCATGAAAACTATAATAAGGATGCTGAATATGATCACCATTGACGAGGTTTGCATATATAGAGCCAAAATCCTTGTCAATTGCATAGTCTTGTTTAATTTGCACAAAACCTGGCACATTAACGGACATGGCGGCGAAAGATGTTTCCGCCGGCTTAATGCATCCGTTCGCATGTTATCTTTTCCTGCCTTATGTTGAATGCTAAATTTGAATTGCTGCATATATGTACTCCATTTAGCATGGTTAGCGTTAATCTTCAGTTGAGAGTGTAGATGTTGCAAGGCGTCATTGTCAGAATAGAGCACAAATTCATTGGCAATTAAATAATGCCTCCTGTGACGAAGTGGTTGGACAAGGGCATATAATTTCAAATCATAGGCAGAATACTTTCGCTTTGCATCAAAAAGTTTCTCACTGAAGAATGCAACTGGATGTCCTTCCTGGCTAAGAACACCTCCAATGCCTTCATTTGAGGCATCACAAGCAATTTCAAAGAGCTTGTCAAAATCAGGAACCTGTAGAATTGGTGCTTCGGTAATCTTTTGCTTGGTTTTTTCAAAAGCCTTGGTGGCTGCGCTGGTTCACTTGAACTCACCTTTTCGCATACAGTTAGTAACATGAGTCATAATACAACTAAATTTTTTTATAAACCTTTTGTAGAAATTCGTAAGACCATGAAAACTGCGAATTTCAGTAATGGTCGTAGGAATAGGCCAATCAAGAATTGCTCTAACCTTTTCAGGATCCATTTTGATACCTTGTGTAGAAACAGCATGTCCTAAGAAAATAACAGAATCACTCATGAAAGTGTATTTCTTGAGATTAATGTAGAAATGTTCCTGGCGAAGAAGTTGACAGACTTTATCCAAATGCTGAAGGTGATCTTCATTTGTTTTGCTATAAATTAGGATATCGTTGAAGTAAACAACGACAAATTTTCCAATATATGGTTGCAACAAGCATGTCATAACCCGCATAAAAGTACTAGGAGCATTGGTTAAGCCGAATGGCAGAACCATCCATTCATAAAGACCATCCTTTATTTTAAAGGTAGTTTTCCATTCATCACTTAGTCTTATGCGGATTTGATGATAACCGCTCTGGAGATCAATTTTTGAAAAAAGGCATGCATTAGTCATCATATTTAGCATATCATCCAACTGAGGGATAGGAAAGTGATATTTTACCGTGATTTTGTTAAGTGCACGAATGTCCGCGCAAATATGCCTTCTTTTGTCTTTCTTTGGAATAAGAAGTGCCGAAACGACATAGATTTTGAGACTTTGCCTAATATAGCCTTTTATAAGCAGGTCATTAACTTGCCTTTTTAACTTAACATGCTCCATTGGACTCATTCGATAGGTTGGTAAGCTTGGTAATGGAGGTAGTTCCTTTGGCAATCCATTGGGAACTAAATCATTAAATTTTTTTAGCAATGGCTTCACTTTCTGTGGGATAGATGCAGTAGGAGAGTCTTCTGCAACTTGTTTCGTAACTAAGGCATACATGACACCTTGCTCCTTGCCTTCTTCTTCAAATCTTCGCTTAGTTAAAATAGGAGGTGCAGGAGAAGAAACATCAGATTTAGGTGAAGAGGGTGGGGGTTGGTAAAGGATGTAGCTTGATTTTCTCACCTTTCCACTTGAAAGTATAAGTGTTGTGTTCATGATTTGTGATGGCTTTAAATTTTTGTAGCCAAGGTTATCCGAACAGAATATGTGTAACTTTAATTGGAATGACGTCACATTGAATAGTGTCCTCATATTTGCCAATTCTGAAAGGAACTACGCATTGCTAATAAATAAGAATAGAATAATTATCGACCCATGTAACTTTATAAGGTCGTGGATGCTTCTCCGTGGGTAACTTGAGCTTATTTACTGCTTCTTGGGACCGCTTTTTGGGAGATGACATTCATTACAATGCCATCATCGATAATCATGTTGCATGATTTGCCCTTGCAATTAGCTTGGGACCGAAAAAATTGAAGCATGATTCTAGTCTTCTTCTTCCTCTTTTGCATTAGCCACTAACAATCGACGCTCCAGAAAAGCAGTGGAGAACCATTAGTGTCGACCAGTATCATTTATCTACTCTTCAGGATTTTCATAAGCAGGATCTATATCAACTTTCTCCATTTCTACATACTCATTTACTAATCCTCACTATTAGGTTCATTGGAGGTGTATAAATTTCTATGTAGGCACTCATTTGCGTAATTTCCTCATTTGTAGGCATGACAAACAATATTTCTTTTATTTATACTTCCACGAGCACGATTATCATTCTGATTTGTGGAAATAGCTGATTTTTTTTATGGAATAACCCGTCTTTGTTGAATACCTGGCTGAGAACTCTGAGGTGCTTGCTTGGCTGGTCTTTGAGGAGGGGGCCTATAACCTTGCACTTGATTGTGATTATAGGTAGGGTCAGGGCCTCTTTTTGTGAAAGACTCCCTGGCTTGAGAAGCATTGTGTTTTTGCAACTGAATTTCATATTGTGCTTTTCGGGCTTTATTGAAGATTTCATTAATTGTGGTATAGTCAAATATTGCTACCTCTTGTTTGATATCGGCACACAAGTTATCTCTGTATCTGGTGATAGTCAGACGGTCATCGGTTTTCAAATTACAGCGAACAATGTATTTGCGAAACTTATTTGCGTATTCTTCCACTGTCAAAGTACCTTGTTGGAGATTTAGATACTCATGGTGGAGTGTGTTCATATAATCAGAAGGTAGAAAATTATTTTTGAGCCTATCTTTCATTTTATTCCATTGAATAATAGGCTGGCCCACCGCAAGTTCACTATTTTCAACACCATACCACCAAATTCGAGCAGAACCTTTGAGTTTAACCTTGGTAAAGGTTATCCACTGTTTATTATTCATACCATACCAAGCAAAATAGTTTTCAAGAGAATTAAGCCAATCAACAAAAATTTTTGGGCTGACACCACCACTAAAGTCAACAATGTTAATTTTGACTTTCCTTGTGATGTCATTAGGTTGGGTTGCAGCAGGGGGACCCTGAGGTTCTTGTTTAGCAAGAAGGCGTTGCATAAAAGAATTGATGGCCACAAGTTCACTATTTTCAACACCATACCACCAAATTCGAGTAGAACCTTCGAGTTTAACCTTGGTAAAGGTTATCCGCTGTTCATTGTTTATCCCATACCATGCAAAATAGTTTTCCAAAGAATTAAGCCAATCAACAAAAATTTTCGGGTTGGCACCACTACTAAAGTCAGCAATATTAATTTTGACTTGTGATGTCATTAGGTTGGGGTGCAGCAGGGGGACCCTGGGGTTCTTGTTCAGCAAGAAGGTGTTGCATAAAATCACTGATGGATTCTTGATTCTCATGTCTTTTTGGTCGGATGGGTGTATACACCAGAGACACATTGGGTGATCTTTCTTGATTGACAAATTGCTATTTTGCAATTCAACAACGGCAGTTTTTAGATGTTCCATGACATCTTCCAATGGTTGACTTAATTTAAGTATGGTCTCATCTCTTTGTCTGTTTGTCATCCAATGTTGGAGATCATCTCCTCTTCTAGGCATGTTTTTTATTACTTTATTATTATTATTATTATTTTTTGCGAGAGTTGGAGTTTGGTTAGGTTGGACTCGGACCTAACCTTAGGCCCAACAGAAGCTGGTTCAAAGGGAGCTTAGGTCGGACTTGGCTGCAAGCCCAATTGATTGTTAATGAAATAGGGTTTGTGTTGGACCTAAACCGAGGTCCAATAGTACTTGCCTTAAATAAGGTCTAGTAAGAGGAACGTGTGGAAAGGGGCTTGTGGCCTTGGGATTTGTGCAGAAAGAAAAATGAAGGAAAGAAGGTACTGGGTATGGTTTCTTATTGGTGATGGAGGAAACATGGCTTGGGAGGGCTCCTTTGGTGGTTGAAGATGAGGATGCGATGGAGATGGTGATGACGTGGCTGCAATGGTGATGAATTAGGTACGCCTCCTCTTGCTGTTGTTCTCCTTCCTCTTTTTCTTCTTTTTCTTTCTACTGCTTTGTCTTTTTTTTTTTTTTTCCACTTTGGTTTAGGGACTGATGTCAGAAACTTGAAGAAGAAGATAGGGGTGATTGGTTCGCATGGATGTAAAGGGATAGAGGCGAGGATGGGTTTTCGACAGAGGGATTAGGTAGGCTGGGATGGGTTGGATTTGATTGGGGTTTTGCTTGAAAGGGGGCTGTGGGTTTTGGGTTTGGTGATAGAAATCCAAGCGATGGGCAGGGGTAGGGCTCGGGCCAAGCGGCGAAGCTAGGATTCTATTGTGGAGGGGGCCGAAGCCAGCAAAATGTTTGTAAAAAAATCTAATATATGGAAATTGTAATGAACATCTTTTGTATTTAAAATCTGCAAGACAACAAATGTAGTTTTCTTAATACACAAGTGATCAATCAATTAAAACAGTGCGCGATGTATTTTCAGGTCACGGAAGTCATCTATGATTGTCCCATTAATTGGGATATGGGCCAGCAATGTATTTTAACAATAGCCCCATTAAAAATGGCCAAATGCCTCATCTATGACAACTATTTTTCTACCAGCACTCACATGCCCATGTGACCCACCATTCCACCAACTGTTTGTGCTATTTCCCTCTTCTTTCTATTTCATCTTATACTTCTTATGCCCACCAACTGTTGATATCTCCCTTCTTTGTTTTCAACATTACTCAAAACCTGATTTTGTGCCTTTTCCAAATAGGATCCTAGAAGGCTTTTAAGTTTTACCCTTGTATTGGCCTCAATTGATATCCCAAGATACAATGAAGCCTTTTAGCAAGAGATTAGATAAAATATTGAGAGATCAGAGAAGTACAAACTTAGATTAAAAAGTTAAATACACATACCTAAACTAAAGGCCTCTATGTTACCAAAAATCGGAGAAGATGGGCTGATGGGGAATATTAGCTTCTTGCTCATGTGTGCTCCAGTGCGCGTTGTCGTCATGCCAATGCCATAGAGAACCTTCTAAACCGGGAAGGACAAGGTCTCTTGTTTTGGTGTTTTGGGTTTTTTTGGATACTTGAGAGTTGAGAGAGGGAAAGAGGAATCTACCAAGTCTTTTTTATTCAGAGGGAGTGGGGGCTTAGGGCTTCTTTAGGTGGGCGTTGGGCCAAACTTACCTTGAGCCTAATGGGCATTTTTTAATTTTATTTTTTGGGTACCTACATAACATAGGTCCTCCCTGGCTGTAGGGGCCATGGCCCCCCTAGCCTTGCCATTGGGCTCGGCTGTGGCAGGAAGTGAGGTTGAGATGATTGGGGATGAGGGGCAGTGTGAGGGTTGGGTTTGGGAATGGTTATAGTGGGGGTTGGATGGATTTTAGGTTTTGGTTGGTGGGTTGGAGATGGAAAGCGGTTTCTAAGGCTAGCAGATGGGTGGAATAGGTGGAGTTTAGATGACTATGGGTATTGGGATCAAGTGTGTTGGTGATGTCTGGGGTGGGGGATGATGGTGGCTGATGGACAAGTGCGATGGTGTTTGTGTCAGGGGACTTGGAGTACGTGCGATTGGGTTCGATGGGTTGAGGCTGCTGGTGATGGGCGAAGAGGATTAGTGGCGTTCATTTGATAGAAGGATGAATTCTGTGGAACACAATTGTCTACCCGGTGATCGGATCTCGGCTCTTATACTAAACTAGTGTAGCCTTGGATCTCCGATCGAGTATAGAACAATCTCCCGAAGGATTGTTTGAATCTAGATATGGATTCCAGCCACTAGGGCACAATAAAATTCACAACAATCACCATAGAGAGAGAACACTCACTTGAAACTTGAATTATAATTAAATAAGCACTTCCATTATAATGAAAGACTCCTCTATATATATAGGAGTGACTATTTCTAAACTAGGAATGACTATCTCTAAATAATAATGGCTTACTAAAATAAATTAAGCAATTACTGATCTCAACTCAACATAAAATAGGAAATAAATAATTAATTGAGACTATCTAATTAAGGATAGGGATTTCTTATCTTGAGGAGATCATGGATCGAGTGGGGCCCATCAATGTATGCAGGCATGTGATCTGGTCTTGATCTGGGATCGGCTTGCATCACCAGGACTTGTATCCGATGTGAGACTTGGACAAAGCCTCATAGTGGTAACTGAAACTCTTCACTCTTACTTGTGTGGATTCCCTTTTCTTGGCTCATAGGAGCACTTGACCTGATATTGCCTAAAGGGATTAACTAGGTAGATTGGGGTCTCACACTTCTTTAATGACCCGAGCTTATTGCTCACATGATATTGTCTGCCTTGGTTGATGGGATTTTAATCTAATCTTGTTGCACTGTTTGAAAAGGCCTTATATGGGGTTAAGGTTAGGCTGCACTTATATACCCAAGACCAGAACTAGCATGATTATGATGTGGGACTTATGCACCACTGCATATGCAGTCCTTTAAAGTTAACCCCACCTTCTCTCTCTGAGCAGATGCTCGTAGGACCTCATGCCTTTCTACAAGGGCCATGGGTGTGACATACTTCCCTACTAGAAAACAGAGCTGTCCTTGACTCTAATACCATCTGTAACGACTTGAGCCCACTACCCACAAGATGTGGTTCACTTTAGCTCATGGGATTTCAACCCAATCTTGCTACGCAATTTTAGAAGTTCTCATGTGGGGTTAAGGTCTGGCCACACTTTTATACCTAGGATTAGGACTTGCATGTTTTTGATATGGGACTTTTGCACCACTGCGTACTTAGTCCTTTATAGTTTACCTCGCACTCTATCTATATGGGGATGCTTGCCGGACCCTATGCCCTTCTATAGGGGGCCCACAAGCGTGACTCCAATCTTTGCTTCGTTCTCAATAAACCCAAACCTCCCTTTCTTTCTCTTAGCTCCATCTCTTTTTCTCTGTTTCCATCTCCATTCATCTCTCAGCCAGATCCCTTGTTTTCCATTCAACTTTAACGAATCTTCTCTTCATCATGAATATCAGCTCCATATTCAATTTCAAAGATCTCACAATTTATCATGGGGCATTATTAAGATGGATCCTTTGTAGAAGAAGCTATCAAACTTCCCATGATTTCACCTTCTTGAAAAGAAATTGAAGATGTCTTTGATGATCAGCTAGTATCAACAAAGAATGGAGGCTTTCATAAGCTCCTAGTCAAGTGGCAAGGAAGACCTTTCTTTGAGGCTATATGGATCACTGGCACGGACCAAGGGCAACGAAAAGATGGGCAAAATCCCTTTTTAAATGTTTTTTATTTGCTGGCTGCTTGGCAGTGCTATCTAACTTCATAACTTGTATTAATGAGATTTGAATTACGATGTTGTTACTTGCCTATTGTTTATTAAAAAAATTCACATTTTTTGGTTTCTCATTGTAAGAGTATAAGTTCTTCAACAGGCTCATAAAATGCATGGAACAATAGTATTCAGTGAAGTGATGTGAATTTGTTACTGACATGTGCTTAAAATTAAATTTGTTGTTTATGACTTGTGTGCTCATTTTCTATTTTATGTTGATATATCATTCTGATTACCCTTAAGGTCTTATGGTACATTTTATATGTTTATCCAGGCATTTGTCCTCAAATACCTATTGTTTTCACCAGAAGTAAGGACACTTCACCAAAGTTCGTCTATAACATTGGGTGATTTTTCTTCTCTAACTGAGGAAATCAAAGCAAGGTGATTTTTAGACCCTTGGTAATCTCATAATCTTTCCATCCTTAACACTAAATTCGGTTTTCATTTATTACATGTTCATCATGATCATTATTGAAGATTTGACCCAATTTGGGCCTTGTCTGTGCCACTGTGCATACTTGTTTGAATCTGTCTGGCTGGGAGTAATTCTCAAATTTAGATACATGCACATGCCTGTGCACGCACTTCTGGGTGGATGAAGTAATTTTCAAATGGGAGTTGGCTTCCAATTTAAAAGTGAGAACCATTTCATGGGGCTCGGACTCTAACCGAGATGCTCTAGCACTGCTTCTTAAGAGCAGTGTGTGTACCAATTCTGCCATAGTCCATCTGATGTTCAATCATTGAGATTGAGGGATTTAATGGATTCATGATGATCATTAGGATCGGATGGGATTGGAAGGTCTCACACTCTTAGTGTGTATTAGGCCTGGCAAAAGATACGATGAGCCAAAATCTATTTGAGAGCCTCACAGTTTATTTCTGCGGAGCAGTCCCTGTATGATGCACTGAAAGGTTACAATTTATAAGGATCTAAGGGAGCAGGGTGACCAATAAAGATCATGAATGAAGCAGTGAGGAAGGGAATGATAGACGAGTGAGTTAGAGAGAACATGATTTTAAATGTGATTGGGTAAAAATGTAGAACTCAGAAAGTTGTAGTCAACTTATACATGCATCTTGCAAGAAAGGCATGATCAATTCCGTGCTTCAGCATGAGGGGAACTGAGATATGTATAGTTGTTGGGTTATTTGTAATTTGTATGTACCTCAGGGGCTTGTTGTCTTTGTTGAAAGACCAACATTTATATAAGGATTAGGGGAGTGTGCTTGACGATTAATAGACTACTTTTTTTCTGTCTTATTCCCTCTCTCTTCTTTCTTTTCCTCCTCAAACTCAGTTGTAGAGCCTCAAACATCCACAGCAAACAACTGAGGAAGCTGTAGTAGACATGGGGCTTTTGGTAGTAGGTTGTAGGAGCTTGTGTTTTTGCTGTAGTGTTCTTGATCATTGCCATTCTGGTTGGTTCATGTTTGTTAGGAAGGCTTTTTTTGCTGATTCTGTTGGGTTCTTTTGGACTCAATTGATGATAGGGTTTATGCCTACAGGTGCATCTCTCATTTCTTTTACTTCTTTTTGGATTTGAAAGGAGAGGAAAATTCTTAAAATTATATCAACACTTAAATGTTGGTAATGAAGGGATAGAGCATCTAGTTGGTTTTTTTAAATTCTATCTCGTTGATTGTCAGAGTTATAACGTGGCTCTTTTGGCATTAAGGATTCCTCTGCCTTTTAGCCTTTAGGGATAGTAGAGAAAATTAATTCATACACTGATTAAAAACCTGAACTTGGGGCTGTACTTGGTCCCTTAAAGTTGGGTCGAGTCTGTCTGACTTGGCTGAGTTGCAATCAGTCCCTTCCTGAATCCTAAAAAAATCCTGAAAATTTTGAGAAAATTGGAAAATCCTTAAATGTTTGTATTTAGCTTTTTCTATTGTTCAATCTTGGGAAAAAAAATCTGGTTTATCTACAAAATGTGGTTTGTAGATCACCAGTTGGATATATCCATGACTGTTTTCTCTTCACTACGAGGTGCCATTTGGGTTTTTGAATTTCAAAAATCTGAATTCCTGAAAACCTGGATTTCTGAGAAGAGCAGGTGCACATCTAGTGGATGTTGATGAGATCTGGGCGGTCTGTTTAGTTGTGGGACCAAGCGACCAACAATGCATGAACCATAGGCTAAAAATCATGCTAATCGGATTCAAGGTTAAGGCCGAGTCCAGATCCCATGGATCTGATTCGGTGAAGGCTGAGTCCAAGTTGACTTGGGGAAGTTGACTCGGACTCAGCTGAGCTTTTAATTCTTGATTGAGCCTGCCTCATATTATTTACATGTTAAGCATGTGATTGTAGAGACATGCTCCATTGCTGACCTCCGCGATTTCAAGGAGCCAAATGAAGTTAAATATCAGGGCTGAAGGAAATCTGCTAAATGTACTGTTCTACAACAACCAAACCAACAGGTGTACTGTTTGGCTGGCACCAAGCAAACCCTAAATAGGTTCAGCTATTTCATACGATCCTTGTTTAATGACTGCACATAAAACAGGCCTTATTTAGAGTTTGGTTGGCAAGTCTGGGCCACATTCATGGACTGTTGACCATTCAAAACCTGAGATGGTTCAAGCTGCATCTTCTCCTTTTTGTTCCTGTAGAATCCCAATGTTTGAATCCCTGATACATCCTGCCGGTTATACTAATTAATCTTATAAACTCGTGAATTTCAAATAACACATTAGGCTAGGCATGATTACAGATTAGCTAAAAAGGACTGGTACAAGGTGTAGGACTATCGAATACAGTTTCCAACATGATTGAAAATGGCTTGTTGGTGAACAGAATAAAAAGGATTTTCAATCTGCTCCATTCCCATACCCTGTCATTGTCAAGACTCATGTAACCATGGATTTAGGGGATTCAGCTGCTGGTTCTTGTGTACCCAGCAGTCCATAGTTCTTATACATGGCTCCGCCCACATGCTGCTTACTGACCTTGTCACTGTTTCCGCATAAAGCTTCTGTAGTCCATTTTTCATAGGTATGTAGAAACAAGGAAAAAAAAAATTACTCAGACTTGGGCCCCTTCTTGTTCAGGCGAGTCAACTCGGTCGAGTCCTATAATTTGAGTCTTGAGTCCCATAGGACTGACTTTTAGGTTGAGTCCGAGATGACTCAGACTCAGCCAAAATTTTAAACCGTCTGTAGAAATTGATTCGAGGAATATGTAGGGGTTAGAAGAGAGCCAAGGAATCATTGTAGTAGTGCTTCACCTTCCGATAATGTTTGGTTGTAGGAAGTGGTGAAGAAGAAAAGGGTGCCTTCCAAAGACCCAGCCAATCCTTCCCTTCTTTTCTTTCCTTTTTGGTCCTCTCTCTTTCTTCTTCTTTCTCTAGTCATATCTAGCAATGGTTTTGATGAGTGTTCTGGTGGAGTGCTTTGAGAGACTTTAGCCACCTAGCCAACTCTCCTAAGGACTCCTCATTCCTATCCACGATTGGAGTCTTTTTTCTTTTTTTTTTTTTTTTTTTTTGTCTTTCTCTAATTAGGACTGTGCCTAGCCTAGCTTTGCCAACCTTAACATGAAGCTCTATAGTGGTCCCCACTCTACCTTTGGCCACTCACTCATACACTTCCATTTAGGGTCCGTCCTTTTATGTAGCATATGCATTGTATTTACATTAATCATATTATATTTATAAATGGGATTAATTATATTATACTTATGGAAATACCCATTTTATTCAAAGCGTTATATGAGGGGCTCATATATTCTAATATTTTATATGAAATTACAATTTAAATACTCATGGCAAAATGAGATGCATGAACACAATCTACTCGCCCTAATTTAATCAAATTGGGGCCAAGATTTAAGGAAACACTAAGTAATAAATTAAATCTGAGCCAGGGTCTTGATGCAGTTCAAGTCCAAGATCCGGCCCGGCATTGATGGGCCACTTTCATGGGCTCCACTTGATCCATGATCTATCCAAGATTAGGGATTCTTATCCTTAATTAGATAGTGTTAATTAATAGGTTTTTTTCTTATTTTATGTTGAGTTAAGATTAGTGCTTAATTTATTTTAGTAAGCCATGATTGTTCAGAGCTAGTCTTTTGTAGTTTAGAAGCAGTCACTCCAATATAAGGAGAAGCCTTTTCATTGTAATAGACATACTTATTTTCAATCAATTAAAGTTTTCTTTTGAGATTTATCTTTGTTATGATGTTTTCCTCTTGTGAGGGTGCCCTAGGGGCTGGAATCCATCGCTGGATTTGATCAATCCTTCGGGAGATTGATCTACATTTGATTAGAGATGAGGGGTTGCGCCAGTTTGGTATCAAAGCCGAGATCTGGTTGGTGGGAGACATTTGTCCTTCCCAGAAATCTTCTCTTCACCCACTGTTCGCCATCCACCCTCCCCACCATCATCGAAGGCACCACAGTCGCACATACCCACCCTAGCAGCCCCAATTCCCTTACCGAGATCCATCCTATTGAACCCAAATCCCCATCCCGACTTCCGCCATCCCTGCCAACCCCCGACTTCCACCATCCCTACTGACTGCACACACGAATCCATCCCCACCCCACCACCACTATCGAACCCGAAATCACCAAAACCCCTCATTGATACCCCATTCGTCTTCCCCAAACTACTTGAAAACCCTAATCCTACCCTATTGACGCCATCAGTCAAACCCAAAACCTTAACCAAACCCATCCCACTTCTCCCTAACCCATTCTCGAACCCTGCCCTACCACCAAACCAACCCCAACCATTCCGACACCACAACCGTTGTCCAAACCCTCGATCGAAACCATCATGTACCCCGGAGTGAAAAAAAAAGGAAGAAAGAGAAGAAGGGTGGAAGAAGAGAGCGTGAGGGTACGTGGTACTTACCGTGCACCGTCACCCAAGCCATCGGTTTCTAGTCGCCAGCACCTTTGTGACGTCCTAGAGTCCCACATCGACTATAGAGAGGAAAGCAATTGGGATTATATGTAGAGCTTGCATCCTTACTTTGCATGAGGCCTTTTGGTGGGTTGAGATCCACTAGAAGCAAAACCATGAGGCCGATGGGCCAAAGCAGACAATATAATGCATTTGTGTATGGGTGGGGTATTACAACCTTTGCCGGAACAACATCACCCTCTCCCCCTCTCACCTCATGTGCTCGATGATACGGTAGCGTCTCGTCGACACTAAGAGCACCCACAGGCTTCAACTCCCCCTCTTTGTTGCAGCAGGAAAGTAAGCCTCCTCCCTTTTTCTTTCTTTCTGCACTGTTTCCAACATAGAGAAGAAAACAAATAAAAAAAAAAGAGGAGAAACAGCAGAGGAGAAAAAGAAGAAGGAATCTGTGTTTAAGGGCATACTTGGCACCCGACGGTTATTGTGGCCTTCATTGCATCACGATGTCATCAGCACCACCCTCGCTAGGCTTCGTTGAGTCTTCTTCGCTCATGGAAGCTTTGCAGCAATTCCTTTCCAGCCTATCACCGCAACAAATAAGCCTCCACCTCTTTTCATTCTTTTCTTTGCAACATTATCAAGAAGAGAAGGGAGAAAAGTCTCCCTCCCACGTGCTATGTCTATTGAATGCAGCTGGGCCTAAGTTGGTCCAACCCAAAACTAGGCAACCCGACTACTGTTGGGCCTGTATTTTAGGTCCAACCTGACCCAATGCACCTTTTCTTAAAAAAAAAAAAAAAATGTTTGACCTATTCCACAAGGGGCCAAGCCACAAGCCAAAGGTACAAATTTTGAGTTAAATTTTGTTTTCCTTGCATCCAAGTCATGATGAGAATTTTTGGGCACTCAATTGAAGTTCAAAGATTTATGTATCAATACAAATATAGAAATTGGTATTTTGAGAATGAGTTATACTTTGAGCAATTTTTGAATTTGAAACAAGAAGAATTAAAGGTTGATGAATATACCCGCCAATTTCGAGAGTTGCAAAATATTTGTGAACTAAAGGAGACTGAAACACATATTTTAGGTTGTTATACCAGAGGCTTGAGACTAGGCGTTTTGGAGAATATGAATTGTTGCGACACTAGTTAAGGGGCATACTTAGAAGCCTTTCGTATTAAACATATGCTTTGATGGTCTCGCATGCGACAATGTGTAGTTTAACAAAAGCAAAGAGCACATTTTGTGGAAAGACTTTTTACTGGAGAAGGTAATCCCACAATTGTCATTTGCCGCCTCCTCAATACAAATGAGAAGGAAGAAGAAAAATGGAGATAGGCAAAGAGACTCCACACGTAGGTGAGAGTCAAAGACAGAGTTATTAATTTGATTATTGATAGTGGCAGTGCAATAAATTTTGTTGCACAAGAGGTTATTGAGTAGCTTCATTTACCAATTGAGAAACTTCTGAAACTCTTCAAAGTCATGTGGTCTAATGGTTATGTCATTCCTGTAACTCAAAAATGCTTGGTATCATTTAAGGTTGGTAATTATGAAGAAAAAATTTGGTGTAATGTGATCCACATGAATATTGCTTATTTTTGGACGACCATGGATTTTTGATCGGAAAGCGTGCCATGATAAAGAGATGAACACGTTTACCTTTACGTGGGAAAGAAAATGGATTGGATACCGTCCATTCCCATTAACAGCCTGATCTTCATCTATATCATCATGTTCAACTGAAGAACCACAGAAAGGGCAAAAAGAAGAAATTCGGAACCATGACATCATAATTACACCAATGCGGATGCCAATCATGACAGCTGATATTAAGGATGCAACAGATGAGCAAGGTCAAGGCAAAGTTGATCTCATGAAAAATTCTGGACAAGTAGACTCTGATCAAGATAGTGTTAATCAAGGATCACAAATGGTTGAGGAGGAAACAAAAATAGGTAGTTATTGAAGACTTTGAGCAAGTTAGCGAGAACATTGATCACATCCGAAAGATCAGATTGATACTCCGCTTTTGGCAAATTCAATTGGCTCCTCAGCAGCCAAATTAGTTGATTTAGTGGTTTCCAAAGAAGAACAACTTGTTGAAGTTCCTCACATTGATATCATCTTTGAGGATCACAGATGGATATTTGAGGATTGTGACATGTTTGCATAGCTACACTTAGGGCATCTGATGGTGAGATTATACATCCAAGTGAAATGTAGATATCAGAAGATGCCACACCTCCAATCTACTTCTACATGGAGGAAATGGACGCATTAAGCTTCTATGGCGTGTACAATAAATGAAGATTGAAAGATACATTAGAAGTTTGTTAGATTGATTTTCGACCTAAGAGGACCTTTCCCCCAACTTGCGGTGGAATTCTTCCTGGCATTTCTTAAGTTGGCAAACTCGTTGGAGTCGAGTTTTTTCAAGTCGGAGAGAGCTGATGCTGGCAAGATCCAAGATTCGGCTCGACATTGATGGGCCACTTTCATGGGCCCCACTTGATCCATGATCTATCCAAGATTAGGGATTTCTATCCTTAATTAGATAGTTCTTAATTAATAGGTTTATTTCTTATTTTATGTTGAGTTGAGGTTAGTACTTAATTTGTTTTAGTAAGCCATGATTGTTTAGATTTAGTCTTTCCTAGTTTAGAAGCAGTCACTCCTATATAAGGAGAAGACTTTCATTATAATAGACATGCTTATTTTCAATCAATTAAGGTTTTTTTTTTTTTTTGAGATTTATCTCTGTTATAGTGTTTTTCCTCTTGTGAGGGTGCTCTAGGGGTTAGAATCTATCTCTGGATTCGATCAATCCTTTGGAAGATTGATCTATACTCGATTGAAGATTTGGGGTTGCGCCAGGTCCTTACAAAGTTATGGTTTAAAGTTTAAGCTACTGCTTATCTACATCTTGCCTTCACCAAATATTGTTGAAACGTGGATAAGTTACAGCATTCTTTCTCAGACTAAGAGACATCTATAGCTTACCAAACGTTTAAATCTTGCTCTTTTGTGCTAACCGTTTGTTCTTTAAAATTTAAAATCATTCATAGTGGTTGTTGATGGCTATAAATATTCAGACTCTGATTACCTTGGCGAAAGCCTTTTTCTTTCGGAGTTTTTTATTCCTCCTTTTTCTTTGATCATGACTGTTCATTGACGATGATGTGAGAATCACTGCTATGTTGTGCTTGACTGTGTGCTTCCTGACTTATATCTGCAAGTTGTCTCTGAAGTGTTCATCTCCGAAGTTGCAAATCGCGTGAGTCATGGTGTGAAGTTTTGTTTTTTTTTTCCCCATGTGAGGTCTCACATGTTCTTGTATTATTTGGACGTCAGAGAGTCAGATCCTAATTAATCTTTGTTATTGGAGGGGTAAATTTTAGTGCATTAGAAGATGTTGGATAAATCTCCTATTGTCCTAGCTTTTGCAATGCTTCCTTTGGTAATTTTCATATGGAATTTCTGTTAAAAACCGCATTCAAGTATGTTGATTTGATTATTTCACTGTAATATTCATAATCTTTTATAATTATAATGAAGGTCTTTTACTGTTGCTTATAACTGTGAATCTGGACTGTTTTCATTTGCAGTTATTTTTTATGGTCATAAAATTCTGACCGTTCGGTAGTGCATGTTGAACCTGTTTATTTGATATCTTTTTCAGAGCTTTGGTTCTCAGTATGGCAGAAATATTGTTTTCATGTGGAAATAATAAAAGGGCTGTGGTTGCGACACTTCATGTTTTTGGCCATCGCCATGAAGATGTTTCTGAAGATGCTCAAAAGAATGAGGTGGGTATCTTACTAGTGGTGTTGCTTAATGTTGCTATATTCGTCAACATATTTAATTGACTTTGTTGTTTTTCCCTTCTCTTAATTGTTATCTAACAGGTGATTTCAAAAGCTTTGGAAGATCTTTCAATTGAAACAGGCTCAGACTTGCAAAGACTTTTGAGAGTAAACTCCCACACTTCACAGGCGGGTGCTTTTCATCAGCTTGAATCAATGCTTCCTGTTTTCCAAAGTCGGATGGGGGCAATGCTATTCCTTTTCTCGGCCCTGCTTTCTCGAGGGCTGGTATGTCTGCTAACTTTTGACAGCTTTTCTCTTGTGTACTGGTTTGCCAAGCACTATTTTTTTTTTTGGCAATGTGGTTTAATTATCTGAGGCTCTTTGTTAAGTTTCATCATTAGTCACTTTCTGTAGCACATCGATATCTTTACAGCCGTGATCTAGTGACAGTATGAGAGAAAGCCAAAAATATTTTTATAGAATTTCTCATACAGGGTGACACCCAACAAGTTTTGGTTGGCTGATGCACTTAATATTATAATGTTGACATGAATAAATATAGTTCAAATTTTTGGCTCATCATTTGGGACAAGAACTCACACACACCCTATTTCCCCAAGCAGCTGAGCTACAGCCGGGAGACGACAAGAAGATATTTTTGAGGTTAGAGTTGACCCTATACATGTCTAGTGCGGTTGAGAGTTTCTTATGCAGGACGTGCCCCCACCCAACCCTCATCCCATGGAAATGTATAATATAATCTGAGCATCTGATTTATAGCCTGTTATTCAATGATTAAAGAAGAAAGGGTAATTATCAACATTTGAGGCATCCATATGTTAGATGGTTATGATTTTCTTATGTGTGTTTTTAGGTTGTAATTTATCATTGATGGAGCACGATGGTTGGACTATTTGGATCACCATGTAGCCTATTGAATCTATAGTGGAGAAGGTGCAGTGCATCCTGAATTTTTACTTACGGAAAAGTGTTATGTTATGGTGTGATGTTATTTTAAGCACTGGGGCCCTCCAGTGCTGACTTAGTTCTAGACTATGTGGTGGATGTTATTATTTTTATATTTTCATTCTATCATTGGTTTGTAGTAGCGGGCGGGCCTTGGTGCAATGGTAAGGTTGCTCCATTGTGACTTGTGCATCACGGGTTTGAAATGTGGAAACAGCCACTTTACTTGTGGGGGTGAGGTTGCGGACATCTGACCTTCCCCAGAACCTGCAGTGGCGAGAGCCTCGTGCACTGGGCTGCCCCTTTTTTCTCATTGGTTTTTTAGTATTTGCAACATAATGACGCTTTTGACCCTTTAGATTGCAAATTCATTTAATAATTGTACATATGATTACGGGTTTAAGCCAGCTGATATAAAATATTGAAAAGAAAGAAAAAAGGCCATTTCATAATTGGAAAGTTGTTGAAACAACTCCTACGTCAAAATTACATTCATGTTGTGGATGTGACAAGTTTTTTGCCAGCTGCCAATCTGATTCAGCCTTCCTTTACCGGGGCTTGGGACCAGCAGGATACTGGCAGAGCTAATGTCTAAGGCCGGCCCCAGAAAGATAGGATAAGGCTTTGATGTTGTTTTGATTATGGAGTTTTTCATATTCTCCACTTCATTTTTTCTTGATTATTGTTATAAATCATTTTGTAGATTATTTGGTTTTGCTACACAACTGATTGTTGGTCTACTGACATCTTCCAAATAGTATGATTGTGTGCTTCAAGCTAAGCCGGACATGTTGAGGCATTCTTTGAACATCTAACTGATCTGTCCCTTACATAATTGGATCCTCTTATCTGTTAGTCCCCATAGATAGATTACCATTAGGGAGACGGCCAATTAGTTGGTTGATACCAACAGAGTCAAAAGAACTACTGCATCGATATTGTTAGCATTCCAACACTGGCATTTTTTATTCTATAGCGAGAGCTATATTTTGTGTTGGCTTTTCTCATTCTATAATGAGGCCCATATGAATGAAGGTTCTTTTGCTCTTTACAAGATATTGACTGGTCTCTACTGTCAGTCAGTCCAGAAATTTATTATTAGGTCCGTTTTAGTTTTCCAATATATTGAATATATCCTTAGAATTTCTTTTTTGATTCCAAGTGGGAGCTCTGGGGACCACTTTCATTGATGACACCACCATAGTTCTGACTGTGCCTCTGTCTCTCTTATTTGTTTCTTGTAGCATTTCTTTCGTTTTTATAACAAACAACGCCTTTACCTTCACCTCAAACCCTTTATATATATTTTGACAGCCTTCATTAGCCATATTGTTCTTTTATTGTGTTCTTGTACCACTGCTCCCTCTGTTTTTTTTTTTTTCTCTCTCTCCATTTCTGCTCAACTGTAGTCACATCTGTCTACATGTCTACATTGTTGCCTTCACTGATCATGCTTTGTATGCACTCCATTGCTTAGAGTACCCTTTTCAGGTTGTTAGAGTCTCCCTTATGTGTTACTATATTTTGTGGATTACCAAAGATCTGTTTGTGAGAATTTTTTTTGTTTCTGGACCCAGTTGCCCCCATGTGGACTATGTCTGGCCTTTTGTCCTTTTCCTAGGGTTAGTTTCCCTTTTCAAGTTATCTTCAAGCAAAAAACTCATCAGGGAACTTTGCCTCTTTCTAACATAAAATAGATTTGGTAGCGACTCATGATGTTCTGGGTGTGGAATCTAGGAAACACAGACACTTCTCTAGGGCCGGTGTGTTAGTTTCCGACACGCCTGGGACATGGACACACACCTGACACGTGAAAAAAAAGTGTCCTGTAATTTTTTTATTTTTTAAAATTTCAGACACGTTTTGGACACCGCTCGGACGCACAAAGACACAGTTGGGGTATGTTTTTAGGTCATAATTTTAAGACGTTGGGTGGGGATTTTAAAAAAATAAAAAAAAGGTTAAATGTCTCAGCGGAATATCGATATCCAAAAGAGAGAGCCTGAGCCTCTCATTCGTTGAGTTGAAGTAGGAAAGCAGTCGACTACTGCAGAAAAAAAAAGGCAACGACATACCAGTGAATGCAGGACCACCAGGCGAGCCATCTGAGGAGATTCAAGCTGTCTTAGAAGAACTCCAGGCAAGCAGAGAGAATTTATTGGCACCATCGGTTCCTCTTTAGCAGCGACGGGCGCAGTTTTTTTTTTCCCATTCAGATGACACCATTGGCTCCTCTTCATCTCTGCAGTTTTGTTTCCTCTCCCCCTCTCCCTTCATCTCCAGTTCTCCACTCGTTTTTGGTCTCTGTGGCTTTTTCCTTTTAATTTTAATAGAGCAGGGCTATATGTCTGTCCTCTTGTCATTTTCTTTAAATGATATTTATCTTCCATCATTACCATGTCTCTTTTTAATATTATTATTTTTTTGTCTCTTTCTCTAGACAAGATTTTTAAAATCTACCACAGCAACAGCTGTCTCCCTCCCGCCCTTCTTCTTTTTTATATTATTTCTTTCTTCCATCAGTCATTTCCCATTCTTTTAATAAACATTACTTTTCACTGGCCACATTGCTGTTCACGGAATTTGAGCCTTTTGTAAAATGTGGTGTTCGCCTGTAGGGTAAAAACAAATAAAATATTACAAAAAGCTGAATTCTTTTAACTTTTTTTATTATATTTCAACTGTTTTTATACTATTGGTTTTTTTTATTATATTTCAACTGTTTTTATACTGTTGAGTATTTCTTTTATTATATTTCAACCTTTTGTTTATTGTTGGGTATGGAATAATTTGCTGTTATATTATATAGATTTGGAATTTGGGAATGTTATTTTTTAGTATATGATTATATATATAAATATATATTATTAATGTATTCTTGATGTGTTTGTGTCCTACTTTTTTTAGAAATACCGTGTCAATGTGTCTGTGTTATATTGTGTTGTATCCGTGTCCCGTGTCCGTGTCTATGCTTTGTAGTGTGGAATTGATTGAATGCCTTGGAAATGTGTCAGCGACTTGTTGGACAATGAAACTGCTTTTGTTCCCTGAGCTTCTTAATAGCTTTCATCTGAATGGCTTGTTTGTTTTTATCTTCTATTAGTTTGTGCTCCTGCGGGAATAATGTTGGACTTTTCTTGATAAATGGTTCTGAATCCTTATGTGGGTATAAATTCTCCTAAGAGGAGGCGCATGCACTTGCATGAGGTATGTTGAGGAAGGATAATGAAGATTCCTCATTATGTATCTACTAAATCCTTGTTTGTGGGTGGTGACATCCCCAAGGGTTAAAGACCTCACAGAAGGAGTTGTTAAGAGAATGCCTATCCAATCATTTGAATCCTTCCACTGGATGTTGAATACCCCCTCCTATAATTAGTATTGGTTGATGTCATCCCTTCATTTGCATTATGTTGTCACCATCGCCATTGTTGTCATCTTCATTGAAGCCTTATCCTATATATCCTGCTGAACTTTGTCCTATGATTTCAAAGGTCCAGAGTGCAAATCAGATTCGTATGACCTCTCTGGGATTCTAGATACTGAATTGCTGCTTTCTTTTATCTGAATTTAACTGAGAAAGTCAGAGGCTCAGCTGATACATCGCCACATTTCATAGTGCTTCACATATAGATGCCAAGCCAAGGTTTAAAATATTGGGTGATACAAATCATAGGTGAGTGCTTTTAAATTAGGTGTTAGATGTTGAATTTAGGCATTGTAGATGCTGCAATTTAAATTAGACATAGGTTCATTAATTTGATGTTGGAGCAGTTTCCTCCTCCAATTTTTTTGATACTTCCGTAATTGTCAAGGAAGATCTTGTTACTTCTAGTAGAGTACAGTTTTTCCTTGCTATAGCACTCTCCACCAATATTTTTGATGTTTCCACAATTCTCAAGGAAGAGTTTGTTACTCATTGTAACGTACAGTTTTTCCTTACTATGACCTCATTTTGTTGTGCCATATGACAGTTTGGTTGCTTAATGGCTTTTCAACTATTTACAATCAATAGAGAGTATATGTGGTAGCTTTGTCCTGTAGGTTGTGAGCTTTAGGTTTTGTGCGTGTGGGTGGATGTGCATGTGCTGGCATGTGGCATTCATTCTGCTCGTCCCTATAAAATACATGCTTTTTTTAATTTCACAGTTTCCTTTTTTATATATATATATATACATATCAGTTGGCGAGGGGTTTGTGCATGCTTCTGTGTGTTTTCTTTTTCTTGCTTGCCACTTGTGCCACGAAGCACATGCTTTAGATTCCACAGTTTCTTCTTATTTATGATGCAGTTGGTAAGCGTATTTTTTTATAGTGACTGCAGTATGAACTCATTTTCTTTTTGCTCATTGAGGCTGCGTGGATTGAAAATTTGGGATCTGATAATACTGCAGGAGTCCGTCCAAGCAGACCGGGATGATCCCAACTTTCCACTGGTCACTGCTCCATTTGGACATGCCTCGCAGGTAAAGACGGATTGCTGTAATATTCATGCCTTGATATAATTCTTTTATCTTATTAATATGATCATTTTTTTTTTTTTTTGGTTTGATGCACTCATGGTGTTTGAGGATCTTCACTTTTTACTATTTGACAATTTTACCAATACACTCATGCAAACCATATCATTTGACAGGAAATTGTGAACCTTCTGCTTTGCGGTCAGGCTGTCTCAAATCTATTTGATGGTAGGATGGATATGGGAGGTGGCATGTTCCTCAAGGGCATACCCACTGGTGTTGATGTCGGATTCCTTGCTCTTCATGAATCCCTCAATTATTGCAAGGTTGGTCAGCATTTGAAATGTCCGAAGTGGCCAATATGGGTGGTTGGCAGTGAGTCCCATTACACTGTTCTTTTTGCTCTCGATCCCAGTGTGCAAGATGAAAATGAACTAGAAGCACGTGAATCACAGATCAGGAGGGCATTTGATGCACAAGACCAAAGTGGGGGTGGAGGTTTCATTAGTGTGGAAGGTTTACAACAAGTCCTTAGAGAGGCAAACATCAACATGCCACCTGAAAAGGTTGATCATCTGTGCAGCACGGGCTTCATTGTTTGGAGTGAATTTTGGCAAGCCTTGCTTGAGTTGGATAAAAGTTTTGGTGGCATGAAGGATTCGACTGGACTGATGGGGAAGAAACAGTTTGATCTTTACCATTTCAATGGAATTGCTAAGGCAGTATCCAATGGAAGCCAAGTGTCGGGGGGAGAGAGTCCGCTGCAGAGACCAAGGCTTTCAAAGCTGAGAGTCTTTGTACCACCGAAGTGGACGCCTGAGGAATTCATGGCAGATGTTTTGCCCAGTAGTGACCAGAGTGGGAAAGATGGTGCTGAGGTTAGCCAACGTGAACCTCCATTAGTTGACTGCATCAGAACTCGCTGGCCTCGAGCCAATTGTAGTTGGGTTGGAGATCCCCCTAGCATAGTTTGAAGCTTCAGTCCCTCCAAACTGGCCTAATAAACGTCGCAAAAGTGATTGTACTCTGTTGTTATAGAGATCAGAGCAGATTTTGGGGTACAGGGAAGGGGTTCCGAGGAGACACCAATTTGAATTTAAAGCTGCAGTCAACTGGCAAGAAAGAAAATATTTTCTACATTGGCAGTCAAGTGCTACGGATTGCCATTATACTGATGTTTATTATTGCAAAAGGGTCAGAAATTGGAACGCATTCGTAAGCTTTTCCTGGATTGTATGATACATGGTTGTTTTCATTTTAATTTTATTTTTTCAATTTGGCTTTATTTGCTGTTTGTCCCTATAAGTATCCTGCAAGATAGCTTCCCTATTTTGTGGACCTTCTTTATTTGCTTTATCCTAATTAGATTAGGACCTATATAGTTTTCCTAGGATTAGGATTTCCTCTATTTTTATTTTTGGCTATTGTAGCCATATAAAAAAGGCCTTAAGGGATGATGTAATGCAATCAAGAAAAATTATCAATAGAATTTCTATTTGAAGGCTTTCTGTTGGGTTCCCTCGAACGATCTGAATTATCTTTTCTATTTATATTTCTTTACGATGGGACTATTACAATCGGTGTCAGAGCTTTCCACATCCTAGCACCGGTTCCTCCATCATATGGAAAAGAGAAACCACGGTTTTTTTAATCCAATCTTCTCCAATCCAACCGATATGCCATCCGCAGGCTTCCGGATTCCCCTTCCTAACTAGAACCAATTGGACCAAAAAAAAAAAAAAAAACACCCACTCCCACCAGCCCTATCTCAGCCACTCAACACGAGTCAACCTCGGGCGCCCGCATATCTTCTGTGCCACCAAATGGGAGAGACGAAACATGCAGCTAAGCATGGGCTCTCTGGTGTGAGAAATGTGTTTTCTTTTACGTTTGAGGTGAGAGGCCGTGCTTAAAGGGGATTGATATCCTTACAAGTCTCGTAAGTTTAATTTAATTATGGAGTGCTGCTAAAGGCACACGACCTTTTTCTCTCTATACACATGATTTTTAATAAAAATACCCCCATGGTGAAATTACCAAAATGCCTCCACCCTCCTCCCTCTCTCTCCCGTTTCCTACCTCCCCACTGTTCTGCTAGAGAGAGAGAGAGAGACGTGGGGGCATTTTGGTAATTTTACTGTGTGGTTCTTTTTGCCCTTTTTTTTCAAAAGAAATCATTTTTGTGGAGAGAAAAAGGCTATGTGCCTTTAGTACCACTCTTACTGCTATTGTCGTCCTCGTTTTCATTCCATCGAGCCCAAAAAGGTATGAACAAGCAAAAGTTGGTGTCGCCAGCAGGCTGCATCACCAACGATTTTTTATTCATTCTATGGTCTGTACTCATCAAAAATAGTAATTTTTTAATTTATTTTTATAATTGAGGATGTTTCAACCCTTTGGGCTGAATTAATCCCTTCGGGACCAGAGAGAATAAGGTAAATAAAATAAAAATAAAATATAGAAATCAATCATCTAACTTACAACCAATTGTAATGGTTGAAGGATTGACGGAGATTATTGAAGCAATGTGGACATCAATTGAGATGATTAACTACAATGCAAACTTCACTTTTGGAATTGTAGAATCAGGTTGCAATCATAAAGCAACTACTATCCACAACCTTGGTCCAACCACAAAATGAACCAATGCCAGTTGTAACACCTACTATGTAAACAGCATGCGATCTTCAACCCTTGACAGGACTGATTCGACAATTTGGATCAATGAAGTCGTAAGCTTCGTAAACTTTCATCATGTCCCAAGAGAACAATGGGTCATAGTTGCAACATTTTATTTGTAAAACGAAGCAAAAAGATCGTACAACTAGCTCTAGTGTGAGACGAATCCCATCACATGGCAATATTTTATAGAGAGTTTGCTTAACCGCTTTGGACCTACAGAAGATCATTTTATGCAATTGACGCACCTAGGCAAACAAAATCTATTTGATAATATCAGACCAAATTTCAGGGTATTTCTAGCATGATCATTGACTGCAAAATAAAATGGTTAGTGCTTCGTTTGAGAGCGTCAAATGATGAATTGTGTATTGATGTTCAACGTCAATGATTAAAAAAATCTGAGGCCATATCTTTTGCTTCTCTTTAACGATAGATGCTATTTGAGGTAATTTACGCAATCATTATGTCTAAAAAATGCATCATTGCTTCCAATTATCCTGCATCCAGTTCAAGTACAGCCGTTGTTTCTGCTCTACCTACTAAGCCTAGCCCTTATTTTAGATTGAAGCGTCTGAAGACAATATGAATGAATGTCGTTTAAAGGGCTTATGACTTCAATGAAAAGTTTGCCCCAGTAATGAAGACAATACTGAGATGCCAATCCCCTTTAATGCCTTTGTAGGCACTACTTCACCACGAGTTACGATTAGTTCGAGGCCTGCTTAAACAACATCAAGTGATCATATTGATTGACTCATGCAACACCTGCAATACTTTTGGGGCCCAACTCGCAACATGATTTGATATTCCAATCCGAACTAATGATGAGCTTTATGTCATATTTCCCAATGGTGAAACACTACTAAGCC
Organism: Sextonia rubra; assembly: GCA_037013555.1. Lineage (NCBI taxonomy): Eukaryota > Viridiplantae > Streptophyta > Magnoliopsida > Laurales > Lauraceae > Sextonia > Sextonia rubra. Next base: position 23,939,043 of record JASUAD010000006.1, read on the forward strand.
ATGGTGTGTGCCCCGATATTTCCTTTTTCCATCCAGCAAGCTCAATTGGCTGTAGATTTCCATCTCATAGAGTTTGGAGGATGTGACATGATTCTTCGTGCTAAATGGTTACAAGCCTTAGGATCCATCCTATGGGACTTTTCTAAGAAGTCGATGCAATTCACTATATATATATATATATATCTCTCTCTCTCTCTCTATATCTATATATATGATATTCAGTTCTCACCACTTAGTAGCCCATCCAAATCGTGCACAAATAGGTTTTTCCCTAAAGTCATTGATCCTAAGGTTCGGCACCCATCCAAATGGAATATTGGATAGTTAGATGGAGGGGTTGATTTTTTACGTTTAATATGAAGCTGTTAAACTTTTTGGGCCACAGATAAATGGGTTAAGTGTATGTGGCTCATAAGTTTCAACTGTGTATAGTCCATTTGTATGGGTCCACAGTTGATTCAAAAGTCTAGTATATTCGGATGGAATCCAAAATTGGAGGACGTGTAAAGTTTAAGAGGGTTGTGTTGTCCATTTGGATGGATTATACAGTCAACTCTATCCCCCGTGAACACTTTATGCATAGTGATAACCAATATGTGTGTGTATATATATGTGGTGGGAGATGAATGCAGCTGAATATTCCTCTATATATATATATCACACTTTTGAACTTTCAAAATATAAAGAATGAATGTGAGTTTCAGATTTTGTTGATTTTAAGGTGCTGAAGTTTCACTAGTAGGCATAACGAAACTTTGGCAAAGGCAATATGATCTCATTTAGGTGAGTGACAACAAATTGTGATATTTTTACGCACTGCAGTTTGACTATTAATAATCTGTTTGCTGAATTTGACGTTCAACTTCAGAAGCCCTTGGACATGTTTGTTTGTGAAGTAGAGTAGAGTAAAATAAAATTTTTGACATTTAAATTTCTCTCTTTTAAAAAAAAACTCAAATTCCCCTCCTTATATTTTATAAAAAGTAAAAAAGTAATCACTAAATTACAAAAAAATCTCTATTTTTTATATAATAAGTTAAAAAGACTCCATGTTACGCAACTAAAAATGAAAAAGTCATTGTAATCGCAACATATATTATTCTTTCTTAATTTTGGGTTTACTCTATTCTACTTTACTCTACGCCTCAAACAAACATGTTAAGGACTGAAATATTGAATGAAACTTTGATTCTATATTTATTTAAGAACTGATCAATATTATGTATTTCTTAACATTGTGAGGACATTTTCACATGACTAACCTGTTAGGAGATTTAATGGGTGTGGTTGTTTATGCCGTGGTAGAAAATACGGCTTCCACAATTACAAGGCCCTTCAAAAAGTGGCTGACCTCTGTACCCAACAGGGATGTGAGCTATTAAACAAAAAATAAGAAAGATACAAAACCAGAATCATTCATGCACAAAGAATCGAAGCATTTTCAAGTTCAAGGAGATCGGAGGAGATTGACAAGAAGTTTAGGGTGTGGCAGGGATTTTAGCATGGATGAAGTAATAGGAATGCTAAAAATATAGGTACTGTGGGGGTGAATTCTCTCCTACGAGGCCACTGGATAGAGCTACTAGGACAGACCTGCTCCTGAGTCAACTTAGATGAACATCAATCAATAGGAGGGCATATGGGAAAATTCCTTTTTTATTTTTATTTTTTATGACATGGGTATATTCCTAATGTCTTTCACGTAATGGGATTAATCCCTCAAGGTCGCACCCCTTAAACTCACACAAATGCATACTGGGCAAATCAAATCTAGGACTGGTTTCAAACACAAAGCATGGGAGCAAAGCCATTCCTTAGGAAAGGTTTCCTTATGGACTAGGGGAGTTTAAAAAAAATCAACCCCACCAAATCTTTCTTAAGTTTAATAGCATCTTAATCAAAGATTTTTTTTTTGGATCACAATTCAACGGTAAGTGAAAGTTCAATTGCTTCCTCAATTTCAACTTTCAACAGAGCTCACAGTTCCCTATTTTATTTTAAGTATAATAATCATAACATTTAAATTAAACATTTCAAAGAAAAATACAAAAGTTTTAGTTCTTTTTAAAACTGTCTATCATAAATTGGATATTTCAAAACAGTACAAAAGCTTTCCATAGTTTTTTTTTTATTGAGTCCTTTCCCGTGGTTTCTCTCCGTCAAGGGCAACGTTTCTGTAAAAATGATAGAAATACCCTTATGAAAGCACAAAAAGGGTTCTTGTCTCTTGAAAAAATTACAAAAAAGCATGCAACTTGTTTTTTCATGTTCATAGAAGTATAACTAAAATCAAATATTTCAAAAAAAAAAAAATATTCCACATAGTTCATGCAATTAAGTCCTCTTCAGTAACTGCTTTCTAATAATAGGGCAACCAAAAAAATCATATATTAAATCTTCATAGATTTTGAAAAATTTTCTAAAATGTCTAAGAATTCAAGTACATCTAAAACATATATTAACATGTCTATATATAACTGATTTCTAATTCCATTCATAAAAAGGCAAATGTCCCTTTAATGAGAATTGAATCAAGGAAGAGGAGGAAATGAATATAGAGGCATCACCCCAGTAAATTTTAGGAAAGTTGTGATCCTATTTACATTACAACCAAATCTCCTTTACTTCAACAACCCTGGGTGGAAGTCATTTGAATATCATGATTTCTTATATACTGATTCCTATATAATCTAGTGCAAATAAAAGGCCCCTTTGGGTCATTTCTGTATAACTATGTTAATTTACTCTATATAAGGATTTTTTTCAGTTTAATACAACGATAGAACTCTGCATCGACTTACCAATATTCATATCCCAAAATAAAAATATTAAGGTTTTCTCAAACATAACCAAAAGAGATGCAATCTTTATAGTGTACACACTGATCAAAATCTGGAAGAGTACTTTAAAAAGTGCATTCTTCTTAAAGTTTTTCTCCTAATCCTCCTTTTCCAAAAACTTTGGAAAACTTCTACTAAGCAATTGTGGCACAACAAATGAGATTTCTTTCCCCCACATTCATTTTCCGACCAAATCAAATTGCAGAATCATGGGTAGGGAACAACTTTTAATGAAGAGCTAAATATTGGAAAAGGAAAAATACATTTTTTCTAGATACAATCTTCATTTTAGGAAAAAAAAATTAAAAATATTTATATTTTAAAATATTAATAAGTTAAAGTAAATTTGATACATTCACAAAAGTGACCTTCCGTTGACCAAAGTGACATGCCTTGCTTTTAGAGGACCTTTGATGTCCTTTATCAGCTCCAAGCACCTATTCTACACACAAAAAACAAGACTTTAACCTGTGTAACTATAATTCCTAGTATAATTCATATAAAAAATGTATGAATGCTTCACTTGGATTTATCATTAACAAAAGTTTGCTTTTATCTATTCCTATAATATATGAATTTTAATTTACAATTTATGGATATTTAAATTTTCAAAGAATCGGTTTTAATTAATTTTGTATAGCAATGCCATTTCCGGCATGCATTATTTTGCTAGTTATTATTTTAGTGAAAGGTTTCAATTCAATTTTGACTACTACCTTTCAATTTTGACTCTTATCAAAACCACATGGACATGGACCTATTTTTATATATAAATAGGTTACCTATCAATTTTGACTCTCGTTGGATTCTGCATTAACCTATTAACGTATTCTATCGATTTCAATATTGACCACTCCCCCTCAGTTTTGAATTTTTAAAATATTTTCCTTCATCCTTTAATCCTAAGATTAAAGCGCTAACTATTAAAATCTCATACTCTTTTAAAATACTTCCAGTAATCTTTAAATCTCTTTAAGATATATATTTTTTAATATTTAAATATTAAAATTACTACTTACAGTTTTTCATATAAGAATGACTGCTCGTTTTTTTAATGATTCATCATTAAAACTGTTGAAGTCATGTTAGGATTCACCATAATCTGTTTATATCAAAATCACATCAAAACTAACTGATATAATGAAGATAGATTATCAGAGATAAAAAAAAAGAACAAAAAAAGGAACAAAAATGATTATTCAAAAATTCAAATATATCGCTTAAATTAAAAGTCTTCAAAGAATTTCCATAGCCCCATAAAATCACATAAAATGTGAAAAATAAGTGTCCTTCATATTTGGATTATCAACCAATGGCTCTGAACTATATCAATTACTTATTTTTTTTTACAAAAAAACAAATAATTACCTTATTTTCTGGTTTTCTTCCAATATCTCATTAATTCACAATTTTCTGAGCTATTTGTAAATCATTGCATCAAGCTTCTTTGAGAAAAGTATTTATGAATGCAAGAGAGGAGCGAAAAATGTATTTTATATAGTGTTGAGCCATCATTCATTGATCATGCATAAATGTGATCTTCTCTAACCCCTATAAATTTATGATACACCAAATATATTATGAACTTGGTCATAAAATACTTATTTTAAAAAATAATATAATTAATTAATTTATTAAAATAAAGCATTTAGCACCATGGCAAGATTTTTAAAGCCTATCAAAGTAAATTATGTACCTATATTGTTTTTTAAAAAATTTAATCGGCCGGATCCAAGCTCTTTATATTAAATGTGTTTGAAAGTCTTCTATTTAATCAGTTGTACACCTTCAAACGTGCAATTCTTTATGAGTCATCTTGATCCGAGTTGCCCAATATGTATAACAACAATTTTTATTTTTATTTTTCTAGGTGTTACTCCATGTAGTCCATCCTTTAGGAATTACTTCCACTAAGTCCATGCAAAATGATAGGATAACACCTACCAAATCACAAAAAACTTGTCTGTTAGGGTCATGCTTAAAATCCCGGTCAGCACCAAGTGAATTCATTTGAGTTGTCCTAGTTCTGAAAGGTAAGACATGTTTGTGATGTTAACCGTATATCCATATAGTAGCAACATTTTTTTTTTTAAAGAAATGGAAGCCCCTACTCCACCTCACTTACAGTGCAGGGCCGTTAGTAAAACTATGAATACATGGCACTACCAATAAGCACCATGCATCATATAGTAACTTTAGTGTTGGTTAGTTGGTAGGGATGTGAATGGGTGAGTTTGAGCCCCTTGTGTGACATAAAATAATGCTTTAGAGTTTTTTTTTATAGACAACGGAAATTTTATTAAAGGAAGAAGAAAACAAGTACAAAAAATAAAGATTCCCTATCAAAAAGATAAGGGAACACAATGGTATAAAAGAGATATATACAGTAAATAAGAAACAAAAAAACAAATTATACAGTTGACATAAGCAAATCATAGTACCTATCCACCCCTAATTTTGCAAAAGAATTTGCAAAGCTATTAGCTGATCGCCTAACATGTTGAAATTTGACCCGAACCTTGGATAAGATGAACTTAATTTATCTCATTAAAGTATAAATAAAACTTCTAAAATACCTTGGAAGGATCAGATACCCAAGAAATGACATTTAGAGAATCGCTTTCTACAAACAAAGTGGTTTGAAAGTGCCCCGAGACAACAAATTTGAAGAGCCTCTAGAATGGCCACCACTTCTACCTCATTGGAAGGAGAAGGCCCGTTGCATAATACTCAAGATGGCAAGTTTTCTGCAATATTTATCTGCTCTTCCTTATGAGAAAATAGTTACGGCAAATTATACTGTATTAAGCTCAAAGGTTTTGAAGATAATTTTGACTGTAGCTTCTGATTTTGACTGGTAGTTATATCCACTCTTTACAACTTAACCACCTTCTCCCCCAACTTCCAACATATAACCACCCATTTTTCCCACTTTCAATGTGTAACCACTCAAGTCTTCTTTGTTGGGTTTTGTCTTGTATTCCGATTAATTTGGTCGGATCGGTTGTCTGGGTTAGCCAGAATTGGAGTTCAGAGTTAGGAGTATTTTAGTCATTAATTTAGCTGCTGCTGTTGTCGTTCGTAGCTTGAGATGTTGAAACACATAGGGTTTTTGTCCCTATTCCAGCACCGCCCACGATCGCTATTGAGATTGCCGGACAGTGTACATGGCCGCCCCTGCAACTTGCCGGATCTCCATTATAGCCGCCGCCAGTTGTCGCGCCATCTATTGGTGTCGCCCAATTTGCCTGTGAGGAAGGGAGGCCGGGGCCTGCTGTTTTTTGGTTGCAGTACCAGAACTAAAAGGGGAGGAGACCTGAAGGTCTCTACCTGTTGCAGATACCAGCGAAGGGGAAGAAGGAGACTTGCGCCTGGGCCTTTGGCAAGTCTAGGTTGGGTTTGTTTGGACATGACCCGTCGCAGTAGATCCTAGGTCGGGTTCGGGCCAAGTCAGGACAAGTCGTTCCTGATCCATTTGCAGCAGAGCCCATCCATTAGCAGTAGGGTTGACGTCAGCACTAGTCAAACAAGAGGTTTGACCAGAGCAACGACCAGAATTGTTTTGCAAATGTGACTCGCTCCTTGTTTTGTTCTGTGAACTCATTTTGAGGAGATCTCAAGATAAACGGAGGAGGTTGACTGTTTGACAAATAGAAAAAAAAGGGTAATTCAGGAGGCACAAAATCGGGATACACAATGGGGCTAAGCAATGAGTATAAGATTGAGATGTTCACCGAGTTAAACAATTTCAGTCTTTGACAATGAAGGATGAAGGATGTCTTGATTCAGAAGAGTTTGGAGAAGACTTTAGACGGTAAGTTGAAGAAGCCAGTGAAGATGTCCGACGATGATTGGGAGGATTTAGATGAAAGGGCTGTGAGTGCAATTTATCTTACCTTCCACGATGACGTTCTTTACAACGCCATGGGGATTAACACTGCTTTGGAATTATGGGCTAAGCTAGAGAGCTTGTACATGTCTAAGTCTTTGACAAACAAACTATTTTTGAAGAAATAGTTGTATTCCCTGAAGATGGTAGAAGGATCACGGTTGTCAAATCATCTCAATGAGTTCAATAAGTTTGTCGTATAACTATTGAGCATCGAGGTTAATAAGCTTGAGGAAGAAGGCAAAGCACTATTGTTTTTGTCTTCACTGCCCTAGTCGTACGAGCATTTGGTGACAACGCTGATGTACGGGAAAGATACTTTGAGCATGAATGATGTTACTGTAGTTCTTATCTCGAGTGAGATCATGAAGAGTGATAGTGAAAAATCTAGAGGAGAAATTAATGTAGCATCAGGTTCAAACTGGAGAAGGGGGAGATCTAGATCAAAGAATAAAGGATTAGAAAATCGGAATCGCTAGAAGTCAAAGGGAAAAGGCAAGGTCATCCCTTGCTATTACTGTGATAAAAGGCCATATTAGGAAAGATTGTCCGAAGCAGAAGAAGGTTTTGGAGAAGGAAGAAGAATTTGATTCATATAGTATGAGTGTGAGGAAAAGTTCAGATGGCTGCGAGGTAGTATGTTTGGTAGAATCTGCTTTGGTCATCAAAGGTACGAATTACACTAAAGGTTCATGGATTTTAGATTCTGGTTGTAACTGTCATATGTGCAATAATAGAGATATGTTTGACCCCTATACATCTTGTGAGAGTAAATCTGTCTTCATGGCAAACAATGTGCAATCCAAGTGCATTGGAGTTGGAATAGTGAAAGTCAAGATGTTTGATCGAATGGTTGGACCCTGATGAATGTGATGCATGTTCCAGATTTACGAATAAATTTTATTTCTTTGGGGGCCTTAAACTCAAAGGGCTGCAAGTGTCTTGTAGGAGGTGGAGTTATGAAGGTGGTTAAGGGAGTAATGGTCGTCATGAAGGGTGTAACACTCCGATCCCCTTTGAGCCGGATTAGTGGCTCATTAGTGTGTGTTTTGTTTTATTTTATTCTTTTGGACTTGGTTTTGGGCCTTGGATAGGTAGTTGAGCAACCTTTGACCTGAGATAGGTAGTTCTAAGCCCTTTTTCGTAATTTTGCTTTTGCTTTGCTCATATCATCTTTGCATCATCTTGGTGTCAGCATATGTATTTCGTTGAGCTCGACAATTTCCGTAACTGTGTCAGATCCGTTTGGAGTCAATTGGAGAAGTTAGACCTTCGTGTGACTTGAACTGTAATTAGTATAAACTTACCGGACTTTGACCTAAACCACAAAACCTATTTAAATGAGTCACTCTCCAGGTGTCTCTCTCTTGCTCCATTTCATTTGATCGTTGCATGCAAGAGGAATTCCAGGGAAGCTCTCCACGTTCGTTCTCTCTCTCTCTCTCTCTCTTCTTTCCTTCTCTTGATCGATTGAGGATTTGGATCCTCTGTTTGGCTTGGGTTCTTCTCCATTCTCTCATCTCTGTCCTTGCCTTAGGTAAGTGGGTTCTTTCCCAACTCTTTGTATTTCTTCTCCAAATTACATCTCCCATTCTCTGTTGCTTTGTCTTCATCTCATGCATGTGTGATTGCTTTGATTTGTTTTGATTTTAGTTGCTTGGAGCTTGATTTCAGAGGATTTTGTCAGATTTGAGGCAAGTATAAGTACAGGTTTTGATAACACATATGGGTGTTGTTTGATTGCTTGGATTCATTCTCATTCTCTGTATAGAAATGTGTTACAGCCATTTTCTAAGCTATGAGAATCAGTTGAGCTTGTTTTATTCAGTTTCTGTACAAAAATTTCGTTTCTGTAATCTTCCCGAATTCGCGTCTGTATTGTACGGCTAAGCCGTAACCCTGTACGGCTTAGATTCCAGAGAGTGACAAATTCGAGTTTGTTCTACGGCTAGGCTACGGCTAAGCCGCAATTTGTCCTACGGCTGAGCCGTAAGCTAGCCGTGAACCAAACCGTATCTAAGCCGTGGATTTAATCTCTGATCAGTCGAAACTTTTCTGATATCAGTGTTCTTACGGTGAGGCTACGGCTAAGCCGTGATGGTTTACGGCTAAGCCGTGGACTCCACCGTAGCTCAGCCGTGAGATGTATCAGATCAGAGGTGGAAAAGCTGACAGTTTAGCCGTGTTCTGAAGGGAACCACGGCTAAGCCGTAGTGCATATTGCGGCTACGCCGTAGGATGCCACGGCTAAGCCGTAGGTCACCCATGGCTAAACCGTAAGACCTGTTAAATATCAGTTAAACTTAGGCTAATGGTGTGACCTTGTAGGGCTCAAATACAGGTTAACCATACCCGTAAACCGGCCCAAATGGATTCTTTGGAGCGCATGAATAGTCTGTTAGGCTGTGACTTATTCATGTGAGTGTTGCTCATTGTTAAGCACCTCCCCATGGGTGTTGGTTTAAGGGACTTCGATGCACATAAGGATTATATTGCAACACTAGGATGGCAACGGTGCATCGAATAACTTAAAACTACATCAACATGCACGGTTAGTGATAGTGGTGCAACTAGATTAGGCTTGGCTTGTAATTAACCTTGATTCCGTATTAATCTGAGATGCATTTCATATTGTTTATAGTTTTGCCCTCTGCTCTGTTAATCTATGTATGCATTTCCTCAGTCATTTTGCTTTCGTTCTGTATATCTGTATCATTCTTTGTTCGGCACTAAGTTCTGATCTATGCTGTGCTTTGATTTAACCTATGTTCTAATCTGTAATTCGACTATGCTTTGTATATTCTCTGGCTTTGTATATTGGGTATTCCCCGGTGGCTCTGCCCAGAGATTAAACGTGAGGACGAGATCCGGTCTTTGTCATCGGTGAGCCCAAAGCGGATAATCTCCCCTTTCTATGGATTTGATTTGATTGGTATTAGTCTGGCTCTACTCAGCCTCAGCCCTAGGATACCCGACGGGGTTACCTCTGGCGTAGATCTCTGTATCTCTGTTTTAACTGCAGTGTTGCTTTGTCTTGGGACCCCGGAACCCAGGAAACCGAGACCCGTTGTACCTTTGGCCTGGACAGCGGTGTTCTCCTCTGCTCTGCTCTGCTCTCTTTTGGAGAGAACATGGTTAACGTAGTAGCCAACTAGTTCAGTATTCTATGTTTTGATTCACATATCATGTTTTACTTCTATGCACGATTTGCTTAGTTTCCTAATATGGAACTCTGTATTTAATCTTCTGTCATTATTATATCCTCTTTGATACTATGCGTGTTTCACCCCTGTTACTTATATTTGCTGGATCGTTGTATTCATTTGTGTTGTCTGTGGTGTTGCAGGCACAGATACCTTGCCCAGCTCCCCGGCGGTCGAGGAGGCTGCAGGGGCGAGTGTAGAGGCACCCTCCGGTCTGGCAGAGTGGGCCTGATCATTTCTGCCAAGTGCGTGCATGCATACCAGTGGCTTTTATTTTGCGTTTTGGTTTTTGAGAGCTTGTATTTGGACTTTGGACTTTGGACTTGTATTCTGTATATTTTGTGTATATTGATTTTGGTGTGTATTCGGTTTTATCTCAGTGTATTTGTCTTTGTCTTTTCCGTTTCGTATTTGCTTTGGCTTCCGCTATTTTATTTTCCTTTGTTGCTTGCTATGATATGTACAGCTTCCGCGTACGCTTAGTTCGCACGTGTTAGATCCCTTGTGTGCGTGCATCTGGACTGGGTTTGGGTGCACGTGCACGGGAGTACGTGTGTCACCGGTTTAGCTTTTCGCTAACCCCCGAATTCTGGGCTCGGGTCGTGACAAAGGGTGACTTGGTCAAAGGACGTTACAGTTTAGAAGGAGGGGGGGTGCAGTTATATGTGCAGGTGGAGCAGCTTTAAGGAAAAAGAAAAAGTCAATTGAGCTGGAGTTAGATGGTAAATTGGAAGATGGTGCAACAGATATTTCCAAGAAGGTTATTAATAGCGAACAACAACTGTATGTGAAACGGAAGGAAAAGTCATTTAAGCTAGAGTTAGATAGAAAATTGGAAGATGATGCAATAGATATTTCCAATAAAGCTATTAACAGAGGACTGAAATTGCAGGAATACCAGGTTAAAGGCAAAGTACGGAAGATCCTCAATACTGCGGGCCCAGAGAAACATGCAGTCGAAAAGAGGGTTACTTTTGCTTTACCAGTTGAAGGTGAGAAGTCATTGTGTTACAAGGACGCTAGCAAGGATGGAAATTGATGGACTGGATCACTTTGAAAAATTAAGATGAAGGTGTTTGGAAAGTCGATGAAGGAGAAGTTCAAGCCACGCCTGGACTTGATTGTCACACCACATTGATGAGAATGTAGGTGCGGCTTGAGCTAAGGAGGTGCTGGAACTACGCTCGATCGATCGTAGAGGGTGCGAATGAGTACTTTTCAGTGAGGTACGGGAGATTTTAAGTCAGTTCGGACTTGATCGATATCGGACAATGCTGAGATTGTTGGTGTAGGAGCAGCGCTTGGTTGTAGTGTGTGCGGATGCGTACCTTTCAGCGAGGTACGGGAAGATGAAGATATTACCGAGTACCTTAAGGTGGCTTTAGGGATTTACGGAATTCAAACCAATGTGGAGATTGTTGGGTTTTATCTTGTATTTTGGGGTAACTAGATCAGTTGTCTGGGTTAGCCAGAACCGGAGTTTAAGTTAGGGGTATTTTAGTCATTATGTATGGGTTTTCATGGTGGCCAAGAAAACGAGATCTATATATTAACGTGATGTATAACCCTAAATTCTAAAGAGGTGGAGTTGCGTTGAACACAATAGGAAGAGAAAGGAATATAGTGTGCTTTTCTCCGTGGACGTAGATATTTTGGCCGAACCACGTAATTGCTTGCGTGTCATCTTCTTCGTAGTTGCTTGATTGATTGTTTAAGATTGTGTGATTTGTGAGTGCCGTAGTTGATCGCAAATCCTGAGTGTATTTCCTAACATTCTTCTCCTCTTCCACAATAACTTCATTTTTGTCTCAAATCTTGTATCCACTTGTTTTTAAACATTTCACTAAACTAATTTCAATTCTACAAGGTCTTGAATTGAGAAAAGAGATATGGTAATAATCTTCCTTTTTAATTCTCTTTTTAAAATTTTATGCACTATCAGTACTAGATAATTTGATGATGATTTTACATAATCTGAACTTATGTTTAATGAATCATTAAATATTATTTTGTAGTTATCATTGAACATGCCCGTGTTAAGCTCGGATTGTTGTGCTAGTATTGAAATTACGGCTAGAGACCAATGAAGATACCAGAGGGATGAATAAGACTAACTAAAAATTATGACTATTTTAAAATTGTAAGTCCCGGTTCAAGTTCACTCAATTTAAACAACAATATATAACTATGTGGAAATAATTAAGTGATCAAAAGTGCTAATTACAAGAACAAAACTAAATAACACTGAAAGGCTCAAACACTAAGAACTTATTGTAATTTAGTACATGAAGTTGTGTGCCCAAACCAAATAAGATGTGACTATCTTGCACATGTATATCATAACATAAATATAAAATAATGAAATACAATAGACCTGGAGGCACACAAAAGAATCACAAACCAATGGTCTCTTGGCTTTCACTATGAGTACTTTTCAGTAGGTGTTTCTCAATTTTGCTTTTTTTTTATTTATAGTAGTTGGATCACATAAGTATTAATCTACTTTCGCGGTCCGTCAGTGGGCCCAAAGGCTGGACCATTTCGAACATTCCTCGAGCCAACTTTGTCCGGTCTAATTGTCTTTGGGGCCGACCCGACCCTTGGTGGGCTGGTTCCAAAACCAGGTCAACTTGGCCCAGCCACTTTACTCCCCTACCACTCTCTCCATGATGAGTGATGACTAGACTATAAAAGGTTCGGCAGGTCTTTTCCTCCCCTCACTGCCGTGCTTTCCCGACCTGCTGGTTATCTCCCCGTTCCAACCCACAGAGGTGACCATCCTATTTCACTCCTTTGCTTAAAAACTCCTCTGAGGAGCTCAGTTTCATCTGCAATTTAATTTGATCTTCTTCTTTCTATCTTGCCCCTGTATAGATCAGATTCATCATGTTTTCACATACATTCCTTTTCATTTTCTTCTTGTTGGTTTATTGTGATTTGATGTTACCATTCCCCCTTTACTGCCACTATTGTAATTATTTGATGCATTTTTTGTTTTATATGATCTGGTTCCTCTTTTGTCTTTCCACAAATTAGGGTTTGGGAGGAACCCCAGAAAATCCCTCTTCTTCTAATTTGCAGTTGAGGTGAGATAGTGAAGTTTGGTGGGGATTTGGGTCAGATCCACATTCTCTGACTGTTTATCCAATGGTTGTCTACCTTGGGATGTGCTGGTTTTAAGCCTGGAAAGAGGAAGATTCTTTTTTTTTTCTTTTAAAGAATTTAGTTATTCTTCTTTTCTTGCGGTCATCGTTTTGTTTGGAAATTGGTAACTGCCAAACAGTCTAGACCACATTTTCTGTAATTTTGAGGGCAAGATATGGGATTTGGAACTGTTGGTTGGATGTCATGGGTTTAAGCTGACAATGACTATGTTGCTGTTGTTGCTATGTTACTGCTGAGAATGTTGAAATGATTGTTTTGAAATCTTTTGTTTTTGTTGTTTATTGAGCTGCGGCCTTTAAGGTCTATTTGTTTGCATTATAATACATAGCAATTGAATACATAGAATTCATACCATAAGTGGTTAAAAATGATAATCAGATGTGAATTTTAGAAATAATCATTCTTTTTACGGAATTAGAATAAAAACAAGATGAGAATGAACTACTAGGGTGATGGTTGGTAGTCATTTTCCAGCTTCTTTTTATTCTATTTTCCTAAAAGAATAGGCTATTTGATACTCATTTTTTAGAATGCACTTTTGATCTTCATTTTTAACTAGTTATGGCATGACATTTATGTATTCAATTCCTATGTATTTTAATGCAAACAAACAGGCTCTTAGAGAAATTTGACTTAAATTGGATAGTTTAGATGTTAAGCTTAAATTGGCTAGTTTAGAAGTTAAGTGTTATATCTGTAAATATGAGCCGTGTTAGTTGTCCACACTAACCCCATGGAATACATGGTTTGAGTGTCAATTATCCATCTACCAGAAGCGAATTGCTTCTGGTGGTTTTACTTGTCTGATCTAAGGCGACGATTGTTAGCAATTACCCGATTTTTATTTGATGGTAATTTTAGAAGATTTAGATTTGATGGTTAAGAATGTCAGAAATGCTTATTTTTTAATAGATGATTAACGACAGCCATGTATTTTGTAATGTGGCAAATTATTCTTAGCATCTAACTTATGGTAGCATGCTTCTTAATCCTTATGATTGAATTTCTTTCTTGGAACCTAGAATTGGAAAGAGGTAAATAAGTCGTGATGGTTGTGTTTTTTCTTGTCACTAACATGATTCCACGCTTTGATTAAGTATACTCCTTGTAAAACACAAGTTCTGTTATTTATGTGTGCTCTCTTTTTCTCTCATTGTATCTGCTGGTTATGTTGATATACTGATTCATGTTCTGCAGCTGAAGCCTGTAGTTGCACCAATCAGCATTCATTTGAAGATATCTATTGTCCATCTCCATGTGAGTACTGTATATATATGTATGTATGTATGTATCATTTTAAGTTCTAAATTCTTCTGTATGATCTTCAGATCATCTTCACCCTTAAGATACTCTCTGTTCATAATTTAATTGGCACTATGAAATTGCTGTAGATATCTAGATGATAGTTCAAACACACTACCATTTGTTGTCTTTCTGGAGAGTACGGATTGTTATGTGGCCATTGTGACATAATATATATCCATCCAACTGTCTTCTGTAATCTTTAGAGCATTTCAACTCATGTTTGTTAGCTAGTAAGTTGCATATCTACACGCCATATGTGAGGGTGGGTTGGGTTAAAGGGTTGAAATTTGCATATTTACCAATCCTTGCATGGAATTTAGTTAATGAGTGATGATACTATTAGTAATTAAAGTGATGGAAACAAATATTTGATGCTCAAGGGGTCATATATATTGATGCAGTATTTACTTTCCCATGCAATGTTTGTAGTTATTTTAATTTTATTTTGATCGCTAACTACAATATATATGAAAATATTTTAAAGATTTTATACAATTAAGTGCTTGTGCTTTCTTGACATTATACTATGTATAAGCATCTTGCCTAAGACTGCTTATCCCCAACAATGGCCTTTTTTTTTTTTTCCTTTTCTTGAAATGGTTTCTATGAAGCTCATGTGCGGAAAACTTACCACCATGTTTTCCTTGTCTAGTTCTGACTCAGCCAATGTTGGCATCCTTGCAAACATATGGATGGAACTCCGACGGGCCCACCCCACCCAATAGATGTGTATAAGCTCTAGGTTTCTTCCACTATTTATGCAAATTTCCATGTTAAAGAAGATGGATGTTATGCCCATGTCATTGCATAAGTTGGCCAGCCTCTGTTGCAAAGTTGAAGCCTTGAATATCTTCAGAGCTTCCCTCATCACTCATTTGAATAAGCAAATCCTATTGGGTCTGAGAATATCATCAACACCTCTTCATAAGGATTGTGTAGAACTACTCCTCCACCCAGTGGCATTTGTTTATATCTTGCCGCTCCATTGAATTTAAGGATCCCTAGATAGTGTTGTAGTGAACCTTGCTTCCTTTGTAGATATTGGTGACTAAACTTTCCAAGCCATCTCCCAATTGTTAGCAGTATTTGAAATCAATGCAACTTTAAATTCTCTGTTTCTAGTCATCCTTGAAGTTCTGCATACTTCAAACACCACTTCTTCAGAACTCTTCTTATTTGAAACATCTGTTTCATTGTTCTTTTACAAAGACCATAATATAGCTCCTTTCCATATAACCTAGCCTCTTTTGTTGAAATGTCACCCACCACTAGAACTCTGCATTGCTCCTGGGACTGCACAAATAACCATAAAACACTGAATGTCACTGGAATCTTTGACCACATTTTTCTGGAGAAGGTGCAATATCGAAATGTATGTCTTACACCCCTTTTTTTTGTTTTGCTTTTTTTTTTTTTTATTTGAAAAAATGACGATATACATGAGCTAGGGAAATCAGAACCCCTCCATCTTGGAACTGCAATTGTTGCTATACACCTTCCCTGCAATTGTTGCCGGTTAAAATGATTTGAGTTAAAGCCTAGTGGAATGCAAGTCCTGGGGAATAGTCAAAATCTTGCATCAGCCCTGTAATGAAGATAACATCCATAGACAATAAACTGGCATACTCCAACTCAATCTAATATAGACCTTCTTAAAGCCCTAGGCTTTGGACCACCTTACCTCCCTAATCAAAACATTGACATGCTATGCACCCCTCATGTAGTACCACTCTATGCAACCATGAAAAAGTGTTTTCAATGACTTCTACCCATCTGTATATCATCCAAAATGTACTTTCTCCCTAGATCCACGAACGTAACCCTCCCCTTTTTGGAAGATTAATTCCACTTGATGAGAAGAACAATCCCACTTGATGAGAAACCTCCCCCACCTTTGAGGTGTCTCCCAAAATTCAAGACAATATTAATATTGATTCCACTAGTTCCCACACTCTCTCTTCACACCCATCATCATCATCATCATCAAAGCCTTATCCCAACCATGTTGGGGTCGGCTACATTAATTCTATTTCTCCATTCCATTTTATTTTGAGCCCATATTTATGTGAATTTACTTTTCACTCCATAGCATCCTACTCAAATCCAAACCTTACATCACTATTTTCTACGCATAGCCAAATTTCATAAGGTTATTATACCTGCATCTAGCCACCTTCCTTTTGTTTAACTGATCCTCTGCCTTCAACAAGTGGAATTTCTTCTTATCCATGTCACCTGCCATAAGAAATCTGTTTGGATTTTTCAGTCTTGCTGCAGCCTGCAGCCACTAGGATCTTGAACAGGGATAGTAGTATGTATGTTGGTTCCAATGAATATTGATACTGTTATAAAAAGATAGGATACTGATACCAGTAGATTTACCAAATTTCCTTAATCAAAGGATTTTAATACCCAAAGATAGATATATCTTTTCCTTAGACACCAAGTTCTTTTCAAATCTTTAATGACCGAGTCCCATGTTCTACCTCTTGGTTAGCCACAAATGGCAACTCATGTACCGCATATGGAGATTGTTAACCTTGCACCCACCACCATACCCAAATGCATTTTGTTGAATTGCTACTACTAATATGCTTTTGAGTAATTTCACTTTCAAACTCTGTGCTGCCTCAGCAATCTAAGAATGCATTTCAACAACATAGCTTTAACATAATTTGCATCATTTAAAAGCAAGTTACCACCTTACCATCTCAAAATTTGTGACGTTTAAGCCATCCCTTGCTACCCAAAACCACCTATTATAGACCCTTTGTGTAGGCTTTTCCTATAGAATTTCCAGGCCATTATTAACAAAACAAGAAAGTAAAGAGCAGAGACTTTTGTTTTAACCCTCTTGAACTGTTGAATTACATGTTCAGAAAATCTGTGCCTCATATCATATTGTGTGCTTATGGGCTTTGTTTTTCCTTAGTCCAAGAATATTGTGGATGAAATGGTAAATTGTCTTATTATTTATTTATGTATTTTTTACATTCAATTTAGGGCGGATGAGGAGCCTGTTGATCAAAAGAAATATCTCGAGGAGTCTTGCAAGCCAAAGTGCGTCAAGCCTTTACTTGAATATCAGGTATTTCAGCATCAGGGTTATCTATTTCTGTGATTATTGTCTCAATGTCTACCCTATCTTGCAGTGCTAAGGATGCCTTATGTCTGGGTTAAACCTTTCTTCCTTACTGTCATGTGGCTATTCTTTTTCTTTTTGGTGGTAAAATCTCATTAATGTGAACTTCTTTTTTTTCGTTTCATTTTTTTCATATAAATATGTTACTATCAATTGACACCATTAAAAGAAGTTACACATTTGTTGCACTCATGACAACTTTTTATATAATCCACTGCTTCTACTTTTGCAAATGTCCACCACCAACTGTGCTGCATAGGTTTCATTCATCATAATTTACTAGGTTTTGTGTAAATTAGTTATAAATGGGGCTGGGAGGGTTGAGGCAGCCAAAACACATAGCTGTCCTGAACCTAATTCCCGTGAAAATCCAAAACCCATACCTCTACCCCGAACCTAACAAACCTACTACCAAAACCACCCTAACAATGCTGAGTTACGGCGATTCACCCTTTTTCCATTTCCAGCCCTAATGTGGACATTGTGGCTTGAGAGAAATTGTTGAGCTTTCCAGAGTCAACTGGATTCATTGGAGGGGACAACTAGGAGGCAATGAGAGTTTTTTTTTATCAGTTACAATCACTAAAGAGTTTGTTGGAAGTTGGAACCCCAGCGTCTCGTCTTTGAAGATGCTGGGTAGATTCATTGATTGTAATTTTAATTTGTTTTTTGGTTTTGTTGTAAATTTCCCAAGTTCTATATAAAATCTCCAACCTTTAACCTTTTCAAGAAAAAAGAGGAAAAGGAAAAAACTTCTTACTTGTCGAAAATAAAATGGAACCAGTCCTTTTTCTTGAATGGCATCTCAGTTCTCCCCCTCCTCTCTCCCTCTCTCAACCCAACCACCAAACCCACATGTTTGTAGATCATCATTGTGGAAGCCTTATCCTATCAGTTGGGGGACATTTCTCATATATATAGCAATGGTGGACTTACTATACCCAAAGGGCCCAAAGCAAAGAATTTGAGTCCAATATGTTTGGAGATTTGGACTTTAATGAGTCCCCATCTAGCTCATGGACCCAAGTCATGTCAATAGGACAAATTTAGTTAGACCTGCCCCACATCTAGGCCTTTTGACAATCTACTGATTAGGAAATATGATGCAGGCCATAATAATGGGCTCCGTTTGAAAGTCTATACCCGCAGGCCCAAAGCACAGTAGAATTAGAGTAGGCTATATTATTAGTAGTTGCTTTAGTTGTTTTATTAATATTTGGCAAGTCTAGTCATGTTTGATTTAGGACTTCTTATTTGTTTAGAATTAGTTGTTTCCTTTCTTAGATGATATTTTAGTTATAAATAAGGATGTAATCTTTTCATGCGAGATAGGCTTTAATATTGAATAAAGATTTGGAGTTGGTTCTCAGTTAAGAGAGTTTATTTGTCTTTGGTGAGGTACCTAGACAATCTATCCCTAAGTCTTTTGGCTTGGAGATTAGCTCGTTGGCTAATTTTCTTCTCCTGCGCTGCTCCAATTGGTATCAGAGAGAAGATCCACTCTCGGATCGCCGCCATTCCGATCGCCGGTCCGAGGTAAGCCACGCAACCCATCTCTGTAACTTCATCCATCCATCAGTCATCATCCATTGTTCATCTTCACCATCGCATCCCATCATCATCATCGCCTTACTTTCCACTCACGATCGAATCTACCCTCTCTTCCCTCTCTGCCGTGACACCCTTTCACCAAACCAACATTGCCGCCCTCTCCCGCATCACCACCGCACTCAATACCATCTCCATATTCTCCACAGAACCCCTTACAGACCCTTGCACCACTGCCACTCCAGACCTACCTTTTCCCGGGCTACCACCCCACCCCCGAGACCGAAACCCCACTTTCAACTCTCTGGAACCCTCACCGGCAACCTGACCCCCTCACATCTCCTAAAATCACACCGGAACCCACACCCCCATCACTGCCACCAACTGGCCTTTTGAAACCCCTAATCCACCATCTGAAAAACTTAATCCCCCAACCCTAACGATACCCCCCTTCCACTGCCATCCAAATCCATTCACGAAGCCCACTGAAACTCCTCTGCCAACCCTCAACCCTTTCACCCGCACCCCCCCTCCAAACGAAACCCACACCAAACCAACCCATCTCTTCACCGGAACCGACCAATCAGAATTGGCCCCCTCGGTTGCTGTCCGCCATCCCCAAACCCCCAAAAAAAAAGAGGAGCAAAGCAGAAGAGAATGAGACAGAGAAGAGAGAGATCAAGTACCGGTAGTCGTACCTGGGTTCTATCGCCATCGCCTGCTGGAGTCCTCTCTCGTCATCGACGGCTGGAATCCACCATTGCCATCGGTTGCTGGAGTCCACTGTCGCCATCACCTGTTAGCGTTCACTGCCAGCATCAAGAAGCAGCGCCATCCACCGTCTTCATCTCCTCATATACGAGCATCCACAGTCGTCGAGCAGATAAGCCACATCCAACAGTCGTCTTCCTCTCTTTCCTTTCGTTTCTGAGACAGAGAGTCGAAGTTTCCCTTTTAATCTGTCTTCTCATTACTGTAGCGAGAGGAAAGAATTTAAGCAGCTGGGCCGATAACAGTTTGGGCCATAACTGCTAACCCAAATCTCACCCTAGTCCAAATCACTTTTTTGGGTTCAGTCTGGGCCCGACCTGACTCAGCCCAGGCCCGCAGCAGCAAAAAAAAAAAAAAAAAAAGAAGCAATCTTTTGTTTCCTTTGCTTCCTACAAGCAATGCCAATTCGAAGTGGTCAATCTTATTGGGGCAGATTTTCTGATCATCAACGTGATGCCATGTTAATAGAGTTAACTGAACGAGTACATGCGTTGGAAGAACTGTCTCGCGGTTCACAGGCGGTTCACAGAGGCTTCCTGCTGCAGAAGCATCTTCTAGCGCTAGAAATCAACAACATACTGGCCGACAAGCAGAAACAGGCCCGCAAGAATTTATTCATGATTTCATTCAGCGTTTTCTTACTGAAAAAGACCCTGCAAATGCACCTGCTGCACCAAAAGTTGATGATATCACAAAGCGAGTCTAGTGGTGAATGAAATCATGAATAACATAATCATTGAACTTCTCTGTGTACTCATCCAGTCATAATGTGCCTTGCTTGAAAACAAAATATTCTTGCTGAAGGAGACTTAAATATTTGGAGGGCAAGTATTTACCTTCAAGCTTTTCATGCATATCATCCCACTTGGTAATAGCAGGGCGTCCCATGACAAGATTATTGTGCTCAACGCCGTGCCACCAAATTCGTGCTGAACCTTTAAGTTTGACTTTGACAAAAGCAACACGCTGTGCATTATCCATATGATACCAAGAGAAATAATCTTCAAGAGAATTGAGCCAGTCAATAAAAGCCTTTGGATTGAGACAACCGGAAAAATCAGAGATATCAATTTTGACTCGCTTTGTGATATCATCAACTTTTGGTGCAGCAGGTGTGTCTGCAGGGTCTTTTTCAGTAAGAAGACGCTGAATGACATCATGAATAGATT
This sequence comes from Sextonia rubra, assembly GCA_037013555.1. Taxonomy (NCBI): domain Eukaryota; kingdom Viridiplantae; phylum Streptophyta; class Magnoliopsida; order Laurales; family Lauraceae; genus Sextonia; species Sextonia rubra. The sequence goes on from JASUAD010000006.1 coordinate 23,960,075, forward strand.
CTTGCGAGCCTGTTTTTGCTTGTTGGCCAGTATTTTGTTGATTTCCAGCGCTAGAAGATGCTTCTGCAGCAGGAGGCCTCTGTGAACCGCGGGACAGTTTTTCCAACGCATGTACTCGTTCAGTTAACTCTATTAACATGGCATCACGTTGATGATCAGAAAATCTGCCCCGATATGATTGACCGCTTCGAGTTGACATTGCTTGTAGGAAGCAAAGGAAACAAAAGATTGCTTGCATTTTTTTTTTTTTTTTTGTTGCTGCGGGCCGGGGCTGAGTCAGGTCAGGCCCGGACTGAACCCAAAAAAGTGATTTGGACTGGAGTGTGATTCGGGTCTGCAGTTATGGCCCAAATTGTTATCGGCCCAGCTGTTTAAATTCTTTCCTCTTGCTACAGTAATGAGAAGACAGATTAAAAAGGAAACTTCGGTTCTCTGTCTCAGAAATGAAAGGAAAGAGAGGAAGAGTGCCACAAGAGCAAGATATGTGGAATCGTGGACCTCCTCGTCAGGATCAACGAACTGATGGTTATTATCAATGTGGTCAACCAGGACACTTTGCTAATGCATGCCCTTAGGTTCGCAATCTTTATTGTTGTGATAAAGATCCTTATTCGTCAGAATACTATGATGAGCATCTTGAGATGGAGCCTCCTCCTGACCATATCCAATCAGAAGCTCCGCCAGATCCACAGCAAGAGGATCAATCTGATCCTCCTCCTCACGCCGCCACTGGTGTAGAAAAAGGTGGCCTTGTCCTTATTATACGTCGACTTCTCCTCACCAATGAACAAGAAGAAGCTGATTGGCGACTTACTTCAATATTCAGGACACGCGTGAGATGCAAAGGTAAGTTATGCAATTTAATTGTTGATGGAGGAAGTGCTATGAATGTTGTTTCACAGGAAGTGATCACTAAGCTCAATTTGCCTATTGAAAAGCACCAAAAACCTTACAAGGTCGCTTGGGTAGATGATGATTCAATCCCTGTGATCCATCGTTGCTTGGTTCATTTTAAAATTGGCATATATGAAGATGATATATGGTGTGATATTATTCCCATGAATATTGCTCACATTCTAGTTGGCCGAACTTGGTTATATGATCGAGAGGTACATTCTGATCAGAAAAGGCACATTCATTCTTTTAAATGGAAGGGACAAGTGGTGGATCTCCTTCCATTGCCTCCATTAACATCCTCTTCGATTGTTTCTACCACCCAATCAAACCCTCATGTTCTCTCTATGAGGAAGTTTGAAATGGAAAGCAAAGACCAAGGAGTTGTTTATGCTCTTGTTCCTAAAGAAACCCAAGAAGCAGATGATAAACAACAGGATTCTACACCACCAGAAATCAAGTCATTGCTCCATGATTTTCAAGATTTGATTCCATCCGAGCTTCCTAATGAGTTACCTCTTATGCGGGACATCCAGCATGCTATTGATTTAGTCCCTGGATCTACTCTTCCTAATTTACCTGCTTATCGCATGAGCCCCGCCGAACATGCTAAATTACGAAGACAGGTTGAAAATTTACTCAAAAAGGGTTATATTTGAGAAAGCATGAGTCCTTGTGCAGTTCCAGCCCTCTTAACACCGAAGAAAGATGGTTCTTGGCGAATGTGTGTTGATAGCCGAGCAATTAACAAAATTACCATCAAATATCAGTTTTCGATTCCCCGAGTGGACAACATGCTTGATATGATGTTTGGATCTTCTATCTTTTTCAAGATTGATCTCAAGAGCGGATATCACCAACTCCGTATTCGGCCCGGAGATGAATGGAAAACAACATTTAAGACCAAAGATGGATTATACGAATGGTTGGTTATGCCGTTCGATCTAACGAATGCTCCTAGCACTTTTATGAGAGTGATGACTCAGCTTTTACGACCTTTTCTTGGCAAATTTGTTGTGGTATATTTTGATTATATTTTAATCTTCAGCAAGTCAAAAGAAGCTCATCTCGATCACCTGAGGTATGTCATGCGTGCATTTTGAAAAGAAAAGTTTTACATTAATTTGAAGAAGTGTACATTTTTGAATTCCAAAGTTGTATTTTTGGGCTTTGTTGTCTCGGCCCAAGGAGTTGAACCTGATCCAGATAAAGTCAAGGCAATCATTGATTGGCCTATTCCCACTTCTATATATGAAGTACGCAGCTTTCATGGTTTGGCTACCTTTTACTGGAGGTTCATTTGTAATTTCAGTACTATCATGGCACCTATAACTGATTGCATGAAAAAAAGAGAGTTCACTTGGACCAATGCCGCCTCTCGAGCATTTGAGCAGATTAAGCGAAAAATGACTGAGGCACCGGTTTTAAAACTTCCGGACTTGACAAAGTTCTCGAACTTAGTTGTGATGCTTCCCATGTCGATATTGGCGGAGTCTTAAGTCAAGAAGGTCATCCAGTTGCTTATTTCAGTAAAAAATTAAATGACTCCCGTAAGAAGTACACTGTTTATGATCTGGAGTATTATGCAGTAGTTCAAGCTCTTCGTTATTGGTGTCATTATCTCATTGGAAAAGAGTTTGTCTTATACTCTGACCATGAAGCCTTGCAACACCTGAATTCTCAAAAGAAGATGAGCGCCAATTGTGTCAAATGGAGTGCATACCTACAGGAGTTTACTTTTGTTTTGCGTCATAAATCTGGCACGGAAAATAAAAGCCCAGATGCTTTCAGTCGTCGAACTCATATTCTTATGACAATTTCCATTAATGTTCCTGGCTTTAATGAAATATGCAGAGAATATGCAGCTGATCATGACTTTAGTCGCATTTATACAGATCTTCTTAATGGTGAAGTTTCAGAACATCCAAAACTTTCTCTTCATGATGGATATCTCTTTTGTGGAAATCAGTTATGTTTGGCCTACTACATTTTCCCGTGAATTTATGATACGTGAGTTACATGTGGCGGATGTAGTTGACATTTTGGGCGTGATAAAACATTGGCTCTTGTGGAAGATTGTTTCTTTTGGCCACGCTTAAAAACAGATGTTGCCCGAATTTGTGAATTATGCGGAGTATGCCAAGTTGCAAAAGGTCACAAGAAGAATACAGGTTTGTATCAGCCCCTTTCTATTCCACATGCACCTTGGCAAGATTTGAGCATGGACTTTGTCTTGGGCTTACCAAAAACAGCGAGAAAGGTAGATTCTGTTTTTGTTGTTGTTGATCGTTTTTCAAAAATGGCACATTTTATTCCTTGTTCTCACACAGCAGATGCCAAGAAGATTGCAATTCTTTTCTTTAAAGAAGTTGTTCGTCTGCATTGCCTTCCCAAGATAATAGTATCTGACAGAGATACAAAGTTCATGAGTTTCTTCTGGAAGACTCTATGGCACATGATGCGCACAAAGCTCCAATACTCAAGTGCCTATCATCCACAAACTGATGGCTAAACAGAAGTTGTCAATCGTAGTTTGGGAAATCTTCTTCGATACCTTATTGGAGAAATGGGATCTTATTTTACCCATGGCGGAGTTTGCATATAATAATTCTGTCAACAGAACGACAGGGAGATCACCATTTAAAGTTGTCACTGGTGTCAAGCCACGTCTTCCTATTGATTTAAGTCCGTTACTAGTTGACTCTAGATCAAGTCCGGATGCTGAACAGTTTGCCCAACATATTAAAGATGTTCATGATGAAGTTCGTCGGCAAATCGCTACAAGTAATGAAGCATATAAAAAGCATGCGGATTCTCACAAACGCCATGTTGAGTTTGCCGAAGGTGATATGGTAATGGTTCGTTTGAAGCCTAAACGATTTCCTGCAGGTAAATACAAGAAGCTACATCCACGAAGTGCAGGTCCTTTCAAGATTCTAAAGAAAATCAGTTCCAATGCATATGTTCTTGACCTTCTTTCTGACATGAATATCAGCTCCACCTTTAATGTCGAAGATTTGACATTATATCACGGGCATCACAATGATGACTCCTTTGAGGAACAAGCCCTTCGCATTTCTCTCCATCAATTTCCTCCAGACGAAATTGAAGATGTTTTTGATGATCAGATCATTTCAACCAAGAATGGAGGATTTCACAAGTTTCTTTTTAAGTGAAAAGGCAAACCATTCTCTGAAGCTACCTGGATTACGGTTACAGATTTTCAAAGGATCAATCCAGATTTCTATGAGCAATACCAAGCTAGCAACTCGCCGGAGTCAAGTTTTTCCAAGCCGGGGAGAGCTGATGCAGGCCATAATAATGGGTCCTGTTTGAAAGTCTATACCTGCAGGCCCAAAGCACAGTAGAATTAGAGTAGGCTATATTATTAGTAGTTGTTTTAGTTGTTTTATTAATATTTGGTAAGTTTAGTCATGTTTGATTTAGGACTTCTTATTTGTTTAGAATTAGTTGTTTCCTTTCTTAGATGATGTTTTAGTTATAAATAAGGATGTAATCTTTTCATGAGAGATAGGCTTTAATATTGAATAAAGATTTAGAGTTAGTTCTTAGTTGAGAGAGTTTGTTTGTCTTTGGTGAGGCACTTAGACAATCTATCCCTAAGCCTTTTGGCTTGGAGATTAGCTCGTTGGCTAATCTTCTTCCCCTGCGCTGCTCCAAAATATCTGCTCAATATTTGAAGCATTTAGTTAAACTTAGGGTTGAAAATCTCTTCTCAAGAATTGTATTGGATAAAAAGGCTGTACGGTAGTATGAGGTCTGGTATTGGCCAGTTAATTATTGAAAACACAAATGCTGAAGGTTTTCTAATATTCTAGAATATTCTATATTTTTCATTTGGGAGCTCAAAATGATATCACATCAGTATGAGTGACATGCTTCTGGCCAATAGGCTGATTCCAAACTTGAAACCCTCCTCCTTGTTGATCTCGTACGTTTTTCCATATAGTGTCTTGTGGTTGTACATATTCCTAGATTTTACAAGTATTTATGAGATGGAGCAATGAAGTAAGGTTGGTAATTTTTCTCATGGTTATCCCTATTTCATAGTAAATGATTTCTATTGACTTTTCCTTTTTTTTTTTTTTTTTTTTTTTGAAATGATGACTTTACTGGAACTCAAAAACTGTACGGTATAGGGGAAGTATACTGAACTGGAAAGAAGAAACAACCAGCTCTAAAGGTCCAAAGGGGCCTTGGCCTTAAAATCGGCCTAGACCAGCCAAAAGAGGCAGCCAAAACTAGAAAGCCAAAAACAATTAAATGTGAATAGAAGCAAACAAATCGAGTCTGTGAAGTCCCTCTTTTGCAAGGAAATCTGCTTTGTCATTGGCTGTACTGGATGGAAAGAGACAATCAAATCAGCTAGATGCCATGACAGATTAGAAGAGTTAGAAGCCCACTGAATAACACAATCAGAGTTTCCTTCAACGAAAGGGATTTATATTCTGGCTACTCAGATTCCTGTTTGTAAATTTACTTTTCATTTAAGCATACAAGAAAAACTTGTATTTTGAATGAAGTGGAATTTGATGGTGATGGAATTCCCAAGTTTTTTCCAATTCTCTAATTGTTGTTTGGAACCTACATTCATTAATGCTTATCACCCCGCCTCACCCGCGCCCTGCACCAACCCACCCACCCCGCCCCCGCACCCACCCCCACCAAACCAACAAAAAGACAAAAATGAAAGGAGCCAAGGAGGGACTGTTGTGCCAGAGGTTTTCTTTTTGATCCCTTGTGTTTTCATGCTTTTGTTTTTGTTCATGCGTTTTTGTGGTGTTGTTTTGTTCCTCGCGGGTGGTTAGCATATCAGTATCTCTCTTTTGTACTATTAAGTTTTTCTTTAATTAAATTATCATTATGAGAAAAAACTGCATGCGATTTTGAGCTGACTTCCTTTTTATAGGCATGTGTTAAGAGAATCCAACATGATGAAACCGGACACAAACACTGCACCGGGCAATACTTTGATTACTGGTCATGCGTTGACAAATGCGTAAGCAAGCTTCTTATACTGGACATGTGTTGATTCATTTATGGCCTGTTTGGCAAGTCTTATCTGGTTGACATAAAGTTGATTCAAAAGTAGATCCGTTGGAAATAGAGATGTTTTAATTTGTCCCTCTCACAAATAGACTATTTGGCATATTTAATTCAATTAGGAAAAAAAAGAAAAAGAAAAAGAAAAAGAAAAACAAACTTATCATTTCATATAAAAATAGTATAGATGAATTTGTTATATAGTAAAAGTAGCACAAGCAAACTAATCATATTATGGAAGCTATATGGGAAAACTTGAAAAAAAAAGCAATAAGTTCGTAATTGCTTTAACATTTATGTCTATTTGAAGAAGTTACCCTTTTGTTATTTTTTGAAAAATAGGTCAAAGGTTTTAAAGTTGATTGAATCACATAGCCATAGAAGGCTTTGCCAAAAAGTCTAGACTCGAAAGTATTCAAACATTTATATGAATCAGTTTAAGTCAACCAGACACAAAAAGTAAACTTCTCAAATTACACATTAGATATTTTGAGTTTGTATTCTCAGCCGACCCTTCTGTATGTATGCAGGTTGCACCCAAGCTCTTTGCGCAACTAAAATGATTGTGGCAAGGAGTTTCTAGGACAAGTAGTGTTCTCTTTCATTTTGTCCGTTGACTGTTATGTCATGTTCCATAAAACATGAACCAAATTGTTTGCCATCACATTTTTGCGACACTTAAATGGTTTACTGATGTTTCCGTTTACCAAGACCCCTGGATCTGAATCAATAAAGGGAGGGTTTCCGGACATCCATATTTCTTCCCCTCCCCTTCTTGTTGTTTACCATGAGATATATATTTAGCTTAACGAGTTAATGAAAACAAGTAGTTTGCTTAAATTCTTATCCACTTTGGGAAAGAATCTGGCTGCTGCCTAATTTTTCTTCTTTGGTTAAGAAATGGAATTGAGACTTTATGAGGGTTTGCCCTAGGGAGACCGTGAGTGGACCTATCACAGTTTACCACGTCAACATGGGGCAGCTGCCCTCTTATGGATTGTGAGATCAAGTGGAACCCACTTATGGGGACCACTTCTTATTGGGATGAGGGCTGGTAGGATAGAGTACCCCATAGTTTTTAATAAATTCTCATAATATGATGGGCAGGCCAGCCACTTACGGGGATCACTACTTGCTGGCATAAGGGATGATAGGCTAAAACAATACCAAAATTTTGAATAGAGATTCATAAAGTGATGGTGGCCGTAACTCATGCTAGATTATATACTTGAAAAGAGTAGAGATCCTGATTCCAACTAAAGCTAAGGTCTTATCATTTCGAAGACAACTCTATCCAAATTTATACAAATAATTGGTGAAGAAGAAGACGAGTGTGCAATGGCCTTGTAAACGCAAATTGCCATTAATTGTTGGTGTGAATTTCAAGAGGAAGACAACTAACAATAATGAGTTGGCGTACTTCTATTCCATGTAAAAATGGGCAAAAACCTCTTTTTAGAGGGGCATTCTCTAGAGTTTTCTAATATGAGAGGTACCAAAAGTCTTGAAAAAAAAAAAAAAAAACAAAAACTCCATTCCCTCACGTTTTGTCGTCAAATCCAAAGGCAACATAAGCTTAGCAAATTTTTCAATACATGGACCCATTAAACAATATTACAAACTCATTGTTTTCGGGGTTCTGCCAATTCTAAGCTTTGGGAGAGGGGCAGGGAGAGGGAGAAGGGAACGAAACTAATATGGGATGTGCTGGAGACCGGGTGGATGGGCATGAGAATTTTCTGGGACGAAGTCATGATGGGCTCTGTGCAATGGAATCTGTCAAGGACATAACCATAGCGTGTTCTGTTTTATGGACATCTTTTTGTCAGAAATAAATAAAGACTAGCGAGAAATGCCCATGCTAAGCACGGTGAATAACTGACATTTGCAAACAAAAAATTTGTAGCTAGAGGCTGCGAATTGCATACGGGAAAATGGTATGTAAAAAAACAATAACCATGTCACTACATTATCTTTTTTTTTTAATAAAGGACATATATTTCATTACTTTCTATTATTTTCCTAACTATGTTCTCTCTTTCTTATCCCAAATATACGGAGCATATTATTTTTCAATGTATATCACAGAAGATATTATCATACGAACAAAAATCGTGCCACAATTATATAGTTCACACTACACAAGCTTTAATTTATAATTTCTATTATGAGAATTCACAGTTTTATTCCAAAGGATCATAAGGGGCACATTGGATCTTACTAGATTCTTTAGTTTATAACAAATTCACAATCATATGCTCACCATAAAATGATATGAGCAACTAAGTCACAACGTATGTCAAGTATCAACATCTTCAACAAAAAATTATAGATAATTTGTATAATTTTCTCAATGAACATTTTTTTAGAAAAAATTGTGGATTGAAAAGAAAAACTATGCAATTGTTTAATGATAATGAGGAAAATATATAGTTTTGAGAGTATCTGAGACTCTTAACTATCAAGTATGTTTTACAAAAAATGTGGTAAAAAAAAAACACTCTAAAGTATGGAGCAAATAAAACATATACTTAGCAAAAGCCATTGGTGCTTCTATGATATTTTTGGCATCTGTAAACTCCATGGTCTATGTCATTCTATAGTGTCTGCCACATGAGCTCCTGTTCTACAAATAACTTGCTCTTGAAAAGTAGCTATTCCATCTCATTAGAAGAGTAGGAAAAAAAATACAGAAGAAATGTAAGAAAGTAAACAGATAACTAGAGATATAAGGGAACTAAATTACCCAGCCAGTAAGCATATATTTTACAAAAAGTGGTTAGTGTTACAATAAATTTAAGAATGGTGCAACTATTGAATATGGAAGAAGAGTGTTCTGTATTAGAAAGAGTTTCTTTCATAATCCATATGGTATTTGCCTAACAAATGCCTATTCATAGTTGGGCGTGAAACAAAGGGGGAGTTGAACATCCATTGAGCTAATAAGCAATATATTATAAACATACCATTATGTTTGATGATTTCCATCTCAAGGATTCCTGCAACATAAACACAACAATTGTAACTATAATGGAATATTAGAATGATTACTCCAATGCATGAATTCAATTAGCATTCTTACACAAGGATCATTCACATTATAACCCATAAAAGGGTCATTCAAATGATATTATTAGTCTTTTCTTCATTTCGATGGAATGCCAAAAAATAAAAAAAAAACTGAAAATTGCATGATATTCTCACTGTCTCTTGTACATTTCAATGGATAGCAAAAAAATCAAAATAACCTAAAATAGAAATATCCATTTGTCATTCCCATGTAACAGTTGTAGAAAAAGAACTAATAAACAATACATGTAAACATCTAAGATCTTGACTTTGCAACGTCTTTCTAAAAGATCCTCGTAACCTACGATAGTGATGATGGTTTTAGTATATGAGATATAGAAACACTATTAAGATTGAACATTTGTATGATTTGCAAGCAAATACGAAGGCTCTGTGTTAAGCAACTCTAACATCTTAAATTATGTATCAAGAGAATGAACTATGGAAGATGAATCATGCAGTAAAACAATAGATTCTTCGGTCATATACAAAAGAACGAATATTGGAAAGTGAACCCAAAAGCAAGAATCAAAATAAAAAATAAATTATGTAGTTCATCAAAATGATACCACTCAAATAAATATTTAGACCTAAATGATCATTGTATAAATTGTAGAGTTTTATATAAAAAATTGAAAAAGTAAAAAAGCAAAATAAAAAATAAAATATCAGTACTGTCAACATTTAGAGATGTTCCTATTCTTTTAGGAAAAAAATTGTGGCAAGAGAAATACCTCCCTTTAATAGGGGTCATTCGTTGGGATGCCTAAAAGGTGCCCACTAGTGATTAGGGCTGTCTAGGTGATGATGATGAAGCAAAATAGAAGGCAAAGGGCAGCGAAGCCTTCACCTATGGGAATGATGATGATGAATGAAATAGTGAAAGATGAAGGGTACCATTCCAATAAAGCTGCTTATGGGCTAATGGCCTGTGGGGAGGATGATGACAAAGCTAATGAAGATGTTTAAATCCCATTAAATAGAGATTGATAGGAGAGATACTAATTGACTAAAAGATAAGAGAGATGGAGAGAGATTAGGAGATCCAAATTTAAAAAATATTAATTGCTTAAAAGATAAGAGGAAGGGAGAGAGATTATAGGATGAGAGATTTTAGTATTTTAGGATGCTTACGTGGTATTCTAGAAAAAAAAAAATTAGAAGCTCCATTTTTATAGCTTTAATATATATAATGGATTCGGCTCCAAGTAATAAATGACCAACAACTGTATATGAGCTAATTTTTTAGATGTACTTGAATTTGTGTCAATCACATAAATGATAGGAGGGATTGAAGGATCACAACTTAAATTAGGTAAGTGCAAAAAAATAGCTCATAGTTTGATGTGTGAAATGAGGTAGTTTATCCTATCGTAATAGATATGGATGAAGGTATTTGATGAGTTGGGAAGACACAGATATGTCCCTCGAAGTTTTTAAGCTTAAAACTGTAATAAAATCCACGATAGCCGACTGTAATGGGTGATTACCTGATCCCACTCAGTCGGGGGTTGGATCAGTTGAATCCTTTTCCTCACTTGATATTAGGTAAGGATTTCTTTTGTCAAATCACTAGAGATAAGTCTCTGATTGTAACAACCATAATCATCATATATGTTATCTCTTGTACTCCGTATCTTCACAATGGATACAATGTGAGTGCAATTCCAAAACCTTTTCAATGGGGACCAGAATTCCTCATATTGATTAGACACTTGGTTGTGTACCACTGTTCCATTGGATTGAGAAAGCTTCTCTAAGGTCAGTTGACTCTGTTAATTAGTTCCTTGCCGAATGTAATTTACAACTCTCGTTTTTTAATTTTTTAGAGTTTTGGGTTTTCTCCATTTTTGGGACTACAGCAGTTCTTCAGGATTGGTCATTCTTGGACTATGATCCACTCTTTGTTTTTTTCGTGGTGTAAAAGAAAAGTTCATTAAAAATGAAAGGAGAGAAACCAAAAAAAAAAAAAAAAAAAATCCCAACCCAAAAAAGGAAGAGAAATATCCATATGTGACAAAACGACCTCAGCTTTCATACAACCATAAGACATCTTGGCGAGTTCATGTCCAAAAACATTGACATCTTGGAATATGGGCAGAGGAAAAATCTTCAAACTTGAAGGTTGGGTCCTTGATGTCCAGCAAAATAGGATGGATTGACCAATCCATTGACCTGTTAATTGGCTCGGATGACCTCAGGGCATTTGACAAAAGGAGAATATTTTGGGATCCCTATATTTTAGCTTCCTTTAGCAGATAGAGGATGGCTCTTGCCTCAGCTTCTTTTGGAAAAGAAATGTTGGGTCCATTGAGATATCTTTCATACACCCACAAATCGTCAATGCAAACACCCAAATCGAAGCCTATTTTCGCATCTATGCCGCTAAAACAAGCATATGAGAATTCACTACAAGAACTTGCACTTTTCCTAGCACAAAATTTAAGTGCCGGGAAAAGTAACCTTTTTTCGGGGAAAAAGCTTATTTCGCCAGCAATAGCTAGACTTTTTCCGATGAAATGAAATGTCAGCAAAAATTCTGTATTTTCCCGGTGAGTGATTTTTTTCGCCGACAAGGGTTATATTTTTACCGGCGAATGATTTAAATAGCCAGCAAATTGCACCTCTTTTCCAATTCGCACTTTTTTTCTACAAATTTTTGTTTCCAAATTTTTGAACTTGTTTTTGCTGGAGCAAAGGGATGCCAGGCATAGTAAGTAAGACATTTGTTTTTTACCGGAACACTATTCACACCGGCATAGTAGTTATTATTATTATTTTTTAACTTCTTGGACAGCCATTAGTATGGTCTTCGATAAAAATCATTTTATGATGACACTAATTCTTGGCAGAAATGTATTAAGTTTTTAGTGTCGAATTTGTAGTGGTGGCCAGTGAAGGTGAGGATAAAAATTAATTTTAGCGAAGGCCACTAGAACATTGGATGCGAAAAACGTATATGTAGCATCGGTCAAAGTTAGCCCCCATGAAAGTTTAAGTATTTTTCACTTCTCAATACAAGATGTTTTTTTATAATAAAAAATTTAAGAAATCTTTTTCACCAATTTTAGATTACAACTATCTTTTGGATAGTTGTTTATTAGATATGCATTACAAGGCCTCACAAAATAATATTGGTTCCGTCAGGAAATAATGGGATATTTATAAACTCTTCACTCACCTCGAACTTATTTATGTATACTATATTTTCAAAAGGAAAGCTATATGGACTCGAATGAGTCACCTTTAAGTTACCTAGTTTACAATTCAACACATTCGGGTTCAAATTTCTTAATTCCAGACTTAACCTAATTTGAAAATATGATGTGGTGTAGGTTCTTTTGATTTCCTTAGATTTATGTAATCTAATTGCTTTGATTTATTTAATCTGAAGTTACAGTTCAGAGTTTGAGATGCATTGAAAATTTTAAGTTGTTGATTGAGTTGACTTTCATGGACAATAGATTGTTTGGTGTTTTTTCAACTTATGTATTAATGTGAGTTAATTAAAAATCTGTGTAGCTGATATAACTCAAATTTAAGTTGAATTTGAAAATTTTTATGGTCGATTAAGTTGGTTTTTAAGTTAAATTGAAGATTTCGTGACAATCAAGTTAGTATATGATGGCCTATAATATTTTGATTTTTCACATTTCTTAGGTGTTGTATTGTTACTGTTTTTTAAATTTTATTTTGAATATCTAAAGAATTCATATATTAATGTCATGCTATGAATATACCACCAAGTTGATGGTATATTCATAGCAGGGCCAATCTATCACCAAATTCAAAGCTTGTAATACACAGAGACCTCCCTGATAGTCACACGCCCTAAGTTTTAATCAGATCTGAATTTATTGGACCATTGGATCATCTATACACCAATCCGAATGACTGAATTTGTGGGCTACGAATGAAAGGGTTAGGGATATGTGATTGGGGCCAAACTTGATATTTGGGGTGGTCCGGCATAGATTTTTCCATCTGCCCTGCTCTCATCCCCAATAGGACGCACAAGGGGGCCCCACAAAAAGTTCTCACAGTAACTCTGTGAGAATTGTTTTAACATATATAAATATATATAAATGGGTAAACTTCTCCTGAGCACTCGGTGCTTAGATAAAGTGAGCACCATGTGTCGAAATACTAGTAGGGCTCAACTTATGATCCATTCAAGTGGACCATAACATAAGTACCTCCCGTGGTAGTTACCGATACCAAGTTTGGCACCCATCCAAATGGATTAGACCGTTGGATTGGAATGCACTCATTTTGGACAGTGAAAACTTGTCGGTCATTGATCAAGTGCTTATGATGATGATTTGAACCTCCATCACCATGAAATGATTAGTGGTAGAGAAATCTTTCAATTCTCCAAGCCCATCCCCAAGTGGGGCCTTTAATGGGTTCCACTATAAAGTGTTGCTCACCTTATGCTTGGCGAAGGGCCTCCCTATATATATATATATATATAGGAAAACCTTTGTAGAGGACCTAGTGTAACGGTAAGGTGAGCACTGTGTGTGGATTATAAAGCAAATACCCCCATGATAGTTATCAATACTAAGTTTGGCACCCATCCAAATGGATTGGTTTGTTGGATTTGATTGCACTTATTTTGGATGGTGAAAACTTGTCGGCCATTGATAAAGTGCGGATGATGACTCGAGCCTCTATCACTATGGAAGGATTCGTTGGAGTGGGGGTGATCTTTCAATCCTCCGGGCCCTTAGTGGGCCCTACTAGAAAGTGGTGCTCACCAGTGCTTGGCAGAGGAGCTCCTTATATGCATATTGGTTGGTGATAGGGGTGTACACGGTTCGGATTGGATCGGATTGAGCCAAATCCGTCACCAAAAACATTACCTACGGATTGACGATTTTATAATCCGTCACCGATCCGTTGCCCTTTAAAATCGATCCGAACCGAACCGTGGATCAACGGTTCGGATCGGTTAAAACCGTTCAATCCGTTGGTAGAAGCCATGATAGAAATTCTTTTGCAATAAAATAAAATAAAAATAGATTTAAAAGTTGTAGGTGGCCCATTGGTAAAACTTGATCATAGGTGGCCCGTCTCTATCCTTCCTATATGACCATTCTCAAATTATTAGATGAAGTCATTGTTAAGATCAACACATTAGACATGTTTGTTTTATGAAATGTCTTGAAGAGACTAGCTTTTGAAGAGGTTTAAAAGGGACACATTCAACTATCCTATGGGCTTCCATAAGGTGATTATGGTATAAGATAACTGCCACATCACCAGATATATAATGTAGAATACAAGTAATAATAAAAAGATATACAAGTAGATACCCTAAATAAAATCTTTAAGTAAAAACTCTAAATTTTGGGTACTTTAAAAGCATAAATGAATAGTTAGTATATATCAAATTAGTTTTTTAACCGAATCTCACTCTTCCAACTGAAAGAGAATTGTATTACCAGTTTCATAAGGTCTTTCAAGGATCCTAATACAAACTCACTAGAAAAATTTTAATAAAAGGATAAAACAAAACACACAAAACACTTAAATTTTCTGGAAGATATTTTGCAATGAATACCACACAAAACACTTAAACTTCTGGAAGAAATTAATGTCTTTTAATATTTTTTATATAAAAATAAAAAAAATATTTTTTTTATTTTAACGGATTGGATCGGTTTAAATCCACGGATTGAGGGTAAAATCCGTCACCAATCCGTTACTAACGGATTAGGATTTTTCCAATCCGTCACCAATCCATTATCTATCGGATCGGTTAAAAAACAGCGGATTGGATCGGATCAGATCGGTTTAACGGATTAACGGATTTTTTGTACACCCCTAGTTGGTGACTGTGAGAAAAACCTTACCAAAACTTTTTTATTTTTTTACTAGCTTAGTATAGTAGTATAGCTTAAACCCACAACCTCCGAAAGAAAACTATAGTCCTGGGATAGCTTAAATAGGATATGTTCTGACGTAGACCAAACGTGGCTTGCTTCACAGGTCGCTCGATTGATGAGCTAGATATGAATCTCAAGACTCAATGTGAGCCTATCTAAGGGGACCAAGAGTAGGAATCAATCTCAAGATCCATTGCTACTACCTGCCTGTCAAGAACAACCATTGTTCTTAGCACTATAATTATTAATGGCAGGAATACCAACAACAATAGCGATGATGACAATGAGGAACGACAATGATGATGATAGTAGCAGTAGTAGTAAAAATAATATTTTGGACTCCTGAAAGACCCAGGCCCGTTACAGCCATCAGAGCCTGGAACAACCCAAAAATTTAGTAAGCGGGCTGAAACTTGGGCCCTTGAAAACACCTAGTTTCAAAATCTTGAATTTGAATTTGAATTTTGAGTTTGAGATTCAATTTAAGTAGAAAGGATGAGATTTTTCTAGCTGAAGACGGACATCCAGCCCAATATTCAATTGATTTTAATTTTTTTTTTCAATAGAGAGCATAGATGTGAAATTCATTTGACGAAATTTCCAAAAAATTTTGTTTGGGCCTGCATACCGAAACGAAACAGCTCTACACAACTTTTAGGTTAACACTTTAGTCAATTTTGGTTAAAAAAGGTGCTTGCTAAATTCTTTTTTAGTAACCCAACTGAGGGGTTGAGACTCGGATACACACACAACTCACACATGCGAGGTAATTGTGGGGACTAACACATGCGAGGAAATCATGACACATACACAACTCATACATGTGAGGAAATGAGGACTTAGACACAAGGCAATGGGGACTCGCATTTGTAAAGAAGACACAACTCACACATGTGAGATATGAGGATGAGCTAAAGTACAATTTGTACTTATGAGGTAATAAAACTCACAAATGCAAAAGAGGCGAGGGGGGGGGGGGGGGGGGGGTGGTGTTGTGCATGTTTGAATCTAGGAGCTCTCAATGAGAACAAACACTCTTTACCACTAAGTAAAGAGCTGATCTCGCTGTAATTTTTCTTAAATATTAGTTTGAAAAGTTTAAAGGAAATTTCTAAACCGTCAAAAATTTTCATTTGGAGGCCATACCAAAGGGCATTTGAATCGAAATTGGCAACTATAATAGAGAGAGTCGCTGATCTAACCCTCATAACCTGGATAACAAATTGTTGGAATGGGATATTATGCTTTTATCACTAGATTAATTGTTTTGAATTGCTCCACCTGCAGGCACTGATTGGTGGTTAACTTCTAGGGCCCGTTTAGAATTGGTGTGGCGATCCTCCAATTTGTATTGCTACCTATGGCCTAGGAATAAGCCAACTTGCGTAGCATGGCAGAATGCTTTTGTTCACCATCTACCAGTGAAGCCTGCGTTGGCCTTTAAAAAAAATAAATAAAAAAGAAAGAAAGAAAGTGATGAGTTTGGCTTCGACCAGGGTTGAGTAGTGTTCGTTCGCATTAAACGGGCCATATTGCATCATGTAATGGTTGAGTTCACTTTCATCCATTTTAAAAGAGGGTCCAATATAGGTTAGACTATAGCTTGTAGACATTCTGAATCAACTCCACTCAATCAGATTTCCACCCCTAAGTGCCAGGAGTACGAGGGGTTGCTTAGTTGGTTAGGTACACCGCTTCTTACTTAATTACTAAGAGTTTGGTCCTAATTTCTCTTCCGTGAGAGGAAGCTTCTTTCCCGATCTCTTTCTATACGAGCACACTTTTTTCCCTACAGCTGGGTCTCCCGTGCTTTTCAGCCCCTGGCTTGGTAACCAAAAAATCAATGAAGGGAGAGTTTGAGAGTGGAACACTTTTAGGGACTCCAATGAGAGAATAATGCTACAATGATGGCTGATTTGGTCGGTATGTGCAGATATTTAAACTGTGCTTTGTGGTTACCACATCATAAGCCATAAATCAAATGTGAGGGGGCCTGAGAAGACATCTGTGTAGGCGACAACATTTCATGAGGGTTGTACAACTTAGGATGCCATTGGATGTGTTGTTCAGGATTTTGGCCTCTCTTTTTCACTGCTTTATGCAAATGAATAACTGCTGTGGCCCATTAGACCTTGGGCCTCATCTATTTTTTTGACCATAATTTGGACTCGATTCCCAAGTCCACTGCAAGTGCCCCCATTTTCCAGATAGACATTCCAAAGGTTTTTTTATTTTTATTTTTATTTTGACAGCCTAGTGACTGAGGTGATTTGGCATCCAAATCCCAATGAAGGCCATATCTTATAATTTCTGTTTGCCCAGCGGTTGAGATTGTCTCATCAGTGTGGTGAATGGGACATGTGCCATGGGCCAACCAGAGAATCGCCCACTAGATGGACACCACACATCTGTCCAATGCTACAAACATCAAAAAGATGCTGAGAGGAGGTATGAACCTTGGCCAATGGGATGTGGAGCCCAAACTACACATAAAACCGAAGGGACCCCCGTCTATTATTGCTATCCACACATTGACAACATGTTAGTGCTTTCACCCTCAGATTCCGCTTTATTCCAATGTCCCTAGGGTATAAAACATCCATTCATCCTCCTAGTCATCCGTCCTTTTGATTGGTCATGACAACAATTCAAACTCCAATCCAAATGCAGGCTACCCACTAGCTTTTCAGATGACCAATCCAATGGTGGGCCCCACCCCATATGGACAGTCTAGAATTCAGAAGGGTAGGGCCCCATTTGGTAGAATGGAAGTTCATCGTCTAGGCAAAGAGAGAAAAATATATTGAGAGAGAGAGAGAGAGAGATAGAGAGACAAATTTACATTTACTGATTGTAGAGACTAGCAATACACTTGTTTTGTTGTTTGGTGGGTCCCCAGTAATTAAAATTTAACATAGAGCCCTGTAATTGATTAGCAAATCTTCTCGGTCCAGTGGTAGGATGATCCTCTGTGGGTCCGATGATCCAACTTGGGGGCACCCGGCGATCTTCTGACATGTGTCGAGGAGGCACTGCCTGCAGGTGGGGCACGATGAGTGCGAGGTGAGCCATTTATCGATGCACTTGACATGGAACCCATGGCTGCACTTGGGCAGGATCCTGACGAGCTCTCCCTTAGCGAACTCTGATAGGCAGATGACGCATTCTGAGTCCAATCCAGGCAGGTCCAGGCCCGGCGAATAGGGCAGTGTGAGGAAGGTCTTGAGGGCTTTCTTCTTGACCCCTGTGTTGGCTAACCGGGTCGCCGCTTCTTCACCGGACTCTAGGCCCACTTGGCTGGAGCACCTTAGTGCACATCTTACGATCGAATTCAGGCCCAGTGCACAAACAAGTGCGCATAGAAGGACGGCTAGGATCATCACGATGTTCGCATCAAAAGTGTTTTCGCCTGTGGACTCCAATGTGTGGTGATGATCAGTCCCCGTGCTGGGGATGGTTGAAGGGGCTCCACTGGATGATGGGTGGAACAGGGGAGTGTGTAGTAACAACCTTCTTGAGTAGAAGTTCCCCTGAAGAGAGTTGAATGATGGAAAGGAGGAAGCAGAAGAAGACCAAGGGAACATGTTTGTTTGAAACTGGATTGGGCTTGAATTAACTTGAAATGAATTCCTATGGAAGGTGGCTGTGCAGGGGGGCTGCTTATATAAGACTTGGAAAGAAAAGGGTAGTCCCCAGCCCCCACTTTCTAACAAATTGTATTTTAATGTGCGCAAAGGAAAATTACAGATGGAAGATTTTGGGAAACATGAATATTCAATTTCAGCACTTCAAAAGCAGGGTAGTCTGCATTGAGACATTTTTATCTTTCTTTGGTTGCCTTTATTATCGTTATATGATAGGCTCAAATTCCATGGATTTTATCATGGCTTGGCTTTGAATTGATAGCACTAAGCACTCATCAGTGGAAAGTTTCCCCATGGCCCATCTGTTCCCATAACTTTCAAATTCTAATTGCCACAAGGGCGGAACACAGGGGCGGGGTTAAGACCCTAATGTCATGATTTTTACCAAAAATTAAAAAAAAACTAACATTTTTTTTATTATGAATGAATGAATTAATTAAAATTAGTCTAATTTACTTTCAAGATATTTTCAGATATTATCTGAGAAAAACCCAAATTTAAACATAGCCCAACATTGTTTGGAGAGAATAATTTCCAAACGATGATAATTTTTTATGTTTGGGATGTGAGGAAATTGTTTCAAAGACAAGTAGAGAAAATTGTTCATGATACAAATTTGAACTAGGATCAATTTTCTCCGCCTATTTTGTTTATTTGTTTTCTTCACTATTTTCCTACATCCAAATGACATATTCTACCAAAAAAGAAATAAAAAATACATAATATATATATATGTTTTCTTTTTTGGTAATAAGGTAAGGGGCTAAAACCCTAAGAGACTCACTCATAGGAAGTAAGAGGAATTCGGACATGAACACAATTGACACATGTGAGATAATAACAACTCAAGTATGCATGAAAGAGGGACGTTTAAAACTTGGACCTCCCAATGAGAACCGTCAAGCCATTCTCAAGGTAGGGCTGTTAGAGTAAATAATTTTGGTAACTGCTAAACAAACACCACTTTTGACTTAGTATAGTCAGTCAAGAAAAAAATAAAAAATCTCCAAAATACCCCTTATCTCTTTTCTCCTCACCCCCCTTTCCTCTCCCTCGCTCCTCCCCTTCCTCACCTTCCCCTCCGGCCGGGGATGACCTTCGGCGGTGCGGAGGGGACTCTTACTCTTCCCCCCTCTATTCTCTCTCCTCCCTCCCCACTTTCTCCCTCAACTTGCTGAGAAAGTGGGGAGGGAGGAGAGAGAATAGAGGGGGGAAAGAGCAAGAGGAAAAGGAAGAGGAAGAGGAAGAGGGGAAGGGAGGGGAAGAGGAAGAGGAAGAGAAGAACGAAGAAGGAGAGCCCTCTCTGCACAGCTGAAGCTCGTCCTTGCCCGGAGAGGAAGGTGCGGAATGGGAGGAGTGAGAGAGAGGAATGGGGTGTGGGGAGAGAAGGGAAATCACTATTTTAGGAATTTTTGGGGTTTTTTTTGCACTGACTATAATGAGTCAAAACCGGTGTTTGTTTAGCAGTGCCAATAATTTTTGGTAGGTTAAATCAGTGCTAGGAGTTGACATGTTCTGAGTGGAACAATCATGCGCTTAGGTTTGAATTAAAATCCACTTTATATAAGATGGATCTGTCCCTGAATCTGGATTGGATACAGATCCACTTTTCTTTTCTTTTCTTTTTTTTAATCTTTATAGATCCTGTGTTTGATCCAACTCTGTCATAACTAAAAGCTAAGATTTGAAACTCTATTTCAAAACAAGAAGAGAAGTGAGGTTCAGTAAATATATTCAAATTAATGTTGTCAAAATATATCCATTGAGAATAAAAGTGTGGCCGTTGAAACAACAATATGATTCAAGTGTTGTCGGCACTAAGGATGATAATATGATCCAAGCTCCTACTCAAAGCATATTATAATATATTAAAGAAAAATATTCCGGATTTAATTTGACCAAATCAATTTCAATTTTAACTTTTTTTATTAAGCATTTGTAACAATCTAAAAAATATATAGGTGAAGGGATTTGAGCTAAAGAACTAAAGCACTCAAATATGAATGTGCATTTTTCATTGAAAAAAGTTTTTAGTTAATTATATGGACCATGGATCCTAGCCACATGAGCTGTGCCCGTACTAAACATGAGTTATTGTGCTAATATCTTATTTAATGCAGATCTATCACTAATTATGAATTCTCTTTTACTGTTTCAAACTTTGTTTTATATATAAATAGGAGTCTTTATGTGCATATGTCAGTGAGGGACACTTCTTTTTTTAGACCTAACGAGGTCAAAAAGGTGTGTGAAGTACAATGATTTTATCCTTTTTCATATTAATACCTTTTAAAAAAAAGTGTCCCCTACTAAAAATGTGAATATAATTATATAAATATGAAAAGACTTCGGTCAATTGGATACTCAAAAACCGTTAAGACATTCGTAACCAGAAAACCAGGAATTGATGTGAAATAGTTAATCTCATTGGATAGAATTATTACCACAAATCCAATATGGCTAAAGCCTAGAAACTTCTGGTGGAACTCATTCTGGGCACATTCATGATCCACAACGCACCTATACGAACAAGAGGATCACCGAGGATAATGTCTTTGTGAAGACAAAAAATGTAGGCCCCATGTACCCTTATTATCTGGTGGGACCCGCCAGATGATTAGGCATTGAAATAATATGTCCTTTATTGAACAAGCACAATAATACAAGTGCTGAAATCTTTAAAATTGGATATGTTGCTGTTTTAAACCTTTCCATTGCAAGTATGGACTAAATAGTTGAAATGGGGTGGATGTTGGAGTAGATCCTCTTAGGGATTTCCCGACACTGTCTTGAAGTGGGCTTATCACGGTCCATCATATCTCTATGGGGCAGCTTGCCATGTGCGCGGGGTTACTGTCTCATCGAAGGTAAGGGCTACCCCATGGTGATATGTCAGATTGTGATAAGCCCATCTACGGTCACTGTGGGAAAAATCCTTGAGAGCTTCCTAATTTGCAGACATTGATATAAAATCATACTTGAAAGATCCTAAAGCTTTTTTTTTTTTTTGGGTAAAGAAAAGATCCTAAAGTTGACAGGTGCTAGCAGTCCACTCTTATTCCTTTTCTTCTATCATTTCCAAATTTCATATATACCCATTTTTCCTTCCTATTTCAATCGTGATTTTAATTTTGGAAAAGAAAAAAAAAATAAAAAAGGTTCACTCATGGTCATGGTCACTTATCGGCTAATGTCTCTAGGTAGTGGTGGAGCTAAAATTTTCTTTTAAGGAGGCAAGTGATAATTGACCAATAGTATTTAATATTTCTCTGATCATTTAAAAATTATGATTTTTTAATGTTTTTCATAAGATCAAAAGAAAATCTTTCAAAAACACTTCAACATGTTTAAAGATATAATTTGTCAAAATAAATGCTATACATAAGATAATGAAGGTAAACTATGAAAACTACTAGAAAAGAAAATCCCCACATTTTGGGTAGAGTGTAAAAGGGGGGAAAAAAACGGAAATGAAAATTCTTAAGTGGCCATTATAAGATCTTTCCTTTAATGAAAAATGAATTGAGGGAAGATGAGAAATGAACACCCAACCATCCCTTGTTAAATTAAATCATAGGAAAGTCATGTTGCATCTACATCTCCACCATAGATGCTTTGTGCATCACCTCTGTAATAATCATCCAATAAATGCTTTTTACCATGAATTCTTAAGAATTCAACTTCATGTGAACAAACCGTTCCTTAATATTCTCTTGCATTACTATTTAGTATAAAAGTTTGCAGGGACTTTTGAGGTTTCCCTAATCTATTAATTTTATTTAAATCTAGTAAACCCATCACCCTTATTGGTATTGACCATTATAGTGGTTTTGTTATTTCAACAATAACATCAAGTTGTATAAATTTAAGTATTCTACTTCCTCTTTGTGAAGATGTATGCCAATCATGGGAATATGAGATCTAAATGTCCCATTATGGAATATTATTGGATAAAAAATATTTACTCTTATTACATATGCTTAATGGTTAAACATTATCTTATTTTTTGGTGCATATATGAATATGGTGTATAAATAAGGTCATTTTCATAACTTTTGGATGTAGACCTAACTCCAACGTGGGGCTATTTCCTCATAACAATATAATTGGGTATACCCTTTCAAGTCACCCAAGTCCCTCACCAACACTACAATTAAAGATTGATCACTTGTTATTTTTGTGAAAGGGAGGTGTCTCACTGACTGTGTTTATTGGAGATGCTTATTTTCTCGTGTGAAGATGGTAATTGAGAAAAACATTGTAATGTCCTTCACTTATGTAACATTTGCATATTTGACTTTTGCATATGTAACATTTACACACATAGTACTCTTTTTTCCATCCCATGTTAAAAGGCATATGACCTATTAGACTATCCTGACCTAGGGTGGAGGTGTGGTGGGCCTTCATTATGGGCCTTAAAAGGTTAACCATCTTTTGAATCTGAACTATGCATTAGGGCCGCCTATGATTGATCTAAAGGTGCAGTTTTCTTTCTTCTGTAAAATGAAAAGCCAGGCACACGCTCATCTGATCATCATCTAATCATGGTAAGTTGAAAAGATCCCATGAATAACCTTTATAGTAGAAGAGATTATGGCACCTACATTAACATTGCAAGTAGGAAGGTTGGACTGATGGGGACTACCATGATGCCTTACTCTCATTCTCACTCACTATGGAAATGGGTTCCTGATTCTCCAATTATGTGGAGATTTTGACCTGTTAATAATTAGGTTTGGATCCTTGATCTAGGTCTTCATAAATAAATAGGTATGATTTGAATCCTTTTTGGGGACCTATGACTTAAACGGGTTCGAATTTGGCCCTACCTTGTTCCAACTTGTGGACTTAAGATTTGACATATTACCTCAATTTTTAAGAAATCCTCATAAAAGGTAGTTTTTTCTCCAAAGTCTACTTTATTCCGCCTTGTGGACTTGACACTTGACATATTATCTCAATTTTCAAGAATACCTCATAGAAGTTAGTTTCTTTCCAAATCATTTTCTACCCAGACCAGGTTAGTTTCTTTCCAAATTATTTTCAACTTGGACCGGGATCCATTCCATATACGGAATCAGTTTCAATTCTGATTCCATCTTTTCATTTACAGTTTCATTTCTAATTTCAGTTCCATCTTCTAAAGATATTAGTTCTGGTCCACCATCGACATGGACTGGAATTGACCGTTTTACATCCCTACTTCTCAGCTTAGTTTTACATCGCAGATATAACCGTTCATCAAGAGTATGTGGAATTAAAGGTTGATAGTTGTGGACCCTTGGCGAAAAGGCCTAGCAGAGGATTTTGGAGCCGAATTTGAGCCGAGACCAGCCGTGCTGAATCAGCAAAGGATAGTGTCATTTGATATCCTTCCTTCGGATTTTGGAGCCTCCACTGAAAAGTCATATCAATCCAGTCATCAACCAGGCCTTTCCATCCCTATTGGGCCCATTCCACTTTCTATAAAGTGGGAATGCCACGTGTTGCCTTTTTCTACCAAGGGCCCATATACCCACGTTGTGATGCCTTTTCTCAGACTCCTCAGTGACAGTGTTCGAATTAGGGGCTTTCTCTGCTGTTACTGAGGAGATGTCCTGTTTGTGTGGGACCCACCCGGTTGCATTCAATCAAAGGGGCGGGGCAGATGGGTGGGGCATGATGTGGATTAGGAGTCGGCCAAGCAGCATTCTAATCGGGCCATCCTAACCCTTCAATTCAGCGCCACAAGTCCAGATTTTTGTTACTTTTGTTTTGCTTTGGTTTTAACGAATTTCTACCTCTACCAGAAAAAAAAAAGTGCATGAGTTCTGGGTTTAGACTTATCATAGATGGGCCCACTCTAGAATAGATATTGATTCACAAACGTAAGGCAAATCTAACCTTTGAAGAGAGAGGTCTTACAGTGGATAGACAGGACAGGTCATAATTCTCTGCATCGTGGGCCCCAACAGATGAGTGACTCAATTCATCCTATCAAGGTGAAAAGAGAAGATTCCACGGTCAAGATTGTCCCTACTGTATGGCATGTGTACCATCCCCAAAGTTCCTTGGGTCAGTTGTTGCATGCCTTTTAATAAAAGAAAAGAAAGAAATAAAAAAAAAGGCAACTTGGTTTGATGCAACTTGAAGGAATCCAGTCACTTGCATTCCTTGGTCGGCAAATTTTGAAACAATGGGCAACAGAAGGTACTGAAGGGTATTAGATTATGTAATTAGATTTGATACTGAGATCTATAACTGATAAGATGTAATCCTTGGGGATTATGACAGTGATTTATGGTCAGTCTTCCGGCTTAACTTTAAGTTTTATGATGTACACGTATGCCATAAGAAATCATGTGGCTAGCATGTTAAAAGACCCACGTAAGATCAAGTAGGGCAAATGTCAATACAAAATACAATCTCACTTAATGTAAGACTTGATCTGAACCCACAGCAAGACTCATAATGAAATCAGTAGATATAGGTTTTTGGTGAAAGAAGTATCCAATAAGTGTGACTATTTGAGATTTATTTATATAAGCAAGGTTGGTAACTGTCATTGATAAAGAAAATAGGATGGTCCACTTACAAGTTATAAGTTGGGTCATAATATGCAAGAAATTGGAGCACTGCCTGCCTGATGAGTGGACCATCTTTGTAGATAAGGTGGGAGTTATGATCTTAATTTCAAAGGCCGTAACCCAGCTTAGCCTCACCCAATTTGTTTGGGCTTGCTACATTCTTTCTTGGTTATTAGATTAGTGCACTTTTTCATATGTAGGGTTGTAAATGGGTGTCCATTAACTAAGTACACAAACCTTGATTTCAAATAAAGAGGGTATGAAATTTATTTTTATGATAAGTGAAAATTTTGATGTTAAAATCTAGAACCATGAATTCAGGATTTGGAACATTTGGTTTTCTAATCAAGTCTTCGTATGTTTTGACCCCTGGAATCTGGATGCAAACTGCTATCAATGCACGTGTTAAATAGTGTGTGTGTATATATTATATATTATTTATATATATATATATATGTTTTTTTAGTGTTATGCTCATATTTGGTCATATAATTATCATTAATCATAAATCATTTATTATCCCTACTTAAATATTTTAAAAAATTATTATGAAGTTATTGTTTCTAATTTTCCTAAGGCACTCCATCTCTTATTTTAGGTTAGGATTAAGAAGCACATTGTTTTTAAATTGATATTGAATCTTGAATTTGGATACAACAATACATAGGGTCTATTGAGGAGTGAGTTTCACTTAATGGGAAATATTGAAAAATATTTCTGCTGTCTCTACTAACTCCTTGAGGTTTTGGTAGCAATGGTTAGTTTAGGAATTTACATGAAAGATTGGGGCCCAAATTGAAAAACTGAGAGTTAAACTGGGTTAAGGTCCTTTAATCATATTTCCTTTTTGATTTCAATAGATCTAATTAATTTAACTATACTAACAAGCAATCAATAAATCAAACCACAAAGAGAAGAGGCACAATTTTTTACATGGAAAATCTTATTTGGGAAAAAGCACGAGTCTAATTTTCCCTTGGACCGAGTTCAATTCAAACACTATATAGAACAATCAAATCAAACACTTTATAAAGATCTCATAGAACCATCTCCAGTTGGTGACTTAACTTATGGATTGCAATGATTTTGCCAGTAACTTGCCATACACCTTAACTGCGCTTAATCTATACCACCTTGAGTGCCTCTTCATAATGAATTTACTAGGAGATAGTAGATCTGAAAACTAAAGCAACAACTTCAGTACATATCTCTTTTAGGATGCTCAGGGATGTTGAAAAATCTCTCATATTGATTTTCTGTGAATAGAATATGGAGAGAGATGATTTGTAGAGTGCCAGAACCTCTTTTTCAAGCCTTTGGATCGCAGGTCTCCTACAGGTTTTGTGCCTTTCATTTTTTTTTTTGAGAATTTTGCTTTAAATACACAAATTTGCGGGCGTTATCGATGTTCGAACGCACAAAGGGACGTTCAAATGTCTGCCTTCTCAAATAAATAATTTTACTGAAAGAAATAGACCGAAAAATGCATATTGTCTCATTTGTTCAAATCTATATTTGTGTGTTCAAACATATGTCATTTTTATAAATATAGGCAGTACAGTTGAAGGTTTTTGGGGGGAGAGATCCTCTTGAATGGATTAATGCCAATCAGTCTCAATAATATGTGTGTGCAAACAATCAACCATACAGCGGAAATAAATCAAACCACAAGCACACACCACAAGAAGACACAATTTTTTTGTGGAAACCCAACATGGGAAAAAACTACGGCCAAGAATCAAGCACTATGAATCATACTACAGTTACAAGAGAAAACTCACAACCCTTATCCAGTTGCTCCTCAACCTAAGGACTTTGTAATTCCCTTGCACAGCTTCCTGCTGCAACGGCCCTTTGCCGTTCTCTGTGACAGATCCAATCACCTAGACGCATTCTAGATGTAGCACTTGACTCCCCACAGCAATCTTCTACACTCAGAGAAGTAGAAGACAAGAAACTCTAGAGTAGAACTTCAGCCCTTCAACTCTCAAAAAGACTCTGGAGGAGCAGATCTTTAAACTATATTCTCCATTCAGAACAATAAGATCTCTATTTTAGGGTTGAGAGAAAACCCCTTTTAATAGCTTCTAATTCGTGCCTCATAAGTATATTTCGATCAGAAAAGGAGTTGGCATTAAACATGTAAGTTTTCTTTCAATTCGGACTGAAAAATCGCAAGTCGGCGCACTTGCTGCACTTGCCCGACCGGTCTGATAAATTGCCCGACCAGTCGGATTAAGGTTCTGCCCGGGTGGAAATTTCAGCATTTTCCTGTAGACTTCCGGAGGACATAACTTTCTCGTTTCAGCTCCGATTGAGGCGATCTTGGGCTTTACGGAATCCTCTCGAAAAGAGCTTTCCAACGGTAGGTTGTATGCCTATATCCGATGCTTGATTTGTAAGATATGACCCTTTTAATCCATGTTGCCCGTAGAAAACCACTTCAATCTATCGCTTTTTCTTATGTTTCTTCACTTCAGTACATCCGGCGACTCAAAACATTGTCCATGCTCAAATATATGTACTCAAGTTTTGTCCAACCCATGAATTTGCCAACACAAAAATAATTACAATCTTCCCCTTTGGCAATTCATGGATAAAACTTCCTGTACATTCAATCTACCCAAAAATAAAACCCAGAAATACATTGAACATTGAGTAAATTGAAATAACAAAGAAAATTCTACCATATGCTCTTCATCAAGTACAAAAGAAATCATCTTCAGCTTCATCTGTCTTCAGAATGCACAAAAATTTCATTCTCCCCCTGAATGTAATATCTCCCCCTTTTTGTCCATAATTGACAAAGCTAATGATTATCATGCAGCAAAGTTGTCAACTTGGACCCAATATTAACTCACCCTCAATTAAAGCTCCTCCTTAATTGTATCTTCGTAGCAGCACTAGGGATGGGGGCATGATCTTCTCGATCAGAGTTTTTTGCATGTAGTCACCCACACTTGTATAGTTTGATTATTCAGCACAGTGTGAGCAACTTCTTTGGATATATTAGATTCAGATTTGATCATCTTCTTGCCAGATTTCTTATCCATCATCTTATCCATCAACATAACTGGCTTTATCATATATGTGCCTTTTTGATTGAGCACCATTATGGATCTCTTTTAGGATCAAACACTACAAATTAGTGCAACCTGCTTTGATACCACTTGAAGGTTTTTGGGGGGAGAGATCCTCTAGAATGGATTAATGTCAATCAGTCTCAATAATATGTGTGTGCAAACAATCAACCATGCAGCGGAAATAAATCAAACCACAAGCACACACCACAAGAAGACACAAATTTTATGTGGAAACCCAACCTGGGAAAAAACCACGGCCAAGAATCAAGTACTATGAATCATAATACAGTTACAAGAGAATATTCACAACCCTTATCCAGTTGCTCCTCAACCTAAGGACTTTGTGATTCCCTTGCACAGCTCCCTGCTGCAACGGCCCCCTGCCGTTCTCTGTGACAGATCCAATCACCTAGACGCATTCTAGATGTAGCACTTGACTCCCCACAGCAATCTTCTACTCAGAGAAGTAGAAGACAAGAAACTCTAGAGTAGAACTTCAGCCCTTCAACTCTCAAAAAGACTCTAGAGGAGCAGATCTCTAAAATATATTCTCTATTCAGAACAATAAGATCTCTATGTTAGGGTTGAGAGAAAACCCTTTTTAATAGCCTCTAATTCATGCCTCATAAGTATATTTCGATCAGGAAAGGAGTTGGCATCAAACAGGTAAGTTTCCTTTCAATTCGGATTGAAAAATCGCAAGCCAGCGCACTTTCTGCACTTGCCCGACCGGTCTGATAAATTGCCCGACCGGTCGAATTAAGGTTCTGTAAGGTGGAAATTTTAACATTTTCCTGTAGACTTTCGGAGGCCAGAACTTTCTCGTTTTAACTCCGATTGAGGAGATCTTGGGCTCTACGGAATCATCTCGAAAAGAGCTTTTCAACGGTAGGTTGCATGCCTATATTTGATGCTCAGTTTGTGAGATATGACCTTTTTAATCCATGTTGCCCGTAGAAAACCACTTTAATTTGTTGCTTTTTCTTCTGTTTTTTCACTTCAGTGCATCCGGCGACTCAAACCATTGTCCATACTCAAATTTATATAAAATATAACATTAATGGACTCAAGTTTTGTCTAACCCATGAATTTGCCAACACAAAAATACTTACAACAATTCTGTAAACTTCCGAAGGTCATAACTTTTTTTGTTTTAGCTTCAATTTATGCAATCTTAAGCTCTACAGACATCTACTCGAAACAAACTTTCTAATGGTAGGTAGCTTGTCATAATCTAACATATGGTTTTTGAGATATGACTGTTTTATATAAGTGATCCGATGAAGCATGTAACAATCTAATCTAAAAAATAAAAAATAGAATTCAATTCTTTTCAAATTTTGTCCAAACCTAATGAATATCACAGCACTCAAAACCTTACATAAATCTACAAAGACAGGTTCACAACTGACTTCATCATGGTTTTCCCTGAGATGTGACCTATTTGCAGCTTAAATTGATGTAAAAGCCTTCGTTTGTACATGATACTTTATTTGCAATGCAACCAAAAACAACTTCTACCGATTATTGCAACAATCCGATGGGCTTCACGGTTTTGAAAGCACCGCATGTATAAGCTTGATGTTTTTGTTTTAAGACTCAAGTTGAGGTTCAATCATCATCATTATTATCGAAATTATTTTCATCAATCTAGGACTACTTTTTTTCATAATTATATTCATTTAGGACTAGTTTTGCCAGTTCTACTTTCCCATTTGATTCCATTAGTGATTGCCTTTTAAGGTATATTTATTTATATAGAATACATAGGATTAAAAAAAAAATGAAGACTAGGCGGTGAATATATACAAATGACCATTAGATAATATCCCCTACCCCATTTACATTACTATATGTCCTTGACCCTTCACCTCATGTTATTCACACTTTACCTTTTTCATAGTCTTGTACAGGAGCTCATTTAACTATGAATTTCTTTATAATCAAAATGCAAACAAATATGCCCTTTGCAATTTCATAATTTATTGTGTTTTTTTTAAATATAAAAATTTGTAATTTAATTATTGACACATCCACACCTAAGTTCCCCATCATCAACACTACAACCACGAAATGTTCTAGATCTATTTTTGTGAGAGAGAGAGGTTCCTTCAATCTCTAGTTATTTATGTGAAAGGGAGTTCATAATTCATCATGATTTTCATAATTCATCAAAGCTTTTATTAACCTCTCTATGGCTGGGACCCCTACAAAACCCTAATCATGGGCAAAGAAGTATACTCTAGGAAGAGCACCTGCTCATGCAAGAAAGAAGCCTAGGATTAAAACCTCGGCAGTTGAGTGAAAATCAAGGTACTGACCAATTGGGGTACCTCTTCATTTTTGAACTTAAAACCACCAGCATGATTCACTTTCTGTTCTTTATTAGATCTAATATGAGCTTTTTTTAATGACGTGGAACCCCCTGACCCCACCTCAGAAACATTGTAGGGCCAATGGTAAAACTCCGGATAAATGACACCATCTATAAACACCATGTATCAGTTAAGATACTTAAAGAGGATTCGAACTGTAGACCTTTAGAACAATACTGGACTTCTTACCCAACACGAGATGATTATGAAATTGGCCAAGGAAAGATAGAAATGGAGAAATACAACTCAAGCACCTCAACCCAGCATAATTGGGAACACAACTTTGATGAAGATGATAATGATAGTTCAAACACTAGCATTGGCACCTATGGCAATGAAATTAGATGTCTTTAACTTGGTCAGACCATATCTGCCTGATTTCTTTATAGACCTATATCAGTTTTTATTGATCTATATTTGTCCATATCAACCCATATCGTCGGTGACACATATCGGTAGAATGTAACAGTAACAAGCCAGAATAGATTGAAATATGAGGATTTCTGTTTTAGCCGAATCAGTCATCTGGATTAGCCAGAATTGAGGTTTAGGGTTAAGAGTATTTTAGTCATTATATATGGGTTTTCTTCCTCGGTTCTGGCTAACCCAAACGACCGATCTAGCTAAACTGAAATATAACATAAAACCCAACAGATTGTAGGTTTGTCTAATTCTCAAGCTGTATCAATAACCCTATTGGGAGACAGCCAGCGACTTAATCCACTCATCTATCCATCTATTATCTACTTAGATGAACCCACTAACTTCTACAAGTGGCACCAAATCAAAATTATAACCACATGCCCTATGGATTGGATAGATTTCTTCTATCTAATTATTTAATTAGAAGAATCAGCAGATGTAAGCAATAAAGTGCAAAAGAGTAGACATGGATTTGAAGTTATCCATTTCCTAGAATGTTTTGGCTGTACGCCCACATCTATTAGTTGTCTCCCAATTTGAATAAAATAAAGACACACTAATTGTTTTGACTGTAATCCCACAATTCTCTCTACCCCTCAAAACAGGTGGTTATATCATTGGCACAAAAAGTAGGAGATGATACTCTGATAATATATTTTCCAAATAGCTTGTTGTGTGACAACAACTTCTTACTAGGGTAGGGAGTGGCTATTCTCGTTGGGAGGTTTAGGTTCAAACCTAACCTCCTCTATCATTGCATATGTGAGTTATTCTTACCTCACATATTCTTTGAATGTTTGAGTTTTCATCACCTTGCATGTGTGTGTTTGTGTCTCATTGCGTGTGTGAGTTTCCATTAGTTTTTATGTGTGAGTCTATTATTTCACATCCGTAAATTCTTATAACCTCACATGTACAACTCTATCTCTTTACATGTGCAAGTTCCTATTACCTCACATGTTCAAGTCCTACAGGGTCTCAACACCTTAGTGGAATACCTAAAAAAAGTGTGCTTTTGTGTACTATATATCACGCCTGATTTAAGTGTTGGCGAACCATTTAAGTGTGGGGAAAAACATAATAGGGTCAGAGGCTTCCTTGCCATAAATTAAAAAAAAAAAAGGCCTGATGTTGATTTTTAGCCAACCTAAGTGCATGACTTAGTCTCTTCGGAGACATCCGACAAAATTAAGTACTGCATGACTTAAAAAGCAAATAGAGGCATGGAAAGACGTCATTATGATCTAGATTCGGGCAAAAGATCAGACCCATCAATTTTCCTTAATTCAAAGTTTAAAAGTTTAAGAGGCAAAATTCTTTGGACAACTCACTTTTTCAGCTTCCCGTTTTTAGATTTCACATTTGGAGCCCATGCATAATCAATCGAATCGGTTCACACACAATTACCCCTTTGAAATGACATCAATCCAACATATACATTTTTCCGAGATAATTCATTGGTAGAATTTATCAAAACATAAATGTTTAGTGTATATCCATTAATTTTGAATATTTAAAACTGATTATTAGAATTATTTGATCAGCTTGATATCAAATTTTTCCTTCCAAAAAATATTCTTGTCTCTTTACTTTCTTAATTATCATGCATTCAGGTGAATCATCTTCCAAGGGGCAATTATTTCTCTTTTAGAAAATAAAACACTTACTAGATAGCTCGGCGGCACCCCTTAGTTAAAAATTAAATTTTGTAATTTTTTTCATCTAACAATAATAGTAAGATGAATGTCAAACAGAAAAAGGCAGTCTCACAGAAAAGCATTGTTAAGAGATGACTGGATCATGGGCACTTGGGCTGGTCAAGTTGCCATTTGAAAAAAGAGGTGTGCAGATTACCTTAAGATGCAAACTATCTGCACTTTATCATATGTATATACTTTCTTTGATATTATAATGACACTTGGATCCGTATCTTTCTAGTGGGGGTTTGGTGGGATGGACATTGGCAGTGAATCTTTGGTTTGTGGCTGAAATCAAATTATACTCATATGAGTTTTGGGCATGGAATATTTGGAGATCTTTGCAAATGCCATTCCAGAATAAATATGTTTTTTTTTTTTTGGTACGAAGAATAATATATGGGTACCATATGCAAATAGTAGAAATTGTTATGAATGAGTAGTGCCGCTTGAAGATTTTGGAACATTGAATAAACGTGATGCATATGCTGTTTCACTGTGCTGTTTATGGTTACTGGTGTTGGACATTTTCTTCATATTTTAGGGCTTGTTTAGTTGAGTTTTTTAAACCTGCGCTTTGGGATTCTAAGGTAGTGTTTGGTTCATATGAATGATTTTGGGTTGAAATGGAATCAAGGTTGGAATGGTCATTCCATTCCAATATTTGGAATTTGTCTTTGAAATAGTGAGTGAAGTGGAATTCCTATTCCTATCTTCATATTTGATCTGCATAAATCAAAGCATAAATGAAATAAAAAATTTAGTATTTTATCAAAAAATCCCTATTTTCCTCTTCATTTTTTGGTGTTGTGGTGGTGGGTGATAGTGGTAGTGGTGGTGAGGGTGGGTGCGTGGTGGTGGTAGTTAGGTGGGGGTGGGTGATGGTGGTGGTGGCGGTGGTAGTTAGGTGGTGGTGGTGGCGGCAGCGGTGGTTGGATAGTGGTGGTGGCAGGTGAGTGGCAATGGTAGTGGGTGGAGGCATTTTTATCTCAATAAAAAATGAGTCCGGAATGGAACGGTCATTTTTTACCTCCCTGATGAAATGACCATTCTCTCATGTAGGAGAATGGTGATTTCTTTTAGAATGAGCATTCCTTCCATTTTGGATGAACCAAATGTAAGAATGGGCATTTCAACGGAATGATCATTCCATTTCAGCCCTTATTCAAGCGAACCAAACGCTTCCTAACATTTTTAGGGACCAAGAACAGCTCCTTTACCTAAGTGGTAATGAGCCGTTGGGCATGCAACCTATTTTTTCATTTGTGCGGGCTGTCTTTCCACTTTTACCGGTTTTTTTTGACATGTTGGGGCTCACTCCCTTGGATCCTAGCCTCATTGTGAGGATATCAATTCTTTTTAATGTCCAAAAGCCACGTATAAAATTTTATTTATTAGCTTTCTAATGGCGCTTTTCAAGAAGTAATAGTCAGAATTAATATTTTTGAAAAGCAATCCTGGACCTCACCTTCTCTCTTTACGTTGTGGAGGATATCACTGTACTTCAATGCATGTTTAATAGTTATAATTACTCTAATTAGATTATCTACTTGTGGGGTCCATCCACGAAATCCAAAGGTCCCATGATCATGATTATCTTGTGTTTTGGCGGAGGGTTACATTTAACACTAATTGATTAATTCTTGTTTTACATGTTAATAATCTAGTGGCGGCTCGGTTGGAGACATTTCTCTCAGAATCAGTATAAGAGCTCTTACTTCTGGGTGAGTTGGATTTTGTATACAGGGCCTGCTGACAAATTTATATGCTGGAACAAGGAAAACCAAATGATTAATATCCTCATATCTCGCAATTCCATAAGATAATGATCGCAGTAACACCACATAACATAACATGTTCTATCAAAAAAGAAAAAAAAAAAAGAAAAAAACATATACACACTAACATATGGCTTGTGAAAATAGGATTTTATGTGAGTCTTTATTTATCTATGAGAAATTCCTTTCGGCGAAGTTTTGACAATCACAAAACCTTGGAACAATTGCTTGGAACAAATATTTGTCAGTCCAAACATTCCAAATTACGTCCCTCAATCTAGGATGAGTGAGTGCCCAACAGTATGTATTCCAATCAGTTACTTGAAATTATGAAGAAATTGCAACTAAACATTCAACCTCTTGAAAGAAATAAAATATTGATTAGTATGTTGAAGAAATATTATTTAATTTTTAAGACTCTTATGCTCCTATTGCTTCATATATTTCTGAACACTTATGCATGTAGAAATGTATATATATGCAAGTATTTTGTATATGAACACAGCCACAGGGATTGTTAATCTTGGATTTAACAGGAGAAAGCGTGGGAAGTGACTTTCCAGTTGAGGTTGGGAGTTCACTTTCTAGTAGGGGTGCTCATGCTTATGGGCAGGGCTTTAGGTGTAAGTCATTGGGCGAGGCTGGGCCTCCGGCTTGCTCGGCCCGGCCCAGTCCGGGCCATGAGCACCTTTCTAGTATAGAGGTTGGGAGTTCGAATGCATTTCGGTGCTAAGTGGAAGCATTCTTTATTGAGTGCGCATTTTAGAAGGCCTCCAGTGAAGGCAACAATCAGTACTTGTAGAGAAAGGGAGGAAGAAATCTAATGGGCAATTGGGAGAGTCCATAATTCGAGAAGTTATCAAATGGAAACAAGTTATAAGCTTAAATCAATTGGGAATTGGCAAGTGGATTCTGTTGGATTCTGGTGTATACGGATTACTGATAATATTTGTAAAATAATAAAATTGAAGAAAATATTTAGAAATTACCAAAAGAATTAGTAGCTAAATTACGTCTTTAGAGACACTTTGTTTTGGAAGATTTCGCCCCCACATAAATGCGGATGAATTCATAGACGTCTACTTGAGGATAAGATGGCTTTTTTTTATTGAAATTTCCAGCAATCATGTGCTCAATTTGCTAAAGAGTACTCGAATCTCAAAGGGATCACTTCCACCGACTCACAGCAGTAGCAGAAACCAAAAGTAAAAAAGAAATTAGACTGATCAATAGAGCTTCCATGAGCGTAAACGCATGAAGGTGTTTTACAGATCTAAAGTAGTGTAGATAGGAAGCTTTTTGCTATGTGTTCTCTCATAGAGATTATGTGTTCTCTCATAGAGATTCGTGCAGTCACAGAAGCTCTCTCACAAAAGCAATGGATCTCCTCATTAATGAAGAGACATTACGGCTACGGATATGCAGTGGCAAGAAGTGAGCTACCTATAAGTGGATTTGGATCTGGATCCACCTTCGATCAAAAAATGCAAGTGTGAGGTCAAAGCCCGACTTGGCGCGCACGCGTATTTAACACTACTAAACCCATTCTAAAGACAAACAATGTAAGCATATGAGGAATAATTAATAAAACCCTTATAAAGAGTTCCACATAATGGACGTGTGACTCTAAGAGGAAGTTTGGATAAATACAGAATATAATGTTAATATATTTAAATATTAGACGATTTCATTATCATAGAATAAAATAGTAACATATTATTATATTGGGTTACTTATAGTGTTTGGTAATTTTCACAAATTTCAATATACCTTTGAAGTGTTTGGAACTTTATAAAAAACTCACAAGATAATATACTAAACAAAATGAAGAAAAAGTAATCAATTAACCCAATGTAGGATACCTTAAGTAGTAATTACTTGTGTTAATAATCATGGTAGGACCCATCTATTGTTAAGAAATAACAAGATTAAATGTTTAATTCATGAGATCCAAGCAATATTGTGTAATTAAGGTCCACCAAATGTTGGTAACCATAGTATAATGTATCTAATAGTGATTATAATAGATGACTCTATCTAGTTTTTTTTTTTAAACCTTATATTACATCATCCATCATTGATGAATCCATCGATTAGAAATCATAATTAGACCTATTTATGTTTGTAGTTATATTAACAGTAGGGGAGCTATCAATAGTGGGACCCATTTATTGATGGCAAATTGATCATTGCAATAAAACAATTCAATCTTGGTAATCAATATGGAACACAGTTAATTTTGGCACGATGGGACTCACCTAATTTTAGGAATCCAATGAAAGTGGCCCCCTAGTGTGATATTTGTATGACTCACCTAATATTGATAATTAACAATATCTATGTAATTATGATATGGCCCCATAGTGTCTATGGGATCCTATAGTGGGCCACTTTAATTAATGGTTGTTCATGAACTAACAATTGGGTTTTAATAAAACTCTAGATTTTTTTAACAAAAGATTATTTTATACAACATATCTTTAAATATTCTAATATCAAGGCTTTTGAAAGAAAGTGAAATATTGTAAAATGCTTTCTAAGTTATCCAAATAACTCATTTCTAGGAGGAGAGATTATATTTTAAAGTAGCAGATCAAATATCAAAATCTTTTTTGTTTCCAAACAACCTCTAAGTAATAAAGGAGGAAAAACAAGTGCAATAAAAGTGGAGAAAATGTGCTTTAATGCACACTAAATCCAACAGATTCTATGCACGTCATATATTGTATCATAGTACTGTTGAGTGAAAAGGCAAAGCCTAAAACAGATTTATCCTAAAAATAAAATCATTTGTAGCTTTACAGAGGTCCATCAAATGGCGATTACCCAGAATTTAGAAGGAGAATTATATAGAGATTATTTCACTAACTCTAGAGTTAACCAATTGTTTATAATACCCTAGTTTTTATCTAACTTGCTTATTGAATGTGCGGGATAAATCGGTTTCACCAATGTTGTATCAATACCCAAGTTTTTAGATAACAGGATCCATGAAGGTTAGTTTGGCTCATTTGGTTGGTCCATATGAGGTTTTTTAGACAATGACTCTTGCTTGACTAAAACTAAGTATTCTTTGAATCGCAGGTTGGAGTAAATCTCATCTTTCACTGGTTAAATGGTCAGTCCAGTGTTTGACTTTTTTTTTTATTTCACACTAGTT
Source organism: Sextonia rubra (assembly GCA_037013555.1). NCBI lineage: Eukaryota > Viridiplantae > Streptophyta > Magnoliopsida > Laurales > Lauraceae > Sextonia > Sextonia rubra. The sequence continues at coordinate 23,997,722 of JASUAD010000006.1, forward strand.
GTGGCACCTCTAAAGGAGCAATTGTTAGGAGAAATTTTTAAATTTTTTGGTAACAATGTTAGTTGCTATCTACAGAGCATATGGAATTTTTTTACTTATTTTATCGCTTGAATCACAAAACTTAGCCTTTATATATGTCACTTCGACTTTTCATCCTTGGGGCTTTAACATAGAGAAATTTTAAGTTAAAATGAGTGACACTCTATTGTAAGGCCCACATACTGAAATCCGAAACATTCATAATAAATGTCCAACAAGTGTGCGGGGTATGCTAAAATTTAACCTCAGTCCAAGCTTGTTCCACCGTGAAATTTTCTTTTGGATGAAAAATGTGATAATGAATCTATATAAGAAGGTTTGGTCCCCCTCTAAAAATGGTCAACTAATAACAAGATTTGCTTCTTGAGAAATAGAGAAATTAAGAGATACTGTCATCAACAATCCATCAAATGGAAGGATTTTTGGAGAATCAACCTTTCTCAAAGGATCCTTTTATTTGGATGAAAGTGCTTGATAAATGCTATTACAGTGCGAAAAACAATACATCCCAAAATTAATTTTGTAAGTCCTTTGTGCCTACTATGTGTGGTGGAGGATGAAACCATTGATTATGCTCTATTGAAATGTGAATATGCTGGAGTGAGTTGGTTTGACACTCACCTCGGACTTCTTACCAACAAAATTCCTTTCGTAAACTTAATGGGTTGGTGGAAGGAGTTTTGTGAGCAAGACCATCCAACAAATCCTCTAAGGTTTGATCACTATAAAATGTAGGTTTTGGTTTTGTCGTGGTCTTTTGTTTTCCCTATAACTATAATTGTTTTGGTGAAAGCAATGATTAACAGCATTATTAACCCCTGTGAGAAAGGGGAGAGGAAGAAGGTTGACAATAATAAACCTATTAGAGTGATCAAATTCGGTATTGATATTGTGATATACTTAGATGCTGCTTTTATGATAGATGATGAAAAATCTTCATTTGACTATGTTGCTATGCTTAAAGGATCTATTATGGATGCATGTACTTCGATTAGGCTGAAAGTCGTCTTATCAAATGAAGTTGAAGCGAGGGTGGTTCACGTAGCCTTGAAAAAAGCAATTGAAAAGAGATTTACAAAGACCCACGTGCGCTTGGATGCGATTAAGGTGGTTCAGGCTCTGAACGACAAATTTGATTTGGCTATCAACCAAATTATTGTCAATATTAAGAAGCTTATGTTGAATTCTGTTCGAGTAGAGTTTTCTCATATCCCAAAGAGCCTTAACTATGCAGCCCATTCTTTTTGCTAACCTCTCTTTTTCTTCTAATCCTGTTGTAGATCAAGAAAAGGGCTTTGTTCTTATTGATTGAGGTGTTATTTTGTGTCTATTTTGTAGCTTTGTCGGTGTCTTTTTTAGGGTGTCTATTCTTGTATTTTTTCTAAAATGAATCAATTCTTTTTTACCAAAAAAAAAGAGAATACATAGAAGAAAATTGTGCTAATTGATTTTTTAATAAAAAAATTATAGGATGAACTCAAATATTAATTAAACAAACTCAAATTAACATAAAATTTGAGAATCCCCATATACTTGGGAGGACATTTGATTTTAGAAGTTGAGATTTTAGTGTTAGCCCCACTATAGATTTTCATTCTTTTGTCCAAGGATTTCCAAAAAATGGCCCTTTTAAAAGATTTAAAAATACTTAAGAATTTAGGATACAATTGTGCAATGTTGATGATTCATTGGTGGTAAAAAAATAAATCTTAATACATCAACTAGCAAAAAAAAAAAAATCTTAATAAAGCATGCAAAACTGTTTACAAGAGCATGAATTTGAACTAGCAACGCAAGCCTGTGCTTATTTTGGACCTTAGTAAAAAAATCAAATAGTTTATTACAAAATTTATAAAAATAAATTGTAACACTCCGACCAAGGCTAAGCTGGATTAGTGAGTAATTAATTATGATTAGTAGCTAATTAATGAGGTTTTCTTTTAATTCGTCCCAGTGGGTCAAGTTCAGGTCATAAATAGGTAGTTGGTTTGAGTTTGACTTTACCTAAGTAAATGAAAGCCTTTTTTCGTAATTTTAGAATACTTGGTTCCATGTCATACATGCATCATTTTAACACAATTACGTTTGTTTTGTTGAGCTCATCAACTTTCGTACTTGACTCGAATGCATTAAACATCAATTGTTTCAGTTGGACCTTCATTTGACTTGTATTAAAAATAAGACAAACAAGAAGGACTTTTTTATAATTCAGAAAAGTGTCTAATTATATAAACCAAGTCATTGACTCCAACGATCTTATCTACTTTGTCTTCATCTTCTTTCTTCTTCTTATTGATTCTTCTTCTTCGGTTCTGCATCATGAGGGTAAGAGTGGTCTTGCATGTGGGTATTTAAGCACCTACTCCAATAGTATAGCTTTTTTCTACTTTTTTTCTTTGTTGGAATTGAAGTAAGTGGGTTCTTCCTTCTCAAACTACTCGCTAGCTCCTATTAAGGTAAGATCTCTTCTTATTCATTGATCTCATTGATCTGTTGGGTTAATAGAGTCAAGAGGACTCTTATTTAGGCATGCGCTCATCTTTTCCTCAATTTTTGGCATGCATGGCAATTGGGTTTAAAATACCTAAATTGAGCCAAAGAAAGGATTAAGAGTTTGCAAAGCCTAATTGAAGGCAAGTATAAGCAAATTTTGGTTAAATCTATGTTGGTATATCTTGATTCATGTAAAGCTATCAATTTGTATGTGTTTTTGCAGCCTTTTTGGTATACTGACTTGAAACTGCACGAAACAACCTGAAGCTTACGGCTAAGCTATAAGTAGTGTATGACTAGGACTCTAGAGAGTAGAAAACCTTGTTATTGCACTACGGCCAAGCTACGGCTAAGTCGTAGGATGTACTACGGCTGAGCTGTAATCTAGTCGTGGCTTAGCTGTAAGCCATTGTACGGTTTGAAATCCTGAAAGCCTGACAATCCGATAAACCTTCTATAGCTAAGCCACAACTAAGCTGTCTATTGAGCTATGGCTAACTTGTAGCCAAATCGTGGCTCAACCGTAGGCTAAATACAGCTGAGTCGTAAGAGGAAATACGGTTCAACCGTGGCTCGCCGCATTTGCGAAGGCAATTCTGGGAAACTACAGCTGAGTAGTAGTGCATAATACAGCTAAGCCGTAAGTCATCTACGGTTAAGCTGTGAGTCCACTGAAAACTAGGGTTAATAGGTATTGTTGTGAGACCTTGTAGGGCCTTAGCTTAGATCCTTATACACCATTAACCGGTCCAAAGGAATAATTGAAAGATCATGAAAAGTCTTGAGGGTTGTGACTCATTTATGTGACGTTGTCCATTTGTTAAGCGCCTTTCCATGGGTGTTGGTTTAAGGGACTTCGATACACCTTCTCGACATAATGTAACACTAAAGAAAGACAATTGTGTATCGGATAACTTAAAACTACATCATCATGCATAGCTAGAAACAATGGATAATTAGATTAGGGTTGGCTAGTAAAACTGCCTTGATTCTATTAAATTGAATTGCATGGCATATTGAACGACATTTATTGTCTTCGAATCTTGTGCATTGAATTGAATGATTATCATGTGTCCTTCCAGTATAGTATGTATTGGATTTACTTGATATGTTCTTGCTATTGTTGATATTCAATTTACATTGACTAGTGATATTGACTTGAGTATGAACGTCTAGCACGAATGAATTGAATGCATACAATTTGGTATTTCATGTTTTACTTAAGTTTAAGTATATGATTGAAATGATTGAATCGAAATGGTCTAGCTCTACTCGGCCTCAGCCTTATGATACCCAATGGGGTTGACTTTGGCGTAGCTATTTTGTTGCCATTGTAGTGTGGTCTTGTCTTGGGCTTCTAGATAGCAAGAACTAGATACCCATTCGTACCTTGGCCAGGTCAATGGTGTTCTCAACGCGTGCTCCCTAGAGGGAGAATATGGCAAACATAGTAGCCAACTAGTATGTGTTGCATTTATTGATCCTTAGAGCATGCTTATTTCAAGTGCATGATATGCCTATTGTATTATCTTGACTTCTATTGATTACCTATCGTTAATTCTTTTAGATACAATGCGTATTACCTTAATTTTGTTTATGTTTTGCTGAATAGTCTTATTCACAAGTGGTCTAATGGTGTTACAGGTTCAAGTCTGAAACCCGGTCTGGCACAGACCTAGGTAGCGTAGGAGGAAACAGCAATGATTCCTTCAGATGGTATTGGTAGACAGCGGAGTTTACTGATTGTCTCGTTTGTCAAGAGCAACTCACTAGTAGCTACGAATTGTATATTGGGATTTTGGATCTTTTAGCTTGTACATATATTTATATCTATGTAGACTGCATTGTATATAATTTGATCTCCTTATGTTTCTACCTTTTTGTATTCTCTTCATAGAATGTTATCCTTGATCTCCTTGCATGCATGAGCACATCATGTCTGGGTTGTGTATAATTAAGCTATTAATCTTATACTCTGGAATATTAAGTTTTGGACTGTTTCATGGTTGTAATGGGCTTGCTGAACTGTTTAATAAAAAGTGAAAAAAAAATTATAGGCGATATTGACAGGCTTCCTCGCATTAAATACTTGTATATATGATCTGTTCAGCACTTCACACGTGTAAGCATGTAAATATCTCTTGTGTAATTCCATTTAGACTTTGGTCTGGGTATAAATTGCATGAGAGTATGTGTGTCACTGATTGGGGTAATCCTAATTCCTGATTTTTTTGGCTTGGGTCGTGACATAAATTTTCAGGTATTAAATTTTTTTTAAAGCATGAGAAAGAAATTCCTATATAGAATAATGCATGGAATATATTCTTATTTTTCACCAAAGTTGTTGACGGCTTAAGGGCAATATTTGATGAATTGAGCAAAACCATCACCAGTTTCGTGCTCCCAAAAGTAGAACCGTTAATGACAATGTGGAACTAGAAACGGAGCCCGTTTATGTATGGGGCAGTTTTGGGTTCGGGTCCAGGGTTTGTGTAGAGAATAGTTAGGGAGCGGGCAAGGCGGTGGGCATGTGATTGAGTAAGATGATGAGGCCGATGACGGGTTGTTGCAAAGACGGTTAGCAAGGATGATGGAGGGATGGAGCTGGGTCGTTGGTTGTAAAAAGGAGTTGCTAAATCCCTAAAAGCAAGGATTTGCTATCCATTCAAAATTTGAAACTATCGGAATATTAATGGGAGATTGCGCACTTCACGTTACATTACATGATATCACTGGACTGCTCTTGATCGATTGATCGCTATAGGTCATAGATTTAGCATGGCCCACATTGATAAGTGATCAAATGAGAGTGATGAGGAAGATTCCCGGTTTTATTTGAAATGTGGATTACTATGAATTGGATTAAACTTTAATTAAGCGTGGATTAGTTTGAATTGAATTCTCTTCATTAGAAAGATTGTAGGAGTTTCTATATGTGAGTTTCAATCGCCCTTCTCTGCAACCACTTCTTCCTTTCCAGCCCCAAGATTAAGAAAGACCGCAACGACGCTTCGAGGAGGTCCGTGCGATGCCACACTGAAGTGTTAATCCTCACTCGCCTCTTCTTATTAACACATCACCAAGTTGAATTTTTGTAATGGCGCTATTCATTCATCCACTTTTTCAAGTATGAGAACTTCTCGATTTTAGCTTTTTATGCCTTTTGATTCGATTACAGCACAACGTGGCCGAATGATGGTATGGAGTACCTCTAATTGTTCCTCGTAGGCGATTTGCAATCTGTTGAAATCTGCAGTTAAATCCCTCCTTTGTGGTTTTCAATGTAGGACATGTAAAGTTGTTGGTTGGAGTCCATTTTATTTACTTAGGGTCCATTTGTTTGCATTAGAATATATAAGATTTAGATACTGAGATTGATTAGAAATGAAAATTAAATATGAATTTCTAAAATGAACATCAAATAACATCATTGGGTTCCTATGTATTTTAATGCAAACAAACATGAATTTTTGGTTTTTGGATTTTCATATGGTTGTGTTTGATTTTTGCTTGGAAGGAACGTGAACGTCATGCCATATTCGGTTTCCTATGCGGGTGCTTTATTAATCCATTTAGATATGTCTCTAAATTTACAGCCCAATGTGCTGCAATCTTGATATGGTTTTCTTGAATTGTTGCTTCTTGGATTTGGGAGTGTTATTTTTTTTTGTTGATAGACTCGGGAGTATTGGATTCATTGTTTTATTGGATTATCAATGTAGCTGTGTAGAGTTGTTGGTTGGAGTCCATTCAATTGAATTGGATGTCTTTTCTTTGATACATTTGCAATTTTGAGATTGAGGTGACAAGATGTTGGTGTGAATTGGTAATGAAGAATGGAGATCCCTTGTTTTGAATTTGGTTAATGGTTTTAGTGCAAGTAGCAATTCTAGAGATCGGGATTTTCACATGGATGTATTGAATTTATGCTTGGAATGTAGTGAGAAATGCTGCCACATTGGATTGTTTGTGGTTCTTTCGGAATTGCTTTATTGGTCCATTTTCAAGTATTAATATCCCTGATTTCAGCTTCTCATATGCCTTCCGATCACTGGAATTTTGATACGGATTCTCGAGGTGTTGCTCATGGTGGATCTGGGAGTGTTGAAATCCACTGTTTAGAAGTTGCTGTTACATGGTTTTCTTGATTGAGGTAGCACTGCTACAGTGCTACTGCTAAGAACTGACTTTTCAATATAGATATGCGGAGTTGCTGGTTGGAGCCTATTTAATGGCAACAGAATTATTTCCCTTGATATTTAGTTTACTTCTTCAAATTTGAAATTGGTTTTGATGAGCTTTTGATCGTAATGAAGAATTGAGATCCCTTGTGTTGATCATGGCTATATGGTTTAGGTGATATGGGAGTAGCAAAGATCATATTTTATAATGGAGATGTCAGATTTGTGCTTGGAAGGGGCTGAGAACATGTTGGCACATTGGATGTTGGGAGCATCATTATCCACTTTTTAGATCAGTTCTTTGTGGGTTTTGCATTGAGCTATGACTAGTGATATTCAAATTTCCACGAAGGTATCTACAGTTGTTGGTTGTAGTCATTAAATTGAATTCCATGTCTTTGCTGGGAATTTTCAATAAGTAATTGATGTTTTCGAGCTACTGATTAAAAAAAAAAAAGAAGAAGACAAACAATAAAGAAGGTATATTTAACTTTATTGGGAAGTGGTAAAGCAATGCTTGATAATGGGGATCAATAAAGTGGACAACCCATGAAAGACGTAAACTTCTGTGCCACATCTTTGTTGAAGGAGGTTTCTGTAACTGGAAATTTTGCCAAAGCACACGTCCCTGGTTCAGAACCAGTGGTCAATCTATTGCCATCTGACTTGGGGTCGATTATTCATTTTCTCCCCAGCTTGGGTATATGATCTTGTTTAAGGCTCTTCCATATCATAAACATTCACCGAAGATTAGTTTCCTTTGATGTTGTCTCCGAACTTAATGATTGCTGGTCAGGTATATCATATCTTTGCTAATGTAATTTTTCTCAATTTTCTAAGATTTTATCCATATATGGTTTTTTGGGATCAGTTTTTAGTATTGAGAGTTGTGTAGTTGACTAGTGATCCATTTTAGGCATTCTGATTAGATTTATAGAAAAAAAGCCTATGTCTCATGTGGTCCACCATGAGGCAGTTCTTCATCCAACTTTGCAGGCTATGAGAGCTTCAGACCATTTTTTTCAAAGCTGGCCATCCTTCCTTTTTCACAAGTATTTGTGTGCACCACCTGATGAAAATATACCGGCCAATAGCATCATCTCTTTTATTGTTGTGCCTTTCTTCTGCTCTACGACTACAGGATCACACACAAATACTAGGCAATAGCACAGGACATGCCCTGCTTTTTATACACAGGGTGTGCAATAACTGGTTCCATAGGAGGCTTGATTCTTCTTAGAAAACCTAGGTGATTATTGATGCTCTGACTTGAAAGCTATTTTTCAAGGATCAAAACAGTGGTTATGGTGTAGTGGCTGGTGGCCAAAATATTACGTAGCGGCTTAACGGCATAAATTTTTGAAGTGTTACAAAGTTTTCAGATATTATGTAATGGCTAATTTTATGTTTTTTTAGTGATTTAGAATCATATAAGGGTAAAGTTAACTTTAGAAATGACCTATAGGGAGAAGAAATAGGAAAAATAATATTTCAAATGAAAACTTCTTGGCTCCACTCGGCTATGTTTAATATCATAGTGGCAATATTTTCAATTTAGCACAGTGGCCATGGTAGCTCCGGCCAATATTTGTTCCATGCTTTTTCCCCTTGACCATTTGTGATTCGGAAGATTCTTGGTTTCTGTAGTCATTCTAGAAATTGATAAGGGCTTGAAGTGGATTTTACCTAACATATGTGGCCCACTGTTCCACCTTGAGGAGAATTTTGGTAAGAGCTGGGTTCTATTAAAGGTAGACGGCAAGGCCCATGGAGCATAGAATGTGATTTTGATATTATTGGCTTTCCTAATGAAAAGATAGGTGGTTACCTAGAACTGTAGCTATTTGTGATTTCTCCCGTTGGATAAACCACTATGAAATGATTGATCTTCCATCAAATGGGGCCAAATACTTGGTCAAAGCATATATGTGTACGCTTGATCTATTTTTGGTGGATGAGAGTAGTGGCTGGAGTGGTTTCCATGAGCTTTGGTGTGTGCTCACCTTAAGCCCATCTTTGATTGTGTCCATATAGTATTGGAGTTAAGAGGGGGAAAGTTACGGCCTGCATCCTGCAACTTATAAGCTCTCATGGGGCCCTCGCAGATATTTGAGAATTGGTTGTGAAGAGAAGATTGGGTCTATCTCGGAGCGGTTGGGATCCCATGGAATGGCTCTTTTCATTAGATGTACAAACACAAGCTTACGTAGGAAGAGATCAAATGGCGACAGTGGTCAAGGAACAGGTGGTAGAGGGTGATTATGAAGAGTCCTAATTACGGCCCCATTTGTTTGATCCAGACTCAAGAGAGGCTACAATCCATGTAACATTGTTCATGTAAAACTGCAGAAAAGACCCTATTCTGCTGGCCATATAAGCTTTATAAACCTGATACTTACAAACACTTGTAACAAATTAGCCTCAATAACAGTATAAATGCATAGTCGTGAGAACTCTCACAGATAGTGGTTATCATCAGTCAAAAAATCATTATCAAAACCCCAGCTAGGTTACACCATTTCTAACGATGTGTCTGTCGTCTTCGTCGGGCTTTATATGGCTTAAAATAGGCCGCTTGAGCTTGGTTCACCAGGTTCAGTGAAGCCATCTGTGGTATCAGATACACCCAGAGCACTTCAGATTCTGCCTTCTTCTTGCGGAATACTTGTTAAGGATTGTAAGAAAGCCCACTAAAAAATGGACCCACACTGTATGAACCACAATTATAATAAATTTTACAAAATAAAGTTTTAATTTCAACTAACACAATTTATACAAATGGGCACATGCTACTCATGTTATACAGTGATACTCCTCACACTCACTACACTGCACTACACTAGCACTCTTTACTACAACATTCAACAATTGTAGTTGCCACTTGTGCTTGCTTGCTTGAATCTTCTGTGTGCGTGTTCTCAATTGACTTCACTTGTGTGTCACAAATGAACTTGCTGCTCCTCTATTTATAGTTGCAAAGGGGCCAAGTCGGTGGAGCAAGTGGCCAAGTGGGACACATTGATCAACGCATCACCATTCATCACGTTGGTTTGTGTGAGGTCGGTTATGACTTTAACTTTCTGGAATGGGTAAGTTGGCTAATCATGTGCTCATGTGGAGTCTTCTAGAGATGAGAGAGTCCTAGTTCTCTCTAGAACACTATTGTGTTTGGAGACAGAGTTATCATGTCAGTGTTTGATTGACATTACTCCCCCTATAACACTAACCTTCTTTGATTATTGATCTTTTAATCATACCAAGTGCTTCTTGATGTTTGAAAAATAGTTTAGGACTCAATCCCTTAGTAAATATTTCAGTGACTTGGTCTTTTGTTTTGATTGGTTCAAGTGTTATCTCTTCTTGTAGGACCTTTTTCCGGATGAAATGATACTGTACTTCAATGTGCTTGGTCATAGCATGGAAGACAGGATTTTTGGCTAACTTGATAGCTGATAAATTGTCACAGTGTAGTGACATTGGATCTTTAACTGGTTGATATAAATTTTCTAACAAGACTTTCAACCATGCAAACTCTTGGGCTGCTATGGCTGTAGATCTGTATTTAGCTTCTGTGCTTAATAATGATATTATTGGTTGTCTTTTACTACACCAGGAGAGTGTTGTAGATCTACTCGTGGTCTAATTTTCAACAAAATTAGCATCACAGTAATCAATTAGCTCACTCTTGCCTTTTATGTATAGAAGGCCGTAGTTAGCAGTGCCTTTGATGTACCGCACAGCTCGATGAACTGCTTCTAGATGAGGTTTATATGGTTCTTGCATAAACTAATTGACCATTCCAACTGCATATGATATGTCGAGTCAAGTCAATGTTAGATAAATCAGGCTCCCAACTAGTTGCCTATGCATAGTCGAATCTTCTAAGATGTCTCCTTCATATGCACTTAGCCTTGTATTTGTCTCAACTAGTGTTGATATTGGCTTGCAATCGACCATCTTGTACTTTTGCAAGAGGTCTCTTGTATGTTTTTGTTGACATAAGAAGAGACCTTCCTTGACTCAATCAATCTCGAGTCCTGGAAAGCTTTTGACTTCCCCAAACTCTGTCATTTGGAACCGGATCGACAGATTTTGCTTTACTTGGGTGGTTTCCTCACAATCATCTCTAGTGATGATTAAATCATCAACATAGATAAGGATAATGGATAAATGCCCACTTTGAGCCTTTACAAAAAGACTTGAGGTTGCAGCCGTTACTGAAAATCCATTTTGGATTAGGAATTCAGTAATCTTACCATACCATGCTCTTGGAGCTTGCTTTAGACCATAAAGAGCATTTTGTAGTTTACAGACATAATTTGGTCGATCCTTGTTATCAAAATCTTTTAGTTGCTCCATATATATGTCTTTATTAACTTTTTCATAAAGAAAGGCATTCTTCACATCCATCTGCCATAGCCTCCATGATTTGTTTGCAACCAATGCTATTTGTATACTCATGGTGGTCATTTTTGCTACGGGACTGAAAATCTCGTCATAGTCAATTTTGTATTGCTGTGAAAACCCTCATGCGACTAACTTGTTTTATACCTTTCGATTGATCCATCGGCCTAAGTCTTTAACTTATATACCCATCTACATGAGATAGATTTTGTTTCTTTTGGCTTAGGAACCATATCCTATGTCTAGTTTGCCTTCAACGCTGATATTTCTTCATTCATAGCCATCTGCCACTCTTTACTTTGACATTCTTCTTCATACGAAGTTGGCTCACAAATATCATCCATCTCAGCAAGAGAAGCATCTACATACTTTGGATTTGGCTTCCTTGCTCTGGTGGTTTTTTGTGGTTGTTGTGGTGGGTCGTCAACCTCAAGTTAAGTTGGCATGGCTTCCTTTGGTGTCACATGTATTCCACTTTTCCATGGGCTAGCAGGCCTATCTTGTGGAGTTTGAGATTCTTAACTCGGCCTTTCAATTTCAACTTCTCGTTCGACATCTTTACTATTTAATTTTGGCTGATTATTGTCATTCAAGTCTTCTGGACTTGGCAATATTGCAACTTCTGGCGACCACCATGAAGAGGCCTCATCGAACACCACATCTTGTGATGTATAGCATCGATGGGTGGTAGGATCATAACACCTCCAACCTTTGCGTTCGGTGTCATATTCGACAAATATGCACCAAATAGTCTTCTTCTCAAGTTTACTGCGAAGTTTTTCTGGGACAAGTACATAAAATACACAACCAAATACCTTAAAATGACTTACCGTGGGTTTCACCTTCCACAACTTCTGATATTGTAAGATGAACTCTAGAAGTCTTTTGATGTGTATTCACCTCCATTATCGGTGTGTAGGCATCGAATCTTGTGGCCAACCTCACCTTCGACTTTGTTTTGAAACTCCTGAAACTGTTGAAATACTTCTAACTTTTCCTTGATGAAGTATATCTATACGTACCTTGAGCTGTTATTGAAGAAGGTGAGCATATATCTTAGGCCACTGATTGACAATGGCTTCACTGGGCCAAATATGTCCGAGTGGATAATCTCCAATGGCTTCTTTGCATGGTACTTAGCTTCTGTGTATGGCTATTGGTGAGCTTTTCCATACTGACAACTTTCACACACAGTATCTTTCTGGATTTCTAATCGAGGAGGTTCCTTCACCATAAACTTATCCATCATTACTTTCAACCTATTATATCCCACATGCCCCAGTCGGGCTTGCCATAAATTAGCCGTATATTTTGATGGGTTTTCTTTACATAAGTTGATTCCGCCAACATAACATAGACAAAGTTTAGCCTTTGCCCAATCATAATCGGCTTTTCACACGGCTTTACATTGCAATATGCATTTATGTCATGTGGCCCAAATACAATGAAATTACTAGATGTTGTCAATTGCAATATAGATAATAAATTCTTCTTCATACCAGGTACATGGAAGACCTGCCGTAAATGGGCGTCATCTTTGTTGAATCCGGGCGCACAGATGGCTTCTCCGCTATGAGTAATCGGTAGGTGTGCATTATTTCTTGTGACCACCACTTTGTCGCCTTTGTATTCAACTAAGCTTGAAAACTTTGATTTGTCACCCATCATATCATTTGAACATCCTGAGTCTACGATCCAGTCTTGATCGTAATTGATGACTTCAGGGCAGGAATTTGCAATGAGCGCTGCGTCATCATAATCATCTTTGGTAGCCACGTCTTTCACAATTGCTATGAATATTGGGCTATCCCACCCTTCTTCACTTTTACTATAGTGACTCGTTGTGGTCACCATATTTCCCTCATTAGTCTTTTTCTTTGGTGCTTTGCAGTCACGAGCACAGTGGCCCCTTTTGCCACAATTATAACACTCAACATTTCGATGAGAATTTCTCTCCCTTGTTGGGAACTCTCCTTTCGTTGACTGGTTTCAGCAAACTTCTTCCTTCTTGGCATCATCTTTGTTTTGTCCTTGCGGGTCTGCTTGCTCCTTATCCTTCATCGTTACTACAACCATTTGTTTGGCTAGGGCTTTTTGATATGCTAAGAGACTTTCTAATTCTATAAGAGACAGTTGGGTTGGCCAATCCTAGATGGCTGTCATGAATCTACTGTATTCGGGCTTCAATCCCTGTGTGATAATCCGTCTCATCCTAGCATCATTGACTAGCGAATTCGGACCAAGCTGAGAAATCTCTTAACAAAGTGTCTTCATTTTCATAAAATATTGACCAACAGACATCATACCTTGGGTGATAGAAGCAAGTTCATTCTCTAAAAGTTGTAATCGTGCATCATTTGTCTTGGAAAACAATGTAGCCAGTATATCCCATGCCTTTTTTGGAGTGTCAGCATATCGGATGTGCTCTAACATCTCCTTATGCACTATTGTCCTTAAGACGAACATAGCCATCCCAACTTTGATTCACCATTTGCGCAACGGCTCTGTATTGCCATTTGTCGGTGCTGCATTGTCATTGCCGCCGACAATCTCCCATAGGTCTTGGTATGACTCCACACACATGCGCCAATAATCATAGTTGTGGTTGTTTAGCTTCTCAATTCCTCCAGTTGCATTTATGAGATTTGCCATTGTGATTAGTCGGATTCTTGTCGATCTCTACAACCAAGAAGCTCAATCCTGACTGATCGGCTTCAAAGCATCACGTAACCTCTCATCGTTGCTCACAATGGACAGACGGTCTTTGACTTGGCCTCGCTCAGAAAGCACACTAAAAAATGGACCCACACTGAATGAACCACAACTATAATAAATTTGATAAAAAAAAGTTTTAATTTCAACTAACACAATTTATACAAATGGGCAATGCTTCTCATGTTAGTGATACTATTTACACTCACTACACTACAGTAGCACTTTTTACTACTACAATCAACAATTGTAGTTGCCACTTATGCTTGCTTGCATTTTCTGTGTGTGTGTGTGTTCTCAATTGACTTCACTTGTGTGTTTCAGATGACCTTGCTGCTCCTCTATTTATAGTTACAAAGGGGGCCAAGTTGGTGGAGCAAGTGGTGTCCAAGTGGGAGACATTGATCAATGCATCACCATTCATCACGTTGGTTTGTGTGAGGTCGGTTATGACTTGAACTTTCTGGAATGGTAAGTGGGCTAATCATATACTCATGTGGAGTCTTCTAGAGATGAGAGAGTCCCAGTTCTCTCTAGAACACTATTGTGTTTGGAGACTAAGAGTTATCATGTCAGTGTTTGACTGACAAGGATGACGAGTGCGATCGTTGCTCACAATGATGTATTCAATGAGGACACAAAATACACTGTGATCGAACTGTCAATTTGGGGGCCACTGTGTCAAATCCCACACAATTGATCTAAAATCCATCTCCACAAATCAACCGTGGACTTATTCACCAAATCACCATTTCACTTAGTGGTTCATGCAACTACAATTTGATCTCTCGATGCTGCCAACGCGACATTGTGATCTGGGTGTGGGTGAACGGATATAATTACAACTCCAATGGGTCAACCGATAACATAATTAAGAGAGGCCCACAATCCATGCAGCATTATCCATGTATTGTTGTAAAAGTGACCCAGTTTATGGGCCTCGTTAAGCAGTCTATAGGACACATGAGCCTGATACTTTTAAATAGTTGTTACAAATCAGCCTCTATAACATTATAAAAGAACAGTTCTAAGAACTCTGATCACATGCATTTGGTTATCTGAGGACTCTCTCATAAGCAAGTGATTATCAATTGAGATTCTATTGTGATCTTTTACAAACGATTATAGTGATAGATTCTTCCATGAAATTGGTTTAATTAGGATTAGTTTTACACTTTTATTTGGTTTTCTAATTTAATTAGGTTTTCTTAGGTCCTAAGTTTGCTTTTCCTATTTATAGTGCATTGCATTGTCTAACTCTTTTCTTCATACTTTGATTATTAGAATAATATTATTGCTAGTTTCCTCCTTTGGAGAGGTGTGTTGTTGTGTTAAAGTCTTTGCGGAGTCGTTTTGAACTATCTTACAAACGTTTAACATTCCATGCAAGCCCTAATCCTAGGGCCTGCATCATCCTTCATCCATTATTTCTTTTGCTTAGGGACTAGGGAGTTCTTTTTCACTGGGGACAAAACTATGCTATGTTGGTGGCAAATGAGGGATTTAATTTTCAAGCAAGGCTACGAAACTAACTTTATCTCAAGAAGGCCTATGATCGAGTGGATTGGAATTTCTTGCTGTATCTCCTCCAACAAACATGTTTGGCATTAGTCAAAGAGGGTGGTCAGTGGGATTGACAAAGTTTTGTAATATTGAATGGATGAGTGTTTCTTCATTGTATCATGTGGACCGATACCATGGTGTTGCTCAAAAAATTGTGAAGCGAAAAGTTAACAACTTTGTGGACAACTAAAAGACGCGAGAAAGGAAAATTTAATACACCACATAAAACATGGTAGGTCTATTCCTTTCCGGAGTTTAATTTTAGATGGGTTCAAGCAAACTAACCTCACGGTGCAAGTTGTTTACATCATTTTTCATTTTATACCACTCTCATACTTGGTCTCGAATAATTGAAATACAACAACTTTGGGTTACGTGAAAGGGTGCAAACACGACAAAGATAAAAAATTACCGCTGGTTAGTGATTTGTTTGGCCAGTAGTGGGGCATAGTCCCTTTCCTATCATCTTCTTTTTTCCTATTTTGGTTGGGAAAACATATGCTGAGTTCTCCTTGAGTCCACCCAAGTCCACCCAAGTCAATGTACAAGTGTTTTAGTTTACGACTTTCAATTCAACAATCTTTGTAATCCTGTTATGAATTGTCTCAAGAGGAGAGCTTGATTTTTATCTTTATCCCCACATAAGGCAACGAAATGTGCCAAAAATTTGCTCAGATCACTTGAATTGTCAAAATTTTCAAATTTGGAAATTGTATATCTTAGTGGAAATGGGACTTCATCCATATGAGATGGATATAGTTTTTGGTAGTCAAAATCAATTTTCCCAACAGGCATTTTGACTTCCTTGACTGTTTGAAGCACAAAGTCTTTAAGGGAATGAAAATCAATACTACCATTTGATGAACTCGAAAAGCAATCCTTAGGTGAGTTTTGTTTCAATGTTGCAGTTTGTGCTTTTTTTTCATTCAATCTTTGTTATACTTCAGTTATTATCTCTTCCACTGTCTTATCTCTTTCAGCACCTATCATTAGAACACTAGCAAACGATTTTTATAACATGGATGGAGATGATGGGTGCTGATGGTGCTGTGCACATCTGGCGGGAATTCTTCTTTTATGAAGATGGCTTCAAGTTGGTTATAGAGTGGATTGCTCGAGAAAAAAGACTCTTCTGCTAAATTTGATGAAGACAGAGTAAATTAGGTCGACAAGCTATGTCGGTTTGACTTTTCGAGCCCTGATATTCTTCTTTCCCTTTAGTGTGAGAACAATGAGACTATGCTTTGTCTTTTAACTAATATCGAATTTGTGGGTGTGATTGACCCTCAGAAGTAACCATAATTGCTGCAAAAATCATTGGGCTCTTAGTGCTTTTATCATGAGTTTAAGATTGGATGATTTCATTAGAGGTGCAAACCAAGATCAAAAGACTAGGGTCTCCTTTGCTAATTGAATCTTGCCAAGCATGTGGCTCTTGTTCTAGATCCAATAGAGATAACCTCCTAAACATTAGTATCGGTGGGGCAAGGCAGCTACACGAATGACCTCTGTCGCTAATTTCACTTTGAGTGCTTCTTCAGCAATAGCCATAACCTTTTTGCCGTCGAATGTGATCTTGATTGTAGATTTCATTTTCCTGCGTGTTCAATTTTAGATTTGGATAAGAAGTCGATGATTCCTTTTAAGATAAGAGGAAGAGTATTTCCCACATGGTGTGCCAAAAAGTGGTTCTATTTTCTTCTCTTAGGGTGTGTTTGGATGTGAGGTAGATTAAAGTAAAGTAAAATAAAATTTTTGAAATTCATATTTCCCCCCTTCTTTTTCTAAAAAATTCCAATTTTCCTCATTCTTTTTTCAAAAAAGTCAAAAATTCATTACTAAAAAACAAAAAATCTCTACTTTTTATACAAAAAGTTAAAAAGATTTCATATCAAGCAACTAAAAAGTAATCATAACCGTATCATATATTATTCTTAGTTGATTTTGGGTTTACTTTACTTTACGTTACTCTACCCCACATCCAAACACACCCTTAGTGAGATTTTTTCCTTCTATGTTGCCCTCCTCTTCTTTTTTCTCCGTCCTTTTCATATACCAAGAATATAGAATACCGGGTAGATGCCCTCACTAACTTGGCCACAACTTTAGCCCAAACAAATATGATAAATTTGCTAATTAAAATTGAAGATAGGCAAATTATCCTAAATATGCAAGAAGTCCTAAAGACAATTCCAACTAATATTAGTAATATCATCTCGGTAATGGAAATCGAAACGATAGCATGGTTTAAAATATTGGTAGAGACAAAGTTTTTAAAAGCTATTACATGAGGGGGGGAAAAATGAATTGAGATGAAGCATGTGTTGTAGAGAAAAAACAAAGAAATAAAAGAAATAAAGAGCTAAAGAGAGACGAGGAGAGAATCGTACCCAAACTTGAAGCCTCTGTTGCTATGGTTGTATATTTGTTGTTGTACCAAGCTAATACTACTCCCCAGTCCCCTTAGACTACTCACGGCATTTTTGTTTCAGTGTGGACCTCTTCCTCTCTCTTTCTTCTTTTTCTTCTCTTGCTCCTCCTTTCTTTCTTTTTTTTTTATTTTACTTCCTCTTCCTTCTCGCCTCCCCTCCTCTCTTATGCTTTTTTCCCTCTCCCAACTAGTCTCCCTCTTCCCCAACTCTATATTGGTTCTATTAAAAGACAAAAGGTTGGAAGCCCTCTTTTTAGGGTTTTCTTTTTGAGTAGATGGATGGGCTCAACTTATCGGCTCACCATTTGTCAATGAAAGTTCACATATGGGCCAAACAGTACAATACTTGTTAGCAAAGCCCACTTATAAAAGAACTAAAACATTCAAATAAATGCTCATCTTGAATGGACCTTTAACAAAATAATCTAAAATACAAGTTGGGCCTACTATAAGATTATTTTCTTAAAAATATATCTTATTAAAACTTTATACAAATTGAAATATTTATAGTGAACAAAACAATGGTATGCATAAATCCTTGGAGTATATGGACCTTTTTTTTAAAAAAACTTGTAAGTATAGATTTTAATAGAACCCATTTATAAAAATAAACAAATCACTCAAAATAAATGCCTCCATAATGGTCCCTCAATAGAATTTATTCTAATAAGATTTGGGTTCAATCTCCAATGTTATATTGATCACTTATAAAATATATATGAAATAAAAAGTTCATGTTTTATAATGGTCATTGTGGGCTACATTGATAGACTTATAAATTATAAAAATGGGCCCAAAAGTTTAAATAGTAGAACTTAATATATTTAACAATTAACAATAAAACAACAATACGGTATGTTATGACTTAGGGGGAGTATAAAAATGGGCCCAAAAGTTTAAATAGTAGAACTTAATATATTTAACAATTAACAATAAAACAACAATACGGTATGTTATGACTTAGTGGGAGTAATATTTTGCTTTATTGTGTGTACAAATGAGAAAAAGGCATTATTTTCTAATATTCTGGATTTTTTGGATATTTTTTTTCGAAATTTTTTGAGGTGAAAAACAAATTAACTCTACAACAATCGCGATAGATCACGAACTGTGAACCACGACTAACACTGATATCATATCGATTCTTGGGGTAGATCGATACCATGATTTTAATCCATGATTGATAGATTGGTGACAACCAATCATCAAATTCTTGTAATATGAAAGACTTCCGATAAATGGGTAACAACCAATCATCAAATTCTTGTAATATGGAAGACTTCCTCAAAATTCAAAATATATATTAGAAGACCGGCATCGTGATTTGTGTTACTCAATGATGTATGATATAGACGATCATTAGATGGAATGCTGCTTTGTTGTCTTTCAAAAATTGAAGCTGGTGATGCTTTAAATTAAGCACATTCATGGGTTTGTAGAGCACATCAATCAGACCCAAAACTTCTTTTGGATTTAATAAGAATGGGATATTATTGGCCCACTATAGTTGCTGGCTTGATGGGCTTGCTAAAAAATGCAATGTTTTTTAAATACATGCAGATTTTATTCATCAACCATCGGAACCATTGCATCCGTCGATGGCATCATGACCATTCGAGGCATGGAGACTAGATATTATTGGATCCATAAAACCACCATCTTCTTATAATCATCAATATATCTTTGCTGCACTGACTATTTCTCAAAGTAGGTAGAAGTAATTCCAGTTAAAACAGTTAAAACTATTGATATTGTTAACTTCATCCGAACAAATATCATTTATTTGTTTGGTATTCTTTAGAGAATTATAACCAATAATTGTACCCCTTTAAAAAATCTACATATGCAAAGATTTTGTGAAAAATGAAAAATCAAACAATATTTTGCATCAGCATGTTATGCACCTGCAAAGGGTCTAGTAAATGCATTTTATCATATTCTTTCCAAATTTATTTAAAAAATAGTTTCTAAAAATAAAAGAGACTGGTTTGAAAAATTGTTGAAACTTTGTGGGTATATCGAGATACAGTTTGGAACCCAATTCAAAACACACCTTATTCGTTAGTCTTTAGAGGAGAAGCAGTTCTTCTTGTTGATGTGCAATTGCCATCCCTCATAATTGGTATATGAGAATTATTTACCAATGGTGAAAATGCTAAACTTAGACTTAAAGAACTTGAAGCACTTGATGAGAAGAGGCTTGAAGCATAACAAAAATTAGAAGCTTATCAAGCTCGAGCATCAAATGCATTAAATAAAAAAAAATGAAGATAAGGTCTTTTAGAAAAGGAGATTTAGTTCTCACAGTGAAAAGGTCCATTATGATTTTTTGTTTATCAAGAGGAAAATCTAACTAAAAGGGAAGGTCCCTATGTAATACAAAAAGTATCTACTAATGGGGCTTATCAATTCATTACACAAGATGGAGACCGAACACTTCCTCCTATTAATGGACGTTTCATAGAGCATTATTATGCATAAAAATGCATAAAAATGATGAAATTAGAATACACAAAAATAATAAATACAATAGATCATTTATTACAAATGATTGATTTTAAATACAAAATGAACGCATCTAATACACATTTAGATTCATTCATGTGAAAACAACTCTTGCATTAACTCCCTCAAAGTTGATTCTAAATTTGTTGCTGCTTGATATTAGCTCTCCTTTTGCTGAGTAATCCAAGAAACTTATATATTTTTTCCAAATCTTTTTTTGGGTCAATAATTACTTCTAGCTCATTCTTTGAATTAATAAGTGGGTGGTTCAAATTTGCAATTTCTTTTGAAATCTCATGCAAATGATTTTTGAGATCATTTGTTTCATGGCATTTCGTAATAACTTGCTCTTGAAGGGACGAAATCTTTTCTTCGATAGAAGAAATTCTCTCTCTAAACTTTCATATGAAGAATGGAGTTTAAATTCTTTAGCTTTCAATTGCAAAGTTGCTTATGTAATCTCATCCACCTAAATTTTTAGCTTCTCCCCATGATTAATTAAGAAAAGTTTTTTCCGAAAAATCTTGATGAAGCATGCCAAATGATTTCGAAGCCTTTGTTTTAGGCTACAATTGAGCTATACTCAAAATTTCATCCACCTTAGAATTTACTTTAGAAAATTCTTAAGGAAAAACCTTTAAAAGATTAATGGTGCTAACTACAAAAGAAGACAATGAATGAAGCCGATCAAGTGACGATCGCTTGAATTTGGCGAATAATTTATAGAGAATGACCACAGCAGCAGCTCAAGTGTAATCATCTAAATCTTCTTCGTTAGCATCTACAACAACAACCTGCTCTATACGTAGCAAACGCAAAGATGACAGGGGCAAAGAGATTACATTTCCTGCAAACAAAGGTTTCCTATCATTCTCATTTCAAAAAAACAAGAATGTATATGTGAGAGAAATTAAAAGGAAAGTTCTTTTAACATGATCATCAACTATCTTGTTTGACGGTATAGTGCTAATAATTTTTAGAGTAAAAAATGAAGATTATTTTAACCAGAATGAGGAACCATTTCATTTGAAGGTGCCATATGTTACAATATCATGAGCAACATTGTCTACTTATGCAAGATATTCTCGTTGAGTTTGTTTCCATCAACAAAGGCAATGCTTAAAAAGAGAATTATTATCATAAGCTGAATGCAATGTAAGTCATCAACTAAAATGAATATCTAAAAAAGAGCATTCTTGAGCATTGGAACTTGCTCCTTTAGTTGAGCAATGGGTGGACCCTGCTAACTCTGTGAATCTTCCCTTGGTTTCTGAAGATAAAACAACTATTTGAGTTAAGAGACCTATGGCTTCAGGCAAATCATTATAAATATCACAATCAAACAAATCATCATTCTCCTCTCAATAATCAAGTAGTTCATCAGTAGCATTATCAGCAGCGTCAACTTGCTCTGTAACTTCAAAAGGAGGAGAAGAATCTCAAAGATTAGTTCTGTGATGCTTCAAAGAAACTCTATTTGAATCAAAAGAATCGTGGATGAAGAAGAATTCACTTTGGGCAAAATTGTAGGCTTAAGCATTTTTGAATCTTCAATAGGAACTATTTTTGGAAGAACAACAATTTCTGCCTCTTGATTCTCCATTCGCCCACTTGAGCTGGTATTAGTTATTGGTTTCTTCTTCTTCTATGAAATTGTACCAGATGCAACATGAGCTTTAACTTCTGCCTTATAAACCTCATATATCTAGGGATCCATCTGTTGGCCATGTGGGTCCAGACCATGATTGGGTTCTATATCTGGGGTGGTTTCCTTAATGATATTAGGAATTTCCTGTTTTGTCAAATAGTAGTTTTCTAATATGTTAGGACTTTCCTTTTTCTTGAGATAGAGTTCTTGGGGGATAAGGATGTAATGGTTATATATGTGATGTAATCTGTAACCCTAGAGAGACAATCAGAGAGGCTGAGAGTGGCTGAGATTCCAAGGCTGTGGTTTCACAGATTGGAGGAGAACTTAGTGGAAATTGGTTTCCCGTGGATGTAGGCATCTTTGCCGAACCACGTAAATCTTCTTGGCTTCTTGTGTGGTGATTGTTTGATCTTGGTTGCCTTTGCACACACGCGCACAACAAGTGGTATCAGAGAGTCCAAGTTGTGCGTGGAAGATCAACGGGAAGAGGAGAGATCAAGGTTGATCTCTGCTGAACCACACGCAATCGCGAAAGAAGAAGATAGAAATTGGGGTTCTCCGGTGTTGCTTTGTTTTTCCGAAAATAGAGGAGTTCTCGGGTGGTTGCTGCAGATCTTCATCGGAGAAGAAAGGCAGCCGGTTCTGAGGAAGGAAACTGAAAAGAAAACAAAGAACCAAAAAAAAAAAAAAAACTGTACTCACCTGTCGTCGCCAGCCGTCGGTCCACGCTGCCCGCCGCTGCCGCTGCCGTTGTCGCCGTCACTGGTCCCGTTCCACAGTCGCCGACAGCTACGCCGGAACCGCAGCAGCCGGCCGCTGCAACGTCGCGTCTGCAACTGGGTTGCA
Organism: Sextonia rubra; assembly: GCA_037013555.1. NCBI lineage: Eukaryota > Viridiplantae > Streptophyta > Magnoliopsida > Laurales > Lauraceae > Sextonia > Sextonia rubra. The sequence goes on from JASUAD010000006.1 coordinate 24,020,547, forward strand.
GACGCAGTGCTCGTCTCCAGGTTGAAGACGACCTGGGATTTGAAATCCCAGGTCGGTTCTTGTGGTTCGGGTTGGGTCCGACCCAACCCATCGAGGTAAAGCCTGGCAGCAACAAGCGGTTTTCAGTTTGGGTTTCGGGTCAGGTCAGGTTAGACCCAACCCGTGAGAAAGCCCAGTCAGCAGCACGAATATAGATTCGGGTCAGGTCGGGTCGACCTGAACCCGGCAACAGACGGTCCAGCTCGTCAGCTGCCACGTAGACGTCAGCAGCGTGACATCATCAGGCTGACGTCAGCCCACTTCATCGGACTTGCGGTCAACGTCTAGAGTTGACCAGATTGACGGCAGAAATTTGTTTCTGCGATATCTTGATCATCCGACGTCCGATCGGAGATCTGTTTGCACCTACGGACTTGTTTCGAGTAGATCTACGTGCTTGTGGAAGAAGATTGGTTGTTTGACGGTCAACAAGGGTTTGACCAAATCAGAAGCGCAGAAAACCGTTTTTGCGATATCGGAGCCATCCGGGGTCGAATTTCAGATCCGTTTCTTCCAGCGTGCTCGTGTTGACGAGATCTACAGCTTGGTGCAGGAGTTGAGGTCAGCGTTAATTATTTGTTTTTCCTGTTACTTAATTTGATTAAGATGGATAATAATACTATCAACACTACCATAGTTAAGCTCAACCATTCCAATTGGTTGATTTGAAAACCGAAGATGGAGGATATTCTCTATTGTAAAGACCTCCATGATCCCGTTGAGGGGGATAGTGCCCGGCCGAAAGATATGCAAGATGCTGAATGGAACAAATTGCATAGAAAAGCGATTGGTCACATCAGACAGTGGGTTGATAACAGTATAGTTCACCACGTGTCTAATGAAACCAATGCAAATACCCTTTGGAAAAAGCTAGAAGCAATGTATGATAAAAAGACCACAGTGAACAAAACCTTCTTGATCAGAAAGCTTGTAAACATGAAATTCAAGGATGGTGGTCAGATCGAAGTACACATAAGTATCACATAGTTTCAAAGTGTGGTAAATCAGTTAGCCACTATGAAGATGATCCTTGATGATGAGATGCAAGCTTTATTGCTTCTGAGTTCTTTGTCAGATACATGGGAGACATTAGTTGTTTCCGTGAGCAACTCTACTCCAGATGGTGTGTTATCCATGAGTCAGGTTACCAGTAGTCTACAGAATGAAGAAACTAGACGGAAATCTGCAGGGACAGATAATGCACAGGCCTTTGTTACTGAGAACAGGGGGAGGAGTAAGAGTAGAGGTCCAAAGGGGGGTCGTGGCAAATCTAGAGGTGAATCACAAGCCAAGTCTAACAGTGAATCACAGAGCAAGAAAAAGTCAGTGAAATGCTTTTTCTGTGGTAAGATGGGCCACATCAGGAAAAATTGTTTTGCCATGAAGGAACAGAAAGGATCCAATAATGAGAAGAAGAATGACAGTGATAACACTGCAGCTACTTTGGAATAGGAAGTAGTGGTGCTCGTCGGCGATGATGATAAGTGTTTGAGTGTTGCAGATGGTCAGGTTGAGTGGGTTGTTGATACAGCAGCATCCTACCATGCTACTCCCTGCAGGGAGATGTTCACGACATACAAAGCAGGTGACTTTGGTACTGTGAAGATGGGCAACACGAGTTATTTAGAGATTGTTGGTATCGGTGATGTTTTCATTAAAACCGATATTGGTTGCACAATGACGCTGAAAGATGTGCGACATGTTCCTGATCTGCGGTTGAATCTGATTTCCGGGACTGCATTGGACCGTGCAGGTTATGAGAATTACTTCGAAAATGGTAGATGGAAGCTCATTAAATGGTCTCTTGTTATTGCGAGAGGTACAGCAGGTAATACTCTTTATAAAACACAAGCAAAGCTGTGCAAAGATGCGTTGAATGCAGTTCAAGACAATTCCTCTCTGAATCTGTGGCATAAGAGGCTTGGTCATATGAGTGTGAAAGCTTGCAGATGTTGGCAAAGAAGGATTTAATTCCTTGCTCCAAAGGAATATCTCTTGACCCTTGTGATTATTGTTTATATGGTAAACAGCATAGGGTTGCTTTCTCTTCGACATCAAAATTGAAATCACATGTGTTGGATTTGGTATATTCTGATGTTTGTAGTCCCATAGAGGTAGAATCATTGTGTGGCAATAAGTACTTTGTCACGTTCATCGATGATGCATCCAGGAAAGTCTGGGCTTATCCGTTGAAATCAAAGGATCAAGTGTTCCAGATGTTTCAACAGTTTCATGTTAAGGTTGAAAGAGAAACAGGCAAACTCTTAAAGTGTCTCCGCTCAGATAATGGGGGAGAGTACACATCCAACCAGTTCAGAAGCTATTGCTTGAAGCATGGTATTCAACATAAAAAGACAGTTCCTGGTACTCCACAACATAATGGTGTGGCAGAGAGAATGAACCGCACTATTCTTGAGAAGATGAGATGCATGATAAGATTAGCACGGTTGCCTAAGTCATTCTGGGGTGAAGACTTTCTGACTTCCGTTTATCTGATTAACAGATCTTTCTCAGTTCCTTTGAATTATGATCTTTCAGAGAGAGGATAGACAAGTAAAAATGTTTCTTATTCGCACTTGAAAGTGTTTGGGTGTAAAGCATTTGTGCATGTACCAAAGGAGCAGCGTTCCAAGTTGGATGATAAGGCAGTAAGTTGCATTTTTCTTGGTTATGGTGGAGATGAGTTTGGTTACAGATTATGGGATCCAGAGAAAAGGAAACTTATCAGAAGTAGGGATGTGGTTTTCCATGAAGACCAGTTTTTGGAGATGTAGAGAAGATTGATAAGTCTTCTGAGAAAGTTGATGGAGTGGTTGATCTCACACCGACTCCTTCTCCGGTGTAGACTACAGGTGGAGAAGGTGGACAAAATGATTCGGATCGTGATGAGGCACAGGGGTTGCCAGATGATGAGGGTGTTGAGCAGGGGGAGCTGTAGTCTCCTCGAATTGAAACCACAGAACCTTAAGTTAGGAGGTTTACCCGAGAGCGTCAACCATTAACTAGGTATTCTGCATCCGAATATGTTTTGCTTACTGATGAAAGGGAGCCAGATAGCTTCCGAGAAGCAATGACTCATGCTGATAAAGATGAGTGGATGAAGGCTATGCAGGATGAGATGAGTTCTTTGAAGAAGAACAAGACATATGAGCTGGTGCAACTTCCTAAAGATCAGAATGTTCTGAAAAACAAATGGGTGTTCAAGCTGAAAAAGGATGAGAATGGGAAATTGGTGAAGCACAAAGCACGGTTAGTGGTAAAAGGCTTCGCACAGACGAAGGGTATCGACTTCAGTGATGTTTTCTCTCCTGTTGTGAAAATGACTTCTGTTAGAATCGTTTTGGATCTAGCTGCCAGCATGGACCTTGAGCTTGAACAGATGGACGTGAAGACCGTGTTTCTTCACAGTGACTTGAAAGAAGAAATCTACATGACTCAGCCAAAGGGGTTTGAGGTAGAAGGAAAAGAACAGATGGTTTGCAAGTTAAAGAAGAGTCTCTATGGGTTGAAGCAAGCACCGAGACAGTGGTACAAGAAATTTGATTCGTTCATGTTGAGTCATGGGTACCGGAGGATAGCTCCAGATCATTGTGTCTATGTTCGTCGATTTATCAATGGCAGGTTCATCATCCTTCTCTTATATGTAAATGATATGCTGATAGTTGGACAGGATAGCAAGTTGATTGGCAAGTTAAAAGAGGAAATGTCAAAGTCGTTTGACATGAAAGACTTGGGTCCCGTACGAACGATATTGGGCATGCAAATACGTCGTGATAGGAATTCCAAGCAGCTGTGGTTGTCACAGGAGAAATATGTTGAATAAGTACTCGAGCGATTCAACATGAAGAATGCTAAGCCAGTTAGCATACCTCTAGCCAGTCACTTCAAACTAAGCAAGCGCTTGTGTCCTACTATAGATGATGAAAAGGAACGGATGGCATGTGTTCCTTACTCCTCTGCTGTGGGGAGTCTCATGTATGCCATGATTTGTACACGGCCAGAGATTGCTCATGCTGTGAGTTTAGTGAGTAGGTTTCTCGCAAACCCTGGAAAAGAGCATTGAGAAGCATTGAAGTGGATCTTTAGGTATTTGAGAGGTACTTCCAAGGTGTGCTTATGTTTCGGAGGTTCAAAACCAGTCATGGAAGGTTATATTGATGCTGATTTTGCAGGCGATCTTGATCGTCGGTTGTCGACTTCTGGTTATTTGTTTACTTTCGTAGGGGGAGCTATTTCCTGGCAATCGAAGTTACAGAAGTGTACAGTACAATCTACAACTGAAGCGGAATACATAGCTGCTAATGAAGCAGGGAGAGAGGTGCTTTGGTTGAAGAGATTCCTTCAAGAACTAGGTTTGAAGCAAGAAGAATATGTAGTTTACTGTGATAGTTAGAATGCTATGGATTTCAGTGAGAATGTTACATATCATGGTCGCATGAAGCACGTTGATATCAAGTACCATTAGATTCATGAGGTGATCGAGAAGAACTTCATGAAGCTGGAAAAGATTCATTCGGATAGGAATCCCTCGGACATGATGACCAAGGTTGTGTCTAAGGGAAAGCTGGAGCTGTGTTTAGAGTTGGCCGGACTGAACTCCCATTAAGGGGTTCAGGGCATCTTCCCTATGGTCTGGAGGGGGAGATTGTTGGCCATGTGGGTCCAGACCATGATTGGGTTCTATATCTGGGGTGGTTTCCTTAATGATATTAGGAATTTCCTGTTTTGTCAAATAGTAGTTTTCTAATATGTTAGGACTTTCCTTTTTCTTGATATAGAGTTCTTGGGGGATAAGGATGTAATGGTTATATATGTGATGTAATCTGTAACCCTAGAGAGACAATCAGAGAGGCTGAGAGTGGCTGAGATTCCAAGGCTGTGGTTTCACAGATTGGAGGAGAACTTAGTGGAAATTGGTTTCCCGTGGATGTAGGCATCTTTGCCGAACCACGTAAATCTTCTTGGCTTCTTGTGTGGTGATTGTTTGATCTTGGTTGCCTTTGCACACACGCGCACAACACCATCAAAAGTTTCTCTCTATTCCCGAGATTGAAATAATCTCTCAACAAAATTTCCACCATTTATCAAACATGTGTGTAGTTTTTCCATAATTAAGGCCATATCCGATATAGTGAATGACGCCCTTGTATTCAAGCGTAAAAGATGCTCCCAGACTTTTCTTAATTGACAAAAAGGAAAGTCATTTCATTTAATGTTGTCGAACGATGAACTCATCACAAGTGGGTCAAACCCCATAAATCTTGCAAACCAATATCGATTGTGGTGTTCAATTGTAGATTGAATGTTGCTCTGCGTTACGAAGTAAACTAGGGTGGATTGGAATAAGAAATTCATCTCATGGGTCTTGATCAAATTGTTTCAATCAATCAATGATGGAGTCTAGTCTGTAAAGGCATAAGAATGTAGAGCTATCTTGAAAGCTTCTTGGAGTTCTCTTGGAAGATTTTCATATTTTCTCGCCCTAGTTGTAGAGTTTGGCGTGAGGCCAAGAAATCTATCTTCTCTAAAGGTATTCTCCTTCTTTTTCTTTCTTTTAGTTAAGAACTCCAGCCCATCTCCTCAGATCTCTACATTCAGCCCGAAGAAACCCTAATCTTTCTACTTGGATCTTTCCTAATTTGGCTAAACAAAGGAACACCTTCATAATAGCCCTAGATCTGACGCTTGACAATTCCAACACCTGTATTCAGATCTGAAATCTGATAAAATACAGTCCCCACAGCCTTTAGATCTGAGTCTGCTTCATATTAGATGGATCCGAGCCCTAGGATTGGACCTTATTCTGCTTTATATTGGAAATATCCCGATCTGTCATCACATACAGATCTGAATTCAGATTTTAAGATCTGAAAATTGATTGATCTTAAATCCCTAAAATAGTTTGGAGTTCTACTTCCTAAAGATCTATCTCCCACTTTGGGGAAAAATACTTGCGGGACCGATTTGCATGACAGATCAAAACAAATGCTCAATGTTGAATTTAATTTTGCCTATGTGTTGGTGCCAATTTTATATGTTTTCAAGCTGATTAAAAAAATATTTTATTGGTAATCTTTTCAGCTCAAATGGCATAATATTAATAAAGTATTCTCAATCCATCTTGCAATCTTTTTTGGTCATTTCGTATTTAAAGCAATGGGAAATATGAACCCAATCAAATGAGTAAAAAAATGTATGGAATAAGGAATAAAAGTTGAAAAGGGACCATTTGAATGTGTAGTTGTTGCCCTTAAACCTCAATAAATATTTGCCAAAAACAGATGGTGCCAAAGAAATTAGCATTCCTCTGCTTATTTTTATTTTAGCAGCCATGGCAAATATTTGCATTACGGCGATTGCATGGGAAAACAAATTGGCTTAACCAGGTAGTGATGTAAGCTGGCAAGATACTATTTGGAGAAAAAGATTTTAATTTGCATACAACTTCGAAATTTCGAGGGTCACTTAGCCTTGTATCTTCTTTAATGCCATAGATGAACATTTTTTTAGCATGGCCTCATTAACAATTGTTTAAATTGAAATCTCATCCAATGGGGGCATGAAAAAATGATTTATCGAATCATCTAAAAAAATGCATTCTTCCCTCTTCATCGTCGACCACGAACTACCTGATATTCATTAAACAAGTTATGGAGGATTTTCTGTTCATGGAGCTCAGTATAGGAATACGAGACCAAGTTCTCTTTATAATCATATATAAAAAGATTATCAAGAATAAATTCATCATAAAAGCCCCTAGAAACGGCAATCCACAAAGACGGTACTTGTCACATTATGAAGGTGACTTTTCAACCCACCGAAAGTGAAATATATTGCACATATTTTGTTAAGGCTTTGTATTCATGAGGTGCTCTTGAATAATTCCCTTCAAGAGGACGAACAAAATCTAATATTCTAGCATTGCCATGGTTTGCTTCAAAAAGGTGAACTATCTCTAGGGAAAGGTTTCTTGAAACAAACTGAATGTTCTGAATTTGTTTTTCCAGTCCCACGATAATCTTTTCTTCACTAATGATTTCTCTTGCCAATGTACTGAAGAAATTGACATTTTCAAAATAAAAATGAGGACAAAGCACAGTTAATCTATCTATATATCATAGGTGACACTAAGCTTATAGTCAAGAACATTGGTAGTTTTCCATATAGCTGTAGTCCAATTACACTTGCTTTCATCAAAGAGATCAATTGACTCAAAAGTAGAGAAATCCATAATAGAATGAGTTTGCTCTAATCTCATTCCACTAAAGTTATTATTTGGATCGAAAGGAGTTCGCACGTGCAAATGAGAAATTTTAGAAGAATGGAAAGCTGGTTGTTTTTCTTCCTCATGACTAAAAAAAAAAAAATAAAGGATTTTCTATGTCATATTGCAATGTCAAAATAAAAAGAGAGAAAGAAATTTTGAGTCTTGCATGTACAAATGTCTACACCTATGTGACTTGAAGGGGCATTTGTTGACACAAAAATTTCCTTAATAGAGCTTGGGCTCAATTCCATAACCATGTACTTAAAAGCATGTCATCTATATAAAGTCTTAACAAAATATTGGTGCAAATCCACCAACACATTTCACTTTTGGTAATTGAGATGTCACCTTCATTATTGACATGTACCGCCTCTGTAGATTGCCAATTCTATGGGCTTTTTATTATGAATTTGTTCATGACAACCTTTTTAAATATGATTACGAAGAGAACTTGGTCTCATATTCTGATCTCAAGCGTCCTGAAACGAAAGTCTTTCATGACTTGTTTGATAAATATTAGGCAGTTTGTGGTCACCAATTAAGAGGAAAAATGCATTTTCTTTAGATGATTGGATGAATCATATTTTGGTGCCCACACTTGATGACATTTCAATTTAAACTACCGTTAATGAGGCTAAGCTCAATAAACATGCATTTAGGACATTAAAGAAGATATCAAGGCTGAGTGAACCTCAAAATCTTGAATCTGTATGCATATTAAGATCTTTTTCTCCAAATAGTTTATTGGTCACTTAGATCACTACCTAGTTAAGCCAATTTGTGTTTCCTTGCAATCACGATAATTCAATTAGACTGGAGACATTCATCATCGCTGCTAAAATAAGCTACGGAAGGCTTGTTTCTCTAGCACTATCTATTTTGCCAAGTATTTATCGAGGTTTAGGGGTAGTAACTACTCATCCGGATGGTCCCTTGTTGATTCTAATTCTTATCCTATACATTTTTTACTCATTTAGTTGGGTTCATAGTTTCCATCGCTTTATATGCGGAATGGCCTAAAATATTGCAACATAAATGGAGAATACGTGGTTAATGCTATGCTAGTTGATTTGAAAGGATTGCCGCAAGGTACCTTTTTCACTTGGCTTGAAAACTTGCCCCAACATCCTTATGCCTTCACTGAACGGACTCGATCATTGATTGATAGAAACAATTTGATGAGACTCATGAGATGAATTTTCTTATTTCAATCTGTCTTGATTGATTTCCTTTGAGGCAGGGTATAAGAATCAAACTACAGTTGAACACTACAACTCGTGGGTTTGAAAGATTTATGGGGTCTGACAGATCTGTTTTGAGTTCCTTATTCGATAGCATTAAATGAAATGACTTTCTCTTAAGTCAGTTATGAAAAAACTGGGAGATTCCTTTACGCTCGAATATAGGGGCATCATTCATCATAGGTATGGAAAAACTACCCACATGTTTGCTAAATGGTGTAAAATTTGTTGGGAAGCTTATTTCAATCTTTGGAGTAGGGTGAAACTTTTAATGGATCCCTAGATTGATGATGTTTATAAGGCGGTAGTTGATGGGTCCGGTGAAGCCTGATCAAGGGTAACTGTGTAATAAGTCGGTCTAATCTGGACCCTTTGTTATGAGGGCAGATCCGACGGTTGTTATTGCTTAGGGTTACTATTTATTAGGGCTTTTATTATTCTGAGGGTGTGGTGAGAAGAGAGAGTTGGTTTTCTGCAGAGAAGAACCAAAGGAGAGTTGTGTGCTCTTGTAATCACGAGGAGAGGGTTGTTCTTCTCGTGGGTGATCTCTAACAATAGTGAAACAGGTTTGAATCTCCGTGGACGTAGCCCACATTGGGTGAACCACGTAAATCTGTGTCTTTTGTGTGGATTGTTTGGTCTTCTGGTTTCTTTCTCTTTTCCCAACAACTGGTATCAGAGCGTGGTGTTAAGATCGTGGGATCGTGGAGTTTCTGTTTACAGCAACTTGGATCCGGGCTCGATCGTCGACTGTCGCACGCCGTCACCGGAGGAGACGACCGGAGAAGAAAAAAAAAAACTGCTTTTCTTCTCTCCTCCCTGCCTGCTGCCACTGTCGCCAAGCAAGCAGCAGCGCCACCATCTTCCTCGACGCCACCACCTGCTGCCCCGCCCGGATCAGACGGCCGCCACCGCCTGCTGCCTCGCCCGGATCAGCCGCAGATCACGCTGCCAGATCTGCGCAGCAGATCCGAAAATCGCGCGCCTAATCGCTGCAGTCACCGTGCAGATCTTCGCCGAGATCCTTGCCGTCCTTGTCGCCGGAGAAGTCGCCATCAGCCGCTGCCACCCCAGCCTGCCCGTGGCCGAGAACGAAGACCCCACGAAGTCCGGCCAGTTCCTCTGTTGCAGACTGCAGAAACAGAGGAGGAAGGAAGAAGGAGAAGAAGGTCCAGGTCGGGTCCAGGTCCAGATCCGGGTCAGGTCAGGTGCAACCCGACCCGACTGCAGCCCAGTCCAGAAGCAGTAACAGCGGGTTCGGGTCAGGTCAGGTGCGACCCGACCCGATTTCAGTCCAGCCCAGAAGTTCCGAGGTGGTTTGGATCCGGGTCAGGTCAGGTCCGACCCGACCCATTATCAGCAGGTCCAGCCCAGTCAGCAAGTTCAGGCCGGGTCAGGTCAGGTCCAACCCGACCTGTCTGCAGTCGGTCCAGCCCAGCGCAAACGGGTAGTTCAGTTCCAGGTCAGGCGAACCCGACCCGGGTCCGCTCCAAAAGCCCAGCCGACAGCGCAGCGACGTCAGCAGTGACGTCAGCAACGGTCAACGGCCCCGTTTGACCAGATTCGACGGCCAGAATTGTTTTGCACGTTTCGAGGTCATCCGGACTCCAAATTGAGCTCTGTTTTTTTCTGTGTACTCGTTGTGACGAGATCTACAAGATAGACGGAACAGATTGACTGTTTGACTAACAGAAAAATTATCAAGTAGATAGAGCTTGGTTTGAGTGGGAGCAATGACGGACGATACAAAGCAAACAATTGAGAAGTTCAATGGCCAGAACTTTGCATATTGGAAGATGCAGATAGAGGATCTTCTTTATCAGAAAAATTTCTACCTGCCACTTGGAGGAAAAGCCAAAAAGCCTGCAAATATGCCCGATCCAGAGTGGGAGGTGCTTGACAGAAAGGCTTTAGGTACGATCAGACTCTCTTTAAGTAAATCTGTTGCATTCAATATTTCTAAAGAGCAAACCACTGAAGATGTTATGGCTGCCCTTTCACGAATGTACGAAAAACCATCCGTTTCAAATAAAGTACATTTGATGAAAAGGTTGTTTAACATGAAGATGACTGAAGGTGGGATTGTCACTGAACATATAAATGAATTCAACACAGTCATGAGCCAATTGTCATCGGTACAAGTACATTTCGATGATGAGATATGGGCATTGCTATTGTTATCATCTTTACCAGACAGTTGGAGTGGTATGGTTACTTCACTGAGTAATTCCTCGGGTTCAAGTAAACTGAAATTTGATGATGTTGTGAGTACTGTCATCGATGAAGAACTTCGCAGGAAATCCTCAGGTGAATCATCAGGAAGTGCATTGAATGTAGAAAATAGAGGAAGGCATACAGAAAGAGGTCAGAGTCGTGGAAGATCGAAATCGAGAAGCAAGTCAAGATCGTCAAAAGACAAGATTACATGCTGGAATTGTGGCAAAAAGGGACACTTAAAAAAGGATTGCAGAGCCCCAAAGAAAAATAAGCAAAGGAACGGTAACAATGACAATGATGGTGATGCTTCCGCAAATGTTGCAGGTGATACTGTTCATGATGCTTTAATTCTTTCCTTTGATTATAAATCTGAATCTTGGGTCATAGATTCTGGTGCGTCCTTTCATGCCACTGCACACAAAGAATATCTCCAAAATTATGTAAAAGGTGACTTTGGAAAAGTTTATCTCGGTGATGATGAACCTTGTGATATAATTGGCAAAGGAGATGTTCAGATCAAATTGCCAAACGGAGGCACATGGCAATTGAATGATGTCAGGCATGTACCAAGCCTTAGAAGAAACCTCATATCTGTTGGTCAGCTTGCAAGCTCTGGTTATGTCACAACCTTCGGAGGTGACTCTTGGAAGGTGACAAAAGGGAGTATGGTTATTGCTCGCGGTAAAAAGGAAGGTACTCTTTACTTGTCTCATAGCAGTACTAATTCCATTGATGTTGCAGATAAAGGCACAGACACAAACACATGGCATTGTAGACTCGGACACATGAGTGAGAAAGGGATGAAAATCCTTCACTTGAAAGGTAAGCTACAAGATCTCGAGTCTTTGGACTTAGAGTTCTGTGAAGACTGTGTTTTCGGTAAGCAGAAGAAAGTCACTTTCTCCAAAGTAGGGAGGAAACCAAAATCAGAAAGATTGGAGCTGGTTCACACGGATGTGTGGGGACCTACACAGGTATCTTCTCTTGGTGGATCTTCTTACTTTGTTACATTCATTGATGATGCTACTAGAAAATTATGGGTTTATCCTATGAAACACAAGTTTGATGTGTTTGGTATTTTCAAGAAGTGGAGAGCTTTGGTTGAAAATGAAACAGGTCTGAAATTGAAATGCCTGAGGTCTGATAATGGGGGTGAGTACTGCAGCAAGGAGTTTGAGGAGTATTGCTCCACAAATGGAATAAAGAGAGAAAAGACCATTCCTAATACACCACAGCAAAATGGTGTGGCAGAGCGTATGAACAGGACCATTGCAGAGTGTGCCAGAAGCATGAGGCTGCACGCTGGACTGCCAAAGCAGTTTTGGGCAGAAGCAGTGAGCACTGCTGTATACTTGATCAATCGTGGGCCCTCAGTACCTTTGGATGGTGGATTACCAGAGGAAGCTTGGAGTGGAAAAGAGGTAAATCTTTCACGCTTAAAAGTATTTGGCTGTGTCTCTTATATTCATGTTGATGCTGAGAAAAGGGACAAACTAGATCCTAAATCCAGAAAATGCACTTTCATTGGATATGGTTCTGATGAATTTGGTTATTGCTTCTGGGATGAAGAAAATAGAAAGATCATCAGAAGCAGAAATGTTGTATTCAATGAGAAAGTCTTGCATAAGGATCGGGATAATGTGCAAAAGGATAATACAGAGTACTTAGACACTGAGGATGTTCCTGAAAATGATGCACCTGAATCACATGAAAATGTAAACCCACAGGTGGAACCTCACACACCTACACCGGCAAGAAGGTCATCTAGGGTTCATAAGCCTACACAGCGTTATTCACCTTCAATGTATTACTTTTTGTTAACTGATGGTGGTGAACCAGAATGTTATGAAGAGGCAATGCAGGTTGATACTCGGGCTAAGTGGGAGCAAGCCATGGAAGATGAGATGCAATCATTATTGTCAAATCAGACATGGGACTTAGTTCAGTTGCCTGAGGGAAAGAAAGCATTGCATAACAAGTGGGTGTACAGGTTGAAGGATGAACATGATGGCAGTAAGAGATACAAGGCCAGATTAGTTGCAAAGGGCTTCCAGCAGAAGAAAGGTATTGATTATTCCGAACTGTTTTCTCCTGTGGTTAAGTTAAACACAATCAGAAGTGTTTTGAGCATTGTGGCAGTAGAAGATTTACATCTTGAACAATTAGATGTTAAAACTGCATTTCTCCATGGTGACTTGGAAGAGGATATCTACATGTATCAGCCACAAGGATATGCTGTCTCACGAAAGGAAGACATGGTGTGTAAACTCAAAAAGAGTTTGTATGGCTTGAAGCAGGCCCCAAGACAGTGGTATATCAAATTTGACAAGTTTATGTGCAACACAGGTTATAAACGATGTCATGCAGACCATTGTTGTTATTATAAAAACTTCGATAACTGTTATATCATTCTCCTTTTGTATGTGGATGACATGCTTGTTGCAGGTTCAAACATGCAAGAAATAGATAATCTGAAGAAACAGTTGTCAACGGAGTTTGAAATGAAGGATTTGGGGGCTGCGAATCAAATTCTCGGCATGAGAATCACTAGAGACAGAACAAATCGTACATTGAAGTTGTCTCAGGCAGAATATGTTGAAAAGGTCCTACACAGATTCAACATGCAAGGTGCTAAGCCAGTTAGCACTCCACTAGCAAGCCATTTCAAACTCTCAAAAGAGTTGTCTCCTAAGACAGAACAGGAGAGAGATGACATGTCAAAGATCCCATATGCTTCAGCTGTTGGCAGTTTGATGTATGCTATGGTTAGCACAAGACCTGATATTGCTCATGCAGTGGGAGTTGTAAGCAGATTCATGGGTAACCCTGGAAAAACACATTGGGAAGTAGTTAAGTGGATTCTCAGATATCTGAGAGGAACTACTAATGCAGCATTGTGTTTTGGCGGACCAAAACTCAAACTGGAGGGTTATGTTGATTCAGACTTGGCAGGAGATCTTGATAGAAGTAGGAGTACTACTAGATATGTCTTCACCTTGGGTAGTGCAACAATCAGTTGGAAATCACAATTACAGGATGTTGTTGCACTTTTTACTACAGAAGCAGAATATGTCGCCGCTACAGAAGCTAGCAAGGAAATGATTTGGTTACAGGAGCTAATGGAAGAGTTGAGTAAGAAGCAGGAGGACAGCAAGCTATACAGTGATAGTCAGAGTGCCATTCATCTTGCGAAGAATTCGGCCTTTCATCCAAGAACCAAACACATTCGGATTAGATATCACTTCATTCGGTGGCTTCTCGAAGAAAAGGTGTTGAAATTGGATAAGATTCCCACAAGTCAGAATCCAGCAGACATGCTTACAAAGGTGGTGCACATCGAGAAACTGAAGCTGTGCTCAGCTTCAGTTGGACTTCTTGTTTGAAGACAAGGTGATGAGATTTGAACCTGTGTTTTGTTGTTGTTACTGCCATTCAGAATGATCAGTCTTCAAGTGGGAGATTAATGGGTCCGGTGAAGCCTGATCAAGGGTAACTGTGTAATAAGTCGGTCTAATCTGGACCCTTTGTTATGAGGGCAGATCCGACGGTTGTTATTGCTTAGGGTTACTATTTATTAGGGCTTTTATTATTCTAAGGGTGTGGTGAGAAGAGAGAGTTGGTTTTCTGCAGAGAAGAACCAAAGGAGAGTTGTGTGCTCTTGTAATCACGAGGAGAGGGCTGTTCTTCTCGTGGGTGATCTCTAACAATAGTGAAACAGGTTTGAATCTCCGTGGACGTAGCCCACATTGGGTGAACCACGTAAATCTGTGTCTTTTGTGTGGATTGTTTGGTCTTCTGGTTTCTTTCTCTTTTCCCAACAGTAGTTGAGGCTCGTATTACATTTGGCAAACTTTCAAAAAAGAAGAAAAAAGCATTAACTGATACAAGCTCAAGTGGGCAACTGGAGATGCTAGACATTGAAGGGGCTCAACACCTCAGTCCATATCGAGGTTAAAAGGAATGGATTGAGGCCTGATATATTGATTTGGGTTAAAATTTCTAAAGCATGGTGGAGAGATTTTTTATTAAAGCAAAAGAGAAGAAAAAATTTAAGCAAGGGGTCCAAATCTGATAAAGATCTTCACTTCTATTGGAGGGTGGACACCATCTTGCATTAGGGTCTGAATCTCCATATCTTTTAAGACAATGGAAAAGTAAGAGAGAAAGAGAGCAGTCACGGTAGTGAGAAGAAAGGAGAGAAAAAAAAGAGAAGAAAGGGAAAAGATCAGAAGAAGAATAGAGAAAAAATCAGATTTATGTAGACAATGGGAGATTTTTCTTCTCCATTACTCCATTATCATCTTTAAAGGAAATACTGGTAGGTTTCTCATCACGATCACCAAAAATTTGTCCCATCACGATCGCCAAAAATTTGTGCACAATAAATTCTTGCATAAATAAAGAAATGCACTAAAATTTATTGGATACAAATTTCCCTCTAATTAATGGAAAGTTTTACTTTTAATTTATGTGGCTACATCATACTCTTTGTTGTGAAAATTCCTCAACTGTTAATTACGTCTTTGATCGAAAACTTCAGATTACCGGGACAAATATGATTCAATAAAATTTTACAAAGAAGCGACAGGAAAATTAGCAAGTGAATCCTCGTGCTCTTCACCTTTTTTTTATTAGTGGGCCATGATCCATATTTTGATAGAAAATTGGCATTAGATATAAGCCTCACTTGTTAAATGGGTTGAACTCAATGGGCTGACCAATACCCTTAGCTTAATGGGTTGTCTTTGCCCTGGTCTCCCCCAACGATTCAAATTTGAAATATTGTCAGTTTTTCAGCTCCCTTGATCGGGGAAGGGGTACGTAGCTTTTAGTTTCCTCTTTTAACTTCTCATAGAGACTATACCTTCTCTATACGTAAGTTTGAGAGAAAATCTGAATTTGGAAATTGGAGAGGATTGAGTTTAATAGGAAGCACAACCAACTTGTAGAAGACTTGCATCATACATGGGGTATGTTTCCTCCCTTTGTTTTATGTATGCTTATTTTTATATTCCTTTTGTACTGGAAATCATATGACAATTGTGAGATCACATCTCATTTTTTTATATGTAATGTGATCACACTTCATTCTTTTTTTTAGTGTAATGTTTAGTTATACTTTAATCAAATGCTTGCACCTGGCCTTTTTTCATATTTTGCTAGAAAAATACTGTGGGCCTGAAAGAGCACCGTTGAGGTTGTCTAGAAGTGAGAGATGTGGACAATGGTTGATATGGTCCTAAAATGGAAGGGGATGATGACAGTCATGGGTAAAATTGAGCCAGGAAAAGAAAAAGATCCTTCGACAGCTCTGTATGTCACCAATATTGGCAGCACTGACAAAGCCCTGGTATGCTGAAACTGTAACTTTCAGTTGGACAAAGTTACCCTGGATCTCAATGTCTTTGTGAAGTGCTGCTAATGGAGTGCACCTACCACATCTGATCAGCAAAGAACCTGTTAGTTTGAATATAAAGTCCCAAACAAAACTTGCTTGGAAACCCTCAAACCCTTGTATTATGTTCTAGACTTATGTATCTACTTACCTATTTAATTCATCATGTAGTGTCTTTCCAAGTTCTTAAACGTATTTCTTAACGTTCGATGGAATATTGCCCACCCTATTCTTAGATGACAAGTTTTTCTGTCTATCCCCAGTATTAGGCAACAAATATCTTTAATTTGACATGTAGATTTAGTAGTTACAGTTAAGCATTGGTTGAAATAACAGTTCTATTGGCTGTGGAAAAATGGCCATTAACAGCCAATGGTCAAAATGGTGTGTAATTTGTATCCATGAAACAGAGCCAAGCCAGAAGTGCTTCAAGACAAGTGGAAACCTCAGATCTATTCATGGTCGCAAAAGGTGGCGGTGTAGTACACATTATACATCACCATTAATAGGACACGCATGTACTCATTGAAGGGGTTTTAAATGTAGTTTGGGCTGAGAGACTTACAATCATGGCCATGTTCAGTTGACATTAAGTTGACCACTGCTGTTTTTGAAGTTTCTCGGGAAATAATTTTATGCATATAAGAACTATATTTTCTTCCTTATTTTATTGATTCTTCGTTCACGATACAGGAATTTATACATCATTTTTCCCAACTCAAAAAAATAGCATGCTTTGGCTAGGCCTTCTGAAGTTTTAAGAGTGCTTCCATATTGTTTGATCGATTATTTGGTCTGTCTTAAGATATCTTCATGATTTGCAATTGCAGCACCTCGCTCATTTTCAAATTCAATAGCTTGTCAAGGTAGAGATGACAAAAATAGGCTTCAGAAAATAGAACAGTATATCAGGCAGATCTACGTCTAGATTTTTTCTTCTACCATCAATGTATGAAAAAAAAGATAATTTTCTAACAGAAACAGGAGAATCTAGTTCCATGTAGTCATCCTTGTGGTTTAAACATGAAGATCTTTTATGTGGCATGTTCAGATCAACCATCATACCTAGAAAGTCATTAATAACAAGGATATGAAAACTCATAAGATTCTTTAACATTTTAATAATATAGATAGATGAAGGAATCAGACAAACTGATATAACAGCTTAAACCAACGCATCAAGTTAGTGGATGCATCTGCTGTTGCATACTAGGTCCTGCTCTTACTGATTGGTCGAGAACATGAGTACCTAGAAAGATGATGATGTATGGGAAATAGCCAGAAGGCAAATTAGTTTGATCTAATCACCGCATGATATTAGAAAGAACTTGTTCCGCATACGGTTCAGGTTTAGGCCCAGCTTCTGCAAGGTTGCCTCTAAAATAGAAAGGGAGGATCGGGTTCATCAACAGGGAAGCCTATTGCTCCATGGCTTGACATCCATCGCTCAAGGTCTACACATTCCATAAAATGAGGGGATTCTTTCCATATAATCACTTGATGGAGTCTAATAGAATTCCTCAGTGATAAGTGGGCTAAGGTATCATGTAGTATTTTATGATACGATTCTCTAAAACCAGAAATATGCAGGTTCCAAGCACAAACTAAGCACATAAAAATATCATAGTTTTCTATTGCTAATCTGAGTGCACATTTGTGCGGGCCGGTTTTCCGTGTTATAGTAAAAATAAGCTAAAATTTTCAGGAAAAGCATAAAAATGAGCTAAAATTTCCAGGGTTTTGTGGAAAATCTTATCCGTTGTTGTCCCAAAAACTCTAAACATTGTTTTACAGATGCTATATATAATACTATTATGCTTCTTTTAAAATTATGGTAAGGCTGAGCTTTTTATGGAGCATAGTTGGTAGGACTCTGGAACCCTTTCCCTGTTATATCCCTTTGCCTTCTGCACTGGTCTGCTCATGAACGATTTGTTCTGCATCTTCTATTCTCATTCACCTTAATGAAAAACTGGACTATGCTTTTTACTCTTTTATCTTACAAAATAAGATTCCACTTCTATGGTGAAATACATAACCTCTTCAAAATGGTTGTGTTTGCAATTGCCACGCATACAATGTGGTTGGTTTGCAATCAATCAGGGCCCGTTCCACATGGGTCCCAACTCCCAATGTCAAGCATCTTATGTGATTCCAGTTCAGGATTGTATCCATTAATAGATGTGCCCTCTAACATCATCACATCCGTTCTCATGCAGCTTGTGTGTGTGTCTGCATTCTTTTTTTTTTTTTTTTTTACATGGGAGTGAATTGAAAACTACTCTATTTCTAAATTAGCCTAATCTCTCAGCGCAGGGAGCATCTCATGCATAGGATCCGTGCCTGAGTATTCCATGCACTATCTACTCCGCAGGCATATGCCTCCTTTTGCCATTGTTCTGCTGCCAGAGTGTGCCTCCCCGTTGTCCTCTGGCCAAGTACACTCAAGGCGCTATTCTGGCAGTGTAGGTGAGAAGTGATAGCTCTTACCACTGAAGGCATCTCACACTTCTCATGCAGCTGGAGCTTTATTATAAGTTCTTACAACCAATCATCAAAACTTTAATGATGTCAAGAGGGCAATGACCTGAACATTCCCACATCATCCAGTTTGTCAACTACAACAAAATTTGAGGATTAGTTGAAAACTGAAAATTTGATCTCTATGCCTACTAGGAAAAAAAAATTTCTTTCGAAACATCCTAGCAAGTTCATGCCATTGGCATGTAACAAATCTTGAATCCACAAGACCCTTTGAGATTCCAAAAACTCAAAATAAAGACCTTGGAAACAAAAAGGCAGATCTTGATAGGTGCGCGACGAGACAACAAAGAGAGAGAGAGAGAGAGAGAGAGAGAGAGAGAGATGTTCCTTGAGGGAGGCAAAGGAGATGAGACTGTGTCTTCAATAAATAGCTAGGTTTTTATACACCAAATAATGTCCCAACAACATGAATTAAGACTAGCTTCCGACAAGTCAAATTTGTACAATTGTGGCTTTATTTGAAAAAAAGTTAGGATCAATTTCTAATAAGATATAAACTCATTATGAATTTAGGGTATTTTAGTCATTTCTTTTCCTATTATGTTAAGAGGATTAGATGAACTTGTAGTCAATTTTATGGTTGAGACAATGTTTAGGATTTTATGGTTGAGACAATGCTTAGGATTTTATTTTTATGGAATATATATAGAAAAATTCTCAAGAATGCCCTATTTAAAAAAGGACATTTCTGCCTTTTTTCTATCCTCAAATAAGAGACAAATCATGTGATTACTTTTTCTCATTTTTAAAAATAACATTAATTGCTTATCTACATTTCTAATTTTCTATTTGTTGTAAAAATGGGCGTTTTTTACTTTTAAAAGTGCCCGGGAGCTATCTAGCGCTCCTCATATATATATATATGGAAACGGTCGTTAAGGATGGTCCTTATTGACCATTTTTCACCATTTTAGATAGTTTGGCATATGTTGTGAGCTATCCAAATAGATCACGAATATGACCCCTCTAAATTGTACACGTCTACCAATTTTGGGTTTCATCCGAATAGATTGGATCATTGGATTGACTGTATACTCATGTATATAGATATATATATATATAGTCTATTAGGATGGATGTGTAGTTGATTCAGCGGTTCAATTTATTTGGATGTGACCCAAAATTGATGTATGTGTGCAATTTAGGAGGATCATGTATGTGATTCATTTAGATATCTTACAACGTGAGCCGAACTATTTGAAATGGTGAAAAATGGTCTAACAGACCTTACAGGACCACATATATATATATATATATACATATATATATATATGGGAGAGTTGAAAACCCATTTCTTTTGGTTATATTCATCCTTGTTTTTTTAGAGAATCCCAGAATATTGAGTTGCGTGGATGCGTGGAATCTATTTGAGGTGTATGATTCATCCTTGATGTCCATTCATAGTTTTTACTTCTTATTTCCATTTCATACTATTTTGTGCTTGTATTAACACAGTTCCTAAGAGGGGAAGTAAAAGTGAAAATGTGTATTGAGGCATGTTTAGGAACTAAAAGTGAAAATGTGTATGAGGCATGTGACAAATTCAAATCCAACGTCGGTATTGTTTCTAAGAATATCCATCCAACAAGCCATGCATCGACATCAAGCCATCCACAGTGAAGACTCAGAAGTCAGAACTGCATCAAGTTTGCTCCTTGAGTCACCCGTAGGAAGCATGGCCCATGGGACGATGAAGCTCCCCCTCATCCTCTACTTCTAGGAAAAGACTGATGGTTACCAAAGCGACTACAAAGACGAAACAGTTCAAGGTCATTGTTTTTTATGTTAGCATGCAATGCTGTAAATATAAAAATATGTATAGTGGTAAACTGGTAATCTGGTTGTCCTCTTGAAGAATTAGATACGAGACTATGTTTCCAATTTGAATTTGAAGTAAACAGACAAGCCCTTGACAACAAAGGCTCCAATCCATTTTCCCCCTTGACGACAAAGGCACCAATCCATTTTCCTTGCATCCCACGTTCTGCAGGTGATAAGAGCATTGCATAAGATTTTTCCTCTATTTTGCTAGTATGCTTTGGAATGAAGCAATGCATAAGCAAGTCTTTACTACAACCATTTCCTCTCTCATCCTATGTTCAACATCTTTTTTAATCCCTCCATTCCTATTGATTATCAAACTAAGCCATTGAAATGAATCTCTTTGTAGTCAACTTGAGCTTCAATTCTCACATCCCTTGTAGCTCTATGTACTTCCCTACCAAAGGGTTTTTTGTTTTTGCTAAAAGACTAAGGGAAAAAAAAAACATAAGACTGGAGCTCCAAAGTTACAAAAGCAACAAAACTAGCTTCAAAAGCCAAAAGAAAAGTGAAAAATTAAAAAGAAAAAAATATATACATAAAAGTGTTAAAAATTAACTCCTCAAAAATTGAGAACACTGTTAACATCCATACTAGAGTTGAAATTCATATATTCTGGTTTTGTAAACTTATTTTAAAGCTCTTGAATTTTAAAGTCTCTTACTATTTCTCAAGTTTCACATTCAAGTCATCACTCAATTCGTCCACTACAACCATTTCATTTGCCTAAAAAAAATATATCAAGGTACTTTCTCTTCGGTATGAGCAGTTAATGTATTCATTATTAGTGCCAAAGATATAATGGTTCAAAATCGACCCTTTATGCAAACTTTTGGTCACTAAAAACTTACCTATCTCTAAATATATAGTACTCACACTCATTGCCTCTTCTTTATATATATACTTAATGCCGTCAATATAATTTTTTGGAACGCTCCTTTTTATTTCAAACTGCAAAATTAAATTTCTAAGTACCCTATTGTAGGTCTTTTCTACATTGATGAAGATTATATTTTATATGCATTTTCATATATATATATCTATATAAAATTAAATGCATAGTAATATACTAAATTATGTTGAATTTATATTAGTACTTTGTTAATTTCTTTATGTTCCCTTTTTCAATTTGCATAACACTATTCATGCTTTTCTGCAGAATGATTCTCCTTTGAGTTTTTTAATTAAAATCTAGACTTAGCACGGGCCTCCTTCATTCGTTGTCAATGTAAATGTATCGTAGGCCCACCATCAACTTGAAAAGAAGGGAACTCACTTGAAGGCCGTTATCAGGTCCATCAAATTAGTAGGGTTGAAAGAAGTACACACCACTATCCTTTTCTCGCTCTCTCTTTCTCTCTCTCTCTCTCTAATTTTCTGTGACTCGCTACTCAAGAGAATAGATCCTAGCAATCTACTTGCCAATCCGCCATTCCAATGGCCAAGATCGATGGCCCATAGTTTGCCCACGTCGCTCATTCATCAAGTGGTTATGGAGTTTTTGTGTACAACTACCTATCCTTAATTCCACCGTACATGTATTTTCTGTGATATTCCTCTCATCACTCTTTGGGTTTTAAAAGACTCTAATTGGGAGAACCGCCTCTTCTCTCAATTGTAAAAGGCGGCAATTCTTACCTGGTTGTCTGGGATTTGACTTTCCATAGTTGCCTTTTTGTCGCAGGGTTGTCATCTCGCTTGAGGTTTATGCACGTCATTCACACGGGTTTGGGGGGAGTGTCAGATGTGATTTGCCGAATAGCTTAGATGTGATCTACACGTTTGTGATATAGATGAAGATTTTGTATGAATGAAGGATGGACATTGAATACAAGTTTTGTGAAGTTAGTTAATGCAGTATATTTAAAATATGAGGTTTGTTTTAAAGCTACTCAATTTTTCATAAAACCTCAAGAAGGCTCCTATATTTTGCCTTTTTGTATATCACATAACTAAAGGCCAAAACCTACAAAAGGTATTGATGCTCGATTGTTTTTTTAAAACTGATTTACCCATGAGAAAAACTCAAAATGACACAAATAATGACTTAACCAAAACAACCCTTTTCACAAATGGTGCAGGTGTCTTTGTGATAGCCCCTATAAATTTTAGCTGTGACGGTCGACTTTAATTTCTCGTCTACTACTCAAGTTGATGACACCCCAAAGATACACTTCCGCAAATTAGGATGGCTTCTTGTGCTTTCGCATAAGGGCGTACCTTTGATTGATCTAACCCATCCACACACACAAAGGCCCTTCATTAAATTGTTCCTATTCCAAAGAATTTTAGACATTATTCATCATTGAATTTATTAGAAGAAGTTTACACTGTGTATAGTAAAAAGCTTTTAAGCATAAAACTAAAGACTAGGATCATTTGATTGACCGGAAATAATACATTTTCCTAATCCACATTCAAGCCTTTCCATCACCGCTTCTCCCTTGGTCATCATGTATTCAAGTGGAGTTCTAGCACTTAACTTGATTTGAGTTCGTGAGATTAATAAGGGCTCACTTAAGTGAAGAATATTTTTGTCATTTGTCCATAAAACTAATAATTATCTGATTCACCATGAGACTATGGGGTTTTTGGTGTATATATATATATGATTGGGTGGGTGGGCCTGTTTTTCTTTTTTGAAAAACAAGTTCCTGTTCTTTCAAGATAATTTCTTATTGTAATTTCTGATATTGGAAACTCATAGATATGATGTGATTGGCTTATTCTTTGGAAGAATTTCAAATTTCAACCACATAAAATGTTTTTAATGATCATTGAAATTCTCAAAATCTAGCCTCTATGGTATTTACAAATCCACCACTCAAGAGGAGGAGGATCCAAGAATTCCAATTAGAAAAAAACTTTTGGTGATATAAAAAATTATCCGGATGTCAATTTCCTAAATTTTACTAAAGAAACAAGCCCCAACCGTCTTTTTATAAAACCTACGAAAAAGCTTACCTTGCTAACAAGAAAATACCATTTGACTGTTATTTCTTCATATCACCTACCATGTTTGGATTAAAAGAAAAATACAAGAAAAAAAAGTGACCTTTAGCGGGGATCGGGCTGAGCTTTAGAGGTGGTTTTCCGCTAAAGACCAAAAATAAATTTTATGCTGCTATTGCCACAATTAAGTCTTAGAAAGTCCCAAACCAGGCTATAACGACACTTTTTTGCTGGCGGAAAAACAGATTTTCGTTGCAAAATAAACTTCACGTTCATTGTAGTCGAAGAAAGCAAGGGACCTGAAATGAGTAGACGCTTCAACTAAAATTGAAGTATTATTTCACACACAACAAACGTTACATAGATACACGTACACGATACCACTCCTTTACAACTCCCTAGTCCCTACTACTTTATTTAGTACGCATACTCTATCCATGCATATACACATGCACATCCGCCTCCTTCACAAATTAATTATAGTAAAAACCAACAGCAACCACCACTACTACCACTGCTAGACGACAACAGGAGGAATGAGAAGGAGGAGCGAAACGAGGGGAGTATTGGACCCTTGTCTAGTGTTCACTAAACCCAAAAAATTTCATCAACCCGAAGGTTATAACCATGGCTAGCCACCCTCCTACCAACACCCTCAAACATGACCTTCCCATGGGTGCCCTCCCAAGCTTAGCCCCCACCCCTCCGAACACCAACAGTGCCATTGTCACTGCTGCTACTAACGTCCCCAACCTCACCTCATACCGCCTTATAAATGAGGCAGCCAACAGTGGCACCACCGACCCCATCGAGAACGCCAGAGCCGATGCCCCGGCTGCTTGCGCCGGGCTTGGCAACCTCCCTTCCTCACCCTCTCGTCCCCCCTCTGCCTTCTCTCTCTTCATCTGGGCCTTCTCTATTTCCAATTGTGAGTAGACGGAGACGAACTCTCCAATTGCCATGCTGCAAGCCCCCGCAACTAGGCCCGATAAGCCAGATAAGATCATGGCCCTCGCATCAGTCTTAACCGCGCCTACTCCCATCATCAGTGATGCTGTGGAGACCAACCCGTCGTTGGCTCCTAGAACCGCAGCTCTTAACCATTGAGCTCTCTGAGAGTAGTCCACGCCCGTCTCTTGGGTTCTTGCAGTGGCATTCGCAGTCTCAATGTCACCATTTTCATCAATCATGGGTAGATTGGTGCTTTTTCCAGCTGGTGGTTGGTTGTGAGCTTGTTGAGAGTCTGCCATGGTTGGAAGGTTAAGGGTACTCCAACGGAAATTTAACAAGACTGGGGGAATGGACTTAGATAGGAGCTCCGAGGAAGGAGTGTGGAAGACACACGCCCCTGGAAGGGACTTATAGCATGGGGTTTTTGTTGCGGGAGCTTAGAAATTCATGATAGTGGGCAATAGTGGAGGATGGTCCACTTTTAGGTCACACTGTACACACCCCTTTTTAGCGCATGTATTGTACTGAAATATTCCTTGCGTATCTTTTTTGGTTTACTTGCTAGGGTTTAAAAATGGGTTGGGCTCAAGTTGCATCCATATGGTCTTGAGTGTGAACCTGAATTATTTGGATCGTCAATTACAATTTGACTGGAAGTAACGGTTGTTTTTTTTTTTTTTTTTTCAAATCTTGCACGTGCTCTGACACTCCCCAATTTCTCACTTTTCATCTCACTCCTGTCACTTCTCGTCTCTTTATCATGAAAGAAGTTACTCTTGCATCTGATCTTTTATCAAATGTAACCTCCCACATTATACTGTTAAAGTTAAGCGTTTTCTATCTTCATTTAGATTGTCAGTTACAATTTTGATCAGAAGTTACATTAGGTTTTTTTATTCAAATCTTGACTATCGTTTCTTATCTCGTCATTAAACAAGTTACACTTTCATCTCTGCAACCACCCACATAGCTACTTTGCATCATAAGACACTTGTGCTTGTCTACTACTGCAAAGATGCAATTCGAAAATGCTTGAATTTTTTACTCTTCTTTCCTCACTCAAAGTTGAAGATATGGCTATGAAGGTCAGGGTACAAATCTCTTTCCTACAATTTGTTTTTCGTGATTTTTTGGCTTGCATTAATCCTTGCAATTTATTATTTATATTCAATTATATTGCTATTTATCTTGGACATCAATTTAGAAAAATATATTAACACACATATCAATCTTAATCTTATTTATAACTAATTTATTTCTAATTATACATAACATAACACATATTAAATTTCTTATCAAGTAATACTTTAAAAAATTTTTAATACGATAACTTTCAACACAGACTTGTGTTAATTTCTAATTTTCATATAGCTTTTACATTGTTCTGTTATATGTTTCTCCTTTTAAGGATCAACACCAATTGCATTTTACTTAATGTAATTTTTATTGTTGTTTTTGAGAAAGAATGCTATAGTCAAAGCACAAAATCCAAACAATTTAATAACAATTTTTATTATAGAATCTTAACTATTGCAAAAATTAAAAAACTTACCAATTATTCTCAGGAATCATATTGCATGGGTACATTTTGTTAGATGTAACATATTAAAATCAATGGTTTTGGATTTAGTTTCGACCTTTTATCAAGCCTTGGTAAAAAGCTTGTGAGACTTGGAACTCATAATCTTTTGTTTATTTAAACAACTAATTTTACCACTACACCACACAGTATCAAGATATACTTATCTCTTAGAAAAATATTAAAAGAAGTAAAATGGAGTAGCGACCTTATCCATGTTGTCATGCCTATGTTTAGCACTAGTTATTATGCTAGTTATATAGAATGTGTGAGCAAAAATTTTATGCCGAAGTATATCTTAGGAGGTTTTGGGAGAGAGAACTATTTCATCCTAATCTTGTTAGATACCCTATCATCATTCCAACCTGTTCACACTCACCATTGTCCCATTATTTTGCACTCTCCGAATTTGATGCTTATGGAGCTTATATATACTCACAAGAGGGTTGAACTTTAGGAAAATTATAGTTTAATAATCCTTAGATGAATCCAACAAGATTAGGGCAAGGCTTTGATGATGATAATGATCATTTAAAAATTCTTTAAAAATTGGGGCTCTTACTGCGCTTCCTAATTGGCATACATCAAGTGGACCATACAGGGGATTTGAATGGTTGTCTCTCATGGGAATTGTGATAGGTATCTCCTAGCTGAAGGTTTTCCCGCTTAATATTAGTTAATATACAGTTGTAGCATCAGGTACCAGCAGGTCATTGGGAATGAACCATGAAACCCACGGATCCGATCCTCAATCCGGTCTAGCTACCTAATGCAAGGCTAAAACTAAAAGTGGGTACAAATGCTGGATCAATACCCGTATTTCAGTCGTCAAGGGCCCCCCACTCTCCCTTTTTTTATCCCAGACTGTAGCCAAGAATGCAACAAACAAATATGGAAAGAGAACGTTGCTTGTTTTCTTCTATGTACAGATGAAGGTAACCAAGGGAGAAACTTTTTCTGTCTATTAATTTGTGGGATCCTACTGTTAATAAGCCTCTGTGATTGGTTCACGTCTCCATATCCTAACCAACAAAACGGTGGGCCACCTCATGATATTATGACCAATGGCCCCAAGATTGGTTACTGAAAGTCAAAAGATGAGTGTACTCTACGAGCATTTCATTGAGAATAAAAGTTCTTTGATTGGTTTATGGTCGGCTTAGGCCTCATTATGGGGTGATGGTCCATTTCATATCGATTGCATTGTCTGGATCAGTTGCGGATATGAAGAAATCATCAAATCTATTAACTTTGGGCACGTTTCGTAAATTGCTACTGAATTCCTTGAAACTTATTACTATAAAGGCCTCTATCAATGGTTTAAAGAGAAAAGGATAAAGGAGGTAATCTATTGATAGGAAATAATTTGTCACCCTTCATCGTCTAAAAATGAATTTTAGGAATTAGATAGTCCTACTTAGTTTCTAAAGTATGATGGGGCAAAGAGACAATGGGGGACCATCAAATTCTAAGGATTTGTTCTATAGAGAGAAGTGAAAGCAACTATTCCTATTTTAAGGTGTTAACGTGCATTATAAGTCTCTGAAATATATCTTTGTCTATGACCCCACCCCCCCAACCCCCGCCCCCCCCCCCCCCCCCCCCCCCCCCCCCCCCCCCTCTTTTTTTTTTTTTTTTGGGTGCACTTTGAATACACTCATTTTATTTCTAGAATATATTGGGATTTTAGGAGAAGTAAGATGACAAGAATTTAAATACCTCCACCTTTAACCTTTTAATCTTCACCCCCCTCAAACCTCCGTTTCTAAAATAAAGAAGCAAATATATAAATGAAGGCTGAGAATAAAGCCCATTACATTGGCAAGTATGTCCAACTAGGATAGTTTGTATCAAGAAATGGACTTGGAAGCTTGATTCAGTTTTATTGGCTATAATTCCATCGTCCCCTCCATCAACAAAGGATGACAAGGACAAAAGAACGAAAGAAAGAAAACAAAAATTGCGCATTTTAATTTCTTGATATGCTTCAAAAGCTGGATTTTCATAGGTGCTGGGTAGTCTCTAAGCATGGAATGGCCAGGCCTGCATGCCCCTCCTATCCAGTGCAATGATCAACCTAAACCTTTTAACGTTTACACCCCTGAATCATGTAATAGCAAGAATTTTACCACATTTAGGATCTCAAAGCACTATTCCCATTATGATGAAAAAATAGTGAGGGTATATGCCTTTTTTATTTTAGACAGTTTGCATTTAGAACATAGCTATACACTTACGTATATTAAAACAGCTGATGGTATTTTTTTCTGAGTAGTTGATGGTATTTGCAGATCGTATTAATTATATGAAAACAATTGGTGCTGTTATTATATGATCATGCGGTTGCTAGATCATGGATTGCTGAATCGGCTGCCACTTTATAGGAAAGTGCATGGACTCATACCATTAAAATAAACGAGCTAGGGAGTGTGCATTCCACACGACTGCCAACTTTCCCCATTTTCTATAATTTCCTAGAATATTATGTGCACTGTCCATTCATCTTACTAGTTATAGAGAGAGAGAGATATATATATATATATATGTGAGATTTTCTTTCCATTAAATTGTCCCAGTGGGCTGCTACCAGCTAGATACAGTCAATTTTACGGCTGATGATTAACAAAAAAAAAAAAAAAGAAAGAAAGAAAGAATAAAACAAAAAGCCTAATGAAATAAATTGTTTTTTACTGAACAATACATCATTTCATGGTTCATCCCAAATATTTAAAGCAAAATGTTCTCAATATATGTTTAATAACAAGTGCGAAAGACAGTGACCCACTGTAATTGGAGAGCAAATTATCAGATTGTAGATCAAGAATATGGGGAGCCTCTGTAATTGGAGGGTAAATCATGAGATTGTATAAGATAAGAAACAGTATATTACTAATACTAGGATGGGCAAGTTAATTCATAATATTAAGATTTTATAAAAATATTGAAAAAACCTAGAAAAAGCTTAAATAATGATGCATATATATTTTTGTATAAATTATATTAAAATGGTCAAAATTGCAATAAATCAATCAAATTTCTATAGTGAATAAAGATGTAAGTTGTTAATTTCAAAATAATAGACTCTTCATTTTGTTTAAAACCAATTGCAAATTTTACTTTCAATAGTGTTTTTCTTTAAAATCATGATACTTATTTGATTGGTGCATCATACTTTCATTTTAACTTTACTGAGTGTGTCCATCTTTAAGAATCAAATTGGGTATAACATCGTATAAAATATTGTCATTTCACAAAATAGTCAAGAGAAACCCGGCCTTGCCATTTTCCTCCTCAAACATTTAAAATTCGATGAGAAGATTATATCTTATCAAAAGAAACCGCATTTCATATCGAGAGGATTGAGGGACCTATATATTGAGAGGATTATCTTGACGAATCTTGTATCTAGAGGTAAGCTGGCAATAAGATTAAATAATGATTGTGGCATTTAGGATACGCTATGCTTGCTAGGTTTAATTAGACATAATGATGTCCAGCTTAAGTCGATTGAGACATGTCCCATTCATAGCCAGTGCGGTTGGACGGTGGGGTTTCCTTTTTTGTACGGATATGGCAATCGTTCGTGTAGAAAAGAAAATAAAAGAAGTCTCATATTTCTTTACACATGTGTAGAGAAAAGGAGAACGATTTGAATTCTTTGGCAAGGCTTCAAACGTGATCATATTTTTAGAGAATAAGGATCATCACAAAAAGAAAATCCTATATTCAATAAAAGTTTAAGTAAATGAACTGAAAAGGTGGAACTAAGCCATGGAAAAGAGAGAGAAAGTGGCCTGGATGAGGACCCCCAAATGGCCTTCAATCACCTTGTTGGCCTCGTAGAGATTTCTACGAGGGTGCTTGAAAGGTTATGGAGAGAGGTGAACACTACAACAATTAACAGTTTTAGCGACGCTTTTTTTCGTAGCTAAAAGTATTCACAACGTCGGCAAAGCATTTTACCGACGAAAAAATTTTCGCCGCCTGGACGTCGGTAAAAAAACGTCACCAAAATATTTTACCGACGTTTTTCAATTTCGTCGGCAAAAGTCCAATTTACCGACGTACCATGGGACTTTCACCGACGTTTTTTAACGTCGGTAAAAGTTATAAAATTTCATTTCAATTAGATAATAATAGCTTTTACCGACGTTTTGGAACGTCGGCAAAACCATGTTTTACAATATTAATTTTTAAAAATTGTATATACTTTTGCCGACGTTAAAAAAACGTCGGTAATGTATTTATTTTTAAAAAATGGAATTTTACCTTTGCCGACGTTTTTAATAAAATTTTCGTCGCCAATAATTTTATTTTTTAAAAAATACAAAATTTATTTTCTCATTATAATTTGAATTCTTTAATTTTTTTTATTTTTCCTTTGCCGACGTTTTTGAACATCGGCAAAACCACATCAGAAGAGAGAGCAGAGAGAGCGAGAGTGAGAGAGAGAGAGAGAGCAGAGAGTGAGAGAGCGAGAAAGAGAGATTGGAGAGAGAGCAGAGAGAGAGCGAGAGAAAGAGAGAGAGACCGGAGATAGAGAGCAGAGAGAGCGAGAGAGTGAGAGAAACAGAGCAGAGAGAGAGCAAGAGAGAGAGAGAGAGAGAGAGAGACCGGAGATAGAGAGCAGAGAGAGCGAGAGAGTGAGAGAAACAGAGCAGAGAGAGAGCGAGAGAGAGAAAGACCGGAGATAGAGAGCAGAGAGAGAGTGTGAGAGAAACAGAGCAGAGAGAGAGAGTGAGAGAGAGAGACCGGAGATAGAGAGCAGAGAGAGCGAGAGAGTGAGAGAAACAGAGCAGAGAGAGAGCGAGAGAGAGAGCAGAGAGAGCGAGACAGAGATCGGGGAGAGAGAGAGCGAGACAGAGATCGGGGAGAGAGAGAGAGAGCGAGAGAGAGATCGGGGAGAAAGAGAGGGCAGAGAGAGCGAGAGAGAGTGAGAGAAACAGAGCAGAGAGAGAGGAATCTGGGGGCGAGAGAGAGCGACTGATCAGAAAGAGTAAGAGAAAGAGAACAGAGAGAGAGGAATTTGGGGGCGAGAGAGACAGTGAGAGATCAGAGAGAGTGAGAGAAAAAGAGCAGAGAGAGGATCTGGGGCGAGAGAGAGAGAGCGAGAGAGCAGAGAGAGTGAGAGAAAGAGAACAGAGAGAGGCTCTGGGGCGAGCGAGAGAGCAGAGAGAGTGAGAAAGAGAGCAGCGAGAGGATATGGGGCGAGAGAACAGAGAGAGTGAGAGAAAGAGAGCAGAGAGAGAGGATCTGGGGCCAGAGAGAGCGAGAGAGCAGAGAGAGTGAGAGAAAGAGAGTAGAGAGAGAGGATCTGGGACGAGAGAGAGAGGGAGAGAGCAAAGAGAGTGAGAGAAAGAGAGCAGAAAGAGAGGATCTGGGGCGAGAGAGAGCAGAGAGAGAAAAAGCGAGTGAGAGAGAGAGCAGAGAAAGAGGATCTGGGGCGAGAGAGCAGAGAAAGTGAGAGAGAGAGCAGAGAGAGCGAGAGAGAGTGAGTGAGAGCAGAGAGAGCGAGAGAGAGCAGAGAGAGCTAAAGAGAGAGCAGAGAGAGCAAGAGAGAGTGAGAGCAGAGAGAGCGAGAGAGAGTGAGAGAGAGAGTGAGAGAGCGAGCGAGAAAGAGAGATTGGAGAGAGAGCAGACAGAGAGCAAGAGAGAGAGAGAGAGCAGAGAGAGCGAGAAAGAGAGATTGGAGAGAGAGCAAACAGAGAGCGAGAGAGAGAGAGCAGAGAGAGCGAGAAAGAGAGATTGGAGAGAGCAGACAGAGAGTGAGAGAGAGAGAGAGACCGGAGATATATAGAGAGCAGAAAGAGCGAGAGAGTGAGAACAGCGCGAGGGAGAAATTTGGGCGAGAGTGCGAGCGAGAGAGAGCAGCGCGAGGAGAAAAAAAATCCAATTTGGGGCGGGAAATTGAAATGGTGGTGCCCAAGCTTTTACCGACGGTTAATTTTCATCTGCAAATCAAAATTTCATCGATAAAAGGGATTTCAAAATTTCAAAACTTTTACCGACATAAATTTCAAAAATTTCGTCGGTAAAAATATTGCTACAGTGAAAAAAATTGTCTTCCCAAGTACATACTTTTACCAACGTTATCCGAATTCGTCGGCAAAAAATTTCATCGGTAGGCCAAGTACATACTATTGCCGACGAAAACTATAAACATCGGTAAAAGTAATTTTTACAGACGTTTTTTTGCGTCAATTTTATAATTTCGTCGCTAAAGACTATAATTTACCGATATAAATATGTGGTTGAAAATTCAACTTTTAGAGATGTTAAAAAAAACGTCGGTAAAAGTGACATTTAGCGACGTTTTATAAAAAACGTCGCTAAAAATGACTTTTAGCGTTTTCTAACAAACGTCACTAAAAGTGACTTTTACCGACGTTTTTTAAAAAACGTCGCTAAATGTCAAACTGTTACCGGAGATAAATGTCTAACTTTTAGCAACAATTTTTTCTAAAAAACATCGGTAAAAATCAACTGTTAACCGAGATAATGTCAACTTTTAGCGACGTTTTGGAAAACGTCGGTAAAATGTAACTTTTATTGACGTTTTTGAAAAAAACGTCGGTAAAAGTCACCTTTTCACCGACAAATTTATATGCGTAGGTAAATAATAGCCTTTAGCAACGAAATTATGAAATTGTCGCCAAAAAACGTCACCAAAAGTGCAACTTGTTGTAGTGAAAAGGCAACAGTCACCAATAATGGTTGAATTTTCCGCATGTGAATGCATTCAATTCTCATCGTGAGGAGGAGCTACACTCTTGATGTCTCCATTTGTAACTCATTTTTCTTGAATTTTGATTGGTTGTTGAATGATAATGGCACTAAATTGCAGGAGAATGTTTCTCATTTCAGTTTAACTCCTTAGGAAGAAATGTTAAAGGTGTGGACTAGATAGACTTATGTTTTTGATGGGGTAATCTGGAAAATTAAGCAAGTGAGAAGAGATCAAGCTTTTGATAACATTGTGCTGAGCAAGCTCTCCTTCTTGGTCTAGTTGCACAAGTTGCCACTTCAGTCATTTAGATCCTCTACTCGGGTTTTGCTCAAATAGAATGGAATGGTGAACCTAAATTGATGTAGTTGACCTAACTACATAGTTGTGACAAAGGCTTTGATAAAAAAAATCTAGGACTTAAGTCGTATGAAGGAAATTTTTTGGAGGCAAAAGTCTAAAGTCAATTGGCTGAAAATTTGTGACAAAAAACTAGTTTTTATCATTAGATGGCTTCTATGAGGAGAAGAGTAAACTTCTTAGGGCAATTAAAGCGTGAGGGTAGCATGCTTAAAATTCATATTGAGATGAAGGAAAAGGTGGCTCGTTCAAAGATCTTTAGAAGGGTTAGGGTGGTGCTAGGCCTAATCTTGATGGTATTTCCTTCCCCAAGATCCCATTAGATATTCAAATATGGTTGGAAAGGGAGTTTGAGGAGGAAGAGGTTTCAAAGCATTTGAGGAATGTTGGGGGGGACAAGGTCCCAGATCCAGATGGTTTCAATTTCTCTTTTATTAAGTCTAGATGGGGATTCCTTGAGAGGGATTTTTATTATATGATATCAGAATTTCATGAGAGAGGAAGAATTAACAAGGAGATGAATGCAAGTTTTTTGACCTTTATTCCTAAAGTTCCTAATCTATTGGATCTTCTAGATTATAGACCTATTAGTCTTGTAGGGTACTTATATAAACTATTGGCAAAGATTTTGATTAACTGACTAAAGACCATTCTTCCACTTATCATTAGCTTATTCTAAGGGGCGTTTGTGGCTAATAAGCAAATTCTTGATAGAGTTTTGATTGCTAATGAGCTTATTGATTCCAAAAAAAGATCTAAAGTTGAGAGAGTTATCTTCAAGGTTGATTTGGAGAAAGCTTATGATCATGTAGAGTGAAACTTTGTAGATTAATTATATGTTAAGCAGATTTGGTTTTCGAAGAACTTGGCGTGGGTGGGTCTATGAATGCATTTCTACTACTTCCTTCTCTGTTCTAGTACATGGCTCTCCATCAAGGTTGTTAAAAGCTTCTAGACGTATTTGGTAAGGTGATCCTCTCTCCTTTTCTTTTTACGATTGTAGGGGAGGCCCTGAGTACTCTTATAGTGAGAGCTTGAGAGTTGGGGATAATTAGTGGTTTTGAGGTGACCCGTGGTGGGGAGGTTGTCTCCCATTTACAATTTGCTGATGACACTATTTCTTTAGCTCTACCAAGAGGGAAGAATTATTGGCTTTAAAAAGAATTTTGAGGTGTTTCCATTTGGTCTCAAGCTTAAAGGTGAATATTTCCAAGAGAATGTTGGTGGGGATTGGGTGTCCTAAAGAATCCATTTATTCTTTGGCAACCATGATCAGATGTAAAGCAGGAAAGCTCCTTATAGTATATCTTGGGCTTCCTATTGTGGGGAAACCACGATCTAAGTCTTTGTGGGATCCAATAATTGAAAAACTAGAGATGAAGTTATCTACTTGGAGGAAATGTCACGACCCGAGCCCAGGGACCGGGGGTCAGAGGAAGGTCTAACCAGTGACACACGTACTCCCGTGCATGCACACCTAGACCCCGTCCAAACATGCACACACAAGGGATCAATCACACGAGCAAAAGACTGAACGCGGAAGCTGTACGTATCAAGGCATACCACAAATATACCAAAAGACATAGGAGATTACAAAACGATATACACTGATGATAAGAACAAATACATGAATGTATGACAATAGAGCGGGCTTACAACAATCCAAAAATCAAAATACAGGTATTACTCAAGGCCCACTTCACAAGTACAGAAAATCCCCCCAATAGACGCCAACACAAGGAATGGGGAAAACAAAATGATGCAAACCGTACTCTGGAGGATGGATCAAGTCCACTCCTCTAGGCCGGAGGGGGCCTCGCGAGCCTCTCCTGCAGTCGGGTCGACCGACGCAGGTTCGGAAGAGGGATCTGAGCCTGCAACACACAAGACAAACACATAAGTACGACGACTTAGCAAAGTATAAGCCAACAAGATGATAACACGAATCGTGTCTAATACTGAATAATACTGAACAATAGTCATGATGCAATATCCATAGAAACCATGATCGTATACTAAGCAAGTGTGCAAATGCATAATGAATAAGCATGCTATCAGAATCACAAACAGATAACACTCAAGGTGGCAACTACATTGGCCATTTTCTCCCTTACGAGAGCGGACGGAATGAGAACACCAGCGACCGGGCCAGGGCACGCATGGGTCTCTAGTTCCCGGGGTCCGGAGTCCCAGGACGGAAACACTCTGCAGAGGCAAACACATAAACTACACCAAAGTCAACCCCGTCGGGTATCCTAAGGCTGAGGCTCAGTAGTGCCAATACCAATCACAATCAAATAGCTGATGCACCTCGATCACTTATTACTTATCACTTATCACTTATCACTTATCACTTATCACTTATCATACTGAACGAACAATAGGAAGTGCACCACATAACTGATACTGAATGCAAATACTGCATGCACATAATACGGATACTGATACGGATACTGAAGCTGATACGAAATGCAAATCATAAGGACACTAACTGATACTGAAGGTACATAAACAAGTACAAGAAGTGCTGACACTAAGTAGCAATCACAATCACTGACTCATAACTGATGCAAGTACTCCAGTGGAGCAACGGTAAACATAATACACAATAATAGAATGGTTCCGCCCGGGCTTCGCTCTGGGGTTGCTGCATTTCCCACAGAATCGAGAGGTCCAGCGCAGAACACATAAGAGGGCATAACCGAAATCAATATGCTGTACAATTCAGAATGCTTATACGAATCAAGGTCAATTACAAACCAATCCTACACTAATTATCCAGTGCTTCTAACCGTGCATGTTGATGTAGTTTTAAGATGTTCGATGCACCATTGTCTAGTGTTGCAGTGTCTGGAGTGTGCACCGAAGTCCCTTAAACCAACACCCATGGGGAGGTGCTAAACAGCTGGATACAAGCATGAATGATTCACAGCCCTTGAGATCATTCACGTCATTCAAACATTCCATTGGGCATGTCCAGGTTAGCTACATTCTAACATGAAAGTCCTATACGGTCGTTTGCTTAAACCTAGTCCCTTTTCATTCAATTCTCAGGGTCTCACGGTGTAGCCGTAGGTAACCTTACGGCTTAGCCGTGGCATCTTACGGCTTAGCCGTAATATGCACTGCGGCTGAGCTGAGGTTCCCCAGATATCCATCCGGATTTACGGCTCAACCGTATTTTGCTCTACGGCTCAGCCGTATCCTGGTCCACGGCTTAGCCGTAAGCCAATGTACGGCGTAGATCAGGCTGGGCCGTAGAAGAATGTCAAATTGCCAACATCCAGTTATTTTCAGCTAACAGTCTGTACTGCTCTACGGTTAGGGTTACGGTTGGGTCTCGGCTTAGCCGTAAGCCATTTTACGGCTTAGCCGTAGCACATTTCACGGCTTAGCCGTGAGTGCACGGACTCCTTTTTCCTGAACTTGTTACAGTCATACAGAAAGTGTGCGAAATGGCTGGAAACCGAAAGATAACAGCGAAATGAACTGAATGGGGCTGTCTAATACTGAGAAACACAATAAAGAACAAGAACACAACAATCAATTCACTATCAATTGATGTTCATACAACTTGGGCTTATACTTGCCTCACGGACGAAATCCACACGCTGATTGGCTCAGTCCACCGGGATCACACACACTAACGAGCTCCTTTCTTCCTCCCTCAAGCACAGAAACAGAAATGGAGAAGGAGAGAAAGAGAGCTGTCGAGAGAGAGAGACGAACAGAGAGCGAGAGAGACGATCGAGAGAGAGATGGAGTTGGTGAGGATATTTATAACTTAAGTTGAGCCAAATTTGCAAACAAGTCCAATTAGCTTATCCAATTATCAGTTTGAGTCAAATGACGGTCCAACGAGAGCAAACGAACTCATTCGGATCCAAGGCAGTTACGAAAAACGACAAGCTCAATGAAATACACGCGCTGACGTCAAAATGACGCAAAACTGACAAGGTCAATCAAAAGCCAAAATTACGAAAAAGGGCTCAAACTAACTAGACCAAGTCAAACTCAACCCAAACGATCTCTCTACAACTCAAACCAAACAGAAACAAAATCAAAACACTCTTAGCGATAAAACACACGCAATTACCCACTAAACCGGGTCAACTCGGGTCGGAGTGTTACATCCTCCCCCACTTGGACATCATTCCGTCCTCGGAATGAAAGCGTACCTGAGCAAACAGAGAAGGATACTGACGCGCCATCTGATCTTCTAATTCCCACGTGGCTTCATCAGGTCCATGATGTTCCCAAAGTACCTTAACCCATCGAATAGTCCTCGTACGCAAGAGCTGTTCTCTGGTCCCAACAATACGGAGCGGACGCTCAACGTATGACGCATTAGGTTGCATCTGAATGTCATCGTATCGAATCACGTGCGTCGGGTCTCGAACATACTTGCAAAGCATAGACACATGAAAAACATCGTGTACTCCAGAAAACTCCACGGGTAGAATCAATCTGTACGCTAGATCGCCAATCCGACTCTTGATCTCAAATGGACCCACATATCTTGGCGCTAACTTGCCTTTTTGACCGAATCGTACCGTACCTTTCATCGGTGAGACCTTCAAGAATACCCAATCTCCAACCTGAAATGTCAAGGTTCTTCTGCGCGTATTTGCATAGCTCTTCTGTCTCGATCGGGCAATCTTCAAATTGTCAATAACTTTCTGAACTTTCTCTGTAGTCTCAGCAATGATTGTCGGTCCGTGGAAACTCCTTGTTCCAACTTCTTCCCAGCAAACAGGACTCCTACATTTCCGTCCATACAGAGCTTCATAGGGTGCCATTCCAATACTCTCGTGGAAACTATTATTATACGCAAACTCGCACAACGAGAGATGCAAATCCCATTCTTTCTCGAAATTCAGCACACTGGCCCGTAACATGTCTTCGAGCGTCTGAATAGTTCGTTCCGACTGTCCATCAGTCTGCGGGTGATACGCCGTACTGAAGCTCAACTTCGTTCCCATGGCTTCCTGAAATGCTTTCCAAAATGAAGAAACAAAGCGGCTATCTCGATCTGACACAATCGACACGGGCGTACCATGTAGTCTCACGATCTCATCAACGAACTTCTTCGCCATCTCGGAAAATGTCATGCCTTTCTTGAATGGAAGAAAATGAGCTGTCTTCGTCAATCTGTCCACGATCACCCAAATGGCACTGTTCTTCTTGCTCGTCAGAGGCAAACCCGAAACAAAGTCCATCGTAATGTGCTCCCATTTCCACTGGGGAATGTGCAAAGGATGTAAGGAACCTGGAGGTCTCTGATGGTCAGCTTTCACCTTTTGACAAGTCAAACATCTGGCAACAAACCCAGCAATTTCTCTCTTCATGTTGTTCCACCAGAATCTATCCTTGAGAGCTCGGTACATCTTCGTACTTCCAAGATGCATAGAATAACGTGCATGGTGTGCTTCTGTCATCAAACTCTCTTTCAAGGCATCTACTGCTGGCACACATAATCTGCTCCTGAAATACAAAACATCACCCTCCAAACGAAAGTCTGGTCGATCTGCAATGCTATCTCGGATTCGCTTCAACATCGCATCTTCAAACTGCTGGTCTTTAATAAGCTGAATAATGTCCGGCTGAAAGCTCACTGTACTGGCAAGTGTCAAACCATTCTCCACCGATTGCAGTTCCACTGGTTGTGCATGTCTCACAAAATAGAGACTATCCAAGGCCTGAAGAATCTCCGACTTCCTACTCAAAGCATCTGCAACAACGTTGCCTTTCCCTGGATGGTACTTGATGGGGAAATCAAAATCCTTAATCAACTCAAGTCACCTTCGCTGTCGCATATTCAACTCGGACTGCGTGAAGAGGTACTGTAGACTATGGTGATCTGAATGCACTTCAAATGTCACGCCATACAAATAGTGTCTCCACATCTTCAACGCAAAAACGATGGCTGCCAACTCTAAATCGTGCGTAGCATAGTTCTTCTCGTGCTCCCGAAGTTGTCTCGAGCCATAGGCAATCACTTTGCCATGTTGCATCAAAACGCATCCCAAACCGACTCGAGAAGCATCTGAATAGATCATAAATCCTTCATGCCCATCTGGTAACGTCAAGACTGGAGCCGAAGTAAGCTTCTCCTTCAACATCCGGAAATGGTGCTCACACTCGTCCGTCCACAGAAAAGGAACATTCTTCCTGGTCAATCGAGTCAACGGGGCTGAAATCTTGGCAAAATCTTGAATAAAGCGACGATAATATCCAGCTAATCCAAGAAAACTCCGTATCTCCGTCACAATCCTTGGGCTGGGCCAATTCATCACTGCCTCTACTTTCATCTGATCCACTGCCAACCCATCTCGTGAAATGGTATGACCAAGAAAAGCTACCTGCTCGAGCCAGAAATCACACTTCGACAATTTGGCATATAATCGATGTTCTTTCAACAACTGCAAGGCTCGACGTAGATGTTCCTCATGCTCCTCTGGGGTCTTCGAATACACCAAAATATCGTCAATAAAGACCACCACAAAACGATCCAGAAAAGGAGCGAAAATCCTGTTCATCAAAGCCATGAAGGCAGCAGGCGCATTGGTTAATCCAAATGGCATCACGAGGAACTCAAAATGTCCATACCGTGTCCTGAAAGCAGTCTTCATAATATCTTCTTCCTTCACCCGGAGTTGATGATACCCCGATCTCAGATCAATCTTGGAAAAATAGGCAGCACCTTGAAGTTGATCAAACAACTCATCAATACGCGGCAATGGGTATTTATTCTTGATCGTGACTTTGTTCAACCGCCGGTAATCTATACACATCCGTAAGGTACCGTCCTTCTTCTTCACAAACAGCACTGGAGCTCCCCACGGTGACACACTTGGCCGTACGAAACCCTTCTCCAAAAGATCTTGCAATTGCGTCTTCAATTCGAGTAACTCAGCAGGGGCCATACGATAAGGAGCTAAACTAATGGGTGCTGTACCGGGCACTAGGTCGATCGCGAACTCTACATCTCGGACAGGGGGCAACTCGGGTACTTCCTCCGGAAATACATCCGGGAACTCACGTACTACCGAAATGTCACTCAACTGCTTCACCTCCTTCTTCTCCGAGACAAAAGCAAGAAATCCTGCACAACCTCTGCGTATCAAACGATCCGCCTTGCATGCGGAGATGACACGCCTCGGGCATCTCTCCTGATTGCCCTCAAAACGAAACCCCTTCGCAAAATCGAAGTAAATCGACCTGTTGTAACAGTTAACACAGGCACGATACCGCGCTAGCCAGTCCATTCCAAGGATCACATCGAAATCCAACATGGACAACAGAATCAAATCAACTGGCAGCTGGCGACCTTCAATCACCACGTTGCACTGAGGGTAGTATACACTACACTCCACTCTCTTGCCCACAGGAGTGGACACTACTAACACATAGGGTAGCGGCTGAGGGGGTTGCGGTAACTGTTCCGCAAAACGAGGGGCAACATAGGAACGCGTAGATCCCGAATCAAATAGTGTATGTGCTTCAGCTCGGGCAATGAGAACTTTACCTTCCACCACTTTTGCATCTTCTGCATGATCATGAGAGGCTGCATACACACGAGCAGTCTGACGCTGGGGCTTCTGACTCTGGCGAGACGGATGGGGGCTGTTCGAAGCTGCTGAACTGAGAGACTTGGATGACCCCATAGATCTAGATGACTGGAGAGGCCTAGCTGTCGGGCACTGAGCTATCTTATGCTCCCTCGATCCGCAACTCAAACAAGCTCCGGACTTCTTCCAACATCTCTCCGTCGGATGTCCCAATCCACAAAACTCGCATCTGCTCCCAGAAAAACTCGAAGTGCCTTGCTTCCCTTTCCATTTCTTCTGACTCTGTCCCCTGGAACTCACTGGTGCACTCCTCTTAAAGTCCATGGCTCTCTCTGCTAGGTGGTTGGCTTCCGCAGCGTGTGCTCTGTCGACCGCATCATCGAAAGTAGCTGGTCTCTGAAAAGCAGTCACAAAATTCGCATATCTAGGATGCAGACCAGAAATAAAACGATTCACCTTCTTCTCCTCGGTATTGATCATGTCCTCAGCAAAATGGGACAACTGGGTAAAGCGGTGAATGTACTCCGAGACGGTAAGCTGCTGCTGCTGTAAGGCCAGAAACTCAACCTCCTTCACACGTCGAACATGAGCAGGAATGAACTTCCTTCTAAACTGTTTCTGGAACGTCTCCCACACTGTTTCACTCGGCATGGTCAGATAGGCTGCACTAACGCTCTTCCACCAGGTCTTAGCCATCTCTCGAAACATCGAGGCCGTAAGCATAACCTTCTGCCGGTCGTCACAGACGATGGTAGAGAAGAGATCTCCAGTATGCTCTAGCCACTGATCAGCTTTCAACGCATCTTCATTGCCGTAGAATTCTGTGGCTCCACGTTTCCTGAATTTGTCGTATAACGCATTCGGATCGCTCTCCTTAGGCGGAAAGACCACTTGCTGGTCTGCAGGCCGAACTGGCGTTTGACTCTGTCGGTCTACGATCGAAACGACCTGCGCTTGCAAAGAATGGATCGCCTGTAGCATAGTCAAGAAGGGCTCATCGAAATTCACAAGTGGCTGTGGAGCGGCTGACCCACTCTCGTTATCTCCCTGATCATTG
Source organism: Sextonia rubra (assembly GCA_037013555.1). NCBI lineage: Eukaryota > Viridiplantae > Streptophyta > Magnoliopsida > Laurales > Lauraceae > Sextonia > Sextonia rubra. The sequence goes on from JASUAD010000006.1 coordinate 24,062,265, forward strand.
TTGTTGTGTGTTCCAGATCCCGATGCCATAGCCTGCAAAACACAAAAGTCAATCTGCTAACACACTCGATAACTCACACAGACTCACAAGACAAGGGGACCCACACAACAGTCCAGAACTGGACTACGAAATCTCACCACGTCCTATATGCCTACATGCTGACACACTAAGATAGAGACAATGCCCTGAGAGACAAAGCTCTGAGAGACAATGCTCTGAGAGACAATGCTCTGATACCATACAATACGTATGTCACGACCCGAGCCCAGGGACCGGGGGTCAGAGGAAGGTCTAACCAGTGACACACGTACTCCCGTGCATGCACACCTAGACCCCGTCCAAACATGCACACACAAGGGATCAATCACACGAGCAAAAGACTGAACGCGGAAGCTGTACGTATCAAGGCATACCACAAATATACCAAAAGACATAGGAGATTACAAAACGATATACACTGATGATAAGAACAAATACATGAACGTATGACAATAGAGCGGGCTTACAACAATCCAAAAATCAAAATACAGGTATTACTCAAGGCCCACTTCACAAGTACAGAAAATCCCCCCAATAGACGCCAACACAAGGAATGGGGAAAACAAAATGATGCAAACCGTACTCTGGAGGATGGATCAAGTCCACTCCTCTAGGCCGGAGGGGGCCTCGCGAGCCTCTCCTGCAGTCGGGTCGACCGACGCAGGTTCGGAAGAGGGATCTGAGCCTGCAACACACAAGACAAACACATAAGTACGACGACTTAGCAAAGTATAAGCCAACAAGATGATAACACGAATCGTGTCTAATACTGAATAATACTGAACAATAGTCATGATGCAATATCCATAGAAACCATGATCGTATACTAAGCAAGTGTGCAAATGCATAATGAATAAGCATGCTATCAGAATCACAAACAGATAACACTCAAGGTGGCAACTACATTGGCCATTTTCTCCCTTACGAGAGCGGACGGAATGAGAACACCAGCGACCGGGCCAGGGCACGCATGGGTCTCTAGTTCCCGGGGTCCGGAGTCCCAGGACGGAAACACTCTGCAGAGGCAAACACATAAACTACACCAAAGTCAACCCCGTCGGGTATCCTAAGGCTGAGGCTCAGTAGTGCCAATACCAATCACAATCAAATAGCTGATGCACCTCGATCACTTATTACTTATCACTTATCACTTATCACTTATCACTTATCACTTATCATACTGAACGAACAATAGGAAGTGCACCACATAACTGATACTGAATGCAAATACTGCATGCACATAATACGGATACTGATACGGATACTGAAGCTGATACGAAATGCAAATCATAAGGACACTAACTGATACTGAAGGTACATAAACAAGTACAAGAAGTGCTGACACTAAGTAGCAATCACAATCACTGACTCATAACTGATGCAAGTACTCCAGTGGAGCAACGGTAAACATAATACACAATAATAGAATGGTTCCGCCCGGGCTTCGCTCTGGGGTTGCTGCATTTCCCACAGAATCGAGAGGTCCAGCGCAGAACACATAAGAGGGCATAACCGAAATCAATATGCTGTACAATTCAGAATGCTTATACGAATCAAGGTCAATTACAAACCAATCCTACACTAATTATCCAGTGCTTCTAACCGTGCATGTTGATGTAGTTTTAAGATGTTCGATGCACCATTGTCTAGTGTTGCAGTGTCTGGAGTGTGCACCGAAGTCCCTTAAACCAACACCCATGGGGAGGTGCTAAACAGCTGGATACAAGCATGAATGATTCACAGCCCTTGAGATCATTCACGTCATTCAAACATTCCATTGGGCATGTCCAGGTTAGCTACATTCTAACATGAAAGTCCTATACGGTCGTTTGCTTAAACCTAGTCCCTTTTCATTCAATTCTCAGGGTCTCACGGTGTAGCCGTAGGTAACCTTACGGCTTAGCCGTGGCATCTTACGGCTTAGCCGTAATATGCACTGCGGCTGAGCTGAGGTTCCCCAGATATCCATCCGGATTTACGGCTCAACCGTATTTTGCTCTACGGCTCAGCCGTATCCTGGTCCACGGCTTAGCCGTAAGCCAATGTACGGCGTAGATCAGGCTGGGCCGTAGAAGAATGTCAAATTGCCAACATCCAGTTATTTTCAGCTAACAGTCTGTACTGCTCTACGGTTAGGGTTACGGTTGGGTCTCGGCTTAGCCGTAAGCCATTTTACGGCTTAGCCGTAGCACATTTCACGGCTTAGCCGTGAGTGCACGGACTCCTTTTTCCTGAACTTGTTACAGTCATACAGAAAGTGTGCGAAATGGCTGGAAACCGAAAGATAACAGCGAAATGAACTGAATGGGGCTGTCTAATACTGAGAAACACAATAAAGAACAAGAACACAACAATCAATTCACTATCAATTGATGTTCATACAACTTGGGCTTATACTTGCCTCACGGACGAAATCCACACGCTGATTGGCTCAGTCCACCGGGATCACACACACTAACGAGCTCCTTTCTTCCTCCCTCAAGCACAGAAACAGAAATGGAGAAGGAGAGAAAGAGAGCTGTCGAGAGAGAGAGACGAACAGAGAGCGAGAGAGACGATCGAGAGAGAGATGGAGTTGGTGAGGATATTTATAACTTAAGTTGAGCCAAATTTGCAAACAAGTCCAATTAGCTTATCCAATTATCAGTTTGAGTCAAATGACGGTCCAACGAGAGCAAACGAACTCATTCGGATCCAAGGCAGTTACAAAAAACGACAAGCTCAATGAAATACACGCGCTGACGTCAAAATGACGCAAAACTGACAAGGTCAATCAAAAGCCAAAATTACGAAAAAGGGCTCAAACTAACTAGACCAAGTCAAACTCAACCCAAACGATCTCTCTACAACTCAAACCAAACAGAAACAAAATCAAAACACTCTTAGCGATAAAACACACGCAATTACCCACTAAACCGGGTCAACTCGGGTCGGAGTGTTACAGGAAACATTATTTATTTTTCGATGGGAGAATCACACTAATCAAATCTTGCTTGTCTAATATCCCAATATATTATATGTCACTTTTTAAGATGCCAAAGTCTGTGGTGGAAAGGGTGGATCGCGTTCGTAGTTGTGGGGGGCAAAGGTGATAATAAAAAATTACATTTAATCAAGTGGAGTGAGGTGATTAAACCAAAAAGAAGTGGGGGATTAGGTCTTGATAAGTTGGAATTCAAGAATGTATCTCTTTTGGTAAAGTGGTGGTGGAGGTTTGGGGAAGAGAAGGAAGCGCTTTGGATGAGGGTCATTGCTGCAATGTATGGTGTAGACAAGTGGGGGTGGTGGCCCAATTGGGGCCCAAAGTTTCGTCGATCGGGTTTATGGTATGCTATTGATTCGGTTGCAGAGGTGTCTTCTGTGATAGGGGAGGTGTTGTCCAAATGGGCTGATTATATGGTGGGGAAGTGAAAGAGTGAGGTTTTGACTGGATGATTGGGTGGGGGTAGGCCCTATGTGAGCTATTTCCTAGAATTTTTAGAGTGGTGATCAATAAGAAGATTTCTGTGATTGATTGGTATCACATAAGAGATGGTTCTTAGGTGTTGGGTATTTCTTTCGGAGAAGGCTTTGGTATTTGGAGGACATCCAATACAGGGAGCTTCTTAGTATGCTTTTTAACATTTTTTTTTTTTTTGTGTGCAAGAATTCCTTGGATTTTTGGATTTGGAAACTTTCTACATCTAAGGAGTTCTCAGTGAAGGTTTTTTACTTGGCTTTAGAAGGGAACCAATCTCCTATAGTGTCTTCTTCTTTGCTTTTGATGGGTTTGGCTCTTCCAAGAGTGTCACAACTCGAGCCCAGGAGATCGGGGGTTAGTAAAAACTAAACCAGTGACACACGTACTCTCGTGCATGTACACTCAAACCAGGTCTAAATGTACATGCACAAGGGAAATTCACACGTACCAATACATGTACACGGAAGTTGTGGGTACCAAACATACAAAAAGACATACGTAAATAGAACGATATGTGAGATTTCATAAGGATCAGAGTTATACAGAATGAATCAAAATACAGATATACAAACATGAATACATGAAAATCCCCAAAATCCCATGAGATTCCACAGCTGGAAGACCCATATGCATGCATGACCTTGTCGCGCTCTGGGTGAGGGATCACATCCACTCCTCTAGCCCTGACGGGGCGTCGGGAGTCTACCTAGGAGTCTGGCTGACCGACAAGGGGTCAGAGGATGGATCTGAGCCTGCAACACAAAGGACAACTCATGAATACAACAATTCAGCAAAGTATAAGCAATAGCAAGTTAACACGTGTTGTATCTAATAAAATAAGTAACAGAATGTAAATCATAGCAGTTCAATTCCGTACACTAAGCAGTTGTGCAGTAAAGAAAGCGTGCTATCAGAATCAATGTATACGTGACGTGTACATAACTAGGTGGCTATTACATTGGCCATATGCTCCCAAAAAGGGATCTTATATCTGTGCTGAGAACACCATCGACCGAGCCAAGGTACGAATGGGTCTTGGGTTCTTGGGGTCCGGAAGTCCCAAGATATAAACTCACTGCAGCGAGGCCATATAAACTACGTCAAAGTCAAGCCCATCGGGCATCTTAAGGCTGAGACTGAGTAGTGCCTGACCATGTAGAGTCAATCATATCGTGTCAAGTATATTTCATACGTGCATACATACATGCGTACGGTACTTCAAGTTCTGGAAACATATCGAACAAATCAAACCATTCAACTTTCCAAACGAGACCTAATCAACCATACTGAAGAGTGGAGGTCAATGAGCGTTGTGCAAGATACCATGCAAATCAATATTCAACCGAATCAAGATCCTTTACTAGCCAACCCTAATCTAGTTATCCAGTGTTTCTAACCATGCATGATGATGTAGTTTTAAGTTATCCGATGCACCGTTGTCTAATGTTGTATTATATCATATATGTGCATCGAAGTCCCTTAAACTAACACCCTTGGGGAAGTGCTTAACACTAAACAACTCTCACATGAATGCGTCATAGCCCTCAAGACCATTTATGTGATGCTCATGTTCCATTGGGCAAGTCAAGGGTCACAGCCATCCTCTAATGTGGAGGTCCTATTAGGTCTAGTATATACCTACCCTTTTATTGGAGGTCTTTGGAAGACTTCCTTACATCATTCACGAGCCACGGGGCCCGAGAATATCGCCTAAAGGTTCCTTGGTTGGTGTGAGAGATAGAAGAATAGAAATGAACACAAGGTTCCAAGTATACAGGCTGAATCTTATGAAATAGTGCACTTGAGGACCAATCGGTTGGATGAAGTGCTCGACCGGTTGAATTTCGGTTCTGGGAGTGCCCGACCGGTCAGCTCTGAAGCCCGATCAATCGGACGGTTTGTTCTGATACAGAACGGATGTGCTGTCTTGAACATTCGCAATCATGAACACAACCAATATTAAGACAAAATCAAGGCAAAGGGCTGTAATTCACACAACACACATGCACATGCATTCAAGAGGCTAAGAACAATCACCAAATACCAACATGTGTTCAATCAAATCATGCTTATATTTGCCTCAAAAGTATTATAATACACAACCAGTTGTCCTTGGGCTCAAATTCGAAGTCCAAACATGATTCAAAGCTACCATGCATGAGAAAGAGAGAGAAGAATAGTGAGTACAAACCGTGATTGACAAGAAGAAGAAGGGGAAGAAGAAAACCAAGCGTACTTAAGTCACACTGAAAAGAAGGCGAAGTGCACCAATTCCCCCTTTTTGCTAGGCTTGATTAAGGAGAAGAGAAAAATAGAGAGAGAGAGGCTCCAACGTGAGAGGAGAAGAGAGTGAGGGAGAGAGTCGGTGGTTGGCCTTTATATAAGATAAAGATGAGGCCCAAATTGAAAAACAGTCCAAATGTTTCCATGAATTACAATTCAAGTCAAATGACGATCCAACGGAAGCAAGAGACATCTTTAGCATACAAGGCAGTTATAAAAGTTGACGAGCTCAACGAGACACACGTGTTGACACCAAGATGATAGATGAATGATGACGTCTTACAAAATCTAAAATTACGAAAAAGGGCTTATGTCTACCTAATCAAGGTGAAACTCAACCCAACTACCTATCCATGACTTGGAACAAAACCAAAACAACGTCAAAACACAATTGACAACTAAAGCGTCATTAATTAGTTGCTAAACCGGATTAATTCGGGTCAGAATGTTACAAACAGTTGAAGTTTTTTGTTAGCTAGTTGTGGCGGGAAAGATCTCGACAACAAATAATTTGAGAAGAAGAGGGATATTAGCCTCAAATGTTTCAAATATCTATGTGATACGTCATAAGGATGTGGAATCAGTCAACCACCTTTTTCTTCACTATGATGCAACAGCTAGCGTTTGGCATCATTTCTAGGGGAGATGCTGGATTGCTTGGTGTTGTCCGTAGAAGATTACGGATACGGCAAAGTCTTGGTTGATAGGGTATTTTGTTGGATGTTGCCTTACTCTTTGGAAACTGCTTTTTTTTGTTGTTTTATGGTCTATTTGGGAGGAAAGAAATGAAAGAATATTCAAAGGTCTTTCTTCTTCTCCAATAAAGTTGATAGATTTGATTTCAATGAGGACTATAAAATGGTCTTTGATTAGGAAGGAGTTTTCTAAGTTGACTCTTGATAACATCCTTATTAATTGGAAAGCTTGTGTGGGGTGTGGCTCAATGAAGGTATCAAAGCCAATTGTTTGGTGTCCTCCTCCCTTTGGTACATTCAAATTTAATGTTGATGGTGCATCAAGAGGAAAACTAGGCCCGGCAGGTATTGTTGGTGTTCTTTGGAATAGCAATAGTGAGGTATTCTTTTTATTTTTATTCTTCATATTTTCTAAGTCTGTGAGTGTGTGTGACTCTAATAAAGTGGAGGTCTTAGCAATTCTGGTGACTCTTCGGTGCTTTTCAAATAAATTTCCATGGCAACCTTATTGTGGAAAGCGACTTTTCTAATACAATGGCTTGAGTGTCTAATATAAAGGCTAACTCTTGAAAGTTCCAATAGCAATTTAATGAAATTCGTGTGTTATCTACAACTTAGATGTTGCATTCCATCATGTGCTTAGGTTATCCAACTCTATGGTTGATGCTTTAACAAAATTGGGGGTTAAGAGAAGTGTTCCTTAGGTGAGTGTTTTTTAATTAGTTTCTTATGAGTGCGTACATTGCTCTTATACTCTTTCTCTTTAGAGGATTTGTTTTCTTGTTTTTTCTTTTCTTTCTTCCCTTTTGTATTCTCTCCTTCTTTTAATAAAAGTTTTTATTACTGATAAAAAATGGATTAAAAAAAAAGCAATATCCAGGCATACCTGAACATGGAGAATCTTCGTACGCATCCGTCCCTCACCATTTTTTTCATGAGAACTCTAGGTGGAGCCCATCTATCACTCAATCCAAACCTTGCAACACACATGGGACCCCATGATAGCAACTCACCTCAACTTTTGGTAGGATCCGAAATTATTGGACCGTTGGATTGACCATACACCATTCCGAACGGAATGAATTTGTGAGCCACCGATGAAGGGGTTAGGGATATGTGATTGGGACCAAATTTGATATGTGGGGTGCTTTCACATAGATCTTTCCAACCCCCCTTCCAATCTCATACCTTGGTGGGGTCCACAGTGGGCCCTACCAAAGAGTATGCACGAAAAGTCCATGAGGGACGGATGCACAGGAAAAGGCCCCCTTGAACATAGTAGGGATTGGACTTTAAGGAGGATGATGATATTAGAGAGAAGAAAAGCTTTCATAAAATCTTAAAATCCAAACCAATTTCTAAATAAAACGTAACAAAATACCAATTAATTTAAGTCAACAAAAAAATTCTAAAATCCACAAGCAGATGAGGGCAAAGAGTAAAGGGTAAATGCATCTTTTCATGTTTACATTAAAGATAAATGATAAATTTGTCAAATTAATGAAAGGGGGTCCCGCTTTTGTGGACAACGAGAATTTAAACTAGTACACATGTCCTCATGTTTTGGAGTCTCATGGGTGAAAACGTCATGAATAATGTACTATGAATGTTTTTAGAATAAGCTGAATAAAATATAATACACCCCAAGTTTACCAAGTGCCGACTTCTTAGACATTATAATCTATGAAATAACATGGTAAATTTTTTTAATAATATGTTGTTTCAAACACTCCCTAGCTGAAGCATGGCTTGTTCAGCGGCTTGACCTAGTTTTCTGGATGGAGGGGAAACTGGTGGAATAGATAGTTCAGTTGACGATCTAATTTAACCCGATTCAATCATGTTGTAAAAAAGATATAAAAAAAAAGTTTCAAATTTCAAAAGTGACTAATAGTGGGTGCAACCGGTTTCAAATTTGACTTGGCTTTTGACTAGCACCCCAATTTTTTACTAGCACCCCAATAATGGAAGGTCTGGTCATTCTACAACAAAGTACAAGAATTAAGTCTACCTTTGTAGTAATACTTAGACCACCCATATGTTGGGTTTATGTCTTGTATTCCGGTTTAGCTGGATGAGTCCACTAGGTTAGCTAAGGACTGATTTAAGGTCAAGGGTATTTTGATAATTATACCAGGGCTTTCTTGGTGGCCAAGCAAGCGGAGATTATATATGTGTATAGTTTGTAATCCTAGATTTTGTGCTGAAGAGAGGTGAGAGCTCTCTTGCCCGTGGTGTTCCCACGCCACGTAGGAGAGACAATGTAAGAGAATGAGAGTCTCTGCATGCTTTACTTGTCATAGTAAAGATGATCGTCTCTGTGCTCGTGGATGTAACCCTGTTTGGGTGAATCACATAAATCTCTGTGTCTCTTCTTATGTGTGGTTGGTTCTTCGTTGATCTTGTGATTCATGTATGTGTATAACGGGTGATGTCAAAATCTCAACAAGTGGTATCAGAGCCGCGGTGGTATTCCTCGGGTTTTTGAGCGAGGTGGAGATCGCTCGGTGGATTAGAGGTTGTGCGTGGAAGATCAATGGATCGGATCTTCTCGGAAGATCCGGATTTCTACAATTCTCATTGCAGAAAAATCAGAGATCACGGGTGATCTCTGGTTGGGCCATGGATTGGAGTTTCCCATCGAAGAATAAGAAGACGAGAAGGGGTTCTTACTGCTGGAGAGGTTACGTCTTTTAGGTTGTTTGTTTTGTGGCTGCCAGATTTCGCGGAGAAGACTGGAAAATTAGATCTCTGTTTGGGCCATTGGAAGAAGAAGACAGAGGATTTAGGTTCTAGGGTTTGCCCGAGACCAGAGAAAGGACTGAAAGAGGGGTTCTTGGTTTTGCGGGTTGATCGTTGAAACTATGTGAAAATCATTGCTCGCTGCCTCGCTGGATCGCTGCCTTGCCAGATTTCTAAGCAAGAAATCGGAGAAGAAGGGCACATCGATGCCCTTTTGCTCATTGTCGCTACCTCCCCAAGTCCAGTCATTGCCGTTTGCTTGTCACCGAAGTCGTCGCCTCGGCCGAACGGAGGACGGCCGCTGCCGGTCGCCGACATGAAGCTACCAAAGTAAACGGGGGCCTGAACATTCTACTATTTAGTTGCAAAACAGAGTGAACCTGAAGAGGAGAAAGAAGGCAACATTTATGGCCTGGGTCGGTTCCAGGTCAAGCTGAGGTCGGGTCAAACCTGACCTGTGACAGAAAGCAACCCAGTCCAAGAATTAGAGCAGGTTGGTTCGAGTTGAGTCAACTTGACCCGTTTACAGTCCAGCCCGCAGCAGCAACCCAACCAGATGGTTGGGTCTGGTCGCAGTCGACCTGACCTGTTAGCAGCAAGACCCAATGAAGAGCAAAACAGGCTGTAGGCCGGGTTGGGCAGGGTCCGATCTGACCTAAGTGCGCAGAGTCCAGCCTAGTGCAGTGAAGCAGATTCAATTTGTGTTCAGGTCGGGTGGACCTGGACTGGTTTGCAGAAGCCCAGCTGAGCAGCAGAACTGACATCAGCAGTGACGTCAGCATTGGTCAATAGGTAGGTTTGACCAGATTCAACGGCTAAAATTGTTTATGCAATATCTTGATCTTCCGATGTCCGATCGGAGATCCGTTTGCGCCTACGGACTCATTTTAAGTAGATCTACATGTTTGTGGAAGAAGATTAGCTGTTTGACTATCAATGAGAGAGTTTGACCAATTGAAGTGTGGAAAACTGTTTCTACGATATTGAAACCATCCGGAGTCGGATTTCAGATTCGTTTCTTCCAGTGTGTTTGTGTTGATGAGATCTACGGATTGGTGCAGAAATCTTGGGAAGAGAAGATTATTGCTCTCCACTCATTTAAATCGGAGAAATCTGGATCTACATACCTTGCCAGGAGACGTCCTGTCTTGGTTACAGAAGAAAAAAGGAATTCTAGGCAGCACCAACTCCTATTGTGGGAAGATCTGAACAGATATGAGTTTAGGTTAGAATTGGGTCGACTCGACCTGGTTGTAGTTACAAACCCAATAGTAGGAGTCGCCGGCCTAGTTACAAAGGGTTTGCTGATTCAAATGAAGTTGTTCATTTGGAGTTCACATGCTTTTCGAATCGCATGTAATGTTGTTTATCTTGCCAAAGCCAAGCCAATGAAGAAGCAGCAAGGAGGAACTGATGCATCAGCAGTTGTCAAACATGTGTTTAATTGATCAGAGGCCATGTCAAATAGTGTTTTTTTTACCGCTCGTAGGCACAGGTTGTTCTGCAATTGTGAAGTCATCTGGACTTAGATCTTCATAGTGATGTTGAAGATAGGGCACGATGGTGAGTGATTCAGATATCGATATCACTCAGATTCGTTACTGGATTCGAGCTTTAAGTTCAAGGTGGAGTTTGACGAGAAGATGAACTTTGCTCAAAGTTCATGTACTGGTTCAACATGTCAAAATGTTGAAGGAAGAAGTCTGCATCGTCGATGCAGTGACGTACCATTCAGCAAAGTACATGAAGACATTGTCAGTTTTATCTCCTGGTGGCTCGAGTTGTGCGGAATTCAATCCAACGTGGAGATTGTTGGGTTTATGTCTTGTATTTCGGTTTAGCCGGATGAGTCCACTAGGTTAGCCAGGGACTGGTTTAAGGTCAAGGGTATTTTGGTAATTGTACCGGAGCTTTCTTGGTGGCCAGGAAAGCGGAGATTATATATGTGTATAATCTGTAATCCTAGATCTTGTGCTGAAGAGAGGTGAGAGCTCTCCTGCCCGTGGTGTTCCCACACCACGTAGGAGAGACAATGTAAGAGAATGAGAGTCTTTGCTTGCTTTACTTGTCATAGTAAAGATGATCGTCTCTGTACTCGTAGATGTAGCCCTGTTTGGGTGAACCACATAAATCTCTGTGTCTCTTCTTGTGTGTGGTTGGTTCTTTGTTGATCTTGTGATTCATGTATGTGCAGAACGGGTAATGTCAAAATCACAACACCATATCCTCTAAGTATCAGCAAATTCCACTCACTCACTACATCAGTTTCATCCCAAGTGGGAGTTCCCATTTTGTAACAAATAGTAAATTGGCCCTCTGGAGCCCATGACCCAAAATGAGGGAAATGCCAAGATCCGACAATAAACAGGCCAGAGCACTACTTCACCCTGCCAAGACCAGGTCCACAGAAAGTTCTAAAGGAAAATGTTATCATAACTCGATAGCAGTTGGTATAATCCTCAGACTCCTATCTTATGATCCTCAGATTCTTATCTGCAAAACAGCAAACAAAACCAACGAGAGAGGAGATACCACCAATGCACCTACTTGGGCCTGAATAAGGATAGAAACAGCAAAACAAACAAAAGAGATCCCACCCTTCCCTAGGCCCCAGATGAAGCAGGTTTAATTAATGGGAAAGGACTCAATGCTGAATGGGACTTTCCATGTTGCCAACTATGTTTACTTACATGGTCCCACCAGTTTTTATCCAATCCCATTGCAGCACACAAGGTGACGACATGAAAAGTCCTGAATGTCATCTGCTTGGGATCACTACAAAATCAATTAGATGTCATTGTGCATAACGATCTTTCCAATCACCTGATTGGACAATGCATACAATTCTGTAACAATCCTCTTGCTTCCATAGAGCATCTGAGACGGCCAACTAAGGTGGAATAATGGAACAACCAAGGCTTTTTTTCACTAGCCTCCAACACGAGGACAGAAATGGATAAGCTAACAAAAAAACATCTTTCTTCAGAATCACTGATAAATACTTCTTCGATTACCTGAAAATTGGATCTGGCTTGTATAGCATGGAGCTAATTGAGTTGCAGATGTTGGTAGTGCTTGCCATTGTGCTCTGTCTTTCAGTTTTCTTATGTCTACGCTCATGGGCGTCATCAAATACTTCGACAAACATTCCAGGTAGCATGGGCTGGCCTATAATAGGGGAGAGCTTCGATCTCATATCTGCATTTTCAAATCCATCTGGTGTTTTCAGCTTCATGAATAAGAGACAGTTAAGGTAACGATAACACAACAGAAATTGCTAATACTAAAACAAACAGAAAATGATTATGTACAGGTAAGAAAATCTACACTTTGGATCGTACGTCATCCGCAGGCAGCAGGGAATCCAAACATCCCCATAAATTGCAACAAGATCAAAAATACTCAGTGCAGTAAAATTCACTGTTGATTTAAAGACATCTTAGGATGCAGATCTTATTAATTTAAATTGGGATGAAGATGATCACTATATTCCACCAGTGATCTATCTTCACTAAGGGGGAATGTATTGGTCCTTCAGGTTACCTGGATGAGAAGTATACCAAATGGTCCAAGTTTAGCAAACTGGTATGAAAAATTGCAGTAATGGTTTCCATGTATTAAATTGTATTGGGTACCTTTTTTTTTACGTCATGATCAATTGTTCTCTTCATGGGTTTTGATCAGGTATGGGAAGGTGTTCAAAAGCAGTGTATTAGGGAGGTTTACAGTATTCATGACAGGCAGGGAGGCCAGTAAGATCCTTCTCTCAGGAAAGGATGGGATGGTGAGCTTGAACCTTTTCTACACAGGGCAGCAAGTACTGGGCCCCACCAGCTTACTTCAGACCACTGGAGAAGAACACAAGCGGCTTCGACGTCTGATTGGTGAGCCACTATCACTTGATGGGCTGAAAAAGTACTTCCAATTTATCAATGACTTGGCGATAGAGACTTTAGAGCAGTGGTCAGGACAAAGAGTCCTCGTCCTTGAGGAGGCTTCTACAGTAAGTAGATATATGATTGAATAAAGCTTTGATCTGTCCTGACTATTGAGCGGGAAGTCTGAACCTTTCCTCTTGTGCAGTTCACCCTCAAAGTGATTGGCAACATGATAATGAGCTTAGAACCATCTGGTGAGGAGCAAGAGAAGTTCCGGGCCAACTTCAAACTCATATCATCCTCTTTTGCGTCCTTGCCTTTCAAAATCCCAGGATTTGCTTTCCACAGAGGCATCAAGGTAATGGACTCAGATAGTCATGAAAACACAACAGCCTGTTGCATTAACACGAACATGTTCCCTTTCAAAATCCTGCGATTTTCTGTCGACAACAGCATCAAGGAAATAAGCCTAAATAATCGTCACAAAAACATAGCTGCTAGTTGCATAGAAACTTTTAACTTGGGCCTGGACATGGTTATTTCAAGATGACAATAATCCAGAACTCTCATATAAAATTGAAATTGTAGCTTTTACTAGACAGACATGTTTCAACAATAACAGTTATGCTTTTGTTTAGTACATGATACTAAATACAAGAACAACAGTTAAGTAGGTTTCCCCATTTAAGACCCTAGGACGTACGTGTTTCCTCATATCTGGTACAGGTAAGAGTATCAGGTATTGACATAAGAAAAAGGCGCATCCTTTTATATAGATCATCATCAGCGGAGCATCTTTTATTTATTTATTCATTAAGGGCAGCCCAGTGCATAAGGCTCCCTCCACTATGAGGTTTGGGAGGATCACCTGTAGGTAGCCTTACCCCCACAAGCGGAGAGGCTGTTTCTGCGTATTTATTTATTCATTAACTTATTTTTTTGGGGAGGGAGATAGATAGGCAGACAGATGTATACATATATTACACACCAGTGTGAGAGACCGCGGGCCGGGGGGGTGTGTGGTGGTTGCGGCTCTACATTTTTCCGCTTCAATATTTAAGGATCTGTTCTTTGGCCTTACAACCCTACACATCACTTCAAACTGCTTCATCACAAGTTCTTATCGGTCCACCCATCTAATTCCATGTACTTACAACACTTAAAAATTGTTCAAGTAAGTGATGTTTCTAGTTCTTACATGCTGAATCCAGCCCACGTCATTCCTAGATGTTATTCTTTTGTATTGGAGCTTCCGTTGATTCCAGTCATGTACTCATTCTAAACTCTAGCTCCATTACACATCCATCTCAGCAAAACATATCTCAGCAGCATTTACTTTTCCTCTTATAATTTATTCATTATTGCCCACCATTCAAATCCATATGACAATGGGTGTCTAATCTGCTTCGCTGTGGAAATGCCTCTTTAATCTGAATAAAACCATTAAACTACTTGTAATTCGATAATAATATGGTTGAAACCAAAACGTCAGAATATTCATACACAATTAAGTACAAATGTCAAAACAGGTCACAAGAAGTATTTGGGTGCTAGCATTTCATTTGAGAGAGATAAGATACTTTTAAGACAATTCACATTATATCTCACGTTGGAACAGAGACTCAAACATTCATCCGCCAAGATATTTCAAAGGGAAGAAACCAAATAACTTTCAAAGACATTTCATTGCACATGTGTGCACATTCTTAAGGAAGACTATGAATTTCTCCTCCATAATATGCACATCCTTGTTCATGAGATGCAATGTAATTCCACCAATTTTCACCCTCCAAATGAAGCCAGCAGGGCACAAGCAGACTGGAGCAGAATTATGTGGGTTTCTTGCTATAGATGGGCCACTAAAACAGACAAAGCAGGATAGTCTTCGTGATTTAGGACACAAGATGGACCAAAAAAGAAGCATCTTTATCCTCACATTTTAAAAGAAAACTGAAAACTAGCCATTTTAAAAATGTATTTCACCAGGCATTGATATGAGCATCGCTTCTAACAAAATGAAATCTAAACTTTGGCATCTTGACTTGAACAGGCAAGGGATCGGATGTATGCCATGTTAGACTCAATCATTTTGAGGAGGAGAAATCATCAAGAATTCAAATTGGATTTCCTGCAGTCGCTACTGAAGAAACATAGCAAAGAAGCTGCAGTAGAAGATGACGATGATAAACTCACTGATTCACAGCTCAAGGATAATATACTAACTCTTCTGGTTGCAGGCCATGATACCACGACTGCAGCACTTACATGGGTCATCAAATTCCTGGAAGAAAATCCCACTGTTTTGCGAAATCTCAGGGTAAAATACACTAGGTAGATTGTGACTAACTTTGAGATTCATTAATTACATGCACAGGGATCTAAAACAGATTTACAGGATGAACACAGGGGAATTCAAGAAAGTAAAAATGGTGAAATGAATCTCTCATGGTCTGACGTCAATAACATGCCTTACACTGCAAAAGTGAGCATGCAAACTAGTTACTAGATTGCAATTTTCAAAAGATCATGGTTTCTGAATTGCTCCTCTGTGAAGCACAGGTGATCAGTGAAACTCTTCGGAGAGCGACAATCCTACCTTGGTTCTCAAGAAAAGCTTCTCAAGATTTTAAAATTGATGGTTTGAACTACAACTGAAAGGGTATAATGATTCCCACTGCAGATGGTTTTTCTGTAACTAATGGAAACCATTATTGTTCATAGGATACAATATTAAAAAAGGGTGGTCGGTAAACTTGGATGTAGTTTCCATCCATAATGATCCAGATGTTTTTGTTGACCCAGAAAAGTTTGACCCTTCCAGATTTGACGTAAGTGAATTCCTATATGCAAAGCTCTCTCTCTCTCTCTCTCTCTCTCTCTCTCTCTCTCTCTCCGCCATTTGCTGTGAGTTTCGTCTCTTCCAGTTAATGTGATACTGCTAACAACTCCTTGTTTCACTGTAGAAACCCCTCAAACCTTACAGCTTCCTCGGATTTGGTAGTGGGCCGCGGATGTGCCCAGGGATCAACCTGGCCAAACTCGAAGTATCTGTTTTCATACACCACCTTGTCTGCAGATACACGTAAGAAAAACAACCAAATTAATAAATAAGAAAACTGAACTCCATCAATTTTAGCAGAGAATCTCAATCATGAAATGTTGCCTCAATTGCAGGTGGAAGACGATGGAGAAAGACGACTCGGTCCAACCAACACTAGTTCGGATGCCCAAGAACAAATATCCAATTGTAGTTGAACCACTGTAACATTTTTATCAAGCAGCAATGTCACAAACAAAGAACTGAATAATATTGCAGAAATATGAGGAGTAAGCAAATAGCTTTTCACTATCATGTTAACTATCAAATATCCAATGTTCATTTTAACATAAACAACAGAAGAATACTAGAACAAAGAAACAAAGAAATGTTATCAGATATGCTGAATACAAGTACAGTTGTCCTGCCCAATATCTGCTGCAATACAGGGAGCTTGGATCTTTCCATCCTCGAACCAGCCTGACCGATTCTGAATCAGTTCATTCATGAAATCATCAAGCTTCTCAACTGTAACGTTAGGCATCACCACAACATGAGCTATGTTGCCCTGGCAGGCAAGTTGCCACCGGCGGACAAATTCCTCATCTCTTGGACGCTCAAACACAACAGTGCTACTAAGCTCATTAAGCATGGCACCAATTCCTTCAGCTCGGAGGCGATCCTTTAAGTAATGTGCATTGCGAAGGCACTTCTGGACTTCTTTCTGGAACCCTCTGTAGCCTTTTCGGTTAAGGGTGTACCAGAGGAAGATTGGAGCATGGCCATTTCGGCTGCCCATGATGGTAGCATCCCTAGAAGCCAGATACTCAACGTTCCTTGAGAGGGCATTTATGTGCTCCAATCTTGTTATCTGCACACCACAAGGCATAGGACATCCGACAAACTTGTGACCAGAAACACTCACACTTCCAATTGGCTTCTTAAATGTGACCTTTGGAGCCTGTTGAGAACCAAGAACAGCAATAAGCCCAAGTGCTGGAGAAAACATGAAAAAATAAGTGTGAAATACTAATAAATTTACAAGAAGGATAAAAAGAAACAGTAACAGATTGAAGTTGAACGAAAAAAACAGAAGTACTGCTTAAAAAACTAAAACATGGACATGCCCGTTTCACAAAAGGCATCATAAGACCAAACAGAGCCCCGTCACAGTGAATGTAAAATTGGTCATGTTTATATCCAATTTCTTCAAGGGTTTTTATGACCAGGTCAAGATCATCAACAGCTCCCTTAACCGTTGTTCCTGAAAAATTAGAATGTATAGTAAGCATTGCGTCCATGGACAAAGAAACAAGGGAAGGAATGCGTAAAATGATGGCAGCAGACCGATGTTAACATTGACGATGGCTGGTTTGTCTCTGTTCTGAAGGAGTTTGCTTCTGAAGTCTGCACAATTGATCTCACCAGAAATCAAAGTATCAACCTTTACACATTCCATACGGTACATCCGTGCTGCCTTAAACACTGAGTAATGGGACTCTTGTGAAGCATACAAAATACCATCTGGAAATACTTCCCTTCTACACAATCGAACAGCCAACAGTATGAATGGTGTCATACATAGATTGCAGTTAATTCCAGAAGGATCTTAAAACACTATTATAGATAACTTTTCTAGTCACTATAAGTGATGAATTATCATTGAGAACATAACAAGCCTCACTCTTTATAAGAACAACTGACAAAAATAGAAGAAAAACAAATAAGATATCAAGGATAATGTGCTAGAGGTTACTGACCCAACAAGGATGCCATGCAGATTGCCTTCTGTACCGCAATTTGTTATGTATCCCCAGTATTCATTCTTCTCTAGTTCCCAGAGGTGTGCAAACCAGTCTAGCACCCCAACCTCAAACTGTCTAGAATGCACACCATAGTTGCTTTCAATGAATGGGTCACCAAGGTTGTTGATAGAGAAATGTTGCAGCTGTGCCAAAGCACCATAATCTAAGTCCAGATTATAAGGGTAACCTGTAACAGATTACTTCCATAGTATAAGAAAGGAATATGTGAATGCAAATGCACGAGGCATCCCAAATCAAATAACAGTATCTATCAGATTATACAAGTCTAATGCATGACGTAACCTATAACATTCTTTTGGAAACAAAAATTATATCACAAATCATCATGTAGCCTACCACAATATAGATGGGACAAGGTTTTGAAGGTGATAATGGCAAAAACAAAATCCAAACAATCAACCTTACATGGTTGGAATGCCTCCTGAAGTTAAAGAAGTGCTCATGAAGAAAGAAAAAAAGAAAAAAGACATAAAAAATTAAATGCGGGACAAAATCCAATACACATGGTTGAAAGTTCATCCAACGCATCGGGTGCTTAATTCATTTTTAAACCTAAAAGCAAAAGTGTTTAACAAGTTTTGTTAATCATGATCTGAGACATTAAATATAGAAATTCTAACAAAAATAAGAAAGATAAATATATATATATATATACAATGATTAACATCTCAGTCATGGATATTCCCGCTCAAGATGAATTGTTTCAATCATAAGATTCACTAGAATAAGTATCAAGTTGTAACTTTCATCCTATATCCTAAAATTCACTTGTAAATGGGATTTGTTGTCTAGATATATACAAATACTTTTCATTGGGATTCAATATGAATGGTTGAATTTTGACAACACTGTATATGGACTAAAGCACACTTTTTTCTTTAATTATATAAAATCACAATAATAAAAATAGGCTTTTGTCTTTCTCATCAAATTGAAGTGTAGAAAATGTTAAGCCACTTTTTTTTTCTACCATCTGTCCAAAGATTTAGATTGGAAAATCCTTATGTTCCATATTAGACGCCTTCATCTCTTTTTTCTCACTTATTTTTTTATTTCGGCATTTTCTATTTTTTTAACAATTATATTTTGTTTATACCTTTTGAAATTCATTAATAGATTTTTGAGATCTTTAATATCTTTATTTTCTTTTGATGAGTAGTTTAATAACCCCGTGCCCCCTCTTTTTTCTTTAAACAATAAGTCAAGAATGGAACATCAACACAAACAGTAACACACATAACGACAAGGGCCATTTGTTTGCATGAAATTGAGTTCTGGGAAGTCCCAGAAATGCATTTCTAAGAGTGGCTAAAATCAAAGCAATAAAGGTAAAAATATTCATAAATGGCTATTAAATAATCTCTCTTCGAATGGAAAACAATTTAAAGGAGATCAATGGAAATGTAATTAAGGGGAGAATGGAAACTCAATTTCCATTAAAGGGACATTATCATTTTTTCTTCAATTTTTAGTCATTTTTAGAAATTTATCATCATCATCATGAAAGCCTTAGCGTTCTTTTATTTGCATTAGAATACATAAAAACTGACTGCAAAAGGTGCATTAAAATAAAGATTAAAGGTGAGTTTCGTCATATGAATATCAAATTACATTTTGTTTAGGAACATAAAAGCCAAAAAGATGTCATTTGGTGCTCACTTTTGGAATTTCATTTTTTATCTTCGTTTGTAACCAGCAACAAACAGCAAGAACAAACAAGAGGGCCTTTCTTTTTAGGCAAATTCAACAGAAAGTAACTAAGAAGGACAAAGAGATGGATACCCAAATGGTGCTTTGTCCTTTCCATCAGCGATTTCCGGTACCGCGCCAAAACACTAGCCATATGTGCCTCCCTCTCTCCGGTGATCTCGTCGTCCGCCTCTGGCTCCATCACGGCGTGGCACATTGTATGCACATTCCTCCCAAGAACAATCTCCCTCTTCTCCTTCTTGCCAACTTCTCCAACTCCTCCTCCTCCACTGCCATTCTCCCTCATTATCGACAGAGATTCAGATGAGATCTCCTGTGGCAAAGGCTCCACCTTTCCAATCGAATCTCCGTTGCAGAGCACTTGGACAACCCCAGCCATGGATCTTCCACACACCCAGATAGAAATTTGCTTCAGATATCGAAGAAAGATGGATGATATGCACCAAAATTCAAATGGATTGAAAGATTCTAAGTACTACAAGGAAATGCAGGTAGAAAAAGGACGGCTACTGGGGGATATAGAATAGATAGGAGGACATGTAGTAGATGGAGAAGAAAGTGACAGTTTATAGTAGCGGTCGTTGCCATTTATGGAGATAGTGGGAATTGGGATCATGATTCCTGAGAAATGGCAACGACAAATGGTGTCTGTAGGCCCTTTGCTAGGTAGTTAGTGGCCAATTAACCTATAGAAATAGATATGTTTTTAATTATTTACAAGGAGTTTTATTTACGAGAAGTTTGCAAGGCAGCTCTTCATTCAAACCTTTTTAAAGTAACCTCTTACAGTTTGGCCTGAGTGGGACGTCCAACTCCACTGTGGGGGCACATATGAAGATAATCCATAAGATGTTGAAGATGAATGTCCTTCCCACTAATGGTGTTAATTATGGTAAAACTGAGCATATGACCACTAATGTGATTAGAATCATCTTATATATTATTAATTTTATGGTGGAAACAACTTTTATAAAGTTAAAATTTTGGGGTATGTCACTAGAGAGGATGTCAATCATCTTTAATGATCTAAAACATCATTATACAGACCTCATGCTAGAGTTTTAAATATCCCGCACATAAAAAGCCCATAAGAGATATGCGATGAGGTCCAAATTTCAAAAGTAAATGGCCAATGTTGTTTTACTTTAGTCCAATGGAAATTGATATTTTAAATGTTGGTAGAGGATATAAGTATTTTATGAAATAATTTTCTTCTATACTCCTATGAATTGTGCATTATGGTGTCATTCATCATATGGGATCTCGTGAGGTGAAATTTAAGGGGCATTCCCACGTTATAGATAATCTAAATGTGCTCTCCTATGGATGCGAATGTGCATGAGAACATTTTTCTTTTTTATATATTGCAATATAAGTAATAATCTAAATTAATGAATATAGTTACATAATAAATTTTTAAGAAAATTTCAAATACAGCATTAAGTTTTTGCCTTATTTTTAAAAATAACACAAGTTTAAAAGCTTTTCAAATTACTCTTTAAGTTTTTTTATAAAATTTTTAATTAAGGACATCTATCCATTTAATGCTATTTTTCGACAACTTTTTTTTAAATTTTTTAAATACTCAAATTATCATTTATTGAAAAAACATTTCATTTCAATTCACTTATATTCTCCTCATGGTAAGCATTCTCACAGTGATTAATGACAATTAAGACCACTAAAACAATTGACTACATAAAGTAACTCAGTGAACAATGTCATGATTTTCAATGAAAAGCAATTTGGATATTTTGAAAAAAAGAAATTTTTTTCCTCAATTGTCTCTCAAATAAATTGCTACGATAGTTGTGGAAAGAGGGCACGTGAATTGAAAAAGAGGATCTGAAATCTTGCGGTCCATCAGGAAATTCATCGCATCTCTATCTATTTTCCACGTCTCATCAAGATTCTAGATTAGACAGATGTCACACTCTTCTTCTTCCCAAACGAGATATCTCAGTTCGTGGCTTGCACATCATTCAAAAGTCAAAAGTCGCAGTTAGCCATCAATTATTTCTATTCGTCGACTTGCGCTCAATAATGCACAGGAGCAGTAGCTGTCATTTCAACTACAAAACAAACAACAAACGCGTTTCACGTCCATCTTCCTACCTGTTATTATCACTTATACGACTCGACAGCCTCTGTCTTTTATTTATCTCGAAGTATATGATTGATCTGCTTTACACCCGTCCATATAATTATTGGCCTTATCTTAACCAAAAGGCCAAGAAAGATATATACTATTATTATCCATATTTACATGGCATTTACTCTAAGACATATTTAGGAGAGAGATAGGATAAAATAAAATAAAGTAAATTTAAAATTTAAAAAATAATATATAATTAGATTATGATGACTTTTTTTATCTTTAGTTGTTTGATATGAAATTTTTTTAACTTTTTGTAAAAAAAAGTAAAGATTTTTCTATGATTTAATGATGACGTTTTGATTTTTTTATAAAAGATGAGAAAAACTTAAATTTAAAAAAAAGGTAAAAATTTTGAATTTTTAAATTTTAATTTTACTCTACTTTACCCTACCCCTTTATCAAATATGCCTCAAAGCATGTGCAGAAATTTGAATTTAACTTTTCTTAACTAACCCTATTATGTGTGTTTACTAAAAATTAAAAAAGAAAAAAAAAGACTCCATTACCTCAGAAAGGCCTACATGAGA
Organism: Sextonia rubra; assembly: GCA_037013555.1. Lineage (NCBI taxonomy): Eukaryota > Viridiplantae > Streptophyta > Magnoliopsida > Laurales > Lauraceae > Sextonia > Sextonia rubra. Next base: position 24,084,620 of record JASUAD010000006.1, read on the forward strand.
TTGTCAGTAGAAATCGACTCATCTAATATGGAAAGGAGAAATTTCTCTTGAGCGGGTTATTGCAAAAATCTTTCAATAGGTCGTATGTTAAAAGAGGTTTTTTCGTTAAGGTAACTTTTAGCAATGGATATCACCATGTTTTTACCAAAGTTGATATATTTACTCATACATTCTCATACATTTCCCGTACTGAGCCTACCTATGAAAGGTGGAAGGTAATTAGAAATTTTACTATTTAGCAAAAATTACTTCATGTGATTTCCCAATGGTTACTTTATGTGATTTTACATATTTTTTTACTTCAAACTCCACCAGCATATTTTTCACCTTATGTGATTTTGCAACTTCTTCACACAGTGATAGTGATGCTTCATTATTGTGATAGTGAGCTCCATTGCTGTGAGTGTCAAGTAAGTATACATGGTTAGTCCATGCATATTAGACAAGTAAATAGCTATGTGATTGGATTGCATTTTCCTATATGATCACTTTTGATTATATGAGGTCAAGTAAAAACTCAGCGGGTCCCTTGGTTAAAGGCCTTAGAGGATGTCAATTTCTATTGGGATGAGTTTAAACCCGCTTCTTGATCACCTATGATAGAAACTCGACTCAGCATTTGTACCCTAAATCCTAAATTCAATGAGATAAGTGTGTCATTAGTTTGTGACTTGCAAATACTAAATTTTTTTATTTCATTATTTGTATTAGAAGTAGTGCTTAAAGAAATAATTGAAAATGAGAGGTGAAGCTAGATTCTTAATGGACCTATAACAGCTTTTTATTGAGGTATTTATGTTACAGGGGTGCCTCTGATAGGTCCACCTACATGAATGTAGAAGTGTGGCCGCTTCATATGGGAATTAGTTTTTCCTCTAGAGCATTCATAAAACCAAGATATAGATATATGGCCTAAGATAGTGTCGACTTTATTTGAACCCGAACTTAACAAATTTTATTTGTGGTATTATTTCTGATCTCGTCACATGGAGTTACTAATTCAAAGCTATGGCTATTAGGTACTTCAATAAGACTTTGAGATCTATAACTAAGTGAAGGTTCAAGTCTACAAGACACTTTTCATTTATGCATAAAATTCGGGATATCATTAGTTGAATATATTTATTTTTGTGGGGTCATTTATAATTTTGTAGAATATGGGGGTCATTTATAATTTTCAAAAATTGTGGGGGTCCTTCATAATGTTTCAAGACTGTAGGGGTGTAGATGCATTATTTGAAATTCTGGGGAGTCATTTTTAACATGGGGCGGGGCGTTCTTTGCAATTTTCAAAATTGCTAGAGATTGTTTGAGATTTTTTTTTAAATTATGGGGGATTGTTTGAACTCTTCAAAACTAAGAAATCCAAGGTTTGGATTTTATTTTCTTCGAAAGCACTTTCCATATTCATGCAATTTTCATATAGAAAAAGAATTGAAAATCCCATAGAAAATAACCCCTTTTAAGAACCCACTTCTTATTTGAAAACTTGCCTTCTTTTATATGTAGCCCACATCCCATAGGATATGTTATGGAGGAAATAGACATTTATAAGAGATCTCTTAACATACCAAGTTAATCTATTAATAGACTTAGACCCTAAGTTGTAGACTTGGTGTTGTAGCTTTAAGTTAAATGATGAGGCCTTTATTTTGCAATTTGTTGAGCCTAACCAAAGATGACTCAATCCTTTATTGGGCTAAGTTTGATTGCTATTGTGTCGGGTTGCTTATAGGTCAGGTTCGACTCGATGGGCATGGAGGGTGGCTATATATTGTTTTGACTATAATGGTAGCTATGCCCTAATGTCCCATGTCCCAACACTTCTACCCTTTCAAAAATCAAGAGTTCCAAGAGTTTCCAAAAGAATTTTCAATTCTCCAACAGCTTTCTCCAAAGGTCACTTGAGTTAAATGAGTGATCACTTGAGTTATACAAAAGAACTTTCAAATCTCCCATAGCTCTCTCCATCCGTCATAGTTACCATTTGATTTCTATAAATTGGACAGGGATTTCATTCCGGGACACACAACACCACATTCATGTCTCTACATACATTGACCTCTGTATTTGGGTTCTACTAATGGGTCCTTAATGGGCCAATGAGTTCAAGATTGATCTGCGAGCCAACAAATATACAAATCAACATTAATGTTAGTTGGGTTTCACTGTATCTTAGAGGCAGCCCATCTATCAACCAATTGGTAACTTGGTCCCACCATGGGGGTGGCCGAAAATGTCTTAGGAAAAGTGATTGTGTGCCATTCATTCTGTGTATTGACGGATTGAGTTCCACTGACTCCAAGAACAGCCACTCTCAAATGACAAAAGCCCAGCGAATGGTCACAACACTAGAAGATTGATATTGGCAATATAGTGTGACTCATCTAATATTGCGAGACATAATGAGACATAGTTGTAGCTTTAATCATATTATTGTAGATCGTAATTGGATATTTTTAATAAAATCACCCCAGATAATTGCTCAAAATGCAGTCCGATCTCTAAATTTCAACGAGGGCAACGCACGTCATGTTTAAGTTTTGCGAAAAACCAATCAAAACTAAAATGATCTTCAGTGAAAATTCTATTATCAGCTGCAAAAAATATGGGGATACAACTAAGATAAACCTGAAGCATTCTAGCTGGCATAGCCTTATCCAAATGAATTAGTTTGCCTCCCTTACAGTGGAGGAGAAAGAGTACCAGATGTAAGGTACGTCGTTGGGAAACACAGCACTAAAGAAAACATGGTAGGGACTAGGGAGAATGATTTTTTATGTTTATGTGTTATAATTATTTCATACCGTATTCAATTGTCTGACATGAATCACTTTTTTTCAATTCTGGAGATAGCAAACTCACCCCCAGGACCTCTACAATAGATAGAAAACTATTTTTATTAATTTATACTAGTAACAAAGGCTCGTGCTAAGGTCATGCCCAAAAGTTACAATATATTAAATTTTTATGCATATTATTGAGAGGGATAATATTAAAATTAAAAAGTCTATATTATTAATAATTTTTAAATTTATTTAACAAAATATAAAGAAGACGAAAAATGACACTTAAACAAACTATAATTAAAATTCTAGTTTATGATTCTCATTTTTTTAATTTATAATTTAAGAAAAAAGATAATTTTTAAATCTATAAATTAGAATAAGAACAAATGTAAAAATCAAATGAGTTTTACATAAGTTACTTATGATAAATATCATAATTAACTCATGCATAAAATCCCTATAAAGAGGGCCACCATGACTTGGCATGATGAGGAGAAAACTTGATGTTAACGTGACATCGTGAGGCTCGGGTAACAAAAGAAAAAACAATATCAAAATAAAATGAAAAAGAACAAAATAATATATGAGATATAGAAAGGAAATATGATTAAAAGAATGCCACAAGATTTAATAATAGAAATTGAAGGAAACAAATAAAATGAAAGAAATCCGTGAATTGTCAACAAAGACCAAAGAAAAAAGAAATTTCAGGTATAAACATGTACTACAATAAAAATAACAAAATAAAATAGAAAAAACTATGAAAAAAATCTATAACAAAATACAATAGAAAAGAAAATCATACCTCTACTACATTCTCTCTTGAATCTACAACAATTGATGCATTGACTAAAACAATAGTACAAAAGAAAAAAGTAATAGAAAAAAGAAAAAATAGTATGATAACGTGCAAAATAAAATAAAATTATACCCCTTTGTGAATAAAACCTCTAACTCCTCAATGTGGAAAAGCACCTATGTCTAAATTGAAAATTTATTAAAAATTTAAACTTTTAAGTATAATTAATAAAAATAAATCTAAATATAAATATATTATAAAGAGAAATGAAAAGAATTGAATCATGCTGGATTATCAAATCCATTAAATATAGTATCTTGTTATAAGAGATTATTATAAGTGGATGCCCACCTTGGGGCCCATATTAGATGAGGAAAGCAGTTAGGGTTAGAGTCTTGTTATATTGGATTGCTTGGGAATGGAATAATCTTATTCTATAAATAAGATTTCCCTCCCCCTTCATTATGTGCACCTCTCTCATTCAATAAGAATACTCTCGCTTTCTCCCTCTACTTCTCTCTCTTTTTTTTATCACATTATCAGTACAATCAAAGTACCCCATCCTCATCCTCATTGTGCATACAGACACACAAGGCCTTCCCACACCTTTTATTTCTGCATTGACTTGCGTGCAAGAGCACAAGCCTAGGGAGTCACCATTGTTTTATTATTATTTTCTTTTTGCCTTTGACTCACATAAGCAACAAAAGCCCTCCCAACATTATTGCCCTTACTCATGTGTAGAAGTACTAGCCTTTCCCACTCATCTTTTTGCCTCGGCTTGCATGAGATAAAAGGTTGGATTGCTTTTTTTGCTACACCTGTGTTAACTATTCCCCTTGCATTAGGTTAGGACATCCGACCTAACACGATCCAGACCTAACTTCTCTGGCCAGATCTAGTCGCTATCATCAGCAGTGACATCAGCAGATTCGTACGATTAAAGCCTGTTTGACCAAATCAAAGGCAGAAATCTCATTTATATGATATCTTGGCCATCTGGGTTCCGATTGACAATCCGTTTGAACTCACAGAAAGCTTGGGAGCAGATCTACACGTTGAAAGTGAAAGAAGAATTATCAACAGTAAAATAATTTTAGTTATTTATAATCTTTTATTAGTTTATAAATATTTACATATGCTCTTCTTCTCATTACTCTTATCTGAAAATGAATGATTATTTTTGTTAACAAGGGGAGATCAAAAATGGATCATAAATAAGAACCTGAAGTTCTATATTAATATGAACTTGCAGTTCCGTACGAACTAGAAGTTCCTTATAAATCCGGATCAGAAGATCCGTTGATTATTCAAATCTGAAAATAGAAGTTCTTAGATCCACAATATGAACTCGGAGATTCATATTTCTAACCAAACTTGAAGTTTGTTATTTAGATCCAAAAATAACACCAATAGGCCATAATATCAAGGCCAAAGCCTTGATAGAACCTGAAGTTCAAATTAAAGAACCTAAAGTTTTGATTTATGAACCTGCAGTTCCAAATCACGCCAGAAGCCTTGCCATAACTTGTTATTTGGATTATTAAAGTTAATAACCTGATGTTTTTAATTTTAAATAGGCCAACCTGATCGACATGAGTCACCCCTTGATTTATTCTAAATGCTTTAAAATTTCATTATTTATCGTTTATCTCCCTTTGCATATCAATGATCATGTATATTTTTCTTTCCAATTCTTGCATAATGTCGAATTTAGCCAAACTTAAATTTAAAGCCCTTAATATTATCAGGGACAACTACTTATCCTAATACTTGGATGCAAAATTACACTTGCAATCCAAGAAACTTGGAAAGACAATAGAAGAGGGTAATAAAGAATTCCCGGAAAATAGAGTATTAGCACTTATCTTATTACGTCATCATATACATGATGACCTCAAGAATGAATACCTCATTGAGGAGGACCCAACAAGTCTTTAGAGATACCTGAAGGATCGATATGATCACCAGAAGATGGTCATATTGCCAGCGACTCAGAATGAATGGTTAAACCTGTGATTTCAGGACTACAAATCAATATCTGAGTACAACTCCGCTCTTTTCAACATTGTTTCTTGGTTAAGACTATGTGGGGAAAAGATTACGGAAGAGCAGATATTAGAAAAAATGCTGTCCACTTTTCATAAATCAAATGTAATTCTACAGCAATAGTACCGTGAACGGCATTTCTCTAAATAGTCAAAACTAATTTCTTGTCTCCTTGTTGCTGAGCAGAATAGTAAAGTCTTGATAAAGAATCATAACTCCAGACCAACTGGATCTATGGCAATGCCTAAAGCAAATGTCAATTTCAATTCCAGTAGAGGCAGAGGAAGCGGTCGTGGGAGAAACAATCCCTCCAGAAGAGGTGGAAAAATAAACTCCTCCCATCGGGAAAAATTTCAAGCTTTTCCCCCAAAATTCAAAAACCACCAGAAGTGGTCTGATCCTTTGAAACAGCAAAATCAGGATCAACATCAGAATCCACCGAATAAATCTGCCCACCGTTCTGATGACCCTTGCTACAGATGTAAAAGGAATGGGTACACTGGTCACGTAATTGTCATGCACCAAAAGACATGGTAAAACGATATAAAACATACAAGGCCTCTATTCATTCTGCAGAGTTAAATGATCTGGAAGATTGGGATTTGGATACAGTCTTACAAAATGACGATTACCAGTTAGATATTACAAATTTGGAAACTAGAAATTTTTTTGAAGACGCAAATGGCCAACCTCTGAGCAATGAGGCATTTAGTGTTAAGATCGGAACCCCTCCTGGAATGGTCTAGAAGACCAAATAAATATTTTCAAAATATCAATTTAGAATGCTATTTTTTAAAGATATTTACCTTTTCATGGGTATTTTATACTAGATAATTTATTATTTCTTCAGTTTATTAATTTGAAAAACCTTTTTTATGGTTGTTTTTATGGATATTTTTGTGATGAATGACTTCTTATAAATTTGATGAAATTTTTATGAAATTTTTTTAATTTATATTATGTGATTGTTTAGTTACATTTTTTATTATCTTTTATTTATATGTATGGACTATGAAAATGGGGATACTTACTATCTTGTAGATAGTGTTACAACAAATACTATTCTGAAAAACCAGAAGTTTTTCTTAGAATTGGTACCCAATCCATGAAAGGTATCCACCATAGTTGAACCTGTGCAAATAATTAAAGGCTCCAGAAGAGCCCACATAACGTTACCTAATGGTTCTCATTTACTCATTAAAGATGCATTGTTCTACAGCAGTTCCTGGAAAAACTTGCTTAATTTCAAAGACATCAGAATAAATGGATACCATATTAAGACTGCTAATCAAAGTAACAAGGAAATATTACTTATCGTTAGTAGCAATGGAAGCCACAAGCAAATACTAAAACATTATGTGCACTTTCTTCTGGGTTATATTATACGATAATATCCATCGTCGAATCACATTCGATTTTGCGCAAAACGATGTAGTTAAGCCCGAACATCCTGACCCTCATGTCCATACCCAGAATGGCTTAACTGAATCCCTGACTAAGCACATTCAACTTATTTTTAGAACTATTGCTACAGTCCAAATTACCAATTAGTGTTTGGGGACATGTTGTGTTCTATGCATCAATGCTCATTAGAGTCGAATCCATAACCTACCATCAATACTCTTCTACACAGCTTATATTGAGACATCAACCTAATATCTCCCATTTGTGCAAGCTTAGTTGTGCAGTTCTCATCCATATACCATCCCCTTAGCGTACTAAGATGGGACCACAATATAGGTTGGGAATCTATATAGGTTATGACTCTCCTTCGATTATTCGATTTTTAAAACCAATAACAAGAGATGTTTTTACTGCTCATTTTGTTAATTGTCAATTTGATGAGACAAAATTCCCACCATTAAGGGGAGATAGAGAACATATTATTCCTGCAGAACAACTAATTCCTGAAGAACGGCGTAAACTAACGTGGAATACTTCCACTTTGTCTCCCTTGGACCCATGTACTTCACAATGTGAAAATGAAGTTCATTAAATTATGCACTTATAGGAAATAGCAAATTGATTACCTGATGCATTTAATGATGCAACAAAGGTAACCAAGTTATAAGTGCCAGCTATAAATGCACCTGCTAAAATAATGCCCCTACTAGACAAATCCAAAAAGTGGCAACAAAAGGGTCTGCCATGCGCCAGAAGCGCGGCAGACCTATAGGTTCAGAAGATATAGCTCTGTGGAAAAGGAAAAATGTACAATCATTACCATGTCCTCCCAAAGATACACTTAACACTCTTGAAGAGGTTCCTCCAAAAAAGGCTCATCACGCTCCTGAAGAGGTTATGAAAAAATTCACTATCTCTAGAATAATGAAAGTCCTTGATGAGACTATAAAAACCCCTGAAAAGGCACTGGTACTAGATAATGAAGAAATTTATATACTTTACAATTATTAAAGAAAGAGATAGGATAGAAAAGGAATTATCATCGATGACGCATTTACATATATGGTAGCTACACAAATATCAATGGAACATGAGGATGATATTGGGATACAGAATCACGTACTATAAATAAATGTCGACAAATGAAAGATTGGTCAAAATGGAAAACTGTCATTACAGCAAAGTTAGGGTCTCTCAATGAACGTTGTGTATTCAGATCTATAGTGCAAACCTCAAAAGGTGTTAACCCTGTTGGTTACAAGTGCGTGTTTGTAAGGAAAATGAACGAAATGAATCAAATTATTAGATACAAGGTAAGACTTGTGGCACAAGGTTTCTTGTAGAAACCCAAGATTGATTATTAGAAAACATACTCCCTTGTTATAGATATAACGACATTCATATATCTGCAAGACTTGTTTTGCAGTTTCTGAAAATTTGGATATGAGACTCATGGATGTTGTGACTGCTTATTTGTATGGGGACTTAAACATAAAAATTCATATGAAAATTCCAGAAGGACTTACTTTACTAGATGCAAAGCCCAAGAGTATGTACTCAATACAACTGAGACAATCATTCCATAGATTAAAGTAATTCGAAAAAATGTGGTACAATCGTCTCAGTAAATATTTGTCTAAGGAAGGATATGAGAACAAGCACATTTGCCCATATATCTTCATAAAAAAATCCTTAAAAGGATTTGCAATAGTGGCAGTTTATGTTGATGACATAAATTTGATCGGGACTCCAGAAGAGCTCAAAATAACTACTAATTATTTAAAAAGAGAGTTTCAAATGAAAGACCTTGAGAAAACAAAATTTTATCTCGACCTGCAGATTGAAATAAGTTATAGTGGAATATTAGTCCATCAGTTTAATTATACTAAAAATGTTTTGAAACACTTTGGTATGGACAAAGCACATCCACTAAATACTCTCATGGTTGTTCGATCTTTAGATATAAATAAAGATCCATATTGACCAATTGAAGAAAATAAAAAGATATTGGGTCCTAAAGTACCATAACTAAGTGTTATTAATGCTTTAATGTATTTAGCATAATGCACTAGATCAGACATTTCATTCTCAGCGAATCGACTTCCTAGATACAGTTCTGCACTAACGCAAAGGCATTGGGTCGATATCAAACATATCTTACGTTATTTACGTGGTGCAATTGACTTAGGACTCTTTTATTGTAAAGATTCCAAGGTTGTAGGATATGCAAATTCAGGATATCTCTCTGATCCTGATAAGGGGTGATCACGGACAGGTTGTGTATTTCTTAATGGTATTATTACTATTTCATGGCGCTCTACTAAACAAATTTTGGTAGCTACTTTTTCTAACCATGCTGAGCTTTTAGCCCTCTATGAAGCCAGTAGGGAATGTGTATGGCTAAAATCTTTAATTCAGCATATTCGTAGTTCTTGTCAATTGCCTCTTAGTACAAGTAGCCCAAGTATTATCTACGAAGACAATGAGGTATATATTCAATAGATTAAAAAAGGATACATTAAAGGTGACAAGACGAAGCACATTGCACCAAAGTTCTTCTTCACACATGAGTTTTAAAAGAACAATGAGATCAAAGTCAAATAAGTTCATTCAAGCAACAACTTGGCTGATTTATTTACCAAGTCATTAACAAAGTCAACATTACAGAAGATTGTACATGAGATCGGCATGTGTAGAGTTTATCATCAAATAATGTAAAGGTTATTATTGTCAGGGGAAATAACCAATCAAGGTTAAGCATCCTAAAACATGCTACCCAGGACACATGTGCGCTGTACTCTTTTTCCTTCGTTAGGTTTTATCCCATTGGGTTTTCCTAGGTAAGGTTTTAATGAGGCAACATTATGCACATCCAACACCACTTCAATAATTTTCTAGAACGTTGTACTCTTTTTCTTTCGCTTTGGTTTTTATCCCATTGGGTTTTTCCTTTGCAAGGTTTTAATGAGGCAACTATTATTGAATTGTAGTCATCCAAATTGGAGTGTTATAAAAGATTATCATAAGTGGATGCTCGCCTTGGGGCCCACATTAGATAAAGAAAGCAATTAGGGTTAAAGTCCTATTATTTTAGGTTACTTGAGAATAAAGCAATCTTATTCTATAAATAAGATCTCATCTCCCTTCATTAGGTACACCTCTCTCATTCAATAAGAATATCTCTCTTTCTCCCCCTACTTCTCTCTCTCTTTTTATCATATCTCTATTTTTAAATGAAAATCCAAAAGGAAAGATCCGAACAAATCGATATATACTTGATCTTCTTCTCCTCGGAAGAAAACAATGCATAAAAAAATCCTAATAAACTCTACAAAATGTGATCATAATCTCTTTAAAAAATGAACTACACAACTGATCTATGTAACCATTTTACACAATACTAGAATTTGGGTTTATTTTTATGAAAGGTAAATGAGTCTTTTTAATTAAAACTGCATTCATTCAAAACAAAAGCCATATATCATCAATATCAAAAAAAGGGAACAACACATAAGGACAATAGCAATGGCAGATAGTTAAGAATTAGAAGGTTTTTACCTGGAATGACGGATGCTTGGTGGAACCACTGTCTAGCTTTTTTTGTTGGAAACTTAAGTCAACATTGTTTCTTCTCCATGGAAAGAGTGCACCGTGCATTTGTTTGTAACAAAGAGCACTGGGGTTTGTTTGTAGCACTGGGGTTACATATTCTAGCAACAAAATTATTGTATTTTTATTAGCACAATATTGGGAATTTCAAACAAAAAGCTTAGCTCGACCCACTGCACCATCTTGAACCAATCTCTTAACTCAAACAAACAAAACCAAGCTTACAAAATCCATGCAATGCCTGGTGAAAGAAAAAGATAAAAGAGAGGACCCACAAACATGCATTACCTTGCAGTGGTGAGTGGTTGGTATCAGAAAGCATTGCTGCTAATATCCCATGCCTCCTTCAGCCTTCTCGCATTCTGAATACACTCCTCCAACTTTCGCTAGATGGAACCCTTAAGCATACCAAGCGCTGCTTCTACTTTTATCTTCCAATTTTGCAGGGCATCTTCGCCTTCAGGCTCCTCAACCTCACAGCCGCATACAATCTATCACAGATTTTGTCCTTTCAAGTAAATCTCCATGAATGTTGCCCAATACACATAAGTGAAGTAGTTTACCTCATCTAACTCGAACCAAGCCCCATCCTTCTTCCCCACCATTTTCATATACTTCTCTACTCTCCTCTCCTCAAAGTTACAAAAAAAATCTACACAAAACAAAAACCCAAGAAAAAACAAGGGAAAAGAAAAGAAACCGTCAAGAAGAAACAAGTAGCAATGCAATGTAAGCAAACCCTCTATCTACATACATTTATAAGAAGAGAAGTTTCCTATTTGGATAGGTTTCCAAACAGGAAACCTATAATGAATATTCTTAAAACTCTTCAAATTTGTATATTTTGATGTAGCATGGTTTTATATTGTGAACTCTTAGAAATAAATGTCATTGATCATTTCCTGTAACAAACAAATTTTCACATCACTTATCTGATCGGCCATTTTTGAAATTTGGATAGGGTGGGTTGGATAATTAATATTAATTGCAATAGTTATCCACCTTCTTGAGATGAAGATGAGAGTATTTTTGTTATGCCATTGGGATGCTGACGTGATATTTTAAAAGAAATAAATAAATAATGGGTGCTGATATGGCACCCTCCAGAGCCCTCGTTTCGTAGAGCTTTAGTATATATAACTAGCAACCAAGGCCCGTGCTCAACCTGGCCCTCCATTAAGGAAGTAGATGGTTTATTTAAAAATTTATAAAAATATAAAATGTCATATATTTTTAAAAGTTAGCATCCTAAAGGAATAAAATAAAAATTAGAAAATGTCTGAAAATGTAAGGAGCCCACTAATGATTCTCGTGGTTTAAATAAAAGAAAAAAAATTCAGTCATTAAATTTTATAAACATTTGAAATTTAATTATTTAAATAAACTTTGTAATAAACCATTTAAATTTTTAGAATTATAATTTGATGGTGGCCTAACTCTATAAGAAATGGAGCCATCTATTTTGATTGATGCCAAACATTTATAAATAGGCCCTACAAGAAAAATTAATATGTTATCTTTTAAGCAACAAATAGGATCTAGCCAACATTCTTGAGTTAGCTGGTACTCAATAGGTCATATGGAAATAGAGGAGTGATTTTAGGGAATGAGAGATTTTAGGAAAAGCATTGAAGAGGGAGGGATTTTAGGGAGAAATCGTGTGATTTTTTATTTTAAAATAAATATTGCACAATGTGATGTGGCAAACTAAGGAAAACAATGGAAGGGGATAGATTGAAAGAAAGTCTTTAAAATGAGAGTGATTTAGGGGTGTGATGGATGAGGGAGAGATTGTAGGAAATAATTTAAAATCAAGTGAATGTATGGGTGATGGTGGTGAGGGAGACATTTTAGGAGAGTTATTGATTTCTTGTATTAAGTAAGAGCTGAAAATTTTTTAAAAATATTAAAATCGATGGTTTTTTAACTTTAAAATACTTTTGAAAAAAAAATATAATAAAAGTATTGAATATAGTATGTATTACTCATAAAAGTTTTTTTAATCAAAACTTATGTAAACAAAAAATTTATAAATAAACTACAAATCAAAATTTGTTCATTTGGTGAAGCCCATTGAAGATGGAATAGGGTTAGAAATTCAAACTTGATAAACAATTCAAATGAGAAGAGAGACATCAAACACAATAAAAGAATAATGATGATAATTGAATAAGAATTTTCTTCTCACTATCAAATGACTTATGCATGTGTGCATTACTTGAATATTATAAAGATAAAAAAAAGCATATAAAATGCTTTTACATATTTTTTACCTATTAAGTATATAATTAATGATGACTGCTCACCATTGAACATCCCTTTTTCTTTTTCAAAAGTGATTAACAAAAAGTTCAAAAATCAATATAATTAGAAGGGTAACGATAGGCTAAGAGTATGATAGGACATCTTGATCTATCATCTTTAAATCTTTAAATGGAAACCAATTTCTGCCATTAATTAGTGATAATTGAGTTCTTTTTAAAATTTTATTACAATCGTAATCAACAGTAACGTATATGGCAAAAATATATATATATAAGAAAAGAAAAATAAATATTAGAGAATTAGGGGTGAGAGTTAGTTTCATGGGAATGCATTACTACAGAATTTTGGACATAGAAAGCTTTTTTTTTTATGCCTTCTCTTTCTCTCTCTCTGCCACATCTCGAAGCCTTGACTTACTGTCACATAGAAAGCTAATTTTAGTTACTAGAATAGGGGCGGGCTCTCTACCTTTCCAAGCTCACAAAATCGTTGTCAATGCCAAGATCAAATAGGCCACAATGGACATGAAGGATTACTGCAAGTAAAAGCAACAATATTGAAAGCAACCTTACACAACTTTGGTCGATTGAACTTTTGTGTGCATATAGGTTCACGTAAATCACAATAAATCCAAATACTTGAAAATAACTAACAATTTCATCTAGATTTATTGACCTGCAAATGTGGTAAAGCCCAAGTTGGGAATCATATACAGGGAATTAAGCATTTCATCTTTTCCAAGTTCCAGCCCAAATCAAAATTAGCAATCAGTAAGTAAATCACACAAAAGCCAAGCCAAGGACCTGCCTCGTATCTTTTCATTCTTGCATGATTTAAACATAAGCTCACTTTGATCCAAGCCTAGCCACATGATTTCTGTAGTTTCTGGTTTCTTATATGTGGACCAGATTTTCATCGCTGGAGAAGAAAAGCATAGGAAAAGGATTGTTAAATCATCATGCAAATCGTCTCTCAGAAAAGATATGAATACTCTAGAGTGATTTTAGGGGATATGAATGAATGATTAGTTATTAAGAGGAAAAATCAATTGGAGATTTTAGAGGATGAAAAGAGAGATTTTAGGAGATCCAAGTTTAAAAAATACTAATTACCTAAAAGATAAGAGGGAGGAAGAAAGATTATAGGAGGAGAGATTTTAGTATTTTAGGATGCCGACGTGGAGCTCCAAAAAAAATAAGAGGTACTGATGTAGAACCCTCTAGAGGCCTCCATTCTTAGAGTTTTAATATATATAATTTGGCTTCTTTTTTTTACCGTCTTTTCCTTCGTAATAGTCAATTGAGAAGATTTTTACTAGTCTCAAAAAAAATAAAGGTATATTTAATTTGAAGATATCTTTTGAGATAATGAATGAGAAAAAACTAAATCTAAAATAAACAAATATATCATTTCTAATTTTTAAAATTTAGATCCAGTAACAATGTGAGAATTAATTGATAATACATCATTTTGAACAATATGCCTATCAATCTACATATGTATAAGATGAAAATTCTTAGTGCTAAAATAGAAATAAAAATTGAAAAAAATGAAGACCGAAAGTGAGAAGAAATATATTGAACAGGACATGATCATTTCATCTTTCTCTATCGTTTTTCACTACACAAACGAAATAGGATTTGATGAAGAACATGAAAATTAGTGGGCAAAAATATGAGAAGATCTAGGTGGAAATATTATTAGTTGTACAACAAAAGAAACAAAAGTTTTGAATTGAAAGAGATAAGGTAATAAATAATAAACTAATTGCATGACTCTACACCACCACCTCTGCCACTACCATTACCACTATCACAACCACTACCGTTACTAGTACCAACAGGATAAAAAAAAAAAGTTCAATGCCCAGATTTTTCAAGTCAGGTCTTTAATGAAATCAGTTACTTTTATTGGGTGAGGCCCTTACATGACATCTCTAGTTGAGATTTTGGGAACATGACAATTTTTACAAGATATAACTCCATTGGTTGGCATCTTTGACTATGGGCCTTCATCAAAATCTACTAAAATCTACCCTACCCATCAAAAAAAAATAAAATATATATATATATTATATTAATGGATTTGAGAGGTGCCGATTTTATAAAAATACAATAGTTCAATCCCTTTATTTTCACCATCAAAGGGTGGCCATGAAAAAATATAATAAAAATAAAGTTGCACATGGATTCTATGTAATATCATGAAATCTGATGAGCATGGATGATTTTCTAAAGGCATAAATGAATTTATCTATACAGGAATAGTGTGCATACCATGGAATAATCTTGTTTCTTTTTTGGAGGGCATTTTAAGTGTTCACGATTATCTAGAATGGAGTTGGCCCATAGTATAAAGCTTGAGAAATCATGTTCATCGGCAAATATTATGCTCGATGAACCTCTCAAACTGCATGACCTTCTTTTCCTTTAGGTTCACTCGAATGTCATGATATATATCATCATTATCATCCCGAAACTTGCAATGCACAAGATGCTAGTCTTCCAATTCCTTGCAACCGTTCATTAGTTCTACTAAGCAACATCCATGACAAGGATACTCGTTCAAAATAAATCTCTTGAGCATTAGAAGTGCTATTACAATGGCATTTATTATATGGTAATGAAGAGTTGGTCCTTCTCGGCTGACAGTCCTAAGGCCAAGCCCATAAAAGTTAGGACAGTGTTGACTGATCTCGGTAATGATTCACATAACAATAAGCCAAGTGTTGTTAATTTGAGCCATTCAAGTTCCCTCCATGCACTACAAGAATTTACAGTATTCCCGGCGTTTTTTTTTTTGGCGCAATATTTAAATGCCGACAAAGATATGTTGTTACCCAGCGACTAAGCTTATTTCGCTGGGAGAAGTTATAGTTTTCCCGGCATATACAGTCGTCGGAAAATATTTGTATTAATCCCGGTGAATGGTTTATTTCGCCGGCAAAGGTTAAGTTTTTACCGGCGAATATTTATTTTCACCGGCAAATGTTAGATTTATCCCGACGCCCTCCCTTGATGGCCGGCAAATATCTCTACGTGCCAAAAAATTTGAGGGAGGCGCCTTTTTAGCTTTTGCCGGCGCATTAGTTGCGTTGGGAAAGAGTTTTCAAAATATTTTAATTTTATTAATAAATTCATGATTTTTGCCGGCACACCAAATTCCCCGGGAATACCCTTTTAAATTCTCATCTTGGCCGTCCAACAAAATGGATGGTGTGATGAGTCCCAGAACCTGCGTTCTATAAAGAGTCGACCGCCCTGCTTGATTCCCGTCTTCAGCCCCCAAACCCAGCAAGAGAGAAAGATTAGAGAGATCAGAGATCAGAGAGAGAGAGAGAACCTGCCACAGCGGGGTACTGGAGTGAGCCCACCACTGTCGTCTGCCTTTCATCACCACCGTTTGCTACTGGAGTCACCCCACCCCTTTCACCGCCACCATTTGCTACTGCATCTCTTCTTCTTTCTCATACCAAAACCAAGGCCACTCACATCAATCTCAAGGTCAAGGGGCAGGTATAGGGTTTCTTTTGTGCATTTTTTCCCTTTCGATTTCATCTCTATTTTCATTGCAGAGGAAATTGTTTACCGATTTAATGTGTGTATTTTTTTATGGGTTCTGTGGGTTTATGGGTTCTTCTTTTGTGCATTTTTTTATGGGTTTACTTGTTCACTGATTTATCTTTTTTTTTTTCCTTTTTTTGTTGGTGTTTCTGTTTAATTTTTAATGGTATTTTAGATTGTATGTACTGTGGGTTTGAATATGCACATAGTGTTTGACAAAATGCCACAATGACTTAAAAACGTTGGACAAGGAGGAGCCATTGATTAGAGTAATCATATTTCTTATGAATAGCCCAAGTTGTTTCATATGAAAGCCCCACTAGATGATCCTTGATCACCAATTTTACCTTTGGCTGCAATTTTCCATTTCCAATGAGATAGTTACTAGGTTCATATGACAGCCCAAGTCTAAAAGTTAAAGTCGTGCCTCGTTTTAAATGATCGCATAGTTGCCAAGCACATTGCAAACATTGATAGCTATGTGCTTGCATCCATAGGTTGTCCATTATTATAACACAACCAAGAAGAGCAGTTCAATTGGGAGCAAGTTTGGTGTGTGGCTATGGGTGTGTGTGTGTGTGTGAGCAATGGTGTATGGGTTTGGGTGTGTGTGTATGGGATGTGGGTGTACTCCCCTTTAGGTTAAAAAGATCTTCTCCCCTACCTCTGGCAGCGATTTCAAATAAATCATCCACAGCTTCATTGGCAAACTTTGTAATTTCCATAGTTGATTGTGCATGGAGCTCTGTTTTTTACTTTGAATTCCATGTCTGAAACATGGGCAGTTTCAACTTTGAGCAGATTTTACAAAAGAAAACTGGAGCAGTTATTCAACTGATTGCATACCTTAGTTTCTTTTGCTTTTTCAAGACATTCCTTCCCTTTCTTCATTCTCTCCTCGATCCATGACTTCATCAGGTTCAAGATGACTGTATCAACTTCATATGGCTCCATCTCCCTCACAATCCCTTTCCCACCATCTTCGCAGTCAATAGAATCTTCCACGACCATCTGAAATAAAACATTCTCTAGCTCTCTAGCAGTTTGTAAGACCTGAATCGTGTCAACTGTTAGCGTTAGTAACAGATGATTTTGCAAAAAACCTAACAAACAAATCAAGCCAATAGATAAGAATTTTTAAGAAGGAAAATAGTGTTATTCAAGAAGTTCCTATCTTGTTGACTCCAGAGCTAACAAAGATCTCCTCCTCTCTCCTTCTCGGGTCCCCTGGCTAAGCCTCTTTTGAATGGCCCTCCCTTTCTCCAGTCTGGATCAAGCTGCAAGGAATCCCTTATCACTGTTGGAGTAGCAACATCCTTCTCTCGATCGCCAGTTTAGTTCTGGTGATTTCCTACAAAAATAGGTTCGACAAATGAAACTGTGCATATAATTAACTGTGGGGTGCATGAACTAATATGCATGGACAATGTGGGTTCCAAAAAACACTACAGAAATCAGAATTTTAAGGGGATGATTCAGCTCAGTTCAGAACTGGAACTTATTCAATTCCTAGTGTAGAAAAATCAGTTTTAAACTGGTTCAAATCAGTTTTCAATTTATCACACAATTACACACATGGTTTGGTCATTATAGAAATTTGTTTTTTGCACTATTTACAACATGGCATACAGACTGAATTTAGTAAGTTTCAGGTCTGATTTTTTGGTTTCTTAATTAGTCGAAACATTTAGCATATGAGATGTGAATATGTGTACAATATGCATATAAGATCTTACTAAACAGTTTCAGGTTTGGCTTGAGGTATAAACTATTTTCTGTTTTTTATCACATAAACAATGTAACTTTCAAATCTATAAATATGATTTCTGAGATCAGCATAAACACTAACCCTGATCATGTTCCTAAAAATTTTAAATAAGCATGAAACTAGTGCAATTTTCAGCAATAAATTGTCCATAGCAAAACTGTAAACATTAAGTGTGCAAGATTTTAAATAGATGTGTTGAAAATAAAGGTGGTATGCATAAATCAAAGGAGGCATATTTGAAATTAAAAGTTGTAAAACTTTTAATTGCTAGAATCCTAGTGAATCACTGCTGAACCTCTGCTCCCTCGAATAGTGTGTAGGATTCTGTGGTCTTCTACAGAAACTAGATTTACCTCTTCCTTTTTTGGCTTTCAGAGATGACTGAAGGCAAGCCAATGACGTCTCTGCTCTCCTCCCTTTTTCTTATATCTTTAATAAGATCAATGTTGCACTTAAGTAGCCCTAGAAGTGCCTTGGTTCAATGCATTTCCCAGGGAAAGAATTGTCTGCATGATTCTTTTCAATTTGACAGATTTTCTGATCTGTTTCAATGATTCATAGAGATTACCACTGAGACACCTAGAATTAAACAAAAGTTTAGGAGGATAAACATGTGACATTTAATTATTGTAGACATTGCCAAACCTGTGACTTGAATTGAATCTTAAAAGAGGAAACCCTAAGCTTGGATTCCACCCGTGGCACTTTCATTAACTCTAAGAAGAACTGTCATGTAAATTCCAAGACATGCCAGTCAATAATAGACGCAGCAAGAAGTGCCACAATCTATGATTATAAAAGTTCTCTTTTTGGAGAGAGAAAAAAAAAGAAGATAACTTAGTTAATTGGTTTTCCATTATCACAGCAGTGATGGGAAAGGGCTGGGCCCCCACACAGTCTAGTCTAGCAGGGTTTGTGTTATTCTTATTCTCATGTTTTATTTGTTTTCAGTTAATTCAAGTGTTGCTAATCTATTCTTGAAATATGATAAAATGTGATTACTCATCTAAGGAGCTATTGGAATAAATACTCCTCTCCTTGTTCTTGAACTTGATTCTAGAGTTCTCCTCAATTATATATGGGAGATAAAGAAATTGAATGGTGTGCTTTTTGTGGAAGGAGAGCCAAAAATGGTGAGTTTCATAGGATCTGATAGCTCCAAACATGAATTAGCCAATCCTAACAGGCAGAAGACATAATCACTCTTCACTCATCGCTATGGGCAGGTTTCATGAATATCTATTAGATTTGGGTCTGCTTTCACTTAAGTGCAACAGTTCTTGTTACATTTGTTATTAAGCTTGTTCTAGCATCTAATGGCCATAACCGACATTAATATTAGTAAGGCGTGTTAATTTTCGATAGCTCACTCCAGTATGGACTATGGTGGTCATTAAGCTGTAAATGTACGAGAGGTAACAAAATGTTGTATTTTAACCAAAAGTTAGGAGTTGCCTTCAGATAAGGATTTTGATATATGGACATGAATGTGAGTCAAGGATCATAAATATGATGCTGTGCTTTTGGATAACCTGGATATGGATATGTACATGACTGTTGAGATCTTTTTAGAACATTTCTGAATTAATGAAATTGTCATACTTTTGAATCAAATTAAACTTCTTTTGTGTGGAGAAGTAAGAAAATAATATAACTACATGAAAGACTACATGTGGGTTTGTGTATTCAATCCCATGGACCAGTCATGATGCATGTTTTATTTGAATTTATAGTCAAACTACTCAGCTCATTTTATGTTCTTTTTCTCATACAGATTGAGTAAAAAATGAAGAAAGACTCCATGGAGCTAAGATGCAGCACACATGAAGGACAAGTATATATGAAGAGTAACAGACTTTTGTGTATTGAAATGGGATGCAAGAGGTTGTTCTAAGCAATGTTGCAACAATGACATGATTATATAAACATGTAAATTTTCATTGGTATTTGAATGTTGGTATAGAATAGAATGTTATCATGGGTTTTAAATTTGTAATGGTAAAGTGCTTCCAATGTTGAAATGGTATTCACATATTGTTGAAAGGATGTTTGAATATTAATATGAAGTGGAATGAATTTTCTTGTTTTATTTTTTGGTGGTTTTGGATTGAAAATGGAAATAAGGTGTGTAATAGATTTGGTACTGAATAATGGAATGAGAGAGGCTGGAAAATGTAACAAATTAATGTATCAACAGGGGAAAAAAAGTTAAAAATAAAAGAAATAGAAAAGAAGATATTATTATTATTGCCGGCACAATTTTAAGTATTTCTGGCGAACAAAATCGCCGGTAAAAAACCTTCAAAAACAATTAAATAACAAATATAATAGTTATTGCCAGTGATAACGAACGCCGGTAAATGAATTTGATAAATTTTTTCCCATAAATTTTAAAGTTTTTACCGGCGTTATAAATCGCCGGTGAAAAACCTTTAAAAACAATTAAAATAAAAAATATAATAGTTATTGCCGGCGATAAAAAAACGCCGGTAAATGAATTTGAAAATTTTTTTCCTGTAAATTTAAAAATTTTTATCGTCATTATAAAACGCCGGCAAAAGTTATCCCTTCTCACCGGCAGTCAATATGATTTACCGGCGTTTACATTTTATCACCGGTAAATGGAAGCCTAGGCGAATTTTCCCCGGCGGAATGCCGGCGCATAAGATTTCACCGGAAGTGTATTTTGCCGGCGTTTTCTTTACTTTTTGTAACACTCCGACCCGATTTGATCCGGATTAGTGGGTAATTGCGTGCGATTTTGTCGTTAAGTGTGTTTTGGCTTTTGTTTTCCTTTGGTTTTGAGTCTTGGAGAGATCGTTTGGGTTGAGTTGACTTGGTTTAGGTAGTTCGAGCCCTTTTTCGTAATTTTGACTTTTGATTGACCTTGTCAGTTTTGCGTCATTCTGAAGTCATCGCGTGCAATTCGTTGAGCTTGTCGATCTTCGTAATTGTCTTGGATCCGAATGATTTCGTTTGCTCTCGTTGGACCGTCAGTTGACTCAAACTGACAATTTATTAGTAATTTGGATTCCTTTTAACTTATAAATATCCTACCTACTCTCTCTTTCTCTCTCGATCGTTCTCTGTCTCTCTCAGCTTGTCTCTCTCGTTCAGCTTTCTTTCTCTCTTTCCTTCTCTTTTCTGTTTCGTGAGGGAGGAAGAAAGGAGCCCCAATTGTGTGTGTTTCCAGCGGACTGAGCCAAAGCAACAACGTGATTTCGTCTGTGAGGCAAGTATAAACACAAGTAGTATGAACACCGATTGATAGTGTTTTGATTGTTTGTTTCATACTCTTTGTTGTATGCATCAGTGTTAGACAGCCCTATTGAGTCAATTTCGCTGTTATTTTTCTGTTTTCAGTCGAATCATTCTCTTTCTGTATGTCTGTAACTGTTGCAGGAAAAATGACTCTGTGCACTCACGGCTACACCGTGAAATGTGCTACGGCTAAGCCGTGAAATGGCTTACGGCTAAGCCGAGACCCAGCGTAACCCTAACCGTAGAACAATACAGGGTGACATCTGAAAATAACTAAGAGTTGGCAAAATGCTACTATTCTACGGCCCAGCCTGATCGAAGCCGTACATTGCACTACGGCTAAGCCGTGGACCAGGATACGGCTGCGCCGTAGAGTAAAATACGGTTGAGCCGTAAATACGGATGACCAATTTGGGGAACCTCGGCTCCGCCGCAGTGCGGATTACGGCTAAGCCGTAAGGTGCTTCGGCAAAGCCGTAAGGTCCTACAGCTACACCGTGAGAGCTTGAGAAAGGACTAAAAGGACTAGGCTTAAGCAAGAGACCGTATATGACTTTCATGTTGGAATGTAGCTAACCTGAACATGCCCAATGGAATGTCCGAATGACATGAATGATCTCGAGGGCTGTGAATCATTCATGCCCATTATCCAGTTGTTTAGCACCTCCCCATGGGTGTTGGTTTAAGGGACTTCGGTGCACATTCCAGACACTGCAACACTAGACAATAGTGCATCAGACAACTTAAAACTACATCAACATGCACGGTTAGAAACACTAGATAAATAGGTTAGGATTGGCTTGTAATTGACCTTGATTCGTAACAATACTCTGATTTGTACAGCATATTGACTTCGATTATGCCCTCTTATGTGTTATGCGCTGGACCTCTCGATTCTGTGGGAAATGCAGCAACCCCAGAGCGAAGCCCGGGCGGGACCATTCTATTATTGTGTTTTTATCATTGCTCCGGTGGAGTACTTGCGTCAGTGATTATTTGTTATTGGTGCTCAATTGTCAGTGCTTCTTGTATTGCTTATTTGCATTCAGTATATGTGATGCACTTCCTATTGTTCGTTTAACGTGATATGTGAGATCGGTGTGATCATCTGATTGATTGATTGAGGTGCATCATCTGATTTGATTGTGATTGGTATAGGGCACTACTGAGCCTCAGCCTTAGGATGCCCGACGGGGTTGACTTTGGTTTAGTTTATGTGTTTGCCTCTGCAGAGTGTTCTGTCCTGGGACTCCGGACCCCAGGAACTAGAGACCCATGCGTACCCTGGCCCAGTCGCTGGTGTTCTCATTCCGACTGCTCTCGAAAGGGAGAAGATGGCCAATGTAGTAGCCACTTTGACTGTTATCTGTTTATGATTCTGATAGCATGCTTATTCATTTGCATAATTGCTTAGTATACGAACATGTTTTCTGTGGATCTTGCATTTTGACTATTGCTCATTATTAGACACAATTCGTGTTATCTTTTTGTGGCTTATATCTTGCTAAGTCGTTGTACTTATGAGTTGTCTTTCTGTGTTGCAAGTTCAGATCCCTCTCCCGATCCTGCGTCGGTCGACCCGACTCCAGGAGAGGCGCGCGAGGCCCCCTCCGGCCAAGAGGAGTGGACTTGATCCATCCTCCAGAGTAGTGTTTGCATCATTTTGTTCTCCCCATTCATTTGAGTCTGGGTCTATTGGGGGATTTTTCTGTACTTGTACCGTGGGCTTTGATTGTATCTATTATTTTGATTTTTGTGAGCCCTCTTTATTGTCATACGTTCTTGTAATTATTCTTGTCATCAGTCTAATGCTTTTGTAATCCCCTATGTCTTTTGGTATGTTGTGGTATGCCTTGATACGTACAGCTTCCGCGTACAGTTGTTTGCACGTGTGAATGATCCCTTGTGTGTGTATGCTTAGACGGGGTATAGGTGTGCAGGCACGGGAGTACGTGTGTCATTGGTTAGACTTCCTCTGACCCCCCGGTCCCTGGGCTCGGGTTGTGACACTTTTACCGACGCATATTTTGCGCCGGCAATGATGAAAACTGTTGTAGTGATATGCAGATGAGTGGAGATATATTTTGCTGATGGAAGCAATCAAAACCCAGTAAATAAAGGATTTTCAATGCCAGACATCTGCAACAAAGCATCAAAGTAGCAACTAATAGATAATATTGATATAATATTGAAGATGAAGAAAAGAAAAACATGATCAAGCAGAAGAATTAGGCAAAGGTGTACTTACTTTTCAGAGGCATAATAGACCACGTAAGATAGATTAATGCGGGATTTAAAAATATAATAACCTTCATTAGAGAAGACTTAGATAGGAAGAGATTTTAAAAAAAGATTTGGAGAGGAGATTTAAAGATGAGAGATTTTAAGGGGTTATGAAGAAGGAATAGATAGAAGGTCTCTCTAACCGGATCTTATCTAACACCATTAGGATGCTGACGTGGCACTTTAGGAAAAAAGAAAAATCAGGGGTACTGATGTGATACCCTCTACATGCCTCCATTCTTAGAACTTTAATATATATAATAGCAACAAAGGCCCGTGCTAAGCCCGGGCCCTAAAAAATACACAAATTTGGACCTACACTAATAGAAAACACTTTTTAAAAAATAAATAAATCTCACAATGTAGGTGTAAAATCTACCTTAGAATAGATATTTGAGATAAGCAATCAAGAGATAAGTAGGAGGGAGGGTTGTAACATAGTTCACCTTTATTAATAACATCCATGATAGAATAATTGATCATGTAAATGTAAAATAGAAAAAGACAACAATAGAGAACATATTGTAAATTTAGTTTTAACTGAAAAGTGGAAGAAGGAATGAAATAAGTTTTAGTCGAAGTTTTTTAGATGATATTATTTAAAGAAAAAATTCAATTGATCTAAAAGAAAATGCATTAAATAATTTTATCAAATTTACACAGCATTAGAAGTTGATGGGGCATGTTGAGCCTCTAATTGTCCAGGCGAACTACTTGGTCCAATGTTTGCAGTGATTTGACTAATTTTTTTTTTTTGCAAAACTGTAAATAAAAAATAGAACAATTTAGCAAAATAAAATGATAAAATTATAATATTAATCTTTAATTTGGAAGGTATAAATAACTTACATTGTTCTATATGTGATAATAAGAAATTTGCCTCATGATTAATATTTATTTCTTCTATTATTTTTACTGGAAGTCTGCTGTCCAAAGTTGATATATTCATATTTGATCCTATCTTCAAATGAAATAAATATTGTTGCCACATCGATTTGTTAATTTGAGGTGCAAAAATATCATAGTAATTATTCTGCAAAAGATGTATTATATCATTATATGCAAATAATTTATTATATAATTATAATATTGTTAATATGAATTTGTTTGAATAAGATGCAAAAAATATAAGGTTTAAATTATATTTATATTATCTTATTTGCATTTTCCTCAAAATTTTCATCAGATGTATTTAAGAAATTTCTGACAATATTGTCCTGTTGCAAAAATGTTGCACGTGTAGTGTGATCCATCACTGTTATTATTGCAATGTACCTAAAATATAAAGAACAATTAGTTTATATACAAGAAAATTATGATTTTTATTTTAATTTTAAATTTTGGGCTCATAAATGATATTATCATATTACAAAAGAATTACCTTTATTTGGTTTGAAGTGTTGGATCATTACAATGATGGCACTGACTATTAATTATAGCTGTATCTATTTTTCTATCGCACTTAGTACAAGACATATATGATAATGATCTATCCATGTATAACATTGCAACTACAGCTTTCACTACTATATACTTTACCTATAAATTTGCAGAAGATAAGATTTTGATAATGTTTTAAATGTAAATAAAATAAATGATAAATACTTTATAATGAGCAGTTGATGTTATAAATTGTAATAGTTTTACCTTAATCATTCCACCTCCCAATATTGAAAATAAACCTTTTAATAAAATTCTGTTATCGCTTGAGTCGCCACTATGGCCTTCATTCTTGTAATTTCTCTCTTAAAGATATGTCAGTACTAATTAATTTAATTTATATTTGATAAAATAATTGTTTAAAAGTTCACCATTCTAATAATTCTTTCGCCCTGGGAATATTTGGGTTCACTATTAGTTTGGTAGCAAATGATATGCTAAGATAAATACTCCATATAGATTGTTTGACAAATTAGTTACAGTTTATATTTAAAGTATAAAGCTAAATATATATTATAAGAATCTATTATTTACCGGAGTATTCCTTAACTACAATGGATGTCGTTAAAAGGATTTTACAGACACTTGAATTAAAAAATAAAAAAAGAAGTTGTATGATGCTAAATCTCCACACAAAGTTAGATTCAATTTTGTTGAGCTGCATTAACATAATTTAAAAACAATGAGATTAGTATAACAAATTTAAAGAAAATTATAATTTTCAATTGAATATACCTTTCATCATGTAATATAATATCTAGTTTTGGGAGCTCTGTTCCATCATATTTTCTTATATAAGAGATCGCAGTTACATCTTCTATAATTCCAATGATATCTGGAGGATGCAGTTTCATATTTGTGAATATAATGATTTTCATTATATGGAAAAGTTTATTATGAGAAAGTATATACCTTGTAGAAATCTGGCTTTCTTGGGAAAAGATGGCATTGTATTTAGAGGAGCGAAATAATATTTAAATGAAGCAATTTCAAGACAGTCTTCATTTATTTGAACAATAATTGAATCTCTTATTAATGATAATTGATAATCATGTGGTACGATATTATATGTTTCTTACACTGGTCTTACCCTTATATTTTTAATCATATAATAGTTGCCTTCACATAAGTTGTTACCAAATTTGGGATTTCATCATTAAATAGTGTAATGACAATTTGATCTCCCTAGAATAAAAAAAATGAAATCATTTAGCTTTCAAATAGTAATTGTTTCACTGATAAAAAAATATTAGTAAGAATAGTTAGTACTTTTTCATCAATAAGTATTAGCTTATTGCTCTTGCTCGATCCTCTTCTACCATGATATTCTCTGTCTTCTACTATTCTGTTAATCCTTACTTTTAAATGCCATCTATCATTGAAACAGTGAATTTTTTCTAGACGAGGGTATTTTGTTATTGACATCTTCGTTTCATTATGATATAATTTCTACACACACAAATAGTTAAGTAAATATTTAAAATAATATATAGTTAAAAATTGTATAATATAAATAATTTCACAATGTGAAAAATCTAAATGGAAAGATAATTACCTTCGTTGTTAATTTGAAATATGCTTTTCGACTTCATTTAGAACTTCCTTATATACAACATTCCTTGTGTAGCCAACAAAGATATTACACTATTTTTTAACAAGATATAACAACATATAATTGACCATGAGAGAAAACTAGTTTAAGGAGGTAGAGTCCTATTTTCTGAAGTGTTTGGCCTTGGCTTTTGTTAACTGTAATAGCAAATGTAACTTTAAATGGAAATTGCCTTCTTTTTAGAATAAATGGCCACCATGTATCAACTGTTGACATTATAATGCGTAGTATGAGAACATATTCACCTGTATTTGTCTCTGTAATTATTTATGCCTCAATTACCTTATAAGTCAATTTTTTGACAATAAGTTGTGTTCCATTACATCATCCCATTATTGATTTAGGTTCCAAATAAGCATTATTGGAGTCCCAATCTGGAGTTCAAATTGATGATTTGGCAATCCACTGACATTTAGGGTGTTTAGGAATTCTATAGTGTACAATATTTCTTGAGTTTCATTGTAGTCTAACTCTACCATTGTATCTGCACTTAAATATATCATACTTTTTATTGACATATTTGCTATAATTGCATTATTGATCTTGTTAACATAATCATTCAGTGGTGTTAAGATTGCCCTATCTCTTAGATAAGATGGATATTTATAATTCCTATTAATGTTCTTATACACAAACTCTATCAGTGGAAGAACATCATCATTGTCTGTATCAATTCGTAAATCCTTTGGAATCTCAACCAAATTGTCATCATCTACATTATTTATAGACATAAAGTTACAATTTTCATTATTAATACTTAAAAATCATTTTGCAAATTGTGCAACTTCATCATTATTTGGTAAATTTTGCAAGCGCATATTTTCGATAAGGTTAAAAACCATATAATGCTTCCATATTATAGATTTAGTGATTGAAAAAGCGACTATATCCTCTCTACTGCTCTTTCTAATAACTAATAGAATTTGTCTAAAGTTTCTGCCGAATGCAACAGTTATGCCGCCAAATAATTTTGTACAAATTGGATAGTTAACTGTAATTAGTATGTCCGTAGAGTTCTTTTAGCTAGATCAAACGTATGCTTATGTATCATTGGTGCTTCATCCCAATATAATCAACGTTGCATTTCGAATGAGCTCAGCTAAATTTGATTACTTACTAATACTACAACATGATGATTCATGAGGTTACAATGAAATTTTAAAACATGAATACTCAGGGCGACCGCCTGGCAATAATGAAGATGTTAATCCTGATGATGCAACAGCTAGAACAATTTGATCATTACTTTTGAACTTTGTAATTATTGTTTTCCGTAAATATGTCTTCCCTATTCCACCACCGCCATTCACAAGGAAAATTTCATCTTTTTTTTTTCCTTACATGATTTTAAGATATTGTGAAATACTAACAACTGTCCATTTAAATTTAAATATAAAACATCAAATTCAGATGCAAGATCTTCAGTGTTGTACGTCATTTCTTCATATAGCAACCTATTTGATATAAAGTTGTTGTCTTCATATTGAGGCAATGGCATATTTGGAAACTCCTTTAATGATCTTCCATTATTATTTAAGATTATCTCAATTTCAATAAGTGCATGATTTTGAATTTGAATTCTGAAATAATCAAAACTAATTGTACCCAATTGCATATGTAACCTCATTTTAATATCATTAGATAATGATTGACAATTATTTTCCTATAATTGTAATGGATTAGCCACCTTACAAAACATTAGAATTACTGCGAACATATTTCTTAATTAATGTTGTAACACTCCAAACCAACTTAATCTCGTTTAAAGACTAATTATTGATGAGTTAGTTGTTAATTGTGTTTTGACTTTGTTTTTGTTTTGCTTCACATCATAGATAGGTAGTTTGGTTGAGTTTAACTTGGTTTAGGTAGTCATGAGCCCCTTTTCGTAATTTTAGATTTTGTAAGTCGTTGTCATTTATGCATCATCTTGGTATCAACACGTGTCTTTTGTTGAGCTCGTTAATATCCGTAACTGCCCCGTTCACGAAAGACGTCATTCATTTCCGTTGGACCGTCATTTGACTCGAACTGTAATTAGCATGAATGTTTGGACTTTCTTGTAAATTTTCTTATCCTTATCTTATATAAGCCTCATGTACCGACCTCTTTTCTCATTCAACGTTCTCTCCTTTATCGTTTCTTCTTCTCTGTTCTTCTCTTTCTACACGATTAAGTTTAAGAGAGGGAATTTGTGCACTCACACTCCCTATTCATCTCTTGTTTGAGTTTAAGGTACGCTTTGGGTTTTTGGTTTTCTTCTTCTTCTCCATCTTCTTCCCGTTAGTCACTCACATCTCTTTCTCTTTTCTTCTCCTTTTGCATGCATGACAGTTAGAAGCGTGTTTGGATGTTGGATTTGAGCATAAGGACAATGATTCTCGTATTAAAGATCATTTGAGGCAAGTATAAGCATGATTTGTATGAACCCATGTTGGTATATATTTGATTTTGAATAATTTTTGCAATCCTACATGTGAAGTATGTATACAGCCCAATTTATGTTAGTTCCATCTATTTGATGTGGATTTGCCATTCTTGTATACGTTCAATTGCTTCTATAACAAGTTCAGGAAAACGACCCTGCGCAGTCACAGCTAAACCGTAAACTGCCTCAGCTCAAAGTCCAGAGAGCTGTGAAACCCAGCTTTCTTCTACGGTAAGGTCACGGCTAAGCCATATAATGTACTACGGCTAAGTCGTAGCACAGCCGTGACCCAGCCGTAGATTAATACAGGGTTGCAGTATCTGAATTAACTGAGAGTCAACATTTTTTGAAGACCTTATACGGCCCAACCACGGCTAAGCCGTGCGAAGCGTTACGGTTAAGCCGTGACCAGCCGAGGCTGAGCCGTAGAACAAATACGGTGACGCCATAAGATGATACACGATTCAACTGTAGTTCGCTGTAAATGCAAAGGAACAGTCTAGGGACCCACGGCTGAATCGTGTGACATAATACGGTTAAGCCATAAAATGCCTACGGCTAAGCCGTAAGGTCACCCACAACTGACCTGTAAGGCCTTTAAGTAAAAAGAATAGGAATTGAAGAGACCTTGTAGGGCCTTTGACTTAGAATGTAGGCAACCCTGACTTGCCCAATGGAATAAGATGGAACCGCATGAATGATCTCGAGGGCTGCGACTCATTTATGTACGTTATCTAGTTGTTAAGCACCTCCCCATGGGTGTTGGTTTAAGAGACCTCAATGCACATTTATGATACAATGCAACACTAAACAATGGTGCATCGGTTAACTTAAAACTACTTCATCATGCACGGTTAAAAATACTGGATAACTAGAATAGGGTTGGCCAGTAAATGATCTTGATGCGATTGAATATTGTATTGCATGGCATTTTGCATACGATCACTGACCTCCACTCTTTTGCATGATTTGTTGGTACTATCATTGTTATGTCCTATGATATGGTCAGTTCAAATTGTATGATCTAAAGTTTTTCACGTATAAGTTGAATGAAGATGTACGTATGATTAGTACGTATGATATATGCGTTATGATATGCACGATTCACTCCAGTTCCATTTTATATTTAATTCCTTATGATCAGGCACTACTCAGCTTCAGCTTTAGGATACCCGACGGGGTTGAATTTAGAGTAGTTTATATGGCTTCTCTACAGTCAGTTTATGTCATAGGGCTTCCAGATCTCAGGAACCAGAGACCCATTCATACCCTAGCCCTGTCGATGGTGATCTCAGTATGTATGTAAAATCCCTTTTTGGGAGCATATGGCAAATGTAGTAGCCACTTAGTTATGTACACATCACGTATGCATTGATTCTGATAGCATGTTTTATTTAATGCACAACTGTTTAGTATACGGAATTGAACTGCTATGATTTATCTGTTGTCACCTATTCAATTGGATACAATATGTGTTAACTTGTTATTGCTTATACTTTACTGAATCGTTGTATTTATGAGTTTTCCTTGTTGTTACAGGCTTAGATCCCTCGACCGACCCTTCGTCGGTCAATCAGACTCCAAGAGAGACCCCAGTTACCCCATCGGGGTTAAAGGATTGGATGTGATCCATCCAACAGAGCGCGACAACGTCATACACGCATACATCTAGGTCTTCCCCCTTTTGGGATCTCTTTGGATTTTGGGATTTTGGCATTCCTAGTCTCTATATTTGTGTTTTGATTCATTTTGTATAACTCTGACTTTATGTAATCTTGTGTATATCAATCATTTTGTTTTACAATATTTTCTGGTGTTATGTTTTGATACATACAGCTTCCACGTACATGTATTTGCACATGTGAATTTCCCTTGTGCGTGTACACTTGGACCGGGTCTAAGTGCATAGGCATTGGAGTATGTGTGTCCTTGGTTAGGTTTTAACTAACCCCCGATCTCCTGAGCTCGGGTTGTGACAGATGTCCCATAGCCCAAACTGATGTTTCTTTTATTGCTTTGTTCCACTCATTATCATCATTTAGTTATCTAAGATCTAAGCATGCTTGCTTAAATGTATTATTTACGGTCCCATTGACTATTCTTAAACATCTATAACTTATTGTACTACGTAAAATATGTAGGAGCATTCTCAAATAGTACTTTTCACTTGTATTAGGTGATGTATAATATAATCTGCCAATGCATTTTCACGCTTCCTTTTACACCATACTTTTTCATTACTTTTCTATGTCCATTTTGTAGGAAAGTCAACATATCTCAGTTTCTTTACATATGCATCTCTTTGATTTGTTGTAGACCATTCTGTGAACATTGTTCTACTTATTCCTTGTCGATTTAAAACCGACAACAAATTTTCATTATCATTGAAAATAATAATTTGCTGATTTTCTAAATAATATAGTAACCGCTCTACTATAGGGTTTCTATCGTGAAGATTGAAGTCAAATTTTTGCCAACATGATTCTCGTGCAAAAATATAACGACAATCAAAGTATTGTTTAGTTTTATCAATTTTCTTATATCTCAATGTTCTGAATGCATCTCTAGTTTAATTGCTTTCTTCAATTATGATGGTTACTCTATCTGGTCCTTTGTGAATGTATTTGTATAAATACTTTATTACTCGTATTTGGCTACAAATCTCAACATTTATGTGTGTATTTTATTTTCTACAAACATAAGGATTATATGGAACAACTCATCTATTATCAAGGCTGACATTACCTATTTTAATAAATCTTCCATCATCTCTTCTCCTGTACATTGGATAACCATAGCTATCAACTGATCATGTATGTTCATTGAATCTTTTAAGATATTTTTTGTTGCGTTTTTCATCTCACATACACACATTTTGGATGTAGAGGTTCACGTGGACCATGCATCATGCACTTCTTAATTGTGTCTTATAATTCTGCATAATCATTGATATCTGGTATTTTAGCTGAAACAATATTATCTATATCTTCGGTGCTTAGTATCTTGTGATTCTAATCCAACGTTATTAAAATATGTGTGTGTGGAAGACCCCTCTTTTGAAATTCTATCGCATATATATCTGTAAAAAAGATAAAATCTTCTAAGTATCATATATTGTAAATGTCATTCGCAATTAATATAACATAGTATAATTAATGATTTTTTACCTACAATAACTTTGCCAAAAATTTATCCTCCTTTTAATTCTTCCATTAATTCATTGAGCTTTATATGAAATACTCTAGCAACAATATCCGGGCGATCTTCAACTTTTTGGCCTGGAATAAAGTCTAAAAAATGTTGAAACTCTATCCATCTTGGATTACATGTAAATGTTAAAAATATACCTGGGTAACTTGTTCATCAAAAAATAGCCATTGCATCTTGATATTTCTAAATCATGTAACGTGTACCATCCGTAAATAAAAAAGGTAATATATAGCGTTGACCAATAGCAAATGCTATTGTGCCATCTTAAACAACTGCATCCTCAATACCTTGATAAAAATTACATCTAAATGTACTTTGGTTGGCTCTAATGTAGACAGCCCTATTTTGTTCATTACATGCAAATTCATTAATAATAAATTGATGGAATAGTCTCCCAAATAATAGAATTGATTTTCCTTCATCATGCTTTCACTGCAATCTATACCAATGATATTCTCTCATAGAGACTTTAGATTTTGATGTTGATGAAGAAGTGGAAACTTTAGATTTTGATGTTGATGAAGACGTGGAATATGATATATTTGTGTACCAATCATGTTCTCCATAAGAAAATAACAGAGGGTATTCTAGTGCCATATAATTTGGATAAAACTCACTTATTCTTTGAAGCAACCCTGATACCCTTTCCAAAATTATATCTCTATTTGAATGACTTCTAAATCCTTCTTCATGAATTACTGCAACTATCTCATCCACCGATGGACGATTGTACAGCCTTGAATATTTAGATTTATTAAAAAGTATTTTCATTGATATATCTTGTGAAAACTCTCCTTGAAATCTATCTTTCATTAATCGGAATTTCTACACATTTCTACACATATGGACTCACTTCATCTAGAAGTATTTTTAATTGTTCAATAATGATCTCCAAAGTTATTCTTTGTATGCTATCTTTTGATGCCATTCTTTTATTTCTAATCCCGTGATCAATGTCATGCATATAGAGTTATGCGAACTTTGGCTGCTGACCATCAATTGGTAAAAGTGGCCCAATTTTATGATGAGTTTGAGCATGAATATGAAAAGTGAAAGGACCACCTCCACTTAGAACATTGTGATCTATGTTTTCTCTCAATGAAGTGAATGAAAATGCATTATTATATACTCTAATTGATTTCTTAAATTTAGAAGAACAGCTATTGCCGAAATCTTCCAACAATGACTTTAAATATGGTGGAGGTTATTGCAGCATTGGTAGCACTATTTTTCCATCTCGGCAGCAGTTGTTAAATATATACAATGGATTATTTGTCCTCATTTTAAAACCCTCATGACTCCACATTAATGCTCCACATTTTTGACATAGTTCGCTTGGAGAATCAAAGTCTCTTCTACTATTAATCAATCCTAAACGAGAAGAGTAAAAATAATTATTTGAATGATAGAACTAAATAAGCAGAATAGGAATGATTAATATCTCTTAATGTAGATAACATACTTTTTGACATCTCAAAGTGCGTAAATAGCGTAACTTTATCATTCTTTGACTTTTAGGAATTTTACAAAGAACACATTGACTATTAAAAGATGAAGGATTTTGATGGAATATATCATTTTT
Organism: Sextonia rubra; assembly: GCA_037013555.1. Lineage (NCBI taxonomy): Eukaryota > Viridiplantae > Streptophyta > Magnoliopsida > Laurales > Lauraceae > Sextonia > Sextonia rubra. The sequence goes on from JASUAD010000006.1 coordinate 24,118,682, forward strand.
ATACAAGTCACTTTCACGTCGTGGCACATAATCATGATCTTAGCAGAATCACAAATACAGCAAGCAATATATTAGTTTTAATCCATGTAAGTTATATGATTAATATTTTAAGAATAAATCTATTTAATATTATACCTGTAGGTAGTTGTATATTGCTCATAGTCGATGACAAACATTGAGCAATTAGATTTGTATTTGAATATTCAACACATGTTATTGAATATTATTTGTATTTTTGTCTCAATGGACGTAAATGTCTTAACTTCATCATTCGATGTAGCCTTGCAATTTTGCATAGGTCGGTTTGTTTTTTTTTTTTTTTTTTTGTACCATGTTCGCTTAAAGCAAATGAAAAGGTGATGTTTATCTATCAATAAAGGCATTTAGTGAATGACTGAAAATGCAACATGTAGATACAAGAATAAAAGTCTAAATATTTTAACCTATTAATAAAATGTTAGGAGTCACTCAACGCGGGTCATATATTTTTAAAAAATTTGGTATTTGTGTTTTTTTTTTGTCAACATCAAATGAAGAAATACAAAAGTGTGTAATAGTAAAGAGAAAAAATAAATAAGCAATTAAAAATAGACTTACCTGATGATCCACAAAATTATACCCTTGAGGCAAACAAAGAGAAAAGACCTTTTGTGAGATTTGCTTGGTGCTCTTTTCATCCAAAATGTTAGTGACCTTCAAATCTGAAGTTTAATAGGATTATTTTACACAACCATGAAAATTTTTGAATAAGATTCAGGCCGATCTAAAGAAAAATAAAAAAATTTTTTGGAATAATGACAATTTTTGCAAGGCATAATTTCATTGGTTGGTATCTTTGGCTATGGGCATCCGTCAAAATCTAGTAAAAAGGGATATCTCAAAGCAAATCCATGTAAAAAAATCCAACAATTTTCTAATAACAATTCTCAACAGTGCCGTGTATCTGAAATTCCAACAATTTGAGAAGCCCCACAAAATCCATTGATCTCTTAAAAAAACATCATTCATTTAACTTAACAACGAAAGGTGGTGCTGTTCTTAGCAGCGAGATCTGAGCGAGTTCACCGAGTCAGATTCGAGGTTGTGAGGACAGTTCGCAAAGTCCCCAATTCTTCTTTTTCAGATCCGATCTAAGCGAGTTCGCAGAGTCCGAGTCAAGGCCGCGAGGATCGCTGGTGGTGACAGCAGTCTTAAGGGTAGTGCTGTTCTTGGCGGCGAGATCTGAGCGAGTTCACAGAGTCAGATTCGAGGCCATGAAGATTGTTCACAGAGTCCCCGATTCTTCTCCTCAGATCTGATCTAAGCAAGTTCACAGAGTCTAAGTCGATATATATAATTAGGGCAAGTTTCGTAAACCAAGAAAGATCCTCTATTTAGCGGATTCTTCCATTCTCTTAGATCTAACATATCCTCAAAGAGTATTTCTCAGTCCTAGATTTGGTTAACAAAGTAGATTCTAACCATCCATGAAATGTGTGATCCAATGGTTTTTTCTTTATAGCAATTTTCAAAAAACCCATGAGTCAAAAAGAGTTGAGCTTTCACTGTCTAGCCATCCTTGGCATTCTAGTGAATTTGAGCAGTTCGGATCTTGCAAATGGGTCCTATAGAAATTATAAAAAATTAATATTTTTGGGTCTACACTAATTCGCAAGTATCTCAAAATCCGTAACTGATCAACTACTAGAATTTGATATAATGTCCATCTTGAACCATGTAAACATGATTAATGGTTCAAATATATTTATGAGACCTAAAAAGTAGAGTTCCAAAGAGAAAATGGTGACCATTGTGTTGCCTGTTATGTGTTGTAGCATTACTTCCCTATGATTTGAAAAATATGTTCGATAGCTAATATGTTTTTACCATTTCTCTCATGGTCTGTGATGAATCATGCATTAAAGTTTTAACCCATAGCCATTTTAGGCCTTCTGAAGAGATTTAATGATTTGGATTTTGAAAAAGGGGCCCACTGATATCCAGAAATAAAGATTCATTGGCCTAGATTTTTTACAAATATCTCAAAATATAGAAAAGATCCAAGATTGATATTTAACAATGTTGGCCATGTGGGTCCAGACCATGATTGGGTTCTATATCTGGGGTAGTTTCCTAATGTATTAGGACTTTCCTTTTTCTTGAGATAGAGTTCTTGGGGGATAAGGATGTACTGGTTATATATATGAGATGTAATCTGTAACCCTAGAGCGGTCAGTCAGAGAGGCTGAGATTCCAAGGCTGTGGTTTCACAGATTGGAGGAGAACCCAGTGGAAATTGGTTTCCCGTGGACGTAGGCATCCTTGCCGAACCACGTAAATCTTCTTGTCTTCTTGTGTGGTGATTGGTTGATCTTGCTTGAGTTTGCACACACGCGCACAACAAGTGGTATCAGAGCGATTGATTGTGCGTGGAAGATCAACGGGAAGAGAAGAGATCAAGGTTGATCTCTACTGGGCCACACGCGATCGCGGAAGAAGATTGGGTTCTCGTTGCTCTGTTTTCCCCGGAAACAGAGAAGAAGTTGTCGGGTGGTGTGGTTGCTCCAGATCTTCATCGGAGAAGAAGGATTTCTCGGATCTGAGGAAGAGGACCGGAGCAGAGAAGGGTCCAGGCGTCACTGTCCTCTGCCGGATTTCTCGGATCTGCGGCAGTCAAGTACCCTGTCGCACGAGAAGAAACCGGACACTGTCGATCATCGTCGCGCCGTTCACCACTCGCCGCTGTTCACCGTCGCCGGCCGCTGTCCGCCGTCGCCGTGCGGCCGTCGCCTCTCTCCGCTGGTCGCCGGGGCTGCTGGTCGCCGGGAGTGCTCGCCCGTCTGCAACAGGGTTGCAGACCCAGGCGCAGCGAGACCTTGTGGAAGACGACCCAGTTATTCTGGGTCTGGGTCGCGGGTGTTGGGTCGGGTCGGGTCAGTTCCTACTGACCCGCGTTAACTTTAAAGCCCAGCGCCCTTTTCTCGGGTTGGGTTCAGTTTCGGGTTGGGTCCGAACCAACCCGTGGTTTAGGCCCAGTTCACTCAGCAGTGCAGTTCGGGTCGGGTCGGGTCGACCTGAACCCGTCAGCAGACGGTCCAGCCCGTCAGCACCGCCCGCAGACGTCAGCAGAGTGACGTCATCAGGCTGACGTCAGCCTACGTCATCAGACAGACGGTCAACGGCCAGAGTTGACCAGATTGACGGCAGAAACTTGTTTCTGCGATATCTTGATCATCCGAAGTCCGATCGGAGATCCGTTTGCGCCTACGGACTCGTTTCGAGCAGATCTACGCGTTAGTGGAAGAAGATTGGCTGTTTGACGGTCAACAAGGAGTTTGACCAAATCAGAAGCGTAGAAAACCGTTTTTGCAATATCGGAGCCATCCGGGGTCGGATTTCAGATCCGTTTCTTCCAGCGTGCTCGTGTTGACGAGATCTACAGCTTGGTGCAGGAGTTGAGGTCAGTGTTAATTATTTGTTTTTCCTGTTACTTAATTTGATTAAGATGGAGAACAATACGATCAACACTACCATGGTTAAGCTCAACCATTCCAATTGGTTGATCTGGAAACCGAAGATGGAGGATATTCTCTATTGTAAAGACCTCCATGATCCCGTTGAGGGGGATAGTGCCCGACCGAAAGATATGCAAGATGCTGATTGGATCAAATTGCATAGAAAAGCGATTGGTCACATCAGACAGTGGGTTGATAACAGTATATTTCACCACGTGTCTAATGAAACCAATGCGAATACCCTTTGGAAAAAGTTAGAAGCAATGTATGATAAAAAGACCTCGGTAAACAAAACCTTCTTGATCAGAAAGCTTGTGAACATGAAATTCAAGGATGGTGGTCAGATCGAAGATCACATCAATGAGTTCCAAAGTGTGGTAAATCAGTTAGCCACTATGAAGATGATCCTTGATGATGAGATGCAAGCTTTGTTGCTTCTGAGTTCTTTGCCAGATACATGGGAGACATTAGTTGTTTCCTTGAGCAATTCTACTCCAGATGGTGTGTTATCTATGAGTCAGGTTACCAGTAGCCTACAGAATGAAGAAACAAGACGGAAATCTGCAGGGACAGATAATGCACAGGCCTTTGTTACTGAGAACAGGGGGAGGAGTAAGAGTAGAGGACCAAAGGGGGGTCGTGGCAAGTCTAGAGGTGAATCACAGTCTAAGTCTAGCAGTGAATCACAGAGCAAGAAAAAGTCTGTAAAGTGCTTTTTCTGTGGCAAGATGGGCCACATCAGGAAAAATTGTTTTGCCATGAAGGAACAGAAAGGATCCAACAATGAGAAGAAGAATGACAATGATAACACTACAGCTACTTTGGAACAGGAAGTAGTGGTGCTCGCCGGCGATGATGATAAGTGTTTGAGTGTTGCAGATGGTCAAATTGAGTTGGTTGTTGACACAGCAGCATCCTACCATGCTACTCCCTGCAGGGAGATGTTCACGACGTACAAAGCAGGTGACTTTGGTACTGTGAAGATGGGCAACACGAGTCATTCAGATATTGTTGGTATCGGTGATGTCTGCATTAAAACCGATATTGGTTGCACAATGACGCTGAAAGATGTGCGACATGTTCCTGATCTGCGGTTGAATCTGATTTCCGGGACTGCATTGGACCGTGCTGGTTATGAGAATTACTTCGGAAATGGCAGATGGAAGCTCACTAAAGGGTCTCTTGTTATTGCGAGAGGAACAGCAGGTAATACTCTTTATAAAACACAAGTCAAGCTGTGCAAAGATGCGTTGAATGCAGTTCAAGACAATTCCTCTCTGAATCTGTGGCATAAGAGGCTTGGTCATATGAGTGAGAAAGGCTTGCAGATGTTGGCAAAGAAGGATTTAATTCCTTGCTCCAAAGGTATGTCCCTTGACCCTTGTGATTATTGTTTATATGGTAAACAGCATAGGGTTGCTTTCTCTTCGACATCAACATTGAAATCCAATGTGTTGGATTTGGTATATTCTGATGTTTGTGGTCCCATAGAGGTAGAATCATTGGGTGGCAATAAGTACTTTGTCACGTTCATCGATGATGCATCTAGGAAAGTCTGGGTTTATCCGTTGAAATCAAAGAATCAAGTATTCCAGATGTTTCAACAGTTTCATGTCCAGGTTGAAAGAGAAACAGGTAAACTCTTGAAGTGTCTCCGTTCAGATAATGGGGGTGAATACACATCCAACCAGTTCAAAAGCTACTGCTTGAAGCATGGCATTCGACATGAAAAGACAGTTCCTGGTACTCCACAGCACAATGGTGTGGCAGAGAGAATGAACCGCACTATTCTTGAGAAGATGAGATGCATGATAAAATTAGCACGGTTGCCTAAGTCATTCTGGGGTGAAGCCGTTCTGACTGCCGTTTATCTGATTAACAGATCCTTCTCAGTTCCTTTGAATTATGATCTTCCAGAAAGAAGATGGACAGGTAAAAATGTTTCCTATTCACATCTGAAGGTGTTTGGGTGTAAAGCGTTTGTACATGTACCAAAGGAGCAGCGTTCCAAGTTGGACGATAAGGCAGTGAGTTGCATCTTTCTTGGTTATGGTGGAGATGAGTTTGGCTACAGATTATGGGATCCAGAGAAGAGGAAACTTATCAGAAGTAGGGATGTGGTTTTCCATGAAGATCAGTTCTTTGGAGATGTTGAAAAGATTGATAAGTCTTCTGAGAAAGTTGATGGAGTGGTTGATCTCACACCGACTCCTTCTCCGGTGCAGACTACAGGTGGAGAAGGTGGACAAAACGATCCGGATCGTGATGAGGCACAGGGGTTGCCAGATGATGAGGGTGTTGAGCAGGGGGAGCAGCAGTCTCCTCGGATTGAAACCACGGAACCTCCAGCTAGGAGGTCTACCCGAGAGCGTCAACCATCAACTAGGTATCCTGCATCCGAATATGTGTTGCTCACTGATGAGGGAGAGCCAGCTAGCTTCCGAGAAGCAATGACTCATGGTGATAAAGATGAGTGGATGAAGGCTATGCAGGATGAGATGAGTTCTTTGAAGAAGAACAAGACTTATGAGCTGGTACAACTTCCTAAAGATAGGAATGTTCTGAAAAACAAATGGGTGTTCAAGCTGAAAAAGGATGAGAATGGGAAACTGGTGAAGCATAAAGCACGGTTAGTGGTAAAAGGCTTCGCACAGACGAAGGGTATCGACTTCAGTGATGTTTTCTCTCCTGTTATGAAAATGACTTCTATCAGAATCGTTTTGGGTCTAGTCGCCAGCATGGACCTTGAGCTTGAACAGATGGACGTGAAGACCGCGTTTCTTCACGGTGACTTGAAAGAAGAGATCTACATGACTCAGCCAGAGGGGTTTGAGGTAGAAGGAAAAGAACAGATGGTTTGCAAGTTGAAGAAGAGTCTCTACGGGCTGAAGCAAGCACCGAGACAATGGTACAAGAAGTTTGATTCATTCATGTTGAGTCATGGGTACCGGAGGACAGCTGCAGATCATTGTGTCTATGTTCGTCGATTTATCGATGGTCGGTTCATCATCCTTCTTTTATATGTAGATGATATGCTGATAGTTGGACAGGATAGCAAGTTGATTGGCAAGTTAAAAGAGGAGATGTCAAAGTCGTTTGACATGAAAGACTTGGGTCCCGCACGAACGATATTGGGCATGCAAATACGTCGTGATAGGAGTTCCAAGCAGCTGTGGTTGTCACAGGAGAAATATGTTGAACGAGTTCTCGAACGGTTCAACATGAAGAATGCTAAGCCAGTTAGCATACCTCTAGCCAGTCACTTCAAACTAAGCAAGCGCTTGTGTCCTACTACAGATGATGAAAAGGAACGGATGGCATGTGTTCCTTACTCCTCTGCTGTGGGGAGTCTCATGTATGCCATGGTTTGTACACGGCCAGACATTGCTCATGCTGTGAGTTTAGTGAGTCGATTTCTCGCAAACCCTGGAAAAGAGCATTGGGAAGCAGTGAAGTGGATCTTTAGGTATTTGAGAGGTACTTCCAAGTTGTGCTTATGTTTCGGAGGCTCAAAACCAGTCATGGAAGGTTATACTGATGCTGATTTTGCAGGCGATCTTGATCGTCGGTTGTCGACTTCTGGTTATTTGTTTACTTTTGTAGGGGGAGCTATTTCCTGGCAATCAAAGTTACAGAAGTGTACAGCACAGTCTACAACTGAAGCGGAATATATAGCTGCTAATGAAGCAGGGAGAGAGATGCTTTGGTTGAAGAGATTCCTTCAAGAACTCGGTTTGAAGCAAGAAGAATATGTAGTTTACTGTGATAGTCAGAGTGCTATGGATTTCAGTGAGAATGCTACATATCATGGTCGCATGAAGCACGTTGATATCAAGTACCATTGGATTCGTGAGGTGATCGAGAAGAACTTCATGAAGCTGGAAAAGATTCATTCGGACAAGAATCCCTCGGACATGATGACCAAGGTTGTGTCTAAGGGAAAGCTGGATCTGTGTTCAGAGTTGGCTGGACTGAACTCCCAGTAAGGGGTTCAGGGCATCTTCCCCATGGTCTGGAGGGGGAGATTGTTGGCCATGTGGGTCCAGACCATGATTGGGTTCTATATCTGGGGTAGTTTCCTAATGTATTAGGACTTTCCTTTTTCTTGAGATAGAGTTCTTGGGGGATAAGGATGTACTGGTTATATATATGAGATGTAATCTGTAACCCTAGAGCGGTCAGTCAGAGAGGCTGAGATTCCAAGGCTGTGGTTTCACAGATTGGAGGAGAACCCAGTGGAAATTGGTTTCCCGTGGACGTAGGCATCCTTGCCGAACCACGTAAATCTTCTTGTCTTCTTGTGTGGTGATTGGTTGATCTTGCTTGAGTTTGCACACACGCGCACAACAAACAACATAACTGTTTTGGGCCTTTTAAACATGATGAATGGTTTGGATCTTAATTGTGGGACCTAAAAAAAAGGTTTCCACAAAACCGATGGCCCAAAATTTCCTTCGCAAGTTCGCCAGTGCATGGATTTACAAAATCGGACAAGGGATCATCCGACCTTTCAAATATTTAGAAACATAAACGCAGAGTCTCCTTGATGTGATTTTCCACATGTAGCCAAACATGGCTTTTTCACGAGATCGAGGAAACGCTCAAGAAATCCCCTCCATGATCGCCAAACATGCCCTTAGTCTTACAAAAGAGTTTTATCCATTTGATACACTTAATTTTTTTTTTATGTGATGACCCCACATACACACGCCACCCCACATAATATAGTGCTGACAATAAAATTCTTAATACTGGCACCCAGTGGCGAACCCAAGATATTACCTGAAGGTGGCTTGGAAAAACAGTTTTTTTAATTTAAAATGATAACTTGAAAGATTAGTTTTAGTGAAGGCCAAATTGATATGTATCAGCTAAGCTTTAAGAACTATTAAAAAAATTATTAACTATATAACATCATGTGAGATAAAGAGCTAACACTATATCAAGTTCTCTATTCCCATTCTTTTATCCTTCTGAAAGAAAGCCTCCTTTTGAGATGATTGAACGCAAGACATCCAGTATTGGCTTATTATTCTCAGCCATTATATATAACTAAATCAAAATAAAGAAAATGGCCAAAACAAAGGTGTTAATCAGTAGGGTTGAACTCTAGTCCCATGTACTAAAGTACCTAAATAAATATAATTAGATTTGTGTCCAATATTCGATCATTTAAATTTAATTTTCATTGTATTTATAAAAATAAAACTGTTTTGGATCTAAATAGGATTCGATTTGAGTAAAAAATCAGGCTTGGAAATGATGCTAATTTAACCCCATCAGCCGAATCATATTCCGTTGTAAGCCTAAAAATCGAGATGCAAAGTCATGTTGGAAAAAAAATACTCAACAAAATATTCACTCCTAGCTCATCAAGATTTTGGTTTGATTAGCGGGTTCCATATTTTTCAAATGTGTCAAAAGTTAATCTAATCTAAATGAGCACAATATGGTAACCATGCAGAGTATGATTTGTGCATCTATTCCGATATGGGGATTTTGGGAGAGAAAGTGTTTGAAAAAATAAATGAGGGCTGAACAACTCTTTAAGCGGGGCGGGGCTAAATGAACTTTAAAGACCTCATGGATTTTTTCTAGTTGGGTGAGGGCTGAACCCCCCAGATGCCCATATGTGAATTTGTCCCCACTGGCAGCACCCAAAAGTACTGTGCATTGGCTAAGGCATTGAAAGGGAATTCGAAGGACCACCAAAATGATATCAGACTTCCCAATCACTATTAGTCTCTGTTTCCCAATCACTACTAGTTCTATTTCTTTAAAAGAATTTCTATTGTTTTTATATGTGGTTTTTGGGGATATGATATGATGGCTTATCATGTGGTGTTTTCAAACGCCAAGTTCATTTGTAGGAATTTCTGAATTCCAACCATTTGAAAGGACTCAGTCAACTTTTAAAAATTTTAAAATTCCACTTTCTTTACCTTTTGTAAGGGAGCATTCAGGAATTTCACTGTATCTAATAACTTTAAAATTCCCCACATATAAATTCTTTAAATTCTAACAAAAGACCAGGCCCATAGAGGATGGGTCACCACTTCAATTTTAAGCCATACCAAAAAGTAGATATCACTGTTGAAAAGAAAAAAAAAACCAGCAGTCACGCACAAATATAGCTCAAAATCACCTAGTAAAAATGGAATTGAACGACCACTGCAGAAAAATAATAGCAATTTCTGAATCACGAACTTTGCGGGAGGAGGAATTAAAAAAACAATTCTATGAACTTTGCTTGTTTACATGTTGTATGTGTGTATGAAATATATCACATGAAACAAAATAAAAATTGAATAAACCACTTTCTTCTACTGCTCCCTAACATTGGATGGATAGGAGGATAGCAAATGTAGAGGAATACAAGGGGAGTTCTTCCAAGCCTTTAAGTGTCTGACGAGAATCTCATTGGCCTTCAGCTTGGTCTTCATTCCACAATCTACCTGAAGCGCCAGGCACAGCTTTGAAACTACCCCAATTTGCAGCATCTCCTGTATAACAGTTGAATTCGCTGCAAAGGTAGCAATGGAATGTAGTATCCTCACCGCCCTTTCGGTTGCCACCGGCGAAACCGTCAGTATCTTCTTCATCACAATCGCGATTCCAGCGGTGTGGCTTACCAGTTCAGCTCTCCCTTCTGCACAGCTGCATAGCTGGTCCAATACAACCAGAATCATTTCACAAGCCCTTCTCTCATCCGTGTCAATGAGCAGCTCGATCAAAACTGCAACTGCACCGGCTGTGGCGGCTTTGATCCTATTTCGGCCCCATGGCAACACGTCAATTAAGATCTCCAAGGCAGCCTTAGTGGCTTGGTTTGAGATCTGATCGCGAAGTACATTGACAATCTCTTGGAGGACTTCGACCGTCAAACCGAGCAAATGAACTGGATCAATCACCTTGAATATCGATTTCAAGAGGAGCGTCGCATAGGCCCTCGCTTTGTACGCCCCCACCTGCATGACTTGTACTAAAGATGGGATAAAATCGACGTTTTTATCAGCAAGATTGCGAAGGCCCTCTTCAGATAATTGGAGATTGTACAGTATTGTAAGTGCTTCATCACTGGCTCTTGTGGACTCAATATCACCATCCAATGTTACTTCTTCAAGTGATGTATAATTATTCTTTACAATGAAAGCCAAGGTGCTAACAGCACCAGCAGCCTCTATCAAGCGCTTGTTCCTCTCGCTTTCGGAGGCGATCGCCTTGAGATTTTGAAGGGATTTAATCTGGGTCTGCACATGCATGGCCTCCCCAAGAAGCTTGGTGATTTGGGCCTTGTCCACAGGAGGCTTTGGCGTCGGAATCCTTTCAACTCCATTTGCTGCATTTGTAACACACCATGCCTGAATCAATCGCCGAAGAGTGTGATTGGGAGTCATATCAAGATCGGGCAATGGCCGCCTTGTGATTGGGCATGTCTTGTTCTTGCTGCAAAATATCCACCGTTCAATGCTTTTTCTGTCGTATGTTATTCCGCTGCAGAGAATCACTGGATCTCTCATGATCTCAAGGGAAATTGGGCAGAGAAAGTAATGAGGGATGTCAACTTCTTCCATGATTTCCAATGCAGAAAATCAAAACCCAGATACAAAATCTAAACTCAAAGGAAACCCAAGCTGCAGCTTGAGCTGATGATGGCTATAAATGCTGGGAATTCAAAGGCTACAAGGAAAGATAACCCTGAGAAGATCAGTGGTGAAGATTGATAGGAGAGCTGTGTCGGAGGTGGTACACCAAATAAATGGAGAAGGCGAAAGTTGCTTGAATTGCAAGAGGTTTGTTGATCTGTTCCTGAGGAAGAGAAGATTGCAAGTGGTTGAATTTATATATGTGGAGCGTTGGAAGACTGGAGAGAGATTAATTCAAAACGCGAAAATGTCAATATGGTCAGAGGGGAACTTTTCCAGTTTTCCTTTTGGCCAGCTCCTGAGAGATGACAAAGTAAGCGTAGTCGTCATCATCTTTAACTGGATGTTTAAGTGACGGTGATCCTTTTTGATGGCTCGAGGTCCCCTGTTGCAATCGTCTCTCTTAATTAAGAGTTTTCGTGTAAGGCACTTAAGAGAAGATTTTTAGATCCAACCCTCAACTAAACTGTTTCTCCATGGTAGAATAACAGCCAAATGATTACGAGTTAAAACTAGGATAGAACTAAAGAAATATAAATATTTTCTATTATTTTATGGCATTAGATTAAACAACCATCATTATTTAATAAAATTAATTTTTCAATTGAATAAATCTCAGTACTTTATTTCATTTGTACAATTAATTTTTTTTTTACAAATTCCAACATCAATTTAGATACATTTTACCTTAAATTTTTTTACCCTAGCAGTAGGAGATGTTGGTTCTCACCGATTTGACCACGATTTAAACCTAGGCAGACATCTTCCCCATCCAAGGACATGTTGCCTAATTAAAGGTCTTCTCCCCTCACAAGTGGATTCTCCAGCATCACCGGAGCCCTCTCTCACCAAAGAGCTAGGGTCCAAGCCCACCCTAGGGCTCTTTTTTAAAAACAATAGACAGCATCAATCTGGGGCTACAAATTCTTTTTTTATTCATTAGATCCAGAAACTTAGAAAAAACGTTGGTTAATTTAGGCCATCAGTTAAAGTAAACGTTAATGCGATGGCAGGTCCAAACACAATTAGTTGTTAGCTTTGAATCGAATTGCAGTAGAATAACAAGAACAAACTCAATTTTAACATAACTCATGTATTTCTAGGATCAGAAAATGTCATAAATGTGAACCTGAAAAATGCCACCTTGAACTGAACTTGAAAAATATAAAGGTCAACCCAAATGTTTAGTACTTCTGTGTTTGGGTTGAGCAAGAAATCTCCACCGTATGTTACGTGGATCAGATCAGAGTCGTCCTTTGACTGGGCCCCTCTAGCAACTGGAAGGCTTCAGATAAGAAACAGCAAGGTCTCATCCACAATCATGGGCCAAAAGTCAATCCCTCGTACATTAAAATTAGAAAAAAAATGAAGTCAATCCCTATCTATACTTGCCGACTGTTTGAAGCTGGCAAATGTGTGCCAAACGTGTACAAACTGTATGAATCCCGCTGCGTGCTATACGGCTGTTACCGTGGCGATGCAGTGTAATTGTGATGTGATAGAGTGGTATTTATGAGGTGGGCCACCGGGAAGAAATAGATTGTTTGGAAAATGGCAGCCAACGGTCCACATTCAACTTCCATGTGGGCGCCCTGCGCAGGTGCTTCACGTTCTATGCATGTGAGTCTCTGTGGAAGTCGGCGTGGAATAAGCCCTAAAATATGGGAACATGCGTTGGTTTTAAATGTTATGGTTGTTATCCGGTGGAAGCTACCAAGGTGAATAGTTTTGTTCAAACGATCCAATTCATAGTATGCGTTTGATTAGTGTAGGGGATGGCAATGGGCTGGATGTAGGTTTGAGCCATCCACATACTGACCAAAATCATGTTTGTTTGAACTATCATATAAAGGAATTGAATACATGAAATTTTTATGATAAATGGTTAAAAATTAAGATCAAATGTGAGTTGGAAAAAAAAGACATCTACTAACATTTCTTTTAGAATTAAGGATAAAAAAAGAGAAAATAAATTATTATCGTGATGGCTGGTTCATTCATTTATCATCTTTTTTTTATGTTATTTTTCCAAAGAAAAGGTTATTTGATCTTTTTATTTTAAATTCATGTTTGTTTGTCATCTATAACCACTTATAATTTGAATTCCATGTATTCAATTCCATTGTATTTTAGTGCAAACAAAGGAGGCTCCAAACCAAAAGCCACCCCACAAGACTACAGTCCCAAGGGACTGTAGCATGTCAACCACGAGGTCTACCTAGCGAAATATGGTCTCAAGCTCCCAGATTGGTGGTAGTATCCAGATCTCTGGGCTTATAAGTCAAACTACGTGTTAACTTAATATGATACGATTTAAAATTGTACGGTTCTGTATCTCATAAAAACTCTGAAGTTAAGCGTGCTCGAGTGGGAGTAGTATTAAGAAAAGTGACCTCCTAAAAAGTCATCACATAAGCACGTGGACCAAAGTGGACAATATCGTGTTGAGTTGCTCGGGGTTGTGAGAAATAACTCCCAAAATATCATTGTTTGGGAAGGATGTGGGTTGATGTTGGCTCAAGGCTATGGGCCCACGTAGCTAGCTCCTATAACGCATACCCAAACCTAGTATTCTCATTGGGTTTACGTATGGTATGAGTCTGGTTTGTGTGTAAAAATGCATGTGTGCATGTGTATTTCATCATCATCATCATTATCATCATCAAAGCCTTATCACAACCATGTTGGGGTCAGCTACATGAATTCTGTTTCTCTATTTTGTTCTATTTTGAGCTAGATCCTTAGATAAGTTAAATTTTTTTAAATCTAATTTAATGACCTCCATCAATGTTTTCTTCGGCTTACCCCTACCTCTTAATGGACTATCTACCCATATAGCTAAACTTTTTTTCACCGGTGCCATACCGATTTACACTCAACATGCCCAAACCATCTTAAACGGATTTCTCTAATTTTATCCCCTATTGGTGCTACCCCTAAATACTCTCAAAAGCGCTCATTTCTAATTTTATCTTTCCTAATTTTACCACACATCCACCTAAACATTTTCATCTCTGTTACATCCATTTTATATATATGCGTTTTCTTAATTGACCAACATTCTGCTCCGTATGTCATAGCCGGTCTAACCACTATCCTGTAAAATTTACCCTTCAATTTCGGTGGCATTCATCTATAGCAAAGCACTCCAGAATCTAGTTTCCAATTCAGCATCCAGCTTTTATCCTATGCTCACATCTTCGTCAATCTCCCCATCCTTACTAATCATCAAGCATAAGTACCGAAAAAAATCTCTACGTAGTATCTCGGAGTTTTCAATTTTGTTAGTAATTTCAACACTTTGTGTATATCTACTGAAGTTGCAATCCATATATTTTGTCTTTGTACAACTTATTTTAAAGCCTCTAGATTCTAATGCCCCCCACCATCTCTCGAGTTTTGCATTTACACCATCTCTTAATTCATCCTCCAATACTATATCATCTGCAAATAACATACACCATGGTACTTTTTCTTGAATATGCGCAGTTAACTCATCCATAATTAATGCAAAGAGATAAAAGCTTAAGGCTGATCCCTGATGCAAACCCATAGTCACGAGAAATCCACATGTTTCTCCACATATGGTTCTCATTTATTAGTTCTCCTTCAAACATATCCTTAAAATTTTCAATGCAACCTCTGGGGACTTTCTTTTTCTTCAAAACCCACCAAATTAAATCCTTCGATGCCTTATATAGGCTTTTTCTAAATCGATAAAGACCATGTGTAGATTGTTCCTCTTTACTCAATATTTTTCCATTAATTGTCTAAGTAAAAAGATAGCTTCCATCCCTGGCATAAAACCAAATTGATTTTCAGCGATCTTGGTCCTTCATCTCAATCTTTGCTCCATTATTCTCTCACATAACTTCATAGTATGACTCATAAGTTTAATCCATCGATAGTTGGTATAATTTTGTATATCTTCCTTAATCTTATATATAGATACTACAATGCTTCTTCTCCATTCATCCGGTATTTTCTTTGTCACAAGTATCTTATTGAATAGTCTACATCACCAACTCACCTCAACCTCTCCTAAGTATTTCCATACCTCTATCGAAATATCATCTAGGCCTATAGCATTTCCTGTCTTTATTCGCTTCAATGCTTCCTTCACTTCCACTCCTCTAATTCCATGAAGAAAAGTATGCTTTGGTAATGAAATATCCACCTTAGCTCTTATATCCTCAATATGTTTTTCATTTGAAAGTTTGTTAAAATATTTCTTCCACCTTTCTTTAATATCGTTTTCCTTCACCAGAACATTTTCCTCATTTTCTTTGATACATTTGACATAAACTAAGTCCCTACTTTTCTTTTCTCTTATTTTTGCAAGCTTAAAAATATCATTCTCTCATTCTCTTGTTTCCAACCTATTATAGAGGTCATCATATGTTTTGAATTTTACACTACTTACTACTTTCTTAGCTTCTTTCTTTGCCTTCTTATACAGCTCAAAATTTTTCATACTCTTAGTCCTCTGCCAAACTTTGTAGCAATGTCTTTTCTCTCGAATAACTTCCTAAACCTTCACACTCCACCACCATGATTCTTTAATAATATATCTCTTTCCTTTTGATTCTCCAAGTATCTCATTTGCAACATTCCTAATGCAATTAACAATTTGATTCCACATTACTATAACTTCTCTTTCAAAATTCCATTCTCCATTCTCAATCATTTTGTCCTTAAATATGTTTGCTCTTTCCCCATTCAAATCTCTCCACCTTGTTTTAGAGTCCATTTTGTTTACTACCGCTCTTTTTCTACTTCTAATGCAAATATCTAAAACTATGAGCCTATGTTGTGTAACATTCCGATCCCCTTTGAGCCGGATTAGTGGCTCATTAGTGTGTGTTTTGTTTTGTTTATTTCTTTTGGACTTGTTTTGGGTCATGGATAGGTAGTTGAGCAACCTTTGACCTGAGATAGGTAGTTCTAAGCCCTTTTTCGTAATTTTGCTTTTTGCTTTGCTCATATCATCTTTTCATCATCTTGGTGTCAGCACGTGTATTTTGTTGAGCTCGTTATTTTCCGTAACTGTGTCAGATCCAATTGGAGTCAATTGGAGAAGTTGGACCCCCGTGTGACTTGAACTGTAATTAGTCTAAACCCATTGGACCTTGTTTTAAACATTCAAAACCTATATATTGAGTCATCCTCCAGGTGTCTCTCTCTCCCTTGCTCATTTCATTCCTCAACGTTGCATGCAAGGAGTCAGGAGCTCCACGTTCTTCTCCCCTCCTCTTCATTCTCTTCTTCGATCTTGTAGTGTAAGCTTGCACTTTGGTGATTGGGTTCTTCTCTCTTCTCTCTTCTCTCATCTTTGTATATTGCTTAGGTAAGTGGGTTCTTTCTAATTCTTTCTTCTTCTTCTTCTCCAATTGCTTCTCCCATTCTATGATTGCTTTGTCTTCATCTCATGCATGTGTGATTGCTTTGATTTGTTTTGGTTTTAGTGCTTTGGAGCTTGATTCAGTGGATTTCCAGATTTGAGGCAAGTATAAGTACAGGTTTTGATAACACATATGGGTATTGTTTGATTGCTTGGATTCATTCTCATTCTCTTTAGAGAAATGTTTTACAGCCATTTTCTAAGCTATGAGAATCAGTTGAGCTTGTTTTATTCAGTTTCTGTACAAAAAAATTTCGTTTCTGTAATCTTCCCGAATTCGCGTCTGTATTGTACGGCTAAGCCGTAACCCTGTACGGCTTAGATTCCAGAGAGTGACAAATTCGAGTTTGTTCTACGGCTAGGCTACGGCTAAGCCGTAATTTGTCCTACGGCTGAGCCGTAAGCTAGCCGTGAACCAAACCGTATCTAAGCCGTGGATTAATCTCTGATCAGTCGAAACTTTTCTGATATCAGTGTTCTTACGGTGAGGCTACGGCTAAGCCGTGATGGTTTACGGCTAAGCCGTGGACTCCACCGTAGCTCAGCCGTGAGATGTATCAGATCAGAGGTGGAAAAGCTGACAGTTTAGCCGTGTTCTGAAGGGAACCACGGCTAAGCCGTAGTGCATATTGCGGCTACGCCGTAGGATGCCACGGCTAAGCCGTAGGTCACCCATGGCTAAACCGTAAGACCTGTTAAATATCAGTTAAACTTAGGCTAATGGTGTGACCTTGTAGGGCTCAAATACAGGTTAACCATACCCGTACACCGGCCCGATGGACTCTTTGGATCGCATGAATAATCTGTTAGGCTGTGACTTGTTCATGTGAGCGTTGATCACGGTTAAGCACCTCCCCATGGGTGTTGGTTTAAGGGACTTCGATGCACATAAGGATTATATTGCAACACTAGGATGGCAACGGTGCATCGAATAACTTAAAACTACATCAACATGCACGGTTAGTGACAGTGATGCAACTAGATTAGACTTGGCTTGTAATGAACCTTGATTCCGTATTAATCTGAGATGCATTGCATATTGTTTATGGTTTTGCCCTCTGTTCTGTTAATCTATGTTATGCATTCCTCAGTCATTTTGCTTTCGTTCTGTATATCTGTATTATTCTTCGCTCTGTACTATGTTTTGATCTATGCTATGCTTTGTATATTCTCTGGCTTTGTATATTTCTGATTTTGGGTATTCCCTGGTGGCTCTGCCCAGAGGTTAATACGTGAGGATAAGATCCGGTCTTTGTCATCGGTGAGTCCAAAGCGGATAATCTCCCTTTCTATGGATTTGATTTGATTGGTATTGGTCTGGCTCTACTCAGCCTCAGCCCTAGGATGCCCGACGGGGTTACCTCCGGCTTAGATCTCTGTATCTCTGTATAACTGCAGTGTTGCTTTGTCTTGGGACCCCGAAACCCAGGAAACCGAGACCCGCTTGTACCTTTGGCCTGGACAGCGGTGTTCTCCTCTGCTCTGCTCTGCTCTGCTCTCTATTGGAGAGAACATGGTTAACGTAGTAGCCAATTAGTTCAGTATTCTATGTTTTGATTCACATATCATGTTTTACTTCTATGCACGATTTGCTTAGTTTCCTAATATGGAACTCTGTATTTAATCTTCTGTCATTATTATATCCTCTTTGATACTATGCGTGTTTCACCCCTGTTACTTATATTTGCTGGATCGTTGTATTCATTCGTGTTGTCTGTGGTGTTGCAGGCACAGATACCTTGCCCAGCTCCCCGGCGGTCGAGGAGGCTGCAGGGGCGAGTGTAGAGGCACCCTCCGGTCTGGCAGAGTGGGCCTGATCACTTCTGCCAAGTGCGTGCATGCATACCAGTGGCTTTTATTTTGCGTTTTGGTTTTTGAGAGCTTGTATTTGGACTTTGGACTTTGGATTTGTATTCTGTGTATTTTGTGTATATTGATTTTGGTGTGTATTCGGTTTTATCTCAGTGTACTTGTCTTTGTCTTTTCCGTTTCGTAATTGCTTTGGCTTCCGCTATTTTATTTTCCTTTGTTGCTTGCTATGATATGTACAGCTTCCGCGTACGCTTAGTTCGCACGTGTTAGATCCCTTGTGTGCGTGCATCTGGACTGGGTTTGGGTGCACGTGCACGGGAGTACGTGTGTCACCGGTTTAGCTTTTCGCTAACCCCCGAATTCTGGGCTCGGGTCGTGACATACGTATTGTATGGTATCAGAGCATGCTAGTTATAAGCATGTAGGCATCTAAGATCGTGGTGAGATAACGATATCAACTATTTGACTCGAGGTCTCATATGTTGAGTTGGGGTTTGACTAACTCAGGGCATTTTATATTTGCGTGTTGTGTTTCTTTTTTTTTTCTTTTTCAGGATGGCATCAGGATCAGGATCTCGAGATGAGAATCAACAGGGCCACAATGGTGATAGTGGATCGGTACCCCCACACATCAGTAGTGAGGAGCGGATGATGATGATGATGCAGTCTATGCAGTCATTACAGGCACAGATGGCATCCATGGTAGATAGACAGAGTCAGGCTGCCGCAGTAGCATCACCTCGTATAGATCAGCAGGTGATTTTCCAGCCTAAGGAATCAGATCCAAATGCTCTTTTCGACAAGTTCCGTAAGCGAGGGGCGACTGAGTTCCATGGGATAGAGGATGCATTGCAGGCTGAGCAATGGTTGGAGCAGACTGAAGAGCTTTTTGATACGATTGTGTGCAGTAACAAGCAGAAGGTAGTTCTCACAGCCTCTATGCTTCGGAGTGTAGCTAAGACATGGTGGAGGAGTGTTAAGACCTCATTTCAGACTATGCCCAGTGCCACAGTTTGGGAGACCTTCAAGCAGCAATTCCGTCGTAAGTTCATGCCTCTCCATATTCAGCGAGCCAAGGAAGTGGAATTCTTCAACCTTCAGCAGAGACAGATGCCAGTTGCAGATTATGTACACAAGTTTACAGAGTTGTCCCACTTCGCAGAGGATATGGTGAACACGGAGCATAAGAAGGTGACTCGCTTCGTCAATGGTCTGAATCCGAGACACAAACGCCACGTGGTTGCTTGTATGTGGCCGGCTACATTGGACGACGCTATTGACAGGGCCTATGATGCAGAGGCCATCTTTGAGGAGGAGCGAACAGAAGCTAAGAGGGCGGCAGGTTCCAGTGGCAGAAGTCAGTTTCAGAAAAGGTTCAAGGGTAAGCAGGGCAGTTCGAGCAGTACTCCGTTGGTATGCGGTCACTGTGGGAAGGATCACCCCACAGACAGATGTTGGAGGAAGATTGGGGCTTGTTTCGGTTGTGGCTCTACGGATCACAGGCGGGCCCAATGCCCGAAGTTTCAGTCCTCGCCACAGACGAGACATGCAGGATCTACAGCGCAGGGCAGATCTCAGCCAGCTCGCCCAGGTCAGAAGCCGAACCGCCAGACAGCCCGAGCCTATGCTGCTACGCATGAGGGCGCGGAGGAGGCCACGGTAGTGGAAGGTAAAATTTTAATTTCCGATGCAGAAGCTTTAGCTTTATTTGACTCCGGGTCTACGCGTTCGTACGTAGCACCCCATTTTGCTGTGCAGCTTCGACAACGACCCAAACCACTTCCATACTTGTTGTTGGTATCCACTCCGGTTGGTAAACGGGTGGAGTGCAGTGTTTTCTACCCTCAGTGTGACGTGCGGATAGCTGGTCATCAGCTCCTAGTAGACCTCGTGTTGCTCACGACACTGGATTTTGATGTGATCCTTGGTATGGACTGGCTTGCGAGATATCATGCGTGTATCAATTGCTACAGCAAGGCTATCTACTTTGATTTGGGCAGCGGATTCCGATTTGAGGGCAGCCAGATGAAGTGCCCAAGACGTGTGATCTCTGCTTGTAAAGCAGACAGGATGCTTCGTAGGGGATGTGAGGGATTTCTTGCATTCATTTCAGAGAAGAAAGATCAGCGACAGCTCAGTGAGATTCCAGTAGTCAGCGAGTTTCCGGATGTTTTTCCGGAGGATGTGCCAGAGTTGCCACCAGTTCGGGAGGTAGAATTTGCTATTGACGTGGTACCAGGTACAGCACCCATCAGTAGAGCTCCATATCGTATGGCACCTGCAGAGTTGTTGGAATTAAAGAAACAGTTGCAGGATCTGTTGGACAAAGGGTTCATACGCCCAAGTGTTTCACCTTGGGGAGCTCCTGTATTGTTTGTCAAGAAGAAGGATGGCAATTTCCGGATGTGTATTGACTACAGGCAGTTGAACAAAGTGACTATCAAGAACAAATACCCATTGCCTAGGATTGATGAGTTGTTCGATCAACTTCAGGGTGCAGCTTACTTCTCTAAGATTGACTTGAGGTCAGGATATCACCAGCTCAGGGTGAAGGATGAGGATGTTCCTAAGACAGCTTTCAGGACTCGGTATGGACACTACGAGTTCCTTGTCATGCCGTTTGGTTTGACGAACGCACCCGCAGCTTTTATGGCGTTGATGAACAGGGTGTTTACTTCCTTCTTGGACCAGTTCGTTGTGATTTTTATAGATGACATATTGGTCTATTCGAAGACTGCTGAGGAACATACAGACCATCTGAGGAAGGCATTGCAGCTGCTTCGAGATCACAAGTTGTATGCAAAGTTGGCTAAATGTGATTTCTGGCTAGAGCAAGTTGCATTTTTGGGACATAAGATTTCTAGAGATGGATTGATGGTGGATCCAGCTAAGATTGAGGCAGTAGTCCATTGGCCCCGTCCCAGATCAGTGACAGAGATTCGGAGTTTTCTGGGTTTGGCGGGATACTACCGCAGGTTCGTGCAGGACTTTTCGAAGATTTCAGCACCGCTGACTCAGTTGACTCGGAAGAAGGTCCCGTATGAGTGGACAGAGAAGTGTGAGCGTAGTTTTCAGATGTTGAAAGAAAAGCTCACTACGGCGCCAGTGTTGACTCTCCCGGATGGTAGTGAGGGATTCATGATTTACTCAGATGCCTCTAGAGTTGGACTAGGCTGTGTACTGATGCAGAATCAGAAGGTGATTGCCTATGGATCCAGACAGTTGAAAGAACATGAGAAGAACTATGCCACACATGACTTGGAGCTAGCAGCCATTGTATTTGCATTGAAGTTGTGGCGACATTACCTGTACGGTGTGAAGTTTGAGGTCCATTCCGATCAGCACAGTCTGCAGTACTTGTTTGATCAGCATGACTTGAATATGAGGCAGCGAAGATGGTTGGAGTTCGTCAAAGATTACGACTTTCCGATCAAGTACCACCCAGGCAAGGGCAATGTAGTTGCAGATGCACTCAGCAGGAGGACAGACAGTCTTCAGGTGTTAGCAGGATTCTATATGCTTGTGCATGATCAGCCTGTAGAGGTTCAGATGGTAGGAGACTCGGTGACATTAGCTACTACCGTCGTGTTTCAGCCTGAGGTGATTCAGCAGATCAAGGATCGCCAGTTTGAGGACCCCCTCCTGGTGAAGTTCAGAGATCGGATTGCAGATCGACCGGATTTCAGCTTGGTGGATGGAGTTTTGTACTTCAGGAACAGATTGTGTGTTCCCGCTGTGGATGAGTTGAAAGAGAAATTGATGACAGATGCGCACGATGCCCGATATGCGATGCATCCCGGGAGTACGAAGATGTACCGGAACTTGAAGGACAGATTTTGGTGGAACAATATGAAGCGGGAGATCGCAGGGTTCGTAGCTCGATGTTTGACCTGTCAGAGGGTAAAAGCTGATCATCAGCGACCTCCAGGATCATTACATCCATTACACATTCCGCAGTGGAAGTGGGAGCACATTACGATGGATTTCGTCTCCGGTTTTCCGTCGACCAGTAGAAAGAATAATGCTATCTGGGTCATAGTGGACAGATTGACTAAGTCAGCACATTTCCTTCCGTTCAAGAAAGGGATGACATTCACAGAGATGGCCAGGAAGTTCGTTGACGAGATAGTCAGATTGCATGGCACCCCAGTATCGATTGTGTCAGATCGAGACAGTCGTTTTGTATCTTCATTCTGGAGAGCATTTCAGGAAGCTATGGGTACGAAGTTGAGTTTTAGTACGGCATACCACCCCCAGACCGATGGACAGTCGGAGCGTACCATTCAGACATTAGAGGATATGCTCAGAGCTAGCGTGCTGAACTTTGAGAAGGAATGGGATACACATCTGGCTTTGTGTGAGTTTGCTTACAACAACAGCTTCCATGAGAGCATTGGTATGGCACCTTATGAGGCTCTATACGGACGCAAGTGCAGGACCCCTGTGTGCTGGGAAGAAGTAGGAACAAGGAGTTTCCATGGTCCGACGATCATAGCTGAGACGACGGAGAAAGTGCAGAAAGTGATAGAGAATTTGAAGATTGCTCGGTCCAGGCAGAAGAGCTATGCGGATACTCGGAGGAGACCTTTGGCATTCCAAGTCGGAGATTGGGTGTTCCTTAAAGTTTCCCCGATGAAGGGCACAGTTCGATTTGGTCAGAAGGGTAAGTTAGCTCCGAGATATGTAGGACCGTTCGAAGTCAAGAGCCGAGTTGGAGATTTAGCTTATCGGTTGACGCTTCCAGTTGAGTTCTCCGGTGTGCACGATGTCTTCCATGTGTCGATGCTCCGTAAGTATGTGCCAGATCCGAGCCATGTGATTCGCTACGATGATATCCAGATTCAGCCTAATGCAACTTACGTTGAGCGTCCGCTTCGCATCGTTGGGACACGAGAGCAGATTCTCCGTACCAGGACTATCAGATGGGTTAAAGTGTTGTGGGAGCATCATGGTCCAGATGAGGCTACTTGGGAGCTAGAGGAGCAGCTAGCGCGCCAGTACCCCCAGCTCTTTGCGCAGGTAGGTAGTCATTCCGAGGACGGAATGATTCCTAGTGGGGGAGGATGTAACATTCCGATCCCCTTTGAGCCGGATTAGTGGCTCATTAGTGTGTGTTTTGTTTTGTTTATTTCTTTTGGACTTGTTTTGGGTCATGGATAGGTAGTTGAGCAACCTTTGACCTGAGATAGGTAGTTCTAAGCCCTTTTTCGTAATTTTGCTTTTTGCTTTGCTCATATCATCTTTTCATCATCTTGGTGTCAGCACGTGTATTTTGTTGAGCTCGTTATTTTCCGTAACTGTGTCAGATCCAATTGGAGTCAATTGGAGAAGTTGGACCCCCGTGTGACTTGAACTGTAATTAGTCTAAACCCATTGGACCTTGTTTTAAACATTCAAAACCTATATATTGAGTCATCCTCCAGGTGTCTCTCTCTCCCTTGCTCATTTCATTCCTCAACGTTGCATGCAAGGAGTCAGGAGCTCCACGTTCTTCTCCCCTCCTCTTCATTCTCTTCTTCGATCTTGTAGTGTAAGCTTGCACTTTGGTGATTGGGTTCTTCTCTCTTCTCTCTTCTCTCATCTTTGTATATTGCTTAGGTAAGTGGGTTCTTTCTAATTCTTTCTTCTTCTTCTTCTCCAATTGCTTCTCCCATTCTATGATTGCTTTGTCTTCATCTCATGCATGTGTGATTGCTTTGATTTGTTTTGGTTTTAGTGCTTTGGAGCTTGATTCAGTGGATTTCCAGATTTGAGGCAAGTATAAGTACAGGTTTTGATAACACATATGGGTATTGTTTGATTGCTTGGATTCATTCTCATTCTCTTTAGAGAAATGTTTTACAGCCATTTTCTAAGCTATGAGAATCAGTTGAGCTTGTTTTATTCAGTTTCTGTACAAAAAAATTTCGTTTCTGTAATCTTCCCGAATTCGCGTCTGTATTGTACGGCTAAGCCGTAACCCTGTACGGCTTAGATTCCAGAGAGTGACAAATTCGAGTTTGTTCTACGGCTAGGCTACGGCTAAGCCGTAATTTGTCCTACGGCTGAGCCGTAAGCTAGCCGTGAACCAAACCGTATCTAAGCCGTGGATTAATCTCTGATCAGTCGAAACTTTTCTGATATCAGTGTTCTTACGGTGAGGCTACGGCTAAGCCGTGATGGTTTACGGCTAAGCCGTGGACTCCACCGTAGCTCAGCCGTGAGATGTATCAGATCAGAGGTGGAAAAGCTGACAGTTTAGCCGTGTTCTGAAGGGAACCACGGCTAAGCCGTAGTGCATATTGCGGCTACGCCGTAGGATGCCACGGCTAAGCCGTAGGTCACCCATGGCTAAACCGTAAGACCTGTTAAATATCAGTTAAACTTAGGCTAATGGTGTGACCTTGTAGGGCTCAAATACAGGTTAACCATACCCGTACACCGGCCCGATGGACTCTTTGGATCGCATGAATAATCTGTTAGGCTGTGACTTGTTCATGTGAGCGTTGATCACGGTTAAGCACCTCCCCATGGGTGTTGGTTTAAGGGACTTCGATGCACATAAGGATTATATTGCAACACTAGGATGGCAACGGTGCATCGAATAACTTAAAACTACATCAACATGCACGGTTAGTGACAGTGATGCAACTAGATTAGACTTGGCTTGTAATGAACCTTGATTCCGTATTAATCTGAGATGCATTGCATATTGTTTATGGTTTTGCCCTCTGTTCTGTTAATCTATGTTATGCATTCCTCAGTCATTTTGCTTTCGTTCTGTATATCTGTATTATTCTTCGCTCTGTACTATGTTTTGATCTATGCTATGCTTTGTATATTCTCTGGCTTTGTATATTTCTGATTTTGGGTATTCCCTGGTGGCTCTGCCCAGAGGTTAATACGTGAGGATAAGATCCGGTCTTTGTCATCGGTGAGTCCAAAGCGGATAATCTCCCTTTCTATGGATTTGATTTGATTGGTATTGGTCTGGCTCTACTCAGCCTCAGCCCTAGGATGCCCGACGGGGTTACCTCCGGCTTAGATCTCTGTATCTCTGTATAACTGCAGTGTTGCTTTGTCTTGGGACCCCGGAACCCAGGAAACCGAGACCCGCTTGTACCTTTGGCCTGGACAGCGGTGTTCTCCTCTTCTCTGCTCTGCTCTGCTCTCTATTGGAGAGAACATGGTTAACGTAGTAGCCAATTAGTTCAGTATTCTATGTTTTGATTCACATATCATGTTTTACTTCTATGCACGATTTGCTTAGTTTCCTAATATGGAACTCTGTATTTAATCTTCTGTCATTATTATATCCTCTTTGATACTATGCGTGTTTCACCCCTGTTACTTATATTTGCTGGATCGTTGTATTCATTCGTGTTGTCTGTGGTGTTGCAGGCACAGATACCTTGCCCAGCTCCCCGGCGGTCGAGGAGGCTGCAGGGGCGAGTGTAGAGGCACCCTCCGGTCTGGCAGAGTGGGCCTGATCACTTCTGCCAAGTGCGTGCATGCATACCAGTGGCTTTTATTTTGCGTTTTGGTTTTTGAGAGCTTGTATTTGGACTTTGGACTTTGGATTTGTATTCTGTGTATTTTGTGTATATTGATTTTGGTGTGTATTCGGTTTTATCTCAGTGTACTTGTCTTTGTCTTTTCCGTTTCGTAATTGCTTTGGCTTCCGCTATTTTATTTTCCTTTGTTGCTTGCTATGATATGTACAGCTTCCGCGTACGCTTAGTTCGCACGTGTTAGATCCCTTGTGTGCGTGCATCTGGACTGGGTTTGGGTGCACGTGCACGGGAGTACGTGTGTCACCGGTTTAGCTTTTCGCTAACCCCCGAATTCTGGGCTCGGGTCGTGACATGTTGCATGGTCAAACTCTCTCCTGGGATAACCTTGCAATCTTTACAAGCTAATCAGTCTCGTTTTCTAACTAGAAAAAAGTCCATATGGCTTCTAATACTCTCACTTTTATAGATAATTAAATGTTCATCTCTCTTTTTAAAGTAAGTATTTGATACTACAAGATCAAATACCACTGTAAAGTCCAATATAGTGTTTCCGAATTCATTCTTTTCTCCAAATCCTTGCCCTACATGCACTCTTTCGTATCCTCTATTATCTTTTCCTATATACACATTTAAATCCCCTCCAAGGAAAATCTTATCACTATTTGGGATTTCTCGCATTAAATCATCAATTTTCTCCCAAAATTGTCTTTTCACACTTTATTCTAGTCCTACTTGGGGAGCATATGTACTAATGATATGGATTACGTTTTCCTCTAGCACTAGTTTAATTGCTATAATTCTATCACCAAACGTCTTTACCTCCATAATTTTCTCTTTCAATCTTTGTTTACAACTATACCCACTCCATTTCTTATATTACTCTTTCCCGCATAGAAAAGCCTATACTCATCCATAAGCTCTTTAGCTTTATTTTCTTTCCACCTTATCTCCTGTATATATGCTATACTAATTCTTCTTCTTTTCATTACATCAACCAACTCCATGCTCTTGCCTGTCAAAGTTCCTATATTCTAAGTAACAAGTTTAATTTTTTTATTCCTCATCTTCTTCTTATGAACTAACTTCTTTAACTGCATTAGCTCAGAGTCATGCGGTAGCCCTTGGACACTTTTCACTATAGCCAAGCGATGCTGTAATCGTTGCTTAAAGCAAGAAACGCCCTAGCCTTATCGCAAAATATTGTCATCTCAGATTTCATGTTTGGGTTGTGATAAAGTTTTACGCTGACTATCAACCTACCTAACGCAACCCTCCTCCTTTACCCAAGCTTGGAACGACAGCAAAAACTAGCAGAATTTATACATGTGTATTTATGTGAGAGAAATAATAAAAATAATAATAATAATAATAATAATAATAATGTTATTAGGGTTGCTAAAGTGTTAGTTTTATCATAAAAATGCCATATCTGCTAAATAGGGTCGACCTTGATGGATGACAACCAAGGAAAGTGCGGCAATATAATAGGTAATTAAGGTGCAGTTGGTCAGAGGACTAAGAGATATCATAGTAATTTCAAAGTTTAATGTTTATATACCATGCCTATGGAAAAATCTAACAGTGAAAAATATGTGGAACAATTTGAAATTTGAATAAGTTCAATTGAAGGGTAAGTGTTGAGTGTGAATGGATTGAATTGCATGAAGGTGGGCCAAAGCATGTAAAGTTGGAAAAGGGTGTGAAAAAAGCAAGTTATGCTAAATGTTTATGTATATTTATCCTTATGTATATACATAATTTTAGAATTATAAATTATATAAGGTTTTTTGACAGATTGTCCCCGAAGTTTTATAGAATTCTCAATTTACCTCTTAAGTTTTAATTTGTCTAATTAGCCCTTGAATTTATGGATTTTGTAAGTATTAGGTACTTATGTCAAGCCATCATTGAAATCGATAATGGAAATCTTCCCAGATGCATTAAATTTATCAATTACATGGTTAAATTAAGGGCATTTTCATGAATGTAGTTAAGTTAAGAGCATAAATTAAGGAACTTTATGCTTCTGGTCACAAAACCCTAATTTGAGTGCACCCATTCCTCGATTTTCCTTTCAATTTCTTATGGTTTTTTCCCTCTCAAAACGCGTCTAGAGTCAAGCTACTGAAAATGCTCTTAATTTAACCATGTTATCGATAAATTCAATGCATCTGGGAAGAATCTGTTACTGATTTCAACAGTGGATTGACAGAA
Organism: Sextonia rubra; assembly: GCA_037013555.1. NCBI lineage: Eukaryota > Viridiplantae > Streptophyta > Magnoliopsida > Laurales > Lauraceae > Sextonia > Sextonia rubra. Next base: position 24,146,742 of record JASUAD010000006.1, read on the forward strand.
ATGCTTAATAATTACAAAAATCAATAAGCTCAAGAGGCTAATTAGACAAATTAAAACTTGAGGGGTAAATTACGAATCTTATAAAACTTCAGGGGCAATTTGTCAAAAAACCACTATATAGATTAAGAAGCTTCTAAATGCACTTCAATTTGGACTCTTTATACACAGCACACAAAAAAAAAAAAAAAAAACTCACCAAAACACTCCCTCCCTCCTGCCCTTCCCCACCACCCCTCCGGCCCGGGACAAGCTCCAGCCATAGAGGGGGACTCCTCTCCCTCTCCCTCTATTTCTTCCTCTCCGCTCCTTCCTCTTTTCCTCTCCTCTCCCTCCTTCCTTTAGTCTCCCTCCTTCTTCCTCTCCTTTCCACTCCTCCCTCTTCCTCTCCCCCTCTCCGCCCTATGGGCCCAAACAAGGCGAAATGGAGAGGAGGAAGGAAAGAGAGGAAGAAGGAGGGAGAGGAGAGGAGAGAAAAAAGGAGTAGAGGAAGAAAGAGGGAGAGGAGAAGAGAAGGAGAGGGAAAGGGAGGGGAAAAGGAAGAGGGAGAGGGAGGAGGAATTTGAATAGGAGGAATAAGAAGGAAAAAAAGGGAGAGAAAGAGGGAGGTGGGAGAAAGGAGTTCCCCTTCGCCGTCAGCCAAAAGGGAAGTGGGGAAGGGGAGGAGGGAAAGAGAGAGTGTAATGCCCCACCCCCACATGCATGCATGATATTGTCCGCTTTAACCCATGGGCCTCACGGTTTTATTTCTGGTGGCCTCAACCCACCAAAAGGCCTCATGCAAGGTAAGGGTGCAAGCTCTATATATAAACTCATTCACTTTCCACTCTATAGTCGATGTGGGACTCTAGGATGTCACAATCCACCCCCCTTAGGGCTGCACGTCCATATGCAGTAGCCTGCCAGTTCATTGTAATCTGCCAGCCTCTTGGCCTACCCACATACGAACCCGCCCACTTAAACCAGACCACGGCAGGGACCCACACTAGAACTAGTCGAAAGTCAGCTCTAATACCATTTGTAACGCCCCACCCCCACACGCATGTATGATATTGTCCACTTTGGCCCATGGGCCTCACGGTTTTATTTCTAGTGGGCCTTAACCCACCAAAAGGCCTCATGCAAGGGAAGGGTGCAAGCTCTATATATAAACCAATTCACTTTCCTCTTTATAGTTGATGTGAGACTCCAAGATTTCACAAAGAAAAAGTGTGTAGGAGAAGGTGGTGGGGGTGTTTCGGGGATTTTTAATTTTTATTTTATTTTATTTTATTTTTCCAGTGGGGGGTGTAGCAAGAGTCCAAACTAGAATATATTTAGAAGCTCCCATATCTTTATCTATCTACATGTGTATAATGTGGGAAGATGTTCTCCGACTAGCAATGAGAAGCAAGACGGATGGAACGGTGCCTTGGTCAAGACTTAAGAGCCCTTCCGCTAAAATTTAGAAGGGTCCTGCCTTATGGAGGGTGTGGCTGGGAATGGGTCTCCCACCCACATCCGTTGCTAGTAGGAGAAAACATTTCATATACTGTGTAAATGGACCTAAGCATAGACATAAAATATGTAGGGCCCTAGAGATGGCAATCAATCAGGGTAAATGGGTGACCTTCATTCATTCCAATAATTAGATTGTTCAAGTAGGTATGTGTTGTTAGATGTTGAACAAAATGAGTTTGCACCATATTAAGGTTTTATGTTCCTTTAACCGCTCAACTTGTTTATGACTTGCATAGTATATGGGGATTTAAAAAAAAAAAAAAGAATTCTCACTAAATATGATTGTTGACCCATAAAAAAATCACAGCTGCTACAATCAACTCAGAAGACTTCAAATGAGTTTGGAATGCATTAATTCAAGTTTCAAAGTTGGTGGGTTCAAACACCAAGTTTGAGATTCAATGCCTCAAATCCAAGGATCACCAAACAAATTCAAGCCCCTGGAAACTCTAAAGCAGGCTTGAGAATGATATTTCAAAGTTTCAAAGCATTTGGACTTTATCTCAACTCAAAATTAAGCTTCAGTGACTGTTTGCGAGATCTTTGGGGGTCACTATGGAAATTGACACTTCTACCTGGCAAAGCAAACTTAAACTCAGTGAAATGTCTTTAAATACATTCGAAGGCTATCCTTCAAAATTTCAGAGTATTTGGATATCATTTGGACCAAAACTCAGTTTAGATAGAAATCTACTAAGCTCTGTCGAGTCACTAAGCAAAATGACACCTCATAAAAACAAAATCAACTGAAACTCATAGAGGAGCTCAAATTATGCTCAAGGGAAGCTCTACAAAATTGCAAATAAAACGGACATCATTTGACCCAAAGTCTACAAACATGTCAACTTTGGGTCAGTGACCCCCAAGCTATGGGGTCACTGACCAAAGTCCTGTTTCCTAACACCTAAAATTGATGAAATCTTGGCACAAAGCTTCAGTCATAGTCAAGGGAGATTCTACAAATTTTCAAGTAAAAAGGATTTCGTTCGGTCCTACTTCAACTATATGTCAATTAGAAGTCAGTGACCCCTGAGCCATGGAGGCCACTGGCCCAAATCCTACTGTCAATAAGCCAGAGCTGATAAATTCGAAACAGAGATTCAAAATATGTGCCCAATTAATTTTCTAAAGTTTTAAGGCAATTGAACTTCGTTCAGGTAGAAAACAAGCTAACTACTTACAATGTGGTGTGAATAGTGACTTCGAACATACAATAAATGGGTTACTGCTCCAATAAATGGGTTACTGCTCGAAATCCTACTTCCACAAATTTAAACCGCATGAAATTTGGATGAACACTCTAAGATACTCCTGATATCAGTCCCTCCAAGTTTCAAATCAAACGAGGCCATTTGGGCTTCAAACAGCTGAAACAAAGGCCTAATTTTCATTAAAAAGTCATTGGGGACTTGACCAACTTCAGAAGGTCAAAACAGGTTGAAGTTTCTATGATACACGAAAAATAGTGTCAAAAAGCATTCCCCTAAGTCTCATGAATATCGGACATCATTTGGACCCCAAACAAGTGAAAATGGGTTGCATACATAAAAGTCCAAACAACAGGCCCTAGTCGCGGTCACTAACTTCCATGGAGCAGTTCCTGCAGTTTTGGGTAGTTCCCCCCATTTCTTTTCGAAGTTCAACCCTACATAACCTCTCTTTAACTTCCTGGAACTCCCTAAAACCACTTTGGCAGTCTATAAATGAGAGTAACACTTGAAAAGAAAAAGACACAAAGAAAGAAGGCAGACAATTCCTACTAAAAACTTCAAGCAAAGCATTCTCCAACACTCCAGGCCACTTCCTCTTTGTCTTCTCATAAGAGATGGTTCAGAGAAAGAAGAAGAGTATAGGTATCATTTAAAAGAAAACTATGTTTAAGCACTAGCGAGCCTTCAAAGGATGACATCGATTCTTTTGTTTTTCTCACTTAGGGGAGATTTTCTACCCATCATGGAAGTTTTGAATAAACCTCTTTAGGCTTCATTCTATTCCTTTAAAATCATAGGTTCAAAATGACACAACTTGGCTTCATTTCGCTTATATACAGCACCCTTTTTGTGCTTGTACAAAAACAGTCCGTAACCAAAAGTGATGATCACCAAAGGTTTTGATCGATTCCACGGTCAAATTCAACCCTCTTGATGATCACTCAACACCCCAAAAATCAGGAAAAAAAAAAAGTTTCAGTACCTTGGAAGAGTCACAAAGGCAAAACAAAAAGAGACAGAGTGCAAACAGTGGCCATTCAGTCACTGTTTGCCAGTGACCGCAAGTCACAGTCACTAGTAGAATGCTAGTGACCCACGGTCACTCCCCCTTGTTTTCTTCTTTTTTGCATATTTTCACAATTTTCATGCATCTTCATGTATTTTTCATATTTGGATCACATCTGAGACTTGAGGGAGTAGTTGTAAACATTTTAAAAACATGTAAACAACCTACATCCCTATGGTCAGAGCATTTGAACCCATATAAAATAAAAGGAAAATTAATAATGAACAGTAGTTAATTTCCATTATTCTTAAACGCTTGAAGTCCGTGAATATTGGACTCGAATCCGTTACACATTTGCATTCTCGAGCACGATCAATGATAACCACAGCTAAAGACCTTAGATTTTTATAATAACAGCAGAGGTCTTAATTTTCTATCATCATTCTATCCGTGTTTAGTTGACATCAACATCACCCTAATTCCTGAAATCAACAAATGTGAAAAAAATGAAAACTTCCTTGAGACTACGATCGTTGTGGACTACCATCTCCATCATTTGCTTCGCTTCCTCCCCTTCTCTTTGTTAGGTTTATGTCTTGTATTCCAATTTAGTCAGGTTGAATCATTGGGTTGGCCAACAACTAAGTTTAGGGTCATGGGTGTTTTACACTACAAGAAAGAAGACATATAGCGGCAGATAAAAAACTATCTCTAATAACATTTACCGGTGGAAAATTCTTCAGCGTAAGTCTTGTCAGCTAGAGGTCTATTAGTAATTTTTAGAGGTCAAAACAAGGAAGCTGTCGTTGAAAACATGAATAGCGGCAAATCGTAGCCACCTCTATTATGGGGATACTGGCGTACTTGTAGAGCAAAGACAAAAAAAACATCAACTTTTATAATCAGAGGCGCGCTTTATATTTTTTTCCACCGGTAATACTTATTTTGAAATCCATTTCACCGGCATAAAAATGGTATCCGCCAATAGTAATTTTTCTCAAATGCCATTTCCTCACGGACAAACACTAGTAGCCAGCAATACTATTTTGAAATGCTTTTGAGGAGCGGCAAATCATTATCCGCCGCTGATAATTCTAAATACCGTCGCAAAAGGTCATTTTTCTTAGAGCGTCTGGTCATTGTATCATGGCTATTATATATTCACGTAATCTAATTCTATACTCAATGCAAGAGAAGTGAGAGCTCTCCGCATGTGGTGACCAACCATGTATGGCCACTGTGAGGTGGAGAGAAGTGAAAGCTCTTTCCTCCTATGGTATTCAGCGTATAACCCACCACATGTGAGACCAAGATTGAAATCTATAAAAAATGAGTAAACTAAGTGTTAGAGGGTTGAGAATTCTTATAACGAATTTTCCAATTTCTTCATAGTAAAATCGAGCAAATGCTCATAGTCCATAAATATAGGTAATTTTGCCGAATCATATAAAAATCTCTGTGTCCAAATTGCATATTATTCTTGTGTTTACGGTGAATGTTGATGTGATTGCCCTAAATCCAAACTAATAGGTGGCATCAGAGCCATAAGAATTGATATCAAAGGCTGGTAGAAAAGACAACAGGTATCAGAGCCGGTGGAAGACATAACAATTGGTATCAGATAAAATACACAACACCCTTCACCCAAATTCTTAGCACCGCTCCTGGAGAATTCCTTCTTGCAGGTCGTTTGTGTCGAGGGAGAAAAGAAGGAAAGGAAAATGAACAGAAACGAAGCTCCATCTTCGTTGGTTACCATCCCCTACATCTTCTTCTCGTTTCTCTTCCCTTCTTCTGATCATTCCTTCTACCTTCCTGGCCTCGCCTGACAGAAAATAGAAAAGGAAGGGAGGGGTTGGCTGCCATTTCCTACATATTTTTCTGTTTCGATTCATATTTTTTCTTCACACTCCTTTCTATTTCAAATCATGAATTTTTGACAATCAAGTACTGTTTCTGGTGATGCAAACAGGAGGAATAGGTTCTTTGCCTAGAGGATCTTAGCGGTTACTGGAGATTAGTGTTGCATCGTTGGAGTGGCTCGTCAGTTGGATTATTGTCACTGATTGTCAAACCCCTCTCATCTCTGGAATTTTTAGGGGGTTCTCATCACAGGGTAAAATCTCTATTCTAAAATATATGCTTTTCAATTTGGAAATCTTGGCGTTTTGGGGGGTTTTTTCATCCAATCTCTTTCTTTGAAGAACCTGTTGCTAAGGTGACTTTGGATTTGGTGATTTGGGTTTCATTTGGAGAATTTAATCTAGTAATGAACTTAATTTTGCTTTCCTTCGCATTGCTTTTTTTAGGTTTTAATGTAAATTTCGTTACCGATGTAAAAAAAGTTATGGGTTTATTGGATTTTGAGTGTGAGACTGGGTTTTATTTGTTAGCGTATTTATCTATCTAGTGTTAGATGCAAAGGATGTCACCAGTTGTAGCTTATTCCTCTCGGCAATTACTACCTTACTAACTCTTCTAAACAGATACATGGCGAAGGGCTGCGATCCAATGGGGCCAGAACTTGTAATTACCTCTTTGCCCAGAGCTTGATGGGTATGCTTGGCATGAGCAGTGTATGAATCCGTTTTAAAGTAAGAAGTGGGATGCACCTCTCAAGTGAAACTCCTTTAACATATGCATCTGACACATTATTCTATAGTTTATACTTTACCTAAACTGATATTAATTGATTGGTGTAATAGGTTTGCTTATGAACAATTTGCACTGGGTTGAATTTTCTACTAGAGGAAAGCACATGGAAGTGGTTCAGGAACAAGTAATGAGTTCAATTTACCCACAAAGATTCCTCGTACTCAAATGGGCTTCCAAGAAGCAAACTGCAAAACTCATTCCATGATTTAATCAGAGTTTTTGGCATTCGTCATTGTGGGCAAAGTGGCAATGTAGTTTTAGTGCATTTTATGTTTGGGAAAGAATCGTATGAGAATTAGTTTTTACCACTTTTTGTGAGAAATTTAAGTGGAGCTTATCTATTACCCAATTCAAATTTTGCAATATACAGGTTCTCCCTGATAATTACACACCTCAAATTTCAATCAAATCCGAATTTACTGTTAGATTAATTGTACACCAATCCGAATGAACTGGATTTGTGACCACAGATGAAGGGGTTAATGACATATGATTGAAATCAAACTTGATATTTGGAGTAGCCTCACATAGACCTTTTCATCCCCCCCCCCCCCCCCCTCCCCCCTTCCCTTCCCTTCCCTTACCCACCACAATGGGCCCCATAAAAAGTTCTCACTATAGGTATATGAGAATAATTTTTACAAGATTAAAACCCTATATGTTTTTATACAATATAAGCATGAGTGTTATCTTATTCATCTAGTGTTAGATCTAAAGAATTTAATTGTTCCTACATAAACCACGACAATATAAATAACCATAACTCTAAATCCAATCACAGTACGATCATTGATTGATGATAAACCACATTGATTGATGGTAAGCCACTTAATGGCATTAATTCTCATCTACATGTACTCCATAACCTTTGAATTTCCTTTAAAGGGGCCATTTGTGTAACTGACTCACTTGCATAATTTCTTATAAGTTGGGAAAAATGTGTTTCTTATTTGGAATTTTTTAAAAGGGGGCTATTAGCCTAGAACCCTAAACACTATTGAAATTCCATTTTTTGACACTCTAACCTGCTGTATCATTTTCTATTTATTTACCCCAAAGCACGGTAAATGCCACTAATAATTTCTCTCTTGAACTTCCAAAAATAAATAACAATCCTAACCATATACCAGTGTTTACCATGGATAGGATCATTCAACAGCTGTTATTTTTCTAATAATGTAGCCAACCATTTGCTTTGATACATTCATATGCTACAATTGGTGATTGAATATTTGCTCTAAGGTAGTGTTTGGTTCGCTGGAATGAAGGTCGGAATGGAATGGTCATTCCGTTGGAGTGACCATTCCCACGTTTGGTTCATGAAAAAGTGGAGGAATAATCATTACTTCAGGAATCACCATTCCTTTGTATGAGGGAATCACCATTCCATTGGGGGGGCAAAGGAATGGCCATTCCATTCCTTTTTATCCATCACTTGTGTCAAAAATGCCCTAACCCTTGCGATACCAAATCACTCGTCTGTCTCTTTGTTCTTCCCTTCTTCGCTCGTCTCTACCGTCTCTCCCATCTGATCCATCGCCGAGCGAGCGCCATCAAGACGATCAGGTACTAATCTCCCTTCACTCTCTGTCGTTCTCTTTTCTTTCTCCCATCTTCACTGCTATAGACGCATGATCTTTCTTCTCTTTCTCCCTTTTTCACTGCTACTGATCGAACCCTAGCTTTTGGGGCTAGGACAGGGGGAGATTAAGAGGGGGCTAGGCGAAAGGGACAGAGGGATAGAGGGAGAAGGAGAAAGCCTGAGACAGCGGGGATAGAGAGACAGAGAGGGAGAGTGAGAGGGGGTCGGGTGAGAGGGACAAAGGGAGGGAGGGTGCTGGGATAATGGGGACAGAGAGAGGGGGGAGAACTGGGGATAGTGAGAAAGAGAGTAAGAAGAGGCTTGGTGAGGGACAAAGGAACAAAGGGAGATTGAGGACCTGGGACAGTGGGTATATAGAGAGGGAGAATGAGAGGGGGTTGGGCGAAAGGGACAAAGGGAGGGAGGGGGCACTCGATCGATAAGGCAACCTGATTCCACTACTGATTGATCAATCCCAGGGACTAACTCAAGTCAAGTGAAACAAAAGCCCTTTTCTCTATCCACTTCTTCTTTCCTTTGTCCGATCTCGGTTTATTATAGCCAGATGGATTACATAGGTTGTTGTGGGGGTATATTAGTCAGTTTATATCAATTTTATTCCATTCCTACCATCATTCCATCATACCAAATAGAGGAATCGGAATGAAAATCCTATTACTGAATTGATTCCTCTGTCTAACCAAACGTTGGAATGGGAATTACTATTCCTGCCTCATTCCATTCCAGACTCATTCCAGCCTCCATTCCATTCCTGTCAAAAATTATTCCAGCAAACCAAACACTACCTAAATCCATTGAACCATTTCTGCTCTTTTCTAAACATTGAATCATTGCTCCCGATCCATGGAACCATCATTATTACTTCAATGTTGAACCATTTCTCTTAAATACATTGATTTGACTGGCAGAAACGCCTTCCTTTCATAGCTTAAAAAGAAATGAGTTGTGCATGGTACAACCTCTCTGATTCATGGAGTCAATTCAATCCTATGCTGATGTCTCGAGAAAAGACGATTCCATGTTGTCTGCCTTTTTTCTTTGTGTTGATCCACATGGGGCCTGTCTTAGCTAGAATTGGGAAGATTTTCACCTATTAGCAGACTTCATTCCTTGTGTCTGCACTGATTTAACTAAAAGTTTAATGGGGTCTTTTGACCATTGAATATTTTCAAGGTTAAAAAACAACCGTTCGTAAGGTTCGATGAACTTAAAATTTAATACGATTGACGATCATGGGAAGATAAGGGCGAAAGAAGTTGCACTTATGAAAGGTGGGCCCAACTGGGCCCCTCATAGCTAGATCACACATTTGAGTTTGCGTAGGAGAAGATATAGGCTTTCTGACAAATTGACACCGAGGTTTTAGGCAATTCTCAATTTACCCCCTCTACTTTAATTTCGGTCAATTTGCTCCTTCAATTTAATTAATTTGTAACAATTTGCACTCAGCAGTCAATTAGCTGTTATCAATTTGGATAGGTACTTGATGTTGGATGAAGATTGTTACAAAGTGATCAAATTTAGAGGGCAAATTGGATGAAATTAAAATACAAAGGGCAAATTGAGAATCGCCTAAAACCTCAGGGGAAAAACTATTAAAAAGGATTTTGTGGGGATGCATACCATGATCTTTGCTTGTAAGAAATGATGCGACGTCCCATCTAAAATTATGCTTCCAACCTTACACAATTCTTCTTCAATCTTCATAGACACATATAACTATCAAAAAGTTTTTTTGATGCATACTGAGATTAGACCGAGTTCTTTCTTTTTTTTAGAGGTGATTCTATTTCTAGGGTTTGATGACCTATTTCTCACTCGAGAAGGAAAACAAAAATGAAGGAGCGAGAAGAGAAGATGTTGTGCTTGTTCTTCTTCGGTAAAGAAGAGAGATTTTCGGGTTTTGACTTGTGTCCTTCTTTTGATTTGATAGTTTTTGGGTTTGGGGGTTGGGAGTTGAGTTTTTGAGGTTGTTTAAAGATATGTGTATGGGGCAACTAAGACTGAAATATGAAATGCCAAAGACGATTGGTTTTTTAGTTTCCTTTAAAATGGAAATGACTCTTTGTCAGCAAATTGTAGCATGAACACACACATTGTGACCTTATAATCATCTTAAGTGTAAAAAAAAATTAATAATTTGGCTCAGCTTGCAATATTACACTAGGTGATATGTGCGATATGACACTGTTTGATACCACAAGTGTGATAGCACATGGCCCAAGGATATCACTAGGTCACATTGATGAGGTGGTTACAACTATAAATGCCCCATGAAGGATTTATCCATAAATTCAAGAGGGACCTTTTGAGTTGACCCTCCCTAGCTATAGGTCACTTCCGAAGCCACAAGTTTATACTCTATGCCTTCCCAAGAAAACTTTGTTTCTCCCTTATTGCTTGTCCCCTGCTCAAACAATAAGAAGAGATCCCCCCAACCCAACCCGCGAAACAAGTTATAATAAAATGTCAAATGTCAACAAGTGGAAGTCTACATTAGGAGTAAGATATAAGAATGAAATTAAAGTGATACCTCCCTCAGGCCATATTACACTCAATAAAGTGAAATTAAAATTCCATTCAATCCTTTAAGTGAGAATCATCCTATTATGCATAAATATGCCTACTCATATTATATGGACACCTACATATCACTTCAAAGTGTTGTGATCTTTTTCAATTGGGCTTTTTGCAATTTTTCCCCCTGAAGTTTCAGGCGATTCTCAATTTACCCCTTGTGTTTTAATTTTATCCATTTTGCCCCCTGAATTTATTTAATTTGTAATGATTTTCACCCTACATCAAATAGCCGTCTAATTTTATAACATCTAATTGACGGTTAGGTACAAATTGTTACAAATTAATTAAATTCAGGGGGCAAATTGGACGAAATTAAAATACATGGAGTAAATTGAGAATTGCTTGAAACCTCAGGGTGCAAAAGGTCAAAAAGCCTTAGACATATATAATTGGATTGACCAGTGAAACCAAAAAGAAAATTATATACCCCGCAAAGTTTCTAATATTTGTAAATAGGCCATCGTGCTTTCAGCATTTATAAATATGCATTTGGTTTGGCATTTTCATACCTTTCATATCTCCAATTAAGTGGATTTGATAATAAAGAAAAAAGGCCATTAGGTTTTTGCTGCTTTAAATAATTTTACCCATATCTTTATTCATCACTAAGAAAACCCATCTCCTTCATACGATTTTTTTAACCTTTTTTGCTTTAATTTTTTCCATTTCAACTAAGCCCACAAGTTTTTCACAGTAGATGGCCGGAGTCATCCTCTCTTTTAACATTAAGATAATTTTTTTTAGTTTCTTTTTTTTCTTTCTTCAAGTTGTTAGTTTTTTTTTTTAATCTCAAGGCCCCTTTAGCATTAGGTTTTTTTTTTAAGAATAGTTCTCGTAAAAAGGGAACTAAAAATTGGTTTGTATGTTTCTCTCACTGGGCCTTTTTCTCTATGTATAATGGCTTTAAGGGTTGGAAAAGCGTGCCTCGTAGATTTTAGGAATTTATGTTGGCCATCTCTTTACATAATGGTTTTCGTAAATTCATGTCTTTACAATCTATTTTTGTATCGATTATCTCCAGTTTTAAACATTTGAAAAGGTCTTTTAAAGAGCCTTTTTTCTTTTGCTAAAAAGAAAAACTTATATTAATAGGGAAGATAATAATTTGAAAAATCATAGTTTTAAGGGGTACTACTCTTGAGCTACCCAATTAGATGAATATATGATTGTTTAATGGACATATTAGATTAAATGAAACATCTCAGTCACTTGCTTTGCTAAAATGATCCTAAATATAATTAATTCAAAATATGGTTAGTGCTCTTGCTGCTAAGAATAGATTAAAGACATCAATCAAAATTTAGAAAAAATAAGAGAGCAGCAGGTGACATTTTTATAACATTGATGCAATTTAATGGATCTATTATTTAGCCCATTGTGTGCTATTAGTAAATATTAAAAACCTTAGGAGGGGTCAATACCAAAATAGTTGTATGGACAAAGTGTCATTTTGATAAATAAAAAAAATTAAGAAAAATTCTAAGGGTGGTTGCTCACTACCACCAAACCCACATGTTTTGGGATATTAAAGGGATTAAAATGCCAAAGCAATGGCATATTTACAAATACCAAAACCAAAGGGACCTATTTACGAATAAGAGAAATTTAGTAGGATATATGCAAAAAAACTTTAAAAAGAAAAAAAAAGAAGAAGAAGAGTTCTTCACGATAGTTTATTTAGACCTCATTTCAATTAGAATGAGGCAACACCCATTCATATAGAAGCATGTGACTTGAATCACTATGAATGGCTTCAGCTAAACAAATGGGGCCAGACATAGATCAACAAAAAAACAGAATGAAAAACGCCATGCAGCAATGAACCTGGCTCAATGAACAAATGGGCCTCTCCACCTAAGCGCATTTCTCTTAGTTCACCTCGCAAAGAGGTTATCTATAAACAACTGGCCTTAAAATAGTGTACTTATGACTTCTGTTGTGTATTTTTGTTTCCTATACTAGATTAGTGGTGGGGAACACCAAAAACTTACACAACATGGCCCATTGATCTTCATATTCCACACTTGAGCGAAGCTCCAGTGGCCTGCATTATTATCACTCTACATAACAAGTTGCCACAAAAAATAAATTTAATATCCACTGATACAGGGGAGGAGCTACTGGGGGCAGAAAACCCTATATATGAGAGAAGAGTTTTAAATTATTTTTACATATGGCCTACAACAAAAGTAAAATTATATAGCATGTGTGGGCAAAAGGGAAATTGGGTTCAACCTGCACATGTATGGGGATCATATTAAAAGTACAAAAATTCAAAATTCTTCCCTTTTTTTTCAAAAAAAAAAGTTAAAAGACAACATTTTTAAATGACTAAATGACAAAAAAACATCTACTTTTACATAGAAATTCAAAAAGATTCTTTTTCAAATCACTAGAGGAAAAAAATTTGTCCCTTTATGATTAGGCACCATCGTATTATATTATCTCTTGATTTCAGATTCTCCCTCACTTTACTTTACTTCTTAAGTACCAAACAGCCCAAAGCAAAGAATGCCCCATATCTCTTTCCAACAGGATGTGTGATAGTGGTATAGAGTATTCTAATACACCCCAAAAACTAATATGGGGCAATTTACTTTTAAAACACTCGAAGCACGAACAATATTTTAATTTCCGGGAGGATATGATATAGAGTATCATCGAAATCTTATCTTCTTACAATAAAAATCATTTCATCAAATTGCCTCAATTTATCATTGAGTTTTAAATTATTTTACACATGGTCCCCAAGAAAAATAAAATTATATAGCATGTGTGGGCAAAAAGGAAAATGGGTTCAACCGAAAAATGTGTGGACAATATCAAAAGTACAAAAATTCAAAATTACACTTTTTTTAAAAAAAAGTCAAAAAACAATATTCTCAAACCACTAAATGACAAAAAAAAACATCTATTTTTACACAAAACTTCATAAAAATTCTTTCTCAAATCACTAAAGAAAAAAAACTTTACATTATGATTATATCCTATCATATTTTATTATCTTTTGATTTGACGTTTTTTCACACTTTACTTTATTAGTTAAGAACTAAACAGCCAAAGGAAGCAAAGATTGCCGCATATCTCTAACCAACGGGATGTCTGATAGTGGTATATATAGAGTATTCTAATTAATCCCAAAAAATAATATGGGCATGTAGTTGTTCAATACTCAAAGCATGAAAAACATTTTAATTTCCAAGAGGATATGATATAGAGTACGGTTGAAGTCTTATCTCCTTACAATAAAATTCATTAAAAAAAGACTTTTAGGAGGAGGAAAAGAAGAAAAAAAATACCTTTTTCATCCCACTTCAAATTACTTTACTTACGAAAAGAAAACTATAAGTTAGAAAGTATACTTCTCTACTCAATCATTTTCATTATTGTTTGTCCTCCAATAAAGTAATAATAAAGTACCATTATGCTCAAAAACCATGATAAAAGTATAGTCGAGTAAAGCCAATGCAATAATTAACTACTTTACTGCTTTCTCTTGGTCCCATTTTAGTTCACGACATACATTATCTAATCTTAAATTTACTTAACCTTTACCGTGATGTTATATCTACGCTTTATGTACTTTACCACATATGTAAACAAATATATTAATAAGGTGAGGTAAATAAAAGATGGCATAAACTATTAGAACAGTAAATGGGAGAGTGGTAAAATAGTTTGTTTTTGCATTGACTTTACTATACCATAACAAAAAGTGCTAAAATAGTTAGTTTTTGTATTGACTTTACTATACCATACTTTATCATGGTTTTATGTGATTTAAAAAAAAACACAGCTCAGGTAACACTTGTAGTAAAAAAACTTACGGCCGGATTTTGCTTTACCGTGCTACTTTTTATCAAAATTTGGTAAATATATATATATGCCTCGTATGGATCATCTTCACCTTTACTTCCCCACTTGCTAAAGAAAACTAATTTGACATTGTATTTTATGTTATTTTACGGGTGAATTATGATAATTCACACAATGGCAAAGTACCCAAATTCACCATCTGTTGGGACCATTCCTGACGAGTACCCCACCAATCAATCAACTAATATTTGCTTGGAAAAAGGCATAAGGGCATTTGGGCCATTTTTTCAAAAAGAAAAAAAGAAGAGAGAGGTTGCCATTGTAGGCTATTTTGGCGCGATGCGCTTGAGTAATATATCCTCTGTGAAAATTTAAATCCTAATTTGAAATGTAAAGTGTCTTTTATGCTGTTTTGAGATCTTGCCAAAAACTTGGGGACCATTTTGAAATCTTTTCCAGATGTTGACACGTTCATTCCTCTGCTAAATGCTTACCGACGCGACATGCATATTAGATTTGAATACTGACACGTCCTACTCCTAAATGCCGTTTGACGTTTCCTCACCGTTACATTCAACAACAATAATAATTTTGTACTTCACAACTTTTAAAATTTCACATTGATTTTTTTTTTCTTATTTCCTCCCCAAAATAGCAAGAACTAAGAATCAAATGAGGAAGATTACTACAAAAATAGCTAAGAAGTGGTGGTTGAAAATTGAAGTCTTTCAAAATCCCATAAAGTGTCACTCTCTCTCTCTCTCTCTCTCTCTCTCTCTCTCTCTCTCTCTATCTCTCATATAATAACGGTAAAATAGGGGTCTAGTTTTTTTTCATATTGAAAATAACTGAATTCCTCTAACTTTGATTATTTCTGCACAGATCCGTTGCCAACGGCTGAATTGTTCTTAAGCCATTGAACAGGGAGAAAAAGGGTATATCATATTTTTTCCGTTTATGGTATATCATATTTTTTCCGTTTATGGGAGTTTGTGTTCTGTACTTGTTCTGCTTTGGTTTTTCCTGCTAGACATTGATCTGGGTTCTGATAATCTTGCTGATCTTTGTTGTGAAGTAGAGAGGACAGTGGAAATTTGAGGTGGGTTTTTGAAATAGGAGGCAATGGGAGAGGAATTGATGCTCTTGTTGTTATTTCTTTGGTCAGTTTTCTTCCTCTGTTCGTGTGTGGATGTGGGTATTGATTATTTATTTTTCTAGTTGTACGAGGAAATCAAGGTGTTTTGTTGATTGGGTCTTTCTATCTTTTACTTCTGTTAATGTCTCCAGCTGTTAGAAAGAAAAATCGGATATGGATAGCTTCTTCTTAACGTGTTTCTGATGCGACACCCATTGATTGTATAGTGCGTCTTTTCTATCAGCGGTTATCTGGGCTTTTGGTGCTCTTACTTGGTAAGTTTGCTTTGTTTTTACTATCTGGGTAAGGTTCTTGTTTGTGATTGAGGTGTTCCAAGTTGCAGCATAGCCATGCAAGGCAATCAGATGAAACTGCTTTTATGTGACGAGGTGTTCTATGTTGCACTATAGCCATGCAAGGGAACCAGATGAAACTGCTGCTATGTGATGATGAGGTGTTCTATGTTGCAGTATAGCCATGCAAGGAAATCAGATGAAACTGCTTCTAACAGCATTCCTGTACTGTTTCACATCGGTTTGGGGGGAAACAGACCCCCAAGATATTCAAGTCCTGAATGATTTCAGGAAGGGGTTGAAGAATCCACAACTGCTTCAATGGCCATCTCAAGGTGACCCTTGTGGCGATAAATGGCCTCATATATTTTGTTCTGGTTCGAGGGTCACACAGATTCAAATCCAGAGTCTAGGTGTGGAAGGTCGTCTTCCCCCCAATTTCAATAAGCTTTCCATGCTTCAGAATCTAGGCTTCCAGCATAACAGCTTCTCCGGGCCTCTGCCGTCCTTCAGCGGGCTCTCCCAACTGCAGTATGCTTATCTAGGTAACAATAAGTTTGACACCATCCCTTCTGATTTTTTCAATGGTTTAGACAAATTACAGGTCATGTCTTTGGATTACAGCCCTTTGAACCAGACCACAGGGTGGTCTATACCAAATAGTTTGCAGAATTCGGCGCAATTGATGAATCTGTCACTGATGGGCTGCAACCTCATTGGACCATTGCCTGATTTCTTAGGGAAAATGTCTTCTCTGACAGCCCTTAAACTGTCATATAACAAGATCACTGGCAGGATCCCGACAAGCTACAGAGGGGCCCAATTGCAGACCCTTTGGTTAAACGGTCAGGTTGGGGGAAAGTTGTCAGGCCCCATCGACATTGTGGCCTCAATGATTTCCTTGAGAGAGTTGTGGCTGCATGGGAATGGTTTTACAGGGACGATCCCTGCAAATATTGGCGATTGCTCCGGTTTAACAGTCCTCTTCCTCAATGATAACCAGCTCGTTGGTCCTATTCCTGCAAGTATAGAGTCATTGCCTCTCGAATCATTGAAACTGGATAATAACATGTTGACGGGTCCTCTACCAAGCTTGAAAATTAAATATAGTTTCTCTGGCAATAAGTTCTGTCAGCCTAGTCCTGGTATTCCATGTGCAGCAGAGGTTAGCGCGCTTTTAGATTTCCTAGCGGGAGTGAATTACCCTGCGAATCTTGCTACAGCATGGTCTGGTAACAATCCTTGCACCAATTGGATAGGCATTGCTTGCACTGGTGGGAAGGTTTCCTCAATAAGCCTGCCTAAATACGGACTCAGTGGCACTCTGAGTCCCTCAGTTGGGAAGCTGAACTCTATCACAAGAATTGCTCTTCAAGGAAACAATCTTCATGGCACAATTCCCACAACTTTGAGTGGATTAAAGTTACTGAGATTGTTGGACTTGAGTGACAATAATTTTGGGCCTCCAGTGCCAAAATTTAGCAGTTCTGTGAAGGTTATAATAGATGGAAATCCCAAGTTGACAGGAAGTCCTCCTAAGCCATCTCCATCACCGAACATCAGCCCATCATCATCGCCGGGGAATTCAGAATCTCCTTCAGATGATAATTCAGGTGACTCGGGAAGCCCATCCTCAGCCCCCAAGCAGAATGTCTCCAAAACATCAACGCTTGTTGTTTATATAATTGTACCAGTCGCATGTGTCGTAGGGGGTTCACTTTTCGTTGGTCTGGTGATATTTGTATGCTGGAAGAGAAAACGCACTTCTGAACCCACGAGCTCTGTTGTCATTCATCCAAAAGACTCGCCAGATCCCGAGAATATGCTTAAGATTGTTATTGCCAATAATAACAACGTGAACTCGTCCAGTGCAACCGGGAGCGGGTCTCACAGCATAGACAGCAGTGGGACAAATGAAGCACAGATAATTGAGGTAGGAAAACTTGTCATATCAGTTCAGGTTCTTCGCAATGTGACTAGAAATTTCGCGCCAGAGAACGAGCTTGGTCGTGGTGGTTTTGGGGCAGTCTACAAGGGGGAGTTGGATGATGGGACAGTCATAGCTGTGAAGAGAATGGAGGCTTCTGTAATAAGCAACAAGGCCTCAGAAGAATTCCAGGCAGAGATCGCTGTTCTGTCAAAGGTCCGGCACCGGCATCTTGTGTCTTTGTTGGGGTACTCGGTTGAAGGAAATGAAAAACTCCTAGTATATGAATATATGCCTCTGGGAGCTTTGAGCAAGCATCTATTCCATTGGAAAAAATTGAATTTGGAACCATTATCTTGGAAAAGGAGACTCAGCATAGCATTAGATGTTGCTAGAGGCGTGGAGTATCTTCATAGTTTCGCTCAGCAGAGCTTTATCCACAGAGACCTTAAGTCCTCAAACATTCTCCTTGGTGATGACTATCGTGCAAAAGTTTCAGACTTTGGGTTGGTAAAGCTTGCACCTGATGGAAGGCAGCAATCTGTGGCAACTAGGCTTGCTGGGACCTTTGGATACTTGGCACCTGAGTATGCAGGTATGAAAATCTGTTCTTTCTTTAAAAAAAACGTTTCCTTTTCCCTTTGCTTTTTCTTTGAACAAAGCTACATAGATGTGAAGAAGTTGATCTTTCAGAAGTTTGTCAGATTGAAGGTTTTAAAATGAACGCCAACAGGAAAATCTGTGTATGGACCATTTTATTGTCCCGATTAATCGGGTCTGACTCTGCATGTATTGCATGGAACATACCCAAATACTCTTTTACCTGATTATAATATAAAAGTATAAATTTATATACCTGTTTATGTACATAAAATATGTATTTTTAGTATTTTGTGTATAATAAATAAACAACAATATTTTAAAATACCATAAAAATGATCTGGCTCGCAGTCATATTGCATGACCTCTCCGGGTAGACAATGGAACCGATCATTCATGTCCAGGACTACCTGGATTCTAGCTCAAATGTGCATCACGAATTTCTAAATCACGAAGCTTTTAACTCAATGAAATCTTGGAAATGTTGATCAATTTGAAATGGGAAATTGAGATGTCACCTCCTGGGTGGTGTTCAATGGATTAAAAAGGAAATGCGGTGATTACCTGTTTCTGTCCATTGTTTTGTTTGTAGCCAAGTGCATCCATTGTGGGGTTTCCAGAGTTGAGACCACTTGCTAAAATGGTTATACGTGTAAAGAAAACCACGTTTTGTTAAACATTACACATCCAGGGTACTGATGCACATGGACATTAGTAATATCCTCATGTGCCATTCTGTGCAAGCAGCTCCAATTGCTTGGTGATCAAGAGGATTGATTTTATATGTCCTTAGGGAAGACCTTCAAAACCTCTCACTGGAAGATCATTTCTTTGTTTTATAGGTAGATGGTTATAATAAGTATGCCTGCAGTCCAGGGAAAATTCATTGGTTGGAAGTTTTAGACGTTCGCGTGGCCCAATTGGTCACTGGCCTATGTCATGGAAACATAGACTGCCCTTCTTGCTCTTATAGATCTTTGTTTGTTCTATAATCTTCTCTTGTCCCACTTCCTCCTTCCATTTTCTGTCAATAATAGCTCATTCCTTTTAGAAAGATCTGGATCATGGTTTTTTTTTTATTTTTAATTGAAGCTATGGAGACATACTCTATCCAATGTGTAGTTCATATAGATGACTGAACACACGTCTCTAGAAAAGTTGGGAACATCAATTGATAACTGAAACAGCTGTCCACAGAATAAAAAGCAGCATTGAAAATCTGATTCCTCAAGTTTTCAATCACAAAAAAAAATACCCTAGTACATATTGATCTTAAAAGTTAAGTGAATAAAATATTAATTGACAATTAGGCTTTTTGTCCATCAACCATTATGCACGCTATACATCTTAAATTTGAGTGAAAGGTAAGAATGTGCTTTTCTTATTTCTAAAATTATTTGTGAATTTCTATTAAGACAAAAATATAGTTGCTAGAATAGCCAATACATCCTTCAAGGAGAAGGAAGCACACCTTTTGACGTTTACTAGCGGGCCTAATAGGTCACAAGCAGATTACTTTTTCTTAAGAAGTAGAGAGTATCAACCTTCCAGGATTTTAAAGTCATCCTGAGAGTCTTACAGGCCATATTGGTTATTGATTTTTGATACTCTTGTTGAGAGTAAGTTACTAATAAAGTGAGAATTTCCCAAGAATAAGCTGGTGGATTAAAAGGAAAAAATTGACAACATTTAGAGAAGGTTATTTTGAGACAAAGCAATAGGCATTATTGTTCAAAGTTCAAGGGGAAGAAACGTTGCACGCTTAGTGAAACTTGTTGGCGGGAATACAGAGTATGAAAGGTTCTGAATTCTGATGACAAGGAATACTGCAAGAACAGTAGAAGAAAAGAAGTCCAAAATCCTTAGATGTAAGGTAAAAAGAAGTAGAGCGAAGATAGCCAGGACTAAAGTCAAGTACAAAGCTTATGGTAATTTGCGTGTACTATTGGGACCTAAAGAGGAGGAGAAAGGGTATCTATATAAGTTGGCCAAGTTCTGAAAACAAAGAATTGGAGACATCAATTATGCAATTTGCATCAAAGATTAAAGGGGAAAGGTCTTGATAAAGAGAGGTTAGAGATAGATGCAAGATGTATAAAAACTAATTAAACATAAATTATACAAGTGGAATAAATTAATTATATTTAAGATATACAAGTGAAGTAAACTATAACATAGAAGCAAATAAAGGGATGATTGACAGAAATATCTAGAACAGAAGTAAAGATTGCATTATCTAGGATGAGGAAAGCTAGAGCGAGACTCGAAGTTCCAAACATTGGTTGATACATATAATATTGGCCAATACTTATCTGGTATCACGCAAGGCTGATACAAGCACTTACTTGTGATGGTTGATAGTTTTGCCTGTACGGCCAATAATTTGCTGATATGGACAATATGACCAGTAATTTAGTTTTCTGTTTCTTTGATAATTTTCTGTAGATTTCAATGTGATTTTGACTTGTAATAACTAATAACTCTGATTGTTTTCTTTAAATTAGGCAAGTTTGTAATGTAACTAAGCTTTTTAGTTGGCTAACTACCATGTTATCTACTTCAATTGTTAGGCATAGGTGTATCCTCAGGATATGATATTAATATTGGTGTTGGATCCCGTAGATACTTATAGGTAACAATATCAATGTATACTAATCTACTTAGTCATCTAGGGTATAAAAAAGTTTCCATCAATTTTCTTAGATTTCAACAAAAACTGTTAGAAAAAAAATCTGTGAATTTTGATCGCCTTGTCGGTTTATAAAATGTTCTTTCTTAAGTGATACTTTGTACAGTAAGAATTAATCTAAATGTGAAACATGAAATGTAACGTCCTGGATATGCTACTCATATGTAGGTCCTAGATTTTAGGAAGTGCAGTCTGGTATGTCCAATCCCCTATATTGGAGTCCTAGTGTCTACACACACATCTACCGTCATGTTTTTTTTAATTATATATGGAAATTAGCTTTGAATCGCGCTACTGTATTAAAAGAGTAATGGTTTTGGTGCAACTTGAACCCCATGACCTTCAGTCTGTAAAACCAATGCACTAACAAACGATGCTATGCAACGCTTAACATATAAATTAGATGCATTTGACTTATATATTTATAAATCGTAGCAAATAGATTAAATGGTATAGCTGAACTTTAAAACATTTCCAGTCTACTTCCTATAGAAATAGATTGAGATACCAAACTACATAACATTTAAAGGTCTAATGCATACCTGAGAATGCAAATAAAAATCAAACACTTAACACTTGAGGCTGTTTTTTTCCCCAAAATACACTCCAATAACTGATAATTTTTCAACTGAGACATCATTTTTGGCTTGGCCAATAACACTGCAGAGACCAATATATTGGACCTTGGTTGTTGGTAGGACCGAATGGCATACTTACCGAAGGTATAGGTTTTGATTGGTGAAAATGGTATTGATTGGTTAACCGAGATATTCAACAAAATTTTGTGAGTACAAGAATAGTGCCTAATAAATGGAGAAAGAGGATTTTGGTCACGTTTTACAAGAACAGAGAGTATATTTAGAACTGTGGAAACTATTGAGCTATCAAAAACATGAACCACACAAATAAAACTTTAAAAAAAAAAGTAAGATAGCAATGCATAAGGCAAAAATCAAACGTTAGGGTGAACCAGTTCGGGCTTATGCCAGTTATCTATTTCTAAAAACATTTTCATATCAAGATAGCTAATGGAAAAGTTCAGGAAGAAAAACTTATATATAGCTTTTATTGATTTAGAAAAGGCATAGGTAGGATAGCTAATCCATAAATACCAGTAGAATATGCATCCCTAATAAATGCACCATCGAGCAAGTATAGGATGTGCCAATCCACCTGATTCGGTCTAGATGGTTGATACCTAAGCCTAATCATGAAATAGACCTGGGGATTCAGCACTACCTCCACCACAATGATAAAATCAGAATTCCATTGCTTGCCAAAAAAAAAAAAGGTCCCCAGATGCCATATTTGAAATGTCAATAAATTCAATCATATGCCCCACTAACATGTACATAAATTGAAGCATGTGTCCTACTATCAATGCACATTGCACAAACTTAAGAAGAGCCCGGGAATCATGGATTAAACAGATCACAGGCCCACCTCGCCTCAGGCTTGCTAGGCCTATAGCCTAATGGATCGTGGGCATGAGCATAATTTGTGGTGTGCATCAATTCTCCTGATCGTAGAGAGACTTGTCCTCATTTTCTCTGGGGTTGAAAATCCATCGTACAAGTTTTTGTCTCATCATTTATCAATCGGTCTTCATTCTCTTGATGCAACTTGGACTCTCCACCAGAGGTGTTGCTTCTGATGGTTAAGATTTTCTGGGATGTGTAATCAATCCATTACATGTTTCAATTGCAAAATGTCACTATCAGATTGCAACCTATGACTATTTATTGTCTATCTCCAAATATCAATGAATGCAAGAACTAGATCTTCTTTTGGGACCTTCGAGACAATAGGATTATCGATTTAGATGTCTCATTTGCAATCATAGGTGACTCTTTCGGAACTATGGATATGATTGGATTCCTTGGATAATTACACTTGTCACCAAATCCCACTTCTCTTCAGTATCTTCTTTTTATCCTTTCTTTTTCCTTTTTTTTTCTTTTTTTCTTTTTCTTTTTTTTTTTTTCCATAGACCATTTGTGAGATTGGGTCATTGGATGATCTAAGCCACCTATTTGTTGGATTTAGCTTGTCCCTTTCTTCTTCCTCATCTTGTATTGAATTGTTGCCTGATCTGTTCTTGGATCTTCGCGCACTTGAGACTATTTGTTGCAAGAGGACCTTATGGTTACATAGCTATCCTCTTCCTAGTAATATTCATCATGATAAGTTGATAACACCACACCAGACTGAGTTCTCAACAGAGTTGATCTAGAAAGTGATTTGACAATTGATCTAGAAAGTGATTTGACAATGTTTAGACACATGGATCATGGCATCATTCAATGCTTCTCAGAGGACAGGCTCAATTTGTCAACCATTTCTTGTGAGATTATTAAAATGCCTCAATAACAATGAGGTTATGAATACGATCCTATAACTGGCCTTTCGTGTGAAGATAGTGTTAGGATCCCTTCTTCTTATGCAGTTAGCACTTAGTATGTGTGTCTCTTCACTTTTATGATGGGACATTCCTACTTAAAAAACCAATGCGTCTGCCATGGGCTCCAAAAGTCGAAATTGACTCTGGCAGGGGGAAGACTGGTTACTTGCTGTGGAAATCTTTGTCAATTAATATCTCATTTATGTCTTCTGATGTAGGTATAATAGACAGTCACAAGTGATATTCTACACCAGGCTTAAGCATATCCTTATTGTGTCATTCATACATTGGATACAATCCAAGAAAACACATGGATCTTTTTCTCCATTAAATTTGGGAATACCTGAAATTTTCGACTAAACATGATGGAGTTGTGGACTATGACCCAATTCCATTCCATAATTTGTACGTATGAGTGACTATTGAGCTAAGTGGAGGGTTTGAGTTGGATGTAGAAAATATTGAGCTAAATGGTGGGTTCGAGTCGGATGTCATTGATATTATAGTGTAGGGTGGGCAATGTAGAGACGAGCAAGTGCATTGTAATGCAATATATAGTACCACTTTGATGAAAGGGATATCTTTACAAAGTGACGATTAGACCTGCTATCCTATGTTGAGATGAATAGATGTCGTGGATGAACAAGCTAAGTGAGACATTTGGAGCTACAAGAAAGGATAGAATTAGAAACTAACACATAAGGGAAACTTATGGGTCATTCTAATCATGGTTCAAAATAGCATATAGCAGCCACATTATCACCTATAGCGGTTGAGGCCTTTACACTATTTTGAAAATAGTGGTGCTATGGTCTAAAATCTAGTAGAGCCAATTAGTTTTAATTTAAAACATTTTTCCCCCTTTCTTCTCCTCAATAGCCTTTCCTAAAGTTAGACTGTTCCAAATCACAAAAAATAAATAAATAAATAAATAAAAATAATAGATTAAAAAAACCACAAGATTGAATGCTACACAAGATTCAAGAAATTTTTTCTTTAACCACTTAACCTATTCACACTACTATGCTACTATATATTGCTGCAAACCCCGCAACCATGATGTTTCGCGCACTGCCTAGTGTTTTGGCCACTGGCCACTACACCCATGGCCACCGCTATTGTGATCCTTAGTT
Source organism: Sextonia rubra (assembly GCA_037013555.1). Classification (NCBI taxonomy): domain Eukaryota; kingdom Viridiplantae; phylum Streptophyta; class Magnoliopsida; order Laurales; family Lauraceae; genus Sextonia; species Sextonia rubra. The sequence continues at coordinate 24,171,288 of JASUAD010000006.1, forward strand.
CCAATAAAGAGAAATATCAAGTCATTTCTGTTGAAGTTGTATGAGAATGTGCAGAAGGCCAGAAACAGATTCTACAAGACATGTGAAGGTTTACAAGGAACTGGGAAAGGGGTGGGCATTAAAGACTTGAAATGTAGTGAGGAAAGACATGATGGACTACAAAGTTACTTTCATATAGAGTGGAAAAGTAGAGCTCACAAAGCTTATGCCAAATAGATGGGATAATACTTTGATGATGATGGTGGTGATGGTGTGATGATCTAAAAATTGTTTTGTATAGCTTCCCTTTGACTTCTTAGGCCTGGATTATCATCACGGTTCTTAATAAAGTGGCCATGACATAACAATTCCATCCCTAAACAAACTGATTCATCTTGTAGAATCTTCTCTCTCTTTTTTGAAACTCCACCTTATAATAGTAGTTGACCGACCATTGTATGTTACAATGTATTGGTTTAGGTGACCAAACAAGTGGAATTCACTCTGTTTTTACACTTGGTTACAAAATACGGTTTCATTATCCTAGGAGTCTTCAAGTCCCTTTATGGTGCGAAGTACGAACCAGATTGCCAAAGGGCAAATCTATTGCAACAAACTCTACCTACTCAAAAGTGAGGGTATTTTTTCTTCTTCAAAATGTCGAAAAGCTCCTCCAATCAAGACAATCCAGCCTTACTCCGTCAGTCGCAAAATCCGAGCGATCTGAACCTGGATAGCTCTTGCTTTAATGCTGTACTATTGACTTAATGGTGTACTTAGTCTTCCAGTAACTGCTTTAGCTGAGACAAGTAGCTTTCCCCTGGTTAGAGGATGTGTCCTATTGACTTAATATCCCAGGGATACTTACCTAGGACATTGGCCCACACATGTCCTCTTGAATTGATCTCTCAGGGATACTTCCACTCGGACATTGGTCCGAGTATATAGATAACCAAATTAGTTGGTTTATGTGAATCAGAACATTTAGTTGTCGGTATGATGAAAACCCCAAGAGAAAAGCAGTTTTAAAGTGCTGTTTAGGAGTTAAATTCATCTAGTGGTATGGCTTGGAGGTTGTGGAATTCCGCTTGTCAGTATGATTCCACAGTCCCCTTGCCGTTTAGGCTCGAGTGTAAGATTGTAAAGCCCTTATCTTTTTGCTTTCTACGGAGAGGGCAGTGCACTTCATGACTTTGCTGTTGCAGAATATCCCACAGCAACACCCTCAGGGTCTGATGCTCTTTTGATTTTCAAGATGGCTAGGATCAATTATATCAACAATTCGCTTCAGTAGATTTCCCATAGTAAATGCTTAGAACTTAGAAGTTTCAGCTAAGCATTCTGCTATGCTTCCAACACTGAGCTAACGAGAACATGTGGCACTTTTCTGCCACTTTTAGGTGTGCATTCATGCTTTCTTTCATTGTATATTTCTTGTATTTTATTTGTTGCTTTAGTTGAAAAACTAGAGCTATACTTATTTCTAACAAAGATACCAGATACTAGCGTATGCCCAAGGTTCATATTGGCATTGATTTCTGGTATGGATACAGCACTGGATACTAAAGTTACATATAACACTGCCCCATCTAATGAGGTTAAAGAATATCTAAATTCTTAGCAATTTTTTCATGGTCATAAAGCATTGGATGGGTGTGGATCCCATAAAAAGTACTGGATGGAATTCTTTTCTCCTTGCTCTTTCACTTAATTTTCAGAAATTAGCTGGTGTCTGTTGGCCTTGGCGCAACAGTAAAGTTGGTCTATTGTGACCTGGGCAACACGGGTTCTAACCCTCCCTAGACCCCACAGTGGCAGGAACCTCATATGCCCCTTTTTTAGCTAGTGTCTGATGTAATTTTAATTTTTTATTGCATTTTGTGAAATCTTGGATCCCTTTATTTCCTACTGATCCTACCATATTCCATTGGTTGATTGATTCAATTGCCAGTCACTGGGAAGGTCACAACAAAAGTTGATGTTTTCAGCTTTGGTGTGGTGCTGATGGAGCTGGTAACTGGACTCACAGCGCTGGATGAGGGCCGGCGGGAAGAACAGCGGTACCTGGCCGAGTGGTTCTGGCGAATCAAGTCAAATAGGGACAGGCTTATGGGGGCCATTGACCCCACTCTTGAGGTAACAGGACAGACATTTGAGAGCATCTCCATAATTGCTGAATTGGCAGGGCACTGCACAGTGAGAGAGCCCAGCCAGCGGCCGGACATGGGCCATGCGGTGAATGTGCTGTCCCCAATGGTTGAGAAGTGGATGCCTACACGCTGTGACCAGCAGGAGTACATGGGTATAGATTTCTGTCAACCCCTCCATCAGATGGTGATGAAATGGCAGCAAAATGATGGCTCAGATCACAGCATGACAGTTCTTGATGATACTAACGGAAGCATTCCATCAAGGCCCACAGGATTTGCTGAGTCTTTTGCTTCTTCTGATGGCCGGTAAATTTTTTTTAGTGTAGATCTCTTCACATGCTTCACCTGTGTCCCATCTCTACAATATCCAAGACCATTCAGTAGGTTGTAGATAGTCCTTGGTGCAGTTTTCTAGGTGCTTGAACAATGTGATTAGTGATGGTATTGTGCTATATAAAGGAGCTTGAGATTTAGATACTTGAGAGCTCTTCTGTTTGGTTTGGATATATTGTTGTTGTTGTTTTTTTTAATTATTTTCTATCAAGAATTATGGAATGTTGTTTTGTAGATAGAAAGGGCATAAATTAAGTTTCTCTTTTGTGAGTTTTTATGTTTCATTTTATCTGGTTAATTTTTAGTTTTTATGAACTTGGAACTTCTAAAAATGAGACTTCTCAAAAACCCACTTTGGTAGGTCTGCATTTACCATCAGTGACGATGAGAATCTGGTCATTTCGTGATTTTATACCTGGAAATATTACTTTAAGAATGTTGGAGTTTTTGGGAATTCCAAGTTCCCATTTGGTGTTGAAAAAGCAAAGCCCTTGCCAACATAGCAGTGCAGGGTCCATGAATGACGGTATCATTTGGGAAAAGACTATTTTCAAAAGCTTTGGGTTCAAATGGCTTTTTCTCTAGCTCCCTTAAGTCTTATTAATGCATTCAGTTTCAAATGATTCTGGTTTGGCTTTCTTTATCTGCCTTGTTGCAAGTAGAATTCCACTGTGGGTTTTTCTTTGCAGCCTTTGATTTTCATCATAATATATGATGCATTCGCACTAGATTGAACATGCTTTTGGATTTATATCTTTGCACTTTAGTTTCCATGACTAGTGGTGCTTTTCTTTTTCTGGAAAGAATGGCCCATATTCAACTACATAAAGTTGGAAAATCATCCCCTGTTTGGGTGATGAACTGAGACATAGATATGTGACTTTCTACCAATCAATGGTTTCCTTGAATTCGGCGTTTTTTATTAGATCTATAGACACTCCTATCATAAAAGAAATTAATCTGAATCTTTTTACTTTATTCCTTGCATTTTGTTAGTATTTGTAAAATACCTATATTGATACTGAGTAGGAAAAAAAGGGTGTAAGTGGTATTTTATGTTATTCTAAGGGCCACGTTATAATTTCATTAATATGAAAGATCATTTCTATAATATTGGGATAGTATTTTGAATAACATAAAGAAGATACAGTTAATATACTCTAAATCATTCTCTTTCTTTACGATTCTCTATTTCTCTCTTCTTCTTCCTCTCCTCTTCTTCTTCGCTAGATCCAAATCCTCCCAATCAATAACTCTCAGAAAAACCACTTGGTATTAGAGCGGGAATCACCATAAGATCGTCAAATATGAACTACAACAAGGATCTAACACAAGACTTGGTTTTGAGGATCATACCCTAGTTGAACCTATGTATAGGTTTGGTTGCACCTTCCAAGTGCTGCAATAAGTTTGGACATCTCTGTTGGTGTTTGGCTACCTGGCATGAGTGAGGGCAGTGCCTAATTTTCATTGTTTGTGTTCAGTAGTAGTGTTCGTGTTCAGCAGTGGTGTTGGTTGCCCAGTATGAGTGAAGGCGGTAGCCATTTTTCATTGTTGGTGTTTATTAGTAGTGTTGTTGGGCAATGGTGTTGGCTGCCTAGTATGAGTGATTGATGGACCTGATTTTTAGTATGAGTGAACAATGGACCTGATTTTTCATTGTTGGTGTTTAGAATCCTATTTTTCATTTTTTTTTACAGTGTTGGTCGCTGTGTTTTCACTTGCGATGTTCAAAGAGGTTTGTGATCAATTGTGGTATTTGTACCTGGGGTATTCAACAAAATGTGTGATTGACATTCAAGAATTGTGATTAATGTTTAGCATATGGAAGTAAATATAGTTCTTGTCAATTAATTAGTTGCTTCCATAGAGTTTGCTTGATTCAATTTGTTAGATAAATTTGTATGAAGGGTAAAAAGGGAAGTACCAATCCCAACTTGAAGAGTGAAAGTTCTGGTGGAATACAAATTGGGCCCAATCCTATTGGAAGCATTAATCTTAATTCTCAAAATAGCATGGGTTTGTTTAATGGAATTTATTATAAAGAATGGTCACACTCATTGAGAATGGTCATGGGTGGAAGAGGTCGTGGTGGTGGTAATTCAATGGGCTGTGGCCGTAGTTGTGGCTGAGGTCATAGTAGTCTATCAAGCATAGATCAAGAAAGACTACAATGTATTCATTGTGGGAGAGGTCATCATAATGGAGATACATGTTGGGATCTAGTTGGCCAACCTCCTAGGTTGAACACAAACATTTGTAGCATACTCTTTTGGTGAAAAAAATTGGATTTGGAGAGAATGTTCGGGGTAAGGGGGAGTTTGATGTCATTGGCGAAATCGAAGTACTAAGAAATGAACTTCAAGCACTGGGACAACATTTTCAGGCACTTAAAGACATGGGCTCTTCACATGTGACCAGTGTGGCATCCTATTCTGCTATGGGTACATCACATATGGCTTCTGCATCTCCGTCTTCCACTCTTTTATGGATTATTGATGCAGGTGCTACTAATCATGTCACAGGTATACATTCCAAGTTCACCTTATACACATTATTACCCTCTCTTAGGACAAACAAAGTTACCAATGGTAGCCACACTAGAGTCCTAGGTGAGGGGACAATTGATATGCACAATACTTAATCCCTCAAATCAGTTTTACATGTTCCTCAGTTTTCATAGAGCCAACTTTTTGTAAGCTCTATTACCGATTCATATATCTGCAGTGGTTCATTTGATTCTTCTTATTGTGCCATCCATGATCTGGAGGCGGGGAAGATGATTGGTGGTGGACTTGAGTATGGTGGCTTCTATTTTCTAGAAATCCCTCAAAGAAATCCAATAGCATTAGAGTTCGTGAATATTATTGATGCCACTTTGAAGTGGCATTGTCACTTGGGTCATGCATCAATTAGGAGTCTTAAGTTTGTCTTTCCTTATTTGTATGCCAATAGTGATGTAATAGAAATAAATTGCGACACACGTCGCTTTGCTAAAAGTTGTAAAAACTCTTATCTAATTAGCAATAAAAATAAAAGTATCACTTCTTTTTTCTTGGTTCATATTGATGTGTGGTCTGTTCCTCTTGCTTCTTGTTATCGTAGTGATTGACAAAACTGTAAGCATAAATGGCCCTTAGGAAAAACTTTAACGGATTGGATTTGCATTTTGACGGATCGATTTGCATTATGAAAAACAACCAATATTGGGCATACCTGAATCCATCGCGAAACGAAGAGGAGATCCGTAACTTTAACTCTCTCAGTCTTCTCGTAATGCCTGCTGATCGATGGGAATGCCAAGCAGTAATGGTATGTGTGAAGATGAGAGAGTTCCCACTGCCTTTTATAGACTCCGCTAATGCTTTCCTCCCCATCAACGGAAAGCCTTCCATGATCGCACGACTGGAGAGTTTCCAGGGACGTGGCTTTAGTGGAAGACGTATACTTTGAACATATCAAAGTGAGTGGTGGTCATGTGGGCCACCACCCATGATATCCAACAATCTCCCACTTGGTCCATATGACCACCATTAATTCCTGTTTATTTTATAAAACTGTTGCAAATATAAGAAAAACTTTGAAAGAAATAACTCTAACTGATGCGCATCATTTGAAAATACCGGTTTTTCATTTAACTTTAATGTTAAGATCCTTTAATCTGTAATAAGGTTAGTTTATTAATGCGAACTGTAGCGGTTACACATCTTAAGTGATATGCTTCCTTCCACAATCACAACATTAATATTCTCGCCTAATCCAGCACTTAATAAGTATCTTTAATATGACTTACTTTAATGGGAACTGTAATGTCATAATGCTTTTATATTCCTACTTTATTTTACAATTACCACATGTGAGCCCATAACAAAGTAAGAATTGCAAAATCGTTTCTTTATTTGATCAATACATTAAGTGTCATACATCATTGACCTTTACAAGGCATTTCATTCAAGCCCATATTTATTACATGGTCTTTAAAATCCTTTGGCGCCAATGCCTTTGTCAATGGATCAGCAATCATGAGCTTCGATGGAGCTCCAACAACTGACACTAAACGATCTCGCACTTTCTCTTTGAGTACAAGATACTTTACTTCCAGATACTTTGATTTACTGGAACACTTGTCATTTTGAGCGAAACGCCTAGCAGCGTCGTTGTCGCAGTAAATCTTTATCGGTTCAGACATACTGCCCATAATTTCAAGTCCCATGATGTAGTTACGCATCCATAATGCGTGACCTGTGGCTTCAAAACATGCCACATACTCTGCATCAAATGTAGATGGAGTGATTAGCGTCTGCTTTGCACTCCTCCACGATACTGCCCCGCCGGCCAACAGAAAAATGTAACCTGATGTTGACCTCCTTGTATCGAGACATCCAGCAAAGTCTGAATCTGAATATCCAATGACCTCCAGTTGATTGGATCTTTGATATGTGAGCATATATCTTCTTGTTCCATTGAGGTAACGCATCACTTTCTTGACGGCTATCCAATGAGGCAAACCGGGATTACTTTGATATCTACTGAGCATTCCGACTGCAAAGCTAATGTCTGGCCTCGTGCAAGTCTGTAGGTACATTAGACATCCTACTGCTTCTGCATAGGGATATTTATTCATTTCTAACTTTTCTAAGTCAGTCATGGGGCATTGATCCTTACTAAACTTGTCTCCCTTAGTAATGGGTGCATTTTGTGGTCTGCTACTTTCCATTCGGAAACGTTTGAGAATAGTTTTGACATAGGCTTCTTGACACAACCCAAGTAATCCTCGAGATCGATCTCTAAATATCTCGATTCCTAATACAAAGGTTGCTTCACCCATATCTTTCATATCAAAATTATTCTCAAGATATATTTTAGTTTCTCGAATCATACTTAGGTCATTACTGGCTAGTAAAATATGATCTACATACAAGACTAAAATAAGAAATTTGCTCCCACTGACCTTGAGATATATACAATGGTCTACTGGATTTTCGGTAAAACCGAAAGATGTAATAACATGATTAAATTTTAAGTACCATTGTCTGGAAGCTTGTTTTAGTCCGTATATCGATTTCTTTAATTTACAAACCAGTTTCCTTTCATTACCTTGTTGAACAAACCCTTCCGGTTGTTCCATATACACTTCTTCATCTAGATTCCCATTTAAGAAAGCAGTTTTTACATCCATCTGATATAGCTCTAGGTCATAATGAGCTACAAGTGCCATAACAATTCTAAATGAATCTTTCTTAGACACCGGAGAGTAGGTTTCATGATAATCGATACCTTCTTTCTGAGTGAATCCTTTAGCTACAAGTCGGGCCTTAAATCGTTCAACTTTCCCTTTAGAGTCCCTTTTGGTCTTAAAGACCCATTTACAACCAACTGTTTTGGACCTTTCAGGTAGTTCAACGAGATCCCAAACTTCGTTTATAAACATGGATTCTAACTCTTCATTCATAGCGTCTAACCACTTATCAGAATCTTTACTTTCTACTGCCTCTCTAAAAGTCTTTGGATCTTCTTTAATTCCAATATCTGATTCTTCGAGATACACAACATAATCATCTGAAATAGTTGGTCTTCTCGTACGAGTTGACCTTCTCAATTCCTCTGGATGTTCTTCAATAACAGGTGACTGTATTTCAAGAGTTGGTTGTGTATCTTGAGGAGTCGGAATAACAGATCGTTCTGGGAAAACCTCTATATCAAGTGGAATCATTAATCCACCTTGAGAAGAGGATTGAGGCTCATTTCTAATCTCCTTATATTCAATATTTCTAGCCTCAGAACTCCCACTGTTTTCATGATTCTCCAAAAACTTAGCATTATTGGACTCAACTATTCTTATTGAAGATTAGGACAGTAAAATCGATACCCTTTAGACCTCTCTGGATATCCAATAAAATATCCGCTTACTGTTCTAGGGTCTAACTTCTTTTCTTGTGGGTTATAAACCCGCACTTCAGATGGGCATCCCCAAACTCGAAAGTGGTTTAAGCTGGGTTTCCTCCCAGTCCATAACTCAAAAGGAGTTTTAGGAACTGCTTTAGTAGGAACTCTGTTTAAAATATACATGGCCATCTTTAGTGCGTCACCCCACATAAATGCAGGTAACGATGTATTGCTAACCATACTCCTAACCATATCTAAAAGAGTCCTATTCCTTCTTTCAGCCACTCCATTCTGCTGAGGTGTTCCAGGCATTGTATATTGGGCAACAATACCTTCGGATTCTAGGAATCTAGCAAACGGGCTTGGATTACGACCCGTTTCAGTGTATTTACCATAATACTCACCACCTCGATCTGATCTCACGATTTTGATCTTTCTATCTAATTGTTTTTCCACTTCTGCTTTGAATATTTTGAACATAGTCAAAGAATCAGACTTTTCTTTAATAAGATAGACAAAACCAAAACGTGAGTAATCATCTATAAATGTGATGAAATATTGTTCTCCTGTGAAACAAGGTATATCAATTTTTCCACAAACATCCGTATGAATTAACTGCAGGAGTTCAGAACTTCGTGTGGCAGTTTTCTTGACTGTTTGTGTCTGTTTTCCTTTAATACAGTCAACACAGACACCGAAATTAGTGAAATCAAGGGTTGGTAATAACCCGTCTTTCACCAATCTCAATATCCTCTCTTTCGAGATGTGTCCTAACCGTTTATGCCACAACTTAGGGGAGTTCTCTTTTATTAGTCCTCTCTTCATGCCAACATTCATCCCACAAGTAACATGGTGTGCAGTTAGTGATTGTGTGTATAAAGTATCTAACCTTAACTTATACAAGCCATCACATAATAAACCACTACCAATCATTATATTATTGTGGAAAAGTTTTAAAGATCCTTGATTAAAGTTAAACACAAATCCCTTTACATCCAACTTTGAAATAGAAACCAGATTTCGGGAAATATCCGGAACATAAAAGGTGTTCGGCAGATCCAGAACAAATCCTGTATCTAGCACCAGCCTATACGTGCCTACTGCCTCGACTCTTGACTCCTTCCGGTTTCCCATAACGATGGCTCTTTCTCCATCACTTGGCCTTCGGGTTGAAAGGAATCCCTCTTTTCTCAAACCAATTCTTCCTTTTGAGGCAGTCCTTCTTGAAATGTCCTTTCTTGCCACAAAAGTGACATTTTTCGGATCCCTTCTTTCCCTTACTCTTCACCGGTTTCTTACTTTTCGGATCTACCTTGGGCATGTTGGCATTAGTTTTGAATTTTCTAGGACCTTTCTTGCCCTTAGCATGGGAGACAAAGTTTACCTGAAGTTGCCCCTCGGCTTTAAGTCTCCTCTCTTCTTGATCACATCGTGCGATCAACTCAGTAATGGTCCACCGACTAGAGCTCTGATTGTATGTTACTTTAAATGGGCCAAATGCAGGGGGAAGGGAGTCCAGAATGAATTGGATCAAATATCCATCGGAAATACTCATGTCAACATCCTTTAATTTTGATGCTAGGTTGGACATGAGTAGGATATGTTCTCTAACTCCCTTTATCCCATCGTACTGCATGTTAGTCAATTTATTCATTAAGGTGGCACCTAATGCCTTGTCTGTCACTTCGAATTGTGACTTAATTTCATCTAAGAGTTCTTTGGCATGTTTTCCTTGATCAAGCGATCCCCTAATACTCTTAGAGACTGAAGTCATAATAATCTTTTGGCATTTTTTATCACATTTGTGCCACTGATCATATTTTGCCCTTTCATATTCAGAGCTCTGTTCGGTAGGCGCAGGAGGCATGGGTTCATCTAAAGCCATCTCTAAGTCTAGAAAGGTTATGGTTAATGACAGCATGTCTAACCAGTCAGGGTAGTTTGATCCGTCTAAAGAAGGAATAGTTCCTAAGCATGAGGGAAGAGACAAGGATCTGGAGGAAGATGCTGTAAAAGAAGAGATAAACTATTATTCTCACAATTCTATAATGTTTTGAATTTAAAGGGACACTTACAACAGAAATAAAAGTTTTACATCATTACAAGTAACCTTTGGGTCAAATGTAACACGTTAAATTTATTATTCTCGTTTATTTGATAAAACCACAATTTATTAAGTGAATAAGTGAGATCCCACCTTTGGGCATAGATCAACACGAATTCACAAAACATCTTTAATGTGTTTTATCCCAATCTCCAAATAATCGAAAGATAAACTCCTTTGGGTTGATTATCTATCTTTTAAGTGAAGTTGCAATTTTAGTGTCATTTATGGTATCTTTAATTCAATAATTGAAACATGAGTTTCATCATAACTGGGCCACTTTGGTGACTGCCTAGTTAACTCATAATTGAAACCTATGACACTAATTTATTTATCAAACATTCATGCATGTAACAAATTATAACTCAAACAACATTAATCATGTAAACAATGAGCGGAAAACATGAATTTAAATGAGTTAAACATGCATAAAACCTTATGATATTATCATTGAACCATTGGATCGGGAATTAATTCACTAATATGGTAGATCTCATCATAAGGAACACAACAAAAGAAACGGATCGAAAATCCGATATCATATGTGTCCGTAATGATCAAAATAAGATTTTGATCGTTCATTTTTCCTTGATCTGGCCTTGATCTGATCACATTCAAATGATCTAGTCCCATCAGAATGATTACAGCATTTAAATATATCAAATGGACGGTTCTGATCGGAACGGATCAATTTTATAATGACCCAATTATTCAAAACATACAATTATCAAGAAATTAATAATACTTTATTCAAATCAGGCCAGGCCAGTGGGTCGGGTTAGACCCAGGTCAGTAATTTGGACTATTCAGTCCAGTCAATTCGGGTACAGGTAAAAGCCCAGTCCATTTATTAACTGAACCGGGTCGGTTCGGGTCGGATCGGGTCAGGTCAAACTGACCTGACGTTATATAAATGAACCGGGTTGGTTCGGGTCGGATCGGGTCAGGTCAGACTGACCTAACGTTATATAAATGAACCGGGTCTGTTCGGGTCGGATCGGGTCAGTTCGGGTCAGGCCGGGTCAAACCCGTTAACCCAGTCTTTATTCTTAAATAAACCTAACCGGGTAGGGTCGGGTCAGGTCCAAACGACCCGATCCGTTAACCCATTTCCATTTCCTTAAATAAACCTGACTGGGTCGGGTCGGGTCAGGTCCAAACGACCTGAGACCCGACCCGACACCACCTTCTTCTTCCCGAAAACAGTGGGCAATCGGTTAAAACCGATTGCCCATTTTCCGGCACATTCCTCCTCCGACGCGCCAGCAACTGCTCTGGCCGCAGCGGAAGGCCGGCGAGCGCACGGCGCCGGCATCATCTTTCGCTGGCTGGAAGCATTTCCAGCGACGGCGAATTTTTTTTTTTTTTTTTTTATCGCCTCTGCCACTGGCGCTGCGCCTGACTGGGCGCTGCGCAGCGCCCGACTGCACCGCCGCGCAGCACCCAGTCAGGCGCGGCGGCTCTGCTTCGCAAGAAAAAGGCCGTCGCCCAGGCCGACGGTCAACCTTTTTTTTGTTTTTTAAACTGTAAACCCCTTGATGCAGATCCAACCCTATTAATGGAAATCCATGGCTCTGATACCAATTGTAAGCATAAATGGCCCTTAGGAAAAACTTTAACGGATTGGATTTGCATTTTGACGGATCGATTTGCATTATGAAAAACAACCAATATTGGGCATACCTGAATCCATCGCGAAACGAAGAGGAGATCCGTAACTTTAACTCTCTCAGTCTTCTCGTAATGCCTGCTGATCGATGGGAATGCCAAGCAGTAATGGTATGTGTGAAGATGAGAGAATTCCCAATGCCTTTTATAGACTCCGCTAATGCTTTCCTCCCCATCAACGGAAAGCCTTCCATGATCGCACGACTGGAGAGTTTCCAGGGACGTGGCTTTAGTGGAAGACGTATACTTTGAACATATCAAAGTGAGTGGTGGTCATGTGGGCCACCACCCATGATATCCAACAAAAACATCATTTTTTAGATATTTCCGATAAATTGGTATATGAACAAAACCTTTTTCAAAAAGAATAACTTTCCAACAAAAAAAGAATATCTGTAGAAAAAAGCAAATAATCTAATATTGGGTAATAATTTGTACCTTGTTTTGTCTCTCAGCTTGTGCTGCATTCTTGCCCTGGCCGATTGCCATTTTGCCCTATCTTTTTTTCCTAGTTTCAACACTGAAGGGTTTATTTGGTGGTTTTTTTTAATAAAGAAATAAAAGAGGTCCACCATTTGGTGACCATCTTAAATGAGGACCAGGCATGAATTTAAACAAATCGTATTCATTTAAACATATTTAAGCAAGTATTTATTTGCAAACATTCATGAAATTATTCTATTGAGGGGAGATTAATGGGGACCACATTCCTCTTCATGGAATAGAAAAGAACAAATGAGGATAAGACTGCGAGAAGATGATAACTGAAGGGAAGCTTTTCATAAAAAAAATGCAAAAAGTAAAATAGAGTAGTGGTTTGATCAACATTTAAGAGCTTTTTTATGTCATTCCATGATGTTATGGAATTGGGGATAAATGTCAAAAAAGTTACTAAAAAAAAAAAGGACCTCCCACCAATATATTAATGAGTTTGGGTCCTTGATCATTTTATTGGGTTTAGGGTTTTTTCATAAAAGAACCCTTTTATTATTATAAATTTCTTTTTCTTTTTCTTTTTTTTCTTTTTTTGGGTTGGCGGGAATGGCTATATAAAGTCTCACCGATTTTAATTTCTCATCACATTAACGAGAGTTAATTTTCAGTAAGTGCTAATTTCCCAAGGACATTCATTGCTCAGGTATACTACTACTACAACAAAGCCCTCTAATAGTTAACCAAATATAGATTGCCTTTTCTAAATCCTAACCCTCAGATACAATTTGATGGTCAGGTTACGAGTCCAAAAACTTTTTAGGCCTTCTTCATGCAATGAGAGGATTCTGTATTATATGGATTTCAGTCTTTACTAGAGAGAAGAATCTTGGATTTCGATCCATATCCAAGAAATCAAAATCCTCTTTATCAGGGAAAATTAGTTCAATTTTTTTCTTTCCAACAGGCAAAATTTGTCGCACTAATCAACTCAAGTATGCAACTGGTTGCACGAAAAATTAAAATATTTTTTCCTTATAGTGCGGAATCCTCTCATCACACAAACGAACGTGAGTTTCAACAATGACAGGTTTTCTCTCTATGGATTTTCATTTCCACAATAGAGAGGTCTAGTATATCTAATCCATATAAGAAATTGAAATCCTCTCTATTGAATAAAATTAATTCGTTTTCTCCTTTTCTACAAGGAAAATGAGTCACACCAAACAATCAGAAAGTGGGACACGTAGAAGATTAGAAGAATTTTCCTTCTACTGTGGATTCATCTCTTCACACAAAAGCAACCAATGTCACCCTAAGGTGGGAGAGATTAAGAAGATTGGTGCAATGACCATTTAAAGGGATAGTAGTATGTGAACAAGAGCAAATAGGTAATAAGTTTCTTTAACTAAACATTTCTGTAACAACTTCGAGGCTTTAGTAGAAGTATCATAAATAATAGGGGTGTAAAAAAAACCAAAAAATCATCCAACCGACCAAACCTACAATTAATAACCGTATTTCACAGTTTAGTTACGGTTATGGTTGTTAAAATCAAAAATTGTGCTTTAGAGTTCGATTTTGATTTTGATTCTCAATTCATGTTTATTAAATGAATTGGACCGAAAAATATAGTTCGGTTATTTGTTTTTCCAAAACACACGAATAATCGAACTGTTATACCCCAAGTCATATTTCTAAATCAATTTCAACCGTTGATCTCTTATCATAGAATCTCCACAGCCATCCAATATTCAAATATTAAATTGGCTAAATATATTAACCCTCTCTCTCTAAAAATATATATATGTATTTTAATAACCAAACTGTCTAATACGGTAAACCACGATTCAATTTTTAACAATTTTTTAGGGTACGGTTATAGTTAAGGTTTTTAAAAACTGAAAACCGTAAATTAAGGTTCAGTTAACGATTTTCACAAAATATACGGTTAACCGAACCGTTACACCCCTAAATTAAATAATTTTTAATACTCTCCTTTGGGTAGAGCCCAATCCTCAATACTGTTCCTCAAATGGAACTTGGTGAACACACACATATCTTACCTATGAGTCGTTCTTCCTGGGATTCAAAAGACTGACCGGTTTGCTCTAATACCATATTAGGTTTCTTTAGCTAACCATTTCTACTAGAATCTTGAGGCTTTTGTAGAGGAAGCATAACTATGTTTTATCAATATGGAAGGGGTGGGTGAAATTTCTAGGGTGCCCATGGGATAGGCCACTGTGGGCCCACCCACGCCTAGGCGACTTTGGGTTGGGTTTGGACCCTAGGTTTTAGTACTTGAATTGAGCTTAGATCACCCGAACAAAGCTTCTATTGAGTGACAAAAAGCCAGAAACCCAGCCAGAACACATAGTGCTTGTAGCTTAGCAACTGCTTTGCTGACACAAGTGCCTGGCCCAACCCAATTGTCTAAATGAGCAGGCTCGAGCCTAACATGTTTCAGTCAGGCTGGGCTTGGGTTGGGCGCTTGTGACACATATCGGGCTCAGGATAGAGATGGGCCTATGTTTGTAACATCTGGCTAAGCTTGGGTATGCCTCAGCGAAGCCAAACCTGCCCCATAAACAACCCTAGAAACTTCATGAACCGGCCAAGGAATCCCATGAACCGCCCGCAAAGGGTTGCCATGGATCAGAAGAAATGATCCGATGATTATGGTCCAACTCGACTTAGAAACCTGGTCTCCACCCAGCTTTGGAGCCAAGGAGAGACTGGATTCAATAATATTCATGAGCAGCCGTGGACGAAACCGGTATTTGAAAACAGTTTATTGAAGATATTTCATGCACGTTTGAAAAAATAGATTTCCCAGATTTTAGAATCCAAGTTATACTATGTTCCCCCCTAGTTTGAATTGTGGAATCCACGATTTTTATCTGGTGCAGTACTGATGAAAAAGAAAATGGAGAAAGTGCACACCAATTAGTGTTGTATGCGGGTTGCTTCCACCACAACCAATGCTTTTAGAAAGAAAAATTTTGCACCAAACATTAAGGCACGTTTGCGTACATGCTATGGAAAACCAATTCTGCAGAAAATAAAAAAATGACCAACCCCATAGGATTCACAAAAAACTATGCCCATTTCACACTTTTCTGCAAGGATACGTGGCCGAACCCAACATAGATGCTACCATAGTGCAGTAGTAAAGTTTCAATCCTCACTTTTTTAGCGAAAAACTAACTACACAAATGTGCCCTTAGATTTGCATGTCCACCGGAAGCTGCTATTTATCTTTTTCTTGGTATAGAAATGTTGCACACGAGCCCTAGATATATTGAGCTTGCGTAATGAGCACCAACCCACTACAACATTGGCCCTAAATAAGATTGGATAAAGCTTTGATGATTACGATGATAATGTCGACTATGTAATTGTGAACACAAGACCTACCATTAGAAATGACAAAGTGGTGCCTACCTTTAGATAATGTGAGTCACCTTTTCTATAGTGAACAGAAGACTTACCATAGAAATTACAAATTAGTGTCTACCTTTAGAAATTAGAACATGGGGCAACATTCATAAGATTTACAATGTGGTACCACTATTATAGGGATTATAATGTGAGCCCGCCTTTTGTAATCATGGACATGTGACCCACCTTTAGGAATTACAAAGTGGGGCAACTTTCTTTGAAATTGCGAACGTGGAATGTTGTTAGAATGCGTGGGAGGATTTGGAGTCTTATTTGAATGAGCTTATTTAGAGTGCAGGAGATAAGTAGCAAACAAATGTACCAACAAGTTGTTTCTTTAAATTTAAAAAAAAATTGCATTCCAACCTTGTTATGGAGGATTAAGATTTTGAGATTCCTTCCAGTGTATCAAAATTCAAAATAGTAATTTACACTTGCCAAACATACTTTTCTAAGTTATCTCGTGGGAATATGAAAGTATCCAAATTGCACTGCGTCAAATACGCCCTTTGTTTACATAGAATACATAAGAATAGAATACATAAGAATTCATGCCAAAAGTAGTTGAAAATGAAGGTAGAAGGTGATTATAATGCCAAAATCTCTAAGGGCCTCTTTGTAACCCACCTACGGGTTGATAGAGTGGTATAAGGCATGGGTTTAATTTGTGTTCAACATCACCTCAAGTTTGTCTAGTGTTTTATTAGATTTTGCTGGTGCCCCCATTGGGTCAAGGACCTCAATGATACCACTGAAAGTGCAATAACTAGATCTCACCAAGTCCTAGAGGAGGGGTGAATAGGACTATTAAAAATTTCTTTTCAAGAATTAGGTTTTATTAGTGGGCAATCTGAAGGATTATTTAAAATTGAGAGTCCCCAAGAAGATTTAAGAGAGATATTCAGAGTTGTGAGTGTTTACAGTATGTAGAAATGCAACTAGAGTAACAAAGATGTAGCTTATAAAAGATCATTAACTCAAGCGACAAGAATGCAAGGCAACATCCACACACAACAAACAATAAACACAGTGATTTATAGTAGTTTGGTCCTAGACCTACATCCACTCTCAAGAGCAATCTCTCTTGGTTCCACTAAATAAGAGGTACTTACATAACATACACCTCTTGCAACAGTTTTTGATTCGGTGGTTTGTCTTCCACCAACTAGGGTTTTTGATCAGGTGGTTGATCCTTGATCTAGTCCACCAACTACAATAATTTTTGATGCGGTGGTTTGTCTTCCACCAAATACAGCAATGAGAATTGAAATATTAAAGAACACCTAAACAAAGAATTGTATACCTTGGTTTTGAGTGGTGCTCTTGATGCTTGAAAGACTACCTCCAAGCTTTGGCCTCTTGTTCTTGCTCCTTGGTGATGAAGATCTTCAGATGAATGCTCAGCCAAGGGAAGAGGTTTTAAGAGGCTTTGGAAGGCTAAGGTATTCTCTCAGATTTAATGGAGCCTTTCCTAACTCACCAACTACTCTTCTTGTAACAATAATGGCACCTTTTTGGTTTTGGAGAGTAGGTGGTTGTGGGAGCTTTGAAGATGATTTTAATGGAGGTGCAAAGGCTCAGCTATACTAGTGTTTTTCACAGTAATAAATTCAGTAGTTGGAGCAAGGGAGAGGTCCTCTTTAAATACAGATGAGCTCCAACGGATAGATCTACGGCTAAGAACAGAATGGTCTACGGCTTAGCCGTAAGTTCTGACAACATCCAACGGCTAGTTTGACCAAATTCAACAAAAATTCCTTCTTACGGTTATGCTTACGGCTTAGCCGTAAATCCTTATACGTCTTAGCCGTGAGCACCTTTCGGCCTAGCCGTGGGTCAGCCGTAGACTGAAATCTCCCAAAAACTGCTCTCTGGAGAGTGGCCCGTAATCTTTACGGCTTAGCCGTGAATCACATTATGGCTTAGCAGTGAAGGCCTTTCGGCTTGGCCGCAAGGTCAACCGTAAGCATTATATGGCCAAGTGCACTCTCTGGATTGTGGCCCGTAGATTTTACGGCTTAGCCGTGAAACACACTACGGCTTAGCCGTAACATTTTTCGGTGCAGCCGTAGGGTCAGCCGTAGAATAAAAAGCTTTAAAATATACTCTCTGGAGAGTGAGCCGTAGGATCTACGGCTTAGCCGTGGTCCAAGCCGTAGAACAAAACTGGGTGTTTGAAAAACCTAATTTCCTGTTTTATTTCTATGGACACTAGGGGTCACGGTTACCTTATCCCTTGGCACTCACATAGGATCTTCTTGAATGATCTTGAACTTCTTTGAACTTGTTTAGTCTTCATTGATAGGTCTTTCTTGAATGGTCTTGAACTTCCTTGAACTTGGCTTGATTTTCAATGAACTTCCGAGGTGAACTAAGTCGTTCTAGAACTAAGCTACACTTGGGTCACGTAATTGACAACACACTCTTACAATGATACTAACAACCACATCATCACAACAAAAAGATGAAGATAAAAAAAAAATGAACATTAAATAGCCGCCATTTAATAAAGTGAATCAAGCGGTGTTCGGATATGAACACCCTGTCATCAAACATGTAATTCAAATCCCAAAAAAGTTTTTAAGTCCTATCAACATTACTACATTATATTTTTCACCCCATCTTATCTTATAGAATTTTCACTCTGCCTCTTTAATAATACTTTGGAAGATCAAGCCCCCATAAATTTTCAAGTATTTAATTTCTATATCTTTTAATGCAAACCAACAAGCCGTATGCAGCATCAAAACATATCGCAATCTTTTTTGCAGGCTTGACCAGTTGTCAGTCCAACTCCCTTGCCTATCAAATGCGTACATATATTGAATTCACCACTGCATCGTATCACCAAGTTTACATCGAATATCCACGGAGTTAAATTGATGACCATCACCAACCAATGATGATTTTTAAGCAAAAACTTGGTACTGAAATTGATGGTATTCCAAAATGGGCCCCACAAAGAGGTGCACACCTTACCTACAATGCAACCAATAGGGTTGTTAGGGTCGGGCTGGCCTAGGCACAAAATGGGCCCATTCTGCTATGGGCAGATTCGGCCCCTAATTTCTAATAATTGGGCTGGGCCCTGCTTAAGATTTTAGGTCTGTTTAATACTTGGTTCGGGCTTGGGTTAGGTGATACGAGTCCCAGAGCCTGGGCCAGTCCGGTCCGAGCAATACATATTGCCTTAAATTTGTGATTGAGGGCAGAGAGACAACGTGTGGGATTTCCGAGTAATACATTTGAAGAGAGAAAAATTAGGGATAGGATCTCTTGAAGAGAGAAGTTAGGGATATATACTCTATTGATATGGGTGTTCTTAGAGACTAAACCGTCTTTTTAGACAAGAGGAGGGAGGGAGGGTTGGAAGGAGATGGGCCGAGCCCAATTAGTCACTAAATGGGCAGGCCTAGCCATTGCAAATTATAAATGGGCCAGGATCGGGCCAAGTATCATGGCCCACATCAGGCTTGGGCTCGTGTGTCTAAAGACAGGCTGGGCCTGGATACGCTTCACCCGGCCCATGCTGGTCCGTGAACACCTCTAGCAACCACCATCAGGTCCCTTAAATTTTTTATATATTTTTAAAAACTAATGCCAGAAGATTAAAAAAAATAAAAAAGTCCAAAAATGGGTTGATGGTCTTGGTCAACTAGCTTCAAAACATACAGAGAAGTATATCCAGAGGGACCCAGTCTTTTATGAGATTTCAATCAACCAACAAGGAGCCAAGCAGACGACACCAAACTCATCGACAAACACCTCCTCTATTCTGAACAAATTTAATAGTCAATATATATTATACATTGGAAACCTTGCTCTCTAACCACGAATCGATGCTCGGGGCACAGCGGGTAAGCCGAATTCATCTTCAACCTGCAACAAAGAAGCAAATATCATCAACACTAATACATTGCAGAGTTAATAAAGAAGTTCTTTCCCAAAAGGAAAACCAAAACTAATGCATGGATATAGACACAACCCATTCAGACACATTCTAAGCTGTTCATCAGGTATAATCCTTGGCTCAAAAAACAATATACATACAAAATGGTTTTTCTTTTTTTTTTTTGGTTCATCTGTATTATATAAAATAAATGGTCACCAGAAACCATTCCGATCATCTCAAGCCACCATTCACTTGATGGGTGACCAACCCGATTTTGATTTTGAGACAGCCATATGCGGTGGGATCCACCAATGCATTGCTCTTAGGGAATAGATAAAGATTATATTATACAAAAGTGAAATTGAATTACTAAATGCTGTGCGCATGCAAATAAAGGACATACCTGAGCACTGTGTCTGCTAGGAGGCACTGTTCCGTGCCCTGATGGTGCCGATGGCAAATTCAGTTCAGCATCCAAGTCAGGCTCCTTCTCAGGTTGAAGATAGGCTGGCACACTATCAGACTCAGTCTCCATTCCCATGTCAGCTTCCAAAGCATCAAGCTCTACATTTTGTACCAAACAAGAAAAGAAAATCAAAGGGAATCACTGCAAGATTCATAGGCTTTTAGCATGTACACAAACAGCTGAAGAAAGATATAAAGATAATTATACTACACTTGGAATAATAACCGGTAAGAGTATATGCATAATATGCTACAGCCTTGAGTTTGTGCAGGTGGGCTTATATTTTGGTAATGCAGAATGTGAGTGCAGCAGACACCCAAAAGGACAGATCATGCCCCAGATGTAAACTAGATGTGAAGACACAGGCCAGCCAACATTTGGCCCTTTTTCCATCATATGTGGGTTGTTGCTACACTAGTTCTAGACTTCATGCCATCGCCATTTTAGGCAAATTACTCAAGGGTTCATTTTGTTACATAAAGGGGATTTTAGGGGCATGGTCTATATGGTTGGGCAATTATCAACAATTAGGATAACAATATGTAGGTCCTACTAGTAAATACACCAAGGCTAAGGATAGTGTGCATATCATCTTGCCAAGGTTGAATAATATGTCAAAATATAATTACCACCCATGAGGTCTTCCTCGTCAATGTCATCCGGTACATTGTAGCTTCTACCAAGGGATTCTTGAATTTCATTACTCACATCCATCAGATCCATCATCTCATCTTGCATATTCTAAACAACAGGAATCAGAAGCAGAACCCCTTTCTCAGAATAACATATTAAGACATCATAAGCCTCTTAATTCTGAAACTCAATTATGTACAATATAATAAAGATGGAAAAATCATGCATAAGGCAATCATACATCTATATCTTGTATCTTCACAGTTTTCATCATTCCTTTCAACTCCTTATTTGCAGATTTCAATGCTGACATCTGAAATTCAAACAATTAGTTCAGTAGGTGGGAGCTCGGCTATTTATTAATAAGAAATGTTCAACAAAAATGTAGCACATACTGTTTGTTGAGCATCTTTAATTCCCTCGGCAGCAAAAGCCACCTGATCAAGGTTAAATGTCTGATTGTAGAGCATATCCCGCTGCCCTTCATACCTGACAAGACGGCACGTGAATAAACATGTCATGAGAAGAGAAACTATGCTACAATTCAGATAATGGGAAAAACAACTGTCCAGGAGCACTCAGATAATGGGAAAAACAACTGTCCAGGAGCATATAACTGATAAACTGTTGAAAGAAGTATAGAAGGCACATGGATTACTATTCAATTAACTTAAGGCATTAATCCCAACCAAGAATACACTTCCTTCTATTTCAAAAAAGAGAAGAGAAAGAAAAAAATTATACTGCACGCTTCTTAGAACACAACAACTGAAAAAAAAAAAAAAAAAGAAGCCAACAAAACCGACGCCATAGTTTAAACCTGAGCCCAAAAACAACTATGAAAAAAAGCCCAAAATGAACCCCAATCACCAAACTGACAGAGCTTTCTTCTCCACTCCATACATTCCTGTTTAAAGACCCCCAACGACAACCGCCTAAGACGAAAATTGAAGCAGCTTTGCCTATTTGTTATTTAAAACCATGATTTGCCTCACAAGTTTATTTGATCACGATCCTTCAGCTCCTCTCATCAGAGTATACAACCAGGTTCATCAACATCAAAGCACTGTCCCAAACATGAACGATGTTTCTCTGTTCCAGTCTACCTAGGGCCAAATCCTCAGTTCTCTTATCTATCCTTACTACTTTTGTCACGCCCCCAGACCGGAATACCAGAACAATCCCAGATTCCCCTGATAAGCTCATCTCGGAGAATGTGATGGCTGGGAAAAATGGTGCCAAATTAAAATTTTCCCAAGCCAATTGTTTTCCACAAGAATTCATAATGTGAGATCCAGTAGACATCTGGATTGCAGGTTATGCATGAATCGCAGGAAGAGAAGGGATTAATATAAACAAAACTGTACAAAACCATAATAATCAGGTGGACTCCAGCATATGGTAGGGGGCTTCTTACTCTTATCCAAACCGAATGGCAAACCACATTGCTAAATTCTCCCAACATTGCTCCAACACCACCAGGGGAGCAAACAAAAGGGTACACAACAAGCTGAGCTCCAGGACACATCAAATCAAAGAACTACACTGCAGTGAGTTACAAAATCCAGACTTAGCATGGCCTGGCCTTGAGGGGTTGAATTTGAGTGGTGCCGACTCTGATAGCCACGACGACATGGTCCCAAAAATAGAAATTTGTTCTAAGCTACAGGTCGAAATCTCAGAAATAAAGCTGTCCAACCAGCTATAAAAGAGGCTCTCCATCAAGCTCATACTGAAGGACATCCAACTATCTCTAACTAAATTCAGTATGGACTCAACGAGCAAAATAAAAGCATACTATCAGTTAGCACAGATAACCAATGACCCACGTCACAACGGCAGTAGACAGACCAAACAAGGCTTAACAAAAGTGAATCAACCATTACGAGTTTTAATTAAACTTCACCGAGGTCTAACCCAATTTGGACAGCATTTCAGCATACAAGGGAGGTCCCAAAGTGGGTAGGAAACGAGATTTGGGCCTGGGTAACTCAGAAGGCAACAAGGTAACGAATGCGCTCTAACTAACCTAAGATACCCACCAGAGAACCAGTCTAACCTGGGAAAAAGCAGCACAATAAACTGCACGCTAAGTCCCATGGTGACCCTCATAAATCAACTCAAATAACATTCGAGAATCCATTACTAGTATAATCCTAGGTATTGAATTACTTTGGACATGCAAGCATGACAACATTCCAGTCTATACGATATTAAAGTTTGGATGTTGGATTTTCACGGCTCATTTCTTTTGGTGTTGTATGTGTAATTGACATCACTATAAACACAAATTTCAGATACACAAGACTTATCACCATGCTCCACATGCGTGCGGGTAATCTGGGGGAGTGAGTATGAACTCAAACATCACTTCCCACATGTGCCCAGGTATAATTATTGTTAGTCATGTTCATGGGACAAGGATCCACCAAATTCTAAGTTGGAGCTTCCCAATCAAAGGGAAAAACAATTAATTAATTCTATCACCTACTTGAGGCCTAAGGGTCCTTCAACTACGTCCTCAAGATGTCCACAACTTGGCCTCTAAGTTGAATGAAAAAGGAATGGGTAAACGAATGACCAATCTGTCATTGGAGGGTTCAGACAGCCGAGGGGCTTGTTTTGTATCCAAGGGGTAAAGTCTAGGCGTAATTGGGCTCCACCTAACATGTTCCTAAGGTCTACAAGGCCTAGGAAAAAGATGGAAATCCATTCCCAAAAAAAGGGTCAAAACAGTCCCAGATAGGGCCCGCCGAATGGAACAGATGGACTGTCAATTGCACTATGGTTAGTCTCTTGGCTAGCCATGAGTGTTCGCTCAGCTAGCCATGAGGCATCATATAGTAGTCGGTGTTCCAATTGCTAGGCGAGGTCTGAGTCCTTTTCTCCCCTTTCCTTAGCCCACGTTTGGGAGATATTTGGGGAACCTATTGTGGGCGTTTTATGCATCAAATTAAATCCTTAATTACTGACAAAACATAATTAGATTTAACTGAGCTAGAAAATGGGTTCTCTAAGCACAACACATTGACTAGAATAATTGAATTAAAAATTCTGCAATTATAAAATGAAATTAAAATTAATTACTTGCCTTGAACTTCAAAAACAGCAAGGGAACTCTCTAATCACACGTGGGTCCCTTGCACAAAATCCAATAGCCGAAAGTCCTAGAAAAGGCCCAAATATTAGAAAACAGAGAAAGAATTGGAATTAGGCTTTGAAATTTGGGGTGCAAGGCTACTAAATGGCCCTCTACAATAAACTAAAAATTGAGGACAATCTGATACCTCTCAAGGCTCCAAAAACGTTGTATTCCAAGAGGGGAGGGGCAGCCCACCACTGATTTTGATGAAATTCTATGTAGACGTAGGCATCGTCGATATGAACACTTCTAGCATATCAGAATTTGAATTTGGCGAAGAAACAGAAATCAAATTGGGGCTCAAAAGTGGTTGCCATAGCTTGGAAGATAAGACATAGCAAAGGAAAGAACTGAGTTGGTTACTCTTCAAGGGATATTTATAAGAGGGTCATCGCGAAATTACGAATCTGCCATTGTTTAAGTGGACACAAGTAATTCGACGTTTTGACTGAGTTCTTGTCATCGAATCAAGTCGAGTTCAATATGAAAGTTTCACGAAACAATTTCCTCTTTCCAATGAGCCCAAATTAACGAATTTCAAGGTCTTGGTCAAAAAGTTAAACTTTTCCAAAAAGGATACTTTGAGTCTTCTACTGAGACTTACGTGTAAAGCAAATGTCAAAAACAAAGGTCGAAGGGTACAAAGTCTTAACGAATATTTCTCCAAATAAAATTAGCTTTCCAACAAGTCCCAAATCACAATTTTTGGAAACTTCTGCCACCAAAGTCATCGTTTACTAGAAAGACAACTGTCCCTAGTCACATGAAAAGTCGCAAAACAAAGGGTTTCTGAACCTTGAATGGCCACTAAAATGAAAGTTGTTCGACATAACTCAGGCTTTCTAATAAACCAAACATGGTATTTTTCTGAAATATCCAAAATACCCTTGAACCACATCAAAAAAACAAAACTACCCTTTTCTAAGTCGGAACGAAGTCGAAACATAATCAAACTAATTCAAACATTAGTCAAACACAGAAACTCATTTAATTAGTGTTAAACACACTTAATTAGCATCTAAACAGGGTAATTAGGTTTGGAGTTTTACAACTTCCATCCATGTCCTCTTTGACTTACCCCTTTTCCTTGAAGGGCTGTCAACCTACATTAAAAAAAGTTTTCCTCGCTAACATTGTTGGTAGTCTGTGTTGGATTTGTACAAACTATCACGAATGGGTTTCTCTTAATTTATCACCCATGGAGCCTACCCCTACATGTTCCCCAATGAGGTCATTTCTGGGGAGCTCATTTCAGGTTCTATCTTTCCTAGTTGTACCATGCATCCATCTCAACATGATTTCTACAACTCTCATTTTTTATAGGTATTAATTCTTGAGTGACCAATATTTTGCTCTATAAGTCATAGGTAGTCTAATCATTGTCCAAAGAAAGTTTTCCTTCAATCCTATTGGAATGTGTCAATCATAAAGCACTATGAAGAAATTCTCTACGTTAACCATCCAGCTCTTCTCTTATGTATCATTTTCAATCTATCCATCCTTAATACTTATAGAGGCATGGTATTGGAAGGAATCTCTAAGGTATCCCTTGAGCTTCAATTCTCATAGGAGTTGCATCAATTTGACCGCATCCCACTAAAGTTGAAATCAATATGAGTTCTTTTACAAAATGGCCCTTACATTGTCAGACAATCTAAAAAAGGCCCCTATATTTTGTGTTTCTACTAAAACCTCCTTTGACTAATATTCAAATTGTAGAAAAAAATGACAAGACCCTCCAATTTTTTGTTTTTGACCAATCTATCCTTGAGAAAAACTAAAATGACTTATCCCTTGAGTAAAAGATAAAATAGTTCATCAAGAAGCCCATTGATCATCGGAATAGAAAACTTATCTTTACCATTATTTGATTCAATGCCCGATAATCCACAAAAATGCCAAGATCCATCCTTCTTTCAAGCCAATAGCACCAGAGACGAGAACAAACTAGTACTACGACAAATAATGATGTGAGCATCTCTTTCACAATCCGTTTGATATCATCTTTCTGAAAATGAGAATATGGATAAGGTCGCACATTGAATGGCATGGATCTAGCATGAGTGTAATACGGTGATCTTGGTGGAGGAAACCTTTTAGGTTCCTCAAATGCATGAATGTAATACGGTGATCCTGGTGGAGGAAACCTTTTAGGTTCCTCAAATGCATGAACAAGTTCATTCATTAGTCAAATCAAATCATCAAGCACATTATCGATTTTACCTTCACGCAAGGGTACAATCTACAAAAGCGCCCTTTTTGTTGCTAATGGCGTATACTTTGCCCAATTGGTTGAAGTTGCTAGGTTGGTATGTCTTTTGACCATCCAAATGATGATCCCTCCTATTCAATTTGAAGTCCATTGTGAGATTATAGAAATCCCACCTAAAAGCTAATGGTTGTAGCCAATGTATGCCTAATACCACGTCCAATCCTTTCTAGAGGAACAAAAAGATCGATTATGAATAGACACCCTTGAATATTCATCTCAATGCCATTACAATGCCCAACACAAGTCAATTAATTTCCATCTGCGCACAATCCTTTTGTCATCTTAAGTTGGGGCCAATCTATTATTACTTCTTTAAGTTATGTGCCCCTCTCTTATTATTTTCTTTAGAATTCTCGTGGGCCCATCCTCTTAACTCTTTTATTTCTTCTCATATGGGACTTTCTAATGTGGGGCCTTCAACAAAACTGCGCACATGGAGCCTTCAGTCCCCCAAATGCTTGATCCAAAGAGATCCAACCGTCGGATGTTATCAGAATGGTAATCATTTCCTTGCCAATTGAAGCTTGGCCAATGATCATCCATCCACAAATTAACTTGATCTGCAATCCTACGCCTCCACCGCTGGTAGATCTTAAAAGAGTTTAGGGAATTATGGTTGATGCCCCCATCACCTGACACCCCACCCAATCTACATGTTAATAATTTATGAAGTTGCGAGTGTTTCCATTATCAATCAAAATTAAAGGTAATCAATCACTACTTTATTACGCCAATGATAAAGGGAGATTGGCACAATCAAAGTTTGCGGCCTAATGTTGCTATTTTTATTCAAAGCAATCTAATGGAATTGTGCAGTTCCCACTAGGTCCCACAACTTGTATGGATTGTGCTTGGCCCTTGGATCCTTTCTGGCCTTTTGTAAAAACCACTCCGTAGATTGTCTTTGCTAGAATTATTTTAAAGCCCTCGAATTCAAAAGCCTCCCACTATCGCTCAAGTTTTGGATTTACGCTATCTCTCAATTCATCTACCAATACAATATCATTTATAAACAACATAGATGGTACAACTTAAATACGAGCAATTAACTCATCAATGATCAATGCAAAAAGATAACAACTTAAAATTAACACTAATGCAAACCTATGGTCACTAGAAATTCATCTGTCTATCTGCATGCAGTTCTCATACAGGTTGTCACTCCCCATATGTCCTTAATGATGTCAACATAACCTCTTGGGACATTCATTTTATATTAAACCCACCATATAAAATATTTGAGTACTCTATTATAGGCTTTCTCTCAATTGATAAAAACCATATGAAGATTTTTCCACTTCTCATGGTATTTTTTTCATTAGTTGGCTATGTGCGAAGAAAACTTCCATAATTGACCCTTCCCCCCACCCCCCACAATACATGAAACCAAATAGATCTTCAAAAACTTAGTCATTTGCGTAAGTTTTTGCCCCAATACTTCCATAGTTTGATAATGTGACTCATAAGTTTAATCCAATGATAATTAGAGCAACTTTTGTATCTTCTTCGTTCTTATATATAACTATAACACTTCTTCTCCATTCATCCAGCATTTTCTTTGTCCTTAATATCTTCTTGAAGAGCCTATTTAACCAAACACAGCCAATTTTTCCTAAGCATTTTCAAACCTTTATCGTAATGTTTTTTGGCCCCTAGCCTTTCCTATTTTTATTCTTGAAAATGTTTACTTCACTTCTACTACTCTAATTTTATAGTAAAAGGTATGTTTTGCAAATGAAGTATCTTCCATCATTCCTAAGCCTCTTATAGAATCTTCATGTAAAAGTTCAATAAATTATTCTCTCCAACTGTCCTTAATATAATTGTCCTTCAATAAAGCCTTTTGGTCATAGCTCTTAGACATATAACATGATCTAAGCCCCTATTTTTTCTTTCCTTCATTTTTGCAAGCTTGAAAATATCTCTCTTTCTCTTGTTCCCAACTTATACTATTGGTCATCGTATGCTTTGCACTTTGCATCACTTACTAGCAAAGTTATCAATTTCGTTACAATTTGACACTTTAGTGGAACATTTCGGTGTTCCAGTCAATTCTAGTGTTCCATTCCAAAAAAAAGTGATTGAAAAATGAAAGGAGCACAAAGAAATACCTATAATTTAAAATAATTGTTGAACACTAAATAATACCAAAAATGCATACTTTCATTATTTAAAGTAAACTAAACTACACTCAACAATCAAGCATTTTCTAGTTTTCACTGCATATGAACAGAAACATTTAACATATGAACAGAAACATTTAACATAGACCAAACTTAGGCCAAAAAAGGACTGGAATTGGCGCGGGAATGGACAAGAATTAGGTGCAGAAACTTTTAAGGGGGCATTCTATTTGAACCCAATCCAATTCCGGAATGTTTAATGGGGCATTTTGTTCCACCCCAAGCCACTTCCAGAATGTTCCAACTGGAATTAGCTGGAACAGAACAACTATGCTTACTCGTTATGGCAAAACTTCTCTCTTCTTTTCTTTAACTTCTCTCTCTCTTTTTTTTTTTTCTGCTTCCTTATACATTTCATAATAACATCCATTCTCTCAAATGGCTTCCTAAACCTCTACAGTCAACAACCAGGTTTTTTATCAGTATCTTTTTCCTTTCGACCCTCAAGCACCTCTTATTTTTAAATATTGAATCAGTCATCTGGTTGTACATCATAGTTTCTCACCGCTTGATCATTTTACATTTGATTGTTGTCGCCCTTTCCCCTTTATAATTTCCCTACTTTGTTTCAAGGCACCTTATATTTACTACCCTTCTTTCTACTTCTAATGCAAACATCTAAAACTACTACCCTATGTTGTGTAATCAAACTCTCTTTACCAATAACCTTGCAATCGTTACAAGCTAGACAATTATGTTTTCTAAGTAGAAAAAAAATCTAGCTAGCTCCTACTAGTTCCACTTTTTATAGGTTATTAAATGCAACTCTCTCCTTTAAAGTAGGTGTTTGCCATTATATGGTCAAATGTCAATGCAAGTTCCAAGATACTGTCTCCCCAATTCATTCATTTCTCCAAATCCTTGTCCTCCATGCACTTTTTCATACCCTCTATTATCATTTCCTACATGTCTATTTAAGGTCCCTCATAGGAAATTTCTTCACAAATTAGAATTTCTCATATTAGACCATTCACCTCCTTCCAAAATTGTCTCGTAACACTTTCATCTGATCCTACATGGGAAGTGTAAGTACTAATAATATGAACTATATCTTCTTCTTAACACCAATTTTATTGCTGTAAGTCGATCACCCAATCTCATTAGCCCTACAATCTTTTCTTTCAACTCCTTATTTGCTACTATTCCTACTCCATTTGTGGCATTATTCTTTCCCGTGTAGTAGAGTTAGTAGCTATCAATGATTTCCTTAATTTCATCCCCTCTCCGGTCTCCACTTTGTTTCTTACAGATAAGCAACATTAAGTCTTCTATTTATTGTATCAACCAACTCGACACTCTTGCCAGTCAAAGTTCTTATATTCCATTACAAGTTGAATCATCCTCTTCTTTTGGGCTAACTTCTTTATCACACTAGTTCTGATTGGTGCTGGAACACTTGCCTACTATTCACTGCAACTAACTCTACAAGGTTAAAATCTAAAAATAGCAAACCAGATTTCAAAGGCAAGATGAGTTTCTATGCCAGTTTTTGAGTTTTTATCTCCATTACCAGGATGTCTCTACATTCCCTTGAACTAATGCTGATCATTCATATTTAATAAAAGTTTATTGTAATACAGTTCGAGGAAGGTTCTCTGTTTAAGGTGTAATAGCTAAAAAACTAACAAAACTTTCTCATGTAAAACAAAACCGAGATTCTGCAAAATACATGTGGGTAATACAACGTATTTGCAGAGATTAAATGAACATTTGTCACAGCATAACAAAGAAAGCTTATAAGTTAAAACTAGTATGAATTACTAATAGCCATAAAACTAATATTAAATAAGATGCAGTCATAGTTTGAGAACAACAAGAAAATTAAACTTGAAGGGCCTTTCCTCTCAAACAAATCCATGACTGCCCATTCTATGAACCATTGAATGACGGAACCAGAAACCATACAAATATGTTTCTTACAGAAGTAATGACAGAACATAAACTCTTACATTCGCTTTTGTTTGAGAACCCTCATGGCCCGACCTTTCATGGCTTCTTGAACAGGTCCAGGTCGCGTTTTCTTAATCTGTTCTCTGTATCTACTAAGCTCAGCATCAAGCCTTTTAATCTTCTCGTCCACAGTTTCACCTCTCTTATTAATCTGAAGAATGGAAATTCATTAGTCAAAAAGGAAGGAAGAAATATTATTTGAACATTAGGTATCATGCAAGGATAACAAATAAAACAAAAGGTAACAAATAAACTTAGGGAAATATATGAAAGGAACATATATTAAAATGAATCTATATTTAAAAGGAAATATATGAAAGGAACATAAAGAAAAGTGTAGATGAAAAATTATAAAGGACTTCTTTTTCTGTAGTAAGTAGAGAAAAAAAATTCTCATGATTGTCAGACAAAGCAAAGGTGTAATGCCCAATTCGGAATAAAGCTAGTTATCAAATTGTACAAAACAGATGCAAGTCATGGACAAGGTGAAGCAATGGAATGGATATAAATAAACATGATTATGACCATCAAGAGTCATTGACTGAAACCAACAAAAGAGATGTAGAGACCTCCAAAACTTCACCCAACTAATTTAACAAGCTTTAGGTTCCAAAAAATGTAGTGAAGGACAACTATACTGAGAGAAAATGAAGGGGCACTCGTTTAGTCAGCATTGAAACCTAGGATCTCTAAGCAATGGCTCTCTTTTAAAGGGGCTAAAAGTGAAAGATTAAAGGTTAAGATTCAAAAGGGGATATCAAAAAAACACCCCTTTGATCACAAATAATTACTCATGCATCAGCCTCATAATTGATACTTCACTCCTCATCTTAGGGAAGTGGCATTCCAATCTAAATCTCCACCATATCTTAGACCCTTCACTCCTCATCTATTTGATACTAATTCAATAAAACTCCTTTTACTATGAATTCCCCAGGATTCAATTGGAAGCAAGCAAAGGGCCAATATCCAAAACTCTTCATACTAAATAAATATAACCGAATCCACCAAATCCCTTCCATGCCAATAATGCTTTTCCTATACAGCCAGCCATATGATCAAGTTACCAACAACCTCCTCCTCTAAGACAACAACTCACTCTTTGAAATTTCATACAAATCATTGCAAGGAAATTCAATGTCAACCAATTGCTAGAAAGACCTATGAAACAAATAGATGAAAAGAATAGAAAATAACAAAACCATTTGAGTGGATAGTCCCCTCGACGGGTAACCATTACCATCCAATTTTTAATGGGAGATCAAGTGAAAAATGGATAATGGAGAGGGAGATGGACTGATGAAGAATGGAGGACAACAGGAAGAGCCAGAGGAAGGGGTAGAACAAAGCTCAAGTGGGAGGATTTGGTGTTGATTTTCATCAACAATCTGCCTGAAGTCACAGAACAATCTGCCTGAGGTCACAGTGGCTAAACAGTTGAGGTTAACCTTTTCCCCTGCAGTTATAGTTTATGATGCATTCATCCCTGCTTCCAGCAACAAAGGTATGGATACTTGCTTTGGTTTTGTACGTTTTGGAGATATGGAGACTGCACTCAAAGTTGTACATATGATGAATGGGAGTAGTTTTGCAGGTAGGAAGTTGGAAGTAAATGTTGCTAGATACGGCTGGTATCAGAAAGGCAAGGGTCCAGGTATATTGGTGAAGGATAGGGTGAATGTTGTGGATAATTCTTCTACCTCTAAGGGCCTGTTTGTTTGCAATGGGGTAGAATAAAGGAGGGGTGAAATATGATGCACCGGTTGGATTTTTTACTTTGATATGTGTTTGGGGAGTTTAGAAATATTGGATAAGGAAAACCTCTCTGCCTAGCTGGCAGTTACTTTTATTTAACTTTTTCCTTTCCAAGTTATCCCACTCAACTTGAATAACTCCATTTACTCCTCCCACAATTCAACGTGTTCCACCTCTTGTCATCACACACGATACAGCAGCCATAATGAGTGATGAGTTCGGAGTTCAGAGAACAAGAACAACAGAGTGAGGATCAATGACTAAGAGAAGTCTCCAACACTAACTTTCATCGAATCTGGTGAGTTTGATTTATTTTTTTATTATTTATGAAACATCTCTTCTACAGACGAATGCCAACGAAATTGAAGGGCAAATTTTACAGGACAGTGGTTAGACCAGCTATGATATATGGAGCAAAATGTTGGCCAATTAAGAAGACGCATATTCATAAGGTGGATCCTAAAACAAGGTGGAGAGATTTGAAGGGGGAAAGAGCAAATATATTTAAGGACAAAATGATTGAGAAAGGAGAATGGAATATTGAAGGAGAAACTATAGTAATGTGGAATCAAATGGCTAATTGCATTAGGAATGTTGCTAAGGAGGTACTTGGAGAATCAAAAGGGAAGAGACATATTAATAAAGAAACATGGTGGTGGAGTATGGAGGTTCAGGAAGTTATTCGACAAAAAAAACATTGCTACAAAGTTTGGCAAGGGACTAAAAGTATAGAAAATTTTGAGTTGTATAAGAAGGCAAAGAAAGAAGCTAAGAAAGTAGTAAGTAGTGCAAAGTTCAAAGCATACGATGACCTCTATAATAGGTTGGGAACAAGAGAAGGAGAAAAGGATATTTTTAAGCTTGCAAAAATAAGAGAAAGGAAAAGTAGGGACTTAGATCATGTTAAATGTATCAAGGACAATGAGGAAAATATTTTTGTGAAGGACAACGATATTATAGAAAGGTGGAAATAATATTTTAGTAAACTTTTAAATGAAGAATATTTGGGCGATACAAGGGTGGAGGAGGATACTTCATTACAAGAGTATACTTTTCTCCGTAGAATTAAAGGGGTGGAAGTGAAGGAAGCATTGAAGCGCATGAAGACAGGAAAGGCAACAGGCCCAGATGGTAAATGCTTAGGAGAGGTTGGAGTAAGTTGGTTATGTAGACTATTCAATAAGATACTTGTGACAAAGAAAATGCCGGATGAATGGAGAAGAAGCATTGTAGTACCTATATATAAGAATAAATGAGATATGCAAAATTGTACCAACTATCGAGGGATTAAACTTATGAGTCACACTATGAAGTTATGGGAGAGAATAATAGAGCAAAGACTGAGAAAAAAGACTAAGATTTCGGAAAATCAATTTGGTTTTATGCCAGGGAGATCAACTATGGAAGCTATCTTTTCACTTAGGCAATTAATGGAAAAATACCGAGCAAAGAGGAAAAATCTACATATGGTCTTTATCGATTTGAAAAAAGCCTATGATAGGGTACCGAGGAATTTAATTTGGTGGGTCTTAAAGAAAAGGAATGTCTCAAGAAGTTACATTGAAATTTTAAAGGATATGTACGAAGGTGCAATAACAAATGTGAAAAACACATGTGGAGAAACGGGCGGATTTCCCGTGACTATAGGCTTACATCAGGGATCATCCTTAAGCCCTTATCTCTTTGCATTAATTATGGATGAGTTAACTGTGCATATTCAAGAAGAAGTACCATAGTGTATGTTGTTCGCAGATGATATAGTATTGGTGGATGAATCAAGAGAGGGTGTAAATGCAAAGCTTGAGAGATGGCGAAGGGCATTAGAATCTAGAGGCTTTAAAATAAGTCATACAAAGACAGAATATATGGATTGCAATTTCAGTGGACATATACAAAGTATTGAAACCACTGTCAAAATTGAAACCCATGAGATACCACGTAAAGATTCTTTTCGATACCTAAGCTCGATAATTAGTAAGGATGGGGAGATTGACGAAGATGTGGAGCATAGGATAAGAGCTGGATGGCTGAAGTGGAGACCAGCTTCGGGAGTACTTTGTGATAGACAAATGCCAACAAAATTGAAGGAAAAATTTTACAGGACAGTAGTTAGACCAGCTATGACATATAGAGCAGAATGTTGGCCAATTAAGAAGACACATATTCATAAGATGGATGTAGCGGAAATGAGAATGCTTAGGTGGATGTGTGGTAAAACTAGGAAAGATAAAATTAGAAATGAGCGCTTTCGAGAACATTTAGGGGTAGCACCAATAGGAGATAAGATTAGAGAAACTTGTTTAAGATGGTTTGGGCATTTTGAGCGTAGGCCAGTAATGGCACCGGTGAGAAAAAGTTTGGATATACAGGTGGAGGGTCCATCAAGAGGTAGGGGTAGGCCGAAGAAAACATGGATGGAAGTCATTAATTCAGATTTGAAGAAGTTGCACTTATCGAAAGATTTAGCTCAAAATAGAACGGAATGGAGAAATAGAATTCATGTAGCCGACCCCAACATGGTTGGGATAAGGCTTTGATGATGATGATGATGATGATGATATTCATAAGATGAATGTAGCGGAACTGAGAATGCTTAGGTGGATGTGTAGTAAAACTAGGAAAGATAAAATTAGAAATGAGCGCTTTCGAGAGCATTTAGAGGTAGCACCAATAGAGGATAAGATTAGAGAAACCCGTTTAAGATGGTTTGGGCATGTTGAACGTAGGCCAATAATGGCACCAGTGAGAAAAAGTTTGGCTATACAGGTGGATGATCCATCAAGAGGTAGGGGTAGGCCGAAGAAAACATTGATGGAAGTCATTAATTCAGATTTGAAGAAGTTTAACTTATCGAAGGATTTGGCTCAAAATAGAACGGAATGGAGAAACAGAATTCATATAGCCAACCCCAATCAAGGATCAAAATAGCGGTAGCGGATAGCGTCGCGGCCAGTCGCCAAAACACTACGTAGCGGGCGCTACGTAGCGGTAGCGGGGCTACATAGCGGCGTAGCGGTGTGATTCAAGAAAATTATCAAAAAAATTTGAAAAAATTCCAGAAAATCCAGAAAATTGTAATGAGCTAGAATATGTATTTGTTTTGCAAAAAAGCCTAAAATAAGGGGGCGTAGTGGTCCCCTAAATCCATGATGTCCTGTATCGCTGTATAATTAAAAAATAATAGTATCATTCCTAATTTTCACATGGTATCATGAATCAAGATTCAAGACTCAAAGTCAAGACTCAAGAGTCAAGAATTTAAGATTTAGAGAGATTAGTCACTAGAGTCAGTGACGCAACAATCAATATTCAACACAATAAATGACATAGTAAATAATAACTTTATAAATAACATTGTACTTAAAGAACTGAGACATGAGAGTTAATATAAAGTTGAGATTTGAGAAATGATTAGAGGAATACCTTTACCACCAAAAGTCATATTAATATGAACATAAAAACTTAAATAAGTTCAAATAAATAAGAAAGAAAGTGTAATTTATGCATGGGATTCATAGATCTAACACTTGGGAGTAATTTTCAAGTGATTTGGTTGGTGTTTTTTCAAGAAAATTTTTTTTTTCAAAAAATAAAAAAATCCGAGAATAAAAAATAAATAATAAATAAATAAATCATAGAAAATGGGGGGTTTGATCTATGAGAAACAAAGATTTATCACTTACAAGCCATTTCCAAGAGATTCATGAAGGAGAAAAGAGGAATAAAGCCATAGATCTAAGAAAATCACATAAAAAATACCTTTTGAGAGATGCCTTTTGACTCCAAAGAAGCTGAATGATCTAGATTTATAAATCTTAATGTGTTCTTGGACTCTTGTTGCCTTTAATTTGAAGAAAGATGGAGGTAGGACCAAAAAACAGTGGACAGGGAAAAGGAAAGATGGAGACAGGAGTAAAAAATGTAGAAGAATGGGCGTCAGGGCATTTAACTAGGCCCAACAGGAAAATAGCGGCAAAATAGCAGTCGTAGCGGCAAAATAGCGGCCCAGCAGAAAAATAGCGGCAAAATAGCGGTCGTAGCGGTAAAATAGCGGCCGTAGCGGCGCTAACACCTCCGTAGCGTAGCGGTGGCGGCCGCTACGGCCGATATAGCGGCCGCTACGCTTTGTAGCGGCCGCTATTTTATTCTATGACCCCAATATGGTTGGGATAAGACTTTGATGATGATGATGATGAAACATCTCTTCTAAAATCTGGGATGAAGAAATAATGATGATTATCAACATTGTTACATATGCAATTCGAATCGGAATCTCAATAAAAACATTGCTTATCTGATCAAATGGTTGAATTCATATGAAAGGGACCTTGGGTCGATCATCCTATCGTTTTTTATGTGATGGCCACCAAAGACATCCCTTGTAGAAGATCGACCTTATAGCAATGGAAGAGTGCAAAAAGTGAAGACTATTCCAATCCAAGTGCAGTATGAATTCCCTCGTTCAAATGAAATCTCGCATGGCAAAGACACGTAATATGTGATAGAATAGATTCCTTATAATTGTTAAACCATTTATGCTCAGAGGCCCACTAACAGATTGGTTGTAAACTTCACTTCAAAATGCGATGTATGAAACCCACAGACTGCCGATATATGGCATGATTATATTTGTCCCACAACTAGGTTTGATAGGATTACAAATCATGACCCTTAAATCTGATATGTGTTTTATTCTTAATTTTTGCATTAAGAAATTTTATATTTTAGCTTCTTCATATGTGTTGGCAACTTAGCATATAAATTTCAACTCATTTGTATGCAATAGCCACTTGGCATTCTGTATACTCTTGTCATCGTATGTTCTGTAACATTGTTGTTTCAACATTAGGCAGTTTTATATATCAAACATGTGTGCATTTTTTCATCATTTGCAACATTTATAAATGTGAGTGATCACTAATGCCTATGGACCACGAATGGCATCAGATCCATATATGGGTGGCACGACATCCATTTCTATAAATTAAACAAGCAATCAAAATAAAAGGGGATTGGTGATGCACACAACCTGTCTGATGGTTTGCCCAAAACAAAATAATAATAATAAATAAGTAAAAAGCCCTACAAATTCTATATTTAAGAATATGCGGTCCCTATTTTTAATACAATACCCTTATTAAGAGATTATTTGAAAGGTCGTAGTATATGATATATCGGCGTCTCTAGAGCAGCCCAAGACATTACAGCTAAACTCCTCCTCATTACTTGTTGTCTAAGATGTTTTATGTATGGCATGTATAACTTTATATTTCTAATACAAAATGTTGAAACCACTGTTAAAATTAAAATCCATGAGATACCACGTAGAGATTCTTTTCGGTACTTAGGCTCGATGATTAGTTGGGAGATTGACGAAAATGTGGATCATAGGATAAAAACTGGACGGCTGAAGTGATGACTAACTTCTGAAGTGCTTTGTAACAAACGAATACCAACGAAATTGAAATATAAATTTTACATGACAGTGATTAGACCAGCAATGACTTATGGAGCAGAATGTTGGCCAATTAAGAAGATGCATATACATAAGATGGATGTAGCGGAGATGAGAATGCTTAGGTGGATGTGTGGTAAAACTAGGAAAGATAAAATTAGAAATAAGCACTTTTGAGAGCATTTAGGGGTAACACCAATAGGGGATAAGATTAGAGAAACCCGTTTAAGATGATTTGGGCATGTTGAGCGTAAACTGGTAATGGCACCGGTGAGAAAAAGTTTGGCTATACAGGTGGATGGCCCTTCAAGAGGTAGGGGTAGGCCAAAGAAAACATTGATGGAAGTCATTAAATCAGATTTGAAGAAGTTTAACTTATCTAAGGATTTGGCCCAAAACAGAACGGAATAGAGATATAGAATGCATGTAGTTGACCCCAACATAGTTGGGATAAAGCTTTGATGATGATGATGATGATGTACAACTTTATATTCCTAAGGAGTCTAGTACTATATTGTTTATTATATTATTATTGCAATTGTTGCTGAATGTAGCCAACGCCTTGATCTCACATGTTATTCAAATTTAAGTGTCAGTTTGGTCTAATGTAATTGATCTCAGCCATACGTGGTATAGATTTCTTGATCTTTTTCTATCAACAATTCAAGATTGACCTAAGAAATGGCCATCTCTAAATTGCCCTAATCCCACATGTTTAACTAATGCTTTTTAAAAAAAAAAATCAATGGTCCATTAATACTCATAAAAATTGTATGATAATATCCTAGGTGGATGGTCCAAACTATCATATAGATGAACAAGAAAGGGAAGAGGAGAAGCAAGGCGGGAACGGTATCGTGCTTGCAATTTGTATTGCTACTATAGAATACTGGCGTCTTCAAATGTCAGCCGTAATCACATACTTGACATCCAATGCATCAAAATCAAGAAAAAGGAATAGAGATAGAGAACAAGAACAATATGTATTGACCCTAACAAGTGGTCGAGACCATGAATGTATAAGTCAGTTGCGGCTTAACATTACAACCTTTGAACTATTGTGTGGCATTATGCGCAATAGAGGGCTATTACATGACACTTGTAATGTAAAAGTGGAAGAACAAGTAGCTACATTTTTGCACACTATTGCACACAATGTTAAAAACAAAACAAATAGTGTGCAATTTTTTAGATAGGGTGAAACCATTAGCCGTTATTTTTTAACGTGTTTTTTTATTTGGGATGTTGGCTTATTCCATGAGACGTTTGCATCTATAGTTACTTTTGAGAAAAAAAATTATTTAAGCATATGAAATGTGTCTTTATAATTCATGTATTTGGTTGCAAATATTCATATACTACATGTCTTTAGTTAGAAGTATATGATTTAATTGGTCAATTTTGTCATTCGAATGCTTAAGTTTCATAATGTGGCTGGCTTAAAACAGCCTTATTGTTGTGGTAACCAGTTTAGTGACTAGTTCTTGATAGTTGTAAGTGTCACAATTTGAGTCTCCTATTGTTGTGAGAAAATTCATTTATATTATTTAGTAATGGCTTGAGTCAACAGATGAAATCAAGTTTGCTTTAACTAAAATTTCTTATGATGGTGGAAAGCATGTGTTTGGTTCATGTTCCATGGGCCTACAAAAAATAGAAGGAAAACTTGTTAACCATTTCTACTAATAATAAGCTATTTCAAAAAACACTTTTCATCTAATATTTATTCATTTCATTTTTTATGGGTTGGAATTATAAAAAACCTAAGGTTAAGATATTTCATTTTTTCAGTGGGTTCCACAAACATGTGAAGTCTTTTAAGTTTTTTAATTTGAAGAATTTACAAATAATCTTATAGTTAAGATTGTATTTTATCAAGGTTGGCTTTAAAATAAATACATGATGTCCACAGATATTGATAAAGGGCATTAATCTTGTTGGTCACAACCCCACTAAGTGGACCCACCATATTTAATGATTGCGGGGGCCATGGGATTGCCCGGGGGGGGGGGGGGGGGGGGGTCTTTATGAGAATTCTTAAAATGAAATAAAGTACTATGAAATTTTATTACTTTGAAAGTGGATGGGTAACAAAACTAAAAAACAGCAATTTTTTTCCTTTACATTATGCTATCCAAACATGTGAAGAATAAATCCATTTTACTTTACCTCAATCATCCAAATACAACAAAAGTAACTAGTCACTTATTTACTTCAACCCACTCCTCTTTAACTTTATTTGCGTTTGAAGTTTCACTCTTCTTCAACTGCTCCCCTTAAGCAAACAAACAGGCCCTAAGGCTAAGTTGGTTATCAGGCATAAGGAAGATAAGGAGTCTTGCTTTTATGATTGGAGCAAAGGGAGGCAAAGACCCACTTATCATGATATCATTAAAGGGGATCATATGTTGGGTTTGAATTCTTTTTCTGTGCCTAAGAAAGTACTATCTAACAACTCTGGGTGGCTATCAAATAGTTTGGTGGGGATTGTGAGATGGGTAGGAGTTATTCCATCCATCTCTGGCATTTATGAGGTAGCTGGAGTACGGGGTGTGAAGGTCTCTAAATTGGGTAGGAAAAAGGTTTTGATCTCTTTTTTGAACCTGGAAAAGCCTAAGCTTTTTTTGGTTAGCTTGGATTTTGATTGCAATGAAATCTTTAGTTCTTTAAAGAGGTGGCTGCCTAAACCCACTATCTGTTTGAGAAAGGTATGGCTCCAATGCTTTGGCATTCCCCTCCATTGCTAGAGTGTAGAGGTGGTTGAAGCTATTGGTGGGTTTTTTGGGGAAGTTAAAGGGGTGGGCAGAGAAACTCTGGATAAATCAAATCTGGAATGTGGTTGAATTTGTGTCCAGGCAGATGACTTCTCTTTCATCTTCAACAAGGTGAAGATCTCCATCTTTGGTGTTCCATTTAAGGAGGTTCTGAAGGAAGAAGTTGGGACGCAAAGTTTGACAGAAATGGGTAATTTTGGGCACTCTAGAATATCTCTGGTGGGTTGTCGAATAGGAGGGGATTTTGCTCAAAGAGAAAGGGGAATCAGTTTGTAGAGATGGGGGACTCTACCCCTATCAAGAACGATGTTGTAGATGGGGAGGAAGCCCATACCTCGAAACCAAAGCCTATACCAACCCTATGCCCATCAAACAATGTGGAGAGCTTTGATAAGACCTTCTCTCCAAGGAGCAAAAGTTGAACGAAGCCAGTCCGCTTGGTAGAGCGCAATGGTGGATTCGAGGTGGACAATTCAAAAAATCCCCTTTTAGAGAAAAAAGATGAGGAGAAGAACCGTGTCAGGCATGTTGATGACATGCCCCATTCATGGAAAGGTGAGATCCCAGAAGAAGTGATCACCTCTATTTTTGCTGGTCTAAGAGAGTTTTCACCCCAAGCTTCAAAAAGGTAGAACATTGACTTCTGCAAGGCTCACACTGGAAGGGTTTCTCATTTCATGGGGACTGGGTCTAGGGTCAACACCTGTCCAGATGAACAAGTGCAAAAGTATGGGGAGCAGCCCAAGTGTAGTGGGCAATCTTGGATGGACCCACTCACTACTCTCCCTTTAGGTCAGTTGGTGGGCAATCTAGGTGACTTAGGCTGATTAAAGAAAAGCCCAATACTCACTTTAGTTTATCTTCTAGTCGGTGCCCCCAGTCACTAAATGATATCATGTTGGGCCCTCTTGGTGGTGGGGTCCTACATTTGGAACAAGAGCCTAAGAACATTTCTTTTACAAGGGAGATCATTCCACTTGATGCTAGGATCAATTTGCATAAACATGCTTGTTTTCTCAGAGCACCCAGGGCAAGGAGTTCTTCCGTGATGTAGATCAAGCGCAAAAGGGTATTGAGAAGCATGGTGTGCGAATCTGATAATTCAAGACAAACTCCTAAGAATTTGCCTTTGGTGGTGATTGGGAGTGGTGATCTCAAGGCCATCCAGGGTCTTCCTTCGATGGTTGAGGACAAGCGACGAAACATGATTAAAGGTGATGGAAGTT
This sequence comes from Sextonia rubra, assembly GCA_037013555.1. Taxonomy (NCBI): domain Eukaryota; kingdom Viridiplantae; phylum Streptophyta; class Magnoliopsida; order Laurales; family Lauraceae; genus Sextonia; species Sextonia rubra. The sequence goes on from JASUAD010000006.1 coordinate 24,213,032, forward strand.
CCAAATCTAATTCAAATAGTGCCAAGGTTGCAGTGATGGAAGCTAGGAAGGAAGCTTCACAAGTTGCCGAGGTGGCCAATGATTTGGGCGTCTCCTTGGGGGTGAATGAAGCTGAAATCATGCACAAGTTCATTGAAATAGAGGCTACTGAGGTTGGGGGTAAGATGATTGTTTCTTAATTTGCCTGTTTCCTGGTGGTTTTCATATTTAGTTGTTTTAATGATTATTGTTAATTTAAATGTAAACCCCAACATGGTTGGGATAAGGCTTTGATTATGATGATGATGTTAGTTTAAATGTAAAAGGGCTTGGGAAGCCAGAAAAAGGTTGGCAGTTAGAAAATTGGTGAGAAAACGCAAAGTGGTACTCTGTAATTACAAGGGCGAGGTTTTGTTCATGTTCTCTAAGCATGTGTGTGTTTGTTATTCTAATAAAGCAGAGGTACTAGCTATTTTAGAAGCTCTTCAATTTTCCTCAAGATCTTTTCATGGCAGCCTTATTCTAGAAAGTGACTCTTCTAATGCGATTTCATAGGTGTCTAATGAGAAGGTATACGAAATTCCAATTCATCTTCAACGAGATCGGCAATCTAACTTCTTCAATTAATTCAACTTCTGTCATGAGTGTAGGTCGGCTAACTTTATGGCAGATTCTCTTGCCAAACAAGGGGTTGAGAGGATTACTCCAGGGTTTGTTTGTTATGTAATTATGGTGTGAGTAGGGTACACCTCTCTTGTACCTTATTTTCTTTTCTTTTCTTTTCTTTTTTTTATCTGTCAACTCTTTTAATGAAATCTTTGTTACCGCTTAAAAAAAAATGGGTCGCACACAAATTGAATGCCAAAAAAGGATTGCCCGCCACAACAACGACAAAAAGAAAAAGGTTCGAGCGTTGATCGAATGGAAACAACTTGGGGGGTGTGGGGCGCAGTAATCTACAGACAGATTGAAACAACAGCAATTGGAAGAAACCCAAAGAAGAGAAAAATCAAAGAGAAGAAGAGGGACTCATAATACAGATGGGTACTCACCCGCTCAGAAGCGTCTTGAAGAGACGGAGGAGGCTCTTTCTCCTTCTTCGCACCAAATACTCTCTTCATCTTCTCTCTACTTTCTCTCTCTCTCTGTCTCGACAACACGAATTTGAAGAAAAATCCCTCGCGAATGCGTGGAAGAGATTCAAACGATTGACAGCGAAAAGGAAACGTCAGATCTCAAATATTAATAAAAAATGGAAGCCTGTTGTGACTAACTTTGTTGGAAGCTGCAGAGAGAGAACGAAAAAAAATAGTAGTCAAAGAGTTGAAGCTTGGATTCATTGTTATTTTATTATATATATTATGACACCCTTTTTGTGAGATGGCAATACGTAGCGTAATTCTCTTGCAATCTAAAAATTTTATCATATTAGCTAAACTATATCATTACAAAATCTCTAAAATCTCTCAATTTTCCTAAAATATCTCCTTAATTTTCCATAAAATCTCTCCCTTCCTAATTTGGCTTTAATCTATGTTTGCCTACATTGATCCATGTTAAGGTATGTTGATGATTGGATCTAGATATTACCAAATCTTGATGTGAACATAGCATTAGCGGGCCTCACCTGAACATCATCATAATTATCATCATGAATCAAATATGTTCTAGAAATATATAATCCAATTCCCACAGTAGTTGTTTTAGAATAATTAAGTTTTATTTGTGAAAAGTGGAATTGTATGTTAATGTGGTAATTGGGGCCATAAAGTGATTTCATGATAAGATAAGGTGGGCCACAGAACGATATCATCATCATTATAAAGATTTTTCAATAAATTAAATTAACAAGCCTACAAAAGCATACAAGATTATTGAGTATCATTCTATATCAAAACATTGTCCAAGACTCACCAAACTTTTAAGAATGGCTTAACTTACAATGAGTGGGCCTGATGGTAAAAAGGTTTGTTGTAAAATGGCGACTTAAAAATATTAAATAGTTTGATTCCCGAGCAGTAAGCACTGCTAAACTAATTAGAGTGTGGATTGCTAACACTAATGAAGTTAGAATTTGCATAAATTAGTTTTAATAGAAAATAGGCTACAAAAAATTCATAATGGGTGCAGACATAGCAACTCAAGCATAAAATATAGCCCACATAACATGGCAACTATGGTTTATAAAACTAGCCTACATTCTATTACTGCATGTTGCCGCTAAAGGATGCAAGTGGACATCCAATATTAGATCATCTAGAGCTTCTAACCCCTAAAAACTACGTTAGAAACCCAAAAATAGGCTTAAATTGACAAATTGGGTTTACGGTTCCAATAGATATATGAGTTTATTTTCGAATCCATACAAGTTCATATCCATGGACCTGAGACACGGTAGATAAATCTTTTATGTCGCAAATTGTAACTCAAAATCAATTTTAATTGGATATTTTTATATTTAATCATGAAAATAATAGATTTGGTGCATTGTTAGAAGTTGAATTTTATCCTTATTTTAAGAAAAAAAAAGTTACAACCTATTTTGGAACTGAATATTGATCCTTCAATCAAAACATGTCCTAAAACTATATTCAAATCCTCTTATTGAAACCGGATATATCAGTGTAGGTCAAGATCCTAAAGTCTAATAAAGAAGAGCTTTTCATGTGTAAGTTATCTTAAATAATTTCTAAGAAGTTGGGCCCACTATAATATCCCTTTTGGTGAGAGAGAGACATGTGACGCTTCTTCTTTCCGGGAGAGTGACATGTAGCACACTCCAATTAAAGTCCTAAGATTCTCTCCCATTTTCCTCCCCTAAAATCTCTTTCTTTACTATTTAATCTTCTAAAAATCAGCATAATCCTTATCCCTATCATTATCTCTCTCTTTTTAAAATCAATCTAAATCTTTCTTATATAAAGAATACGATATCTTAAAATTTTCAATGCAATCCCTTGCATGCAATCTCATCAGAATTTACTATTGATATCCATATCATATTTAATCTTAAAGAATACCATATAGTCAAAATGAGAGGTTTTCATATATTTCAAATGAATTTTCATACCACTCATCATATTAATTAGGCAAATTACCTTTATCTCATTACACATGCCATTAAATCCCACTATTCGGTAATTTGTGAGTCCACATGGTTTTCTATTAAAATCACAATAGAGTCTAAATTGGTCATGGGTGTTCATGGAGCTGGGCCAGGATGGGCTGGGCCGGGCTCAGTAATGTTCAGGCCTATCCTGGATTTTGAACAACAGGCCCAAACCTAGAGAAATCCTAACTCGGGCCATAAGTACCTACACTGAGCCCAGCCCCCCTAGAATAATTTAAACTTAAGCTATATTGTATTATATTTAAAAAATAAAAATATTTATTAGTTTAGATGTTTGTTTCTATGTAAGAGATTTCTTAGTGTCTCTCACTTGGACCTAATCGGGCTTGCGCTTTCTACTACTAAATCTCAGCCCAATTCAAAGTTTATATCTAGGCCTCGCTCGAGAAAATTAATGCTCAAACCCTAAAATTACTAGATCTTCCCTAAATTAATCACATAAAATGACACTACTAGGAGGTAAGTTTTCTAAAATCTCTCTTATTCTAAATCATGTCCCCTAAAACCCGGAAGAACCAATAGTTTGGATTAACCCTAGCATAACAATTTTAAATTTGGATTAATACTCTCACTCAATTTTAAATTTTACATAAACTAATCAATCTTTATCTCTTATCTTAAAATCTTTCAATTTATACACAACATCTATTGTGGTTAGATTGATAGAAACTTTGGAAGGTGGACAATCATATTCATTTTTATTTTGACTCCACTGGTCATGAATGGGTAGGTGTTGAAATTCAATTTTTCCATATAATAATGGGAGGAGAAAAAAAAATAAAAATAGAGAATAACCAGTTTATCGGCTTATAGGTTTTACATGATAATATGAAGTATGGTATATGTATGGCGACACAATCAAACAACTTGCCACTAAGAGTAAGTGCAGTTCTGCTCTCTTTAAACACCAAGAGTTCTAATGGTTTATATATATATATTTGTTTTAAATATTAAGATAATTTTGCTATTTTTTTCCTATTAGTTATTTAATTTCGATCTTTTCTCTCTATATCTCTCGAGGCCATGATCATTACATTTTTTTATAGGTATCAATTTTAATATGCTAATACATATTAACTAAGTATTTCTTTCATGTTAGAATATCGATCGTCATGCAAATAGTATTTTATGCTTAGTGTAAGACTAATATAATTTTTTTTCTACTGATGTAGAGATTGAAAGTGTATCCTATATTTTAATGTCTACCACTCAATTAGAGATAATCTTAGGTTTTGTTACATTTAGTCAAAATCTCTCTTTCTATTTTTATTTCTTTTTCTTTCTTTGAGTTATGCGCAAATAAACAAGTAAGAAGCCTAAATTTTGTAATAATTTTGATTACTGGCTTCTTTTCACCTAATTCAAAATTTTCATAGTAATAGAGTTGGTTGAATTAATGTTAATATTAAATTAAAAATCATTTAAATTTTTATAAATATTATTATTTACAAATAATATAATTATTAAATAAGGCCTGCGTCTTGAAACGCTAGTTATATTTTATTATCTTAGCCTTGGGGGGCTTGGGGCTTGGGGCCCTAATCTTCTTAAGAGAGAGGCCTCGGGTGAGAAAATGTACTTTCTTATTAGAAGAGTTTGAATAACCCTCTTATAAGAAAAGAAGACCTCGGGGAAGGAAAGATTCGTAACAAGTTATTAAAATGCTGGTATTATGTGACAAATGGATGGGCTTGGGTGTCGATGGGTTGGACTTTAACATCTCCGACTGACCCATCGAAAGTCAACATGACCCGAACTCTAGCCCGCTTATAAAAGGGTCAGGCATCTCCAGCTGCACTCCATGCAGGTCAACATGATGCTAACTCTAGACCTTTTATTGTTTTTCTTTGTTCTTAATCCAAAGGGCTCATTTGTCTAATTGACTATAGTCTATAGGCAATGCCCGTCCGTTATTAGCAAATTGAAGTAGAGTTTGTGATATGAATAGGTAATAACTTTCATCATTCAATAGGTTTATGACATTGTAGTGCATGTTTGTTTGCATTACAATTGATAAGAATTGAGTACCTTTTTTATTTTTTCATAAGAATTTTGTACTGCTGTTTAACTCTAAGTACCCATAAAACTTTTCAGAATATGATAAGTTTGCTTTTTCTAATTTAATCAAAAGCTCACATGTCTATTTCTCCACTATATAGAGAAAATTGCTCTTACATTTGTGTAATCTTCTTAGATTTGGAGAGAACAAATAAAAATCATAGCTTTTCTATTTTTTATTCACCGCAACTATTTTTCTTTTCCTCTTCACCTTTGAAAATTGCGTAGTTTCTCATCTCTCCTTTGAAAAGGAGAGTTTCCATGATTTTTTTTCTGAAAAATCCAATAAATTCTTTCATCATCATCATCATCATCATCAAAGCCTTATCCAATTATGTTGGGGTGGGTTACATGAATTCTATTTTTCGAAAAATGGCGGCCCATTGCACAAAGTTACTATATAGCGGGGTGTAGGGAGGGCAAAATATATACAGCTTTACCTTCATTTTGAAGAGGTTGTTTCCATGATTTGAACCTGCATCCTCCAAATACTGCCAGTAAGCCTTTACCGTTGAGCCAAACTGCCCTTCTTTAATAGTATGAAAATGGGGGCGAAATGGAAAAAAAAAAGTTGGAAAAATGGGCAAAATCAAGGTCCTGATACAACTCTATTTTAAAATAAATTTATTTGAATCAACTCTAGATCAAACAATTAAGATTTTCCAAGGAATCCGTAAATCTAGAAGTCTTCTTCAACATTGCTTGGTAAAAAATGTGATTTTGGATATTATGTAGAAAAATATATTGGGTCATATATGAAAAGGCATGGTTTCTAATACACTCTAAATATTATTCTTATTGAGTTGAAAATTAATATATTATATCAACGTATGTCATCCATGATATCAAACCGAACTTTCCACCAAAATGGAATATGAACTTTAATTTATTGGCTGGGATTTTATTAAGAGCTTTGTATTCGCATGGAATTGAATTTTCAGGAATTCTAAGAAATATAATGATGACAAAGTATTAAAAATCGAAGAAACAAAGGTGAATGTCCTCAAATGACCATTAAATAATCTCCCACCAAATCATCTCTACCTTATATCTTTCACCGTCACCTATTTAATATTCATTTATTGGGACCTATTTTTACCATGAACTCATAGAAATTCATTTCCATGCAAAAAAAAAAAAAAAAAGGGCCCAAAAAGATTGGTAAAATGTTTCAAAGTAGAACCTCTCCCATCTCCATTCCCTTTCCTCTTCTCATTCGACGTTATGGACTCGGCTATCCTTTGACTCTTTCTCATCACATCATTTTCAGCCAGGTCTTGAACATCCTGTATATTTATTTGAAACCCACGCACTTTTGGTTGTATGTGCAATATCCTATAATCGTAAGGTATCATACAAGAACCTGGTTTTTATACTACATCTTTAACACGCCACCCTCCCCTCTCTATTTTTTTACTTTTGCTGGAAAAAATGAGTTCTACTGCAGTCCTTGTCTTCGCTTCGTTTTCGTCCTGTTCACATTCTAGTAGATTTCACAATATGTGTAGAGATCTAATTCTTTTTACTTGATTTTACATTTTCCATCCATAAGAAAAACATGAACTCTTTTTTATGTCTTCAAACGATGAGATAGGGCTTACATACCTCTAATAATGAGTGAGATGGATTAAGTAAATAACAGAAAATATTATTCTAACAACTCCAGGTCATGGTTTCTACAGCAAACAAGCACGTTGTGGAGAAAGCAAAGCTTTCAGATTTGAGGAAAAAGGTGAACATGTGCAATTATGGATATATGCAATATCCTACAATGGTAGGATTCCGCACATTTTAATGGCAAGATTGTAATTTTTATAGCATCCTGTATTTTATGAACAAAATTATACAATCATTTTTTAACTTTCAACTATTAGGACAGTTGCACAGTTAAAATTCCAAATAAATACCCGGTCATCATCCTAGTAATTCAAATACTAGGAGGTGAAGGTCTCATCAACTTCTCCACCTTCTATCCTTCAACCCTCACATCTTGTATCCTTCTTTCGAATCATTTTACCATGAATTCCAGGCAACTAAATAGGCCCATTGCTCTTCCATCAATCATAGATCCTCTGGAAAGAAGCTTCAGTAGCATGAAAAGCACGGAGTCAGGTGAGAATTCTTGAGAAACCACAAATTTCCCTCGCATTGATTTTTATACAGGGTGAGAATCTGTTGTCCTATGATATGCACCATCAACTTTCATATTAACTTGGGTCCATTTCTCTCACCAAAAATGTCTCAACTCTCATGGTGCGAGACCTGCCACTTCTCTCGGGAGTAAAAAGCTAATCATAACCCATCGAAAACTTTGGTGTGTTTGAAATAAAAGTTGTTTTAATTGAGATCATTTCACATTTTGGTAGAGTGGTGTGCACTTGCCTGGAGATTGATTCATTGGTCTACAAGTCCAAAGCCAGTAGTTTGACTTAAAAAAAAAAAAGTTAATAGGGGAAAATTTGTCAAAAAAAAATCCGAAAAGTTCTAATTATTTTAGACACTGATGTCTGACTTAAGTTATCCTTTTGTATGTTCTGGAAAAAGAAGAAAAATGATTTAAGTCTTATTCAATAAGAGATTCACATAAAATTTTCCAAATAGTCTACAACAATCATATGCTTGAATCAATTTCCTGTCAAAGGACCCAATTTTCAGACTTCCCAAACAGCACCTTGCTGAAAAGAACCACCCCAGGAGAAAAGGAGGATGCTTTATAGGTAACACTCATATGACTAAGGGGCCAGATAAATCAATCCATATCCTATCGCTGATAAAAGGAGATAATGACCCAAAAACTAATTAAGAAGACAAGGTACGTAGCCCCCCAGGGCTGACTGCTACATCAGCAGCTTGAATGATTCCAGAATCACTCTAATTACCAAAGAATATACCCAACAAACCAAGGAACTCCAAATCTTACTGTAAGAGGCATCTAGCTAGGACTGAGCCCCAAATGCTTCCTAGTCTTCCCTACAAACAAATCCTTGGATTTGATTTTGCCAGGCAAGCATCCAATGAGAGTCACAAATGGGAACTGGGCCACTCCCTCCTTCCTACCAAGGGAAACAATTGCCAGCGCTGACCCAGGCTTGTAAGTCGCCAGCTTTTCCTTCTTGCCACCCCTGATCAAATGCTTAATGTTCTTGGCAGCCACCTCAGCATGCCTCTCAGCCAGGTAACCTTGCTTGATCTCCTGTTTTTTGAGAGTTCATTCCATGTGTCAGTTTCAATCCAGAAAAAGTGAAGAAGCCTATATAAAACATGTGCGCCTGAACATATTCATAGGCTGCTCGTACATTATATGTTCCAAACGTTTACATAGTCCAACCATGGGTTCCACTGTAGACAGGAGGAAGCACACTTGCTGACAAACTTAACTGTTCAATTAATGCAGCCGTAGAAACCATGACTTGAGACAATTAACCATTATTTTACTTAAAGATCCATTTAATGGACACAATGAAATTGTTCCACCCAGTGTTCCTGAAAATTCAAGGTCTAGGTTGACTTACAAGTATGACAGGTGCATAATACTTTGGATGAATTGAAATTGTTTAAAGAAACAGCGCCAAACACACACTAAAAAACTCATTGGGGTACTGAAACATATTTGGTCAAGCCTGCATAGTGTTTAAATAGTGTTCTTAATAAGACAAGCAACATTGTTGCACTCGTGTACCACCCAAACAACCGAATAATGATGAACAGGCATCTGGATCAATCTGGATCAACCAATTAGGGCACTGCCTCAAGGATGGGCCAAGGAAAAGATTGCAAAAAATTAATCAGCAAAAACCTTTTCCATACATTGCTCAGAACTTTAACCATCCAATAACAGGAGATGCACAGAAACTATGAGCATACCTTCTTCAAGACATGGTTCATGTTGAATGCAATCCAAATGGGCAGATTTGAAAACATGTTCAATGATTTGGAAGGGCAAAATAATATACTAACGGAACCAGAAGTGCACAGAGCCGTGTATAAGTAACGAATGAGCCAACACAGAACTCAGAAAATAAACCTCCTCTGCCCAACCATTAGCAGCACATCCCATGAACCAATGAGCAAAACTCACACCAATCAAATGGTCTAGCCCTTTATCAGTAGACACTATCGTGGACCATGGTATCCTGTAAGAGGGAAATGTTCTCCTATGAGCAGACTGCGTACTGCTAATATGCAGTTCAGCTAGTGAGGCCCACTTAGATGCCTACGTATCAGTAGGGACAGGATCAATGGAGAGGTCTCTTTATTTAACAGCATTAAAGTTCAGTCATCTTTTAACTATAGGTTTCTTTGAGATTCAATCCAAATGTGAGCAAAGGTTTGATAAGAGTAAAATTGGGCATGCTAATAGATCATGGGGCGATGAGTGTGAAAGGGCCTGCACTAATCAAAGGTTGAACCAAGTGGGCCTCACAGAGCTGGACTGCAGATCCTGTTGCTTGTAGGAGAACATTATAGGAGAGCTAGAAACTGTAGTGGGTTTTTAGACCATTGCCAATTTAAAATGTAGCTCATTGATTGAATGGTCCATATGAATGGGGATGTGCCCTTATCAGGTGATTGAGATGATCCATTCATAAATCCCACCAAAAAATAAGAGTGATGACAAACGATCTCCAAGAATATCACATATACTGACCAGAATGTCGGTGATGTCTCCAATTGCAAAAATGTTATTTTGACCGATGACCCTGAGGTTCTCGTCTACCTTCAGTCTTCCCTGTATATCCAAAGAGTCCTTCAACATTGAATCTTTTAGCCATGATGAACCACATGGTTTTGCCACGCACAAGAAATGACAATCAGCTACTATGGTTTCTCCGCCTGACAAATTGTATGTTTTTTCACCCTCTGTCACCGAGTGGAGATCAACCTTCTGATTCAAAATCACTTCCACTTTCTTCAACACCAACCAATCTAGTGCCTTGGCAGAAGCCTTTGGTCCAATGAATTCCATTAGCCGCAAACCACTGTGGACCAATGTCACCTTCTTTTCTGGGAAGTCAACAGCAATCTCTCCAGCAAGTTCAACACCAGTGGGTCCCCCTCCAACAATTAAAATGGAGTCCGAAGATTGTATCTTTTGATTTTCTAAGATTTAGAGAAGAAAGTAGGAAAACCAGAACTAAGTAACACAACGAAAGATAAACTCATAGGGATAAAGGAGAAAATTTAAATTGGCCAGCATCCCTGAAATTGAAATTATGAAAACCCCACAACCCCAGTTTTAAGAGAACCAACAGTTGTCTGTTTTTTTTTTTTTTTTTTTTTTTTTTTGTGTTCAGATGAGAGATTGAAATATAGGACTGTCTGGTTCCAAGTAACTCAGAAACTGTCAAGTTGCAACTCTCAAAACTGATAGTTTCGAGTATCCTGCTCAGAAATAGAGAAACAAAAGTCTCTAGTTACTGTGTTGCTCTTAATGACTTGGAAAAAAATATTTTTTAAATACAATAAATTAAAATAATGCAACTGCTAACAAGTGCATAGGTTGTCATTTCTCATCCGTAAGAGGCTGTTCCCTGACTATGGTTTTTAAGAAACAACAGTTTACCAGGACTCATAATTTTACTTTCTGATTACTCCTTGTCAACATTAAAAATTAATAAATAAAAAGTGAAAGAGGTCGGACCTTTCTTCCCTGAGCCAGGAATCGTACCCTGAAAACAGATACCCCTCACCCAACATTTACTTCATTATAAGAATGGAAGCCGTTACAACAAGTTATTTAAAATTTTAACAAAGATGATGCAGTAATATCTATCCTTTCAAGAATCCAATATAGGCAGCCAGTTACAAGAAGTTAGGAAGTTAGTTAAACTTTTAAAAAAGATGAAGCAGTAATATCTATCCTTTCAAGAATTCAATACAGTCAGCCAGTACAAACTAGCTTTCAAAAAGGGTTTACAACAATTCAATCGCCCACTGGTGAGCCTACACTTGCTTTGCCTTATCCAAATTCCAAAAATACAAAAACATTTGAAGCAGGTTGGCATTTGCTAAAAAATCAATGAATGCTTCAATATTTTGATAATGGTGTACTCTAGAAACACGGTACTATGTGGAATATGGTAAGTTAACAATAAAAAGGCTATCCTTCTTTCTGGTTTATAAATAAATTGCGAGGTGGATCAATGAACATGGCTATGACAAAAGGTAACCTCATTCGCACGAGTTAAATAACACACATCACATTAGTTGGGTTAAAAGAAATATCCACAACCACTTTGGAATATTTCGGAATGATCTTTTAATTTGTACAATAAAAGTTTGTGTCCCTTCCTTCAAGGGCTCATTTGGCTTACATGGAACCAACCGGTGTGCACAAAATCCTAGTACCACTGGAATCTTAGCAGCCATAGCAAAGAATTGGTTTGCCACCTCATCTTATTAAACCAAGAGGATTCCTCAAAAAGATGCCAAATGTCTATGAAATCTGGTTTTAAATTCCATGGCTCAACCAAGCATAGGAATACAATGGATTTGCAATTTTATAAATTCCATACTTCCAACAAGCCCTAAATGTGTGTTTAAACATATACTTGCAAATTGAAGGTGGCATCCTCTCATATATTTCTGTGCAGCTATGCACTGAAGGAAGATCTAAAACAGCAAAACTAGCGTGGCAACAACCAAAATGCAACCGCCTATTGTTGAACATGTGATTATAATAAATAAATATATATATAGACAGAGAGAGAGAGAGAGAGAGACAGACAGACAGACAGACAGACACCGGCATTCAGTAGATACCTGAACCTGTAAATTTTTATATATGATGCACTAATGTTATGGAGCACTAGATGACTTATGACTGGTCCAGATCACCTTCTCTGGTCATTTTACCATAAGAACATGCTATTGACATGGTAGGAACACAAATTCCACTAAAAAAAAGTGAAGTATCAGGTACAATAAGATATAACAAGATATGTTGGCCATTTTAAAGTATATGTGCGTCATAGCTAGTAATTAGTAATATTAAAATAGCAACAAAGATATGCATACCTGCTTTAAATTGTTGAATCCTGAGGGCTCTGGACAGAGGAACAGAATCAGTGTGACCAGTGGCTATGACTAGATAGTCATATGGAATGCATGTACCATCAGAAGTCAAGACATCTGTTGCCGTCACATTTATCGCGGAAGACACAATCAGCTTTGCATGCTTCAAGTAATCGGTGTGTTGAATAATTGATCGCTCTGCAAATGAAGGTTCCACCATCGATCTCAGCTGCGCCCAGGGGATCTCAAAATATTCTTTCCTAGAGTGTTAAGAGAGAATCATGAGGCAAAGAAATGATTTACAAAATAAAGGGATGAATCCACCGCATGCCTAGCACATTACTAAGTAATGCAAGCAATAAAGTGGGCCTAATTATGGATGATTAATGGGATGGGTTGAATTAACAATAGGTGGATTGCTGCTTTTTTTTTTTTTTTTTGGGTGACAAAATCAAATTCCTTTCTTTTGGTTTTTGGCATCGGTCCGAAGAAATCACATTTATTCTAATTTTATCCTTGTAGAGCAATGAAAAGCAGTTTTTGTCATAAAAAATGGGTATCTGTCACACCCCGACCATATGAAGATGTCAGGCTTTAACGCTCTTTCCATCAGAATCGAAAATGCTTCTCATAATTTTTTGGGTCTCATCCTCTCTTTAGTTTTAATCACAATCAAATTTATGGGTCATGTAGCATAGTTGGAAATTGACATATACAATCACCAAATTCCAATACAAGTTGGGTTCTATAAGAAAAACAAATGCATTCAGCACCCAGTTCTTCCGGATCTAATAAAACACAGAGAAAGCAAAACAAAAGGTGGCTTTTCACTATACACAAAGGGGGAAAAAGCAAGTTACACACTTCAAATCGTAATACACCACATAAATAAGCAAATATATATAAAGCATCAAAACCCAATATGAAAAGTTGGTTTTTACCAGAAAGAAAGATCTTTTCATTGAGTATGGTAGCTTACGAATCTATGAGGACGACATCTGCAGTGTATTGGAGAGACTTTACGAGGGAAGCTCCGGCTATCCCTCCTCCAACGACAACCACCCTTGATTTACCGGACACAGTTTCCCTGTCCATGAGTGATTATACGAGAAACAGTGATACACAGATGGAAAAATAGGCGAGAGAGGAGAAGAAAAGAAGGAGAAAGGAGGCGGTTGAGAATAAGAGCGAAGGGAAGTGAACGAACAGGGGTTTTCTCGGTGGAATGACCGCCATACTATAATAAGATCACAATCATGTAACTTGCTAGACATAGGCGGTTTTTTTTAGTTTTTTAACGCCAGCTATGGGGTTCGGACAAGTGCGAATTCCACATGCGGGGTAATGGGAGAATGGGCCTCTGAATTGATAGAAAGTCACAAGCACAATGAGATGCGAATACAGCTCAAAACACGTGAGGTGAAAAACAACTCACTTATAAACAGAGGGAGGAGGCTAGGTTCAAAACCTAGAACCTTCCAATCAAAACAATCACTCGATTCGTGGGGTAAGGAGGCGTTTTCTTGAAAGATGTCGTTATTAACAATATAATGGAATGCATAGGATATTAATAAGTTGAAATGTTTTTAAGATCGTTTTAAGATCTTTATCTTTTTTGTTCATTGTATTATTGAGTATTGTGGAATGAATTTGGTTTTTTTTTTTCTTTTAAAGAACTAAGCCAGGAACCATTCAATGAAAACAACCACTCTATTTTGTCTATGATCTTTCAAATACTCGCTCCACGTAGGTAGCATCTTCCTAGACCTCTAGTGACTCATATTTCAACACATGGGAGGGGTTTGCAATATACTATAAGCTAAAACGGCCCCTTAGGAAAAACTTTTTCGGATTTGATTTGCATTTTGACGGATTGATTTGTATTATGAAAGACAACCAATATTGGGCATACCTGAATCCATCGCAAAACAAAGAGGAGATCCGCAACTTTAACTCTCTCAGTCTTCTCGTAATGCCTGCTGATTGATGGGAATGACAAGCAGTGATTGTACGTGTAAAGATGAGAAAGTTCCCAAGCCTTTTATAGACTTCGCTAATGCTTTCCTCCCCATCAACGGAAAGCCTTTCCATTATCGCACGACCTGAGAGTTTCCAGGAACGTGGCCTTAATGGGAAGACGTATACTTTGAACATATCAAAGTGAGTGGTGGTCATGTGGGCCACCACCCATGATATCCAACAATCTCCCACTTGGTCCATATGACCACCATTAATTCCTGTTTATTTTATAAAACTGTTGCAAATATAAGAAAAAACTTTGAAAGAAATAACTCTAACTGATGCGCATCATTTGAAAATACCGGTTTTCATGTAACTTTAATGTTAAGATCCTTTAATCTGTGATAAGGTTAGTTTATTAATGCGAACTGTAGCGGTTACACATCTTAAGTGATATGCTTCCTTCCACAATCACAACATTAATATTCTCTCCTAATCCAGCACTTAATAAGTATCTTTAATATGACTTACTTTAATGGGAACTATAATGTCATAATGCTTTTATATTCTTACTTTATTTTACAATTACCACATGTGAGCCCATAACAAAGTAAGAATTGCAAAATCGTTTCTTTATTTGATCAATATATTAAGTGTCATACATCATTGACCTTTACAAGGCATTTCATTCAAGTCCATATTTATTACATGGTCTTTAAAATCCTTTGGCGCCAATGCCTTTGTCAATGGATCAGCAATCATGAGCTTCGATGGAGCTCCAACAACTGACACTAAACGATCTCGCACTTTCTTTTTGAGTACAAGATACTTTGATTTACTGGAACACTTGTCATTTTGAGCGAAACGCCTAACAGCGTCGTTGTCGCAGTAAATCTTTATCGGTTCAGACATACTGCCCATAATTTCAAGTCCCATGATGTAATTACGCATCCATAATGCGTGACCTGTGGCTTCAAAACATGCCACATACTCTGCATCAAATGTAGATGGAGTGATTAGCGTCTGCTTTGCATTCCTCCACGATACTGCCCCGCCGGCCAACAGAAAAATGTAACCTGATGTTGACCTCCTTGTATCGAGACATCCAGCAAAGTCTAAATCTGAATATCCAATGACCTCCAGTTGATTGGATCTTTGATATGTGAGCATATATCTTCTTGTTCCATTGAGGTAACGCATCACTTTCTTGACAGCTACCCAATGAGGCAAATCGGGATTACTTTGATATCTACTGAGCATTCTGTAACACTCCGACCCGGCTTGACCCCGTTTAGCGGTTAGTTAATCTTGTTCTCGTTGCTAATTGTGTTTTGTTTGTGTTTTGTTTTCGTAACAACCCGCCCCGCACCATCGAGGTATTGTCCGCTTTGGACTTCCCAGGAGGTCACCCATCCTGAAATTGCTCTGACTCGAGCACGCTTAACGTTATAGTTTTTATGGAAGTCCTCACGGTTTTGTCCCCAAAAGGCGCCTCCTCATTTAAGAGAAGGTATTGTTCCACCTAACTGGCATTATCAGATACGCAGCGGGGATTTTGTCCCTGGAGGGACTCGAACCTGAGTCAAGAAGGTAACGGAGCTCCCATTCGAACCGTACCCGCAAGAACCAGTGAGCCACGCCAAGGCGCCTCCTCAGTTTAGGACGGATTATTACTTATATTCTTTCATTCACAAGTACTTTTTGGGACTGGGTCGTTACATGGACTATACCTTGAGCTTATATAACCCATTCCATCGATCAACTCACATTTCCTTCTCTCGTTTTCTCTCTTTCCCCTCACTGTGCACGTGGAGCTCAATTTTCTCTCCTTCGAATTCCTCTCCTCCATCGATCTAGAAGAAGATTCTTGCTTGTGAGGTGGGTAGGAAACCTTCCATTCTCTCTTCTCCTCCTCTAGTTCTTCTTCTTCTTCTTGTTTCCAATTACCTGGTGTCTGTGTTTTGTATTTCTTCCCAATGTTCATGCATGTCTGTGGTTTTGCTTGTATTAGGTTGTGTTTGGATCCAAGGGCTACCATTGTGTAATTACATTCCAAATTGAGGCAAGTATAACCATGACTTGAGAACCCATGTTGGTATGCATTTGACTTGGTTGATCTTACATGAATTGGTATGGAAAACATGTATTTACAGCCCATTTGATATTCATTTGCTTACTCCTTGTCTATATCCCTTGATAAATTGCAAATTGGATGCTTTCCCAGACATTCTGTACATGTTTCAGATTTCTGAATTCGTGCAGGTACGGCTAAGCCGTATAATACCTACGGCTCACAATCCAGAGAGGAGAAAAACCCAGTTTTCCTCTACGGCTAGGGCACGGCTAAGCCGTGGATTGCCCTACGGCTAAGCCGTAGCTCAGCCGTGGCCCAGCCGTAGAACAATACAGGGTGAAATTTCTGGAATAACTGAGAGTCAGCAAATGACAGACCTTCTACGGTTCAGCCACGGCTAAGCCGTAGACCACACACGGCTAAGCCGCAGCACACACACACGGCTAAGCCGTAACCACACATGAAGAATAAGGCTAGGTGTAAAGATAAGACCTTTATGACCTTCATGATAGAATGTAGAGCACCTAGACTTGCCCAACGGAATGTGATACTACGCGTGAATGATCTCGAGGGCTGTGAATCATTCATGTTCGTTATCCGGATGTTAAGCACCTCCCCATGGGTGTTGGTTTAAGGGACTTCGTGCACCGCCCGATTCAAGGCAACACTAGACAACGGTGTATCGAATAACTTAAAACTACATCATCATGCACGGTTAGAAACACCGGATAATTAGATTAGAATTGGTTTGTAACTTAAGATGATTCGATTCACATGATTGTTGCATAACATATTGCATTCGATCATTGATCTCAACTCTCTAACATGATTACGTATGTTTCGTTTCGTTACTTTCACATTGTGGTTTATTTACCCTGAGTATGCATGTATGATGTGTTCATTCACGGATCTGCACGTATGATAAGTTGTCACGATCTACTCAGGATTTTCATGATTGACTCTGTATAGTCAGGCACTACTTAGCCTCAGCCTTAGGATCCCGACGGGGTGAATTTGGTATAGTTATATGGACCTGCTGCAGTATGGATTTTGTCTTGGGGAACCGGACCCCAGGAAACCGAGACCCATTGTACCCTGGCCCGGACAATGGTGTTCTTTGCATGTTACAAGATCCCTCTTTTGGGAGCATATGGTGATGTAGTAGCCACTAGTCATGTACACAGCATGTTATCCTTGATTCACGCAGCATATTTCTTTCTTGCATGATAGCCTAGTATACGAAAATGCCTTCTTTAATAACATGATGTTCTTTATTCTATTAGACACAGCGTGTGTTAACTTGCTATGGTTTATACTTTGCTGAATCTTCGTATTCACAGTTGTTTTTGGTGTTGCAGGCCCAGATCCCCCTGCCGAACCCTCGCCGGTCGGCCAGGCTCCAGATGAGACCCCCGGGACCCCATCAGGCCTAGAGGAGTGGATGTGATCACTCCACGGGAGAGCGTACGTGGCATGCATCATGTTGGAGTCATGTTTTGGGGATTCTCAGACTTGTATATGTCATGACATGTCATTATTGTATATATTCTTTTGTTCGTTTTGTAAGACTTTATATGTAATTATGTCAGTCCTTTCTTGTATCCTCTTCTTGCATTATTAGTTTTATGTTTCTGATATTTACAGCTTCCGCGTACTTGCTTGGCACGTGTGAATGTTCCCTTGTGCGTGTGCATTTCGACTCGGTCTACGTGTGCATGCACGGGAGTACGTGTGTCATTAGGTTTGGCTTTTGCTAACCCCCGAACCCTGGGCTCGGGTTGTGACATACGTATTGTATGGTATCAGAGCAGTTCCTTGCTCATTCCTTGCTCTAGATGATAAGCATGTAGGCATGTAGGATCGTGGTGAGGATACGATTTTCTTGTGATCTTTATAGCTTTTGGGGTTTGTTGGGCGCAATTGTTTTGTGTTTGTGTCTGACTCTTTCCATGTTTACAGGATGGCATCAGGTTCTGGTTCTCAGCAGAATGCGGGCAATAATGAAAGCGGATCTGCACCGTCACCGCAAACACCGAATACAGATGAACGTATTCTCATGCTATTGCAGTCCCTTCAGGCACAATCACAAGCAATGCAGAACTTGCAAGCCCAAGTGACCACTATGTTAGACCGACAAAGCCAAGTCCCAGCTCAGTCACATGTAGATCAGCAGGTGATTTTACAGCCTCGAGAGAGTGACCCGAATGCCCTTTACGGCAAGTTTCGCAAGCGAGGAGCTATTGAGTTCTATGGGACAGAAGAGCCACTGAAGGCGGAACAGTGGTTAGAACAGACAGAGGATGTCTTTGAGACCGTTGTGTGCACGAACCGACAGAAGGTCGGGCTAGCAACTTCCATGCTGAGAGACGTTGCAAAGACTTGGTGGAAGAGCGTGAAAGACTCATACAGAGACATTCCTAGTGCGACGGTGTGGGAGATGTTCAAGCAGTAGTTCAGGAGGAAGTTCATCCCGGCTCATGTGTTTCGAGCCAAGGAGGTTGAGTTTCTAGCTCTCCGTCAGCAGCAGATGACAGTAGCAGAGTACGTGAACAAGTTTATGCAGTTGTCGCATTTTGCTCCGGACATGATCAGTACTGAAGAGAGGAAGGTGAACAGGTTTGTGGAAGGTTTGCATCCCCGGTACATGCATCACGTGACTGCGTTTCAGCGTCTGGCTACGTTCGACGATGCAGTGGACAGGGCCTATTCCGCTGAGGCCATCCACCAAGCTGCGAGAGCCGTTGAGCCCAAGCGACAGCAGCCTTTCAGTGCACGAGGACAAGTACAGAAGAAGACCAAAGGCCAGCAGAGTACTTCTAGTTCTTCTGGAGTGACGTGTGGGTATTGTGGCAAGAACCATGCGACTGATGCGTGTTGGAGGAAGGCCGGTGCGTGTTTTATTTGCGGTTCGAGGGAGCACATGATCGCCAATTGTCCTCGACATAGAGCCTCCGGTGTAGCTCCATCTGGCCCTACTTCCGGTGCAGTTCCTAGCAGACCCAGTGCACCTACAGCTCCGAGCAAGCCACAGTCAGCTCGTCCAGGTTCGAGACAGCCTCGCCAGACAGCCCGTGCTTACGCTGCTACCCACGAGAGTGCCGAGGATCCACAGGTGGTTGAAGGTACTGTTTTGATTTCGCGCGTCGAGGCTTTAGCTTTGTTCGATTCGGGGTCTACACGGTCTTATGTAGCACCTCATTTCGCCGAGCGGTTACATCAGCCGTCTAAGCCGTTGCCATATGTGTTGGTTGTATCCACCCCAGTTGGCAAGCGAGTGGAGTGTAGTATGTACTACCCCCATTGCGACGTGCAGATTGCAGGTCATCAGTTACCTGTTGATTTGATCCTGTTGTCGATGCTGGACTTCGACGTGATCCTTGGAATGGATTGGCTCGCTCGATATCGTGCCTGTGTTAACTGTTACAACAGGACGATCTTCTTCGATTTAGGCAAGGGCTTCCGTTTCGAGGGCAGTCAGCAAAGATGCCCCAGACGTGTGATTTCGGCGTGTAAGGCAGATCGCTTGATCCGCCGAGGGTGCGAAGGCTTCATTGCCTTTATCTCAACGAAGAAGGAGTCGAAGCAGCTAGGTGAGATCCAGGTGGTCTGTGACTTTCCCGATATCTTCCCAGACGAAGTGCCAGGCTTACCCCCGGTTCGAGATGTGGAGTTCGCCATTGAGCTTGTTCCCGGCACGGCACCGATCAGCAAGGCTCCGTATCGCATGGCCCCAGCAGAGTTGTCAGAATTGAAGAAACAATTGCAGGAGCTTTTGGATAAGAGTTTCATTCGCCCGAGCGTTTCACCTTGGGGAGCACCAGTCTTGTTTGTCAAGAAGAAGGATGGTACTTTTCGGATGTGCATAGACTACCGCCAGTTGAACAAAGTGACGATCAAGAACAAGTACCCCTTACCCAGGATCGATGAATTGTTTGATCAACTTCAGGGCGCAGCATATTTTTCGAAGATTGATTTGAGGTCTGGATATCACCAGTTTACAGTATTTATTCACACAGCAGGAGCTGAACATGAGACAGCGGAGATGGCTTGAGCTTATTAAGGATTATGATTTTCCGATCAAATATCAGCCAGGCAAGGAGAATGTGGTGGCAGATGCGCTCAGCAGGAAAGCAGAGTCAGTGCAGCTTTTGAGTAGTTTCCTCTTAGAGTTCCATGGTCTCCCTGTTGAAGTTAAACTAGTGGATGAGTGCGTGACTTTGGCTAGTACGCTAGTGTTTCAGCCTGAGTTGATTCAGCAGATTAAGGACAGGCAGTTTGAGGATCTAACTTTGAAGCGCATTCGAGACCACATTGGAGACAGACCCGATTTCAGACTCGAGGATGGTGTACTCTACTTTCGGAGTAGGTTGTGCGTGCCAGCAGTTGATGAGTTCAAGGAGAAGCTGATGAATGAAGCGCATTACGCTCGCTATACGATGCATCCAGGCAGCACCAAGATGTTTCGGAATCTCAAAGATCGCTTCTGGTGGAACAACATGAAGAGAGAAGTAGCAGGATTTGTTGCTCGCTGTTTGACATGCCAGAAGGTGAAGGCAGATCATCAGAGACCGCCAGGCTCGTTGCATCCTTTGCACATACCGCAGTGGAAGTGGGAACACATCACCATGGACTTCGTTTCCGGGTTGCCGCCGACGAGCAGGAAGAACAACGCCATTTGGGTGATCGTAGATCGATTGACGAAGTCAGCCCAGTTCATTCCTTTCCGGAAGGGTATGACATTTTCAGAGATGGCTAGGAAGTTCGTGGATGAGATCGTCAGACTCCATGGTACCCCCGTGTCGATTGTATCCGATCGTGACAGCCGTTTTGTTTCCTCTTTCTGGAGAGCATTCCAAGAGGCTTTGGGTACGAAGTTGAGTTTCAGCACGGCATACCACCCACAGACGGATGGGCAATCAGAGCGGACGATTCAGACTTTGGAGGATATGTTGCGAGCCAGTGTGTTGAACTACGAGAAGGAATGGGATCTTCATCTATCGTTGTGCGAGTTCGCCTACAACAACAGTTTCCACGAGAGCATTGGGATGGCACCATATGAAGCACTGTACGGGAAGAAGTGTAGAAGTCCGGTTTGTTGGGAAGAAGTTGGAACTCGAAGTTTTCACGGACCGACGATCATTGCCGAGACTACGGAGAAGGTACAGAAAGCCATTGAGAACTTGAAAGTTGCTCGGTCGAGACAGAAGAGTTATGCAGACACCCGCAGACGACCCTTAGAGTTTCAGGTTGGCGAGTGGGTTTTTCTGAAGGTCTCTCCGATGAAGGGTACGATCCGTTTCGGCCAGAAAGGCAAGTTAGCTCCACGCTATGTCGGACCATTCGAGATCAAGAGTCGGATTGGTGATTTGGCCTATCGATTAGAGCTTCCCAAGATGTTTTCAGGAGTGCACAACGTTTTTCACGTTTCGATGCTTCGGAAATATGTTCATGATCCCTCTCATGTCATTCGTTACGATGAGATTCAGATCCAGCCGAGTGCTACATACGTTGAGCGACCGCTCCGTATCGTGGGAACCCGAGAGCAGATACTCCGCACCAGGACAATTCGGTGGGTCAAAGTGCTTTGGGAGCATCACAGTCCCCATGAGGCTACTTGGGAGTTAGAAGAGCAGATGGCACGTCAGTACCCCGATTTGTTTTCCCAGGTATGAGTGAGTTAGTGTTCATTCCGAAGACGGAATGATTCTCAAGTAGGGGAGGATGTAACACTCCGACCCGGCTTGACCCCGTTTAGCGGTTAGTTAATCTTGTTTTCGTTGCTAATTGTGTTTTGTTTGTGTTTTGTTTTCGTTACGGGTCATGGATAGGTAGTTGGGTTGAGTTTGACCTGGATTAAGTAGACCAAGCCCTTTTTCGTAATTTTAGCTTTTCTTAGACATGGTCATTTTTGCATCATCTTGATGTCAACACGTGTCTTTCGCTGAGCTCGTTAACTTTCGTAACTACGTCATTTGCAACCGAGGTCGTGTGATTCGAGTGGACCTTGATTTGACTCAAACTGAAATTAGCATTCTAGCTTGGACTTCTTTGTAATATGGACTATACCTTGAGCTTATATAACCCATTCCATCGATCAACTCACATTTCCTTCTCTCGTTTTCTCTCTTTCCCCTCACTGTGCACGTGGAGCTCAATTTTCTCACCTTCGAATTCCTCTCCTCCATCGATCTAGAAGAAGATTCTTGCTTGTGAGGTGGGTAGGAAACCTTCCATTCTCTCTTCTCCTCCTCTAGTTCTTCTTCTTCTTCTTGTTTCCAATTACCTGGTGTCTGTGTTTTGTATTTCTTCCCAATGTTCATGCATGTCTGTGGTTTTGCTTGTATTAGGTTGTGTTTGGATCCAAGGGCTACCATTGTGTAATTACATTCCAAATTGAGGCAAGTATAACCATGACTTGAGAACCCATGTTGGTATGCATTTGACTTGGTTGATCTTACATGAATTGGTATGGAAAACATGTATTTACAGCCCATTTGATATTCATTTGCTTACTCCTTGTCTATATCCCTTGATAAATTGCAAATTGGATGCTTTCTCAGACATTCTGTACATGTTTCAGATTTCTGAATTCGTGCAGGTACGGCTAAGCCGTATAATACCTACGGCTCACAATCCAGAGAGGAGAAAAACCCAGTTTTCCTCTACGGCTAGGGCACGGCTAAGCCGTGGATTGCCCTACGGCTAAGCCGTAGCTCAGCCGTGGCCCAGCCGTAGAACAATACAGGGTGAAATTTCTGGAATAACTGAGAGTCAGCAAATGACAGACCTTCTACGGTTCAGCCACGGCTAAGCCGTAGACCACACACGGCTAAGCCGCAGCACACACACACGGCTAAGCCGTAACCACACATGAAGAATAAGGCTAGGTGTAAAGATAAGACCTTTATGACCTTCATGATAGAATGTAGAGCACCTAGACTTGCCCAACGGAATGTGATACTACGCGTGAATGATCTCGAGGGCTGTGAATCATTCATGTTCGTTATCCGGATGTTAAGCACCTCCCCATGGGTGTTGGTTTAAGGGACTTCGTGCACCGCCCGATTCAAGGCAACACTAGACAACGGTGTATCGAATAACTTAAAACTACATCATCATGCACGGTTAGAAACACCGGATAATTAGATTAGAATTGGTTTGTAACTTAAGATGATTCGATTCACATGATTGTTGCATAACATATTGCATTCGATCATTGATCTCAACTCTCTAACATGATTACGTATGTTTCGTTTCGTTACTTTCACATTGTGGTTTATTTACCCTGAGTATGCATGTATGATGTGTTCATTCACGGATCTGCACGTATGATAAGTTGTCACGATCTACTCAGGATTTTCATGATTGACTCTGTATAGTCAGGCACTACTTAGCCTCAGCCTTAGGATCCCGACGGGGTGAATTTGGTATAGTTATATGGACCTGCTGCAGTATGGATTTTGTCTTGGGGAACCGGACCCCAGGAAACCGAGACCCATTGTACCCTGGCCCGGACAATGGTGTTCTTTGCATGTTACAAGATCCCTCTTTTGGGAGCATATGGTAATGTAGTAGCCACTAGTCATGTACACAGCATGTTATCCTTGATTCACGCAGCATATTTCTTTCTTGCATGATAGCCTAGTATACGAAAATGCCTTCTTTAATAACATGATGTTCTTTATTCTATTAGACACAGCGTGTGTTAACTTGCTATGGTTTATACTTTGCTGAATCTTCGTATTCACAGTTGTTTTTGGTGTTGCAGGCCCAGATCCCCCTGCCGAACCCTCGCCGGTCGGCCAGGCTCCAGATGAGACCCCCGGGACCCCATCAGGCCTAGAGGAGTGGATGTGATCACTCCACGGGAGAGCGTACGTGGCATGCATCATGTTGGAGTCATGTTTTGGGGATTCTCAGACTTGTATATGTCATGACATGTCATTATTGTATATATTCTTTTGTTCGTTTTGTAAGACTTTATATGTAATTATGTCAGTCCTTTCTTGTATCCTCTTCTTGCATTATTAGTTTTATGTTTCTGATATTTACAGCTTCCGCGTACTTGCTTGGCACGTGTGAATGTTCCCTTGTGCGTGTGCATTTCGACTCGGTCTACGTGTGCATGCACGGGAGTACGTGTGTCATTAGGTTTGGCTTTTGCTAACCCCCGAACCCTGGGCTCGGGTTGTGACACATTCCGACTGCAAAGCTAATGTCTGGCCTCGTGCAAGTTTGTAGGTACATTAGACATCCTACTGCTTCTTGATCGCGCTTAAAAATGTAGGCGTGGAAATGAATTACGGAATCAAGGTCCGACATTCACGCACTTTAAGCGTTAAGAAGAATGGGAAATAATTACAGTTCATCATTAATTTCCCTTTTGTTTACATGGGTTCAAGTGCCCTGACCGCGAGGATGCAGGTTGTTTACATACATTTTGAAAGTTTACAACCCCTCCCTCAAGTCTCAGATGTGATCTCAATTTGGAAAATACAAGAAAATGTACATAAGGTGGAAGAAAATGTGAAAAAGGAGAAAAAATGGGGGGTGACCGTGACCCGCGGTCACTGCCCCATTCCAGTGACCGTGACTCTGTAACACTCCGATCTCCTTTGAGCCGGATTAGTGGCTCATTCGTGCGTGTTTTTGTTATTTTATTCTTTTGGACTTGGTTTTGGGTCTTGGATAGGTAGTTGAGTAACCTTTGACTTGGAATAGGTAGTTCTAAGCCCTTTTTCGTAATTTTGCTTTTGTTTTGCTCATATCATCTTTGCATCATCTTAGTGTAAGCACGCGTATTTCGTTGAGCTCGACAATTTCCGTAACTGTCTCAGAACCATTTGGAGTCAATTGGGGAAGATGGACCTTCGTGTGACTTGAACTGTAAATAGCTTAAACTCCATAGATCTTGTTTTAAACTCCAAACATATATATATTGAGTCAGCTCCAGATGTCTCTCATCTCTGCCCATCTGTCTCCAACGTTGCATGCAAGATAAGGGAGTTTCACGTTCTCTCTCTCTCTCTCTTCTTTCCTTCTCTTGCTCGATTGAGGATTGGATCCCTTGGCCGAGTTGGATTCCTTGTTTTGGATTGGGTTCTTTTCTCTTCTCTCTCATCTCTGTCTATTGCTTGAGGTAAATGGGTTCTTTCCCAACTCTTTCTTCTTCTTCTTCTCCAATTGCACCTCTCATTCTCTGATTCCTGTGTCCTCATCTCATGCATGATTATCTCTTTGCTTTGCTTTGATTTTAGTAGATTTGGAGCTTGTTTCAGAGGATTTGTCAGATTTGAGGCAAGTATAAGTACAGACTTTTATAACACACATGGGTGCTCTGTTTGAATGCTTTGATTTCCATCTTCTTTAGTGTATAGAATGTTTTACAGCCACTTCTTGTGAATTTGGAACCTCTGTAACCTGTTTGGAGATGTTTCTGTACCAAATTTCAGCTTCTGTAACTATCCCGAATTCGTGTTCTGTATTGTACGGCTAAGCCGTAAGTTTCTACGGTTTGATTTCCAGAGAATTAAATTTTGAGTTTTGTTCTACGGCTAGGCTACGGCTACGCCGTAAATTGTCCTACGGCTGAGCCGTAAGCTAGCGTGACCCTAACCGTACCCCAGCCGTGAATTAAATCTCTGATCAGTCGAAACTTTTCCAACACAGAACTCCTACGGTGTGGCTACGGCTAAGCCGTGAAATGCTACGGCCAAGCCGTGGATTGGTCTACGGCTAAGCCGTATACTGGCTGTAGCCCAGCCGAAAAAGGTGTCAGATCAGAGGTGGAAGATGATCCGTTTAGCTGTGTTTTGAATGGAACCAAGGAGAAGCCGTAGTGCATATTACGACGAGTGCGTAAGATGTCTTCGGCTTAACCATAGGTCCCTCATGGCTAAACCGTTAGGCATGGCAATTTTGAAATATAACTTAGGATGATGGTGAGACTTATAGGGCTCAAATACAGGCTAACCACCCGTGTAAACCGGCCCAATGGATTTCCTTGGATCGCATGAATAGTCTGTTAGGCTGTGACTTATTCATGTGGGTATTGATTTACTGTTAAGCACCTCCCCATGGGTGTTGGTTTAAGGGACGTTGGTGCACGCAAAGATTACATTGCAACACTTTGATGACAACGGTGCATTGACTAACTTAAAACTACATCAACATGCACGGTTAGTGACAGTGAACAATTAGATTAGGACTGGTTTGTAACGAACCTTGACTCCGTATAAATCTGAGATGCATTGCATATTGGTTATGGTTTTGCCCTCTGTTCTGTTAATCTATGTTTACGCATTCCGCAGTCATTTTGCTTTCGGATTGTATATCTGTTCATTTTTCGATCTGCACTATGCTTTGATCTATGCTGTGCTTTGACTTAATCTGTATTCTGATCTGTATTTTGGCTATGCTTTGTATAATTGGGTATTCCCTGGTGGCTCTGCCCAGAGGTTAACACGTGAGGACAAGATCCGGTCTTTGCCATCGGTGAGTTCAAAGCGGATAATCTCCCTTTCTATGGATTTGATTGATCGGTATTAGTCTGGCTCTACTCAGCCTCAGCCCTAGGATGCCCGACGGGGTTACCTTTGGCTTAGATCTCTGTATCTCTGTAACTGCAGTGTTGCTTTGTCTTGGGACCCCGGAACCCAGGAAACCGAGACCCACTTGTACCCTTGGCCCGGTCAGTGGTGTTCTCATCTGCTTTGCTCTGCTCTCTATTGGAGAGAATATGGTTAACGTAGTAGCCACTTAGTTCAGTATTTCTCTGCTTTGATTCAATTATCATGCTTTAATTCTACGCACGATTTGCTTAGCATACTAAGATGAAACTCTGTGCTTAATCTTCTGTCATTACTTTATTCACTTTGATACTATGCGTGTTTCATCCCTGTTACTTGTATTTGCTGGATCGTTGTATTCATTTGTGTTGTCTGTGGTGTTGCAGGCACAGATACCTTGCCCAGCTCCCCGGCGGTCGAGGAGGCTGCAGGGGCGAGTGTAGAGGTACCCTCAGGTTTGGCAGAGTGGGCCTGATCATCTCTGCCGAGTGCGTTCATGCATGCTTCCAGTGGCTTTTCATTTTGGGTTTTTTGAGAGATTGTATTTGGACTTTGGACTTGTATTCTGTATAATTGTACATCTGTATTTTGTCGTGTACTCAGGCTTGTACTTGGTTTTTCCAATTGTCTTTTCCGTTTCGCATTTGTTTTGGCTTCCGCTATTTTCCTTTGTTGCTTGCTATGATAAGTACAGCTTCCGCGTACGCTTAGTTCGCACGTGTTAGATCCCTTGTGTATGCGCATCTGGACAGGGTTTGGATGCACGTGCACGGGAGTACGTGTGTCACTGGTTTAGCTTTTCGCTAACCCCCGAATTCTGGGCTCGGGTCGTGACAGACTCATCCGCGGTCACTAGGGCCTTCCAGTGACCGTGACTCACCCGCGGTCACTAGGGCCTTCCAGTGACCGTGACTCACCCGCGGTCACTGGGGCCTTCCAGTGACCGTGACTCACCCGCGGTCACTGGAACCTGCCAGTGACCGGGGATCACGGTCACTGACAGACAATGGCCCTGTGCCTCCATTTTTTTGTGCTGTTCGCGCTGGTTCTTTCTTGGAACTTCTTTCAAGTGTTGGAACTCCATTCTCATGACTTTGGAGCGGTGGACAACCATCAAGAAGATCACATTTTATCATGGAATCAATTGAAACCGCTGTAACTCATCATTCGTGCTTACGAACTGCATTTTTGTTTCAAGTCCGAAATGGGCAAATTTGAAGCCGGAGTTGTGTCATTTGAACCTATCATTTTCAAGGAACAAAATGAGGCCTAGAGAGGCTTCTTTCACAACTCTTGTAATGGCTAAGAAGCCCTATGAATGAGAGAAACAGAGGTGACAATGTCATCCTCTCAAAAATTGGCGTCGTACGAACATGGTATGGACTTTGGCCATTTCCCTTCCTTCTCTCCTTCTGAATTTTCTTGCTCACCTTTAAAACTAAGAAAAGAAGGTGGGAATGGTCGTGGAAGTGCTGCTGGAGCTTGCTTCTTGTTGCCTTAGGTAGTGACTTTCTTCAATTTCTTCACTTTTCTTCCTTATTTGTGTGTGTGTTTTTTGTTTCTTCCAAATTCTCTCTTTTTATAGACTCCCCAATCAGTTTTGTGCAGTTTTGGGGAGTTAATAGCAGTTGTGGGGAGTTGGATTTCGAAGAGGAGTGGAGGCAAACCACCCAAAATCGTGGGAAACCTCTTTTGAAGGTCCGTGACCGCAGACTGGGCCACGGACGAGGCCCAATTTCAGGTTTTTCGCGTATGTGGCACATTTTCATCTGTTTTGGGCTCAAACGAAGTCCGATTGCCACCAAACTTGGAGGGATGCTTCTTAACACTATTTTCTACATGTCATAAAAATTTCAGCCCATTTTGACTTCAGGAAGTTGGTCACCCTTTTCATTAATTGGGCCCCGGTCACGGACAAGGCCCACTTTTGGAACATTGCATATGCGGTCTATTTTCCATTGTTTGAGGCCCGAATGATGTCCAATCATCACGAAACTTGGAGAGATGTTGCTTGACACCATCTTAAGTGTTTCATAAAAGTTTCAGCTCTGTTTGACCACCTGAACATGGTCAACTCCTTTTGTTTGTGGGCCCCCGGTCACTCCCAAGGCCCATTCTTGGAATTTTGCATATGTGGCTTGTTTCCTCCTGTTTGGGGCCCAAACGGTGTCCAATCGCCACGAAACTTGGAGGGATGCTTCTCGACACTATTTTGAGTGTGTCACAGAAGTTTCAGCTCTGTTTGACCACCTGAACATGGTCAACTCCTTTTGTTTGTGGGCCCCCCGTCACTCCCAAGGCCCATTCTTGGAATTTTGCATATGTGGCTTGTTTCCGCCTGTTCGGGGCCCAAACGGTGTCCAATCGCCACGAAACTTGGAGGGATACTTATTGACACTATTTTGAGTGTGTCACAGAAGTTTCAGCTCTGTTTGACCACCTGAACATGGTCAACTCCTTTTGTTTGTGGGCCCCCGGTCACTCCTAAGGCCCATTCTTGGAATTTTGCATATGTGGCTTGTTTCCGCCTGTTCGGGGCCCAAACGGTGTCCAATCGCCACGAAACTTGGAGGGATACTTCTTGACACTATTTTGAGTGTGTCACAGAAGTTTCAGCTCTGTTTGACCACCTGAACATGGTCAACTCCTTTTGTTTGTGGGCCCCCGGTCACTCCCAAGGCCCATTCTTGGAATTTTGCATATGTGGCTTGTTTCCGCCTGTTCGGGGCCCAAACGGTGTCCAATCGCCACGAAACTTGGAGGGATACTTCTTGACACTATTTTGAGTGTGTCACAGAAGTTTCAGCTCTGTTTGACCACCTGAACATGGTCAACTCCTTTTGTTTGTGGGCCCCCCGTCACTCCCAAGGCCCATTCTTGGAATTTTGCATATGTGGCTTGTTTCCGCCTGTTCGGGGCCCAAACGGTGTCCAATCGCCACGAAACTTGGAGGGATGCTTCTTGACACTATTTTCAGTGTGTCACAAAAGTTTCAGCTCTGTTTGACCACCTGAACATGGTCAACTCCTTTTGTTTGTGGGCCCCCGGTCACTCCCAAGGCCCATTCTTGGAATCTTGCATATGTGGCTTGTTTCCGCCTGTTCGGGGCCCAAACGGTGTCCAATCGCCACGAAACTTCGAGGGATACTTCTTGACACTATTTTGAGTGTGTGACAGAAGTTTCAGCTTTGTTTGACCATCTGAACTTGGTCAACTCTCTAGTTGACTTTTTATGACAGTGGGCCCTTGTTTCAGCTGTTTGAAGCCCAAATGACCCCGGTTTGATTTGAAACTTGGAGGGACTGACGTCAAGAACATCTTGGAGTATTCATCCAAATTTCATGCAGTTTAGATTTGAGGAAGTAGGATTTCGAACAGTAACCTATTCATTGCAAGCGTTAGGTCACTATTCACTCCACATTGAGACAGTTAGCCTGTTTTCTATCCGAACAGCCTCCCCTTGACTTGAAACTTTAGAAGAATAACTTGGGGCATTCTTTGAGCATTTGTTCCAAATTTTATTTGCTTTGGCCTTCTGGAAGTAAGATCTTAGCCGATGATCTCCAAATTCAGGATTACTGTCCTCTAAGCTGACATGTAATGAAATTTAGGCCAAACAGAGTCTTTTCATCTTGAAAATTTGCAAAGTATCTTCTGAGCATGACTGAAGTTTCGCGTCTAAATTTTCATTAATTTTGGACATCGGGAAGTAGGACTTTGGTCAGTGACCCCCTGGCTTGGGGGAAATTGACTTCAGGCTGACATGCTTGTGGCTTTTGAGTTTGATGATGTCTGTTCAACCCGAAATTTGAACTTCCTCTGAGAGTTCCAGCTACCTTGATCTTCATGGAATGCCGGTTCTCACAGTAATTCCCCAGGATCTGCAAATAACCTCTGTAGCCTAAATTAAGCTGAGATGAGGTGTCTTCACTGCAGTATTTGCAATTTTTTTATAGGTCAACACTTTTGCATAGGGATATTTATTCATTTCTAACTTTTCTAAGTCAGTCATGGGGCATTGATCCTTACTAAACTTGTCTCCCTTAGTAATGGGTGCATTTTGTGGTCTGCTACTTTCCATTCGGAAACGTTTGAGAATAGTTTTGACATAGGCTTCTTGACACAACCCAAGTAATCCTCGAGATCGATATCTAAATATCTCGATTCCTAATACAAAGGTTGCTTCACCCATATCTTTCATATCAAAATTATTCTCAAGATATATTTTAGTTTCTCGAATCATACTTAGGTCATTACTGGCTAGTAAAATATGATCTACATACAAGACTAAAATAAGAAATTTGCTCCCACTAACCTTGAGATATATACAATGGTCTACTAGATTTTCGGTAAAACCGAAAGATGTAATAACATGATTAAATTTTAAGTACCATTGTCTGGAAGCTTGTTTTAGTCCGTATATCAATTTCTTTAATTTACAAACCAGTTTCCTTTCATTACCTCGTTGGACAAACCCTTCCGGTTGTTCCATATACACTTCTTCATCTAGATTCCCATTTAAGAAAGCAGTTTTTACATCCATCTGATATAGCTCTAGGTCATAATGAGCTACAAGTGCCATAACAATTCTAAATGAATCTTTCTTAGACACCGGAGAGTAGGTTTCATGATAATCGATACCTTCTTTCTGAGTGAATCCTTTAGCTACAAGTCGGGCCTTAAATCGTTCAACTTTCCCTTTAGAGTCCCTTTTGGTCTTAAAGACCCATTTACAATCAACTGTTTTGGACCCTTCAGGTAGTTCAACGAGATCCCAAACTTCGTTTATAAACATGGATTCTAACTCTTCATTCATAGCGTCTAACCACTTATCAGAATCTTTACTTTCTACTGCCTCTCTAAAAGTCTTTAGATCTTCTTTAATTCCAATATCTGATTCTTCGAGATACACAACATAATCATCTGAAATAGTTGGTCTTCTCGTACGAGTTGACCTTCTCAATTCCTCTGGATGTTCTTCAATAACAGGTGACTGTATTTCAAGAGTTGGTTGTGTATCTTGAGGAGTCGGAATAACAGATCGTTCTGGGAAAACCTCTATATCAAGTGGAATCATTAATCCACCTTGAGAAGAGGATTGAGGCTCATTTCTAATCTCCTTATATTCAATATTTCTAGCCTCAGAACTCCCACTGTTTTCATGATTCTCCAAAAACTTAGCATTATTGGACTCAACTATTCTTGTTGAATGATTAGGACAGTAAAATCGATACCCTTTAGACCTCTCTGGATATCCAATAAAATATCCGCTTACTGTTCTAGGGTCTAACTTCTTTTCTTGTGGGTTATAAACCCGCACTTCAGATGGGCAACCCCAAACTCGAAAATGGTTTAAGCTGGGTTTCCTCCCAGTCCATAACTCAAAAGGAGTTTTAGGAACTGCTTTAGTAGGAACTCTGTTTAAAATATACATGGCCATCTTTAGTGCGTCACCCCACATAAATGCAGGTAACGATGTGTTGCTAACCATACTCCTAACCATATCTAAAAGAGTCCTATTCCTTCTTTCAGCCACTCCATTCTGCTGAGGTGTTCCAGGCATTGTATATTGGGCAACAATACCTTCGGATTCTAGGAATCTAGCAAACGGGCCTGGATTACGACCTGTTTCAGTGTACTTACCATAATATTCACCACCTCGATCTGATCTCACGATTTTGATCTTTCTATCTAATTGTTTTTCCACTTCTGCTTTGAATATTTTGAACATAGTCAAAGAATCAAACTTTTCTTTAATAAGATAGACAAAACCAAAACGTGAGTAATCATCTATAAATGTGATGAAATATTGTTCTCCTGTGAAACAAGGTATATCAATTTTTCCACAAACATCCGTATGAATTAACTGTAGGAGTTCAGAACTTCGTGTGGCAGTTTTCTTGACTGTTTGTGTCTGTTTTCCTTTAATACAGTCAACACAGACACCGAAATTAGTGAAATCAAGGGTTGGTAATAACCCGTCTTTCACCAATCTCAATATCCTCTCTTTCGAGATATGTCCTAACCGTTTATGTCACAACTTAGGGGAGTTCTGTTTTATTAGTCCTCTCTTCATGCCAACATTCATCCCACAAGTAACATGGTGTGCAGTTAGTGATTGTGTGTATAAAGTATCTAACCTTAACTTATACAAGCCATCACATAATAAACCACTACCAATCATTATATTATTGTGGAAAAGTTTCAAAGATCCTTGATTAAAGTTAAACACAAATCCTTTTACATCCAACTTTGAAATAGAAACCAGATTTTGGGAAATATCCGGAACATAAAAGGTGTTCGGCAGATCCAGAACAAATCCTGTATCTAGCACCAGCCTATACGTGCCTACTGCCTCGACTCTTGACTCCTTCCGGTTTCCCATAACGATGGCTCTTTCTCCATCACTTGGCCTCCGGGTTGAAAGGAATCCCTGCATACTACCAGAAATGTGAACGGTTGCACCAGAGTCGACCCACCATGTATTGGATGGGACATCAATAATATTGGTTTCACATACAAGAGATAATTTTCTTTGCTTACCTCTTTTCTCAAACCAATTCTTCCTTTTGAGGCAGTCCTTCTTGAAATGTCATTTCTTGCCACAAAAGTGACATTTTTCGGATCCCTTCTTTCCCTTACTCTTCACCGGTTTTTTACTTTTCGGATCTACCTTGGGCATGTTGGCATTAGTTTTGAATTTTCTAGGACCTTTCTTGCCCTTAGCATGGGAGACAAAGTTTACCTGAAGTTGCCCTTCGGCTTTAAGCCTCCTCTCTTCTTGATCACATCGTGCGATCAACTCAGTAATGGTCCACCGACTAGAGCTCTGATTGTATGTTACTTTAAATGGGCCAAATGCAGGGGGAAGGGAGTCCAGAATGAATTGGATCAAATATCCATCGGAAATACTCATGTCAACATCCTTTAATTTTGATGCTAGGTTGGACATGAGTAGGATATGTTCCCTAACTCCCTTTATCCCATCGTACTGCATGTTAGTCAATTTATTCATTAAGGTGGCACCTAATGCCTTGTCTGTCACTTTAAATTGTGACTTAATTTCATCTAAGAGTTCCTTGGCATGTTTTCCTTGATCAAGCGATCCCCTAATACTCTTAGAGACTGAAGTCATAATAATCTTTTGGCATTTTTTATCACATTTGTGCCACTGATCATATTTTGCCCTTTCATATTCAGAGCTATGTTCGGTAGGCGCAGGAGGCATGGGTTCATCGAAAGCCATCTCTAAGTCTAGAAAAGTTATGGTTAATGACAGCATGTCTAACCAGTCAGGGTAGTTTGATCCGTCTAATGAAGGAATAGTTCCTAAACATGAGGGAAGAGACGAGGATCTGGAGGAAAATGCTATAAAAGAAGAGATAAATTATTATTCTCACAATTCTATAATGTTTTGAATTTAAAGGGAAACTTGCAACAGAAATAATAGTTTTACATCATTACAAATAACCTTTAGGTCAAATGTAACATGTTAAATTGATTATTCTCATTTATTTGATAAAACCACAATTTATTAAGTGAATAAGTGAGATCCCACCTTTGGGCATAGATCAACACGAATTCACAAAACATCTTTAATGTGTTTTATCCCAATGTCCAAATAATCGAAAGATAAACTCCTTTGGGTCGATTATCTATCTCTTAAGTGAAGTTGCAATTTTAGTGTCATTTATGGTATCTCTAATTCAATAATTGAAACATGAGTTTCATCACAACTGGGCCACTTTGGTGACTGCCTAGTTAACTCATAATTGAAACCTATGACACTAATTTTTAGTCTTCTTATGATTTAAACAATTCTGATGCTCTATTTCTAATTTAATTGAGCATTTAATATTGTTAAATCTAAACATTTAGGGAAAACCTAACTTTAACAATTATCATATTATTGTGAAAATGAGATTCCCTAAAATTAGTTGTCCAGATGAACATTGATCGAACCATTGATATCACAATAATAATTTTCCTTTGATCAATCTATCATAAGTTTGAATTTTATACTAATTTAGTCATCAAGCATGCATGCATGTAACAAATATAACTCAAAAATAACATGAATCATGTAAACGATAAGCGGAAACATGAATTTGAATGAGTAAAACATGCATGATATCAATATTGAAACATTCAATTAGAAATTAAATTCAGTAATATGATAGATCTCATTATAAGGGACACAACGAAAGAAACGGATCGAAAATCCGATATCATATGTGTCCGAAATGATCAAAATACGATTTCGATCGTTCATTTTTCCTTGATCTGGCCTTGATCTGATGATATTTAAATTATTCAGTCCAATCAGAATGATTGGTGCATTTAAATGCACCAATTGGACGGTTCTGATTGGAGTAGATCACTTTCATAAATATTCAAAAAACACATAAATATAATAATTTATTCAAACCAGGCCAGGCCAGTGGGTCGGGTTAGACCCAGGTCAGTAATTTGGACTGTTCAATCCAGTCAATTCGGGTACAGGTAAAAGCCCAGTCCATTTATTAACTGAACCGGGTCGGTTCGGGTCGGATCGGGTCAGGTCAAACTGACCTGACGTTATATAAATGAACCGGGTCCATCCGGGTCGGATCGGGTCAGGTCAGACTGACCTGACGTTATATAAATGACCCGGGTCCGTCCGGGTCGGATCGGGTCAGGTCAGACTGACCTGACCACACAGAACACAGGCCGGATCAGTCGGGTCGGGTCGGATCGGATCCGTTAACCCAGTTCATTTCCTTTAATAAACTTAACCGGGTCGGGTCGGGTCAGGTCCAAACGACCTGAGACCTGACCCGACACAACTTCATCTTCCTCCCGAAAACAGGGTGCCCATTTCTCTCCGGCTTATCCCTTTTCCGATGCCAATGATTCCGGCCGCAAGGAACGGCCGGCGCTCGGACGACGCCGTTTTTGATCTTTTGCCGGTTATAAACATTTCCGGCGACGGCGTGTTTTTTTTTTTATTCTTAGGCGCTGCCCCTGGAACAGCAGCATCGCCCTGCTACGCCGCTGCTCCGCTGCAGCGCAGTGCCCTGCTGCAGGGCAACGCCCTTACCGGTTCCACTGCAGCGCAGCACCCCATTGCGCTGCGATCCATTTTTTTTTTTTTTTTGTGTTTGTCTTGCTCTGTTTCTGCAAGAAGACTGGGCGCGGCTGTGCAGCAGCGCCCGACTGCGCCTCGCGCAGCCGCGCCGGACTGTGCAGCCGCAGCGCCGCGTGGCCTTGCCTGAAACTTATGTCGCCGGCCAAAAATTTTTTTTTTTTTTTATAAACTGTAAACCCCCTTGATGCAAATCCAACCCTATCAATGGAAATCCATGGCTCTGATACCAATTGTAAGCTAAAATGGCCCCTTAGGAAAAACTTTATCGGATTTGATTTGCATTTTGACGGATTGATTTGTATTATGAAAGATAACCAATATTGGGCATACCTGAATCCATCGCAAAACAAAGAGGAGATCCGCAACTTTAACTCTCTCAGTCTTCTCGTAATGCCTGCTGATTGATGGGAATGCCAAGCAGTGATTGTACGTGTGAAGATGAGAGAGTTCCCAAGCCTTTTATAGACTTCGCTAATGCTTTCCTCCCCATCAACGGAAAGCCTTTCCATTATCGCACGACCTGAGAGTTTCCAGGAATGTGTCCTTAATGGGAAGACGTATACTTTGAACATATCAAAGTGAGTGGTGGTCATGTGGGCCACCACCCATGATATCCAACATATACTTCATCAGTATTGAGATAAGGAATACATTGTGCACTCCAATAAGTTCTGGTGGCAACGCAAGTCTGTTGGCTAAGTGTAACACTCCGACCCGAGTTGACCCGGATTAGTGGGTCATTGCGTGTATTTTATCGTTAAGAGTGTTTAGATTTTGTTTTCCTTTGGTCTTGACTCGTAGAGAGATCGTTGGGTTGAGTTTGACTTGGTCTAAGTAGATCGAGCCCTTTTTCGTAATTTTGGCTTTTGATTGACCTTGTCAGTTTCGCGTCATTCTGACGTCATCGCGTGTATTTCGTTGAGCTTGTCGTTTTTCGTAACTGTCTTGGATCCGAATGAGTTCGCTTGCTCTCGTTGGACCGTCATTTGACTCAAACTGATAATAGTGTTAACTAATCGGACTTGTTTGTAAATTTGGCTCAAGTTAAGTTATAAATATCCTACCAAACCCCTTTTCTCTCTCGATCGTCTCTGTCTCTCAGCTCACTCTCTCCAGCTCGTCTCTCTCTCGGTTCAGCTCTCTTTCTCTCCTTCTCCTTCTCTGTTCGACTGCTTGAGGGAGGAAGAAAAGGAGCTCGTTAGTGTGTGTCTCCAGTGGACTGAGCCAATCAGCGTGTGGATTTCGTCCGTGAGGCAAGTATAAGCCCAAGATGTGTGAACACCGATTGATAGTGATTTGATTGTTGTGTTTTTATGCTTCATTGTGTTTCTCAGCGTTAGACAGCCCCATTGAGTGTGTTTTGCTGTTATATTGCTGTTTTCAGTCGTTTCATTCAGTTTCTGTATGACTGTAACAAGTTCAGGAAAATGAGTCCGTGCACTCACGGCTACGCCGTGAAATGTGCTACGGCTAAGCCGTAAAATGGCTTACGGCGAAGCCGAGACCCAACCGTAAACCAAACCGTAGAACAGTACAGACTGTTAGCTGAAAATAACTGGATGTTGGCAATTTGCCATTCTTCTACGGCCCAGCCTGATCTAAGCCGTACATTGTCTTACGGCTAAGCCGTGGACCAGGATACGGCTGAGCCGTAGAGCAAAATACGGTTAAGCCGTAAATCCAGAGGGATATTGGGGAACCTCAGCTCAGCCGCAGTGCATATTACGGCTAAGCCGTAAGATGCCTCGGCTAAGCCGTAAGGTTACCTACGGCTGCACCGTGAGACCCTGAGAATTGAATGAAAAGGGACTAGGTTAAGTAAAGGACCGTATATGACTTTCATGTTAGAATGTAGTTAACCTGGACATGCCCAATGGAATGTTGAGTGACATGAATGATCTCATGGGCTGTGAATCATTCATGCTTGTTATCCAGTTGTTTAGCACCTCCCCATGGGTGTTGGTTTAAGGGACCTCGGTGCACACCCCTGACACTGCAACACTAGACAATGGTGCATCGAACAACTTAAAACTACATCAACATGCACGGTTAGAAACACTGGATAATTAGTATAGGATTGGCTTGTAATTGACCTTGATTCGTAAAGGTATCTTGATGTGTACAGCATATTGATTACGGTTTATGCCCTCTTATGTGTTCTACGCTGGACCTCTCGATTCTGTGGGAAATGCAGCAACCCCAGAGCGAAGCCCGGGTGGAACCATTCTATTATTGTGTATTGTGTTATACCGTTGCTCCATTGGAGTACTTGCATCAGTTATGAGTCAGTGATTGTGATTGATACTCATTGTCAGCACTTCCTGTAATTGCTTATGTACATTCCGTATCCGTATCAGTTTATGTACATTCAGTATCAGTATATGCGATGCACTTCCTATTGTTTGTTCAGCATGATATGTGAGATCTGTAAGTGATAAGTGATATGATATGATTGATTGATTGAGGTGCACCATCCGATTGATTGTGATTGGTCTTGGCACTACTGAGCCTCAGCCTTAGGATACCCGACGGGGTTAACTTTGGTTTAGTTTTAGTGTTTGCCTCTGCAGAGTGAATTGTCCTGGGACTCCGGACCCCGGGAACTAGAGACCCATGCGTACCCTGGCCCGGTCGCTGGTGTTCTCATCCTGATTGCTCTCGTAAGGGAGAAAATGGCCAATGTAGTAGCCACTTGATTGTTACCTGTTCATGATTCTGATAGCATGCTTATTCATTTGCATAATTGTTTAGTTACAGTTACAATTTCTACGGATATTGCATTATGATCATTGTTCAGTATTATTCAGTATTAGACACAATTCGTGTTATCTTCTTGTTGGCTTATACTTTGCTAAGTCGTTGTACTTATGCGTTTGTCTTGTGTGTTGCAGGCTCAGATCCCTCTTCCGATCCTGCGTCGGTCGACCCGACTCCAGGAGAGGCTTGCGAGGCCCCCTCCGGCCTAGAGGAGTGGACTTGATCCATCCTCCAGAGTACGGTTTGCATCATTTTGGGTTTCCCCATTCTTTGTGTTGGAGTCTATTGAGGGGACTTTTTCTGTAATTGTAATGTGGGCTTGAGTGATATCTGTATATTGATTTTTGATCGTTGTAAGCCCACTATATTGTCATACGTTCTTGTATTGGTTCTTATTGCCAGTTCATGTTAGTTTGTAATCTCCTATTGTCTTTTGGTATATTGTGGTATGCCTTGATACGTACAGCTTCCGCGTACAGTTGTTTGCACGTGTGATTGATCCCTTGTGGGTGTATGCTTGGACGGGGTTCAGGTGTGCATGCACGGGAGTACGTGTGTCATTGGTTAGACTGTCTCTGACCCCCGTTCCCTGGGCTCGGGTCGTGACACTAAGTCTCCCACTCGTTTGCTAATCTAAAAGGGCTAATGTATCTATGTGTAAGCTTCCCCTTTTGCCTAAACCTCTGTGCCTCTTTCAATGGTGAAACTTTCAAGAACACGTTCTCTTCAACTTGGATATATAAGTCCCATTTTTTGAGGTCTGCATAGTTCTTCTAGTAGCTTGCAACAATCTTCAATCTATTATATATCTACTTCACTTTCTCACTGGTGTCTCTCACAAGAGAAGGACCATAAAAACTCTTGACACCAATCTCTACCCAACAGATCGGGGTCCTGCATCTATGTCCATACAATATCTTGAATGGTGTCATACCAATACTTAAGTGATGGTTGTTGTTGTAGGCGAACTCACATAGCAAAAGACTTCAGCCAATCTTTTCCAAAAGTTAGAACATAAGCTCACAATTGCTAGTGTCTGGTTAGTCCTCTCCTTCTGCCCCTTTGTCTAGGGGTGATAAGCTATATTGAAGTTAAATGTAGTGCCCATAGCCTCCTAAAGTGTCACGACCCGAGCCCAGAAATCGGGGGTTAGCGAAAAGCCAAACCAGTGACACACGTACTCCCGTGCACGTGCACCCAAACCCAGTCCAGATGCACGCACACAAGGGATCTAACACGTGCGGACTAAGCGTACGCGGAAGCTGTACATATCATAGCAAGCAACAAAGAAAATAGCGGAAGCCAAAGCAAATGCAAATACGGAAGCAACAAAGACAAATACACTGATAGAAAACCGAATACACACCAAAATCAATATATACAAATATACAGACTACAAGTCCCAAGTCCAAAGATCCAAAGTCCAAATACAATATCCCCTGAAACCCAAACTCAAAATCCCAAAACGAAAAGCCACTGGAAGTATGCATGAACGCTCTCGGCAGAGATGATCAGGCCCACTCTGCCAAACCTGAGGGTGCCTCTACACTCGCCCCTGCAGCCTCCTCGACCGCCGGGGAGCTGGGCAAGGTATCTGTGCCTGCAACACCACAGACAACACAAATGAATACAACGATCCAGCAATATAAGTAACAGGAAAGAAACACTCATAGTATCAAAGCTGAATAAATGACAGAATAATGATTTCAGAATTTCATCTTAGTATGCTAAGCAAATCGTGCATAAAAGTAAAGTATGAGATGTGAATCAAACATAGAAATACTGAGCTAGTTGGCTACTACGTTAACCATGTTCTCTCCAATAGAGAGCAGAGCAGAGCAGAGCAGAGGAGAACACCGCTGTCCAGGCCAAAGGTACAAGCGGGTCTCGGTTTCCTGGGTTCCGGGGTCCCAAGACAAAGCAACACTGCAGTTATACAGAGATACAGAGATTTAAGCCGGAGGTAACCCCGTCGGGCATCCTAGGGCTGAGGCTGAGTAGAGCCAGACCAATACCAATCAAATCAAGTGCATAGAAATGGAGATTATCCGCTTCGGACTCACCGATGGCAAAGACCGGATCTTATCCTCACGTATTAACCTCGGGGCAGAGCCACCAGGGAATACCCAAACCGAACAGAGATATACAAAGCCAAAGACAGAGCATAGATTAAGTCAAAGCATAGCATAGATCAGAGCATAGTGTAGATCGAAGAATAAACAGACATACAGGACGAAAGCAAAAATGACTACGGAATGCATAACATAGATTAACAGAACAGAGGGCAAAACCATAAACAATATGCAATGCATCTCAGATTCATACGGAGTCAAGATTCATTACAAGCCAGTCCTAAGCTAGTTGTTTACTGTCACTAACCGTGCATGTTGATGTAGTTTTAAGTTAGTCAATGCACCGTTGCTATCAAAGTGTTGCAATGTAATCTGTGCGTGCACCGACGTCCCTTAAACCAACACCCATGGGGAGGTGCTTAACAGTAAAACAACACTCACATGAATAAGTCACAGCCTAACAGACTATTCATGCGTTCCAAAAATCCATTGGGCCGGTTTACATGGGTGGTTAACCTGTATTTGAGCCCTACAAGTCTCACCATTTTCCTAAGTTATGTTTCAGAATTGCCATGCCTAACGGTTTAGCTATGAGGGACCTAGGGCTGAGCCGAAGACATCTTACGCGCTCGTCGTAATATGCACTACGGCTTCACCTTGGTTCCATTCAAAACACAGCTAAACTGATCATCCTTTCACCTCTGATCTGGTGCCTTTTTCGGCTGAGCTACAGTCAGTATACGGCTTAGCCGTAGACCAATCCACGGCTTGGCCGTAGCATTCCACGGCTTAGCCGTAGCCTCACCGTAGGAGTACTGATATCAGAAAAGTTTCGACTGATCAGAGATTTAATTCACGGCTGGGGTACGGTTTGGGTCACGGCTAGCTTACGGCTCAGCCGTAGAACAAATTACGGCTTAGCCGTAGCCTAGCCGTAGAACAAAAATGAAATTTCGAGGCTCTGGAATGTGAGCCGTAGAAACTCACGGCTTAGCCGTACAATACAGAACACAAATTCGGGATAGTTACAGAAACTGGAATTTGATACAGAAGCTGAAGAAAATGAGTTACAGAGACTCCAAATTCACAGAATGTGGCTGTAAAGCATCAAATACTCTAAAGAGGATGGAAATCAAGCATTCAAATAGAACACCCATGTGTGTTATACAAGTCTGTACTTATACTTGCCTCAAATCTGGAAATCCACTGAATCAAGCTCCAAAGCAACTAAAACCAAAACAAATCAAAGCAATCACACATGCATGAGATGAAGACCTAGCAACAGAGAATGGGAGAAGCAATTGGAGAAGAAGAAGAAAGAATTGGAAAGAACCCACTTACCGAACCACAAAACATAAACAGAGAGAAGAGAAGAACCCAAATCCACTAAAGGACCCAATCCTCAAACGATCAAGAGAAGGAAAGAAGAGAGGGAGAGAAGGAGAGAGAACGTGGAGAGCTCCTCTGGAATTCCTTGCACGCAACGATCAAGTGAAATGAGAGAGAGAGAGAGACACCTGTAATGACTCATGTATATATAGTTTTGGAAGTTTAAGTCAAAGTCCAAAGAGTCTGGGTTATTTACAAATCAAGTCACACGAAGGTCCAACTTCCCCAATTGACTCCAAATGGTTCTAAGACAGTTACGGAAAATGTCGAGCTCAACGAAATACACATGCTGACACCAAGATGATGCAAAGATGATATGAGCAAAGCAAAAGCAAAATTACGAAAAAGGGCTTAGAACTGCCTATTCCAGGTCAAAGGTCACTCAACTACCTATCCAAGGCCCAAAACCAAATCCAAAAGACTAAAACAAAATAAAACACACACTAATGAGCCACTAATCCGGCTCAAAGGGGATCGGAGTGTTACATAAAGTCTCTTCCAAAATCTTTCAACGAGCCTCATATTTCTGTTTGAGACAATTAAAACTGGCACACCATGCAATTTAACAA
The DNA here is from genome assembly GCA_037013555.1 of Sextonia rubra. Taxonomy (NCBI): domain Eukaryota; kingdom Viridiplantae; phylum Streptophyta; class Magnoliopsida; order Laurales; family Lauraceae; genus Sextonia; species Sextonia rubra. Next base: position 24,255,728 of record JASUAD010000006.1, read on the forward strand.
CTTCCTCGATGTACTGCTTTGCGATGACATCCATCAATGTCTTCATAGGAAGGAAGTGTGCTAACTTCATAAGACGAGCTACGAACACCCAAATGTTGCCCTTGTAGTGAATAAGTGGCAATTCTGAAACAAAATTCATCAAGATATGCTCCCACTTTTAATCCGGAACTTCCAACTGTTGTGGAAAACCTAGGGTTTTCTTATGCTTTCACTTGCTGGCAAACCAAGCATATGGATATAATCATGCCACTTCCCTCTTCTAGTTGTTCCACAAATAGTGACTGTGTAAGTTATGATACATCTTTGCGCTGCTGTGGTAGATAGTATGACAAAAATGGTGTGTCTTGGTCATAATCTCATTCTGCAAGTTCTCTACATTTCGAATACACAATCTGTCTCGAAAATACAACACACCCTCCACAAGTCTAAACTCTGGCTTGTCTGCAATCTACTCAATGACTCTGACCAACTTTCGATCATCCTTTTGGTTGTCGTTGGTCTTTCAAAAAATGTTTGGCCCCTAAGATGCCATGTTTGCTAACATCACTTTGTCATTGAGTGGCTACAATGCCACATCCATATCTATGAAGATCTCTGCCAAAAACCACTTTGCTCTCATACAAGCATTAGTAGTTGCCTTTCTTCTCAGAGCATCTACCACGGCATTCACTTGTCCTTGGTGGTACTTGATCGGAAAGTCATAATTATGGATATACTCCATCATTTTTTATGCCTCATGTTCACTTCCTGCTATGTGAATAAGTACTGTAGGGTTCTATGATTAAAATGAACTTCAAATTTCTCACCATACAAGAAGTGTCTCCATATCTTCGCGGCCAAAGCTGTTGCTGTAAACTCAAGATCGTGGGTAGCATATTTATTCTCTTGTTCTTTTAGTTATCTAGACCCGTAGGCTATAACTTTTCCATCCTACATAAGCATGCAACCCAATTTAACCCCCAAAGCACGTGTGAAAATCACAAAACTTTGAGACTGTAATGAAGCATAAGTGTTTGAGGTTGTTCTCTAGAAGGTAAGAAGGTGCCGTTGTTGTTGAAAGTGATTATTCCAATGCAATAGCTTGGGTATTAAACTGGAAAGCGGGACTTTGAAATTTTCAATTCCATTTTAATGAAATTAGAGAGATAACGTCTAGCATTAATATCTCCTTTCGTCATGAGGTTAGATTTGCTAAATCTATGGTAGATGCTTTAGCCAAATAAGGGGCAATAAGATTTTCTCCTTGGGTGCGTGAGGTAATGCAATTGGGGTTAAGTGTTGTACAATTCTCTTGTACCTTCCCCTTTTTTTTCTTCTTTTGTTGTGTTCCTTGTGTTTTGTCTTGTCACTTATTAAATTGTTACTGTTAAAAAAAAAGTTAAAATTGGTGGGAAGTGTCTTTTATGTGCACTTACACTTCTAGGTCCTTTTTTATGCACGGGCCATCTACAAGGTTTTTTATTGTAACTTTTTTTATTTTAAGACTATTGCTATTTTGATTTTTAACTTTTAGAATTACACGACTTTGCTACCACTTATCTTTTTCTTTTTCTTTTTTCTTTTTCTATTTTTTGGTACCCCAACCAAGGGGGACTGTGGCTTAATAAAAAAGAGCCCGCACACATGGGCACACATATGAGAAGGCAGCCCGCACATGGGGAAAGAATGCATGCACACAAGGGAAAAAAAGTAGTAATTTTGGGTTAGTGCATTAGTCGCATTAAATAGAATTTATGACTTCTGGTAATTATTTTTACAAGCCTGGGCTTAGCGAATGTAATTTTGGGTTTTTTTGTATTCCATTTTCTTTAAATAATTTTCATGTTTTATACAATTTCAATTGTTACTAATTCCTTTCATATTGTAGTTATAGTTGATGCTTAACAAATATGGACTTTTACACTTCTATGCATTAAGCTAAAAAATGTTTGGGCCCACTAATAATTTTCATGGTTAAAAAAAATTGAAAGTAAAATTTGAATTTGGATCTGGAAGTTTAGATAAAAATAGCCTTTTATGTGTTTTATCTTTTTCCAGCTCTTCATGTTGTTGACATCTGTCCGATTAGATCCTACTATTAGCATTGTCTTTTACACGTTTTTCATTGATTTATATTTAAACATGTATTAGATTTGCAAAATCAAATCCTGCAAGTCAAATTGAATGACTTTTCTTATTAGTAATGTCAACCGGTTTCTTTTATTTTCTTCATAAATTTTATATGAAAAAACTAAATATGTTAAAGATTAATCGAAATTTATTTATACTTTGTGTGAATTTACTGTTTTTCTTTCTTCTTTTGAATAAATTACAATTTTATTTCCTCTTTGGCTGGTTTATAATTCAAATGATCTTTTTTATTTGGGAGCTGCTATTCATATACCAAGTTTTTCTCTTCCCACACAGCTCATTTAAAAAATAAAAATTTTCCAAACTTCCTAAAATACCCGTCACCCCTTTTGTCCCTACACTTCTCCCTCCCTCCTCTCTCCTCCCCTTCCCCACCTACCCCTCTGGCCGGCGACGAGCACGGCCGGAGAAGAGTTGTCCCTCTCCATCCCTTCCCTCTCTCTCCCTTTTCCTCCTCCTTTTCCTTTCCCTCTCTGTGTTCTCTCTCTTTCCCTCTCCTCCTTCTTACCTCTTTCTTTTCCTCCTCCTCTTCCTCTCCCTCTTCCTCCAACTTCCTCTTCTTCTCAATTCATCTTCCTCTTCCTCTCATCTCCCTTCCTCTTCCTCTCCTCTTCTCTCCCTTTTTCTCTCATCTCCACCCTGGTTCAACCCAACAAGGGCAAACAATAGTGAGCTGTCCAGCTTCGTAGGGCCCAACTAGCAATTTCTGGTTCGGCCTTGCGAAGAGGAACAACTGTCTGTTGTTCAGCCTCGTAGGGTTGAATAGGGCAGAGATGAGGGAAGAGGAGAGGGAGAGGGAGGGAAAGGAGGAGAAAAGAGAATAGGAGGAGGAAGAGGAGGAGGAAAAGGAAGAAGAAGAGGAGGAAAAGAAAGAGGAGGAGGAGGAAAATGAATAAGAAGAGGACGAAAAGAAAGAGGAAGAAGAAGATGAGGAGAGAAAGGGAAGGATGGGAGACTCCCTTATGCCGGCCGGAGGTCGCCGTTGGCTTGAGTTCGCTGCCAACCTGAGGGGAAGGGGGGAGGAGAGAGGAGGGAGGGAGAGGTGTGTAGGAAGACAAAGAGTAGAGGTAGTTTGGGAGAAGAGGGAGGTGTGTAGGAAGAGAAAGAGTGGAGGTAGTTTGAAGAGTTAAAAAAAAATTTTTTTTTTAAAAATGAGCTGTGTAAGAAGAAAAAACCCTTGTGTATGAATAGCAACTCCCTTTTATTTGCTGCACATCTGAAGTCATAGTTCAATATTTGTTATATAGACCATGATTTCTTTTTTTTTCTTCTTCTTTTTCTTTGTATTTTCCATTATATGTATCACACTAGCAATCGAATTGGTTATCGGCAAAACAGATGCTCAGGATAGAATTAATAAGGGAAAGTAACATCAACACCCACTATATTTTGACCTAATTATATTAGAGCCCCTTTTTTTTCTAAAATTATACTGCACCCACTTATTATCTATATATGGGTTACATCTGCATCGCCCGCCGTGAATACCGTCGTTAACAACTCAAAAAAGTGATGATGTTCCATAGTTAATACCCAATTTACCCTATCCATTTTTTTTAAAATCTTCTTCATCATCCTGTTGCGAAAAAAGGGTATCTCACAGCAGTTGCTGGCAAAGAACACGGCTGGATTTCTCGTAGTTGCAGGAGCAGGACACGGAGTAGAGATTCTGAATTGGGTTCTCTATCATAGAATATCGCAGAAGGGCAAGGAGGAATTGACTTTTTCAGATCTAATCAGACCAAGGTGGGCCATGACTGTGCTTCTTCTTCCAAGATCAAGAGCTATATTTCCACCAGAGGTAGCTTCTTCTTCTGACTCAGAAGATCTACGAACTTCTCTCAGCCTAAGCCTTGCTCTTCCCAATCTGGATCCTTGTGAGCCTGTAAATGTTTCATCGGAGAAGAAAGAGGGAGCAGTTTTCCCTGTTGAGGAAATAAAGATAACGGGTGGTGTCTGCTTGCCGAGATCAGAGGAATCTGACTTGACTCTGCCAGACTGGTGTCTTTCTGCATCAGTTCAAGCTAGACTTATCTAAACTTGACATGGGTTCTGCTTCTGGACTCGTGTCGAACAAAGCTAAATCTAGACCAACTTGGAACCGACCTAAGATTGGATTTTCCTTTCTCAATCTTTTCTGTTTCTGCAACCAGAGAAGGAACCCTGTTTGGGTTCCTCGTTTCTTTTTCCTCGGCAAGACCAGCAGTGGTCCGGCGATGGCGCGACGACGATCGCGGCACGGGCATCCGGCGGCAGTGAGCGATTCTGGTGACGGCACACCCACACCAACCCTTCCACCCCTCTCTCTGTCTCTCTCTGCAACTTTCAGGTCGACCCAAGAAGGTGATTCAGAGAAGATGATCCTGTGCATTGGTTTGAAGTCGATCCGAGGCATCAAAAGGGTTTACAATTACATGACTAAGAGTGGGTTTGAGCCATGTTAACATTTAATGAATAGGGTTTTGTTGATGCATGTAAAATGTGGGATGCTGATTGATGCCCACCGTCTGTTTGATGAAACACCTGAAAGAAATTTGGTGTCATGGAATGCCATAATTGGAGAACTTGTTAAAGGAGACTAGAGGGATTTCGGTTGTTCTTGTTGACGTGGGAGTAGTTATCTGATGGTGTGTCCCGCACATTCACTTAAGTAATTCGTGCTGCTATTGGTTTGGGAATAGCTTTTGCCTGTATACAGGTGCATTCTCGTGTCGTTAAGATGGGCCAATTTGTTTTTGAGGAGATGCCGGAGAAGACAGTGGTTGGTTGGAATTCTGTTATAGCTAATGCAGCATTGGTGGATTTTTATAGCAAATGGGTGAGGGTCGAAGATGCACGACATGTTTTTATACCAAGTGGGAGATGGTTCCGAACCATGTGACCTCTTTTGTGGTTTTATCAGCCTGTAGTTATTCCGGATTGTCAGACGAAGGGAAGGATATTTTTTAGTCGATGAGTCAAGATCATAAAGTCTAAGATTAAACCTCGTGCCATGCATTATGCATGAACGATTGAGTTGTTATGAAGGTGAAGAGGGCGTCAACAGTCCGTCAGGGTTAAAAGGGTAAATTAGTTTTTTTCGTCAGGCAAGGAGTGTCAGTAAATTTAGAAAACCAAGGGGGTATCTTGTATTTTTACTAAACTACAGGGGATGTTGATGTAATTTTCCTAATTAATAATTTTTCTTATTCAAATATTAATAATATTTATTATTTGTAATCTAATTATTCATATATTCATTATCGAAATCTAACTATAATAACCAAATGCCTAAGGTGATAGATGCCCCGCATAGAACTTAGAAACCTCACAAAATATTATATGTATGGATGAAGGAAAGGGTAAAAAAAATAGCAAAAATTTTTAACCCTAGTTTTAGGTTTGTAAATGGGTCACCGATTTTCCGATTATCCAAAGGTTTCAATCTATTAGTAACAAAATTTGGGTCTTTATTTAAATCCCGATAAGTAAACAGATCCGTGTTTGGATCCTATATTTGGAGCAGTAACATAAATGATTCTGGCTCTGGTTCTGCCTTAGTTCCAACTTGTGGATTGGAAACTCAATATATTACCTTAATTTTTAAAATGTTTTCCTAAATGTTAGCTTTTTCTAAAGCATTCTCTATATAGACCGGGACTTGAACCCGCCCCATACATGATTTCAGTTCCTATTCTGAGTCCATCATCTCCTTAACGGTTCCGATTCTGGATTCAGGAAACTAGTTTCGAACCGGTTTCGGTTCTAATTCCGAGTCTATCCTCCGACAAATGGTTCCGGTTCCGGGTCTACCGTGGACCCAAACCGAAATCGACCCATTTACAACCCTAGGTGGCTTCAGGTCTCCGTAGGTAAACGAGCTTTGGAGTCCAGAGCAGGTAAAGTGGGCAGAGTACACTCTCTGGGAGTAATTACATGGGTGTAATACTTTACTTTTCTGAGACTTCATTGTACAAGTGCACCATTTCTTATCCCTTCTTCTCACCTAGAAACCACTACTTCAGGTGGGCCCCACATGCTCCACACCCATTCTTCTGATACTGTCTTGGTCACTTGCCTATTATGTGCGGAGGGCAAACCGGGAGAAACAAGCTCTGGTGGAATTTCTTATGAAAGCCTACGTCGCACGTCGCTTGAATTGTCATTATTTTGGTAGAACTATGTCGTTTGTTTGAATTGAATGAGTTCTGCACAACTACAACAGGCCAACAGACAAAACGAAACATCCAACTAAAAACCATACAACGCCCACTGATTACATGAAGTGGAATTCCTAATATGGTCAAAAGACTATTTTAATTCCTGGATAATGATCTGACCCTAATCGTCATAATGTTCAATGTCAAACTGATGAAAACTATGAGATACAGAGAGAAGAGGGCTGATCCCTGGAAGGTAGGGCGAGAAGCAGGGTGCCAACCATCTGGGCTACCCCATTGGAACCGCCAGATTCAACAAATTACGTGGGACGTACTAGAACCACCAACTGTTGTTTGAAATCTCCAACTATCTGATTATCCAACCACCCTATCCATCATGCCTACCTACATCCAAGTCAATACATTTCATCATTCCACCTATGTACAGGGGGCCAAAATGAAACGTCCTGCCTCATGACCCTGTACTCAGGCCCCTGGATGAGGACATCATGCATCTAAATCTGAACCGGTTAAAATGAATTCCATCCCTTCCATCAAGGAGTCTGGATCATCGGGGGGCTTGACCATGAGTGGACAATTCATGATCCGCAATGCTACTAAGGGAATGCGTGCCATTTACATGGGCAATAGTGCCTCATCCAAGGCAGCGCCTCTCCACGGTGACATGGTGGACTATGATTGGTTCATTCAAGTTCACCATGAGTCAAAAGCTTAAAAGAATCCCAATTCTTCCATGAGATAAACCCTTGAGAGTTTTAGAGTTTCTATTGAAAAAAAACAAATGGGTGCTACCATTCAATTGACCACAATGGGAGAAATGTAATTAATATCATGTCACCAAGATGCCACGTGGCCATATTAATGTGCTCAATTGGGATCTACACTTTTTTAACTAAAACTTGAGAATATATTTTTTTATGGGCCCTAGAGTTTAGGCATGCATCTAATATATACGATGGTGAATTGTGGGTCTCGAACACAAGGGATAGCTCAGTTGGTTTAAGACTATAGTTTACTCTTAAAAGTTATAGGTTTGAACTGTGCTACTATACTGTGCCATAGGGAATTTATCCAGATCCCCAATATCGGAAGACTCTGTTTAAATTATACATAGGCAGCGCTCCTATTGATCAATGAATGAGAAAGGGCAAAACATTTAAAGTTGTTGCTACTGTGGAGTAACCATAAAAGATGCAATAATTTCTACATTTACTGCTTTTCATTTCCCATCTTTAAACCAATGAATCATTAGTTATTCTCCATCTTAAAAGGAAAGCATTTAATCTAGATATCAAGTCATTAAAATCTCTATTTGAATATTACAAGTGATTTCTTCTCATGTTTTTATTTCTTCTCCCATTTTCTCCCCAATCCAAACTTCTCAAAAGATGGCAAGTTAAAGCGAATCATTTCTTATTTCTCTCCTCTCATCACAAAAATGAAGTTGAAGGGTAATTTTTGTGTGTTATGTATAGCTGGTTGATTGTTTTTATTTCTCCTCCTTCATCCCTTCTTATGATCATCTTGTTTTTAAATAAAAAATATTATTTCATTTCATGTGAATTCGCATTCAAAAGGGGCATTCCTTAGAATTTCCCTATGAAAAATTTCAAATGAGGCCCTAATTTTTTGTCTTATTTCAAAAAAAGATACAAGTTTCAAAACTTTTCAAATTAATTCCTAAGATTTCTAGTAAACTTTCAACTAAGGACATCCGACAATTTAAAGAAACTTCTTAGTGACTTTGTCTTTCAATTTTCTTAAAATACCAATCATTCAAAGCCATGCCAAGGTTTCAACAATCACTACATGCAGCAGATCACCATGAGGATGCTATTTGTCTTTGATCTTCATGAAGATGTCAGAGAAGGAAATGTGGAGAATATAGTGGAATTGAATAAGGAAATTATTTCGATAAAGGGTAATTTAAGTATTTTAAAAAAATTGAGGGAACAAGTTGTTGAAAAATAGCTTTAAATGGATAAATATCTTTAATTGGAAACTTCATAATAAACTGAGGAACTAATTTAAAAAATTTTAATAATTAATAATTTTTTTTTTGAAATAAGGAGAAAACTTAAAGCCTTATTTGAAAACTTTCCATTTCCTTGTATGCAAAGTCCAGCGGCGAAATCTCATTGGAAGAGCCGACTGTTGGCAGTTTAGTGCGGCCACTTGTCTTAAAAAACAGGTCAGGTAAAATGCGTTGTCGTGTCGGATTCAACAATAAGATCGTCATACGCAGGGCATAGATACGCAGCTAAGACTTAGAAGACCAGGATAACGGGATTCTCGCTCTCTTTTTATGAGTCCTCCCACTCTGCTGCGATAAATCTCCGTTCTGTCATCTCCTTTCTCCTCTGCAAATCTCTCCTAATCCTTAGTCCTATCTGTATCTTTCGATAATCGCTGCGTTCCGGTATATGATGGCGGAGGGAGTTGGCAGCGGATTGAAGTTGGAGCAGAAACACGGAAAGTCTAGAGTCAGAGTCTCCAGGGTTTGGAGGGAGAAGGACGGTACAGATTTCATCGTGGAATGGAGCGTCAACATCAGCCTACTCTCCGACTGCATCCCGGCCTACGTCAGCGGAGACAACTCTAGCATCGTCACCACCGATACAATGAAGAACACGGTTAGTTTTAACTAATTATGAGTGCTTAAAAAAAATTGGATCTCAATCTAACGGTGGATTGGTGTTGATCAGTGTCAAATTGGGTGATTTTAGGTTGATGGGGTTTCAAAGATGTTCTTATACTATGATCGGTTGGCCCAAAATGGATGATTCGATTTAATCGTCTGTCACCTTTAGTTGCTGACTTTTGGTGAACAACAGATCTTTTGTTTTAGAGTTGTAGAGGGTTCTTTTTCTAAAAGGGTGAAGCTTTATTTTTATTTTATATCGTTCTAATTTAATATTTTCGAAGTGGGTGGATCATTTTTGAATAGTTAAATTTTGTGGTGATCTTCAATCTAAATTCAAACTCTGAACCGTAATGACCAGGGCTGAAAATGTTATGACAAGGCTTACTTAACGGTGGAAAACAATTGCAGTAGCCACTTTCAGTCCTTGTTTTTGCATTGCATGCGTAAATCAATGCAAACAAACATGAAGATGCTGGCATGTCCATTACGCTTGTGTATCACATATGTAAATGCCTGCAAACAAACCACCCCTTAATGAGAGCTTTTATATATGGGAAAAGTTCACCTAAGCTCGAGCCCTTGGGGCCCACCCTTGTCCATCCAAATGGACGAACAACACTCCCCCCACCCCCCCCCCCCCCCCCCCCCCCCACAACCAAAAAAAAAATCCACATGGCCGCCAATTTTTCTCTAAATATGAATTTGCTAGACCGTTGATCGATTGTGCATATATCCGAATGGATTGTTGACCATTAAACTTTTGGGGCTAAGATGGAAAGGATAGAAGCCCCAACCGAGAGGGTCCCATGGAGTCCTTCAAATCCCCCCTCCCCATCCCCATGTGGGTCCCCAAGTGGGTCCATCTGTGTAAACCACACACTTGAGCTTACCTTCCCACTTGAGCCCGGCCCCTATATATATATATCTCTCTCTCTCTCTCTATATATATATATATAAAGGTGTGTTTCGGTGTGAATTGCCCTCCGGGACAGTCCATGCCAACTTGATGCGAACTTTTTGTGGGGCCAACTGTGGACTCCCGCTATGGATGAGACTAGGTTGATGGAAAGATCCATATGGGACCATCCCAAATATCAAGTTTGGCCCCAATCACATGTCCCTAACCCTTTGATATGTGGCCCACAGTCTAGTCCATTTAGATGGGTATACATTCGTTCCAATGGTCTAGTCCATTCAGATGTGTGCCAAACCTTAGGGCATGCAACAATTAGGGGGGTCCCTATCCATTGTAAGGTTTGGATTGGGCGATGGTTGTAACCCACCCATAGTTCTCACAGTAAAAAGAAAAAAAAAAAAACAGTGAGGGCAGTTCTCACTGTAATATTTTTCATATATATTATATAACTATCTTTTATACGATTAAATGTTCTAATGTTTAAGTTAATGGAAACCAATAAAAGAACATTTAAGTTAAAGGAATAGCACACCAACTGCCTCAGCTTTAGTTGTCAATTGCAAGCCAATCCTTGCGATGTAAAGAATTTAAAATTTGGTCAATTCATCCTCATTATACTGAATTACGATAGCTCATTTCTTGCAAAAATGTGCTCTCTAATTGAGTATATCTGTATATGTGACTTTTAATATTCACATCATTTAAATGAAGTAGAACTTATCATAAACCTGTGCCCATCAGCATATGTTGGAGTTACATTTAAGAGTTGTCTCATCTTGCAGCTGGGTATTTTGTTGTAATGAAAAAATTGCATTTTCTTTGGTTTTCCACAAGAGCCTTTGAATGTTTCCAGCTGCTGCTGGCAGCTAGCTGGCAACCCACCTCTTGCTGCATGCTTTTTGGAAAAGTAACGTCCTTCGTATAGAATTTTACATGAAGTACTTGTTAAAGACGATAGATCCTTATGTTAGAGGAAGATGAAGAAGAATAGCACCAAGAGAGAGCTTTGTGAATGTCAGTCGATACCCAAAGATGGTGATCAACTGTGTTTATATACACTTAACATTTGCCCATTCCCTGGCTGTGATTACAATGATTATATTCTAATTATCTTTGATTACAAGCTAACAAGGAACTTGTAGGAAGATTTCAATTATACATGTAAGTGTGCCATAACTTTGACCAAATCCCACAAAGATCCCACGTGTGGGATAAGATGGAATGAAGTGTGGGCTCTGGTACTGGGCTTCTCAAGGTGGGTCAGTTGACCTATCTTTACAGTACTTTCTAGCTAAAGGCCTCATGATCCATTTAAGTGATATTCTTTAGCACATCCTTGTTTGCAGCTCGAAGGCCTTCTAGTTTTATAGAGTCCAAGGTGGTTGAGTCATATTTTTACGTTTCATCCCTTAAAAGATGCATCTTTATTTATGTATGTATACAACCACTGTCTATCCAGTGCACATGGTGAATTCCGTGCGCAACAGTCATTGGACTCCTGGGTTTGCACACATCCAAATGGACTAGAGTATTGGATTGACTTTGCATCCAGTTTTAATGTGAAAATTTGTTGGCCACGTTGTTCAAAGGGGTGATCATGTGAGCCCCCATCACCGTCAACTGGTAGGGCCCACCCAGATCTTCTAATCCCCTAGGTCCCATCCCCAAGTGGGGCTCCACCTGTGCACACCTCTTGGGCTTTGTATATAACATACATATATGTACATTGGCGGTCAGGTGGATTCTTTCATTATGGCCTCGCAAATTTTCTTTATTTCTGAGTAATCATTTATGCAGTAATTTTCTTATTACTCTTTGGCAACGTCCATTTGGTGGAGAACTAACTCTAACCTCCTATCCTCAAGTTTCTGATTGTATCTCATGGGAAGAGTTTTTCTTCGATCTTTCTCATTTAGTGCAATTTTATGTTTCTAAAAGGATATTTCAGTTACGATTTCCAAACAAAGAAAAGAATAGAAGAAAGTTCTGTTTCTTAATTTATAAAAGTTATGATTAGATTTTGATGAACATAAACAGCATATATAGGTCATAGTTACTATCTGGATTTATCTTAATTCCACTGGTGCATCGTTAAAACTTCATTCCATTTTAACAAAGTTTGTGTGGTCAACTGTATCTTTCTAACTTTTACTTGAATCATGCTAAAAGGTATATGCAAAAGCAAAAGAGTGCTCGGAACGTCTTTCTGTGGAGGACTTCGCAATTATACTTGGAAAGCACTTCACAACATTTTATCCACATGTACGTAAGATGTATCAGTATAATTTTAAATTAGTTTACTTTTTAGAACTGTCTTAGAAAATAGTACAAATTGGTAAGAATACTATTACATTTGGAAAGAACCTTTTTTTTTTTTTTTGGATTTTTATTGATTAAAGATGATATTTGGGCCATTTTACGTAGTTGTTAATTTCAGTTTAGTTCGGCCAATGGTCCAACCCAAACCTTGAAAAATATTTCAGTGCAAAATTTGGACAATTTTTAAAGCTTGAATTTTGTTCCAAAATTCTAGATTTTGGCCAAATTGGCCAATATCCAGAATGTCGGCTGAATATATAATTTTTGTGAAAGAAACCAAAGAGCAAATATACATATATATATAGAGAGAGAGAGAGAGAGAGAGAGAGAGAGAGAGAGAGAGAGAGAGAGAGGCCACTTGCTACAGCCTGCAGGGAAAGTGACCCAATGGACCACATTTGTGAGAGAGAGAGAGCCTAACATAGATTCGAATCAAGAGAGGGAGAGAGGAGAGGGCCAGGCCACCTGCTACAGCCTGCAGGGAAAGTGACCCAATGGACTACATTTGTGAAATTGCTTTCCACGACGAATCTAGCATGAAAATGAGTTGTGAAAATACTAAGTGCCTTTAAATTGCCAAAAGATCCTCCTCATTAGAGTCCAAAATGCTCATGTGCTTAGAGAACATTGCAAAAAACAACTCCACTATTGTGGAGGACCCCTTCAATCCCAGCCGGCCATGGCTTACCCCTAGCAGCACATTCACATTGAATTTCATTTCACCACCATGAGGGAACCAGAATAAAAGCTTCCTCACCTTGAGAGGCACACAGATGAAAGATGCTTCTCAATTATGAAACAAACCATCCGCTCTAAGACTATCTAATTCGTTTCTTGAAGATGCCCACTTGGCCAATCTCAAAACCACTAGAGGCATTAAATCATCCAGTGACATCAGACTTCCCTTAAAAACTCTGTCATTTCTTTCTTAAGTCACTGACCATTAGACAACATAGGGAATAAGATGCCAAATGACAACCTTCTATGACAAATAGGTGGGCACAATTAGGAATGCATATGCAGTGACAAATGTTACGGGTTTTTGGTGTTTGACTGAAATAATCATGAGACTCAGTTGGATGCACCTTCCTAATGGCAACAAATTTCCTGCCATTTAACTTCTTTCAATCTTCATGTGATAGCTGCTGTTATTTTTCCTCTTACGGGTGACAAATGAGTTTTGTTAGTATCTTTCTAAGATGCTAAACAATGTGAAGGTGACAGGCAAATAGCTAAAAGGAAACAAATAAAGGCTAATTATTGCCTACTGACATGGAATCCCCGTCCACCTCTTTTGTGACATGATTAGTTATCAACCCACTAGGCTTCATTTCTGTATGCACAAATAAATGTTCAATGGTTACAAGGCAATTGAATTTTGACCAAGGCTTTGTTTAGATGTCTAGAACTCTAATTTGCATTCTATGTTACTCCAATAGTTTCTTACATTTGGTTATGCATTGAAAATCTAAAATGCATTCCATAGAATCCTGTACTGGAAATTTTAACAGTTTCTTTATTAAAAAAAAAAAAGAAAAAACGTTTAGCAGTTTCAGCATTATCTGATACCATAGCCCTTCAGTAAAAGATTATTGGACAACATAGATTGTGTGGCTACTGGCTTTGATGTATTACTTCATTCCTGAATCCTGATGGTGACCACATTCCAAACTGAAACCCGCACTAACATACATGATGACACACTCCCATGACTTGCTGTGACGCTCACGCATGAGTACACTACCACCCAAAAAGAACAATCCTGAGATTTGTTAACCTAGCTCTAATGATGCAAAGCGCATTCTGTGCATAATTATCAGGCCTACATGACTGAATATCTATATTTGCATTCTTTAGGCAGACAGATATTTAAACTCATGATCTTTGATAAAGTTTAACGGGAAATCTGGAATTGCTCAAAATGGCCAGTGTCCATACTACCTATATGATACATGTCAAACAGAGATCTTCCAGGTGTGACATTTTCATATTTTCATTCATTTAACTTCATAGAAGACATTATTTATTTTTCCCATTTTTTAATGATCACAAATTAGTGTTAAAAGGTAAACTTACATACTGAATGGCATCTGTCTTTCTTATTGCATGTGTTGGCACTTTTCTCTGTGTATGTTGGGCTCTTATGCTGCTCTAGACTACTGTGTTTCTTCTTATATAGCTAAGAAGCGATTAATTCCTACCCCTATTTTGTAGGTTTCTGCAGCATTAATCAAAATAGTGGAGAAGCCATGGGAACGTGTTATGATAGATGGTCAACCACACAATCATGGTTGGTATATTCATTAATTTTAGAGCCAGTATATTCATTAATTTTAGAGCCAGTGTTCTATATCTAACACCTTTTCATTTTCTTTCCAGTAAATTTCCAGTTGTCTCAGTGTAGGATTGCAGTAATAGCAACTTGGACCAAAAAACTCCCAAGACCAAGGATTAAAAACTCTGAATCGGAGGCGGCTAAGTACCCCTTAAGTTGAGTCAAGTCACATTTGATTCGGTCAATTCAGACCGAGTAGCCCCTGATCTCCCAAAAGGTCTTTCATACGTGTTATTTTTCATTCTTTTCAGAATCTAAGTGTCTGAAGAACTGAAATTCTCCCAAACACTCTTCGATTTCTTGTCTTTTCCATTCATTCTTTCTACTGGTTAGATCTGAGATTATTCTTTGTGTTTCTGAATTCCTCTTTTTCCAGATCTTAATTCCATATCTCCATTCTCCATGTGAAAACGAGAAATACTATCTTTGAGTTTCTGAATTCCTCTTTTTCCAGATCTTCAATTCCATATCTCCATTCTCCGCTTGAAAACGAGAATACCATACAATTTCAGACCTGAGAAATCATTGTTACCTAACCAAATTACCATCCTTGTTCCATTTCTGCTTTGTAGGAGAAAAGAACCCCTCCAAAACCCTACCCTTTGTTCTTGATCCTTGAAAGAAAACCTCCATCACCTCAAAATCTGACTCGCCCTCCACCTTGTCAAGTGCTCTGGCGGATCTCCCTTGCAACAGGAAAAGCTATGTTGTGCACGTCAGGCCCTCACTGACTGATGCAGTCTAGGCCCCAGAGCCCCTCTTTAACTTAGATTAGGATATTATTATTAGTAGAGTTCTAATTAAATTGTTATTAGGAAAGTTTCCATTTTTAGCCTAGGGTTTTCTTGCTCATTAAGTTTGTTTTTACTATATATATGGCATTGTAAAGAAGAAATTCTCAGATTTGGTTGATTAATAGAATTGGGTTTTTCGCAGAGGTGTTTCCTCATGTGTGTTTGAAGTCATCTTGACGGTTCGAAGTGTCCTTGGACACGTGCTTAGGCACCTCCACGCAAGCCCTAACCTTAGGGCTGCATCAGATTGGTATCAGAGCCGAAGGATCTGCACGATCTTCCGGCGTGATTACCCCTATCCACCCTTCACCGATGCACCCCAACCATCTTCGTCACAGAAGCCCCGATCTCCACTGTCACCATCACCGAATCCCATAGCCCGAATCCAATCCCACCCCCTTCCTCGTCAAGCGCCAGCCATCGCCACTTCCGACCCAAACCCTAATCCTTACCCAGACGACCCTTCCGTCCCAGCCGAACCACCGGAACCCATCTCCCTGCCTCTTTCCAAAAAAAAAAAAAAGCAGAAGCAGCGCCGCGAGAGAGCGAGAGAGACAGAGAGAAAAAGCAGCGTACCTGGATCTTGATGTGCAACCACAACCCGCTGCCGTTTGCCCTTTGTGGAAGTCATCACCTCCATCGTCACGTCGTTGCAGTCTCGTCTCCACCGCAAACATCACCAACGATCGCCCTTCATCGTCCATCGTCGCCGCTGGGTGTCTGCTATCGCCATCTCCATCATCTCGCCAGCCCTTCTTCTCGTCAGCAGAGCAGGAGCTGGGTGTCTGCTATCGCCATCTCCATCATCTCGCCAACCCTTCTTCTCGTCAGCAGAGCAGGAGCAAGCCTTTCTCTGTGGTTTTTAATGAAAGAGTCACACGTGCCCTTGACACGTGCGTGACGAGACCTTTTGGGCTGATATTCCATTCAAGTCGTTATTGGGTCCAGACAGATCCATTCGACCCACGTACTGCAGGAAGTCAACTTATTTGCAATTCTAGTCAATTGATATCAGTAACGTTCCAACAACAATCGGAAATTATTCTTTTGAAGCCATCTGACATCAGAAAGTACCGTGTTCCTGGAGAATCGATCTACACATCAGGTCGGTCAGATTTAATTTTGCATAAAAAAAATGCCTCCTAAGAAGCAAGTAGATGTTGAATCGTCATCTTCTTCACTTGAAGATTTGGCTAGTACCATTAGAGAATTATCTGCAAAAGTTGATGGCATGCACACCACCCTGCAACAATTGGATATTAGAGTGGCAAATCTGGAAAATAATCAACGTATGCATCACCACCGTGATGATGGTGCAAATATTCGGAATCAACGGGATCCACCGGTCCATAATCCTGATCGAGATTTAGGAATTAAAATTGTGATTCCCGAATATGATGGAAAATTGCAGCCTGTTGAATCCATGGATTGGTTAGTGTGTGTGGAAAATATTTTCGCACATAAGCCAATGATTGAGCATCATAAAGTCACACTGATTGCTACCAGATTTCGTAATTATGCTGCAACTTGGTGGGCTGAATTGCAAAGAAAACGGAGGAATCAGAACATGGACCCTGTTGATACATGGACTGAGATGAAAAATATTTTAAAACAAAAATTCCTCCCTGTCAACTATGCAAGAGATCTCCGTTCCAGTTTTCAAAATTTGAAACAACGGTCCAAGACAGTTGTTGAATATTCTGAGGAATTTTTGACTCTGCAAGCTCGTTGTGGCTTGAATGAAGATGATGATGTGGTAGTTGATAGATTTTTCAATGGATTGAGACTAGACATTCAGCATATCCTTGCCTTCAAACATTTTGATAATGTCGATGAACTCATCCAACATGCTATCAAGACTGAGGGAATTGCAAATCATCAAGTACAAAAATCCAAATGGGTTTTTCCGAAGAATTCATCTATACAAGAAGCTAAATCCAATGGACAG
Source organism: Sextonia rubra (assembly GCA_037013555.1). Lineage (NCBI taxonomy): Eukaryota > Viridiplantae > Streptophyta > Magnoliopsida > Laurales > Lauraceae > Sextonia > Sextonia rubra. The sequence goes on from JASUAD010000006.1 coordinate 24,272,974, forward strand.
ATTTTTGCTAGGACTGAAGGTCAAAATAAGATGGTTTGTTTTTATTGTCACCAGCACGGGCATCGCGCCGCAGATTGTCCAAAGCGAATACATCTGATTGAGATTGAAAGTGCTGATAACAATATCCGAGATGATATTAAGGGTACTTATACTGATCCTAAAGATATTGACAATTCCAAGGATATTGATACTGCGGAAATTGAATTTATCGATGTAGAGCCCCCAGATGAAGCTCTTATTGTCCTCAAGGATGCTTCACCAACTGTTGAGCATAAGTGGTTGCGTAAAAATATTTTCCGTTCCACAGGAATAATTCAGGGACAAAACTGCATGGTTGTTATTGACAGTGGAAGTTGTGAAAATCTCATCTCCTAGGCTCTTGTTGATCGCCTCCAATTGAAAGTTTATAAGCATAACCGTCCTTATTTTGTCAAGTGGCTAATGAATGGTGATCAAGCGCATGTTCGACATACTTGCAAAGTTACTTTTGCTATTGGTGCGACTTACACATATACAATCCAGTGTGATGTGCTACCTATGGATAGTGGTGATATCTTATTAGGCCGTCCTTGGATGTATGACAAAAATGGAACTCATGGTATGCGCGACAACACCTATACATTCATGCATGGTGGACAACAAGTTATTCTTCATCCTGAGAAACCACAACCGCCAAAGAAGAATTCTTGGAAAGCTGCCACAAAGGATGTCCTTCATGTTCAACACATTTACACTGGCAATCCGAAGTAGCATCGAGTTCGAGGACGAACTCTTCTTTCAACCCGGGGAGGATGATGCAGTCTAGGCCCCAGAGCCCCTCTTCAACTTAGATTAGGATATTATTATTAGTAGAGTTCTAATTAAATTGTTATTAGGAAAGTTTCCATTTTTAGCCTAGGGTTTTCTTGCTCATTAAGTTTGTTTTTACTATATATATGGCATTGTAGAGAAGAAATTCTTAGATTTGGTTGATTAATAGAATTGGGTTTTTCCCAGAGGTGTTTCCTCGTGTGTGTTTGAAGTCATCTTGACGGTTCGAAGTGTCCTTGGACACGTGCTTAGGTACCTCCACGCAAGCCCTAACCCTAGGGCTGCATCACTGACCAGGGAAAGCTTTATTGTCAATTTTAAAATTGAATCCGAGTTGACCTTGCCTTGACTCAGTAATGATCAATCTGAGTCGCGTAAGTTGACTTAGATTGCCCCAAGTTTAATACTATGATGACGTGGGCCTACTATCCACATGATATTCTTTGACCAAAGTTCGTGGCTTTAAAACGTGTCATGTGGGGTTAAGGCCAGGTTGCACATATATGCCCAAGGTCAGGACTTGAATGTATCCGATGTGGGACTTCGTGTAGTCCAAAGTCCCCTAGCAGACAAGCAAGCAAAGAAGACAAGTAAGCCCAGATAGGTAGGATCTTAAACTCTCCCTTACCAAAAACAAAGCCGCCCTTGGCTCTAATATCATTCTTCGATAACCCATGTCCATTATCCATATGATATTGTCTGCTTTGATTGGTCTCACGGCTTTAAAATGCGTCATGTGGGGTTAAGGCCAGGTGCACATATATGCCCAAGGGTAGGACTTGGATGTTTCCAATCTAGGACTTAGTATAGTCCAAAGCTGCCTGGGAGATGAGCTAGCCGAGGTAGGTAGGATCTCACAAATACCATGCCAAGGAGAGCAAGTGGTGGCCTTAGCACAAAGGAAAATGAACACAAACACTCTTAGATCCGAAGGAGAAGTTCCAGAATGAGAACCTGATGTTTTTACTTTGTCTTCAGGACTGTTGGGACTGTTTCAATGTGAAAAGCAAGGAAAGAATCCCATGACTGCTATGAATTTAAACTAAATCTTAGTTCTCATTAGGGAAGGCCTAGATTACATCCAAACCATTGCTCGGGCACACTTTCCGGAATATGTTATAATCCTAATCACAAATAATCTAATAAATGAAAAATAAGACTAAACAGTACTTGTATTTAAGAATGCAGAGAAAATAGATGGAGGGGATGGGTCTGGCACCTTGGCCCACTGGGCTGGCTGGTTGTTCTAAGGCCCATGGAAAATGGACTGTGCAAGCTCACTTATGGGCCTGGCATGAAGTTTTATGGCCACGGTCCTCACATGTGGGCTATGGGAAATCAGTCAGAGCATAGTTGTCAATTCTATTGCATTCTGGCTCATTCGAGTTGGAACATTCTGGAATTAGATTGGGGTGGAACGGAATGTCATGCTAAAATTTTTGGCTCCAATTCTGGTCTAGTCTAGTCATTTTGGTTCCCGATTCCAGTTCCAATTCCAGCCCATTTCCACCCCATTTTGGGTCACATTTCATAATTTCATTTATATGCAATGAAAACTAGAAAATGGTCAATAAGTGTAGTTTATTTTTTTTTCTATTTTTCAATCGTGTCTTTTCTGGAATGGAATATTGGAATGCTGGAATTTGACTAGAATGCCGAAATCTTCCACTATAGGTTCAAATCAGAACAGGGACTGGAGTAGAGTTGACAACTGTAACTCTAGAGAGCTTTTTACCAAATAAAAAAGAAGAGAACTATAGAGAGCTGGACTGCCCATTTGGATTGTGGACTGAGCCGTGGTCCTAGGGTCACACACATGGGCACATGTTCTATATATGCGGGGTCAAAAGTCTCCAATATGCCAAAGCCTTTCTGACAATGTAGTCCATGTAGCCATCTTCTGTTTGCTCCAGTTGATCAACATCAATAACTATATGTTAATATCTATTTATTTGTTTCCGGAAAGAGAGTCCAATAATATGATACAACACACTTATGCATGGTTGTTATAACTTCTTAGTTGAAGTATCCTACACCCTATTCACTCTCTTCTGACTCACACGAATCAGCTAGGTTTGATTGTGTTGCTAACATCACAAATTTTCTATGTACCAAACCCAGTACATCTCATGTTGAAATCAGGTGATCTGAAGTAGTCCTCTTCGAAGGTAGAAATTACATCTTTAGTTGCTTGAAACTTCTTCGGAAAATTTACTCGAGACATGCTACCATGACCTGAAACCCGGATTTCCAATCGAGTCTGCCTTTCGAGCCGTGAGTAATTTTTTTGCTGGCTTTATGAGATTAGGTCAAAGATGAAATTTGCAGAACAATTTTTTCTCAAACATCAAATTACAGATATTCATAAAAGAACACAAGTTTAATAATTTTATTTCATTAATCAACATCTATTGTCTAACAATTTTGCACTAAATCAAACTAAATAATCATTGTGAAGTGTTCTTGGATGTCTCTAGACTACATCGTCTGCACTCTCGTTATACTCCTGTAGTTCCCCATCAACCGCATTAATGTCCCAAACTTTAGTTTCTATTTCTTCACCTACAAGCGCCAATTGTAGGGAGTCAAGTTACGAATAAACACAGCTAGTAAATATACAACAATTTCAGATTCTATACAAAAATCTCAGTTTCTATTTCTTGCTTCCATTATGTAACTTGTTTCTTGGTTGTGGTTTTCTGTTGTGATTTCCTTGTTGGTAGAGGCTTTTATGCCCTGCTTTCATCCCAATATGTTAAATGGGTTCTTTTTTAATGAAAGTCGCCGATTTAAAAAAAAAAGGAATGAGCAATGGTGTTGTACAGATGGTGCTCTGTTACAAGTTGCACAAGCCCCTTTGAAATATCAAATGAGAACTTTTGCACTGAGCATGTGAAGATAAATTATTACAGTAAGATGGTGTTAACCCAAATAGCAAGCGTAAAGACTTTAAGACCCAATTTCAATTACTTGCTCCAAGATCGTAATGAAACACTTCATCCTCAAGCTTCAGTCTCATTTAAGATACCAGGTAAGCTAAATTTTTGAATGGACTGATCGATCATGCTTATAGAAGATGATTTCTATCCATTTAGTTGACTGTGGAAAGAAAAAAAAATTTCTCTCTCTCTCTCTCTCTCTCTCTCTCTCTCAATAAAGCTGTCATTTTCTTTTGATTCCATCAAAGAAAAAGTCATCAACAAGTTGGCTACTTGGTGCTCATGGAGCCTGAATTGTCATTGCTGCTGTTGACCTCATTTGTGATTGGACCTCAACTGTCTGAAGTGGAGTTCTTACAGATTGATCCCCCCCGCCACCCACCCACCCAGCCACTCCCTTTTTTTTATAACCATCCCCACCCCCCCCCCCCCCCCCCCCCCCCCCCCCCCCCCCCTCCCTTTTTATAGCTGAACTGTTTGGCTTTGGATCCTTATCCATGTCTGCTATGGGTTTCACATTTGTTATTGATGTCCTTTTGAGAGATTGACATGAGAATTAGTCATGATTAGCTATACTCTATACCTTTACATTTGACTTAGCCTCTCTCTCTCTCTCTATATATATATACATATACATATAGGGAAATATCCATGTGCACTTGTCCCTCGCCATATTATGTCGAGTTACATATGGACCCTCTAAACTGGATCCATCGAGTTTTCATTGAAGCAAATGGATTGGACCGTTGGATTGAGGGCCAACTTTAAAAAATAATAATAAAGTCTTCAAAATTTTGGGCCATGGTAGAGGCATGGGATTGACCCCAAACTTGATATATGAGCCCATCCAAGATGTCTGTTTCCATCCCCCTCCAAGAGAGAGAGAGAGAGAGAGAGAGAGAGAGAGAGAAGGGGGGGGGGGGGGGGGGGGGAGAGATCATCATCATCATCAAAGCCTTGTCCCAACTATGTTGAGGTCGGCTGCATGAATTTTATTTCTCCATTCCAATCTATCTTAAGCCAAATCCTCAAATCTTTTTCTTTTATAACCTTCAGTACTAAATCATTAATTAGATCTATTCCTTCGGCTGATTTAGTGAAAGTAGTTGTACTATATGATATTCTAATTTATATTTTATAAGGTCTTAGCTGTTGTATAGCCTCCTATTGTAAAAAAGTACATCTTGCAGGGTCTTATTTGTAATTTTCATATTGCGAATTTTATAAATGTAGATGGAAAGGTTTAAATGCAAATATGTAATCTTTTATTGAAGATTTAGTAAAGTTATCCCAGGGATTGTATGGGAAAGATGATACATGGTTCAACCTCCCCATTTTTCTTTTCTCCTTTCTTTCTTAATGAAATTCGTCATCCTTCCATTTTAATTCTATTAGGCTAAAATTGATCTAGGATCGATGAATTTAATTTGGTGGGTTTTAAAGAAAAGGAATGTCCCCAGCGGTTATATTGAAAATTTTAAGGACATATATGAATGAGCAGTAACAAATGTGAGAATCATATGTGGAGAAACAGGTAGATTCCCCGTGATTATAGGTTTGCATCAAGGATCAGCCTTAAGCCCTTACCTCTGTGTATTGATTATGGATGAATTAACTGTGCATATTGAAGAAGAAGTACCATGGTGTATGTTGTTTGCAAATGATTTAGTATTAGTGAATGAATCAAGAGATAGTGTAAATGCAAAACTTGAGAGATGGCAGGGGGCATTTGAATCTAGAGGCTTTAAAATAAGTCGTTCAAAGACAGAATGTATGAATTGCAACTTTAGTGGACATATACAAAGTGTTGAAACCACTGTCAAAATTGAAACCCATGAGATACCATGTAGAGATTCTTTTCGGTATCTAAGCTCGATGATTTGTAAGGATGGAGAGTTTGACGAAGATGTTGAGTATAGGATGAAAGTTGGATGGCTGAAGTGGAGACTAGCTTCTGGAGTGCTTTGTGACAGACGAATGTCAACGAAATTGAAAGGCAAATTTTACAGGACAGTGGTTAGACTAGTTATGACGTATAGAGCAGAATGCTGGCCAATTAAGAAGACGCATATACATAAGATGGATGTGGCAGATATGAGAATGCTTAGGTGGATGTATAATAAAACTGGGAAAGATAAAATTAGAAATGAGCATTTTCGAGAGCATTTAGGGGTAGCATCAATAGGGGATAAGATTAGAAAAACCGGTTTAAAATGGTTTGGGCATGTTGAGCGTATGCCAGTTATGGTATTGATGAGAAAAAATTTGGCTATCCAGGTAGGTGGCCCATTAAGAGGTAGAAGGAGGCTGAAGAAAACATTGATGCAGTTCATTAAATCAGATTTGAAGAAGTTTAACTTATCTAAGGATTTAGCTCAAAATAAAACGTAACGGAGAAACAGAATTCATGTAGCTGACCCTAACATGGTTGGGATAAGGCTTTGATGATGATGATGATGAGGAGGAGGAGGCTAAAATTGATCTGCTTCCTTGCAAGTATGCCTCTACCATTTAACCAATCTACCCATGATGAACAATTTCATGAACATTTCCAGTCATTTTGTCTCTTTCTTTTCTTTTTTTTTTTTTGGTAAAAACAATCATTCTGTCTCTTGGTATTTGCTTAAATGACTTTTTCCTACAACTACAAGTTACTGTTATTTCCTCTCCTCCCTTATTGGTGTGCATCTGCACAAAGTCCTTGTGACAGTGATGTTTCTTCACACCAAGGTTTCCAATGGAGTTTTTTGGTCTTTTGGCATATTTTCGGTGTTCCTTTTTTTTTTTTTTTGCAAATTCATATTATCTTTTTCTATTGTATGGTTTTGAATGTATGGTTTTGAATGGAATACAACTCTATATTGGTTTTATAGCAGATTGGCAACCTTGTCATGGGTACACACTAATCTCTTTCCCAAATGTTCTTCCAAGTTCCAAAGTTCTCTTTGTGACTCTTCTTCTAGTAGAAGTATCAAAGCATTCTTGTAAAAATGGACCAAAGCATCAACTTCCCCATGTGTGGGCCAAATTTATGATCAATAGATATCTTGATATGTTTACCTAGTACCCTTGTATTCTAGTAATAAGATGGATCCATGAATGGCTGGGAATACAATTTTATGTAAAGTTTCTTTACTTAAATTAGTTGCCTAATACTTGTCACCTCAACAATTAGTTGGTTCAATTGCAAAGCACTTCAACTGATTTCAATGAGTCTTCAGGTAGGTATCAGATTTAAGATGGCCTTTATAATTTTAAAATGGGAGCTGTTATTTGAACACAAAAAATCTCTCCCTTAACACATCATTTTAATGAAAATTTTAAATCCTATATTACCCCTATATCTAAGACCAAAATGCCCTTTTCCCTCTAAAATGCAATGATTTCTTCCTTTTCACACACAACCCATCTTTTTCCCTTCTTCACTCAACTCTTCTTCCTCCATCACTCACTCATGTTCCTCACTTCTTCACTCTGCTCAGTCATCTCTTTTTTCTAATATCTCTTCACTCATCTCTTCTTCTTTTCTTTCTTGGCATTGTGCAACTATTCTCCTTCCTTACACTCATCTTCTTCTTTCTTCCTTGGCATCTTCTCTTCTCCATTCTCCTTCTCCCTTCATTCTTAAACGCATTATTTTCTAGTGCTCTCTAATCAAATAATACAATGGAGAAGGAGATGAACTCCCAGTCTCCATTTCTATTTTTTTTCAACTTTTTTTTTTCAGAATCGTGCAGTGTTCGGCCTCGTAGGGCCGAACACTATACATGGTGTTCGGCCATGGGGGAGTGTTCGGCCTTGCGGGGCCAAACACTGCACGATTTTGAAAAAAAAAATAGAAATGGAAAAAAAATCAGAAAAAATCACTATATACAACATGAAATCACTATAAACAACATGAATCCTCTTTAATAATGTTTGATGCAAACTCATAGGTGTAGGGAGGAAGAGAGAGTTGAGTGTAAGGAGAAAGGAGAGAATGGGTGTTGGGGAGAAAGGAGGGAATGGGTAGTTTATGGATATTGGGTGTGTTAAGAAGGAAAAAAATATAGATTTTTAAATTTTGACTTGTGTGTAGAGAGAATCTGTGTGAACAGAGACCAATTTGTTGTTTATCCAGCAATCATTTCCCTTTTAAAATTTATGGGCTAATCTTAGATAAAAGAAGTCACAAATTTTCTGTTATCATCAATGTACACCTTTTGGTAATCATTTCATTTTGAAAAAATGCCATACTAGTTGCTAAATTAGATTTATTATTATTATTATTATTTATGTTTTACAAGTAATTCTTTGTTTCAGGCTTTAAACTTGGATCTGAGAAACACACAACAGAAGTGACAGTGAGAAATGGAGGTGATTTGCATGTAACTTCTGGCATTGAAGGGTTAGCTTTGCTAAAAACAACCAAAGTAAGTTCTTTTTTTATTTTTTATTTATTTATATTTTTTCTTATGTATAAAGCCTTAAGCACATGGTATGATGAACATAATTCACTTTAGTTTTAGGGGGGTTCAAAGCTTACGCTTCAAGTCTCACCGGGGGGCAAAGATTTTCTAGAATGCCCCCCGAGGCTCTCAAAGCATTTGGGGTTTGCACAAGAAGGATATCCTGGGGATGAAGCATTCCCATATTTCCCTGAAGCTTAAGTAAGGCATACATGCATTTGAGATGCTGCTAATAACATAAAAGAATGAAGAGGAAGGAAGAATTTTTGAAGAATTTTTGTGGGTTTCTTGTCCACACTAGCTGATATTTATTATTATACAGGTTGCCAAAACAGCCTAAACTACATTCCCTTATTATAGTCAATCATTCCTAATTACAACTAATTTATTTTACAATTTCAATGGTATACTAGATGAGCATATAACAATGTCTTCCCGATATCAGTGCTCCCAGAGGACCTTTTTTTTTTTTTTTAAATGTCTCCCTACACTCTCCCTTGAATTGATGCAAAAAGGAATGAAGCATCAATTTGTTTGTTAAGAAATCATATTGTGCTTTTGTCATGGCTTATTGAGGAGATTAGCCAGCTGCATATGAGGAGAAATATATGGGAGACATAAAGTGCCCAGTAAGGTGGTGTGCAATGAAGTGGCAATTCACCTCGATATGTTTAGTTCATTCATGAAAAATGGATTCAAAGCCGTCCAAATAGCACTAGTATTAGCAACTCCATATTCGTAGAGAAGACGTAGTAGCCAAATGACTTCACTTGTCACTGATGACATTGAGTGATATTTAACTTAAGTTGAGGATTTAGGGACAATATTTTTCTTTTCACATTTCCTGGATATCAAGGATGTGGTAAGAAACGTGCACCATCTGGTGGTTGAATGTTTGGTGTGAAGACAACTAGCATGACATCCACCTTTATAAAGCCTGTTAGTAGCCACAAAAGACAACTAGCATGACATCCACTATTGGTCCATCTAAATGGACCACAAACAGGGAGCCCCCTAAATTACACTGGGTCCATTGGGTTAGCACTTAGCACCCATTTGAATGGACTGGGCCCACAAACCAACTGCACACCCATCCGAATGGATTGTGAATCATTGAGATTTGTGGGGCCCATATGAAGATGATTGGATGATCAAATGGACCCCAAAATTGGTGGTAGATGGAGCCCACCCAGATCTTTTAATCCCCCCAGGTACCAGCCCCATGTGAGCCCCATAGTGAGATACACACATCGATGCAATGCACACCTCGTGCACCTCACACGAGTTGTGCAGTGAGCTGCACACCTCGTGCGTGTGTGTGCATTTCTATTTTCATAAATGTTCCTTATATGCGTCCATTTTCATTTTCTGATGTGTATGTTTTCATTTGTTCTACAGTCAGGCTTTGAAGGATTTATAAGGGATAAATACACGCTTTTACCAGAGACAAGGGAGAGGATTCTAGCAACAGAGGTTTCTGCTTCGTGGAGGTATGACTTCTACATTTCTGTACATTGAATTTAAAATGATACCTTAGTAATCACAATTATAGCCTGGCAAAGAAAACTATCAAATGATTGTAAGAGTGGGAGATTCAAAGAGAATTGACTCTCTTGCCAACTCCTGGTTCTTCTCTTGCGTGTCATATTTTCACCGTCTTTTAAACTTCAAAGTTTAAACTTGGAGACCATAATAAGTTCATTTAGAAGAAAGATAAGAGGCCTCAGGAAATGTTAACCAATATTTTCATATTAGATTATTAACTACTTGTTTTAGTCTTTATGTAGCTTAAATACTCCTTGGTCTTGATGTAAAGGAGGTATGGGTAGACGAATCAAATCCTCTACAAATAATCTTTGGGGGTATAATTTTTATAAAGAGTATCCTTCAACTATTCCTTGTACTCGTTTATTTAATTCTGTATATATCAATGAAGGAAAACTTCTAAACCAAGAAAGATGATGCTTGTCCTGAACTCAGTAAAAGATCCACAGGCTGAAGGGATAGAATATAAGGAAGATTAAATTGTCTTTATATTTGAATTTCAGCTATTTAATGAGGTTGTCTTCATCAAGCATATAGGACATTGATCAATCAATATAGAATATATTATTTATTTGCCAGATGTTATATCACATCATAGAAGATGAATGCAGAGTTTGGAGAATAGGCTTTGAGCCAAACAAGATTGCTCCATGAAGATGAGTTGGGTATTTTCTTTTTCATTTTTGTATTTTGCAACATCAGGTTTCCTCTTCTTGTCCTTATTGAGATTAATTCCTTTGATTTAATAAAGCTGGTTTCCTGCGAGATATACCACACAAATCATCATCATCATTGTCATCGGCATCATCAAAGCCTTATCCCAACCATGTTGGGGTGAGATATACCAAACAAATGCCTACAAATAATAATACACATTATCTCTTTACAAATAATAATACACTTATGAGTCACACTATGAAGTTATGGGAGAGAATAATAGAGCAAAGACTGAGAAAAAAGACTAAGATTTCGGAAAATCAATTTGGTTTTATGCCAGGGAGATCAACTATGGAAGCTATCTTTTCACTTAGGCAATTAATGGAAAAATACCGGGCAAAGAGGAAAAATTTACATATGGTCTTTATCGATTTGGAAAAAGCCTATGATAGGGTACCGAGGAATTTAATTTGGTGGGTCTTAAAGAAAAGGAATGTCCCAAGAGGTTACATTGAAATTTTAAAGGATATGTACGAAAGTGCAATAACAAATGTGAAAACCACATGTGGAGAAACAGGCGGATTTCCCGTGACTATAGGCTTACATCAGGGATCATCCTTAAGCCCTTACCTCTTTGCATTAATTATGGATGAGTTAACTGTGCATATTCAAGAAGAAATACCATGGTGTATGTTGTTCGCAGATGATATAGTATTGGTGGATGAATCAAGAGAGGGTGTAAATGCAAAGCTTGAGAGATGGCGGAGGGCATTAGAATCTAGAGGCTTTAAAATAAGTCGTACAAAGACAGAATATATGGATTGCAATTTCAGTGGATATATACAAAGTATTGAAACCACTGTCAAAATTGAAACCCATGAGATACCACGTAAAGATTCTTTTCGATACCTAGGCTCGATGATTAGTAAGGATGGGGAGATTGACGAAGATGTGGAGCATAGGATAAGAGCTGGATGGCTGAAGTGGAGACTAGCTTCGGGAGTACTTTGTGATAGACAAATGCCAACAAAATTGAAGGGAAAATTTTATAGGACAGTGGTTAGACCAGCTATGACATATGGAGCAGAATGTTGGCCAATTAAGAAGACACATATTCATAAGATGGATGTAGCGGAATTGAGAATGCTTAGGTGGATGTGTGGTAAAACTAGGAAAGACAAAATTAGAAATGAGCGCTTTCGAGAACATTTAGGGGTAGCATCAATAGGAGATAAGATTAGAGAAACTCGTTTAAGATGGTTTGGGCATGTTGAGCGTAGGCCAGTAATGACACCGGTGAGAAAAAGTTTGGATATACAGGTGGAGGGTCCATCAAGAGGTAGGGGTAGGCCGAAGAAAACATGGATGGAAGTCATTAATTCAGATTTGAAGAAGTTGCACTTATCAAAAGATTTAGCTCAAAATAGAACGGAATGGAAAAATAGAATTCATGTAGCCGACCCCAACATGATTGGGATAAGGCTTTGATGATGATGATGATGATGATGATCTCTTTACATGTAATACGTAGAATATTAGCTACTGAAATGAGTATGGAGGCAGCTAACCAACTTGCGTCGGTGTAGGCACTCAGGTTTGGCAATGTAATTATGACATCAAAAGCCCAATCACAGAAGAGCTTATTGTTATGGAAATCCAGCAAATGAAAGTGAAATCAGGACAACATGGAGAATCCATGAACTGGCTTCAAAACAAAAACCACTCTAGTAATATCTTGTCAAAATCTTTCTTTTTTTCATTTTATTTAACGACACAGAAGAAACAAGTAAAATTGATGGCAAAGGTTGCCCCAAAAGGAAAAATGTCTGTAGAAACAACCTTTTACTCACCATATCCTTTTGTAAGGTTCAATAATTTTGAAGTCCTCTCTCTAAATGAATAAATAAGAACTATTAATGATGAAAAAATGGTGGACGAATGGGGAAGAAATTTTGTAGTTCCTACATATGTGAACAAGGGAGATATATAAAACTGGATCAACTGTCGTGGGATTAAACTTGCAAGTCATACTGTGAAGCTATGGGAAGGAGTAATGGAGCAGAGATTTAGACCAAAGACCAAGATATCTAAAAATCAATTTAGTTTTATTATGCCAGGGAGCTCAACTATCCATCTTCTTACTTAGGCAATTAATGGACAAACATTGAGCGAAGAGGGAAAATTTGCATATAGTCTTCATCGATTTAGAAAAAAACTTACGATAAGGAACCTAGAGATTTAATTTGGTGGGTTTTTAATACAAGGAATGTTCCAAGAGATTATATTGAAATTATTAAAAACATGTACAAAAGAGTGCTGACAAGTGTGAGAACTAACTAATGCTGACAAGTGTGAGAACTAACTATGGAGAGAAAGGTGAGTTCCTAGTTGTTAATGAGTTCCATGTCAGTTATGACCTGACCTATATCTGACCAAACTTCTAGTAGGCTTGTTTTCTAGAAAATCCAAATATGTAAAGTGAGGGGATCTTGGGTCAAAAACATGTGGAACAAATCAAGGAGATTTGTATACCTGTATATACCATATACAGAAAATTGTATAATTGAACAAACTGTATAATTGTACAAATCAATTTGTAGCCCAGATTGGGGGACATAAAACATATATATAGCAGTAGTTGACAATGAGAAAGGCAGACAAGTTCTCCTACTAGCTTCCAAGGGGAGTATAGGGTTACGGTTTTTCTTGAGGAGAGGTGAAGAGTAGGAGAGAAAAAGGAGATATGGTGTGGCTGTCAACAAAGAGGAGAGGGGGATTATGGGCTGTCGACAAAGAGGAGAGGGGGTTTAGGGTTGTGCACATGGTCATCCACTGCTCTCTAGTTGAAAAAAAAATTGTGGCCCCCCTTCTAAATGAGACTACCCACACATGGGCCCCAATCTTCCTAAGCGAAAAATAATTTTTTAACAAATTTGCGGGCCCTATCTATAAAACATAGAATCGACTTCTTAATGGATAAATCCCATGGTCCCACCAATTACTCAACTCTCAATGATAATTCTCTTATAACTCAAAATTCCCACTACAGACAATCCATTGGTTGAAATCCACCACCCACAATCCAGGAAATAATTGAGATTAACACAAATAAACTTTTTTACTAGGCCCAAAATAAATTTCAACCATTACTTAATGGGTCATGGATATTACAGCTTAGGTGGTTATATTGTAGTGTGGATTGTCATGCTTATGCTTGATTCATTTTACGTACCAATATTCACAGAATCAACAGGAACATATCATGTACATACAAAAACAGTAACACAAAGTACCATGTGTGCAGGTACCCTTTTGGTTGTCTTTCTCATATTCCTGTTAAGCCACTTTACTTCACAGAGAGATACCTGGGTGTTAAAAATCTTCTGACCAATACTTTCTTCGGGCCACCGAATGAAGGAGTTTATAGTCCATCTGTGCAAAGCACACTCTATTTCATGGGCAAAGATGTTCTCTCCAGGTTCTTTTCCAAAACCAGCACATCAACCTTCATGTTATTTTGTTTAATTTTGCAGCTTATGGTGTCCTGCAATTGTGCCTCGTCCATGTTATTTTCAGGTTTCCGGATATAGCATCAATCCAACTTAGGATGCCAAACCTCCATTTCTTACCTGTCAATCTTCAGGGCAAAGATAACCCAACAATGGTTAAGGTAGGTAGCATTTTGTACTGATTTTAAATTTCCCAAGTATCAGTAAAAGAAAAAATAATAATAATGATAATATTATTAGTGGCAGTGGGAGTGGCAGTAGTAAATTTGACCTCAAAAGTCCTGTCAAATAACTAAATTATCTAGTACTGGAAATTATATTATTGATATGCACAGCAGCATTAGTAGTACTAGTACTACTAGCAGGGTTTAGGGTTTAGGGTTTAGTGGTAGTAATTTTAACCTCAAAGGATCAGTCAATTAACTAATTTTCTAGTAATTGAAATTATATGATCAATATGCACAGTAATCTCAGGCCTTGTCTTTGTGTGCGAAGCCCTGCATTGAGTTGGATTGGATATTTGTTGATCTAATGGAAATCTCACTGTGTACACACCACGCCTCATATCCTTTGACGTGCCTAACTTTTCAATGAATGCATAAAAATAGATGGTCATGTGTTACTTATGTGACATTGCCTATCTACACTTCAAAGTGAAGTTCATTAGGTCAAGGACCTGATTCATCAACATGATCCATGAGCAATGCCCAAGGATACTGTTGAGGTCCTCTGGTGGTGGTTCATGAATTCTCCAATATGCTACCTACAAGTATCAGATCTATGTCTTTGTGAATTCTACCATATATGACCTGCAAGTATCAGCTCAGGGTCCAAGCTGTGTTTTGGTTGACTTGGAATTTCAGTGATATAGAGTTCTGTTCTGGAAAACTGTAAATATAAAAATACCAGAAAATGTTGAGATAGTTGTTTATACATTTTTTTGGACGAAATTACCACAATTGATAATATCATCAACTTAGTTGACGATATTGTCAAATCGGTTGATGATATCATTGACCTCCTTCGACTTTTCTTTATCTCCTTTGATTATTTCCATACTTGATTGTCTTGGGTTTGGATGGGAGGATGCTGAAATTTGGTAGTTGTTTGAATATCCATTGCAAACAAATAAGAGAAAATTGAAAAGAAGTGATGAATGCATCAAAGAGGAAGGATTTGATAGGTCTTTCACAAATCATATAATAAAGAGTGTTTAATTCACCCACTATCACATCCATTCTTAAAATTGATTCAAAGATTTTGAATTAATAGAACAAAAAGCACTTCTAGAATCTAAAACTCCACACAAAGAATACAATATCTAGAGAAAAACCTCTCATTCACTACTCAAAGATTGCCTAACATGGCTTCCTCTGTGTTAGTCACAAACATCAAGACCTGCGAGATTTTCACACATAAATGGTTTCAAACTCTACATATTTGTAAAAGTACTCCCAAATTCATCCCCTCCAACGTCACTCGGAAGGCACTGCCAAATCAGGAGAAAATCCTCATTTATGTATTTCACCAAACACCTTGCACTTCAAACTCAAACTCTTAAAACTCATGATAAGGGGCCACAAGTGAGAATAGAAGCTAAGCATGAGACCCACACCAACTAAGGAAAATTGCTAAGATCGCTAAAGGAAGACCATTGGGATACAAAATGGAATGACTTTCATAACGTTTCCATCAGTAGGTAGAAGAAGACAGAACATAATAGCACATTTTGCAATGAAGGTTGATGATATCGTCAACCGAGTTGATGATATCATCAATTGGGGTGATGTCAAAAAAAAAGTACGAACAACTATCTTGTCATTTTAAAGTTTTTCTTTATAAAGTTGTTTAATTAAAGTCTAAGCTTAATTTCTTCTTAAAAATCCCTTAAAAATAAAATATTAAATATATATGCTTAATTTATTCTACTAAATTAATGATGCAATATGTTATTTCTACATTACAAGCAGGGCAGAGCCATGTATTACTCACCTAGGGTAGATGCCCCTTGTTGAATATGGAAAAAGGCACTGGGGAATTGTTTAAGATCCAAACTTGCAGCCAACGAACTCCTCTTTTGCAAATATGGAAGTGAAACAAACACCAATCCTTTCAAAATCTAAACCAGAAATTCCTTCTGCTCGTAGGCCCGCTTAAGTCTATACTTACCAAATGGTATTTTGGAGAAGGCGGCATGGGAGAGTTGCAGAGATAGAAACATCTTGATGTGGATATGGGTTGCTCAAAAATTCAATTTCTAACGCTCTTGCAATAAGGAACCCACTATATTGACCCATTCATAGTTATAAGTGGGACCTACTAAATAAATATCTTACTCATCTGCTAAAAAATATCCATTTAAATTTTCCAGCTCAAAGCTATAAGTTCTCCGTATTTTATTATCATATATCATATATTATATAAAGGAGCCCAACTATATTTTTATTTTTTCAAAATTTCATTTTTTTGCTTTCATAGAGTTGTAAGTTTGATGTACAAAAAAGTTTATTCTCAGTGAACATATTGCCTATAAAGAGAATTTAAGGGATTTTTCTATTGAAGATTCTATGATATTGTGGTATTCTACTGTCCTATTGTACTTTTTGTTGAAAAAATGAGTTTCACAATGGTCATTGGGTCAACTTTGGACCACAATAAATGTGGGATGCACTCGTCCTTTGTGGTGGGTTTGGGTTGTAATGTGTTCCCCTATAAGAGTAAAACAACAATGACGAACTACTTGATAAAAACCATTAAGGAGTGAATGAGAAATTGACTCCTAAGTTACCCCCTGGAACTTGGTTGAAGATGGCAAGAGGCTTGGCTTGTGGGAAAACTAGAATCCCACATTACTTAGGAATGGTGGGTTTATATACACCTATATGTGCATGTAAGGTTGGGCTCCAAGAGGCACTCATATTTTGTCCCGAAGGAACCATATAGACCACAAGGGTTTAACCCACGCGCGCATGCAACAGCCGGCCCGGTTAGTCCGTCCGATGGGTTGGGTCGGGTTGGATCCAGCGCGGGTAGGTCCAAGGCCATTATACTTTTTGGACAAAATTTTGCCAAAAGTTACAAAGCCTTTTACAATCATGTTCTTTCAATTGAACAATTATGTTTTTCCAAAAAGTCGTAACTCAATCTAGAGTTGCATTGCTTGATTTGAACAGTCATTGGTCACTGCTTGGTTTGAATAGTCACATGACTGTTCCAAGCAGTCACCTTACTGGCTATAAAATGGGGTCAGTCCGACCTAGTTTTGGATCATTGAGTTTCCTTCCTCTCTCTCTCATTGTTGTCTGCATTCTGAGAGTAACACTACCAGAATTTGGTTCTTCGGAACGTGTAGAGAAGTGTTGCTATTGCTCTTTAAAAGATCATGGTATCCTGGGAGACTATCGTCCGCATTTGTTAGTACCACTACGAGGGACGAATTTTGTCTTAAGGACATAGTGTGATACACTAGCCTTGATATGTGAGTCATAGTCATTAGTTCAATTTTGTTTTTCATTCACATATTTGAAGTGCTATCTTTGATATGCACATAATAACACTTTTTACTGAAAAATGCTCTTGCTTAAGCTTAAAACCCCTTCTATTTATTTTTACTTATGGCATGTTTATTTGCATGAGGGGTGGAACTGATGAATGAAGTACGTAAAGGGTCAACTCAAGAGAGATGAGGGAGTTGATGGTAAAAGCAAAAAATGACAAAAATGTGAAACATGCAAGCCTAAATATGGTGAAAGATATGGCCATTGTCCGCCCCACTCAAATGAAATCCCAAGTCTGCCATTGATTACGAGTAAAATTTATAAGCTATATGTACAGACAATGTATAATTGGATATGCGTTCTCAAATCTTAACTCATACTGTGACATGCAACTATTTTGTAGTTCGTGTAGAGTTGGGGATTTCACATATAATTTATTAAAAAAATTAATAAAGGCTAAAGATAAACATAAAAATTTCCGTTGAAATAGACCAAAATGGATAAAATGGTTGAAATGCCGAAATGGACTGAAATCTGGGATAGAACTTTTTACTTATATGGTTTGGTTCAGCTGGTTGTCAGGAATGAATTATTAGCAATTTTGGCCGAACTGAACTGAAATTCACAACTGGACCTTTTTTTCACAGCTGAATAGACCTTTATTATTTTTACTAGATGGGTGAGTGGTATACGACCTGTGAGGAAACCTTTCTACGTAGGGATCAATCCCTGGGCGGGCTGTCTGAGATGCATTACATGTTCCTTTTTAATGTATATACTACTAGCTTGCTCTCTCTTATAAAAGTCTACTATGGACCACTTTTTCCAGAACCTGTATATCAATTCCACTATTCAACAATGTAAACCACTCAGAGTGGGAATCCTGATTGGATTGGTCGTATTTATGATACCTGATTAACTTTGGTTGAATAAGTTCTTACTTGTGATCAATCCAATGGTGGGGGTGCTCTTTGATGTTTCGTGAGTTTTGGATGAGTGTCTATTCATTGAAGAGAAGTGGAGCTGGGTTGGATTTATTATTGGTAGGCCTGTTGCATGGATTTTGAAAACTAGGAGATGTAAATTGGTCCATTATAAAGGGCCCCTTATCTACTCTATTTTTAACCAGATAATAAAGCTTTATTAAATGTTAAAAGGTGTGATCAGTTTTCATTAACTCAAAATCATTGTGATGAGCCGGTGCAAGTGGAAGATGTTCACTATTGCAACATTGAGGTTGAGGTTTTAGTTATGTAACTAGTGAAAAACAAAAATCTCTCACCATCATCATCATCAAAGCCTTGTCCCAACTATGTTGGGGTTGGCTAAGTGAATTTTGTTTCTCTATTTCAACTATTTTGAGTCAAATCCTCAGATAAGTTAAACTTCTTCATATTCAGTTTTATTACTTCCATCCACATGTTCTTCAGCCTACCCCTTCCCCTTGGTGGGCTATCCATCTGTATAGCTAAACTTTTTTGTTTTTGATGCCATTATCGGTCTGCGTTCAGCATGCCCAAACTATATTAAACGGGTTTCTGTAATTTTTATTCCTCTTTGATGTTACCCTTAAATGCTCATGAAAGCACTTATTTCTAATTTTATCTTTTTTAGTTTTACCACATATCCACCTCAATATTCTCATCTCTGCTACATCCATTTTATACATATGTTGCTTCTTGGTTAGCCAACATTTTGCTCTATAGGTCATAGCCAGTCTAATAAAAAACTCTATTTTTGTGAAACTTATTGCTTATGTCCATCATCAATCTCTCCAACAGCTTGGTATTGTTCTACAGAATATTTTTGGCATTCTAACACATGTAATTCACATGTTGAGGGGATTTTTTGGGTTCATGATCTCTAAAATTGTATTTGGAAATCAGGTATTTATTTGGCTAAACTTTAATTTCATGTAAGCACCCTAAATGCTATGTGAAAGCAATCTTCTTTATGATAGCAAGGAATAAGAGTAATTTATTATATGGACCTTTTGAAAAATGGAAAAATAAAAGATGTTTACCCTCTTGTTTGTTTTTCACCTGTTTTTGTTCTTTGTAATTTGCTCTTTTTCTAATGAAAGTTTCCATATTAGAGCTTGTAACTTATGTAGAAATGATTATATTTGGGAAAATTTTCAAAAGGTATATAACTTTTGGCTCATTTTTGAAAAAGTATATGGAGATTTCAATATTTAAAAAAATTATAAAAGTTTTCCGCAATTCCTCCAATGAAGTCCTTTCCCTTAAATTTTTTGTGAAATGAGAAAACTACCCTTCTCTTATGACCTTTTTTTTTTTTTTGGGTCTTTTCTTAATCTTTTTCCTCCTTAAAATTGGCCAATTTGATTTTGATGTTCAAAGCCATTTAATGAAGCTCGTTTTTTAGTCATTTGGGATCCCCCTTTTTTAGCCATCAATGCATACAGGTTGTTGAAGTGGGCCCAACTAGGTCATTTGGGTTAGACTTTATTATGTCTCTTAAACGATTTATCAAAGAGAAAGTTTGAAAAATGACGTAAGGGTATTTTGTCATTTGTAAAATTTCTTTTTTATGGAGAGGACTTCATTAAAAGAAGAGGATTTTCCTAGTAAAAACCTCTTAGCTGGCCTTTGAACCCGAAAAAGCCCATTAGCAGTTGACCTTCCAAAGTGGTCCCATGAGATCACTTTGGTTTTTTTTTTTTTATGCTTGTATAAAAAAGTGTCTAACTCGGTACTGGGTTTTTTTTACCAATGTCAAATTCGACACTACTTTCTTCCTCTTTAAAGTAGAGGAAATCTCTAGATATCTATGTTTCCAATTGGAGACTTTTAGTGTGTTAGATCCAACAGTCCAATCCTTAAGGAGATCTAATCCTACGATCATCCATCAGTGCCCTACATGATGTAGGGACTTGATCCTTGATCGGGTGGGTCACATGGAACCATTATTGATTTGTAAAAAATCCAAATTTTCCTCTTGGATATTGAATTCGACACGGAGGTGGTTCCAAATCTTACCTTTTTGGAACCCTCCAACCAGTAGCAAATCTTGGCTTCTTCGGCTCTGATCTTGGCATGGAGCAGCGGCAGCAGCACGGACGGTGGATCTGCAGAACGACCATCACCAAATGGATCTTACCTAGTTTATATGCCATTGTGATTACCTTTTCATCATTAGCACCATATGGATCTATTCCACCCTTTCACATACCCTTTATACTTGGCAAACGGCAAGCCTCAAAAGGATAATGATTTGAGCATAAAGGGTTCCCTTGATATTGTGCCTATATAAAATGGCTCTGGGGAAGTTGAAGAAGAAAGCTTCAGGGTAACAGTGATCATTGACCTCGAGAGCCCGTGCCAGGTCTGGTTCACATCTCAATTCAAGCAAATGTGGAGAGTGGACAAATCATACGTGGTCCACTACAGAGTATTACAGTGGGCATTGAAGACATTTTTTCTCAAAGTTGTTCCCTCTAACATCATGGAAGATTCAATTTCTAAATATTATTCGAATTTGTTCCATGCCTTGTGGGAAGCATGTGGTAATTCTTCCAGCATTGGACGAGAGACCTTTCTTTTGAATGGGGGCAAAGGCGTTCGCAGCAATTGGTGCAACATCGTCCGTGTTGCTGCCACTACTGCATGCCGAGATCGAAGCCGGAGAAGGTAAGATTTGTCGTTGGTTGGAGGGGTTGAAGAAGGTAAGATTTGGAACCACCCGTGTTGAATTCAATACCTAAGAGGCAAATTTGGGTTTTTCAAAATTAGTGATGGGTTCATGTGGCCCACTTGATCAAGGATCAGGTCCCTACATCATGTAGGGCCCTGATGGGAGACCCTAGGAGTAGGCTCCCATAAGGATTGGACCGTGGGATCTCAACCACACTAAAAGTTTCTAATTGGAAACATAGAAACCCATGTTCGACACTTCTTTTTAAAAGCATAAAAAAAAAAAACCAAAGTGATAATGGGGACCACTTTGGAGAGTAAACTGCTAATGAGCTTTTTCGGGTTCAAGGGCCACATAAGGGGTTTTTACCAGTAGGATCCTCTTAAAAGAATTTTGGAGAACCTTTTTATTTTTTGAAATATTCAAATTGTTATGTACTTTTTTAAAAAAAAAGTGCCAAAAGTTTTATACATTTATAAAAATTTCTTTTATATTTATTCCTACTCGTGAGTTTCATTTTTATTTTGCTTTTGAGTCTTGCAGTTCAATGATGATGTCTATCTGCCGACGGACGAGCCACATGGAACAATTGAAGCAACCATGACCCGTGCAATGTCCAAGATGTAGAGGCTGTTGGCCTTCATTTACAAACATGCAGTGCAACTTCTACCCTTGAGGAGGTTAACAGTGGAACAATTGCTGCTAATGTGCAGTATCTCATTTGCGTGCCCAACACAATGGTCCATCCATTTCGCAGGAAATTAATGTGATCTTTGTGATGTTATTTAATAAATAAACTATGAACAAGCTATATTCCTGTTTCAGGCTAACAGATGTGGATGTTTTTTTTTTTTTTTTTTGAAAACTATGTTTGGCTTCGTGGATCTTTTCTTGAGAATAAAAGAATTACTTGCTAGCTAATTAGTTTCTCCCAGTTTTGATCATTGGTGGTTGATGCATCAACTTTTTAGCTATGAAAGATTTCCAGCTGTTTGAAATGTATTAGGCTTAGAGATCGCATTGCTCAATGCTATACTTATCATTTGTTTGCCAATAATATTAGTTGATCCAAATTAGTGGAACCTTGCATTTGGTATTTCTCAAAATTGTCTGATTAATATTTTCATATTTGTTGATCCTTTTTCACCTGCTAGGAAAAATCAATTATTCGTTGGGTTACCATTGCTGAATAATTTTGGGTGGAAGCCACAGCTCTAATTATCTGAGGGAGCGGAAGGCCAAAAAAAAAAGTTTATTTCCTGCTGCCCTATTGCCTGACAGCAGATGAATGGCTTCTGAACGAAGGTTAAACTGGCGGTCGGACACATTGCATGCTCTTACGAAGGCACCAAATATCAGGAGATGAATTGCTGGCTTAGTGAGGAGAAGGCAGAACTTGATGAGACTTCTGAAACACTGGAACCAAAAACGAAATCAGGCTGGCCGTGTGATCTCTGTTGCAAAAGAATCTGAAGTTGCAATGGAGCCAGTTTTAGTCATGGCCCTTTATTTTGGACTTATTGATGGTCACATATGAAAGTGTTAGGGACATGTGATTGGGGGCAAACCATATTAAGGGTGGTCCCACATAGATCTTTCCATCCCTCCAGTCTCATCCCCAAATGGGACCGATAAGTGGGCCCTATAAAAGTTCTCATAGTAGGTGTGTGAGAACATTTTCCTATGTAAAATAATATTATAAGAACTAGTTCTCACCACTATTTTGTAAGAAGTCTAGGTGGGGTTAATTTATCACTCAATCCAAATCTTGTATTATACACGGACCCCTTTGATAGCTACACCGTCAAGTTTCAGTCAAATCCGAATTTATTGGACTACTAGATTGACTGTGCACTAATCCAAATGGATTAGATTCGTGGGTCACAGATAAAGGGGTTAGGGACATGTGATTGGGGCGAAACTTGATATTTAGGGTGGTCCTACATAGATTTTTCCATCTCCCTCCGTCTCATCCCCAAATGGGACCAACAAATGGGCCCCATATAAAGTTATCAAGATAGGTGTGTAAAAACGCTTCTCATAGGATTAAAGTCACACAAACATATACATAAATTGGGGATATATTATGTGCATGTCCTTCATCAAAGGACTGTGTATACTCCTTTGTGGGGCCCATGGTGGACCCCACCAAGGGATGAGACTAGGGGAAATGGAAAGATCTATGCAGGACTACCCTAAATACCAAATTTGGCCCCAATCATATGTCCCTAACCCATTTATTCATGACCCACAAATTCATTCCATTCGAATAGGTGCATAGTTGATCCAACGGTTCGATAAAATTCGGATTTGACCAATAATTGGTAAACGGGTTCAATTCAAGGGGGTCATGTGTGGTCCATTTGGATGGACCATACAGTGGGTCCCACCTAGAGTTCTCATGAAAAAATTGGTGAGGGACATATGCACATGAATATTCCCCTACATATATATGGAAAAGACTATTATGCATATCTCCCTCACACTATGGTGAGGGATAATTCCTTTTTTAGATCTAATAAGGTAAAAAAAGTGACATGAGGTGACATGAGGTGTGATAGTTTTGTTTTTTTGCATATTAATATTTTAAGGTAAAAAATGTGACATGAGGTGACATAAGGTGTGATAGTTTTGTCTTTTTGCATATTAATATTTTCCAAAAGAGGAAGTGTCCCTCACCATAGCGTGAAGGACATTTACATAGGAGTTTTGTCATATATGTGTGTGTATATATATGGGAAATACTACTATGCATTTATCCCTTACCTTGTGGTGAGGGATAATTCCCTATTTAGACTTATATATATATGTGGATAAAACTATTATGCATATATGTGGTGAGGAACACTTCCATATATGAAA
The DNA here is from genome assembly GCA_037013555.1 of Sextonia rubra. NCBI lineage: Eukaryota > Viridiplantae > Streptophyta > Magnoliopsida > Laurales > Lauraceae > Sextonia > Sextonia rubra. The sequence goes on from JASUAD010000006.1 coordinate 24,296,898, forward strand.
AGTATTGATGTGCAAAAAGACAAAATTATCAACCTCATAATACCTTTTTTACCTTGTTAGATTTAAAAAGAGAATTGTATTGCACCAAAAGGTGAGGGATAGATATATAGTAGTCTTTCCTTATATATATATATATAATATGGAAAACTATTATGTAAGGACAGTCTTTAGAGACCAAATTTAATTGTTTCGCATAGTGTAAAGTCGATCTAATAGTCTAGTCTATTCGAATTGGACCCAAAATTGATGGACGCGTGCACTTTATGGGGTGGTCTTGTGTAAACCATTCGGATGGCTTGCAGTGTGGGCCCCACTAACCAAAACGATGAGAAAAGGTCTATACACACACACTTTGGCATCTTTTTTTAATGTTAATCCCTTAATTTATGGCCCCTTGAACATTATTAAAAGACTAAATAATAGGAACATGGTCTTGGTTTTCGAACAAAGGACTAATTAATAGCTAATTTTGAGGAAAAATCGGATGAAAGAAAAAAAAAGGGAAGGATTAGAAACTATTTACCTAAATCCAGGGTCGTCACTGCCTTTGCCTCTGCTCACATACTTTGATTTAAGATCGTGATAGTCTGATCGGAGAGAGTGGAGAGCTTCGATTGTTGGGGCTCAAAGTTGTGAAAGGGTTTGGAGTTATTGTTAGTTTATCACAAGTGTGAGAAGATAGGCTGTAGAAAGCAACTCTTCTTTCACTTCATCTGTTTATAATTATAAATGCACTAATTCTCTATACATCATTTTTTATTTTCAATCTTAAAGCTCATACTTGAAATCTAGCCCATCCAAAATTATTTCCTATTTATGTTCTACCAGTACAAAAAAAATTTGAATTGATTTCAATTATATCCACCGTAGATAGAGGTTTATGTTTTTTCCAATGTTTAACTTATTAATATAGATTTAATGGTTTGTTTGGATTTCAAATATTAGAGGAGGAAACCAAGAACCAATTTTAAGAACGGTTTTTTATTTTGCCTTATGCATTTATAATTGTTATTATACTAATCATCCATGCTTCACTATCTTTCCCATCAATGGGGCTCACTATTGAAATCGAACCTGTTCGAAATCATTTTCTAATTTCTTTGTACTATCATGAGCAATTTTAATTCAAGTAGAGTTATATCCGCCGTAGATAAAAAATACTTTGGCCCCCCAATAAAAAATTCCTAATTCCACCCGTGGTTTTAGTGCATGTGGATGACTTATTGACAACAAGAGAAAGATGTTATTTATTGAAAGAAACAATGAAAGCATGCATATGCGTATGAGCTTGGCTTTTGACAAACTTGATGTCATTGTAAGACAACTTTTTGGCATTAGATATATCATAGTATTAAAAGCTTATCATAATGGTAATTTATAAAATTTATTTCAAGTTGAACATTATCATCAAAGTTATTGTAAACTTTATTTCAAGAAAATTATTATACTTAAAAGCTTTTTTTCCATTTATAAATTTATTTTTCTTTAGAATTTTCATCAAAGTTGTAAATTTTATTTGAATTGGAACTTATCATCTAAGTTGCAAACTTTATTTCAAGTTGGAAATCAACATCAATTTTTGCGTATTTATTTTTATTACTTTTAACCTTATTTCAACTTGAAAACCCTAAAGTCTCTAAAACCCTTTAATTTTTCTTAAAAATTTTAAAAAGGTGCTTGTGGGCAGGCCCTTCGTGGCCTGGATTGTGGGCCGGCACGTCCCAACACAACATGGCCAGGCTCGTGCCTGTGGGCTCTGCGAGGCTGAACTCCTTGCCAGCTGGGCATAGCATAGCAAGGACAGGCCCGAGACGGTTGGGCTAGCCATTTTTATGATATGGCCTGTTCTACACCTCTTAGTGGCCCCATCCTTTATGGGCTAATGCCCAAAACTTACACCGAGGATTGCAATAATAAAATAAAACAAAAACCTTACACACAGAGATACAATAACCTTCTTTGATCAGTATGGCTCATTTGTTTTTATTATACTATTAGCAACAAAAGTCCGTGCTGATTCTGAAAATAAAAAATAAAAATATATTCAAATTTAATACTAATTTAAAATATTCATGGGATCATTGGTTTCTGAAATGTAGCTGGATCAAGTAACAAATTTCATCTTACCTTCCAAAAAAAAATTTAATGATCAGAATATTCTGTAAGCCTGATTTTTGTACCCTAATCCATCTCCAGTGATGCTGGCCATGATTGACATACAGTTTTGCCGCGTTAATAAAACCCAATTTTCCTTGCCACCAAATCCCATTTTCTTCAACTCTCTCTCTCTCTCTCTCTCTCTCCAAACACATGGTAAGAGTCTTTTAGCGTTCTGCCCTCTTGTCTTTGTAATCATAATATTTACATATTTCTTCATGCTATCAATTTCAGCTTCTTCTGATTTTGCAAATGCATATGGTTTAAGTTTTCGTTAGTTTTCCACTCTAAATCATGCCTTCACAGAGAAACCCTTCACGACAACCCCCTCAATCACATCTCTTCATTTTGAAAAAGAGAAATCTTGCAATCTGGGTATCAGCTCTTCTCATTCTGTTCCTAGCCCTGTTCTTAAAAATCCCCAACACTAGTAGATACCACACAATCCTGTCCTCCAAATCAATCCTCATATCGCCCCATCTGAAACCCACAATTATAAACAGATTACTTGGGTTTTTTTCAGCAAAGCATCATAACAGGAAAACACCCAAAACACCCAATTCCAACCTCCACTACTGTGTTCTTTGGATGGCTCCTTTCCTTTCTGGAGGTGGTTATTGTTCAGAAGCTTGGTCTTATATAACAGCTTTGGATAGAAACTCAGGGGACCCAAAGCTTAGTTTGGCAATAGAACAGCATGGGGATCTAGAAAGATTAGACTTCTGGGATGGCTTACCTGAAAGAGAAAAGACTCTGGCCAATAAGCTTTATAGTACAGAGTGTAGGATGAATGAGACTGTTGTGATCTGTCACAGTGAACCGGGTGCTTGGTATCCACCTTTGTTCCAAACCTTGCCCTGCCCGCCCACCGGCTATGATGAGCCGCTTTTCGTCATTGGCCGGACCATGTTTGAGACTGATAGGCTCAATCCTGAACATGTCAGGCGATGCAACCAAATGGATTCAGTTTGGGTCCCTACTGATTTCCATGTATCAACATTTGTGGGGAGTGGGGTTGAGCCGTCCAAGGTTGTGAAGATGGTTCAACCTGTTGATGTAAACTTCTTTAATCCATCTAAATATCAACCCTTGAATCTCCCCCATCATGGGAAGTTGGTTTTGGGCTCTGATGGTTCAAATTCAAAGGGGAAGTCAAAGGAGAGGAAAGAGTTTGTTTTCTTGAGTATTTTCAAGTGGGAATATAGGAAGGGATGGGATGTGCTGTTGAAATCGTATTTGGAAGAATTTGATGGCAGTGATGAAGTTTCATTGTATCTACTGACAAATCCTTATCACTCTGAAAGCAATTTTGGGAACCAGATTGTGAAATTTGTTGAAGAGTTTGGTCTAGAGAAGCCTGGTAATGGCTGGGCTCCAGTTTATGTGATTGATACCCATATCCCTCAGTTTGATCTTCCAAAACTATACAGGGCTGCTGATGCATTTGTTCTTCCATCAAGGGGAGAAGGCTGGGGTCGGCCACTTGTAGAGGCAATGGCAATGTCTGTGCCAGTGATTGCAACAAACTGGTCTGGTCCAACTGAGTTCTTGACGGAGGAAAATGGCTACCCATTGGCGGTAGATCGAATGAGTCAAGTAGAAGAAGGGCCATTCAAGGGTCATATTTGGGCTGAGCCCTCTGTGAAAAGGCTGAGGGTTCTGATTAGGCATGTGATGAGCAACACAAAGGAGGCTAGAAGGAAAGGGATGCAGGCAAGGGAGGATATGGTGAGGAGATTCTCACCTGAGGTTGTTGCAGCCCTTGTCACTAAACAGATATTGAAGATTACTGAGAACATATAGATTCTTGAATGAGATTTGATCATTGAAAGATGCAAAGACCCTGGAAGCCCCTCCAACAATGATCCTGGTGTATAATTTATGGGTATGATCTCAATTTCTAGTGCTTGATTACAAAACTAGGATTTAAGAATTTTAGAAACCTCAAACTGCAAATGTTCAATGTATATTTTGGAAGGTATTGACTGAAAAAAGGACCCTCCTGGGACCCTGCTTTGGGGGGACTCGCACTGGATGATGACCTTTTATTGACTGAAAAAGGAAAGAAAAAGAAATGGAAAAAATAAAAAAAGGAAAAATATGTTGTTTTGCCTTGGCTTAGTTCAATACTGAAACCACTCATATGTTGATTCTATTGACTATTCTTTATTTCTTTTTCAACTAATGTTGCAATTTAAGGCACCTAGCTACCATTTGGATCACCTTTCCAGTAAATAAAAAACAAAATTCTGCTTCAATCGTGGGTCTAGATTGTGGGACAAGCTATTTAGAAAGATTAGCTTAGTGACATACTGAAGCTTTATTGCTTTCGATTTTGAGTTTTTGTAAGACAATAGAAACGACTTGATTGTCCATTTCTTTTGAGGATAAATGAACTAAATCTGGAAGGTTGTTTATCTGTCTTTAGATTCCGTCAAATGACATTTTGAATCTGTCCAGAATTCTATGATTTCTCTCATTTTTCTGTTGCACAACTGACCAGCAAGAATGCAATCTCCTGACTTTATCAAAGATTCAAACAAGGCTTTAATTCTTTGTGCTCCACGGCAATAAAGAATGGGATATTGTCAGATAAAATCCGAGTTTTGAAGTGGTAATCTAAGAATTGTTTGTATTTTTGTAATTTGATCTGAGAAATACTAGTATAATTGTCGTCTTGTCATATCAATGTTCTCCTGGCCTGTGCTGTTTCTTTTTCAGTTTTTACCTCTATTACACCATGATGCTTTTTTGTTTTTGTTTTTTTTTTCTGAGAATGATGACTGTATCAATAGCTCAAAACTTTACAGTATAAGAGATGTATACTGAAACAAAAAGACCCAAAAAAACAATGGCCAAAAGAAGCTTCCAACATGTGGAGCTAAAGCCCCCAAAAAATCAGGCATCAACCCACAAGGAACAATTCAAGCATTCAGTTTTTTTTTTCTTTTCAGAAGTAAACAATTCATGTGATGCTTTCCTGTGCTTATTGGCTTCTTTTTTCTTTTCATTTCATTTTTCTCAGCCCATAAATCTTACTGTAAGCTTCTTTCTCAGTCTGTTTCTTTCCTCTTTTTTTCCCCTTCCAACCAAACTCTACAATGGATCTTGGGAAAAGAACCAAGAGAAGCCCCAAAATCCTTGAGCTTTCACTTGGGTAGCGTTTGGTTCGCTGGAATGATTCTTAACAGGAATGGAATGGAGGCTGGAATGAGCCTGGAATGGAATGGAGCCTGGAATAGTAATTTCCATTCCAACGTTTGGTTAGATAGAGGAATCAATCCAGTAATGAGATTCTCATTCCGATTCCTGTGTTTGGTACGCTGGAATGATGCTAGGAATGGAATAAAATTTATATAAACTGACCAATATACCCCTGTGATAAGATACCTTGAACATGATTTACAATAGCAATAAACATCAACAAAATCTCCATATAACATGTTACTAAACTTAAACACCACATATATTATCTAAACCAAGTCATTTAAAAGTGCGAATTCATCCAACTTGTCCAAAATAACATCCATATAGTGCTTAAAACAAAGACTAGCAAATATAAAATATAGATAATCCATGCATGCATCAAAGAGCTCCACTTAACAAAACCCTCACAAAGTCTTCTTTCTCATCATCTTCCAAAGTAAAAAAAACTGCAGTCATCTCATGATCACGGCCTATAGCAATCAAGGCTCTATGGTGTTCCATCCTTGATAGATTTGGAAGCTTGCGAAGTTCTTCATTGATTTTCTCTCTCTTCGTCGCTATATCCAAATCAACACCAATAGCTCTACTGAACTTCTCAGTAGCTTCATCAATCTTGTTGCCTATGATCATGGCTGCTTCTTGAAATCCATCCATATTATCGATGCTCCTTCTCCTTTTTCCTTTCTGACTAGTTCCTCCATTATTGAATGAAGCTGTGGAAATTTCCTCTAAATTCACAGGACAATTTTCTGTATCTTCATCCTCCTCATTTCTAGTCAGCTCATCCAAGATATCTTCAGTAGCAGCAGCTGCCCTTCCTGTGGCACGATCTTTACCAAAGATAGTGCAAAGCATTTCATAATGTGGAAAACTCCTAGTCCTCCACTGAGCTGCACCCTTATGTGTCTACAAAAAACATATAAAAAAGACAAATAAAGTAATATATTCAAATGACAAATAAGAATACATCAAATAATTCCTCAAATAATAATACCTCCACATAACCATTCTAAACTTTATCTTTTGCAACCACCAAATTCTTTTCTGAATCCCATCCAAATCCACTGCAATTTACTCCATTAAGCATATCATACACAATTCGGAAGTCCTTTTTCATTGTCTTAATTCTGGAATCAATGTGTGGCTTAGCTTTAATTTCACTTTGAGGTAACTTTTGCTTTCACACAGATTCAAGTACTCCAAGAAAGCCTGGCTTGAACCCATTGTCAGCTTTATGAGTCCCAGCATTAACCATATCAAACAATGCAAAAACCAACTCTTTGTCCTCAGCTTCTGTCCATTTTCTTTTATTCTTCCCTGGTCCCTTCTCATTGATGTATATATCTTCGTTCATGTCCATGCCTATTAATATTGGAACAACCAAATCACCCATAACATGATATTTAATTAGCCATGAACCAATAACATATATAGAAAAATGGCACAATGAATATAATGCATAAAAATAACATGATATAGCAATTTAAATTAACCATTACAAATAGTCACTCCAATACAAGCAAATAAAAGATGCAATCATTACAAACTTTGCCTTTAAAATACAAACAAATTCAAATAGTTCATCTCCACGCATTAAACATAGAAACAACCATTTGTTGTCTAAATGAGGTCCATTCATTTGAAGTCTCTACAGTGCCAATTACATCCGTGTCTCCTTCGTTGTCATCCTCGTTTAGTTTTATATCTTCATATGGGTCCACAAGTAACTCGTTCCTTATATAGTTATGAAGCAAACAACACACCAAGATAATATGAACTTGAATATTAATGGGATAAAAGGCAGGACTCCTAAGAATTGCCCATCGTTTTTTCAATATCCCAAAGGCTCTTTCTATTACATTTCTAGCAATTGAATGCTTCATGTTAAAATATTCCTCCGCGCTTGTCGGTTGATGTCCATACTCTACTCATTCAGATGATAACGTTGACCTCTATACGGTGCAAGAAATCCTTAACCATTTGTATACCCAGCATCAACCAAATAGTAGGTACCTTAAACAAATTGAACATTTGTTTATGTTAGTGATATATAATCTTTTCAAGAAATTAGTTTATTATTGATTTTGTAACAGTATTGTATCTTTCCACGTGGAACAACTAAACCATGTCTTCTAGCAATTGCATCCTGTAACACTCGGCCATCAGCAGTTGACCCCTCCCATCCAGGCAATACATAAGTAAATTGTAGATCTGGGTTACACGCTGCAAGGACATTAGTTGCGATGTGATTTTTTCTAGTTCGATACCTAGGTCTATCAATAGCCGGCACATGGACCGGTATGTGTGTTTCATCTAAAGCTCCTAAACATCCCTACAAGACATTACAATGCATCAAAATATATTTACACATAGATGATAAATTACACAGCTATAATTTAAAAAAAATATGAATCATTTACCTTAAACCACTTCCATTTTTCATCTACTGAGTTCTCTGGTATTGGCTCAGGTTTCTTGTATAATTTTCCCTGTAATCTAATGACTGCAACAAAAAACCTTTTGAAATGCTTACTAATTGACTCGGCTGAACGATTAAACTCACTTTGAATTACCCTATTTTTAACATGATGAGCAAGGATATGCAAGGAAATTGCAACTTGCTCATCAACTAACATGTGTCTGGTTGGTTCCAGCTTCCCAATTGTGCTAAGCAAGTGACATAACTTCACAAATGGTCGCCTAGTCATTCTAAAATTGTTCAAACATGTTTGATCACTCTTATACACCCAATTCTCAATTATTTCTCTATTACCATAGTAATCTAATTGGTACCTAGATCTAACCCCACGCATGCATTGTTTTTCGAACAATTTATATGATAATTGTAGGAATAGCCTCAGAAGATGTAGAATGTCCAACCACCATTGCATAACTAGTGCCAGTTTCTTCACTTTCAATTTTCTTTTGGTTAAACTAAGACGTGCCATAGTTGTCATCAAAGAAATATACATCAATTTAATATAAAAAAGAAGAACCAAGCATTTCAAAGTTGCGTTATAAAATAGAAGAAAGAACCCTCACTGTCTTCCTCAGTCCAACCCCCTCTCTCTGTCTCATCCCAGCCCTCCTCTCACTGTCATAGCCCAGCCCCCTCTCACTGTCCCTCAATCCCAATTCCCTCTCTCTCTGTCTCATCCCAGCCCTCCTCTCACTGTCTCAGTTCCAGACCCCCTCTCATTAGCCTCAGTCCCAGCCCCCTGTCACCTCCCTCAGTCCCAGCACTACTCTCACTCAATCTCTGCCCCAATCCCCCTCTCACTCTCCCTCATCCCCAGCTCCCCTCTTACTAGCCCTCAGTCCCAGCCCCCCCCTCATTGTCCCTCAGTCCCAGACCCCTTATAATTAGCCTCAGTCCCAGCCCCCTCTCACCTCCCTCATTCCCAGCCCCACTCTCATTCACACTCAGTCCCAGCACCCCACTCTCACTATCTCTCAATCCCAATTCCCTCTCTATCTGTCTCACCCCAGCCCTCATCTCACTGTCTCAGTCCCAGACCCCCTGTAATTAGCGTCAGTCCCAACCCCCTCTCACCTCCCTCATTCCCAGCCCCACTCTCATTCACACTTAGTCCCAGCACCCCACTCTCATTGTCCCTCAATCCCAATTCCCTCTTTCTCTGTCTCAGCCCAGCCCTCCTCTCACTGTCTCAGTCCCAGACCCCCTGTAATTAGCCTCAGTCCCAGCTCCCTCTCACCTCCCTCATTCCCAGCCCCTTCATTCTCATTCACACTCAGTCCCAGCACCCCACTCTCACTGTCCCTCAATCCCAATTCCCTCTCTCTCTGTCTCAGCCCAGCCCTCCTCTCATTGTCTCAGTCCCAGACCCCCTCTCATTGGCCTCAGTCCCAGCACCCCCCTCACCGTCCTTCAGTCCCAGACCCCCTGTAATTAGCCTCAGTCCCAGCCCCCTCTCACCTCCCTCATTCCCAGCCCCACTCTCATTCACACTCAGTCCCAGCACCCCACTCTCATTGTCCCTTAATCCCAATTCCCTCTCTTTCTGTCTCATCCCATCCCTCCTCTCACTGTCTCAGTCCCAGACCCCCTGTAATTAGCCTCAGTCCCAGCCCCCTCTCACCTCCCTTATTCCTAGCCCCCTCACTCTCATTCACACTCAGTCCCAGCACCCCACTCTCACTGTCCCGTAATCCCAATTCCCTCTCTCTCTGTCTCAGCCCAGCCCTCCTCTCACTGTATCAGTCCCAGACCCCCTCTCACTGTCTCAGTCCCAGACCCCCTCTCATTAGCCTTAGTCCTAGCCCCCTCTCACCTCCCTCATTCCTAGCCCCACTCTCATTCACACTCAGTCCCAGCACCCTACTGTCACTGTCCCTCAATCCCAATTCCCTTTCTCTCTGTCTCAGCCCAGCCCTCCTCTCACTGTCTCAGTCCCAGACCCCCTCTCATTAGCCTCAGTCCCAGCCCCTTCTCACCTCCCTCATTCCCAGCCCCACTCTCATTCACACTCAGTCCCAGCACCCTACTCTCACTGTCCCTCAATCCCAATTCCCTCTCTCTCTGTCTCAGCCCAGCCCTCCTCTCACTGTCTCAGTCCCAGACCCCCTCTCATTAGCCTCAGTCCCAGCCCCCTCTCACCTCCCTCAGTCCCAGCACTACTCTCACTCAATCTCTACCCCAGTCCCCCTCTCACTCTCCCTCATCCCCAGCTCCCCTCTAACTAGCCCTCAGTCCTAGCACCCCCCTCACTGTCCCTCAGTCCCAGCTCCCTCTCTCTTTGTCTCATCCCACCCCCCTCACTGTCTCAACCAAGCATTCTCACTGTCCTCACTCCCAGTCCCCTCTCACCTCACTATGTCCCAGCTCCCCCTCTTTGTCTCATCCCAGCCCCTTCACTGTCTCCTTCAGCCCCACCCCCTCTCGCTCTCCCTCTGTCTTAGACCCCCTTCTCTGTCTCATCCCAGCCCCCACCCCCTCCATTCTCTGTCTTACTCCTAGCCCCTTCTCACTGTCCCTCTGTCCCAGCCCTCCTCCTCCCTCGCCCAGCCCCCTTTCCCTCTCTCTCTCCCATCCCTCTTTTCCTTTCTCAGCCAGCCCCTTCTCGTTCTCCCTCTGTCCCTCTGTCCATCTGTCCCAGCACTCTCCCACTATCCCTCTGTCCCAGCACCCCTCCCACTATCCCTCTGTCCCAGCCCTCCTCCTCCCTCGCCCAGCCCTCTCCCACTATCCCTTTGACCCAGCCCCCCTCCCACTGTCCATCTGTCCCAGCCCTCCTCCTCCCTCGCCCAGCCCCCTTTCCCTCTCTCTCTCCCATCCCTCTTTTCCTTTCTCAGCTAGCTCCCTCTCATTCTCCCTTTGTCCCTCTGTCCCTCTCGCCCAGCCCCTCTCACTTTCCCTCTGTCCCAGCCCCCCCTCTCTCTATCCAACTTCCCTCCCTCTCTTTGTGCCCCCCTTTCTGTCCCCCCCTCCTCTCCCTTCCTCTGTCCTTCCCCTCTGTCCCTCTGTCCCTCTCACTGAGCCCTCTCACTCTCCCTATGTCCCACCCCCAAAAGTTAGGGTTCAAATGTAGGCAGAGAACTGTGTGTGCGTCTGTAGCAGTGTCTTCTAGAAAAAGAGGAGAACAGGAGAGAGTGAGAAAGAGAGATTAATACCTGGTATGGCTCGATGGCGTGTGATCGGCAATGACAGAGAAGCAAAGACAGACCAAAGATGAAGATGGAGAAAGCGAGGGGGAGAGAGGCCGCAGCCGAAGATGGAGAAAGCGAGGGGGAGAGAGGCCGCAGACAAAGATGGAGAAAGTGAGGGGGAGAGAGGCCGCAGACGAAGATGGAGAAACCGAGGGGGAGAGAGGCAAGAGACGAAGATGGGTGAAGGATGGTGAGCTCTCGATCGGATTAAGGTATTTTGGACTTAACAAATAATCACAAAGGAATGGAATGGCCATTCCTTTGCCCCCCTAATGGAATGGCCATTCCTCTGTCTAAAGGAATAGTAATTCCTGCAATAATGCTGATTCCATCAATTTTTTACGAACCAAACGCGGGAATGGTTACTCCAACGGAATGACCATTCCATTCCCTCCTTCATTCCAGCGAACCAAATACTACCTTGCTATCTTCTCCACCTAAGCTTGAACAAAGCTCTCTCTCTCTCTCTCTCTCTCTCTCTCTCTCCCTCTGCTTTTATCCCCTTTTAATTGGTAACTTGACTCAAACCCACAATCTCAAGGTTGCAACTGTGAGCACCTTCCATTGTGGCATAGGCTGTTGTGAAAGCTATCTTGGTAACTCTAAAAGGAACCCCTTTTGCTTGTTGTGGAATGAGGAAGCCGAAATCGCCTTTTCTCCAAAGTTGCTCTTCACTTTCCTGCTTTAATCCTTCTTTGAAAGAGTAATCCTGCGTTATGGCCTAAGGGTCTTGGGGTAAATTTAAGTGACCAAAATGCTCTTTTTGGATAACCAAAATTGTCAATCATGACCATCGAATGGGATATCGACATATAAGGCCCATTTTCCTTATGTATATGGCATTAAGAAGAGCCTAGAAGAATGAGTTTGGTGTACTGCTCTAAAAATCTCCACCTTGTTATCTAAATCACTCATTGTTATTGATAACTTCACCACTTCAATTAAATCTTAAGCTTTACCCCTGGCAAGAAAACTATCAATGTGCTTGCTAAAAGCTTGGGTTAAACCAACCCCACACCATCAAAGAAAACCTCTCCACCTGAGTTAAAGCCGTCCAACAACTGGCGCAGGATATCACCTGAGAAGCTCTTCTCTCAAACTAAACTAGCCCCAATATCATCGAATAAAAAGTACTCTCCACATGAGCCAAAACCACCCAGCCTTCAGTGTATAAATGCCACTGGAGAAATCTCCATCATCATCTGAGAAACCTTTCTAGCTAACACCTTTCCCTAAACTTGATAAGAAGGCACTTTCATCTAAACCAACGAGAGCCATTACCTAGCTTGAAATTAAAACTGAATAGCTGACCAATATAATCTTGAAAAGCACCTAGATAAACTTCATACATCTCTCCACCTCCTCCCCTACAAATTCTAGAAATCCTCTATAGCTCTACTCTGAGAAGAAAGGAACGCTCTTCACCTTCCTTCCTACTCCTTGTTCACTCGGGTAAATCTCCACCTTTGCATAGATTTTGTCATTACCACCTTGAAGATGAAACTACCACTCATTATCACTAAGTGGTGCTGCCCATCTCATGTTTCCTTTGTTGTACGAATAAATCTTTGAACTTATTATTTTTTCTGGGAAATTCTCACAAAAGCATAAAACTTTTGGCTTATTTTCAAAAAAGGTACGTGAAGTTTTGAATATTTCAAAAAAGTATAAAGTTTTCCAAATTTCTTTCAGTTAAGTCCGCTCTATAAAAACAAAATTTCAGATTTGACAAAATAACCCTTATGACAATTCTTGTCTTTTCTTTACCTTCTTTCATCCCAGAAACTGACCCAAAAAATCACTTTATGGGCCTCACTATGATGGTGGGGTTCCTACCTTTGATGGTTCAGTCACCAAGAAAATACCTGAATTGGTATTGGGGTTCTTTCTTTGGATTCTCCTATGGCAAAGTTTAACTTGATTTTGATAATCATAACCAATTTATGAAGCTAGTTTTTCAATCATTTTGAATCTAAATACCCTTCTCCTTTTAACCATCCATGCATAAAGGTATTTGAAGTAGGCCACATTAGGTTGTTTGAGTTGGACTTGATCATTTCTTCTAAATGATTTATTGAAGGGAAAATTTGAAAAATGACATAATGGTATTTTTGTCCTTTCTCAAAAAAAATTTATGGTGACGACTTGATTGAAAAAAATATGAAAAACTATTATACTCTTTTGAAATATTCAAATCTTCATGTACTTTTTGAAAATGATCCAAATATTTTATACTATTTTGAAAATTTACTTTTTTTAATTGTCCAAATGCAGCTTTCTCCATCCATCAAACTTATATCCTTCAAGTTTAGTTGTTCCTTTTTTTTTTTCCGAATTTGGTGTCCAACTGATGGGGAGCCCATCCTTCCCCGGGGGGTGTGTGTATATCCATTGATCATGAAAGCCCAAAGATTATGATCCTTCAGTTTCGCTTTTGGAAGATCACGAGGAATAGCCATTTGTTTTCATCGGTTTTACAACTTCACTTGGATTCAATGCAACCTAAATGCATTTGCATTGAATTTACTTGAATAAGAAGAGGAAGCAGTGGCCAACGTAATGGGCCTTTTTGATGGAAGGATAACAAATTCCTCTACAAGTAGTTGCTTCTCAGTCACTCTCTCCAACCAACAACACATTAGTGTGATATTCCGTCACTATTCATGCATGAAGTGAGGTTTAGGAGAGAGAAAGTTGAGAGCCTCATTTGATCACAACTGTTCATCCTGAACATTTGTGACTAAAGGTCCCTGATCTAAATGGTTGAAGTGATGCAAGGCCAAGTTGTAGTGATGCAAGGTCGAGGCTATCACCATCAAGCTTCATATCTGGATCAATGATGCAAGGTCCACTTCCGATCTAAGTACTGCTTGTGTTTTGTTCAATGCATACATCAAGATCCATTCAATTTATAATGTCATGTGTAAATTATGTATTATTTCCTATAGTTACATCTACAACTTCAACCATAAGCATTTTTCTTGTCCATCCTTTCTTTCTAAATGTTTCAAACATTTTACTAATATCAGTTCATGCCAGCAGACTATTTAGAACTTCATGGGCTGACTTACTATTTGGGTTTTCTTTTGTTTGCTATGTTTCTTTTGTGTTATATGAACTTAATAAAAGATTTTAAAAAATGCTTTCTCTTTTTAACTTACTGATTTTTAGTTTTGGTAATTGTTCTTGATATTGGTTTCCAAGCTTTGATGAGCTCTACAATAATTATGGATATCACATCATCATGTTCTAATTCGTTGACATAATCTACAACATCAATATAATCAAAATTTCAATGTCATCATGAATACTGTTGATTGTTGGTCATTGTAGAACATGTTCATTGAACTTGGGGCAAGTCTTCAACATTTATTACTGGTTAAATACTATCAGGCCTCATTGATCAGAGCTTCAATGATGATGCTTGAATCTTCAACACATAAAATTGACATAAAATTGTTCTTGATATTGGTTTCCATGCTTTGATGAGCTCTACAATAATTATGGATACCACACCATCATGTTCTAATTCGTTGACATAATCTGCAACATCAATATAATCAAATTTTCAATGTCATCATGAATACTGTTGATTGTTGGTCATTGTAGAACATGTTCATTGAACTTGGGGCAAGTTTTCAACATTTATTACTTGTTAAACACTATCAGGCCTCATTGATTAGAGCTTCAATGATGATGCTTGAATCTTCAACACATAAAATTGACATAAAAGTATTTCTTAAAACACCAGTTATCAAGTTTTCTTCTTCCCTTTTTTTCTTTCTTTTTTTCCCCACTATGCTGGGATACTTGCCATGAGTGAGACTTTTGACCTGAAGACCTAGGGATTGATACTTGGGCATGCAAGTGATACTAACATGCCGACACTACTCAACCATGAGTGTGTTGGCAATTGGCAATGTTATCGAGACTTCATTCCGTAGGCCTGAATGTCAGATTTATTGAATGCAACCAATGTAAAAATCATCTTGAAATTCCTCAGTTTATTGCTTCTAAGCTATACTATGTGGGTCTTATTAACTTTTGGAATCTCATAATACCCTCATGGGCTTCTGTAAGGCACCAAAAATTTTCATAACCCTTCATCAGGTTGATATGAACTTTGTCTTAATGTTGTGTGCTATTATCTTTGCATTTGCATAAACTTTTGCCCTGTTTGTGTTTAGAGTCAATGAGTGTATTCTATTTATAAGTGAATTACAGCGGTGTTGTGATTTGTTTCCTCAATTGATAGAAACATTTATGGAGATCACATGTGTCACAAGCTCCTCTTAGCTGTGTGATATTCTTGGCTGCTGTCATGATTTTTTATTTTGTCAATTGCATATCCCTTTCCTTATGTTGGGACGACAGCTGGTTGTGATGGTGATGTGATGATGATGAGACTTATTCTTCTGCATTGTGCAATGATAGGATTTCAAGCTTTGGAATCCTACATTCCTAATGAGATTAAAATCCCCTCTAACAAGAAAATCTGCTCTTTTTTTCATTGTCTTCAAGGAAAATCGTTTCACCTATTGTGAATACCCTTGGTGCACAACCACACCCATCAATGTTTGTCCTTGGTACCCCAATTCTCTTACTAAGATGTATTCATTCTATCATAACATATATATATATTTTTGCATCTATCAATATATGATTATCATTTCAAAATCCCCACAGTAAAAGGCTTCAATCAATGTACTACAGGGGTCTTATTTATAACAGGAATCACATAATTCCATTTTGATACTCTTGGAATTACGTTATTTAGTGAACCTTTATTAGCTTTAACTAAGAACCTTGTCTTGATTTCGTGGCTTTATATCTATATTTTAATGAATCCTAGTGTGTACCCTTGATGCCCATTTATCCCTCTCAAGATCTACAAGCAAAACATGCCCGTGCTAAACTCATAATGTTTATCAAAATAGAATAATAATTTGTTGGTAATACTTTTACTGATATGGTCACGATTGCAATCAAATTAAATAGCTAAAACACATATAAAGTGAAAAGTTCTAGAAAAAAAAAATTAATTTGGAGGAGAGTTTGAATCAAATTCCATATTGAGACATCCTTGCTAATTTTGGGCCTATGTAAATAAGCATATATATAAGGGTTAGCTGTATTTAGAAATTCTATGCAATTGATTTTCAGAGTGGGGGATCCACCCCATATTGATGCTTAATAAAATCAATCCTTCAGTCAATGAAAAGCCCAAATTTTGACTTTGGATGTCAATCCCACGTGTTGTGTGGTGACCTCAAAACCTGCTCCCCATAGAATTGAGATTTTGTGAGGATAAGCCCCATAGGTACGCCCACATCACCATAGCGATTCTTCTAGGATGATCGCTCTGGAGAGGAAACGGTGTAAGCATCCTATCATTTAGGTACGTGGCTGATCTCAACCATGGACTTACTTGATGCCACTTTCATCATTTCCAAAAAAGCAGAAGGAATTGGGCATGTCCTAGGGAAAGGGCCTGGGAGAAGCTAGGATGCCTTCATTAACCCATACTAGCCAAAGGATGTAGTTGGAACCAA
This sequence comes from Sextonia rubra, assembly GCA_037013555.1. Lineage (NCBI taxonomy): Eukaryota > Viridiplantae > Streptophyta > Magnoliopsida > Laurales > Lauraceae > Sextonia > Sextonia rubra. The sequence goes on from JASUAD010000006.1 coordinate 24,313,481, forward strand.
GGGTCTGGGTTAAAAATCAGGTTCCCTCAAGGCAGTGACAGTTTTGGGATTGAATAGTCCATAGAATAAAACCCCACTTAAGGAGCCTAGTGGTATCTCAGCAATGGTCATGATTATCTGGTTGATGGCATGGCTAGTCTTTTCCGGGTACAGGGATAGTCACGGTTCTCGTCAGAGGTTGGTGATGTCATGAAATTGGAAATTGGAATAGACCCACCAGTTCAATAGACCTAGAGAGGTGTTTTTATCAACCAACCTCGGAAATTTTCACCATCATTATGAATCCAATTAGGGAAGGGGCATCCACAAGACCCACTTTTGTACACAGTAAATTAGAAACTTTAAATCCATTGTTCACATGGGGTACATGGATAGGTCTCATTAGGGTCAAATATTTCTTTGAGCTTCAGTTCATGGGTAAAAGACTTGATGAGAGTAAAACTGAACTCGGTTCAAAATAAAGGAGGCATTGGTGGAGTGTTGAAGGACCTAATCAAAGGTAGGCCCAACTGGGCCCCAAGGTTCACAGTCGGGGATCTGAATGACATGGTATTAATCCAATCCGCGTTCGTTTCCTTCCGTTAAAAAGCTGTCAAAGTGACATCTGCCGTTGACCCGTTGACTTGGAAGTCTGTCCGTCCGTCGAATCTTCCTTTGTCTTTAGTGACTCTAAACGCCTTCTTCTTCTTCTTCTTCTTCTTCTTCTTCTTACTCTTCTTTTGCCAACCAAAACCCAGCAGAGGAAAAAACACCCAAAGAAGAAGAAGGAAAGACAGAAAGAAAGAAGAGTAGTTGTTGTTGGAGGGAGGTTTTAAGAATGGAAGAAGAAAGGTTAGCAGAGAGAGTATTGTTGATGAGAGAAAGTCTGCAAAAGAGCCAGACCATCACCGACAAGGTGGTCACCATCCTCGGCTCCTTCGACCACCGTCTCTCCTCCCTCGAATCCGCCATGCGTCCTACTCAGGTCAGGTCCCTCCTTTCCTTTCTCTCCCTCAACCCAAAAACTCTGGGTTTCTCGTTTCCTCTTAATTCTCTCCGGTTCTCTCTTTCTTTCTTATCTTTTCGTTTGTTGTTTGTTTGGTTTTTGAACGTATGCTGCAGGTCCGGACTCATTCAATTCGCAAGGCGCATGAGAACATCGACAGGACGTTGAAGTCGGCTGAAGTCATCTTGGCACAATTCGATCTCTCTCGCCAGGTCAGGTCACTTTTTTTTTTTTGTATCAGACACCACCCCTCTGTTTATTTTGTAGGTAAATATCAATATGTTGACATATCAACTTGCTGTTTATCTTTCAACATTGATACATGCTGGAATGGTAATGGTGATACGGGCACCCTTCCAAACATGCAGGCAGAGGATAAAATATCGAAAAGTCCACATGAGGATCTTGGAAGTTACCTATCAGCCGTCGAGCAGTTGAAAAATAATGTCCGTTTTTTCTCCTCCAAAACAAGCTTCAAGACTACTGATGGCGTACTTAATCATGCCAATGGTTTGCTTGCTAAGGCCATCTTTAAGCTAGAAGGAGAGTTTAAGCAGCTCTTGTTGTCTTATAGGTTTGTACTCATGCATATATCTAATCTGTTTTTGTTGTGCTGTACAGTTTGTTTATTTTAACTTCCACGTATAGCTAATGTTGAGAATTAATTATTGAATTGTTAGAATTAGTCCTTCTATGTTTTGTCATGTATTTTGACTGTTATTTATCATTGGTACATGAAGTTTATGCGATGCAAAGATGAAACTATGGTGATCCTTAGACTTTAGAGTGACTTTTGATTCTGTTTGATTCCAGCAAACCTGTAGAACCTGATCTCCTTTTTGAGTGCCTGCCCAACAATATGCGTCCATCGCCAGGATCACCTGGTCATCATGGTGACTCAGGTGAGAGGACAAATTCCTCTGAGCATCAAGGCCAAAATTTAGAAAGTTCTGAATTCAAACTGCCAACTCTGATTCCTCCGAGGATCATACCATCACTGCATGATTTAGCCCAACAAATGGCTCAAGCTGGTCACCAACAACGGTGTCTAAAAATTTACAGGTAAAATTTCACTTTATTTATGCCTAAGTAATTCAACGCAATACATATAACTCTCTCTCTCTCTCTCTCTCTCTCTCTCCATATATGTATATGTTAATATGGAAAATTGGGAAATTATATTTTATTCTATCTATCTGCTCCATTTTTCTGGTTAGCTGAAATTGACGTTGCATGCATAGAACCTAACTATCTAAACTTAATGTATATGGACGTGGTGGACCAAGCTACTCACTGGAAATCCTATGAATGAGTGAGGGTGGCAGGGGTTACCGCTGAGTATTGTAGCATGTTAAAGATGCTTTGCATGGTTGAGAGAAATCCATTACCGGTCTTACTCGATAAATTAGTACTTTTGCCAAAATTTGAAGAAATTAGTGGATCAAGCTATTTGTTTATAGAACAAAAGCTTCCATAATGCACCAAAATTCATGTTCTTCCCTCCTTGATCTTCATTTGAAAGGGTATTTATGTCCATCTGAAAGGGTTATCAATAAATCATTCAGCCCACTGTTAGGGCTGTAAGGTTTGCTCAAAACATCTTTCTCTAGCTATCATATACTTAGTCTCTTACGATTCAAATATATTGAATGGGCATGGATCCCTATATTCATTTATAGGAGGATTAAATGGGGGACTAAGCCACTTGCTCCAGAGTAGAACTGAAGGGAAGGTTTTGACTTGTGCTGTTCTATCTAAGTGAAGCATTTGAACTTTTAAATAGCGCATCCTTGGCTCCTTCATCTGCTCATTGTTAGGGTTGTAATTTTTGCCCACAACATCTTTCTCTAGCTATTGGATAATTGGTCTCTTGCTAGGCATTTATCATCGGTTACTATGAAGTATAATATCAAAGTCTACTTGGGCATGGGAGTCTAAAGTTTAAAGTTAAAACATTAACCAAGTGATGTTGAGATGGAATACTGGGTGGCCCTTTTTTCTCTTAAAGGCATTTGCATTCTTCTTGTGGTGGAGCAAGGTAGGAATAGGAGATTTTTCTGTTAAATTATACTTTTCTTCTCATAATAATGTCTCTGGGTGTAGCCTGAGGACTATTTATATCAAATATGTTGCTTCTATCATTTTCAGGGAAATTCGAGCTCCAGTTTTGGAGCAAAGCCTTCGAAAACTGGGTGTGGAAAAGCTAAGTACAGATGATGTGCAGAAGATGCCATGGGAAGTTTTGGAAGCTAAAATTGGGAGTTGGATACATTTCATGCGGATTTCTGTAAGGATTTACATGGAATTTCATTGCTCAGATGTGGTGTTTGGTTTTCCCCACCATCTGATTGTGTTTGAAAATCAGGTCAAATTGCTATTTACCACGGAATGGAGAGTTTGTTATCAAATTTTTGAAGGCATTGATACTATCAAGGACCAGTGTTTTGCTGAGGCAACTGCAAACACTGTGGCAATGCTCCTTAGTTTTGGCGAAGCTATTTCAAACAGCAAGAGGTCACCTGAGAAATTGTTTGTTCTTCTAGACATGTATGAAATAATGTGTGAACTTCAACCAGAGGTACAATCAAATCTCCATGTTGGTTTTTTTTTTCAATTTTATACCATTTTTCCATGCTATCTGATTTTTTTTTTCACTGCTATCAGAAATTTTTATTCTTGATATTTCCCAAAAAGCTTGTGCATTGAATGCTGTTTCTTTGGAGAAGACGCTCTTGTTGCTTACATGCTTCAGAGAATATTGTACTGCAATAATGTAAACTATCTGGTCTCTTGCAACTTGGACCATCCAAATAATAAAAAAGAAGGAAAAGTTTTAAGCACTTGGACTACCAATGAAGGCTACGACAACCAATCCTGGTAGTTGAACGATTTGACTGGCCATAAAAGGTTCAACCTGTTTGATACCCTTTTAATTAGTTATCAACGTAGACTTGCTGGTACTTGTAACAATGAAAATCTTCCTTCCGTGTTTGTTGCATGTATGCTACCTTCTGTTGTAACTAATAAATAATATATAATTGGTTTAGTCAACATCTCTAAGTTCCAACCTCTATTATTTGTTTGACGAGAAAAATCTACATACCACTTTGAAGTACATTTTCATATAGAACTGTCATATGATATTTGACAATTATATAAGGGATATGCCAAAATAAATAAGAACTACTGTAATGTCTATCATTGGTCAATTGTTGCTGAGCATACATTCCATCTGCTGACCTTAGATAATCTAATTAATGCAGTGATCCTCCATTGGATATATTTGTGTGTTATTATAGAAAGGTTTACTATAAATATGGAATACATGCCAAGGAAGATGGCACAATTCATCATTCCAATTGTCTTCTATCTGTTGGTTTTCTGATAGATACCACAGGCAACCGCAACTACTCACGAAGGTTTTAGAACTCGGATTGTGGGGTGATTTGGCCTCTATGGATCCAAACGAGTTGGCTGAGTCACACTGATTTGGTCTCTAGAACACAAATCCTTAAAATATATTCACATATATAATGAAAAATCTGAAAAATCAAAATCATTATGTCATATAAATATTGAATTTTAAGAATAATCATGTTTTAGTTGACATGAATGAATTCAGGTGTAAGTAAGTGCTGTCATTTGTTCTCAACTCCTTCAAATGAACACTGCATCTGAGCTTTGAATTGTTACATCTTCTATAAATTCTGGTTTTAATCTTCTGAGATTAGTTTGAAAGATCCCCCAAAGCCTCCAAAGCTTCTTCCAATGTCAACTCTGACCATTTCTAAAACCATACTGGTATGTATTGGCTGTTGTGTCGTTATGGTGGCAGCCAACACAGTCTCCGTTGCTGCTTTTTCGATCCTTGATCATAATCATGGCTGCCTTAGCCTTATCTATCAAGTTTGCCATTTTTTTTTTTTACATCCATTGGTTCTAAAATTTAATGTCGCATTCCTATGTGGCCTGGGTTAACATGCATATCTAATCATGGGTGAGCCAGTTAGGTGATTTTGTAATTTTTTTTTACTTGCAATATATTATTCTTTGTTTGTCAATTTCAGTCCATTTATTCCAAGAAACGTTGCTTTCTCAGTTGTTGGTTCTGCTGCAATGTACAATCTCAATATTTAAAACACAGATTTATTTTCTTCTTTTATTAACTGAAGTTCTTGGGCAGGTAGAAGCTATTTTCCAAGGCAAAGCTTGTACCAAAATTCGAGAATCTGTATTGACTTTGACGATGCGACTGGCACAGACAGCTAAAGAAACCTTTGGAGACTTTGAAGAAGCGGTTGAAAAAGATGCCACTAAAACTGCAGTTCTGGATGGAACTGTTCATCCTCTAACTAGTTATGTAATTAATTATGTGAAATTTCTATTTGAGTAAGTTATCATCACTTAAGTCTCCTTTTGACCTCCTCTTTTTACCGGGCAATCTGTCTTCATTACTGAGATTATGAAGTGATTGGCAGTTTTTTAATTATATTTTGTTTCTAGAGTAGTCTGATAAGCTGTTGAAACAGGCAAACTCATATACCTATAGGCTATAGTTTATTTTCATCTATGCAATTTGCAAAGCATGAGCTTAGATATGTGCAGTATTTCCTGAGTTTTTAACTGAACAAACACCCATATCTATATAACAGTTAGTCATCAGTGGCTGCTGTGTAATTTTCAGAGTTATGGTCTACAATAGGGGAACAAGGAATCTCTAGTATTGAAAATTTTGGTTTGGTTTAACACCTTTATGACATCAGTGGTCTGCTGCCACGTGTCGCAAGATGGTTTCTGAGAATCAGTGGTTGGCAGTTAGTTTTGTGATTCAATCCGCCTGTATTCAGAAACCTGATATTGATTTTGATATATTAGCTTCCTTGTCGTCATCTTCTCCTATTTTCAGAAAGATCCTCTTTAATGAGATACAATTAACTAACAATTTTCTTTTCCTTGTACTCTGCTTTTACTTCATTAATACATGAGATGTGATACTTTCCATTTTTATTTGCATAGTTCTGATTTTAATTGTTATGGAGCTGTTTGCCTTCAGTGGTTTCTGTAGGAGAAAAACAGTGCAGGATGACATCCTGCATCTTCTATTCATTCTGTTGCTAAGTAATTGCATCCTTGAGTCTTGTTTTTCTGAATTTGCTTCATTTGAAAAATAAACGAATTTTATTATCTTATTTGGAATTTTTCCTTTAACTGAAAATGAATGCATAAACATAATTGATCTTACTGTATTGTAGAAGTCTTTTCATTGTTTAGTGTGGGTGTTCATTTAATCTGTGTATTAAGGTTGAAGATGCTATTTGTAGTTAGCTGGGTCTTATGCAATTTATAGCAAAAGTAAGTTTAGGGTTGTATGACCAGACCCTTTCCTTCTCTCCTTTCATCTCTCTCCTCCTTGTTTCTCCTTGAGTCTTTCTAATCTTTCTCTTCATCTTTTTCATCTGTACTACATGTGTACAGCTATCAGTCAACGTTGAAGCACCTTTTTCAGGAGCTTGAGGGTGGAGATGAAACAAATTCCCAGTTGGCATCAGTGTCAATGCGGATAATGCAAGCTCTTCAGATTAATCTGGATGGGAAATCTAAGCAATACAAGGATCCAGCTTTGACTCAACTATTTCTTATGAATAATATTCATTATATGGTCAGATCTGTGCGAAGGTTTGTTTTTCCCTACTATGTGTAACTGAGATCCTTCAGGTACATTGTGGTTGAAACTCTTTTTCGTGTCATCAGGTCGGAAGCAAAGAATTTATTGGGGGATGACTGGGTGCAAAGACACCGGAAGATCGTTCAGCAGCATGCAAATCAATACAAAAGGATTGCATTAGGAAAGGTCTTGCTTTATTAACCATACTAAACATGCCGGTTGATATCATGTGTTAGCTTAACTTTTATGATGCGCTTCACTTGTGTAATTGCTTTTTATGCTGAATGAAACCCTCTCTCTGAGTTTATAGCTTTTTGTGGACTTGTTGCTCTCGTTTCCTTCTTGCCTGATTCCATTTAAACGAATCTTTCCTATGATCTAAAGCATTATTTTTGTTTTGTTGGTACTATGTTTAGGATTTGATATCTGTCATAATATGGAAATGCTTGATTGTTTTTGGAGACATGATTTTGCTACAAATTATATAACAAAGGATTGTAGTTGAGCATAAAAAGCATGTAGTTCAATGAATCCCAAGAACTTTTCTGCACATGGTTTTATGATTCACTTTCTTCTGTAGAGGGTGTGATGTGTTGTGTGTAAGAGGTATTCAGAGGCAAAAAGATGTTCTTTATCAAGTAAATTCGTTTTCTTTAACATCACTTCCCATTTGTACTATTATTGTGGTTTTGTAGGATCGTCTTATTCTTGACATCCTAGTTTGGAATCTTCCAAATGCTAGATGCTGTTGCTGTCCTTGATTTTGGGTTTGTTAGATTTCTCATTGGCATATGGTATTATTCACAATCATGTTAATTCCTCTACCAAATTGAGCGGTGAAGTAATTCTGATTACTTGAAAATGAATATCCAATGTATCTATGGGCTTCAAAATGACTGGGACATGATTTTGTCCTAGTCAGGACATTCCATTTTGAAATTTAAGTTAGATATCTTTGGTGGGTGCCACCCTTCTCCACTTATTCCCATCTCCAGCTAAAAACTCAAGAAAAGAAAAGAAAGGAGAAAAAAAGGGGAACACTTGAATCATATCAGTAACGATCACTGTTTTTTACTGGACATGTCTTGTTACTCAGAGGAAAATTTTTTGGGCCATTCTAAATATATCTGTATATATTTTTTGCTTCCATCGCAGATTCTTCATTCTCTTTCTGCCCAGAGTTTGACTTCATCTGGTGGCAGTGGCAGCAGTGTAGTAGTAAGTGACGGAGGAAACAGCAGTGTAGTTTCAAGATCAATTGTGAAAGACAGGTCAAGCATTTATTCGCTTGCGTTCTCCTCCCATTGAAATTTCACACAACTTTCTTTGGAATATGGTCTATCATTGTGACGAGTCATGATATGTTTTATAGATTACAGTTGTATACTTTATAGGAAGTACAAATATGGAAGATGGACTGTCTTCTTTTGAGGGACGGTCTAATCTCTAAGGATAATTGCAAGGAGCTATTTTAATCTATAGAGATTATTGTGGATATAGTATACTACAGTTATGTGTATGTCCCCAACTCTTGCAACCGTATGTGATTGGCATTTTTTCTATTAGGATATAATGTCCTAATCCAGTGCTAGTGGCGTTCTATTATCAGGTTCAAGTCATTCAACATGCAATTTGAGGAGCTGCATCAAAGGCAATCTCAATGGACAGTTCCTGAGACTGAATTGCGGGAGGCTTTGAGGCTGGCAGTTGCCGAACTTCTCTTACCTGCATACAGATCTTTTCTCAAACGTTTTGGGTATGTTTTCCCTAATTCATTGGATTTTATTCCTTATTTCAACATTGGGCCCCCTTGTTGTTTAAGGCAGAGAGATTCTCCTGATTTCTTTTGTTTCTCAAATGTCATTAAACCTAAGGAAACTATGACTATTTTTCATGCTGTGGCATGTTGAGCATGACTACTCCGATGCACAAAATTAGGCATGTTTTTCACTGTCAGACAGTTGTCAAATGATGAACTCATGAATTAAAGAGCCCCTTTAGAAATTGAATGACTACATCAATTGCCAAATTATTTTATTTTCATTTAGAATAGCCAATGGCTATCTATAGAGTACAATAGATCACTAACCTAACCTAATCAGACCCTAACAATGTTGAGACACTGATGCATGGAACTGAATAGAAAAGAGGCATATTGAAGAGTGTGCTAGTAAAGAATGCCAGTAAGGAGTCTTACTTGTACCATACTAATTATGTTAGGTGGCCGTCCTGATTAGATTAGATGTATTGTTTTTAGCCTTTGATTGATTCTCTGTGATCCCTTTAAATGGGATGAGGAGTTGTATATTTCTAAAAGATCTTATACATATGAACGAGAATCACCTGGTTCCTTTGGAAACCAATTCATTCATTCCAAACTTCTCATCTCCTCTTTTTGCTCTATTTTCTAGCGAATACTACGAAGGTTAAAAAAGAGAATTACATGATTCCTTTGGAAACCAAGACATTCATTCCGAACTTCTCATCTCCTCTTTGCTCTATTTTCTAGTGAAGGCTACTATGGTAGCAGAGCCACATATCCAGTATACTCATACTGACCAGAATATGCAAAACACAGACCTGAACCACAACTGGGAAACAAAAGCCTAAGACTACTAACAAAACAAGCTTCTAACCGGCAAACAGAAAAGATTGGAAAACAAAACTGACACCTTAATTAAGATAAGGCTATTTCCTTCCAGTTAAGCATAATTTGATCGACAAGGTAGTCTTTGAATATAGGATTCATCTTCACCCATTGCGCAACTGAAAATTTAATTTTGCACATAGAATCTCTTCATTAGTGGTTTTTCCTTTATGATACCATGTACCAACCCAAAAGCTTAAGCTGATGGGTGGATGGCCCACACAGGTATATAAAGTCATGTCAAACCTAGTACTTACGTGATGTGGGACGTGGTCTTTTTCCCAACACTTCCTCTCATGTGCAAGCCCGACAGATTTCATGGACAAGCCTACCACTTGGGCTACACAAGAACGACACCCACTTTAATATCATGTACCAACTCAAAAGCTTAAACTGATGGGTGGAAGGCCCAAATAAGTATATGAAGTGATATCAAACCTAGTACTTAACGCGATGTGGGACATGGGTCTATTTCCTACCAGTTCTTTCAAAACATCTTGCATTTCTCTCCTTCCATATTTGCCAAATGATTGAAAAAAAGGAAAGCTTTCATATCTTTTTCCATTTTGGAGACCCAATAGGGCGTTTCCATGCTCCAAAAAGGTTCTGCAACAGCTCCGGCATAGCCCAATTACACCCAAACTAGCTAATGATAGAATTCCAAATGTTCACAACACAATTGCATCTCAATAGTGAATGATCTACATTTTCCTCGTTCTTCAAGAACATTGGGCACGCATTCACTAGAACCTTTCCTTTTCTTCTAAGATTATGTAAAGTTAGGATTCTCCCTCAGAGGGGAATTCACCCAAAAGCCACTAACCTAGGAGGAGCTTTAAACTTTCATATTCTTGCAAAGTGACATTTAATCCTAGTCCTCGTAGTTAGGGCCGAATAAAAGGAAGAGACAGAGAATGAGAGAATGACCCACTCTTTGATGCTTTCCAAACCCTAGCATCTTCCCATTCACTAGAAATTTGAATATCACTTAAAGGATTTAGGAGACACATGAATTGAGTTTCCTTGTGCTCCCTCAAATTCCTTTTGAAAGTTGTGCACCAGATGACTTGACCCTTTTCACTGAATTGCTCGAAGTAGCTTTTCACCTTCTCTTCCTTCTCCAAGGCATAGTTGAACAAATTTGGGAATTTAGAGGCTAAAGGGCTATCATCAACCTTGCACCTCCCTGCCACCCCTTTGATTGCCATGCTTGGCCATCACAATCAATCTCCATAGACCTTCTGACTGATCTCGTAGCCTCTGGAGCATGGTTCAAAACAGCGTAGCGGCCACATTATCAGCCGTAGCGGTTCAGGCTGATAATAGCGGCTCTATGTAAAGCCAAGCAATTTTAGTTTATAACACTATTTTTTATGTAGGACAGACCCATGATCCTCATGGGTTAACCTGCCTGTGGGCCCAGCCCACCTATCCTAGTTCATTTAGGGTTTTATTTGCTTATTTTTTTTTAATTTGTTTTAGCAATGTGTTTTAATCTTGACAATGAAAGTGTTTGGATGGTCCAGATTAGTCCTTGGTTTTTTCCTTTTTCTATTTAAGCATTGTAAAGCCTCTATGGCTTAGGGAGTGATTGATGATTAATGAAATAAAGTGTTAGGATCTTCTTCACGTTTTTTCGAATTCTCCTTGAAATTTCTAACACCTCCTTGATCGGAGTTTGGTGAGAGCCCACTTTCTCTGATGCTTTCGGATTGGAATTTGGTGAGAGCCTCATTTTTCCCCTCCACCTCATCTTCTATTTGCCCGCCTCATGTCTCCCTCCGTTCTGCATTAATTTATCTACATCTTCTCCACAATAGCCTTTCCTATAGTTGTCTACCCTTATATAATTTCAAATCACTAAAAAAACACAAAATTTTCTGCTATACAAGATTTAAAATTTTTTTACCACTTAAATAATTCACAGCTCTACGTATCACCCGCCATATAGTGTTTTGGTCACTGGCCGCTATGCCCAGCGTAACCGCTATTTTTATCCTTGCTCCAAAGCCATTTTCCTAATAGACCTTGATTCATGTGTCTTAAGGACCTGATACCCAAATGCCCCTCTAGCTCGGATTTGCATACTGAAGCCCAATCTACCAAGTGGATCTTCCTTTCAGGAATCCTTCCATGCTAATGGACCTCCGTTTGCAGCATCTCTATCCTGTTAATTACAGATATTGAATATTTTAGAATCGACATGTGATAGATAGGAAGATTTCTGATAGGAGCCTAGTCCAATTACGTGATAAGGGTTGAATTGTTGGCCCACACAAGTTAGACCATGGGTTAGGTCTAGCTTGTGTGGGCCAACAATTCAGCCCTTATCATGCAATTGGATTGGGCTTCTATCAATTTCCCATCACTGCTTTTAATAAAGGTATTTTTCCTCCCAAAGAAAGATAGTTGGCTTTTTAAGTAGATAACTTCCTCTCCACCATTCCACCACTGGATTCCATACAACTTTATTAGGTGGCCCAGGACACAGAGGGAGACCTAAATAAGTAACTAGGAAGGATCCCACTCTACAAACTGGCCCATGAGAGAGTCCTCTACTCTTTTCCCTATCAGCTCACTTTTAAAGAAATTAGTCTTCAGAACCGAGTGGCTTTGACGTTTTTTATTTGAACTTCATTAGCCTCACGAAAGATGAGGGTGTCGTCTGCACCACACAGAATGTTGACTAGTTGACTATTTAGTGCTCTGCACCACTCAGAATTGTACCAATCGGCTCATTCCTGCTCTCTATTTGTGTCACTAAATTTTTTGTACATGCTAATTTTAGATCTGTAATGGTACATTTTTAATTTTAACTTATATATTAATTTATAAACATGATTCTTCTGTTAAGGATCAGCAGATCCTTATAAGAGAAGAAGAACACAAAACAAAAGGAATTGGAGATTCTGTCGTGTAAGAAACCATGTGCCAATCCAAAAGCTTAAGTTGATGGGTGGAATGCCCAATGGGCATATAAAGTCTTGTCAAACCTAGTTTTTAGGCGATGTGGGATGTGGGTTTTTTTCCCAACATTCCCCCTCACGTACAGGCCCAACATATTTTATAGACAGGCCTGTCACGTGGGATATACAAAAACGATACCCTCTCTGATACCATGTAAGGATCAACAAATCCTTACATTAACTAGAATAGAAGAAGAAAAAGAACACAAAACAAGAGGACTTGGAGATTCTGTCGTGTCCCTTTAATGGGCATCGACTGCTCTATTTATAATGTATATTGCCTTTATTAAAGGCTGGATTTACACTGATTGATATCTAATTATAAACAAGGAAAGAATATAAATGTTGTCTATATGACACAACTATACAAAATTGACTAGATCCCTCAGATCCCTCACGAGGATACTAATATTCATGGGCAGATGGACCTGGTGGACCTGTTCCTTCTATGCTTCTACATCTTTTTTATTTCTTTCTTATGCAATTGCACTTCATAGTTCCCAGGGCTTATCTCCTACCTGCATGTTTTATCCCGTTTTATCCCCGATATTCTCGTTCTATTATGATTCACTATGGCCACACTATGTTTCAGGCCTCTGATTGAGAGTGGAAAGAATCCCCATAAATACATTAAATACACTCCAGAGGATCTCGATCGAATGCTTGGCGAGTTCTTCGAGGGAAAGAACTGAAATGGACTAGAGCAGTAGATTTGAAATTGAGATGTCATCCGTACTTGTATTTGTAAGTATTTGTATGTATACCTTAGTAGTTATTTAACATACAGTCTCCCCTTCTGAAATTTTGATAAAATTTACACGTGACAAATATTATGAAATTATATTGCACTTGTCCCCATATTGGTAATATGTGGAGATAGGTATATGGGGCGGTGACCAACATCTGTATTTTTGTGTTCATGATCCTTCCAATCGATTCTGATCCATTGAGCAAGCAAATATAATTATATATATTGTGGTTTGTGGCTTGGTTTGAATATGCACATGCCAATGTGCACGAACAATCATGAATGCAGTGAACAGTGAATATCTTTTGCTGACCAATGTATCATGCAGTGTGGAGCATCAATTTCAGGTGGTTTTTGAAAGCAAATTGACAAGCTGTCTTATTTAATTTGCACAGATTTCAATAATGGATTACAACATAAATTATGCACAAGTATACTGGGTTGGTCATGCTGATAGCAGTTCCTTTATGGTTGGAAGCAGTTAGAATGGCTTCACGAGAATCTATAAGAATCTGGGAGTTGATCATTTGTAACTTTGTTCTTCTACCCCCTTTTTTTTTCCTGATATTTCATGATCGTCGACCTCCATTTGCATTATTTGCTGGCATTGTGGAAAATAACTTACATTGAAATCATTTTGAGTTTTTGTTTGATGTCTGAATGTTAAGTTTTTAGGGAAAATCATTTTCATGCAAATTTATATTCAATGAAAAGGCTTTAGGGCTTAGGCCCATTTGTGTCTGAAATTGCCTGCACAGCTAATTTTACAAAAAAGAAAAAAAAATTCTTTCCATCCTGAAGTTGCATTTGGGTTTTCAAATTTATTTATTTATTGCATATGTATCAGTTCTTTTGTATTCTAATGCAAACAAACATGCCCTAAATATCCTTGATTTGTATTTTCCCTCAACCAGAATTTTCAATTTGACAATCCAGACTTTAGATTTGAGTTCAAAGGACTAGGTCTAGCTTGTTTGGATTTCTTTTTAGGAGTTGTTTGTTTGCACTCATTTACATATATAAATGATTCACATGCCTAATGATTACACATGTCTAATTTTTTTTGCATTGATTTTTACATGCAAAAATGGTGTGAATATAGCCATTTTGTATACCAAAATTATGTTCACACCTACACAAGCATTCACAACCCCTTGCAGAAAGATGTTGGAATAGTGTAAAAAAGTTATTGGAATAGTGTCATGGTGGTTGCTTTTACAGGGAGCCCCATGGACGACATTTATTTTTTTCATTCTTGTGAGCCCATATTTATAATCTAAATTGTTCAATTTTTTTGAATTAATAAACCCCATTTAAAGTTAATTATCTTAATTTTTCATTGATTGAGTAATTTGTGGAAGAAGTCCAAAATATAGACCTATTTTTATGGGCTTTCGTGGGTCCTCCAATTCATGATTAGAACTGTTCAATATTTTATACAAATGGTAAACATAAACATGTATAATTTCATATCTTTATTATTCATGGATTTAAAAACTTTGTGAAAAATGTGTTAAAAATTAAAATAAAATAACCATTGGATGTCTTCATTTACTCGTGAAAGTGGTGGTTTTGACAAGCATAGGATCGTGATTCACGTGTATAAAACTTACAAATAGTCCAATTACATATGTAAAACCAATTCTATTGTCCCATGTATAAAAGGAAAGACCACTTTTGGGGTGTGTGTAGGGGTGGCAATGAGGTGGGTTTAGTAGGGGTTAGGGTAAACCCAAACCCACCATGAACCAGCCCCGATTCAAATTTATTTCATCCAAATCCACCTTGTCATATGACGGGTCACAGATTATAATACTAAACACGCCCTGATTGAGTGAGTTTAGTGAAATTTAAAGTTAAAAACTTCTAAAGTCTAGTAAAATTTAAAGTTGAAAACTTCTAAAATATATAAAAATAGATAAGAATGTGTGTAGTAGAGTTTGAACATACCATATTCTCTTCTCACATGCCTTGTATTAAGGCTAAATGCTATCTACACCATATGAGTTTTGTGTATTGCTTTATTAATATGTATATAAATATTATATATTTGGGGTGGAGCTACATGCCCCTCATAGGAGTGGGGCAGGATAGGTCTTATTTATACTCGGCCTCTAGCCATGGGGTGGGTCATGTATTCTAGCGTTCAACTAGCTTAGTTTTGTTGGGGGGGGGGGGGGGGACTCACAATCCGACATATATCACATGCGTTGCACTGGTGACAATGCAGTAAAACTTCCTTGCTCCATTAGAATTGCAGTCCATATGTTAGGCCAGTTACTATTACTATTACTATTATTGTCATTATTATTATTATTATTATTATAGTAAAGCTTTACCACCAAATTGAGGGAGCCTCCCCGTCAAGCCATGTCATTCACTTCGTAATGTTTTACAATCATAAGGTTTTAAGATGTAGATGGTGCCCAAAGTTTTACTTTTGTGGGCTTTCTTTCTACGTGTACAGGCTATTTTTTCACGTGAGTGTGCTTTTTTCCTGTGTGCATGGCCCCTTTTTTGGGTACCAGCCTCCTTTTCGAGGTAAATAAAAAAAAAAAGAGAAAATAGTTGGTGCATTGTACTAACAAAGAATTGTTGGTGCAAATTATCTTTACTCATCTTGAACTATCCTTCACAATGAGTCAGGTGTGTCAATTACAAATTCTCACTAATATCCATTGGCTGGCTGTCAAGCAAAAATAGTCAATATAACCAAGCGTAAATAATCAATTGATTGTAAGGTTGGGATTTTTACGAACAAATTCATCATAAATATGGATTAGATGATTTACTTATGAAAAATACATATATAATTAATTAGGGTGTAAAATATATATATATAGGAGAATATTCATGTGCATGTCCCACACCATTTTGGTGAGGGACACTCCTTTTTAAGACTTATCAAGGTAAAATAAGTATATGAGGACTCCTTATATAGGAGAGTATTCATGTATATATGTCCCTCACATATATATATATATATATATATTGGATAAATTTGCTCTCATAAAGAATGATAATGATATTGTTACCTAAAAATTATATACTTGTGGGAAAAAAAGACATATTTGGGTCAAATTCTAATGTCCTTTATTGTATTTATTCACCTCAATATAAAAATATTATGACTTAGATATTGGAAATCAAAATTGGGCATAGAATTTATAAAGAAAGATAACAATATCGTTGCTTGAAAATCATATACTTGTGAGGAAAAAAACATTTTTGGGTCAGAATTTAGTGTTTTTTTTTAGTGTTTATGCACATCGATATAAAAGCTATTACGAATTAGATGTTGGAGACTAAAAATAGGTGTAGAATTTATAAAAAATTGTAATGATATCATTACTAGAAAATTATATAGTTGAGGAGGAAAAAAAATTCGCCTAAGTTTTTTTTATTTTTTTTGTTGAGAGAGAAAATACTCAAAAATATTTTTCAAATTACACCCAAAAACATTGCTCCAAACTTTTAGTAAACGAAAAACCTTTAGTAACATATTATTTATTTGTTTAGTTTCAAACTATATATTCTTCTTGAGAAATTTCCCCAACACGGTGGACTCACATAAAATGCATATCCCTCGCTCCCTAATCCCTTGTACAAGATATAGCAAAATTTCATTTAATCCTTTTTACTCACTCTAAAGAAGAAAACATTCGGTTTGGATGTGCAGTGTGCATGCTCAAGTGAAATTTCTCACTCTAAGAATGAGCATGTATAATATGCACCCAAACAAAATCTAAAAAAAAAGTTAATGTGTTTTAACGGTTCTGATGCACTTTCTTGAGTTTGAGTTTCAACCGATACCTATAATTGATCATATAAATATTGGAAATGTCAAAAACTTTAAGCGAAATCAATTGACTTGGCCTAAATGGTTTGATGTTTTAAACGATGTGTCAACCTGAAATCTTGGATGGGTGCCGAGATCATTGGCGAGTTTATGTATAGTACTTTAATTAACAATATGGACATATTTTTATTTCTTTGCCCAAACGATTTGATTTGAATTCAGTACATCTTAAGTCAATTGCTTGGGTCCAATTGGAAACTACAAACTACTCTCTCTCCTAATGGTGAAACTACAAACTAATATAATAAGAGCTAGTTAAATTAGGTATAAAATTAATAGCTTAAATTTTTAGGTTTTTTTGTTTACTGAAGGTTTAATTAGGGGAGAGAGAGAGAGAGAGAGAGAGAGAGAGAGAGAGAGAGAGAGAGAGCACCTAATTCAAATTATACTGGAAAGGATAAAATTATTGGCCCAAAAATATTTTTTTCCTTATAAGTATGTAATTTTTAAGTAACAATATCATTACAATTCTTCATAGATTCTTTGTTAACATTCTTTATAGATTATACTCTCAATTTTCGTTTGCAACACCCGAGTCATATTATCTTTATACTGAGGTGAATAAATATAGAAAAAGACACTAGAATTTGACCCAAATATGTTTTTTCCCCTACAAACATATAACTTTCTTGTAACAATATTATTACCATTCTTTATAAAAGAAAATGTCCAAGAAAAAAAAAATGTACAACACCCTAATTCATTATATAGGTATATTTCATAATCAAATTGTTTAATCTATATTTAGGTTGAATTTATTTGTAAAAATCCCTACTTTTAATCCATTAACCCAAATCCAGACACCATTCTACTGAGAATATCTTGCATGCAGTTAGGTTTTTTTATTTTTTTTATTTGAAAAGAAAAGTGTTATCCTCTGAATATTTTTTTTTATAATGAATGGATACGATAGTATTTTATGTCAAAAGCAATTTGGGTTCCATTCAATAAATTCCATCTAGGCAATTTGATTTATGACTCTAATCTTGAAACAAAAAATCCTCTTTCTCTCAGTCCATTGATTGCTCGTGGTTAGCACAGGTATATTTGAAAACCTTAACTTTCTAATAATTTTAAAGTACTATGACTGTAACTAAAATAACAATATGGGCTTGTTTCTTTTCTAAAAGAAACATTTGGTATGCTGAGGTCTTTAGACAAGATGTGATATCTTCTTCCCGCATCTATAAATGTAATGTTTCTTCAAAGTAATCCCAAATTTTCAGCCTTCTAAAAGGTATCAAATGATTTTTGGAGTTTTTAGAATTTCAACCCCTTTGCCTTTTGATGTTAAGTACGTGGGATAATCTCAAATTCCACCATGTTGGAGCATTTAAAATTTCTATAGATAGGAAATTTCAAATTTAGGTGTCTCAAATGATCTTTTGGAATTCCTAGAACAACCCCTTTTCTTTTTAGTGGAATTTTTTTTATGCTAAGGACTGGGGATATTTAGGAATTCCACTATGTAGAGTATTTAAAAATTCTAGAGATAGGAAATTTCTAAATTTGTATAATAAAAAGGCCCTAAAGAATATAAAGTGCTAATGGGTGGTGTTGTGTATTTGAAAGTTTACCAATGATCAACCACAAGAGGTTGGCAAGTTTTCTTCAAAAAAAAAAAAAAAAAAACAACAACAACAACAATAAGAGGATTTTACGAGAAAAAACACTTAAGTGTACACTAATCATGATTTGTCCCAATTTTTTTATGTGCATTGATCCGGTCCATAGGGTTTGATTCTGTGTAAAATTTTTTTTTTTTTTTTGTTTCACTTAGCTCTACATACGAAAAGAAAGGAAGAAGAGAGGAGAAAGAAGAAAGGAAGGAGAAGAGAAGAAGAGAGGAGAATGGAATAAAAAGAAAGGAGAAAGAAAAGAAGAAACGAGAAAGAAGAGAAGAAAGAAAGAAAAAAGAAAAAAAACTTAATCCCTTCTTTTCTTTCTCTCTTCATCTTCATATCTTCCTCTCTTCTTCCTTTCTTCTCTGCGTTCTTTCTTTTTTTTTTTTTTTTTTCATATGCACAATTTTTTTTCACACGATCATTCTCCATGAACCCGACCAGTGAACATAAAAAAATCGGGACTAATTGTGATTAGTGTACATTTAAAGAGTTTTTTCCGGTAAAATTCTCTAATAATAATAATAATAATAATAATAATAATAATAATAATAAAACATAATCATAATTAGATGGTAAGACTTGAGCTCAAATCCATTTTAGGTTATTGACCATATCCACGGGAAGTTCTGTATCCATAGCAATGAAGTGAAAATTAACTTTGTTTAGGCCATTTTGGCAGTCTGTATTTTTGTGTGCATTCATCTTGTACGTAGGAATTCATGTAGGCACCTCAGCACTTTCCAAATTATTTTTATATGTATATATAAAGCCGTTAAAATTGTGGGTAATGGATCAAAGTGTTAGAGGCATGATATTGAACCTAAATTTGATAGCCGGGCCCTAACCGTTTGAATCTTTTCATCCCACGGTACCATTATCAGTAAAGCAGCAGGTCAGCCCCATCCGGCCACCTTGCACTAAGCTTCGAGTGAGGTAAATGTAGAGGAAGAGGGCCCAGTATCAGCATTGAAAGAAAGTAAAGTTTTTTTTTTTAGAAAGAAAAAATAATTTTTTAGAAAGATATTTTTTTAGACAGAAAGTAAAGTTTTGATGCTAATAAAGATGAGAGCCAAAGTTGAAGTAAAGTTTTTTTTTTATTTTTTAGAAAGATATTTTTTTAGAAAGAAAGTAAAGTTTTGATGTTAATAAAGATGAGAGTCAAAGTAAAGTTTTGATGCTAATAAAGATGAGAGTCAAATCTGTGAAATGATTGTATGATAAAAAAAAAAAGGCCTACATTTGCCAATCCACTACTGGAAGTAGTGGGGCGCCTTCATGTTGCGGAAAAGACCAAGGTACGAACCATTATGTTGATATTTTTTTTTGGTATGGGACCTTTATGTTGATATTAAAAAGGGCAAGTGGAGCACCTACATACAAAGAAAAAAAAAAGGTTATTATTACTATTAATTTTGAAAGCAACACTCACCCACTTATCCAAGGAACCATCTAAGTGAGTGTATAGTCAATTCAATGGTCTCATCCTTTCAAATTTGTGTCAAACTTAAAATTAGTGACTATCAAAGGGGTTCCTATTTTATGGTCCACTTGAATGAATCATAAGGTGGGCCCATTATGTGTGGTGCTCATGATATGGTGCGCACCAGTGCACAACGGAGGTTATTCCGTCTTTATAATATTCAGAACTACTGGGTCTTAACTGCCCATCGATGAGAGGCACACACTCACATACTAATGATTAAGGCTAGAGAAAATGCAATGTAGGTGATTATAGGACAAATTGAAACAAAGGGAAATAGGTGGTGAATAGAGTGGGAAGCAAGGACAAAGTTAGTTAGGATTTAATATAATGGACGTTACAACTTGAGTAGTCCATAAAAGTGGCTCTGATTCATTAATTTCTACATTGAAAATCTAAAGTCAGTAGAACAGATGGCAAATGGGGTAACTTCAAAACCGAACCACCACAAAACGTAACACTTCTTTTCCACCTTGCAAGTAAAGATCATTGTGCGACCATTTGGTAAGCAACGTCTAACCAGCATTACCATTTACCCACCCCATAAAATTTCCAAGGGAAAGATGCGCTGATATTCTGTTAGGTACAATGACATTTTTATGGGCTAATCCTTCAAATTGGCGCAAATGGCAATCTTCTATGAGCTAATCCTTTTCGAATTGGTGCAAATGGCCATTAATCAGAACCGTTGAATGGATGGGGTAATGGGCTTTAATGTCACTCGAATCAAGGGCAGTGTGCGTTGCCTGCCTTTGTTGATTGGACGGCTTCATCCTCTTTACCAAAGTTCTACCTAGCACCAAAGACACAATTTGTAGATTCTCCTTTTTTTTTTTTTTTTTTACTTTTTGTTTTGCTGGAACGAAATATGTAGATTCACTTTGAAGACTTGCCAAACACAACTTTAAAATCTTTTCAAAGCACCTTTGGATACCCAAAATTGTACTTGGGATCAAAAGATGTACAATGATAGAAAAGAGTCGGAAGGGGGCAACTAAATACGGATACATATAGCCTTCTATGTTAAGTCTAGGCTTTTCCAAAAAGAGGATACACGGTACGTATGGTACATCTGATGGATTGGGTGTAGATTTTATATGTACCAAAATTTAAATTCATTGGCTGTTAGGTTGGATTCAGATCAAAGGCTGTCAAATCGAAGGTCTAATCTCAAGTCCATTTCTAATTGTATGGGACATTTTCCTTACACCTTTGAGAAAAGAATGGTTACCATAAATTACCAAAATACCCATAAAAACCAAGCGGTCAGTGGCTCTCTAGGGCCAAACCCATGGACCTGGGTGTTTGCTTCTCTATGACACTGCTTGAAGGCAACAGCATTCCCCCCTGAAAACATCACCCCCCCCCCCCCCCCCCCCCCCCCCCCCCACCATCTGACCATTAAATAGGGACCATTGTCCAGTATAACATGGACAGTCAATCACCACATAATACATGACATTCATCACAACATTGCTATGCATCCAAGTCTGCCTTGAAAGATGGTAAATGGTGGCTTAATCCATGTGTATGAATTCACAGTGGTCGAATATGGCACTGAATTGATAGGTAGCTGCCATGCTTTTACGCTCATTATTTGTTGATTTACAGGTGATGATTGATCCACTAACATAAATCCACTCCCATCGAGATAAATCCACTACAGCGGCATCTAACCAAAACCCGACTTAATAGAGTGCCAGATAATTAAATAATAAGTTTGATATCTGAAGAACAGCTCCTTATCCTAATGGTAAGGAGTGTTGGTTCTTAGTGGGAAGCCTGTCCAAGAGAAATTATCCTTTATTTTTAGTAGTGAACTTAGAATTTTTATTTGAGGGATGCCGTTTCAAACAAGTGGTTGGGTTTTGGGGGCAAATCTAAAATTTTTAAGTGGATTTCAAACAACAACCTAAAAATCTCATGTAGATTTTGTAAGTGAAGCCAAAATCTTTAAATGGGTTTTGAAAGCAAACCCATGCCTTACACGTGTGACTGCCCCGATAGCCTATATGTAAGTAGGTTCACCCTTTTGTTTATAACTTCTTTCTTCTTTTTTTTTTTTTTTCCTTCTTTTCCCAAAAGTGTTCTAGGTCAAGGCTTCAATGCTCTAAACCAACAGCATCAAAATCAAAGAGGATGCATGCGTTTTTATTTTGTCTGTTTCATTGAAAAGAATATACATATCTTCTGTTAGTTTCTAAGCAAAAATAATTTTTTTTATTAACAAGCAAATTAAGAGCCCTCTAATGTGTTTTCAATCACTACCATGCAATCTTTTGCTTACAGTTTTATTTATTTTTGTTGAAGAGATGAAAACCATATTTTAATGGTTTCACGTAATCACATCTCGGAAAGGGTCCAAGGCTTCAGCCTTCAGGTATACCACCGGATTTGTACACCTACACCTTTCATTAACACACACAAAGTGCAGTAATTTTACGAAAGTTACTTTGGCCAAACAAAAAAGACAAAAAAGTCCTAGAAAGAGTTATTCTGCCAAAAGAGAAAACCAATCATAGAAAGAGTCATAAAGTTGCATAAAGCCATAGAGCAGGTGATCCTCCATGTGCCTCTATGCTTCTTGTATCCTGCATTAATTTTTATGAATGCTGTCAAGTCCTTTGTCATGTGAGCAGCCAACAAGCTCCAACGAAAAAAAGTCATCTGAGAAGCATGAAGAAGTCCAAGAAAAGCATTCCATGTGAAACACACAAACCCCACAATCCTAGAAAGCTCCTTTCATTAAAGGAATAAAAAAAAGGACCTTTGGATGGGATTCATTAACAGTTAATGACAATAATTTTAAATGTGTCCCATCTAACAATCAATATCATCAAGAATGCAATGAAATTTTAACATCTTATTCCACAGGACTTTGAGAATGGACAGTTTGAATGAATAAGAGGTGGCTCCAACATCATCAAATGAGCGGGGCACTGCAAGTGAGTTTTCCGATTGCATCCAATTAGCAAATTTACACCCACAAAATACAAGCTTTTACATGTTAAAAGTAGGTATCCCACGTCCCAACATTACTTGAAATTATTTCTTTTTTGAAGAACATGGAGAGGCATTTCTGGTTGAGAAATTATTTACTCAAAAACTATTTGCACATTTACAATTAAACAGTAATGATACTTTAAACTTGAAGACGTAGGAATTGATTACTGTGCTTGTGTATGACAATAAAGTACGAACGTCACTTGAGCTAGAGTGTATTGACAAATAGAGGCACAATTCAGTTTTGGTATTCTTTTGCAATCCGTGCAAGAATTCTCATCTCATGGGGCTAACCAGAAGGGCCCACTTGAATGCACATTAATCATGGGTTAATGTAGAGGCGATGGAAAGGTCATTAGTGAATGTAGGATTGTGTTAAAACGGATGTCATTTGGTTTTTCCAAGGCTTGATTTAATATTTAGTCCTTGGATTTTTTTTCTATTTTTGTAATAATCTATTGTCTTATTCATTTGCATAGAAGTAACTGAATTCAATTCATGGTAAAATGATTGTAGCAAAGGATTATTAAAGAAGTATGTGGGTGAATGATATAAAGGGGACATGTAAATGAAACCTTGACTAATATAGGATTTGATTTACTAGGAAGTGGCTTGGTATTTATTTCCCATTAAAGAAGAGAATACCTTTTTTTTTTTATCGGTAACGCAACTTATATTAAGAAAGAAATGAGCAATATAAAGAAAAGTAAACTATAAACAAAAGGTGCAAAAGTTTTATGCTAAACCTCAAAGAAGAATAAAAATGATATAAAGATGCAAAACTAAAACAATTGCATACCAATGAAAAGACTATCTCAAAAATAGATTACTTCTTTTTCTCTTTTAGTAGAAACAAGAATGAAATTACCTTTTTTTTAACTCAGCCTAAGGGGCTGAGATCCAAGAGAACCCACACTACTACGAAGAGGAAGCCCACAAAATAAAAACAATTGTCCTCTCAAGAGGGAAAAGAAGCTGACAAAGTGAAAAGAGTGGCATGCATACCTAGAAGTGACAATTGTCGTTGCCAAATATCTGTGCAACCCCTTATTTTCAAAGAAGAGATTACTCATTGATTACTTGTATATTTTCACTTTTATTTCTTCAATTTTAACTAATTTTATAAATGTATTAATAAAAATTTCTAAGAGTCCAATTGGATGCATGCAAACACAGCATAAACGTGGAGTAAAACTTGAACTAGTGTAGTCTGACATTAAGGTTAACTATCGATTTGTGGGCAGTGACTGATAATTATCCTTATCCTGTGTAATTAACTTAATTGGGAAGTGACATAACCATATCAATAAAATAAAATAAAAAGTGAATATAACTTTGACGGCTCTCAATATGATTAATCTTACCCCTTTCCTATCTCTTGTCCCCAAAAAGGCTTTTCCATGGGGCTCCAAAATGGATAGTATAACTAGACGAAGAGATTTTTTTATTGGGCATTGCTGTTTTGTCTCCTTTCCAATCTGCTAATTTTTAGCAATTCATTGAGTGGTGTGTTATTGACCGTCCATCAAAGATATGTTGTGATAATAATTGGGATGGATGGAATCCAGCCGGCCTATTTACTCCTTTTGGAGTAGACAGGAATAAACTTTTCTTTCTCTGTTGCATCAACAACAAAACGCCACAAGATATTGCAAAATATCTCTTTGTATGGTCCTAATGCATATTCTTGCATACACTCTGTCTCAGTGGATAATATCAATCTTTGAATGAATCTATGGATGCCACTTGCAATCCCATTAAATAGGCTACGTTTGTGAGGTTACTAGCTATCCCCATTAATTATAAAAAGATTTTGCATAGGCCAAGTGACTCTCGGTCTAAGGCTATATTATGAAACTATAAAATGAGAGTAACACCACTCAATGCATACGAATTCCACAAATCCTCTTTCATATGATGTACCAAGCCATGAAGTCCTCTTTTATTTGTAGGATTATGAGCTCTACCTAGTGTTCAATGTGATGAAAAAAAACGCATATGATAGATGTAGAGAATTGCACTAACAAATGAGGAAAAACCATCACACAAAAATAAGAAGTTAAAGAAGGAGAGAAGGTTTGTGTATTTCTAGTTTCAAGACTAAGGGCAAAGAGAGGCAATGATTTTTCTATATCAAGACTCATTTATTTGTGACAAAATTTTGGCTAGATTGTCAATCTATTCAATGCAATTCTCCTTTTTTTTCTATATTAAGAGTGGGAAAGAAGTTCGTATATGAGGGAAGGCAGTCCACTAAAGTGAGAAAGAAGCCTACACACGAGAACAAAGCCCACACATGTGAAAAGGCAACCTACGCAAAAGAGAAGAAAAGCCAGCACTAGTAAAAAACCATGAATACCCGGGGCTCGTCTTGTATCTTATTGTCGCTCAGGGGTTTTCTTTTTTTTAGTACATAGAATGTTACTTTACGTGCAAAAGTAGTTTGCAATTAAAATGTTTGGCATGTTTTCTCCATATTGATAAATTCGGCACCGTCAATGGAATGCAAATGGGAACCAAATCCGAAACCTTTGACTGTATTGGGGATCCCAACTAGATCTAGAATCTTTCACCATAACTATAACTGGAACTAGAACCTTGAAATAAGTTCCTTGCCAACCTGAAATGAAATTTGAAATCATCTTATATATATATAAATAGTTCTGGATCCAAGTCCAACATGGTTCCATTTCGAACCTATTGGTTTGCATGCCTTGTGTTGCAACTTGAACATTTAAATCGAGAGAAAAAGTTGAGATAAGCCATCAAGGAGGTGGTTTAGTTGGTTTAAGCCTTGGGTTTGCTCCCCAAGGCCTCGAGTTGGACTCCTCCCCTTGCATTATTTGGGTATTATGTATATAGCTATGTATGTATCCCCTAAGAAATAGTTTAGAATCGGGTAACCCCCGGGGCAAAGGCCAAAAATCTAAAGGATAGGTTGGTGAGAGATGCACTAGGTCATAATAAAAGAAAAGAAAAAAGAAAACATAGTGATAATGGAGGTGGAGGTGGAATAACTTATCCATTATTTAAATTTCTCCCATAAACTGTTGTTTTAAGTTGACACTAGGATTTCACCTTTTTAAAGGAGCACTATATAAGTATTTTTGTGTTAGCTAATTCATGGGTTGGACAACACTTGGGTCAATTGGCATTGTATTTTATATATCATTGAGTATAGACAATAGTTTGAGTCGTCAGATGCACTGAAGTGAAGAAATCGAAAAAAAACGACAAATTAAAGTGATTTTCTATGTATAACATAGTTTAAAAAGATCATATCTCATAAACTAAGCATTAGATATGGGCAAGTGACCTACCATTGAAAAGCTCGTTTCGAGTAGATATCTGTAGAGCCGAAGATTGCTTCAATCGAAGCGAAAATAAGAAAATTATAGCCTTGGGAAGTTTGCAGAAAAAATGTGCTGAATTTTTCATTCGATCTGTCAGGTAGGTATCCGACTAATCCAACTTGACCTAGTAATTGAATCCAACCAATTGACAGGTGTAGAAAAATCGGCCGTCTTGCGATTTTTCAGTACAATTTGAAAAGGAACTTGCTTATTTCATGCCAATTTCTTCCCTAATTGAAATATACTTATGAGGCACGAATTTGGGCTTATAAAAAGGGGTTCGCTCTCAACCCTAAGGTATGGAATATAGATCTCATTGTTCTAAGTAGAGATTATTTATTGGAGATTACCTTCTCTATAGTTCATTCATTAAAGAGTTGAAGGGCAGAAGTTCTACTTGAAAGATCCTTGTCTTCTACTTCTCTAAGTGTAGAAGATTGTTCTGGGGAGTTAAGTGCAACATCTAGAAGGCGCCTAGATCATTGAATCTGTGACAGAGAATAACACGGAGTTGTTGCAGTAGAGCTGTATATAAGGGATTACAAGGTCTCAGATTGTGCAATACCGGATAAGTGTTATGAGTATATCTCTTATAACTCCAATATGATTAACAATGCTTGATCTTTGGTTGTGGTTTTTTCCCAATTTGGGTTTCAACATAAAAACTACGTCTTTTGTGATGTGTGCTTTTGTTTAATTTATTTCCACTGTGTAGTTGATTATTTGTATACATAAGATTGAGATTGATTGCATTAATCTATTTTAGAGGGTCTCCCCAAAAAACCTTCACAATGTATACAAGTCTCTTATGATACACATTACTGATGGAAATGTAATTTGCCAAATTAAATTAAGTCTTACTTAACCTAATAAAGTAACATGTGATATGTTCATGGAACATTGGCTTGATGAACAAAGCAAATTTGGAGGATATGCAATCAGCAAACGATCAGTGCTTTCAGGTAAGTTTATAATCTGATTTGATGCAGTCTGTCACAGTCAACAAAAATATTCATATGTGAACGGCTAATAGTCAACACAATAGACTGAAATATTAGCAATGGACCCGTGAAATTGATTTTCAGGACATTTGGTAAATGTTGTCAAACCATATGAGATGCCATGCAATTAATTAGTTTTTGAAACAGTTATCATCATAATTAATGTTATATGAGTTTCTTGTGTTGAGTTAGTATCATGAGGAATTTTTAGCCATGAATCAACAACAAACGAAAATGTAAGCCTTGGATGTGAAGCCCCACCCAAATGCATGCCAATCACAGAGGTAAATGGATTGTAAGCTCTCACAATGGATTAGGGATAGGCCCCACTACAATGGGCATGAGTGCATGATGTTATGATTGAAATGACCTATTTAAAGGCCTTATGTGGGAAGCCAGGGCCAACTGGTATTAGAGTGGTGCTTCAGAATCATAATGGGGATGTCTTATTTATGTTCTCCAAATATGTGGTGATTTGTGACTTTAATAAAGTGGAGGTTAGGGCTATTTTAGAATCTCTTTGATATTTTTTGATGTACTATCATAGTGTTATTATTATGGAGAGCAATTCTTCTAATGTGATCTTTTGGGTCTTAAAGCGGAAGGCTTATCTATGGAAGTTTCAATTCCTCTTAAATGAAATCCGGGTATTATCTAGAATCATTAATGTTTACTTTTGACACCAGAGTAAGTTAGCAAACCTGATGGTGGATGTTTTAACTAAATAGGGTGTTGAGTGAATTTGCCCTTGAGGTGGTTTAATCTTATAGTTGTCTTGTGAGGAGGGTACAATACTGTTGTACTTTTGTATTTTTTTACTCTTTTTTTTCTCTCTTTGCAACCTTCTCTTTTACAACAAAAGTTACCGTTACTTATAGGAAAAGAAAAAAAAAGGCTTATGTGGCTCATTTGTGGCACACCTTAATCAACAATGAGACTTCCAATCCCCTTTGCCCCCGTGACAATTGGCAACTTGGTGGTTCAACATGGTCCCCTGATGCAGTAAGATCCGCTGTCTTTTCTCTTTCTCTACTTTTGTCTTCTCAATTCCTAATGAATTGATAAGAAAGTAGCGCAATATTTTAAAAGCCAGGAAGCACTAGCCACCACTAATATATGGTCCACGTGCCCCCAAACTCTAATGAGTGTTTTGGTGAAGTACCAAAAGATGCAAGGTCCTAAACATGCTGACATTAAGGCGTGTTTGAGTTTTACTTGCTACAAGAACTACAGCAAGACATTGCAAAAAGAAGAATTTCGGATTAGGAATCCAGTCAGTGGAACTGTGGAAGCCAGCTATATGTAATTAGTATAAACGACTACTAAATTATTAAACCTTAAATAAGTAAATGACTCGTATTCATTACCTC
The DNA here is from genome assembly GCA_037013555.1 of Sextonia rubra. Taxonomy (NCBI): domain Eukaryota; kingdom Viridiplantae; phylum Streptophyta; class Magnoliopsida; order Laurales; family Lauraceae; genus Sextonia; species Sextonia rubra. Next base: position 24,342,183 of record JASUAD010000006.1, read on the forward strand.
ATATAAGACTACTAATGCATTGTACATTATGGAATTTATAAGGGCAAGACTCAGGTAATTTCTTTTAGCTTATCCAACATATACATTAGAAGACCTTAATTTTGAAGTCTAAACAATTAGAAATCACTATTCCATCTGGTTTTACTGTTATGAAGAGCGTTACTATAATAGAAGTTATGCCCATCATGAGATTGATTGATGCGGCTTAAAAGATACAATTAAAGAGTCAAATTATCTACTTTGACATGGTACAAATTTAACAGCTTACCTCCATTTAGTATAATAACAATCTCAAAGAAATCCAACTTAAATATGTCATGGTCAGTTTCGTAACACATATCATAAAGAAGAGAGAGGGGGAGATATATTATCGGGTGGAGGTAGAGCAAGTGTAATCTCATGAGGTTAAGTGACTGAGTGCCAAACACTATAGTTGCACACCCACTCATGTTTGATTATTTTAAAAGCATGCCACACCTATCTATATAACATCTGTATCTCTATTCTACTTACAAGAACACCCCCCCACCCCCCCTCTCTTCCCGTCCCTCTCTATTTCTCTCTCTACATCCCAATTCAGTCCACCAATTTGCCCCTCCTCAATTCCCATCAATCAAAACAACAGCCTCCCTTCCCTTCCCATTGATCATGACATACAAGGTGTGCAAAGAGCACGCAAAGAAGAAGCGGCAGCGGCGCTTCTTCGCTGCTATTTTAGCCTTCATCATTAGCATCCTCTTCATCATCCTAGTAATCTGGTTGGTGCTACGACCCACCAAGCCCCGTTTCGCCCTCCAAGATGGCATCATCAACCAGCTGAACATAACCTCCCCCAACACCCTCACCACCACCATCCAGGTTAATGATGAATCCTAATCCTATATCCAAGTAAATCCTAAGATTCCTTGCGTTACTTGTATTTTACTCTTTCCGGTTCTTATTCTTGTAACATAATTCTTTATGTATAATTTTTTTTATCAGTAATGGTAACTTCATTGAAAGAGAAGCGGGCACAAAGAAAAAACAATAAAAAATAAAAAGAAAGAGCAAATTCTTCATGTATATTTAATCAATGGATCTACTACTCTGCTCTTAAACAGGGTGTTAAGTGGGTTTGCCCGGGGTGGGGGGTGTTTTAATCTTATAGTTGTCTTGTGAGGAGGGCACAATACTTTTGTACCTTTGTATTTTTTCACTCTTTCTCTTTTTTTTTTCTCTCTTTGTAATCTTTTCTCTTATAATAAAAATTACCGTTATTGATTAAAAAAAAAAAAGAGGCCTTATGTGGCCCATTTGTGGCGCACCCTTAATTAACAATGAGACTTCCAATCCAATTTGCCCCCATGACAATTCGCAGCTTGGTGGTCCAACATGGTCCCTTTTGATGCAATAAGATTTGTTGTTTCCTCTCTCCCTACTTCTGCCTTGTCAATTCCTAATGAAATGATAAGAAAGTAGTGCAATATTTTAAAAGCCAGGAAGCATTAGCCGCCACTAATATATGGTCCATGTGGCCCCAGACTCAAGTAAGTGTTTTTGTAACGTACTAAAAGATACAAGGTCCTAAACATGCTGACATATGACGTGTTTGAGTTTTACTTGCTACAAGAACTACAGCAAGAAATTGCAAAAAGAAGAATTTCGGATTAGATATCCAGTCAGTGGAACTGTGGAAGCCAGCTATATGTAATTACTATATACGACTACTAAATTATTAAACCTTAAATAAGTAAATGACTCGTATTCATTACCTCAGATAAGACTACTACTAATGCATTGTACATTATGGAATTTATAAGGGCAAGACTCAGGTAATTCTTTTAGCTCATCCAACATATACGTCAGAAGACCTTAATTTTGAAGTCTAAACAAAGTAGAAATCACTATTCCATCTGGTTTTACTGTTATGAAGAGTTTTACTATAGTAGTAGTTATGCCCATCATGAGATTGATTGATGCGGCTTAAAAGATACATTTAAAGAGTCAAATTATCTGCTTTGACATTATACAAATTTAACAGCTTACCTCCATTTAGTATAATAACAAACTCAGGGAAATCCAACTACATTATGTCATGGCAAGTTTGATAACACATATCATAAATATGATAGAGGGAAATATATAATCAGGTGGGGCAAGTGTAATCTCCTGGGGTTAAGTGTCTGAGAGCCAAACACTATAGTCACACCAACTTATGTTTGATTATTTTACAAGCAAGCCACACCTATCTATATCAGATCTATATTTCCCTATTCTACTTACAAGAACCAACCATCTCTCCCTGTCCCTCTCCCTCTCCCTCTCCCTTCCTCTTATCTCTATCTTTCTCTCTCCATCCCAATTCAGTCCACCAATTCCCCCCTCCTCAATTCCCATCAATCAAAACAACACCCCTTCCCTTCCCTTCCCATTGATCATGAAATCCAAGGAGTGCAAGGAGCACAAGAAGAAGAAGCAGCTGTGGCTCTTCTTGGGCGCTGTGCTAGCCTTCATCATCATCATCCTCTTAATCATCCTAGTAATCTGGTTGGTGCTGCGACCCACCAAGCCCCGTTTCGCCCTCCGGGATGCCATCATCAGCCAGCTGAACACAACCTCCCCCAACACCCTTACCACCACCATCCAGGTTAATAATGAATCCTAATCGTATATTCTAGTAAATCCTAAGATTCCTTGGGTTACTTGTATTTTACTCCTTACAGTTCTTATTCTTGTAACATAATTCTTCATGTATAATTTTTTTTTTATCAGTAACGGTAACTTTTATCGAATTCTTCATGTATAATTAATCAGTGGATCTACTACTCTGCTCTTCATGTTTTGAAATTATCTTTTGCAAATGTCTTGATCATTGGATTCTTTACAGGTGACCCTCTTCTCGAGCAATCCCAACGAGCGTATTGGCATCTACTATGACCGCCTCCTCGTCTATGCGTCGTATCACAACCAGCAGATCACTCTTCCTAGTGAGATTCAGCCATTCTATCAGGGACATAAGGATGTGAACATATGGTCTCCTGTTCTGTGTGGGGTGTCTGTTCCTGTATCTCCTTATGTTGCACTCTCCCTGGGGCAGGATCTGAGCCTTGGAGGACTGCTGGTGAAAGTGAAGATTGATGGGAGGGTGAGATGGAAAGTGGGGTCATGGGTCTCTGGCCGCTACCATCTCTATGCTACTTGTCCTGCTTACATGGATAAAGGATCCAATGGTATCAGATTGCAGCAACCATCTGGTTGCACTGTTGATATCTGATACATATGACCCACAATCTTTTCTTCTTTGGGTTTCTGATCTGTGTCTTTTTAATTCTTATGTCTGGTAGTTATAAAGAAGAAGATGGGCAGATTGGACGGTTTTCAATATTTCTTTGTAAAGAAATATGGAAGGGGAATGTACCGGTGGCAAGTGTATTATTAAATTCCTGCAATAATTGAAGTTCTTATAGTTTAAATACAATGATATTTGGAGGCTTTTGGCATGGATTTTTATATAAGTCTAGGAATTTGTAAGTTGTTACTAACTTTTTTTTTTTTTAAAGATATTATGTGCAGTTGGTGTGGCATTCAGTGTGGCTGTCTTGATGTGATCTGAAAACGAGTCATATGGAGCCAGCCATTGTTAGGTGACATGGGGTCCAGTTTCATTTATATCAGTTGCAATTGGAAATATAAGATCATTAGCAACAGTGTCCTTTCTTATTATGGGAAATCACTTGGTTGGATTGAATTTTGGTTGAAAGTTATGACAAAAGCTAGCATTTCAATCTGAAGTAGAATATTTCATTTGTGTTGATTGCCAATCAAGAAGGGAATTTTCATGGTTTTCTTCCATCAAAATTAAATGAAGTGGAGCCCAGCTTTTAAGAAAGAAGGTTAGACACGCCAAACATGTAACATCTACTTGCATTTTTATCGAAAAGGTACAATTATGGCCATCAATGGTCTAAATTGGGGCTTGAGTCACCTGTGCCTCTAGCCAAAGTCCAGTTACAATTGAAGCAGAGTCCAAGTTTGGGACTGAGATGGAGCCTAAAGCTCAAGTCCAATCTACCCTTTTAAAATGGGCCGATGAAATTCATGTGAAATCTTAGAAATCCTTCTATTACGTGGTGTATATATGTTAATATTATTTAACCAGTTAGATATATCTTATAGAGGCCCATTAATGGTTTTAAACTCTGAACATGAGTCTGCATCCAGCCCATTGAACTCAAATGCACGTCCGAGCCACCTAAACAGATGCACATCTGGGTTGGAGTGTCCCAGACCCAAACTCAGGCCCCATACAGCCGGAGATACAATGATGTCCTTTCGGTAGTAATTAGCACTCAGTTTACGTTAACTTTCAGCTACTACTGTAAGAGAGTGAATTCTGGCAGTCCTTTAGATCAACCTTACAATTTTTTTAACTCTTGAAGAAGGCAGGTTCATGCATCTGATATTGGTGTCTGCTGGACTACCTGGTCCATGTTGCACCCGGATTAGGACTCGGATTACTATTATTACCCGGACCCAAGCCTGGACCCAAATTGAGTCCAGGTTACGGTATAGGTACCTGTACCTGAATTCAAATTAAAGCCATGAACCCAGACCCAAACTCTAACTAGAATAAGTGCCTGATTTATGGCCAAATCAAAGGCCCAAATACTCAAATACTAATATCAATATGCTCTACATATACACACAACAAACATAATACATAACTGTGGCATCAGTATATGAAATTCATAAAGCCAACCCGAGTTATAAATGGGTCAAGCATATTGGAATCATATCTGGTCTTTTTTTTTATCCTTTTAGTTAAGGCCCTTGGGAAATTAATGCCATGACAGATCAGAGAAATTTGAAGGATTAGTATTTGTTACTCACAACGCCTATTTTGGGAATTGATGACTTTTATGGTTTGCGTGGGCCAACAAGAAACTGGCTTTCAGCTTCCAAGCTCACCGACCCTTTTAATTCTTCGTGTGAAAGGTGTGTGCGCTCTCCCTCAGTAGCCATCCCTAGCCAACGGTTGGGAATGAGATTCTAGAAGAAAACAGGGGGTGAGAAAAATTGACTTCCTTCTCTTTTGTTTTTCAGTTTGCCCCCAGTATTAAAAGTGTTTTTTTTTTTTTTTATAATCTAGGGTATCCTTCGGCAGCCACGCCTGTGGACCTTTGACCCTTAATCTGAGGGTTATCCGATTCTGATAAGCAAAAAACATTCTTTAGGAGGTATATACATGTCCTCGCACATAATATCCTAATAATTCGAGAGATGTGAGTTGAGACTTTGGAAAGCGCTCAAACAACTGAACCACCCCTTTAACGGCTTTTTAAAGAATTTCTTGCATGCATCTTATATGGTTCACCAAATAAACAGTTTCAAAAACCTCAGTGTAGAAACCTATAACCGTTGGCTGATATATGGGCACAAGATAGATTTATAGGAAGAAAAAGATTTTAAATATTCATCATTTGCCTTACTTTAAGAGTATTTTGATGAAAATAAAAATTAAGAAAAAAAATCTTTTAATAATAAATTTTTTTCTCTTCCTCTTTCATGAGAACGTAAATCTCACTGCATATGAGAATATTTTATGGTCTTGAGACTCTTGCGTAGTTTTATGGTCTTGAGACTCTTGCGTAGTCATTTGCCCACATCGTTCAGATGTAAACCCTCCGCAGTTTTGCAGTAAGATTCTCATTGTAGATTATCAAAATAGGACGACAAGTGGCAGACTTAGTTGTAGGATTTTGAGGTTAAGTCATCATAATCTTGATAGGTCAGCTGTCTTTATCAAGGGTCTGAAATGCACGTTCAAAATGGAACCTCCATTGGCCCTCCATTTCCATGGTCTAAAATGGATGGCAACATCTGGTGGACCTTTCATATGACTAATCTGAATGTTTCCTTCAATCTAGTACAAACAGTTGGCTCCACAAACTCTACATTTTACCCTAATTTTCAAAAAAAGGGTTGTGACAAACGTGTGTTTCTTTGGTTTGCAACTCCATATGTCTCCACCCTGATTACCTGACCTTAATTGCAAGGTATATTACTCTTCCCACATTTGTGGTCTCCAATTCAATTTGTGTGGCCTACCTTGCGTCCCACCCCCCTTAATTGGAGTATCAAAAAAGAATATAAAGAAGTGTTGTGATCTAGTGCAGATGTCATACATCTGCAAAATTTTAACTCTTCTAAATCATTGTTACCCCTTGAACTGGGGCCCCCAAATTTCAAATTTAATCATTTTAAAAGACATCAATTTTTTAAGAATTTCAATACAATAATGAGTAAAAAATAATCAACGGGCGAGAAGCGATTGGTGATGGAGAGTCCCACGTGATTGAAAAAAGGGGGTCTAACGATGTATCTCATGAGAGATGTCATCACTTCAGCCTCAGCCTTCAAAAAATGTCATAGAACATCCTATTGCTGAAGCTTTAGGCTCTACATCCAGATCCTTTTCCTTTTCGCCACTTCCTGATTCCTTCACTTCTATATGTAAATAAATGATATGAAATGTCAAATGTCCTCTCTTAAGTAGAACCGCATATTTACCAAGAAAAACAAGTAGAAACATATATATTTTTAACAAAATAAAAAAAGGACCCAGAACCATATAGGTGTTCTGGGGAGAAAATTCCTGTAAATGGTTGAAACTGCCATAAGTTGTTTACGGCATCCAAAGATGATTTTAGTAAATGACTGGTTAAGATGAGCATGCATTTAGACCTTGGAATCTATAGTTGCGAATATTTTGGGTTTGTTGAGATGTCTCTGTCCCTGGCATTGGACGTTTATGATTGAAACTGCTATGGATGGAAGACAGAATTCAATTCTCCTCTGGAGAGCAACTGTTTAAGAAAATGTACTCATCTTGGCATTCCTTTTTCTGATTTTGTTTAGAGAGCATGTTATAATAATCCAATCCTTTCACACACATTGACTCCACTTGATATGCCATTGATCCAAATTTCACACTATTTCGGGCAGTAGATACCATTGGATTCTCTGTTTGTGCCATAAATCGAAGCTGAGAATCTTTGGATTCATCACGGTAAATTTTCATGGCAAACATGCACTAGACTTTGAGGACCTAAAAAGGTGGTTCAGAATCATTAAATCAGCTTGATATTTAGCACTCCCCTAATCTATGGCTAAAACTTTTTATTGTCATTTTTTCCTGATTGTGATGTATCTAGGAGGACTCCACACATGAACTACACCAATAGGATACTGGGCCAACAATAGATCTCATGTGGCTTTGGAAGAACAAATGGCCACAAGGGTTAATTCCCATTGGACTGAAACATGAACTGCGGTCTCTGTCCTTCTATTTGTAGCAACTCAATTGAGAAATTTTACTAGAAAAGCAGGTGCGTTAGGTTCGAGGCCTGCATCAAACCTAGCACTACAAGAGACGATTTTGTAAGCTCTTTGCTATGGTGTTTTTATTTTATTTTATTTATTATTATTGTTTATGACCTAGGGTCTTTCTCCTCGGCTCACCCTTTAGACCTCTGGCCTCTAGCTCGGGGATTACTCGATTCTAACAAACAAAGGTTATTTCCCCGAATTACATAAATAGCATTATCAGAAAGGAACCTAACACATGAAGACGTAGAGGGTGGGGATCACCAAATTTACCATTGAAAAAAATGTCTAAATCAATCTCTATCTAATTTTTAAAGGGGAGAGAGAGAGAGAGAGGATTCCATCAAGAAACATAAGAAATTAGGATAAAAGGAAATACATAGTGATACCTTATTTAGACACTAGCCACTCCTGTTACAACATCAACATCACATGAGAGGGAGGTTGATGGCCCACGAAGCAAGAAGGGTTGGCCAAAGAGGACATGCATAAAAGTAAATACTAATAAATATAAAGAAGAGCAAGGTATCTGAAGATTTAACTGAAGAAAGAATACAGGGAGAAAGAGAAAATAGTGACCTCAACATATAAAGTTGGGAGAAAGGTTTGATATGATGATCATATTTAGGAAGGTTTGATATGATGATCATATTTAGGCCTATTCTAACTCTAAAAACACAAGCTCATATCTGGACTAAGCCCAATAAGGCTATAAGAGTTTGGCCTAAGCCCAGCCATTTCGTAAAAAGTGCTCAAGCTGGATTAATGCCAACATATAAAATGACAGCGAGATCTTAGATTCAAACATAAACAATTCTAAATTCAAATACAACTATCTAAATTAAGAGTAAAACTAATAAAAATATAGAGAATTTTAACAAAAAATTCTCCTTAGACTTTATGAAGGCGTTGTCATGAAGTCTTAAAGCTTCCATATCAACTAAAAAGGCCTTCAACTGGGATATCTCCACTTTTCCAAAAATGAGGAGTTTTAAGAATTTCTCTCCTCTGCTGAACATTGTCGCTCACCTTATGGTGAGCAGCACTTTCTTGTGGGACCCACCAAGGATCTCATTTCAATCCCCCCCACACCTAGCCATTTAGGGTGACAAAGGCTCACATCATCATCTTAAACACTTGATTGACAGCTGACAAATTTTTAATGTCCAAAATGATTTTAAGCTCATCCAACGGTCCAATTCATTTGGATAGGTATGAAATCTGGAATTAGTGACTATCACTGGGGGGCCTTGTTTCAAAAGCCAAGTTGGGATGGGCTGAACAGGCCCAGCCCAAAGTTAATCCTTAGGCCCAAGCCTAACCTAGGCCCAAATCAAGCCTAAAATCCTTAGCCCGGCCCAACCAGCATAAAATAGTTGAGGCTGAGTTAATAATATTTTGTTAATATAAAAGGCCTTTATTAACTACATGTGATTGTTTCTTAGTTGGCTGTGATGCATGAAGAGCAAGACCGTGTGCGTTTGAGTCCCTCCATCAACAAAATACAATATTTTGCATTCTCACTTGGACTGGGTCGGGCTTTGGGCTTTTTACAATTAAGGTCAAGCCCGGTCCAAAGCGGACTGTGCTTGGGTCAAACTTGGGCCAGCCTTGTGGGTGATTTTAATTATATATATATATATATATAGATATGAGAAATAGGAGGGAAGAGGTTCAAGCCGCCCCCCCCCCCCCCCCCCCCCCCCCCCCCCAAAACAACAAAAATAATAATAATAATAATAATAATAATAATAATAATAATAATAATAAATCTGTGCCTACACTTTATGAATGAAATGAAATTAATCGATCTAGATCAACTGGTCTTGCTTATACTTCGTCTAACAAGAGGAAGGGAATTGCCCATATTATATAAAGATTAGATAAGGCAGTAAGAAATGTGGAATGACAATCTAGATTTAGGCTGTCTTTGCTTTTCTCATAGATCGAGGTTTTGACCACTCGCCTATCTTCTTAGTTGGGCAAGCTTTAAGACCAAAATTACCTTGACACTTTAGGTTTCATAGCATGTTGTTTAGGAATAACAATGTGAGTATATTATCAATTATAGATGGTCCAAGACATAAGGAATTAGTGAAAATAATATATGTAACTTATTGCAACAAGTTGGGAAGACTTTCTAAAATGGAACAAAGATAATTTTGGAAAAAAGTTGAAGTTTTGATTAAACAAACTATAACTTAATTGGAGAACCCCAAATCTATATCTCCTTGTGTGGACTCCATTTGTAGGGAGGTTGATCTTAATGCCAGTTTAAATGAGTACCTGATAAGGGAGGAGGAAATGTGGTGACAAAATTCAAGAGTATTATGGTTAAAGAAGGGGAACAAGATTAATACTAAGTTTTTTCACTCATAAAAAATTAATAGAAAAAAAAAAGTTAAATGTGAAGATGGGAAATGGGTGGAGAGTAAGGAGGAAATATGTGAGGAGTTTTTATAAAACTTTTAAGAATATTATGACTTCTAGTGGCCCAGAGATATGAGTAAAGAATGACATACTCATCACTATTCTCACACCCTCCGAAATCAAAGAAGTTGCCATTTTAGACTAGCCCACTTAAATCACTAGGTCCCAATGGTTTTCTTGCACCATCTTTTATCAATAGATGTGGGAGCAAGGGCGGAGGCCTGGTACAACAACGCCGCCCCCCCCCCCCCCCCCAAACAAACTTCACTTTCTTTCTTTTTCTTTATTCCTTTTCTCCGTCCCTCTTCTCCCTTCTCCTTTTTTCACCTCACTAGCCAACCCCCAAGCCACTAACCACCGGGCTTCCTCCGGCATCTTCTTCCTCGCATTGCTCTTATCCCGTGGACGCTATTCTCTAAACGTATCCTTCTTATTTGAGCTCTAAGTAAGCTCCCAACTTCTCCAGAGTTAGGTCTTTTGGATTTTTAGATTAATAATGATTTAGAGGTGTTCTTTTCTCTCCCATTTTATATATGGGTTTGGCTCGGCTTTTAGTTTTCTCTCCATTTGAGTGCCATGGGTTTGGTCTTGAGCTAAGGCTTCTCCTCATTTTCATTTTCTCACATCATAAGGCAAGTGGATAGAATTTTCATTGTTAATATGTTGATTTAATCTTGATTCTAGCATTTTAATATACTTGACATATTTTGCCCATTTTAATGGAAATGCATTGGTATGACCATACCATTGGCATTGAGTATGTGATTGTGAAAAATAAACAAATTTTTAGCCCAAATCATATGTTTCGATTTCTAAAATATTTTCAATATTATGTGATGACTGAATTAGATAGTAAGAAAAAAAAAAAGACTACTAGATTGTGATTTGTGAATCACTTATTTTATCATAGTTGCTAAAATATGCTTGTTATGATTTCAATTTAATTTTAGATGGGAAAGATAATTACAATTGATGCATATTTTAATAGAGAAAATTGACAAAACATAAGAAGTTGATATATTATTACCAACCTTTTGATTCCAATTTTTGAAAATTCCTGAGAACACTTGAAAATATAATTATTGCATGAAAAGAAAAACAAACCTCTAGTTTGGCTCCCCTGAGTGTAGAATCCCGATTCCACCCTTGTGTAAGAGTCTATTGGCCAGGACATGGTTTCTCTAGTTTAGTCATTTTTTAGGAGTTTTACATCTCTTAAAAATATCAATAAGGTCTTCTTTGTGTTAATCCCTAAAAAGAATTGTCCCAAAGGTGTCAACAACTTTAGGCCTAGAAGTCTATGTAATGTGTGCGCTCTAAGATTATATCCAAAGTGTTGGCTAACAGAATTAAGATTGTCTTAGATAAAATTATTGGACCCTCTTAGAGTGTCTTTGGGAAATGAAGGATGATTTTTGACAATTATATTATAGCTCATGAAATCCTCCATTCTAAGAAAAAGAAGAAATCTAAGATCCTGGGCCTAAAGCTGGATATGGCTAAGGCTTGCCTTGAGAGGGATATTTTAGGTAATGTACTTGAAGTGTTTGATTTCCATAAAATTTTGTTTGTTTGATTAATGAATGTGTTTCGTTAGCTTCTATCTCAATCCTTCTTAATGGCTCCCTGTGTGGAAACTTCACCATGTCTAGAGGTCTAAGACAGGGAGACCCTCTGTCTCCATACCTTAACACTTGGATGGAGGTGCTATTGATTAAAGGAAAAGAGAAAGGTTTTATTCATGGGGCCAAAATTGCTAGAAATATGCCTACTATATTGCACCTTTTCTTCTTGGATGATAGTTTCATTTTTTATAAGGTAGCCTCGGAGGAAGTTAGAGGAATCAACGACCTCCTTGATGACTATTGTGAAGTTTTTGATACACTGATCAACTTAAAAAAATCAACAACTAATTTTAGTAAAGGTGTGAGTATGATTAGGCGAAAATTGTTAGCTTCCATATTAGGGGTGAGACTCATGGATGAGAATAAGAAATATTTGGGGAACCCCTTAGTTGGAAGAAATTAAAATTTAAGTTTTCAATCTCTAATCTATAAGGTTAAAAAATAAAATTTAAGCTTGGAAAATCCCTTTCCCTTTACAGGATGGGAAGAATACCCTTGTTTAATCTGTAGCTTTAATTATCCCTGTTTATAATATGTCTGTCCTTTATCTCTCCAACAAAATAACTGAAACTCTTGATAAATTATATAGAGACTTTTATGAGGGTAAGGCAAAGGGAAAAAGAATATTCACATAATCAAATGGGTTGAAATTTGTAAGCCTTTGGGATTAGGAAGCCAAAAAAGAATAATTTGGCACTCCTAGCCAAATTTTTGTTGGAGATGCATAACCGAGTACCACCTCTTAGTTTCCAAAATCCTTAAGGCCATGTATTGCCCAAATAAAACATTTTGGGAAGCCAGTTCCATAAGTGGTGATTCTTGGTGCTAAAAAGGTTTTGTTGAAGCAGTTAACTTTATTAAGGAGTACATATGATGGACTATTGCTAATGGAGAATATATCTCAATGTGGAACGAGAATGGGATACTAGTAAAGAAGGACTTAGAAAGCCTTAATGAACCTGACCTCCATGTTAAGAACTTGTAGAACATAAATAAAGACTAGGATGTGGACCAGCTTAGGAGAGTTTTTAATGACCAAAGAAATGTTGATGATATCCTCAAAGTAGACATCTCAAGAGCCAATTCATTGGACAAAATATTATGGCCCTTTACAGAGGATGGAGTACTAACTACTAAATTTGCTTATAAGACTTTGACCAGAATCTCTAACGCTTCAGCCATCAGGAGCATTATCAAGTGGCAACGGCTATGGAAAAATTGGATTCTCCATTTTGGGTGAAAATGTAAAAAAAAAAAAATTCTTAGTTTGTGCTTTCTTACACTCCAAACTTAATAGTAGTAATGCCATGTGCCCCATTTGTGAAAAATAAGAGGAATCGATGGAATACGCTTTCTTCAAATGTGACCACACTAGAGCTATATGGTTTGGTTCTAAACAAGGTCTTCTCACAGGCCATGGTCCTACGATCGGACTGCAGGAGCAGTGGAAGCAAACTATATACCTTGATAATCTAAACCCTCCCATGAATGACCAATCCTCTAAGGCATGGGTTCTATTAATTTGGTGGGCTTTGTGGAAAGATTGGAATGACTTCATATTTAGAGGTTTCACTATAAATCCAATTAAAATCCTTAAATTAGTGGAGCTGTGAGAATCCAATGACAAAATGGAGGCTAAGGTGGCCACCCCTCCATTCTTGACACAAGGCCTTTTTTGTAGACCATGTATTAGATTCATGTTTGATGTTTACAAATGTGGCCTTCTAGCCATAGGATGGAAAATCGGGCTTTGGCTTTGCTGTGTAGATGAATGGCTCTTTTATTTTTGAGATTCAGCTTGGGGTCACTTTTGCTAAAGAAGCAAAAGCAAATACAATCCTCTATGCACTAGGAAAGGTAAATGGTCTTTGCCTCTCAAAAGTCTACATCTTTTCTGATGTTATGGAAGTGGTTAAAGGCATTAAGGGTAGAAGGATTGGATAATCACGAGCATCATTTCACAAGTTTTCTTTCATTTCTAGACGTTTTGTCAGCTCCACTTACTTTTTACTAAACTATGTTTTCTTTTTTTTATATGAACTTAAGCTTGGAAGGAGAATTTGTAAGATGGCTCTTATGTGCCTATCATCCTTGTTCTTGCGTGTTTTTATTGTTTTAGTTTTTCAATGAATATTTGCATTTTTACCAAAAAAACACCTTTTAAAATCAAAGCCACCGGGGTGATGGTCAATGGTGCATTGCCATAAGACTTCCTGTGTTATGTGGGGGGGGGGGGGGGGGGGGGGGGGGTGTTTTATCTCCAACATTTTTAAATGGCTCAACACACTCGAGTTCCTAAATCCTTGTTTATATTTGAATATTTAAAAATTTTACTAAAAAACAAATGAGTTGGAATTTCAAAATTTTATAAGACATTTGAGACTCTTTAAGGTGACAAAAAAAAAAAAAACTTTTGAAAAGAAACATCACATTTGTAAATACGAGAACAGTCATCGTATCCAAAAATATCATATAAAAAACAAAGGGCCAGGATTTGGAGAGAACAAGATATACGCAGCCTTACCTTCATTTTGAAGAGACTATTTCCGTCACTTGAACTTACATCCTTTAAGATGATATCGATAAGCCTTTATAGTTGGGCCAAGGTGCCCTTTTATTCAAAAATATCCAAAAATATTATATAACACCTTAAATTCTTATAAAAATATTCAGTAAAGAAACAGTCATTCTGTGACTTTCCACCTCTCCTGCAGGAATAGTCAGTCCCCCCTTGATAGACACCACGATTAGCACACAGACGGTTGGAAATCCTTTAAAAGCATTAAAAAAAAAAACCTTATAAAATCGAAACCCTTAAAATTTACTAATCTCAACTTGACCCATCTTAGGAAAACTAAAATCACCTATATTCACTTGCAATTATTGAGAATGCATGACAAAAGGCCAACGTGTCAAGACTAAAACCAAGGTGTCCCTGCATTAGTTGACTGGACCATCGCAACAAAAGAAAAACCATCACTGCTTTGTCCACATCCTCTTTTTCTCCGAGTCGTCCATGGATTACAATGACACATCAAAAGACTTTTCGAGTGTAATAATGCCTTGCAGTACCATTGCTGGGCAATCATCATCCATGGCTCCTCACACTCCAAGACTGATAGTCCCTGTAGACCTCAAGAAGAAGCCATGGGAACAGAAGCTCCCCCTTCACAATCGCTGGCACCCACACATTCCACCCGTTGCCGAGGTCAGAGAAGGAGAGCTCTTCCAAGTTGAAATGGTAGACTGGACTGGGGGCTTTGTTGGAGACAATGAATCTGCGGCCGACGTCAAGTCCTTAGATCTATCCACTGTGAGCATGTTTCACTTTTATGTGTAATTTTATCACGTGGGTAACAATTACATATGTAAACTGCTGGAAACAAATGACCCATCGGTAATTGAACAGCACAAACACATGTGAAGAGAGACTAGTTGTAGGATAAGGTCATGGGGTTAAGGTGTGTGGGCCCCACTTGTGACTGTGATTCCACGAGAGGGTGGTGTGGTGGCATATGGGGAACATGGGGTGGCTAAACTAGAGCCGGTCGTCGATGATTGAATGCGGTTGAAACTTGACCGGACGCTTTAAACTCAATGGTCCCACTCACCGATTGGCCCCATGAATAGGCACCAGTTTAGATGGGCCCCACGAAGCCCACCCCATTGAATCCAGAGATTTATTTGATATAGTTGCTTATTGCTCACATGTAACATCTGAGTTTTGGGTCTTGATGTTAATCTGGAATTGAGTGATGTGATGATGTGAATTTTTGCAACATAGGATTTCTAGTTTCTACCATATGACTGCCAGTGAAAATTTGAATTTGGGATGCATGGCATGAGATTGGATGCTCAATTCCCAAACTGAGAGTTTTCCTTCCATATGGCTCCTAGATTCTAATGTGAATATTTAAAAAAAAAAAATGTACAACCCTCATGTACTACAACGTAAGTAAATACTGATATGAATGCTTCAGTTTGATGATAGAAGACTTTCAAATGAGCTTCTAAAACAACAGTATCCATTTTTTACTCTAGGTGCATTATCTCAGTGGACCCATTACAGTTTCTGATGTGGATGGAGTTCCAGCTAAGCCGGGCGATCTTCTTGTAGTTGAAATCTGCAACTTGGGTCCTCTTCCTGGAGATGAATGGGGTTATACAGCTACATTTGACAGAGAAAATGGTGGTGGATTTCTTACTGATCACTTCCCTCATGCAACCAAAGCTATTTGGTATTTTGAAGGAATATATGCCTACTCCCCCCACATACCAGGTTAATTATTACAATATTTTTAACACTTGTGTGTTTGGATGTATTCCAAAGTGCAAGAGAGGCATATAAAACTTTTAAAATTTAGGCATAAGGAGTGGTTTTATGTTCTTCTTTACTTTTGGATACTAAGGACCCCACATTTATGGGAAAGGGGTCTTGCATTCTGCCTTAGTCACTCTGCATTCTCTGTTTTGCCTTTCCTGTTTGTACTTTGAGACCTAACTTGATCCAGAAACTCGATAGGGGTATATTCATTTGACTTTCTTTTTAATTTTCTGATTTGAAGTTTGAGTTTGATGAGTTTTATGAAAAATTCATCATTGGAGCCCAATACTCGTCCTTCTATTTAAAAGCTCTAAGACCACATTTCACTCTAATTAGAGTTGGGCTTTCCATTAGATTGACCACTTGTACAACACATGATTAGTATAAAAATCTTAGTAAATCATATGTTTTACTGTTGAACAGTCTTAAGGGGGGTGAAGTCTGATTGGAGTTATTATGGACTAGTGTTAATAAGTAGAGCACTGCTTTTGAGAAGCTTGTTTTTCTTAGGTGGACCTCACTAGGACTTAGCTTAGAGAATTCTAAGAGAAACATTTGCAAACTGAACTACAAATTGTTCACAGTTTAAACTCCTCACGGTTCAAGGCTTTCAACAGCTAACTTTGGTAATTGAAATTTATGATATTGATCAAGGACAAAGAAGTGGGAGAAAACTATCATACCAAAAGTGCTAATGTGCTTTTGAATTTTGCACCATCCAAGAGTCATCATGGAACAAAGCCATCCATTCCAGTATGCAAAATACTCAAGCTGAAAATGTTTGTAGTGCATACCATTACAGAAATTACTATGAGATCTGCTTCAACTTGTAACTGCAAAATGGTTTAATACTTTCTTAACAACCCAAAAGAATAGATCTCTAAAACAAGATTCCAAAATCACTGAGCTCTAACATGTTAAATATAGCTTACCAACTAATCTTTGTTCTACAGGTGTGCGCTTTCCAGGTTTGACTCACCCTGGAATAATTGGAACTGCACCATCAATGGAGCTTCTGAGAATATGGAATGAAAGAGAAAAAGAATTAGAAGAAAATGGCCTTGGATCTTTCAAGTTATGTGAAGTTTTGCATACGCGCCCACTGGCGAACCTACCAACAAGCAAGGGTTGCCTTCTTGGGAAGGTATAAAACGATACTAAAATCTGAAGTATGCATTCAAGCTATTGTTCTCTTTCACTTGAAAATTGCAAATCTTGCTCATTCATATTGCTATTATTGTCATGTATACTTTTTTTTTCCTATGCATTTCAATTAGAAGGGTATACAGATTTTATATTCAGATCTTAACACCAAATATTAACGTTGTGTAGTTTCTTTTTTTTCTTTAAGTTTGTGTGTGAACTTCATTCATGGTCAGGATTGAACTAAACCTTCTCGGCTTCTGCATAACAATACCATGGTCAGAATATTTAAATAAAAATCAAATCTAAGGGGCACTCCTTTCCAAGAAGCCACCACCGCTTAAAACATAAAAAAAGCCTCAATCCTCAAGTGTATTACCTAAAGTCCATAATCCCATGCCTATTGGCTTGAAATGATTCAGTGACTCAGATAATATTACCTCTTTTTTCCTAGAAAAATTGCCAATATACCAGAAGTAAAGATTGCACAGCAAGGAGGACAAAGTGCAGAGGAATCTCACAGAGCTCCTCACTGTATTTTCCGTATATCATCCAAAAATGAAAGAGATGTGATATAAAGGTTCATCAATATTTGGATGGCTGGGATCTCAGGGGATGGTTCTCGATTTCCTACCTAAGAGCATAAGTACTTTGAGGTGATTACTGTCAATGTCATCCCCAAGGGCCAGGTTTTATCTTGAATCTTATGGTCACTGTGGTGAGTCCCAACAAACCAACAAGAAAAACTTCAAGACTACTATAATTTACTTAGAAGAAAGAGTAACTGATTATGGATGCCATAAATGTGAACATGAAGCTTACAACATTTGTATGCTTCAACTTAGACTAAGCGTGTTTGTACTACAATTGATTGTTGTATTCTTCAGTACAACTAGAAGGATGACCTTCTCTAAAGGCGAGGGCAAGCTTAACCATATGATTGAAGATACAAAATATTGTAATGAGAGAATGAGCAGGAATAGGAAAAAATTGGTAGGCAGGGTAAACAATGAAAGAGAAATAATAGATACATTCCCATATTTTTTGACATTAGAGGTATGCATTTGTTGAGTCTTAAATGTAACATATGTTCTGTTGGCATCCAAATTAATCTCTTGACCAGAGGTCAAAGGAATTCCTACAGCCTTATAAATGTAACAATCCAGGTGGGTGAATCACAAATACACCCGTAAGGCCATTATTTAAAATTTGTATTGACTTGTTAGTGACATAACCATATTAATTAGACAGATTTATGTAACAAACATTGAGGGCATTTTTCCAACCTCATGTGTCTATAGTTTAAACTTTCACCACTGGTCAAGGTGTGTATTTATGTGTTGAGGGTTGTACATGTTACTGTGAAAAACTATGTGATGTATTGTTAATGTTTAATGTAACAAAATTCTTAAATTTTGAACTGTTGATCACATCATCATTTGAATGTTGTAGATCCCAGAGGGCACTCCAGAATGGGAGAAAATTGCAAATGAGGCTGCAAGGACAATTCCGGGAAGGGAAAATGGTGGGAACTGTGACATTAAGAATCTTAGTAGAGGTTCAAAAATATATCTTCCAGTATTTGTAGATGGAGCAAATTTCAGTACAGGTGACATGCATTTCTCTCAAGGTGATGGTGAGGTTTCATTTTGTGGAGCTATAGAGATGAGTGGATACCTAGACCTCAAGTACTCTCTCTCTCTATCTATCTATCTATCTCTCAATTAAATACCATGCCGTTGCAATCTTATTACATGTTTTTTTTAAGGGTTATAGTAACACATAAGGTGTAGAACAAAACCAGTTTCTGAGTTCACCTTAATTACTAAGAATTTTACTTTCCTTACAGTTGACTTTCATCTCCAGTAACTTTCATTGGTTGTGCGTGAATAGCATACATCAAGTTTACTCATATCGAGCTCTTCATTATTTAATCGAGATTTTGAACACTGGCTTTCACTTTGATACATAGAAACAATAACTCTTGTTGTAATTGATTTTGAGCATGTTTGATGTTCCACAAATTATAATTGGTTATGAATCTTGAAGGATAGTATGGTTAACCATGCCATCAAGTGTTAGGATAATAGTAATTAGATTATTGGTTTTTTCCCTTTTTCCGTTTTTCATTGCTATTGTTGTTTGAATCATTTTTGATGCTTAGGATAGATTGGAATGGAGAAACAAAATTCATGTAGCTGGCCCCAACATTATTGAGACAAGGCTTTCATGATCATGAATATGTTTGAGCCCAAACCCCACCTTTGTGGGGGAAAATATAGAATGACAGGATCCCACCTGATGAGGAAAATATAGAATAACATTGTCCTAGACACAGTGGATTGTGCTTTTTTTTTTTTTCGAAAGAGGTAACAGAAATATATTAAAAAGAAAAGATTAATACAAAAATATAACTCTCAGCAGATACGTATGGGCTTCAATATAGGAGAAATATACCAAGCCCAACCCAAACCAAGCTACACAGTAAACAGTGGAATGCACTTATGGTCCCAAAAAATCCAAACGACCTATTGTTTGTGTATTTCTATTTGTACATAGATGTATGTCATTGTTGGAGATTATCTGTTACTAGTTGGAAGAGTTGTTAGACTATTTGTTAAGGATGTTTTGTGTTGTTACTATCGTAGGTTATCCTTATCCTTAGGATAGGTTAGTTTATATTTGGTTTATATATGTACATCGTTTCATGAATAAACTTATGGTGAATTTTATGCAATGCATCAATTTATTTAAAATTTTTATGGTATTAGAGCTCAAGCCTAGTGATAATCTTATGATCAAGGCATGCACGGTTCTATCCTTCATGCTTTTGCGATAACTACTGTCAATTTTCTTTTATTTCAATGAAATCAAACATCTTTTATTTAACCCTTACGATCTTGTGAAAGTGATGGATATACGGACAGACGGTGATCACCAAGAAGACATGAAGATCGTTTCTATTAAAAAAAATTAACTAATTTGTTTTTCAGAGATCAAAGGTTTTATTTTTCATGTCACAGATCCTATTTAGGGCCATGTGATTGAGAGGGAATGTTAGAGATTATTTATTACCGATTGGATTTGTTGTTGCTATCGTAGATTATCCTTATCCTTAGGATAATGTTAGTTCATGTTTGCTTTTTATATGTACATCCTTTCATGAATAAACTTAACGGTGAATTTTATGCAATGCATTGATGTATTTAAAAATTTTTAGTCATATTTGACTTGCTTATCCAACATGGCAGCAAATTCGAAGGATAACTTTGCTTGCAAGTGATTTTTGCCTTTGTAGAGTTTGAGTTAGCTGTTGTCCCAATAAAAGATTCTAAATGATGGTGGTCTTGTGTGTTGTCTATTCTTATGATTCGGAAGGAGTCCCACCCTTGTCTTGCATTCCTCTTTAAAATCAAAGGCTTGAAGCTGCCCTTACATAGAATGTTGTACATCTCCATTCCAGACCATATACAGACCACAGACAAGGGGCTGTTTCACCAGATTATTTAATTATAATCTTTCAGGGATTCATTAGGTGAGAAACAAAGTCCAAGAAAATAGAACTTTGCAGTTACAACTTTTGCATCAGAAATTCTCTCACATCAACAACTGCTTGTTGGTTGGTATTTCTATTCATATATTTCCTAAAATTAACCATCACCTCTTATTTCCATTACTTGGGTAGTATTTTAAAAGCTGAAAAGCTTCAAATATTCATGCCCATTGTAATAGTTTCGCATAATCAATCCCTAGTTTCAGTTTGAACACATCTGACTCCAAAGATTCACATAAATAGCATCATGCTGCTGAAAATTGCTTTCAGAAAGTCATACCATAACACAATGTGAACCCAGTGTATAGTTCCTAGAAAACTTAGTCATATCTTTGCATCTACTTTCCCCATTTTGCTAGAATTATGGCATATAATTACCAAGTATGATATCTGCAATCTCACCTTGACCAAGCAAATTATATTATCGTTGACGTAAGTGGTTCAGATGAAACTCCTTTTATCAGTGTGATTTGGACTGATATTAAGACATTTGACTTGGGAACCTACTCTGAAACACTAATTGACTGAACCCTACACTTGCATGTAACATACAGATCTATTTTGAAAGGATCATTATACTTACATACGGTTTAACCCAATAAATTGCACAGATCTTCTTGGCAGTTTGAGACATCAATTGTCAGAACCTCAATCCAATTTAGAACACAAACATACAACATAAACAGTGAGACCCATCTTAAGAATCTGTCAGGCTTGTATTTACATAGAAGTCAGACCAATTCAGAATCATATCAACCATTCAATTCATTCAACTAGAGTATTACCTGACATCTAAATTGGCAAAATGCTCACATTATCATTCTCCTTGCAAGCTGAAAAATAAGTTTGATGTACTTTTAAATGATATTATTGGCTTCCTTGTCATACATAGCTAAGCTAGAAAACACTGTAGAAAAAAAACTCCATTTGGAATGTCCTTAAAATTTTCTCTGTATCTATCTTAGTGGTTAGAGTCTACTCAACTCCAAATTCTTTTTTGTTCTTGCTTTGTTTTTTTCAGATGCAGAATTATACGAGGTGGAATGCGAGAATACCTGACACCAATGGGCCCTACACCTCTGCATGTGAATCCGATCTTTGAGATAGGCCCTGTTGAGCCAAGATTCTCTGAATGGTTGGTGTTTGAAGGAATCAGTGTGGATGAGAGTGGAAGGCAGCATTATCTCGATGCTAGTGTTGCATATAAGCGTGCAGTCCTCAATGCCATTGACTATCTCTCCAAATTTGGATACTCCAAAGAACAGGTTTGTGATTTTTTTTGTCGTATCAATGCCCCAAAAATGAAACATATGACACTCTAATGGAGAGAGAGAGAGATAGAGAGATACCATGTACCAACCCAAAAGCTTAAGTTAATAGGTGGAAGGCCCAAACAGATATATGAAGCCATGTGAAACCAATTACTTGGGTGCTATGTGATGTGGGACTTTTCCTAACACTCCCCCTCACGTGCAAGCCCAACAAAATCCTTGGACGGGCCTGCCACGTGGGCTGCACAAGAATGACACCATCTCTGATACCATGTGAGATACCATGTACCAATCCAAAAGCTTAAGCTGATAGGTAGAAGGCCCAAACAAATATATGAAGCCATGTCAAACCCATTACTTAGGCTATGTAGGAGGTGGGACTTTTCCCAACACTAACAAATGTAGGAGGTGGGACTTTTCCCAACACTAACAACTGTTATATTTTCAGGTGTATCTATTGTTATCATGTTGTCCATGTGAAGGAAGGATTTCAGGGATTGTTGATTCTCCAAATGCTGTTGCCACACTCGCAATCCCAGCTGCCATCTTTGATCAGGTTCGTTAGGTAGTTAGTTCATTAATAAGGATATTTATAGGTTTCTGGTATATTGTGCTTTCTTTTTCTTTTTCCTTTTTTCGAACATGATGACTTTGTATTGCTCAAAAAGGGGAATCCCCATACAAAATGTCCAGTACCAAATGTATTGGGCATTCTCCATACATGGGTAAGGCCAAAATTAGGCCAAGCTTGAACTAGGTAACACTTGAATTGGGCTACTTGATGAGTCCAATCAGCCCAACCCCAGATTTAGTTTTGGATCCAAAAACTGTTATTGGTCCTGAGCTCAACCTTTAACTATCAAGCTGACTCGATCAGTCAGATTTGGGCAACCCATGTCCTGTATCCAGACGTGGATTCAATCCCAGATTTTGTTGTTTTGGGCTGAGCATGAGCCCTAAAATACATTTGGACCTGACTGTGGCCCATTGTGTCAAGTCAAAATCCGGCTCAATGCAGCCTTACATCTGTATCTGGATGTTATATGGGCATGTTGGGGACCCTTGTCAATCTGATGCAACTGGTAATTGGAGTCAGGTTCCTTAAAAACACGTTTCTCCTTGCTGCTGTTTCTTGAAGATCCAAACTGTTCAGATACAATAGTGTATATTCTATTTAGATAATCTTTTGGGGCCACTGTTCAGTAAATTTGGCAGTGGTTCCAATCAAATATATGGCCTGTTCATAGGACGATGGAAAATGCAAAATTTTCTCAAAGATGAGAAGGAAGAAAAAGAAAGAGAATGGATTTTGAGATTTGAACAACTATGCCCATTTGTCTAGTATTTTGCCGATAAATCTTATTGGATATGTCTACAAAGAAGCTATTATGAGAGCCACTTTCATCATAGCTACTTAGGAAACAGACTTTTGATCACTAGGGTGAAGGGTCAAGGGTTGAGATCTATAATACCTACCATCAACTTTTCCTTTAAGAGCTTGGATGCATTTTTATTAAGTATATTGAGAAAGGCATGTAGAAGGGCGGCTAGGCCCAATGGTAAAGGCTTACCGGTAGCATCCTGGAGGATGCGGGTTCAAGTCACGGAAATAGCCTCTTCAAAATGAGGGTAAGACTGCATACATCTTACCCTCCCCAGACCTCGCTATTTGGGAGCCTCATGTACTGAGCTGCCCTTTTTATATTGAGAAAGGTATGGTGGGCTTATTGTCGCAATCTCAAAATTAATTAAGAGATCACAATGCACATGGAGGTGCTAATTAAAATTTTTTTCATGCATTACTCACAGGATTCCGCTGTGTGAGGATACGGGGGATTCATGGCGAAAGCTTGTGTGAGAAATTTATAACATAAAATCACAAATCATACATAATGAGATGGCATCAAAGATTGAATAGCAAAAAAGAACACATTTTCATTAATTACGTTGAAGTTGCAATATAACAAAAGTAGGTTTAATTACAACCCTCAAAATAAAGGCCTTGCAAAAAACACTGGCCAACTTAGCAAATGAACAAGGATAAATTCCAAAAAAAAAAACCCAAAAGTTGAAGTTTTGATCTCTGTTGCATCCGATGCATCATATCATATCGTCGGCTATCTACTCCCTGATCTCTGGCATATCCTCTTGGACCGCCGGAGTCTCTTGGATAAAGACAAGGGAATCGTCACCTGTAGCACCAAGTATAGAGTCAGCCACTAATGCCTGGCAAGTGTTTAAGATAGATAGCACAGTACGCATATCAAATTGAATGAAGACGAGTAAATTGCAAGATATCGGGTACACATGTAAACTAGGCATGTTATTGCAAAGCAACTAAATAATAACAAGAATCATGAACATCAAGCTATATAGGAAGCCAGCTTCTAAAAATGAGTAGTCCAAAAGGGTAGAAAAAGGTAGGGATGATCCGGAAGAATACACCATTTGACTCAGAATTTCGCATACAACACAATGGTGCAAAGAAAATACTTAGACTTAATGTGTCAATTGAAAGTTATTCAAAATGATACTCCGATAACCCAAAAGAATAATATAAAAACATGGAATTTTATGAAATTAAATGAATTTTCACAGGAAGTCAACTTTGAAAGCACTGATGCATGATTTTATGAAGTTCAATGCAATTGATCCTATTTAAGTCCATAAATCTACATGGAATAATGAAATTAAAGTGAAATTTAATGGACTTATCATGCCCCATTTTTGGATTTTGATTATTTCTTGCACTGATTGATTAGAGACAACAATAGATGAATCCTCATCTTCTGTTAGCTGGATCATTTGGTATCCATGATCATTTGTATAGATGATTCCATGTTTCCATTGTCTGATCCCATTTGTGTGAGGCTCACCTTGAATTATCAAATGTATTGATATCAGATGGATCCCTCTATGTAGGAAGTAGCACAAAATTTCCTTCAATCTTAGTGATAGGCATCATTGGGTTGATCATGTGGAAACTAAGAGTTTTTTTTTTTTTTTTCGTGTGTGTGTGTCTGTGTGTGTGTGTGTGTGTGATATAGTGAAATTTGCGAAAGTTACAATATAAAGGGGTCCAAGTGATATGAGTAGGTTTGATCAAGACAATTGTGAGCCTCACTAAGGTTAAAATAGATAGAGATAGCTGCTGTTAGCACCATATAGTCAGCTAGGATGGGTTCATTTCTTTGAAAATTGGTCATCCAACTATATGTAAATGAATAATTGGTCCATTTTTCTCACAAAAAATGTGCTTCAACTTCACTCCTCCCTCCCTACTTTGGGGAAGAGGTAAGATATGGCAAAAGTGCAAGTCCACCCTTACCCTTGGTCTCGGAAGACAAACTGAAGACAAGCTAGTTGGACAGACCTATATTTGAACTGATTTGGTGAGACATTTGCACAAGGCCGCCTAATCTTTAGGTTTTCTTGAACTGAGGCCCAAATTGTCGATAGCAAATCCATTGTAAGTTCAATCACTTCCTTCTATAGTAATGGCCAGGGCTCAATCCTTAGCCTTGGCACTGATGATTAGGGACTTGGGTATAGTGTCTAAGTAGGTAGAGCGAAAAAAAAAGAAGATACCCACTTAAATGTTCTTGAGCATTCCTTGACTACTCAACCATGTGTGTGTGTGTGTGTGCAGGATATTCGACCTAAGAAAGGCAAAGTGCTGGTTGGGCCTCGAGTGGTGAGGAAACCTGATGTAATGAAATGCTCATATGATGGGAATTTGCCCATTACAAAGAATCCAAGTGCCAATACATGATTATCTGGTATGCTGCAGGTAAGCATTCTAAGCTTTAAGATTTTGAAGTTATTTTTTTGGAATATATGCGTGTGTAAAAGTTTTTATCTGGAGTGAACACTTTGCACCTAAACAAGTGTGGACCTTCTACTTTCTTTGCGTGGCTCACCTATGATTCATCAACCACCCTTACACTCATTATATCCCTCAAATTGCCACTCACCCCAGTTAGACGATTATCTTACTATTACTCATCATTGGATCATACACCCAAACAATCAATGTCTTTAAAACCATTGAACCTTAGGGGCCAAGAGTCAAGGGGTTAGGATAATCTTAGGAGCTGAATTTTTGTATAGTGCCAATTTTAAAAGAGATCTTTTTATGCAACCCCCCCACCCCAACACACACTGTGAGCGCGACAAAAGCACCCCCACAAACGGATTTCACCCATCCAAATGTCCCCACAATAATGGTTACACCTAGGATACCTGCGTCTGATGTACAGTTAACCATTGGTGTTTAGGCACGTACACTAAAAAATATTCATGTGGGAAGAACCTTTCATGGAATTCCAAGAGTTAATCATTTTTATACCTTTTACACCACATCATCATCACTCCACCCTTTCACTTGCACTAACTCACATAAATTGGTACTTGCCCATATGTGAAACTCATCTGAGTGTCTGACTGATACTGTTGAATTGAACTACATAAAAAATGTAGTTTAACTATTAAGATTTGAGCCTTTTAAATTTGGTTTGGGATGGTTTATCCTAGTAGGTTTTTTCTCCAAACTATAATTCACATTGACAGCTTTTCATCACTCCATTCTTCCTTGATTGGATAGACGAAACTAGACCTCACCAGGCCTCATATAGTAATCTATCCCAGTACATTATAGGCAGCAGATTATGCAGACAATTATTCAAGTGAGAACCATCTGCACATGAGAACTTTGTATTTTACCTTATATTTGGGTCATTTGGTTCCCCTGTTGTCAAATGAACCATAACGACCCAAAAATCTAGAGCTCTTCAGATTCTTAAGTCGTTATTATGATTATAATACAATAACATTCATTAATTAAATTCCAAGAGCAAGTCCAAGCAAAGATAAAAATTTAAAATCTCAATATTAATGTCTTAATAAGTCTTTACAGGTTTAGCTAGATAAGACATTAAATCTAAGAAAATATTCGAAAATAGGGCTAGCCCCATCTAATAAACTAAGAAGTGCTTCAGTTTCTCAATTAGCGATGCATGCTAAAATCTATAGGCTGATCCCCGTCGTTCCGAGATCCCACTACGAATGCATTACCTGTAGTGGGGTGAACCACTAGTCAGTAACACTGGTGAGTAGAATTCCTAAATCAAGAGAACAAAAGATACTAGCATGATAGCAAAATATAGTTGTTCTATCATATCATTTCCATTTATTCTTCTTTATCAGTGTATTGATAGGATTAAATACATCGCACAAATCTTCAACATTCATATGTTTTCTTTGAAAAGAAATTTCATAGGTTTACCTTGAAGAGTAAGTTCATAATCCTATTCAACAATATTGTTTAATGCATACCAAGATTGTCATATTGTACTTTTATATGGGATTCATATTCATGTCGTGATAATACTGCCACCATCTTCAATTCATAGACATTGTTTGAATAAGGGAGTTCATATTCATGTTGTTACAAGACTGTCACCCATCTTAATTCATAGGAGTTCTTATGTTCCCACAAGGGGATTCAAATTCTTATCGTGACAAAATTGTCACCCACAAAGGAATTTCATATTCGTGTTGTGATCAGACTGACATCCATCTTAATTCATAGTAGATGTTTGAACAAAGGTTTTCATATTCATGT
Organism: Sextonia rubra; assembly: GCA_037013555.1. NCBI lineage: Eukaryota > Viridiplantae > Streptophyta > Magnoliopsida > Laurales > Lauraceae > Sextonia > Sextonia rubra. Next base: position 24,369,517 of record JASUAD010000006.1, read on the forward strand.
CGTGTTCAGTCTGTCACCCATTTTAATTCATAGAGGTTCTTATGTTCTCACAAGGGGATTCATATTCTTTTTGTGACAAAACTGTCACCTTTCATTATTTGAAGATTGATTCAATACCAGCGTAAAAACAATCATAATTCTTATTGTAATTTTAGTTCATAAGTTTTAAGTATCATCACGTTTACCATTGGCCAATACCACATACTTCGTATTGAAATCTCGCCCCACTTTGATTCATTATTGGTAATTCCGCATATGTGGCATTGTTCAAATGTCTCTTGGGGTACATGTTACTCATAGATCAAACATATTGATCAATCTTAAACTTTGTGATATTTGGCTTAGACCACACACTTGTCATCAAAAGTACTCAAGTGTTCTATCCAAATCTTCACTTCAGCCACAGTTCTAAATTATAAAATGTAAGACATTGAAAATTTGAGTTACTCAAATTCAGAATTAATACATAAGCATAGGATGAACAAATAAAACTATGCCTGATCAGAATTAGTTATTTCAACAGTTACCGTCGTATTCTATAACCTTAGAAGTAAAAATCATGAGAATTATTCATAAGGATACTCATTCGAAAATAATAAGAAGAAGGCATCTCCATCATGAGGAGATGTTTCAGAATTCATCCAGTATTATATCTGGCAGAATAAGGTTCAAATATAATTCTAGTGAAGGGAAGAAAAGCCACACAACTGGGCTATGTTTGGAACACTTGGATGTGGAACCCATTGGTCCAATCCTCCTGGAACCACCACACAAGTGGTCCAGTCTTCACACATGATTCATCCATTAGACTTAGATCTAATAATATGATCAAGTGCTTTAAGAGTACTATATTAACTGTTTCTTCTAACACATGTTCTACAGATGATGTCCATCCAGACTTTACACAGACAAAATTGAAGCACCAATAAAAATATTAAATATAAAGAGAAGAGTGACTAGTGAAATAATATTCAGCAAAATAGAAAACTTAACGAGCAGATTCTGAAACCATTCCCACCTTGTGCTCATGTTTTTGTACCAAGTGAAGAAAAGAGTTTCTGTAATTGAGGGTATGTAGTTTCTTTTTACACCCAGAAACTTCAATAAAAGTAATGATATATGAATAGAAATCTTCTTACAATACCAAGTAGAAACAGTACTAGTGACAGGAAGATAGTCTCATGCCTAGCCCTGTTTGATTCCCTTGGATGAGATGTACCAATGGTCAAATCCTAATGGGTCCACCACCCTTGTGATCAACTACTTGTCCCGTACCAGATGTAGGGACCTGATCTTAGATCAGGTGGCCCACATGGGCCCACAGCCCTCAAACAATCAAGTTACATTTTGAAAACCTGAACTGATATTCATTTTAGTTCTGAATTCATGTACACATCAAACCATCATCCTGCATGATGAAAACAGTCTTTAAGAAGCACATTCATCATAAGATTCGATAACCAATCATTTATACAAGAGAGGATAAGTTTTAAGTCTTTATTTTTCCTTCATAGTCATGTCGTCAGTCTAGCATTTTCATCAATTCAGATCTGGATGTTTATATAATGAACCCCTATTGAGCCAAATCAAAGAAATGATATCCTCATGTCAAACTGGATTTGTATCTTGTTGCAAAGATATCAATAGAAACTGATATATATATATATATATATTAAATTGATACTAACTGTAGAATAGATTATGAAGAAACAAAATATTCTAATGAATATAAGAGAAGTCCTACTCACCTTGTGTAAGTGATGAGTGACCTCAAGTCAGACATCCAAAAGCTCCTTGCTGAAATTCCTTTGCTTCAAAATTCAAACTTCAAAACATTAGACTTCTTCTCCTCTTCCATGAGAAAGTGACCAAAGAAGAGAGTCTTCTTATAATGTGTTGGATGTCCAATTGAGGAGTCCTAATTGCACTTTTCTTCTATGAAAGGTCACATAGAGAAGTCTAAAAGTCATGACTATTGGTGAAAAACAAGGAGTCTCTTTGGGGAGTTAAACAGTCACATCTTAAGTGGATTTGGGTCTTATATCTAGACCTGAAAGTTTTTATCCCACAGCCCAGCCCAATCATGAATTGGGCTGGTCGAATCTAGACCTTTTCTAAGCCTAGTTGGCTCCAATAAAAGAAAAATTAGGGTTATTACATGAACTAAATCAACCTCTACCCTGCGCACAAATTACGACAAGGCAAAATATGACATTTATCGAGCTATCATTTACCATAGGATTGAAACTTGGAAAGAGAAAACGAAGTCTTCTAAAAGCATTGAACTTAAGGCCATTGATCATGGGGTTAGTTGATTTTTACAGGGTTGATATTTTATATGCCTCTTAGTCTCGTTGAGGCCTTTCCACCCCACCCATCTCCTAGAATTAGCATGGCCCCAAGTGAGCCTCACAGTCCAGTTTGTACTGTCTTATGCTCAGAGTTCTCATCTGAATAATAAGTGAGAACCACAAGCCAAGAGGTCCTGGAAGGATTTTCTCTCATTGGCCTCACTAAGATTAAGACTCCTATTCTCTTGACTGAAGCATCAGAAAGGAGTTTCTATTCATAACTTACAGATATACATGGCAAGTTGTACGCGTTTTCCATAAAAGCAGAATGCCTATTGAAAACCCTGTTCTGGGAGACTAATACCAGAGAAATGATCAAGAGTGTTTGATTGAAATAGAAGAGCATACCCTATTTATATTCTAAAAGGAGCTATAAATGATTGACAAATGTCACATATTGATATGAAAAATGCTGTGACTCCAACTGTCACTCATTAAAGCTTCAACACAAAAGGATGATAACAAGTGCAATGAAAAAAAAGAAAATAGTCTAAAGACAGGGAGTCATAAATGCTTGATAAGTGTCATCGATCCAATTGCTATAAAAATTTTGATTCCAAATGACACTAATTTAAACCGTCACATCAAAAGAATTATAACCACTGTCACAAAGAGAGAGAGAGAGAGAGAGAGAGAGAGAGAGAGAGAGGTTAAGGAGATGGAATTGAATGTGGTAAATAGCGCACATGGAATTGAACGAGGCAAGACAAGTTGGATTAGGAGGTTAAATATCATATCTTAATGTAATCTTAAAAGAGTTTGTAAAATTAGCTTACTTTGATTTCATTAGAAAGTAACCCAGACACAAACCTAACTTGTTGCTGTCGACCTAATTTTCTTTTATATTTATTAGTTTGTAGTAATCTCAATAGTTGTTTATCGAGTTTGGAGTTTCATCCTTGACTAATCCATTGCATTTGGCTTAGTTGAGTTTAAACCTTTTATTTTGTTCAATGCATATACTACCATTAGATTGACTACTATATTTCTGATTTTCAATTTAATAGATTTTCTTCATAATTTATCTACAAATGTGAATAATTGTGACAATTTCTTTCTCTACCATTATTATGTATTATATATTGAAGTTGCTGATTGTTTTTAATTTCGGCCCTTCCATTTCAAATTCGGCCTCTAAATTCCAAATTTTATATTATTACCCTAATTTTGTTTTCAGTTGCTAAGTTATTTAAAGGTAATTTTAGTCATTTTTTTTCATTTCAAATATGGTTAACATAATTGTTTCGTTTAATTTGTAATCTTGTTAATCAATATGGATCTAAAGGGCAGACTTCTCTTTCTTGATAACAAAGAAATGCATGTCCATCCCACTCGACAATTTAAAGTTATGACCAATATACTCTTTGCGATTATATAACTTTACTATCATCATAATAATCTCGAGAATTTTGTATGTTTTATATAGTTTTTTTTTTCAACTTGTAAATGGGGCTTACTTTAGACTCATACCCAATAAATTCCATTATGTCATTCCAATTAGAATTACTTGATCAAAATTAAAAGAAAAACCAAAATACTTTATATGTAGTTAATAATTTTCAATGTCTCATAAAATTTATACTAATTTCTTACATCTCATGATTTTTATCTTGTTTAATCACTTTTTATTTTCCAATTTTTTAGCATTACTCCAATAAAATTTTAGTTATGTTCAATTCATAGAAATCATTATAGTTTTAAAATTTTGACCTCTATCAATACTACTAGACAAATGTCCATGCTTTTAGCATGGGTGGTTAAGCTAGTTGTGTATGAAGCTAAGCTTTGGGATTTTAAATATTTTTAGTTAAAACTCTAACAGACCAAGCATTATTTTGAGACAAAAATCTCCAAAAATATGGGACCATAAAAGTGTTAAATTTTAAAGTGCATTTTCTAGAAAATCTTTAGTTTAATTTATTTGTTTTATTTATTTATTTTATTTTTGAGTGTCGTAGTGAGGTTCTTATGTATTTTTGTGTGGTCGGGGTGTTTTGATTTTGTAATGGGTCCCACTTGCACAGGTGTGGATGACACCTGTCACTCTCTTTTAACTTCTCTCCATACAATCACTTTTCCATCTTCCCATGTTGCCACATCATATCTTCACCAAGTCTAATATGTATTTTCCCATACACCTCATTACTCCCACCCACTTCTCCAGACACTGCCTACTTTTCCATATGCCTCATTACTCCTTTCACTTCTCCATACACCAATCTTGTTCTTCCCATGCATCCAACTACTTCCATTCAACCATCTCTCATCTTTCCCATGACCCTTTACTAATTATCTTCTTTTCCCATACAACCACCTCATTATGCTAGCATCTTCCAAATCACCTATATATGTATGTTATGGCCTCTTTTAAGCCAATGTCCATCAATCTCATCTTAGAGCAAGTAGAGAGGAGTGTAGTCATATCAACAAGAAGTTCATATCTTGTGCAAGTGGTGGCCTCAAGCTAAACTTGTAAGGTTTATCTTTTAATGAAGTTCTCTTCCCTCTTTATCTTTTGATTGTTATTCTTCTATCTTGGTTTGAGTCTTGGGCTAGTGTGTTTTTCTCACACTAATTGAGAAGCGGATTTCTGGATTTTTGGTTTTCGTCTTTCTCCACATGGTATCGGAGCCTTAAGGGAGGTGGTGATTTTATCTTTACTCTCATGGTGAAAAAGTTCAATCATTTTATAAAAAATGGATTTGGTGGAAAGTATAATTCTTTTGGTATTGAATTGCTTACTCAATCCGTCTATAAGATATGGAGGACATGTATGGAGTCTCATTTTGTTGGTGAAGACTTGTGGGACGTTGTTGGTGGAGATGATATGGAGGCTCCTTAAAATGATCAAGAGCATGTTGATGTTTTCAAGAAATGGCATATATCAAATGCAAAGCGGAGTCTATTTTGAAGCGGTCTATCTCTCATGGCTTGTTTGATCATATCATGGGTTGTAAATCAGTACATGATATTTGGGCTGCTCTTGATGGGCTATTCGACAAGAAGGATGTGGCTCTATTGCAATTATTGGAAAATGAATTGGCTAATACTAGTCAAGGTAATCTTTTTATTTCTCAATTCGTTTTGAAGATTAAAACTTTGTGTTTGGAAATTTCTATTCTTGATCCAAAAGAGCCCATCTCAGAAGCACAGATGGAAAGGCATATCATTCGTGAGTTAAAAAGGGAAGACATTCCTTATGTTACATCTATTCAAGGGTAGGCTACACAGCCATTCTTGGTTGAACTTGAGAATCTTCTCACTTCTCAAGAGTCTTTGGCTCGCCAAATGGCCGGATGTTCAATTTCCAATGGTGATGGAAATGTATTGTTTTCAAGTAACAAAAAGAACTCCATCAAAGACAAAGACAAGGACAAGGATAGAAATTTCAAAAATCATGGGAATTCTAATGATGTTTCATTTAAACATGGTGATGGAGAATAATCCGGTAAGGGTGATGGAAATCGGAAGGGTGTCAAGTGTTACTAATGTGGTAAACCTGAGCACATAAGAAAGAATTGCCGTGTGAATTTAAAAAATATATATGTTGCCAAAAAAGAAGGTAAATCTAAAGGTGAAGAAGAATGGGGAAAGTGCTTTATGGTGGATACCACTACGGTTGATGCTTTGACTTCAATCAATTTTGACAATGATTGGATCATTGATTCCAGTTGTGGGCACCATCTCGCTAGCACTGACTTTAAATTCTCAACCTTTCGGGACTACAACTGCAATGATGCTATTATCACGGTACGGTGGACAACTCCGTTCATCCCTTTGAGAAGGAATGAATTGTTAGTATCAACGGCAATGGAGATGATCGTATCACACTTGATAGATTGTATCACACTTGATAGTGTTTTGCAAGTGTCGGGCATGAAGAAGAATTTATTCTCTGTTGCTAATGAGGTAGATGCGCGAAATTATGTCTTGTTTGGGCCCAAAGATGTGAAGTTTCTTCGGAATATTTCAAGTTTAAAGGCGGAAATCATTCATACCGGTAAGAGGGTTAAAGATTTATTTGTTTTATCATCTACTACTTCATATGTTGATAAAATGGGCAGAAATGATGGAGCATCAATTTGACATGCTAGATTGGGGCATCTTAGCATGAACAAATTGAAGGTTATGGTGTTGAAGAATTTGGTGAATGGGTTACCCAAGTTGAATGCCTTTGGTAATGGTGAAGTGTGTGAAGGGTCCAATATGGTAAAAGCACATCGTCTTCCATTTGACAAGTCCTTTACTACATGCAAGGCCCCATTGGAGTTTATTCATAGTGATTTGATGGGACCTTGAAGACACTTTCATATTCGGAAAACCATCACATGTTGCTATTTGTTGTTGACTTCACATGTTATGTGTGGATTTATTTTATAAAGGAGTAGTTGGATGTATTTTCAAAATTCAAAAACTTCAAAATGACGGTTGAGGGTTCACTTCTCATGAATTTTCTTCATTTTGCCAAACAAATGGAATCAAAATGGTGTTTCAGAAAGAAAAATTAGGCACATTGTGGAGACATGTAAAAGTTGGCTACATGCAAAAAATTTACCTAAGGCCTTATGGGCGAAGGGTATGACATGTGCAACTTATGTGATTAATCGGGTGCCTCTTAGCCCGATTAATATGAAGTTACCCTATGAGTTGATGTTTGGGGAAAAGCCTTGTGTCAAGTATTTTAAAGTTTTTGGCTCAATTTGCTATGTTCATGTGCCGGATGCAAAAAGAACAAAACTAGATGCAAAGGCAAAAGAACATGTTTTCATTGGCTAAAAACTAGAGGCAAAGGCAAAGAAACGTATTTTCATTGGCTATGATGAAAGAGAGAAATGGTGGAAATGCATGGATCCCGAAACTCATACTTTTGTTGTTTCTCGGGATGTTGTGTTTGATGAAGTTTCGTCATATTATGGAGAAGATGATGTCACCATTGGAAGTGCTGGTGGTGGCTCTCATGTTCTTAATGAACCTCAAAAGAAAGTTAGCCTGCCCATTGATTCAAGTGCTCCTATGGTGTCAAGTTGTTCCCCTTCTTCATCTATGGGGGAGCAATTTGATATGGGGAGTGGTGTTGTTAGCCATGTGCATGAAGCACCGAGTAATGATAATCTTGAGGAGGTTCAAAGTGCACCACTTCTTCCGAGGTCTAAAAGGCAAATTGTTTTGCCCGCTTGGTATTGGGATTGAAATTTTGTAAATGTGCACTTATGTTTTCTTACTGGTCAAAATGAAGATTGTGAGCCTTCTTGTTTTGATGAAGCAAAGGGTGTCAAAGAATGGGTTCAGGCCATGGATGGTGAGATGCATGCTCTCATAAAAAATCAAACTTAGGATCTTGTACCTAAGCCCAAGGATGTGAAGCCTATCACTTGCAAGTGGATTGATAAACTTAAACATAAACTTGATGGAAGTGTGGATAGGTAGAAGGCAAGGCTTGTTGCTTGGGGGTTCTTACAAGAGTATGGGGAAGACTGAAGAAACATTTTGTCCCGTGGCTAAAATGACTCCAGCTCGAGTTATGATTTCTTTGGTGGCATGATATGGGTGGAAGTTACGGCAATTAGATGCTAAAAATGCTTTTTGTATGAAGAAATTGATAAAGACATCTACATGGAGCAACCACATGGCTATGAATCTCATGCACATTCAAAGTATGTTTGCAAACTCAAGAAAGCTCTTTTTGGGCTAAAGCAAGCCCCTAGAGCTTGGTATGATAAGATTGCTAAATCCTTGCATTTTTGTGGTTATTATACTTTTAACTGCGATTCTAGTTTGTTTGTCAAGAAGCAGGGAAAATTGCATGTTATTGTTCTCTTGTATGCGGATAACATAATTGTCGCAAGCAATGATGATGGTGAGATTGCAAAGCTTCAAGGCGAACTTTCCATTTGCTTTGAGATGAAGGATTTGGAGAATCTTAGTGACTTCCTTGGCTTGGAGGTGGAATCATTGAAAGATGGCATATTTGTGTCACAAAAAGGCTATGCTGAAAAGGTTATATGCAACTTTGGTTTGAACCAAAGTAAACGGTGTTTTACTCCACTTGATGCCAACATCAAGTTAAGGCGTAATGGATGGAAGCTTTTCGGATCCTCGGCCTTAGCAGGCTCTTGTTGGTAGTCTCATTTATTTGACTATTGCAAGACCGAATATTTCATTTTGTGTTGGACTTGTTAGCCGTTGTATGCATGCTCCATGCAAACTACATTTGGATGCAGCAAAGCAAATCTTGAAAAATGTTCAATAAAGGAGTTGATTTTGACTTGATAGAATATGCTGATTCCTATTTGGGTGGTGACTTAGATGATTGCAAGTCTACGTCCGGTTATGTTTTCTCATGTGGATTGGCATACGTTTCATGGTGTAGCAAGAAGCAAGATCGAACATCTCTTTCTACAACGGAAGCGGAATAGAAAACGGGTTCTCTTGCCACACAAGAATGTGTGTGGCTCCGGCTGTTGGTCAAGGATGTTCATCTAAGAATTAACAAACCAACTATTTTATATGGTGACAATGAAAGTGCTCTAGAGCTTGCAAGAAATCCAGTTTGTCATGGAAGGATCAAGCACATTGAAATTGAACCTCATTTCATTCATGAGAAAGTGCTTGCTGAAACAATTGAAGTCATGGAGGTGAGAAGCAATGACAATGTGGCTGATATTTTTACCAAGTCTCTTTCCAAAGGACCATTTGAATTTCTTAGAGGAAAGCTTGGTATCATTTCTAGAAAATCACTTAAGGGGGAGTGTTAAATTTTAAAGTGCATTTTCTAGAAAATCTTTAGTTTAATTTATTTGTTTTATTTTCCTTTTATTTTTTAGTTTTGTAGTGAGGTTATTATTTATTTCTATGTGGTGGGGTATTTTGATTTTGTAATGGGTCCCACTCGCACATGTATAGATGACGCATGTCACTCTCTCTTAACTTCTCTCTGTCGAACTACTTTTTCATCTACCCATGTTGCCACATCATATCTTCACCAAGCCCAATATGCATTTTTCCATCCACTTCATTACTCCTTCACTTCTCCATACACCAGTCTCAATCTTCCCATGCGTCCAACTACTTCCATTCAACCATCTCTCATCTTTCCTATGACCCTTTACTAACTATCTTCTTTTTTCATACAACCACCTCATTATGCTAGCATCTTCCAAATCACCTATATATGTATGTTATCGCCTCTTTAAGCCAATGTCCATCAAACTTATCTTGGCGCAAGTACAGAGGAGTGTAGTCATATCAACAAGAAGTTCATATCTTGTGCAAGTGGTGGCCTCAAGCTAAATTTGTAAGGTTTATCTTTTAATGAAGTTCTCTTCCCCCTTTATCTTGCTTCTATCTTGTTTAGAGTGTTGGGCTAATGTGGTTTTCTCACACTAATTGAGAAGCAAAATTCCGGATTTTTGGTTTTCGTCTTTCTCCACAGAAGGGCATTAGTAAAGCAATAGATTGCCATGAGATTGGGGTTAGGAATTTTGATGCTATATTTGTACCTATCAACAAAAAGCTATTAAGATTTGCTTGAATTAAATATTTAGTTTGAACAAACATTTTTAGTTCCTGCAAACGCTTCCCCACAAAAGATACACAAATATAGGAATAAGACATCTCCTTGATGAAGATCTACTCAGGAAATATTTCATCGGATAAAGAAATATAATTGAAACTCCATACTTTACTGATGTCACACAAATTAATGTTCTATCAACAAAGAATGAACTAAAACCAAATTTCTAAAGACAATTTATCAAGGATTGCCATGAGATGTATCATATTCTTTTTAATATCCAACTTTATTGCCACTAGAGGGTTCTTCTTTAATTTCTTCCTCATTTTATGAGTCATTTCCATCACAACTACTATGCCCTTCTACCTTGAATGAAAGCCCCTTGACAATCTGAAATAATTTTTGGAAGAATATTTTAAATCTGAAAATGACTATTTTTGTCATAATTTTATGAAGAACATTGCAAAGGCTAATTAATGGGTCTAAGTTCATTAAAATATTTAGCATTTTGACTTTGAGGAACTAAGGCTACAGTAGTTTGATTCGAAGATTCTAGAAGCTTATTTGTGTTGAAACTATCCTTTACAAGGTTTATTACATCATTTTTAATTAAGTTCCAACTTCTTTGAAGAAATAATGAAGTGAACCCATCTGGGCCTGAGACTCTATTGGGGTGCTACGAAGAATATTATTCGCAGAAGCTGTGATCATATTATTATAAACATTTCATTTTGCAAGGAACGTTGATTCCGAGCTAAAAGGAGATTAATGAAATAGTTTTTACAGTACTTCTTGGTGTCATAAATATAGTCAACTGATTACCTTCAAAAGCTGTTATTACTATGTATGTAATTTTGTTAAAATGTAATTTTTCTGTTGTGTGAAAAGAAGAATTAGTGTTTCAATTGCCTAAAGAAAGCCAGGCAACATTAGCTCTTTGCATAGGTGTTGGAACTTTCCATATATTTGGTTTGAGTGCCAAATTGGGTTATAATATGAGCCTATTATAGGAAGGTGATCAGAAATATTAGATGACCAACAGATTTGATCCATTGAAATTTCCTTAGGCCTCTGTCTAGCCTTTCGAAAATCCTTGCATTAATATTTTCTTTTCTATTTTGCACCAAGTAAACGGTGGGCCTCCAAATCCTGAATCTGAAAGTTTGGCTATTACCTATATATGAACTCTTGAGAGTCCTTATTTGAAGCTACAAATGGATCTAACCTCCCTACTTTCTTCTTACAGGGGTCTAAAATAATGAGGTCTCCATGGTGTATTAGAATTAATTGGCTGTTGTTGAAAAAGTAGATTGACTCTAGTAGGAAGAACTCTTTGAATGAATAACACGCTTCTCTTCGTTGTTTTGAAACACACGAGCCATTGGTTTCATTAATTAGTGTGTGCTACATTCTTTATATTGTGTCCTTCCACTTTGAAGATTCGAAGCATTTCACAATTTCCCTTTCGGTCTTGCAGGTAGGATTGATATCAACCAAAAAAAAAAAAATGTTAAATCATATATAGAATCCATGGAGTAACACAAACATGACCTATAGGATGAACATTGAATTTAAATAAAACTTTTTAAATCATATATTACATGTTTTGGAGATCTATTTGGGTTATTGCCGTGGATTCCCAAAAAAAAAAAAAAAAAAAATGGTTTTCGAGTCTACAACCCTGATTGTGTGAGGGAAGTGGAACTACAAATGGGGCATATCTATTGAAATTTGAACTACTTAAAATTAATGCCTCTCTTTTGGCGGTATGTCCTCCAATCTGCAGTAGGAGTTGGTCCTATCCATTACTCTATGCATTATTATGTTTTTTTTTTCCCTATACCTAGAACTCCAACTCATGCACCCTTACTTAATGGGGATTTTTTACTCACCAAGCTACAGTGTGGGGACAATCACATGCATTTCTTAATTATTTGTTCAATCTTATAGTGAGACTAACTTCTATTGTAATAAAATTTAAGGTGATTTTATTAAAAGGAAAGGCATTGATTATGAGAAGTTCAAAATTTTGACTGGTTTTTGATAGGTGATCTATCACTTTTGGTTCTACTTTCCTAACGCAAGTCAACTAATTGCTACCTATGGGCGTATGTTGTATATCAAATAATGACAAAAATTACACTAATCGAGACTTAGGGGCGAAATTTGGCCAAACATTATAATTTTATCACCCCCTCGGCCAAGTGATTGGCATGCTTCAAATTGGACCTCACATGAACAAGTGCCTACTTTTAAATTGAAAATTAAGCATAGGATTTTATGGTTTGCTTCCGGAGGCTGTGGGCTCGAGCTACATTACCACACTTGAGCTACAAGGGATTTACCCTGCTCTTCCGGAGTGTGAAGGGATTAATCTGGCCCAAAGAATTAGAAAACCCTCCATTACATAATATATATATATATAATTTTTATTTCCTTTGGTAAATTCTGAAACACCCACACACATCATTTCAACATCCCTTATCATCAATGCTATAGATACAGATTGACCCTTGGTTGATCCTTTGGATGGGAGGTGCCTCGCCACTTTATCTTGTAAATAGTTCACCTAGTAACTTGTTGACATGGAAGTACAATCTTTCTAAAGACTGAACCCATCCGCGGATTAAAAAGAGAAAAATGCCACAGGAGGGTAAAGGAAAGAAGAAAGTTATTGTTACTTGGTCGTAACCAATCCATGCGTGTTATATTGATTTTAGATTGTGGGAGGGAGTTTTCTGACTATCTTATTCTAGATGAATTGGGATCCTCTCATGGGAGTCCAGATTATCAAAGGTTTTTTTTTCTATGGTGATTATGAGTAGATCAATCATAGCTCACCATATCACCAAGGGGATGCATGCAATTCACATGGTCTCATCCAAGGTAACCCTTTTCCATAGTGATGTAGATCACCCTTTTCTATGGTGATTATGAGTAGATCAATCATAGCTCACCATATCACCAAGGGGATACATGCAATTCACATGGTCGCATCCAAGGTAACCCTTTTCCATAGTGATGTAGTGGGCTGTGATTAGTCCTGTTATGGTCATCAGGGGTTAAAAGCAAGTGAGAGTATTGATTCATACAAGAGTTTTGCCTCAAGGTGATAGGTTAATGTTAAAGAAAAAAACAAACAACAACGACAACAACAAACAGATGACTCATCCTAAACCGTGTAGACTTTGTTGCACGGCAAAGTCGACGTTGGCCGTTTGAAAACGATAAAAAAAAATAGCAAACTACGTCACGCGAGGGTGATTGCTGGGCTTCATAAGTTGACCTTAGAAGCACCATTTCTCTCCAACTGCCGATGCTGGAAGTTTCCGAGCCAGAACCGCCGACGTCATCATGGAAGAACTTACTTTATTTTATTAAATTTCTTTATAGTATTTTATTTTATATTAGAGAGAGATGATGTTTTGCACAAAGTCTTTTATGACAAACTTCTACAAAAATAAAAATTCCTAAGGTGTCTTTTGTCTTTTATTTATGAGATATGAAAACAGGATTTATGTACGTAAAACTTACATATAAAAAGTTTAATGATATGTCCACCCAGAGTAACTGGTTTTTTTGGAGGGTTGGGGAACAAATCTCATCCTATGAAAGGAACCTTAAAATACAAATAATTCATCTAATTACCACATCTGTTTAGAATCACAATTTTCATGAGTAAATGGTAGGAAAATAGAGAAAGAGAAAAAACGGATTTATATTGATTTTTGGATTAAATTTTTGGAAAAGAGCAAATGGAGGGAAAGGGGGTCGAGTGGGGTCAATTGCCCCCTCTCAACTTTTGTCACTCGTTTGAATATATTTGGAAGAGGTTGCAAAATAATTTCATAGCATTTTTGTCCCTTACAATTCTGCACACTCTTACTTGATTTTCATTTTATAAAAAAGAGATAATTTAAAAGATTCAGGGATGCCTTTATCTTTTGATTGTTTCCAAAGAGATAAGTAAATGATTCTCCAATTTTTACAGAAAGGTTGCAGCTTGCGATCAATACATTCCGTTTTATCGTTAGGGCAATTTGAGAGGCCTCTTTACTACTAGATTTGGGCATCTTGACTTTGCCTTTGGGTTGAATTTTAAGCATTTATGCACAACTAATTGAATCATAAAGAAATCTACGGCTAAAAGACCATTAAAAATTATGGCTATTAAATCAAGGGCTAGCATAATCTAAAAAAAATCCAGCCATTAAAAATGAGCTATTGTTAGTTGGGTTGCCCACAATTTTTACTCAATAGAAGTTGGTACCACAAGGTTTGATAGATTTAATTTAGTGAGTTTTGAAGAAAAGAAAACTGAAATTATTAAAGACATCTATGAAGAGCGGCAATGAATGTGAGAATTACATGTGGAGAGACATGTAACTTCTCAGTGACTATAAGTTTGCATTAGGGTTAAGCCATTATTTTTTTGCACTGATTATGAATGAGTTAATTGCTTATATTTAAAGGGAAGTACATTGGTGTATATTGATTATGGATGATAAAATATTAGTAGATGAATCAAAAGATGGTGCAGATGCAAAATCTGAAAGATGACAAGAGGCTTTAGAATCCAAAGGCACCTTAAAATATATGGATTCTTTATAGTATGAGAGATGAATATAGAATATATGAATTGCAACTTCAGCAGGCATACACAATGAGTTGAAACTACTATGAGAATTGAAACGAAAGAGATACCACAAAGAGATTCTTTCCATTCTTTTTGCCTAATAATTAGTAAGGATGTAGAGATTGATGAAGATGTTAAACATGAGATAAAAGTGGGATGGGTGGAGTGGATACTTACTTTTGCAGTGCTTTGTGACTAACGAATACCAACAAGGTTGAAAGAAAAATTTTACAAGATAGTGATTAGACAAGCTATGACTTGCGAGACAAAATATTGGTCAATTAAAAAGCAACATATGCATAAAATGAATGTAACATAGATAAGAATGTTGAAGTGGATATGTGGTGAAACTAAAAAAGATAGAATTAGAATTGAACGCTTTTAAGAGCATTTAAGGATAACATTAAGACGGAATAAGATTAGAAAAACTCATTTAAAATGGTTTCGGCAAACACAGGCCTGCAACGGCAATAGTAAAGAAAATTTTGGTTATACAGGTCGATGGCCCACCAAGAAGAAAGGGTAAGCTAAAGAAGATGTGGATGAAGATAGTAAAAATAGATTACAAGAAGTTTAACTTATCTACTGATTTGGCTTAGGATAGATTGGAATGGAAAAATAGAATTCATGTAGCCAACCCCAATATAGTTCGAATCAAGGCTTTGATGATGATGATGAGGAGGAGGAGTAGTCGATCTCACCATGTTGAACACACGATTAAAAGTATCATGTGATCAACTTTATAGTAAGACTAACTCTTATTAAAGTAAAACTTGTGAAAACCACTAAAGTGAAGAACTTTTATTCTGAGTCGAATGGTTCTTCTTACGTTGTTCAGCATTTTATAATATTAGTCAATGGCTGTCAATGATGTTCTCTCAAGCATCTATTCTACTAGAACTATCAATGGCCCACCAAAGGATTACAAGTCATTAACATATAGATTTTTAACCATACCATCTATGTCTATCACTGGCTCCTAGCCTATTAAACAATTACAAATAATTAATCAATTCATAAATTAAGAGTCCTGCTATTTGTACTCCACCTTCTTCTCTTCTTACACCAGCCAAAAAGAAAAAAAAAATCAAAACTTCTCAAATTATCCTAGCTTATTCTCACCATACACATTTCTCTCCCTTCCTCCCCTTCGGCCGGCGACGAGCTCTGGCCGGCGGAGGGATCTCCCTCCCTCTCTCTCCCTCTTCCTCTTTCTCCTCCTCCTTCCTCTTCCTCTTCCTCCTCCTCCCTCTATTCTCTCTCCTTCTCTCTCCCTCCCTCTTTCCTCCCTTCCCCTTCCCATCACCGTAGTCGGCCTCTCCACAGCAGAGAGACCGACATCTCCCCGCTGACTGATCTCTAACCGGCGACGACAAGCTCCGCCGGGGCTTTTCCTCTCCCTCCCCTCCCTCTTTCTTTTCCTCTTCCTCCTCCTCTTCCTCTTCCTCTCCCTCCCTTTATTCTCTCTCTTTTTTCCTCTCCCTCCTTCCCTCCTTTCCCCTTTCTTCCCTTTCCCCGCCAAGATCTCTGTGCAGTAGGGAGGCCGATCCCGCCTCCCTGCTGCAGGGAGATCTTGGTCTCCCTGCTACGGGGAGACCGGATCATCTGAGCCCGGTCTCCCTGCAGCAGGGAGATCGGGGTCTCTTTGTTGCGGGAAGACAGTGGAAAGGGGGAGGGAGGAAAGAGAGAGAGAATAAGGAGAGGGAGAGGGAGGGGAGGGAGAGAGCCGCCGGCCAGCGATGAGCTAATCGTCGGCCGGAGAAGGGAGAGAAGTGTGTATAGAGAGAAGGGCATTTTGGGACGTTTTGAATTTTTTTTAAAATTTTTTTAACCTGTGTAAGGAGAGAAAAATCCGGTGTACGTTTAGAAGCTCCCTAAATTAATTATGGGAGGATTAGTTTACAAGTGATTAATCGGCATGGGCCCTACTTTGATTAGAATGAGATACAACGCTTAATCATAAAATAAGGAATAAATGATTATTTTTTGCTATTTGGATTCGTTATGATGAGCTCTACTACTTCTGTATTTTAATGATTCTTGAAATCTTGATAAATTGTCTTTAAATATAATTTTTATTTTCAAATTTCAGATTTTTTCTTTGGATATTATTAAAAAAACTCTAAAATAAATAAATAAACATGGTTTTAAATGATGAGTAAAAGAAATCAATAAATATGGAAATATACTTGATTTGCTTTAAAAAAATTCTAGCTTCACTTTGTTAGTTGACTGTCATTTGCCCCCTCTAGAAAAAATACTAGCTCCATCACTAAGAGCAAGAAAAGGTTTATATTGGTGGTTATATAGTTTTTTGGGCTATAGCTTGAAACTTCTACATGGAGTAAATATTGTGAATCAAAGGTTTGGTGATAGTATTTTATAGCTCCTCAATTTAAACATGTAATTTGTTGAAAATTTATACTAAAACCATACTTTTATGTATTTTTTTTATTAATTTATTTATTAGTAAAGTTTGTCTTTTCATCATAATGAGAATTTGTATGGGCAAATGGTTGCATTGTTATTTATTATACATGTGTGTGTCTTTTATTATATATAATAGATAAGTTGGTGTGTAGAGTTCAGCTTATACATAAAAGATTTGTTTGTCGGTTCTTATAAAATATAAGTTATTATTGTTCACAATTTAGATGGAGTTAGACACACCATCAGTACGATTGTAGCATGATGTTTTAGTAGGTTTGTCTTGGCTGCCGGAAATGATATAATTTCAACTCGTTATGTTAGTACAATTTTCGTGTATTGAACATGACCACTTTTGGGTTCATTATCTTTATACTGACTATATAAGACGATTAACATCCAAATGATTATTATGAGTACTTGCACTCTTAATCCCGATATAAATAATAAATTTATACATTTAGTGTTTGGCATTTTGATTTACAAAAGAGTAAGACGTTTTATGGGTCAATAATCTCATTAAATTAGATGACTATAGTACGTGTATGGTACGTATTAGTTTATTGACGGAATCCACGTCCCGTAATAGGGATTGATGATATCCCCTTGATGAGGATTATAAATTTTGATTATGTCAAACCCCATAGGTGGACTTTATATCTTACATATCAAATAAGTTAAGTGTAAGGTATCAATGAGTTATAAAGATATCGATTAAATATAAATGTCAGTAGTTATTTAATCGATGGATATTCGAAATCTTAACGTGGGGAAATTAATAAGCATTTAACAACAAGATCGTTGAAATATTATTTTGAAAATAAGGACAAGAGTGCAATTATAATTTTCTAGTAGACCGAATTGTAATTTATGGAACTAGGATTCTAATTTGGGTTGAATTAGAGTTTCCTGTTTCTATAAGAAGCCTATTCCTTATTTTCTTCTTAAGGTACTTATTGTAGCATATAAATATGCGCTATTGCTTTCTAAGAAAAATACATAAGAGAAATCTTGTTTTTGAGATCAAAGAGAATTTGCAGAAGAGGTCCACACCTTGGTGCAAATTCGAGCATAGAGGAATACAGTAGAAGGTCATGAGATTTTCTGATTGCTGTAAGGTCAGGATTAAATTAAAGAGATCTCGCAGGTGGTTTTTGAATCATTATTATCTAAAGTTATTTCCACAGTGATTTGTGCGCAATATGTAGGGATCCTAACAGCTACCTCCCAATAATATCAAATGCCAGAAGATAATAAGTGGATTCTTATGCTATCATACGTTCCCTTCAATTTGACTTCAACCTATCATGGTCTCTTATGCCACAGTGGAGATAAATTCTGAATAATTTTCCATGAGAACTTTACTTGGAAAGTCTCCTCTGCGCGTGGTAATGCGATCATATCGCTGATCAGTTAGCCAAGCTTAAGTACCATCCATTCTTTTATTTAGAAGTTCACTTCTTGCGTATTCACATTCAGAATTTCTATATGCAGGAGAGAGGCAAGTTGTGACTGATTGTAGGGAAATCGATCCCCAAACAAATTTTGGCACTACCAGTCTACCAGGGTAAATTGCAGGCTGCAGGTCCATCTTCTGAAAGATATGGGTATCATATTTTGTTAAGTAATGTAATTAATAACAAATTTTCTTTTGGTAAGATGTAAATCACAGTAATGATACTTATGATGCACGATAATCCTCTCTACTCTCTAAGCTATGTTTTGATATTTTGGTTTTGGTTTGTAACGTTCTCTATTTAGTTTAATACAATCCCTTATTAGCCCAAAAAAAAAAAAAAGAGGTCTAGTGTGTTAAAATGAATAGATTGTTGGGATAATCAGTTTAATCTGGATTTTTTACTCGTCTCTACTATACACTAATACCTCCTAATCCCACCCCATTCGAACCCATGATTAGTACCCATTGTAGCGAACCCTGCTCCTGCAAATGATTTCTGAATTTAATTGAAGACCACACTCCCTTCATATAGAAGCATGACATTACAACGTTACTATATGTGAACGTGAATATTTCCGGTAATTTCAAATCATATTTTACCAATTTTATGGGGCAAATTTTTCTCATCCAAGGATGTGTTAACTCATCAAAAATCTTCTTTCTTCACGAAAGGTGAAAGGGTTTCCAACCCCACCCGAGGTCTCTCCTGGGTTGGGATAAAAACAAAAAAACCGAAAAACTTAATTTGTGCAATTCCTACTGCCATCCGATATTTATAATCTCCCTAACTCAGACTCTTTTTATAGAGATTTTTAGATTCTCTATGCAGTATGCATGCCTTCCGATCCTCCTCAACTGGCTCAGACGGGATTTTTTTTTAATAATGTTAGCCATACTCCCTATCTCAAAACTCATCTCACAACTGTCCTATGTAGCAAGCCTAACTTATTTGTTTTGTTTTTGACATTGTAGGGATGAGGGAGAAGGAAAGTGCCACATAGGATGGTTGTTTGATGAGTTGTGAGATGGGAATTGTGGCTAGCATGACTCTTTTTTTACTGTGTCCAAAAGGATAAGGGAGACTTGAGAGTGGCCCCACATGTGGCATCATGGGCTATCCACCTCTAACAATTTTAGAGAAAAAAAACAATACTTCCATTATTAACAATAGAAATAGTGCCATTAGTCGTGTACGTATGAACCGGTTGCTCATTTGCCGATCTCTGCAAATTACTGATAATGTGATTAGCACAGTGTTAACTCTTATGCGTCATTAATTATATACATTAAAAACTTTATTCATAATATAATCAATATTAAAATGAGACCAACTACTATTTAAGTAAACCTTAAGAATATATAGTTAGAATGGACAATATTCATGCTCAAAACAGCTTTAGATGTTGCGTAAACATATATCAGGATCCTAGGGCCGCAACAAGATTCGTGATTGTCTATGAGAAATCAGTCAGATGAATGTGAGCTTCACGATCTCAAAGCAATGATGGACACCTTTAATTAGAAGATGGTAATGGATGACTTAGCTTCAGCCTTTTTAGTTATGAATATTGAGATTCTCTACAACCACCTTGCCACATGTATTTATAATTAAATGGGTGATAAACTCCAACTCAAGTTAGAATATAATAAAGATTGAAAGTTGGATCAAACTCTTTTTATTCCAATTTGAGTCTTAGGAAGATTAACGCATTCTCTCTCTATTGAAACAAATTCCTTGTGATGGATGCTCCCTGTGTTGGGGTAACTGTCTGAGTTATGTGGGCCTTGTGTAGTTCCACACAAATCCCACTTCGGGAAAGCATGTGGGAAACCACTTGGGATTGGGACTCCCGACTTCATCTATGATTAAAAAAAACAATAATAATAATAATAATAATAAAAAATTTAAACACATTGGAAAAAAAGAAAAGATAACATTATTATGTTAGGAGAATCTTCCTATGCATCCGTCCCTCACAATTTTTTTCGTGAGAACTCTAGGTGGGGTCCATCTATCATTCAATCCAAACCTTGCAACATACATGGGACCCCATGATAGCAACTTGCCCCAACTTTCGGTCGGATCCGAATTATTGGACCGTTGGATTGACTATACACCAATCCGAACGGAATGAATTTGTGAATCATGAATGAAGGGATTAGGGATATGTAATTAGGACCAAATTTGATATGTAGGGTGCTTTTACATAGATCTTTCTAACCCCCCAGTCTCATCCCTTAGTGGGGTCTACAATGGGCCTCACCAAAAAGTGTGTACGAAAAATACACGAGGAACGTATGCACAAAAAAAAAAAAATCCCATTATATTATAATAAGAAAAAATGAACAATGTATGAAAAAGCATAGCAGGATCGTACCCCGACGCGTCTGGACAGCAGAAATGGAAACATGGGGCTGTCTGAAGTTTGTTGTCCTACGCCACCACCTATGTCCAATATTCAACCCATCCTAATCTATCCATTCGTCCAAACGCGTTCACTTTTAAAAATACAAAACACGCATACACACATCAACCAGGGAAACCAAATCTAGTCCTTGAAAATAACCTTCTCAGAACCATCCTCTCACACCCATCTCCCCCTCTTATAAATAAAACCCTCCCTTCTATCCACAGACTCAAACTCATTCTCTCTCTCTCTCTCTCTCTCTCTCTCTCTCTCTCCATGGCTGAAGCAAAACAGTCCCATTTGAATGGAGCTTACTATGGCCCCCCTATCCCACCCAAACAATCCTACCACAGACCCGGTCGAGGGTCGGGACTATGTTGCGGCCCATGCTGCATACTGAGCGCCTTGCTCAAGCTCGTCATCACCATCGTCTTCGTTCTGGGGATCATCGTCCTTGTTCTCTGGCTCGTCCTACGCCCTTCCAAGGTGAAAGTCTACGTCGAGAACGCCTCACTCACGCAATTCAATCTCACTGACAACACACTCTATTACAACCTTACACTTGACATGAGTGTGAGGAATCCAAATAAGAGGGTTGGTATTTACTATGATAGGCTTGAGGCTACAGCTTACTATGACGGAAGCAGGTTTGGTTACACATCCTTGCCTACTTTCTACCAAGGCCACAAGAACACTTCCATGTTGTACCCTGCTTTTAATGGGCAATCTGTGGTTGCGCTAGAGAGCTCTAGTGTTGCAGACTTCAATCAGGACAAGAGCCAGGGGTACTTTGATGTTTTTGTTAGAGTCAATCTGAGGATTAGATTTAAGGTTGGACCTATCAAGACAAACCGATACAAGCCCAAGTTCGAGTGCGATTTGAAGCTTCCTTTGTCGTCGGATGGTAGCACGGCTACTGGGTTTACGAGGACCAAGTGCGACATTGATTTTTAGTGATCAGATGATACATTCCATTCGTTTATTTTTGCTTACATGTATGTGGTTGACGATTTCTATGGTTCTTTTTTATGTTTTTTGTGTTATTTATCGGCCTTGTACTATTTTTGGTGTCATGTAGTGATTGATTATGCATACCATTTAGTTCTTTGTCATGTTTGTCACGCCCGCACACCCCATCCCCCGAAAAAGAAGAAAATACTTCTCCTAGTAACTTATAGGCGGATCCGAGTCTAGTTAGGCGGGTGCAACTGAAATACGAAACTCGAGAAACCCCCCTAAATTTTTTTTTGAAAAATCTAATTTTTTATTTAAATTGTTCACTTTAGCCATTGCCCTCACTACCAAAACAAAAATCTTAGGTTTGCCATTGGCTAGTAACATATCTACATGGAAGCAGAATCTTTTTAAGAATGGGACCCACACCATAGTTAGAAAAAGCAATAGGAGGGTAAAGAAAAGAGAAAAGTTCTTGTTATTTGGTCATAACCAATCCATGCATGTTATATTGATTTTGGATTGTGGGAGGGTGTTTTTAGAGTATCCTATCCTAAATGAATTAAGATTCTCTAAGGGGAGTTTGATTGAGTGGACTAATTATGGTGCATGCCATTCATGTGCACAATGGTGTCCCATCCAAGACCACCCCTTCCCATAGTGATGTGGTGGACTGCAATTGATTCACTTGTGATCACCTACCGTCAAAAGTCTATGAGAATCCCAATACTTTTGATGGTTTTTTCCATGATGACGTAGAGGATCGTCGTAAGTCTTTCAATTGTTTTACAGTCACTGTGGAATGTCCATCATCTCTTTAACCCTATTATACTTTATTCTCACTTGATTTGAGGCTTCACTTCATCACATTTCACCACACCACATTTACAAACATGCCCTATGGACTCATCCTAAACCGTGTACACAATGTTGTATGACAAAGTCGATGCTGGCCATTTGAAAGCAATAATAAAAAAAGGGTAGTGTAAATTACGTCACGTGACGGTGATGGCTATACCTATAGTGGAAGTCTCCTGGCCAGCATCGCTAATGTCTATACGAAGAACTTACCTTATTTTATTTCTTTCCAGCAACCTATACCTATAGGATGTGTTTGGAAACGAGATAAATTTTTTGTAGGATTGGATAGCTAATACCATCTAAGCTCATCCAATAATATTGTTGCATTGGTTGGAATTCTATTTATCCCAAAGATAAATCCAATCCTATGTCTGATTGCATCCAGATAAATGGAGGATAAGAGACAAAAAGACCTAAAAAATATAATCCCAAAGCTAACCCAAGTTATCCCACCTCTGAGGTGGGATTATCTAAGCCTCCATACCAAGTATTAATTCACTTTAGTGTCGGGATTGGGATAATATAATCCTAGACACTAAAAATGCAAACAAACAAGAGATAAGTGGGATATAATGCAAAATTTGGCTTATCCCTCCACTTATACCCCCCTTATCCTGCTTCCAAACACATACTATGCTCTTCATCCTTTTTCTTGACCAAATTATCCTTCACTTTATCTCTCATGAATTCAATACATGACACTCTCGAGTTCGAGATTCAACACTTACGGGCTCAGGAATTAGTGTGCACATATGTTCCAAATATTATTTGCGAGCTTAGATTTATTTATTTTTTATTTTTTGAATTTTTTGCTTTTATTTATTTTCATTCAACAATATTCCCTTTGCATTCATTAAGCTTTTTTATAATGTCAGATTGATTATATTTTCTATAAACTCTAATAAAGTCATCATTCTAAATGTACCATTACTACAATTAGTAGAATTAGCTCAAACCAATAGGAATCCAGCATAGCCTCACCTAATGCTTTTTAAGGGATATGGCTAACATTTCAAGTTCAAGAATATGTGAAGTCAAAGCTGTACAATTCCAACGTCACTTTGGTTAACCACTAAACATAATTTTAGTACAATTTGTGGAGAAATTTGCTTCAAAGTCTAGAATGCTATTCCCCACTTTCCTCTCGTTCATGTATGAATTGAACATTAGTATAATTAAGTTACAATATCAAGAATCGACTCACAATGTCGAAAAGATACTTGCAAGTTTAATAGTTAAAGCTTTCTCAAATATGACACATACAAGTGTATTGGATTTGACTAAGAAGTTGAAAAAACAATTTTTGTGAATATATGAGTGAACCATTTGATTGTGATTATGTTTAATAGTAAAGCAACAACCCTTCTGTTAGTACAATTTATGGAGATTTTGCTAAAAAAGTCAATAATTTCATTTTTAGAAAAAAGCATAAAAAGTTGTACCCTTTTTCATTCCTTATTTATGACCCTATCTTTACTATAGTTTATAGAAGATTAACTATAAAGTTAAGGATGTTTTCCACCATGCATGTATCTCACTTTAGAATATGAATGTAAAATAAACATTAACTAATTACGATGTCCAGAATCAACTAGAGAGTTTGATTGTAGAAATAAAAATAATGAGTTGCAAAATTCTTCAATGCGCGAATGTAGTTAAGTATCGATGTTGCAAGAAATAAAATGAAAGACAATTTGGTTTGAAAATGAATAAAGCCTATTCTATAAGATGCTTTGGGCATTATATGTATTTGAGGATGCATATGGAGGATATTTGAGGCTTCTTTTCGTAAAAATCACTATATAAAATTTACATGTGAAATGTTTAAGGGCACGTTTGATAATGGTCCATCCACGTAAAGAAATCCTACCTGATTCTTCTTGAAGGTTTGGGAGAAAATCTCATGTTTGTTTGAAATCACCATTTTCACATAAGTAAATGGTATGAAAAAAGAGAAAGAATACTAAGAAAGGATTTACATTGGGTTTTGCATTTAGTTTTTGTGAAAGAGCAAGCAGGGATGGAGGGAAAGGGGCTTGAGTGGGGTCAATTGCTATGGGAGCTCATGGACTGGGCTCGCTTGAGCCCGAACTGGGCCTAGCCCAATTTGGGCCTGGCTTGGACCATTGGTTTAAGTACTTAAGCTGGGCTCGGGTATACTATTTTGGCCCGATTAATAGATGGGCCAGGCTTGGACTTAGCTATAGAGAGCCCAAGCCTAGCCAACTTGATTAGAAAAAAGATAATAAGAAATAAAGAGGAGAGGATTGAAAGCCAATTACTTTGACATGGATACCAAACACCGAGCCGGTTGAGATACACTTACAATTACAATTGCTCTCTTTGTTCATTGTATATTAAAATAGGGTTGGGCTCGAGCTTTCAAAGTTCCAGACGGACTGGGCTTAGGCCAGCTCCTTGTGGCCAATTTGGGTCTGGACTTACAATTTTGAAGTCAGGCCGGGTGTGGATATTCCTTAGTCCTATTTAGCCCAACATATGAACACCCCTATCAATTTCCCCCTCTCAACTTTTGCCATTCGTTTGAATATATGGAAGAGGTTGCAAAATAAGTTCATAGCAGTTTTTTCCCCTACAATTTTGCCCACTCTCACTTGGTTTTCATTTCATAAAAGAGAGATAATTTAAAAAGATTCAAAAGAGATAATATAAAAAGACTCAAGGATAACTTTGTCTTTTGAATATTGTTTCGGAAGAGATAAGTAAATGATTCTCCAAATTTTATGGAAAGGTTGCACTGGCAATCAATACATTCCCTCTTTATCCCCTAGTTGTTTATCTTCAGGGTAATTTGGGAGAAGCCTGTTTACAACTAGATTTGGGCATCTTGACTTTTTTTGTTTGGATTGAATTTTAGGCATTTATGCACAACTCATTGAGGCAAAAATAAATCCACAGCTAAAAGACCACTAGAAATTATTGTTATTAAGTCATGGGCTAGTATGATCTAAAAGAAATCCAGCCATTGACAATGAAGCCCTTTTGTTAGTTGGGTTGCCCAAAATTTTTACTTAATAGGAGTTGATCCCACAAGGTACCGATAAATTTAATTTGGTGAGTTTTGAAGAAAATGAATTTTCTGAGAGGTGATTTTGAAATTATTAAAGACACATATGAATGAGCAATAATTAGTGTGAAAACTACCCGTAGAGAGACAGGTGAATTCCCAATGACAATATCTTTGCATTGGAGGTCAGCTTTAAGCCATTATCTCTTTGCATTAATTATGGATGAGTTATTGCTCATATTCACAAGAAGGTACATTAGTGTATGTTGTTTGTAGTTAATATAGTGTTAATAGATAAATCAAAAGATGGTGTAAATGCAAAACTCAAGAAATTGCGAGAGGTTTCAAAATTTAAAAGATTAAAAATATATGAATTCTTTTTACTATGAGAATTGAAGGAAGAATGTATGGATTGCAGCTTCAATGGGCATAAACAAGGAGTTGAAACTACAGTAGGAATCAAAGCCTAAGAGATACCACAAAGAGATTTTTTCTGTTACCTTTTCTTAATAATTAGTAAGGATGGAGAGATTAATGAAGATAATGAACATAAGATAAAAAAGGGATGATATAAGTGGAAACTTACTTCTGGAGTACTTTGTGACTGATGAATACCAATAAAATTGACGGAACATTTATGCAAGATAGTGGCTAGACCAATTATTACGTATGAGGCAGAATGTTGGCCAATCAAGAAGTAGCATTTGCATAAAATTAATATAGCAGATATAAGAATGTTGAAATGGATGTGCAATAAAATTAGGAAAGATAACATTAGAATAAAGCGCTTTTGAAAGCATTTATGGGTAACATTGAGAGGGGATAATATTAGAGAAACCCATTTGAAATGCTTTGGGTAAATCGAATGCAGGCCGGCAATGGCGCCGGTAAGAAAATTTTTGGATATACAAATTGATGCCCTAACAAGGAGAAGGGGTAGGCCAAAGAAAACATAGATGGATGTGGTAAAATTAGATTTGAAGAATTTTAACTTATCTAAGGATTTAACTCATGATAGATTGAAATGAAGAAACAGAACTCTTGTAATAGACCCCAATATAGTTGGGACAAGGCTTTTATGATGTTAATGAGGAGCAAAAGTTGGTCCCACCATGTTGAGTGCATAATTAAAAATACCATGTGCTCAACTTAGAGTGAGACTAACTCTTATTACAGTAAAATTTAAGAAAACCACTTAAGAGAAGAGCTTTTATAGTAGTATGGATATTCCTATGTTGTTCGCTATTTTATAATATTTGTGAATGGCTTTCAATGATGTTCTCTCAATCATCTATTCTACCGCAGGCACCAATGGCCCATCAAAAGATTAAAAGTTATTAATATATAGATTTTCAACCATTCCATCCATGTCTATCATGGGCTCCTGGCTCATTGAACAATCACGAATAATAAACCAATTCATAAATTAATTATGGGAGGATTGGTTTACAAGTGATTAATCAGCATGGGCCCTACTTTGATTAGACTAAGATACAACGCTCAATCATAAAATAAGGAATAAATGACTATTTTGTGCTGTTTGGATTTGTTATAATGAGCTCTACTACTTTTGTATTTTAATTATTCTTGAAATCTTGATAACTTGTCTTTAAATATATTTGGTATTTTCAAAATTAATATTTTTTCTTTAAATATCATTATAAAACTCCCAAATAAATAAATAAATATTTCGGTTTTGGTTTGTACCGTTCTCTATTTTGCTTATACAATCCCTTATTAGCAAGAAAATTAAAAAAAAAATCTAGCGTGTTTTTTTTTTAAACTCAAGCAAAGGGGGCTAGGACCCAAAAGAGAGCGTAGAAAGCCCACAAAGTGGGAAGACAACTTGTACACATGAAAAGAAAGGTGATATACCTAAGATTTGAACCATCGTTAGCTTAGTAAGACCTACAGCAATTCTTAGGTTAGGCCTAGTTAAAATAAATAGATTGTTGGTATAATCAGTTTAAGCTGATTTTTTTTCTCACGTCTAATATACACTAATACCTCCTAAGCCCATCCCGCTCGAACCCACGATTAGTGCTCATTGTAGTGAGCCTCCAACTGCAAATGATTTCTTAATTTAATTGAAGACCACACTTCCTGCATATCGAAGCATGACTTTACAACGTACCATAAGTGTATCGTGAGCGTGAATATTCCCAGTAATGTAATGTCATATAACTCATGTTTTACCAGTCGTATGTAAACTAGCAAATTAATTTGTGCAATTCCTATGATCATCAAGGAGGGAATATTTATAATCTCATCAGCTAAAGTCCCCTTAATTTTGTAGAGATTTTTAGAATCTTCAATTCAATTACACCTTCAGATTCTCAACTTACTAAAATGAGACTTTTTGCTATCAACTTTTATTGAAATAAAATTTAAAGATATGCAATTAGAACTAGCAAAATATGTCCTCACTTAGCACGGGCAATATAATTTATAATATTAAAATAATAAAAAATCTAAATAATATTTGTTAATATATATTGAGATGGTAAAAACTGCAATCAAAACTAAAATCTATAACAAACAAACTATAGTTGGTTAATTACAAAAAGAGAGAACATTAATTTGTTTGAAATCAATTGAATATTTTGCTTCAAACATTCTTTTGTAATCAGAAGAATAAACTTATAGTAAAAAAAATAATTTGATAAAACTACGAAGAAATACAACATGAGAACAAAAGCCTATAAACAATCAAATAATAAAAATAACTTAGAAGAAACAAATAAGTTCATAAAAGACCCAATACCTAAAAACACGAAATAGAAACAAAAATTAAAAAAAAACATAAATCCATAAAAACCTACCACCACGTAAACCAAAAGAACCCATCAAAACTAAAAATATAATAATAAAATAGAACTACAATAAAAAAGAAAAAAAATCATTGAAAAACTAGAAAATACATAAGAAATGAAATGTATAGAAATAAGATTAATAATTTAAAAGAAAAAAACAGACTCATGATAAACCAATAAAAAAATTTAAAACTAAAACTACAAAGAAGAGATAAAAAGACCATCAAAATTGACAGTAATGATGACAATGTGCGGTTGCTTGCTTGGTTGGCAACCTAAATGTCACCCAGGGGCAAACCCAAGTACATGGGTCTGGGGCTAAAGGCACCATCAATTTTTTAAAATTGGTAAAAATCCCCTATAATTTTTAAAAATTAATATGATTTTTTAACATTTGCCCCCTTCCCCAATTTTTCTTTCACATGAATCACCCCCCCCCCCCCCCCCCCCCCCGTTGAATTTCCTAGGTCCACCCTTGACGTCGCCCCTTACGTAGGGATGGATCCTTAGGTATGTCATTTTTCCAACATATGTTGCTCCTTTTCACATGTGGGCTACCTTGAATCCTAACCCCTTGGCTGGGTAAAATGACATTAACAACAATAACAATAAACCCATAATAAAATCCAAGAAATACAACATAAAAATGAAAATTCATCAGAAAAACATAAGAGGTGCACATGTTGAATCTTTATGATAATAAATAAATATAAAAATACTTGAAGATTATAAAAATTAAAACAACACGACATGATCAAGTAAACCTTGCATAAAACTAAACATAGAGAAATAAAACAAAAGCATAGGGTTGATAATGTTCAAAAAATCATTTGAAACATACAAATAAAAAAAAAAGCTCACCCTTTATCGGCCATGACAGACTATCGCAATATTAGTAGTTGACACCTTGTCAAATTAAATATCTAAAAAATAATTTCTAAAGTTGAGCCCACTTTAAATATATAAATTGTTTAAAAATACTCCCTTCATGTGAGACGGTTTACAAAATTTCACAATAGTTGATGTCATGTCAAATTAATCAATAAAAAAAGAATTTCTCAAGTAGGCCCATTTTAAAAAAATATAAACAAATTGGAAAACGCACCCATGCTGCGTGGTCATTAGAAATTTTAACAGTATAGTTAGTTGATACCACATCAAAATATTCATCACTGCAAAGCAATTTCCCAAGCAAGGCCCACTTATATATAAAAACAAAAATTGCTTAAATTTGCTCCCATCTTGTATTGTCTATTCTTTAAAAAAACATATGCACGACAATATGATAGGAATTTAGGTAATATGGTGAGATATTATAATTTAGGAATTTATATTTTTTAAACTAAGTGTTTTCAACCACATGGACTCTAATAAATAAGAGTGGGACCTCCCTAATTAATACGAAATAAAGTTGTGTAGAGAATTCAATGGTGTGGAATTGATAATAAATCTAAAAGCCAATAAATGAGGGAGGACACTCCGTAATTAATAGGGGATAAAGCTCTAAAATTTCTGTTTAGTGAAATCGAGATAAAATTGAAAATATTGCAATTGAGACTCAATTTTCCAATCCATTGCAAAATTGAACTCCAATTGCAAAATCAGATTCTATCCCTTTCATATATTATATATAAAGATAATCAATAAGTGGGCCTCATGTGGAATCACGAGGGAAAACCACTTGCGATGGGGACTCCTTCTATGGGAAAAAACAACAATAATAAAAATTTTAAACACATTGGAATAAGAGATCAGATGACATTATTATAATAAGAAAAAATGAACAACGTATGAACGCATAGAAGGATAGTACGCTGCCACGGCTGAAGAGTTGAAAATTGGAATGGAAACATGGGGCTTTCTTAAGTTTGTTATCCCACGCCACCGCCTACGTCCAATAGTGTTAGCTCTTTCAACACATCTTATTACTCGATCCATTCGTGCAAACGCGTTCACAGACCTGGTCACCCAAAAAAACACGTAAACACACATCAACCAGGGACACCGCATTTCCTTTGAAAATAACCTTCTCAGAACCATCCTCTCACACCCATCCACCCCTCTTATAAATAAAACCCTCCCTTCTCTCCACAGAACCAAACTCATTCAGAACCATCCTCTCACACCCATCTATCCCTCTTATAGATAAAACCCTCCCTTCTCTCCACAGAACCAAACTCATTCTCTCTCTCTCTCTCTCTCTCTCTCTCTCTCTCTCTCTCTCTCCATGGCTGAAGCAAAACAGTCCCATTTGAATGGAGCTTACTATGGCCCCCCTATCCCACCCAAACAATCCTACCACAGACCCGGTCGAGGGTCGGGACTATGTTGCGGCCCATGCTGCATACTGAGCGCCTTGCTCAAGCTCGTCATCACCATCGTCGTCGTTCTGGGGATCATCGTCCTTGTTCTCTGGCTCGTCCTACGCCCTTCCAAGGTGAAAGTCTACGTCGAGAACGCCTCGCTCACGCAATTCAATCTCACTGACAACACCCTCTATTACAACCTTACACTTGACATGAGCGTGAGGAATCCAAATAAGAGGGTTGGTATTTACTATGATAGGCTTGAGGCTACAGCTTACTATGACGGAAGCAGGTTTGGTTACACATCCTTGCCTACTTTCTACCAAGGCCACAAGAACACTTCCATGTTGTACCCTGCTTTTAATGGGCAATCTGTGGTTGCGCTAGAGAGCTCTAGTGTTGCAGACTTCAATCAGGACAAGAGCCAGGGGTACTTTGATGTTTTTGTTAGAGTCAATCTGAGGATTAGATTTAAGGTTGGACCTATCAAGACGAACCGATACAAGCCCAAGTTCGAGTGCGATTTGAAGCTTCCTTTGTCGTCGGATGGTAGCACGGCTACTGGGTTTACGAGGACCAAGTGCGACATTGATTTTTAGTGATCAGATGATACATTCCATTCGTTTATTTTTGCTTACATGTATGTGGTTGACGATTTCTATGGTTCTTTTTTATGTTTTTTGTGTTATTTATCGGCCTTGTACTATTTTTGGTGTCATGTAGTGATTGATTATGTATACCATGTAGTTCTTTATTATGTTGGATACTTTTGACTTCTTATTTATGCCCTTGTGTTGTGTATCTAAACTCTAAAGTCGATGGTGATGACATACCTTATAAATAAGTTATTAACAATCACTTAACTTGATGTCACTGCTTGGAAAATGCAATATTAGTCAACATAGGGGGGCAGAGATAATCCGCTTCTTCCTACGACATAAATAAATGTTAGATAGAGCAACAGAAGCGTTGAAGTGATGGCTGTTAAATAACAACTTTGACCAATCCATTAAGGTTTTGGTAGCCTCTTTCTCTGTTATTTGGTCATAACAAATTTTACTGAAACACCATTAAATCTTGTTTTGAGCTCATTATATTGGTTAGTATGGTTCTGCTTATGCTTAAAACAACCTAAAAATTTTATTGACACAGAATGTTTGGATAAAAATTTGAGAGCAATGATAATTCAAAGAAAGTTGACCGCTCTTACACCTGTTTTGATTGTAACAACCAAAACCATGGCTTTAACCGAAATAGATTATTAAGCTGCAGCCTTCAGATTTTGTGGCTAATAAATAAATGTGTGAATACACCATTCTCTAATCCAGTGATAGATTGTCTTTGAAGCCCTATAATCTTTGTCATCTCTACAGCTCAACTGGAACAGAGTGTTTCTACAATTAACGATGCAAATTTGGCGGCTAATAAACCAGAAACACTCGAGTCTTTTTTAACTCGACGACCCCCCACCCCTCTGCATGTGTGAGTCTCTATTAACTCACACATGCAAGTATATTTTCCTTGCATATGTGATTTCCTATCAAGTGTAAGCTGTCCACTTCTTTCATTTGTGAGTTTTTATCACCTCACATGTGTAAGTTGTTCGTCCCTTCCTTGAGCGAATTTCTATTACCTTATATGTGTAATCTCACATAAACCAGCCCCTTAACTGGACTACCACAAAAAATAAAAAATTCAATGCGTGCCCAAAATTCCCGCAATGCAACTACAGATTGGTAATCTAAGGGGCCTATTTCCCACATTTTCAGAGTCCAAGCAGATTTCAAATCTCTTCTAGGTATTAGGAAAAGATTGGGTGATCATCCCAGTTTGGATAAAATGAGTTTTGACTGAATTTAGAAAATCAATGAATTCCTTCATAAGGACTACGCGACACTTTTTCTTGGGTTTCAGCTGAGCTTCTCTGGGTCCCATCTGAATTTTCAAGATTCAATTTATATTTGTCTAAGGAAAAATGGCCAGAGGAGTGCCTCAGTTCCTAATCCAGATTGAATCTAAACCTGTGGATTATAGGCCTACAACTTAAAAGGGGTGTTTTCAATGTTCCTTTTGTCGACATGTGGGCAATATGGCTTACACATAATTGCCGACAAAAGAGCCGAGGGGTCATATGTTTGCAACGATTTATTTTTACTTACAGTTTGGGGTTTGACTACGTCTACCCATATTCCTTGTTCTTTATTGTTCTTGTACTAGTTTTGTATGGTATTTAGTGACTGATTGTGAATGCCATTAGTTTTGTTTTATATTAGAAAACTTTGTTTATGCCCTTGTGTTCTATAGTCAATGTCCTTGATGTCACTGCATTGAAAATTGCAATTTAGTCAATGAAGGCGGAGGAAGGGAGATAATAGGATTGTTTCTAATATATACATGAACTAGTCTCATTATAAAATGTCGAAGAGAGATGCAAAGTCAATGGGATTTGTTGCATCTTAAATGCTTAGACATTTTATTATAGTGAATACCAACTTGAGATGGCATCAAGCAAACACATCTCGTATTCAAACCACACAATGTTTTGTTATGACACATGCTAATAGTTTGGGTGGTGTCCCATCCGAAGAGGGGATGTTAAGTAGTTAATTTATTGAACCTTTAACACACACACGTTTTGAAATTATGGGTTAGCAATTTGAGCAGAGAAAGCCAAGGTTTACAGTGATGGCTGCTGAATAATGCCAAGTTGCAGGCCATGCGTTGAACCTAGGAACCTAAAGGGGCTTCCATTGCAACTAATTGCCATCAAAGGGGTAATTCCCAATGTACATAGGTATTTGTTATGGGTAGGAATATGTGGAAAATTTTTTCAAAATAAAGTGGATTGTCCTAGGAAACTGGCGTCACTTAAGAAAAATTTGCCCGGTATCCCATCAGTTATATAAACATCAAGACAAAGTGAAAGCAAGTTGAAAAACATAAACTCAGGTTGCGTCCTTGACAAATAAAGGCAATAGAATTAGATATGCTTACGTTAGATTCAGTTGTTTTGTTCAGATCTAAATCCTATGATGGTTGGTCCTGTGCGATAAAATTGATTGCATTAGAATTAAAAAGTCTCACTCCCCGACTAGCAGGAACAATCGCATGGAGAAATTAAGAGAAGCCATGTTGAGGGTAAGATGGCATTGTGGATTATAAAATCCACATGGAAGGTTAAAATTCTAGGTTCTTTTATTATTATTTATTTTAATATCTAGGGTAGATAACATATTATCGATTTCGATTTACCAAACCTTTTAGTTTAATCAGTGGTATAAATTGTGTTTAATCAGTGGTATAAATTGTGTTTCAGTTAATGATAAGAATGCCTAAACTAAGCCTTGGTCTAAATGTCACCTTTTACTTTGCATTTTGATCACCTCGCCCGTATATGTCATGAGTAGTGAGAACCACATCCGAAAGAACCCAGGCCTACATAACTTGAACAAGTGAATGATACATTTAGGTCTTAATCTTATTCTCAAATAGATATACATGAGTTGTAGCTTTCGTATAATCCATGTATACCATGAGTGGGCTTATGATTTTGCTCCATAGGTAAGCAGGTATTCCACAAATTCCCCATAGCATCCTCGATTCACTTTCCATTAAAGAGGAGATTATGCGATGACCATTTTTATATATTCACCTTAAAACTTCATTTTAACTACTTAGGCATGAATTCAAAAAATGAGAATTACATTAAATCAGGAAGATCCCAATAAAAAATTTAACCGCATTTTTGAGATTTACTAAGATATAGTACTGCTTCTGCAAACGTAATAGTGTATTTCAACATATGCACTAGTCTGCACTAGTCTGCACTGATATTCAGATTTAAAATAATGACTTGAAAAAAACAAGCCCTTCCATGAGGGTGGGGAAAGATATCTGCCAATTGTTTTGTATATAAAAGGCATGGAGACCTCCCTTATGACCATATCCCGAATCATGTGAAAGTGAGCTCTAATCTGCTTAGATCTTTTATAGAACATTCTGCAGCCTGGTCAGCAATTAGATTTAGCAGATGTGTTCACCATTGAATGGTATTTCATCCGTACTTTGTAAATAAAACGAAGATAAGAATTTCAACCAAAGAAAAAAGAAGGGGATAAGAATGAGATCCAGCTCATTCAGCCTATGAAAAAGCCTAGAGATTATCATGTTGTCTGATAGAAGAGTAGATGTAAACTGTAAACAAGGTTACTCAAGCCCAATAAGACAATGGGAGGACAAAAAACTTCAACAATTGAGAAGAGCAGAAATGAGTACCAGCCATCTCTCAAATAATTCAAATCCTAGGAATGTCAAAGTACCTTCTACATTGCTACTTCATATCTTTCACCCATCATCTCACATTCTTCAGCTCTTACCTCTTTAATAATCCTTCAATAAACCTCATTTGACCATGAATTCTTATGTATTCAATTTCTACAAATCCCATGCAAACACCAAGCTCTAAGGGAATATTAGAGGAGGCCACTGAAGTTTTCTTGAGAAATTAACCAAAAACACCATTGGAATAATAACTGCTATTGTACTGGTTTTGGCTTAATCATGTCCTCAACCCAGCACATGATTCATGCCACAAGATGAATAGGTTTTACACCCAACTTCCACAAAGAAACCAATGAAATAACCAAAAATGTAATTAAACTGATTTTTATCAAATCACCAAAAACTAAATTGGCCAAATGGCCTTACATTTTATAATATTCTATCTCTAATAATAAAGAAAAACTAAATGCAATCTCTACCATCAGATCAAGCTAATAATGTTCAATCTTAACCATTCAAAGAATATCAACATCAAAGCCATCAATCTAGGCTAAGAAAAAGCTTAAATCATCCTGACCACTCATAAATAATAAAATGAGAAATGACTAAAACACCTTGTCACTAGCCTAAACCCAAGCCAAAATTTTCTTCAATATTCTTGCTGGAATCACAAAAACTTGGTCCATTGGAAAGCAATCAGATAATTCATCCAATGGATCCAATTCCATGTCATTTTAACATTATTTGATGCATACAATATGGTCACTTATAAAAAAAATTAGACATGAATATATAATAAGATATTGAGTTCAATGGAAACAAAATATATGCTAGTGAAAGCAGTTAACCTTGTTGAGCCTAACAACGTGAGCCTGCTGCCCAGATGTTAGTCTCCATGGTAGGCTTCTTCTCGAGTTCCATCACTTCCTCTATGCCTACATCATTCTTGCTGGGTTAGGAGAAACTCGACCTCGACTTGGTTGATGAAATTACTTTTGGATGGAACACCAAGTCACCAACTGCGTGCCGATAAATATTAGTACTAGTAGTCCATTTGGGTCTTTGACTCCACAAGTAGACGGTACCAGCTGCAGAGCTCATTACTCTTTGGCTTGATCATGTTGTAGGCCCAATTGAACAGTTGGATCTGGTCATATATGCCATTGGATCACCAGACATGATGTTTCCTCCCATAAAAACATCCACATTAGTCAACATATCCATCCAGCCATTTCATCTGTAAATAATCATGATTTTGTCATTGTTTGGACATTAGATTGTCAATTACGATCTCTAGCAATGAAAGTAATCACACCAACATCTACAGTATTTGATTGACTCTTGATATGTCCATTAGCTGTCTGACTAATTGATCATGTTTAACATCTTCAATGTATGAATTCCTACTGTTGGATCTAGATAATGAATATGTATCACATGTTTCTCTTGTACATCTTTGTCCATGTCAAACATTGAAAGGGATAATCTATTTTCTTCTCAGTAATAGAATCATCTGTTGAATCTTCAGCTGTGAAAACCGCATCAACATAATCTTCCACAATGATACCTCCATATACCTACTTTGTAAAGGAATCCATAGTCTTTGATCATACTTTCCAACAATCATGTGAATTTCCTTCAATGGACATTTCTACGACTCGAGACCATGACAGGAAATTTGGTCCATTAAGCTTCTCAGTGACGATCAGTGTCTACAGCTTTTCAGCTGAAGAACTCAAGTGTAGTCATTATTCAAGAAGCTTATTGTTACATAATGCAGAGGAGGAACTAATATCAGCTGCTGCAGAACTCAACAGATCATTATCATATGCTTAAAATGCAATGCCAGATAATTCAGAAACTGTCTTTCTTAATTACTGTCTAATAAGCTCATCACAAGACCAGTAAGCATAGCAGCCCCGTAATAGTGCTTGATCCTTTTAAGAGAGCATGCAAGACTTCAAGAGATCTCAACAAATTCTTACTGACCACGAGTAGATGTGTCTAAATCAAACTCATCACAACTAGGTCAATTCTGGGTGGTAAACAAAAAAGCACAAATCAGAAATTTCTCCCAGATACTCAAAATCCCTCTAATGAGATTTATTCCTAACTGTAACAGAGATGTTCTCAAAAGTTTTGCTTTCTGACTGTTCGACAAGCTCTGCCCTTTGATTTTCTGTAGAATTTCTGGAAAGAAGGGCTGGAACTCCCCTTTAATGGGATGAAAAAACATATCGGATTGCCTTCAAACATTCGGCAATAGTGGGCAAATCTGCTTGTAACCTCGTAGTACTCCAGTTGAAGATCAGGCAGCAGTGGACATACAGATCAATCATACATTTTGAACAGAATGATCTTCATGGCAGTAAAGTTGGTGGACATCTGTAGTAGTCCCACGTGTCAATCAGTGTTGATTGGAGATGCCAATTCTACACAATGAAGTTTCAGTCTGTTATCTTACCAAGAAAGATTTACCAACTTCATGTGGGGGAGAAGTAATGAGGAAGAGAGATGAGATAGAATTTTGGATGAAGGTAAGCATGTATTGGGCGGTTCTCTCTTCCAGTCCATCTCTCAGTTCTTGGCTTGCTTGAAATTGCTCAGCTTGTCCATATTGGGGTAACATAACCTGTGGTCAAATGGGTTGCCATCAAATAGGGAGTAGTTGAACTGTAAAACTGTTAAATCCAAACAAAAAATATATGGGATAAGGCTATGATAACAGTGATGCTAATAATCACTTAATGAAGTATTGACAAGTAGTAGAACGTAACTGGGCACTAAATGAATTTTGAGAGAGGGGATACCCAAGACATTAGTTTTATAATGGTTGTATGTTATGAGAAATTAGAAATTACCATTAGTGTATCACATTTATGCAATTATTTTTTACTTCAGCAGAGTACTCACGTGCACGTGTGCGCACACAGCGTATATTAAAGCTAATTAAAATAGTAGAACTCTTAAGTCAACCCAGATAGGATATAGCTATGATGAAGATAAAGACGATGACAACAATGATGATAATGGATCTGATAGCGCTATTGAATCACTATTACAGTTCAGGATCAGCTAAATGCCTGGAATAGGAGGACAAGATCATTTAAAGCTACTTACAATATGTGGAAAAGAAAAAAGAGTGTCCTCTCATTCTCTATTGACCATATAGATGGATGTAAAAGTCAAATGATGCTGGCTTTAAGTTACAAACATGATAAATATACCAAAAATTGGTTGTATTTTTTTATTGTTTTATTTCTAATTCCACCAACCCAGTGAAGAATCAAATTTTGTATGAATACTGTGCAACCACCAGAGGAGTCCATAATGAATATGAATTCATTAATTATGGTAAATCAATTAGCTTGGAAAGTCCAAACCACTCGATTTTAAGAAAAAACGTGGACCATTAGAAAAAGTTGAGCAGTGATTCCTTTTGGTGATAAAACTCAATCATTTGGATCATCCAGTTGTATTAATTCTGGGATATATAATCATATCCATAGAGAGTCTCATTTAATAAGATGCCAGGCTCTCAAACAAGTGTGTTCTTTCCAGTGTGCTTAACAAAACAATAAATAGTGCATACATCCCTCACCATCTTGGTGAGGGACACTTCCTTTTTTAGACCTAACAAGGTCAAAATGGTATCATGACTGTGATGGTTTTGTCCTTTTCCACATTATGGTTGTCTTTTTCCATATTAATATTTGCCAAACATGGAGTGTCCTTCACCATTTTGGTGAGAGATGTATGTACTTGAATATTGTCCTCTCTCTCTCTCTCTCTATATATATATAGGGGCGTTTTTAACGTGGGATGCTCATTAGAATTTCTCATATATAAGAGGGCTACACTGCACCCAAGCGTCCTCTTAATTGGGGCCCATTGAGATGCATGATGATCATAGAAGTTCATTGGATGGAAAGATCCAATGAGGCCTACCTATATTCAAAATCGTAAGTCTATAAGATAATCCTAACCTTTTGATTTATGGCCCTAAAATTTAATGGCTTAGAAGCATCATTTTCATGATTTCAATCCAAAGATGAAAAAAGTTGGATGAATGTCAAATTTGGATTTATGACCATTCATTTAGGAGTGGGGGCGTGTAGTGTATATAAAAAGACTAAATTGAATCAGGGTGGGCCCCATGACCAAAAAGGAGAGGGGTGGAAAAAGGGGTGTTTTAAAAGTGAAGCGCTCGTTAGAATTCCTCATATATA
This sequence comes from Sextonia rubra, assembly GCA_037013555.1. NCBI lineage: Eukaryota > Viridiplantae > Streptophyta > Magnoliopsida > Laurales > Lauraceae > Sextonia > Sextonia rubra. Next base: position 24,408,783 of record JASUAD010000006.1, read on the forward strand.
TATATTTTTTGGTTTGTCCGAAAAGATCCTCTTTTTAGTGATGTGCTATATGTAAACCAAATGAATTTTAGTATATAGATTCCAAATTTAGTTATGGCAATCTTATTATCATCATCATGATCAAAGCCTTAGAAGCCATTTATCTGGGCTCTCTTTCTAACATCTAGTTCTCCATCCCTATTGAGGGCTATGTTATCAGTAAGTACACAATCTATCATGTTGCTTCTAACTATTTGTCTAAGTCAAAAATTGCTTCCCACATCTTTATACCTAGTAATTGCAACGCATCAAACCTTAAAATGGAGGATGTTACAGTTCCACTAAGCACATGTCAAACCATCTTAGATGACATTCTTTCCCTTCCATTTGACAAAGAGATCCTACTATTAAAAAAAAGGAGTCAGTCTATTATTACAATACATATTCATCGTCATCATCATCAACACCACCACTATAACTGCTGTCATCATCATCACCACCACTATCACTGTCGTCACCACCACCACCACCACCACCGATATAATTCTTATCCCATCAACTTGGATTGATAAAATCAAACATTAGCAGCGAATAAATTCATGGACAGATTTTGTTAAATACTGATGTATTATATAATGCCCAACTCCTAGGTGGATGTCTCGTAGGCTGTGAGACATGGGCCCCACATGATCAATCCTAGCCCATCATCCTAACCCAACACGCCGCCCCCACCCCCCGCGCAACGCCACCCCTCCCCCACTTCTTTTTTTTCTTTTTTTTCTTCTCTCTCCCTCCGTTTCCTCTTCCTCCTGCCGCATTAGTCATAGATCCCATCAATTTTACACCAATCGGAATTGTTTGAACCATTGGCTTGAAATAAAATAAAATTGTTCATTTTAACACTGTTAATTTTAAGGGCCACAAATCAAGTAGTTAGGATGATGGGATTGACTTCAAGAATTGTATATGCAGTGGTCCCATCTGGATCTTTCAATCTCCAACCTCACCCATGATTGGTGAGGCCCTAGGTGGACTTTCTCACATGGTCTCCCATGCAACACATCCATGTAGGGAGCACACCCCATTGCATCATATGTGAAATACAAAATAATAAGAAGAAGAAGATGTTGCGCTCCAGTGCAAAGGCACATCGTAAAATGAGTCCAAATGGATGGAAACTGTATCCCTTGTTAAATCCTCTATGAGATTGCCTCCCTCAAAAGAAAAAAATCTTTTATTGTGGAGCAATTAAGGCTTTGGAGGTTGATGGAGTGGAAAACAAAAGCTTTTGGTGAAATACTGTTGAATGTTTCATGGATTATTTCCAATAATATCCATTGCTAATAAAAGATGTGAAGTACCTTCTATTATCTCAAGCTGGAAAAGGCTTGATAAAGTGAGACAGAAGGCTGATATCCTTCAACCATCATGTGCTTGGTTAGCTTTCCAACCTCCATATATATTTCTTGAATGAGTGGATGTAGCTGGTCCCTGACAACAAACACATGAACTGTACTTTTGATCTCAATCCAACTGCATCCTGGCTCTTTACTAAGTCCTTGAAGTCTCATAGTTTTCATCACTCGTTCCACATCTTCCCTTTGACCTAACGCAGCATAGATATTTGATAACAGCACATATGCAGAGGACTCTTGAGAGCCCAACTCCAATAGCTTCTCTCCAGCATACACTCCTATTTTGAAATTATGATGATTTCGACAAGCACCCAACAGAATACGCCATAGACACATTCCATGATCAATGGGAACAGATTCAATGAAATCTTTGGCTTCATCAAGCTTTCCAGCTCGACTGAGTATATCAACCATGCAAGCATAGTGTTCGACTATGGGCACAATGTTGTAATCACTGTACATTGAATTGAAGTAAGACCAACCTTTCTCAATCAAGCCCATATGGCTACAAGCAGATAGAATATTGATAAATGTGACATGGTCTGGCTCTGTGCCTTCTGATTGCATCTCCACAAAGAGTTCTAAGGCTTCATTACCCCTCCCATTTTGAGAGAAACCAGATATCATCGAGTTCCATGAGACAACATCCCTGACGGGCATTCTTCTGAAGACAAGGGTTCCATCTTCAAGGTTCCCACACTTTGCATACATAGTTGATAGAGCGCATCCAATTCGAGCATCCAAACCAAGCCCATATTTGATGGTGCGAGCATGCACTTGTTTCCCTTGTTCCAAAGCCGCGAGGTTAGAACAAGCTCTGAGAACAGTAGCCATGGTTAGCTCATTGGGCGTGAAACTTTCCATCTCCATCCTGCCATACAAGTTTAGACCCTCCTCATTTTCCCCATTTTGCACATATCCCCCAATCATTGAAGACCACAACACCATATCAGGTTCTTGAAGCTGATCAAATTCATTCCGCGCATCATAAATGTTTCTGCATTTGGCATACATATCAACCAAAGCACTCCTTATAAAGATCTGAAACCCATATCCCAACTTCAACAAATAGCCATGAACTTGCATTCCTTCCCTGACAGCTGCCAGATTGCTACATGCATTGAGAGCCCCAACAAAAGTGAATTCACTGGGCCTAATCCCTGCAAACTGCATTTTCGAAAACAACTGTAGTGCTTCACCAGAGTTACCATTTTGTGCATACCCCGTAATAATGGCTGACCACGTGATCGAGTTCTTGTCACCCGACAAGAATTCAAACATCTGCAGCGCATCAGTCAATGCCTCACACTTAGCATACATGGTAACCAGAGAATTCCCCACAGCCACAAAACACAACAGCCCGTTTTTCTCCGCTAGGCCATGAATCTGCTCTCCACACTCAACAAATCCCGGGAGCGAGACAGCACTGAGAACACTAGTAACCACAAACTCATTCACACCCATCTCCTCCTCATCTCGCATCAAGTTGAAAAGCTCAAAAGCCTCAACAGCCCGCTTCCCAAAAGCATAACCAGATATCATGGCAGCCCAAGAAACAGAATTTCTGTCAGGCATTGCATCAAACACTTTCCGTCCATCGATAACAAGACCCAACTTGCAGTACATATTGACCAGAGAACTCCCAATAAACACATCCATAGAAGTCAAGGTCCTGACGGCCAGCGCGTGAGCCTGTTTCCCCCTACTGGGGTCCAACAAAATCGCAGCAGCAGTGAAAACTCCGGCAAAAGTGAAGGAGTTCGGGACGACGTGGTGGTGGGTCTCGACTCTCATTCTCTGAAAGAGCTGCAGAGCGAGGGAAGATTCTTGGGAGGAGCCCTGCTGGGCGTAGGCGTTGATAAGGGAGTTCCAAGAGACGACGTCTCGGTGGGGCATTTCATCGAACAGGAGGTGGGCATGGTGCAGGCGTCCGCATTTCGCGTAGAGAATGACGAGGCTGTTGGTGACGAAGGTGGTGGAACGAAGGCCAGTCTTGAGGATGTGGGCGTGCAGAGCGCGGCCTTTGTGGAGCTTTTTCTGCTCGGTGTATTGCAACAGGAGATTGAAGCATGCGCGGGAAAGAGATGTAGAGCTCATCGGGTGATGTTCATCAGGACACGTGGCGGGGTTATTTGTGGGATTGGTGGGCCACCAAACTTCTCAAGCTTCTCAAGAAGATTATTGTAGAGGTGGGTGTTCATGATGGCCTAGGGTTGAGAGCTAAGGAATGTTCAGGCCCGGCCCAACTTTTAAATTTGTAGGCCTAAGTCTGACTTGGGTTTTAACTAGCTGTTCCAAGCCTGATTCATATGAAAATGAGTAAGCCCGACCCAGCCCGAGTTCGCTTTGTAATAATAATTATAGAAAAAGGCTTTTGCTTGTATGGTTATAAGATGTAGCTCGACTAGTTTTTGTCAAGGAAGGTGATCAAATCCCCCCTGTATCACTTCCTATTAAAATTTTTGATCTTTGATCTGGGAAATGCTTTGGCTTTTGCCTATGAATTTAGGCCTGATCCATCTATTTAACAGGCCTAATGAAAATATTCAACCGTGGCTCGAGCACAAAAACATAAGGTCAAACCTTACCCGAAGCAAGCTTGGCCTAGGTTGGGCTCGGGCCGGCTCCGGCCTTGAACACCTCAATATGCGCTCTGGTTCATGAGGCTCATTGACGTGCTTTCCTATCATTTGGAATAGGATGAATGAAAAGATCTATCAATGGATAAGAATCTTAATAAAAATCAGCACAATTAAGTAATCTTATTCCTTAATTAAACATTATAAAAGTTTTAGTGTCCAAGATGAGCCAGAACATTGGGGGTTGGGGGCATAAGAATGAGGAAGTGGGCAATAAGAATGAGAAAAGAGTTAGCACTTATCAAATGCGGAATTGTATGAAAAAATTCTTACTCTTTTGAAGCTCAGACTTATGCCAAATTTTAACGCTCCTAATCAAATGCAAGCTCAGGCTCTTGCCAAATTTTAAGACTCCTCGTTTAAGTTAACCAATGGCCAGTCAAAATCTTACTTTTGAGTGAGGCTGAGGCCTACCATCTTTAACTTGTTGAGCATAAAGATGTGATGAGATATGTAAAAGTAATGTGACATCATACATATGATCAATCTCATAGAAGCTGTGTGTTCTCTTTCCCCAGTGTGTGTTGGGGCCAACTCCTGTAGTTGGTCAGTTTCCAATAAGTCTAGGCCCCAGCAGTATAGGTGATAGCCATATATAGATTAACTGGTTAAGATGGGTTGGATACGTTTGACCTTCATTAGATGGGAGTTAGGTGGGAGTTAGGGCTATTAATGGGAAGGTCCTAGTTAAGCCAAGCCTGAGTTTGTCCTAATCATCTTGCCCTCAATATATATAAGGGCCGGCTCAAGTGGGCCAAAGACCTTTGAGGAGTGCATCCTTGCTTTTCTCATAGTACAATTCTCTTTCTGCTAATCTTCCCTTTATCCTCGGTCTACAAAAACAAACTATAGGGCTTGTGCCAATAACTCTTCACAGAAGAAAGGACTATCGACTATCAAGCCGAGATCACGAACTAATACAAATATAATAAAAAAGAACTATCTTTTCTATATACTTTTCAGATTCCATTGCCACCGTGGGCCTTACGCAATTAATCGGATCATACAAATATTCCTTCAACACAGTATAGGTCATCGAAAGAATGTCGGACGACCTGCTAAAGCACGAAATCTAGGATTTTTCAGAAAATGGATTCATATTCGAAGCGTGCATTACTGCAAGGAGAAGCTCACACCGACGTGTCAAATTGGGATCCAATTTAAGATTTTCCTTGGGAGGTACCCATAAGGAATTAGAATGTAATAATATCGATTCATATAAAAGAAAATGTTCTTTATTGATTCAAACAGTGTACCTATGGGATATATGAAGAAGAAAAAATCCAAGATTTCACATAGTACTTTTGATCTAAAAATTCAATAAGTCTTTACCCCACCCTCTTGTGCAGTGACAAGGCTTATGGCCTAAAAAAAACAATTTTCAATATTTTTTTCATTGCCACCGAACATCAAGTGTCCACTAAACATTAACAGTCCTCCTTTTATACGAGCATGGTGCCAACAATCTTGGCTCTCTTCTCTATTTAACTCTATTACAATGAGGAAATTGAATAAATGTGTGAATTACAAATAGAAATAAAGGAAATTAACACCAAATGAAGAAGAAGAAATGGCCAGCATTTTCCGTCTTATTACAAAAACCCTTTGAAAGGGCCTTTGTTTGTAAGGCAACATAGCATCACCGTTCTAAGATTCTAAAAATATTGACAAAATGGATATTTTTGAACCCATGCTTCACTTCTAACTTATGGACGAGGACAAACTATGGAAAGTAGCATATAACTGAGCATGCACACAAATAAGCAATATGCAAAATATCTACATAAATTACAACAATACAGCAAAGGTAGTTGGTTCACATTCTTCTTTTCAATTTTTGAACCCAAGAGATGTTAAAACATGAAATATCCAAAAGGTCAACTGCGAATAACCAAGCATAGATTCATGAAGTATAAGAGCAATAGATTCCATGTAAATCCATTATTTCAAATAAAACATTGAAAGAATATTAAGACTTTGCAAAATGAAGCCCAAAAAATGCCTTAAGAAAAGCATTTCAAATAAAAGGTCAGCAGAGGCTAGTACAAGTGGATACTAATTTTTACGAACACTCAATGCAAGACCCACCTCAGCAAGCAAGTACGTACTACAAGCCGGGGGCAAAACCTACATTGCCACAGTTAACGGGGTCTAGTACGACGACCTAGCAAGTGTTTAAACGAATAATAATACCTGTTAATTAGCTGCAAATGTGAGTATAAAATAGGAAAATCATGACAAAAGATTACATAAAATATGACTAGTAATGTAGGCAAAAGTGACAAACTAAACATAATATACAAGATCAATGCACGGTAAGTCTAAAACATCGTGTGTGCTATCTACCAGAAATGAAATATTGTGCATGATTACGCAAACGAAACAGGACTACTATGAAGTCATAACAAGACAAGCTTACCATTATGAACATGCTGACAAAAATGGCATGCACAAAAAGCCATATTTTCTCAGCTGCACGGTGTAATCGAGGAGAGAGCCAAGCAAGCATGCATATATAATAATAGCAAGCCACTGTAGTGGGCACAAGCAAGAACATCGGCTTAGGTTCTAAACCGCATGTGGGTCAAATCCTACCACAATGAGGTCAAAGCTGAGAGACGCCGACTCAAGAATCCAAGAAAATAAGAGAAGGGGCCGGGTCCATTCCTTATTCTATCACATTAAGCTCTCTGAGGAGGAGTTCGAGATACTATTGAGTATATGAAAGCGCCCCAAGTGTTCAAGCTTTACCTGTGCCCTCAATCCATTCAAGGGGTTCATAGCCCAATGGGCCCTCGAACTCTAGAAGGGTGCCAAGTCCTCCGTTGTTTATCTCATATACTCAAGCCTCTCAAGTGATCCAAAACATGTATGCACAAGTGGCGCTACTCCAAGACAGACTAGAACAAGAAACAAGCTTAACGAAATGAGTAGTGCTTACTTAACTCAAATCTAGGTTGAATGGACCCAAGCAAAACAAATGGATAAACTAGTACTCGTACGGTAATACCGAGCAAAACAAACAAAACATGACTAAAATGGACGACTACACAAGGCCTAAGGTCACTAAACAGTTGGACAACATCTCGGCAGGTAATGGTCCAACCCGAATAAATAGAAAAAGGTACAAGTCGAATCGGGGTGATTAATGGGAAGCAGGGCAAATGAATGCTTTCTAAACCTCATTTCTAGTTCACCTATCCAAATACTATGCTGGGACCTGCAGGTACGTCATGGGGGTGCGAAAACGTGGATGATTGGACCAGGAGTAACATATACCATGGAGCCAAATAGACAGGTACAATGTATGTGGAGGGGAATAGATGTGAACTTTCGATCAAAAAAAAAAAAAAAAAAAAAAAGAATAGATGTGAACCATCAACCATTGGCACTTTTTTCATTCCTTTTGGCTTCATATTTGTAACCCAAACTTTTTCAATTTATTTATTTAACTAAAAGGTCTCAATACATTTTAGTTTATTATATTAAATTTTTACAAATTTTGAGTATTTAAGTCCAAAATCTGCACCTTGTAGATCTCATTGTTTGTACTTTTATAGACACTCAATTCATTTTTTGAACCATTCAATATTTTCATACTAATCATAAACAGCAAGGCATCTAATTTCATATATTAAATCCTAAGATATTGAGAAATTTGTAAAAAAAAAAAAATAAAAGTCAATCTAGCCAAAAATATCCAAATACATCTAAAATCACAAATGCAGTTAACTACTCATGTAAATGGTGATTCTGACAAAGACGATAATGTACTTTACATGTATAAAATTTATTTATGCAATATCTATATATATATCGAACCCATTTTCATATCCCATATGCAAAAAGCACGTAATGTATAAATCCTTCTCAAATGCATGAAAGAACTCCATGTCACAGAGCTACAGAGAACGAGTCTTCTATTGGTGGCATCCCTGTGTCATGGTATCTTACTATCCATTTCCCAGGCAACTATTATCGGACCCTCAACCGACTTCATCTTAACGGGTACTTCATCGGATCCAGTCCAGCTCTCCATCTCCTCTTCAATCGGGGACAAACCCCCAAGGGTGTCGGGCCGCTTCTCCTTTCCTCCACCCGACACAGTGCCCGCTTTGCCCCAATCGGATCCTCTTATGGACCCTCTGTTGCACTCGACAACGGCATCAAAAATTTTTTTGGAGCAGGGAGGCTCAGCTTCGCCGATTCCAGAGAGTGAAAAAGAGGTCGGCAACAAGGACGAGGACGAAGAGGAGGAGGAGGAGAAGAGAAGTGATTCCTATGGTTAGATAAATGGTGTCCTGCCGCATTGCATTTGGTTGAGAGTTCTTCATTGGCATGCTGAAATGCGCAAAATTTATACTAGTTTTAGGGGGAAAAGATAAAGAAGGTGGAGAGGTCGAGAAGAATGGGCGATGAAATCCATTGCAGGAAGGGGCCATTTTTGTCTCCTACACATGATAGTGGGTCGGCCCACCATTTTTAAATAGGTGACTAGAGATTCAGTGGAGGTTTTGCAAGATACTTGGGTATGGTTTCGTTCGTCTCAGATACTAGTGGGGTTGGAGCAGGTCCGGTTTTCAGGTGGTTTGAGTAGTCTACCTTTACGGTTAGTTTGGCAAATTACTTGTAAAGTGAATTCAACCCAACCAAAATATTCTAATTATTTCTATGTTAGAATATTTATTATTTCTTCTATGTATAATTTTATATCAATTCAAACCGACTAGGATGATCCTAGTGACAGTATCACTATAATATTCTGAGATTTCTCTTGAATAGATTTTTCTTATAATATCCAAATAACTTCAACATAAAATATCAACAAATTTCAATTTTTTGAAGCATATGACAAATTTAGAAGAGAAATAAAACAGAAAACTCATAAGACCATTTTTATCAAAATCTTGTGCAATTCCACTGTATTTATTTGTCGATTTTAGCTACTTTGAAATGCAAATTTACTTTTCACAACATTTTCTTAGTAATGCCATGAGAAAAGCCTCAAATTTGACAAAAAAAAAAAATCAATGTATATATCATGTTATTTTTGGGGGAAGATAATTTTCCATAGAAACATATTTGTGGAAGTATGTTTTTAAATAAAGGCACAAGAAATGCCGGTCCGGTCCAATTAGGGTTTCAGAACCGTACAACTTGAGTCCATGTCCAGCGTGTTGGGTTGGGCATCTACCATGCGTGTTGGGTTGGGCATCTACATGATCGAGAGTTTGAATCTGGTTCTATGAGACTCATATATAGGTGGATTGATGCTGAACCAGTCCATTACCAGTGATTAATGCACAGAAAATATAAGGTCACGTGCGCTGGTAGGGGAAAATCAACTCAGATAGTTTAAAAGAACCAGGTCCATTACCAGGGTCTTTGGGCCTGGCCTGTCCAGATCTGGTTCAAGCGTGGACTATAACCTTGGTTGGCTGGTTTTCAATAATTCAGCCCTACCTTCTACCCTGGGATTGCTCCAGTCATGCCGCTAGTGCAATGGACTACTTTGAGCTATACTCAAAAGTTGTACATATAAGGGCATGTTTAATTGGCTTCTAAGAATTTTAAAGACTCAAAACCTTAGGAGTGGTTAAAAATGAAAAACCAAAGGAGAATATGTAAAAATGACCTTCAAAGAACATCCTCTATAATGAAAACTAGCAAAACAAATCTGTGTCAAGCTCGGGCCATAGAAGAAAAATATATACTATTTAAATTAGAAGGTAAAATTGCCTTTAGGTGGTAGAATAGGAATGCAAATTGTTTTCATTTAGTTGCAAATTTCACTTTTTCAAAAAATATTTCAAATCATATTTTTAGGTATTCTCTAGTTTATTTCTTTTTCTAGTCTGGCAGATTTCATATATGTCAAAATTGCAAGGTAACGTTCGAAATCAAATCGAAAATCTTTTTCTATAATATATTATAATTAGCTTGACCACTTGCGCTTAAAAAACAGATGTGTATATTTATAAAAATAAAAAAAACTAATAGGGCTCAAAGTTTTAAAAATATAATTAGAAAATATAAAGTAAATGTAAAAATTTATGTGAAATAAAAATTTTAAAATTAGGGCGGAAGAAACAAAAAGTTTTTTCTTATACATTTAAAAATAAGTACAAAAAACCAAAAAGGGGACAATGTTGCAACTCTCCGTAATTCCTAACATATAGAATTAAATACCTGCAATAGAATTAGAATGATAGTTTATCAATTGTCATTAACAAATTAAGGGATCATTTGTGTACCGTCCATAGAAGATACTACAGACGAATCTTTTTTAGCACCTATTGGGGTCCACCAATAGTTTTATTTTTTTTTAATATTATTAAAATATATAAAAGGAAGTAAAAAATAATATTAAACTATAGGTATCATAAAAAAAATTAAATGAAAACAGAATAGAAACATACAGGCCAACTTTATCTTGTCAAAAAATGCATTTAAAATAAAATCAACGCATAGTTCCTGACTAGTTTTTATATCAAAATTCTCAATCATTGGGATCCTTATGGGCTTTTTTGTTTGCAATTAATTGACATTAGATGAGAGTGGTGTAAGATAGTCATTGTCCTAAGATTTGAATTATTAGGGTGACAACTGGATATTTAGCTCCAATCCTCCCTCGATTCCCTTTTTTATCATTAAAGGGGAAATTGTTTGATCATCATTTCTATATATTCACCTTGAAATTCATTTTTAACCACTTGTAGCATGAACTCTTATGTGTTATGTGCAAACAAACAATCGTTATATATTGTAGTCATACATACTTATATATAGATAATCCTAAGGATATACTAGTAGGGTCTCATATAAAAACAACATGTGATTATGTTTTCTAGTATTACACATCAGACTAGAGATGGTGATCAGTCGCGTTTAAACGGGGACCCAACCCAAATTATTCCTATTAAGAGCTGGTTTGGTAGTGTGTTGATAGCGGGTATGGTTTTTCATGCATCCCTTTGACACATCTATTTTTAATGATTTTTAAAAAAATAAAATAAACCACAATCAATTCCAACCTAACCTATATATTTGTCGTAGGGTGGGTTTGGTACGGTAACCATCCAACCCATTACGGGACAGGTATGGTATTGCAGAAATGCCAGCAGGGTCAGTTCGGGTCTATGTGAACGCAATCCCACCTCACCCCATTGCCATTCTTATATGAGATGAACGGGTTCTTTCATATACTATGTGTCCAAGTCCCTAACCACACATAGTTGCTAATTTTTTTTGGGATCCCATTTCAGTCTAGCCTAAAAAATGAAATGTTTTGGTTGATATGGAATTTTGGTGAGACGTTTCGGAAAATAAATAAAATCAAGATATGCATATATAGTAGCAAAAATTAATAAAATTAATGCATGCATTTAATTAATTATGATAAAATAATATTTAACACATAAGTATAAATTTAAGCGCATTCCTTACAACAATATAGTTTTAAAATAAGTTTTATCACATTAAAAGTTAACGACCTTAAGATTGAAGCTTGGACACTTTCTCCACAATATTACAGCCATTTTTAAATTTTTGAATATATTGGACACTTTCTCCACAATATTACAGCCATTTTGAAAATTTTGGATATTTCAGTCCTTTCAATCAATTTTGGCCAAAATCTAGGTGTTTTGTCAAAATTGGCTGAAAGTCAAATAAAAAATTACATGTCACATTTCGTTTTGGCTTTATGGGCGAAATGAAGACTTTCAGCTATTTCGGCCAAAATGAAAAGAAATTGATAACTATATAACCGTGTCTATTGTTACTTTTGACATTATTATAATGAGTTTTTAGATAAAGATTTTATTCATTATGTGTCGAGAACGGTGCTGAACAGGCAAGCCCACTTTCAATTCACTTGGGCTGTGTTAACTCTGGACCCCCATTGCGCCTTGGCCCTTGAGATCCATATGGGGAGCAAGAGAATAAATATTTTCAACCATATGATGACCTATTATCAAAATATTTGCGTGAATCCAACTACTCACCCTATTCTTTAATATTTCTGTGAATGCAATGTGCATGGTCTACTCGTGGGAACCACTTAGTAAGGCTCACTTTGTCATCAGTCTAAGTGGACCGCACAGACAACCCTCCTTGTTAGTCATTGGATTCAATGGGTTTACACCCATTCAAATGGACTATACCAACTATTTTCACTTGTTAAATATATATATATAGAGAGAGAGGCATTAAACATGTTAGTCATAGATAGATTAACAGGTTAGAAAAAGCTGGATTTACTTGAAAATTTATATTTGGGACGGTCCAACCTAGATCTCATCCCTATCTTATCCCATGATCTATGAGGCCTTAGGCGGGTCTCAGTAGCCAGTATGCAAAGTAAGACCATGCACAACGAATGCACAAGAATATGACCCGTCTTGAAATAGAAGAAAGACATGACATATTTAAGATGTCCGCTGGGCCAACAGAAGAAAAAAAAGGGTCGATCTCACATCTAATAAAAATTGGATAGAATTTGCTAGGCATTCGACGTAAGGTTTTTAAATGGACTGTCAAAACTGAAATCCCTTCCCATGTGAAGTATACAGTTTACACCCATGGCTTGGTTTTAACATTGGTTCAACGTGGTGATACCTAACCTCCAAATTAATTCTATCAATAACTCAAACTGCAAACGCTCATTTGAAATTGTTGGGTTTAAAGAAAGACCCACTTTCTTCTGCTTCTATTAAAGGTCGGTTTGGTATTTTTTATTTATTTTGGATTGTTTAAGACACTAACTATATGACATGTAGGAAGAAAATGTATCATGTTCAATCTCTACTACATTTATTCCATTTCATCTATGTTCTTTTTTTTAATTTAACTTCACTCAACCCATCATGGAACAGGTTTGGTATTGCATATTAGTGATCCATCATTGGACAAAATAGGTTTGGATGAAATAAAGTTGAAACGGAGTAAATTTGAGCTTACTCCAACACTGACCAAACCCACCATCTTTCCATCCCTATGAGAAGCTCAACGGAAGTTGTAAAGACCACATATTACCTTTCCGGAGCATTGCCTTGAAGATGTGGATTATAAAAGATGTTAATCCTACCTTTAAATGGATTGGGTTCGGGTCATGGAAATTGAAGTCAGGTCCAAGTCCAGTTCCATAACCCAAGCTGGCCAGTTTACATCCCTGTTTGTGTGTGCGCCGGAGCTAGAGAGAGAGAAAGATTGTGTTGTAGACTTGTATTAGACTTGTAGTTAAGTAACCCAACTCAAAAATTAGTCAGGCCAACACAAACCTTACCGGGTTGAGTTCGAGCTGTGCAGGGGAGTTGTCCGACCCAATCAACTAAAAGACAAAAGAAGAAAAGGAGCAAAAGCAAAAGAGAAAAGTGGTCTTGAGAAGACACTAGGTAGAACTTGTTTTCGAGAAGAGAGAAAAAGCCCAAAAGTAAGGTGAGAATGCAAACTAACTAAAGAGGAAAAGCACAAAACTAAGTTAAAGCACAAAACTGAGGAGAGAACATATATTACACTATGTTGAAAGAGAGGTTGGGTATGTGAAAGATAACCCTCCCGTTTGAGCTTCATCTACAAAACCCAATCATTCCGAAAAGCTGAAAGTGACGCAAATTCGTTTCTTGGAATTGGGGGTTTTGAATTAAGGGATTGCAAGACACTTATGATTCTTTTAAAATGATTCCAAAGCAACTTCTTTTTGGTTTAAAGATGAAATACCCTGTCTATTCCCTCTTTTCTTCTTTTCTCATCTTTTATGGTCTTTTCACCTCCTCACTACATACTTTTCAAAGATGAGAATTTCAAGAGTATGTAATAATCAAAAGATGGGAAAGGGAACTATCAAAAGTAGAGCGCTTTTGAGAGTTATTAAGGAAGATTTGTCTTTTGCATTCTATAGTGGCCTCTCTTTTGCACAACCCTGAAGTTCGGAATCCTACCTTAATCTTATAGTGCACCTTTCATTCCATTAACTACCCTATTCAGATTTGCCTTGTACAAACCATTTTATTGTGTCCTTTATTTTGTTTCCACCCAGTCTAAGTGGTAAGGCTTTGTGATGGGGGTACAATCTTAGACAACGTTTGTTTTAGAAACAAGCCAACTATGTTGCTTGTCTTCTATGTCACACATTGGCCTTTTTTTCTTTCCAACAAATTCTACTTGTGTGTCATTTGTCATGTAACACAATACAAGTTTTTGGGAGAAACCCAATTATTATAGAAGTAAAACTATCATCAATGGTAATCTCATCTTTATAGGCATATGAATTAGATAATCTAGCTAAAGAAGCGGCCATTGAGGGGTTTCACAGGGGTGGCTAAAATATATAATTATTAAAAGGAAGTTTTCTTAAAAAGAGGATGACCATGAGATGTAGATTAAGTCTAAAAACACCTTTCAAAAATTATGAACTCCCGCTTTCCCTCAACCTTAGCTTTTGAAATCATTTAAGAAAATAAAGAATAGAATTACCTTATTATTGGCACTTTTAAAAAAGATGTCTTCTTCTGCTATTTTTAGCTATTTAAAAGGCCAAATCACCCTTTTCTATGCCAAACATTCATTTTTAATTTGCACAACTCCATGGCAACAAATTTCACTTGAACTTAAACTCCCTCAGAAGCTAACTAGCTAATCTATGTTTATTATAAGGGAAAATTGTCCCATATATGCACCACATATGCAGTGTGAGTCCATCGAATGGTATATCCAACTAGATTATTAGATTGACTATACACGCATGTGAATGAATTGGACTTTTGGGTGACGCTTAGGATGATTGGATGTGTCTAACATTTTTGTACATTAGAGCCCACTCTCCTCCCCTCCTCTCAATTCTTCAAATGCCCCCAGTCCCATTCTAAAGTGAGTCGGTAGGTGGGTCCCATAGTGAGGCAAACATGGAAAGCTCCATGCATGTCATGCGTAAAGAATGTTGAATGCGTTATAAAGAATGTAGCCAACAAAAGCAAGATTGTTAGGGCTAAGTCATTTACGTTAAGAATGGATTCTAAACATGAGATAAAGGGTAGTTTGGTCTTTTAATTGCAGTTATAGTCCGGAAAATGGTAGTTTCAAAATTGTTCATTAAGGTGGTTTAAAATAAATAAATGAATGCAAAGTTAAGGTGGCCGCTATCTTGGAATTCATTGAAATTCAAGGTATTATATAGGATTAGTACAAACTTGAGAGGGGTTGTTTGCAAGCACTTTCATATAATTGAAGTGATTATATTCCACTTTTGTTTTCATTAAATATATAGAAATGATGATCCTTTTCTTCTCGCTTCTCTCTCTGATGCAAGTGTTACAATTGCCCCATCATGGGATTTATTAAGGCATAATATATCCACAGCGGAAGTTCAATAGTGCAGTTCACACTTCACACAATCTAGAGCCCCACTTTCATCCTTTTTTAGATTCATCTGTAGATTGGGGTTAATTCCCTAGGTTGGCTCCCTTTAGTTCTCTGGGAAAATGCAGCTCATGGGAGCTATGGCCCCCACCATTGGGTTCTCGCACACTTCAAGACAAGACCATATCAATCATTTCATTCATCAACAGGGACCATGGGACTACATGAATCCCAAACCTTTTTGGGCAGTAGCAGTACATGCATTAGTAGTAAATAATTACTTTGTCTGCATGGAGCCTTGAATTTAAGCATCCATGTGAATGAAAAATGCCCTACGCCAAGTTGCAAAGTTATGAACACCACCTCCTATTTCACTTGTCCTAGTGCACCTCATATTTTCCAACTAACAATTAATAAATCAATAATCTTAAAAGAGCAAGTTAGAAAATGCAATAGAAACAAAAGGCCATTGGTGAATCCAAGAAGAAGAAGAAAGGAGGAGGAGAAGGAGGAGGAGGAGGAGGAGGAATGAAAGATGTTCGCCCAACCATTTGTTTAATGAAGATAATAAACCTTGTTATATGCATTTTTTTTCTTCCTTCCACTTTCAATCCAAGTAACAAATTGAGAAGATGAGTAATGAAACCAATTTTGCAATAGGCCCCAAAGTTTTAGAGGTCACCTCACAACTCGAATAAAAAGAGTCCGTCCACGGATTCAAGAAGACCACAATCATCAAAGAAGGTTTCCTTCCTATCCTCAAGTGAGAGATTCAGATCCAAAGAAACTGATGAACTTGCCTCTTTCTCGCACTCCACTGCTTCCTCTTCTTCTTCCTCTTCTTCAGTGTCGGATCTCTGCTTGACAGGAGAAGACACTCTTGATCTGAAGCCAGAACCTTCACAACTCAAGATGATTATGGTGTCACAAAGGTGGACTTCATTTCCATCGGAATTTCGAAACCTTCCTGTTTCGATCGCTTTTTTGATACCCAATTGGGAGTAGCTGTCAACCTGCTCTATATCTTCCACTAAGAAGATGCGGTGTGGATTGGTACAAATTGCGTGGGCGAGTTTCTGAAGAAAACTGCACCCTGATTCAGCTCTAGACCTCTTGGGCCGGAAGTCTTCGGAGGAATCGAACCTTGTTGGTGATGAGAAGGTGCTGGAGCCAATTGAGATAAAGTTTGCCTGAGAGCCAAAGATGAGGTTAGCTAATTCCCTAGCAATCCTCTCTTTCCCCTCAGCATCGGCACCTTGAAAGAACAACCAGGTGTCTTCTCTGGCCTCATTGGGTTTCACCTTCCCTTTTCTTCTTATCATCCCTGATCTGCATTGGAGGATAGTGCTTGCAATTTTAGGGATGATGTCTTGTTGCCATGGAACTTTATCCTCCAACGAATTGCAAAGGGTCTTGAAGCTTTCAGCATTGAGCTCCTTGAACCTGTGAACATAGTCCATCTCTAATTTGGAAGAAGTTGAATTAGGACTCATGTTAAGCACTCTTGAGTTGGATACCAACTCCTCTTCAGCAACATCGGATATCCAAAAATGGTGCTCTTTCCATTGGTTTTTGGCATCAACGGCTAGCGGCGACATCTGAGGGGCCTGGTGCAACTGAGGGTACTGCTGGTCATATGAGGAGACGGAAGAAGTTGGTGATATAGATGATAAACTTAGGGTTCTCTCAGGTGGGTGGGGGTTGTGATAATGTTTGTGGGCTAAGGTTCCCATTGAGTTCCAATTCTTGCAGAGGTCTCTGACTTGGAGACAGTTCTGTGAGAGTCAAAATTACACAAAAATGAGTGCATTTGATAAATTTAAGTACATACAATACTAATTGATTATATTGTTTTAAGTGCGACGCATTTCAAAAGGGCAAAAAACAAAAAAAATAATAATAAAATAAAGGCTGTAAATGAAACCAGGTATTGTATGACAATTACCTGGTCATTGCTTGTTGGTGATTTGTTCTCTTCCTTGTATTGTTGGAGCCATGAGGGAAGGGTTGAGGTACTTGTGATTGGACTGCGGTGAGAGGCATTCGTTTGTGTGCTGTGAACTTTAGTATTCTTTAAAAATGAGAAATTATTGACACAAGTGAGGGGTTTTTCTGAACCCTCTTGAAGAAGAGACCAACCAAGACCGTCTCCAGCATTCATGTTTCTCAGTTGTCCTTGTGGGTCACTGAGGAAAGAGAATAGATGTAACATCAGTTGGTATTGAATGAGAAGGCAACAAGTGAATTCCATGCTTCTAATACTAGAAACAACTCAAATCATGAAATTCAATTTCCAGTGGCAATTAACAAAAAATAAATGCCAACTTGAAAAGCATGGAACCTTAATTCCAAACCTTTGAACTGTTGACACAAGAAACTAGAGTATCATGGCACGAAATTAATCTAATTTTCTATGATTTAAACATCAAACCCATATCAAAGATGAAGACATGGGCTCCCAACATTTAAGCTATTCAACAAGAGTAATAAACCATAAAAGAACTTTCAAGTCGAACATATGTAGCACTGATAAAGGAAAAGTAGAAGAAAACAGCACTGTCGAGAGATAGGAGATGAGATAAAATAGTAGTGATGAACATGGATTTGGCAACAACTCATGAACTTTACCTGTCAGGACTGAGACTCAAACCCAAGCTGCCTGTAGGAACTGTAATAGGATGGAGACCCAAAATAGTTTCCAAAGAAGGAAGGCCTACTCTAGATTTCATATAAGTCTGGTATGATGCAATTCCAAGTAGCCTTATCATCCTACTTTCTCCTACACCACACACCAAGCTCCCAAGCTCCATGACCATATGCTCCACAGGGCAGTTGTAGTTGCTCCTTTGCTCACTTGCCATATACTCTGCAACCCACTTGAGATCTCCCAAATACAGGACAACTGCTCTTCCCAAACAGCTCTTCACAAGGTTCCTAACACCCCTTATCTTCTGTTCAACCTCCTCCTTTGAGAGATGCCCATAAGAGAAGAGATGAAAACTTATAAACCGCACATCCCTCAAGGCCACAGGAACTTCTCCCTTGTCAACCTTGTCCATCAGACCTCTAGCAATCTCCTCGGCAGTAGCCAAGCATTCTCCTACAATCACAGTACTGCCTTTTCTCCTATCAACCAAATTCTGCACAAGGAACTTCACGTCCTCCTCCCTAGCTTTGCTATCCGTTACTCCGAATTTGCCCATGGGAAAAGGAGAAAAAGAGACTGCCCCACCAAGAACTGGAAGATGTCCGACTTCATTGGATTCAGTCAGTACTGGAGGATTGGCTTCACATATCTCTAAGGAAACAGTTTGTTCAACATTGCTTTTCACTTGGGTACTTGAGAAACCAGCTTCTCTCATGACTCTACTTACACTTGGGTCATCGAGAATGGCGATGATAAGCTGCTCTAACTCTACCTTCACAGCGAGGAGGGGCTGTTGCTGGCTTTCAACGGAGCCACGCCTCTGGTGTGCTTGCGCTCGCTTGAACGCCGCAACCAAGGCATTGGATAGGGAAGGGTGGTGCATATAGTGGCTCGTCGTGGGGCTCGAAGTAGAGGCAGGGAGCCTATTAAGTGCAACATTGAAGCAAAGCTCAAGGGCCTTGCATTGGAGGGGGTGAGAATGGGACTGAAGGCAAGCAGTTCTAAGGAGGCCCTTCGGGGGTGCGAGCATGGTGTTGGCTACATGGAGAGGGGTCACTTGGGCATGGCCTCTGCGCCTTGCTAGACTTACAGCTTGCTTTACTATACTTGCTGCCTCCACAGATAAAGCTTGTTGGAGTGTAGAACCTCCTGTTCTCATCTTTATTCTATGGTTTTCCGTCTCCTACCCGTGATTTTAGAACAACCAAGTATTGGGAGCTTTCGAGAGATGAGACCAAGTTTACCCAACGAGAGAGAGAGAGAGAGAGAGAGAGAGAGACGAGACCAAAGAAGTCCTTCATAAAATTTTTGGATTTATGGATTCCATTTGAATTGGAATGAATGGGGGAGAAATGAGCTGTTCTAGTTCTGTAGTGTGAGAGAGATTGTTGGGGTTTAGTGCAGTGGGAGACTGAGATTATTTTGTAGGTTGAGTGTCAATCTAGGTATCTATTCCATTCCTATTCTGACTGGTCTTCTGTCTAGATGTGTATGTATGTGGAAGTTACTATCCCCTTTTTGAGGTGTTTGTGGTTGATGGAGTGGAAATTTATGGACGTATGTAATGTTGTGCTTTTCTTGTAGGAGAGGGCAACTTCGTTAAACTGGAAAGTGGAGTGCATGTGCTGCTGACAAGAAGGAATGCTGCAGCATCAAAGGTAACTCAACTTTGCCTCTTCTTGCACTGTAAACATAAAGTGTCCAGCTCCAATTTGATAACTATTACAGTTTTAGAAGGCCATACAGTGGTCCACAGTCCACACTAAAGATCAATGCAACAGTCAATGAATTTGATAACTATGACAGTTTTAAAAGGCTTTACTGTTGTCCAGAGACCAATCTCAAGATGAATGCATCAGTCTCTTTTCATTGAGGACCACTTCAGAGATTTCTAACCCATTGATCAAAAAGGTTCACCCTGTCTGATTTGTAGATTTGCATCATTATCGTCATTTTCTATTTGGATTTCTAAACTAGCTTGGACTACAAATGGGTATCTAAATATCCGAGTGCCTGAAGTCTCCGTTTCTAAGTAAAGCAGGTATGGAACCTCTAAGATTCAGAGAGAAGCTGATCCGATCCAGATCTTAAACCGGATCCATGCATACAGGCTGGACCATTTGGATCAGGAATCATGTCCATGTATGTTCTGGCCCAAGGATCCAGATTAAGGATGATTACATTTACATATGAAAAATATATTTAGGTCTCATGGGCCTAAATTTAAGAATCTACATAGCTTTAATGATAACCCATTTAATAGTCTCACTTGTATGTTAAAAGAAATGTTTTGTTGGAGGTCTTTTATCTAATAGTAATAACGACTCTATATCCTATTTTGGGTCCAGATCCCTTTGTTTTTTGAGTTGATGCCAGATATAACAAATTAGCTCCGAACTGGTCAAGAACTCTGGATCCAATTCCGGAACTAACTCTATAGATAGATCTGGGTCCAGATCCTGTTGTTCCATCCCGGATCCAATTTGTTTGCATCCCTCTTTGGCTCTCCAGTCTTCTCTATATTGGACTAAACTCCAGCATTTTTTGCTAAGTTGGGCTACTAATTAGGAGTATACTTTTAAGACGTAGACTCAAGGATCAATCCCTAGATATATGTGTGAAATTAAGGTATCAACACCGCTCAACCATGATTGTGTCTTGGCCGACTAATTAACTCTAAATTCATCCTCACCTCTTCATTGCCTTAGATCTTTATCATGGACCACTTTTTTATGGCTTTTCTGTATTCGTAGTTCTCCAATCATGTACACTAGGCTTATTTGTTAACTTCTGTGTACATGCCCAAACCATGCCACGAGAGATATCAAACGTGGATTCAAGACTTGATGCTAGAGAGAGCAACTGGATGGCTAAGAGTGGTAGAGATATCCATTGGAACAAGCAGGTGGGGGGAAGGTTGGGTAGAAAATGACATCAATTGGTTCCACCATGGCCATATAGTTGGAATCCAGTAAAGACGAAGCAATTTTTGGTCCCCCTACAGGTCCCTGATCATCCTCCAATCCTTTCAAGTGCAACATCTTACTAGTCATGCCTTCTAAAAATTGATTTTCCAGCGGTCCACAGTTCTTTGGCTTGTGCAATCACCAAAAGCCATGAAGGCCTAAATTTTTATAAAAATCATTAGTGCGGTGGGACCACTCAATGTATGTAGTGGTAGCAATCACAAACTATAAGAAACCTGCTCTTTATAAATAGAAAAACAATTGTTCACAATCGACTAAGATGGTTTAGGCTTACTGTGTAGAATAAACGGTAAAACACTGTATATAAAGGAACCGACCGCTGAGAGAAAGGACTGTGAGAGTAAAGTAGAGAGTAACAATTTAGGGATGTCGGGCATAAATGGGTCCTGTCCCGCTCCACTCTTATTAGGGTTGATTTGGTAGTAGTTTTTTTTTATACAAGATGGCTTTAGGTTTTGTTGACCTAACCCGCCCCACCCCGCATATATAATATTTATATTGGTCGACGAACGGTATGGCAGATATTTTGGCTAAGTTGAGGGAAGAAAGAGATTTAGCTTTATTTGCTCCTTTGTAATTTGTTGTTCTTACGTGGGTATTTAGCGCTAATACCTTCGCTTGCTTTTTTTTTTTCTCTATTTTCTTTGGTTGTACCTTTCTTATGTTTTTAATATAAGTCACCGTTACCGATCAAAATATGTATATATAATATTTATATACTTATTACTAAAATAATAGACAAAACTCAAGTGGTGTATGTAGTTTTGGGGCTTAACATAAAATAAATAGGAAGAAAAGGTGATATGTTCATATTACATACATTCTCATCTATTTGTATATATTTTTAAAGTTTTAAGCCTTAAATTTAACTTGACTCACGCAAAGGGAGCAGGTTTGGTATTATAATTAGTGGCCCATCACGCACTACAAGAAAAATGACAATTAGCGACACTTTTATAGCGGCAATTTTCAGATTCCGCCACTAAATGTCTTCATCAGCAGCACACTCTGCTATTTGCCACTGCAAGTTAAAAATTTACATCTCTACAGCAGCATAAAAAAATGTTTGCCGCTAAAGTTTCGTTTTACTCATTGCTTGGTGTTAATATTTAATGTATATAACAGCAGACAATATTGTATGTTGCTATAGTAGTGAAAAATTAATATATACAGCAGCAGGCAATAATGTTTGCTGCTATAAAGGCATATGGTTAGAATTTTAACTAGTGGTTGGCTATTGAATAGTATAGTATTGAATTATTTTTTCTGCACTAGGAGGTATTTGAAATTTGTATCATTTCATTTTAAAAAACAATAAAAGCCAAGGCTCGTGTACAAGATTTTCTGATAGGGTCCAGATTGGTTTTGGATCTCATGTTTTGACTTGGATCGCTAGTCAAATTACTTGCACAAATGTCCATCATCAGATTAATGGCTCTAATTTCTTTAAACCATTAAATAATGGCTCCGTATTAACAAAACTCTCGCTTTCTCTCATGTATTCAGGTTCTTCTCGCTTCCTCTTGGCTCCAATTCAGTATCGACCTCCTAGTGGGGGCTACATAAGGGTCTCTTCATATATAGGGATTCATTTGTTAGTGATCACGCACCTTCATTTGTACCCATCCAAATCCATTTTTTTTATAAAAACCATTTTAGCGGCAAAAAAAAAATGCCACTAAAACTACTTAAAAAAAACACTATCCAATAAAAAACAAAACTTTTTAGTGGCACATGTTAATATTAACAGGGGCAGTTGTTTAACTGCTGCTATTTCCTTATTTTTAGCAGCAGACACTTGTCCACCGCAAAAAGGTGGTGAGAAATAGCGATAGAGGGTATTAGTGACAGACAATAAAGTTTTAGTGGCAGATTTTTTCTTTTAGCGGCAGAAAAAAACTGCCGCTATATGTGTCTTTTTTTGTAGTGACGGGACGGGGCAAGGCGGGCGGATTTGGATGAGATAAATTTGAGACGGGGCGGGTCAATTTGGGTTTATGCCAACCCATATCAAACCCGCCCCATTGTTATCCCTAAGTAACATTGTAGATGAGTTGTAATTAGTAAGTAAGATGATTTTATTATTTTAGGTGAAAAGGATCTATTGCTTATCAGCCAAACTCCCCAGTATTTGGGAGTTTCATTTCCATTAGACTTGCAAACTCTTATTATAAAAAAAAATCCATCATTGACTATTCTTCCAGGCATAACATTATAAATCTAGCGATAGTATCACATTAGTTTTGAGCTAAAAGAAAACTTCAAGATAGATTGGATTTATTGTGATGATATCAAGACAGTATATTTTCGACAAGATATAATGATGTAATTATTGTGATTATTTAGGATATCATTGATATTTACAACATTAATTGTTTGTACTCCATGGAAAACAAAGGACACTGGACTTACTAATGCCAAGGGCGCACTTATAGCATCAGGGTTTTGTGGGAACTCAATTCCTTGCAAACAAAACCCGTAATTATTTCGGCTGTGAGAATAAATCAGATTAAAGTGGAATTTTTTGCATATATAATGAATGAGGGGGCAATGATTTTAAACAGCTGAGATTTCGTGCCTTGTTTTACTAATGAAATTATAGCAATGGACTTTGGATCGTTTTTTATAAGAAAACTGTCTTAGTTGAATTTAAATGGTTGCAAACTTCAAGTTCTTGTCAAACCTCGTCCCTGGGCACTTCATTTCTCTATTTGATAGACGAATTTCACATTCTACTATAGTGAGGTAAGAACGGTTCGTTACTCTAATAGTAAGGGGTGATTGTTCTTACTGGGTTATCTACAGTTTAAACCTTTGCTATTTCCCTTCTTCTCGTTTGTACGGACTACCTTTTCGAGTATGCTGGGCTATCTAGGGGTCTCAGCTCCCTTAACTTGGCTAGCAAAAAGGACATGAAAAAAAGCTACAATGAGGGGGCCAAATATTTATTCTATTGAATACTACGAATTTCGAAATTCTAAGTCCTTTCTGTAAAATGGCATTTAATTTAGAAATTTAATTATAAAACTTTCCATCTGAAATTCAAGGGAATTTAAATTTCTCCTAACAAAAATGTCTCAAGTTCTTACTATCAAAAAGACATATATTCTTCAAATTTCTATATTATGGGCGTAGCTATCCAGCTTTAAAATCTATGCCTTTATGGTACCTGAGGTGTTATACCTCTCTAAAGATGTACAAAATAAATTTAAACAAATATATTAACAGTATAATTTACCAAAATATATATATTAAATTTCTATCTTCAAATTTCTATCTTATGGGCATTGCTATCCAGCTTTAAAATCTATGCCTTTATGGTACCTGAGTTGTTATACCTCTCTAAAGATGTACAAAATAAATTAAACAATTATATTAACATTGTTATTTACCAAAAAAATATATATATTATTAGTATTTTCTTAAAACCCACAATGGCGAAATGGCTCCACAAGGGCGCCATTGCATGGAAAGGAGAGCCCACCCTCCGGCCATGTGGAAAAAGCCACTACTCAATTCCCACAGCACATCTTTCAAGAGATTTTCCTTTCATTCCTTAATCATCTTAGGCTTTTTTACTATTAATAATTTCATGTATATCCCGAGTGCAAATCAAGGTGAACTCCCAAGTGCTTTTATTTTCCGTGTCTCTAGGATTAAAATCAGAGAACATTGTAGAGAAATGAATCACCGACCAGCTGCTGATGATCGAATGATAGAAAAATGCTTTATTGGTACCTATAAGCAAAGGGTTGTTTGACCCAAAGCACATTAGAAACATAGATGAAAAGGAGCCCAAGTAGGCATTAGAGCATGTTATGGCTTGACAATTGGAATGTTATTAAGAAATCGTGTGTGGCCCACATGTCATGGGTTCCACATCAAATCAAGCCGGGCATAGGCCAACATAGATTTCAATCGCATTTACCATAAGACTTTATTTGTCCCTATAGATCATATTCTTAATAGGGTTAATGGCTACGGATTTTTATATGAAGAAGTCTTTCATTAATGTGACTCTTTAAAACTTATCTGTACAAAAATAAGGGTGGTCGGACATTTTCAATTCCTTTAAATAAGATAACATGTAAAGAGATTCGCGAAACTTTCCATTCATAGAAATGTAAGTGTTCGAGTCTATGAATTTAGACCCATTATTTTATATAGGAGAATATTTACGACCTGTCTTTGTGTACTTTGGGATCACCAAGATGCTACAACACTTTGCCCACTATAATCCATCATTTGGGTTTGCATGGGGGAAGCGGAAACTGCTCATGATGACTAATCTAAACTCAAAATGAGATTTCATCCGGTTCATTGTAGAACTAACCATTGAATTGATCACATGTCACTACTCATGGTCTTCATTCGCATAATAAAGGCTATCACATGTGAAAAATGTAGACAATATAACAAGGTTATCCGATAGCGATTCGTCGGAAATTTCATCCAGTAAAAATATAATGAGGTTAGAATTAATAATCATATAGACTCTAGAGGTTTGAAAGATGGATCTTGCGTAGAGACAGTTCAAGGGAGCTACACTATAGGGATGGGGGTTTGCATGCAGTGGGTTGGTGGGTGTATGGGGAGATCCTACTTGGAACTAATAGAGATTTGGTCAATCAAAACCTTGAAGATTCCTCAATAATTTTCGAGGGTCATGGAAAACCCACATTTGACAATTTTTAATCCCTAGAAGTGGAGCCAGCGGATATCATTTTTTTTTCCTTTTTTTTTTCTAAGTTTGAACCCTCTTGTGGTATTTGAAATTCCTCATTTTTCTAGATTTACAAATTAATACTAGTTTTTCTTAGCTATACGCATCATTACACTCAAATATTGATGTGGAATCCTTAGTGAGGAATCGGTGTGTCAAAGGCCTGTGGCAGCTGCACAAAAAGTCCAAGGTGGTCAGCTGGAAAAGGTCAATGCATTTTTTTTTTTTTTTTGTTAAGATAGGTTTTGAGAACTCTAAAAAAAAATAGTGACCACCCTTAAAGAGCAAAGTGTAATTTTTTTAATATAAATATGCTAAATTCCTTTTGTATATGTTTTTTAATAGAGTTTATAAAATTTTCATTTCTTTTTTACTACCTTGTTAAAAATTCCTGGAGCTGCCACTACCAAAGGTAATATGAAATCCTCAAGTATGCAAATTCCTCATTTATTACCAAATGTGCCCCAACTGTAAGAGCCCTATTTAAAGAAATTAAAGGGAGCAAACATCAAATTACGTATACAGTGTGCCAGAATTCTAGCGAGGTCCTCTTTTCAAGAAGATGAAGCCGTCAAGAGTTGATCCTAATCACACATCTACTAACTCCTCGTCCTTCCTTCTCCTCTTCATCATCATAATTAAAGACTTGTCCCAGCTATGGCACACATCTAATAACTACTACAACTAATTTTCGTTGTAAGAAAGCTCTAATAACAGTTAAATTCAAAGGAATAAATCAAGGCAAGTATAAGAGTTCAGTTCCACTGCTTGGTCTTCTGAACTTGGATAAATAAAGCTGTGAGTCCCATGGGCTAATTTTATTGGATTAGCTGCCTTTTGCTGTGTGTCAGCTGGGTTGAGGGGACCTTCTGAGTTGCTGTCCCAAATGGGCTAAGCCTGGTTTGTGCCTGGTTCAGTTGCTCCGAATCCATTGAGTATGCAGTCTTTGATTGTGGACTTTTTGGGTTATTTGGGCTTGATGGGCTGAACCAACTAGGTCATCAAGGTTCTATTTTGACCCCTCGTTTAATTCAGAAATTTTGCATATTGATTATCCAAATCATGATTTGGTCCCTTTTACTTTTTAGTGTCCTGATTGAGAAGGATATGAAGCCCTTGTGGTCTATCAAAACCAATCAAAGGCAAACAATCTGTAGATTCAAGCCATAAGCTCCTAAGAACTAAACTGCACATGCTTCACATTTAATGCTCTATTACTGATGGTTCTGTTTTCCCCTGTTTTTTCACTAATGGGGATATATTACAAACAGAAGCATGAGGAACTAGAAACCAGCTTTTGGGTAAGTACATAACAAAAAGAAATTTAAAGGGGCCTCATGTTAGAAAAATGTTTTCAAAAATTCTGGACGGGCAGTGGCCACCCTCAATTCTCCTCATGGTAGAAACTATATACCAAATAAACTGTCACGTTTCCTTAGCTATTGCTGATTTAGTTAGGGAAATGTTTATAACGGTGTGCATATTAGTTCCAGTCCTCCAAATATATGCTATAAACTCATTAACTTCTAGTTGAGCTTGGATCCTCTCATGTTGGACCATGAGGCTGAGAATCCTCTAAGCCAAATTCTGTAATTAAATCAAATAATGGGGAGACCTTTGGAAATTGGAAGAGCTAAATATTATTGTCCCAACTTATTTTATTATCAAAAGATTTTCTTTCCAACCACAATTATTCCCACCGTAAGAGTAGTGGCATGTAAAACATGTTCAATCTGACCCTAGATTTAACTCCATTTGATTGAAAATAAATTCAGATAACACAAGATGAAAAATTCTAATAAATTTGGATGGTAGATTTCTTACATCAGGTTTCAAATTACTTCCGCATAAGATCCAAGGACATTAAAAATGGCCAATACAATCATAGTTGAATGGTGTTAGTACCTTTGAGAAATCATTCGGTCAGTCTTCCCGGTTGGTATTATCACTCTTGAGCCCTGGCCACCAGGCCAACCTAGCAAAAAAGAGACATCCAAAATGAATTTAAGAATCTATATATTTTAATTAGCCTTTTATTATCTTTCAAACATATCAAGGTTCTCCTAAAAGCAGTCAAATTTACTGTTAGTAGTGTTCGTTCCTAAATGAGCCATAGTCTCAGTCAAAAAGGGTCTCTGGTCCAAAAGACATAAAGCCAAAGGACACCAAATAGTTTGAAAGGCGGATAGTGGCATATAGTACCTTGTAATGCTACAAAAGAGCATATGAAAAAGAAATTTAGTTAGCTCCAAAGCTGCGTGATTCACACTACCTTTCTCTTTTTAAGTGGTAAGGAACACTTTAATAATGAGAAAGAGAATACAAAGAGCAAAATACTGTGGCCAAACAAGAGAAAAGATATAACAGCATTATACCATTCCAACTCCAATTACATAAACTACTACTTTTAAGTCTAGATCTTTATAGAATGTATGCCATTAGAGACCTATCTATCTCTAGCGTATGAGGGCCACTTTGCAGTGATCGTTGTTGCCAATCCATCAGGGCCCGCCATGGATATCCAAAGTAAGTAATACCAACATCCAAATTAGAAATCTTTTATAAGTTAAAACACAGACACTAGCCTCTTCTTTCTTTTTAACCATTAATTCACAGCTCAACCATAAAATGACTACAATCGGTGGACAACAGAGATCTTTGCAGCATAGCCCATCTCCCGTGGGTTTGGATCGGTATAGATCAAATAAAGGTTGGCCCAATTGACTGGTTTAGTCCCAAAAAGTTTAGGCTCCCTCAATGACTGTATTTCCAACATGAATGTTGGCCGTTGGGTGTCCATGAAATGCGTGTTAAAGTGAAAATTATGTCTAGCTTTTTCGCCTATCAGTTTAATTTCAGTGGCAGCTTTGTATTGATCCAAATGACAGTGATGCTTTTATCTTTTGAAGCAAAGCACCCATAAAGCAACATTAAAAGTAGAAAATGGCATTATCTGCAGAAAAGTGCCCCTCATTTACTGCCATATTTGATAGGCATTTCAAGGTTTTTATTGGTGGCCATGTGGCTAAAAGCACAAATCAAAGGAGAATGCTCCTAGTGTTTGGTGATATATCTCCAAGAAAAAAAGACTCAGCCTTGTTGGTGCAAAGGTGATGGAATAATGTACTTGACAGAACCTCCTTTCTCTAAAAGCTTGTATTAGATTATATTAATGGTCTATCTTGGTGCATTATTTTAATATGATGATTTTTACATGAAAGAAAGCCGTAGGGATAAGATAACAATGAATATAAAGATTCTATCTATGATTTGCGGATGAAAGGGCCGTGTGTTGGAATAATTGAGCACCAGGTGTGTATCCCAATGACCACATGTTAATGTGAGTTTCTTACTTTAGTAGACCACTATTAATTAAGACTCCAATATTGATAAACCTTTTTGATGGAGATTACTTTAGTGTTTGGGTAAAGTTGCTAATCTTATAATATTTCCTATGCGTTCTATGCTAAGAGGATTCTAAATCCTAATGGAAGTAATACTACATGATGGAAAGGGCGTTATCTATGAAAACCTATATATAGAGTTTAGGGTTATAACTCCTCTCTACATATTACATTGATTGGCCCATCGATATCACATCTTAAAGCTATAGTTGAGGATTATAGTAAATCACCAATTAAAGGCAGCCGTTCAAGATTAAGATAATGTGATGGAATTAGGTACGCATTTAATTTCATATTTATATTGTGTTGTTCAATCAATCTTATATTTATGTAGATCCAATTATAGATATGGTAGTCATAGATCAACATCATGTGCTCTAGCTAAAGGGGTCTGGGTCAATGGGAACACTGTATAGTATTTGACTATATATTATTTGATTGAGGTATGTGGTTGTAAGGCTTTCTCATATCCACTTTGGGGTTATGATTGTCCATTAAGGTGGTCGAACTAAGTTGGACCAAAACCACTAGTTATTGATGGGTTGAAGAAAAACTTCGCGCCTTCTATAATTTATATAGTACCCTCTATAATTATCATGAATTTTTTTTCACACTCTTTTATATTTATATGCCTCTTATAATATAACAATCACTTGCAATTCACCAACTTAGTCATCCCCATGTCTTTGAAGATAATATTAGTTTCACACTTTTTTATATTTATATGCCTCTTATAATATAACAATCACTTGCAATTCACCAACTTAGCCATCCCCATGTCTTTGAAGATAATATTAGATTTAACCTTAATCACATAATCACCTTTAACAGATTAAATCTGAATAATACAATATATATGTAAATACTGATCAGATCCGAATATGATATATACATATATATATATTGCGAATGTGAAAAGCATAGAAGGAGCCCAGTGCATGGTATTTACAACCAACTTCTACTTCTCATTAGTGCATTAAAGTGATGAGATAGCCATGCAGTAATGAATGAAGCAATTTACCTTAGACCCATATATTATAGATCTCTGTAATAGTTACCTTCTTATCATAAAACTCTAAATTTATTAAGACGGCTCACTTATTAGTAATTTGAGTTGAAAGCAAACTTTTAGTTTTCAAGTCCAATAGAATTTCTAAAATATCAAATATAGAGTAGTCATTAATTGCTTTAGACTACCAAAGATGAGATCAATACATGGGCATGTGGTCAAGTGGACCACATGTCCCACATTCTAAAATTTCCTCACCTGGGCCAAATTAATTCGGACCACTTCCTTTAATTTTTAGAGAAAAAATTTATTTGAAAAATGACTTAATTTGGACTTAAAACTTTGAAAAACTAACTCTAACCAGTTCACCAACAAAATGGCTCCCTCTCAAACTTTAAGCTGTAATTAAAAAAGTTTATTGACGCGAAACATTGCAGTTACACATCTTTAACGGCACACTTCCCTTCTTGATTAAAACAAGGTCATCTTTACTTAATAAAGTCCTAATTGAAGGTATAATTAGGATTATTGACATAACATTCCTAATTTTCATGGGTACTCCAATGTTAGAACTTTACATTCTTACCCAATCCTCAACAATCACATCTGTAAGTACTTTAAGAGATAAAGATCACGAAGTTGTAAAATTGCAATTTTAATGATCACTTTAATAGTGTCAGCTTCAATATCACTCTGATTAAGGCAAACTTTATGTGCTTATATTCACATTAATATTTCCTTATAAAGCTTAGGCGTCAATGCTTTCATTAATAGATTAGTTATTATGAGACTCGTTGGAGCTCTAATAATGGACACTGGACAATTTCATACTTGTTCCTATTTAGATAAACGAGGAGTGGAGTAAACTGAAGTAGATTTCATCTGAAGAGTGTAGTGGAGGATAAGTAGGTTGAGGTTAAGGTAGAGTACTTCATTTCACTCTATTTGAATAATTGGTGTGAAGTGAAATATAGAATACTTTGAAATAGGATTGACTTTTACTAAAGGGAATTGAAGTATATTTAGGGTTGATGTTAAATAGAGTACAAGTGGGCTAACAACCATCTTCATCTATCGTTCAAACTCATCAAAACAAGGTAAGTTGAGATTTTAAAATGTTAGGGCCTATTCAACTTCACTTTACTCTATTTTTTGCCCAAATAGGCCCAAGCACAAGATATTTAATTTCCAAATACTTTAATTTGTTGAAACACTTGTCATTAATAGGAAACCGCATTGCTATATAATTATCACAACAAATCTTTAGTGATTGAGCATGTTGCCCTTACTCCAAAGTCTTGGGAGAGATTATTACAGCATATGCCCAGTACATTTAGCTTCGCCCATGTCCTTCTTGTTACCAAGGATAGGCATTTTCCTGTATAGAGCTTCTTAGGATTCATAGTTTGGATGTGCAAGGAACTTTAAGGATATGGGGTGATCTAAATATCTTTTTGATTTTATAATTATGATTCAATTTTCAAAAGTCTAACTAAAAGGATTGTTTAAGTGGATATTAATTTTGTGACAAGAATCCGCAACACTTAATCATCAAATTGGTGTTAAACTAAAAATATAACAATTGACAAAAGATATTTGAATGTAAGTAGTTTAAAATTTTTGAAGAAAACTCACTACTGGAATTATTTCATATGTGGGAAGTTTTATGAAAGGTATAAAATAGATCAAGCTCTTTAATCATTTTCTGACTTCGTCTAATAAAAGAAAGTTTTTAGAAATAACTTATATTCTCCAAATATTTTCTTAATGGCTCCTTTACAATTGAGATTAGACAAGATAATACCCAATCAACACTTGATTCTTGATAATAATATAATAATAATAATGGTTTTCTTATTTTGAGGGCCTGAGCCCCACCTTGTCCTAACCCTGGCCCTTTAAGGGTAGGTAAGGGCTTGAGTGGTGCAACTCCTCATAGGGCTGCAACTCCTCAGAAGGCTTTCTCCCACCCACACCCGGCCCTGCATATATTGAAAGCAGGATAATAACAACCCCAGGCTTGGCCTAGCCCAATCCTTTGACAGTCGTTACTACATCTTACTAGTTTGATATGTAACTAATTGCAACTCAGTTAGATAACGGCTCCTTCCCTTAGTGGTAAGGAGTGCCCTAGTGATAGGGAGTGTGCATTGGGAAAGCCAAGTTTTGAATGTGGCCTCCTTCTTTCTTGCATAGGTGAGTTTTTATTACGTCACATGTGTGAGTTGTGTCCCATCACCTTGTATGTGTGAGTTGTGTCTTTTTCTCCTTGCTCTCCTTGAATACATGAGATTCCGTCACCTTGTATGTGTAGGTCGTGTCAGTGTCTCCTCACATCCGTGGGTTCCCATCACCTCACATGTATGAGTCTCATTGTCCCAGGCCCATAGTTTTGTTTAAAAAAAAACAAAAACAAAAACACCTGCACCTCAATCAGAAACAGGATGATTCTAAACTCTCATAAGGCATGAGATTTCTTATTTCTAGGAACTAAACTACGTAAAACTGGTGCACGTTATCAAAGTAAACTGCTTACAAAGTAATCTAAAAGCCAACTCACATGCACAAAGCATGGGACTTCCTATTTCTAGTCTAGGTACTAAACTTAAAACTGAGTACGCATAATCAGGCTAAATTGCTTCACAAAGTAAAAATGGGCCATGCTACATTTACTCCATAGTGCTTTTTGTGAACCACAAAAAGCACTAGGGAATAAATGGGGGCGTAAATTTAGCATTTCTCTTTACCTTAATTTATTTGGGTTACATTATTCCGAACTTTAACTTAGTGAAAATTCCATTTACCCAACTTTTATTTTGCACTAAATTGATGTTTGGATGTGTGGAATCCTAGTGACAAGTGTCCATAGAATTAAAGACGATTGTGGTGTAGCCCCACTGGATATGTGGAACCACAACTTCACTGAGGGATGATCTACATGTAAATAATTTACTACGAGGCCCCATCACCAATCAAACAAATCCAAACTAGGGATGTTCATGGGCCAGTCTGAACAATATCCAGGCCCGGCCCAAAACTGAACCCTTATGCCCAAGCCCAGCCCAGGACAGATTCAGCCCTTAAATCCCCAGCCTAAGCCCAGTCTGCATAAAATAGATTGAGTCCGGGACAAGTTAATAATAGTATATTTAAATAATAAAAAAAAGGCAGTTGTCAACTGGATATGACCGTAGCTTGGGTTGAATGACACAGCATGCGTTAGGAGTCCCTCCATCAACGAAAGTACAATATTTTTGTATTTTCACTTAGGCTGGACCATGCTTTGGGCTCTCTACCATTGAGCCTAAGCCCAGCCATATTAAACGGGCTCAATTTTTTTGTCCAAGCCCGGCCCTACTGCTAAAGCCTATGGATAAAGCCGGCCCAAATTCACAAACTTCAATTTGTCTCTCTATTTCATCTGCACCTCGCAATATGCAGTCCCTATCACTGATGATCATCAAGACCTCGCAACACTATAACCTAAATAGTTTTCTTCGAACTGTTAGATGATCTAAAATCTTTGACTCTACACTCAGGGTTTTGGGTCACTGAGGATGACAAAAGTTTGAGATCAGACCTTAGACTCACCAAAAGATTACAGAAACCGGGAGAATTAGCAGAGGCTATGAGACCACCACAGTAAGTGAAGTAATGCAAAATCTCTCTACGTTCGAAATCGATAACCTCACTTGGTGAGTTCATTTATTATGAAGAGGCTTGGTGGAGCCATGCCTACTATACCTCTCTGTTAAGATGCCCAACCAGGGAACCAAGGGATCAATAAGCTGAGTTTTTAGGGTGATGATGCAGGACAACATGAAATGTAGTTTAAAATTTAATTGTAAGGTCAACAGAGAACTAATGATTCAATTCTAATTATAAATCCGCCAATTGCACCCCATGTAATCTTGATGTTGAGAATTTTTTAATTGCATAATAGTCCAAGGCTTCATCACAAGTACTGCCTCAAGTAAAAAAGGATGGACCTAATGGAAAGTAAAACTTTCTAATTATAGTGCCCTATTTGTTTTGCATGAGTGGTGAAATGAAATAAAATTATGTAGCCAAATCAAGTAAAAAAGTAGGTCCAATGTCCATCCCTCTTTAGTTGAGGGAGTACTTGTGAATTGTGATGAAGCCTTGGACTATAATTATTCAATTAAAAATCCTAAACATCAAGATTACATGGTGTGCAAATGGCTTATTTATAATTAGAATTGAATTAAGTAGGAGGAAGGTGTTGAAAATAAAGGCACAAAATGACAAAGCTACCCTAAAAAGGCCAATGACAAAAATAGTGCTCTTAAGGGCATTGTTGTTTGTTAATTTAACTGGTAGAACGAAGTGAGGTGAGTGGTCATATCAAAAGATAAAAATAAAAAAAATAAAAAATAAATAAATAGAAAAGAGAAAAGGGTTAAACCAATCCAATGATGAGATTTTATCTTTTAGTGCAAAGAAAATGTAACTTTTTGACTTTTTGTATTAAAAGTAGATTTTTTTGTCATGTGATGAGAAAATAGTTTTTTTTTCTTTTTGGTGCAAAAAGGTAGAAATTTTTTTATTTTTTTGAAATGTGATATTTTGATTTGACTCTTTTAATTTATTATGTGTTGAAATGATATGACTTTAACTTTATTTAAAAGTTAAATTATCAAATTGATATATGATTTTAACTTTATTTAAAGGTGAAATTATCAAACAAACAAGGAAAGGAGATTTTTTTTTAATCTTTTAGTGCTTTTCCTTTCAGCTCCCTCTTTTTTTTCTTTCTTTTGATTTGACACATAATTTTATTTCATTTCACAACTCATACAAATAAACAGCCTCAATTCAAGTGGATGAGCCGCTTCCCATTTGAGGATTGAACTAAAGGCTTCGATCAACTTGGATGCAATCGAATCAATGTAAAGTATGGGAGAATTCAGATTTGAGAATAATGTTTCCACATCATATTCAAGTTTTATAATAATCTTAAGTTTATGAAATTCAAATAAATTAGGGGTCGTGACAGGTGAAACAATGGAAAATTAGTCAAATGGATGATGGTTCAGGTTTGGGCCAATGGATTGGGACTGGTTGGCTAGCTCGGCAATGGTATTTATTTTGAGTGCTTACCAACCTATTTTCTGGCTCTTACCAACCTATTGTCTGGCTCTGCACCTAGTGTGGTAAGTACCGGTGCCCCTACCCTTGCTCCTGAGGTAGAGATCGAGACAGTGGCTCAGAAACCGCATGACATGAGGGTAAAATGTGTAAAGGATGTCACATAGACACCGTAGCTTGCACATGAGTTGTCATTACTTCTAGGGAATTTATATTTTGGGAAATGTAATTAATGGAACCTTTATAATTGTTACCTTGAAAATAGGGAATGAAATATCATGCTCACATAATCTCAGTTAATTCATGTTCATATTTTTTGATTGTCTGATGATGTGCTTTATGATAGGAAACACAAAGAGACATTGGCATTGTTACTCAGAATCCAATGAGTTCCAGACATTGGGTTGCAACAAAATGTAAGCGCCTATTTGGCATTGTTCCCATGTTATTTCGAATTTTGTACTCGAATTTGGTTGTGCGGAGATCGGATTATACCAAAACAAAATTTTGCAGAACTTGTTTGACAACATTATATTAAAATACTCTATTAAGAATATGCATACAGAACTTCTTTGTTAACAGTGTAAAAATTTTTTTCCAACAAACGAAAGCAGGAGAATTATAAGATCTAAAATGTGTCTCTACCTTTTCTTTTTTTTTTCAGATTAAATCTTTTTGAAAGATTAAATATTTTTAAAAGATTAAATATTTTTTGAAAAGTTAAATTTGTTTTTTGAAAAATTAAATATTTTATGAAATATTAAATATTTTTTGAAAGATTAAATTTTTTTTCAAAGATTAAATATTTTTATAAAAGATTAATTTTTTAAAAAATGTTAAATATTTTTTTGAAATATTAAATATGTTTTTTGAAAATTTAAATATTTTTTAAATTATTAAATATTTTTTGAAAGATTAGATATTTTTCAAAGAATTAAATATTTTTTTTAAAATATTAAAATTTTTTTGAAAGATTAAATATTAAACATTTTTTAAAATATTAAATTTTTTTGAAAGATTAAATATTTTTTTAAAATAGTAAATATTTTTTTGAAAAAATAAATATTGTTTTGAAATATTAAATATTTTTAAATAGATTACATATTTTTGAAATATTAAATATTTTTTTAAAAGAACATATTTTTTTTCTAAGACTTTTTTTTTGAAAGATTAAATATTTTTTGAAAGATTAAATATTTTTTTGAAAGATTATTTCTTTTTTGAAATTTCAAGTATTTTTTTCTTGAAAGATTATTTTTTTTGAAAGATTTTTTTCTTTGAAAGATAATTGTTTTTTACTATATAACTCATATTTTGAAATTAGAACATGGGGCCCATAATCAAAGGGTTTATAATGTGGTCCTACCATTATAAGATATTAAAAATCATAACACCGGCCCACCTTTTGTGATTATTAACATATGACCCACTTTAGTAATTAAGTAGTTGAATCACTTTAAGATGAATAGGAATCAACATACCAGCAAATTGTTCTTTAAAAAAAATAAAAAATTTTTGTTCCGAACTTCTTATGCTACTAGATTAAGATTTTGAGATTTCTAACTATTCATTACAGTGATGGAATTTTTATATCCTCACATATGCAGATCTTGGGGTAGAAATAATAACAGCACATTAGCCCCAACAGTGTCCCTAGACCCGAGTTGTTATGGTGACCCAATTTCAAGTTGTGACAATGACCTACTTATGTAAAAAATTGTATGTCCATCAAATTATCCCAATTCCTTCATACATGGCCCACATGTTTAACTACTTTATATTAAAAAAATTCACCTTTGATCTAACGATCCAATTTATTTTGACTCATGCAAATTCAATAGGTCTAATATAAACAGGGGGCGAGGATTCTGATGGCCCATTCGGATCAATGCTCAGGTGGACCCTAAGCGACCTTCTACATGGTTGTCTCCATATGGATTGTCTTTAGGGGAGTAGTTTCCAATTTCCAATATATACATACATATTTAAATGATACATGCATACAATGGTCCTATAGATGTTTTTTTTCAATTAGAATTCTAGTAAGCTATCTTATAAAAGAATTTTTGAAATTCGAGATAGATAAAAGTTTTAGACAATAAATGGAAAATTAGAATGAAAAGAAATTGAAAAATGTTTTTAAATTTCAGTATTTATAATTTTCTAAATTCTATTCGGCAATTTAATTTTTTAAGTTTTCTTTTTTGCTAAGTTGGACTACCGATTAGGAATGCTACTTTAAATATGAAAGACCTTATATTCAATTTCTTGGCATCTATGTGACACTAAGGGTTTGTTTCTTTATAAGAATTCAAAGAATTTATGTATGGGGGGTTTCAAATTCTCCAAAAGCTCTCCCCTAAAATAGAATTCCAAAATCCTTCTCTTGGTGGAACATTTGAAATTCCAATAAAATGCGTAAAGAGCAATTCCAAAATTTTATTTGAGACTTTTTGGTGGCTAAAATTTGAAACTTTGCCAAAAGAAATATGTCATTTCAAATTATAGGAGATAGGGGTATTCATGGTTCAAATTGGATCGGATTGAGCCTAATCCATCACCAATCCTTTACCTAAAGATTAGCAGTTTTGTAATCCATAACTAATCATTGCCCATTAAAAACTGAACCAAACTGCAGATCAACAATTCTTTTCGATTAAAACCGTTGAATCCATTAACGATAGTACCAACTGTTTCCTCACTATTTTATATGGAGAGTGAATGGCTGAGGTTGAAAGTTGGTTGATGAATGGCTAAAATGTTGCATTTTAATATTTTTATATAAATATTTATATATATTATTTCAAAGTCGGGTTTGTTTAAATCCACGAATTAAGGGTAAAATCTATTACTAACGGATTAAGATCATGTTCATTTCGTCACAAAACTATTAACCATCGGATCAGTAAAAAAACCGTAGATAAGATCAATTTTATGGATCGACAGATTTTATGTATACCCCTACCAGAAGACAAGACTTCACATCATGTCCAAAAACCCCCGAACATACCAAATGCTTGTGAAAAACTCAAATAAAAAAATACTAGGATTCATAAAATTCTTGTCTTGTTATAAAATATTATTATTAGTGGATGCCCACACTGGGGCCCACATTAGATATGGAAAGCAAGAGTCCTGCTATACTGGTTTGCTTGGGGAGGAAGCAATCTTATTCTATAAATAAGATCCTCCCCCTCCCTCCCCTTTTGTACACATATCTCATTCAATAAGAAAAGCTCTCTCTCTCTCTCTTTCTCCCTTTACTCTCTCTCCCCCCCTTCTCAAACACGTTATCAGCACGAACATAACCCTTCCCCCATCTTCATCTTCGTTGTGCATGTAGAAGGACAGCCGTCCCCTCTGTGTTGTTTCTCCGTTAGCAACGTGCAACAAAAGAAAGGTGAAGTAAAGGAGGGCCACACCAGTTGCCTAAAGTACAGAGAAAAGGTAAAAAGTCTCCCTCCCTTTAGCACACTTTGATCAACGTGCAAACACAATTTTTTTCCTTCTTTTATACAGTTTCAGATCGTTTGCTTTTGGTAACGTTGCGAGTATTACGTTACACGACAAGAAGTTATCAGTTAACAAGAATAGTCTTCAAAAGCAATTTCACTTCAAACTACGATATCTTGGCCATTCGACATCAAATCAACGATCCAGTAGAAGTTGCGGAAAGCTCGTAAGCAGATCTACACGTTACAAGCTAAAAGAGGAAGATCCAACGGTAAAATAATTTTTGTTATTTCTATTTTTTTATTAATTTAATAACTATATATACACATGCTCTTATTCTTATTACTCTTATTTGGAGATGAATGGTTTTTTTTTTTAACAAGGGGAGATCAAGAATGGATCATAAATAAGAACCTGAAGTTCTATATTAATACGGACCTGCAGTTCCGTAAGAACCAGAAGTTCTTTCTAAATCTGGACCAGAAGATCCATGGATTATTAAAATCTGAAACCAGAAGTTCTCAAATCCACAATATGGACTTAAAAATTCATTCCTAATCAAACCTGAAGTTTGATATTTCGATCCAGGAATAAAATTAATAGGCCATAATATCAAGCCCGAAGCCTTGATAGAACTTGAAGTTCAAAAATTAAAAAACCTGAAGTTCTAACCAGGAACCTGTAATTCCAAATCAAGCCCGAAGCCTTGTCAAAACCTATTGTTTTGGATGATTAAAATTGATAACCTGATGTTATTTAAGTTTAAATTGGCCAACTTGATTTGACATGGCTTACCCCTTATTTATTCTGAAGACTTTAAAATTTTTATCATTTATCTTTTATCTTTTGCATATCATTGATCATGTATATTTTTTCCTTTCCCGCTCTTGCATAATGCCGAATTTAACTAAACTTGAATTTAAAGCCCTTAACATTACCAGGGACAATTACTTATCCTGGCACTTGGATGCAAAATTACATTTACAATCCAAGAAACTTGGAGAGACGATAAAAGAAGGTAATAAAGAGTCCCCGGAAAATAGGGCATTGGCACTTATCTTCTTAGGTCATCATATATATGATGACCTCAAAAATGAATACCTTATTAAGGAGGACCCAGCAGGTCTTTGGAAATCTCTGAAGGATAGATATGATCACCAGAAAATGATCTTATTACCAACAGCTCAGAACGAATGGCTCAATCTGCGATTTCAGGACTACAAATCGGCATCTAAGTATAACTCCGCTCTTTTCAACATTGTTTCCCGGTTAAAATTGTGTGGGGAAACGATCACGGAAGAACAAATGTTAGAGAAAACGCTGTCCACTTTCCACGCATCAAATGTAATCCTGCAACAGCAATACTGTGAACAACATTTCTCTAAATACTCAGAACTGATCTCTTGTCTCATTGTTGCTAAGCAGAACAGCAAAGTCTTGCTAAAGAATCATAACTTCAGACCAATTGGATCTATGGCACTGCCTGAAACAAATGCCAATTTCAATTCCAGTAGAGGGAGAGGAAGGGGGCGTGGGAGAAACAATCCCTCCAGAAGAGGTGAAAAAAGAAACTCCTCTCGACGAGGTAAATTTCGAGGTCCTCCTAATAAAAAATTCAAAAACCACCGGCAGTAGTCTGATCCTCAGAAACAACAAAATCCGGATCAATATCAGAATCCACCGAATACTTCTGCCCACCGTTCTGATGATCCTTGTTATAGATGTGGACAGAATGGGCATTGGTCACGTTCTTATTGTGCACCAAAAGACGTGGTGGAACGATATAAAGCACAAAGCCTCTATTCATTCTGCAGAGTCAAATGAACTGGAAGATTGGTTTTGGGATGCTGACCCACAAAATGACAATTACCAGTTGGATATTACAAATTTGGAGACTAAAGATTTTTTTGAAGACGAACATGGCCAATCTCTGAGCAATGAGGTAGACCTATAGGTTCAAAGGATATAGCTCCGCGGAAAAGGAGAAATGTACAATCATCATGTCCTCCCAAAGATACACTTAACACTCCTAAAGAAGTTCCTCCTGAAGAGGTTCATAATGCTCCCAAAGAAGCTATGGAAAAATTCATTCTCTCTAGAATAACGAAAGTCCTTGATGAGACTATAAAAGCCCCTGAAGAGGCACCGGTACCGGATAATGAAGAGATCTCCATATTTTACAATTATTCAAGAGAGAGATGCAATAGAAAAAGAATTGTCATCGATGACACATTTGTATATGCGGTAGCTACACAAATATCAATGGAACATAAGGATGATTGGGATACAGAACCACGTACTATACATGAATGTCAAGAAAGGAAAGATTGGCCAAAATGAGAAACTGCTATTACAGCAGAGTTAGAGTCTCTCAATAGACGTGGTGTATTTGGACCTATAGTACAAACCCTAAAAGGTGTTAACCCTGTAGGTTTTAAGTGGGTGTTTGTAAGGAAAATGAATGAAATAAATGAAATTATTAAATACAAGGCAAGACTTGTGGCACAAGGTTTCCTACAGAAACCTGGGATTGATTATAAGGAAACATACTCCCCTGTTATGGAAATAACGACATTCAGATATCTAATAAGTTTAGCGGTTTCTGAAAATTTGGATTTGAGACTCATGGATATTGTGGCCGCTTATTTATATGCGGACTTAGACACAAAAATTCATATGAAAATCCCGGAAGGATTTCTAAGAGTACGTACTCAATACAATTGAGACGATCATTGTATGGATTAAAGCAATCTGGAAGAATGGGGTATAATCGTCTCAGTGAATATTTGTCTAAGGAAGGATATGAGAACAATCCCATTTGCCCATATATCTTTACAAAGAAGTCCTCAAAAGGATTTGCAATAGTGGCAGTTTATGTCGATGACATAAATTTAATCGGGACTCCAGAAGAGCTCGAAATAACTGCTAATTATTTGAAAAAGGAATTTGAGATGAAAGACCTTGGGAAAACAAAATTTTGTCTCGGGTTGCATATCGAGAGAAGTTCTAGTGGAATATTAGTCCATCAATCTAATTATACAAAGAATGTACTGAAACGTTTTGGTATGGACAAAGCACATCCACTAAGCACTCCCATGGTTGTTCGGTCTTTAGATATAAACAAAGATCCATATCGTCCAATTGAAGAAAATAAAAAGGTATTAGGTCCAGAAATACTATACCCGAGTGCCATTAGTGCTTTAATGTATTTAGCACAATGCACTAGACCAGACATTTCATTCTCAGTGAATTTACTTGCTAGATACAGTTTTGCGCCAACGCAAAGGTATTGAACTGGTATCAAACATATCCTATGCTATTTACGTGGTACAATTGATTTAGGACTTTTTTATTGTAAAGATTCCAAGTTTGTAGGATATGCAGATTCAGAATATTTTTCTGATTCTCACAAGGGTCGATCGCAGACAGGTTATGTATTTCTTAGTGGTAATGCTCCTATTTCTTGGCTCTCTACTAAACAAACTTTGGTAGCTACTTCTTCTAATCATGCTGAGATTTTAGCCTTCTATGAAGCCAGTAGGAAATGTGTATGGCTAAAATCTTTAATTCAGCATATTCGTAGTTTTTGTCAATTGCCTCTCAGTACAGGTACCCCGAGCATAATCTACGAAGACAATTAGGCATGTATTCAACAAATTAAAGAATGATACATTAAAGGTGATAAGATAAAGCACATTGTACCAAAGTTCTTCTTCACACATGAGCTTCAGAAAAATAATGAAATCGAAGTCAAGGAAGTTCGTTCAAACAACAACTTGGCTGATTTGTTCACCAAGTCATTACCAAAGTCAACATTTCAAAAGCTTGTATATGAGATTGGCATGCGGAAAGTTTATCATCAAATAATGTAAAAAGGTATTCTCGTCAGGGGGAGTAACAGATTCGGGATAAGCATCTTGAAGCCTATCAATCAAGACATATGTGCGCTGTACTCTTTTTCCTTCTCTAGGTTTTATCCCACTAGGTTTTTCTAGTTAAGGTTTTAATGATGCAGCATTATACACGTCCAACACCACTTCAATAATTTTGTAGAACGTTGTACTCTTTTTCCTTCGCATTGGTTTTTATCCCATTGGGTTTTTTCTTTGCAAGGTTTTAATGAGGCAACTGTTATTGAATGGTGGTCGTCCAAGGGAGAGTGTTATAAAATATTATTATTAGTGGATGCCCACCTTGGAGCCCACATTAGATATGGAAAGCAAGAATCCTGCTATAC
The DNA here is from genome assembly GCA_037013555.1 of Sextonia rubra. NCBI lineage: Eukaryota > Viridiplantae > Streptophyta > Magnoliopsida > Laurales > Lauraceae > Sextonia > Sextonia rubra. The sequence goes on from JASUAD010000006.1 coordinate 24,451,743, forward strand.
TGGTTTGCTTAAGGAGGAAGCAATCTTATTCTATAAATAAGATCCTCCTCCCCCCTTTTTATACACATCTATCATTCAATAAGAAAAGCTCTCTCTCTCTTTCTCCCTTAACTCTCTCTCCCCCTCTTCTTAAACATGTCTAAATTATTTTAAAATTCTTAAACATAGTGGAATCCATAAAAGCTCTTTTGTACTTGAGTATCGAGAGATTCTACCAAAAAGCAAAGGAGTTAGAATTCCAAGAACTCAAAGCACATGTTTCTTTCCTAGAGCTTGTGAAACGAAGTTTTTAGACATAATATGATGGCTTGTCCTCGGACTTTTGCAAATGCTTTACTTCTTTATAAGAATTTCAAAATCATGGCCATATCGAAAAGGTCTCAAATGCCCAAGAGAATTTTAAAATTCCAGGTCCTTTGTTTTTTTTGTGAAAATTTTGAATGCTCAAGCATAGTGGAGCATTTAAAAATTTTTACTAGCCTAAAGAATTTCAAAATTCTCCAATCAAAAAATTTCAAAGTTTCAGTAAAGAAATAATCTCTATAGGTCATTCAAAACTTTTTAAATAATTGAAATTTTAAAACTTTGATAAAGAAATATGACATTCATAAATATAAGAGGGCGAAAAGTCATCACATCAAATTATGAATTCTCCAATACACTATATTCTTGTTAGAGATTTTAGTGAAAAAAAAAAATAGAAAGTTTCAACACCACTCAACTATAATTGTCTTTGCAACTTAAATTTCTTTCAACCAATGGGGGCCTCCTATCCATTATGAACCCATCTGAGTTCAAATCATTTGATATTTTTCACTATAATAATTATGAGCATATTAATCACAATTCTTCACATCACAAAAGAATCCATCCATGGCTACACGGAGTGTGAACCGTTTCCTCATATGCATGCATCGAAAATCCACATGCATGACAAACTCAAGGCTCGAGGGGTACTTGGGAATCGCAAAATAATTTTAGTTCCACATCCTCCTGTGCCCTATCATGATCTGGTGAAAGCTCTCTTTCTGTCTTTGCCGTGAAGCTCGAGCCTTGTCGGTAGCACGAATAGGCACGTGTGAGCTGATGTCCATTCCCTATATAGGAAGAAAGCAAGAAAAGAATGGTTGTTGGATGTCTGAAGCGCCAAAAAATTAAATAGGAATGGAGAAAGGAAGCCATCAGATGTGATTCTGATAAGATGGGGCCTATCGCACGTGCGACCAGCCGCCAGCAGATCACCGCCTCTTTGGGAGTGGGCCACACCATGTTGCCTCAAATCCAGTGACCTGACCGTCAGTCCTTTTCAAAGCTGAATTTTTAAATGATTATCAGCCGTACACGTCGACGCTCATAACGTGATCCGTACGCATTTCGCCCGCTATGGATTGTCTTCGTTGCGATGTAAAAAGGCGCCTCCGTTACAAGCGTGGCCCAAATACGGCCTGCAAACGTGCTTTTCACCGAGTGAAGCTCCGATTACACAACTTCTGGCGGTTGGATAAAGCCAAATTGCATGATTAACCCTACGTTCCATAGGATTCAGATGGGCGGCAAATTTGGGCCACGTCTGGGAGAGATAGATTAAGTGAATGCAAGTTTGGGCTGACAGGAGAGGGGCCAGGCAGGACCCTTGGAATTTGGAATTAATGATAATGGGGAGTCGGAATCCTCTATGCATTTGGCAACGGTGGACATGGGTGGACCACTTCCGGTACACCATGTCATTGAGGGTAGCCAGCCATTTTAGGGAGGGAATTGATCTTATATGAGTAAATTTTCAACCGCACGTGGCATGGGCCACCTCACAGTGGATTCAGAATCTTTGTTTGGATAGGGCATACAATTGTTATTTGAAGAAAATAAATCTTGCAATTCTCTACTCTATTTGGGAAAAAGGATAATAAATTATTGTATTTAAAGGTTAATGTATTTAAATTGAAATATTTGTTCCTTGGAGACACTATATAATCCTAAGATCAAGAAATATAAAAAAAATTGTGGTTAAAGGAGAACGTTGCCACATATATGGGGCCCTTGGTCGTGATCATTGTTGGAATATTTATTTGTTGGCTAATTCATAGGTTAGACAAAACTTTTGATCCATTCAGTTGTAATTTTTTTTTTTTTAAATGAACTATGGTATGAGTAATTGGATGTACTAAAGTAACGAAACCGAAGAAAGAACGCAAATTAAAGTGTTTTGAAGTGATTTTCTAAGGATAATAAGAATTAAAAGGATTATATCTCACAATCCGAGCGTCGAATCGAGGAAAGCTATTTACTGTTGGAAAGCTCTTTTTTAGTAAATATTTATATATTTCAAGATTGTGTTAATCGAAAATAAAACGACAAAGTTATGGCTTTTAAAAATTTGCAGAAATTGTACTGAAAAAACCATCTGCTCAAACAGCCCAGCTCAAGCACTCGACGCGCAAAACCCACCGTCTTATATGGAATTGCTTTCTATTTGTGCCAAAACTAGCAGTTTATATTGTGCAAAAATCATAACCGTAAGGCACGAATTATGGATTATTTAAAGGGCCTTTCTCTTAATCCTAAGGCATCCATCTCCCTATTTTAAGTTGAAAATACACGTTGAAGATACCATTCTTCTCTAAGGCAATCACTAGTGAAATTGTTTCAAAGAATTGAGTTCTGGAGACTACTACTTCTACTTCCTCGTAGAAGATTACCTTTTTGAAGATTGATTTAATCAAATGCAGAGAGCACTGAACGGTGAGGAATGAACAGAGATTGTGTAAGAAAAACTACAGTCCTTAAATTGAGTTGCAACTGAGAAAAGGTATATGAATATATCTTATAATTGCTTGTTATTAGTGCTTAATTTTTGTTGGGGTGATTGGTTTATGTCTTGGTGTTCAACATCCAAAACTAGTAGACTTGATATAGGTAAGAGGAACATGACCCATTTTAGATGAGAGTATCGAAAAACATACACTAATCAACATGTGGCTAATTAAATGGATCGTTATAAGAAAATGGTTGGAGTCCAAATGCAATGGACCAAATTGGCTGATGCAGACTATAAATTTCGCTATTCTGCTCTAATAATTTGGGGGCATATTCAGTAGATAACCCACTAATGCAATCATGCGATTTTGGCACCAAATGCTTAGGTTGATAACCCACTAATCAATCATGCGATTTTGGCACCAAATGCTTAGGTTCAAACATAGCTAAATCCACCACAATTTGGGCATGCATTCAAAATAATTTTACAATCATCCAAAGGACTAATAAGTTGTGGGACATGCTCCACAAAAGGAACCAATGAATTTGGACCCAATAATTTCTTCCATAAAATAATGATGTCCCATTGAAAAAAAAAAGGGTTTAAGAACAGCTCAAAAATTGATCGATCATACTTGATAAAGTGGAACAAATATCATAAACGGTGTGGCCCACTACTCTTTCTACATGTTCCACAAATGTGAGTACATCGACAGATCATACGATCTGGATTTGCGTGGAGAAAGCGTCATGTGCCTGTGGCACATTTTACAACCTTGGAATGAGAACAACTGTTTGGATAGGGCGGTCCTCTTGGAAAAGTGGGGCCTGAGCTAGACGCCCATTGCTTGTTCTCAGTGGTTTTTGGATTTTACTTAGGGCGAATGCCCCATATAAATAGAACGTGTGTTGGCCGGTGGGTCCACCTACAGTCACCATCAGGGATTTATTTAGAGGATCTAGACTCGTAAGCCAAAACTGTCCCATAGTGACATAGCAAACCAAACACTCATAGAATCTAAATTCATGTAATGGATGGTTCCGTAGGCAACGAAAAAGCAAGTTTGGAACTTTAACCATAAGAAGTTTTATGGTGTAGGAGTCATCCTGTGACTTGGGTCAAAACTTGTGTGGTTCAATGTAGGTTCAAGCAAGGGTGCAGCATGAACCCAAATTGTTCTTATCTTTTACCATATTGGGTTAGGGTGGAGACGTGCTTGACCCAATAAGGACCAAAGATGGCAATGGGCAGGGTAGAAATGAGGATTGTGCTCAACCTACTCCTATTAGAGGTGGATTTGGTAGTGGTTTTCTTGGTGCAAGGGAGTTAGGGTTTAAGTTTTGTTTTCTCAACCCACCCGAATATATAATATTTATGTACTTATTACTAAAGTGATAGATAAAATTCATATAGTGTAAGTGTTTTTGGGCTTTAATATAAGACATGTGCGAGAAGAATATAGCATGTTTATTCTCTACTACATAAATCCTCATGTATTTTTACATATTTTGAAAGTTTTAAACTTTAAATTCAACTTGACCCCCTCAAACGAGTTGGGTTTGATATCACATATCAATAATCCATCACAGGGTGGGTTGGATTTGGATGGAATACGTTTGAGATAATGCCAGTTTGAGTTTACACCAACCCATACGAAACCTGCCTTGATGGCATCCCTTGTGAGGAATGATGAGTTTGGTTCTAGCCCTTTAGGCATGCAAGGATATTCAAGCCCACTGTCAGGCTTGGTTTGGACATAAGCCATATCATTCCCGCTAGCATCCTTATTTACGCTTTAGCTCAGACCCCATTGGCCCACATAATAATATTTATTATTAGAGTCCAGATCCTCTGATATTTTACTTGAAGGTAACTGTGAGTGGACCACTCACGGTCCACCATATCACCCTCGGGTAGCTTGGCTGAGGGTGACATGGCGGCATTTCCGATCACCCTTAGGCAATTATTCAGAGGATTTCAATTCTTATTATTATGATAAAACACACAGTTTTATACATAGACTAATAGGGGTCTTGAGACTAATAAGGGTCTTAGGATGTATATAAGTAATTATGTGTGTTGTGTAAGCTTATAGCTTTCTAGATCTACTATAAGCAAACAATTAATCAATGTTCAAAGTTCGTATAGCGGGCCCACAATTGATACACCCAACTATCTCCTGCTACATACAAACACATGAGTTAGCACTTAATCCGAATATTCCTCTAATCAGAATAGGTCCACTAGTGGATTGATAACATGACAACATGTGATTAACTCTTAATTATTGGAGTGGTTAAGATATCTCGTCATTGAAATGTATATGCGCCATCCGCAGTGGGTCCAATAGAAAATCACTCAAGGATAGTTGAGGACAGAAAATCTCCAGTCACAATCAAAACTAACCACCCGAATTCCTAACTAAGATTTTAATTGGATTATTAATTTGGGTCTTCCAGTGTTTGCGTATGCTTTTCCATGGTCTGGACTTGCACCCTCCACCTTTGAATGTCATCATCCAAAAAATGTGTTTTAAGAAGAAAAATTTACAGAGACAACCTCTGGTTTGTTGGCTTTTCACAATCACAGAGACCCCATTAAGTTTCTTTTGCATCCTCAAATACACTTTTGACCAATGGTCAACTGAATTCTTACATAATCCCATGAGAAGGTGAAAGACAAGGTGCCCTCAACACACCTTAGCTCAAGGGAATCCACTTTGACCATAAATATCCATGATCTGTTCACATAAGACGGGCTTTGCAACAGCTAAGGGCAGAACCAAGGGGAGCCTATTTGCACAGGGTTCAATCTATGCATTCCTCTTCCTCTGGCTGGGTATCATAGGTCCTAGCCGCCTTGGGTGGGTACCAGGCAAAACCAAGTGGGATACATTCTTCAGAAACAGAGCGGCAGGGCATGGCCCCTAAAATTTTTGAGAAATTTCTATTTCTTTTATATAAAACCCCCTTAGAAAAAAATTTTAATTTTACACAGTTGGCTCTGAAGGAGAACTCCATGCTTCCACTCTTGAATATATATTAATAGGGATGTTCTTGGGATGGGATGAATAATATCAGGCCCAGCCCAAAATTTAATCTTTAGACACAGGCCCAAACCTGGCCTTAAATCCCTAGCCCAAGCCCAGCATGCATAAAATTGGTCGAGCCCGAGCTGGGGTTAATAATGTTTTATTAATAAAAAAAAGGTTCTTGTTGAATACATAATATTGTAGTTTGGTTGGTTGTGCAACATGATGTTGAATCTGAAAATAGTAATTTTTTTTACATTCACACTCAGGTCAGTTGGGGCTGGTTGTGTTTTGGGCTTTTTACCATTGAACCCAAGCCCACACTGCATATTAAACAGGCTGAGTCTTTTGGTCCAAGACTGGCCCTAGTGCCAAAGATAAGGGTCAAGTCCCACCCAAATTGGGCTGGGCCCGGCCAGACTTGGGACAGCGCAATCCATGAGCACCCCTACATAGTAAGTTAAACTAGAAAATTAAAAGCACTTTCACTCATGATTATTTCTATCTTTTCTCATAATTTCTGTTTGTTTTGCTAAGATGTATGTTTGTCCTGTGACCATACAAACAGCAGGGGCGCCCTGAGTCCACTTGACATAATTGTTGTTAAAATAAGTGCTTAGGATGATTTCATCCAACCATTCATTTTGCATGCTCCCATTTCAACAATTACAGTCATCAATAAAGGTTGCATTGGAGAATATAAATGGCGCATATTTTCAATTTAAATTTGCTTCAATTGGCTCGTGTTTTCATTGTTTCAACTTTCAATCAATTTTACCAAAAATAGGCTTTTAAGGCCTGTTTCTTTACCAAATTCCGAGAATTCAAGTTTGGTGGAATTACAAATTCTCCAAGGGCCTGTTTGGTTAGCGTCATTTCTGACAAGAATTGGGCTTGTTGGAAATTTTTCATATGCTTTTTGTTTTTGTCCTCTAAGCATTTCAAATGCCTTATTTGATATAAAACTTAGAAATTCTGACCCATATAGAAAGCCACTTTTAACCTTAAGAATTCCTAAAATTCCAACATCCCGAATGGTAGAGTTGAGCATTTGGAATTCTACTTTAAAGGGCAACATTTGGAATTCTCAGAATTCTCCTAGACCAGAATTTTGAGAACTCTTGTAACCAAACAGGCCCCAAAAGATGTCCCTTGAGGTAAAATTCCACACCTCTCCTTTTCATGGAGTATTTCAAATTATAACCAAATGCATAAAGAATAAAATTCCAAAAATTCCAAAAAGTCATTTGAGAATTTTTATGTGGCTGTTATTTGAAATTCTAATGAAAGAAACATTGCATTTCAAAATACCGAGAGACAAAATGTCACATAATATCCAAAAAATCCTAATATACCAAATCTTGTTAGGAATTTTGGTAAAGAAACTAGCCCTTAACACTTTTTTTTAACCTCAACTAAGGGGTTAGCGTTAGGGTTGCAAAGGAGTCGATTCTTGTACGAGTCCATATTGAACTCGGATCTAAACCCGTTTCAAAATAATAGTTCTAACTTTGGAACCGGTTCTAACTTAGAACCAATTTGATTAGTTCCGACCTAATTTTGACAAGAGGACCTAGATTCGATTTCAGAATCAAGTTTGAATGGAGAATTGGGATCTAGTTTCAAAATTAATTCTAACACCTTTTAACTTTGTTAATTATTTCTTTTTTCTTTAAATTAAGGATATTGTTTAACTTAAAACAATGCATCAAGTCTAATATCTTTAAGATTAAATATAAAAAATGTCAAAACAAAATTGATTTGGAGCTACAATGTGCAATACTAAAGGCTCTTATGCTAGGTCCTAGGCTACAGTTGAAATTCATATGGACTTAAAATTGGATCCGTTTACTAATCAAAACCTAAATTGGGTTCCAAGCTTGTTTATGAATTGAAACATAAAATAAATTCCAAATTTGATTTTTAGCGAGTTGGAACCTTCAGATAATAAGAAAGTTGGGTATCCGTTTGCAACTCTAATTGCGATGCGAATGGGGACACACAACTCACACATCTGAAGACACACATAACTCACATATGCACAGTAATCAAAATTGCACATGTGAGGATACAAATACAATTCATATATGTGAAGTAATGAGGACTCGCACATGAAAAGACACACAAGCACCACTCGCACATGCGAGGAAATGAAGACTCATATATGTGAGGACCAATACACAACTCACACATACAATATAATGAGTACTTGCATATGTGAGGAAAAAAACATAACTCGCATATGCGATGTAATAAGTACTCACATGTGAGGCAATAAAATATTTTGAATCAACCACTAGTTATAGTTACAAAGAAAGATGGGCAAAGTTGTCATTCTAAACAAAACTTTGTTAGGTGCCAGTGAAAGAATGATCGAAATGCATCTAACCGGAGGTCAATGTCATTGGATGTGAAGAGCTTCTCCCTAGCTGGTGGGCTGGGATTTGAAGCCTTTAGTCACAATTAGAGGGCCTTATTTCACCTCTTAAAAAGAACGCGTTATACACGAGGATCTTAAAGAAAATCGTGGGTGCCTTGTAATCGAGAAATACTTAAAAAGTGTCCCTTTCAAATATCAGAAAGAAGAGGAGTGTCTTTGTAGCATTCGTTTAAAAAATCATACAAAGCATTAAACAATCCGAACATCTTAATATAGTAGTATTACCAACCTACTTTTGTGGAAGGATGTTCTACTACTAAAAGGATTCATATATTACGGTTGAATGTAATTCAATGACATATAGCTACTCCCTTCCCCGGAAGAAGTGGGTTTTTCTTCATTAAATAACTCCATTTGATGTGGGAAGTAGGGTTTTTCACTGTTTTTGTACAAAGCATTTTCTGAATATAAATATGCCAATACTGTCTCATGTACTCATTCCTGCTGAAGCTTTTCTTTCTTTTCCAAGAAGTTGGTCGACAGAAAGGAGATAAAAGCAGACAGAAAGAACAAAGCGGGCGGGATTGAGATCCGTGGCAAAAAGATATGGAAGAAAGGAAGTCGAAATTCAAGAGAATTTGTGTCTTCTGTGGAAGCAGTTCAGGGAAGAAAATCAGCTATCAAGAAGCTGCTGTTCAGCTGGGAAAAGAATTGGTAAATTAAAAACACCTCGTTGATTTTGCTGTGTTTTCAGAGATCCCATTCTTGTTGAATTCAATCTAAGGAGCTTTTTGTTCCTATGTTACATTGATTTCGGAGAAACCCAACAAAGTTTTGTCGATTTTACAAGCTTGCTTTTCCAATGTTGTTTCATTATTGGAGACTTGGTAGTTTCAAGATGCACCCCAAATTTCCAATTGTTTTTTTTTTCTTTCTATATTTCCATTCTGGATTTGAGCTTTAGAGTGTGGATACTTTTGTTGATCCTTAGGCTGAGAGAGAGAGAGAGAGAGAGAGAGAGAGATTTTCGAAGAGAATGTGTGGGTTATCTTTCTAATCACTGGCTATACTTGAGATGCATTTTTAAGGAGCTGGTTTGGACCTAATACAGTCTCATATCTTTCTGATCAGTGGTCATACCTCTTTGATCAGTGGTTGCACATCCAATACAATTTTAAAACATAATTAGTGGGTTTTGAATCTTTTCACAAGTAAAATCTCACACCTTTCGTTATAATCACTTCTTCTTGTACTTCGTTAGTTTATTTGAGTTGCACTATTACTTCTAACATTGTTCCTCATATTTGTTTTTCATTCTGAGTTGGCTCCATAACTAATGGCAGGCCTTCAACATGGGATCATTATTGGGGAGGTGAGGGGGTTCTTGAGTTTTGGCTCAGAGGCTTGGGTAGCTATAACTTGCTTGTCGCCTATGCAGCCTTCTTGTATGATCTCCTCTCCAAACAAGAGAATAATGAAAAAAAATGAAAACCTTGCCCTTTCCTATGCTGTGAAACGTGCTACCTTGGTATCATCACTGGTTACCTTGTTTTCTCGGGCACCCAAAGACAAATTCTGAGGTTTATGGGTTCAATGAGAACACGAGAAGTCCTACTTCTTGGGCTCATAATTATACTAATATTTAATGAGTTTTCCGAGTTGTTTTGTCAATGATAATGGTAGCTGTTTGATGATGATGCATGGCACATTAGTGACACGTGACATGTGGGGTTTGCATTTCAATGTGATTGAAGGTGGAGAGAAGGATTGATTTGGTTTATGGTGGAGGGAGCGTGGGATTGATGGGGCTCGTTTCTCAGGCTGTTCATGATGGAGGGCGCCATGTTTTAGGGTTTGTCTTCTTCTCGTTCTGATTATTATTTTTTTTTTCTTTTTTAATTGTGACCTTTGTACTTCTTTTTTATGTTAGTTTTTCTTGAATGAGTGAATGCTCCTTAAGCTTTTGTTTTTTGTTTTTTTTCAATCTCACAACTTCATTAAGCAAATGCTTGATTCTTGCTTTATTTGAAATGGGTTCTTAGCCATTTTCAGTTTTAGTAAGAAAAAAGTGCATGTTTGGAGAATGAATGATATGAATTCTAACTTTTTATTGAAATGATGTTTCTTCAAGAAAAGGCTATGTTTCTAGTATGGGTTTCCTTTTTATAATAGATTTGTATGTGTTTTTCTTAAAACATGGATACAGGAATTTGTGTATCAGAAAGATGTGATGCATGCAAACGGAAGTCCCTTTTTGTCTAAAACATAAATTAAAAGTAGGTTAGTACTAAGATATGAACTTTTAGCATGCTCTTTGAACTTGAAAATTAAGTGAGTGTATTTTTAGCTTTGTCAGTCTCAGTCGAAACCGGAACTTTTTGCGATTAGACACATTCTGATGAAAAGGCTAAACAGCCTTTCTGGGCCTTCGCTAATTTTTTTATACAACTTTTAACCTGCAAACACTTATTCATAAGCCTTTTGTTCTAACATTGAGCAGCCAAAACATATTTGCATGGAACCTTTACTGATCTTTTGGATATGGAACTGCCGATTCTCTCTATTTTACATCTTTACCCAGCTTAAAGCTGAAAACCTTTCTTTAAATGAATCAAAACTTAAAAACTATGCCTTTTGTTCTCTTATTTATTCGCCAAAGCTAATAACTGCATGGATCATGTTTACTAATCTTTTAATATATGGGTTTTTTTCCCACTGTTGTTTTTGCAGTGTTATTCCCAAGACCCTGATGCCAAGAGAGGTGAATATCAGAACTTGAAGCCATCTCTTTCTTTTGAATTATTCTTTCCCCCACATTATCTGCTAGCTGCATCCTTACTTCTCTCGATAATGAAAAGATGCCTATCAGTTCAAGTGCAACGAAGTTCATTAAACTTCATGAATGCTTGAAGCCGGCTCTTTCTTTTCACTTATTCATTCCCCCACATTATCAGCCACATCCTTTTCTCTATAATGAAAAGGTGCAATTAGTTCAAGAGCAACCAAGCTCATTAGACTTCTTCAACATGACAGCTAATCAAGAGACGGGTTACTGTTTTGTCTTAGCTAAGTTTTTCATGCATGGAAAAACCAGATTCCATCTCTCTTAAACCATTTTGGAGTTTTTGGTCGGATTGGGCCTGGAGGTTTTTTTTTAATCTTTATTTTAGGGGTTCATGGATTTTGGAAAACAAGTGTATACTGTATGTAACACTTATATGCAAGTCAGCAAACATTCTATTATTAATCATATGACAAACATGGGCATGATTTGGACCAATTTCAGTGGCAATGGGCCCCGGTGTGGACATATCAGGACCTTTGATATGCATTATTTTGTTGTTTACTAGCAGCTTGAGCATTTGGCGTTTTTGGTTATTAACATAATATGAGAGCCTAAAATTGTGTGTTCAAATCCCTTGGCACATGTTTCTATTCACATTGGTCATTTAGCATGCTTTTGGTGCTTTTTTGTTATTGACAGGATGGTCTATATAACCAAATTTTTGTTATTAAGAGAATGGTCTATATAACCAAATACTGATTAGAGTGAGTATTTTTCCCTTGTTGGATGTCAACCATCACATGGGCTTTTTTCTCTATCTGATTTTTGTTCGTCAATAACCATCTAATCAGTTTGTAGGATAGCCAACCCAGTATAATTTTAGGTAAATACTAATCACAGGAGGGTGCAACAGATGAACAATCCAGATCCTGCATGTTCTACACTAGGAAGGAGTTAATAGTCTTCTATTACTTACCAATGGCTGTATTGGACAACTTCTATTTCTACAAGATTCTGTAAGATCTAGAAAGTTCACTGGTTGGAATTGTTTAAAGATGAAATCTATTATATATCACTTGAATGAATTTTTTTATTAGTTCATCCTTATTCATTGAGAGATTACTTGTTTTAGTAAATGCACATTATGTATACCTGACCATCACCCATGATGGTATGGGTGTTTTCTCTCTGTTCTTAAACTATTGAGGAATCATTTGTCGCTGGTGTGTATTTTTTTTATGGCCCCACTAGGATCTGATAGTTAAGTAGTCAAGATCTCATATATATATATATATAGATATATAGATATATGAGGAGTCTTCATATGCATGTGACACTTCCTTTTTTAAACCTATCAATATTTAAAATGGTGTGTGAGGTTTGATGGTTTTGTCCTTTTACATATTAATACTTTTTTAAAAAAAAGTGTCCTCGCCAAAATGGTGAATAGATATATGTATGAGCATTTCAAGAGTCAGGCTCAACTTGCCAGTTAACCGGATTCATCTAGATTGGTATTTTGATTAACTGGTTAGATCAAAGCTAGGTCTTGTTTTAGTAAATACACATTATGTGTACTCTACTCGACCACCACCCATGGTGTTATGGGTGTTTTTTTTATTCTAATAATTTCTTACATCTAAGTTGAGCTGAGTTAAACTGGATGGTTGAACGGGGTTTAACTTAATCATCCACCCCACCTATCCACCCACTAATCCAGTTTCTGAAATGTTGATATATAGGCATGGGTGGCTCGACCATTGGACAAGAAAAGCCTTTGCTTTAAGCCCCCCAAAATAATTAAATAAATAAGACAAAAAAAAAAGCAATTCCTATCTCTTTCTTTTTTCAATCCCAAAAAATAAGGTCTCATAAAAATAATTGAAGCAACTTAAATCTTATTAAATTTCATAAAAAGCAATTGTCATCATTTTGTTTCTCGTAAAAAAATAAGGCCTCATAAAAGTAATTAAAGCAACTACTATCTTTTTACATTCTAGAAAAAACAACTACTATCTTTTCATATTTCAAAAAATAAAAATAATAAAGCTCATTTTCACCATTGAGAAAATGTTGCAATTAAAAGAAAAACAGAAAACCCTAAAATCACAACAAGTAAGAAATCATTTTCTATTCTGAAAAAATTTATAGAAAATAACTTCAAATATAATCCTTTTTTTTATATTGAAGAAGTTGCATCAAATTCAAATGTAATCCATATCTATAAATAATCAAATTAGATCCTATGGTTCTATGCTTTTAAATTTATTTTTAATTCCAAGCCAATATTATATATTAATTATAGTTAGTGTTCATTTTATTTGTAAATATTAGTAGTTATAATTTATAAATATTAAATATGTCTACTAGAAAATATTGACAATACTTGTTGCTTCTACATAAAGAAGTTTTTCAAAATTAAAATTAATAAAATCATAATTTAGATCAATAAAGTCACAATAAAGATTAAGTGGATTAGTCACACTATCAATTGAAAAAAATATATTAGCAAAACTTGAATATAAAGCTTAATTGGCAATATTGGATTACAAAAAAAGAAAAACTAATAAATTTGAAATAAAATATTTTTAATATTATTAAAATTATAAAAAATGTATTATTTAGAATTATCGCTTTAGGCCTCAATTTGTTTTGAGCCGGCCAATATAGGTGCACAGATTCAAAGATGAGTGTTTGACAGCGGACTTAGACATAAATTGATAAAGCAGCGGCACTTCCCTTGTTTTGTCCTTTTGCATCCACATATCTAGATATCTGCTATTCTTGGAGCAGCATTGTTTACGTAAATAATAGTTTGCTATAATTAATGAATTGTATGTAAAGAATAGTTAGGAACTTGGGATCTTTTAGGCTTACACATGAATGTAGTCACATATTAGGAATGCAACATTTGGTTCAGCATTCAACAGAAACCACTATACGGAATACCACATGGACAACTGTTGCATTAAATTGAAAATGCATCATCATTGTCATTAATTGGATGGCAATTTTTTATTAGTTAGTTCTGTATATCCCTCTATTTTGGATACGGGAAATTTTATGGTTTCTTATCCCTTTATAGATCAACTGCATCAGTACATGGTTGGGTCTTGAGTTGGGTCTGTTGTTTTCTCAGCAGGCGTTACTATAATAACATCACAACAATCATTATAGATAGCAATATCTAGAATGTGAGATATTTGAGTGTATTTGAAGTTTCTGAGTACACATGGGCCTTGTTGCAGATAACAGGCGAGACGATTGGAGAAGTGAGAACAGTATCGGACATGCACCAAAGGAAAGCCGAGATGGCTCGCCAAGCTGATGCCTTCATTGCTCTTCCAGGTCTAAAATGTCATTTGACACTCAAGAATAAAAGAACTCAAAGCCTCATTTGTAGTGAACATAAGTAATGATGATGCAAAGTTTAAACAAAGAGTAGAAGATAAATAAAGCAAGATTGTACATGAAATAGAAGCGGGCTGTATAAAAAATTGTGGTCACAGCTTTATGGGTTTCACTCTCCTCTGCTCATATTTAAACTAGGGACAGATTATCATAATATCCCTAAATATTTGTTGCGAATTATGAAAAAAACCGTGAATATTTATATTGTATGCTTTATCTCTACTTTTAACGCTTGTGACATTTCACTTAGGGAGTTTGAAATTTATCAGGTGGATACGGAACACTTGAAGAACTGCTAGAAGTCATAACGTGGGCACAGCTTGGAATCCATCAGAAACCGGTAATGCTCTAATTTGTTATTGTCAGACTAGTTTCAGTAATAAAGTATACTGTTGTTTTGTGATAACAGGATAGCACTGTCATGATCCCTTTAGGGGAAAAGACAGTGGATGCTTCTGGCTTGTGTGGTAGATTTACAGGCGCCAGTTGTTGCCCAAGTGCAGCTTATTGATCTATCAAATCTTTACTCAGGCCTAGATCCAGCCAGCCGGCCTTCAAGTTGGGTTTGAACCCTTCTTGTAGAGGGATGAGAAGGATTTGGTATGGATTAAGGATTTGACCAAACATCACTCTAATCAAACCATCCTAACCCTTGACTTTAGGGCCTCAAAACGGAAGAGTTCTCTTTTTCTTAAATTCATTACTCAGTCCGACTGGGCATTTCTCCTATTAGTGTCAAAATAGGATGTGTGGTGATTCACAGAAGTGTGTGAGGGAATGTTTACATTGATAATAGGTGTGCCTCACTATATGGAATAGAAAAGATCTGCCAAACACAAGTATCTTTCCTTCTCTTTTTTTTATTATCTTGTGTTTGTTTTAAATATTAGGGCTGCTGATAAGGTAAGGCCCAATTGTAGCTAGGGCCATGAATAATCCATCTATCACACTTTTAAAAATGGGCATAAAAACAGAATCCAAACTTATTCCAAATGCACTAGACTCGGGCTAGCCTAGACCATTACAAGCCTTACGTGATGCACTATTGCTTTTGTTTCAAAACTAATTAACCCACCATCAGCAACTCAGCTTTTTATTGGGGAACTCACCATCAGTTGAAAGATGACAATGAGCTGGCCTCCACATACTTTGACCATTCTGAAGTTGGTTAGACTGCATAGGACCCATCTCATATTATCTTATCTTTGATTGGATTGTGATAAGATTCGCTGGCTCTGGATCTCACCTTTCAAACAAATCTTAGTGCCCCATGTTAGCCACAAAAGCCTCATTTAATGTGCCTAACCAGCTTTTGGTGAAGTGTTCTCTGTTTAGTTGTGGGTGATGTTGTCACATGGAGAACATGGCATTTTCTATATAAGCTAACAAAACGACCCAAGAAGAATGCACGGCATAGGTGCTATGCCCTTGTCTAGTTTATGCCCCTATGGAAGGTTCTAAGGTTCCCAACTGATTATGGGTAGCCCTTTAATAAAATAAAATAAAAAAAAAAGAAACGATGATGTGTAGCCATCTGCATATTCAGTCAAATTGGCACATTCAGGTTTCTTGCAAGGTAGAACTTCAAATTTTTAAGAACCCTAGAATCTGGCAGGATCATATGTAATATTGCCTATGTCACCCTTCTATCCAACCTGATTAAAATACACAGGACCTAAAATGTATATTTGTTGGCCTAACATGTATATTTGTTGGAGTACCAGCTTCAATAATGGAGATCATAGAATAATGATTCATAGACTTGATCTAATGGGGCTCCCCCATTGGTAGAAACACCGCCCCTCCTCCCACCCCACCCCCCACCCCCCAACTATTCTTCATTGAACTAATTGGTTGAAGAAAGTCAAACTTCAGGTTGGGAGCTGGGGGATTACTTGATTATCCGCCATTGATTATGGGCCCTATGGATATTTGTATGGTCGCCAAGTGGGACCCCATGTAAATGGTGTTGATGGCATGCCTTGGAAAATTGGTCATTAGTTAAGCCAACTTACCCTTTTTTATTCTTTAATAAAGAATTAAATATTAGTTTAGTATCTGGCAATCTGTTTATATGAAGCTTTTGTTGATAAAGGAATACCCAACGTGGAAAATTACAACTACATTGAAAGATTGTTTGTCTTTAATATATTTTGTTAGGTGGGTCTTCTGAATGTGGATGGATACTACAACTCCTTGTTATCTTTTATCGATAAAGCTGTTGATGAGGGCTTCATTTCACCATCTGCCCGTCAGATAATTGTGTCTGCTCCAACAGCTCAGGAACTAATGAGGGAACTTGAGGTATCAACATCATCATTGTAATGCCTCTTAGTAGTAGTAGTAGTATTAGTAGTAGTAGTAGCAGTAGTAACACTGATATAATAATAATATATTAGCAAAAAAATTACCTTCAATTTGGAATGATGTGTCATGAAACTTACCAGTTGACTTCATAACATTAAGGAACAAGATCGGAAGAGTAGTAGTTTCTCTACGCAAGTTGCATATGTTTTATGAATGAGCAAAGATCGGATGTAATGAGTTATGGTGGGCTTGGGTGTAAGCTATTAAAGAAAACACATCGAATTTCTGAAGACACATCCACACAAACTCATATGGGGTGACAGTACGGCCGAGCTCGGTCTGAGGCCTGAGTCTAGCCTGATATTGACATTGGGACCTAATGTTATGCCTGAATCTGACCTAACAGCCCTAAAGCACAGCCTTTGAAAGGGAACACCACCACTGGGCCTTCTTTTATGACTTGGGAGAATCTGAGCACTCGTAACAGTCCCATTTGACACACCTGACTCAGTTATCTACTGAGTTGAATTGACTCGCCCAGACTAAGTAACTCAAAACTATATAATATTATATTTTTCCTTTCAGTAATGCTACCAGATACAAATTTGCTCATATCACGTCTTTGCAATATGTGTTGACATGTACAAGTATGGGGGGACCTATATAAATCCGCGTGGGGGCAGACCCACCGGTTGGATTTCAGTCTGCTTCTAAAACTATAATGAAAATTTCAGTTTTACTTTAAAAATTTTCATAAAAATCTGACGTCTGCTCCTAAAATCTACATGAAAATTTTGTATTTGTTTTTAAAACACAATTCCTTATTTAGCTCAGCACCCCTCGAACAAAAGTTGTGGATTGTAGTCTAACCATTACATGCGGTCTTTTTTTCATGATTATGTAGGAATATGTTCCTGCGTACAATGAGGTCACAGCGAAGTTGATTTGGGAGGCAGAACAGCTTAGCTATGTGCCTGAAACTGACGTCACCACCTGACCTAGAAAGATCAGATCCTATTTGTTCTATATGTTTTGGTCCTGGCGTATATATGCTGTATTGTGAAATCTTGCAAGAAATGATATACAAACTTTCTGTTGGGGTTTTTTGAAAATTTTGGCTCCACATTGGAAAGTTGTGTAAAGATGGATGAACCGATTCCTCCCTCATGGTCCATGGTAAAAATGTTAATCTTCTATTATATATATATATATGTACCTTTTATAGAACTATACTTACAAAAGTTCAGATCTGTTTTTGCTATTGAGGCACATTGTTTTTCATGGTAATGAATTCGTGGGACTTGATCACAGTTGGAAGTCAGTAGGATCGAAAGACTAGGGAAGAGTCGCAGGGTCAAGGATATATGGCTTCCTAGGCTGAGTTATTAGCGTGATGACCGGATTGACAAGGAACAAGGAACCAAGACACCTTAAGTCCAGCCAAGTTTAGATTCAGGTCAAGCAATCCTGTGAACCACGAGATTTCTTTTTTCTTTTTTCTTTTTCTTTTTTATTTTTATCTCTTTTTGCGGATTTTACAAAAAGTCTCCCATAGTTTCAGGCAACCTTAAAAAGGTCCCATCTTCATGTCTTTACAAAAAGGCCTTAGTTTGATTGTTTAATTAGATTTTTGAAATAGTAAAATAAAGGGTCTATTTCTTTACTAGAATTTAAGGAATTCATTAATTTTCAGACGCAATGGATTTCATAGATGTTCCCTTATATTTGAACATCTAAAATTTCCACCTAAAAACAATGGATATGAAATTTTGGAATTTTCAAGGGCTTTTGAGTCCTTTTAGGTGACTGAAATTCAGAAATTCCAACAAAAAGACATGAAATTTGAAAATGCCAGTAAACAATCATCACATCATGTTTTAAAAACCTCAACATCTCAAAACCCTATCATAAATTCTTGAAAAAAATAGGCCCTAAACAGATGTTTCAAAATTTTCAAAATATCATTAAGTATTTTAAAATTGTGTCAAACTCAATTGCTCGGGGAAAAAGATGTATACATCAAAAAATAAGAATTAAATGTTCCACAATAATGCCATCATGGTATTTTTCTATCAAATCTTCTGATCCACTTAGATTTAGCAAAGTAAAGGGGCTTCCTCTTAAGGTAACTGTGACGGCTTTCACATTGTTTCTTGAAAGGCCAAAAAAATGCTAGTAAAAATATAAAAATTGAAATCGGTAGCAGCTTCAAATGTACTCTTCAAATTGCATAAGAAGAGTTATCAGCTTAAAATTGGGTGGTCCATGGTCCTCTCATGCCAACAATTCTTTCGAACAAACTTCCCCAATCACTTTTGACCTGTGTCCAAAAAATGCAATGACAATGTCATCATCGAAAGTTGAGAAAGGTGCCATGCATGATTTGTCCAACTCGAATGTCTGAGGATGGTTATTTTCCTCACAAATTTCAATTTGATCATTCATAAGGGCTCACAATGTGCATTTATTGTTTCATTTAACTATGGATCATCAAATCTTTGGAAATTAGCAATGCAGGATTCACAATCTTTGAATAATAGGAATCAAAATCTAAAAAGATCTCATCGAGGAAGGGTTCATGTAGATCAAACTCCTTGAGACTATCCAAATTCTCCTAGTAGGTTTGGCTCAATCGTTCATGAAAAGTGGTCATACGTTTGTATGCTTCAATTAAACTCGTTATCAATCACACCACCATCAATGCACTCATTGTCACCCTTATATATCAATTGTGTATTTGTGTGATCCGTTTATGTAGGATATTCATTGTATTTTGGATCATCTATTTGAATTTCTACTTACTTCTTCGAGTGACATCTTCTTACTCTATTCCTATCTGAAGTGCAGTAGTTAGTTGACCAAGTCTTTAACATCCTTTAAGGCTTACATAGTGGTTAGATTGAAATCATTCAGGCTTTAAATGAAAGCAAATATATTTCCCCACAAAGACTACTTCGGGGGTACTGGTGGTGGTTCACATGATCATTTAAGTGGGGGCTCATAGGGCTCATAAGACCAATCGGATGATGGAGGTACATATGACATATCCCATAAGAGAAGCACATATGACTCATTCAGAGTAGTTTTTTGGGAAATGTAAGTTCAATCATCAGTTTGCCCATCTCCCTAATTGTAATCGTGATGGTTTCCCAATTCGAATTATAATGTTACCTATTTCATTCGAGAAAGGGCTATTATGTGCACTTTGATTCATTGGCCTGTTGTCTCATCGCCTCTATGATATCGAATTTTTTGAATCAACCTAGAAGATTGGGCATTGCATTTATAAGCTTCCCACATGTCCATGTAAAAAGTAAATGATTGTGTGGGGTATAGTAATCACATAGGGTCCTCTTTAGTTGATCACCCTTAATTACATTCTTATTTGATTTTAAATAATCGCCTAGTGATCTGGAAATATTACTAGAAGAATTTCGATGTTCAAAATTTGCGAATGTTCTCTCATTTCATCGTATCTTAAATATGGAATCAAGAGGGTAGCGTGGCCACTCTATTTTTTAGTAAGGCCTAAAAAAGGAAACTAACCTAAAAAAATAAATGTCAAATTTCCTATTTAAGGTGACCTCCTATGTTTACAAACTGTCCAATTAGGGAAACTTTCTAAAAATTTCAAATTCCTTAAAAAAATCAGAATTAATTTAGAAACATTCTAAAACAAAAAAAATCCTAAAAATTGAGTTTCTAATTTTTTATTTTTATTTTTAAGGTAAGTAGCTTTTTAAGATTGGAAACTAACCGATATATAAAAGTTTCTAAAATTGTCAAGTTACAAATAATAAAATTAGGGATTAATTTTGAAAACTGACTAAAACTAAAACCTAAAATCATAGAATTTAGAAAAGGAAAATATCTAAAAATAATCAACCTACAACAAATCAGATTTCCCAAGAAATGCAAGCAGCTAAGTTAGGCAACTTTCCTTAAAACCATAATTTTGAAAAAATCAGTTTTAATGGATTATAAATTCAGGAAAAAAATTATATTTTAATAAAAAACTAAAATGGAAATTTCTTTAATTCAATTAGGGCTGGTCAAATCATTCTATAAATGCACCGCCTAAAACTAGTATGGTGCCAAACACAAAACCCTATCATGAAATAGTAAATTAAAAGAATTCTTTTTTTGAAAAATTACCTTAGAATTGACGTTTCCCATAAATGGCTCCAAAAACTTTTTCATCAACTCCAATACTAAGGTTACGATGTTGTAATATTTCGGTGAGTACGAGGTAGAATTCATAGGGAGCAAAAGCAATAAACTTTAACTTGCAGGCCATGTTCTAAAGAAAATCTAACACTATCCAAAATAAAATCTATGTAGAATTGGCAACTACCAATCTAAAAGATAAATTAATTACAAGTTTTTGCAAACCATAAAAAAACAATCCTAACTAAAAACATTAAGTTAAAAACCTAGTCTAGAAATGAAAAAGGCTCCATACAACATAAAAAGAATTAAAACAACCAATTTAAATAGAAAAATCAAAGATAAATAGATTGCAAGTTCATAAACTAGAAGATGAAACTTGCAATCTAAGGATAAGGATTAGTTGCTCTTTAAGCATTAAAAATACGAATGACCTAATTAAATCTCTCCCATATGGATGAGTCAAGATGAAATTCTGGGATGTTGATGCAGCAAGCAGTGTAATACTATTAAAGCTTCAACGCTAGTATTTTCATTATTTAGAGGTCCTTAAACATTTAATATATATATAATAAAGAATCAAAATAACTTAAACAATGAAAATTAAATCAACAATAAAAAGATTCACACCTTTTAAAGAACATGTCAATGCATAAAATTAGTAAAAAAGAGACATCTTTTCCTTTCTCCCTGGATTGCAAAAAGAGATCTAGCCCACCATCTTCATCTTTTTCTCACAAAATTACAAAACGAATGTGGTTCCATACTTCCATCTGGCCGGTCAAATGATCATCTCATATGGGCCACAAACAGTCAATGGGGTGTGTGTAACATGGTGCAAGGTAGGGTCCACCTCCCTCCCTGGCCAGACGCAGTCAAATGGATGACAGCCAGAGTCCAAATAAGACACAATGCCTATTATAACTTCTCTGTCCCACTCTATAGCTTACGGACTTCCCTTTACCCACTTTGTAGTCAGTCCCAACTCCCGCGCGTGTTTCAACCTTTTTCCGCATATTTAATTGGTAGCTCCCGGAACCGCCTGAATTTCAGCACCTCCACCTCCAATATTCATCGCTGTGATGGGCCACAATGCAAAATAGCCCCACCCCACATCTATGGACATAATGCTTAAACCTTATTACCATTTGCATTTGCACAAACATCCACTGATTCTTCTTTGTTAATTGGATGAAAAATCGATAGATATGTGCTATGTAGATATAATATAGATTCACGCAAGAAAATGTAAGCGATCGATCCAAAATTTTTATTTGAGGGGTGCAGACCCAAGTAGGAAATTATCCTTTGAGAATAAATATAAAATTTTCAAGTGGGTTCTAAGACCGGATGTAAAATTTTTATGTAAATCCTTAAAACAAAATCAAAATACATACTATTATTTTAGAAACAACTTGATGCCATCTTTTATTATTAGAAGAAAAAAAAATTACGGCAAACCATATTTTGCTGCATCAGTGACATGCATTAATCAACATTACTATAGGTGCATTTATAAATAAAGTTTTAATTCTGATGACCCAACATTATTAGAACAAGACTTTAATGGTATATGTATTGCGAAGTTAGATTATTAGTCAGGGGTTATACTTTAAATTAAGGGCCCAAGGGCCGGTGTGTTCGAAAGTGCCCACAAATACTCAAATAACCGGGTTAGCAGCGCTAGTGACATATACTTCTTATGTTTGAAACATGAAATTGAGTTCAACCAAAAATCCAAAAGAAATAACAAGGTCCAATGGGGTTAAATTGATTGATACCCATTTCACAGGGCAATTAGTAAGGCTAGAATAGGAACATACTCAAACTTAAAATATCAATCGAAGATCAGAGTGCGAACCTAAATCCACTATGGAGGTTTGGGTTTACAGGTCTGGTCAGATTTTGCTGCCTTTATGTCTCAAAATCAGAGGCCCACCATATGAACGGCTCGATTCACCAAAAGCGGTTGCACGACAACAGATTCAGGTAGTCATGCGGGACACCATTTTCTCCATTTATTCTCTTTCCGCCTTGTTCCCTCCATGTATCTATCCGAACTAAATTCCCTCCTTCCCTCGTTTTGTGCTCTCTCTCTCTCCTTCTCTCTCATTTCCCATTTCTCATTCCTCTCACTTACATCCATCCGATCCAAATCCAACGGTCCTGATCGCTCCACATGAACTCCGATCTTGAGACAGCAGCCTAAGAGAACGGACGGTCTGAATCCGATCCCGGCATACCGGAACCAACATCTCGGATTTCATGTCCGGCGGCAGTCGGATGTCGGATCCGGCGGCGCTGCCGCCGCCTCCGGGGCCGATGATGCAGGGGATCAAGCGCCACCTCCCGTTCTCGTCGTCCAAGCCTCCTTTCATGTTGCCGGACGATTACCACCGGTTCCCGTCCGGCGAGGCCCGCCGCCCGGCGGATGTGGAGAGCGAAGCGATTGTGGCGAAACCAATGGTCTGGATTCTTTCTTGGAACTTTTCAGTTGATTTAGGTTTTGATTGTTTGGTGAGATCTTGAAGATCTGTTTGTGTTTGTGTTGTAGTTGTAATGGGCACTAGTAGGGGTGAATAGTGTAGGTGTTTGATGTTTGTGGAGAATTGTGAATCAAGGTTTCCTTTTAGTATTGTATATGCTTAGTGCTTGACTATGATTTCTGCATGCTATATATGTTCAGCAATGTTCATAGCTTTGGTGAAAGAGGCCTGCCTCTTTTAGTATTCTAAGTAAAATTGTAGTGTTTGGATTATGGGTTCTTTTCAAATGACCTGGTCGCAGAAGGTTCAATTTGAGGGTCATTGCAGCAGCACTCCAAATAAATTAACTGCGATCCAAGATGATGGAAAGAGAAATGAAAAGAGAATCCAAACAACATGAACACAAGATTTATGGGGTTCATCCAAAAAGGCTCTATTAGGAGAAAGGATTCCACTGTTGCAAACAAGAAGATTGCAAAGCGAGATGTAACGTTAATTTACACCAAGAGTTTTATTGACTTCTAGCATGCAATTGCTCCAAAAGACACTGGGGAAAAGTATCTTCGACCAAAACGCAAACCAAGTAGTGTGGTGGGAATGTGTAGTGGACCAAGAGAAATCTGAAATGGCATTGATCCCTCTCTGTCTTCTGCTCCACGAAGCACCAAGAAATCCCCTTGAGAATGCCCTAGAGGAGAACCCAATGTATTGCAAAGTGTAAAAAAGAAAACTCAAAAGTGTATGATGCATCTAGGAGGGAAGAATGCTTAAAGTTGCCTTCCGAATAGAGAAAAAAGGACCCTACACATTCTGCGTTCATACAATTCATCCATTTGCTAACTCTCTTAAGTGAATGCTTAAATGAATCTGTTAGTTGGAAATAGTAGCGGGTATTGCCATAGGAAATGATGTGATGTTCCAACTGCCGTCTTCAACACGAGTATGGAAGGGCATTTCCCCTGTTGGAGGCGTAAATATTGGCCAAAGATAACACCTTGAGCTCCATCGCTCTTTGAATTCATCACTGACCACCAATCATGTTTGCTCTGTCTGCAATTGTGGCGTTCAGTGTATCTCACTGGTAATGCATAATGTCCTCATCACTCTTTCAGGCGAGCCTATGCTCTTAACTGGTGGCAACGTCCTCTTTCAGGTTGACTACCAATCGTGTTTCCCCTTGTACTGTTGTAATTTGTTCGCATGTCATAAGAGGATTTCAAGTGAAATGTATGGGTTTCTTGTTGAGGTGAAATGGGAAAATGTAGATGATTAAAGGCTGAGGAAACCATTCTGTTGATGATGAAGGACATCTTGCTGTTTTAACTAGTATATGAATCATCATCATCATTTGAGCCATATCCCATCGATTTGTGTTTGACTAAGTACTATGATAATATTTCAAAATATTGGTCAATATTTTATGTATTGACTGATACAAACCGCTACTGTCTGAGCTGTTTGTTTCAGTCTATCAGAGCCAAAATATCGGCCAATAATCAATACTGCTGAGAAACTCAAACTATTGCTGACAGTCCGAGTTCTCCAATTTGGAGGTCCTCTTTCCCACTCTTTTACCTTTTTTGGGACTGAAGCTTGTGATAAACTGAAGCGAAATGTGACTTTCTACTTTCTCAAAGCTTTATTTTGTGAAAATAATCTCCGGAATAATGACTCATTGCTTTTATCACTAACTGATGCTTTCACAAGGTAGAGGGTAGACATCACCTTGCTCGTTAATTTCTCACAAGTTTCAGTATGAAGGAAGGCAAAGAAGTGAAAAATGGACATTAAATGGGCCTGTGGACATAGAAATCGATACAGTAGATATTCTACGAATATTTTGGGGATACACCATAATGATTTGCTATTATCAATTTCGTGCATGAGTTGGAACTGATACAAGACATGTATCTGCAGATTTTTGAACTATGGTTGCGTGTCACTAAAGTTGTATAGATTCCAACAAGTAACTAGGCGAACAACAATGGAGAACAAGATAGAAGGTTTCGGTAGGGTCATAGACATTTGGGTTTAGTGGTACTCCAGAGGCTTGATCACAATCAATCAATGCAAGTGAAGAAGAAAAGAAATCTAACTCCATGCTAATGTAAAATGGTTTTCGATCCACAGTGATTTCGCAACAATTTCAATGGTCAACGGGCTAGAAGAATACTAGTAGCTGTTAGACGCAAAATGAGATGATTGGAAGGCCTCATGCCTATGAACTTGCTCCGGTGAGTATGTCAAGCATGAATGGATTATCTAAGAAGAAGCCAATGATTAGTATTTCAATATTCTCATGAGTTCCTTGTTGCAAGAGTGTTAACAAGCTTTATATAATATTCACAAACAAGAATATTCCCTATGACTATTCTTCTCCATGTCAAACTTAATCATACATATTAAATAAGATCTATGACAAGTAAAACTTATATAAAACAAAAGGAGACACTAATATTTTCATTAAAATATGATAATAGCAATAAAATGAAGAGATGTGGATCCCATGCCTCTGCGCCTCCATCTATATTGCTTTTATCAGCTGCGGTGCATGTCCCAGAAGGAAACGCCATATCATCTTTATTCATAAAGTCTACACTGAGCATCAACAACTGTAAACTTAGATGGTTTAGAGAAAAGTCATCCATCCTAATGACCATGTCTTAGGATCTTCCTCAATTCTTAATACTAGAAACACAATGTGATTGGAAAAACTTGCATTGCAATGCGAGGACTTTGTTAAATTTTTAACAAACAACAAACTAGAAGAAAATTTTGAAACATGAATACAGATTTAAGCTGAAAGTGATCACTACCACAAGCATTTTCTGTCCTCATTATGGGAACCATTAGCAATGTGAACAGAACAAAGGGTATTAGAGGAGAAAATGAAGAAAAGAGATTGAGCATACTTGTCATGTTCTTAGTAGCATTTGAATCATAACCAAGGGCAAGATGGTGAAGCTTGGTGAGTAGATGATGAGATACCTGATTGAGCAAGAATGGGTTAAACTAAGCTGGTCCTTTCTTTAAAGGTTGTTGGTGAAGATTGTTCAGCTCTTTCATTAATGAGGTCACCAGTTTCAGAAGGATGCTGTTCATGAGGAACCATTTGAAGTAGTCTAGCAAATCTTCCTTCCCCGTCTGTTTTGACTTGCTAAAATTCATAGACCTGCCAATCAACTCCCAGCCTCTTTCTCTTGAAGGATAATTTGACAATGTGCACAAACTTTCTTTCTCTTAAGATGTGAAGGGTCTAGGTTTATTTTGTCAAGGACATTTAGTTTGACAGAGGCAAATGCTAATTGGTTGATTTGGGCATTAACTGTTTCGATAACCCATTTACAATTATTCTCTCTTTGAAGTAAAGAGAATATGGTTCCCAGAGAAGAGTTTGTCCTGCCAATGTACTTGATAGCGGCTTCATATGACCACTCAGTAGACTAAAATGTGCCGTCTCTAAATTAACTTTCTCTGCTTCTCCATAGAAACAATTAAACAAAACATAAAATAGACTGACATTGGCTCAACTCTTTCCATGATCCTCTTCCCAGAGTAATAATCTCTGAGAGATGCATCTGCTTGTTTGCACTCCACAATTGCCAGCTGCAGCTCATACAGAAGAAATATTCTTCTGTTCAAAATATGAAGTTCCATTGTTACTTTAGAGAACGCAAAAGTGTGAGGTACTTTTTGCTTCACAAAATGTAACGGCAAGGACAAACCAAGTTGATCTTTGTCTCCTGAATTATTCAGTCCTCTATGGAATAAAAATCGTTTGATAAGTACCATCAATGCATCCCATCTTTTCTAGTTGATGATGGATTCTTGCAGATTATGTTCACTTTATCTGTGGTTATTATAGCACTTGACTTTTGAGATCTCGTTTCCAAATGACTGATTCATTGGGTTTGGCACCATTTTCTTGATCACCATTTGCCACCAGACAGTAAAGAAATCCAGAAACACCTTCTCAAGATTTAGTGCTAATATGGTCGACACATTCACAACTCCTGACTGAGACCAAAACAGTAGGTTTTGTCACACAGCAAGATTGCTATATTTCAAATGCTTTGCATAAACAACAATGGAAGATTGCAGACGTAACAGATGAAGATGATGTGTCCTTTTATAGTCACACTATTTAAATATAACTGTTTTGCAGAACCTTCCCTAGTAACAAAATGGAAATTGCTAAAATACTGAAATAAAAGTATCTCCTAAACCTCACCAATGGGCATTAATTGGCCAAACTCATAACATTATTGATGGGGCATAAAAACTTCAGGAACCCTTGCTGAATGTTTAACCATTCAGACGATTCCTTTGGCTGACATTTCTGAGATTTGCGATGTCATCTGAAACATTTTACAGATGTAAATCAAGCAGCCATCTTCTGAGTGAATTTCTACATACAGGTAGGTGCTCAACTGAATTTCCTGAATCGCCTTATTGTTGGAATGAGATCTTATCTAGTAAAGGTAGATTTCCTTTGTTAAGGTTAGATAGCTGGTTCCCTTTATTTAAACACCTGTATGATTAATTAAAGACAAGTATATTCAGTAACAATGATTCAGCGGTCTTTTCTCTGTATGCAGTGATATTTAAAGATTGAGTTATGGGACCAAACAAATGTCATATTTGATGGACATGTTGGCAGTCATGGACTCTATTAAATAAGCTTTAGTTGCACATTTGATGTCCATTATTAAATTTCTTTGGGCATCATCAAAGCCAAATTTATTGTTCTCACTTGGTACCTCATTTTGTTATAGTTACGACAGAAACAAAATTTTTGCATGAACATGCATTTCGAGTTAGTGCTGCTTTTGCTTGTTTGCTTAATACAATTTCATACTTGGTACTAAATGTTTTTTTTTTTTTTTGGGCTTCCTTAATGCCATAATTGTTGTTCTCTCATGTTATTATAGTCATAACAAAATCAAAATTGTACACGGACGTGCATTTCAAGTTAGTGTCTCTTTTGCTTGCTTGCTGAATGCAATTTCATACTTGGTGTTCCTTGTGCAGTTGAAGAGGAAGTCTAAAACTGAAAATTATGAACTAGAGTCTAGTGAGTGGATGGACAGTCCTGTATATACAGAAGTAGTTAACAGCCCCCTTCGCACACCCATACCAGCAAAAGGTGGTAGGACTGGCAGCAGGTCAAAGGGCTCAAAATACACTAAATCTGGACCTCAAAGTCCCATGTCAAATGCTGGTAAGGAGTATTCCTATTCAGCGCATTTAATTTGTACTGGTTCACTAAATATTTAATGAGTGAAGTGCCTGTGCGTATTGGTGGATAGACTGAAGGCTTTCATTTCACTAAATATCCATATTCTAATTGAGACATGCATCTTTTGTTATTTTATGAATAATGGTACTATTGAGTCCTATCATATTGAAGGTCTAGTAGGTAGAAGAACAAAATAAGCATCTGTTAACAGAAGTTTTGGACTTATTTGTAATTTTGAAAAAATGGACTATGTTATAATATAAGAAAAGTGAGCGCTTCTATTGTAATTCTCAGAAATATCATGAAGTATCTATGAGTGTGGTTGCCCAGCCGTAGGCACCACAACCATGTGATTCTTCTCCCCAATTCAGTTTACTTTTCTCTGTTCTTGTTTTCTCCTCGTAGTGTTTTCTAGCTTGTTTGTTTACATGAGACTGGTAGTAAAAAGAAAGTGAGGGTCAAATTATGAATAAAGGCAAAGAGTAGGGTGTTAAAAATAAAAAGCACTAGAAGACAAAAGTTTACTTCTCCTAAAGTTAATACAATTGGTTGAAGTTAAAAAAAGAAGCCAAAAGTGGAGTGAAATGCACTAGTGGTGTCACATGGAGTTTACTTCTTCCCTCCCCTTTTTCCATCCAAACAACAATTGAGTAAAATAGTCTCATCACTATTTTACTATGCACTTTATTTTGTTCATCCATCTTTCATCCAGACAGTTGAAGTAAAAGAGAACATCACATCATGTCCTTTTCTACTCCTTTACTCTCCTTTCTGTTAAACAAATTGGCCTTGAGAAAAATATAGAAACCATGTGACAGTTCTTAAAGATTTCCCTTTTCTTTTGTGGTTCTTTTTCCTGGTTCGTCCTATGCCCAAGCAAAGAAAGCTTCAATTACACACTGGAAATATAGGTTTCCCATTCTCAAGACTCCAAGGTCCTTGTCACCAAGGAGAACTAGGCCTGATTCGAGGAGTGCCTCGGGACTGGGAAGAACAATTGGTTCTTCATCAAGCAGGTTCCATATCAGATCTGAAGTTCAAGAGCAGCATGATCGCTTCTACTCCCACTGTGTGCCCCGAACACCCAATATTATTTTTTGCAGATTGGTAGAGAAGAAGAATCCTTGAGAACTGAGAAGTGAACGGGGGAAAAAATACTAGGACTTGATCAGATCGTCATAATAGAAGATAACAAAATAAATTGGGTACGAGAAGTCTTTGCTTTGTTAATTGGATGCTGTGAATTAAAGAAGTTGGGAGGTGCTAATGCCATCATAGAAGGGGAATCTTTTTCAGCAATTCAATGGGGTTCGGGTTGGTCTTCCTACCCTTGGCTCTTGGCAAACTTGATTGAGGAAATTATAGATATATCGGATTAGTTGAGATTGTCTTTTCATCATGTTCTTCGCGAGGCAAATTATGATGTGGACGGGCTCGCAAAGGAGGGAGCACACTGTCCTGCTATTTCTTTTGTTGATTACCTCTCATTTGATGTCTGCTGTTTCTTGCTTTCTGTTTGTTTCTCTCTTCTTTTTTTTTTTAATAAAATTTACTGTTATAAAAAAAATCAGGTAGGAGAGGGACGAAC
Source organism: Sextonia rubra (assembly GCA_037013555.1). Lineage (NCBI taxonomy): Eukaryota > Viridiplantae > Streptophyta > Magnoliopsida > Laurales > Lauraceae > Sextonia > Sextonia rubra. Next base: position 24,481,892 of record JASUAD010000006.1, read on the forward strand.
TCATAGTTACTGCTGTGCAGATCCTTCCATGAGGGTCATTCAAAGCTAAGAGCAGAAGATTACAAACAACTTCCTTTTCTCCTATTCAACAACATGACAATGGCAAAAAATGTTTTTTTTTTTTAATTACCTATGGCTCAGATGGGAGTCATCTGCATCTCCCTATCTAGGTCAAGATTGTTGAGTTTGCAATCATCAGTTCATCACAATGCTAACATTTTCTTGGCATAATTGAGAAGGCATACAGGTCAGACATTACCTATTTTTGTTATATATCAGTACTCTAGAACATTAGTTTCCTTTTCAACATGGTTCATACCCTAGTTGCATGTAACGATCCAGTGGTGGGACACTGGGATCCACTTGGTCACTTCTGCTAGCCTGTTCATTGTCAAGTTCCAGGCCCTGGATCCCCCTTCCATCCAAGGATTTGGCAATTTTAGGCCTGACCCAGCTTCCAGATTCTCAGTTTTTTTTGGCTCCTCTTTGGTGATAGATGTCTATTTTCAACACAGACATCTTGTGGGCCCAATTGCAGTAACTTCTTTAGCAAAGGCTATATCATGTTATTTACAAGGGTTTTCTTTCTGTGAGATTGTTTCTCTAATATTCTGGGTGCTTGAATTCAGAATTTGACATGGAACCTAAGGTAGGGAGAGAAGGCCCAGTTGGGACCACTAATTCCCATATATTCATAAATCTCCCTAATGAGATTTCAGCACTTCATCAAAGGCTAAAAGTTCTTGAGAGCATTGACACATTATCCACTGCCTGTGTCTATAGTTACGAGATTATTATCCACTCCATACTGTAGTTCTGATGCATGTATGATAATTTCTCTCCTAGATCTATTTCAGTAATTGACTCAGGAGCCATAAATTATATGACAGTATGTGGTCAGAGTGTAGATCATACAGGTCCTCAATATATGGAAAAGTTTGTGTTGCAGATGGAAGCTGTTCTCACATTATGGGTGAAAGTTCAATTAATGTTTCTCCTAAGTTATCATGTAACGACCCAAGAATCTGGAGCTCTTCAGATTCTTAAGTCGCACTCAAATTATAATAACATTATCACATACATCAAATTTTCATGAGCATCAAGGTCATAAACAATCAAATTTCCTTATATTTCAACTATTATGAGAATATTATAAGTTTTAATAACACTACTGAATAAAACAATTTCTATTTGAGAAAAGGAAAAATAACAATAATGTCTAAATCTTGGGCTACTCCCGACTATAATCTATTCTTTTGCTTTTCCGCGCTCTGGATCAACCACGCATGCCAAAGTCTACTGGCTGATCCCCGTCACTTCCCGTAACCTCCACAACTGCATTACCTGAAGTGGGGCGAACCACTAATCAGTAAAACTGGTGAGTAGAATAAGAAACATTAAGATAAAGCATATTTCAATCATTCGGGGAACATATATATATATTCAATGATAAGATTTCAGTAACATTCTAATCAATTTCTTTCTCGAGTGATTTCTCACTGTGGCATCAAACAGTTCCGATGCCCCATACGGTGTATCTACATTTCTGTCAACAACATGGTTTGTCACCCACCATGAATGTTGAGCCTGTTCCGATACTCCCAACTGGAGTATTTACATTTCTATCAACAACATGGCTTATCATGCCACCATGATTGCTGAACTTCTTCCCCTTGACCAACATCCACGAGGGAAGTTCTATACTCAGTGCCAGCAGTTGGTATCGTGCTTAGTTCAATCATCAATGGTAAATTCATTTCAATAATTTTAGTATAGAATCATCTCCACCCTAATTGACTACATCATCTTAACTCTTTTATTTGGCCATTACCACACAACACTGATTAATCCTCGCCCCACTCCGATTCGGAGTTGGTTCCAGGCGGTGGTATTGCCCATGTCTTATTGAGGTAATCAATTATTTATCATAAAGTTATTCATCAAGACACAATTAATGAATCCAAGTGAAAAGATCACATTGGAGGAACTAGCTATTATAAAATTTACTATGGAATATTAAGTCAAAATTGAGTTAATTGTTATGAAAGGGCCGCATAGCATTCAAATAATTGATCCCACACCAGTTTCAGTAGTAGACAATATGGGGTTCGTAACTTATCATGACGTGATTTGGTCATAAAGCCTTAGCAGGGTTTTTAGGAAATAACTAAAATACCAGGGGCAAATTTGTAAATTCCAGAAGTCTATAAATCATCTTCCAAGTCGTCAACTGCACACATACATGCACGCCTGTATTTTCCAGTTGTTTCGTCCATCAGAGAAGAGTAGCGCCAAGACCAACTGGAGGTAATCGCAGGGTGGGGCCCAACGGTCCGATGCATGTGGGACCTACACCATAGTGGTCGCCCAGGGGTCCTCTCCAAGATGTGTGGACGTGATCTTGGATCAAGTGGCCCCACGTGGCCCACAACTCCAGTCGGCTAATCGAGTCTGTGACGGCTTGGGATTTTAGAAATTCCAGTTATGATCCGGATTTGCAAGTTTATCCGTCATCTTCTCTGCCGAAATCAAAGTTTCAAGGTATGTGAATCACCAGATTTTAATTTGCCTCATTCCCATCTACGAATTAGGTTTTTTGAAGGAAGTTTCTACCAGTACACCGTCGACAGATTTGGGTACTCCCTTAAATCTTCACTCAAGGTCCAGTTTTGTTGATTCCCATTCCAAACCAGGGCCAAAAAGGGGTCGACTAACAGTCCCACTCGTTACCATCAGATCAGATCATTGATTTGATGATTTATTTTTCTTTTTTTTTTTTTTTTTGGGATTTAAAACCAAATCTGGCCGATATCCTATGTTGACAATCACTATGGCGTTGGAACAAAATAATCACAGTTCATCAGAGGTTGATGATTGATTCTACTCACCTAGTATAATATTGTATTGCTCCGGCGGTGAGTGGTCTCACGTCAGACATCCACCGTTGTCCCGCTGGGGTCTTCTTCTCCTCCTAGCAATTTCACAGCCAAGTCAGTCTTCTCTCTCTCTCTCTCTCTCTCTCTATCTCTCTCATAATTTCTATCGTTGCTGTGTGCAAACGATGGATTCTGCCTACTGTCCAATATATATATGTATTTAATGTTTGGAGGGAAGTCCTGTTTGGAAACTACAGGGAGTCTTATAGGAAACATATTCTGAGAAAGGAAGTCTATTAGGACTCCTACAATGGACTTACCAAAAGTCCTGATTCGATGACTTACAAATATTCTGATCAAATTAGGACTCCAAACATGGTTTGGACCATCATGGCCCACCTTATAAGGCTGGCCCACCAAGACAGGTTGGGTTATTACATATCACTCCTTTTGTATTGTGTCCCACAATCTGTTCAGTTCTTTCACCACATCTCATAACTGTAGTATCATATTTTATTGAACATATTGTGTTTTTCAAGACTTGAAGACAGGATAGACAATAGCTGGTGGTTGTGAGTGTAATGGCCTTTATTATGTTGATCAAGAAATACAATTTAATTTAGCCCTTCAGTCATCAGCTGTCAGATGGCATAGGTTTTTGAGGCATGTGCAGATACATAAGTCTCTATCCTATTCCCTATACTGGAAGTGACATAAAAGGAAATGATTGTGAACTGTGTCAATTATAAATGAAATGTAGAAGCTTTTATCCAGCATGTGTTAGTGAAAAGAATGAAGTTTCAGTTTCCTTGATAGTGAGCGGTCATAAATGTTTTGTTGCATTTATTGATGATGCAACAAGGTGCACTTGTGTGTATCTAATGAAGTATCCTGATGAGCTGCCTAGAAGATTTGAGCTGCCTAGAAGATTTGAAAGTTTCCATGAAATGGTTGGCACATGATTCGATGCAAAAATTTAAGTATTTCCAAAGAATTTTGGTCATATTTGGCAACAAATGGAATAGAGTTTCAAACCTCATGCCAATGCCCATATACACTTGAACAAAATGGGGTCGTAGAATGAAAAACATGTATTTATTAGAAGTTGTAAGGGCACTCTTATTTATTGTTGGCAATTTTGTTTCAGACCTTGTCTAGGTTTGGACTATAGTTGATTCCAAATTTCAGTGAGACATTTTGGCATTTTGTTTTGCGTAAAATTTTGTCACAACCCAAACATTAGTCCAATGTAGGTAGGCAAGTAACAGTTTGGCATGCACATTAATGGCCCAACAAAGGGACAAGGTAGGCCAAAGAGGGCGTGGATGGAGGTAGTAATAATAGATGTGAAGGCATGCAACTTATTTGAGGATTTGACTCAAGATAAATATGAACGGAGAAACAAAATTCATCTAGCGGGCCAACCCAACATAGTTAGGACAAGGCTTTGAGGATGATGGTGATGACTAAATATGGAATGTGAGCACTATTGCCTAAATACTAGTGGGGCCCACCTGGTGATCCATCCAACTGGGTGATGAATAAATATGGAATGTGAGCACTATTGCCTAAATACTAGTGGGGCCCACCCGGTGATCCATCCAAGTGGACCATAAATCAAGGATTCCAAACCACCCCCCCACCCCCCCCAAACCCAAAACCCAAACACACGCACACACACAAAAAGCCACCAATCTAGGGTTTGGCACCATCGAATGGACTAGATGATGGGTTTGACTGTGTACTCATTTTGGTTAGTGAAAACTTGCCGGCTGTTGATCATGTGGTTGGGATAATGAGTTGAATTTCCATCAACAGAAAAAGCTTGGTGGGGGGTTTGCCCATTTGTCCGATCCCCAAGTGGGCCCCCAAAAACATGGTGAACACCTTATTGTGAGCACCTCATGTGAGGGGGCCCATATAAACATACGTATATATATTATAGATAAATAGCTAGATAGAAAATTATAAAAAGATATTATTAGTAATGGAATATGTTATTTCTATATGCCAAATGAATACTTTAAGTGGTTTAGATTTTATTAAGTGGACCTATTAAGGTTATCCATTGTGGAGTCCCCAAATTTCATTTAAGAAATAATGGGCCACTCTATTGTTTTTGTTCAACAAAGGGCCACATCTAATTAAAGGGCAATTTTGTCCTTGTTTTACTAAAACAAAACAAAAAAGGTTGGGAGAGAATGGAAGAAAGTGAGAAAATGAGGGAAGAGGAAGGAGGAGAACAAGACAACTCATCCCTAGCCACTCTCCACCAGGTACACATCCTCCCTATTTAGTTCCTTTATTTTCCCCCCTAGGGTTTTAGATTCTTCGATTGTTGTTTCGAGAAGAAGCTCTACTATTGTAAGGACTTGACCTTGAAAAGTCATCATCATCATCAAAGCCTTATCCCAACTATGTTGGAGTTAGCTATATGAATTTTCTTTCTGCATTTCGATCTATCTTGAGCCAAATATTTGGATAGTTTGCATTTCTTTAGAACTTTTTTTGCTCCTTTCTTCCACATTCTCTTTGGCCTATCCCCGTATTTTATAATTTTTAATTAGATTTTATTGCTTTCTTGCAACTAAATAATAAAATAAAACAATATGGAAAATTCGGCCAGCTTGATTAGTGCCCAATTATGATTAGTCAGTAAATTAATTTATTTATTAGTAAGGGGCAGCCAAGTGTATAGGTTAATGAAATTAATAATCAATGTTGTGGCCCGATCGACTAGTCAAATTGCCTACATTAGCCAATCGCATCCTAGTTTGTAGTCTCTGTACAAGAAAATTGCTTGTCTGAGTCAAATTGGAAGACCTAATTGAAAAAGAGCACTAAGCTATGAAACATGCCACAAAAGATGGAGGAACAGGGATACTTAATTTTAGTAGGAAGCCAACTCTCGGAAAGGACTTCTCAATAGAACTAGGATTCCCAATTAAAATTAATGAAGACTCTCCCCAACCTACCCCACCCCAAGGAAAAGAATGTGGGGTTTGAGGTTAATTAATTAAAAAACAACATTCAACAAGGAAATCAACCAATTCTTACATACCGAAGGTGAGGAAACTATTTGGATTAATTTGGCCATGCATGATTCCTCCTATGTCTATTTTTTTTTCCTTTTTTGAAAATATGATTCCTCCTATGTCTCCATGTAATATTACTGTTGAAAACCTTAAATTCAGTTTTAGTCATGGAGATTGTGTAGAAATCACCTGGAAACCCTAATAAGATGATGGAATCACCAAACTGAAAAGGTGAATAATCCTAGTAAATTGGAGTGGGCCATGGGGTTCCCGTGGGATCTCCCAATGGCCAAATCCCATAGGACCATATTTCTTGGTCCTTTGATTCTTCTTCATCATGTCGATAGTGATTTTGGGGTTTTGACATATGCTTTTCTTAGTTTTTGTACTCTTTTGATGTTTAATTTCAGAAATACAAAGCAAAGATAGAGAATATCTTTGTGTTCGTCTTGATGGTCTACATCTGTGGCTACTTTGGACAGAATACAGTCAATGAGAATCAATCTAAACATCTATACATGGAATGTATAAGTAATATTACAATTAGCAAGATCTGCTAAGAGTGGCAGGTTTATTGTTTTATATCTTTGATTGGACATTTTTGAGACTTTGTCATAGCTTTTGCAAAAAGATACTATACATGGAATGTATAAGTAATATTATTTTATATCTTTGATGGGACATATTTGAGACTTTGTCATAGCTTTCATGGAAAGATACTCCAGCTGAAGATGAGAGGAAACATTAGGTAGATGAAGAGCCTTGGACATAGTCTCTCACAAATAAAAATGCAATCCACCACTTTGTGTTTCTTCCACTCAAGAAATACTGGATTGTTAGCAATTCAAATAGTCTTGTATTATCAACAAAAAGTGGTGTTAAGGCCTTGATAAAGACACCAGATTCACAGAGTAGCTGACGAAGCAAACAATTCTGCTTTTAGGAAAAGACATGGCTTGATATTCAGCAAAAGCTAATGATTTTGAAACACTGGAGGAGATAGCAGATGTTCACCAACCAGTAGTTGAGCACGTCTCTGCCCTCAGGCCTTGCCTATGACACTAGATTGCTTCTTGCATTTTCAGGAGATAGCAGATATTCCTCAGAACATACACCAATTAGTAGTCAAACGATTCTTAGGGTTTGTCTCTGCCCTCGGCTATGATAGCAGTTGGGCTTTCTCAACATCATTGTCTTTGATCGATGCCTGAATTAGGGTTTTTACCCCACTCATTCAATTGCAATATGCCTTCTGCTGCTTATTGCAGTGATTGCATCAATTGTTGCCTCTGCATGAAAGCTTTGGTGACATCAATCCATTTGAAAACTGCAACTTATCTTCACAAAATCAGTTAGATTCATCAAATTCTGCTGCAAGCCTGCAACACTCTGTCCGCTCCTCTCAAACATTGTGTGAATCTGGTCATTCTATGGGCCTCACGTAAGAAGCATGGACACGGACACGGGATATGGATACGACACGACACGGACACGCCGACACGGCATTTCTCAAAAAAGCAGGACACGGACACGTCAGGGACACGTGAATAATATATATTAATTTATATATATATAATCATCTACTAAAAAACTAATATCATTTTAACTTTTTTAATCAATTTAGCAATCAACAAATAAAAAATCACCTATCAACTAGCAAACATATCAAATTATTAAATATCAATACAATACTAAAACATAATTCATAATTATTAAACATGAAATATCCATAGTTCCATAAAATCCATATAAAGAAAAAGGCGGATCATCTTTTTCCCCTCCCTTAAAAAAAAAAAAAAGCAAAAGAGAAGCCAATCTTGAGGCCTATTCTTTAGTGAAATATTTATTTGTCTTTTGCTTGTGATATGATTGATATTTACAATCATATATTTTTCCATGGTATAAAATTATTATATATCAAGTTTACAAGTTTTAATAACCACGTATTAACAAAGTGTCTAAGAGATATTAGCCATATGTTTATTTTTTAGTCATAGACACGAGCTAGGAATTGTGGGACACGTTGCAAAAAGAGTATCAAACAAGTGTCCGAAATTAAGATTTTTAGTTCTTAATTATGGACACAGCTAAATAGTATCGAACACGTGTCCGAAAGTATCCGAGGAGTGTCGGTGTCCGACACGTGTCCGACACGGACACGTCACTTTCTTAGAAGTGTCCGTGCTTCTTAGGGCCTCACTTATGTTGGTCAAAACTTGCAATGATCAACATAGGGTTGGTCGCCTATTTATTTTGGATTTTTTTGGGATATTTTTGAAATTGTCTGAAGAGCAACAAAGTCAGTTTATTCCCTGTTTCTGATTCTACAATTTTCCAAAGTGATTTTCATCATTACCTTTTATTTTTGTGATCAAAGGTCAAATCAGCTAAGTTGCTTAAATATATTACTCACACAACCTTGAAGTGAGGCTTCAGTTTTGGATCTCCATTTGTGAGAAAATTGCATTACTGTGATAGAAATAGTTGTTGCCCAACCTATATATTTGTCAGAAATTTCTTTTTGAAAATATGTTGAATTTGGCTACAGCATCGATTCTTTTAATCATGGGCAAGAATGACTTCAAATTAAATTTATTGGGAAGAATTACTCTGGATGGGGTTTCCATGTTCGATACTTTGTTGCTGGACAAGGTCTCTTGGGTACCTGTGTGGATCTATAGTGGAGGGTGAGAAAAACAAAATAACTCAAAAGTAGTAATCTGGATTCTAAATTCCATTGACCCATCCATTGTTGTCTCCCTTCAATCCTTCTCCACAGCTTTTGAGATGTGGTCACATTGGCAGTCTATTTATCAAGTAAACATAGCAAGGGAATCATTTGTTGATACTGAACTTGTGAAAAATTCTTCTAGAGATAGGGCCGTGGAGGAATATTATAGTGACTTTCTAACTTTATGGACTGAGGACTCAACGATCATTTCTACTGTTAATAAGGAATCCTAATCTCAAGTCCTCGAAGTCTAAGATGAGTCTCATATAAGTATGGCTTAAAAAATCGGCTGAGTTAGGTCACATGGACTCGGACTCAAATCATGGGACTCGGCCATGCAACTCGGCCGAGTCCTAATGTGACTTAGCTGAGTCCCATCCGACTCGGCCTAGTCGACTCGGACTTGGTCATGACTGAGTTGGGTCCCAAGTCCGACTTTTTAAACTTTGCATATAAGCCAATTTCTTATGAACCTATACTTGAGTTTGAATCTTTTCGCTTAGCCCTCATGAACGAAGAGGTATCTCCTAACTTAAAATTATGTGTTCAAGAAGTTCTCTAGGAAGAAACCAGACTATAGTCTCGACATAGCCTTACTGATGATGCCAAAGCTTTTGCTGTCCTTAAGATTTAAGAGGCAACCTTCTTGACAGCATAGGGACCAAGGATCTTGTTGTTTTGAATGCAAAGGATATGGACACGTTGCTCGTAATTGCATGAAGACAAATTTCTACAAAAGGCCCCAAAAAAATGAACATCCATAGTAGCAACTGTGCCCGCATCAGACAACACTTCAGGCCTAGGAGCACCACGCCACTAATGATGCTACATCCTCCTCTAGCATGACTCTTACTCCTAAACCAATTCGGGATATGATTCAGAGTTTGATAAAAAATTTGTTACTGAGTTCAGTTAATTCTTCTATAGCTTCTGCCTTATCTATTATGGGTATTTCTAGTTGGTCCTTTTATATAGCCTTTTCTTCAATGCATCTTTTCCATTTCCCTTTCATAGTTTATTCATTTTGGAGCATCAACTCATTTGACATCAGTTGAACAAAAGTTGCATGACAAAACACTTTATGTTGGGAATGAATAGATTCCAGCTGCCAATGGCCAACATCTGTCTACTTTTTATAACATCCAACGGTAGGTTCTGTTTGGATCAAGCGTGTAATGGATGAAAGGCCAATTTGTAAAATCATATTGAAGGCCTCACTTTGGGAAGTGCCATATGGGAAGAATTAAAATATTTAAGAGGAATTAGGAGGGGTCCAAGAAGAATCTAAAGAAAATATAAAAGAGGGGTCCAAAAAGGGGCCCCCCAAATTAAGCAAAAACCCCATCTGGATTTGTGAACGCAAGTCTCCTTGTGCACAAACTCCCATACATTTCTATTTCCTTTCTCTTATTAATTCCATTTATAAAGTGTTGGAACTATTTATATGGAGAGACTTGTAATGCTTTGGACAATGGCTATTAATGAGAAAATTGAGTTTCTTGAGTTCTTCAACTTTTAGTTGTAGTTGTGAGAATTATCTCTTCTGCCTTCGAGATTGGAGTTTGGTGTGAGGCCAATTACAGGTAACCACAGTTATTTTCTCCTATTTTCTTGCAATTTTTTTTCCTTTCAAAACCCTAAAACCTTAACATCCCTTCTTTCCGTTAGCTAATAGACCCATCACCACCACAACACCTCCATCTCCTCCCAAAACCCAAACCAACCATCCAAATCATGGTTATAATCCAAATAAGACCATTCTGCTAACCAAAAACAACCCCAAACCCAAGCCACACTTCACAAAAAATTCAACCAGCTTGGTTGAACCCTATGTGGACTGCACCTAACCTAGTTGGACCCTTAATGGGCTCCACTTGACTTAACTGAACCTCACCCCTCTATTTTAATGAATTTTTTCATTGTTTCCACTTCGCAGACTTGAGCTTTAATTAAATTCCCTAAATCTGAAAATCAGTTTGAGCCTTTTAATTTTGTGGGAATGTTATTTCATTTCTGAATCATATTTTTAATTCCCAATTTTTTACATTGAACAATTGCAAACCCTTTGATCCAAGACATTGTTTCAAATCCTCGTTAAAGGGACACTAAATCTAATTGAATTGAACCATCTCTAAGCAATTGGAAGTCCTATTTTCCATTACGATCCCTCTCTTTTTGTAAGGTCCCTAATCTTAATAATGTAATTAGTGTTATTGTTAGTTAATTTAGCTCAATTAGAGTCTACGCAAGTCCAGTTTACTGTTAGGATCGTGTGTGTGAAGTTTTGTCGAGATCTGAGTCTGTTTGGGTACAGTAGGGGATAGTTTGCAATTTTAGGAAAGCTTGGAGGGCTTTTCCATAATTTCTAATTTGTGAGATTTTGGAATTGTTGGATAGATGACCTAATGTCTCGCACTTTTCCCTTTTACCTCAACTCGACCTGACCCCTCGAAGACCCTTTAAATCCAACCTAAAATCCCAAGGACTAAAACGAAATTTTCTAAAACCCCATCTATTTTCCTTCAACCACAATGATCTTTTATTTCAATTCACTTTTCTCTGCATTTCTTCCCCTCTTATTTCCTTTTCTCTTGGTTTCTCTCTCTCCCTTGCTCAAGTGAAGTACCCAGGCTCCATTTCCACCATTCATCAGCACCACCGTCGTCTCCAGGGCCCCACAAGTTCATCCATACTGTTTTCTTAGATTTCCTCTTCTCCTTTAACCCTAGGTTGGCGTTTTACCTTGTAGAAGTTAAGGTTTTCGAATAATTATGTTAGAAATGTGAATTGGGAGCTTAAGAGTGTTTTTCCTTTTGATTTTGTAGGTTGATTTGAGTTGGGTCTAAGTTCTCTTCAAGTTGAACTTTGACAGTGATTTTGAGGGAGGGTTTTTCTTTCTTTCTGTGTTTTACACTGAAGGCAAGTGGATACACATCATTATAAGTTTGATATGCATCTTTATTGCTGGTTATAATTGAGATTCTTGTGTTATTTAACTTTGAGCTCATTGTATGAAAATTCGAAATTGATGCTAGAATAGGGTGTCAATGGATGGGAATTGGAATGGGTAGATTAGAGGATGTTTAAATGTTGAATGGAAGAGGGCTAGGCCTTAGTTATGTGTTGGATTGAGTGTGCTTGGCAAAGGGAGCATTTTTCCCTTATTTCTGAGCTAAAACAAGTCCTAGGTTGCATTTTCTGGAGCCTCACGGTCGACTGTGAAAGGTTCCATGGTTGACCATGGCTTTGGAATTTTTATGACTACATTGACCTCAAGGTCAGCAGTGAAAAGCCCACTTTGCCTCTGGAATATACGCTGATTGAGCCCCTTTCATTTTTTTCTTTCTATTTTTCTTCTATGACCTTGGAAAGTGGAGGGGGGGGGGGGGGGGGTGGAGATTTGTTTGGGTTTAGGGGGAAGATGCCTTAGCCTTTCCAAATTGAATTATACTCTTTCTTTACAACATGGTTTGTAATGCACAAATGCAGAAAAAGGGGATATATCCTTTGGGTGTGGGTGCGGTATACATATTCGATACAGCAAAAAAAAAAAAAGGATTCGACAATCTTTTTTTTTTTTTTGGCTGAATTAGTAGAAAGGAAGAAGAAAAAAATACATAATCAAGTTCAGAAGGATAAAATTTTTATAAGTTTTTGTCAAATACCAAATTTTTGTAAATTTTGCCGTATCCCCATATTCATATCCAATTTTTGGATACTTTTCTGCCGTCTCTGTGTATCATTTATTTTTAGGTTTAATGCATCCAATACATACGCACCCGCACCCAATACTAGTATTCGAGTCCATGTAACATAGAACATGGTAATGGTGAGTTGTGGGCTAACTGCAGAGGAGCTTGCGGTCGACCTTGGACATGGAGGTCTGCTGGGAGAGACCTTTTTCCTTAGGACTTGGTGGGTTAGTTTTGTACCCTTGGTACCCCACCTTGAGGGCTAATTGTAGGACAATGAGTAAGAGATGTTGTGAGCTAACATACCTTTATGAATTACTGATACCATACAGGGTACAACCTACTTCAGAATCGGACGTTGTAAGGCTGGAGGCTATCCAATATGTTGGAATACACCAATGTTTATTGATGGGATATCATGACCTCACCTCATTTGTGTATCGTGTAGTGTTATTTCATACGAGGAAGGTAATTGTTGACCTAGGATTGGATTGTAATTAATCCTTGACTATTGATCAATCTGAATTGAACTATATCGTATTGATGATGTTCACATGCCTTGGGCATGTTCCATAGATTGTTATTGTTTTGTATTTACGAGATCATATTGAGAACTTAGTTTGATTGGACTTAGGATCCCCGTGTATTGTCTTTGGCATGGATCAAGGTGTTGAGGCTAGGTGGCTTGATTGTGAGGGCTTTGGGAGGACTACCCATTTGGAATTGAACTTTGATTGGTTTTGGACATTGATGGATTGAACGATTGTAAAGTAGTTCCTCTTTCGTTATGACGAACCTGCTCAAACAAGATAAGATTAGCCCTTCATTGTTTGTCTTAGGATTCTTGAGTCAGAACCACTCAACTGTTAAAGTCTGATACAGTAGGACACCTCTATAAAAGGACTATTGAGCTTTGAATTTTGGACGACTGCAAAGATTGGTTTTTGAGATGGATGTACACCATTGGTAACCCAAAAAAGGCAAGGTTTTGATATTTTGCCACCTTGGGTGCCAACTTTGAATTTTGGATCGGGCTAACAGCCCGATGAATTGATTGGCCTGGCTTTCCCCACATTGTATTCTCTATGACTCACTTCGAGACGGGAGGGTATTGACATAATATCCTGTGGTGATTAGCCAATGTGGACTGCCCATATTGTTAGTATTGTGATAGGATAGTCTTGCATTGATCATTGTTCATTGTGATTCGAGCTTGTTTATTAACTCCTATCATTGTACTTCACATGATCACGTTGTGTTTATTCGCTTTGATATTGCATATCTAATGTTATTTTTGTTTATCTACTTGCTGACTACTTGTGGTCTGATGATGATCAATATCTAATGTTATTTATGTTTATCTATTTGCTGACTACTTGTGGTCTGATGATGCTATGCTTAGTGCATAGGTATTGAGTTTGCCATTAGTGAGGAGGAAGCGGAGTAGGTGGTTTGGCGGATCAACCTAATCACCACGAGTGATGTTCAAATGACATCTACTTAATTGTTGTGACCCACGCTTGAGTGCCTACCCTTTTGGGATAGATTGTTATATTCTTTTGATTGGCCTCGGTTTTATGTGGACCTTGTAACTAAAATACTTTTGTTATATTTTGTTAAAATTTTATGTTACTAGTCAAATGATGTGTGTACTCTGAAATGTTTATTTGTTCCATCTGTTTTGTGTGAAGCTTCCACTATGTTATTGGTGAACTAAGGAAAATTTTATACCTCACCGTGGATTTCAATTCCATGTGGGACCATGATTGGGGTCCACGTGTATATTTAATTACGAAAAATTTTAAATGCCCTAATCTCATGCATATTCCCCAGGCTCATCAATGGGGGTATGACACTCTTCTTATTTGAGGGAGCATTGCTCTGAGATTGTGACAACGGCTTTGACTGAAACATAATTTTCTTACTTTATTTTCAATATTGGATTGTGATTGGCGTGATTCATAATTTAAATTGAATTATTAATTCTTTAATGGATTTCACCTTCCATATTAGGTTTGATTTTATATCGTCCTGCATCATCGAGTCCGATTTCTGTCATTGTAAACACTGATCTTATAGATTTGGGTTAGTCATTATAGATTTTCTTATAAAGCCTCTCCTGCTACTCTTTTCAACAAAGGGCCAAAGGCTTGCAAAATTGGTGATTTCCTGGTAAATCTTTAATTTTGCATTGCTCTATTCCAACTAGTTTCAAAGGGTTTATCTTATAATAGTTCTCTTATTATTGTTACATGCAATACAATAATTTCCTTTTGTTTCATCTAGAAACAAGTAAGCTTAGCAATTTTACATTTTAATTGCACCTATATTAGTAGGAACTTTGTCTTACTCCATCAAGGCATTGTCTCTACTGTTGACCAAAAGCAATAGGAAAAATGGATTATACTACTCTATAAGAAATTATTCATTGTCATCATTGAAGCCATATTTTGGTTCGTTTTTGTTATGCATTTAGATTCATCCTTGTTTAGTGTTATGCTTTTTGTCACTCCTAATTCCACATTTTGACCACTTTATTTCTACTTGTAGTGTTTTCTTTACAAAGACAGAATATATGGATTGCAACTTTAGTGGACATATACAAAGTGTTAAAACCACTGTCAAAATTGAAACCTATGAGATACCACGTAGAGATTCTTTTCGGTATCTGGGCTCAATGATTAGTAAGGATGGGGAGATTGACGAAGATGTTGAGCATAGGATAAAAGCTGTATGGCTAAAGTGGAGACTAACTTTTGGAGTGTTTTGTGATAGATGAATGCCAGTGAAATTGAAGGGCAAATTTTACAGGACAGTGGTTAGATCAGTTATGACATATGGAGCAGAATGTTAGCCAATTAAGAAAACGCATATGCATAAGATGGATGTGACGGAAAAGAGAATGCTTAGGTGGATGTGTAGTAAAACTAGAAAAGATAAAATTAGAAATGAGCTTTTTCGATAGCATTGATGGGTAACACCTGGGAAGCACGGGTACCCCAAAAATACAAGCGTACACGTACCGGGTACGTACCCGGTACAGGTACGGGTATGGGTACGGCCAAATACGTATCGGGTACGGTCAATACGTACTGGGTACGTGTTGACTTTATGGGTACGTATCAGGTACGTACCGGGTACATATATCTCCTTTTTTTTAATGTTTTATATGTTTTTTAAAAGAAAAGAAAAAAGGAGGGGGCAAAGTGTAAAATCCCTTTTATATAAAACATTTCCCTTCTCAGGTGATGCCCTAATGCCCGATTGCAGTCGATTGCGACGAGCGACAGCCGAAGAAGAAGAAGAAGAAGAAGAAGAAGAAGAAGAAGAAGAAGAAGAAGACGCTGCACACCTGTTCTTCTTCGTCTGACGGGAAACGAGTGATAGCCGATTGGAGAAGAAAGGAGAAAGGGGAGGAGAAGAAGAAGAAGAAGACCAGCCGCTGCACACCTGTTTTTCTTCGTCTGACGGGAAACGAGCGACAGCCGATTGGAGAAGAAAGGAGAAAGGGAAGGAGAAGAAGGAGAAGAAGAAGAAGAAGAGGACCAGCCGTTGGACACTCCTGCCGCACTTCCGCCACTGAAGAAACGAGCGTCCACACTTTCACCGCACCAGCCGCTGCACGTCAGCCACAACCGCAGGTCCTCTTCCCTTTTTTTTTTTTTACCCTGCACTGTGCTGCTTTGTTCTGCTTTGTTTAGCTTTGTTCTGCTCTGCTCTGTTCTGCTATTTTTTTCCCTAACGTTTTTGCTCTACTGCTGTAATATTTCCCCCCTGTTTCTCTTCTTTGCTGAGCGTTGTTTCTACAAATCAGCCTTGCTAATCTGCATTTCTATTTTTTTTAAAAAATGCTCTGCTATGGTCGGCTGTTGCTTTGTTGCTGCTGCATTTGCTATTTTCTTCTTCTCTTCTCTGCTCTGCTCTGCTATGCTGCTCTGCTGTATTTTGTTCCTCTGTTTTTTTTTTCTTCTTCTCTGTATTTGCTGCTCTGCTGTTGCTTTGCTGTGATATTTAATTTTTTTTTTTTTTGCTGCTCTGTATGTGTGCTGCTTAATTTTCTTTTCTTTTTTTTTTTTTGCTCTGCTGTTATTTTTTTTTTCTGCTCTGCCGTTTGCCATAGCTACTGCTGTTGCTATTTTTTTTTTCTGCCATTGCCGTTGTTTAGTTGTTTGCTGTTGCTGTTGTCCTTTCCATTTTTTAAGTATATTGGCAGATTTTTAATTGTTTGGTTGTTTGATTATTTATTAATTATTGTAGGATAAAAATGAGTTCATCAAGTAGTATGGGTTCTACTGGTGCAAGTGTAAGTGCTACTGGCACTGATGAAATTGTGGATCCTCTTTGGAATTACGTAACCATATTAGAAAGAAGGGGAGGAGGAAGTGCGACTGCAAAATGGCAATGCAATTATTGTAATGGTGATTTTCAAGGGTCATACTATAGGGTCAAAGCACATTTGTTACAAATAAAAGGACAGGGTCAAAGCACATTTGTTATAAATAAAAGGACAGGGAATCAGATGTTGCATTAATGTGAAGGGTGATGCTCTTCTTCAAATGAAAAGGGAAAGTGAAGAAGCTGAAAACCGGAAGAAGATGGCTAAACCCAAAAATGTTCCTTTACCACCTTCCTCTTATCCTATTAGTAGTAGGATGGCAAATACAATGGATGTTGGAAGTGGAAGTGGAGGGTTTAGATTGGAAGGGTATGAGCCAAAAAAAAGAAAGGCCATTGGAAGTACTGCCTTGGAGAAGGCATTCAATCAAGGTGCTAGGGAACATTTGCATTCTTTGATTGCTCGTATGTTCTACTCCGGTGGATTGCCTTTTCATTTGGCTCGGAATCCGTATTTTGTAGAAGCTTTTCAGTTTGCTGCAGAAAATCAAATTATTGGGTATGTACTTCCCGGTTATAATTTGTTGAGGACTTCATTACTTAAAAGAGAAAGGGCAAATGTTGAAAGATTGTTGGAGTCTTTAAAACAATCATGGAAGGAGAAGGGGGTAAGTATTGTTTCTGATAGATGGACTGATGCCCAAAGAAGGCCTCTTATCAATTTTATGGGAGCTTCGGAGGATGGAGCTATTTTCTTGAAAGCGGTTAATTGTGAGGGTGAGTTCAAGGACAAGCACTACATTGCCCAATTAATGTGTCAAGTAATTGATAATGTTGGACCTCAAAATGTCGTTCAAGTAATCACTGATAATGCTCCTGTTTGTAGTTCAGCTGGAGCAATCATTGAGGGTAAATACTCGCATATTTTTTGGACACCATGTGTAGTTCACACCCTTAATCTTGCTCTTAAGAATATTTGTTCTACAAAGCAAACTGGAGTTGCTGCCTATGCTTATGATGAATGCCATTGGATTACTCATGTTGTTGATGATGTGATGTTCATGAAAAATTTTATTGTGAACCATTCTATGAGATTGTCAATTTTTAATGACTTTGTGCCTATGAAGTTGCTTACTGTAGCAGAGACGCGCTTTGCATCTGCTGTTGTTATGCTAAAAAGGTTCAATCTTTTCAAGCGTGGCCTTCAGACAATGGTTATTAGTGACAAATGGAATCGTTATAAGGATGATGATGTTGGTAAGGCAACATTTGTGAAGGACAATGTGTTGAGTGACATCTTCTGGGATAAGATAGCTTACATATTATCTTTCACATTGCCTATCTATGAGATGATTAGAGTTTGTGATACTAATAGGCCTTGTTTGCACTTGGTTTATGAGATGTGGGATACAATGATTGAAAAGGTGAAGGCAGCCATTTATAGGCATGAAGGGAAGCTGGAAAATGAGGAGTCCAATTTTTATTCTGTAGTGCACCAAATACTTGTTGAAAGGTGGACCAAAAGTAGCACACCACTTCATTGCCTTGCACATTCATTGAATCCTAGGTACATACAACCCAATACTTTTTGTATTTGGTTATTTCTTTGAATATGATATAAAATTCATAATTTACTTCTACTTTCATCTTTCTATAATTTAGGTATTATAGTGCAACGTGGCTTGATGAAAATCCCAATCGTGTTCCTCCTCACAAGGATGAAGAGATCTCAAATATGAGAACAATATGCCTCAAGAAATACTTTCCAGAGCTGGAGGATAGAAGGATTGTTACAACATAATATGCCAAGTTTTCATGTTGTTTGGAAAGTTTTGGGGAATTTGATTCAAAATTTAATAGAGGAGTAATGGAACCAATTATTTGGTGGTATGCACATGGGTCTTCTGCACCAACTCTCCAATCTTTACATTGAAATTACTTAGTCAGCCATGTTCCTCATCATGTTGTGAAAGGAATTGGAGCACCTACTCTTTCATTTACTCCATTAGAAGGAACAAAATGACACCAGACCGTTGTGAAGACTTGGTCTTTGTGCATAACAATATTCGTCTCCTATCAAGGAGGAGTCGACAATACATGGAAAGAGAGACCAAGCTCTGGGACATTAGTAGAGATACATTTGATTCATTAGAGGGTGCTGGTTTACTTGAAGTTGCAGATCTTTCACTTGATGAGCCTGACATGGAAGCTAGATTAGTTGATGATGAAGGCGATGCAGCTCAAGTTGATGGATGACTTTGTTTTCAATGCTTTGTTTTATTGTTTTTGTTGTAATCTTGGTGTTTACATGGCTCTTGACTTTTGTTGTAATGATAGACATTAAACTCGATAGTTTGTATGTTGACTTTGTAATGATATTAAGTAATTGTTGGCTTGTTGCATGTAAGAGTTTTAATTTATTTTAAAATTTTAATTATTAGCTTATTGTGTTATTAAAATTTTAAAAAATATAATTTTTAATGGACGTACCCCAGCCGTACCCTTACCCTATTTTTTAAGGATATTGTCGTACCGGCGTACCCGTACCGTACCCGCACCGGTACCCGTACCGGTACCTGTGCTTCCTAGGGTAATACCAATATGGGATAAGATTAGAGAAACCTGTTTAAGATAGTTTGAGAATGTTGAGCATAGGCCGGTTATGGTACTGGTGAGGAAAAGTTTAGCTATTCAGGTAGATGGCCCATCAAGAGAAAGGGGTAGGCTGAAGAAAACATTAATGGAGTTCATTAAATCAGATTTGAAGAAGTTTAACTTATCTAAGAATTTGTCTCAAAATAGAACGGAATAAAGAAATAGAATTTATGTAGCGGACCCCAATATGGTTGGGATAAAGCTTTGATGATGATGATGATGATGAGTGTTTTCTTTACACTTTTCTCTACAAAATAGTTATTGAAAATGATGATATGTGGATGAACTATAGCATAAGAAGGAACTAGTAAATTATATAAATTACTCACTAAATGATACACACCATAGCTATATAAGAACACTTCTGATATTGGTCTAACACAAGAACTCATGAAAGAAAATTAATTCTATAAGAGTTGACAGGATATCCAGCAACAGTTGATTGACAAAGGCAAAATAAATTCACAGGAAGCCATGGAACATGTGAATTAGAGGAATGGATTAGTAGACCAAACGATGCAGTGGGGAGTAATTGTACACATTTTTGTAGCTATTGAAGGGTTCCATTAACTATCTTAATCAATGATGCCCAGATATGGCATAGATACTGCAGGGACACGCTATAGACATGGTAGGAACAGGAATTTTATATGTAAAAAGTGAAGTATCGGATACGATACAAGATGATACGTTGTTCATTTTGAAGTATCCATGCACCATAGGTCTTAACAGTAGTAGGAGTAAATGGTATGGGAGCTGGTTAATAATGAATGATCAGATGTTGTATGGCAAGATGAACTAGAGTCAAAGTTCCATTGTGAGGAGCTTTTCCTGTTGCAAAGAACTGTAAGCCTATTCTTCAGCAAGAAGTTCTGACAAAGCGGAATCAATTGAGGATGGTGGTGGTCCTGTGAAATAGAAGTGCTTTAACATGTTCGTTATCCCGTCTTAGGGCCATAGGGAATTGAACAAGGTTTCTTGTTTATATGTATTAGAAGTGGTGAAATTGATGGTATAGAGAAATAGGGTTCCATGAGAGCAACCTGGTTCCATAATCCAGTCACTCTTACATAGAAATCATGGATGCTGTCATTTCTTTGTTCATCATTTTTGATCTCCTATTTTAGTTGGTATCTCCTAAGAGAATTGATCGGTGTATAACCAGGACAAAATTTTCCAGGCTTCCTTTGGTTGTTTGATCTTGGGTAACTGTTTGGCAATAGATAGATCAACTGTATGGGCTACCTAAGAAGTGGTTTTACCAATTTAGACTCATTCCTCACTGCGAATTGTCATTTGGATTTGTTGTCTCCTTTTTGACATGGGCATCTGACTTTTATAATCATCCCTTCTTTATTGCGATAGTATAAGTGCTCTTCATATTACCCACAGTGATGTTTTTCATGAATGCACTAAATACATTGAGATTGCTTGCCATTTTGTTCCAGCACCTCTGCCAATGTGTTGATCATAATAATTATGTCATTCTTACTGAACAAAAAATAAGTTATCTGTTATTACCGTAAATCTTTTTACAATATTGTTTTTACTGATACCACTATTATTGAGCTGTCTGGACATAATAGATTAGGCCCATAATAGAGGTTTTTCTTTTCTTTTCTTTTCTTTCTTTCTTTCTTTTTTTTTTTCTTGTTTTTGTTTTTTTTGCCATCTAAAGCTAACACTAACAGCAAATAGTAAGGTGCTTTCACAATATTAGCAAAATCAAGAATGCCTAGACCCTTTGTGATTTTCAAGGAAACCAAGACAAATGTCCAAGGAAATAAAGGAACACGTAATCATATAAGGAACATAGATAGATATGTAAATACAGATATATTATCAACAAGGCATGCAAATCTCTTTTGGAAAGACCATTCGATAAAAATTTCTAGCAGGCTGAATAAATTGATGCTAGATTATAATCTCCTGTAGTATTAGGATCCGACGGTTTGATCTTTGATAACTGAGGATGGTGCCTCATGGCCAGGTCTACAGTGGATTCAAAATAAAGAGAAACAAAAGGGGCCCGTAGCACCTAAGTTTTGTATGTTGCCTAGGTAAATCTGTAGCAAAAAGCTCATAACTTTTTATAACAAGACATGTGGCAAAGTTTTCTTCCAATAAGTAGGAACCATTTGACACATTAGAGAATTCTTCATAGATATAAAACAGCAACCCCTTGTGATAGTCACCAATCCAAAGTTTAGCATTCATCCAATTGAATTGGATTGTTGGATCGGCTTGCATTCATTTTGGATGGTTTAAACTTGTCGGCCATTGATCAAGTGGTGAAAATGATGATTTTAGCGTCCGTTAGCATACATGGGTAGGTAGGTGGGAGATCTTTAGATCTCTCTCCCACTGTCCCAATAGTGGGCCCCACTAGAAACTGGTGCTCATTGTGCTCGGTAGAGGGGCTCCTTATATATATATATCTATATATATAGGGCTGTATTGTGGGGCCCTCATCATGGAATGAGACCAGGGGGGCTGGAAAGAGCGATGCTGGACCACTCTAGATGTCAAGTTTGGCCCAATCACTTGTCCTTAACCCATTCATTTGTGGCTCACAAGTCTAGTCCATTCGGATATGTGTACGGTCGATTCAACGTCCAATCCATTCAGATGTATGGTAAACTTGGGGTGTATGACTATTGGGGGGGTGTGGGGGCTGTCATTGTAAGATTTGGAATGGGTGATAGATGGCCCCACCCATGGTTCTCACGGTTAAAATGGTGAGGGCAGTTCTCACTGGAATATTTTCCATAGATATGTATATATATGGGCTTTGATTCTGTGAAAATTGTTCTCACGCACCTACCATGAGAGCTTTTTATGGGACCCACTTGTGGTCCCATTTGGGGATGAGACCACGGGGGATGAAAAGATCTATATGGGACTACCCCAAATATCAAGTTTGGCTGTAATCACATGTCTCTAACCCCTTCATCTGTGGCCCACAAATCCAGGTCCATTTGAATTGGTGCACAGTCGATCCAATGGTCTAGTAAATCCAGATTTGATCGAAACTGGGGCGTGTGACTCTCAAGGAGGTCCTTATGTATTGCAATGTTTGGATTGGGTAATAGATGAGCCCCACCTATAGTTCTCACAAAAAAATGATGAGAACTAGTTTTCATAAGATTATTTCCCTATATATATAAATGTTCCACTTCGATGTTTCATAAGTTAGGCCCCGCAAAAGGTTTTGGCATGTGGTGCTCACCTTATCATAAGCATTGATGCTCGGCAGAGGTTTTCCCTATATTTATGTATATATGTATGCATATAGAAGAACCAAATTCCACACCCTTTTGCCTTTATACATTATAAGGCTGTAAGGTTAATTGTGTATGACAAAATTACGTAGCTTGGGTTTTTTAGCACTGTCATGCACGGATTCCCGAATGGAACTCATTATTATTATTATTATGACTATTGTATTAACTTAAGTTTGAACTAAATTTGGATGATATAGTTATAGTTCTGTTAGAAATTTGTATCCTGCCAGTATACAATGCAAATTTTATATAGAAATTATTGCAAATGAACCACTCTATGTACTCTATATAATAAATTATAGCCCTAATAATATATTAGAATGTAATTAGTGTACATTTGAATCCACTAAATCGTTTTTTGAGGGTTCAAGGAATCAAACACTTCATGCTTCATGCAGGGTCAGAATTTGTACTTTTACCTATATGCATCTTACCTAGTTGTGGTCATTATGACCAGCTGTGGTTTATCAACTGCACATCAGTACAAAAGAAGTAAGTATAATAATCATTGACTTGTTGATTCTGTACCTTTTGCAGGGTCCCCTTCTTGCAATTCTCTTACTCCAGTTGGTACTTGCCGCTATGACAGCTCTCTAGGTAAACTACTGTGGTGATGGTGGCTTACTTTTGAGATACAACATTAAATTTAATTTGTGAATTTTGCATTCAGTCTAATTTCTTTGTCACCTCCCTTTCGGGAGTGGGAGGGGTTCTATTAATATAACCTTTACTCAGCCTCCTCTATTGAGGAGAAATGACCAACCCCCGATGCAGTTGGCTTGCATCTAGGCTGAATAATTATTAAGAGTTCGAAGATTTGATCACATAGCTTTTCAATAAAAGAAAAACAGCCCTGGTTGTTTTGTGCTCCTTAATACTGGCACTAAAGCTTGATATCACTCTATTCAGGTTTTTTAACAAAGAAGTTCATTAATTTGATCAAACATGCAAAAGATGGCATTCTTGATCTGAATAAAGCTGCTGATACTTTGGAGGTTAGTGTTTTTCTACTTAATCAGTTTGATTGTTTTCTTATTCTAATCATTGGATGTATTTTTGTTGGGTACAGGTGCAGAAGAGGCGGATATATGACATAACGAATGTTTTGGAGGGCATTGGACTCATAGAGAAAAAACTTAAAAATAGAATACGCTGGAAGTAATCCTATATGTCCTTTTATCTATTATTTTGTTCTCATATTGCTTTGCTTCAACATTATTATCGGAATATAGTTAGGTTAAAATGACAATGTTGTCCAGAGGGCATCGACAGTACATACATCCTAGCACTTGCAGGTGTGGCATGCCTTTCAGTGATCCAGCTCATATGTCTGTGTTTGCTGCACCCCTGGTAGATTGGTGATGTTGGAATAATAGCAGTTGCTGATCAGACAGTTGTCACAATTCTTTCTGGAAAATGGATTGTTGGGAAGAAAATATAGCTAGCAGCTGAAGATGTCAACTGGTTGATGATGGGGATTGGTTGGTGCTGCAGTGTTTTCTGTATCGACCATCCATGGGGTGTTCCACTTGGCAAATGATCTTGATTCTTGATCACTCGAAGGTGGATCAACCTTATAAAATGGTTGGCCCAAATAAAAATTTCCTTGGTTTTTGGTCCAGAGTCATGATATCTCAAACTTTTTAGTGGTTGAAATGTAAATGAGTTTATTCGAAAATTGGTTGATAGGGGGCTTGAGGTCTCAAGGCCAGGGGAGGTTGACACTGATGCCATAACATTACAGGTATGGAAATATAAATATTGGTCCATTGGATGGCCACCAATAAATTCTTTGCTTGTGATTAATATATGTTGACATTTATCTAATGCAAACATCTAAATTCTGCAGGCAGAAGTTGAAAATCTTTCCTTTGACGAGCACATATTAGATGATCAAATTAGGTGCTGTGTTTATTGTGCCACTAAAATCTCTGTGGTCGTTTTGCACCAGTCAATAAAGATGTATATATCTTTTGTTGAAAGAGTTAATGCTGATAGTTAATTCCTCTGCAGAGAAATGAGAGAAAGGTTGAGGCACCTAAGCGAGGATGAAAACAATCAGAAGTAGATAAAATTTCATTCCAGATTTGTCAAGATAATGTTATTAAACAGCCATGATCTTTTTGCTCACTGTCACTTCCTTTTGTTTCCCTTCCATATTTTAGGTGGCTTTATGTTACTGAAGAAGACATCAAAAGCCTACCTGGCTTTCAGGTTTGTTTGCAGAACCGTTTACTTTTTTTTAATGTATCTTCATGGAAATTACTGGCCTTACTATATTGTATGGTTCCTCCTGCAGAATGATACTCTTATAGCAATTAAAGCTCCCCATGGCACTACTCTGGAAGTTCCAGATCCTGATGAGGTATGTACTTACTATAAAGTACTTTATGGTTGAAAGAAGTTAATTAAGACTGTGTACTTCTTCCTCTTCATGTGCAGGCTGTTGAATATCCTCAACGGAGATACAGGATCATCCTGAGAAGCACCATGGGTCCCATTGATGTTTACCTTGTCAGGTAATGTTTTCTCCCTTCCAATTACTTAACTGTGTGGATAATTTTCTTTTCCCAGAAAAGTCCAATAGACTACAATGTTACAGGTGAATAAAAGTGACAACGCTTTTTGCTCCCTTATTTATGTACTACTATCATTTCAACCTGTTATACCCTTGTCCTGATATCTGGATTTAGAGTTTAACTTGGACCTTACTGTAGTGTACCTTTCCATGTATTAGAATGTCATTTAAACACTGTTCTCACACGGGGAAATGGCCATTCAAGCAATACACAACTAACTTTGGGATTTTACATTCTGCTTGTTAAGGCTTTCTAGTTCTAGTTTGTAATCAGATCAAGCATGATATCCTGATCATCTTGAAGATCCAGTTGTTTCCTTTCCTTCCTCTTTTCTTCCTTTTTACGTGATCATAATTCATGACTGATCGAAGGTAATCGCCATGGCTGAATATGCCATAAATATATATGAATTCTCAAAAACTCTCCTTTTTGCTCTCCTATGTTTTTAGGGTGTGGAGCCCACCTTGAGCCAATCCAATCATTTCACACACTACTCCTCGTGAATTGGTATAAAGCCTAAATTTGATACTTATCCAACTTTTACCCACTGTTGGATTGAAAGCACAAAAAAGTGATGCCTTTAAGTCCAGTAAACTTTGGGACCATGGATCAAGGGATTAGAAAAATATATCATCATCATCATCATCATCATCAAAGTCTTATCCCAACCATGTTGGGGTCGGCTACATGAATTCTATTTCTCCATTCCGTTCTATTTTGAGCTAAATCTTTCGATAAGTGCAACTTCTTCAAATATGAATTAATGACTTCCATCCATGTTTTCTTCGGCCTACCCCTACCTCTTGATGGACCCTCCACCTGTATATCTAAACTTTTTCTCACCGGTGCCATTACTGGCCTACGCTCAACATGCCCAAACCATCTTAAACGAGTTTCTCTAATCTTATTTCCTATTGGTGCTACCTCTAAATGTTCTCGAAAGCGCTCATTTCTAATTTTATCTTTTCTAGTTTTACCACACATCCACCTAAGCATTCTCATTTCCGCTACATCCATCTTATGAATATGTGTCTTCTTAATTGGCCAACATTCTGCTCCATATGTCATAGCTGGTCTAGCCACAGTCTTGTAAAATTTTTCCTTCAATTTTGTTGGCATTTGTCTATCACAAAGTACTCCCGAAGCTAGTCTCCACTTCAGCCATCCAGCTCTTATCCTATGCTCCACATCTTCGTCAATCTCCCCATCCTTACTAATCATCGAGCCTAGGTACCGAAAAAAATCTTTACGTGGTATCTCATGGGTTTCAATTTTGACAGTGGTTTCAACACTTTGTATATGTCCACTGAAATTGCAATCCATATATTCTGTCTTTGTACGACTTATTTTAAAGCCTCTAGATTCTAATGCCCTCCGCCATCTCTCAAGCTTTGCATTTACACCCTCTCTTGATTCATCCACCAATACTATATCATCTGCGAACAACATACACTATGGTACTTCTTCTTGAATATGCACAGTTAAGTCATCCATAATTAATGCAAAGAGATAAGGGCTTAAGGATGATCCCTGATGTAAGCCTATAGTCACGGGAAATCCGCCCGTTTCTCCACATGTGGTTTTCACATTTGTTATTGCACCTTCATACATATCCTTTAAAATTTCAATGTAACCTCTTGGGACATTCCTTTTCTTTAAGACCCACCAAATTAAATTCCTCGGTACCCTATCATAGGCTTTTTCCAAATCGATAAAGACCATATGTAGATTTTTCCTTTTTGCTCGGTATTTTTCCATTAATTGCCTAAGTGAAAAGATAGCTTCCATAGTTGATCTCCCTGGCATAAAACCAAATTGATTTTCCGAAATCTTAGTATTTTTTCTCAGTCTTTGCTCTATTATTCTCTCCCATAACTTCATAGTGTAACTCATAAGTTTAATCCCTCGATAGTTGGTACAATTTTGTATATCTCCTTTATTCTTATATATAGGTACTACAATGCTTCTTCTCCATTCATCCGGCATTTTCTTTGTCACAAGTATCTTATTGAATAGTCTACATAACCAACTTACTCCAACCTCTCCTAAGCATTTCCATACCTCTATCGGAATACCATCTGGGCCTGTTGCCTTTCCTGTCTTCATTCGCTTCAATGCTTCCTTCACTTCCACCCCTCTAATTCTTCGGAGAAAAGTATACTCTTGTAATGAAGTGTCCTCCTCCACTCTTGTATCGCCCAAATATTCTTCATTTAAAAGTTTACTAAAATATTCTTTCCACCTTTCTATAATATCGTTGTCCTTCACCAAAATATTTTCCTCATTATCCTTGATACATTTGACATGATCTAAGTCTCTACTTTTCTTTTCTCTTATTTTTGCAAGCTTAAAAATATCCTTTTCTCCTTTTCTTGTTCCCAACCTATTATAGAGGTCATCGTATGCTTTGAACTTTGCACTACTTACTACTTTCTTAGCTTCTTTTTTTGCCTTCTTATACAATTTAAAATTTTCTATACTCTTAGTCCTCTGCCAAACTTTGTAGCAATATTTTTTTTTGTCGAATAACTTCCTGAACCTCCATACTCCACCACCATGTTTCTTTATTAATATGTCTCTTCCCTTTTGATTCTCCAAGTACCACCTTTGCAACATTCCTAATGCAATTAGCCATTTGATTCCACATTACTGTAGTTTCTCCTTCAATATTCCATTCTTCTTTCTCAATCATTTTGTCCTTAAATATATTTGCTCTTTCCCCCTTCAAATCTCTCCACCTTGTTTTAGGGTCCATTTTGTTTACTACTGCTCTCTTTTTACTTCTAATACAAATATCTAAAACTCTAAGCCTATGTTGCGTAGTCAAACTCTCTCCTGAGATAATCTTACAATCTTTACAAGCCAATTGGTCCTGTTTTCTAACTAGAAAAAAGTCTATCTGACTCCTATTATTCCCACTTTTATATGTAATTAAATGCTCATCTCTCTTTTTAAAGTAAGTATTTGCTACTATAAGATCAAATGCCACTGCAAAGTCCAATATAGTGTTTCTGAATTCATTCTTTTTTCCAAATCCATGCCCTCCATGCACTCTCTCATATCCTCTATTATCTCTTCCTATATGCCCGTTTAAATCCCCTCCAAGGAAAATTTTATCACTATTTGGGATTTCTCGCATTAAATCATCCATCTCCTCCCAAAATTGTCTTTTCACACTTTCTTCTAGTCCTACTTGGGGAGCATATGCACTAATGATATGAATTATGTCTTCCTCTAGTACTAGTTTAATTGCTATAATTCTATCACCAAACCTCTTTACCCCCACAATTTTCTCTTTTAAATCCTTGTCTATAATTATACCCACTTCATTTTTTATATTACTCTTTCCTGCATAGAAAAGCTTATACCCATCCATGAGCTCCTTAGCTTTATTCCCTTTCCACCTTGTCTTTTGTATACAAGCCACACTAATTCTTCTTCTTTTCATTACCTCAACCAACTCCATGCTCTTGCCTGTTAAGGTTCCTATATTCCAATTAGCAAGTCTAATTTTCCTATTCCTCCTCTTCTTTTCATGGACTAACTTCTTTAACCGCATTAGCCCAAAGTCATGCGGTAGCCCTTGCACACTTTTCACTGCAGCTGAGCGATGCTGCAATGCGTCGCTTAAAGCGGGGAACGTCCTAGCCTTATCGTGAAATATCATTTGTTCAGAATTCATGTTTGGGTTGTGACAAAGTTTTACGCTGGCTGTCACCTACCTAACGCAACCCTCCTCCTTTACCCGGGCTTGGGACCGGTAGCAAAACTGGCGGAGTTGGATTAGAAAAATATAATGGATTTGAAATTTTTTACATAGGTAGATCTTATACGCCATACTGGGCCCAACTAGGCGGGGCATTTTTGGTAAAAAACTCCGTAAGACTTTTCTAATGCTCCTTTGGAAAATAATCCTATGAGAACTAGTTCTCATCATTTTTTTATGAGAACTCTAGATAGGGCCAATCTATCATCCAAACCAAACCTTGCAATACATAGCACAACCCTCCTCCCTGGTAGTCATATGCCCAAAATTTCAGTCAAATCCAAATTTACCGGACTGTTGGATTGATTGTATAACAATCTGAATGAATTGGATTTGTGAGCCATGGATGAAGGGGTTAGGGACATGTGATTGGGGCCAAACTTGATATTTAGCGTGGTCCCACATAGATCTTTCCATCTGCCGGGCCCCATCTTCAAATGAGACTCACAAGTGGGCCCATAAAAGTTCTCATTGGTAGGTGCTTGAGAACAGTTCTCACAGGATCAAAGCCCATAACTATACATGTATATAGGGAGTGCTAAACAAGGCCCAGGCATTTTTTAAGAAAAAGCTGCCCCTCCTAGTTGGGGCTCACTGAGATGCATGATGGTTATGGAAGTCTATTGGATGTGAAGATCAATATGAGGCCTACCTATATGCAAAATTTTGAGTTTATAAGATATTCCTGACCGTTGATCTATGGCTCTAAAATTTAATAGTTTATAAGCATCATTTTATCATTATTTCAATTGAACGGAGAAGAAAGGTTGGATGAGTGCCAAACTTAGACATATGACCTTTTTTTTTTTTTTTGGGGGGGGGGGGGGGGGGGGGGGGGGTGTTCTGAAAAGACTAGATTGAATCAACATGTGCCTCATGACCAAAAAGAGGTGGGGCAGAAAAAAGGTGTTTTTAAAGTGGGTCTCGTTAGAATTCCTACATATATATTGGAGAAGGACATGTCCTTTTTGAGACCTAACAAGGTTAAAAAGGTGTCATGAGTGATGATTTTGTCCTTTTCCACATTAATACTTTCCAATTATGGAGTATCCCTCACTATTTTGGTGAGGGATGTATGCACATGAATATTGTCCATATATATATGTATATATATATATAAATATATATATGGGCAAAACTACTATGCATATGTCCCTTATACTATGGTGAGGGACACTTCTTTTTTTGAAAAATATTAATGTGCAAGAAGACAAAGCCATCACACCTTATGACACTCTTTTGACCTTGTTAGGTCTAAAATAGGAATTGTTCCTCACCATAATGTGAGGGACATATGCATAGTAGTCTTTTCCTCTATATATATATATGGGTTATGACGCATGGGACATGGATATGACATGACATGGATACATCGACACGACATTTCTGAAAAAAGTAGGATACGGACACGTCGGAGACGCATTAATATATATTCATATATATAATCTTCTACTAAAAAAAATATTATTTTGACTTTTTAATCAATTTACCAAGTGAAAAATAAATGCACAGTGCAAAGCGGAAAAAAAAAAGTCACATACAGATGTGCAGAGACAAGGTAGGCAAGGCAAAGGCAAAGGCAAAGGCAGGCAAACCTTTCAACATCATTTCATAAAAAAAGGCAAGCACTAAGATATTGCACAAAAAACAAGCCCTAGCACATCATTTCATAAAAAAAGGCAATAGCAAACAATAAATCAAAGGGAAGAAAAAATACAAATGTGCACGGCAACATAATAAAAAAACAACGGCACACATTAATTGAAAAAAACAAAGGCAGTTGATTGATTTTTTATGGAGAAGAGGGATTAAAAAAATAGGCACAAATAAAAATTAAAAAAAACAAAAGAAATGTGGAGCAGGAGCATATAAAAATAGACATCATAGACACTAGACGGTGTAGGAGCAACCATGTCCATCCCAGCAAATAGCAAAATCTTCTTTTTCTTCTTAAAAAAAAAAAAGAAAAAAGGCAAGAGCAAGAGCGAGCAAACGGTGGAGCAGGCGGCGGTGTAGGTAGCTCTTTCTCCTTCCCCTTTTTCTTCTTTTTCTTCTCGTGAGCGACAACTCTTTTTTTTTTTTTTTTTTTTGTTCTTCTTTCCTGCCCTCTCTGGGTTTCAATGGGTTCTGGGAAGGGGATGGGGTTTCGATGGCTTTCGAGGGTGGGATGGGGTTTTGGTGGAAACGGAAAAAAGGGTTTTCGATGCACGTGAGATGGAGTTTCGAGGTTCCTTCTCTGGGTTTTTTTTTAAATTGAGTTGAAATTTTCATTTACCCCCTCATGTTTTCTTTTTTCTAATTTTAATCCAAAGAAAATCACAGTGGGACAAATTTTTTGGTTGGCCATGTTCGGTCTGTGTTTTCGCTGTGTTCGAGCCGTGTCCATAATTTAAAAAATAAATAAAAAAGGACACTTTTTGTCTGTCCCAGACGTGTCCGAACGTGTCCAGAGCGTGTCTGTGTCCTACATGTGTTGGACATTGACATGCTAGCTCCGGAGAGGTGTCCTTGCTTCTTAGTACATGGGGAATATTACTATGCATCCATCGCTCACCATAGGGTGAGGGACACTTATATGGATTTTTTTATTTGAACACGAACATTCTTCTTTTGCAAAAGACCATATATGACTTTTGTACATGAATATTTCCTAATATGGAAGTGTCCTTCACCCTATCGTGAGGGATGGATGCATTCTAACATTCGCACATATATATAAATATAATATGAGAAATAATCCTATGAGAACTAGTTCTCACCACTTTTTTGTGAGAAGTCTAGGTGGGGCCCATCTATCACTCAATCCAAATCTTGTAATACACAAGGAGCCCCATGATAGTCACACACTCCAAGTTTTGGTCAAATCCGAATTTTCTAGACCGTTGGATCAATTGTGCGTCAATCCAAATGGACTGGATTTGTGGGTCACGGATGAAGGGGTCAGGGATATGTGGTTGGGGCTAAATTTGGTATTTGGGGTGGTCTTGCATAGATCTTTCATCCCTCTTAGTCCCATCTCCAAATGGGACATACAAATGAGCCCTATAAAAAGTTTTCACGGTAGGTGTATGAAAATACTTCTTATACGATTAAAGCCCATATATATATCGAAAATATTCAAGTAAGAATAGTTCTCATGGAGTTTTTTGTGAGAAGTCTAGGTGGGGCCCATCTATTACCTAATTCAAATCTTGCAATACACAAGGATTCCCTCGGATAGTCGCCCCAAGTTTTGGTCAGATTTGAATTTGCTGGACTGTTGGATCAACTATGCACCAATCCAAATGGACTGGATTTGTGGGCCAAACTTAATATTTGGGTTGGTCCTGCATGGATCTTTCCATTCCCAAATGGGATTCACAAGTGGGCCTCATAAAAAGTTATCATGGTAACTCTATGAGAGATGTTCTCACCTGAATATTACCCCTATATATCTATGGCAAGCCTCTCTTAAGCTTATTTAAGAAATTCCGTAAGCCCGAGCTCTTGGGGCCTACCTTTGGTCAATTCAAATGGACTAAACATATGACCCCCTTGAATTGCACATGTCCACGAAGTTTTGGTCAAATTTGAATTTACTGGACCATTGGATCAATTGTGCACCGATCCGAATGAATTGTTGAACATTAAATTTTTGGGGCCTAGATGAAGATGATAGAATCTACGGTTGAGGCTGATTTTTTTTCAGAGAAGAGTCCTTCAAATCCCTTCCATCCCCATCCCCATCCCCATCCCCAAATGGGTCCCCAAGTGGGCCCCACCAGTGTGAGCCACACTATATATATAGATATATATATATATATAGATATATCTCAAGCTCTAAAGATCAGTCTTCCCTTCAATGTATGTAAGTGTAAGCCAAAGGAGCAAATAGCTGCATCTCTTTTTTTCTCTAACGTCCAGAACCACAAATTCAACTTGGGAGCTGCAGTTGGCCTTGTGTATTGGTATTTGGAACCATTTAGAGTGGGCCCCACAACAGATATCCCATAATAGTTTCTCCCAAGAAACAAACATAACCATCAGTAAATGCAATGGGAACTTTAACAAGCTCGCCTTCCAGCTGTATTCTCTGTTCATTGATTGAATAGTTAGGAGCATTTTTTGAAAAGAAAAAAAAAAGAAAAAATCAAAAAAAGAGAAAGGGCTGACTCTGGCCTATCATGGGTCTGTCAAATGCTGCTTGAGATCACCGGTATACATGACCCGTCGCATATCATGTGTGGAACCAGTGAGGTGGGTTTCTTGTTTGCTTGTTAATAATTTTTATCCCTGAGCAGATGATACTGGATTAAGATCTGAACTATGAAAATGGTCCTCAACTATGTAAAAATGAAAGTAGATCTGGTAGAGGATCTAGGACACTTTTGTACTGAACAAATGGCTGCTTTGTGCTATAATTTTCCTGTATTTTAGTCAATTTGAGGAGAAGTTTGAGGAGATGAATGTTGAGGAGCCAACTCCAAGCCTCCAACTTGCATCTAGTTCAGAGTCTGCCTTAACAATGATCACAGACAACAGCGGCGCCAAAGAGATGGGGTTAGAAGTTCAAGATCCTCAGAGAATTTGCTCAGACCTAAATGCCTCCCAGGACTTTGTTGGTGGCATCATGAAGATTGTCCCTTCAGATGTAAGTGCTCTGATAATGTCTAGGGAGTTAATTATTGAACTGATGATATTATCTGGATGTCTATTCCTGCACGCTTTTAACATCTTTTGTCTGGTGATGGAAAATAGAGTATTCATCTTCTAACAGCCCTTGTCACTTTCAGATCTTGTGATTTATAAATGATAGGGTTTTTCGCAAGTGACAAATTCAGAACAAAAGTCTGGCTTGGACATACTTGCATAGATATCTGTAACTTGCTGTGAGAACCAACACAGAATTAGGTTGTCATAAATGCTTGTTCCTAATAGACAGATTAACTATAGGGGTCAAGTGTTATCTGTTAAATATGGTGTTTCTTCTTTCTGCTACTAATCATCCTTTTAGGATGGTGGTATTGTTCACCTCTTAGGTATGCTTATTTTTGGATGGGGCTTTTGTTTTGTTGTGCAGAATGATGCAGATTACTGGCTTCTATCAGATGCCGATGTCAGCATAACGGAAATGTGGGGAACAGAATGTATCCTTCATTTAAAGAAATTTCTCTTCAACTTTATCTCTCATGTAACATGGCTTTGAAAGTTAACGAGGAGTTCCTTGACTTATAATAGCTGGGGTTGAATGGGACAGACTTGCTACTGAAAATTTTGCAGTGGGTGATGTGAGCACACTGCCCTCACAAACCCCACCTTCGAGTGTGATTGAAGTGCCATCTTGCAATAAATCTACACCGAGGTGAATGGGTATCAATTGGCTAAATTTAGATGTTCAGGCCTGTGATTCCCTTCTGCTGCTGTCTACCCGCTCTTGTATGTCATGATTGTAATGGTGGATCTGGAAGTTCATTCAACCTTGGCATTACAGCTAGTTTCCAAACAGGGTCATATTGCAAAAATGTTATTGAGAAATGGAGAGATGAAAATGGTAGCTGATACAGTGTGGAGTTTGAGTGATATTTATTTGAACCCATAGGCTGGGAATGAATAGAAGTGAATTTATAAATGTATCGAATCCTTTCTGCTCATTTTTAAATGTATTTTATTTTGATTCGGCTGTAGCAAAGTAAATTTTATGGATGGTTTATGACTTAATGTTGAACATGTCTTAATTCTGTACCATGATTTATAGTATGGTGAAATTACCATCTTTGCAAATTTTGTATTTCAAGACATGATTCAATTTTTTTCGTGTATCAGTAATTTTGTACGTATGGACCATATGATTCTGTAATTGGTTTAGAGGCTGCATTGGATGTATTATGCCAAAAAAATGATGGAAAATGAAACGAAGTAACCCAATATCCACAGTTGAACTCATTTAGCTTTTGAGGTTTGTGTGAAAAATTATGTCACAATGCGTAGGATTATGTATCAGTCAACGGCAGCAGATTCCGCTAAATCAAACCCAAAAAGAAAAAATACAAAAAAGAAGGAAGTTATCCGTCTATTCAGAAAGGATTCTGCTCATGCCTTATTGCTGAAAGAGTGAATTTGTGGATATATATATAAATATATATCTTTTGATATCTCCTGGTCCCATCCCCAATAAAGTAGTGCTCACCTCACCATAAGATGAGCATTGATGCTCGACAAAGGGTCTCTTTTGTGTGTGTGAGTGTATTGTACCCATCTCTTACCATGTGATAAGGGACAAACTTGACAGGGCTCATCTAGAGCTCTTATGATTAAGCGACCTGGGGGATGAAAAGAGTCACTTTTGATTAGCCCATAAATCAAGTTTGGGGTTAATCTCAAGCCTATAAGTCCTTCATCCGTGATTTTCAAATTTAACGACTTTATATTAAAGAGAAGTTTTTACCATCAATCCAAGAGTATAATCGATTCAGATGACTAAAAACTCAATTGATTTATTATAGTTATTGTAGCCATTGTTTTCTAGGCCAAATGGGTAAAGGCCTAAGAGCTTAATGGGCCATTACTGGCCCTGTGGGTAGGATAGTCCATAGTTCTTCTGTTGTAAGTTTAAGATGTAGCCAATGTTACTGCAAGTTAGTTTTATCCCACGCACCTAGGAAAGTGAGGGATTTCAATCTTACCAGTTCTGTTCACGGCAAATATGTTGTGTAGCCATGTGGGTAAGGAGAAATCACATACAAGATTTCCTGAAATTTCACATTACGCTTTACATTTTAGACGGTATGAGAACCCTATGCTTTTTGACCGACCGGTCAAAATTGTAATGTGGCCCACCTTCTTCAGTAACTCTGTTTCAAGTACTGCCTATGGAACTGCTTTGTCTTTGGGTTCCACAGATCACCAGACAACCATTGCTGATTTTGTAAATCCCATCCCATCTGAATGATTTTTTTGGTTGGTAATCCCGCTGAACTCAAATATGATCTCAGTCGTCCATATTTTTGTCTGTTAATCTGATTTGAGAGTCCCTTTCTGCAAGCGGGAAGGTCTTTCGAAGCCAGACAGTCACAAAGGTTGCCAATTTCTAGAACCTTTCCTCCACATAACAAAGTAACAAATATCAAATCTGAATTGCTCTCTAATAGAAAGCATTTCAGATCCTTTGATCTACATGATTGGTCATCTGACCATCAGTAGGGGCCATCTCCTCTGGTCAACAGCACTAGGGAACACCTGAGCCTGTCTCTCAAATAGGTACACATCTTAATTTTGCCTTTAACTAATTTCTGCATCGCATCTAAAATTAAAGGAACCATGAGCCTGTTATCTTTTGAATGTGGAGCTATTTTGTGATAAATATAGAGTTTTGATGATGAATAATCAACAGAATCTTATTGTGTGATCAGATCACATCAAATATGCTTATTGGCCCCATCTGACGCAAAGCATCTAATAAAAGGATCTGAAGCTCCAGAAATATATTATGGGAAAGTAAAGATTCCAATTGAGTCTGACACGAAGTTTGAGGAATATGATTCCCAAATTGGAAAAGTTGAACTCCTTGATGGGATGTCAAAATTCGGATCCAGTATCTTAACCTACGGTGACTATGAGGAGACCAATTGAGGTGCCACTCGTGGTGGTCGACCGTGGTTGGTCAACTTACATTAGCGAATAAATGATCAAAATTAAGCTAGCTAAAGAGGCTTAGAATCAAATCCATGTCAAATTGAAACACCACTTACCATTGGCAAGAGGAGGTTATTGTTAAACGAAATTAGTCAGAAAATTTTTAAAAAAATGTTGAATAAGTGAATCACAACATTATGATTTTATGTGCACGCATTGACACTTGTAAAATAAGGAAATAATAAAACGTAAAACATATTATAATATGAAACTACAACACAGGTTACTAGTGACATATTTTCAATCAAAGAAAACATAAAAAAATATTAATGCACCCCTGAACACTCTTGAAATAAGAACCGTAAAGGGAAAAAAAAATCAGAATATCACAATGAAATCCTCACGTAGGGAAGAGAATGGAGCTTTTAGCACTGACCCGGATAGAAAGTGGGAGATAATATTGGATTCTACTACTCAAATTAAAATTAAGAATTCAAAGGGAAACCACTTCTCAGCATTAACATAAAGATGCATAATTAAGCAATTGCAGCATCTTCAAAGAAAGGAAAGAAAAATCGAAAAAGGCTGAATGCTTCTCACGCAAGAGAAGATAAGTTAGCTTTCTATCACTGACCCAGATTTTTTTTTTTTTTTATAGGAATCACTGCCCCAGAAACGGATGTGGAAGATTTACCCTTGGTGTTTCTGAGCTTGAGTTCTTCTATTCAGATTAGAAATTCTAGATCCTAGATCTATCCAAACCATCCATTTTGAACATAGCTGTCGGATCACGGGGAGTGAACTAAGGGAGGTTGATCTCTAGACGACAATCTGTCTCCACATACGCTGCTCAATCCTACTCGATATGTGGTTCATCTTTGTGTTTGTGGTGGCCGAATAATCTCCAGTCAAAGCTTTCGCCGGGCTATGTTTTGTATTTTGGTTTAATCGGATGAGTTGGTTTGGGTCAACCAGGATCAAGGAACAGGGTTCAAGGGTGTTTTGATTTTGTTCCTAGGATTTCTTAGAGTTTAACAAAATTTTGTATAAGGGTAGTCCAAATCTCATCCTGTGAGGTAGGCACACTCGCTGAACTATTTAAAATGTTGCAGTGCATTCTTGATTGCTCGATTGATGTGTGGGCATCATCAACGGCTGAATAGGTTGTTTCCTTGAGTAGGTATGTTATTGCAATTGAAATTAGGCTGGTGCATCTCTTTTTCAACGTCTTTTTCCTTTGTTTCTTTGTTCTAGCTTATTTTTATCTTCCTCTCTTTTAATAAATTCCTGTAATACTTGAAAAAAAAAAAAGTGTGGGCATCATGCTGTATTAGTCAAGCACAACATTTTGAAGGCCAGGTGGAGGGACTCTAGGGGGTGGAGCCACGAAATAGGTCTTTGTGGGATGGTGAAAAAATTTTTTTTTTCTCCGAGGGCCATCGCTAAAAATGACTTTAAATTTCTATTTATCTAATCGCCAGAGCCGGCGTCTCAGTTGTCCGCCGTGGCTGCTGCTTCGCGTAGATAAACGACTGACCGTGCCATGCAGTTGCAATGCCCTGAGAAAGACATAGAATAGTTGGATTCAAGATTTATTTGAATTCTGTAAATCCCCAATTGATCATGTAGAATTTTCAGGAAGGAAAAAATTGTAAAGCCTAGGGAAGAAGAAGCTTCTAGGCAGTGTTTGTA
This sequence comes from Sextonia rubra, assembly GCA_037013555.1. Taxonomy (NCBI): domain Eukaryota; kingdom Viridiplantae; phylum Streptophyta; class Magnoliopsida; order Laurales; family Lauraceae; genus Sextonia; species Sextonia rubra. Next base: position 24,520,148 of record JASUAD010000006.1, read on the forward strand.
CTTCTATTTCTTTGCCAAAAGAGGAAAATCCATTTCAAATCTCCCAATCATCTGGAGGCTTATTCTGCACCAGACAAGGTAGCATAGTGGGCCATGGAAATGGCTGTTCCAGTTCCATGGAAGTTGCCTAACACAAATTCTCAAACCTTAGGCCCTATGATTTTCATACTCACAACCTACAAGTGCGCCCCACATCGTTGCACAGTTCCAAGATGGGAAACAGCCTCACCACACCTGATAATGAATCTTAAGAAATTGTCTCCAACAAATAATAAATTGTATCAGGGAATGATGTTGAAGAGACACTCACAAACTAAGATCATACTAAATATCCAAAATCTAAAAAAAAAATGAATTTAATAATTTAAATTAAAATGGGGATATTTATAAAAAAAATTAAGCCTAAACTCTTAATCCATGGCGGAGTTTTTTTTTTTTGACTGAAAATACTCTTAGTAGTGATATTGGCGGACCGTGTAGTTGGTGATGTCAAATTTGGATTAGGAACCGGATTTGTATATTTTTATATTGATTCTGGATCTATATACAACCTATTTGTTTCACACCAAATTCAAATTTGAAATCGAATCACAGTCTATAAAGACAGTTTAGGATTTGAAATCACCACAATTCGACTTATTTGCATCCCTAATTGCTCTATTAATTGTCAAAACAAGCCATCCAGGTATTTGAGGGGCGCCCGAATTAACCAATTAGGTTAGGCTGGCATCTTAACCCATCCAATTAATGAATGGATCGCATGCTTTAGCCTATAACATAGTGGAAGCCCAACCTGACCAAACCCCTCGACCCGTTGCCACCCACTATATTGGGAAACACCACTTCATTCGTATTTCATCTAATGGGACTAGCATGAAGATGACTTGACATAAGCACATGCGGCTCCATCGCTCACAATATTAAAAGAAGGGTAGTGCTTTAAATTTTTGCTCCAATCCCCAGTAATAAAAATATTTGGCTCAATTAGGGTGAATTTCCCATTAGGCCCAACTTGGCTCTAACATTTATGGCCGCTAGGTCCGGGTCGGATATAGACCTATGTTTTTTAAAGCCGGGGACTTAGGAACGGTCACGATCTTCCCAGACAACAAGACAAAAGCCGTTAATCTGTACACTATAAGTCTATTAGTACTCGGACTCTCACTGGATCTAAACGTGCACCCACCAAAATAATTGAAGTACCAGGTGGGTCCCACTCTTGCTTGACACATAACACCGTTAGTAACCTTTTTGTCCTCTGTCTGCTTTCTAACTCCACAACCAAACAAGAGCCCCCATGCAAAGTCAAAAAAGTTTAAAAAACTAAAAGACACAGAAAGCGAAAAACGTGCAGGAAATAACAATCCATTTGTCCGTGAGACGGAATCCGTCGGTCAATGCCGAAACGTCTCCGTTACATTCTCCACATACCTCGCTCAACCCGAAACCGTTACCGTCTCCGCCCGATACAGAACGCCCCGTAAACCCAACCCGCGGCACGCTTCAAGAACGTTACAAAGCCCCTCAAACGATTCCGCACATGCCTGAAGCAATCCTGACCGTTGGACCGCATCGGATGGCTCATCGGCCGTAGATAGGCCCGGGCTGCGTGCTTCACGAGGCGGTTCCGGATCGAGATGTCGTGGCAGCTCCCGCTGATGACACCTGGCGGGGATCGGGGCGATGATAGCAGCAGGTCTCTGAGGCTGGTGTACGAGGGCTGGCCCATGGATAAACGGACGGTGGAGATTGGATTCCTGCTTTGAACATCATCTCTTCCTATAGACCCCATAGGAGAAATAGAGAGAGAGATTTGCTTAATATGGGGTTTAATTACTCTCTAATTTGAGGATTAAGATGGGAAGAGAATGCACTAATGAAGAGAATTGAGGCCTCTGGGGACTCCCATCAGGAGGAGCACAGCCGTTGGATCTTCTTCCAGCGGTTCCGCCATCTACTTCCCTGCAGGCTACTGTGCCATGTTTCTCTCCCTTTCTCTCTTTCTCCTCCAATGTGGCTTTATATGGATGTATATGAGAGCTGACTAAGGACCAAGAAAATGTATGGACATGGTTTTCTGAGGTGGTAAATTTTATGAATGTACGGCCCAGTGTTTTATCATCAAGACCGTTCATTTGATAAAGAAATGTCTAGATTGGAGACCCTGAGGTTTTGATCGGCACCATTCAAATGGACGGTTAGGAAATCGGTAGTTTCATTGGTTTTGGAAGATTTGTGCCATTGATGGCGGGAAGTGTTAGATCAACGGTCTAGGATTAGAATGGTGGGCCCCCTGGGTTGGGAGGTGGGTGCCTCAGGAGCTCGTGAATTTGATGGGGGCTCAGGAGTGGAAGTGTGTTGGTTTCCTTCAATTATTGGGATTCCTGCGTCACTATCTATTGTTTTCTCCTCCATTGAGTTGGTCGCAATGGGTCCCATCTGCGTTGAGGTGGAGAGAGAGAGAGAGAGTGGCGGGACAAGCATTTTGATCAATTGGTGCTTATTCTTCTGCATAGTAAAGGTAGGTGTCTAATAAGGACATCTCAAACCGTGTACACTAATTCCAACCCGGCCAGGCACATTGTCAAAGAAGCTCCAGGCCATCCATCCAGTGGCCCAGTGATGATTCGCCTTGATTGATAGATAGGAGAAAAAGGAGGAGAGCAAAAAATTGCATGGAATGATGTCTCCAAACTGAGAGATGTCAATGGACCTCCGATGACCCAATCACCCAATGGCTCCGACCCAAAGATCAAGGTATGGTCCCCCTTTTGGACCTGATTGGTAATCGGATCTTCACCCGGATTCCAGTGGGTCTACGTTCAAACATCTGATTACCCGGTGACTTGCATAGCATTATATTATGTAATTATTAGAATGCCTAGATTATTTAATATTATACCCATACTCATCAATGAGAACCCACCAACAGGATGTGGCACTTGTGGTAGAGGCATGTGACATCACCCCTGTCGTTGATGGTAGAGGCCTGACCCACCCCAGAATCCCAACTTAAACACGGCATTTGTTTTAATATTGTGTGGATTTTCAGTGGGTCATCCGTACTATGGATGGTCGAACCTATCATGTCCCAAATTTATTTTATTCAAATCCGATTCGACCTGTGATGAGCCATTGGTACATATGCGATATTAAATCGACCCCATGATGAATTAGGGTCAAGTTGAATTAAAGCCTAAAAATTATAAAATATATTAATTCTTAGTAACGCATATGGTTAAGATCAAATTTGACACCTTCTCTTTCCATGTGCCTTAACGCTTAACGCCACTCACACCAAATGAATTTTGTCCATAAATTTGGTGAAAAATTACAAACACTATATGTAGACAGGAGTTGATGTAGGCATAACAACAAAACTCAAACCCACCTCAAACCAAAAACCTACATGGGCTTATCCCTAAAACCATCGGACTTGAGCAGTGCAAGGTTGGAGAGTGCCCCCGAAATTTGAGAACTCAAAACTTCATTATAAAGACATACCCAAACTTCTTTATATAGATATAGTTTTTGGTGCCCTAAGAATTTCTTAATTATATAATGCTCCTCAAGGAAAATCCCCTTGTCTAACTGATTAGACCATGAGTCCAAATATAGGTGTCATTGTCTGTACTTGCAATGTGGATTTGGGTGAAGAATCTGGCAGGGTTTGATTTAAAAATGTGACCTTCAAACAATTGGTTGTAAGTGATCCCTCAATCACAATAACGACCCCAAAGCCAGGGGAAAACAGTTAAAAATCTTGCATATTGAAGTTAAATTTAGAGCTTGAAGTACTATAGCCAAATTTGCCTGGGTTGTTTGTTTTGTTCTCAACTTTTAGCAGTCACTAGCTTAGTTTGTTCTCTTCAATTGAATGTCACTTTCTTTGTTCTTAACACTAGTCTTTCAAAGCCTCTTTTAGCTTCCCATTAGCATAGAAAAATAAAGAACTCAGTAGCAATGATTGAAAAATGCAAATTTAAAAAATTAATAAAATAAAAAAGAGAAATATTTAAAAACTAACAAGCCACATGTACATGTGATACTAATTCCGGAAAGAAGTTGGCCAAAGCCCCAATTTAAACTCAACAAAAGTTTAACACAAAAAAAAAAAAAAAAAAAGCACTCAGCACTCAACAGAGGAGGTTAGTATGATAGTCCCACAAGGTTTTTAAAGTTTGACGATATGTGAGGTGGGGTTGATCTTGCATTACATCCTGTTGTTGCATCTGATTTTCTTTGGACTTATTTTTGCAAAGAAAGAAATGAGCATTTTACAGATTGCTTTTTCCACAAGAAAAAGGGAATCTTGCCTTTCAGCACATTTCATAGAAAATTAAAATCCTCTCTATAAAAAAAATTATCTTATTTTCTTTCCTTTTCAATATGAAAATGGTCTTACCAAACAACCATGGGCTCCATGAAAACTAGAAAATTTCCCATCATGACCCTTCTTTATATATAATAACAGGCAATAGGCAAAGAAGTATTAGGGAGAGTGAGTGATGGGGCAGCTGACTTTTGTAGGGAATCAGCCATTTATCTTTTTTAGTAGTCACGTTCAGCACGAGGAAAAGGGCTTGGTGCTTGATTAACTTGTCCAGGTTAGGATGTGTTAGGTACAAGCTTTCCTGTACAGCTTGTAGCTCAGCCTCTCGAGAGGTTGCCCTAAGTCCTTTTCCATCCTTGTCCCAAAGGTTCCCTTCTTCTTGAGGTTTCAGTGAGATGGTTCATAGATCCATCAACGTCGAGTTTAATCCAGCTTAGAGTCTTAATTGATAATAAGTCTTGGAATCACTCTTTGATATCAGACATTTTCAACAATTTTAAGGATGTGGAAGATATTATCAAAATCTATATTCAAAGTTATGTTGTAAATGATAAAAGAGTTTGACCATTTACTAAAAATGAAAGTATATTTACTAAATTTCGTTATAAAGACAATCTATTCTTTGCATACTATTATTAGTAAAGGTATGATTAAATGGAAAAGTTTTAGAAAATTCATGTACTAAATTTGGTTATAAGACAATCTATTCTTTGCTTACTATTAATAGTAAAGGTATGATTAAATGGAATGTTTTAGAAAATTCATGTTTCTCGAAGAATTCTCTAATTTGAATGAAAATGCCCTTCGTAAGGCCATTCTTGTGAGGAAATGGCTAGGCCCTAAAACAAGTTTAGGATCTATTATGTGTCTTATTTGTGATTTTGAGGAAGAAGCGGTGGAACATGCTTTTTTTTTTTTCTTATGTAATCATGTTAGAGTAGTTTGGTTTGATTTTAATTTAGGTTTTTTGACTCATTCAACTAAGAGTATATGGAGGGAAATCTCATGAAAATGAATGATTTAAATCTCCGTTCAATTGCTCTATCTATACGGTGAACTTTATGAATAGCCAGAAAGAATTTTATTTTTAAGGGTGTTATCATTGACCTCATAAAAGTTATTGGGACAATAAAAAATTTGTAGCCGCAAGATAGTGGGGGGAATTTTAAAATAAGTTTTTCTAAGCCTGAAGTTTAGGATATCAAGCATATTGTTCAAATAACACATTATTGATTTTTACAGTGCATGTTATAAATCTAAAGATAGATTTTATTATTATTATTATTATTATTATTATCTAATGATGTTGAATAACTTCTTTATCTATACAAGCGGTTATTATGTGACAAAACTTACTTCCTCTAAAGAAGCAGAGGTGAGAGCTTTTTTTTTTAAATGCTAAAAAAGCTTATTGAAATGGCTGCTCTAGAATTGCTCTTTCTTCGTATGCAAAAGAAGTGATCCTTTGTATCATTGGGCAAGAGGATTTGACTATCAATCCAATTATGTTGGATATTAAAAGCCAATGTAGAGGCTTTTCCTAGTTAGATTCATGTTTGTTTTAAGATCTTTGAATGAGTCTACTCATTTGGCCAAGCATGGTTTTAGACTGCTCAACTTACTACTCATCTGCCTACTATGCAGGTTTCTTTCTGTCCTTGCATCTCATTGTTCTCTCTCCATTGGACGGGTGTTCTCTCCGCGAAGGAGTCTCTCATAGGTCCCTACACCTTGGCTGGGCATGCAGTAGAAAAAACTATGCTTGACAGAAATCAACCTAACTGTATGCCTAACATGAACTAAAAATAATTTTTTCTTAGAGGATCAAATTTTACTCAAATGTGTCCTTAGTCATTAGGTTTTGGGCATATGTTAGATTATTTGTACAGGACACCTTTGTGTTGACCAATGAGCTAATTTTATTGAGCGTTTTCGTTTAGAGTTATTACATGCATTTTTTTTTATTCTATATTTTGGGGATCTATATATGATTACGGGAGGTATAAAAAAATTTATTTTCTTATTTTTGGCAAGTATTCCTAAATCTATAAAGAATTACTTTTCTTTTAAATTTGAAGACTTCTACCGTAAACTTGTTTAAACTTTTTATTTGCATAAAACATTATATTTTTTTATTACTTTAATTTTCTAATTATTTTTTAAAATTTGACACCTATCAATACTACTATGACTAATTTTTTTACTTCATTTTTACGCATATACATGCCCGTAAGCACGAATGGTCAATTTAGCTATATATTAAAAATGCTGGTCTTAACTGATCCTCTTTCAATTTCGACCTTCTAAGTTTTGATTTTGACCACTTGCTTCATTACTATTTTGACTGCTTCCTTAATTTAATATTAGATTTATATGTATAGGATTTTCCATGCTAAACACAAGCATGTTTATGAAAGTTTAAACATGATTCAATCTAACCTTTGTGTAATCCACCTCACTTGTGATACTCGCCAACTTAGATATATGCAATCTCTCAAATTTTACTTTAAGTGGAGTGATAAATTATTGGATTTATGATTTATCATGTGTGGAATACATAGTTATATAATCTTAAGAGATAGCTTTGCTGACCTAAGACAATGGTTTGCTCACGAAAGTTTTGGGTTCGAGCTACGATACCACATTAGGGCCACAGGACATTTACTAGGCTTTCTCTGGGCCCAAAGGGATTAGTCTATCTCAAGGAGTTGGGATACCATTTGTTAGAGAGAAAAAAATGATTACATAGTTATATCTTGTACGATTATTAAGTATTCATTTTTTATGGTCAATGAAAATATTATAAAATTTAAGTGAATTTTAACTGGATTGCATCGTGCTAATTCCTTGCTAATTTCTACTTATGTATTAATGCTGTTATAGGCCAAAATCTCGCCCATGTCCGGCGTGAAGCAGAGTCCATTTATGTAGGCTGACATGCATCCGGAAGTGTGGCCTGGATGCTTATTTAGAATCCAAAACTCTTAATTGGCTGGACCCTGAGTCAGTCACAAGCCCATTTGATTATCATTAAGCCTGCTAATTTCCATTTGGATATACCATGTATGTATCACAAACATGTCCAAACAAAGACTTGTAAACCTAAATCACATTGTTGTTGCACACAAAATAGAAAGGACTCATGATTTTCTCACAATCTTTGTCAATTTCCATAAATGCTTACTTAGGTGTTAAAGTTTTGGCCCTAACTAGAATATTTTAAAAGGCAGATTCTGGCCTGCCCATTCCCAAATGGGCTAATTCAGATCCTACCAGTAGGTCCATTGCAGACCTGGACCTAGACTCAAACTTGCTAGCGGTGAATGGGATCAAGGCTCACCAGAGGTGACTTCAGCCCAACTCTAGCCCATTCACAGGCTTGCTATGATCTCTTGCAACTGCCATAATTTACTACCAACTAAAAAGTTCAGCCCAACCTATGAATATCTACTCCTCCGAAACAGGCCCACAAACACTCTGAGTACGGTATATCCATAATCCACTATCTGTTTCTGTAGTCCTTGTTATCTTATTAAAGTAAAACCTCAGAAAGAACTAAGTTTTGAAGAGTCCAGTTAGTGCTGTCATTAAACTGGTTTTTGGCCAGAATACGTAAGGCCATGTCAATGTTCAATAAGGATTTCTGGGGCTGTGTTTGAGTCCGATATGATATGAGCCCTTTGACCTACCCAACAATGCCAATAAAATTTTGGCAGCCTGAGTTCAATAAGAGCCCAGTTATGAGTTAACATTAGATCCAGATATGGCCTCATATTAAGTATTACAGGCCTTTAAGTCCCAGGTTTGGCCCTTTTGTACAATTAAAATCAAATAATGCCGGATTCAGGTTCTTAGAGATCTGGGCTGCACCCAACCCCATTAACTGTCCCCACCAAAGTGCCTGATGAACATTGTTCCATTGTTTTGAATTTCTTAGGGAAGAAGTTTGGACTAAATCTATAACCTCCACTTGGGTGCCACCCTCCCAAAGATGGCAAGTATGGGAATTAGTTATTTTCTTTGTTTTTCTTTATTATTTTTTGTACATCAGGATTTGAAGTCACACACACCACTCATTCATCTATATCCTAATCGGCTGGGCCGGTTTAGCATCAATCAGGTGATCTCTCATATTCTAAAAATGAATGAAAAAAAATTTTATTTGGCAAGCACTGTGCCCCTGTTTGGCAGCCTCTATTCCTTTATTTATCTAAAGTGGGCAGAGGTTTAGAAAAATAGAGTGATTGACACCACTTTCCAGCCTCCGCCCATTTAAGAGAAGTAGAGGCAATGCTTCTTAATCCCATATCCCCTTTCATGAAGTACTTGAGAAGTAGAGGTAAAAAACAAGAGAAAATCTAGAGCTACATTGAGTGAGAGAAAATCCAGAGAGAAGAAGGGAAGGAAGATGATGTGATTTTATAGATGTGCGGAAAGGGAGAGATGATGCCCGTCAAACATGTTTTTCTTCTCTCATTTTCGGAATGAAACATTCATAGAGTGGTTCCAAACAAGCCTACAGCTGAGGAATAATGTAGCTAGAGGGTGCTCACTGTCCAAACAGGCTCAGGCCAGAGCCAGGCCTTTCCCACTTTGGCCCAGGACTACATATATAATCTGGGCCCATTTAATATTGTGCCAGGACTTGATTAAGAGATAGAATGCCGAAGACTACTCCAGTCCATTCGAAGTAAGGAGAGCTTGCAATTCAGTGATTAATTTCTCATAGCGGTGCTCATGGACCCGGCCAGCACAGAACCAATCCTGGCTAAGCTTGCTTATATGGCCAGTCGGCAGTTTTTACAAAAAACAAGATCCTGTTATAAAATATTGTTATTAGTGGATGCCCACCCTGGGGCTCACATTAGATATGGAAAGAATAATCCTACTATATTGGTTTGCTTGGGGAGGAAGAAATCCTATTTTATAAATAAGATCCCCCTCCCCCCATTATGTACACACTTCTCATTCAATAAGAAAACTCTCTCTCCTTTTCTCCCTCTACTCTCTATATCTCTCTCCCCTCTTCTTAATACGTTATCAGCATGCTCTTTTTTTTCCTGTTTTTCTTTCCTCCCCGCGTCCATGTCTCTTATTCAGCGTACGCTCCTCGTGCAAAGCTTCTTCTACCATTCTTTCTTTATTTCTTTTATTTTTATATTGCTTCTATACGTTAACGTGCAACGTTTTCTGTACTTTCAACATGCATTCAACGTTTCTGTGCATTCAACGTGCATTCAACGTGCATCTTTTTTGTACTTTCAACGTGCATCTTTTTTTTATATATTGTTTCTGTGCATTCAACGTGCAACAAGTGCCAATCTCCTTCTTATGATATCTTGCGCCTCCAAAGTCTGATCGTCGATCCGTTTGATTTTTCAAAAAGCTCCGAAGCAGATCTACACGATACACGTGAAAGAAGGCAGATCTAACGGTAACATAATTTTCATTATTTATATTCCTTTATTTGTTTAATAAATTGTTTATGTTATGATTATTTATTTATTCATTATTATCATTATCTTTAACAAAGGGAGATCAAGAATAGTTCATAAATAAGAACCTAAAGTTTTATATTAATACGGGCCTGCAGTTCCGTAAGAATCAGAAGTTCTTTTCTATATCCGGACCAGAAGTTCCGTGAATTATTAAAATCTGAAACCAGAAGTTCTCAGATCCACAATATGAACTTGAAGATTCATTCCTAATCAAATCTGAAGTTTGATATTTCGATCTAGAAATAAAAGTAATATGCTATAACATCAAGCCCGAAGCCTCGATAGAACCTGAAGTTCTAATCAGGAACCTGCAATTCCAAATCAAGTCAGAAGCCTTGTTAAAACTGTTTGTTTTTGGATTATTAAAATTGATAACATGATGTTATTCAATTTAAATTGGCAAACTTGATCTGACATGGCTCACCCCTTAATTTATTCTGAATACATTACAATTTTTATTATTTATATTTTATCTTTTGCATATCAATGATCATATAATTTTTTTTCCAGCTCATGCATAATGTCAAACTTAAGCAAACTTGAATTTAAAGCCCTTAACATTACCGGGGACAACTACTTATCCTGGCACTTGGATGCAAAATTACATTTGCAATCCAAGAAGCTTGGAGAGACGATAAAAGAAGGTAATAAAGAGTCCCCGGAGAATAGGGCCTTGGCACTTATCTTCTTACGTCATCATATACATGATGACCTTAAGAATGAATACCTCACAGAGGAAGACCCTACAGGTCTTTGGAAATCCCTAAAGGATAGATATGATCACCAGAAGATGGTCTTATTACCAACAACTCAGAATGAATGGCTAAACCTGCGATTTCAAGATTACAAATCGGTATCTGAGTATAACTCCGCTCTTTTCAATATTGTTTCCCGGTTAAGACTGTGTGGGGAAACGATTACAGAAGAGCAGATGTTAGAGAAAACGCTGTTCACTTTTCAGGCATCAAATGTAATTCTGCAACAGCAGTACCGTGAACGGCGTTTCTCCAAATACTAAGAACTGATCTCTTGTCTCCTTGTTGCTGAGCAGAACATTAAAGTTTTGCTAAAAAATCATAACTTCAGACCAACTGGATCTATGGCATTGCTTGAAGCAAATGCCAATTTCAATTCTAGTAGAGGCAGAGGAAGGGGGCGTGGGAGAAATCATCCCTCCAGAAGAGGTGAAAAAAGAAACTCCTCTCGACGAGGAGGATTTCGAGGTCCTCCCAATAAAAAATTCAAAAACCACCAGAAGTGGTCTGATCCTCAGAAGCAACAAAATCCAGATCAACCTCAGAATCCACCAAATACTTCTGCCTACCGTTCTGATAACCCTTGCTACAGATGTGGAAGGACTGGGCATTGGTCACGCACTTGTCGTGCACCAAAAGACGTGGTGGAATGATACAAAGCATACAAGGCCTTTATTCATTCTGCAGAATCAAATGATCTAGAAGATTGGGATTGGGATATTGACTTACAAAATGACAATTACCAGTTGTACATTACAAATTTGGAAACTAAAGATTTTTTTGAAGACGAAAATGGCCAACCACTGAGCAATGAGGCATTTAGTGCTAAAATCGGAACTCCTCCTGGAATGTTTTAGAAGACCAAACAAATATTTTTCAGAATCTCCATTTAGAATCTTTTTTAGCTATTTACCTTTTTAAGGATATTTTATGATTGGATGATTTAGTTTTCAGTTTCTTAATTTTGATAAACATTTTATGGATGTTTTGTGATGAATGACTTTTTATCAATTTGATGAAATTTCTTATGAATTTTTCTTAACCATGTGATTGTTTAGTTACATTTTCTTTATTATCTTTTGTTTAAAGGTATGGATCACAATAATGGGGATACTCACTGTCTTGTAGATAGTGCTACAACACATACCATTCTGAAAAGCCAGAAGTTTTTCTCAGAATTGGTATTGAATTCACGAATGGTATCCACCATAGCTGGACCTGTGCAAATAATTGAAGGCTCCGGAAGAGCCCATATAACCTTACCTAATGGTACTCATTTATTCATTAAAGATGCATTGTTCTCCAGCAGTTCCCGAAGAAACTTGCTCAGTTTTAAAGACATCAGAATAAATAGATACCATGTTGAGACTGCTAATGAAGGTAACAAGGAAATATTACTTATCGTTACTAGTATTGGAGGCCGAAAGCAAATACTAGAAACATTAAGTGCACTTTCTTCTGGGTTATATTATACGACGATATCCATCATCGAATCACATTCGGTTTTGAGTAAAACGAGACAGTTAAGCCTGAATCTTAAACCAACCTCAAAGTTTAGCAACCCTCAAACCTTATTGCTTTGGCATGATAGATTAGAGCACCCCAGAGTTACCATGTTAAAAAAGATCATTGATAACTCTGTTGGACATCCTTTAGACAACCATAGTTTGACCATACCAAATGGGTATCTATGTGTCCCATGTTCACAGGGAAAGTTAATCACTGGACCTTCCTTCGTCAAAATTGCATTAGAGTCCCTATCTTTTCTGCAAAGGATACAAGGCGACATCTGTGGACCGATCAATCCACCTAGTGGACCTTTTAGGTATTTCATGGTTCTGATTGACGCTTCCACCCGTTGGTCTGATGTTTGCCTACTTTCAACTAGGAATATAGCCTTTGCCCGTCTATTAACACAAATCATTAAACTTAGAGCCCATTTCCCTGATAATCCTATTAAGTCTGTACGACTTGATAATGCGGGTGAGTTTACATCACAAGCCTTTGATGACTACTGTTCATCTCTTGGCATTGTTGTTGAACATCCTGTCCCTTATGTCCATACCCAGAATGGCTTAGCTGAATCCCTGATTAAGCGCATTCAACTTATTTCTAGGACCTTGTTGATGCAGTCTAAATTACCAGTTAGTGCTTGGGGACATGTTGTATTTCATGCATCAATGCTCATTCGACTTTGACCCACAGCATACCATCAATACTCTCCCGCACAGCTTATATCGGGACATCAACCTAATATCTCCCATTTACGCAAGTTTGGTTGCGCTGTTTTAGTCCCTATACCACCCCCTCAACGTACTAAGATGGGACCATAACGTAGGTTGGGCATCTATATCGGCTATGACTCTCCTTCTATTTTTTGCTTTTTAGAACCAATGACAGAAGATGTCTTTACTGCTCGTTTTGCTGATTGTCAATTCGATGAGACAAAACGTATTGTTCTTGCAGAACAACCCGTTCCTGAAGAACTGCGTGAACTAACGTGGAATGCTTCCACTTTGTCTTATTTAGACCCATGTGCTTCACAATGTGAATATGAAGTCCGTAGAATTGTGCACTTACAAGAAATTGCAAATAAATTACCCGATGCATTTAACGATGCAGCAAAGGTAACTAAGTCACATATTCCAGCTATGAATGCACCTGCTAGACTTAATGTCCCTGTAGGACAAAGTCAAAAAGTGGCAACAAAAGAGTCTGTAATACGCCAGAAGCGTGGCAGACCTGTAGGTTCAAAAGATATAGCTTCGCGAAAAAGGAGAAATATACAATCATCATATCTTCCCAAAGATACACTTAACACTCCTGAAGAGTTTCCTCCTGAAGAGGGTCATAACGCTCCCGAAGAAGCTATGGAAAAATCCACTCTCTAAAATGACGAAAGCCCTTGATGAGACTATAAAAGCCCCTGAAGTGGCACCGGTACCGGATAATGAAGAGATCTCTATATTTTACAATTATTCAAGAGAGAGATGGGATCGAAAAAGAATTGTCATCGATGACGCATTTGCATATGTGGTAGCTACACATATATCAATGGAACATGAGGATGATGATTGGGATACAGAACCACCTATTATAAATGAATGTCGACAAAGAAAAGATTGGCCAAAATGGGAAACTGCTATTATAGCAGAATTAGAGTCTCTCAATAGACGTGGTGTATTTGGACCTATAATACAAACCCCAAAAGGTATTAACCCTGTAGGTTATAAGTGGGTGTTTGTATGAAAAGGAATGAAATGAATGAAATCATTAGATATAAGGCAAGACTTGTGGCACAAGGTTTCCTGTAGAAACCTGGGATTGATTATGAGGAAACATACTCCCCTGTTATGGATATAACGACATTCAGATATCTGATAAGTTTACCGGTTTCCGAAAATTTGGATATGAGACTCATGGATGTTGTGGCCGCTTATTTGTACGGGGACTTAGACACAGAAATTCATATGAAAATCCCAGAAGGATTTACTTTGCCTGAAGCAAAGCCCAAGAGTACGTACTCAATACAATTGAGACGATCATTGTATGGATTGAAGCAATCCGGAAGAATGTAGTACGATCGTCTCCGTAAATATTTGTCTAAGGAAGGATATGAAAACAATCTCATTTGCTCATGTATTTTCATAAAGAAATCCTCAAAAGGTTTTGCAATGGTGGCAGTTTATGTCGATGACATAAATTTAATTGGGACTCCAGAAGAGCTCGAAATAACTGCTGATTATTTGAAAAGGGAATTTGAGATGAAAGACCTTGGGAAAACAAAATTTTGTCTCGGCCTGCAGATTGAGAGAAGTTCTAGTGGAATATTAGTCCATCAATTTAATTATACCAAGAATATACTGAAACGCTTTGGTATGGATAAAGCACATCCACTAAGCACTCCTATGGTTGTTCGGTCTTTTGATATAAATAAGGATCCATATCGTCCAATTGAAGAAAATGAAAAGGTATTGGGTCCAGAAGTACCATACCTGAGTGCTATTGGTGCTTTAATGTATTTAGCACAATGTACTAGACCGAATATTTCCTTTTCAGTGAATTTACTTGCTAGATACAGTTCTGCGCCAACGCAAAGGCATTGGACTAGTATCAAACATATCCTACGCTATTTACGTGGTACAATTGATTTAGGACTCTTTTATTGTAAAGATTCCAAGTTTGTAGGATATGCAGATTCAGGATATCTATCTGATCCTCATAAGGGTCGATCACAGACAGGTTATGTATTTCTCCATGGTAATGCTGCTATTTCTTGGCGCTCTACTAAACAAACTTTGGTAGCTACTTCTTCTAACTATGCTGAAATTTTAGCCCTCTATGAAGCTAGTAGGGAATGTGTATGGCTAAAATTTTTAATTCAGCATATTCGTAGTTCTTGTCAATTGCCTCTCAGTACAGGTACCCCGAGCATTATCTATGAAGACAATGAGGCATGTATTCAACAAATTAAAAAAGGGTACATTAAAGGTGACAAGACAAAGTACATTGCACCAAAGTTCTTCTTCACACATTAGCTTCAGAAGAATAATGAGATCGAAGTCAAGTAAGTTCGTTCAAATAACAACTTGGCTGATTTGTTCACCAAGTCATTACCAAAGTCAACATTTCAAAGGCTTGTATATGAGATCGGCATGCGGAAAGTGTATCATCAAACAATGTAAAGGGTATTATCGTCAGGGGGAGTAACAGATTCTGGATAGATACCTTGAAGCCTATCAATTAGGACATATGTGCGATGTACTCTTTTTCCTTCTCTAGGTTTTGTCCCACTGGGTTTTCCTAGTTAAGGTTTTAACGAGGCAGCATTATGCACGTCCAACACCACTTCAATAACTTTGTAAAATGTTGTACTCTTTTTCCTTTGCTTAGGTTTTTATCCCATTGAGTTTTTCCTTTGCAAGGTTTTAATGAGGCAACGATTATTGAATGGTGGTCATCCAAGGGGGAGTGTTATAAAATATTGTTATTAGTGGATGCCCACCCTGGGGCCCACATTAGATATGGAAAGCAATAGTCCTACTATATTGGTTTGCTTGGGGAGGAAGAAATCCTATTTTATAAATAAGATCCCCCTCCCCCCATTATGTACACACTTCTCATTCAATAAGAAAACTCTCTCTCCTTTTCTCCCTTTACTCTCTCTATCTCTCTCCCCTCTTCTTAATAGATCCTTCAAATTAAGTTTTCATGGACTTTAGTGAAAGAAAATACAAATGTACCTTAAGGTACGAACACCAGTCAACCACTAGTGTGATTAGGGCTTGAATTAAGGAGAGCTTGTAAATTAGTGATTAGCTTGTCTAAACAATTGGCAAAAAAGCCCAAACAAGTGACGAAAGGCCCGGCTTGGCCTGCCCAATTGATTAAAGCGTGGGCTGACACTTATGGGTCAGGTTGGGCTTGGGCTGGATATGGGCTTGGGCTTCTAAAGTCAGGCCATGCCTGAATATACGTTAGCCGATCCCGACTCAGGCTTGTGTTTCTAAAGTGGCCTGCTCAATTGACTAATTGGGTGGTCTCATGCATGATACTGATAGCTCCCATCGGGCTTGGGTTAGCTTTGGCCTCGTGTTTCTCAAGTCAGGCTGGCCCGACGTGGGGCATGAGCACCCGTATTTGGGAGTGTGAACTTACCACAAAGCCACTTCAGTTAAAGAGATCATTAACTTCTTGGTGTATTCTGGTTTGAATGACTTTCTAGTGGGCAATATCTGTCTACAGGTCTAAACAAAGGTTTGTATTGGGCCAAGCTGAAACTACAGCATTAGGGCCATCAAACGATCATAACTAATCAATCAAGGGAGTTTTCTTTATTTAATTATACAGATTTTGTTTACATGCTGTCAATCAGATCACTTGAGTCTTACTTTGATGAGATGCAATTTCTCAATGCTTAAAACAAGGAGAAAAGAATCATTTTGAGCGGTTAGGCTCATTGTGGCTAGATCTGGTATTTATGTATTTCACTGTGCTTACAAAGCCCTGGGAAATTATAGCTTGAAATATTTAGTGTATTATTAATTTTAAGATTCTCTCTGAAGACTATTGAAAATTTAAAAAGTACTAAAATGTTTTTGAGTGACTAATAATACTTTAATAAACATAGAATTGATATCTACTGCATATCGCTTTTCTACTTAAACAAAAGATGGATCAAAATTTAGCCTTTTGTTGTTTTTTTTTTGTAAAGTTTTTTTTTTATTTCTTTCTTTCTATTGGTAAAGAATTGTCTATCAGAGGATAGGTGTGGCATCACCACCTTTACTTTGTATAAGTAATAACATGTTTCAGATGTATCATCCATGGCAAATCTGATGGCATGGGTAAGACAGTGGACAACTCTTAAAATTTCCCCATTTTAGGACCGTTAAGAAACTTTAGTGTAACCTAAAAGAAGCTAATTAGATTAACGTTTAAAACAAATCTTATGTTCTATTATATAATAGATATATTTGGCCATTTCACAATAGAGTGTTTGCTGAACATATGAATAATAATTTTCTAGAGGGGCATTTCACTGTCATTTCCTTAAAATTCTCTGCCAGTGAGGTTTACTTTATAAAAATTGGAATGTGGGCCCACCTTTTCGGATTATGAATATGAGACTTGTCTTTAGGGGATGCTTGTTTTATTTATTTATTGGTAGAGTAAGGTAAAGTAAATGTCAAATTAGGGAAAAAGATAATTTTTTGGCAAGGTAAATTATACTTTTTTTGGTAAAGATACATTTGTTTTCATGAAATAAAATAAAATAAAGTAAGATGAGAAGTCAATATGGCCAGGTAACCACCTTATCTATCTTTTATGTTGTAGTAAATTATTTTGGGCCTGATAAAGTAAAGGTAAACTTTTTTGGTGGCTGAAATTTAATTTGTCTACTCTATGCAAGGCTGACAACTCTTCTCCCCTCAGGGGCTTCAAGCATGTCAGGGCCGATTATCAAGCATGGGTAAGAGTGGGGTGCGGGGCTTTTCGTGGCTTACTCATTGGGTCAAACAGGGTACCAAAATAGGTGTCTCGATACGAAAAAACAAAAAGGTCAATCCATAGGCTTGGTAATTTTGGGTGCTTTTCACAAATATTTTAAAATTTTATTAAGATTAAGAAAATAAACTTAAAGGTCTTGGCATTTATTAAATCAAAAATACAAATTGAACAACTTTAGTTACAAATATGGAGCTCAGAAAAATGAAGATAAAGAAAGTGGTTTTTATGTTTGACTGCCCAATAATTTGTATAACCAAATGCAATCACCACGTAAAAATTTGTACCTGTCCCTTTTTGCAAGTGCGAGTGGCTTACTGTTTGCATCTTTGTATGTGTGAAAAAAAAAAAAAAACCCTCCTCATTTTCGTATCACTTTCACACATACATGATGTGTGGCCATTATCAGTGGCGGAGTTAGGAATTTTATTTTAGGGCTATGGATCTTTACTGACAGTTTGAATTTGAGGGCAAACACATTATTCTTATATGGATTTAAAAGATGGACCTATAATTTTTATTAAATTTTTTGAAGTGGGCTTAAAATATTATATATGTTTTGGAAGCACATTGATATTTGCCGAGTACAGCTGCAACCCCGTGGCCGAGCTTAGGTCTACCCTTGGGAATTATACCAAACCAGGCATAATTTATGAATCAAGATTATATAAGAAAATCTCTCATGATAATTGTGGAAAGATTGATGCCTACATAGTTGGCTGCCCACCAGTGAGGTCGGTGAAGATCACCGTCGGTTTTCATTAAGAGTTTCTGGACTCGTAACTTATATATGGAAATAAGTCAACGACATCTCCTCCTTTACTCAAGATCTGAAAATTTTTTTTACGTCGATAAGCGTCGTAGTGCAGCCTTTTAGTCTTTTACATCATTGATGTCAAAATAAAGTTCTATCGTCTTATATGATAGTTTCGTCCGTAATTTATGGCATGTCATAAAAACATGTATCGGAACTCTCTTCGCGTAGGAGTAGGATACTTGATGACCATGAGTAGTAACCCATCAATCTAATTGAGTGGGCTCAAGTGGCCATTTACTACCCAGTATGAGTACCTGACTGGTTGGTAGTGATCTACTAATTACTACCCCATGAAGAGCGGAAATGAATACTTGGTGGGGTGACGCCACGATTCTTCTACCCTTTTTTTTTTTTTAATCCAGGCAAAGGTCTCAACATCTTCTAAGGAGAGATCTTTCTCCATGTTCACAATAAATGTTGATAAATTAAAATCAGGGTGATGAAATTCAGGTGAACTTCTCTTTGGTTGGAACGAGTGCACTTCACAACATGGATGAATGCAAATCCAACCAACACGCCTATTGGTCTAATCCAATATAACCTCATCAATGTAAATAAAATCAGAGTTAAGAATCCACTTAATATAAGGCATTAACGTCATTTTTTAAATTCATGTTTTACAAATAGACATTTGTTACTAGACATGTGAAACACTTTCCATTATTTGGGTTCATCCAATGGTACATTTTTTTCACATTTTTTTTAAATTCATATTGAAATAAGACCTTAAATTTGAACCCATAGTTAGCCTTTCAAAAAAGGATAACTAGGTGGGATCTTTATTGTGGGGGTTCACAAAAGTCCAAAAAAGTAGATCTATAGATGAAAGATTTTCACAAATATTTGAAAATCCATTATTATCCAACAGCTGAAGTTAGACCTTGTGACCATTTTGGATATTTTAAAGACGATGGACTGTTTGGATTGTGATTTAGAGGCCCAAACAAATACAAATTTTAAAAATAGACTGCCAAGAATAAGACGTGACAATTGCATTTATAACTTGAGTGTATCCAATGGTTTATAGTTCTTCACAAATTTCTAAAAATTTATGTGAGGTAAAACCTAAAACCAAACTATATAGTCATTTTTAGCTTTTTAAAGATGATGAACAAGTTGAATATTGATTTTGGGGCCACAAAAGGTGAAAAAAAAAAAAAAGAGGAGGAAGAAGAAGAATTTAGAGTTTTTTGTGAATATCTAAAAATTCATTATCACCTAATGTCTAAAATTTTCCCCTATATCCATTTTTTGCCTTCTAAAGACATCCAATAGTTTGGAAAGTGATGTGGGGTACCAAAGAAAAAAAAAAGACTACACAATATGGAGGTCCAAAACACTATAGAAATTGGAAATATAGGATTGTCTTTGTGGATAAAGCACCAGATAGCTCCCTTAATCCTAGTAGACGCCCTTTCCTTCCCACTCTTAGCCATTGGGCCAAATCAGCGGGAAAAAAAAAGCACTATAGTAAGTTGCTTCTAAATCCTTGGAGTAATATACTTGATTCATTTCTACTCAATTTTGTTACTATATGAAACAACAGATATGAAACAACAGTAAAACGAGAAACATATAGCGCAAGGCCTAGGGATATCCTGGCTTATGAAGCCCTCAAGCACATCACTGTGGTAAAGGTACAGTAAAAGAAGGACAGCGTATGAATGTAATATCCTAGGATAACCCCTAGGTGATACATTAGATTAGTTTAGACCTTGGATAGTTTACGTTTCTTAAAAATATTAGTAAGCATCCATTTCTTACCTTAGACTGAAGGAGGTGAATTAGTAAGCATCTATTTTTTTCCTTATGCTGACGGAGATTTTTTTTTGAAAGGTATTAATGTATAAACAAAAATAAAATCATTCATCACACCGAAGTTAAAAAAGGAAATATCCATCGCACACATCGTGAGCGATAGATCTGTATAAATCTTCTTTCGTATATGAGAGCCAAAACAAAGAAACAAATAAATGGAAAACTTCTCGGCTCTTCCTATCCCCTGCAATAGAAGATAAATGCTCTCCTTTTGTCTCTCTCTTTTATCTTCTCCCCTCTTGTCTCTCTCTCTCCCTCTCTCTCTCTAACCCTGGTCATCAAGCAAATGTCTTCTTCAAGGAGAAAGCTGCTTCCAAGGCCCCCCGTAGTTAGCCTTGGCTGCAGTTGCAGGAGGTCTAAACTCTCCCACATCTTCTCTCCCAAACCCAAATCCAAAACCTCCAAATCCCACTGCCCCAGCAGCCACCACCACCACCACCACCACCACCCTTCCTCCCCCAGCTCTTGGGACAGGTCTGCCTTCTCCACCGCCTACGACGACGACTCCACCACCACCTTATCCCCAAGCCACCCCATCTCACCGTCCCAATTCGCATCGACACCCGTCGGAGGCTACCGGAGAATCGGCGACAGCGTGGCAGTGGTGAAGGACTCCGACGACCCCTACCTCGACTTCCAGCACTCCATACTGCAAATGATAGTGGAGAAGGAGATATATGGGAAGGAGGGCCTCAGAGAACTCCTGCAGTGCTTCCTCTCCATCAACTCTCCCTGCCACCATCAGGTCATTGTCCGAGCGTTTTCCGAGATCTGGAATGTTGGGGTCTTCTCTGGCCGGCCCTCACGTGAGATTCTGGGGCTCGCTCGTGTGTACGACACGTGAGGTGGTGGCACGTATGGGGGGAGGTCAATGGTCAGAAGGTCTGATATATGGAAAGATGTTGGGATTTGTATGCAATAATTGTGTAACGTTGTTGGAGACAATGGTTAGTGAGCTTTTTAGTGACAAGTGCTGTTTTTCTACTTTTTCTGTGACTCTCCGTCTCTCCCAACTCTCTGCTCTTATTCCACTGTTCCAACATCCAATCCTGATGCCAGGCTCCGAAGGGCAAAGGGCAAGTGGGGCCCACTTATAAAATTATTGATTTAATTTCAGTCGGTTACGATCTAGGGTATAATTAATGGTGGCCTCAAACTTCACTTAGAAGTTTTCATATTTTATTAATGTGTCGATTACCAAAAAAAAATCGATTTTATCAATGTGTCTTCTAGATGCTCCATGTCACTTACTTTTATGGTGGGAGTAACAACAATGGGATTTTTACAAGAAGAAGCTCCAAATATTGCTATGAGGATCTTCAAAAATATGTAATGCTCCAAATATTCGCCCTCACTTTATTTCTTGTGACATAGAGATTCACTCATTCGCGATTGTTTTTGTTTCAACTCTCAAACTCAGTAACTCATTATGGACATTGTGAGTAATTAATATATATTTTTTTAATTTATATTCTAAAGCTAGAAATGTGGAGGAAAACAACATTAACTTTGTATAGTTAATCCTTCATAGATTATAATAAAAGTAGGGTTGGGAATAAAGAATGGAGAGGAGCACAATTTTGCATTTTTTTTAAATGGTTATTTTTTAGCAGAATCCCCATAGATTTTCATAGATTAAAGAGAAGGGTCGCCATGAATACATTCATGGTTGAACAAATCCACAATGGAATGGTTAAACTTATGCATTCATAGAAATAATTGATTTAGCTTAAGTATTGTTAATCAAACCCAATGTACATGTATGTATTCTATTTAAAAAAAACATTAACTAAAACTTGTGAGTCTCTTCTCCACATGGCAAGTTGATATTTGACATCACAAGTTGATTCTCACTATCGCAACTATTAAACTTCCAAGTATTACATCTCGAATTTGTAAGTTATGTCTCAAGTTCGTAAGTGTCATGTCTTAAATTCATAAGAGATAAGGTGAATGGCAATTTGGTTTAGAAAAAGATAAAATCCACTGCATAAGATGCTTTTAGGCATAATATGTATCTAAATAAGCTTTTGAAAATATAAGAAAATTTGAGGCTTCTTTTTGTTAAAAAACTCCTAAAACTTATTGTAGCAAAATTTGCCCATATTTTACTTAAAAGTAAGGACATTTTCCTTTTGAGCAATATAGAAATTGAATAGATAAATCTAAGTACATCGAAGTGTATTTATTTTAAGCAGTATAGATTTTTGAGAATTTTACTAGAAAATCCTTTAATTGGATCCTGCACAAAATTGGATATGAATAAATTTAGTGCAGTGAACTGGTCCTTTGGGTCCAATTTCGTGTTAAAAAGAAAAAAAAAATTTTTTTTTGAAGTGGGGGAGGAGCATGTCACTCCCCTCTCTTCTTCCCCTTTTTCCTTCGCTTTCACCCTCCTCGCCACCACCTGCCTCGTCGGACGGAACTCCGGCCTCCCTCATGGCCGCCAGATCCAGAAAGCCATCAACCACCTCAAGATCACCATCTTCTGCGGCTTCGTCACCATCCTCCTCCTCCGTTGCACCATCGGTGTGGGCAACCTCGACGCCGAGAACAAACAGAACCTCATCGAAGAAACCAATTGTTTTGTGATGCTTTCACATCCGGATCAGGACTTGTTTTGTGAGTTTCCCTCTCTTCAATGGTTTGTATTTATTTTTTTTATCCCACCAAGTGGGCCAGGACCATAGGGAGCGATGTGGCCACATGAAAAGAAGTCCGCTTCTACAAAAAAAGAGTTAACTTGGTTAACCCCGGATCTAACCTGGTTTGTTAGGGAAGAAATAGGTACCCGGCGAACTTAGAACCCCTATTTTAAAAATGTGAACCTCTTGGGCTCCGCTTGTGCCATTCAGATCGCCGAGAATCATGATAGGAGGTTGAGCCGAATCTCACTCTGTTCCAAATTGCAGCAAGCATTAAATTGATTCATGGTTTCCACGTTCAGGTGATCCACTCGCTTCAGTTTTTCATCGTCTTATTCATGCGTTGGTAAAGCTTCGACAGATTGCCTATTATGCATTACAAATCCCATATTCGTTGAATTAATTATGCTATTAACATGTGATCAATTTTATAGTGGGACCATATCTTATCAAAGTAAATTTTGAGAAAATGCACCGAGGAGGGATAACATTCAATTTTAATAATTCTATTCATTAGTAGATGGACCCCAAACTGAGTTCCACACATTCTACCCGTAATCATGGGAACGTTAGATGCATAAGCACAAGGCGACCCGATTTGAGCAGTTAGGATTCTGCTAGAAGGCCCCACTAATTGATTCACATCTTGACACCAAAGGATCGGGTACGTGTGTTTTTTTGTAAAATCCAAAAAGAGACTAAGACCAAAAAGAGAGCTTGCACATTGGGCACAAACATGTGGGAAGAAAGCCCGACTTACATGCAAAAAGCCCACAAAATGGAAAGGCAACCTTCACAAGCAAAAAGAAGCCCATAAAAGTGAGAATATGGCCCACACGTGTAAGAAAAAGGTTTGATGAGAGTTAAATTGGGGCGAATGCCATATCATGGGCACTCTAGCTCCATGGGGCCCACTTGGGCCCATCTTTGATTAGTATATGCCCTTCCAACTTCTTACTCCCCCTTGATTGGCACCAACTCCAGTTTTATTCTTATCAAACTGGTACCCACAATTGGCTAATAAATCAAGGGGATTACTTTTTTTTGGACCCTCATCCATAATATTCGACCTTAATAAGTAGATAGATCTAGGTGGACCCCACAAACTGGACTACAGACAAGAAGAATGCAATATGCTCGTAGGAGAACATTACCCTTGATTGTGATCATATTTTAAGGGTCTGAATGTTTAATAGTCATCAATTTTAGGGCCTTTGTGAATAACCATTGTTGTTTTAGATGGTGTGAAGGCTATGATTATCCGATCATGAGGATAATATAAAATTCCTTTAATCCATATTAAGAGCTCTAGATCTCAATCGAACTCCACAGTTGTTGCTTGTGGAAATGTGAACTCTATAAAAAGGTTTGTATTATAAGCTAAACTAGGTGTATTAGGATATCTACCAAAGAGGAGTTTCTGACGCTATATAATATTTAAAATAATGTCAGAAATAATTATAGGAATATTAGAAGTGCCTTTTAGAGTTTACTCTCATTTTTAGGTGATAATATATATCATAATATTTAAAGATATCTCTAGTTTTGCTGACATGTAGATTTAAAATTTTACTTATACTAATAGATAGTAACAGGACTTAATAAGCCATTCCAAAGCCTGGCAATAATTCAATCAGGAACAGTAACTAAGTATATTCATTCAAGGTTGAATCAAATGGTGGTGACATAAAACTCATCTTTTTGCACAAGATTTCAAACAGATATGTGGGATTGATTATCATGGGAAGTATATTCTCCAAATGTTGAGATTACATTGTTCGAACTCTCCTTGTTTCTGGTAAGCAACTCTCCTTCATGTTGTGTATAAGAATAAGTCGTTATGTCAAACACAGTTTGCGCTAGAACTTGGGATACAAATGGATATCTAATTTGCCAATTATCTGAAGGTTTTGACCCCAAAAAAATTAGGTTTAGAACATAATTTAGGTTCTGATTGATAAATGGGTATGGATCTGGAGCCTAATCAAGGTTCTAATTGATAAACAGATTTTGTTCCAGCAGGTCCATAAGAGTTATGACGCATGGACCTCAGACCCGGCATAGGAGTCTTTTTAATGTTGAAAATTATCACTCAAAATCAATTTTGGTTGGACATTTTACATTTAATCATGGATGTAGTAGGTTTCGTGCATTATTATTGTAAGTTGAATGACATCTTTGTTTTAAGAAAAAATAAACAAGATTCTTTGGAACCGACTTCAGGTCCTCTTATCAAAATTGGGTGTTAGAAAAGCAAAACAAGTTCCAAACTCAAAACTAAAAACATCATTTAAACCTAGTTCTGGGTCCAATCACAAAATGGTTGTGGCTCGAAACCCTTGCCTAGAACAAGTGCCACATGGTTTCTTTTTCTTATTGAATCTGGTGGTACTATTATTCAAGATAAGTTCATTAAAAGAACTACCAATTACTCGTTTATATAGATTATTACCCCAGTGCACCGTTGCAATTATTTTCTTTTAAATTGAAACTATAGAGATTCCCATTTGCAATTTTTTTCCAATTTTCAATATGGGCTAGGGGTGTGCTGTATGGTTAATGTGAGTAGAAGTTAAAGTCTCATGAAAAGGCATTCTCCTCACCAACAAAAGTATGTAGACGCTTTAAAACAAAAAAAAAAAAAAAAAAAAGGGTATCTCGCAATTGCAGGGCCCCATGGGCCCAAGGACTACAGGATCTGCAATGGGCCCATGGACCAACTTCCTTTTCCAGCAACAGAGAATGAAAGAAAAATGTTCGCCATGTGGAGAACATGGCGCGGCCGTGGCAGCAAGAAACAAAAGTAGGGAACCAGATGCAAAGTAAACAAGACAGCCCTTATCTCCACAATCAAGACAGACATGCCTCATCTTCGACCTTTGAAACATTTGTGCCTATCTTCCATTTCAACTTTGAAGTATATATCTTGTACATTGAGATAGATAGATAGAGACGTTTGAATTTCCATTTCAGACTCTGGTCAGGCTAGTGGCACCCTAATAATGCCATGTCTGTGGGTCTTTCTTTGGGTTATCCAAATCATTCATCCGGTGATCATGGAATGATGGAACCCCTGCGAATGGATCTTGGGGCAGTGATCTTCCTCACATAGCAACAGGTCAATCAAAGCCGTCCAATAAATGGATAGCTAACTGAGGTATATGATAGGATAAGAGGTGAGTGGGCCAGACCTACTGCTCAAGGACGGGCCCACAGAACCCAAATGGTTTTTTTTTTTAATTAAATCAGCCTTAGCGCAGACCATAGACCCAAATTTCGTGCCCGAGTTCATCTATTTTATATAATGAGGCAATACCTTTGTACACAATAAAGACTGGCCCAACCCAAACCCAGTTGAAAAACCCGCTCGTACCAATGTCAGGCCATTTCCGAATCATTATGAGCGTACATTTTAAATAGAGTGACCTGATCGTAATTGAGAATTTAGGATTGGGCCCGCTCATAACAAAACTAGACATCTTTGAGCTTGACTCGGTTAGAGTTAGTGCAGTGGCTCTGGTTTTTTTTTTCTAGAAATAATTCCAAAAATATTTAAAAATGAAACAAGTACTTATAAAATATAAATATATATTTATTTACATGCATTCATGATAATCAATTTGAATCAATAAATTTAAATATGCAAGAAAATAATTACAATAAGAATAATAAAGAAACAATATTGTATATTATGTAATTTATTAGTCCTTTATACACTAAGAATGAGATGGTGGAATTGAAAAATAATAATCCAAAGATAGATGTACAATGTTCTCCCACAAAAGACCACAATATGCGGTCCAGCTCATAAGGTCCACTTAAATGTATGTATGCGAGGAGAGCAGATTGAAAGGTTTCTTAATTGATAATGAGAGATGAAAAAATTCAGTCGCATCAAATTATCCCAACTATTGATTTAACTCCCTTGGAATTTATTTGGGGTCTAATTAATTCTATGTGTGATTCAATCGAAGGTGAATAAAGGGTTTCAATGAGTGTAAAATTAAAACTAACACCAAATTTTAGATGAAAAGAGTATCAGAGGGGCAACACTAAATCAAAGGTGTAAACTAAATCTCCTTCTATTTTTTTCTTGAAGACATGAAAACTCTAACTCCACCTCACAAATATTATAGGGCCGCTAGTGAAACCATGGAGACATGACACCGCCTATAAGCACCATATATAGGGTAAGACACTCAAAGAGGATTCAAACCTAAAACCTCTAGAACAATACTAGACTTCCTAACCAGTACGAAACTTTTAAGAATGGGTAAACATTTAAGGATTAAGGATGACAATCAGTCGGGTTTAAATGGAGACCGACCCAACCCTACTCCTATTAGGGGCATGTTTGGTAGTGTGTTAGTCGGATTCAAGTAAGGTATGGTTTTTCATGCATTTACCCGAGTCAAGTTTGGGGCGGATTTAGGTTTTTACTCGGGGAGAGTTTCGATTCTTAAGAGTATCAAAACACACAACCCTATATCTTTACTTTATATATTTCTCCATACGGTTACTACCATATAGGAGAGTTAAGTAGTGTAAGTAGCAATGAGGATGTATATTGGGCTAGTGGTTATGGGTTCAAATAAACTCTCACATATGAATTTTTAAATAGTATTTTAAAATATCAAACAAATCAACATCAAACATGACCCCACCATGGTTATCATGGGGGCGGGGTTGGTATGACTATTATCAAACCTACCACGGGTCAAGGTGGGTCTGGTACATCAGCAACACCAGAGGGGTAGGATTTGGGTTAACCTATACCCAAACCCGCCATTCCCACCTCTAAAGATGGGTAAACATTTATCTGAACGAAATCTCTACCAGCGGAGAAACCGTTTCCTTTGTACCTTTCCCTGAGATACTACAGGTGGGTTTGCTGCACCAGAACCATTCAAACATTTCAACGCGCTTCTGCAGCACATATAAAAATGTGCAACATCTTATACAACCGTATAGATTTGGGCTGCCATGTTGGTGGGTGGACCCATCACTGGGCCATGGCTCAAACTAACCCATTTTATTCCTGTCTCAAATTCCAATGAATGGTCCCTTTGGTAGTCCGAAGCGGGGCAATCAGTTTGGACGGTTAGATACATTTAATGGAAATGGGCTTTTGGGTGGGCCCAATCTAGGAAGGGGGGCATCAAATTAGCAGACAGAAAGGATGTGATCCATGTGCATGTGACCCTTTTAAGGGCAGATGTAGAGATGGTGCATGCCATTGTTGCAGCCACATAAGGGTTACTTGAAATGGTAGTTTCCAAAATATTAGCAAAATAAAAAAAATGTGAATAAAGTTTGATTATATCAGAGTGAAATTGGGAAAAATGAAGAAAACCTAACAAAAAGATTTTCAACTGAAACTTGGATATAACTTTTAATATATATTTATCAAATTAGTTATTTTCTGCTACTTGTTTCTAATAATATCTCTACAAAAAAATTAAAAAATGATAATATATCCAACATTTCCCAAGATGATAATTTGGAAAAAAGAATTTTCTTGAAATGATGCAAAAATATGGAATTAATTTATTTTAAAAAATAAAATTCAGAAAAAGGGAAACAGATGAAATGAGTGTTTTATTCGTATTCTAGCATAAAATTGCTTATGGGTGTCCTTAATTTGAGTAAACAGAATATGTCAAGAGCAATTGGGGGCTAAAGAAGAAGGCAGAGGGTTTGCCAGAAAGACGATGAATGGCATTTAATAGTGACTTGGTGTGAAGTGAGAAAGAAAATTGTGGAAAGAAAGAAAGTTGTGGAAAGATCTAAATTTGTACTTGTCATCTGACGTAATACTTTCATTATTCTCAGCTGTCTCAATTACTCTTGCATTTAATTGTTTTTATGGACTTTCAATCCAAAATACCCCTCTTTTCAATGCACCTACAACTAGCAAAACCACCCCGCTTTCACTCTCTCAACTAATCTCAGAATCAGGTGTACAAGTATGCCCAGAAATGCAAGGCTAGAAACACTGCATGGGAATCTTCGAAAACATAGAGAGATAAAGTGGTCAGAAGGAGGAGACCAATGGACAGATGTCCTGATTTGAAATAATTTGGAAAACTTAAAGGCCGATTTTGAAATGTATCTTTTATCCTGTTTTGAATTGTCTCAAAAAGTCCAGCCTGTCTTTGAAAATTTTCCTTAAAAA
This sequence comes from Sextonia rubra, assembly GCA_037013555.1. Taxonomy (NCBI): domain Eukaryota; kingdom Viridiplantae; phylum Streptophyta; class Magnoliopsida; order Laurales; family Lauraceae; genus Sextonia; species Sextonia rubra. The sequence continues at coordinate 24,549,197 of JASUAD010000006.1, forward strand.
ATGAACATTAAAAAACATTTTTTTTAAATCTAGAAAAGTTGGAAAGTGAATACTCAAGTAACTCAACCATTATCTTAGTAATTCAATACACAGGAAGGTGAACATCTAATCGGCATCTTTACCTTGCTATCCTTCATTCCTAACTTCATCTTATTATTCACCCCTTACCTCTTTAATAATCATTTAGTAGAATTCATTCACTAACAAATTTTTGTATTTTTTAATTCAATCACCCCCTAGGGAAAACTAGAAATAGAAATGAAATTGATGTTTATTACTAATATCATCTGAATATAAAAAAATTCATCCCCTTTATTTTTTTAAAATTTTTTGAGTTTTTTACATATACCCCCTAATGTTTATAGAATTTATAAATAAGTCCTTGTAGTTTCAATATTTGTATATACCCCTTTTTTTTTAATTTTAATACCTTCTATGTCCTCAATATCAACAGTCCTAATGAGAATCAACAACCACCTAGAGATTTATATTGACATTTTATAAAAATGACTAGTTTACCCTAATACACAATAAAAGAAATGAGTGTCATTATTTACGAAAAGAAATTATTATTTTATCTTAAGATCCAATGGTTTCTTTCTTAATAATTCTCCAATGCGCATGAGGCTTGATTATGTATTTTGAAACATACATTAATTCAACAGTTGGTCATGCATGGATTGGGTTAATTATAACCAATTATAAGTATAGGTTATGATCAATTTGAATTTAATAAAATGGGTCTTATATTGAAAAAATAGATTTATGTAGGATTACTTTCTTTTATTAAATGTGCTATGTTAATGGTCAATGTTATAAGCTTTAGAGAAAAATGAATTTAAGCTTTTGAAATTATATATATAGAAATAAAGAGGTGGACAAAAATGTCAGTTTTACTCTAAAAACATATGGTGGCTGTGAGGTTACTGATTTTAAGACATAAAAGGTATTAGATTGAAAAGGTAGGGGGCTATATGCAAATATTAAAAACACAAGAGTGTATTTACAAATCCTAAAAATCTTATGGGGGTATATACAAAATGCTCTAATTCTTTTTTTTTTTTTCTCTCAACTCTTTTCATCACGACTGTTCATAAAATAGGCAACCTAATCTCAACTGTGCATTCTTTTTCAAGAAATGGTTCAATGCTTGGAGCTATATCACAGAGTGTAGTACAACCTCCAAAAAAATCTCCATTATGGGACCCATTGCCTCTAAATTCAGATTAATATAACCGGGCTAAGCTCAAATGGGCAACCTAATCTCAACTGTGCATTCTTTTTCAAGAAATGGCTCAATGCGTGGAGTTATATCACAGAGTGTAGTACAACCTCCAAAAAAATCTCCATTATGGGACCCATTGCCTCTAAATTCAGATTAATATAACCGGGGTAAGCTCAAACAACACTTTGATCAAAGTGTTTTTTGTAACAGCACTTTGATCAAGGTGACATCTTATGCAAAGGGGTTTTGTTGCTAATGGGGTTATCTCCTTGGAATATATATACACAGCAATTTGTCTATGTTCCAAATCATTTTTATGAGATAAGCAGTCGTGAAATCATTTTTATGAGATAAGCAGTCGTGATCCTATCCTCTTCTCACTTTGGAGCCCAACTAAGAGCCGACTATTAGATGGGCTTGCGGGGATTTGAAGATTGGGTGGGCACTTCCATGTATAGATAAATTAGCTCATTCATATTATCCTAACCTTATCATCCATAGCCCAACGGTCATTGGCCAACATCCATTCGCATCGGTGCAAATCCAGAGGACATGGGACGGGGGAGGGGGTTTGGGGGCCTAGTCGGACCGACCCTTAGGTCGGCCCCATTATAGGGAGGCACAATGGGCACATGGCACAGTTGATGAATTTCTAGAGAATGCCCCACTAAAACAGGGGCCTTTTCATCGCTTCTCTAATGTACAATAGAAGAAGGTTGGCATCAAACTTTTGCTCCTTTCATAAACTAATCATTTATTACCTTCTGACTTATTGAACCCTTATCTTTTTCTCCAACTTATTTCTCAAAAAAATATGAAAATGGCCCCACCTTTCTAATGCCTACAAAAGCCTCCTTCCCACCTCTCTAATACAATCTTTTAAATTAAGATTTTTTAATTAAAATTTTTCCAATTAAGTTTTTATGATTGATCTTGAGTTGAAGTGGGACACACCTTTAAATTTATTTACAAATTTGATTCAAACTAAATCGCATTAAATGATGGCCAAAACAACCATGCAACATCATTGCATTGCATTGGGGCATGGTTCAATGACCTTATTAAATGCATGGGTGTGGCCCACCTTTGAACAATTCGAATCTCTCATTAGCCTCAGCACCCATTGTGGTGATCAAGTTATAAATTATTTTTCAAATTAATGAGATGGCCGTTAGATCTACTAAAGATGGAATCCATGATCAACTTTCTTTTTTTTTTTTTTTTGGTAAATTATTATTCAAATTAGTGAGATGGCCACCATTATTCAATTAATGTGTTTTACGTGACCAATCTTATGGTTACAGTGAATTCCAGCTGCATTCCTAGGTACAAAAAATAATTTGCAAAAGTTTGGACTTTGGTCAACATGTAGTCTTAGCTATATTTTAGAACCATAGTATCAGGCTCCCACATTTACTTTGCCACATTTAAAAATCTTTTGAAAATCAATAGCATATGCATTGTAACGCATGTGGCCAAAGTCCAAACCTATACAAATTATTTCTTGTACCTAGGAATGTAGCCAGAATTCACTATCATATGATCTGATCCCTCCACAAGATTGGTCATGTAAAACACATGAATTGAATAACGGTGGCCATCTCACTAATTTAAATAATAATTTACAACAAAAAAGTTAAAAAAGTTGATCATGGGTTCCATCGTAGTTGATCTAACAATAGTCATCTCTTTAATTTGAATAATAATTTATAACTTCATCACCACAATAGGTGAGGTGCTAGGGCTAATGAAAGATTCGGATTTTTCAAAGGTAAGCCCCACCCATGTATTTAATATGGGTATTACACCATGCCCCTGTGTAGCGCAATAATGCTGCATGGTAGTTTTGACCATCATTTGAGGTGATTCAGTTTGAATCAAATTTATAAATAAATTTAAAGTTAAGTCCCACTTCAACTTTAGATAATATGGTAATATAATAAAAATTTTAATTGAAAAGATCCTATTAAAAAATCTTAATTTAAAAGATTGTATTGGAGAGGTGGGAAGGGGGCTTTTGTAGGCATTAGAGACGTGGGGCCATTTTTATTTTTATTTTTTTCTGGGAAATAAATTTAAGAGAGAGATAAGGGTTAGAGACCTTTTTGGCTTCAAGGGTAAATTGGAAGGGCCAAAAGGGAAAATACAACTATTGTCTCAGTCAGATCATTGTAAAGGAGTATATGACGTTGCAAATTGTTGGTAAACTGGCATTTCATCGTACTATTGGATAAATGCGATGCTGTAGCATAATACCCAACCTCTCTCTGGATATAATTGTTTAAAGGGATTTTTACAAAAAAAAAATTAATTCTAAATTTAAATTATACGAATTGATTAACAAAGATTAGATTAGTAAAACTGGGAGTCACCCATAATTCTAGTTCATTATAAGTAGGGACACTATTGTCGATATAATAACTTCTCTAAGAAATGCTAATATGGATAAAAAAGGAACGGTTTGAATAGCATCTACTAAAATCACTGAAAACGTTGTTAAAATACTTCTACAAGAATGGTTTATGGAAAATGTTAGGAAACATCAGGAGAACAATAAATATTTCTTGGTTTCAACCCTGCGAAAAAATCCAATTTGGAGTTTGTACTCCATCAAAAGACAAATATGCTCTCAGCTGACAATATCGTTAGGCGTATAAAACCTTTCCCTATCTTTTTCTTATTCTTCTTCTTTTATTTCTTTCCCTTTCCCTTTCTGCAGAACTAGTACGCCTTCCTTCTCCTCCTCTTCCTCCTTTTTTCACTAGTACGCCTTCTTCTTGTTCTTTTTTTTTCTTCTGCTTCTTTTTCTTCTTCTTCTTTTTTATTTTCTTTCCCTTTAATTTCTCTTTCTATTCTGACAATCCCTTCACCCTCTCGTGTTTTTTTTTTTTTTTTTGCATTCCTCTCGGTCCTCTCTCACACTATTTCTGTTTTTTCATACTCTCAACCCTTCTATTTCTCTCTTCTTTATGCCTAGTTATTTGTCATTTTTGTTTTGTTTCTTTTCTTCTCTAGCTCGTAAATCCTCTCCTTTCCTCTCATTGTCATCTTACTCGATCCCCTTGATCTCTTTCTTTTCTCATTTTTTTCCTTTCATCTCTCTTTCCTTTCATTTTTTTCCTCTTCAGCCGTGTAACACTCCGACCCAGCTTGACCTCGTTTAGCGGTTAATTAATCTTGTTTTCGTTGCTAATCGTGTTTTGTTTGTGATTTTTTTTCGTTGCGGGTCATGGAAAGGTAGTTGGGTTGAGTTTGACTTGGATTAAGTAGACCAAGCCCTTTTTCGTAATTTTAGCTTTTCTAAGATATGGTCATTTTTGCATCATCTTGATGTCAACACGTGTCTTTCGTTGAGCTCGTCAACTTTCGTAACTACGTCGTTCGCAACCGGTGTCGTGTGATTCCATTGGAACCGGATTTGACTCAAACTGAAAATACACTTCTAACTTGGACGCTCTTGCAATTTGGACGTAACCATTAACTTATATATACTTCATTCATCGACAACCCACGTTCTCTTTCATTTTCTTCCTCAACTGTGCACGTAGAGTTTCTCTCTTTTCTCTTGAATTCTCTCCCCCATCGACCTTCATCGATTAAGCTCAATTGAGAGAAGTTTGGGTCTTGCATGTGAGGTGAGTTGGAAATCCTTTCATCCCTCTCATCTCCTTTCTCTATTTCTTCTCCTTCTTGTTTCCATATTTCATGGTGTGTCTGTATTGTGGATTTCTTTCCATTCCTCATGCATGCATGTTGTTTGATTGGTGTTAGGTTGTGTTTGGGCTTAAGGACAACAAGTTGTGCAATTGAATTCTAATTAAGGCAAGTATAACCATAACTTGAAAGAACCCATGTTGGTATGCATTTGATTTTGGTTAGTTCACATGAGTTTGTATGGAAAAATGTGTGTCCAGCCCATTTGGCTAGTATTCTATCTCTTTCCTTTGGAAAATTGCAATTCTGATGAGTTCCCAGGATTTCTGTATGTGCTTCAGAATTTTGACTTCGTGCAGGTACGGCTAAGCCGTATGCCACTTACGGCTCAAAGTCCAGAGAGGGTAAAACTCCAGTTTTCCTCTACGGCTAGGGCACGGCTAAGCCGTGTATTACCCTACGGCTAAGCCGAAGCTCAGCCGTGGCCCAGCCGTAGATCAGTACATGGTGCATTTTCTGGATTTAACTGAGAACCATCAATTGACAGACCTTCTACGGCCCAGCCACGGCTAAGCCGTAGAACACACACGGCTAAACCGTACTCTCATCTACGGCTAAGCCGTAGTCCCACTAGAATAATAAAGGATAGGTGTAAGGGAAAGTCCGATATGGCCTTCATAATAGAATGTAGAGCACCTAGACCTGCCCAACGGAATGTGACACAACACGTGAATGATCTCGAGGGCTGCGAATCATTCATGTTCGTTATTCGGATGTTAAGCACCTCCCCATGGGTGTTGGTTTAAGGGACTTCGTGCACCGCCCGATTCAATGCAACACTAGACAACGGTGCACCGAATAACTTAAAACTACATCATCATGCACGATTAGAAACACCGGATAATTAGATTAGAATTGGCTTGTAAATAAAGATGATCCGACTTCGCATGATTTGTTGCATAACATATTGCATTCGATCATTGATCTCAACTCTCTGATATGATTACTGTGTTCCGTTACTTTCACATTGTGGTTCTTTACCTTGAGTATGCATGTATAAGATGTTCACTCACAGATATGCACGTATGATATGTTGGCACGATCTACTCAGGGTTTTCATGATTGACTATGTATGGTCAGGCACTACTTAGCCTCAGCCTTAGGATCCCGACGGGGTGAATTTGGCATAGTTTATATGGCCTTGCTGCAGTAAGGATACGTCTTGGGGAACCGGACCCCAGGAAACCGAGACCCATTGTACCCTGGCCCGGACAATGGTGTTCTTTGCATGTTATAAGATCCCTCTTTTGGGAGCATATGGTAATGTAGTAGCCACTAGTTGTGTACACAGCATGTATCCATTGATTCGCATAGCATATTTATTCTTGCACGACAGCCTAGAATACAAAAATGCCTTATTTAATTACATGATGTTCTTTATTCTCATAGACACAACGTGTGTTAACTTGCTATGGTTTATACTTTGCTGAATCGTCATATTCACAGTTGTTTTTGGTGTTGCAGGCCCAGATACCCCTGCCGAACCCCCGTCGGTCGGCTAGACTCCAGATGAGACCCCCGAGGCCCCATCAGGCCTAGAGGAGTGGATGTGATCACTCCACGGGAGAGCGTTCTTGGCATGCATCATTGGAGTCTTGTTTTGAGGATTTACTCACTTGTGTATATGTCATGATTGTATATGTTATTGTGCTCTTTTTGTAAGACTTTCATATGTAATTATGTCAGTTCGTTCTTGGTATCCTCTTCTTGCACTGTTAGTTTGATGTTTCTGATATTTACAGCTTCCGCGTACATGTTTGGCACGTGTGAATGTTCCCTTGTGCGTGTGCATTTAGACTCGGTCTGCGTGTACATGCACGGGAGTACGTGTGTCATTAGGTTTGGCTTTTGCTAACCCCCGAACCCTGGGCTCGGGTTATGACATACGTATTGTATGGTATCAGAGCATTCCTTGCTCTAGATGATAAGCATGTAGGCATGTAGGATCGTGGTGAGGATATGATTATTTCTTTGTGATCTTTCTCGATCTTGGGGCTTGTTGGGCGCAATTGTTTTGTGTTTGTGTCTGACTCTTTCCATTTTACAGGATGGCGTCAGGTTTCGGTTCTCAGCAGAATGCCGGAAATAATGAAAGCGGATCCGCACCGTCACCGCAGACACAGAACACGGATGAACGCATCCTCATGCTATTTCAGTCTCTACAAGCACAATCGCAATCATTGCAAAACTTACAAGCACAAGTTACCACCATGCTAGACAGACAAAGCCAAGCCCCAGTTCAGTCACATATAGACCAACATGTGGTCTTACAGCCTCGAGAGAGTGACCCGAATGCCCTCTACGGTAAATTTCGCAAGCGAGGAGCTATTGAGTTTTTCGGGACAAAAGAGCCATTGAAGGAAGAACAGTGGCTGGAGCAAACGGAGGATGTCTTTGAGACCGTTGTGTGCACGAACCGACAGAAAGTCGGACTAGCAACTTCTATGTTTAGAGATGTCGCAAAAACTTGGTGGAAAAGCGTGAAAGACTCATACAGAGACATTCCTAGTGCAACGGTTTGGGAGATGTTCAAGCAGCAGTTCAGGAGGAAGTTCATCCCGGCTCATGTGTTTCGAGCCAAGGAGGTTGAGTTCTTAGCTCTCCGTCAGCAGCAAATGACAGTAGCAGAATATGTGAACAAGTTTACTCAGCTGTCGCACTTTGCTCCGGACATGATCAGTACCGAAGAGAGGAAGGTGAACCGGTTTGTTGAAGGTCTGCATCCCCGGTACATGCACCACGTGACTGCGTTTCAGCGTCTGGCTACGTTCGACGATGCAGTGGACAGGGCCTATTCTGCTAAGGCCATCCACCAAGCTGCGAGAGCCGTTGAGCCCAAGAGACAGCCGCCTTTCAGTGCAGGAGGACAAGTACAGAAGAAGACAAAAGGCCAGCAGAGTACTTCCAGTTCCGCCGGAGTGACTTGTGGGTATTGTGGCAAGGGCCACACGACTGACGCGTGTTGGAGGAAGGCAGGTGCTTGTTTTATTTGTGGTTCGAGGGAGCATATGATAGCCAATTGTCCTCGATATAGAGCCTCCGGTGCAGCTCCATCTGGTAATATCTCCGGTACAGTTCCTGGTAGACCTAGTGTACCTACAGCTCCGAGCAAGTCACAGTCAGCTCGTCCAGGCTCGAGACAGCCTCGCCAGACAGCCCGTGCTTACGCTGTTACCCATGAGAGTGCCGAGGATCCACAGGTGGTTGAAGGTACTGTTTTGATTTCGCACGTCGAGGCATTAGCATTGTTCGATTTGGGGTCTACACGGTCTTATGTAGCACCTCATTTCGCCAAGCGGTTACATCAGCCGTCTAAGCCGATGCCATATGTGCTGGTTGTATCCACCCCAGTTGGCAAGCGAGTGGAGTGGTTGTGACAAGCCGTTAACCAAAAATACCAAAAAAATTACTCTCTAGATTGTGGCACATGAGTCTTACAAATTAGCTGTAAATTATTCTATAGCTAAGCTGTAAGGAACTTATGGCTTTACCAAATGGTCAGCTGTAAGAAAAAGAAAAATCTCTCCAGCTAGTAACATGTGAATTATACGGCTTAGCTGTGAATTGTTTTACGACTTAGCCGTAAAGACCGTACGGCTTAACCGTAGGGTCAGCTGTAATAAAACTCAATAACTTTCAGGTAACGATATTGTTACCTGAAAGTTATAAATTCATGCATGAATCAAATTATTTGGGTCAATTTCTATGCCTTTTACATAGTTTATGTATCTCAGTATAAAAATATTTAGAGAATGAATTTTGGGAACCAAACTAGACATATAAAGCATTAAAAATGGTAATGATATCGTTACCTGAAAGTTATAAATATATACATGAATCAAAATGGTCAATTTTTATACCCTTTACATAGTTTATGTATCTCAGTATAAAGATATTTAAAGAATGAATTTTGAGAACTAAACTGGACATATAAAGTATTAAAAATGGTAACGATATCGTTGCTTGAAAGTATAAATTCATGCATGAATCAAATTATTTGGGTTAATTTCTCTGCCCTCTACATAGTTTATGTATCTCGGTATAAAGATATTTAGAAAATGAATTTTAAAAACCAAACTGTACATATAAAGCGTTAAAAATGGTAACAATATCGTTACCTGACAGTTATAAATTCCTATATAAATCAAATTATTTGGGTCAATTTCTATGCCCTCTATATAGTTTATATGTCTTAGTATAAAGATATTTAGAGAATGAATTTTGGAAATCAAACTGGATATATAAAACGTTAAAAATGGTAACGATATCATTACCTGAAAGTTATAAATCTATACTTGAATCAAATTATTTGGGTTAATTTTTATGCCCTCTACGTAGTTTATGTACCTCAGTATGAAGATATTTAGAGAATGAATTTGGGAAACCAAACTGGATATATAAAGCATTAAAAATGGTAACAATATCATTACCTGAAAGTTATAAATTCATTGATTAGTTGTGTCATTTTCTATACCCTCTACATAGTTTATGTATCTCAATATATAGATATTTAGAGAATAAATTTTGAGAACTAAACTCGATATATAAGGCGTTAAAAATAGTAACGATATCGTTCCTGACTATTACAACTTAGCCATACAGCTAAGCTGTATGGCTTAGCCATAAGTGGAAAAAACTACGCAAATACGGTCCACTTATAAAATGACCTACGGCTTAGCCATAAATGCACTATGACTTAACCGTAAAGTTTAGCCGTAAGTGAAAAGACACTGCGTACATACGGTCTACCCATAAAATGACATAGGGCTTAGCCGTAAATGTACTACGGCTTAACCGTAAAGCTTAGCCATAAGTGAAAAGACACAGCGCAAATACGATCCACCTGTAAAATGACCTATGGTTTAGCCGTAAATGCACTATAACTTAACCGTAGGGCTTAGCCGTAAATGAAAAACCTTGCACAAATGCAGTCCAACCAAAGTTGAGGGCATATTTGTCTTTTGATGGAGTACAAACTCCAAATTGGATTTTTTTTAACCTTTCTTAATCAATTTGTATAATCTAAATTTAGAATTAATTTTTTGGTAAAAATCCCTTGTTTAAATGCAAGTTACGTTGGGTGGGAATTGTCTTTAGTTTCAAAATTTCAAAGGGCCCTTCGCTTTCTTGTCAAATTTATTAAATGTCTCCCCTACATTAAATAATGCATGGCATGTGAATGCTTTCCACTTTTGAGGGCTTTTCACTTTTGAAAAACACAAGGGCGCTATAGATCCATAGTTGTTAATTCATTTTTGGTCATCATTTCTTTGGTCTCTACGATAAAATATTTTGTTATGTTAAGATTTTGATGAAAATTTTTTAAATAATAAAAGTTAAAATATATATGTAAAAAAACTAAAAATAAAATATAAATTATGCATGTTCCTTGATATGAATATTGGAAAAAAGTTATTTAAAATTATGTTGCACATCGAAATGAACCAAAATAGGCCAGAATGAGCAAACTAGATTTTGTTTGGAATTGGCTGAAATAGACAGAATGACCGAAATGAATCAAAATTGACTGGGGTGAGACCATTGGTGCTTCTCCTAAGTGGGACCCACCCATTTGAACTGTTCAATGTGAATCTCTCTTTACTAAATATTATAGGCATTTTTACGAATAAATTCATCCCAAATATGGATTAGACGATTTGATTATAAATATATATATAACAAATTATAGTGATACAATTTTTTGGGACAAATCTGCGATCATAAAGAATGATAATGATATCATTATTTGAAAATTATTTACTTGCGGAGGAAAACTAAATTGGGTCAAATTCTAGTGTCCTTTCTTATATTTACTGACCTCAGTATAAATATATTATTAATCAAATTTCGTAAACCAAAATTAAGCATAGAATTTATAAAGAATGGTAACAGTATCATTACTTAAAAATTATATACTTGCGAGGAAAACAATATTTCTGAATCAAATTTTTATGTCATTCTCAGTGTTCATACACCTCAGCATAAAGATATTACGAATAGGATATTGGAGACCAACAACGGACATAGAGATTATAAAGAATCATAATGATATCGTTACCAAAAAATTATATATTTGAGGAAAAAAATAATTCTAGGTCAAATTCTAGTGTCCTTTTCAGTATTTATGTACCTTAGTATAATGATATTACAAATCAGATGTTGAAGGCTAAAAATGAATATAAAATTTATAAATGATGGTAACGATATCATTATTTGAAAATTATATGATTATAGAAAAAACACATTACTAGGTCAAATTCTTGAGATAACTACCATATATTTATATTGTTTTTGGGTCATTTATTTCATTTGGGTTGCACTAAGCACATGGTTGGAGTTTTAAGAAAATATTTGATTTTGAATCTTGCATACGGTTACGGCTTTAAGAAAATATTGACACATTTTTTTAACTGGAAACTTTCTATATGTTGATGCTTAAATGGGGATCGCTTTGAGCTAGGAAAACTAAGTTGCTCTCACTTAAAGAAACAAATATTAGTAACAAATGAAAATTTTCTAAGTTGGACCTTTTATGCCATTTTGCTTGTATGGCCGCTCATTAGTTAATGTTTCAATTAGGAATTTGGTTCTAGGGGTGGTAAATCAGCAACATCAACTGAATGAATCCTAAATGTGGATTCACTATTTTTGTCCAAAGAAACTCACCATGCAGTACTAAAAAAGGTAAAATATACATGATTTTGATGGTTGACAGTTTAAACATAAAAACAAGATGATAAAATGTTCAGAATTCTAAGAATCACAAATTCTTTTTTTTTTTTGCCAAGCAAAAAGTCCACTCCAAATTTCATTGCAAGTATATAATTTTTAGATAACGATATCGTTACCATTCTTTATAGATTTTACGTTCAATTTTAGTTTAAAACATCTGATTAATAATATCTTTATACTGATGTGAATAAACACACGAAAGGATAATAGAATCCAACACATATATTTTTTTCCCACAAGTATATAACTTTTAGATAACGATATCGTTACCATTCCTCATATGTGTAGATTTATCCAAAAAAAAAATGTACCACACCCTAATTCGTTATATAAATATATTTTTTTTATAATCAAATCGTCTAATCTATATTTAAGATGAATTTATTCATAAAAAATCCCAATATTATATTCTTATAACTAAGAAATCTTGACCTATTAATTCTCTTTAAATGTAGTTTTCCTAATTTATTAATAGAAATTTAAATAATATTCATATAACGGAAATATTCCAGTCAAAACTTTTCTCACCATTTTCTTTGTAAGTACTCTAAGTGTAGCTAATCTATCATCTAATCCAAACCTTGTAATACACGAAGGACCCCTTATAGTCATATGCCCCAGGTTTCCATTAGATCTGAATTTATTAAACCGTTAGATCAAATGTACACCAATCTGAATAAACTGAATTTATGAGCCATGGATTATATAATCAGCGACATGTGATTGGAGCCAAACTTGATAACGGGGTGGTCCCGTAAGGATCTTTTCATCCCCTTGGTCCCATCTCCAAATGGGACCTATAAGTGGGCCCCATAAAAAGTTCTCACGGTAGGTAGGTGAGAACAGTTCTCACCTAAATACTGCTGTATATATATAAATGGTGACATACAGTCATCTCAAATATATGACTCTATTCAATATATATACGTAGAGAGAGAGAGAGAGCGTGCCCATATAGTAAGATTGTACATACTTCAACGGGTGCCATTCAAAGGGGTGCTATGTGTGGTCCATATATATGTTCAAGATAAGGTGAGCATCGTGTGTTTAAACACTAATAAGGCTCAACTTATGATCCATCCAAGTGGACCACAAAACAAACAACCTCCGTGATAATCACCAATAGCAAGTTTGGCACCCTTCAATGGCAAAACTTTTTTGCCATTGATCTAAAGTTTAGGAAGGTAGTTTGAGCCTACATTGCCATAGAAGGGCTGGTGGGGGATCTTTCAATCCCCGCACGATCTCATCCCCAAATGGGCCCCACTAGAAAGCGGTGCTTAGTAGGGAAGCTCCCAGATATATATATGTATATGTATATAAAAAAATTCTCAGGAATGTCCCATTTAAAAAGGGGTGTTTTTGCGATCTTTCTATTCTCCAATGAAGGACAAATCATGTGGTAACTTTTTTTCCTTTTTAAAAGTAATATTAATTGCTTCTTCATATTCTTAATCTCCAATTCGTTGTAAAAAGGGATGTTTTCACTTTTAAAAATACCTGGGCATTATCTAGCGCTCCTTATATATATATATATATACAAAATGAAAGACTACTATGCATTCATCCTCACCTTGTATTAAGGGACAATTATCTTTTTAGACCTAATAATGTCAAAAAGGTATCGTGAGGCTAATGGTTTCATTTTTTTTGTACATCAATACTGTCCATAAATAGAAGTGTCACTCACCACAAGGTGAGGGATAAATGCATAGTAGTTTTGTTATATATATACATGAGACTAAAAAAAGTCACCATATGACTCGCCTCTCATTGGAGAATAGAAAGATAATAGAAATACCCCTTTTTAAATGGGGCATTCTTGAGAATTTCTCTTTCTCTCTTTATATAAAAGGGTCTGATCTTTTGAGAATTATTCTTACGCACTTACCGTGAGAACAAGTGGGTCCCATTTAGAGATGGAGCTAGGGAGACGAAAAGATCTATGTAGGACCATCTCAAATATCAAGTTCAACCCTAATCACATGTTCCTAACCCCTTCTTCCATAGCCTACAAATCCAGTCAATTTGGATTAGTGTATAATCGATTCAACAATCCAGTAAATTCAGATTTGACCAAAATTTGGTGCGTGTGACTATTAGAGGGTCCTTGTGTATTACAAGGTTTAGAATAGATGATAGATGAGTTCTACATAGAGTTCTCAAAAAAAAAAAAAAAAAGGTGAGAACTAGCTCTGATAAGATTATTTTCCGTATATATATATATTCCTTTTTGCTCCAAATCCCATATATCATGGGATTCCAATATAAAAAGTAAAAGATGCTATTAGTTCTTTTCATTCTTTCCTTGTGTCTTTACAAAACCAAGAGATAGACGATTTGAAAGCATTTTCTCTATTGCATTGCGGTATCTTTTTCTCCCCACCTTGTTACAGAATTTGATAAATCTCATGATATCATGAGACAATGTATGTCACAGAAACTTCTAAAAGCCATGATATCATGGACTATCTCATGATATCTTAGCTGCATCCTAGCTAGGATGAAATTTTTTCAAATGATAAAACTTGAGAAATGATGATTAAATGTGTATTTTGTTTGCACAAAATGTTAGTGTGTTACAGAAACTAATATATCTCATGATATCTTGGCACTATCCTATGATGTCCTGGATTTTATGAGGCATTTTGTGGTAAGATATTCTAAAATGATAGAATATGAGAAATGGTGGTTAGATCTGTAATTTTGCATGTTCTTAAAAAAAAAAAAGATTTTTTTTTGTTGTAGAAACTAGATGTTATAGAAATTGATAAATCAAAAGATCATTATCTAGCGGAGTAATATTACAGCGTAGAGAAGATGCCGCAATGCAAGAGTGAAAATATTTGCTGGTCATCTCTCTCTCTCTCTCTCTCTCTCTCTCTCTCTCTCTCTCTCTCTCTCTCTCTCTCTCTCTCTCTCTCTCTCTCTCTCTCTCTCTCTCTCTCTCTCTCTCTCTCTCTCTCTCTCTCTCAGTCGTCTAAACAGAGAATGAGTGGATGTGAAAAGGGCAAGTGATGAAAAAACCGGAGTGGGATCCCATAATATGATGAAATATGGGGTAAAAACAGGAAAAAAAAATGTTGAGCGAGTTTGGTAACATTATTTCAATTTATTAAGTATAATCGAAAAACTTGGATTAACGAGAATTAATATGCCAAAACACCCTATATTATATATGTCATCAATCTGACAATTAGATGGAGTTGAGTGAAATTTGGCTAGAGAAACGATACACCGAAAATTTTATTTTGAGTGAAGATCATACAAAGTTAGCTCCACTGAGTCATCTCCAAACGTGTTGTGAGAATCAGAGGATCTAGCAATATTTTCAGCTCTTTGGGAAGAAGGACAAAAGAGAGACACAATCTGATAGCAAACTAAGCTATAAGCACGCTGCTTTCATAATACAAACTAAGCTATGATAGCTTAGTTTTTCCTGTTCTTTTTGGTGGTGGTGTTGGTACTGTTATGGCTCTGAAAATCCAGCAGCACGCTGCTTTTGCATTTAGGGCACTTAGGTTCTTCCACATCTGATAGCATGACATACATGAGGCAGTGCGGGCACCCAACAAGAACCATCGACATTGCATCTGGGCTATTGGAGGTCCGAAGGGGCTGACCCGTATCGCCGTCGGCCGTCATGTTCAGCTCGAATGACATGCATGAGCTCAGTGTCGACGTAGGTGACATCGGCGATGCGGACCTGTTGGGTGAATCCACCCTTTGCCGACTGTTCGCCGGCGGAGACAGGTTCAACTGGAGGTCCAGCCCAGGATTCCTCCCATTCCCACTCATGGTGTCAGCAGCCCCTACGGCAGAAAAAGGTTTCTTCTCCGTAGTCTCACCAGCCTTGTCAGAAGATGTCACATAACATTAGTCACAGTCACCGAATGGTTAATAATATTAACAATATTTACCCAAAGGTCAAGACTAGAGGGTTGTTTGCTCTACACTCATTCCTTGCCGTGGTGGGTACCTTGTCCTTTTTCGCTATGGGGCAGCAGCATCAGGAAAAATAAATATAAATAAAAAATATTTTCTCGGTCACTCTCCAGTGAATCCATGATAATAATAAAATAATAAAGAATATCTACTTGGATTGTGTCGTTCACAACAGCAACAACAATAATAATACTAACAACAACGTTGGGATGATATTAAGGAGATTTTTTGTTACCTTCAGATTAAGGAACTTGTGCCCAACCAAAAGGAAGAGGTGATCTCTCGTCTAGATCAGCAGCGACGAATAGATCTCAAAATGGAAGAGATTGAGGGTGGTGGGTGAGGGAGGGTGGTGGGTGAGGCAGGTTGGCGCACCACCCTCTTGAAATGGGTGTCTCTATATATACAAGTAGGGTTTTGTTTCACCTACAAATCCATATATAAACGAAGCTGAAGACAGAACATTGGGTTTGTTATAGATTTTAATTTTAAATTTAATTTTTGGGTGTGCTGAGAGAGGAGGGACAGATAGAGCGAGAGTGGAGGAATTGAATGGAATTGATGGATAGGTAGAATAGGAGCTCACATTGAAGTTAAGATTGCAATTACAAGTGCTGCGTAGGTGCTTTCATTCATTGCACAAATGGTGAAGAGAAACCAAAGGGAAAACAGAACAAACAGCTTTTTACCAAAGCATAAATTAGAACATGTTTGTTAATTCAAAATCCCCTTGCATATATATCTCATTTTTATAAGCCTCTCTTATTAGTTTGGTTAGGTTTTGTTTTCTATTTGAGATTTTGAATGGATACGGACAATGTAGACAGCTTTAGTTCTTTAAAATTGGTTTGGAGTGCAAATGGGCATCAATGGAATGTATTACCAAAATCTCATTGTCTTGATATTCCAACAATATCACATAGGCCATTTACGTTTCATGACTAGAACTTAGAAGTTTGGCGAGTTGACTCGTTTAAGAAATGCGGGATTATTTTTCCTTGTTTGTATTGAAGCAACTAGATATTAACCATCTTAATAAAAATTATGTTGGTAAGAGATGCAATTTTTATTTATATCGAGACAGAGAGTGTGTGCGTGGTGTGTTTGTTTGCTATAAAAGAGAAATGACGTTGTTATAAACTTTCTATCAAGTTGGGCAGTTTCAATTATTCTTATGATTATTGTTGTTTTTGTTGTTATGCTTTTTAAAGATCCGATGGACTTTGGGCAAAGTTGGCAGATTCGGTCAAAACCCTGTGAGCCATCCCAGCCCTTGCAAAGAGTATCAGGGATTCAAAGCACTCCACAAGTCTCTCATCAGAAATATCGGGCCTTGACCTTGAGCTTATAAGTCATACTTGATCTTAATTCAACATGATGTGTTTTTAAAGTCATTTAAAATCCTATAAGAACTCCAAAGTTAAGCATGCTTGGGTAGAAATAATACTATTAACCCTACCAAAGTTAAACATAGATGAGATGGGCTCTCTACAGTTAATTTTATAGAGGATACAATTACATTTAAAAAAGGATATTTTCTTCATTACCGGCATCCATCCTACCTTTTCATTAATAAAATTAACTCCTCAAACGAATTCCTTCCTCTAATTAGGTCTCCCAAAGATTAAATCTAGGAAAGTATTTAGCCTTTCGAATTTTTTTGCCCCAAAGTTCCTCATTATTCAGACACCTCCAATAATTTTTGGCTAAGAGTGCTAAGATTTTACTTTTTGTGTCCCTTCCTCCTGAGCCCCCCTTGAAAATAGGTTTACACAATTCAGCCCATTTGATGATGTGAATTTTTATTTATTTATCATCTTTCTCACCATGCCGAAAGGCTTTTATCATTTTTACCAATAGATTTTGAGGGTTTGGTAGGGATGTGAAGAACTGACACATTATAAATGGCGGTTGTAAGAGCCACTGCATTAATTAGGCTGTTTCTACCATCTTAAGATTGTTGGGGGAACTTTCCATGAGACTCAAAGTTACTTTCCTATTTCTTTTCTCATGCATAAGGAATGTCCAAGGTATTTTTTCATCCTTATCTATAATTCTCATACCAAAGGTTGAAGAGATACATTGCTTTGCATCTCTTTGCATAGGCTCCCTTACTGAAATAAACAACTACTTTATGGTAATTTCTAAGCTGGCTTGTATTACAAACCATCTATAAAATTTTAATTTCCCTAGTTTTATTAAGGCTAGCATTACAAAATGTGAAACTATCATTTGCAAAGAAAAGGTGCAAAATATTTGGGGCACTTCTAGCCACATTAACCCCGTAAATAGTATTTAGAAGGTTTAGTTAACGTACGGGGTAAAACCTCAGCCCCCAAAATGAAAAGGTAAGGGGAGAGGGGTCTCATTGTCTTAACCCTCTCGATGTGTAGAAGTTTTGAAGGAGCCATTCAATAGAATGGAGTAAGAAATAGAAAAAATACATTCCCATATAAGTTGGATAAATTTTTCATTGAAACCAAACGCCTTTAGAATCATTTGTTAAAAAAAAAAACATCATTTCATTCGTTCATAATCTTTTGTCATATATAGCTTAAGATACATTGTTTTACATTCCTTCTTAGTTTTAAATGCAACTTCTTGAGTAATAATATAATTAGCTACTATCAATCTACGCTTTAAAAAGGCACATTCGGAGGGCATAACAGGATTAGAGAGGATACCTTAAAGCCTATTGGTTATTGAATAGGCATAATTTTGTACATGACGTTGAATAGGCTTAATGGTCGACAGTTGTTTTGTGAGAAGTTTGGGGTGCATTTGGCATCGTGTCATTCAGGCGTTCCAATATTTTCACGAAATAAGCTTGTAGAAAACATATTTGGTATATGTAAATTAGTGTTTTGAGTTTTTGTCTCACAAAGAAATCTCAAAATCTTAATCTGTTAAGATTAGAAACTGAGAACAAATATATATATATATATATATATTAAACAACTTGCTGGCACAATTGTTTTCTACTTATTTCAAGGTAATTTTACTATCTAATTTCTAAAATAGGTAACATGGTAACAATTACAAAAGGTGGGACCATATTATAATTTCTAATTTCTTATAATGGTGGGACAACATTATAAATCATTTGAGTGTGGGCCGTATGTTCTAATTTTTAAATGTGGGTTAATGGTAAAAAAAACTATAATCTTTCAAAAAATATTTAATCATTCAAAAAAATGTTAAATCTTTAAAAAAAATATTCAATCTTTCAAAAAAATATTCAATCTTTCAAAAAAAATTAAACTTTCAAAAAAGAATTTAATTTTTCCAAAAAAATATTTAATCTTTCAAAAAAAAATAAAATCTTTTAAAAAATATTTAATCCTTCAAAAAAATATCTAATCTTTTAAAAAAAATTCAATCTTTCAAAAGAAATATTTAATCTTCAAAGTAAAATTTAATATTTTAAGAAAAAACATTTAATCTTTCAAAAAAATATTAATCTTTCAAAAAAAATATTTAAACTTAAAAAAACGACAAAAGGTCGAGCCTCGTTGTAATCCTATGAATGTGGCCCAATGTTATAATTTCTAAAGGGGGTACCACATAATTTTTATAGTGGTCTCATGTTCACAATCAATAAACATGATGGCCCCACATTATAATCTATTAAAATTTCCAAAGGTGGGCATCACATTGTAATTTCTAAATGTGGGTCAAAATCACAAAAAATGTGGCTTCACTTTATAATTTCTAAATGTGGGTTACATAGTCATAATCATAAAAGGTGGACCTACTTTATAAATCCTATGAATGTGGGATGATATTCTAATTTCTAAAAGTGTGTACCATGCTATAATTTATAAAGATTAATCCTCTATTTACATTAAAAAAAGGTGGACTTACATTATAACTCTTATAAAAGTAGGCCCATACGTGCTATGAATATGAGCTCCATGTTCTAATTTTTAAAAGTAGGTACTACGTTGTAACTTTTACATGTGAGTCTTATATACATCAATAATAAAGTGCCACAAATACTGAAAGGTGGGTTTCAAATTTTAGATTTTATGAGTCTCTTGTTCCGTTTGTTGGAAAAATTTTTTATACCGTTACCAAACAAGTTTCGTATAATATAGTATTTTAATATAAGATTGCCAAACAAATTCTGCATAGTTTAGTCCTGGCACAATCGTCTCAGCACAACCAGATCTGAGCACACAACTGGAAATAATATGGGAACAATGCCAAACAAACCATTGATTTTTCTTGAGAATTAACACTATAAGATTTATTAATTTTTCCTATGGAGAATATATTTGAAAATATTATAGATAATGTTCATAATATCACCTCCAATAGTATCCCACTTATATTTTGATAGAATTTAATAGGATACCTATCGGACCCTAGAGATCTTAAGGAGCATAAGTTAAAAGCATCATCGATAATCTCTTTCTCATAAAGGGTGGCTACAAGTTTATCATCCTCATACTATGAAATAATTGGGCATATCAGATCCTTATGAAATTCAAACCTATAGGATGTCATGATGTTCTTAAAGTGATTGCAAAATTCTATACCTATATCCTCCATACTATTCAATTTTATAAACCCATGTTATAAAATAAGAGAGAAACAAAGAGAAAAGAATAGAGAGGAGGGAAGAGAGATTTTATTATTAAGAGTTGTGTGTGTATTTAATAACGGGGAGGATGATCTTATTTATAAAATAAAATTGCTTCCTTCCCAGGTAGCCTAATATGGTAGGACTCTAATCCTAAGTCTCTCCTTATCTCATGTGGGTCTCAATGAGGGCATCTACCTATGATAATATATTTTATAACACTCCCCTTGGGTGATCACCATTCAATGATAGTTGTTTCATTAAAACCTTGCAAAAGAAAAACCCAGTGGGATAAAAACTAAAGTGAAAGAAAAACAGTATAATGTTCTATAGGATCATTGAATTGGTATTAGACGAGCATAATGTTGCCTCATTAAGACCTTAACTAGGAAAATCCAATGGAATAAAACTTAGAAAAGAAAAAAGAGTACAGCGTACATATGTCTTAAGTAGCATGCTTCAGGATGCCTAATTTTGATTAGTTACTCCCCCTTACAAATACAAATCAGTTAGGTTGTTGCTTGAACGAATTTGCTTGACTTCAATCTCATTGTTCTTCAGAAGCTCATGTGTGAAGAAAAATTTTTAGTACAATGTACTTCGTTTTGTCACCTTTAATGTTCCATTCTTTAATCAATTGAGTATATGCCTCATTGTCTTTATAAATAACACTTAGGGTACCTTTATTAAGAGACAATTGATAAGAATTACGAATATACTAAATTAAAAATTTTTAACCACACACATTCCTACTGGCTTCATAAATGGCTAAAATCTCAATAGGTTAGAAGAAGTAACTACCAAATTTTGTTTAGTAGAACATCAGAAAATGGCAGCATTACCACTATAAAACATATACCTTGTTTGTGATCGACTCTTACGAGGATCATAAAGATGTCTTGAATCTACATATCTTACAAAGTTTGAGTCTTTACAACCATAAAAATAAAATAGACGTAAATATCGTAGGATATGTTTGATACTAATCCTTTGCCTTTGAGTTAGTGCAAAACTAAATATATGGCAAGCATATTTACAAAAAATAAAATTTCCCATTAGAACTTCTCTTGATTTGTAGGCCGAGACAAAATTCTCTTATAAATAGTCAATAGATTTCTTGAACTCTTCTGGAGTCCCGATTAGATTTACATTATCTACATACACTTTTACTATTATGAATCCTTTTAAGGATTTTATAAAGATACATGGGTAAATGAAATTGTTTTCATACCTTTCCTTAGACTAACATTCACTAAGACTATGGTACCATAATTTCTTGGAATGCTTTAGGCGTATAATGAACATATTAATTTGATTGAGTACGTACTCTTTGACTTTGCTTTAGGCAAAGCAAATCCCTCTAGATTTATCTAATATATGTCTATGTATGTTTTCAATTACGAGTTTCTGTAGGGTTTTCAATTACAAGTTTCTGTAGGAAGCTTGTACTACAAGTCTCACCTTATATTTAATAATTTCATTTATTTTTGTCATAAACACCAGTTTGTAACTTACAGAGTTAACAACTTTTGGAGGTTTGTACTGTAGGTCCGGACACACCACTTTATTAAGAGACTCTAAATCTTCTTTAATGATACTTTCCCATTTTAGCTAATCTTTTCCTTGCCGACATTCATTTATAGTACATGCTTTGGTGTTCCAATCATGATCCTCATTTTCCTTTAATATTTGTATAGCTACCATATATGCAAATACGTTATCGATAATAATTTGCTTTCTATCCCATCTCTCTCTTGAATAATTATAAAAAGTATGGAGATCTCTTCATTTAGGTACATTTGCCTCTTCAGGGGCTTCCAGAGTCTCTTTTAGGATATTAATTTCTTCAAGAATTTTAGAGAGAGTAGATTTTGCCATAACCTCTTCTTAAGTGAAATGGTGTAGCTCTTCAAAAGTGTACGGTTTGTTATAACCTCTTCGGGAATATGATTGTAATATAATTGCTCATTTCTCCTCTTTCGCAAAGCTGAGTTCTTGGAATTTATAGGTCTGCTACGCTTTTGGTGTGGAACAGATTCATTTACTACCATATTTGAATTTTTGTCCTACAGGGACATTAATTTGTATAGTTGCGTTTAGCGCTGGTGCATGTGACCTAGTCACTTTTACTGTATTATTAGAAGCATCAGGAAATTCGTTTATAACTAAGTGCACAATTCTCCATACTTTATTCTCACATTCTAAAATTTCTAATTTATTTCATGATTCTTCACTAGATTCTAGGTATATTGGGGTTCAGTTGTCTCTTAACAGTAATATCCACCATGAAGAAGGCTTTGATAAGAATTTCTAGTCTAGGGGCAAGGATTTTCAACTCTTTCTAAGTAATACTACCTGTCAACATTATATGTTGGGCACTGTAATAGTCACACAATGAAAGGGAATTTAATCCACAAACGTCTCATGACATGTGACCAATAGAATATTGAAAATCCAACCACTTATCCTCCATTATTCCATAATTAATCAATTAACTAGACATTATAATATCTACTTGTTAATCATCCCTCCATCATCATCATCATCATCATCATCAAAGCATTATCCCAACCATATTGGGGTCGGCTACATGAATTCTGTTTCTCCATTCCGTTTTATTTTAAGCCAAATCATTCGATAAGTTAAACTTCTTCAAATTTGATTCAATGACCTCCATTAATGTTTTCTTCGACCTAGCCCTATCTCTTGATGGGCCATTCACCTGTATAGCTAAACTTCTTCTCACCGGTGCCATTACCAGTCTACGCTTAACATGCCCAAACCATCTTAAACGGGTTTCTCTAATCTTATTCTCTATTGGTACTACCCCTAAATGTTCTTGAAAGAGCTCATTTCTAATTTTATCTTTCTTAGTTTTACCACACATCTACCTAAGCATTCTCATTTACGCTACATCCATCTTATGAATATAAGTTTTCTTAATTGGCTAACATTCAGCTCTATATATCATAATTGGTCTAACCACTGTCCTATAATATTTGCCCTTCAATTTTATTGGCATTCGTCTATCACAAAACACTCTAGAAGCTAGTCTCCACTTCAGTCATTCAGCTTTTATCCTATGCTCCACATCTTTGTCAATTTCCCCATTTTCACAATCATCGAGCCTAGGTACTGAAAAAAATATCTACGTATCTCATGTATTTCAATTTTGACAATGGTTTCAACACTTTGTATATGTCCACTAAAGTTGCAATTCATATATTCTGTTTTTGTACGATTTAATTTAAAGCCTCTAGATTCTAATGCCGCCCGCTATCTCTTAAGTTTTGTATTTATACCATCTCTTGATTCATCCACCAATACTATATAATCTACAAATAACATACACCATGGTACATCTTCTTGAATATTCCTCTATAAAAAAAAATCATAGTAATGAGTTTGAGAGTTCAAGACAAATCGATCAAAAGGGAAGGTTCATGTAAACAGATAAAGCTAGAATTCTACTCACAATTGCTTGGTTTTATGGAACTCAATGAATAAACGCCGCCAGTGCTGTTCAGCACCACATTCATCCCTTGGTTATAAAAAATTCCACAGAGAAGGATAACAAGCAGTATCATATTAGCAATCAAACGCTTGAGGCCATCGATCAACAAGTATAAAAGAATTAATGCTTGTAATAATTAGAAGGAGAAACCCTACTCACCTCGTTGCAAAAGTGCAAATCTTAGAGATCAAAACTCATGAAGAAGAAGAAGAAGAGAGCCTCGTACTAATAATGTGTTATAAAATCAAAGAGAACCGAAAAGAGAAGAATAGAGAGTAGAGAAGAGAGATCTTATTATTGAGAGTTGTGTATATACATAAAAAGGGGGAAGGAGAATCATATTTATAAAATAAGATTACTTCCTTCGCAAGCAATCTAATATGGTAGGACTTTAACACTAAATGCTCTCCTTGTCTCACGTATGTCCCAATGTGGGCATGTACTTATGATAATACATTTTATAAAACCCCATTACTTTTGATTATGTTAATTCTATTTCTTCTTCTGTTGATAAAATTAGATTGGAAACTTTTAGTGTTTGTATCCCCTTAAAGAAAAATTCTCTCAATTTTTTATCTCCAAAGACCCTCTTCTTTACAAAAATATATATCTAATTTACTACTAAATTTAATTTCTTTGCTAATGCTATTTTCAGCGGCTGTTTTGGTCTAATGGATTCAAGTTCAAACTTGATTGCTCTAATGATAGCCTCCACTTTCTTAATCTTCTCTCTTTTCCACTTCAGCAGATCATTACTCAATGATAATAGAGTATTGTCACTATTCTTTTCATTCACTCCATCAACTTTTTACCATTTACATTTGATCAGGTTTTCACAATTCTCCTCTCTTGGCCGCATATTATGAAACCTAAATACTAGTGGGAGTATAGGATTTCTAGGGTGAGTGGACAAAATAATTGGAGACTGGTAAAGGCTACGACGTTTTAAAACTAATAGAGTAACCTCAAGAAAATATTTTGTTACTCAATATTGACCACTGCTTTATCTAACCTTTCTTTAAAATGGCTCAGCTCTCTTCTTTTATTTGACCAAGTAAAAAAAGGACCACATGAACCCAAATCAAATAATTTTGAGCTGCTTAAATTTTCAATGCAAGATCTGGCTTTTTTTTTTTTTTTTGGTGTTTTTGTTGTGTTTGGGGGGGGGCGGGGTGGGGTGGGGGTCGGGCTGGTGTGGATGATGTTTAAAATCCATTTCTGTCCATCTTCTTTCGTTGATTAAGGGTTTCATTGAAATCACCTGCTAGCATTCAAGGTTATGCGCACACATTCCCTAAATTGCTTGTGCGATTCCAGAATTTTATCTGCCAGGTATCATTAACCTTGAATTACTATGAGTCGCCAAGAGTATCCATTGGATTCATTAATAATTTAGTGGAATGGGTATTTTGTTTTCATACCCTCATTTCCATTGGCTGGGACAACATCCTAGTTATTGAATTTTAATTTCTTCATCAAATTTTTTCAGCTTGTCATCAGATTTTGTTTTTGAGAGAAATCTAAAAAAACCAGATTATACACCTTACATAGACATTTAATTTCTTTGATGGTGACAACAGTTTTAGCACCCTTTCAGCTCCACATAATACCACTACGTACATAATACCATAACAAGCTTATGGTGGTATTTGCTTTGTTGGCCCAAAATCCCATCCATAGCCTTTAGCCCTTACAATAACCAAGGGCCTAATTGAAGAGAAAAAAAAAGGCCAAAAAATGAGTTCTCAATAAATGTGTATCATGTGCAACTCCAATTCCATTATTATATAGATGCTTTGGTGAATCTTGCCCTTACTGAAAAGGTTGACTAATTACTTTTCATTTAAATGGATTTTGACCCTTCATCCCAAGGTCGGTGACTCCATTCATATGGGCTTCTGGGTACTAGCACTTTATCAAGAAAGCTGCTTCAAGGTTACCTTGTTTTAGTCACGCAGAAATTTGGGAAAATGTCACAAAGATCCATCTGTTCTATACTCAGTGACGATCTTAATTAGAGCTAACTATCTTTTTGTTTATTTTTTGAACGGTAACGATAAATTAGATTAAAGACTTATATGAGTACAAATTAAGGATAAAATGCAAAAAAAAAAAAAAAAAAGCCAAGGCATAGGAGCTAAATATCAACGTATAAAAACAAGTTACAAAGGATCAAACAAAGGAACATTTTTATGGACTCCTAACTTTGCCAAAGCGTCTACTATCCTGTTTGCCGATCGAAGCATATGATGAAACCCAACATTCATAGATGAAGACAAAGTCTAGATTTTTTTAAGAGGAATTAAAATTTTCAAGGACCCTTTTGCAAAAAAGATAGCCAAGATATTGCATTAGAAGAATTGCTTTCTAGAAATATGTTTTGATGATTGTGAGATGAACAAATTTCTTAAAGTTTCCAAAATAGCTAACACTTCCACCTCATTGGAATCTTTAGTGCCTACATGTTTTGAGAATTTAAACAATACTTTTCCCTTGTAGTTCCTTAGGATATGACCAACGCCTGCCGAACCTAGCTTTCCCTCTTACTCCACCATCCACATTAAATTTTAAAACATTCTAAGAGGGCGAAGACCAATCGACTGTATGTTTCTTCTTCGTACAACTAAACCCCAAATAAGCATTCCAATTATTGAAGATATTTTCCATGCTTAAATGCTTTAACTCTTTTCTAGTGCTTGCGCATTTAGCTATTTTGAGAAAGAAATATAGAAAGTAATATCCTTCTTAGTTTCCGACTCACCTTTGAAGATCCTATCATTTTTTTCCTTTCAAATTGACCATAGAATAGAGAATGTAATCATCCTCCAAAGGATTGAACCAACCCCCTCTAAAAGGACTCCCCCTGCAAGCCTCCATTAAATCACTAAGAACCCTTGGCATGCACGATGAATTGAGCTTTTCTTGATTAAAAAAAATCTCCAAATATAAGAAACAAAGTCACAATGCACAAATAAGTATTTGATACACTCCCGTTCATTCCCACATAAAACACACAGTGTCTAAAATAGATTCCAACAATATATCTCGTCTTCTTAAATTATTCACTGTAGATATTTTTCCAGCAACTGCCAACCAGATGAATGCCTCAACTCTTGGGCAAACCTTGCCACCCCAGACAAGGGATAGGTGAGAAGGACATTCCCCAAATCCAAGGAGGAACATCATAAAAGGATCTAATAGAGAAACTTCCTGAAGAGCAATGCTTCCAAATGTGAATATCTTTCTCATCCCAACAAATGAAAACGTTAACAAGAATACTCAATAAAGACTCATACTCCAAAACCTCGGGTTTGAGCAAAACTCTTTTATAAGATATAAGTCATGACACCTTAGACCCATTCCAAATATAACAATATTTCACAGATGTCTCTCTATTAGACACAGCTCTAAACAACTGAGTTATCAGAGACCACAATTGCCTATCCCAACCCAATCATCAAACCAAAAATGAAAGTTTTTTCGCTCCCCAACTTTGAAGCCCACACCCTTATTAAAGACTTCCCTACTACCATTGGACTACTCCCCAAACAAAAAATAACCTTCCACAAACCTGACACTCTATGCCTAGGGACAATTATAAGAACCCACCCTCATTTATCCTCACCATACTTAATGGCAATAATTTTTCTGCACAAAGCATCTTTTTCTTTCCCAAACCTCCACCACCATTTTGCTAACAAAGCCCAATTTTTAAGCTTTAGATTAGGAATGCCTAAACCTCCACAAAATTTAGGTTTTACTACTTCACCCCATTTCAAGAGATCAATCTTCTTTTTGTCTCCCTTACCTTTCCATAGGAACATTAGACAATGAAGCTTTAATGAGCATTATCCTTCCTCCAAAAGATAAGTGATTCCTTTTCCACGTTCTTAACTTTTTTCTATAACTAGATTCCACAATGTCTTCGACCTAGGAGTAGCTTCAATAAGTAACCCAAGATATTGCAATGGCAAATGACCAACCTAAGCCCAATAGCTAATTAGAGGTATCTATCTCAAAGTAAATCTCAATTTTTATGTATATATGAAACATATCAAAATTGACTTTTTTTTCAGAAAAAAAAAGAAAATGACTATCATTTTGTGTGTGAACATGTTTCATGGAAGTAACTAAAAATATAATTCATTATTGGACCCAACCAGAATGCTGATTTGCTTAACCTAAAGGTCTTCCCAGAAATTTGTTTCTTTCTCTAGGCTCGAAGGTAAATTTTAGCGATCACATAATCTGAGACATCTTGAGGACACATTAGCAGATGCAAGATATGGCTTGTGGATGGAAGATATTCTTTAAATATCTATCATTATTTCAGCATAAGTTCTGCTGGAGTTAGCCTTAAATATAACCGTAAGAACTTAAAGCCTTAAATATGACCGTAAGAGCTTAAACTCTAAATCTCAACGTCAAACTTTTCATAAATGTGCACCTTACTTTTTGAAAAATGAGGTGTTAATTGTTACATGGGAATATACTTACTACACTCAATAAAAACTTCATTAACAAGGCATATTATTACTACAACACATAATTGTGAGGTTGTTGTACTTAACGATTTATGTGAATAGGAAGGCAACTGGCAAGTGGGTGCATTGAAGACCTAACTGGTGCTATTAGGAAAGTGGGACAGTATTAAGTGACAGACCTTTTACTATTGATGGTTTGTAAAACCTTTGACCCAACCCATAAGAAAGAAAAAGAAAATTCAAAAAACTGACCTAGGTTTTTGTGGATTAGGACTTTTTTATCCGAAAAAGAGGACAAGGATTTAAAGGGCACCCTAATGCAGATGGTGGGGATATTAACCGTTATAAATTATAGAAAATAAATGCTACCTCCTGTGGGCCCATGACTCTATGAGACTTTCTGTTCTCATTCTTTTGACGGTGGAGTCCATCCTTTTCTTGATTTTATCTATTCACATAAATGCGTCTAAATAATTAGATAATAATCTAAGTTTCATTTTAGTTGGAGTAATATATACTATTGGACTGTTAATTTTATAGAAATCATATCTAATCCTTATTCTAATTGGACTAAGATCCAGGAGTTGAATTTTTGTGGCAAGGCAATTGGTAAGAACGACTAGAATCATGCAAAGGCGTGCGCAACACAAAAGCTCGAGAGAGATGCTGAAAGAGATGACAGAGACGGAGGGGGGAGGGGGCGGCTGACCATCTTACGAGATCATATATCTTTGACAGAAAACCGAGGCTTTACCTTTTGAGTGCCCTCTAGTTTGTAAGACCATCCCCATGCACGGCATTCTGCAAGGTAGGGAGAAACTAAAAGGTTTGATATGGAATAATAATGGGTTTAATATGACGACTCCAATAGAATGATTTACTCTTTCGATCTTGGGGCTTCTCACTTAGGAATGATCATGTGCTGACATATGCATGACGGGGGTGCGGGGTGTGGGGTGTTGGCCATGGCCCCCTCCTTCCCAGTTGACGGCGACGGGAAAAGAGAGGGAGAGGGAGAGTGTGGGAGGGAAAGAGAAAAAGAGGGAGGGGATAGGGGAGAGGAAAAAACAGAGGGGAAGGAGAGGAACAGAAAGGAAGAGAGGGGAAGAAGAGGAAGAGAAAGGGAGAGGGAGAGGGAGGCTAGAGCTGGTGATCATCTCTTGGAGGGAAAGGTGGCGAAGGGAGAGATAGTGACGGGGAAAGGAAGGAGAGGAAAAAGAAATGCGCGGCATTTGGATAATTTCATAATTTTTTAATAAAAAAAGGGTGATTGTATTAAGCTCTTTTTTGTGTTCAAATAGCCGCTGCCCTTTTTTTATTGTTATTAGTAGTAGATTTTTTTTAGAATATAACAGAATAGGCAATGTTGACAGCATTTATCATGCTAGCAAATTGGTTTCTAGTAATTTTTAAATGTGAAGAATTTCTTTTTGCATTACGTCCCAAGAAAATCTTTTGAAACTTGCTAAAAATTTTTTTTTTGAGAGCTGGGCCCCGGCTCTTGATCTTGTCTCTTATAAGTTTGTTGTCTTTACATTCTACTACTTTTCCTTGAACATTAACTGTGATGTAAGTTGTCGAGGATAAATATTTGGCGTGATATCTCTTGTGTGTGATATGTGATATTTTCTTTAATATAACTACGTCCTTAAACTAATGCTCATTGAAAATCATTGATAACTACATCTTTTGTATGTGATACTTCATGCTATGTGACTTCTGATTCTAATCTTTTCCTTAATTTGTAATGAGTGTCTTGTTTACTGCTTCAGATACCAAAGCTTCGGATACCAAAGCAGTTGTACGATGGCTGGTGGATTTGCAGTTGGTGATGGTTGGCATGTGATTTTGCTATTGCATCTGCTGGTGGCTGTCATGGGGTTTAAATGTAATTTGATGTCGGTGGCATCTATCATATAATTTGATATAGGTGGCATCTATCATATAATTTGATGTAGGTGGCTTCTATGAGACATTTTGATGTAGGTGGCATCTACCATTTAATTTGATGTCACATTCCACCCATCAAGACCCATTGATGATAAAGATGATAAAACAAACACTGTCACAGTAGTCATACCCACAACCCTCCAGATTTTCTCCCTCCCTCTCACTCACAGGCCCATAAACACTTTTCTCTTTTTTATTTGATTGCACGACTGTCTGAGCACTAATTAATGAACACATGAGCGCCATTATCAGCATTCTCTGGATAATTAATTGGGTAAAGAAGATATTGATAGTAACCAGTGTAAGGGTGGATGGCAGGAGACCTATAGTATGTCATCTGAGGTTGCATAATCAGTTTTCAAGTATCATGTTGGGTCTATTGTTCATGTTCACGTTCATACCCACAGAAGATCAACAATATGAGCTTTTTACAGAGTGATTTCATATTTGATATGTTTGTTCTATAGTAGTTTGATTCATGATAATACTGATTTGAGAACCCAAATTTAGAGCATTATTGATGAGAAGAAGCCACAAATGCTTTTATTTATTCTAGTTTGGAGCAGTTGCATTTAGAGAACATCTTTCTGGTTGCTACATTAGTTAATGTCATTAGTTTCTGATAAATGAAAACCAACACATGGCAGAGTCCACTCCAACAAGCCAAACCAACACATGAACCAATTAAAACATGTGGCAGAACCTAATACCATGTCCACTCTATCAATAAGCCGAAATTCAATAAAAATCAGTCATGTTGAGTTGATTAAAACATCTAAACTACAGTGAACCAAGTTGTCACGCCCCCAGAATTGGGCCGGATCCAAACCCAGTTCTAGGGGTGTGAGAATTGGGACCAATTAAAATTTTTCTAATATAAACGATACGGGCCCCAATTCCGGGTGAATCGAAGTCCTTCGTGAAGCTATGTTTGGTGATCAAGCAACCATAATCACATGCAGAACTAAAATCCATACTCATCGCAGATGATTATCATATATCAATCATGTAATAAATTTCATTAATAATAAAATCAAAGTCAAGTGCTTCAAAGCATAGTAATTAAAGTTATAATTCCAAGACAAATAAATTTAATAAATAACTAATGGCCCAAACATGACCTTATTACATAATCTAATGTTTTGATCTCTACACCAACTCTAGGACACTTCAAATGATGTCATCGGTGCTCCACTCAATAACTCCGCCATCTGGCGAGATCCCCTATGTCGCCCGACCCTCCTGTCTGCCACCGGTAACAGAACCTAGACACCAAAAGTAGTGAGTCATATTGACGTAATCTAGTAAGAAGGTAAACTGCAAACAATGGATTAATCAACTGAATTAAACATAATATTCATTATGACCCAAAATATATCAGATGCAAACCCCAATGGCATGGATGCGCAAAAATGGGTATCCCCGCAAATACTATATACAGAAACGGGTATTCCGACAAATAAATATACAGAAACGGGTATCCCGCAAACAGATAAATAGAAACGGGTATTCCCGAAGATAAATATACAGTTCCCGCAAACAGTTAAATAGAAACAGGTATTCCCGCAGATAATTATACAAAAACGGGTATTCCCGCAAACAGATAAACAGAAACGCATATTTCCGCAGATAAATATACAGAAAAGGGTATTCTCGCAAATAGATAAACAGAAACGGGTATTCCCGCCAAAATATAACAAAAGGCACAGTGTGTGCTATAATCTACAGTACACGCTAACCCGATGGCGTATGTTCACCTCCGAACTGCAGTCCATCAGATATATATCTAAATATATATATGTACATATTTACAAATACATACGTATACCAATGCAGAATGAACCATGATATAACAATCTTAATCCTAGTATTCAAACCAATATCAATTGAGTATTTAGACTTTTAAATTTGAAAGTGTATTATGAATGTTTGTCAATTCAAGTTCTTTGAAGGTAAACAGTAAACCACGTCACGGTCATAGTTGGTTGAATATATACATGAGAACCAACCCTCTATCACAATGGAAATGTGAATCCACGATGCTGATATCCTACTTTTAGTGTCTATTATGTGGTGCATCCCGAATCTCACATTTCCATTCTGCATTTAGTCCAATTCTCATGTGAACATTCAACTAACTTTTCTAAAAAGACATAATTCATCTAATCCAATTATGTATATTTAGTGTGTATTACAAATTGAGTAAAAGATGTTTAAATTACAAATCCAAATTTAAATCAAGTTATTATCAAAAAAGGAAAGGAAATAATTAATTCCTTAAATATCATTGTTGTGTATAAATATACCTTATTATTTTATATCAAACAAAATGTATAAATCTCGGATCCCAATTTGAAATCTAACTCAAATTTAAAATCCAAATTAAAATTATAAATACATTCTATTTTTTATCACTACCAAATACATCTCAATTAATTTCAAATCAATCTAAATAAGCATTAATCAAAATTACATAATTCTCAATTAAATTTATAAATAATCTTAACTAAAATTTTAATAACATCTAATTAATTAATTTTTAAAAAAAATCAAATCTCAATTAGTATACTAGACCATTAATCAAATACGACATTATAACTCTTTATAGAAAATATCCTAACATGATTATTTATTTAATATTATATATATATTTAAAAACTGGGCCCAGCCCAATGTACCCGGCCAACCAGCAGACCCGACCTGCCAGTAAGCCCAGTTTGCTTACAGACCAGGCTGCCAGCCTAGCAGCAACACAAGCAGCGCTTGCTGCCAGTACACACCTAGCAGCAGCGTTGCCTGGCGTGCCGAGGCAACAGGGCTGTACTGCGTGCGGTGCTGCTGTAGAAAAAAAAAAATTTTTCACATAAACAAATTTTATATTTATGAAAGGAAAGAAGATCAAATCTCTAAGATTAATCCAAAATCAAAGTATTAAACCTGAGCGAAGAAATCACACAAAAAGTTTAAACCCAAGCGAAGAAATCCTACAAAAAGCATGTTAACCAACAAGCAACTAAAACACATTACAAGTAACCAAAAGCCATTGTTTACAGTTATCCACTTACCTGGATTGCGAAACCAAAAGCAAATCTGAAGATCAAACCTTGGAAGATCAACTTGGTTTCCCCTTCTCCGGAGAACTTCTAGGGCTTGGTTGTAGAAGAAGGAAGAAGATGAGAGAATGGAGAAAACCCTAAGGGTTTATATTATGAAGAGGTTTTTCTAAATTACAAGGAAGGACTCCTTGCTTTCTAATGAGTTTTATGAAATTCCAAAAAGAGTCTATTAGCCTAAAAGGATCAAATAATGCAAACCCAAGGCCCAAGAGTGTTAATTAGTCCATCTAGCTCCTCTTAACCCAACTCAAACTCGACAGACCGATATGACCCAAAATAAAAATTTGCGACTTGACACAAGTTACATTAATCATCCCAAGAGTTATTTTTGGTGTGTGACATAAGCATTTTAACAAGCAGCTCATGTGACAAATAGACCTCAAAATACATCATCCATTCATGCTTGTTCAAAATATACACCTTACACTTCTAGACTCCCTTCCAAAGTTTCTTGACATATTTTACCATACTACTTTGAACATGCAAATCACACTTACAAGACCACAAGAAAAACATACTACACAATTTAATTTGTTTGATTTCTTCCTTTCTTCAGATGCATGTTTCATCTTTCAACTGTTGCCTATAAAATTGCATTTTGCCTCTCTATCATCTTTTTCATATCTTCAATTAGTGCCACTAGACTCTTTTCATCATCTATTTCATCTTTCCATATGAACCCATCAGAGCCTTTTCCTTTCTACAAAATGAAAAGAAAATCATTGCCAGTTAGTTTTATTAGTTCTAATCAGTACATCATAACATTGCTAGTAATGTTATGATGAGGCGGAGAGGATTGGCACTCGCGGCGATGAGGCGGCGGAAGAGAGACAAAGGAGGAAGGAGCACCGATAGCCTATGCAAAGAGGGACGATAAAGAGATGAGGTGCTGACGGCTTGGTAGAAGAGAGGATATGGTGACGAGAAGGGGACGACACCCTGAGCGAATAGAGATGTGAGAGAGAGAGAGAGAGAGAGAGAGCGAGAAGAGGGTTTCGTTTATGGGGTTTTTGGGCGAACAGAGCTTGTTTTCAATTTTTTTCGCTTAGCAGAGGCGAGGGAATGAAAAACTATGGCCGGGCTTTCTTTCCAATGAAGATATGAATAGAATGAATCCTAGACAATGGATGATTTGTCAATCCAACTACTGTGGTGAGCGTTTTCATCATTCCTGTCGGAATTGTTCTCATAAAATCAAATCTCATATATATAAATAATTTTATGAGAACTAATTCTCACAACTTTTTTGTGAAAACTTTAGGTGGAGCCTATTTATCACCCAATTTTAATCTTGCAATACCTAGGGACTCCCTTATGGTCATAAGCCCCAAATTTCAGTCAAATTCAAATTTGCTAAATCGTTGGATCGACTATCCATCAATCTGAATAGACTAGATTTGTGGGCCCTGGATGAAGGAGTTAGGGACAGATAATTTGAGCCAAACTTGATATTTGTGGTAGTTCCACATAGATCTTTTCATCCCCCTTGGTCTTATCCCCATGAGACCTACAAGTGGGCCTTATAAAAAGTTCTCATGATAGGAGTATAAGAACACTTCTCATAAGATTAAAGCCCATATATATATGTAAAGATAGAGAGAGAGAGAGAGAGAGACACACACACACACACACACACAGCCACACTTATACTTGGCCCCTCCCTTTTAATGGTAATTCTTCAATGGATGGGCCCTCCAACATTATAAAAATTTAAATACTATGAATATAATTTGGATTTCCAAAAAATCAACTAAATAATAACTAACTTAGGGGGAAAATCGGATGAACGAAGAATGGGAAGGAAAAGAAGGAATGAGGAAAAATAAAATAAAATAAAATAAAATAAAATAAAATAAAATAAGGGATTAGGGATATATGAGAAACTCTTTACCTAAATCTAGAGTTGTCGTCACCACACACACACTTTGATTTAAGATCATAATAGTTTGATCGGAGAGAGGCAAAGAGATTGGTTTGTTAGAATTGGAGGTTGTGAAAATGTTTAGAGCTATTGTTGCTTCATCACAGGAAGTGGTGGACCCTGGATTTTCGTTCGAGGGGTGCAAACCTTAATAGGAAGTTTGGTTTTAGAGGCAAATCAAGGATATTCATATAGATTTCGAATGTGGACCCACGATTTTTATTGACTTTTTGGAAGTTGACCTAGAATTTTCCTATTGGTTTTGAAAGCGCACCATAGGATGATGGGTGCAACTATACCCACAAGCCTGTACTTGGATCTGGCCCTGATCACATGTAAAGCAACTCTTCTTTCACTTTATACGTATATAATTATAAATGCATTATTTCTCTAATCTGCCTCATTGTTTCTCTTCAGTCCTAAAGCTCATACTTGAAAGCTAACTCATTCAAAATCACTGCCTATTTATATTTTCCAATGCGGCTTTTTATTAAAATCTAATCCGCTCAAAATCACTTTCTAATGATGTTGTATTATCATGAGGAATTTTAATTTAATTGGACTTATATCAGCCATAGATAAAGAAAGTCCACACCCCCCCCCCCCCCCCCCCAAACCCAAAAAACCCAACCCCGCCAAATAAAAAATTCCTAGTTCTGCCCTTGTGCATGAATGCATGGAAGTACTCATGCAGATGGACTCATTTGACTAATGTCTACTTCACCTTTTAACCATTCATGTTTTTGTGTGTGTGTGTGTGTGTGTGTGTGTGTGTGTGTGTGTGTGTGTGTGTGTGTGTGTTGTTGTTGTTGTTGTAGTTGTAAAGAGAGTTTCATTACTAAAGAGAAAACAAAAGTAACATACAAGAGAAACCAGGAAGAGTAAAAGAAAAAAAAAACGCCCAGCAAAGAGCACCCTCGTCCCATAAGATCCCTAACCCACAAAAGGTCCCGATTCATAGAGTAACTCAACTTTGCCAGTAGATGAGCAGCCACATTCAAGTTTCTAAGAATAAAAACAAAATTAACATGATGAAACTCAGAAACTAGAGTTATCATATCCAAAACAATTGAGTTAATGTCCCAATCAGACCCTCCATTGATTTCTTGAATCTTTAGCATCCGAGAAAACAGAAACTTTTGATACTCCCATAGCTGTAGCATTCAAAGGGGTTAGGTAGCTCTCATTCGTTTTGGCCTCCTTCAATGAGAAGACCTTTGGTCCTTGAGAAGGACCTGCACCCATAATAATACCATTAAGTTTCATTATAAAGCCAAAATTGGATTTGACATCTATGGCTCTAAAGGCGGCTTCAGAGAAGATAAGCACCTTCTTCCTAGAAGCAGTCTCTTTAGGAATAGGAACTAAATACTTGGCCCTTGGATCATCTTACTAGTCTGCGGCATAACGTCACTTACAAGCTTACTTACCAAAGGAATCAGCCTATTCGGGTTGAGGGGAAAGCCCCTATAAAGAACCATTCATGTTATATGGACTCTGGTGAATAAAGCTACTGGCCCAAAATTATAAGTTGAAACTATATGTATTGAAAGCTGAAACTCAAGCTGATAGATTATGGGATCGTTTCTCTACTTTTAAATGTGAAATTTATCTTGGTTGATGAAAAATGGTCCGGCCAAGACGTTTGTTGTTTGGTTAATTGGTGGCATTTTCTCCATGAAATGGCGCCCTCAAGGAATATTTTCTTGAGTTCGGATCCTATTAGGAAAAATCCTACGGTAAGGTGACCGTGAGTGGACTTATCAGGGTCTACCACATTACCGCAGATAGTCTGCCATGTATGCAGGGCTGCTACCCCATTCAAGATAGGAGGCTGCCTGTAGTGACGTGACATACCCTTATAGGTCCCACTCACGATTTCCATGGGGTTTTTGATCCCCTCAGAGGATCCCAATTCTATTTCTTGGGTCCGCTAGTGTTGGCAGTTTCAATGGACCCATTTTGCTTAGTCGTCATCACTCATATACATGTGGGGTCCACATGTTGGTCACCCTGATCTTTATGGCCCGGATAGCAATGGAGGATGTCCACAAAAATAACTGGGACTAACCATGCTTATGTCCTGTATATCTCTTGCCAACAACTAGTTGGCCCTGTGAATGAATTCAAATTTATCTCGAAATTAGGCAACTTGCTACAGTTCTCCATTGAATTCCAAGCCATCACCCAAGGCAACTTGCTGCATATTTTCAAGGAAACTCGACATCTATGATCTACCACAGTGATTGAAGTGATTAAGGCCACAGTTTTGGAGGTGCTACTGCCAAGATTGAAATGGTTTACCCGAACCCTCATTTGGCTCTCATCTATATTTTATATATTTCCCCTTTATTTTTTTTTCCTCCTTATTATGCATATTCGTACTAGTACTTTTTAGCAGAGTAAATTGTCCTTAAAAAAAATCTTCTCCATAATTTACAACTTATAGATACTTTACGATGCATATAGGACTTGGAAGACTACAGAATCAACCGCATAAAAACATTCTCCAGCTGATGCATTACAACGATGCTACTACATTTTAAAGTGTGGCGTACGACAGTTTGTAGCACACATTGGTCATACTATGTACTAGATAACTTTAAGATTAAACTATTTGTCAAATAATTAAAAAAAATTGTTCAGTAGTCATCATAACAGTATAATCTAAGACAATAAAATGGATGAAAAAACTCATGTTAAGGTTTTAGACTAGATAAATTCTTGTTTTTTGGAAAAAAGAGAGATTTCATTAAAAAGCAAAAAACTCCAAGCCAGAACCTAGACCCACAAAGCAACCTCTCAAGAACAAATGCTTGCCCCTAAGAACGAGAAAGCCCATCCACCATCTATGTCCTGATTATAGAGAGACATATATAGCTCAGCAAACGAATGAGCTGCTGAGTTAAAAGATAAAGGAATATAACAGAATTCAGCATAATCAGAAGTCATAGCTTGCTTCTTGATATTATCAATACTTGGGTTGATTGCCCAATCAAAATAGTTGTTAAGAGCCTTAACTACTATTTTAGCGTCAACAAGCGCAACAATCCTTGCATATCCATTCTCCTTTGCCTTTTTTTATTATTGTGAGAAACGCCCTCGTTTCAGCCTCCTTAGAGGATGTGACTTTAGAAGCAATCTAGGCACGTGCATCTACAATATTCCCTTTAATCATGGCAGCATAACCAAAAAAAGATTTTTCATTTGGCACCTTACAATTGGCATATGTGAATATTAAAGTATGCTCCTTTGAGCTGATCACTCTGAAAAGCTTTCAATTTGTAGACTTCCTGATCTTATCCTAACTCAAGCGAAGTTTAGAGAACCCATCAAACATGAAATTAATGAAGACTATTAAATTAATGGGATTCAGTTTTTTCCCTTGAATGGGAATTCATTTCTTACTTTACACAAAGACCACCACATCGTCAAATCCACATTCTAGAGTGATCATGTCTCAAAGATGCGATCAATTGACTATTCTCACACAAGCCCTTCCACCAGCTTTAGAATTCCTCGACATGAGAGTAGTAAGTTAGGTAAATGGGAACCAAACTGACATGCTCTAGAATGATCACATTTCATTAAAGAATGACCCACCGTTTCATCTTCACCTTTGCAAATTGGGCATAACGGGCTCATACACTTAATTTTTGAATTTATGATGTTTAATTTCTATCGTGTTTCCAACCAAAGAGAAGGATTAATCTTAATTTGTGGTAGATGGATTTTCCAAAATTCCTTCCAATTGATGATTGGATCTTGAATATTATATATCTCTTTCTTCCACTAGTTCTCCGTAAGCCAACTTTTTAGAAGTTGTCCATTCTTTATGAAAGGCCATACCTTCTGATCATTTTCCTCGCCAACCGAAATATAATTTTTGCAAAACCCAAAGCACCGATGAGAAGATGAAAAGATTGAGAGGAAGAAGACAACAATCTATTTCTATATCATTCAATTCATTACAAAGGATCTATTATATTCTATTTATATAGACTGTGAAAGTGTGATTAGTTGAGTCCGTTTAACTAATTTGTGATTAGTTGTAAATAGAGGAAGGCACGGGAACTGTAAAACAATGACATAGTCAGATTCAAAAAAGGATCAACTGAGGCTCAACTGACTCGATGCTAACAGGCCCCTCAAGCGAAAAGGGACTCTTGAGCACCTTTAGCTTGCCACGAAGATACTTGAAGCACCTTGCATGGATACCCTTGGTAAAAATGTCTACAACATTGTCCGCAAAGGATATATATTTGACCTAAATATCCTTGTGTAAAACCTTTTCTCTAACAAAGTGGTGATCAACTTCGATATGCTTTGTGCAGGCATGGAGCACTGGATTAGAAGCTAGAGAAATAGAAGAGATGTTGTTGCATCAAAGAGTGGGACAATGAGGAAGAAAGATGCAGAGATCTCTTAGTAACATACGAATCCATGAAAGCTCAGTTGTGGTGTGAGCTAGGGATCTATACTCAGCTTCAGTGGATGATCGTGACACTATAGCTGGTTTCTTAGAACTCCATAAAATAGGGGAATCACCCAAGAAAACACAAAATCCAGAGGTAGACCGTCTGTCTATGTGATCCCCTGCCCAGTCGGCATCAGAAAAAGCTCGAAGTTGCAGTGAACCCTTAGTGAGATGAATGCTAAAACCAAGAGTTCCTTTAAGATAGCGAAGTATCCTTTTTAGTGCCATGAAGTGAGTTGTAGATGGCTGATACATGTGTTGACAAATTTGGTTAATAGAGAAAGAGACGTTTGGACAAGTAAAAGTAAGATATTGAAGTAAACCGGCAATACTCCAAGAAAAAGTAAGATCACTGAGAACAGTAGTTGAAGCAGTTGAATTGGATTTATAAGTGGAAGGTGACCCAACTGGCTTGGAGTCTAGCATAGAAAAGCGACACAACAGATCAGAGGTATATTTTGTTTGAGATAAAAACAACCCTAGGGCTGTTCTATGCACTTCAATACCCAGAAAGTGATGTAGACTGCCAAGATTTTTCATCTCAAACACAAGATGTAGTTGAGAGATGAGGAATTGAATATAAAGGTGGTTGTTCCCAGT
The DNA here is from genome assembly GCA_037013555.1 of Sextonia rubra. Classification (NCBI taxonomy): domain Eukaryota; kingdom Viridiplantae; phylum Streptophyta; class Magnoliopsida; order Laurales; family Lauraceae; genus Sextonia; species Sextonia rubra. The sequence goes on from JASUAD010000006.1 coordinate 24,589,460, forward strand.
AATAACCAAGTCATCGACATAGAGAAGAATGACTGTGAGAGAACCTTTATGACATCGAATAAAAAGAGAAGAATTAGTGTATGCTTTCAAAAATCCCATGCCTTCTAAGTAATTTGAGAAACGATCAAACCAGGCTCTTGGAGCTTGTTTTAGTCCATAAAGAGACTTGTGAAGTTTACAGACATGGTTAGGAACTGTGGATGAATGAACCCCTTGAGATTGAGTCATATATATCTCTTCATAGAGAATTCCATGTAAGAAGGCATTTGTGACATCCAATTGATGTAAAGGTCACTGATAATGAACTAACAAAGCCAATACTACTCTTATTGTTGTGTTTCACAAAAGGTCTGAAAGTTTCAGTATAGTCAACTCCATATTCCTTATGGAAGCCTTCTGCTACCAATCTTGCTTTATACCTAGCAATAGAACCATTTGGGTTATGTTTAATTTTGTACACCCAGCGACAGCCAACAATGTTTAGATGTGGAGAATGAGGGACAAGGGACCAGGTGCCTTGTCTTAGTAATGCAAAAAATTCTTCAGCCATAGCATGGCGCCACATTTCAAATTTGGAAGCTTCAATGTAACATGTGGGTTCAGTGCTTTCATAGTAAGCATTAGGAAGAAGGGAGACTGGATGTGGTGTAGTGAGAAATACTTTCTTCTTGCTGATACCAGATTTAGATCGTGTTACCACTGAATGAGAGGAAGAAGTGGCAGCAGGTTTGGTCTTGGTTGCTGGAAGAGTAGGAACTGGTGTAAGAGTCGATGTAGGAGCTGGTATAGGTTCTGGTGGAGGAACTGGAAGAGTAGGAGCTGGTGTCAGTGGAGGAGCTGGTACAGGGTCTGGTGGAATATCTGGAAGGTTAGAACCTGTGGTGGCTTTAGCAGAGAGATAAGTATTTTGTGTGGCATGAACAGGGGTATGAGTAGTAGGTTGGATTGGATCAGTGGAAGCGATATGCGAAGTGGAAGGTGATAAGGAAGATGGGGAATCTAGTATGACAGGTAACCAAGCTTCTGCAGATAGTAACTGAGATGAAGAAGTTGATGTGGTCTTGTAAGTAGAGTGTAATGGGAAAGAGGTTTCATCAAAATAACATGCCGAGACATGTAAACACGTCCAATGGAGATATCCAAGCAACTGTAGCCTTTGTAGTTTAGACTGTACCATATGAAAGCACACTGTTTTGTGCGAGGTTCCAGTTTATTCTTAGAGTATGGCCTAAGCCAGGGATAGCAGGCAGACCTAAATACCCTCAAAGTCAAATAATTTGAGAGTGTCCAAACAGCCTTTGCCAAGGGGAAGAAAAATGTAGAAAACGCATAGGCAATCTATTTATAAGATATGTAGCAGTAGAGAAAGCATCTGCCTAATATTGTAAAGGCATGGAAGCATTGAACAATAGTGTCAAACTAGTTTCCACTGAAGGTCTATGCTTGCGTTCAGCACACCCATTTTGCTCAGGTGTGTGGGGACAGGAAATTTGATGAAGAATACCACATTCAGTAAAAAGGTGTTTAAATCTATTATTAATGAATTCACCTCCACCATCTGACCGAAAACATTTAATCTTCAAGTTCAACATGTTTTCAACTTGCAGTTTGAAAGAAAGAAATACAGAGAAAACTTCAGTTTTACAATGAATTGGAAATAGCCAGGTACAACTACTGCAAATCCACAAAGAGAACATAGTATTTGAAACCAAAGATGGAAGAAATTGGAGAGGGGCCCCAACATCACTATGTATTAGTTCTAGAGGTTTGGAGGAACCACTTTCAGATAGAGAATGGTAATTTGGAGCTGTCTATAAAACTCACAAACTAGAGCCGATGAGGTGCCATGTAGAGGCAGCACAGTAGCAAGCTTTTGAAGGATTGTGATGGAAGGGTGACCAAGACGTTGATGCCAAGTTGCAGATGTTGCCTTCACACCAAGAAAAGCTGAAGGAGAGGAAGCTATAGGGATAGCAGGAAATGGATATAAGCCATTTTTACTTAACACGAGGAAAAGAATCCTCCCCATTGAACGATCCTGTATGGAAAATCCAAAGGTATCAAAGAGGAAAATACAATTGTTGTCTTTGATAAACTGATGAACTAATAGGAGATTAGTTGACATATGAGGAACACATAATATTTTATTCAACTTAAAAGGAAGAAGAAGGAGACAATCTTAGTATAGAGGAACTAGTGTTAAAAATATGCAAACTTAGTCAATTGCCAACAGTAACCTGTTCTTTGCCATGATAGCCAGACTGAATGGAGAGGTTATGCATATCATTGGTAATGTGATTGGTAACACCAGAATCAACATACCATCGTTGATCATTGTTTTGATTGAAGGAGGCATCCATGGCAGCAAGCTGTGTAGGCGGATGACGACTCTGAAAGGAGTAGTCCATCCTATGATAGCAATCTAAAACAGTATGACCTGTCCTATTACAAATTTGGCAGCATGGTTTAGGAATTGAATTTGATGCTGAATTTTCTTTGCCTCTATTATTATTCCTTGAATTTCTTCCTTGTCCTCCACAATAATTGGATTTACCACCACGATTTTGAAATGAAGACCCTAACCCTGATTTGACTTCTTCCTTTGAAGCAACCATTGCTGATGGTAGGAGATTAGATCCTGTAGAAATTTGACTATCAAGATTGAGTTCTTCACATTGCAATAGAACATGGAGCTCCTCAATTGAAAGAGGAGTGGATCTTGTTCGTATAGTTGTTTTGAAAGGACCATACTCAGGTAGCAAACCATTGAGAGTGTAAATGATGATATCATCATCATCTACTATACAGGATGCTACAGCCAGACAATCAACAAGATGTTTAATTTTCTGCACATATTATGTGATTGATTGAAATCCTTTCATCACAAACTGTAATTGGGTCTTCAATTTTATGATGTCAGAACGAGAGGGTTCGGCAAATCTCTTTTCTAAAGCAAGCCACACTTCTCTAGAAGTTTTCAAGCCAACTACATGTGCAAGAATCCCTTCAGACAATGTTGCATTGATCCAACACAAAACCATTTGATCTTGTTGAGTCCAGGCAGAGAATAGAGGATTAACCTCATATTCATTTGGATTATCAGCATTGCTAACAAATTCAGTAAGGCATGTGTGTGATCCATCAATGAATCCAATTAAGCCATGAGCATGAATTACAGGTAAAAAATGTGATCACAATAACAGGTAGTTTTGGTTTTCAAGCTTCACTGAAACTAAGCAAGCGATATTGGGAACAGGAAAACTAGAGAAACGATTTGTAAATATTCCAAAGAGTGACATGATTAACAGAAATATTGATAACGAAAAGTAACTAAGCAAAATCAACAGAAAATGTAAAAACCTTAAGATCTGATCGATGTTCTTGACAAAGGCAAGAACAGTAGAGGAAATCACGAGCAAAGGAGAGATGCAGGCAGTGACAATCTAATCTACAGCAACAAGTCAGAAAACATCGCAGGAGTCTGCAAAAGATCAATTTCAAGAAGCACTCGATTGATCTTTAACAGTCAAATGACCAATGACGAATCTCTCTTTGTATTCTTGATTAGACCATCAAGAACACAGACTGATAAAGGCAATGATGAAGACTTCAATCAACACGAACAGCCATGAAAGCAAGTCTCTAGCTTCGTTTTTGATTCTTGAAGGATCTGGTTCAACGCTCAGTCGTCTTGCTGCTTTAATACCATAAAAACCCAAAGCACCAATGAGAAGATGAAAAGATTGGGAGGAAGAAGACAACACTCTATTTCTATATCATTCAATTCATTACAAATGAACTATTACATTCTATTTATATAGACTGTGAGAGTGTGATTAGTTGAGTCCATTTAACCAATTTGTGATTAGTTGAAAACAGAGGAAGGCACGAGAAACTGTAAAACAATAACATAGTCAGATTCAAATAAGGATCAACTGAGGCTCAACTGACTAGATGCTAACACAAATATCTTGCACCTTTGTTGGATTATTGAATCATGACATTTTCATCTCATCTTTTATCAACGTTCCACAAGTCTTTAATTGTAATGTTTGTTTGGAATATTAGATTGCGGTTTTACCTAGCCTTGTCTACGTTGGATCCAGTTATGCTCCCCAACTGAATTTTTTTTTCATGGATCAAAGAACACCCCTCAAAAATCATGAATTTCCTTTTCTATACATTGCTTTCCATAGACTGGATTTAGCGCAATACTTTGCTTAAGGATTTTGGGGCATAAATGATTATCATGATTTATGTAGCAAGCAATCAAGTTTTGGCAATGAGGGCTAAGTTATTACTTTTAATATCCCTAATTGCAAGCTCTGCTTCCGCAATTGAGCAACGAAGATCTTTCCATTTTAAGGTGTGCAAAATTTTCTTTCCTTCCCTGTTGCCCCACCAAAAGGATTTGAACATTTCATCAATAGTATCCACCATTTTATTGGGGAGATGAAAGACCAATATATTATAAATTGGGATGGCTGAAGCCACTATTTTAGTTAGAGTGTTCCTACCCACCTGGGAAAGAAGCGGAATTTCCCAAAAACTCATTCTACTTTTTATATTATTAATTAGGATTTCAAATGAAAGATTTTTATCCCTTCTAATGAAGAAGGGATTTCCCAAATGTTTCTCATTTTTGTCACAGGCCCCGTTGCTAAAGTAAACAAAAAATTTATGAAAAGTTATGACTTGTCCCGAGAGCTTACAGTAATCCTCAAAAAAAGTGCTTTACTTCCATAACTTCACACAAGTGAGCTTTACAAAATATAAAACTGTCATCAACAAAGAACAAATGTGATATGCTAGGGCCTCTCTGGCTATCTTTACTCCATGATTGAGTCCCCCGTCCTGAGCTTTGATTAACATTCCTAATAAAACTTCAGCACCCAAGATTAAAAAAAAAAGAAGATATGAATATAAGGGGTCTCCTTGCCTCATGCATTGAGATCATGGTGCAATTTTTCCAGAGGGAAATCCATTTAAGAGGATAGAAAAAGAACCCAAAGAAATACATTCCTTAATTAAATTTGTGAATTTTTTCACTAATTCCAAATGCTAGAAAGACTTCCAAAATAAAGTCCCACTCCATATGGTCATAAGCTTTTGCCACGTCCAATTTAAGCCTCATTGTCACGTCCACCAAAATGTAACTGGGGTTAACGTGAGATTAGGGGCTAATTAAAAGTTTTCGTGTTTAAAACAATACATGAGTCCTAATCAGATCCCACATAGGATCTTAGGTCCGCTATGAAGTCCACAACATTCAATATTTATTTCTATATTTTAATGGATTTAAGATTCCTTCATTATTTCAACATTTATGGTTTATTGTATATTTTAAATTTCTTATGAAATTTTTAATATATATATATATATATCTTATAAAATGAACTACATTGCCTGTGCCTAGCACGGGGCATGTTGAGCTAGTACAAAATTATAGAGGTTAGAAGGATGGGGGACAATGGAAAAATACGTTGGTAACCTCAATATAATGAATATAAACCCGATATCTAAAATAGAGTGTAGAATTATATCACGGTAGACCCCTCTTCCATCTCAGGCTGGGAGAAACAACCATATTGAAAATGTCGCCTCCTCAATTCTTGTTTATAATATGTTGGGTTGCAAGCTTCCATTTAAAACTAGCATTATGAATTTTTCTTAGATGAATGGACCAGAACATACACACAGGCCTTAGTAGACTAACAACTAGTATTATGATTGACAAGTTATTCATAAATTAATATGCAATTAAGAAATTTCTTTTGAGGTGATACAGCAGAGAAAAAGAAATTTCATACTATAAAATGGAATATGATATCAAATCATCGATGATGGGGGGTTGGGAATTTGTGAAATTGTTAAAAATAATTTGTCCTTACTTACCAAGACTAGTTTGGAGATGTTAGTCTTACAAAGATCTCTTGAGCTCTAAGATTCTTATATTGAAGTATTGCCCAAAAAAACCGCTATGGGAGGCTAGTTTTAAAAAGGGCAATTTTTTATTTTGGAAATCTTTTGTAGAGATGAAAATTTTATAAATGAAAAGGTGAAGTGGAGTCTACAGAATGGTGAGAGGATCTCATCGTTACATCTAACTAGATTTCCTGTGCGGGTGGGCTTAGCAAACCAATTTCTGATGTCAGTAACTCAAATCTTGTTGTTCGAGACCTATGGGACCAGGACAGATATTGGAATGTGCACTTCATCAAGGAAACCTTAATGATATTTCTGATGTGGAAAGCATTCTGAAATTTATATTCCAAAAAATAGTAGAGAGGATATAAAAAAAATCTGGACCTTCATAAAAAAAGGGTGCTCTATCTAGAAAATTTGCCTATAACCTCATTACTAAAGAAAGTAATTAAGTTGTTAAGCCCATGATTAAATGGAAAATCTATGGAAACTGCCTCTCCTTGAGAGAGGTTTTTGGGTTGGATGGAAGTGTCTTAACAATGCCATCCATGTGTGTAAATTCCTTTTTTAATAAGGGCTTGTTTTTGCTAAAGAGGAATGACGGGGGCATCAAGTCAAGAAGGAAAGTGCGTAACATGATCCCAATTTGGATGAATTATCCTTTTATGGGTTTAATTCATCTTGGGTTACAAGATCCACCATCGAATCATGGTATGGATGAAGATCCACCGTTGGAAGACTCCCTAAGCATGCATTTGGAAGGCCCCACAAAGGGATGTGCTAAGGGGAAGAGTTGTTGCTGAAATAAATTTGTTTTAATTTAGTTTGAGGGCCCCAAAGTGTTTTAGTAGGAGTTAAGTAATAGATAAGGGCCCCATATTATGTTCTTTTATTTGTTAGTGTGTCAAAAAGGGGGCCCGCAACTTAATACATATTGGAATGCGTGCAAGGGGGAACTTGCGCACGTTTTTCCATGCGCAAGTTCTCCCCCATTCGGCCAGCCCTTTTTCTTTTGTATGCTTTTATTTTTTTGTCTTTTGTCTTAAGTAAGACTTTTAGATTTTTAAATCTCAGCCGTTAATTGATTAGGGCTGAGTTTTCTCTTCTTTAAAGCTGTAACTCCATCATGGAGAAGAGATGATTGATGAATAAAAGAGAACTCTCTTCTTCTTGAAAGCTTCTCAAGTCTTATTGGAAGATTTCTGGATTTTCCTCGCCCTAGTTGGGGAGTTTGGCGTGAGGCCAAGTGAATCATCTTCTCAAAGTATTCTCCTTCCTTCTTATCTTTTGGTAAAGAGCAACCAGCCTTTCAGTCCAAGAAACCCTACCCCTCTTCTTTTTAAAACCAGCCCAATCTTGGGTCAAGAAGAGAAATCATCCAACAATCTCAGATCTGAATTTTGGAGGTCATAAACATCACAACCAGATCCGAAACCTTAAGAATACAGCCAAAAGCCTGTAGATCTGAACACAAACCATCTTGGGCAGATCTGAATAGTAATTTTGAACCAAAATTTGTATTTATCGGCAACCTACTGCTGTGTCCATCCATTCAGATATGAAACTGAATTTTCAGATCTAAAAATTCATTGTTATTAAATCCCTAGAATGATCGGAAGTTCTACTTCTTAAGGATCCAACTCCCAATTTGGGGAAAATCATTTGCGGGACCAATTTGCGTGATGAATCAAAACAAATACGCAATGCTGAAATTAATGTTGCTTTGTGTTGGTGCCAATCTTATTTGATTTATTGTGCATATTATTTTGAAATTGATCTCTCTCTCTCTTTGCATATCATCCATTAGTTTTAGGTCCTGCATCAAGGAAACTTGAGTTCCTCTTCTACGAAAATGCAACTTTGACGAGTAGGTTGGACTCATGTTTCTTATTTTATGTGAAAAACTACTACAAAAATAGGGGTTTCATGAAGAGAGTCTGTTTATTTTGAGCCAAAAAAATAAAAATAAAAAAAAGGGAAAGCCTAAAGTATAAACAGGCCTTAACCTTTTTTTTCCAAGGAAATGGGCTTGCACAGAAATTTCTTTCTATTAATGTCACTTAGCTTATCTATGATAAGGATGCTGACCATTGAACATGCCCTTGTTTCAGTACGACCATACAAGGGCAACTTGATTCGGATTCAAGATGGGACTTTTTATCTTGTAATTTTTCCTTTTTTTTTCTTTTCTGAACGATAACAAAACTTTATTAATAAAAACACCAAATACAAAGCTCAAGAAAGAAATAAAGTACAAAGGGGGAGAAAATGAACAAGAGCATTGTACCACACCCCAATCAATACATCACCACACCTACTCAAGGAGAGACCTCATAACCTCTTATTTGGCTAATGCATCTACCATCGAATTGGCAAACCTAACATCATGATAGAAAGAGACATTGATGCTAGCTGCCAACTCTCTAATTTCATTAAAATTGAAATTTCAATTATTCATCTTCTTATTTGTCATCAAAGCAATCGTATTAAAGGAATCACTTTCTACCATTAAGAGTCAAAAATTTTACTTGAAACAACCTTAGACCTTCCAAGATTGCTAACACCTCTTCATTTGAATCACAAACTCCCACATTCTTGGAGAACAAAAATAAGACCTTGTAATTTTTCCTTCAACTTGATATTTAATGGTGGAACAGTTTTATAGAGTTGTGTTGTTGTAAAGTTCCAGAAATTGATTCTCTTTCACAAACTTGTACCTTAGCTTTGTGGTGGGCTTTTTGAAAGAGAAGAAATGACTTTATTTTTAGAGGAAAGATTATCCATCCTCTAAATACTCTTAATGCTAAAAAATTGATATCATGGATTTCAAAACAATAAAGCCAAAAACAGCTTTAAATGATTATGCTTGCTCTCATCAAGGCTTGCCCTTGATATTGCTTTTAGAACCATCAATGGTAACGTTGGATCTGGTTTTTCTATCCAGTTTAATGGCTCTTTTGTGGATGCAAGCTCAATGGATGGGCTAAAGGTCCCTTCCTCCACAGAAATTGTGGTGAGATTCATGTCGTTGGCCTTGAATGAAGATAAGAAGAGGGATTTTTGTAATTAAATTCCTCCTTTTGTATGATGCCCTTGAAATATTGCGTGCAATCCCTAGCAATCTGGACTGGTCTATTGATCCTATTTTGAAAGACAATTCTTTAGAAGCAAAATCTTTTCAGCGCCTTGTTTCCTCCAATTTTGCCAGGAATCTTAATGCAGTTGCATATAATTTTGCTAAGAGAACCTTATTTGGGAGGAAGGGAGAGGATTAATTTTATTTTTTAGGTTGTTTTTTGTTGTTTTTAGTGTCCAAATTGTTCTTCTTCTCTGTTGTCTTTTCATGCCAATTTTAATGATATTTCCTTTCTATTTCAAGAGAAAGAGAAACAACTTTGGCACATCTCTAAGATCATCTTTCTTTTTCTATTTGTTTATTATTATGCAGGAATTCAATAGTTGGTTCATCTTACAAAGAGTTCCACCAAACAGTGCGCAGGCTTTTCTTTTAATGAATTGAAATATCAAGGTGACTTTTTTTTTTTGGAAGGTCAACAATCCTTTTATTAATTAGAAAATAATTTACACAATAGTTCTTAAAAAAGAACTAACTGGGGCATACCCCAAGAAATCAAATCAAGCAATTCAAAAAACCCACAACCCAAGAACATGTTTCATTTAATAAAGCATTACAAATATTTGCATCAAGTACCATTGAGGCCAAGTACAATCTTTTAATCTTTTTAAATAGCCTCCAAGCATTGGGAGAAATCTGGGAGCAGTGAACAGAGTGAAACTGTTGAATGATATAATCTATCTTTCTGAATAAAAATCTAATTCTCCAAGGAGAAGACTCTAGGCTTTGACGTGGGCATCTAAGATCCAACTCTATTTCCTAACAAATGTGAGTCAAATAAGATGGAATCTGATTTATAAAGAAAAGGATTTCCTGATGATAATAATTGTCCAATGGAAGATAAGTTTCCATGGGTCGCCCATTTGGGTGCCAAAAAATATCAAATATAATGTCTTGATAATGAAGATTAGTATAGCGCCAACCTGACTACATAACAAAAATATTATGGTATCAAGGGGCAATACCTTCATCGGGAGGAAGGTCCTACAAACTATCAAAAGGAGAAATAATTAATAGATTTAAGTGGACAATTCTACTGTGAAGTTGATTCAATCTTCCTCTCAAAAGTTGATCCGGCCTTTTGGACTTATTAATAAAGATTATAAAATTTCTCTCTCTCTATATGAGCCAAATAAATGCAAGGAAGACTAAATGTGCCAAACAGTTCAGTTCATCATAAGTACTATCAATAGTCATAATACTTGAAGAAGCCTTCTCATCAATAAAATTAAATGAGTAGGAAGAATACGAAATCTTTCTAGTAAAGCAATCCAAACTATTTGGAAATAAGAACAATCAATGAATAAATACTTAATATTCTATCCTTGCAATGTGCAAAATACACATTGCTAATCAACTTGAATACCTTTAGGGAGCAAAAACTCCTTAGTCTTAAGAGACCCAAAAAAAAAAAAAAAAAACTACCCATATACAGATAGCATGCTTAGGGTTAAATCCTTTAAACCATGAAAAATGAGTCCAAGGCACTCCCGTTTGAGAAGATTTAATTATAAGACTATTATAAGCAGATTTCATAGTATATAACCCAGAGTCTTCTAAAGTCCAAACTATTTAATTAGGATAAGAATTAACATGTACCTCTTGTTGCAAAATAATATTCTAAAGGACTAACAAAGTACCTAAAGAAGGGGTAAGAAGCCAACTTTCTTTGCCAACAAAATTATGCACTTTAATATGATAGCTTAACTGAAGATCGTAAACTGCTCTATCACCACCAATATCTATTGGCCATCCCTTTTGCAACCAAGGATCAGTCCAGAAAAATGCATTCCTCCCATCTCCAATCAAGTGACGAATATGAGGCATGGCCTTATGTCTGATAGATAGAATGCATCTCCAACCCTAGGACATTGATGCATAATTTTTAGCATCCCATAAGGATCTTCTTTTGAGATATTTGGCTTGAACCCAATCTTTCCAGCAGTTACTTTTTTTGGATGCTATATTCTAAACTTACTTAATAAGAGAAGCTTCATTCAACACTTTTACTTGCTTTATTCCAAGACCTCCATGAGATCTTGGTTTACAAACATCACACCAAGTAATTAGATGAAGATAGTGTTTAGATCACACATTCCAAAAGAAATTATGCATTAGATTGTCAATAGCATCCAGAACTAAGATGAGAAGCATATAAACAGTAGCCTAGAATGGATACAAGGTAGAGAGAGTATATTGAATTAGTTCAGCCCTTCCTACATAAGATAGAATTTTAGACTGTCATCCTAGCAGATGCCCTTGAAAGCTATCCAGCAAAGGTTTACAATCTTGAAAGTTAACCTTCTTCATTGATAATGAAATCCCAAGATATCTGAAAGGAAATTTGCCCTTCACTATTTCAAGCATAGAAGAAATAATATTTTTGTCTTCATTACAGGCATTAGAGAAGAAAATAGAACTCTTTCCCCAATTCATAGCTAATCCTGAAAATTTCTAAAAAATCTCCATAAATGCTTTTAAATTCCTTGCTACCAAAGAAGAGCTTTTGCTAAAAATAATAATATCATCTACAAATAACAGGTGCGAAATAATCATATCTGTCTTAAAATAAGGTGAAGAAACTAGCACAGAGGTAGTACAAGTATACATCATAGTAGAGAAAAATTCCATCACAATTGTAAATATAAGGGTGACTAATGTTCAAAGAAGTGCAAATTATTAAGGACCAGTCCCAATTAAAAATGAGTAAGGTTTTTAAATGAGATAGGTATGAGGTTTGTGTAAAAGGATTAAATTTCTCATAGATTGAAAAAAAAGACACAAAAATGGATAGAGTTTTTAGAATTTACCCATAATAATTCCATCTAACTTATACTTAGCGCATTTATCAATGCACTGAACCACTGACGACATACCCGTTTATTTCATGACATGTTGGATATCATGTCATGGGTGGTGGCCCACATGACCACCACTTATGTTGATTCATTCAAAAACGACATCTTCCCATTAAAGCCACGTTCCTGGAAACACTCCAGTCGTGCGATAATGGAAAGCTTTCTGTTGATGGGGAGCAAAGCATTAACGCAGTCTATAAATGGCTTGGGAACTATCTCATCTTCACATATACAGATTACTGCTTGGCATACCCATCAATCAGCAGGTATTACGAGAAGACTGAGAGAGTTAAGGTTGCGGATCTCCTCTCCTTTTCGCGATGGATTCAAGTATGCTCAATATTGGTTGTCTTTCATAATACAAATCAATCCGTCAGAATGCAAATCTAATCCGTTAAAGTTTTTCCTAATAAGCCATTTTAGCTTACAATGAATTCATATGCACCTAAGGCGGAAATGAGCTAAGAGAAAATGCAACGTAAGTAGGCCACTTAATGCCAAGTAGTTCACTTGTAGGTTGCTTCATTCATGAAGACCTTAATCATACCCTCTCTACCTTCATTAATTAATAAAATGTAGTCTCACATTTTTCATTCATAGTCCCTAGATTGGACCAATGGTTACAATCCGAATGTAGTTATCACTTCAACTGGAATGATGAGGGAAGGGTTTAATTGAACAACAGTCTTCTATCATGAAAGTGTGGTCCACAATTGGAACTGCTCAATCGGGTTTAGTCCCTTCATGATTGGGTAAATTTTTCAGAGAGATGGATGCACAGTTATAACTAGATTCTCTCTCTCTCTCTCTCTCTCTCTCTCTCTCTCTGACCGTTTTGGTAAAGCCATTTATAGCTGTTTATTGTGCAATCTATTAATTGATCTCAGCCAACCATTTTTGGACTACGGACTTAGCAAACTGTTTCCTATAACATAAAAGATAGGGGTGTTAATGGGCCAGTCTATCCCGATCCGGCCCAACCTACTTTAGTCCGGGCTTGGATATGTAGTTAGGGCCCGTTCAACAGATCCGGTCTTGAATTCAGTGATAGAAAGCCTAAAGCCTGGCAATGTAAGTGTTGCATGTAATTTAATTCAATTAGTTTAAACAATTGCTTGAGTGCCCACAATACTGATAAAAAGCCCACTTTAATTCACGTTATGGACTAGCCTGCTATGTTGGCTACACAAGAATATTACCCACTTAGATACCATAAAGAAGCTTTAAAGATAGTAGAGCAGATTTTAAAGAAGTAAATCTCAATTAATTCTCATTAATTTTCCCATGGTCTTGGATGTACATATATATACTAATGAAGCTGTAAATTGTTGCAGAAGATAAGAAAGAATGGAGTTTGTTGAGGATATTTTAACCCATTTGAAGAATGCCCAATTATCACTTTATGAGAAAATATCATGGAAATAAGTTAACAGCAAGATAGTTTAGTTTTAATTAGTTCTTGTTTGACTATTTATCTTCTATAAAGAGTATATTCACTTTGGCATTTTTTAATGTAAAAAAAAACCAGGGTTGAATTCAACCCTCATTTCAACATATGAGGGTTGAATTCGACTCTCATTCAAATAATAATAATAATATAGTTAAGCTCATTTTTCTATTTCTCCCCTCTTCTTCTTCGTCTTTCATCGCAAATTCTTCTTCATTCCAAAATGTTAATCTATTTGAACCATTCCATCGTCAAAGTCCCAATTTCCAGTTTCCACCAAGCACAGCCCAAGGCCAACATCTGAAATTTATGCCATGGATTCAACAATTTCAAAACCCATAATGCTAATCCAGATCAACTACTCCCAATCCAACCCAAACCCCATAATCGAAATGCATCATGATTGATATAAAAAAAGAAGATGGGGGGGGGGGGGGGGGGGGGGGGGGGCGGGGGGGTGTGTTGCATCTCCTCCACATAAATACTTCACAAAAAAAATAAAAAATCAAAAGTATTCACAACAATAAAAGAAAAGGCAGAAGCTCTTCAAATCCATGAGAACACAAAAGCACACAATCAACTTGGGTAAAAAAAAAGGGGCATTCACGACCAGTTGAATTCCATGGCAATTTCAAGTGCCCGCCATGGTTCTGCCCAGAGCAATTGATTGTGTTCTTTTATAACAATTGTTCCCGCGGCGCAGGATTCTTAACAATTGTTCATACATATATTTCCGCCATTTATAATAGAATTTAATCTCGCGGCATTCCGACCGGAATAGTAAAGCCAATGCAGAATAAATACTAGACGAAAGATGGGTGATGATGATGTTGAGAAGAAAGATGATGGTGGCCCAACAAAAAGCTAAGAGAAAGAGAGGATGTGGTGGAGCGGTGAAGGCCTGTAAGATGAAGTTGTTTGCTGCGGTTAGCACGTTGATTAGCTTTAATGGTGCGGTTGCAAGAGTTGACTCACAAAGTAAATGGATTTTGGTATGGCTTTGATGAGTTGCAGGGCTCAGTTGGCAAGTGGGTGTTGGGAAAAGGTTTGTAATGACGGGTTTGAAAAATGTGAATTCAATGTGTGGGGCATTGGTGCTGCTTGGTTAGCAGGTATACTTGGATAGAAGAGCAAATCAAGTGAGGATGAGTTTGTGTAAGGATTGATTGGACATGACCAACATACCAGTACCTAAGTTCGGAACTTGGGCAGGGGACCATTTGTTTGCACGAATTTATGCATTACATGCCTGAGGTGTGAAAATATGTAAATTGGGCCATTTTCAGACTTCATACCTAATGAGATGGTTAATAGTTACATGTAAACAAGGAAGAGGCTGCATTAGACATGCAATGGAGCTTCTGCCTGGTACGAGTTGCAGAACTCAAATATCCCAACCTATAAATCTGATTTCCGCAGTTACGTGGGTCTCCGACTCATGATTCGAACCATTCAATACCCTCTTATTAATGATAATTATCAGGATATTTAGTTTCATATCATAAATCAAATATAGATTTTGAGAAATATGAAAAAAAAAACAAAACAAAACAAAACAAACATCAAAAGGCATCTAAAACCATTGAAAATGATGCTTCTAAACAAGCAAGGAATATGTGAAAAAAAAAACATCAACTAGCATAAAAAATCATTAAAAATGGTGCTTCTAAACAATCAAGGAAATGAGTTGCACATATGTCAGATTTACATATGAACCACTCACAAGGAAAATCCATTTATATATCCCATGCATAAAGGCAAATAACCCCTAACAGAAAATAAATCAAGCTGGAGTCCTAATTTCACATTAGTAGATCACGCTGTGGCTTCCCAATGCTCTAATCAGTTCAACCGAGAGACAATGAACAATGACATCAATTTGAAAATACTATAAGAGGAAGGAATTATGCATACATCAGAGATCACAGTGCTTCTAATCCCCTCAGGGCATTTTAGTGATTGCTCCTTCCTTGGTTGGTCTCTGGTACTAAAAGTGCAAGTCCCACTCGCTGTAGGAAGATTTACAGATGTATTCGACCCCAGTGCAATAAAAATTTCCACTACAATAAAGGCCCATAAAACATCAGGTCTTGGCTGTTCAACAAACCATCATTAACAATATGATTTTTAAAAAAAAATGCAAGCATATTTGTAGCATGTATTTAGATATTTTCAGATTGGTGTGCACAGAATCAAGTACAAAAATCATCTACTCAAATACAATAATCATACATGAGGTAAGGTGTAATCATGTTCAAGTGATAGACCACTTTCATCTAGGCTATAGATGTTGTCATATACTGTATGTCCATAAAAAAATGGCATGTTCTGCTCACGACCCTTGAACCATTTCATTCAAATTATCTATATTTTTATAGATCGTAAATATGTTCATGACTAAGGGGCATTTCTTTTCACAGCCCTCAACTTATTTTAAGTATCTCTTCACAGCCCTTCATTTAACTAATTTAATTTTTCATATTTATACGTATAACAGCATATTGGATAGAAAAGGTATCTTCCATCCCTTGTATAAGTGTTAAAGTACTATGGGTTCTAACATGTATATGCCACATGAGTGTTTGTGTATACATATGCACACATTCCACAGCAAATAACGTGTAAGCAAAGGTAGAAGTTGTACCACTGGGGCACTACAGCATCATCTGAGACACCATCTTGGTCATTAGCTTCTAGTATCCTACGCATTTCATCAATGGACAGGTGCTTTCTGGTGAGCTTACAGAATTTGTCGAATTCGGCGGCAATGACAGCAGCTAATTTCCCATTTGCATCACCATTTTGATCGTTAGAGACCTTCGATTTTTTGTTCCTTGTCTCTGGTTCTTGCCCTTTGTTCTGTCTTATGCTTCTTTGCTCCTACCTTCCTTTCATCTTCAGTAGATGCATGGTTATGAGACCTTGGCCCATGAACCTGAATCCAAATTTTTAAACAACACCAAGGTATGGATTTGGTCTTTCTATCACTTAATCGAAGCCTAGTCCTATAATTTTATGGCCAGATAGGTGGCCCAAAAGGGCTGGATCGGTAACGCGTAATATTTTGCCCCAACAATTACATGGAACTGAAATAGACGTATGTATTAAAAGGCCTACGGGATTGGAATAGGCCTATGGGTGCTTAAAAGTCTATCCCAAGCTAGGCCCACTATATATTCTTCTTCTCCTCCACTTTTTTTTTTTTTTTTTTTTTTTTTTGAGGTGGTGTATGCACTTTTTAATTGGCTGAGCCCGGTACTGGCAGAATAGGCCCAAGTCCAGCACACCCAGTAAACGGGCCTTGTATAAAAGGCTTGCCCGGCCCATGGAAAATGCGATCTCTTTGTGCTGTTCCACATATGGCCTAGTGCCAAAAAAGCTAAAATTTCATCCTAGAACCTTTGTTCTTGTCCTCTCATGAAGTCAAAATACACATCTTTTGAGTGAAAATACCAGATGAGAGTCATTTGCTTATAAAACGACCCCAAGAAGCAGAAAGTAAAGAACACATATCAGCACAAGGAAGAAGAAAACAAAGGATACATCTTTTGTCCCTGAGATATATCGTTCAGTTCATGATGAAACAAGCAAAACAATATTCTGAGTTCCATAGGCACCCACAAACTCATTTCAGCACCAAGTAACAGAAATAACTTCATTTTGTGGTCCCTCTTCGTGTAGCTTTTCTATGCACTCAAAAATCTCAAACTAGTAGCAGAAAGGCAAAATGACATTACCCCAAGGAACCTACCTATCCATGTCCTTTTATAAGCGCCCAGTTGCTTAAGACACGTGCTTCTTGCTGCAGGGCCTCGAACTTCTGTACATGCCACAGGCAGACGAGTGTTTTTGGTACAAAAGCTACGTGACACATGTCTTTCTGGTTGTTTTCCTCTAGACAACGACAGCTGGTTTTTCTCTCTTGGATCCTAATTCTCTGCTGCCCAGTAGCACAGAATACTATGAGACCCAAGCTATACGCCTAGATCAGTAGATCTGGGCCCATTTTTGACATCTTAACCGTCCAAAATTAGCTCTTTCTTCTGTGTCGACGGTGGAAAAAATTTGAGCCCAATCTACACTCTAAACTGGCACGTGATTAGATTAGGTGGGAGTTTCTTTTTTAACAAACAGAAGTGGAGACATTTGATTTTGAGAGCTCATGGATTCACAGGCTGGGTATATGAAAGGAAGATGGATTTATTGGTCCGCATCTTTTGTATCTCTCTCGCATTCAAAATTCTTCAGATGAGCTATTAGCTGAACAAATGTGCCAATTCCTGATGATCTACGGCACTTGGTTGTTGGGATTGTCCAAGTAACATTGCACCTTCTTATGATAATCTACGGCACATGTGAATATAAATGGTTTAAGATATGAAGGTGCAATGTTAGTTAAAGATTTCTAGAATATGATTTTGATTCAATGATTATTTGAACTTGATCTCATTTGTTATTATGTGATTTTAGTGGGCGGATAGTTAAAGCAAAGGATGGGTTCAATTGGGTTTAGCCGGTGGGTCGTTTTAGTTGAAATGTGATATAAGTATATTACCCATAAATCAAGGGGTCACATTCTTCTAATTCTTAAAAGATAAAACTCTAAGCTCTTGTGGGTATTATTAAGATGCATACTAGTCATGAAGAATAATAGAACGGAAAAGTCTCATTGTGGTTATGATTTTAAAAAGCCTTTAGTAGAGTCTAAGAAGATCTAAAATTAAATATAAAAATAAATAAATAACTAATAAATAAAAAGTTCAATAACAATAGTTGATTTATAAGAAAAGAACGTATAAAATGTACAGCGCCTAACCTTAATTGGGTGGATTAGTATAATCAATTATGATTAAGGTTAGTTTATCCTGGTTAGTAGTTTAAGAAATTAGTTTAAGTGTAAGAAATACATTTGATAAGTTTCAGGGTGAATGTTGGGTTTATGTCTTATATTCCGGATTCACCGAATTAGTCCATAGGGTTAGTCTTGGATCGAGCTTAGGGTCTGGATTATTTTGGTCTTTCTACCGAGCTATCTTAGAAGCTAAGAAAGAGAGTTATATATATATATATATATATATCTAATATAACATGTAATCCTAGACCTAAGCAACTGTAGGCGCCTCGCCGAACCACTTAAATATCTCATGTGTATGCTCTTATGATCTTGTCTCTCTTCTTGCGTGTGGCTTTGATTGTCGCTCGCAGATTATGCACTTTCGTACATGCAATATCACTTGTTGTGCACGTTCAAAAGCATGTAACCTGCAATCAACAATCAAAGTTACACACAAAAAAAGACAAGCACACAAAAGCACACAGAGAGGATTTACATGGTTCATACAAACTAGGGATACATTTACGAGCACAGAGACAATATCATCTTTACTATAACAACCAAAGGCATACAGAGACACTCATGCTCTCACTATCTCTCTTACTTGATATAGGAACATCATAAGCAAGAGAGGTTACTCTTTTTAGTGCAAGATATAAGGTTACAGATTGTATTAATATATAATATATGCTTTTTTAGCCCCCTAAGAAAGCCCCGATAGAATTACCAAAATACCCATAACCTTAACTTAATTCTTAGCTAACCCAATGGACTCATCCGGTTAAACTGGAATACAAGAAATAAATCCAAAAATGATCTAAATGAGTTTGAGTGCAGTAGGGATATTTCGAACTAGAAGGGTGTAGATGCAATTTTAGAAACTTAGTATAGTTGGATGCATCAGGTAGCCTTGATCATGCATAATCACTTACCCCAGTGCAGGGTTGTCGTGATGCGTAATACCCGATAAGTCCCGAGTGGATCCATTGGGAGTGTTGAAACAAGCACTTGATCCTGTCCTAATTAAAAATAAAAAAGAATTATAGAAAGAACCAAAACAACCAACAATAATAATTATGAAATTAAAAATTAATTACAATCTTTACAAACATGAAAAGGTCCTAATCTAAAAACTCTATGCTAAAAATCATATACTAATAAGCTGCAACCAAGGAAAATGAGAACAGCCTCTTACCTTAGTGGTAAAAGGTATTGGTTCTTACCTGCCTTCCTAGCTTTAAACTTGACTAGGCACCTTTCCTGACTTGAGAACTTATTAACTCACTACAGGTATTCCTCTCTCACCTGAAGATATCCCCCTCTCATGAGGGCTACCTCACCAAAGGGTAAGGGGTCCATCCCCCTTAAAGGCGGGACAAAAAAAAAAGAAAAATGAAAAAAGTGAAGCTGCAATAAAAGAAAATGAGATTAAAACAACCAATTGCTGAAAAACAAAATAAAAATTCGGAAGAAAAGATACTGCGAAAAAAATTTGATTATTTTTTTGAAAAATCTATTCAAATAGATTAGTGAACCAAACTCAAGTTTGTCCAAAATTTTGAAAATTCTAAGTTCCAAGAAATCTTCAAATTATGACAATTCCTTTGAAGATTTTCTTTCCCAAAATAAAAGCAAAGCTATCCAAATTTAAATTTAAAAAATTCTAAAATCCTAGAAATAAAACAAAACCGTGAACAAATTTTGCCTAATAAAAGAGAGGAGTGTTTGTTTATCTCCACCTCTAACTTAAGATAAATATCATCCTTAATGTCACAAATGCAATGCAATGAAGCATCAAATCTGAGGAGACAAAAATAAATGTGGGTAAAGTGAAAGAAGGGTGTTAAATTTTTTCCATTCCAGTCCATGGTTAGATAAAACCCAAAAAAACAAAAAAAAAGAAAAAAGAAAAAAGAAAAAAAAAACACTTGTGGGTTTGCAACAGGGAATCCACTGGGATGCCAAATAGAACTCTCCCCCACACATGTAAGGGAAAAGTTCAGATGTGGTTTCAAAAAGCACATTGTACATGTGGGACCCGCGTGCTTGTTACTAGTATGTTTCTTCCTACTCACAGAATCTTTGAATTTCATAGAAAGAGTGCCTCTTAAACTTCAATTTGGACTTACTAGTTTACCAAAATTTGTGGATCCGAGTCTTGAAAATTTCCGTTTATCGTCGCTAGTCTCTGCTAAGGAGAAATAAAATGGGGGCGGGAATCCTCCAAGGCCTAGTTCCCCCACCAACAGCCCCAAAATTAATTTTCCCCAAACAATCCAATCTCCAATTTCCATGGAATCCTGTCCCTTTTCGCCTCTCCATTCCCAGCCCTGCCGTCCGCACAACATTCCGCTCCTCGCTTTTGCCCATTTTCAGAGCTACCGGTGGAAATTCCAATCAGGTCCCCCTTCCTTCCTGTATTTTTTCCATTCATCTTCCATCTCAGGGATTCACAATTCCTGTTTTGGGGAAAGAATTCTTAAAATCCAAACATTGGAAAATCTTAATTTTGTGGAATTTACTTGATTTTCTTTGACTAATTTTGTTAGTACTGTTTAAAAAAAAATTGCATTTCTTTTGTGGAATCTATTGTATTAATCTAGTAAATTTTAGTAAGAGAAGCCCAACAGTGCCATTTCCTTGCTTACTATTTCTATGAGGACCAATGATTGGTTCTTCTTCTTCTTCTTCTTCTTCTTCAATTGTTATGGGTTATTGATTGCTGCTTAATGTTCAGAGAAAGGAACAAGAGAAAAATTCAAGTTTTGAAGATCCAGTAAAGTGGATTTTGATGCATTTTACTTGCAAAGTAAAAAGTGGGTTTTGTTTAAGATTTGGGCTTTTCAGGTAGAAGCTTTTGGGAATGAAGGTTCTGGAGATTCGAATTCGGGAAATGTGCTCACCTCTGCTCAGCCGTTACTTAAGTTTGCAAAAGACAACTTCCTTCCACTGGGTAATGCTCTCTCTCTCTCTCACACACACACACACACACACACATCACACACACATTCACACATGCATTCATATGTGCGCGTACACATGTATTCTTGTGAGAGTTGGAATTGGTCATAAAATCAAAGAGAGAGCTGAAAGTGTAAACCATAAATCATGTTTTAAAATCAGCCTTTCATAGGTGTTGGGTATTGTTTGAGCCCTGCTGTTGTAAATGGGGGAAGCGCCTTACGTGTTCTGTGGAAATTGGTTACTTAAACATGCCCTAAAAGCCACAAACCCTAGCTTCTACAAGGAAAAGAACTCACCTAGGGTTAGAGGAAATGGGCAAAATCCTTGAAAATTGGAGGGATGGGATGAGGGAGGCTTGATGAGTTGATCCAACAGTTAACCGGACTTGCTTAGCCTTTAACCGAGCTTAGTTAACTAAAATACAGTGAACTAACACTAATTGTGCTATTAAAAGTCGGGACCTTACATTAGATGAGCCTCAATTGTCCCATCAAATCTAACTTAGTTAATTAACTAATCCGAACTGATTATTTACTTTCCTTAATTTTTTAATTAATCAATGTTGGCCTAATTGTTCCCATTAGAATTGTGCCCTAATTGCCATTTGGTGGTTGATTTCCTATAATTCAATTAATTTCATTAATTAATTCACAAAAACAATTAAATTTCATTAAACATTCCATTTTGGGTCAGGATCTTACAGAGATCCTCTCTAATGCACACTCATACACAGTTTATAAGTTCCATTGTAGTATTGTTCTCTTACAAGAGTTTTGTGTAGCTCTTGTCAGTGGAGTTGCTTTAGGACTTGCAAATCCAACTCCTGGTTGCCTATTACACAAATATGGTTTGTCAAAAGTGAGCACTTTTGGGATTTTTCTTATTTCAGGTATGATTTTGATTTAATGATTTACTTGCTAAACCCCATTCTTATTCTTAAGACAATTTTTAATAGGCCTTTCTTTCAATATGTAGGGCTCATGTTGCGAAGTGGAGATATTGGAGCAGCAGCGTCAGCATGGCCTGCAGGAATGATTGGGCTTGTATGATCTCAATATTCACACTTCTTGTTGTTGTAGGTTCTTTATCCAAAAGTTTCTCATTATTCTTTTATAACTAGGTTTGCAGAGTAGCCGATTGCATAATTTTGCTATTAACATTTCTGTGGACCATCATTACTATGATGATAAGTGTTGTAGCATTGGGGTGTTATTGCTATGAAATCCAAATTGAAACTCTTCACTGAGTAGCTGATTTTGTAATTCTACTATTAACATTTCTATGGACCATCATTACTGTGATGATAAATGTTGTAGGATTTGGGGGTTATTGCTATGAAATTCCAAATTGAAACTATTTGAAATTTTATTTTCTCAGGTCAAGTGGGAATTCTTGTTGGATGGTGGAGAAGGGAATTGTAAGATCAAAGAAATTATTTTAGGGGATTTGACATATTAATCCCCCGTAAATCTTGTTTTCCCAATTTCATGGCTAAAATCGTACATTTTTTAAAAAAGTTTTTTGCTTAGGATCCCATGATATCATGGGATCCAAATCTAAAAAGTTAAAAATCCTATCCGTTCTTTTTAGCTCACTTTCCCTTGTCACCTTTCTTTTGTTTTTCACTTGCAACAACATCACCAAGTGTAAATCAGGTGTGATCTTCATCTTCCAATTAATCTCCACCTTCATGTCGACTTCTCTATTAACAGTTCTAAAAACCTAAGCCACTTGCACCGAGATACTAAAGAGAAACGAAGAGAAGAACAGCTTTCTCCAAAAGCTGAGTAGATTTTAGAGATTTCTGAAAATCCCTCAGTTGCTCAAGTTGTTCAAATATTTTTGTTGAGAATGTAAGTGGAAACCTTTTGTATTTATAAGTGGATAGTTTTTTGAAACGATATTGTAAGAAATGAATGTGTAAATGCTTCTGAAAGATCCAAGAATGTGGTTTTTTTTTTCCTTTAATAGCAGAGGGTAATGCAATAGATGGTAGATTTTGTTGGTGGGTTTATTTCCTATCTAAGTGAATTGGCAGCTAACAATGGATGTGGCCTAATAGATGGTTGGCCTAAAAGCGGATTGGAACTTACGGTGGATTGCACATGGTTTTGATAAATGCCATGATATCATGGGACTGTTTCATGATATCATGACTTTTCAGTAATATATTTGGGTGAGAATTTCTCCAACAATAGAACATTAGAAATGATGGTCATGTGTATTTACTTTTCACAAAATGCAATTTTTCGTGTTGCTTAAAGAAAATAAAATTTTTTTGCCGGGTGCAGAAAGTCTATTGTATAAAGACTGATAAATCCCATGATATCATGGGAATTGTGGTTGTCAAAGGACTTGATTCATAGTATTGTCCTATGATGTCATGGCTTCTCTGCAACATCCTAGGGTGAAACTTTCTCCGACAATAGAACCTTAGAAATGGTGGTCATGTGTATTTACTTTTCACAAAATGTAATTTCCGTGTTCTATAAAAAAGTGAATCTCCCTGCCAGTTACAGTAAGTTTTGTACAAAGACTGATAAATCCCATGATATCATGGGAGCAGTGATTGAACAGAGCTTGTAAATCCCATGATATCATAACTTTTCTCCAACAATAGAACTTTAGAAATGATGATCATGTATATTTACCTTTCACAAAATGTCATTTTTGGTTTCCTGTAAAAAAGGAAGTTGCTTGCTTGTTGCAAAAAGCTTGTATTACAGAAATAGATAAATCCCATGATATTATGGGAACATGGAAGAGCTGAATAACTAAAAAAGGAAAAGGGAGAGGGCAAAGTGGGCATTTTGACAAGAGGGGGCGAAGGTGGGGGAGAGAAGATGTCTCAATGGGAGAACTTTCAAATCGTCTCTCTTGGTACTGCAGACAGAAAAGGGAAGAAGGTGAAACTATCGAATGAGATTTGCAACTATCATCTGTGACTAGAAAAGGAAAGTGAATGATTTTTTAAAGTTATTATCTCTTGGTACTTTGTCGATTTTCTGTTCTTCCGAGATGATCCTGCAAGTGAAAGATGAAGAAAAGGTGAAAAGGGAAAGTGAGCTAAAAAGAACGGTAGGATTTTGTACTTTTTAGATTGGGATCCCATGATATCATGGGATGATGGGCAAAAAAGTAAAAAAATAAAAACAAAAAAGTTGACTCTGCTGACCTTATTTCAATTTCACTCATGAAAAAGGAGAGACCGGGTTTAAGGGGGATTAATATGTCAAATCCCCAATATTTTATTGTCTTTCCACAATGCCTTGGAATTAAAATTTAACATTTCTTCTGGGATATAATCTTCTCTGTTCTAGGTGATATAAGCTTCTCTATTCCAGGATGAGAGCATTATTAGTGAGGAAACTGCTCCAATTAATTCCAGCATTAAATTTAGTGGATGGGCCACTCTATGAAAGTGGATTTAGCGGTGTAAATTATTTGCATTAGTTGGGATGTTTGTGAATATTATTCTTGATTATAGAAAAAAATTGAGGACGACAAACAAGACAAGGAGAAAAACTACCATGAAAAAAGAAAAAAAAAGGGAAAAACGAAGGCTGAAGAAAGAAGAGAAGGTCATCACTACATTCATTACTCCTATCTTTATGGTTCTGTTATATAATGGTTGATTGGTTGAGGTATCATTTCTCCCTTACCAATCAAAAGAAAACTGACATAATTCCTCCATGAACATAGGGAGGTCAGTAATTGGCATTCTTTGGCTAAAAGTGGAACTCACTGTATTTCATCTTATCATTTGTGTTTACTACCTTTCTGGCTTACTTTGATGGAGTTTTCATGTATTTATTTGCTTTCTCTGTGCTAATTTCCCCTAGACCAGTAATGGCAATTATTTTAAAAAAGTTGTGCAAGTATTTGTGGAAGTACTAACAATAACAGAGGATCCTAGAGATTCCTTAGAGAAATACTATATTGCATTGATTCTATAGTGCCCCTCGCCAACCATATTATCCTCAGAGTAGCACATGCAGAACTTAACATGCACCTGATGATGCTCTCACTGCATCCTTACACTTAATCAACTTGCACCTTCTATGATTTCACTGCAGAAATTCTTAGAATTCAACTTAGAATCCTTATTATGCTCCAAGTTTTATTTCCTATGGAAGTTAACCCACAGTTGCTATATTATGCCAGTCTATAAAGCTGGTCATTTCAATGTATGATGTCATTGCATGTTACATTAAATGTAATATCTATAAACCTAAGTTCATTTCAGGAATTGCTTTCTGCAGTTGGATGTAGCATTAGACAAAAAAAGTGCTTGTAGGATTGTATTGATGCCATCTTGATTATCTTGATCTTCTTTTGTTTTATATATTCATACGGTTTTTATTTAAACTCTTAATAAAATTACTTCATTTTCTGTGGTTCCACAAACTGCATTTTTTTTTGGTTTGTATTCATCTTTTCTTGGTAACCCATTGCTGCTATTGTATGGCAGGGTTCAATTCTGTTCTTTAGTCCCTTTTTCTCGAAGATTATTTTGAAACTTCAGTTGGCACCTCAGGAATTTGTCAGTGGTATGCTGATTGTGAGGACTATAATATTTGGAATAATGTTGAAAGGAAACCATTTTTTTCTTCAGTTATCAGTACTAGATCACATCCAAGTTATTTAATCTCTTCATTTTCCATTGGTGCACTGGAATAGGACTTGCAATTTTTTGCTGCATGCCCACAACTTTATCAAGTGGAGTGGCATTGACGCAGGTTTGCTTATTCTGTCCTACTGGTCTATTTACTATTTTTATGATGATTTTCTTGCATATCTTGGCGATAACTTTGGGAACACAATCCACCATTGCAGCTTGTTGGAGGGAATTCTGCTCTGGCTCTTGCAATGACGATTATTTCTAACCTATTTGGCATTTTGATTGTAAGTTCTTCTTTCTCATGCAGACAGAATTTTTCCCCCAGAACTCAAGCAACGTTTGTGAGGTTATATAGTTAGCAAAAGGAAAATGAAATAGTGAGATCATATGGTAATTGCTAAATCATGGGAGTAAGTGTTCCATTTTGCTGTAATAGTTGATAGCCTGCTGTTTATGTATGGGTGCCATCAATTGGTTATTAAAAGTACAAACCATCAGTTGGTTATTAAAAGTACAAGCTAGACCAATGCTAAGTCCTAGAGGAGGAGTGGGGAGGGAGGGAAGGAAGCAGAGAGAGGGGGTGGGTGGGTGGGTTGGGTTTTGAATAGGACTAATTACAAAATTTTAGTTTTAATTATACAAATTAGTTCCAATCACCAACTCAAATTCGCTGAAATTGCACAATAATGTTTGACTATATGACAATGCAATCAAGTGATGTGCTATACAACATTTGTGCGCTAGATACTCAATGTTATGCCAATTTATTCTAAGTATTCTAGCACATGTGAAGTGTGTGCCAAAATCAGTAAATCTATACTATATAGCGCATGTATCTCAAAGCATATATGAAAGACAATATACCACAAAGAGATAGAGGCACACACAATTTATAGTGGTTTGGTCCTTGACCTACGTCCACTCCCAAGCAAACCACAAACCAATGAGTTCTTGGCTTTCACACTGAGAGGTTTTCAATAGGCTCACCTCAAAAACCACTTTACACCTAATTTTTTGATATGGTGGTTCAATCACGTAGGTCTACCTCCACCAACTCCTATTTTTTTTAGTGGTTCATTCTGTTACTAAGGTCTAATCCATTTTACAATGATTTGAAAATGAAATTTAAACTAATAACACTTGCCTTTAGATGAAAACTGTCTTGAGAGTGTTCTTGATGCTTGAATCCTTAGCTAACAAGCTTTGGCCCCTGGCAATGCTTCTTGGCGATGTATATTCTCCAATATGTGCACAACTAAGAGAGGATGAGGTCTTAATTTAGGGTGACCAAGGTTTGCCAACGGGTTAGTCCAATCTGTAGTAATGGATCCTTCCACTAGATACTCTTTAGATGAGCTTTGAATGCTCAAGCATATGCCTTTAATGCTCTTAGAGTGTGTGGAAGATGGTCTTGAAGTTTAGAAATGTTTTGCCTATGGGGAGCAAGTGAACTTCAGGACTAAAGATCCAAGTTTCACTAATCACTCTTACATGAGCTTAAAATGCTCTAGGATTTACCTATAAAGAACTTACAGAGTGAGTAGAAGATGGATTTTGATGGCTAAAAAAGGATTTAACTTAGTGGAGACAAGTGCTTTCAAAATAACTTTAATGTTGGGTGTTATACTCCTATTGGAATGAGCTCAACTATATGTATAAAAGGCCTCCCAACGGCTAGTCCACGGTACTTCGTGACCAACCCGCAATTAACCTAAAAGCCCTAGTCAAAGCAACAGCTTAGTTGCTGCAGTCGACTCCATAGTTGACCATGCTCACCCACGGTCGACCACTGGTCAACCAAGGCCCAAAAACATAGGGATCCTCAATTCTGGAATGAGCAACCACGGGGAACCCCAGTGGGCTTCATGGTTAATGTAGGCTAGACCATGGGTCAGCCTGCTCATTGGACATGACATCTATTTAATTAGGGGTATTAGTAAGTATTTTAATTTAATTAGGGTTAATATTAGTGAGTTTCTTATTTTATTTAGTATTATTTCAATATTAGTTAAGTTTTGTTTCTTAGGGATTAAGCCAACTCCTCTGTATAAGGATGTTAGGCCTCATTATAATGAATGCTTAGTTCGATCAATTTAAATTTTCTTTGAGATTTTATCTCTTTATCTTTTAATGGTGTTTTTCCTCTTGTGAGGGGGCCAAGGTTCCATCTTTGGATCCGATCAATTCTTCGGGAGATTGATCTACACTCGATCAAAGATCCAAGGCTGTGCCAACGGTCGGCTGAGCCCATTCGCGGTCGACTGAAGACATTGTTTCTAGCAATGTACCTAGGATTAGTTTTGGCAACTTTTACCCTATTAATTCTACCAATTGGGACAAGGGTTTTAAAGGCCTATTCTTGGTTTGCCTAAAGTCTTTTTACCCAAATAAGTTACAGAAAATGGAGATTCTGACTTGCTGAGCCAAAACACCCATTCAAAACTTGATCTTCTGCCATGAACTTGATCTTCCTTTCTAATGCTTCCAGAGGCAAGGTCTTGGACTTGACGTGGAATTGACAACACTAGGGTAAATATGTAAGATTCCATGTGATGCACAAAGATTTCAAGTTAAGCTTAATGCTAACTAAAAGACTGAACAAAATAAGAAAACGAGAGAACAACATAGTGAAACTGGCCCATTTACACCTCCAACCCTCTGGTCCTGAAAATATGGACAATAGGCCACTGAATGGGATGCGTGGACCCCATGGTCCCAGTCTAAACCCATCTTATCTAATCTTATCTGTGTCTCATCACAATGGCTTCCCATGTTACACAGTAAATATTCAAAAACTTTTTTTTTTTGTCTGTAGGTGCTCAACTCTATACTCCATTTTCACAAACTTCATCTTTATCTTGTGCATCTATTGTTTACGTATTGCCTTTATTTGAATCATGTAACATTGGACTAAATCACCTCCCGTGACTCACAACTTTGACTTTCCATTTGAAAAGAAAAATCCTTGCTTTTCTTTATTTTGACACATATTTTTCATTGAATGTTTATACAATTTCTTTTCAATTACAGGTTCCTTTTTCTCTATCAAGGTTCGTCGCAGGAGGGGTTGGGGTAACCATTCCCACTAAGCAATTGTTCAAAAGCCTGGTCATTACACTTTTGGTTCCTTTGATCATTGGAAAGGTATGGATTTGGCTTTTCATTTATGTAATTATATTGATGTGGTTTAATTTGCATCAATTAATGAAGATCAAGAAAATTGAACTTTGAACACTTGTGATTGAGCCTATGGGACCCTTGATTACCAGAGAAATGAAGAAAGTAATTTTTGTGAAAACTGGATGCCTCGATGGTCCATCCGTCTTCCTTTTTATATTCATTAAATACCTTAATCAAGGTTGTAATGAAGCTAATTGCAATATGTACAGTTGAAAAATCTATCTAAAAAGGGAAAGAAAAGATTCTTCCAACACATCCTATTTAAGAAAATCAACCCCATGTGGGTACTTAGGGTATTATGGGTCAAGACCCATTTAATATACAATTGCACCTGGGCCTAATACATTGGTTTGTGTTTACAAACCAGTACGAAAATCGGCACCGGAATTTAAAGCCATGCTTATATGAGTATTAGGCTCCAAAATGAGTCATCTACAGTGACACGTCCTTGCTCACGCAGTTTTATTTGGTAGTGAACAAGTTAGGACCATTGCCAACTCATCTAGTGCCATAAAAGAGGCCTATTATGCTGTACCAGTTTCGGACTCATTCTGGTTCCCAAGACGAGTTGAACAAGTCAACCTCGTGCCAGATGATTTTTATAACACTTGAGTATCATCTAGTGCGTTTGTTAGTTGTAGTCTGTGGAGATAAGAGTTTTTAATGCATCCTCTAATCATGCACACCTACATATCCACCCAGTTTCTCATATATGTTTTGTAGTTTGTGTTCATAATAATGCATGTGAATTATCCTGTAAAAAGAAGCATGTGTAGTCACATTGAGATTTCTGTATATTGCCGTTCAATAATTTACAAATACCATCTAGTGTGTTAGATGATTTAAATGAAGTTCTTAACTAAGTCCCCTTTATCATTTGAAGGCCTTATTCCTTGCTTTTGTTGTTTGCAGGTTTTCCGCGATTCGCTCTTTAGTAAGTGTTATCTTGATCTTTGCTTTATCATTCTGAGACTCAAACAAAAGTAACATGGTGTAGTAGCCTTATTTTCAGGAACTTGTATCAGATGTTCTTCTAGAATCCTTTCCTTTCTTCAGATCTTATTCAATCTCCTTTCCCCACTGCTTTTACTGTTATCAACATTTGAGAATCATCACCTCAATGATCCTGCACCTGGCTCCCTCCTGCTCTTGCTTTGTGCAATTAAGGTGTTGGATGATACTCATAAAGCTGCACAGGCACTTTATCAATGAGTGCTTCAGATCCAGTCCATAATGTGCATTGGTTGTGCATTGTTGAAACCCATTTTAAAAGTATTACCATTAAGCTATTCTGATCCTTTCATTATGTTGCACTTATGCATCTTATAAATTACATCTGAAGTTGAAGATCAACTCTTTGACGAATGAAGATGCATGTCTGCATTTTTCCTGAAAAAATCTTTCATTACAGGCTGTAAGTAAATTTTGTATAGTTTTATGTACCCAATTGATGGTGAGTGTGTTACCTGAAATGGATAAATATCTATCTTTAGAGTTGCAAAAATCATGCTGACCTGGTGGTTGAAAATTGAAATGCCTTCGGAATTTCTGTGCATGTAAGTTGTCTTGCTGATCAATATTGCATTTATCTTATAGTTGTGGCAGAATATGTGGACCACAATCGTCAACTTTTCTCCATGATAAGTGCCATCCTCCTCAGTCTAGTATGTGCGGAACCTGATTTTCTTTGTATAAGTTTTTATGCCAGATTAGTGTTACCATTTTTTATACATTATTATGGAAATGACAGAATAAAAGATTGCTTTCAGTAATATTAGATTGGTTGAATTAGTTTGTTTCCTTATTTTTTCTTTCCATCGTACAATTGCATTTTCATTATTTAGAACACAGTGTGTATTGATATTTTGAAATGTCAATAATAAATGGAGATGTTTTTCACATTTTGAAATCCTGGAACCTTGGTTGCACACATGATCTTCATTGACAGGTGATTATTTGCTCTTGTTGATGATTTCTTCTCTCACATAGGAATACCGTTTAGCTAAAGGAGTAGGCGACAGTTGAAAAACTGATGCAGGACCACGAACACTAGCCTAAGATGAGGGTCTGAGATCAAATAACAAATTATTTAATATTCAGAAGTTCGGAATATAATATAGCATTAAATTCAGCTCACGTAATATGGGTTCCAAGTTTTCGAGTTTGACTGAGGTTTCTAATGGAATCAATCTCCACTAGACTAGTGAAGGCAGATGGAGTCGTCAGAGACAAAATTAGGCCAATTCAAATGTCAAAACGAATTTTTTGTGCGACCTTATTTTAGGGTTTTTGAGTCTGTCTGAGCTTGAATTTTCTTTCAAAAGTCTTAGAAAGTAATTTAGAGATGGTCCAAGGGCTTTTTTACTAATTTTAGTAAGTTTTCTATTTTAGGAAATTTAGAGTTTGGGATACTATGTAAGTCATTATAATGATTCTTTTAAGAATAATATGAATTCCATCTTCTCTTAGGATTTACCCTAGCTCTTCCTTTGTTTTCTTTTCGTGCTTTCTGCTATGTGAAATTTTGAAAGAAAAACTGAGTTTTTGTACATATCGACAAATTGTTGACCATCTCAGCTTACAGTATTGACTGATATGGGCTGTAAAAAATATTGGCTGATTCATTCAATTTATAGTGTCTGCTAGGCAGATACCGAATAAGTATCTGCTGATATAATTAACCAGTAACCGTGGGTGACAGTCATCCATTTTTAAGTTAAGGTTATATCACAAAATTATCAGGTATCCTTTTGGATGTTTCCTCTGTTGAGAAATACACACATTAGATGTAATATTTTAGAAAGTGTTGATTATGCGATGATGATGATTTTAGAAAGTCTTGTTCATATCCTAATATGGTTTCAGTAAATAGAAAAAGCATTATCTGCAGACCCCAAATAGATGGGGTAAGCTGTAATAATGATGATAATATTAGTAATTTTTTCATAAAAGACTATTGTAGATTATAACAAACAGTTGGCGTTGTTAAAAAACATTGATTGTCCTGTATATCCTCAAATTAACGCATTACCAACCATGTCGGCATCCCTTGGAATGTTATAAAAAGAAACCCATTGATGCACACCCCTTGCCTTGTATTGTCTACTTGATGGGGTTTCTAAAACTGTGGGTGCCATATTATGATTGCGTAGTTCAGAGATCACATAGCTGTGCCCTATCCATACAAATGCTATTGTTAGATGTGCATATTTATTCTGTAGCACTCATGATCTTGTAATCCAAACTTTCTGTTTTCCAGGTTCCATGGATACAAGTTAGCAGATCCAGATCATTGCTTTTAATGGCTAAGCCATCAATGTTTCTTCTAGCTATTGTAATGGGAATGTATGATTTTTGTAACTCTACGATTTCTCTTCTGTTCCCTTTCATTACTCAAAAGCTTTACTAAAAGAGGGTTCTGCACAAGCAGAAATTGAATTGGCCTTGGTGGGATCTCAAGAACTGATGTGTGTCACAACCTTTGTTGCAGATTGCTGCATCTTATATTGTTAGGGATGAATTCTCTTGCAGTGCACCTCCTATCAGCCCTTTCTGGTAGAGAGAAATCTGTTTTTTCGAAGAAAGAGAATGCACGTCCTCTCATAATTGTTTCCAGTCAGGTCAGACACATTTCTTCATAATCTCATTCCAAAGAAACAGGTGATAAAGTTAATTCGATCGATTGTTTTCACTTTGTGTGTACTGGGGGCCAATGATTTTGCAAGCCCTAGTGGTCATACTTTAAATCGTTGGTTGGATAATTGTAACCATTAGATTGATAGCTTCTAAGGAAATAAGATTGGATGGCCATGGAAAAGGTCAACTGAAAATCGTTCCCTGAAAATTGTCATATACCACCTCCAAATCAATGAAGATCATATGTACTTTTACATGATTTGTCTCAAAAAGTAAATGGTCTCTGTAGAAGCGAACTGATTTTCTGAAATATTGGATTCCTGTAGTGAGCATTGCTCAGTTACTCTCTCCAAAGTTTCCTTGTATGGCTTAAGTTTGATAGCTTGATAGGTTGCTTAATTCTGAGTTTCTCTTTTGTTCTTATAAAAGGAGACAACTGTACTAATTTCTCCTGTAATTAGGGTTTTGTCAACCAATTTAGTTAGCCACTATTCCCAATTTCTCCTAGCGAGATCCAAGATCAATAGGAAATATGATTTAATGCAAGTTTTTACTTTTGTTTTTTATACAATTTTATTATCACTCCTTGTTTGGTTCTAGGTCAAAATTTCATCTACTTTTGTGTTCTGTGTTTAACAGGTCTTTAATGTCGCCCATCTATTTTTAATCTCTTTTCCTTTTACTAGGAGACCTTTTCATTTTAAACTTTAATTACCTTACTACGATCTAAGTCTTTTATTCTCTTATATCTTGGCAAGCTTATAAAATCTGAGGCATGGTATGCTTGTGTGTTTTGCAGAAAACTTTGCCTGTAATGTTGGCTGTTGTGGAGCAGCTTGGTGGGGCTCTAGGGGAACCTGGATTGCTGGTTCTCCCTTGTGTTGCAGCTCACATTAACCAGGTTATCTCTCGCTTCTGACCTTATTCTTTGCACCTGATTTTCGCTGCTCATGTGACATTGTTTTGCTGGTACAGATAATAATGGACTCTTTCCTTGTAAACTTCTGGCTTCAAAAGGATCGATCTTCCAAACTTTCCAAGGAACTGTGATAACTGAAACAACGTTTTACAGGCAAAATATTTGTACAAGTTATGGCCTTCACTCAGATAACCTGGAGTGGGTTCTTCATGTTCTCCCTCTCTTGTACAGCACTATTCTTCATGTTCGCCCTCTCTAGTACAGCACTATCATTTGCCCTCTCTGCCAGCAATGCCAATGGGGGTGGGGGTAGTTTGGAAAAGTTTCAAAAAAAATTTTAAAAAAATTAGGTGTGTAAACTGCGTCATTTCTACTGTTGAAATAGCAGTTCTCTTTTCTGAAATAATAACTCCCTATGTGCACTGAATTTTCATTAGTGGGCCTGCATTCGAGTGATCACATCCATTGGCATTGTCGTATGCGGTCGGATATAGATTTCAAAAAATATAACAAAATAATATATGCATGCCCAAATAGTTACCTTGTTACTCATTCAGTTATCAACTCAAGCACCTAATTGGGTAATTTATCTTTTAAGTGAAGTGAAAAGAAATGCTAAATCATGAGAGAATAAAGAGAACAGGGGGTCAAATCAGAGAGAATAGTTATCTTTCTTTTTTTTTTTGGGTAAAAAAGAGATTTTTTTTCTCATTTAGTTGCATGAGAATGTATTTTTTATTTTTTAAAAAGAAAAAAAAAGAGGTGATTTTTGAAATTCAGTATGTTTGTCTAAAGTGTGTCTGCTTGGTAATTTCTCAGCCAAAAGATGCTCGTATAATGCTTGGGTAAATCCACAAAACTGGTGGCTCCACATATATAAACTATAATAATGGTTTATGAATTGCAACCACGGGACCTGAATCGGATGGACCTTATGTATTGGAATAACATAGCTGGATTTTTTGGATATAATGGGCAATCTAGTAGGCAAGAAATTGATAGCGATTAACCGATGAGGGTCCCACATGATTACTCATATTCAACACAATCATTTTCTCCTAATATGGAACACGTGGAGAAATGGGCTCGGTGAAATGGATAACATGTTTAATTAAAGTTGGCAAAATTACTCTTTTTACAATTGGAAAATTGGCCTCCTTATGGATCAAGAGTATCATCCCTACAACTTTACTCCAAGTTGGTCGTATGAGTATCCTTCTCAGGATATATTATATATACCTGCATCTTTATGGTCGTATGCACCACTTAATTCTCCACCCGAATGGTCATATGAACTACCACCACTAGCTGAAGAATCTTTGGAGGATTTTCTTTCTACAATTAGGCAAAATACACAATCCATAGAAACCAATATCAAAGCCATGGAAAGCCTAAAGATGTCAAATCCATGTCCAAAGTCAGAGAACACGCTTAGTGTCACCAACTAGCAAAGCTACAGCTTAAGATCAAAAGATTTTAGGAGCCAGAAATAAAGAGGCCATGACATATTATTCCATCGGTCCCAAATTGAGGGGAGAAATCTCCCATGAATCATGATGATGAATACAGCGATGACTTATCATATTATTCTGGCTTTACAAGAACTCTAAACGATGAACAAAGCCAAAAAGCCTAAAATTCTGTCAAGACCCAAATTTATACCGGACAAAAAGTTTTTTCCCCCTTTTTTTTTCTCTATATTCGTTATTTTGCAAATCACATAGATATAAACTATTTTCTCCCGTTTCCAAACTGAAGTTAGAAACCTGAGTTCCAGAATACCGAGGTTAAAACTCAAACAAAAGAACTGAGTATATATAAGATATGGAAACATGAGAAACATTAATTTCAAACAGTTCATGTTCGAGTAGTCTTACTTAGCCTATGAAACAAATGAGTAGGAACCATCCTTCTCCCTTGCTTAAAACAACATACATTCTAAACCTTTCGACTTCAGGCCTTGGGTGCAAGACCAGACTTGATCTTCTGAATAGTGGCAACATCGGTCTCGAAAGATTTGGCCAGGATGCTATCGTCAATGCCAGTGGTGAACACAATGCTAGGAACCGACACGGTTCCAGCACTTGCACTGCCAAATGGAGAGAGCACGAACGCCACTTCTTCCGCATAGATGTTGTATTGGTAGTGTGCAAGTCCCATAGGGAACACAAACAAATCCCCCAGTTGAAGTGTTTTTGTGCAAAGCTTATTAGTAGCGTCAAATCTCGATGAACCCCACCTCTAGAGTCCCATAAAGAAGGAAGAGGAACTCGGCCGCATGGGGGTGAG
Source organism: Sextonia rubra (assembly GCA_037013555.1). NCBI lineage: Eukaryota > Viridiplantae > Streptophyta > Magnoliopsida > Laurales > Lauraceae > Sextonia > Sextonia rubra. The sequence goes on from JASUAD010000006.1 coordinate 24,625,269, forward strand.
TATGTGGTGGGTTTACAGCCAGCCCCGGGTATTGTAGCACAGCATATGAGACACTTTGCCCGTTGAGTGCCGGGAATTTGGCAATGCTCACTTTGGTGACTGAAGTTTGTTGGGTCCTTAGCACCTACGAGTTTCCTTAGCCCGGTGTAGGCAAAAAATTTTCCATGGGCTACAGTAACATTTCCCAGCACAACAAAGTCAGAGATTATGTCGGGCTCACCAGCATTTGCCAATTGAGCAATGGACAAGGCAGCTACTAGTAGCAAGAAGCCATGCTTGAAGGTGGTGTAGGCCATGATAGATAACTCGAGAAAGCAAGTACTAAAGATCTAAAAAAGAGTTATTTTTCTTTTATGTTTAGAAGTCATAGAGCACACAGGTATACATAAAGTTAAAAAGAGAGAATTTACGTCGGAGAGGTCTTACGGCTATAGCTTTGATTTTCTATTATGCAGGCCAGAAAAAACCAGCAACTATCTTCTCTTTCTTCTCTTGTTAGTAATCCTCCTTTGATGTTAACGTTGTAGAAAGACTTCATGTATTCCTAGGTGGGTGTCTAAAAAATGAGTTTTATATTCATTTCAAAGCTTAAGCTTATACTTTGAAATATTCTTGTTAGCACAAGTCAAGTGCTCGTGCATTGCATTTGAAACAATAAAATTAGGAATTATATGGTCAGGCATTGTGGCTGTGGAATTGGGCCCACTGTCTTGATAGGTCCTTTATGAATGGACTAAATGACAGAGATCTTTATGATGGGACAATCACAAGTCATTCATTGGTGGCCCACTTAGATCAATGGTCTGGATCTCTAACTGCATGAAACTGCCCACACTCGGGCCTGCTTGTTTGCTGAGTTCCAAAACCAGGGTGATACTCTTCTTTGAAACTCTGAAGCACAGGACAATTCCAAAAAGGATTCCCAGAAGATGTAGGTTTAGAATGGGGCATTGTCCTTAGACATAACAGTCCCAAGGAAGAACGGACACAAACCAGCCTCGTGAATTTCAACCCAGCTGGCCACAGAAGTGTACAATTTGCCCCATAAAAACACAAAGCTCAAAAGCCATTCAGTATATAAATGCATGTGATGCAAAGGTATCATTCAACAAGAGCCAACACAAACACCTCTCTGAACCACCTTCATCGCTTTTTTTTGGTTATTGACGTCTTTCCTCTACCCTGAATCACATTATCTAGTTATCAACCATTGCCTCAGACAATCTCCAACATGCCCTGTTCTTGCTGCTACTTGCAGTGACCTCACCTCAGACTTTATTATCCCTCAGGCAACAATATTGTTGATGGCAACTTCTGCACCTACACCAGCATGTGGGGAAGATTCGATGCTGAGACACCAGCAACCTTCAACGTCACAAAAGCAACCATAGCAGAACTTCTGGCCCTCAACAGGCAAAGAGTCTCTTATGTGGTGCTCCATTATCCTGCAAGAGGTTTTGTCAACCCTCCACATACCCACCCGCACTCGGCTGATCTCCTGCTTCTCATTGATGGTGCATTGGAAGTGGGCTTCATTGACAAGACTACCAAGCTATACATTCAGACACTCCCCATTGGTGATGTATTTGTGTTCCCCAAGGGACTAGTACACTACCAATACAACTCTAATGCTGAGAATCCGGCCATTGCCATCTCTGCCTTTGGTAGCGTGAGTGCTGGAATAGTATCAGTTCCTAGCTCCATCTTTACAAGTGGCATTGATGATGGCATCCTAGCGAAGTCTTTCAAAACTGATGCTACCACTATTTAGGAGATCAAGGCTGGTCTTGCACCAAAAACCTACGCGTAAAGATACATTTGTCATCTGCATTGAGCCCCTGCATTCTTATGAGTAGATTACTTATTCTTTGGCTCGAGGGAAATATAGCGATCGCCTGTCAATTCTTGTGTTTGATATGAGAAATAAGCGACACAAATGTTATTGTTGAGCATCTTCTCTACTTAATCCTATTTGATTGAATGGTGGAAATGATGATTTTTATTATATGTTTCCTGTATGTTTTAAGTTATTTGGAAATCAATATGTTGATTTAAATTGATTTTCTGCCATCTTAGGAGTTGACATTACTTACCATTCATTAGGGTTCATTTGTTATTGCTCCATATGGATATGAAGTTAGCATCAGGAGATATAAAAGCAGATTTGATATTGGCTTTTTCAAAAATAAGTGGCTCAGGTGATTCCCTCATCATCATCATCATCATCATCAAAGCCTTATCCCAACCATATTAGGGTTGGCTACATAAATTCTGTTTCTCTATTCCGTTTTATTTTAAGCCAAATCTTTAGATAAGTTAAACTTCTTCAAATCAGATTCAAAACCAAGTAACTCAGGCGATTTCCTAATAGAAAAAATTGTAGCTATAATACAATGATTAAAAATAAAAAATAAAAAATGTTAGAACCCTTGCTTGTTGAGGTCAAATTTACAAAATGCTATTAAGATAGGCAAAACGTAGTTCCCACCCTCCATGGAATTAGTATCAACACTGAGAAGATTAAAGTAACATGCGGTTCAATGAATGTGTCCTGCACATGTATCGAGAGAATGAAATGAAGAGGTGGATGCTTTGGCAAAAGCAGGAACGGCCAGACCTGGTTTTGGGATTGCAAGTTCTCTATCTCTAATTATTTCTTCTTGTATTAATACAGACTATTCATTTTTCATGCAAGAAATTATTGATCTAAATAAATCAATAGTTAAATGTTTGATTAAAATTAACGGACTGAATGGTGTGTTTCCAAGTTTAGATAAAATAATTAATGCATTTGGACTGGGTGCACCAAATCACATTTATTGTGGAATTTTGGCAAACTAGCCAGTAATCAATTCCTTAAAAACCAAATGCTGATATTGACTTTGGGTGGACAAAAAGAGATACGGTAGAATCTAACATGATTTAAAACAAATTTATCTGTGGTATGTGCCACCACATCCGAAAGGAGAATTACTAATATTGTATCATTTTGCCATCCCCAAAAGGAGAATTACTATGGATTGAAATTTTTGTCAATTAAATTAATAACCTTTGAGTAATATACAACATGAAAGGGAGTATGAAACTTACACAATGTAATACAAGTCTATCACCAATAGTCCCCACAAGAACAAGCTCCATCCTTGAAGTGGTGAAAATGGTTCACATCTCGAATAATAATCTCTCTTTGTTCAATCTTTGATACAAATTTACTAAATGTGTGGCAGTCACCACAGACACTAAGGTTCTTTGTGATCCTGATCGTTGCTCCCGCAGGAGTACTGGAGACCAAACACAATTGCCAACTTCTCACTGTGAGGGTATAATATTCCAACCTTAAGCTCTTCATCCACACCATGTAAAACAAAATTTGTATCTGGACTATAACCAGCAGACTCCATCTTTTTGCCCAAAATCTTCAACATATCGTAAATCTCCTTAGACCGTGGATGTGTCTTGTCTCCAACACTAAATTGATGTGTTTTGTTATCAACTTCAATCCATGTCCAACCAGGAATTTTCTTCAATCTTCTGCTTGTCATCAATTCCCTCACCTCGGCAACATCCTCCCATCTACCCGCGTTCGCATAGATATTTGAAAGAAGAACATCGTAGCCAGGATTTCGTGCCTGCAGTTCAAGAAGGCATTTTGCAGCCTTCTCAGCCATCCCAATGCTCCCATGTATTCTCCAAGCTCCTAACAATGCACCCCACAGTCCGTCATCTTTCTCAATTGTCATACTATCAGTCAAATTGAAAGCCTCATCAAGCCTCCCTGAGCGGCCAAGAAGATTGACCATACAAGTATAGTGCTTGACGTCGGGTCTTATACCGTAATCTTCCCACATTGAATAGAAAAACTGTCGACCTTCATCAACCAAACCAGCATGACTGCACGCAGATAAAATAGACACAAAGGTGATCCAGTTTGGAGAAATCCCACTCTGTAACATCAAAGGAAACAAATCAAGGGCTTTCCTACCAAACCCATGAATGCCATAAGCCGCAATCATTGCACTCCAAGAAACAACGTTCTTTTTCTTCATCATATCAAAAATCTGCCTTGCAGCATCAATACTTCCACACTTTGCATACATGTCGATCATCGCTGTCCCCAGAATCACACCCAAAGAAAATCTCTCCCTCAATATATAATCGTGGACAAGCTTAGCCTTGTGCATTGCCCCTAACTTCACACAAGCAAATACAACTGTCACCATCGCAATCTTATCCGGAACGATCCCCTCTTCCATCATCCATTCATACAGTACCAACGCTCATTAGCATTCCCACAATCAGCATACGCCCCAATCATGACTGTCCATGTAACCAAATCCCTGATCTGCATTTTATCAAACAGCTGCCGATCATCTTCAACAACCCCACAACTCGCATACATGTCTACCAGCGTAGCCGATACAAAGGCATCCAGATGCAACCCAAATTTGTAAACAAGATGATGAATCTCTCTACCCTTCTGAAGGTCCAACATATTCCTACAAGCCCGTACCACAAAGGGTATTGTGTAATTATACGGCCGAAAGCCCGAAAGGATAATCTCCCGTAAAGTCCCAAAACAACTTGCATAATCCCCCGCCTTTGCGAACTCACCAACCATCACACTCCAAGAAACTGTCTTTCTCCTTCATTGTGTTAAAGAAAGCACGGGCATCATCCAAGGCCTTGACTTGAGTAAAAACATAAAGGAGCTTATTAGCAACGGCGAGAATTCCAAGCGCTCCAAGGACAGTCAATTGGGAGTGGACTTGTTTGATTTGGGAGAGGCCTCTGCAATTGAAGAGAGCAAAGATGAATACCTTTGGTTCAAGAGAGGAGGAGAAATGGGTTTGTAGTGTCAGGGTCTGTAGATTTGGGGGAGGTTGGTGGTTGTGGTGGTGTTGGGGTGTGAAGGGATCGATTAGAGCTGTGACAAAAGAAGAAGTGAAGAAGCAGAGTCTTTGATAGGTGGTAAGAGGAAGAAGAAGATATTTGATTTTAAACATGGCTAACGGCTAATGGCACACTGGCGGGAGAGATTTGCTCCATATAAGCATTCCACAAAGATTTGGAAGCGACACTGCACCAAGGGGATGGGAAAGGGTCAGGTATGGTATGGGTTGAATTTGGGCTAAATCCAAACCGACCCCGGCTCACACTGGCACCACCCTATCCATGACCCTTTGATGGGCATCTCAATCTGGCCGGATTTGATACTATAATTTTAAAAGAATTATTATTATCATTATTATTAAAGTTTGATGAGGATGATTAGTCTCACTGGGGCATTTTCTCCTAAAATGTCCAAATGAGAACGTTCCAATTGGAGAAAAGTAAACTTTTTAAAATACCAAAGTTAAAGAAACTGTTTTTCCTTTTATAAATAGCTAGTTGCACAATCACCCATGCCATGTTTAGGGTTTATAAATTCCAAGCAAAATTTATAAAAATCAATTATAAAGAAAATCAAATTTTACGACCCCAAATTTAATTAAGGGATCGTGACGTGCGTGATAGTGCTAGTTAAAAATTTTCATTTGCATTACTCATAGGACTCCGCTATGTAAGGTATAATAGGCCCCTCGGATCCATGAGGGATTCTTGGTGGAAACCTGTGCGAGCCATAAATAACATCAAGTTCATAATTAGCATAATAAGATGGCATGATAGACTCAATAGCAGAAAGAAAAATATTTCTATAACTATCTTAAAGTCGAACAATATTAACAAAATTGAGTTTAAATACATCTCTAGTACAGCACTATCATTTTCCCTCTCTGTGCATTGTAGGTTTGCTTCTCGTGTTCAGTTTCTAGTAACTAGCTATATGTCTTTAAATACCAAATGAAAGTATCGTCAGTGCGAGATGGTATATTCTTGTTGGGTTTTCTTTTCTATAAATTTTATAGAGTTTATAAAAAAATATGATAAAATAGGGAATTTTATAAAAAATGAAAATAACAACAAAATATGATACTAACCAATATATTATGATAGACCCTGAGAGCCAAAGCTAAATAAATTTTATAAAAAAAAAAAGGGTGGCCCAGTGCACAAGGCTCCCGCATAGCGGGGTCTGGGGAGGGCAAGATGTACGCAGCCTTACTTTCATTTTAAAGAGGTTGTTTCCATGATTTGAACTCGCGTCCTCCAATACGCTACCAATAAGCCTTTACCGTTGGGCCAAGCCACCCTCATAAATAACAACAAAATAAATTTTAATGAAAATAAATTTTACAAATTTTATAAAAAATGAAAATAACAATAACAACAAAATATGATAAAATAGAGAATTCTTTTCTATGATTCTAGAATTTTAAGGGTTTTTTTTATGTTTTAGTTTTCAATATTCAATAAACTGCTTGCATAAGTATTGGATTGAACTTACAAATTATCTCAAATTATGTTGAATATATTCAAATTAGGACATCGATTTCATCAAACTCAAATCGTGAGTTAAAAAATGAATTAAATGAACCTATTTCATTGAATTTTCAAATCGAGGCGAGTGTCAAATTGCGAATTGCAAACTTTAATATGAATCAACTGAATTGCCAGTCAGGTAACTATGCTACTAACCAATATATTAAGAACTTTCATGCATTGCTCATGATTCATGAATTAATGCTAGTAGTTTTACAATTTTAAGATTGATACAGCTCTTAAAAATTTTGGCACATGGAGTTTCATTTGCACATATTACGGAACTTTAATTAATAAAAAAATAATTTAATCCCTTAATTTGATTTGAAGATAACAAATTATAGCAAGGAGTAAAATTCCAATCTCACTGTACCACTCTAATTTATTTCAATAAATATTATATCAATATTTTTATCAGGAATAAATATTATATCAATATTCTGGACACTAATCAAAAAAGGAAAGCCATTTCATCTCAGGCATACCTTCATACAGGAAATGACCGCTGCTTCTGCTCTTTTCGCATCCAATGTGCAACACAGCTTCCCTTAATCTTCTCCAAGGAAAGAAATTCAAGCAACTCCATTACTGGCGAACTTCTGTCAATCAGATTCCAAGTATTCCATCAGAACTTGGATCTTTAGTTTAGTGAGTCAAATGGTGGTGGGCCATTTTATAGAATACTCATTTGAATTGTAGAAGTATAATACTGAGAAAAAGGATGTTTATCCATAAAAAAAACTAAGCACAAGTACCCACATCAGAACAAGATCCTTAGCAACTCTAAAGGAAACAAGGGTGCAAGTGACAAATCTTACACTTAGCACGATGGTAGAGGTATGACCTTCAGGGTTATGACCTTCAGGGTTTAGTTACTGCCTTGTCACATCATCCATGTACATGAGGTCCCAACTAAAACAAGGGTGGGTGCACAAGTACTGAGCTCCACAAGCATAAGCAGTTACCAGAGGCTCAAGTGTTTCACCATAGAAACTCTTACGTACTGCAGTTTTAGTACTCCACAGTTGATGCATAAATCAAGCTGGAGCCAAACTCTTTTTGCAGCCCTCTTCTTCTCATGGTCTCTCTAACTATGCCAGCCTCGTCCCATCTCCGACCACCAGCAAACATGTTTGACAAAAGCACAAAGTTACTAGGATTTCTTGGTTCCATTTTCAAAACTATCTCAGCCACCTCACGTCCCATCTCTAAGTCCTGGTGGACACCACATGAAGCAAGTAGTGCTCCCCAAACAGGTGGACTTGGCTCTACAGGCATAGCCCGAATAAACTTCATTGCCTCCCTTAGCTGTCCAGCTCGACCCATCACATCCACGATGGCCGCATAGTGATGCATATCCGGCTTTAGCTGGTACTCATCAATCATGCATTTGAAGCACTCTTTGGCTCGCTCCACCAGGCCTGCATGGGCACATGCAGTGAGGACACCCATGAAAGTCAGGTGGTTTGGAGTTACTCCTGCCTCCCTTCGCATCTCCTCAAACAATCTCAAAGAATCCCCGCTCTTTCCATGCTTAGCGTAAGCCATGATCATGGTCGTCCACAGCACAACATTTTTATCATGAATCCTCTCAAACAATTTGGCTGCATACTCTATAGAACCCAATTCCGAATACATATGCAGCAGTGCTGCACCAATGAACACATTTGAACCCTCTAAACCTCGCCTAACAACAAACCCATGCATCTCCTTCCCCAACAAAAGAAACCCAATTGCAGGTATAGCAGATACAAGCAGAACAGGATCTAGTTTCACATTTTGCTCCATTAACAACCGAAACGCCGCAACTGCAAGACTTCTCAAGCCACACCGCACATACCCAGATATCATTGTAGTCCACGTGATCAAATCTCTGCTAGACATTCCCTCAAACACCTTCTTAGCATATGCTAAATAGTTCGATTCCAAATACATGTGAACGAGAGCATTCCCCACAAACACTGTCATCGTTGTCTCCATCATCTCTTCTCTTAAGAACCCTCGTCTAACAACATAGCCATGAACAGCACGACCACTTCGCAAAGCAGCAGCTCCCAAACAAGCATGGGCGTCAAGGACCGTGCACACCGTATATGAATCAGGCACCAAACCTAGCAACACCATCTGCGAGAAGTAATGGAAGGACGAGGAGGTGAGGCCGCTGTGGAGGCAGCCAGAGATGATGGAGTTCCAGGTGACGTTATTTCTTAGGGGCATTTCGTTGAACAGGTGGGAGGCATCTTGGACTCTGCCACATTTGCAATACATGGCTATGAGAGAGTTGGCTGGGTGAAGCAAGTTATTGTGATGCAAGAGGCCGAGGGTAAGGAGAAGAGCGTGGATCCGACGGCCGTGTTGGAGTGAAGAGAGAGCTGTGCAGGCTTTGAGAGCGATTGGGAAGGTGAAGTTGTCAGGTGGGGTTCCAGAGCGGAGCATAAGGTCGAACAGGTGGAGGGCTTCTAGGTATGAACCCCGAGCTACATGATCCCTCATCGAACGGTTCCAAAGGAATGCTGATGTGAGAGGAAGATGCCTCATCAAATAGAGTGTAGTGGTAATATCTGCGTGAACCAAGTTAAAGAGTTAGCAACACTTAAATTGTTCAAGCAGTTAAAAAGTTTAAGCAATAAGCTAAAGGTCTTGCTTCAAAATTATTTGGGGCCTTACCCGATATATAGTAATAGTGGTAAAATATTTCTTTCGATGTTTAATTTTTTTTATTTTTCCTGCTGCTTTGCCCATCCCTTTAGATTAGGTAAGTCATGATGACCCAAAATAAATGGTGGGATCCATCTGGGGGGCATTAGGCTCCTTCCGGACTAGGAATTCATTTCTGAGTGGCGGATGGAAAACTAGTGGAGAATGTTGTTGAATGGTAATGAGTAAGTGGTACAATCTGCTCATTTGTTGTGTTTGGTGGGGGAGGTTTGGAGGCTTCTGCACCACCAAGTGGCCCCAGAACAATAGAAAATGTAATAAGATGGATGGAAAGGAATCTGCAAATGCTTTTTTATAAAGCACTTTCTACTAATCGGCCCCTTTGTAAATCCTTGCTTTTGTTTTTATTACTAGTCGCTTTGTATTATTGATTTTGAGGAGAACCCACTGACAGGCCTAGTAGAACAAAGACACTGGAAAAGCTATAGGATTAGTATTAGATTACTAATTCACAGTACTACAAGGTTAACAAAACACTTTATTGTGCATATGGGTAGATTCAAAAGCCTTTTTATATGCAGCAGGGGAGCTTTTTTATATGCAGCAGGGCCTATGAGTCTCACAGCCATTAGATCATTTTCTATTGATGGTCGAAAAATGTTCCTATCTTTCAATAGCTGAGCCAGCTATATTCCTATCTCTCGTGACGTCTGTAAAATTTATTGAGAGTTAATAATAGGTTAGCTTTTCGATGTGGGTTTTGGTTTGAAGCATTTCCCTCCACGCTCTCAATTAAATTCCCCGTCAAACCAGCTAAAATCAAATTAAAGCATGGTAATCAATAATGTCCAGGGTCTAGATAACCACCCTGAATGGGCAAAGATGAGCCACTGCTCAACCCACTATTGCAGTATGTCTTTATGGACCGCCATACCCAACAACACCAGAACCGCCATATGCGCCTACCCATATGGATGTCCAAGTCCAACCAAACCACCTCCATAACCCCAGTTGCACCTCTCAATGCCGGGGCACATAGCTCCTGAGGACAGTACTAGCCCCTCAATTGATGACTGCAATGACGACGCCCGTTTCCACTAGTTTAAAAAAGAACCAAAGTGGTCTCATGGAACCACTTTCGAATGTGTACAGCTAACGCAACCCCTTTTTCTTTCCGAATGAAAAAAAATATAAAAAGCACAGCAAATGCATGTGCAAGAAAAAAAAAAAAATCTGATCCTGACACCGTCGATCGCCACCGTACTGCTGCTCGCCGCTGCGACACAAGCACCGCAATACCCGCCACCACGCTGCCACTTTCTTCTCCTTCTCTTCTTCTCTCTTTCCCCACGTTTTTTCATGTTTTCCCGTTCCTGTCTCCTGTTTCGTGTCCTTTCAGAGTTTAAGCATCGACATCCAACTCCAAACAGCGATTAGCTCTTCTTCCACGGGACCACGTGTGGATCACCTGTGTGGGCCCCAATTGAAACTTTTTATTAAATGGTTTGTCTTTCATTTTTTTTTAATTATAATTTTGAATGTATTTAAAGAAACTTAAATTACTAAGATGGTCCCCTCTACAAATGAATCTTAAATTTTTTTTTTTTATGAATGCAGGAGTTAGAGCCCACTATCACTTTAATCACATTTAAAGAACATGTAAATAAATTAATCACACTTAATAAAAGATGTGAAGAAAATATTAAAAATTGAATAATGAAGTGTCCAAGCTTTTTTATTTGACTAAAACACTTCTAATAAGAGTTGCTTATTAAAAAACCAAACCACTAAAATAAATGCCACCCTTTGGAATATAGTTTTAATAATATTTACTGCAATAAAGTTTAACCTATATTAAATTGAAATTAAATTTTGCTTGAGGCCTAAAAACCCATTTAATTGTGAACAAAGTTTATACAATTTCAAATAATGCAATGACATAGGATGTCTTAACTTAGGGAGATCAATAATTTTAATTTATACTTATTACTAATGAAAAATATATTATTTTTTAATTTTTTAAATTTTTTAAATATTTTTTATAATTTTTTAGATTAAAAAAATTTACACTACAATAATGGCAAAAATCAATGAACCGGGACGTGACATATAATGTATTAATTTTTTAGACCTACCGATACCGCCGTTTTTAACTATAAAGGACTACTATATCTCTCGTTTGAAATAATCATCCAATGTTCAAATGGCCATTCCCGCCACCCCTACCGTCCCACTGAACTCATCCATTCCTCCACTTGACAAATGCAAAACCATGCCACAACTGCATGCTCAAATCATCAAAACCGGCCTCATCCACCATTCCTTCACCCTCGGCCGACATTCCGGCTTGGCTTTTCATGGGATCCAAGAACCCAATCCCTTCATCTTCTTCGCTATGATAAAACGACTCGCCGACAGCGCAACCCCGCTGCTGTCGGTAACCCTCTACTCTCAAATGCTCCTTTGTTTGGAAGATCTCCATGGTCTCCAATTCTCCCTCCCTTCCGCCCTCAAAGCTTGCGGCAAGGCATCGGCCCTTGAAGAAGGCCGGCAAATCCACGCCCAGGTCTTGAAACTTGGTCTCCTGGTTGACCCCTTCGTATCGAATTCCTTGCTAAGGATGTATTTGGACTTTGGTGATACCAGAACTGCGAGGCGGATGTTCGAGAGAATGCCCCATAGAGATATTGTCTCTTGGAACTCGCTGATTGTCGGTTATTTCAAGGCTGGGGAGACTGAATCCGCTCGGAAGCTTTTCGGGGAAATGCCGGAAAAGGACTTGATTTCATGGAATTCGATGCTTGATGGGTACATCAAGTGCGGAAAATGTGACCTTGCGGGAGAGCTTTTCGAGAAGATGGATAGAAGAGACGTGGTTTCTTGGACGACCATGATATCCGGTTTGGCACTTAATAATCATCCCAAGGAAGCAATGGAGCTCTTCAAGAAAATGTTGGGGTTGGGAACGCGGCCTGATGTTGCCGCTATTGTTAGTGTCCTTTCTGCTGTCACGGATTTGGGATTTGTTGAAGAAGGTAAATGGATCCATGAATATGTTCGTAGGAACAAGATTAGTTTAAGCTCTGGGTTTCTCAGCTCTGCACTCATAGATATGTATTCGAAATGCGGCTATGTAGATAATGCTTACCATGTGTTTAGGAGCATCTACAGGAGAAGAAGAGTCGGTGATTGGAACTCCATGATCTCAGGCCTTGCAATTCATGGACTCGGTCGAGAGGCCTTGGACATCTTCCGTGAGATGGAGAGAAATGAAATTGAACCCAATGACATCACTTTCTTAGGAATCATGACTGCCTGTAGTCATGGAGGATTGGTTCAAGAGGGCCGATTTTATTTCAGAGAGTTTTGTGAAAGGTATCATATGGCGCCCAAGATACAACATTATGGTTGTTTAATTGATCTCCTTGGTAGGGCTGGCCATGTGGAGGAAGCTCATGGAATCATTGAGGAGATGCCCATGGAAGCTGATGTCTTGGCATGGAAGTCCCTGCTTAGCGCATCTGTGAAGCATGGCCATGTGGGGCTTGGCGAACGTGCTGCCTTTCGTGCAATAGAGCTGGCCCCAGATGATTCAAGCTGCTATGTTCTGTTATCAAATATCTATGCCAAGGCCGGGCGGTGGGCTGATGTGGCTAAGATTAGGTTGATGATGAAGGAAAGAGGAGTCAGGAAGATTCCCGGGTGTAGCACGATCATCGTCGATGGACAGACACATGAATTTCTTGTTGGTAAGGAGATGGATTTGAGGTACAAAGAGATGGTTCTTTCAAAGCTGGAGGAAGTGATGTGTAGGTTGAAATTGGAGGGCTACGAGCCTGATCTGAGCCAAGTCCTGCTTGATACTGAGGAAGAAGAAAAGGAAGGTTTATTGAGTCTCCACAGCGAAAAGCTAGGGATTACCTTTGGACTCATAAACACAGAACGGGGCCGCCCAATTCATGTAGTGAAAAACCTTAGGGTGTGCTGTGATTGTCATTCTTTCTGCAAGATGGTCTCCTTCATATATGGGCACCCCATAATTCTTAGGGACCCAAATCTCTTCCACCGCTTCAACAACGGTTCATGCTCTTGCAAGGAATATTGGTGATCATCAAGTCAACTATGCAAATCTACCGTCCTCTTTTAAACTGACTGATTCCACTTAAGGTTAATTGTTTGTGTGCACTGCCGGGGCACACTGATGAACATAAATATGGCAGTGTGCTGTGATGCCTCTCGTTGTAGCCCCTTCAGCTTCCCTTTCAATATCCTTCTTGAACCCTGTCCCAACCAGTGCAGACTAAGTGTCAGAATCATAGTGCTATTTATTTCCATGGAGAACTCTGTATGTACAAATTGCAAGTTTTTAAAAAAAGTGCTTTCAGCCTCTCATCTTTGGGAGAGGATAATGCAAGCACAGTAAATGTGAAAATCATTATGCCATTTCCATGGAGAATTGTTTGTGGTACCAATACCTGAATATGCTCTTGTAATGGATATTGGTGATGAGTTAGCCTTGTGAATCTAGCATCCAAGTTGTTGGAAAGTCTTGGGACAAATTGACAAATAGGATCCATGGTCTCCCACATGCGGGACATGCGGTTTGTAGACTATTTTCCAATGCTTGGCAACCATGGATTTAAATTCCAATCAAAATTTGACTGCTCATTCGAGTCACCGTGTCAGCGGGTTCTGATGGGTCGGTCCATCAAGATGCCTATTAGGCCAGTATCGATTGAGTCAGGGCCAACTTCTTCCGAAACTATTAACACAACTTATGCAGGCAATATCAACAAGGTTTGGATTCTTGCATAACCTCTTGAAGGCTCATATCTGAAAAGAGAGAGAACTCTCGACCACTAACTTGGCCAATTGGCTTACATAGGCATCTATTGCGAATAAGAAAAAAATAACTAATCTCTACCTCTTACCCTACCCCAATTCAAGGAAAGAATCCTAATCAAATTTGAAATTCAAACTTTAAAAAACTCTAGCAATAAGGAATCTAAAATCCTTTAATTTCTTGCATAAGATGGGCCTCTCACTGGTTTGATCGTGGTCCTCAGTGGGTTGGTGTCCAAGGGCCAATCTCTACCTTGCTTTGATGGTCTGAACCTTTGGTTTATACTAATGCATCAGGTGTTCGAGACATGGCACCAACAATAACGTAGGATGGAGAGAGTTGATTTATCGACCTAGTCGACTCAAGGTGGCCCCTCCAGTTGTTGGATTGCATATTAAAAATTGATCTTGTAGCCTTGTAAAATTTAGAAATCTCCTAATTTTTGTAGAGTCGAAAGGGGAGGCATGCGATGAAATTTTAAATAAGTTGGACGCAAAATGAAAATAGAAGTTCTTTAGGATTTAAAATCTTTGTAGCGTTCGCTAGCCTTCAAAACTCAATACACTACTAAGGACAGTATTCTCTCGGAGTCACAACAAAAGAAAATGAGAAGGAAGGAAAAAAAAAAAAAAACCATTGATCTGGACAGTATGATGAATTCCACGTAGTTTCAGCAGATAATCTCATGAATTCAAGTTTGAAATTTATATTCAAACATAGTTGAGTCCAAACAAGTGACAGTCAAAGTAGGGTCAATTCATTCAAACAGCACAAATTCTGATAAAAAAGAAAAAGGAGGGGGGAGAAGACTCAATCTATCCAACAAAAATTGCAAGAAACATGAAAAATGAGGGATTTCATGAATGAAAAAGACCAGAGAGGTTGTGTGAAGATGCAGTGGAAGAAGAAGAGGATAAGACGGGAGGAAGATATGTTAAAGAAAGACACACAACGTTTATTCTACACATGGCAGTATTTTCTGAAAAAATTATAAAAAAATAAAGATAGAAATAAAAAATGAGAGAAAAGAGGAAAAGAAGAGTTTGGTTCTTGTGACCGCTCTATCGGTGTCCAGCTTTCCGCAAAATCAATAAGTGCCCTTTTATTAATTTAACTGGTAGAGTAAAGTGAGGTGAATAGTTATTTTAAAAAATAAAAAAATGAGAGGAGTTAAATCAACTAATGATTAGATTTTTTTTTTTTAGTGAAAAGAGAATGTAACTTTTTGACTTTTATATTAAAAGTAAATATTTTTTGTCACTTAGTGGGATGGAAAAGTAACTTTTTAACTTTTTTATGTAAAAAGGTAGAAGAATTTTTTTGAAATGTGATATTTTGATTGAACTCTTTTAAGTTAATGTGTTGAAATGAAAGATGGCTTTAACTTTATAATGAAGGGAAATTAACAAACGGGCCGTAAAGGCGATTCTCAACTTGAAGTGGTGGACCCTAAAAAGCTTAGGAAGTAAACAGAAAATTCAACTTATACTTTTTAAAAGCATTATTAAAAACGAGCTTTCCAAACTAATTTTTTGGGAGCCAAAAGTCCAAAAAGATCTTTTAAGGAGCCCAACCAAAAATACTCTTAGATGTTGCATAAATGGGCTCACTGTTGTAGAACTCTTCTTTGATTCATTATTTTTTATTCTTTTTATTATGTAGATAACATTGGGAGGTCAAGGAAAGAAAATCGAGAGTTCCTAAGGAAAACCCCACGGTGATCGTCTTGGGATCAATTGGGTCCTGCCATGCTACTAGTGATAGCCTAACATGCATGAGTCTAGTTCCTTTGATTAAAAATCTTACAATGACTTTAAAGGTCCAACCATGTCATCAATGGTGGGCAGCTTACTATGCACGTGGACAGTGCTAGCTTCCCAATAGTGCCGCCACGGTTACTATGAAAAATTTCCTAATATAATCCTGATTCGGCATGTTTTGCCTACATTCATGGTAGGCTGTTCACTGATGCAGGTCCCACTACAATTATCATGGGATTGTTTGATAGAGGATCCAAACTCAAGGAAAGGGTCCTTTTTCTTTTTTTAGGATCATTACATTTTTTTTTTATATATATATGTGGGTACATTGACATCGTTGATTGATCACTTGACCATCCTTAAGACCTTAACCCCTTTGCTGAAACGTATCTCTGCATTATAAGGAAGGGCAGTTCAAAATTAAGCACGTTAGACAGAGCTTGTCATGCAAATGCATGGGCAAGCCTTCTCTAAAGCGTCTCTCCACACTCAGAGCCCTCACCACTACTAACACCACACCACTCCACTCTTTGTCCGCAGCCCCTCAAACTTCCATACAATCCAAACATGACTTCCTTCACCTCTGCAATACTGGAAGCTTAAAAGAAGCCTTTGAAAGATTCACATCCAATATCTGGACAGACCCATCTCTCTTTACCCACCTCCTGCAAGCCTGCATACCCAAACAGTCCCTTTCTCAAGCCAAACAGCTCCACTCCCTCATCATCACCTCCGGCTCCTCCTCAGACAAGTTCATCTCCAACCATCTCCTCAACCTATACGCCAAATGCGGCGAATTGACGGCTGCTGCGACGCTGTTCGATGTAATGCCGAGGAGGAATGTCATGTCCTCCAACATTTTGGTTGGTGGATACATTGCGAACGGTGAATTGGAGGCCGCCCTCAAACTGTTTGATGAAATGTCCGAGAGGAATGTCGCCACGTGGAACGCGATGGTGACAGGGTTGGTCCAGCATGGGCGTAATGAAGAGGGGTTGGAGTTGTTGTTTCAGATGCAGAGAGTGGGACTGAGGCCTGATGAATTCACTCTGGGAAGCATACTGAGAGGGTGCGCGGGGTTGAAGGCGCGGGAATGTGGCATTCAGATTCATGTCTATGTCATAAAATCTGGGTTTTGTTTTAATTTAGTAGTGGAGAGTGCCCTTGCTCACATGTATATGAAATGTGGGTGTGTTGGAGAAGGTGAGAAGGTGTTTGAAGGGATGCCTGTACATAATGTAGTTGCCTGTAATACAGTTATTGCGGGAAGGGCTCAAAATGGGTTAGCAGAGGGAGCATTGGATCAGTTTGTACTGATGAAGATGGCAGGATTGAGACCGGATCAAATCACATTTGTGAGCGTTCTCAGTTCTTGCTCTGAATTGGCCACCCTTGGACAAGGCCAGCAGGTTCATGCACAGTTGATCAAGGCCGGAGCTGATACAGAGGTGTCTGTGAGAAGTTCCCTTGTTAGCATGTATGCAAAATGTGGGTGTTTGGACGAGTCCTTGAAGGCCTTCTTGGAATCCACAGATTCAGACATTGTCTTGTGGAGCTCAATGATTGGAGCTTATGGGTTTCATGGACGTGGGCAGGAGGCAATCATGCTGTTTGAAAGGATGGAGAGGGAAGACATGGAGCCGAACGATGTTACATTTCTAGACCTGCTCTATGCTTGCAGTCACAGTGGATTGAAGGACGAAGGAAGATACTTCTTTCAGTTGATGATAGAAAAGTATGGGCTGCAGCCCAGATTAGAGCATTACACTTGCATGGTTGACCTTCTTGGGCGATCAGGCTATCTAGATGACGCAGACACCTTGATTAGATCAATGCCTGTAAAACCTGATGCAGTTATTTGGAAGACTTTGTTATCTGCATGTAAGATCCACAAAAATGAAGAGATGGCTAGAAGGATTGCAGAAGATGTTCTTAGGCTTGATCCTAAGGATTCAGCTGCTTATGTATTGCTTTCAAACATCCATGCGTCTGAACAGAGATGGGGAGAAGTATTAGAGGTGAGGAGAGCTATGAAAAATAGGAAAGTGAAGAAAGAGCCTGGAATGAGCTGGTTGGAGGTAAAAAATCAGGTCCATCAGTTTCGTATGGGAGACCAATCCCATCCAAGATGGAGGGAGATAGATGATTACTTGAAAGAACTAACAGTTCGGATGAGAGAATCTGGATATGTGCCTGATAATGCGTCTGTTTTGCATGATATGGAGGACGAAGAGAAAGAACACAGCTTGGCTCATCACAGTGAGAAGCTGGCAATTGCATTTGCACTTCTCAGTGCCCCATCAGGTGTTCCAATCCGAGTTATGAAGAACTTGCGTGTATGCAATGACTGCCATGTTGCAATCAAGTTCATATCACAGATTGTTGCAAGGGAAATCATTGTGAGAGATGCTAGTAGATTTCACCATTTCAAAGAAGGGAAATGTTCTTGTGGAGATTATTGGTGAACTTCGCTGCTTTTGCAGTCAGAAAAGTAATTGTTTCATTGGTTGGAATATCATGCATACTTGCCATACATGTCTGTGAGAATAAACACTGTATGAATTGGTGAAAGAGATGCAAATTATTTATTAACAATTTCCGGTTGGATGCTTATTCTTTGAATCAATTACTACACCTTCAAGATTGATATTATTTTGTTGCAAGAATTAGTTCCATTCAAGATTTTAAGAAATTTCTTGCTAGGGACATTAAAGTTTTGTTTATGAATTCCTCGAAGTATTCTTCTTGATGTTTTTAAATATTTTAGCAGTGTAAAATCCACTCTATTTATGAATTCCTCATTTCTGTCAACTTTCTATTGTGGGCCACATTTGGGTATCAATTCGATTGATCTTACAATCGTAACCCTAGATTCTAGGTTATTTGGTTGTGCAAGTTCACTGACTCTTGTCTATTTCACATTGGGTTTTTGATAATCTTGGTAGTCTCAATACTTTCCCATAACAAAGGGTAATATAAATGGATCTAAGCATGTTACTCGGCAATGATTTTAATAGATAATACAAAAGCAAATATGTTTAGCAAGCACAAATCTGCCACCAACGCAATCTAGTTGTAGCCTGTGCTTAATGAGGCTGCTGATTGTGGAAAGGCAATAACTCTTTTGAGAACATTTGTGGATGTATTGTGTGTCTTGGCATCAGAGGTCCTTTTACAGCCACATTAACATTCCTCTGTATATTTAGTCACCCTTTAATGGCAGTCTATTATCTTAGCAGGCTGCTCTTTTGTTGCAAGTTTTAAGCAGGGTATAATAGCACTGTAGTCAACACAACCAACAAAACAAACACATACCAGCACAAAACCAAATACATATTAGAAATAACAAGAGTTTCAGCACTAGTTGCCTCATTCTTAGCCAACCATCTGCCACTTCATTTGGGGATTGAAGAATTTCGTAATCTGGCTTCCATTCTTCATGTAGCATTGAAACCAATTGACCAAGAAATTATGTTGATACTCCCACATATTATGGGTAACATAGAGACATCTCTATTTTCCCTTGTGGAAATTTTTAGCATTACCACTTCGTTAGTTTCAATTCTCCTCGGTGCCTATTCTATCCGTGCTTCAAACTGTTTTTTCTTCTCCATATTACTGTATCTTTAGAGTCAATAATTTTTTTTTTATGAGGAACTGCTAAATTGAAGCAAAAGTAAGGAAATAAAAAACAAATGTACAAGGAAACTTCAAGAAATGTAATTTCAATAGATTGTTAATGGTGCACATTTACATATATTGTACTTGCATTTCTATTCATCCACACATTTTACTTGTGAGGTGCATATGTATCTACCGCAGATGGTAAGCTGTTTGGATATTTTGCAAGACTCTCTCTCTCTCTCTCTCTCTCTCTCTCTCTCTCTCTCTCTCTCTCTCTCTCTCTCTCTCTCTTGGTCTATTGGAAATCAAGTTTTAAATAGGAAGATTATAATCATTCAAAAGCAAACAAGTTCAAGTATTTTACTCCGTTCTTATTAACTACGGGTAATGGCAATATTGAAGGCTAAAAGAAATCACAGTGCAGCGCTAAAATGATGATGCTTATTGTCCTTTTGTTCTAGGTTTGGCTTAATGTATGATAATCATAAAAACAAACTAGTCTAACTCATCTGCAGAAAATAAAAAACAAAAAAAGAGTACCCAAGAGAATAATAGTGACAAGGATGGCTAAGTTACAAGAGGCAACCATCATCTTGATCAAAGCCTTATCCATCTATTCACTAATTACTACTGCCCTAGTAAGTTTTCTTTTCCATTTGACCCTATGTAAAGCTATGCTCTCTGTAACTCGACAAACTAACATTGTCTTTTTGTAAAGATTATATTACATTTACCATTCAAAAAAATCATTATATTAATTTTATAAAGATACAAAACAACACATGTTGAACATCACACATAAACATTGGTCATTGAGCTCCATCCTTTGTTTTTTTCCCGACCAAGTGGCCACATTTGCATTTTCTAAAAGAACATAACTCTAGCTACATTTTTGTGCGGGTAAAGTATGGCTACGATTTTTTTAAGCATTATTGCACAAATTTCTTTGAGGAGATGTGTTATATGCTAAGGATAACCACACAAGCATAGGCTTAGCCTCAGCTTCATGGAAGAGGTACCATGAGTTGGCCCCATAAAGATCTGAACAGGGACACCCTCGGTATTCCTTGTGCAACTCCAGGGCCTTGCTCTTATAGATTCTCATTATGCACTACCATCGAATTTAAGTACCGGCCAGCTGAGGAACCCACAGAACTTGGGGCCTGTCCAAGTGATCTTTGAAGCTAAAACACCTGGCCGAAACTTTAAAGCATTTAAAGAACGTCATCGTCATCATCATCATCAAACACTTATCCCAAGTATGTCATGATTAGCTACATAAATTTTGTTTCTCCACTCCGGCCTACTTTGTGCCAAATCCTCATAAAAGTTCAAAATTTTCATATCCAGTTTTACTATCTCCATCTACATCTTCTTTAGCCTATTATTTTTTCTTGGTGGGCTATCAACCTACATAGTCAAATTTTTTTCATTTCGGCGGCACTATCGGCCTACTTCAACATGTACAAATCATTTCAAACGAGTTTCTTTAATCTTAACTTTTATTAATACTACTCATAAATACTCTCAAAAGAGCTCATTTTTAATTTTATCTTTTTAAATTTTACTACACATTTACCTCAACATTTTCATCTATGTTATATCCACTTTATGCATATGTTGCTTTTTGATTAGCGAACATTCTACTCCATAGGTCATAAAATTAAAATGGTTGAAGTAGAAACTTGCTTTTGAAGTGCTTTGTGTCCAACAAGTGCAAACAAGATTGAAGGAAAATTTTTACAAGATAGTGATTAGACCGTCCTTGACCAATGGAGCAGAATATTGGCCAATTAAGAAGCAAAATGTGCAAGAAAATGCGCACAAGATAGGTGTTGTAGGAATTAGAATATTGATGTGGATGTGTGGTAAAATTTGAAAGGATAAAATTAAAAATAAGTGATATCGAGAGCG
The DNA here is from genome assembly GCA_037013555.1 of Sextonia rubra. Classification (NCBI taxonomy): domain Eukaryota; kingdom Viridiplantae; phylum Streptophyta; class Magnoliopsida; order Laurales; family Lauraceae; genus Sextonia; species Sextonia rubra. The sequence goes on from JASUAD010000006.1 coordinate 24,646,488, forward strand.
GTTATGGATAGCATAAAAAAGGGATAAAATCAGAGAAACTTGTTCGAGATGGTTTGCGCATGTCTAACCCAGGCCAGCAATGGCAACGGTAAGGAAAATTTTGGCTATGCAAGTTGATGGCCTATCAATGTAAAGGGGTGGGCCGTAGAGGACGTGAATGTAGGTAATAAAAATAGACTTAAAGGAGTACAATTTATATGAGGATTTGGTCGATGATAGATTAGAACAAAGAAAAGGAATTCATGTGGCCTACCCCCAATACAGTTTGGGACAAGGCTTTGATAATGATGATGATAAATGATAATGACGATGTGTTAACATAGAGATATATATACAATATGAGAAAGCAAACATATTTGACTGAAAGGTGAAGCACATTATATAGAAAGATATATTTAAACAATACTTGGACGCCAGTATCAATGCAAATACTTTCAAAAGTGCACTGCCCCATTATACAAGACCCTCCTCTCGGGTTTGTTTCACCAATTGTACACTCGAATGATAATGAAGACTTGAACTGGCAAAGCCATTTCTAATGTTCAAAGTAAATAGAACACTTGAAAAATGGCTAGAAATTAAACCCAAGGGGAGAAGTCTACGTTGCCCTTCAAAAAGGCTGTTTCAAGAAAAAACAACAAATATAATGACAGTTAAAAAAATTATATTTTGCCGCTAGTCTTGATACCAGAATCAGATTAATGCAAAATGAAAGAGAATTTTCATTCAAATGTTAGCCTATATATAAAGTCTCATTCATTTCTTGCATACACGAAGTACAGATCAGAATGCTAAACAAAACAAAAGAGCACATGATATACAAGCCAACAGCTTTCCACTCTGCCACTGCTCAAATCCGCGCAATTTCAACAGATTTCTGGAGAGCTTGTAGCAGACTTCTCATTATCCTTGGTTCCCCTGGGGGTGGCTGGTCTTTCATGGTTCCATTCCTTACTGCTCGGAACATAGGACTCGAATCTTTGGTCGCTGGAAAAACCAGGCAATCTATATATACACAGACTTCTGTCTTCCCATCTTCAATTTTTATAAAGCCCAATCTTGCTCCCCCTTTTATTCTGTCTACCTATTCAATTTACAATATAACCATTTATTAGACAAATTATCTTCAGGCATTTTTTTTGCTCCTACAACTCACAAGTTTGTGCTCTGATACCTATGTTCAGAGGGTTGCTACTTGTTTGGTTCATAGCACATTGGGTCAGTCTTTTTTCAGTTGTGCAGCTCAAGCGTATGTTGTCTTTGCAGACCCAAACAGGCGATTGTGTTTTAAGAACAAATCCAAAATTCTCATGTGCAGTTTAGGGGTAGACATAAAATTTTTATGAAAATCTTTGAAGCAGAACCAGAATTTTCACTATGGTTTGGGTGCGTCTGACCACACGTGGATATACTTCGGTCCACCCATGTGCATCATGGATGCACCAATATGCAAACAATGATCAGAGGCAAAAGAATCTTAAAATCCAGAGGGATATGAAGATAATAGTGTCATAAAGCAAACCTTCAAAGGCACTGGAAGAGGCAGATTGGCTCCTTGGCATAGACTATTGGCCCACTGTCATAAACCAGGAAAGATATGTTTAAGATTTCAGAATGTATGCAAATAATGAAAAACAAGCTAAAATGATCTGGTGAGGGTCACTTCTCTTTGAATCAATATCAGACCATGAATTTTTCTACACTTCTTTTGCTTTGGATACCTAATGAAGGAATTTAGTTGAAAAAGGGACGGCTGTATAAAAATAAAAACTGTTTAATCAAGGACACCAACAATTTTAAGGAAAAAATACAAAATTATAAAGATACAATGTTACAAAGGCTTGGAAAGACCATATTCCGCCAATGAGCTGGACTCTAATTAGTTCCATTCTCCTGAGATGGGTGTATATTCAACACACATAAGGAGCTCAACCTCTTAACCTTCTTAATGATTGGCTCCACACTCAATTCCAATGGTGATCAACTTTGTCCACATCTAATGACATTTGAAGAATCTGCTTCCTCTGGCAGAAAAATTATAATTTTCTTATAATATTCTGGTCCTTATTTTTATTGTATTATTCACCTCTATCTGAACTGCCGTGGCCAAATGGTCCCAAGAAGCCTAATTGCATTGCGTCTTTTCATTTTTCTTGTTCTCTAAATATCAGGCTTACCATTAGAGCTTCTAACTTTTGTAACTGCCCAATAGTGGTGAGGACTGATATATTTATGGCTGGACTGATCAATGTGAATTTTGTGGGCATCCCATGCAGAGTAGTACTTGTGAAACCAATAATTCTCTCCAAATGTATCCTGTCATCAACGAACTACATCTAGAGATTGCACACTAGAATGAGGAAGCGGAACAATCAAGCATAGCAAAAAGAATCATAATCTGCTATCTTGGATGATTACATGGTCTATCTTCAAGTACCATTGCCATTGCATTAATCTTGCCATTATCACACAATTAGAACATGCCAATAAATAATAAACTGCAGAAAGAGAAGAACCTGAAAGAGCAAGGTCTCAAATCTATCCACATCGGTATCCGGTGGCAGCTTCATAGTACCTAGAGGGACCCCACCATCATCGATATCAGCTTCTATGACACCATCACTTTGCGATGAGGCCCTGTTAGGAGCAATTGATAGAATCCGACCACTAGAAAATGTGCTCAATTTAGTGGAATGGACACACTTATCTGTCCTAAATACCAGTGAAGTGAAGTTGAGAGGAGGTGAAGATGAAGAGGAGGCAGAGAATGGCACGTGCAAGGTGGCACGTGAGGAATGAAGGAGTTGCTTTGCAGCAGCCATGGCTAGGGGCTTGTTAGGAGAACTGGGAGAAGTACTTCGTTGAAGTTCTATGTTACACTTTGGTTGGATAGGCTTTTGGATAGCCAAGCTTAGGATCAACACCACACATTGTTGGTCGGGCTGGGTGGGCTGCGTTCGCAGCAAGACTGAGTTGAATCGGGAATAAAACTGATTACTTGGTGAAACAGTAGAATTTGATGAGTTTTGGAGTGACTCAGTTTGATATCATGAGTCAATTGATTCAGCCAAGGCTAGGATGACTCAGCAGAGACTCAGTTCAGAACTCAAAAGAAAATCCACTGTAATGTGTCAGAAGAAACCAAAATAAAATAAATATATATAAGTAAAATTTAAAAAAAAACCCATGTTGCACGCAAAGGCCAACCTCTCTCGAGATACTCTCACGCAATGCAAATTCAGACCCCCGTCGTGCCCATTTAGATGCAAACTAACCATAGGAGGACAGTGATAAAAAGGTCTCATTGTGGATTCAGCACTACCATTTATTTAGAGGCCTTAAATTTTAATGATTTCTTAAATTACTCCTTTTGTGAAACTCAATCCAATGTTAACAATAATTTGAATTAGTACCAAATTAAAATGAATATCAATTCATGGGGGTTCAGTGAATGTGAGGAGGTTGAATTGATCATAATGGTTCCACATGGTGGTAAGAACGTTGTCCCTCACACAAGCCGAACGAGAACAATTCGGTCACGAACGAATGCCATTCACAAAATTAAACCAATAAATGACATGTTCAGAATGTTTAGTTTAGGATCTTCTCATTTGTGGGATTTAAGTGTTAAAGAGAACAGAGACTCATCAACCTGGACCTCTTATTTGAAAGGAAAAATTGAAAATGGGCTTTTTATTTGATCGAGGAGTTGAAGCATTGCATTTATTACAAATAAGGCAACCACATAAGACCTTTTGTTTGGGGGGGCGCGGTGGGTGAGTTGTTTTATATGTACATGGCCACATAGATATTACCCAAATAATACAGTAGGGGAGAGTCAAACTCAAGACCTTAAGAAGCAAACCAAATTCTTAAGCCAATTTGTTTCATTCATTCAAGTTCCTAAGATTCTTTTGTGTGTGTGTGTGTGTGTGTGTGGTCGGGGGGTGGGGTGGGTTCTATATATGTTTAAAAATTTTTAAAAAATATAAGCATATATCCAAAAATGGCCACCAATCAGTCCAACCTTCAACCTTGAAAGGGAGATGAAAAATGCCCATTCATCACCCTAGTATTCAAATCCTAGGAGAGTCCGGAGCCGTCTCCATCCCTACCGCAAATCCTTCACTCCTCACTTCTTTACTATTACTTTGGTATAGCTCATTTAACCATATAAAGTCCTATGTATTCAAGTTCACCGTGCAAAACAAACAAGCCCTCTGGGAAGAGAGGTAACTCATTATAATAATAGTTATAAGGATTACCCATGAGTTAGGACGACAGAAAAAAAAACATATTGTAAAAGGATGTGTCGAGCAAACTTGTCATCCTGAAAAAGTGGGAGAGGAGAGAGACAACCAAGAAGAGAGAGACGACCAAGAGGCACACACGTTAAAGGAATAGAAATGTTACGCAGCGACGATTGTTCTACTTCACTATTGAAAACAGGACCCTGATCATGGCCATATAGAGAATTAACTGTGTTGTCACAGGAGGGTAAGCACTAGCACATGAAGTGCAGCGAAATGATCTATGATGTTTCTGGATTGAGCTTCTCAGTGGCTGGTGAGGCTTCAGATGGGTCGGAAGTGGTGGTCCGCTTGGGGCTGGTTTCAGATGTTTCAGTAATATTTTCCTCCATCTTTTTCTCCATAGCATCCATATTTGTGTGCTTGTTATCTTCATCAGCCTCTGCATCTGCAATATCCTCATCACCATCACTTATCACGGCTTCAACATCATTTTCAATTTCGTTCGGGTGTGCTTGGGCTGCCTGATTGCCTTCTTCAGATTCAACTGTATTCTGCATCGCCGGCAATGGATATGGCTCAGTACAAACCGTCAAAGTCGATGTAACCAGCAGATTCTGCAAACATAAAAATAATAGTATAAATGAGATAAATCAACATCATTATCATAACATTCATCAAAAGAGAAGAAAGCTGGATCAATAGTAAATGGCTAAAAGAAAAAAACTGTCAAAAAAGGAAAAAGTTGGGTGTGGAACCCAGGGAGGGAAATGCTGTTGAAAAATGAATGTTAAATGTGTCTTGTGGAAATGCTCTCGTTACAAGCTATGGTAAAGCATAGTCATTTTTAACCCATCTTCTAAGGTATAAATTTCATTTGTGATCTGAAAATGGATGGTTGGTCATGGACACCCACACAAATGGAGTCCTTTTTTTTTTTAAAAAAAACCACACAAATGGAGTGTTAGGTAAAGAGAGTTACATGCACCCCAACAGCTTCCAGCATAAAGGCAGAAAGAGGGTTGCAGTACAACCGAGCCTTCAGCTGGAGTGGTGTACATGCTCAGCCCTTTCACAAGGCTGGGCAGAAGTTGAGGCCCCCACTATTGTTAAATACTCAAGGAATCAACAGCATGTCACTCAGGCATGTGCACTCAAGAGTAGCATAGGATGGTCATTAGGATGGACTGGCTGGCTTTAGGACTATCTCAACTAGTGTTAAGGCCCCATATCCTACTTGCTTGTTTTCTGCTAGTTACTTAGGATTACGTGGGTATTATAACTAGTTTCCAGAGGATTAGAGTAGAGATTAGAAGACTTTGGGCGAGTTGGACCCAATTGGGGGCTTCGAAGGATCTATTTAATAGTAGCCGTGTGGAGTATAGGGCGTTATTTGTAATTATAGGATCTAGTGGGCCCTAGACACCTTGAACATGGGAATTGTGTCCTTCGCAACTTTTCCTTGCATTTAGATCCCCTTGAGTGGGCTCAATTTCATCAAAAGACCTCTTTTGATAGAAGGACTAGAGCCAAAGACTTTCTTGTAAATACCAAAACTTCACTAAACTATATAAGGCTTCCCTCATTTCATTTTATTTCCCTCTCTCCCCTGCTCTTGCAAGCAAGAAGTCTAGATGTCACTAACCCGAGCTAGGAGTGGATCCAAGCATCTAGAGCCCTTGATCATCATTCTCTCATCAAGATCTCTCCCTTCTTTCTCAATTCCATTGGGTGGATCTCATTTGGTAAGCAATTTCTTCCCAAACCCTCTCTTTCATCTAGTTCTATGGTTTCTTTGATAGAATCTCCGTAAGCAAGATCTTTTACGCCCCAATTCCCTTGTTCTTGAAGTAGGAGCCCGTGTTTGGGAGTAGATTAATTCCTTTATGGAGACTCACAGTACCCCTTGTCTTGCTTATATTATGAAGCTCTTGCCACGGACATCTTACTTCTATCGTGCAGTTGGGAGGATGAGCTCCGGTGGATTGCCATTTTGCTAATTATACATGTTCAGTAGTCTTACCTAATTCACATGATGTCGATTGATTTGCCTGCACAATCATCAATAGATATTCTCATTCATTGCTCTCTTACGATCTACATATTTCGAAGTCTACATTGATGCAACATGCTTATGCATACTTGTCTACTTGCTCTAACTTGTAACCTTGGTGTTGTAGGAGTCATTGCCTCTACCCTTGTCCCAGAGACTGAGATGTCGGATGCCACACAGGCAGGGTTAGTAGACTGGTCTTCGGGTGATGCTGAGTACACACTCGCTTGCTGGGAGCAGCGACACTTTGAGTGGGAGATTCATAGTGGCCAGATTTACTTGTTAGTTGACATTGAAATTTCATAAAACATTGTAATAATGATAGAACTATTTACGCTTCCGCATTGCACTATATTGCTCTACTTTGGACTGGTTATGCTCTGACAACATGTGATCACTGATGGCTGTTTGATATACTTGAGCTATGATGCCATCAATTTCTATTGCTTCCGCTGGAATATAATGTTTTATGTTGGATTTGTGCCTATCATCACACGTGATGTCCTGTGGGAATCTGGTGCAGGACAGTAATTGCCTCAACTTGTGGTTCCCACACCCATCAAGCCACGAAATTCAGAGACATCCTTTAGAGGTCCGTTTTGGGGGCATGACAACCAGCAATGTCAATTTTGGTCTGCCTGAACCATTGAGTACATAATCAGTTTTAAACTAGAATGTTAAAAAGGTATGTAGATATGATGAATCAGCATTTCCTGTAACTAACTGCAAACTAATGATGTGGGTTCAAGTTCAACTCCTGCCATCTACTTCATATTGATTGTTATGATACATGCAGAATTGATTTGGATCTCCTTAAAATCTTTCTACAAAATGCAATCTGATTCTTTTTATCTGAAAGGAGATAAGAAAGAATGTGAAAGAGCTCTTCCAAAAAGAAACAAAAGAAAAAAGAACGAAAAAGAAATTGGAACAAAACGTATCCATCGTCTAGTGGATATGAAAGAGGTCTTGAAAACCTTCTGGCTTTAGGTTCAAACCCAGTTGGACTCAATCTATTTCAATTCCATCTGTGTTTATAGGTTACTATGCCAAAAAAACGTATTTTGGTGATTCAAATCAGAAACATTTCTCATCCATTCATCCTATACTAAGAGTGATCAATTTCTTTATGTTTGTTTATGAAGTAGAAACAATTTGTATCTGTAGTCACACCAAAGGGAAGGAGAAAAGAATTAAGGGTTTGAGTACTGTTGATGGGTGCTGAAATCTAGATGGGGTCAGAAAATGCAAATCAATCCTAGGCAGAAAAGCAAATGGGTTGGTACATCGCATGGCAGATACTATGCAAAGCACTTGCCAGGGGCATTTGCATGAGAAACAAGACTGTCAATGACCTTGCCTTCCTCTATCAAGTTGCTCATGATGGGACAAAATGCAACCAGTTATAAGAATCTCCCAAATGGTACTGTTCAATCAAATTTGGCCCAACTGCCTGCTTTCAGGCATTTGATGATTGGCTTGCCAACAAGTTAAAGAGAAGGGGCACGGGCATCCAAGGTGGACCCTAACAGAGGACCCAAGTCAAAGGTAAGTGTCTGCTTCCAGTGAATCAAAGGGCTGAACTGGATGATTCTCCCATGCCTATAAGCAAGGTTATATCCAGACTACACGAATATTAACATCTGTAAGCAATTACTGTTTCAAAACGAGCAATAACCTCTGTTTCATTCCAACAATATGTTGCATGTTTGAAAGACATGCCCCCTTTTTAGTGACTGTAACAGGTAGTAATATAGAGATTGAGATTCCAAAGCTTTTGATAATTTCAAGTAGGAGAGCCATGATCCACAATGGCAATTGTCAACTGACAAATATAGATCACAGATCTTTCTGGAATGGAGTGAGCAAGGCATAAGAAGGCATGTTATGGATTCCTAGAATTGCTGTTTGAAATATGAGTCACTTCTGTAGTGATCAATAACAGGTGGTGAAATAGAGATTGAAATCAAAGCCTTTGATGATACAAGGAATTGGAGAACCGTTAGTTACCATGAAACTAGCAGCTAGAGAATATGGTCCAAATGATCTTTTGATATCTGGAGAGCATTAAGCTGAGAGGCTATGATGCCCAGATATGGCTAGGACACACAATGGACACAGCACGTATATGGATTTTACTCTTAAAAAGTGAAGTATCGGATATGATATGCTGGCCATTTTGAACTATCCATGCATCATAGCTGACAGGCATCCGCAGATTACTAGAACGTAAAATGAAGAATGCATATGCTGATACATACATTCTCTCAATCTCACTCATGGCAAGTGATGGGACCTCACAACTGACCGTGTGGGTGTGGGTCACCAAACCTTACCAAGTAAAACCCAGTGGGAGGACCACGAGTCCACAAATGACAAAAATTAGTTGAGGAAAAGCTTCTGCCAACGTACCTTCTCTAATGCCAGAGCAAGTTTTGAGAGAGTAGAATATATGCTTTGTGGAGTCAATAGAATCTGTTCAAATGACAAGAAACAATCCGATAAAGTATGAGACAAGATTAATCTTTAAACATGAGAATTGATGGAAAAAAGGTAAAAAATTCATTAGAGGATTGCTGAAAAGAACCCTAAAAATTATAAATTAAATGGAAGGACAGCTTAAAAACCTAAAATGCCATCAACATGCAGCAACTGATCTCATTTGACCATGAGAGGTTTGGAACTCATGGTTGTTAGTCACTTAGTTGTTCAGCCTCATTTAGCATTGATAGTTACAACTCTTCGTTGGACTAGTCGGCTTTTATGTCCTCATGCATATATTTTACCTCATCGTCAAGCACTTGCCTTTCTGGCCTCTGTCAGCTCAAGTTTCAATTCAGTTGTGTCTCTATCATTCATCTATGTATTAATTTATCAATTACTCCTACTACCAATTCCCATTTTTGGGCCAAATATATATTTTATATGATGCACAGATACTTCAAAATGGATAATGTATCATGTCGTATTGTATCTAATACCTCACTTTTTGTGTAAAATCCATGTCACTGTTGTGCCCATGGCATGTCCTTGCCATATTGGGGAATGATAGTATGTTTCTATGCTGAATGGCTAAAGATCAAAGAATCTACAATCATCTATTTGTTTATTGGAGTTATGTCAGCTCTTTTTGCTAATATTTTCAATGTTGCCTAAATTCTTGGGTATTGTCTTTTTTTCTATCCCTCCATCATTGGGAGTCCAACACTTCATGAGAATTGACTAAATTATTTTCCGAACAATTAGCATAGGCTAGAACTCGTGGAGAATGAGATGTGACTGAACTATCACGGAGAGCTTGGGACAAAAGAAATAGAACTGCTTTACAAAGGAAGGATGCTTCTGCGAGGTGAGATTTTAGCTTATGGAGTGGGGGCTAACTGGCTAAGGCAACAAAAAGTTTCAACATCTCTATGTCAAAGTTGATCGCAGAACCCTCCGCGGAGAGGTTTCTAACTCAATCTTGATAGAAGCTCGTAAAAGAACCCAGCTGTGTCCAGAATGAAAGAAACCAAAACAGCAAGAAATGGGAAACAGTCAACAATAATCTAGGGCAACTGAGAAATTGGAATTGGGGATAGAAATGGGGCTGAAGTGATAACCAACAAAGGAGGGGCTAAATATCTTCAAGTTGAAATTTCAGGTGCTGGTTTCTTGGAGGCCTGAGGAATGTAGTCCATCGGATGAGTGGTGCAAGTGCAACAAACACATGGCATTTCATTATATCTTTAGGGCACGTTTGGTAACAGGTGAGGAATCCGTAGTTCCACGAATTCCTCACAACCCCTAGAAACTGAAAACTCTCACTAAGGATTTTGTGGCTGAGGATTTCTTATGTTCTCTGTTTGGTTAGAACTATGAAATGATTGGGGATCTTCACAAGCCATGTCTACTCTTTCGGTAGAGGTGTTCATACGCCGGGCTAAGGCATATCCAGGCCTGGCCCGACTTTAGAAACACTGGTTCGAGCCTAGCCCAAGCCCAACACAGGCCATAAAAGTCAAGCCCAAGCCTGCCCATTTAATCAATAGGGTTGGGACAAATCGGACTTTTTATCAATTTTGTAGCCATTTTAGTAATTGTTTGCACTAATTAAATTAAATTACATGCATTCTTCACAGGGCCAGGCTGGGCTTTGGACTTTTTATCACTTAATCCAATTATTAAATGGGCCCTAATTACCTATCTAAGCCAAGACAAGGCGAGCTAGGCCTGCTCGGGCTGGCCCAGCCCATGAGCGCCCTTATTTTTCAGGTGAGGATTTAGCATCTTATAACCCTCTTTTTGGATGAGATGATTTGGAAATCCAATGGAGGGAGGTAGATTCTGGGAATCACAAGAAGTGGTGATTTGATTCTGCCAAAATCATCGGAGATATACCAACACCAACATGGATATTGATAGATACCCCGGAAATCATGTTTCCTTTCCTCAATAATCTCGTTACCAAACATGCCCTAATGAAAAGCTTTGCCACAGAAATTACTAGAGATGTATCCTTTTGTCATATCAATAAATAATCTAGAAAAATGAACCGGTAATTGTTGGATCTTCAATTAAGTTACTGATAATGAATGTTACTTGAGCCTAAAAGTTGATTAATTTGTACGATTGTATCATGTATAGCTGCCTAGCTGGTCCTTTTCCATGTTCATCATCTTAATGACCAGTTTTGAGCTTACCTAAGAATATTTTTGTGCATTCATTTCCACACTAGTTTGTGTGAAAAGGGAAGGGACTGCATGTTAATGATAGGACATCAAAATATCAAATACATGGAATGGAAAAATCATGGAGTGGATGATAAGTTTTCTGATGAAAATAAATCTCCACCCTTCACTAATAAGAATGAAATTAGAGATTAGATCCTTGTATATTGTAATAATGAGGGACGTCACTGCATGCTGACAGAAAATGGCCATGATTCAAATCTGTTAGCAACTATTCCTGATATTTGAGGGCTCAACAAGCAGAGTGCCTTGGAGATCTCCTCCTCTCACCCTTCACTGTTCTCCCATTAATTGGAGTATTAACCCTACCAACTGCGGAAATTAGGGCCGAGATGTGACTGTGCTCATACTTCCAATAGATTTTTTTCCCTTTCAAAAAAATTCCTGCTTTTGATAGATAATCATTATTTCTAAAGGAAATGTTATTTACATTTACATAGAGAAATTCAAGTGTTTTTTCCTTTTTTCATTCTCATTTTCTTTGTTTGCAATCACATTAGTTGGCAATGATTCTTGAGGTCATCATCAGAGCATACCAGAGTTTGTATGATGTACCTCCTCCGTGGAGGAAGGCATGCCTAAACAATGCACAAGTTTTGAAGATAAAGTCTTCAAACCAAATGGAAGGACTAGATGCTGGAATCACCTCGCAGATTCTCTGTAGGGTAAATGGAGGACCTTCAGTAAAGCAAAGAAGAGCTGCACATCCAAATAACAGCTTGTGAGCTTTCACATTCCACTTAAAAAAACCCCATTCAGAGAACTCATTATGAGTAAATAAATCATCAGCTCTAATGTAAGTAGCAATCTTGGAGAGAAAGAAGCTCTTTAATCATGTAGTTATAGGTACAGTTCCATTTTTCCCAAAACGTAAAATCTGATTATATTAACTGATATTAACAGGAAATACCATCACATGAACAGATTAAAGGATGTCGGTGCTGTGAATCCAGCTGGAAATGCCTGTGCTGGCTAAATATCACAGCCAGGTAAATGGGACGACATTGAAAATGTGAGATTAAATTTCTTGTCAGTTTCATCATCAACCAAATCCAAATTTCTTGTTAGTTTCATCATCAACCAAATAGGCAACCAAGGCATGGAACAGAAAAACAGTTTCTTGTACAGACATGAAAATGCATGTGATGACAGCTTATGCAGACCAATACAGCATGAATATATCCAAGAACATGCCAACATTCAATATGAGCAAGGAAGTGCAAATGGATGGATACAAAAACAAATAAATAATCATTATGAATTTTTTTAAAAATCCGAGCTCTTTTATTGGGAAATGAACTGAAGTATTAAACAAATCAGTGCAATAAAATATTCTGAGTTTGAACTTGCAGAAGATACAAGCTTTTGCCAAACATGCTAGCTGCAGAATGCCCCATTGGACTTTCAATCCAACATTTCCACTTGGACTAGCCAATGACCAGTCTTTAATAAAGATGAAACCATTAGAACACCAAAGTCCACCTGTAGGGCGTGAGAGTGAGTGCGTGAGTTCTTGAGTCTCTCTTCTCAAGCAGGGAAAAAAAAAAACAGAAAGATGAATGAAATCACAAGATGTATGCACAATGATGCAGAATAAGAGGGGCTGCCATTTTGGATTGTGGACAAGGTCCATGTTGAGGCCCATTTGGTCAAGCACTTGGGCCATCTCAAGGCCCATTTGACATAGACCTATCACTAACGAAGCTGCTTCAGCCAGCCTGTTGAATCTTATTTTGGTCAATTTATAATAAATCTATAGAGATTACCTAGAGTATAATGTTGGTAAATCAATAAATATTAACTACTTCGTATTGTTAGTATCTTAGAATCTTATCATAATTAGTTGTTCAAAGAATCCAACCATATCAGTATTTAGAGAAGACAAACGAAAGGTAAGTAGGAAAGAAGAAAAAATGATGAACTCCCTCTACTATGATGTTGAATATCTGTTGGTGTGTGACCTTGATGTGGGGATGCACTTTAGGCTTTTGGCTTAGAGAGCAATCAATTGATTACACTTCTCTTCCCCTGCAAGATCAATTGATATCAAAGTGAAGATCACAGTAAGGATTTGGTTTCCTTATTTGATTTCCATTGTTGCCATTTCCTCTTCTTGTTCGATCCTTTCTCTTCCTCAATTTTCTTTCAATTTCCATCACTCAAGAAAAATCCTCAAATCCAACCACCAAAACCCCATAGAATCTTTCAAAATCCCAATTCAACCCTGACCCATATACCCAACCTAAAAATCCCAGGTTTCCCCACCAAATTTTCTTTTATCTGAATTCTAAATCTTCCCTAAACTGAAGCCTAAACTCCACAATGTGCAAAAACCGCAAAATTGTTAGTTCTTGAATTATCCCTTCAATCCTACACACAAAACCATTCAACCTTACCGTAACTCCCCAAAGATCATCTATCCTAAAATCACCAAAATAGTCCCTAAATCCTGATTAAGCCTGCCCCTCACATGTGCATACAGCAAGAAATCTCTATCCATAAAAGCTCACCTCAATTCAGTTCCAGGTTTTCCTTTGCAGTAAACCTTAATTGCAAAGCTGTCCTAAACAAAATCTAGTCCCATCCCAATCCTTCAACTCTGAACAGTGCAGAACCTGCTTTCAGATTACAGCAGTCCCAAAACAGCACGTGTTCATCCTAAAATAAGTACCCAAACACCCATTATACTGAACCAAACCATACCAAATTTAGCCAAAAACCTTTTAAGTCCCAATCCATATTTCTTCCTAACCTCTACAAGAGAGTTATAAATTTTCAACCAAGTTCCCAGATGCACTTGGTACAGCAATTGTTTGCATTTCGCCACATAGACAAATATTTCTGGTCCCTCCCATACCTTTATACTAAATCCCTGACGTAAATAGGTCACCCTTACCTTTCAAAAAAATCTCAGAGTTGACTTGAACATGACTGAGTCACTTTGTAAGGGTCTCCACTGTGAGAGAGAGAGAGAGATTATGCATGGAAATTTTTCGGCAAACAAATATGACTACTATGCATGGAATTGAATTTCTTGAAACTTATTGTTAAATGGGTCTCAAAGAAAGGATATTAAACAGGTGAACAATGCAGGATGTTAGGCGGATGTAGATGGGAGCCTAAATATCTTAGGATTTGATTCATTGGGGTCGCCACTAAATATTAATTTTGCATCAAAAGAGTTCTCAAAGAAAGAATATTAAAGAAGTAAACAATGAAGGATGTTAGGTGGATGTCGATGGGACCCTAAATATCTTAGGATTTGATTTATTATGGTCACCACTGGATATTAATTTTGCATCAAAAGAGTGATATGGATTGTGATGGAGTACAAGAAAACCTCATAATTGGACATCCTCTAGCATGTAGAGAGGCCTTTGATCAAGCACAGAGGGTCCAAACCCATGTGTGAAAGGTACAGATCAGTGGGAAGCCAGAACAGTTCGATGGATGTCATAAATTTTAAAAGGGGGGCTGTTTAAATATTCTGAAGCTGCAGGGGGGCTGTTTAAATATTCTGAAGCTGCAGGGGGATTCCTACAATTCGGAAAAATCCAGTTTTTCAGAAACAAACAAAAAACTGGCTGTTTCATTGGACCTTAATAAATGGGTCAAACTGGCTCAAACAGGTGGGGTTCATATTTGCAGAACCACTAGTATCAGCCTAGCAGTTTCTATGTTTTCTTTCTCATTTCTTTCCTTTCAGTACTTACTAATTTAAAAGTTTAGTATCTTTATATTAGGAAGTGATTGAAATTTGAGTGGGAAGAGTGTTTGATTGCTTTCTAGGGAATTCTAGGATCTAGAAAGGATTTTACTCCTACTAATAGTCAACTGTTATGGGTGAAAACACAGTATGGTCAATTCCAGCAAGTCTTTCTTAAACCTCTATCAGAGAGAGACTGTAGTAGATATCATCATCATCATCATTATCATCATCAAAGCCTTATCCCAACCATGTTGCAGTCGGCTATATGAATTCTGTTTCTCCATTCCATTCTATTTTGAGCCAGAGACTATAGTAGACAATGTTAAATACTTGCAAAATATAAGCTATGGATACAGATTTGAGTATAAATTCTAAAGCATAAGTTCAAACGGGAACACAAATATTAGCATGCCAAAAACAAAGTATTGCCACATTCCACGTTAAAATGAAACTGAAAATAAATCAAGGATTCAAATGAAGCCAACACATCATGTTTTAATATTCTAGATACAACATGCTAGAAAGATACAAAATTGCATTTACAAGCCTATTATTTAATCATTAATCACTGTTCAATATCCAATAAAGAAAAAAAAAAACAAATTACAAAAATTGAACAAATTACAATAAGTAAATAAAATAAAATAAATAATAAGCTTTGAAAATTACCTTCATCCAACCGTTTTACCAACTCTTGATACGTTTCTCCTGATAAAGAGCTCGGTTGTGGCCCAATTACATGCTCGGTGGCCCTTTGAGATTCAGGATACTGTGCCAAGACCTTCATATTTTCAATTGAAATGGGCTTAGGATGAGTCCAGTTTGATCAATAGACTTTTAAGGAAATTTAATTGAAAACTTCTGTCTACACAGATCCCAAAACACCTAGAGACTAACAAGAGGCCATACCTCCCCATACCTGCTTCAGCCGAAATGAGAGAATCTCTTTCAAAATGTCCCAATCATGCCTGAAGTATCACAAAAAGGACCATTGAGATTTTCTAACAATCAAAGGTCGTCATAAGTTAATTATGATAGCATCCATCTTAGGTTTCTTTCCTTCACATAAAAACAGCATAAAACAAAGTCAATAATCAAAGGTTACCAAGAAAACATATAATAAATGCATTGTCAAATTTCTTTTTCAGCAACAACTCAAAGAACAATGAAATTCGAAGATGACTACTCTTGTATCACTACAAAGAGAAAACCAAGGGAATTCATAATGCAGTCACTTTCAGATGCCATCTACAATAGGAAAGAGTAAATTGGAGGTACAGAAAACCGAAGAAGAATTCAGTTGGTTTTCATAACAGAGAAAAACCAAGATACAAAAATTTTGAAGTACATAACCAGGTTTCTATCCTTCTTAGACATCCAGAAAAGAGTCTCAAACAGATCCATATCCTAGAAGCAAAAACCACATATGACAGGAAGTGACGTTTAGGTTTTGTGTGGCACTCAGAAAAAAAACTTTCCAATCATTCATCAGCCAAAAGTCAATTGGGTGACATCAAAGACTAGAGAAAGGATACAGGTTTTAAATTTTACATAAAATATAAACAACATACCAAAACTTTCCAGTAGAAGCGATGACTTCCAGAATATTTCTAACTTCTTCTTCAGTGAATTCACGCCTTGGCTCTACGTCTCTAAGATTCCAAAACAAAATTGATTACTAGATCATTCATCATATTTAACATAACAAAAAATCATCACAATTCACACAAAAAGCCTTAAAAATTAAAGACAAAAAACTAATACCAACTCAAAAATTGCTAACCAAAGTAGATGATGTCTAAATGAAACACCTATTGATAGCCAAGAATTACGAATACAGGAATATCTTAAAGGATTGGAGTATTGACCCCTAAACTGAGGTTTTCAAGTTCCAACAATCAACACTACCTTCAAGCTTTCAAATTTGAACATGTTGGCTCATGATAAGGTGACCCAGACCATTAAAGATCATGGATTTGGTGAAAGGCCTATGTTACAAGGACTCGGCATTAGTATTGAATGCGGGTGTGTATCAAGTACAGGTGTGGCTCAAGAAAGTATGTCAAATACCTTAGAAATGAAGTATCAACACACGTATCGAGTGCGGGTGGGTGCGTATGTATCAGGTGTGGGTGCATCATGGTTTTAAGCAAGTCCGCGTATCATAGGGTGAGGCACCATGGATGAGCCATAGCAGCAATACTAATGGAACCTTTTTCTTTTTTTCTTATTTTTTGAATGTTACAAAATGGAACTTATTCTCCTTTGGAGGTGTCCATTAAGAAGCTATGAATGAAAATGAAAAGTTATTCATGATATCAAAAGATCTAGCTTCAAAAATAATGCAGTGCAGACCAGGCCAAGGCCCATGAAGACAACTGGGCGAGCTCATTGACCCAATTGGTCAACCCTATCCATTTGGGTTCAGCCCACAGGCCCAATTGGACTAAGAGCTACTATGGACTTCTAATTATATCCCTATTTCTAATTATTATTTAATTAGGATTAACATTAGCAAGTTTTCTGTTTTTTATTTAGGTTATTCAAATATAGAAAGTTTTGTTGCTTAGGAACTAAGCATACTAAACTATATAAGGGAATCAATGGTTTATTGTAAGTCATGCTTAATCAATTAATAATGTGTTCTATGAGCTTTAGTGTGCCCTAGGGCTGGAATCCATCTTTGAATTCAACCAATCCCTTGGCAGATTGGTCTACACCTTTGATCGAGGGTCCGGAGCTGTGCCAAAAAATCAAAACATTCATAACTTTGAGGCTGAAATGAACAAAGAGGAAACATTTGATTTTAAATAAATAATAATAATAATAAAAGGAACAGACAAATAAAACTAAAAGATTACATCTTTAATGAAAACTTTGCACATCTGTGATGACCAAAAAGACAATGCTTCAGTTACTAATAACTTGATGCATTTGCCAAAGATTCATACGTCCAATATAACGTGTATACATGGAAATATTCAGATCAGGATCATCCTCACAGTTCTTATAAGTGGTCCATCCTATTTTCCTGGCCACCTGGTCCACTTACAATCAAGTTATCCCCTTTACATAAACAAATTATTCCCTTTAAATTGCCATAATCACAAATGTTTAGTTCATCCAACCATTACTTGCCATTAGATTAAATAAAAAACGCACAATGACATCCAAAAACTATTTAATTTGATCAATTTGGATTTTAGATGGAATTGATAGGGAGGAGCACCAAATCTTCTCAATGACATTCACAAATGATATGGATTCAAAAGGAATACATTACATGGCCAAACACAATTTTTTGAGCTGACACAAATATCGAGTCAGCATCTCACAAATTAAAGGCTCCCCTCATACCTACACGGTGAGACAGTGGACATGTGGCATTGAGGAGTGGCCCAATGGTCTCACCATACTATAGATAGCTTGACTGATTAACCATTTAGAAAAGAGAGGCTGAGTTGGACGTTTCTGTTATTCAGTCAAAGGCAATAATTTTATAGCCATCCAATGTTTTTATATTCATCATCCATTTCATTTTCTTTCATCAGATGATTAGTAATATTTGATAAGAATGATTTTTAACAGATAATTAATCTACTATGCCATGCTTCCTGTGTTGGGGCCACTAGGACACCATCTAGACTAAATATAATGCACTGCACTCTTGTGTGGTAATTCAGTATTATCCTCTCACACAATTTTCATTGTCACTATCCCAATTAACATGAAACTGCAACTAACCCTATCCTCTTTATTATTCCTTGCTGAATTCCACCAAATCACATATTTTAAACCTCCAAACAGAACGAACTATGGATCCCAAACAATTCTAAATGAACTATTCGGAATTCAATACACAATCCAGCGAAAAAGGTAACTACAGTCAAAGCTAGTTTTTAAAACAGATTTTATTCCACAACAACAGATTTTATTACATGATAGAGTAAAAATAATAATAATAATAATAATTACAAACAAAGCTAGCATATACCCATGATTCAGAAGACTTGAAGCTGAGTTTTCCGGATGATCATCCGCATCCACGTTACCGGAGGAAAGCGCTGAGGGTTTTGAATTTTCTACTGAAGTCATATTTAGGTCAAGATCTTCACTGCTTGCACAAACATAAACAGCATGATAGTAAGCTATCAGTTACATGTATTGAAGTACATCAGTAACATTAACACCTTCTCAACGATAATTGAGAACCGGCATAGCGTAGCCACAGTTCAACCTCCTTGAATATGTAAAAAGCAATCAACTGCAAGCCTTAGTCAAATTTACTCGTACCAATCCGTTCCTATACTTTCACTTACTTACAAAAAGGAAATGGAGATGAACCTCAATAAACATGCAGTTTACAAATGCCCCATCTCCATCACCATGCATCCAGCATGTCATTTCTGCCAAACCCCACCAAAAAAGGGGGTGTCCCCACGATCCCAATTAGAGGACCATCAACATCAGCACAGGGACTGGAAAATGGTAGGTCTGACCATCCATCGTACAACCCACTAGGCAAGTCCAACTTTGTCTCTATTATAGGTTGTCACTATTACAATTCAGAGAAGAAAGGAAAAAATGTTTTGTGAATCTCGCCTGTGTCTGAATCAAATGTCCAATTCCTTTGAACAATGAAAACCAATCTGAGAATGATTGATGGTCCGGAGATAGGGAGCCCTAGGGTTCGGACGTTTGGTTTGGTGGGAGAAGAAATGAAAAGGAGGGAGCTGAAGCTGAAGATGGTGATGAGAAAACATACCTGGCGTTGGTTGGCAGTGAGAGAGAGGAAAACCAACGGCGAAAAAAGCCACCAGAATCGATCACTGACGGCGGTGAGAGAGCGTTAGATTTGTGGGGGAGTGAAGCGATTCAGATGGAGGCTGTAGAGAGATCCATGTTTCGGTATAATATCTAATAATATAATGTTTACTGTCAGCCACGCCTTGTCAATTTATTTAAATAAAGTGAAAAGGGATTTTTATGAATAAGTTAATCCTAAAAATGCGGTTTAGACGATTGGATTATAAAAAAAATATAGATATAAAAAAATTGAGGTGTGGTACATTCTTTTTATTAACAAATTTGCCCTCGTAGAGAATAGTAACGATATCGTTACTTCAAAATTATCTACTTGCAAAAAAAAAAAGCATATTTCGATCGAACTTTAATGTTTTTTATATGTTGATTCACTTCCGTACAAATATATTATTAATCAAATGCTGAAAACCAAAATTAGGCGTAGAACTTATAAAGAATGATAACGATATCATTAGGCGTAAAACTTATAAATAATGATAATGATATCGTTACCTAAAAATTATATACTTGCAAAGAAAAAAATTTTATGAATCAAATTTTAATGTATTTTTTAGTGTTTATGCATTTCAGTATAAAGATATTACGGATCGGATGTTAAAAATAAAAAATAAGTGTAGACTATATAAAGAAGTGTAACAATATCATTACTAAAAAAAATTATATAGTTACAGGGAGAAACAATTCCTGGTTAAATCTTAGTCTCATTTCTAGTGTTTATGTACCTTAGCATGATAATATTATAAATGAGATGTTGGAGACGAAAAATGGAGATAAAATCTATAAAGCATGGTGACAATATTTTTACCTGAAATTTATATAGTTGTAGGGAAAGCACATTATTGGATCAAAATTTTAAGGCAACTGCCATAATTTTATATTACTTATTCTACATTCCCAATTAGCTATAGATTTTGTAGATAATAATTTTTGTTTATAATGTTTTACGGTACTTAAGTTTTGTCATACTTTTTTTTCCCATTGTTGTCCTTTCTTGGTGTTGATTTGTGCAATGTGTAGTAACAAAATTTGGGCTTGACTCTTTCTTGGTAAAAAAGAATTTGTGATTCTTAGGATTCTAGACATTTTTGGCTTCTAATTTTTAAGTTTAATAATTGATAACCTCAAGATGGACTCATGGATTTGAAAAAAAAAATGACAATTATAGAATTACATTGGGTTGCATGAACACTAGAAAGGATATTGGAACTTTACTCAAAATTGTATTTCCCCACAACTATATAATTTTTTTGTAACAATATCGTTATAATTCTTTATAAATTCTATGCTCATTTTTTGTTTCCAACATCCAATTTATAATATTTTTATATTGAGGTGCATAAACATCGTAAATGACACTAAAATTTGACTTAAAAATATTTTTTCCTCACATATCTTTTATACAGAAGTAAATAAACACATGACAGGACATTAGAATCTTTAAATAACGATATCATTACCATTTTTTATGAGGACAAATTTGTCCCAAAAAAAATGTTCTACACCCTAATTAGTTTGATATGTGTTTTTTATAATAAAATCATCTGATCTATATTTAAGATAAATTTATTCGTGAATATCTCTAGTGAAGATGTTATCATGTATTTTTCTATAATATGTTTCCAATATAGTCACGTCTTGATAAATCACTGCAATACAAATTTAAAACCTAACTTGTGTAAGGACGACATTTGGCATTGGCCTTATGGTTCTTCTAAATGGGTATAATCATCATTAATAGGTAAATAGGTGGGGTTTAGCATGGGCCTTTGTATCTAGTTGTGGTTCAAACCAAATTCAAATGAATAGGGTGATTAGATATAAGCAAATATGTTTATTTAAAGCATATTATGAGATAAGATCATTAAGATCTATGGATTTATGGACTTCTAAGAGATTAATGGGTGCGGTCAAACCTAAGCATAAGCCTAGATATTAACAGATTAATGGACAGGCTTGAAAGTCCATTTCATCCAAAGGAAGGACCTGGGCCCCAGAGCCCAACAAAATTTAGTCATAGACATGTATAGCTCATAGATATTAATTTTGTGCCGTTTCCGCTGAAATTTTTAAAATTTTTCGTTTACTAGACTTTAGGTCAATATCTACCATTTCAGTCTATGCACATCCCCAGACCCGCATTCTTCGCAGCAGAGGTCAATGTAGTACGAGGAGTCATGGGTTGTAGGAGTCATGAGGGGAGAGAGAAAGAGGAGGAGAAAGGAGGAGAGGCCCCGAGAGGGCAAGATGGGAAGAGGGTTAAATAGATGGAGGGTGTTTTTAAGGGGTTTTTCGTTTCATTTCTTTTCGGTTTGCAGAGATTTTAGGGGAGTGATCGTTTTGCAAGTCTGGGATTAGCATTGATGAAGGCGTGGATAGTTTTATCCGGAAAGATTTTAAGTTTGAACTTCAATTTGGATTTAGAGGATATGGATATGGAGATAACAAACTGTCGTGCGTCATGACCACTATATTTTTTGTGCATATTTTTACGAGGAGAGCTGCTATTTCAAAACCATAAAATAACCCAGGGTACACACCCATTTTTTAAAAATTTAAGATTTTTCCAAACTAACCCCACTTCTTTCTCCCCCACAAACCTTTCTCTCCTATCTTCTCCCCTTCCCTACCTTCTCGGCTCCTATCTCCACCCCTTCCTTACCTCCCTTCCCGAGGACGAAAGCCTCCCCTTCCTTAGTAGAGAGGGGAAGGAGAGGGCGGGGAGGAAGAGGGAGAAGTTGGATCGTCGCCAGGAGGGGAGGTTGGGAAGGTGTTGGAGGAGAGAATGGGGTGAAGGTAGTTTGGAATTTTGAAATAATAACTCTCTATGTGCTATAATTTTTCAGTAGTGGGCCCCACATTTGAGTGATCACAACCATTGGCACTGTTGTATGCGGTTGGATATAAAATTCAAAATATATACCAAAATAATATATGCATGCCCAAATAGTTACCCTGTTACTCATTCTGTCATCCGCTCAAGCACCTAATTGGGTAATTTATTTGTAAAGCGAAGTGAAAATAAAGGCTAAATCAAGAGAGAATAAAGAGAATAGGGGTTCAAATCAAGAGAGAATAGTTATCTTTTTAGGGTTTTTTTTTTTGTAAAAGGGATATTTTTTTCTCATTTAGTTGCATGAGAATGTATTTTTAATTTTTTAAAAGAAAAAAGAAGCGGTGATTTTTAAAATTCAGTACTTTTATGTGTTAAGTGGGCCTGCTTGGTAATTTCTCACCCAAAAGATGTTGGGAAAAGCGGCGCAACGGAAATAACCCGCGATCAACGGATCTACCACGATCTACGCAAGCAATCACACCATCAAGCAATCACACACATGACACAGCAGTTTTACGTGGTTCGGCAACCATGCCTACGTCCACGGGAGGAGAGAACTCATCTACTATGATCCCATCTCAATCCCCTCAGGATCTAGGGTTACAGTACATCAATATATATAGTTCCCGCTTTCTTGGCCACCAAGAAAACCCATACATAATGACTAAAATACCCCTAACCCTGAGTCTCGGTTCTGGCTAACCCAGACGACCGATCCGGCTAAACCGGAATACAAGACATAACCCAACAAAAGATGCTCGTATAATGCATGGGCAAATCCACCAAACTGGTGGCTCCACATATATAAACCATACTAATGGGTTTATGAATTGCAACCACGGATCTGAATCGGACATGGATCCTATGTATTGGGTCTATAGCTTAGAGTAGATGTCAGATCAGAGAAACTTTGTTTTGTGGGGGGGTGGGGGTTCGCGTGGTGATGAATACAGCGATGACCTATCATATTATTTTGGCTTTGCAAGAATTCTAAATGATAAGCAAAGCCAAAAAGCCTAAAATTCTGTCAAGAACCAAATTGTTACCAGACAAACACTTTTTCCCCTCTTTTTTCTTCTCTATATTCTTTGTTTTACAAATCACATAGATGTAAACTCTTTTCTCCCGTTTCCAAACTGGAGTTAGACACCTGAGTTCCACAATATTGAGGTTAAAACTCAAACAAAAGAACCGAGTAAATATAAGATATGGAAACATGAGAAACATCAATTTCAAACAGTAATGTTTAATTAGTCTCTTACTAAGCCTATGAAACAAATGAATAGGAACCATCCTTCTCCCTGATTTAAAAAAACACACATACTGAACCTTTCAACTTCAGGCCTTGGGTGCTAGACCAGCCTTGATCTTCTGAATAGTGGCAACATCGGTCTTGAAAGATTTGGCCAGGATGCTATCGTCAATGCCAGTGGTGAACACAATGCTAGGAACCGACACGGTTCCAGCACTTGCACTGCCAAATGCAGAGAGCACGAACGCCACTTCATCCGCATAGATGTTGTATTGGTAGTGTGCAAGTCCCATAGGGAACACAAACAAATCCTCCAGTTGAAGTGTTTTTGTGCAAAGCTTATTAGTAGCGTCAAATCTCGATGAACCCCACCTCTAGAGTCCCATAAAGAAGGAAGAGGAACTCGGCCGCATGGGGGTGAGTATGTGGTGGGTTTACAGCCAGCCCCGGGTATTGTAGCAATGCATATGAGACACTTTGCCCGTTGATTGCCGGGAATTCGGCCATGCTCACTTTGGTGACTCTAAAGTTTGTTGGGTCCTTAGCACCTACGAGTTTCCTTAGCGCGGTGTAGGTGAAAAATTTTCCATCGACTGCAGTAACATTTCAGCGCACAACAAAGTCAGAGATTATGTTGGGGCACCGACCTTTGCCAATTGAGCAATGAACAAGGCAGCTACTAGTAGCAAGAAGCCAAGCTTGAGGGTGGTGTAGGCCATGATAGATAACTTGAGAAAGCAAGAACTATAAAGATCCAAAAAAGAGTTATTTGGTTTGACTTTAATTTTATGTTTAGAAGTCATAGAGCACACGGGTATATAAGTCAAAAAGAGAGAATTTACGTCGGAGAGATCCTACAGCTATAGCTTTGATTTTCTATTGTACAGGCCAGAAACAACCAGAAACTATCTTCTCTTTCTTCTCTTGTTTGTCATAGTAATCCTCCTTTGATGTTAACGCTATAGAAAGACTTCATGTATTCCTAGGTGGGTGTTTAAAAACTGAGTTTTATATTCATTTCAAACCTTAAGCTTATACCTTGAAATGTTCTTGTTAGCACAAGTAATGTGCTCGTGCATCACATTTGAAACAATAAAATTAGGAATCATAGAGTCACGCATTGTGGCTGTGGAATTGGGCCCACTGTCTTGATAGGTCCTTAATGAATGGACTAAATGACAGAGATCTTTGTGATGGGACAATCACAAGTCATTCATTGGCGGCCCACTTATAGGTGATTAGAAAATAAGCAATTACCAATAATGACAAAAGGAAGAAGATAAATCATTGATTGCATAGGCAGGCGCAAAGAGGTTCCAATTTAGAATCAGTTCGGACATTGCCCAACCAGATTGGGGCCCATTAGGTCAATGGTCTGGATCGTTAATTGCATGGAACTGCCCACACTCAGGCCTGTTTGTTTGCTGAGCTCTAAAACCAGAGTGATATTCTTCATTGAAACTCCAAAACACAGGACAATGCCAAAAGGATTCCCAGAAGATGTAGATATAGAATGGGATACTGTCTTTAGACATGAGTCCAAGAAAGAACGGACACAAACCAGCCTTGTGAATTTCAACCCAGCTGGCCATCGATGTGTACAATTCGCCCCATAAAAACACAAAGCTCAAATGCCATTCAGTATATAAATGCATGCGATGCAAAGGAATCATCCAACAAGAGCCAACACAAACACCTCTCTGAACTGCCTTCATCACATTTTTTTTTGTTATCGACACCGTTCCTCTACCCTAAATCACATTATCTAGTTATCAACCATTGCCTTAGCGGATCTCCAACTTGCCCTGTTCTTGCTGCTACATGCAGTGACCTCCTCTTACATTGCCAATGCAAGTGACCCAGATATCACCTCATTTATTATCCCTCCAGGCATCAATATTGTTGATGGCAACTTCTTCACCTACACCAGCATGCAGGGAATACTTGATGCTGATACACCAGCAAACTTCAATGTCACAAAAGCAACCATAGCAGAACTTCTGGCACTCAACGGGCAAAGAGTCTCTTATGTGGTTCTCCATTGTCCTACAAGAGGTTCTGTCAACCCTCTACATACCTACTTGCGCTTGGCTGAGCTCCTGCTTCTCATTGATGGTGCATTAGAAGTGGGCTTCATTGACATGACTAACAAGCTATACACTCAGACACTCCAGATTGGTGATGTATTTGTGTTCCCCAAGGGATTAGTGCACTACCAATGCAACTCTAATGCTGAGAATCCAGCCATTGCCATCTCTGCCTTTGGTAGTGTGAGTGCTGGAAGAGTATTAGTTCCTAGCTCCATCTTTACAAGTGGCATTGATGATGGCATCCTAGCTAAGTCTTTCAAAACTGATGCTGCCACTATTTAGAAGATCAAGGCCGGCCTTAAACCAAAAACCTAAGATCAAAGATGCCTTTGTTGTCTGCATTGAACCCCTGAGTTCTTGTAAGTAGATGGCTCAAGGGAAATATAATGATCGCCTGTCAATTCTTGTGTTTGATATGAGAAATAAGCGACACAAATGTTATGGTTGAGCATCTTCTCTACTTTATCCTATTTGATTGAATGGTAGAAATGTTGATTTTTATTATATGTTTCTTGTATGTTTTAAGTTATTTGGAAATCAATATGTTGATTAAAATTGATTTTCTGCCATCTTAGGAGTTGACATTACTTACCTTACCATTCATTAGGGGTCGTTCATTATTGTTCCATATGGATATGAAGTTAGCATCAGGAGAGATAAAAGCATATTTGATATTGGCTTTTTCAAAACCAAGTGGCTCAGGCGATTCCCTAAGAGCAAAAATTGTAGCTATAATACAATGATTAAAAATTAAAAAAAAAATTGTTAGAACCCTTGCTTGTTGAGTTCAAATTTACAAAATGCTATAAGATAGGCAAAACGTAGTTCCCACCCTCCATGGAATTAGTATCAACACTGAGGAGATTGAAGTGACATGCGGTTCAATGAACATGTCCTGCACATGTATGAAGAGAATGAAATGAAAAGGTGGATGCTTTGGCAAAAGCAGGAACGACCAGACCTTATTTTGGGATTGGAAGTTCTCTATCTCTAATCATTTCTTGTTGTATTAATACAGACTATTCATTTTTCATGCAAGTAATTATTGATCTAAGTAAATCAATAGTTAAATGTTTGATTAAAATTGATGGACAGAATGGTGTGTTTTGCAAGTTTAGATAAAATAATTAATGCATTTGGACTGGGTGCACACCAAATCACATTTATTGTGGAATTTTGGCAAACCAGCTCGTAATCAAATCCATAAATACCAAATGCTGATATTGACTTTGGGTGGGCAAACAGGGATCCAGTACAACCTAACATGATTTAAAACAAATTTATCTGTGGTGTGTGCAACCACACCCAAAAGGAGAATTACTAATATTGTATCATTTTGCCGTCCCCAAAAGGAGAATTACTATGGATTGAAATTTTTGTCAACTAAATCAATAACCTCAAGTAATATAGAACATGCAAGGGAGTATGCAACTTTCACAATGTAATACAAGTCTATCACCAATAGTCCCCACACGAACAAGCTCCATCCTTGAAGTGGTGAAAACGGTTCGCATCTCGAACAATAATCTCTCTTTGTTCAATCTTCGATACAAATTTACTAAATGTGTGGCAGTCACCGCAGACTCTAAGGTTCTTTGTGATCCTGATCGTTGCTCCCGCAGGAGTACTGATGAGACCAAACACAATTGCCAATTTCTCACTGTGAGTGTATAATATTCCAACCTTAAGCTCTTCATCTACATCATGTAAAACAAAATTTGTATCTGGAATATAACCAGCAGACTCCATCCTTTTGCCCAAAATCTTCAACATATCATAAATCTCTTTAGACCGTGGGTGTTTCTTGTCTCCAACACTAAATTGATGTATTTTGTTATCAACCTCAATCCATGTCCAACCAGGAATTTTCTTCAATCTTCTGCTTGTCATCATTTCCCTCACCTCGGCAACATCCTCCCATCTACGTGCATTCGCATAGATATTCGAGAGAAGAACATAATAGCCAGGGTTTCGCGGCTGCAGTTCAAGAAGGCATTTTGCAGCCTTCTCAGCCATCCCAATGCTCCCATGTATTCTACAAGCTCCTAACAATGCACCCCACAGTCCCTCATCTTTCTCAATTGTCATACTATCAGTTAAATCGAAAGCCTCATCAAGCCTCCCTGCACGGCCAAGGAGATCGACCATACAAGTATAGTGTTTGATGTCAGGTTTTATACCGTAATCTTCCCACATTGAATAGAAAAACTGTCGACCTTCATCAACCAAACCAGCATGACTGCACGCAGATAAAATAGACACGAAGGTGATCCGGTTTGGAGAAATCCCACTTTGTAACATCATAGGAAACAAATCAAGGGCTTTCTCACCAAACCCATGAATACCATATGCCGCAATCATTGCACTCCAAGAAACAACGTTCTTTTCCTTCATCATATCAAAAATCTGCCTTGCAGCATCAACACTTCCACACTTTGCATACATGTCGATCATCGCTGTCCCCAAAATCACACCCAAAGAAAATCTCTTCCTCAATATATAATCGTGGACAAGCTTAGCCTTGTGCATTGCCCCTAACTTTGCGCAAGCAAATACAACTGTCACCATTGCAATCTTATCTGGAACGATACCCTCGTCCATCATCCGTTCATACAGTACCAACGACTCATTAGCATTCCCACAATCAGCATACGCCCCAATCATGACTGTCCATGTAACCAAATCTCTCATCTGCATTTTATCAAACAGCTGCCGAGCATCTTCAACAACCCCACAACTCGCATACATGTCTACCATCGTAGCCGATACAAAGACATCCATTAGCAACCCAACTTTGTAAACAAGATGGTGAATCTCTCTACCCTTCTGAAGGTCCAACGTGTTCCTACAAGCCCGTAACACAAAGGGTATTGTGTAATTATCCGGCCGAAAGCCCGAACGGATAATCTCCCGAAAAGTCCCAAAACAACTCGCATAATCCCCCGCCTTTGCAAACCCACCAACCATCACACTCCAAGAAACTTTGTCTTTCTCCTTCATTGTGTTAAAGAAAGCACTGGCATCGTCCAAGGCCTTGAATTGAGTAAAAACATAAAGGAGCTTATTAGCAACGGCGAGAATTCCAAGCGCTCCAAGGACAGTCAATTGGGAGTGGACTTGTTTGATTTGGGAGAGGTCTCTGCAATTGAGGAGAGCAGAGATGAATACCTTTGGTTCAAGAGAGGAGGAGAAATGGGTTTGTAGTGTCAGGGTCTGTTGATTTGGGGGACGTTGGTGGTTGTGGTGGTGTTGGGGTGTGCACGGATCGATTAGAGCTGCGGCAGAAGAAGAAGAAGTGAAGAAGCGGAGTCTTTGATAGGTGGTAAGAGGAAGAAGAAGATATTTGAATTTAAACATGGCTAACGGCTAGTGGCGCGGTGGCGGGAGAGATTTGCCCCATTTAAGCATTCCACAGAGATTTGGAACCGACACTACAACAAGGGGATGGGAGAGGGTAAGGTATGGTTTGGGTTGAATTTGGGCTAAATCCGAACCGACCCCGGCTCACGCCGGCACCACCCTATCCAACCCTATCCATGTCCCTTTGATGGGCATCTCAATCTGGCCAGATTTCATACCATAATTTTAAAAGAATTATTATTATTATTATTATTATTATTGTTATTGAAGTTTGACGAGGATGATTATTCTCATTGGGCATTTTCTCCTAAAATGTCCAAATGAGAATGTTCCAATTGGAGAAAAGTTAACTTTTTAAAATACCAAAGTTAAAGAAACTGTTTTTCCTTTTATAAATAGCTAGTTGCACAATCACCCATGCCATGTTTACTGTTTATAAATTCCAAGCAAAATTTATAAAAATCAATTATAAAGAAAATCAAAATTTTCTACCCCAAATTTAATTAAGGGAATGTGATGTGATGTGCATGATAGTGCTAGTTAAAATTTTTTGCTTGCATTTCTCATAGAATTATGCTGTGTAAGGTTTAACAGGCCCTTCGGATCCATGAGGGATTCTTGGTGGAAACTTGTGCAAGCCATAAATGACATCAAATTCATAATTAGCATAATAAGATGGCATGATAGATTGAATGGCAGAAAGAAAAATATTTCTATAACTATGTTAAAGTCGAACAATATTAACAAAATTGAGTTTAAATACTTTTCTAGGTACTAGCCTTACAAGACATTGGCCAACTGAACAAAAGAAATAAAAGTTTAATTCTCAAAATAAAATCCAAAGGTTGATGGTGAATCGATGCTGTCCGATGCCTCCGATGCTTCACATAGCATTGTCAACTCTTCATTCTCTATCCTTTTCGGTATCCTCTTTGAACTCCAAAGCCTTCTGCTCAAGGCAGAGGGGTCGTTATCAACAGCTCTAAGTGTGGAGCTAGACACGAATGCCTGGTAAGTATCTAATGTAAATTTCATAGTATATAATCAGAAGTAAAACTCTCTTAGAACATCCTAAAAAAAAAAAAAACTCTCCTTGAGCATACGATTGTCAGTCATGATTGACTTGTCATGATGCAATATGAGAAAAAAACATCTACTTTTTTTTTTTCTTAAATTCCCCCCTCATACACACGAACAATAAGGGTAAGTTTGTTAATAAAGCAAGGAATCCACATATTCGAGGATTCCTTATTGCCCCTAGAAAAGGAATTCGTCATTGAGGATTTTATGTCGATATAGTGCATATTAATGCATAATATTAATACAATTATCTAAGAAAAAAATTAAATTAATGCATAAAGATGCAAAAGTAAGGAAATACAAATTCTAAAAAGGAGGGTTGACCAAAAAATCTCAAAAAATATGAATTTTTATTGACATTAATGATTTTTATAATTCTCGAACGTGTGTTTTCCATAACTTTATAAAAAATTAGCTAGGAATCTCCAAGAATTTAATTGTCAATCGTGACCTAGATATTTACAATTTGGTTGGTCAAAGAATCTTTGATTTGTGAAAAAAATATCCATGAACATTTCTTTATTAAAGTCAATTTTGCAATTACTTGCATCCCCACTTTCTCTCATCTCTCTCATCAAACTTGAAACATGTCTTTAAAAAAGTCAAACTGTCTATACACATCAAAAAAATGTTTCACCACAGTAGGAAAAAGAACAAAAAAATTTCAATCAATCTTCAAATGAAATAGAGGCACAGTCAGCCACAACCAATCAGATGAGCTTTTGAGACTTTAGAGGATCCCACATTGTGGGTGATGATGACGCTTCCATCCTAGCCGTCAGCTCTCTGAGCATGGAGGCCACACGAGGACTGTCACTGCACCTGGTGACCATGTCAAGGTATTGCATGGCGTCCTGAGGGAGGAGTCCTGCCATTAGGAAGTGGAAGAGGTGGGAGTGGGTGGCCCCCATCACTTCCAAGCACTGTGCCAACACCCCCTCTTGCTTCTCCTTGCTCAGTTCTGCTGCTTCCAGAAGCGGCAAAAGCTCTTGCTCTTCCTCTTCAAAGTGCTCCTTGCAATGCTCCTGATTATTTTAAAATAACAAAAAAAAAACAAGCATCAACAGTGTTACTGTTTGATTGAACAGTCTAGATTTAAGAATTGTGGGTCCATAATGTTTGATGAGACCTTTGAAGAATAGGAGTTTCAATGGGACTCTGTTTCTCAGGGTATCTGAAGCCAATTTTTAGATTTGGAGAAACTTCGATGTAATATAGCATCACAGAAGTATTCATATCTAAATTTTATGTGTTCCGGCCTAAAGATTGGGATCTGAAATCAACTGAAGGAAAAATTTTAAGATCGACCTGATTGGCATAAAATGCAAATTTTAAGATCTACATGGTTGGCATATAATGCTTTTAGCATTCCAGCAGGGTTCCGAACCAATTTTAATTTTCTGGGTTGGTTTTAGGTTGACACTTATTCTTAGCCATTTGATAATTGGGTTGCCTTCCGGTTAAGATCATTGGTGATTTTCAACCTACCAACTTGGCATGAACCTACCGTAACCTAAACTAATTGAACCATATAGCAGCCGACCAACCTATGGACAGAACCTTTTAACTACCAAGTTATTTTTGGGTCAAAATTCCCATTCTCATCTACTAGGAGTCAGATTCAAGTTGGGCCTTATACATGTTAGCTATCATGCTTAACATAAGTGTGAACTTTGATCCATTTCATCCATGCATACAAAGCTTGAATCATATTGTCATTTTAAGAGCCTTGCTTGTATAATGTTAGTATACTCATCGGCTCCACTGTCAGGATTCAGATATTCAGCCTCTTGACGCCAGAAATAATGTATCAGAATGAGCCACAGAGATAAAATAATCCAATGACAATGGATACAGCATGGATCTGCCTCCTATCGTACATTGAAGAGAGGTTGATGACATAAGAAGAGGAAATAAGGTGGTAGTAACCTACTTGCAATGTGTTTAGTCGAGAAGAGAGGTTGGACATGGCTTCTTGATAGTCAAGGCTGCCTGCCTCAAGAACTCCAATGGATTTGATATCTTCTTTGATGCCATTCATTATGGGAAGGTCTCTTGCATGCTCTTCATTTGCGCCTTTGGACAAACCTGTGAACAAAATTTCACGTCTCATTCTTCTTTTCCAATGTGTTAAGTCATTATTTTGAAAGAGCGATCACAGTAGTCACCAATTCTGTTGCAACCGTTTTAAATCTAAAAATGGAAGAAATAAAGACGAAGGTCACAAATGGCCAGAGAGTGGGTTTCTTCTCTTTTGGAGAAAGTGTTTTTTTTTTTTATCTGTTCTATCCAGAGAGTGGGTTGCTTCTCTTTTGGAGAAAGTTGGTTTATCTCTTCCATCCAGAGAGAGGGTTTCTACTCTTTTGGAGAAAGTTGGTTTATCTCTTCTATCCACCCCATGGAATTAACAACCAAATGTTAGACCAAATCATGTTATGCTGTGCTTGAACAGCTCCGTGAGATCCAATAAAATAAAATAAAATAAAATTTGGTACTGTGGCATGATACAGATTATGTTTTATCTATTGAAAATATCTCAAGTCTTCTTAATGTAAAGGATTTCTATGTTACTTAAAAAAAGTCTAGCCTATGTTCTTCCTTACATCCCTTGTTTTACACATTATTGTAGATGGATCGATTCAGAAGAAATGAATGCATTTCCATTATCTCTTCAATATTTCTAGTGTGACTCACTTGCCTTGAATTTGGGAAATTCAATACTACAAACAAATGGGCCTTAAAATAGTATTTCAGCCGGTTATGTTGCACTACAGGGGTTTATTTACTAAAGATCATTAAAATAAAAGATTTCAATCAAATGAAATTTTTTTCTGAAAGAAAACAATTTCCATTTATGACATGGACTAGGCCCTTCCATCCCAACTGACTCAACCCCATCATAACCCAATCAGTGATCAATGCCGGGGAATTCAAAAAATGAAGATAACTTTGGGATATAGGGACCTACCTGTGTGGCATACACTCCCACAAAATTCAGCTATATTTTGAAAATATCACACTGCGGATTTGAAACAGTGTTTCCTGATAATATTATTTTATTTTCAATATAATGCCAAAAAATTTTGGGCTAAAAATTAAAATAATATATATCAGAATAAAATGTGAAAATCAGGAAAATGAATCAAATGATGTTTTAACAGTATTTTTTTATCTGTTGAATCTCTTTTAATGTTCCATAAATTTTTTAAAATTATCCTGATAATATAAGGAGGAAATTCCAAATTTTAAGACACCCCAACATTTTCTTAAGACAACAATTTCCGGGGAACAATAGTTGTGGCAGTTGTTGTAACCTGTTCTCTAGTAAGGCCTTCATTTCCACCATTAGATCAATCAAGCACATTGGTTGCTACTTAGGATAAAACCGATAGTTCTAAAATTCAAGTTGAATGATTTCTGTTAGAGAATGCATTCCGTTATGATAAGGGACACTAATATAGTTCTGTCTATCGTCTTCAAGGTATATCTCTATCATCTGTTTCCTGCCTTTATCCGCAGTCCATCTTATGTGCATCATCATCATCATCATCATCATCATCAAAGCCTTATTCCAACCATATTGAGGTCGGCTACATGAATTTTGTTTTTCCATTTCGTTCTATTCTGAGTTAAATCTTTCGATAAATGAAACTTCTTCAAATCTAAATTAATGGCTTCTATTTCTGTTTTCTTGGGCCTGCCCCTACCTCTTGATGGGCCTTCTACCTGTATAGCCAAACTTTTTCTCACCGTGCCATTACTGGCCTACGCTCAACATGTCCAAACCATCTTAAACAGGTTTCAAGGAAAAAGGATTGTTCTACAAAACATAAACTCAACAGAGCTGTTGATAATTTATCTATAGCTATCACAGATAAGTTAGGCCATAATCACCATAAAACCAAAGAAGATAATTTCAGAGAATAATTCCTCAAATTTTTAGTTTTTATTTTATATAAACACTATTATATACTTTCCAATTTTTAAAATTGTAACTTTTTTTATTATTTTTGCTTGAAGATTCACTAATTTCACATGAATGATAAATTTTCAAGAATTTATAAATTATTTAGTCAGAAACTCTAATAAAGAAATAGGTACTTAGAGCACTTACTCACATGCAAACACAATTGTCTAAGAAAAATGAGATGCCTTATCATTGAGCACTTAAATCTTTTCATATTTAAAAACGCTTGTTTTTTCAAATAAAACAAAACAAGCTTCAAAATTTCCTTATAATCGAGAAAAACCTAAACTTTTCTTTTTTGAGGAGAAATTATTATCATACATTATCAAAAAACTTTTTTCATTCCATAAGTAACAATTCTTCCTTTTAGAACAAAAAATTCAAAATTTTACTTATATATCTCAAAATTCCAATTTTCTTTCAAATTTAGGAAAAATAGCTGCTAATCCACATGATGAGAGAATTAGAAAGAAACTCTAAATTACAATAAACTTGAAAATATATTATTCTTAACATTACACATGTATATATTATGTCGGTATTATAAAAATTTAAGAACACTTTATTTGAGATAATGAGCCACCATAAGCGCTATACAATTCAACTCACCATTTTATATAAGAGAGGAGACTAACAGATAATTTAAAATTCAAATATGATTATATTTTTAAAATCTCTAACATTTAACAAACTTAACAATGGCATCGATATCTCGAAGAGGTGTTTTTTACTTACAAATTACTCACTTGCAGTGGAGCCCACTCTAATTGTATTACAAATAAAAATACTCAATGGTATTTAATCTTAAACTTTATCAAACGACTAAGATTAAATTAAAATAAGTGAGATTAATTAGGGTAAAGGAGGCAATTAATCAAAGGATTTGAACTTGATACCTCTATCCGCTTTTTCCAAGACGGGGAAAACGATCCGCTCCTCCATCTGCGCGTGCTCCAACATCATCTCCAGCAGCTGCGAGTAGCTCCGCCCGAACTTCTTCACCTCCATCCTCGGGCTTCCCACGCACGGATCAACGGCTCTCCGCTCGCCACGTGTCGGCCGCCTGTCCCCCAGATCCTCCGCCCACTTCACCATCCGATCCAAGTGCCACACCATGCTCCTGTGCTGCAGCGTCACCGCCACCACAACCGCCGCCACCGGGCCTCGATCCGAAACGCCGAAACCCGACACCAACCCAGGCTTCGGGAATCTCCCTTCGATGTATTGTAGCAGCGTCTCGAACCTGCCTGACACCGTATCCGATCCGCACTGCAAGACGACCAAATCGGATCCGAAATTCGGATTTTCGGACGGAACGAACTGGACAGCGACGCGCTTGTACAATAGCGCGATCCGAATCCGCCACATGGAAGGTGAAGACGGCGAGCCGTAGAGGCGTGCGACTGGTGGATCTCCGATCAGATCAGACGGGGAGATCTCGGCCGTTGATTTCCATGGCCTCGCAATGCAATTTCCCATCTTGATACAAAACCCTAAACAGAAATGGGAAGAATCCAGAAACCACGAGAGAGATTAAAAGAAGGATTTCAATGAAAGAAGAAGATATTTGAAATGAACAGAGCTTTTGCAGAGTTTGTAGCGGTAAAACGGTTGAAAGCGCTGTTACGGAGATTCCACGGAGAGAAAACGTATCGGTATCGGGTACCTGAGAGAGGATTAGAGGGTTTTAGGGGTTTTGGCTTTCGTTTTGTGCTCTGGTGGGGTTCTTTCGCTTCGCTTGCACGCTCGCTCTTCGTTGCCGCTTTCAGAGGTTTTGATTCTAACGACGAGTGATTGTGCTCCTTACTTATACTCGTCGTACACGCTCCAACATGCCTTGCCACGTGGAAAATTCACAAAAGATACCAACCCCTTAAAAAAAAAAAAAGAGTGGATGGCCCATATATGATGAACGAACCCAAATTCACCAAAACACATCCGCTTTGAATTGATGGTGGCACAAAATTGCATTTATGAGTAAATTTTTAAGTATAAATCGAGAATTTAAAAATTAAATAAGATCATTTCACCGGATTAATATGCACGCATTTTTTATTCACCTTCACGCCCAACTGCTTTCATTCTTCTATTTGTATTGATTTTCATGCATCATCTTAGTGGGCTCTAAAGGAAAGGTAGAGCGTGATCGTTGATTGTAAATAGTGGGGGACCCATTCCTATTGGATCCCAAATTTTCATTGGTGTGGATTCGATTTGTATTTATGCTAATGTTGTAAAACTCCCAGCAGAGCCATACATAGGCCCACCTTAACATGGACACTTCATCATACTAGTATATATTATATATTAATTTTGGAAAAAGCTATTTTAAGTAGTAAAAACAGTATTTTTTGGCGATTAGATTTCGTTGTGAATCGTAATTGATTGCGTATTAAGTAGGATATGTTTGTTTGTGTACGTTGAAGGAGCTGTGTTTTGTACAGTAGGCAACGGTAAACAACTCTTAAACTCTATTAGAAACTATACTGAGCTTTTGTGCTTACACGGAATTTCGAATTCCAAACTAGCCGTTGAACATTTGATGGGAATCCGCTCGCACGCGCGGTTTTCCGGCTCCCGCTCCATATGGGCCACAGGGGAAGGGTTTTCTTACACAGTCCGGATCCTCTGTGGCTTTAACTTTGAAAAATCCTAAGTTAATAAAAGGGACAGCCTGTTGAAATACTAACCATCCAAACTAAATTACCTAGAGGCCTGGGTATCCTCAAGTTCTACATCAATCCAATTTTTTGCACAGTTAGATTGATTGCTCGATGAAAAACATAATAACAGATACAATGAAAATGTTTGAAAAAATTCGGATCAATGTAAGATTTCACAGTATGCCATATAACGGGAGAGACCTTATTTTTAATAGTTTGGATTTCAATAGGTGGGCTCCACTATAGAGTCCGCCCCTTTGACTTGCCATTTCTGTAAGTTAAGGCCTTGGAGGATTCAAATTTATTTTTTTATGGGAATATTATTGGAAAACGTCAAAGAAAAGTTACATAAAGTAGAAGTGGTTTTTCACGCATGGTGGGAGCTTTGCAAGAAGGATGGTGGGATTTCAATTCTGACCATCCGTCCACACAAGCGGAACCCACTTACCAGAACTAGGAATGTCCATACTGCCGCGAAGAAAATTCTTCTAAACTAGGAATGTGAAAGCAGGACATAAAATATAAGTTACTATTGGAAGTTGATTTTATGATCCTTTCACTTTTTTTGTTGCTTCATTCCAATTATGTTACATTTTTCTTGCACTTTTCTCGTGATAATTTCAATCCTGATGATTTTTTAATAGGATCATATTATAATAAAACAACGTTTTGCAATAACGTCATCGTATTTCAAAATGTCACTTTCGATTCAAGAAAATAGTGACTCAAGGTGACCATTTTTCTCTGTTCGGTGTAGAAAAAAAGAAATAACTTGAATTCCTCTGCAGTGTTTTTTGCAGATTCCTTGTTGAATCCTATATATGCCTTTCTGTTTGGTGCAACCATATTGCTGTATTGGAAAACAATCTCTTTCTTACTGGAGTGCTAAAAATACGTCGCAGAAGATGCGTTCCCACTAGAATACATTCAGAAACTTGATTACGTTCATCGAATAATGGAGCCCCATGCATGACATAGTTGAGTCTCATATTAAACATCTCATTGGCAATGGTCGGATTACTCGATTTTGGAGTGATTAATGGATAGATGGAGGTCGATTGAAGGAAACTTATGGGGAGCTTGCGATATATGATTTGAGATTTGGTGAAGATTGTTAAGTTAGCAGATTTAATGTAAATAATATTTGACAGATTCCAGGACAAGTACTTCTCATGCTCTTATGAACATATTTACACTTATTCCAAAATAGCTGTCGAAAAATCCTGTCCCGGATAATTGTATTTATTAATTAATTAACTATGATCATTGGTGATTGACGATATATATTAGCCAATTAAGTGTGTTTAGTTGCTAGTTTGGTAGAACTAGATGTTTTATCATGTTCCACTGGGTTAGTAGCAGATTGACCAGGTCTCGGGGTAGAATGAGACCTATTTGTAAATTCTACAAAAAGTTGAGGAGTTTCTTAAGAGTGTTTAACTAAGTACATGGGTCAGAATAGCGTTTGCAGAGCTTTGGAGAAGTTTTGAACCAAATTCAGTACTTGGAGGGGCCTAGATAGGATCTTGGGGTAATTCAAGGGTGTTTTGGGTATTTTTGACAAATACCACAATAGGTACTTCTAGTTGATACAAATTCTGCCAAACAACTTTCGCATTAAGCTCGCGAGCATTCAATGCACAGAAACCCCTTATTACTCCATAGTTGTTATTTTCCTAAAAATTTAGTTTTCGCTATAGACATTGAAAATTTTCAATTTTGAATTTGTTGGAAGGATAATTTGATTTCCAATAACTTTTAGTCTTGGTCCGAGATGATCCAAGGCTTGGAAGGCCTCCGTTTAGTTGACTCACCTTGCAACTTAACCAAGAACTAGTTGTCATTTATGGAATTCCTAATTAGTTGCCAGATTCAATTAGGAGATTGTTGGCCGATTCAATAGAATCCATAAGCAGCAGCGCCACGGAATGAGAGGGAAAAAATGATGGGTACAATAGATTGTGATATAGGCTGAATTCCAAAATTTCCTTTTGAACTTTAGCATCTATAAATTTCACAAAAAAAGCAAACATAATCGAATTTCAAAGATTCTCCGAAGGCATTTGAGACCTTGTAGGTGAATGATATTTAGAAATTCCTGTAGAGAAATAAGATATTTTATAAATTTCAAGAGACAAGCTATCGCATCATGTCCAAAAAATCTCAATATCTTAAATTCTTGTTAGAAATTCTACAAATTAAATAAACATGTCCTTAGCTCATATATTTAGATGTAGATGGAGAACATGTTGAAGATATTGCAGAATCATTCATTGTCTCATTGGGTTGACCCATCCCAAATAAAGAAGATAAAAAGGCTATTGTAGCGTGGGGCTTATGTGCATTTCAATCTTATTTCCCTGCAAGCATTGTGGCTTGAGCACAAGAATAAAAAGTAATGGTGTGATGTCCAATTAGTTTAATGTCGATGATCCGGCACATGAGTCCGAATTCTTTGAGTATTCACCCCATAGTGACTCGTGGGCGGACAACAGTGGGGCGGCCTGCCATACAGGCACCCAACAGCCTCATGTAAGGTAAAATTGTCCAATGATGATGTGGTAGTCTAAAATAGGTCCACCAATGATCACAGTCGGGGCAAATCCTAAATAGGATCTAAATTCCCGGCACATTTTCTAGTGCCCTAGTTTTGGGCGAGTACAATTCGGTGACCAGTGACCATCTCTCGTCAAGGTTGTGGTTTACTTCCACACCGAACCGTGTCCCACTGTACGGCATATGATCCAATTAAAGGCATTCTGCGAATGCCCCAACTATGCTGTCTAGTGTAAAAACAACTGGAGCCTAGATCATCATTTCAAGCTGAAGTGGATCAATTACAGTTTTTCACATTCATATGTTACCGACATACTTTTATCATTCATGTGGGGCAGTGGGGTTCCACCGTAGCCGCCCATCCACACGATCACCATATCAGAATTCCGATTCCAACAACTGATATTAGAGTAACCAATAGGAGGGGATGAAATTCCCTATGAACTCTGTGGATTGCTGAGTGGTGGGGTTCCAATTCGAATACATCCAAACTCAGGGAAAGCATGTGAGATAAAGGGTCTCACAACAAATTACACCAAAACATAACTACCCGAAAGCGTCCCATTCACGCCCACACACGCATAACTTTACCCACCTTATGCCCATCTCCATCACTACCCACCACTTTTTTCTCTCTCTAGTCTCCTCTGTCTCTCCCCATACAAACATCATCATATCAGATCAAAAAATACACACAATCTAATAAAGAATTCCTCTTCGGATCCCACTCTGCTGCCCCTCACCCCCCACGCGCCATTGCTTCTTCAACTGCTCAAACGACGCCAGAAAACAAACCATAAAAAAAAAAAAAATCCTTCATGATTCCCACGTCCCACCACCCGAAACCCTTCCTTCAATCCAACTCTACCATTTCTTCTACCCAATTCCTATCTTGCACAGAAGAAAAGAGAAAGTCCCAGTTTGGGTACAGATCATATCAATAATTCATCCTCACATCTGATTTTAATCTTGTCCCATAAAAACTAAAACATACCCCACTCTGAAAATCCCAAAATTCCCCTCCCTTTGTCATCATTTTTCACAAGAGAAAGAATTTGAGTATTGAAGTTCTCCTTAATTCACCCCACATTTGATTGTGAAAAAAAAAAAATCACTCATTTTGTGGAAGATCCAATTCCTGTATCTTGTACCCTACACTTCCTTTCCAACTCTCTCTTTCTCTCTCTCTCTCTCTCTCTCATCTTCCCAATTTACCCTTTACCTCACTTATCTTTCACAATAGATTGAGAGAGAGAGAGAGAGAGAGAGAGAGAGACAAAATCCCAATCTGGGTGGTTATCTCCACAACCCCAAAATGACAAAGATTTCATAGTTCATCCCCACTTGTGCTTGTAAATTTGTCAAAAGCAAAACATACCCAGATATGGAAAAGTAAGAGAGAAAAATCCCACTTTTGTCCTTGCCATGCTCCTGAGTTAAGACTCTTCCTCTGCAAATCATGACAGAAGTTCTCCACTCTCCCTCCCATTTCCCTTCCTCTCCAAGCTCCTTATCCTGTGCGCCCAATGATAACGCGCGCAACCAGGCCCTGTCCCACTCCCAAACCACCCTTATTAATCCCAACTCCTCTCCTGTAGAAGCCGACGGCGACGATTCGCTTCAGAAAGAAGAGGAGGAGAGGAAGAAAGAGGAGGATCAGCTCTCGCTCTTGGCGCTTCTTGTGACCGCGCTCAGGAAGTCGCTGCTCGCCTGCCGGAAAGAGAGGGAGGACCTCTGCTCGATGGAAATTGGATGGCCCACCGACGTGCGGCACGTCGTCCACGTCACATTCGACCGGTTCCATGGCTTCCTCGGGTTGCCAGTTGAATTCGAACCCGAAGTGCCGAGGCGGGCGCCCAGCGCCAGGTTAGTCGGAAGCAATCCATGGGTGTTGTTGGTTTCCTGAATTTGTACTGTGCTTGATCTCTTTACAAGTATTGGAGGGAGGGAATTGGTGCTGACTGCTGAAACTTGAGGTTTCCATTTGATGCATGTTGTTTTAATAGGAATTGCTAATGTTTGGACCTATGTAAGGCTTGGATTCCTTATTTGGTGATGTTTATGCAGTGGGTTTTTGAGTTTGAGGTTGTAATTCAAGGCTTTTGTTTTTTTAATTTTAATTTGAAACTGGGCTTTGAGATCTGACTTTGTTATCTTTGTGAATTATGATTTTAGTTTGTAATTGGAGATGCATTGTGTTTTTCCAAACTGGACATATCTTTCAAACAATTCAGATTCATATGGTTCTTGTTTGATTTGTTTAAGATTTTGCAATATATTTTTTTGACTGAGCAACAGTAACTTTTTTGGAATAAAGATTGGGATGTACGATCATATCTGTGTCGAAAACGATAGCGGGTTCCTAGTTAAGAACAGAGGAAGAAAATTTCCGCAATGCTTTTCTGCCAGACTATTTACATCACTTTTAACATCCTATCCTACTGAGCTTAAATGTCATGGTTCTTCCTTTTCCCTCCAACCCATTCTTTTGCATTCAGCATATTATCGTCCACTACGGACATTCCTGAACGGATTTTTTTAAATATAAGATTTGTCTGTCGAATGGCCAGATTTTCCTCTTCATTTGGTATCTTATATATCAGTAACAAAGAAACATTTCATTCCAAAGAGAGAATTAATATATTGGCAAGGATCATCATCATCATCAAAGCCTTGTCTAACTATGTTGAGGTTGGTTACATGAATTTTGTTTTTCCATTTTAATCTATCCTGAGCTAAATTCTTAGATAAGTTGCACATCTTCATATCTATTTTTACTATATTTATCCACATCCTCTTCGGCCCACCCCTTTTTCTTGGCGGGCCATCAATGTGCTTAGTTAAAATTTTCCTCACTAGAGCAGTTGCTAGCTTGCATTGGATATGCCAAACAATCTTAAATTAATTTCTCTAATTTTATTCCCCATTGATGCTATTTCTAGATGCTTTTGAGTGCTCATTTATAATGTTATCATTCTTAGTTTTACCACACATTCACCTCAACATTCTCATCTCTTCTACATCTATTTTGTACATATGTTGTTTCTTGTTGGCCAACATTCCGTTCAATCTGTTATGACTACTCTAATCACTGTCCTGCAAAGTTTTTCCTTTTTGTTGGCATGCGCCGATCACAAAATACTCTAGAAGCACGTCTCCACTTCAACCATCATGCTTTTATCCTATGTTCGCCAGCTTCACCAATTTCTCCATCTTTATTAATTATCAAGCAAAGGTAACAAAATGAATCTCTTTGTGATACCTCCTGGACTTCAATTTTCACATTAGTTCCAGCTCTTTGTAATTCTCCACTAAAGTTGTAATCCATGTATTCTGTCTTCATAAGGCTTATTTTAAAACCTTTGAATTTTAATGTCTCCCGCCATCTCTCAAGTTTTGCATTTACACAATTTCTTGATTCATTCACTAATATTGTATCATTTGTAAATAACATACACCAAGATAGCTCCTTTTGAATATGAGCAATTAACTCATCTATAATTAATGCATTGAGATAATTGCTTAGGGCTAACCCATGATGCATATCTATGGTCACTGGGAACTCACCAGTCTCTTCACAGGTAGTTCTCATAGTTGTATCTTTATTAATTTCAATATAAACTCTTGGAATGTTCCTTTTATATAAAAACTGCTAAATTAAATCCCTAGATACCCTAACAAAGATATAAAAATATAAAAAAATGCCAAAAAAAAATTTCTTTCCTAATATCATGATGCGTTTGATGTTTTGAATCTGACACAATCTGAATAACTTGTTGTAGTCAAGCATCTCCCATCCTATTTGCTGTCACTCTGTCAGTCTTGGAATACCTTTTGACATCTTAGCAACATTAAATTTCTTCTCATTGAGTGTTGGAGGTTCTCATCTACTGATGCATACCCTAGGGTTAGGTTTTGCGGGGAAGTGCCCTAGTACAATACTGGTGCCCAAGCAGATGTCCACAGACACTACACGTCATCTCCGTAGAGATCATAAACGAGGATGCCTTTCAAAGGGTAAACCCAATTCTATTAATTAACTCTGAAAATTCAAGTCTACAGTGCCATATAAATAAGAAAAAAAAATTGTGTCCTAAGAAAACTAATTAAACTAGGAAAGTAAATAAATAACCTACTTAGAAAATAAAATAAGGAATCTAATCCTAATTACAACTGAATAATAAAATAAGAAATTGTATCACTTGGGTCCCACATGTGATGCCCTACATCATCTACATACCATTATATCCTATAATGCACCCCTTATCATCAGTTCTTTCAATTTTGAACGGGCCATGTACTCCAAATTTGACAGTAATAAGTGGTTTGGAATTTCAACCCTAAGAACTTCACATTTAATGAAGTATTTAATCCAGAAGAAACATCATCATTTGATCTGCAGAAACCCATTCGGACTTATTGTCATGCATTCAAGTGGGTTACACACAAAAAATTTTGTCATGCATGAAGTTAGGCCTAAGCCAAACTAGTTATTGGTAAAGTCAAAAAAGCTCTGCCTCTATCTATTTATAAAAAGATAATG
Organism: Sextonia rubra; assembly: GCA_037013555.1. Classification (NCBI taxonomy): domain Eukaryota; kingdom Viridiplantae; phylum Streptophyta; class Magnoliopsida; order Laurales; family Lauraceae; genus Sextonia; species Sextonia rubra. The sequence goes on from JASUAD010000006.1 coordinate 24,690,398, forward strand.
GTTGCTCCTCTTTTATTATACCAGTAGGTGATTGCTCCTCTCTTTCCATATAAGACCACATGACCATTATGTTAAGTGTCTTCAACATAACCCAGACTCTTATCAGTGATCCAACTTTGGATGTTAACAGTTTGCTTCTCTTGAAATGCCCACTGTCCCTACACATGAAAAATTAATGTCCAATCTGATGAGCATAATCACAGTTGTAACTCAGGACGAGAAGATTGAACATTTTCCTGTATTGCTTGCACATAGAGCATAGATTTGGACTAGAATAATGTCAAACTAGCACAATTACCCGTGCCAAGCACAGGCATGACCCACATGGCTAGGGTCCTCATTCCATCTTACTACACTTTTTACATTTTAAAGATAAGAAATTGCATGTTAATATTATGTGGTGTTGTCGTTAGGTTTGTTATTTAAATTGGCAAAAGGTCATGGACTCATGGGTTCAAATCTCAAATCTCACATTTTTTGCCGTTACCGAGGCTCAATAAAAAAAGTCAAAATTGAAACAATTTTGGTCAAAACTGATTTCAAAACATCTTAGCTTAATATATTATAATTAATGGTTGGTCTTGACAATTTTATCTGTTACTTGGATATTATTTGTCACTGAGCTAGCAAACTTCCATATGGAAGTAACTGGGAAGCTCCAGCTCTCATTTTAAGATGGTGCTAGAAAAGAGACTGAGGTATATTCCTCTGGAGGAATATGTTGTCGACCTCTCCTCAAATTATCCACTGTAAATGCTTCACCAACTATGACAACTAGCAAAAACAGATATATAGGGGCCAATAGCCTCCTAAGATCCCTCCTACGATTGGCAGAAAGCCTTGGCAGCGAACTTCCCTGGGTTAGGCTTTCAAATGCTAATGCCCTTATCATTCCTTCAGATCAATATGTTAGAAAGAAGACTCATCAAAAACCTAAAGTAGATTTCTCCAATGGACACAACTCTCTTCTCAAAGACACCTCCCAAGACACAATTCACCTCTTAACATAACACATACTATCAGAAGACTCTTCATTGGATACCACTCTAAATACCTGAGGAAAAAAATTGAACAATGGATCTAACCCAACTTAGCCGTCATACTAATAAAAAAATGGACCTCCTTCCCTTTCCCAATTACAAAGTCCAGCCCTTACTGAAAACCTCCTCTCTTGTCTTAGACAAATCCCAAAACTTTCTATGCCACCCCACAAGTCTGACACAGTATCTTGGAACTATTTTTGGCACACCCAATCCCACCTGTCTACCTTTACTTGGAAAAAATGTTTGTCTTCCCCATTGGTTCTTTCTCTCCCTAAATCTCCACAAACATTTTGCTACTAAGACCTAATTTTTCCATTTCTGGGAAAGTAGAAGCGAAGGTGATGATGTCACCATATGTTCCCACAGCCACCTTTTTCCACTTACTTCCCAACCTATTCTATCGCTCATGTGTATAACAGACTCCCATCTTAGACAATCAATAGTTTCCATATCATTCTCCAAAAGAATTCTTGGTTTATTCTTTTTCTTGATTGTAAACACTCGTTAACTTTTGAAATTGCATTTAGTATCTACCTTTCCTTAGCAAATGGCCCTTGTGAAATCCAGTAATGAAGCTCGTTACTTCTTTTAGTCTATTCACTAGCAGCTTTGATAGATGTTATAAACACACCCTACCAAACTAATTGGTCAATAGTCTTTTATTTTGTGCATCTTAATTGACCTTTTGAGTGACAAATAATTATCATAGTTAATTATTAAACTGTCCCTTTGAAAATTGTCAACATGTTAACCTATTGGTGGCTGTGAGTAAAAGAATGCTAGTACCACAAAGGCTAAGAAATACTCCATGGAGATAATAATATCTTACAACACCAGCGTCATAGCCTTGTTCTAATTACGTTAGGGTTGGATATAGGCATTCCATTTCCCTGTTCCTACCTGTCTCGATCCATATCCTCAGATGGGTTGTACTTCTTTAGATTTATCCTTACCACCCATCCATCCCTTCTTTGGTTTACACTTTTTTCTCGGTGGATCATTAGCCAACATAGAAAAACTTCTCCCCAGTGGTGTCGTTGTTGCTGGCCTATGCTGGACATATTCAAACCATCTCAAAAATCGTTTTCTTGTGTCTTGAACATATTATTTTCATTATTAACATAAAGCACTAATCAACATGAATTTTATAAATTTCTTCACATATTTTCAATTTTCAAAAACTTTTGTCTAGAAAAGAGAGGAAAAATTTTTCTAAGTTAACAATGTTACAATTACTTATTAAGATGTTACTCTTATTTACAATATGTACAAACACTTATTATTCTCATGTACTTTATTATCATTAAAAAAAAAGAAGATACATAAGAATAAATAAATAAATACATAAGAATAATTTTAATTTGGGAGAAATAAAACATCATCTATTGGGATTGGTTGCATTTACTAATGACACTAGTTATGAAACAAAGTATAGCTTTGTGAAAAAGAAAAGTAAAAACTAAGATTGAAATGAATTGTCTTACCTCAACCCATGAAATAAATTTCCTTGCTAACCATGAAAAATTTTTTATTTTTTTCACCGATGGTTGCGACATTTTTCACTAAGTTTACTTATAAATTATTATAAGCTCATTCAGTTGGAATTTCCACACTATATACACAATTTAGAGACTAACTCTGGGAGCCATTGTTAGTTTTTGACATTCTACTTTTGAACTTGTTTGGTAGCTTAAGAGCACAACAAATGTCTCATGGCTTGCCTATTAGTCTCTTTTAATCTATTACTCATTTATGCAACTCTAAATGCTTTCAAATACACTTATTTCTGATTCTATTAATTATTAGTTTTACGACACATCCCTTTCAACATTTTCATCTGTGCTATTCTCATTATGTACATGTGTTGCTTCTTGATTGGCCAACATTATGCTCCATAGGTCATAGTTAGTCTAATCGTTGTTGTGTAAAATTTCCCATTCAATCTCTTAGGAATGTGCTGATCACAAAACACTCTAAGAGCAAGTCTCCACTTCAAGGGAGGAATTTTTAATATTTCATTTAGGTTGTACCTTTTATTTCCGCTCAAATTTTATCTCTTGTAAAAAGAAGTTAATGATAAGAAAGGAGGGTTTGTCTTTCTGTTTCTTTAAAAGAAAGCAAACCAACAGATGTTTCATATCCTTCTCTTTCTACCTCAACTAATTTCCCTGGTACATGGCAAAATTATCGTATATTCTTGCAATGCAAGCATTAAACAAAAATCTTGCAATGCAAGCATTAAACAAAATCCAACCTAAGTAAATCATCATTTTGTGACTTTTCAAGGCATATTTCCACCAGAAAACTATTCAAAATCCAATATTGTACTTCCACTATTGAATGCAATAAATTTTGGAAGGGAGTGCTTGGTTGATTTTGCTCAAAATTTCTTTTACCAATTGTATTGGTTCAGATCTTTACTGAATTTCAGTAGAAATGAGCATTATAATTTATATGGCTTTATGCTAACAGACTTGACTGTCTAATTGTATGATCATTCTTGTAGTTGCTACGAGATACAGTGAAAGTCCTACATTATACCCCAGTTTTTTTTTTCTTTAAAGAAAACATATTAGAACATGATGGCATTTGCTTCTATCTCTCATCGTTATCCTCTTTGTGTGGTTGCTTCTCTCCCTCTCTCCCTCTCTCTCTGATTTAGTAGGAAATAAGTCATGTCACTTTCATTGCCATTTGGGCATCTATTTGGCACATTGGAAGACCAAGTCTCTTACCTAATTAATGTGATTTTGAAAAGTGGATGGCATCATTTTGAATTTTCTTGGAAATCCTAGTATTTTTTTTGCCTAGTAACTAGTTCCTAGTAAGTTGTGCTTTGTTTTGGGACTGTTAGTTGACTACCTAGTAAGTTGTGGTCTTAAATGTAGTTATCTTTGGGATTAAGCATGTATTAGTGGAAGGAGAATGCTATATATCTAGTAAGATTCACATGGTTGAGGGAGATTATGATGGTTTTGTTTTAATTAATATTAGTTCAGTGGTGAGTTTGGCTCCTCTATTTTATCACTTCTTCTTTCTTGTTGTGATTGTGTTCTTCGTTCTATCTCCATATTAGTTCCCCTCATTATTTGGTATCAAACCTTGTGCTAGACTCTTGGACTGACTTTGGCATCTGCCATCTTCCTTTTGGCGGCAAGAATAGGTCGAGGCGGATGTGGCAATCGTATGATGGAAAATGCGAGAGACGAAGAACTACAAACGCTTTGGAGACAAGTTGAACAATTAACTATATGGCTTGGGCATCAAGAAGCTCACAGTGAGCATAGACAAGGCCTTGGTTATTCTAATGAGTCGTCCACCATCACCGAGGAATTCTACAAACTAATTGTGTGCAATGATATTCAAGAAACCAGGGACGCAATAGATGTGGTTTCAAAACAATCCACAACTCTTTCCCCAGTACAACCAATGGAATATCTAACGTTTTTTTTTGTTTTTTTGTTTAAGGAATAGATGAAGACAGTTTACATTGGAAATTAAAACTTGTCTGACATTATGTTGATAGGTCAAAACCCCCATTTTTCGAATGTGATCCATCTATTTATGATTGGTGTCAAAATGGAATATTATCTCAAATGTCAGTGAGAAATTGATGGATGATGATTATCAAGAAGATACTGATCTTTGATGTGTATCAAGATGTTCATGTTAATGACACTCTGACCTTCAATGTGTGCCTCGATGATGACAGAAGCTTTGATGAATGCTATGATTCCATGTCATATTGCAATGATCATGAATCAAGCACTAAGAGCATCATAGAGTAGCTAGATCATTCATTTGAGGAAGGACACATCAAGCAACATTATTTTAAAGATCCATTTGATGAATTCTATTCAAGCATATATCGCCAGACATTCATTCATGATTTTGTCACGTGTCAATGGATCAAGACATTGGGTGGATTGGATGGATGTGCTCCATAGTTTTTCCAAGTATACAATGTGATCGCAAGTTCAAGGTCGAAACATCTTAACAACATCTGTGGAGAAGAAGATTGAAAGCCAATCCATTTATATCGATGAGTTGCAATGGGAACTAAAACAGAAAAGCAAGCAGCACATACCCAAAGCTGACTCGAGGTTAAGTCTTTAACAAGAGGGGGAATCTGATGTAGGAGGTAATTGTCCATTTCACTCTCATTGCCATGTGGGCTCTTGTGTGGCGCATTGGAAGACCAACCAATTAATATGATTTTGAAAAGTGGTTGGCATCATTTTGAAATTTCCTGGAAATTCTATCATTTCACAACAATTATTTCCTAGTAAGTTGTGTTTTGTTTTGGAAACTTTGTTTGACTACCTAGTAGGTTGTGGTCTTGAATGTAGTTCTTTGGGATTAAGCATGTATAAATGGAAGGAGAATGCTGTATTATTTCTTGTAAGATTACAATGGTTGAAGGATGTTATGATGGTTTCATTTTGATTAATGTCAATTCAGTCGTGAGCTTGTCTCCTCTATTTTATCTATTCTCCTTTCTTTTTGTGATTGTTCTCTCTCTCTCTCTCTCTCTCCCCCTGCCCAATATATGATATATCTATTCTTTGTGCCAGTTTTTATCCGTTTTTGTGTTGGTAGTTTTTATCCATCACTAATTGTAACTACTATGTTGCTCCCTATAAAAAAAAGGAGAAGAGGAGAGAAATCGAGAGCAAATTGACCTCCATTCAATGGTCATTAGAGGTGTGTCCCACCATCAGTTGCATTGGGGATAGAAAGGCACCACATTGTAGATTTTCACCAAATTGAACACTAGCAATTCCCTAAATGGGTGCCATTCATAATATCTTTTGGCATAGCTTGTTTCAAGTTCATTAGCATGCATTTGTGGGGCCCACAATTTAATGATAAATTATTGATATTTTATCAAGTGCAAATCAATGATGATGCAATAAGTGAGAAGAAGTCATGTGCATGACTAAGAAGAGATTCCCTAATTTAATAAGAATTTTGAGAGTCATAGATGAGGTTTCCTTTGATTTCTTTTAACTGAGAGAGATTCCCTAATCTATGAACAAAGGATAGAATCTTTGCTCCATAGGAGGAATTCCTAGCTTTGTCTCTATTCATCCCTGCTAATTATCAACTCAAAGTATCAGAAATAATCTTTTTGTGGTATCTCTTATACTAATATTTTCATAAGAGATATCCTCAATGAAGTTGCAATTCATATATTTTGGCTTTGTATGACTTTTTTTTAAGTCCTTGGGTTTTAAAGCCTCTCACCATCTCTAATTTTTTGAATTCACTCAATCTTTTTCTTCATCATCCAACAGTGTACACTAAGGTACCTCCTCTTGGTAGTAAGCAATTGAATCATCCATAATCAGTGCAAAGAGACAAGTGCTTAAAGTTGACCCTTAATCCAAAACCAATGATCAGGGAAACTCACCTATCTATCCATAGGTAGTTCTCAAACTTGTTTTCGCTCCCTCTTACGAGTCGTTAATGATATTAGTATAATTTCTTGGGACACTCCTTTTATTTGAATTTGGATTTTTTCCGGATATTTTTACCACATTTTTTTTTCACAACTTTATGCTCTTGCATATTGCTACCGTTACGTTTCTCTTTTTGTTGCCCGCCACTATGCTTGCCACAACCATTGTTGTGCCCTACTTTCTGCAGTTTTCTAATTATTTGCGAAGGAGGCCCTAGAAACTGTTGTTAAAGATGATCAATAAAAGCACTTCATAATATGGAGCATCCTTTCTGCCTAATATTTGTTTAACGCTGGTTATTGAATCCTTAAGCAATCAAAACCTGTCATTTCAACCAGGGCTCATTAAGTTTAATTGTCAATGTAGTCCAATCCTATATATTTAGGGTAACCTTTTTGAGTTCTACTTTTCCACTTGCATCCTATTTCAAGCTATTCTCGTAGTAACAAGCACTAGATTAATTTGTGGTGAGCCTAGATCATGCATTCAATATTCCACATATCTTTCTCTTTCACTTCCAACATGTCTTAACAAGAGTCATGTGTATGGGAATCATCTGGCCTTGGAGGCTTTATCCTTCCATTTGCTAGCTTCCTTCTTTTTCTCCTCTGAGAACTTTCTTCCTAGCCGAAATGCCAACTGTGAGGTGTTATATTTAAACTGTAGACTGTAGACTATCTAACTTGGGTCTCATCATACCTCCTATATTGCTTCTTATACTACTTTGATATCTCATTTCTTGTTGGTTTAGTTATGATTTGAGGGGTCTTTTTTCTTTTCCTTTAGGAATTGTGTATGTACTGGATGTGAATTGTCAAGTGGCTTTTGATTTTGTACTCATACTTAAAAGGATTTTAAGTGATGAGTGATTGCAAATCAGTTTTCCAGTTTCCATGAATTCAGAAAAACTCAACTTTAAATGAACAACTTCTAAATTTTTTACTGACAGCAAATGTTTCTTTATTTGCACTAATATGCTGCTTCTCTTCCCTGCAAATACATTTGATTGAATACAGCATGTACAAATTGAGGTGATTTCTCTAGTTAACGCAATGAATCAATGAGCATTCAAGACTACGAACATAGTAAATTATGAACCAAATTTGATTGACTAAATTGTATTCACCAGTGGTCTGTGTAGTGAAATGTGAGGCATTCCCTTCTCATAATATTGTTTCTTTTTCTTTTAATCTATATTTTCCCTTTAGATGTTCGATCTATTTGAAAATTGCTACTAATGTTGTGGTTTTGTTGAGTTCTTTTATGTGTTCTTTTTTCCTTCTTTGAATGGTCACATGACTTGAACCCATGCGACACTGAACACCATCCAACTGGACTATAAGCTCCTGTTGCGTGAGTTTTCTCTTTGGAGTAATAATTGGCTAATTCTCGCATAATTTATTTGGATTTTGGTTTTTGTACACCGAGTATCTTCAGTCTTCTATAGAAAAGCCTCCTATGTCATTTTATATATATGCCAATATAATATTACTAGAGAAATATGGTGAATATTGTGGTAAACTTCTCTTGATTTTAAATCAGGTATATGGTTTTTTTTTTTTATAATACATAGTTCATTTTTTTAGATAGGTTATAGAGAAATTTAGTACATCAAGATTGGGAAAGATAAGCAAATGGTTTGATTGATCTTCAGATGGCCTTTAGTTGAATCTTCATAGCAATAGTTGGTTATAGGATCCGTGGAGGCTAGGAAGTGAAAGTTGAAGTGTTTGGAGCAGGAGCATCATGTTGTGCAGAAGGTTTCTCCAACTAGATTTGTCTCTCCATAGAAAATTCTGAAGTTTGTCAATAGGCATATGATCTGTAGAGAAGATCCTAAGCTGTCAAAAATGCAACGAACATGTGGTTAAGCTCTGTGGACTGCAAGGTTGGAGCCATTGAAGTCTGCTCCTGAAATGAAAAGAAAACACTTTCGCAAATACATTGATGACTTTGTAGGGAACATTACAGACTGGTTCCCAATCTTTGCCTTTTTGTAGTTCTCTCAGACTTTGTAATGTAGGTGTATGCAGTGTATGCATAGTGGTCCAGTTCTGTGACTTCATCCTGTTTGTCTTCTTATTATCATCATCTGTTCTTTGAAATGCTTTTTTTGAGTTCTGGGGTTGCACTATTCCTTTTTCCATTGGTTTGCATTAATCCTTTATAATACTTTTCTTTATTAATCTAGTCCATTGATTTGATCAACCTTTCTGTAGTGCAAATGTTTTTGGAGTTTCTACAGAATCCATGCAATGTTCCTATGATTCTAGAGGAAATAGTGTACCAACAATACTCTTGCTCATGCAGAGACGGTTGTATTCTCGAGGCGGCCTCCGAGTGAGTTACTCATTGTGCTATAGGTGCGTAGGTCATTTTTCATGAGCATATGATAATTTTCTTCCCTATTGAAATTAAATGCAGGCAGAAGGCATATTCAGAATCAATGGAGAAAACAGCCAAGAGGAATATGTTAGAGACCAACTGAACAGAGGGGTTGTTCCAGATGGCATTGATGTGCACTGTTTGGCTGGTTTAATAAAGGTATCTTTGTTGTGTGATTTTCCTGCAAATGTTTCTTTTATAGGTTAGCTTATTCTTGCAGCAATTATCAGCTTCCTTTTATTCTAGGATGTCTGTCATTTCCTCTGCCCCTTTCTCTTTTGTTTGTTGTTTTCTGTCAAGGGTGTAGCGTCTGTTTTGTGGGTGCTCCTCTGTTTTTTGGGTTTGCTCCTCAATATATCTCTCTTGTACTTTTTTTCCCTCTTTTATTGAATGTAACCATTTAAAAAAAAAGGATTAGAATCTGTTTCAGCAATGGAACATTCTAAAATCATAGGACTGAGAGAAGTTCTTACACTGACAAATGTTTAGTGTTCTGGCACTCCTGATTCTGTAATTATGGTTTTGATATTTTTGTCTTCCGACAATAAAGTTTGATCAGCCCACCATTCTGTCCTGGCAGTCTGTGAGATGTAAAGATTCCTGCCATGTACCTTTCTGGACTGTTGCTGTATTCTTTTCTAGGATATACTTTTGGGACATTGATTCTAGGTGTAGTATCATCCTATCTGGGAGATTTTTGGTTCAACCTTTGTTAAAGGCCTCTTCATAACTGTTGTGGGTCACCAAACCAATGTCCTGTGGGTATAGAATGGAGCCGTATATTCTTTCATCCCTTTTCTGTACCATTGCTGTATTCTATTTTAATAATTCACTTTTGGGGATTGATTCAAGGGGTTGGATCATCCTGTCTGGGAGATTATTTTTGTTCAGCCTTTTTCTACGTGCCCTTTAGACCCAGTTTGAAATTTGGATTGGTGCTGTTAAGTATAGAATAAGCCGGTCACAATCAAAGCGTTGTCCCATCCATGAATTCAGTTTCTTTATTCCTCTGATAGGTTGCACTGCTTTATATCTGTACTTACTACTTCCATCCATATCCTTTTTGAGCTACTTCCATTTTGTGTCATCAACTTGCGTAAAAAAAACTTTTCATCACCGTAGTCATTGCTAGTCTACGTTGGACATGTCTAAACTATATCAAACAAGTCTCTCTTAATTTATCATTGACTGATGTTACCCGTAAATGCTTTTGAATGTGCTTATTTTTTGTTTTATCTTTCCTAATTTCATCACACATCCATCTCAATATTCTCGTCTCTACTACACTCATTTTTTGCACTAGTTTTTCTTGATTCCATTTCTGTCAAAGCTAAATGCTTCTGAAAACCCTAACAAAAATTGGGCAGCATCTCGGCTAGAAATGGATATTGCGAAAGGGTAGACAATTAAGGCTCGTTTGGTACTTTACTTGAGGAACCTCAAATCAAGAGAGAATAAAATATGATGTGGTTTGGTTTTCCTGTGCTTTTACAGGCCTCCAATTCATGATCTGTTCCATTCAATATGCTCATATTAAGGATCAGCAACAATATGTTTAGTTTTATATCTTAAATCTTTATAGATTTTGAGAAATTGTGGAAAACGTCCCTAAAACTCCATGAACATCTAAACCTGTTGTAATGTGTCTCATGTATGTAACATTTGCTTATATGACATATACATATGTAGAGCCAGTTCTATATCCTATGCATGAAAGCCAAATTACCCCTAAGGGATTCTTTGATATTGGAAATTGGCTGCATATTGTGGCTTAAGGCAAATGGCTTTTCTGCTCTTTAGTTTTAGTATTTATCTTTCAATGTTTTCACTTTTCATTAAGGTAAATAGGAAATAGATCTCTTTTACCATATCTGGTGCATGTGCCAAGAGGAACTTAGAAGTGCCATTTAATTTGGTGTTCCAAACAGGCCCTGAATAGAAATTATATTTAATGATTTGTCTTTTTTATCCAAGCTAAACAGAAAGTATTCAAGCAGAGGGTATTTTGTCTTGATATGAGATGGGTTTTATTTTGTCCCATTAACTCGGAGGAACTGACAATTCAGTATCTTTGATTCATCACAAATAGTGATTGTATAAAGGACCTCCCGCACTGTTCCTTTGGGAGGATTTTTGTTTCATAGTCTTCCCCCAAGTTTCATTATGTTTAATTTCATGTTCTTATGCTTTTATAGGCTTGGTTTAGAGAACTTCCAAGTGGCGTGTTGGATTCACTTACACCTGAGCAGGTAATGCAATTCCAGTCAGAAGAAGATTGTTCGCAACTTGTGAGGCTTCTACCTGTAACGGAAGCTGCCTTACTGGATTGGGCGATCAACCTCATGGCTGATGTTGTACAAGAGGAACAGTATAATAAGATGAATGCTCGCAACATTGCAATGGTGTTTGCCCCAAACATGACTCAGGTAATGAGAGAAATCTCCATACTTTGATCTCCCTTTCAGGTATTATTTTTTGCATGCAGAATAAATAATGGGAGACCATTCCATTTTACCTTTTTTCCCTTTTATTGAATGGTTCCTACCCATTCTCTAAGAAGCACGGACACTTCTAAGAAAGTGACGTGTCCGTGTCGGACACGTGTCGGACACCGACATTCCTCGGACACTCTCGGACACGTGTCCGATACTATTTAGCCGTGTCCATAATTAAGAACTAAAAATCTTAATTTCGGACACTTGTTTAATACTCTTTTTGCAACGTGTCCCACAATTCCTAGCTCGTGTCTATGACTAAAAAATAAACATGTGGCTAATATCTCTTAGACACTTTGTTAATACGTGGTTATTAAAACTTGTAAACTTGATATATAACAATTTTATACCATGAAAAAGTATATGATTGTAAATATCAATCATATCACGAGCAAAAGACAAATAAATATTTCACTAAAGAATAGGCCTCAAGATTGGCTTCTCTTTTGCTTTTTTTTTTTTTAAAGGGAGGGGAAAGAGATGATCCGCCTTTTTCTTTATATGGATTTTATGGAACTATGGATATTTCATGTTTAATAATTATGAATTATGTTTTAGTATTGTATTGATATTTAATAATTTGATATGTTTGCTAGTTGATAGGTGAATTTTTATTTGTTGATTGCTAAATTGATTAAAAAAGTTAAAATGATATTAGTTTTTTAGTAGATGATTATATATATAAATTAATATATATATTATTCACGTGTCCTTGACGTGTCCGTGTCCTGCTTTTTTGAGAAATGCCATGTCGGCGTGTCCGTGTCGTGTCGTATCCGTGTCCCGTGTCCGTGTCCATGCTTCTTAGCCCATTCTACTTCTATGTTTGGGTTCATTAAGATTTTGCATTTTCTGAAACAGTATTTATAGATATACCAAATCTGGAATTCTGAAAACCAAACCGGAATGCTCAATTTCAGAGCAGACACTCAGGATCTTAGTTCACAGTGAGGTCTAAATTTAGAACTTTTTTAACACCCATACATAAACAGTTTAGCAGAAGCATTTGTATAAAATTTCAGCGGAAGTAATATAGAAAATCGGATCCAACAACATGGTATCATCTCGTACCCATCAAATGCACAGCAGAATACAAGTCTGGCGACTACACCTGAATATACCAAAACCGTTACTGTAGTCTATTCCAAAACACATCTCACTACAAAAGCAGCTACACATCCGTATTCACAATGATGCACTCTGTGGTCACGTGACTGCGCCCCAGCACTAGCACCCCAAGCAAAGTCCACTACCTCAGACGTCTCCTGGAATACCTCAGCCTCTGGGGAACCAGCAAAGGGCTCACTACCTACAACACCAAAGATAGAGAATCAGATCCGAAGACCTGGCAGCACAATATATATTTATCATATGATGAATGTATCACAATAGAGTAACATTGAAAAACATGGTTAATAGAATAGCAATGTGAAGGATCTAGGCAGGTAGTATGAGAATATCCATCATCATGAATCAAAGAACAAGATAACCTAAGACCATCCATCCATCTATACAAATGACACATCCACATAAGCTGCTATTGCGAGATATTATGACGCTACCATCCTGTACTACATATGATTTGTAGCAGAGAATACCCGGGTCATAGCCCACCGAAAAAAAGTTACAGGAGTCTGCCGGCCAGATTTTTATACATGCAAGGTATACGTGTCAAAGTGAGGTACCCAGTGGCGTATGTCCACCTTAAAGAAAACCCATCTAGATAGCAAAGCAATATTAGCTCCTACCGAGAGGAATCAATCCATGGCTAAGCTTCCTAACCAAGTGGATGTTGGTGCCAACTGAAATCCATACAAGTACAGTCATTGTTTGGCTAGGCTCTCCTTGTGCAAGCTAGGTCTGCAAAACCAAACAAGAGGGTACAACCATCCAAACCATCATCATCCTGACCAATCAATACCTCTATTCCACCACAAAAAATCCATCAAAAGTATAACAAAACGATCTATAATAAAGAACCATCAAAGTCTAACCATTCATTCCATTGCCTGTATCATGCCAAAGTTCCATTGAAAGGTATCCCAACAAACCAGCCATTGATAGCTTACTTAGCCTCAGATATGGGTAATCCATCCTCCAATCATAAACAAGGTCTCCTCTAGGTAAACCCTAAGTAATGGTCCTCATCATCATCATAATCAATCCATAAGTACACCAAACCTATCACACATAAGAATAGAGAGCAGAGGAATATGAATATACGATGCAATGTAAATAAGGATCCATTCATCAATACTTTCAATGAATGATACTAGCCAACCAAGGTCAAAGGTCACCCCTTCAGGTATGAGGACAGAGTTATCCGACACAGTGGTTAAATCAAGCTTCAGATGTCTAATAATTATCTCTTTGTGCTTCAAAGCTAAGTGACACCCAAAGATCCTCCACTAACCACCCGTGAACCTAGTTCCGTTTCTCATAGCCTACTTTGGGCAACGGATGGGTGGACGTTAAGCTCCACCATCCAAACATCCCAAGACATCCATTAACAAGTTAGATAGGTTGAAGGCAAAAAGACACATTTTCTGCACTATAGGAAAACCCAGGCTGGCTGTGAATCATAGCCCTGTTTCGGCTTGCAGAGAGTACACTGCGGTTGGCTCATGGTTGGCTCGTGGTCGACCATGAGGGGCCTCATGGTTAACTGCGTGCTAATTGCTTGTTCAAGACCCTGAAGTTTTCATAATTCTGGAAAAGTTACCGTAAAGGGTCACAATGGCTCCACAGTTGGGTCACAGTCGATCGTGGAAGAACTCATGGTTAACCGTGACCTAATCGCTATACAAAACTGGGAAAATGCACAGCTTTGTAAAAGTGAACGGAATGAACCTAGATTGTACTACAGTTAGCCTTATGGTTAGCCGTTAGAGACCTACAGTTAACCCTAACGTGACCACTGTTATCCAAATTTACACATTTCTGCAAAAGTGACCTCAAGTACTCTTGGTTAGCTTCCTAGGAGCCCACGGTCGACTGTGGAGTCTAAGAATACAAGTCAAATCCCATCCAAACCATTCCAAATTACCTCCCATTCAATCCAAACACCTTAGATACATTTTCTTTCATCTTTTACACCATTTTACAACATCAAATTACATAGAATTTGGTCATTTTCTCATCAAATTAGGTTCCAACCATGCCAAGGGTTTCAAAATATAGAAAAAGTCGTAGATCATGGGATTTTCTACAGAATTCATTGAAATTCAATGCAATTCAACATAAAAATTATCAATAAAAAAAATGCATGCTATGATGCACATTTATTACACTTAAAAGAAAAAAAAAAATCCACTCAAACCACTCAAAACCATGGAACCCAAAGACCTTCCAAACCCCAAAACACCACAATCTACAGCTCCTACACCCAAATGCAAGGGGAAAGGGTGTAATAGTGCTGGAATTCATCAAAGAAACGCTAGGAAACTCTATAGATGTAACTAGGGCTTCGAAATTTACTTTGTTGGGAATAAGAGAGAGAGATCTACACAAGGAGAAGAATAGATGGAGAGGAAGATTGTTGAAAACCCTTTTTGTAGCAGACATCTTCAAGGAATTGTCTTTGATCTAATCCTAGCTTGGAGAGAGAGAGAGAGAGAGAGAGAGAGAGAGAGGGAGAGAGAGAAGGTAAGTGGTAGTTATAAGGCTTTGTGTTAGAAAGGAAATGGCCGAAATGCCCTCACTTAAAAGGTAGTGCAATGAAGCACAATTTCCCCAAGGACCTAGGTTCTATCAAACATGCCCCAAGGGCCTAGTCTGCCACACTTTCTATATTTACGAACCCAACCCCCCTGCCCCTCTCTTCCAAATCTTCTAAAACTCGACCAAAACCATTACAACCGCCACTAACCTCTAACCCCTGTAAGTACCCACAAAATCACACAAGCACAATTTAAATATAATTAAATCTGGAAAAAGGGAGTTGAGACCTAATGATGCTGATGGATCCCATGCCACATATGCAGGGCCCAAGTAGATTAGGATTTTAATTATGTCATTAGGTTCTAATTTTATTGTAATTGGGATTCGATTTCCAACATTATTTAGTTTCCTAGTTTAATAGGTTTCTTAAGCCCTAAGTTATCTATTTCTATGGCATTGTAGAAGATGGATTTTGAGAGTATGATAATTAATTGATTTGGGTTTATCCCTTT
This sequence comes from Sextonia rubra, assembly GCA_037013555.1. NCBI lineage: Eukaryota > Viridiplantae > Streptophyta > Magnoliopsida > Laurales > Lauraceae > Sextonia > Sextonia rubra. The sequence goes on from JASUAD010000006.1 coordinate 24,705,955, forward strand.
TGAGGTGCGTCTTTGGTTATGGTCTCTGTGGAGACATTTTGAAGTGCCCCCAGACACTAATTTGTCCAATTTGCTATCCCTAATGCACAGTGGAATGGTGTTGAAAATAATATTAAACCTTATGGTTCAGCGTTCTTCGAATCAAGCCATTTTCAGTACCAGCAATGACTTTTCCCTTCATTGAAATGCCAATTTCCTTTTCAAGTTGACAGCATCTGATTCCGTCATTCCTCTATTGTTTCTGCTTGTCCTTTCTATTATTTTCCCCTTATTCATTATTGATATCTTTTAACTTGTGGGAATAATGTGGAGAAAGAGATGATTGTCTGTTCTTTTGCTGGTCCAATGTTGAAATGAATTGCATGAGTGAACACTTTCCTTCAATGTCTTTGGTGGAAATACGTGGAAGAAATTGTTGTCTAATACAGTTTTAAGTTGTTATGCTGCACCCCATGGTCCCCACCCCATACCCCACCCACACACCCCATCACACACTTCTTTTAACATTTTTACAAGGCTCACTCTCAAGAGTCACACACATGCACACGCGCATGCGCATGCGCACACACATCTTTAACACTTTTATAGGACTCAACTCTTAATAGTCACACACACATTTTGGGCAGCCATGTAGTGAAACGAAGTTACCTATTTTTTCTCTCCCATGTTTTTAGTGAGGCCAATGGCGAAATCACTGGTTTGTGAAACGTTATGGCATTCATGTATTTTTGTATAATTCCACCTAGGTTGAGTTAACTCCATAATTTATATATTTTCTTCTACTTTTATTTAGCATCTTTCATTCGTTTTCAAAGAGAGTGGATTTTATACTTTATTTCTCATTGCAGATGGCTGATCCGTTGACTGCTCTAATGTATGCTGTGCAAGTGATGAATTTTCTCAAGACATTGATCATAAAGACACTTAGAGAAAGACAAGATTCTGTCCTAGATGCAGTTTCTGATTTTCACTCAGGCTCATTTGACGAGAATGGCCATCATAGTCCTTCACCACCCTGTTTGGAGGCCTTTGCTGCAGAAGAAATGGACAACTGTCATGATGCTGAGGAACTGTTTCTAGATCATCAGTGTCGCCTCAATGATGAGAATCCCATGATGGATGATTCCATTCCCAGTTTGCAGACTTCAAGTGATAGTGCTACGCCCAAGTGCAATGGGTTCTCTACAGATGGTTGCTCGAGTGAGGTTGCAACAGATGCAGACATCCTAACAGATGGGATGGAATCGGATGCCGTTGTGAATGATCTGAATTTGAACCTTCACCTCAATGCCTGTAGAACCAAGCCTGCCCATCCTAATACGTATGTTAGTAAAGGACAAAGGACCAATGGGCAGTCTGTTATCAGGGTGATGACAATGGTTGATAAGTCGAAGGGAAATAGCATCGTTAGCCGTATAAATTCAAGGGTCGAGCGAGTAGAAGCTTGGCGTTGAAGCCGGTAGTTCCATATTCCTTGGGGTCCTGCAGACTTTGTTTCGATTGTATGGCTGTGAAAGTGTGTCTGGCGTGTCTTTGACATTAGAGTGGAAGTTGACAAAGATTGTGCTTTTGTTTGTTTTCTTCTGCTTCTGGCTATTTAAGTTAATTTCATGTAAGATGTTGTTATACAATATATCTCACACTAACAGTTTGCCAGTTGCGAAGAACTAATCTATACTTGGAAAAACTGCTAAATGATGGCTTCTTTATTCATGAGTTATTTTTATCTGATGCTTGAATTAAAGTGATGCTGTTTTTGACCTAGCAACAGTACCGATGTGAACCATTTCATATCTGTTGGTTAGGGGTCCCCCATATTTTGAGGAGTTTCGAAGTGCAGCAGCAGCCAAAAAATAAAGCATAGTGATTCAAAAATCTCAATTTCAACAAGTGCATGGTTATAATCTACTTAAACTCCAGTCTCTGTTTGATGTGAAATGTATCAATTGCTCGAAACAGAAATGGACTGGGAGCCAGATCAAATATCGGACGGCTTTGTAACTTTGGACCCCACGCTCGAATTAGGTGTCATTCAGGAGGGACTCTCACGCCCCAAAACCGGATGACCGTAAAGGTAGAGATCCGTGTTGCAAGGTGCGAGTTTTGGGGTTAGTGTGATAATAATGTTTATTTTTCCTGGATCTACGAGTGAGAGTATCAAAACACTTTTCGCTGTCACGTGTATTTAGCTAAAGCTTACATCATGATGTGACTGGAAATCTCTGGCGTAAAAAGATTTATAACACCTGAAATTTATTTTAGATTGTGAGTCAAGTACTACTTATATGCTGTAGAAAAAAAATAAAAACAATTAATCACACAAAGAAGACAATAGACAATTTAAACGTAAAACCTCAAATGGAAAAAAAAATCATAAGTCCAAAAAGGATAAAATCAATCACTAATTTCTACAGTGCAAGATATATTTACTATCCTATAATTAGTCTTTTGACATGAGGCGTTGTTGTTCTTGATGGATCTCTATAGCACGCAGTTCCTTGCTGCTCTGCTATCAGTGCCTTGCTATTAGTGTCTTGATCTCCACAGCGAACGATTTTCTATGCTTGGAGAACAATCTTCTATGAAGAGGTAGAAGTCACAAATCTCATATGAAAAAGTTGAAGCATCAACTCTAGAACTTGAAGTTTTCAACCCAATTTCTTATGGAAGCTCTAAATTATCTCTCCCATGGTAATCCCAATTTAGTTTAAGGAGAGCTCTATATGTTGTGTTGTGCTTAAGGTTGAGAGAGAACCCCTTTAAATAGCTCAAAATTCATGCATTTGGTTTAGAAATCAAATCTAAGTGAAATAGGCAAGTCTAGCACAAAAAGGAAAGAAATATGTGCAATCCGTAGGCTTCTGCCGTTCGTGCACTCGAACATGCAAACATGCGTTCGAGTGCATGGTCCTATTGTTGTTTTCTTTAAGCAATCTTTACTTTCTGCGTCATGTGTGTTCGAACACACAGTAATGGGTTCAAACATATGCCTCTACCGTTATTTCCTTAGAGCAATCTTTCTGAAACTTAGACATCAACTCTTCTCTAGGAGTAATCCAATGCAACAATATAAAAGTACAGACTAATGGACTCAAGTTTTATCCAATACATGAATTTAGCCAAATATAAAAATCTTTATAATCTCCCACTTTGGCAAGTCATAGACAAAACTTTTTATGCAATCAATCTACCCCAAAAAAGTAAAATACATTGAGTTCATTAAATAAATTGAAACTGCAAATATTATGTACTATGAGCTCTGCAATCAGTTGAAGATCACACTAATTTGAAAAAGAAAATTGAAAAACTATCTATAGCTCCTATGTCTTCAAACCAATTAAGATTTGCAAGTTAAAAAATCTTTAAAACTCCCCCTCAATTGTTCATTCTCCCTCTTTTTGTCTATAATTGATAAGTTTATATTGTCATCATGTAGCATGATTGGCAACTAGGATCCGGCATTAGCTCCCCCTCAATCGTGACTCTTTCTCAATAATATAATCATATCAACATTGGAGGTGGGGACTTGATCTTCTTGATCAGGAGCTCTTAAACTTTGATACCCACACTTGTGAATTAAAGAATTTAGTATAATGTGAACCAAAATAGATGATAAGTCTTCATTTTTAACCCAGATTGCACTAGATTTTAGTGCAAAAAACTGAAATCTCTATTATTTAGGTTTTAACATAGCTTTCAGCTTGTTGTAATGGAAACGAATGTGTCTTTTTGTATTACAATGGTGACATGTGGGTGCTTGTGCAACTTTAGGAGTAGACTCACTCTTTGATGCACAATCAATATGTTTTCTCTGTGCAGTATGTTGTGTAGTGGATGCATGTAAAGTGCTTTTTAACAAAAATAGTGTTATTTGTAAAATTTGATGTTGAAGCACCATTACTGTATCCAAGACTAGTCTTATCAATATGTAACTTTTGAACGCTAAAGAAATGGTCAAGTGTAGTTGAACTGGCATGTATAGCAATAGGAGCATCAAACTTTGTCAATACCATCTTCAACTTGACATTTAGATCATCAATCTCAGTTCAATTCTTCAATACTTTGATTCTTAGAGAGTCATTCTCTTGTTTTTCAGCAATCAAATTTTTGAGCAAAAAACCTATGGCTTTCATCTAGAATGGTTTGTACACGTGCCTCTTCTAGATTCTTCTTAAGTAATAGGATTTCAACTTCAAAATTGTTAACTTGCTTCACAAGTTTTACAGCATGCTTGTCTAGTTTTTTACTTTGACTATACAAAAATTTATACTGAGCATCCTAGTCTACGTTTTGATGAAACATTTCTCCATCATTGATATTTTCATCAGAATCATCTTCAGATGGAAAGATCTAACCATGAAAGCAACATATTGGCACTGGGAGTGTCAAGAAGAGAAGTCTCTTCATCTTTAGAATCATCAACTTTACTACATTTCTTTTTTTTTTCTATTTGCGCAATCAGATGCTCTATGGCTAAGATGCTCTATGGTTAACCCTTTGCATTCAAAGCATTGAATATATCTAGGCTTTTTCTTCTTAGACTCAGATTTGAACATCTTCCTGAAGCCATATTTTTTATCTTTTAGAACATAAGGTTTAGTTGCAAATATGCTTTCCATTTTAGAAAATCCCTTTAGATCAACACACAATAACTTAGTGTAACCCGCTCCGATAGCAATTGAAGGATCTATAATACCTGAGATTTATTCTAAATTGTGATGTGATTACTACTTTTAGCAGCGGAAAAATAAAAACAATCAATCATACAAATAAAACAACATACAATTTTAACGTAGAAACCCAAATGGAAAAAAAAATCATGAGTCCAAAGTGATCACACTCGAAAATGATTGTAAAAATGCAGTGGAATCGTGTTCAACATCTACACATTCAAGCGCATAGAAGAATGAAAAATAACTATAGATCATCATTAAATTCCCTTTAATTACATGGGTTCAATGCTTTGACCTTGGAGATGCAGGTTGTTCACAAGTTTTGAAAAATTACAATCCCTCTCTCTAGTCTCATATGTGATCCAAACTGTAAAAGTTAAGAAAATTATATGAAAAGTGGACAAAAATGTAGAAAAAAAAGACAAGGGAGTGGTGACCTTGACTCACGGTCACTGACCCCACAGTCACTGACTGACAATGGCCGATTTGGCCAGTGTTTGTCTCTGTTTCATCTTGGTTTGCCTCTTAGTGCTTTTAGTGTGCTAGAATCTATACTTTGACTTTAGGAGCATTGAATGATCACCAAGAGTGTTGAATTCGATTGTAGAATCGCCTACGATCTTTAGTAATCACCACTTCTTTGTTACGGATCACTTTTGTGTAAATTCAAAAATTGTACTTTTGTACAAGTAACCGAAGCTAAAGTTGTGTTATTCTGACCCTATGATTTTTAAAAAACAAAATGAAGTCTCGCAAGGCTTGTTTACAACTTTAGAGATAGCCTAAAAGCCTTTCAAGTGGGAGAATCAAAGAAAGTAGCTTCATCCCATCAAACTTCTTTGATGCTTGGTAGCCTTAAAATTCAGTGTCTATGGTTATGGCAAGATGTATCTCATTCCCATCCCTCATCTTAAGTCTGTGAGAAGATGAAAAAAAGTGAACTTGGATGCTTGTGATGCCTTGAAAATTTAGAGATCTTGCTTCAAACTTGATTGGGGAGCCTTGGAATCCTTGTTTTAGCCTTTGAACCTTGCTTGAAACCTTTCGAACTTGTTTGGAACCCCCTCTTAAGTGCCCAAGTATGCCTTTTATAGATTTTAGAAAGAGTTGGGATGGTTCTTAGCAGTTATGGGGGAGTTATACTTTGAAATAAAATAAAATAACTCCTAAAAACCATTAGGAACCACTATATAGGTGTCTATGACCATGGCTACGGTCACAGACAAGCCCGATTTTGGGTTTTTTGTATATGTGACCCATTTTTATCAGTTAGGACCCGAACGATATTCAATCTTCACAAAACTTGGAGGATGTTTTCTAACACAATTTTGGGTGTGTCATAAAAATTTAAACATGTTTTGACCTTTTGAAGTTGGTCAACTCTCCTTTTGACTTTTCCTGAAAATGGGCCTTGTATCTGTTGTTTGTGGCCCAAATGACTTCGAATTGACTTGAAACTTGAAGGGATTGATTTTAGGAGTATTTTGAAGTGTCCATTCAAATTTCATGTGGTTTGGATTTGTAGAAGTAGGATCCTCACTAGTGGCCCACTTGTTGCATGTTTAAAGTCAATGTCCTCTTATATGGTAAACAGTTAGCTTGTTTTCTACTTGAATGATATTCAATTAATTTGAAACTTTGAGTGGTTGACTTTGAAAAAATTTTGAGTCTCTAATACAAATTTCATCCGCTTTGGCTTCCTAGAAGTAGAATTTTGGTCAGTAATCTCATGGCTTGGGAGTCACAATACCTAAGCTAATATGTAGCTGGAAGTCCCCATCGCTTGATAATTTGTAGCATCATTCCTGAACTTGACTTAAGCTTTATGTACGAATTTCTTCAACTTTGGTCACCTAGAAGTAGGGCTTTGGTTAGTGAACCCATGACTTAGGGGTCACTGACCTAAAGTTGACATGTTTGTTGGATTTTGGGTCAAATCACATCCATTTGACCTGAAAACTCGTAGAGCCACTCTTGAATATAATTTAAACTTTCTTCAAGAGTTTTAGGCAATTTTGATGTGTAGAAGTATCAGTTGTCATAGTCACCCCAAAGAGCTGGCAGATAGTAATTGAAGCTTGAGTTTGAGCTGAAATGAAGTCCAAATACATTGAAGCTTTGAAGCATCATTCCTAAGCATGTTTTGGATTGGTCATGTGATTTGCAGTGACTTTGGTAATCCAAAAGATTTAAGTGTATTCAATGACCCCTAGGCTTTGAGTCAGTGAACCTTGAATTTGATGTTTGGTGAGTTGAGTAACTAAATGAAGTTCATTAACTCTGAAATTTGAACTACTGTACTCTGCGCTTATCTGAAGACTTTTGAGTGAGTTTCATCAGTTTTGAACATATGGATAAAGTACTTGACCTGGCATCCCACAACCCTAGGGTTTATATGCCCCTAAGCTTGGAATTTTCTTATGATGTCTTAACTGCAACACTTGTAATGTGTTGTGATTTTTTATGGATCAATATAAAGTAGACAAAATCAACCACTAACTTTCACGATACAAGATATAATCACAACTCTATCATCGGTCTTTCGACACAAGGCGTTATAATTGTTCTTGATAGATTTCCACATCACACAGTCCCTCGGTGCCCTGCTATCAGTTCCTTAATCTCCACAATGAATAATTTTCTACGCTTAAAAGAACAATCTTCTACAAGGAAGTAGAGGCTACAAATCTCCTAAAAAGAAGTAGAATCAATAACTCTAGAACTTGAAGCCTTTATCCCAGTCTCTAATAGAAGCTTTAGATTATCTTTCCAATAGTAATCCCGATTTAGAATAATGAGTTCTATGTGTTATGTTGTATTTAGGGTTGAAAGAGTACCCCTTTAAGTAACCCAAAATTTGTATTTTTGGTTTAGAAACCAAATCTAAGTGCAATAGGTAAGTATGGTACAAAAAGGAAAGAAATTAGTGCAATCCATGGGCTTCTGCTGTCCGTGCATTCGAACGTGCAAACATATGTTTGAACATATGGCCTTGCTATTGTTTCTTTAAGCAATCTTTACTTATTATGTAACGTGTGCTCGAACATATGTCTCTGCTGTTATTTCCTTGAAGCAATTTGTATTTATAAAACTCAGACATTAACCTTTCACCAAGGAGCAGTCCAATGTAAATATAGAAGTATAGAATAATGGACTCAAGTTTTTCCCAATACATGAATTTTGCCAAATACAAAAATCCTTACAATGTCATTGCACAAATGTATTTCACAAGTGCTTGTGATCTCATAAAATGATTTTAGACAATACGTATTAATATAAACCAAGAATAGTAAAGCTTGACAAGTAAATAGGATATTCATCTCCCAAAATGTTAAAATTGCCATATACAAAAGTAACTTAAATACATTAAAAAAAAAGCCAATAAGGACCAATACAAAAGTAAGACACAACCCAAGATGGTATAACGGCAAAAGGTGGTGACATAACTCTTGGTGCAAGATACGATGCCTACTCCACTCCCTCAGTCCCTACAGAGTTTCTTCAACCACCATAACCTCCTCCTCATCAATAGTGGAGTTATCATTTGTAGTCCTCCGAGAGTAGTATCATCAAGCTACAATAGCCTTTGCAAGCATTCATAGTCCATGCAAATCAAAAGCATATGCATAATACAGTGTCATAGGCTAGGAAACATGATGCAAAAGCAATAATCAAGCATGAATCTTGACTTTGGGGACCATGCGTGACATGAGTAATAGATCATGCACAAGCCCCTTCCTACACAGGTGGGCTGTACCACTGTACCTGATTGCCCTTTGGTAGAGATGGCTGTGGAGGGCGCTTGTGAGATGGATTTAGTTAGTGAGCTCTCTCCTCGATTACAACCATGCAATTGAAAGAATATAGTTGACTAGCCAACGTGGATGCCACTTTGTTATTTTACTAGTTGTAAATTATTATGTTATTTTGTCTTTGATCTGATCCTTTATGCTTTGTTATTATTTGAGTAGGATTGGCTAGTTTGCTTATTTTAGAATTTTGTTAACCTCATTCGCCATTTGCTTATAGTTGATATTATGTGCATTGTTATTTAGCATGATTTACTTGCCAAATTATCCATAATCTGATTCAGCTACTTTGGTGCTGTATGTGATTATTCCTCTCCCTATGCCTTGGAGCTGTAGGTGAGGGCTGAGTAGCCAGAAGACATAAGTGAATGGTGTGTTGATAAAGTCATCTAGACATCGAACCGTCAAGAGCTCACATATCACTTTTTCGGATTTTGGGTTTTATAGTGTTTTGTTTACCTTTTGGACCCCTAGTAATGTTTTATTAAAGCCAGTCTTGAGTTGTAATTAAAACACTTTTAATAGCTTTTATATATTTGACTGTTGAAATGCCTATTTGGTTATTTGTATACTTTGATATTGCCTAATTATGCATAGATTTCTTTTTATACATGGATAACCTAATTACCATGGGCTTTCGTTAAAATATTTAATTATTTGTGGGAATCAACTTGCTCGGGTAAATTTTCTATTAATGACACATGCACACAGTTGTAGCCTCTGAATGTGTAAGATCCCAACCTCGAATCTAGGGTTTGTTTGCTAATCTTTTGTGCTTATTGCTAATTAATGGTGTTTTTATTTTAATTGGACGTTGGATAGGTAGAGTGGTGGGAGGTGGGACCTTACTCTTGATTAGATAGCTTTAGGGGCCAATTTGTAATTTAGCTCATCTAATTTACATCATCTCATCTTCTTATTAATCATATCGTGTTCATTAATCATAATTATCATAATACATTAGTGGACCATCTCATCTAGACCTAAGTCACCTATGTAGGACCCCTTATGACCTCTTATATATATAACTTTAACCCATAGACTTGATAGCAACTACCTAAAGTTTTTAGCAGCCCTAGCTCTATAAAAGACACACTTCTCAAAGCTAGGGCCTCTTGTGCCCCTTAGCTAAAACCCTAGCCTCCATCTCCGTCCACCTTCCTCCTAGAGTGAGTGAGAGAAAGATTCTAGCTATTAGATATTGTTTTCATTTTTTCCTCCACACTCCCTTTTACCCACTTGGTATTTGTTTGGAGCGAAAAGCTTATCTTCACCCTTTTGGCACAACTTTCAAGTAAAACCCAACCCATCTTCGTATTTATGCACATTTGAATAGTGTAGAGTGTTTTTCTAGCTTGTCACTCATTACATCATCTTTTCATGGCATTCATCTCATCATTCATCTTTTTTCACATCATTTTCATGATTAGGGATTTATTTGAGCTAGAGATTTGGGAGTTTGCATTGTAAAAGCTTTGATTTGGATTTTGTAAACACTTAAGGGAAGTATATGCAAATGGTAACATGCATAGATGTATTAATGATTGATTCTTTGAAATTATAATGCTTTAGCACATTGGTATAACCCATCCTCTTCTTGTTTCATAAATGAGGATGTCTTGGTGGGTGGAAATAAATTTTAAATGAAGAAATAAGGGTTTGAATTTAATGCAATGGAATAAAAGTAAATGACTTTCAATATGTTGGTTAGGTGTGTGAAATGATGGGTTTTGTGTAGGGAAAGGATGAAATTGATTATAGTGAAGTTCGGACTTGAAATGAGTCAAATTTGAAATCCCATCCCAGGCCCGATAGATTAGACACATGTTTGATCAATCGGATGGGAATTTTCGAATTTCTGACGAAATTCAAAAAACATCCGATCGATTGAATTACCCATCTAGGATCGATCCAATCGATTGGGTAGTGTTCAACCACTTTATTTATTTATTATTTATTCCAAATTACTTTCTAAATTGTATAGTCCTTATAACGTAATCTAATTTGACTTGACTAAGTTAAATATATTTAGGAACCTTGAGCTTGATCATGGACTCAAGTGACATTTTAGAATACTAAGTGAACCTTATGATTGTATAGGACCTTAACTTTGGAACCCTATACCTTACACCTGTCCAACGAAATCAAATTAGGTAAGCAAGAAAAATGTTAATTGTCATTCATCCTTACTAGATGATTCGGTTTGATCTAATGTTATGCCATTCATGTCTAGGTATATGGAGTCCGATGTCCAGATTCATACACAATGCGACACTAAGATTTCGATAACACATGGTATTGGGATCCTTATGGTCATACTAAAGTGGAAAACTAAGGACACGGACATCTTAATTAGTTTGGCTTGTAATTTACCCTTGCTTCTTAATTAATTGAAAATTATGCATATTTCAACGACTGCGAAATCCTTTACTTACTTATGTTATCAGTTTAATTATATTCATTTCATTACCTTCATATTTACTTTTGTTATTACTAGTCATTATTGATATCAATATGCTTCTATTACTATAAATGTAAAGTCAATAAGTTTTATTAAGAAGGTTAGTAAGAGAGTGTGATGGTACTATCTGTTCTGTTTGTATTGACTTATGGAGTAGGCACCACTAAGCTGGACTCTATGAGGCTCAGTGGGGATGAGTATGGGTTAAAATTCTTTGCACTGTTGCAGCTGATTTTCTGTGGAGTAAGCCGATGCTCCTTTGGGGGGTCAAATTAGCTACCTGATCTCCTATTGTGTTTTGATATCTATCTCTCTTTGAGGAGGATTATAGCCATGTGGTTTTCCATCTAGCTGTTATATTTCTGTGGTCTTGATTCCTCACATTTATGTTTTACCTTATGTTAACATGCTTAGATTTAGCTTTTCCCTGTTTAATCAGTATATCCTCGATTCTATTTTGAACAACATGGTTAGTGTACTACTTGTCTATTCCTTAATGAGTTGACGTACTCAGGGTACTACCTTTGGTGTTATAGGACCCGATCCTCATACAGACCCGATTATCGACGTGCTTCCGGAGGTTTCCACTGCATTACCTTCACGATTAGATAAGTGGAGGCCAGATGATGTCTTCTACAAGTAATCTATCCGTAGAGTGACATAAGTTTTGTTGAGCATATATGATATGGGCTACTATAGCTCTTTTTATCTTATCATCATGACTTTAGATTTGGTTTAAACTTTGTTTTTGAACTTTTTTCTTTTGAGGGATATGTATTATACTTTCGGTCTTTGACTGTTATGTATTTTTTACACTTTATCACTTGACAAGCACTCAATCATGTAGTTTATGCATGGGATTATGATCATTTTGATAATTCTTTAAGTAATTTAGTTATGGAATGTTTAAACAGGTATTTGTTTTGGCTCTTATACTATTATAGGGTATTCATTGGGTCAGGGTGCACTAAGTACTATGTTCCGCAGTTAAATTTAACTGTGCATGTATTATGGATCTTCCACACATATGAGAATTGTGAAAATTTTCTTGTAGTTGTCTATATTTGATTTAGTGCAGTATGAATTACTATGGAATTATGCTTGCCACATCATGGGCCTATCTGTATTGACCTAATCTCGGGTCCGGGGCATGACAGAATACATACCTTTGGACAACAATTTGGGTTGGGATTGTGATAAGCAACCCGAGCCACTGTCTTTCCAAATTCTGACCCAATTTCCTTGGAGTCTCTTCATGCATCTTGTTAAGGGAGATTTAGGCACACATGTTAAAGTCCTTTTGACACTTACTGAATTAGCTACCAATTACAAATCATTTAGCAGTAAAATTGGGTAATTTCTAAGAAACACAATAACCGAACTTGAAAATCAACAAAACATGTAATGCATGCTGGGTAATCGAAATTATCCACTTACCTTGGCATTCTTAGCTCCAAAACAAACTCAAGAACTCCTAGTTACTTACCAAGAGCGTCAAATCAAAAAACCCAAACCAACACCCAAAAATGACCTAGAAATCAAATCCAAGGCTAGAACTGAAGATAGGTCTTGAAATCACACAAAAGGGACGGGAATTGGGTCCCAATGCAATGATTCACATCCAAAGAAGGTTTCCGTACCTTAAAGGAGGTGTTCTAAGCCTAGGAGGTCATGCAAGAGGCTACCAAGCCCATGAATGAGTTAAAAGAGATGAGTAGAGCAAGGGGAAGAGCACGGGTTATGATGGTGTGGTGGTGTTGTTCTGGCGAAGCGAAGCTCCAAATCTTTGCTACCACCATGGAAAATGAAGAAGAAAGAGGGGATTTGATTTGGGCGAACTACTGAATATATCATGGAATTTTTCAAAAATACTCAAAATATTCTTGAACTACTTCGAAATCCGGATTGGACCGTTCTAAGTGCCAAAGTTAGCTTGCAACCTCTTGATGCTTCTAGCAACCTCTCGAAGCTTCTTGAAACATTCACAACATCAGTTACGACCCTCATGCTTAATTAAACACTCTTAAAACAAGCTCATCAACTTTTTCTAGTATTACGAATAGGTCTTAGTCAAGCCCCGGACTGGATCAATCCTTTACACACTGTCAATTATCAATAACCATAATTAACTAACTAATAAAAATAATTAGTCGGGGTCGAGATCTTACACCCACCATCCACCAAATATCATATTGATCAATTAATTAACCTATCCAAGTATCCTGTTTATTGTCCAGTGTTACACTAGTTGTGGCCATCATGGTACCAATTAATCACATCCATCAATTCTAATGACCCAAAGCCATATTCAATGTAGTAAAAGACAACCACCGGCCCTCAAAGTTATCATTGGCACTCCTTATCTGACTCAACAATGGATTAAGATCTTATCAGGAGATCAGTGGGACGCATGCCATATGAGCCAACCGATTTCTTGCAGAGGAGAGGGGAGCTGTAATTGGTTGAAAAGAGGAGGTATTTGGACGGATTCAAATGAATAGGGTAATAGATACACATTAAAATATTCTTGATCGATAATTGAAATGAGACTTTTTCTATGCAATTGGGAGCCTGGCAGTCAAATAAATAAATAATTTTTTTAAACTATAATAAAAACTTTATTAACAAAAAGATCAAGAAACAAACATCAAAAACAAAAATAAAAGGAGAAGGGTAAGAGTACTATAAGAGCATTATAGCACACCCCACTCTATTTACATAACCACACCCACCAACGGAGACACTCTCTCAATCTTTTGCTTAGCTAATCCATCTGCCAAAATATTTGCAGATCTAATCTCATAAATAATAATTGCCAAGCAAATTTTGGGTACTTTTTTTCACTTATAATTGACTTCATTTTTCATTTTACATAGTGATATAGCGCTCACAGCCCTGCCCAAGCTCCCACCTATGTATATTTAATTTTAGAGCTCTTATGGGATCCAAATACAAGATTCAACTTATAAGCTTAGGACATGGATGGATATTTTCAATGGCGTTAACTAAAGCACTCCATCCTAGTTCGGCAAATTCTTCTTTATGGTGCTCATAAGATGACTGAACATAATCTTACCTCAAGAGATTACCAAGAGATTACCAAGGCTTTACCAAATAAAAAAAAAAAAAAAGAGAGAGGATTACTAAGGCAGATTTTAGTCTCACATAGTCCATCCAAGCTAAAGGAGGAACGAGGAGTAAAACAAAACTGAGCTTATCTTACAATCTGGAGTGCTTTTTTTCTTTTCAAAAAAACATAATAAAAATTACAAAAATCCCAAAGAAGAAGGTGATGGGCAAGATAAGAATCTATTCAACTGTTACGACTGCAATTGCATCAAGTTCACATCGGCTGGAATATATAGCTCCATTCACAATTCGATTAATTGTGGGCACAACCCCAAAATAAGGAGGCATCATGCAGTCCACGCGCATGCTGAGATTAGGACCGCATAATTTTCTTCTAGAAGTAGAAGTAGGACGTCGGCTCGCAATGCCATGCTCAAGCCTTCCGACCAAATAGGTTAGTAAATGTTCCAATCACCTTTTTTCAATCACACACACATCTCTCTTTCCTTTTCTCTCTCTATGGTGTGAAACCATCTGCGGGGGTCAACTTTTAAGACTTGTGTTCTGTGGCTGAGCATGTTGGGCTGACAACTCCTTAATCCTAATCCACAGCAGCTGTAGAACGAATGCGTCGATCCAGGCCGGCTGTAACCCAAAACCTCTATGCGTCTATATTCTCTACCGGTCAGGATCTCTGATTTTTAAACTTACAGACGAGGATCAAAGCACTACTGTCATGGGTCAACAAAATTTTTTTATTATTTTTCATCCCAGCCATAGGGAGTTAGAAACCAACCCCTCCCCCCCCCAAATAGGCCATTCTCGGTTCATGGGTCAATTGGGAACAATAAATTTAATAAGGTCTGAATGTCAATTCAAACTTTGAATCATCATGTAACGTTCGGGTGCGGTGGCTTAGCTTTGATATTCAAATTTCTGAGAGCCAATATGACCCACCGTATTTTATTTGTAAGCCGAATTTTCTAGGCCAAACTTTAATGTAGATACAATTATTTCCAAAGATCGATCGCATCAATCTGTAATAAAATATTATAAAATATAATCATGTTCGTATGTTCGTATTGGTGCTTTGCACAATCAATCAAATTCCATAAACTCTTCCTATAAAAGAAAAAAACAATCCATACAACTCTTGTTGTAGTTCATTTGGTTAGAAAAAAAAAAATTCACACAACTCTTGTTGTAGTTCATCTGGTTAGTAACACAAAAAAATTATTAGTTCCATTTGTTACTGCTAAAAAAGATAAAAATTTTCATATAACCATATTTACATGTAGCAAAAGTATAAATATGGTTGTCAAGGCGGTGGCTCAATTAGTTTAAACTTTGAATTTGCTAGCTCCCTAAGGTCTTAAATTTGACTTTTGCTTTCTGCGTTATTCGGGTACTTTATTTGCGGTCTATACCTCTAATTTTTACTTGTCAGAATCAAGTAACCCCTGGGCCAAAAATCAGATGTTTAAAGGCCGGCTGATGAGGAATATTCTAGATCATTAATATATATATATATATTTGTTACCATTACCAACATAACCAGAGAATACGAAAGAATAAACATTACCTGCATATCAGGGAATTCCAGTTAAAAGCTGCTGCCGTAAAATAAGCATCTCTCTCCTGTCACCACCGCAACCACACAGTTACTTGAGCACATCTCTAGCGTTAAACACCTTGAGCTGGACCTGAAAAATATTCTCCAGGTCATTATTCCTGTACGATTCCAACGAAAATTAGGTCTCTTGACAATCAAAAGTCAAATTCAACACTTTACCAAATAGTCAAAATCAACAAGGGATTTTTTCTGGATGGTCACTGTTAATATTGATGGATAACCTCAAGAAGTTACCAGAGTGTACAGTAGATGTACAATAGATGGGTTGAAATACTTCTCATTTTCATGATCTCGCAAAAATACTCTATTTGATATTGCAACAAAAAGAAAAAAATTATACAATTTCACTAATACTTTGTATGATATCGCAAAAACTAATTATGCAAATCACAAAGTAATTTTTTTAAAACGACGATGAGTGCTTTTCTATATATATATATATATATTGGTATCCCATTTTGCAGTGGTCTTTCTCTATTTTTCGCTCTTCCTGTCCATTTTGCTCATCTAGTGAAGTATGTTTCTCACACTTAGCATTTTTTAAATCTATTTTTCTCTTATTATGTCTAAGCCAATTTAGCTAATACATACAATAATGCAGATACGCAGGAAGAGGAGCCCACACAAATAAAAAGTAGCGCACAAATGTTTGAAGCGTAGCACCCATTAATTGATTCCTGGGCAGCCAAATCGACAAGCAACAATATATATGTTAACAAACTCACACCCACGCCAACCCATGTCTCCCTCCAAATACACTCCAAAACTCACCTCCTTTCTTGTCTCTTCTCCTCTCTCCTTTTAAAAACCACTCACCAGAACCAAAACCCAAACCAAAGCCATCTCTCTCTTTCTAAAACTACAGCTCTCTCTCTCTCTCTCTCTCTCTCTCTCTCTCTCTCTCGCTAGATGCCGCAGGTGGATCTGGAGACGCTACTAGTATGCGGGGAAAGGAAGATCGTCTGCGAGACGTTGATTGACGGTCCAGATAATCCGAACTCCCCTTGTGGCCCACCTCCTGATCATCTCCCAGCTGACTCTTTTTGCCTTCCTACACTGGAGGACGAGATTGACTGGTTCGATCGCAACGCCTTCTACGAGCGAAAACAATCAACCAAAGGACCGATTATTTCATCTTCCTCTTCTTCTTCTTCTCTTCCCAATTCTGGTAATCTCTCATCATCATCCAATCCCCATCATTCTCACCGCATCTCCAAATCCAAGCCGTCCATCATCGGCCTCCCCAAACGCCCCGATTCCCGCCACCTCTGCCAGAATACCCGCCGCCCCGCCACCATCCGCTTCTTCCCCAAGCTCTCCAGCATCAAGTCCTCCGTGCCGGAGGCCGACCCGGGCTCCCCCAAGGTCTCCTGCATTGGCAGGGTCCGAAAGCCGAATTCCGTCAGGAAGAGACCCTCGGACGGAGAGCAGTCGCCGGCGACAGCCCGGCCGTTCTGGAAGAGGTTCTTAGCAGTTTTCGGCTGCCGGCGGGTGGAGGTCGTCGTGTTGAACGATAGACCGCCGTCGCCGATGCCAGCTCCATCGAGGTGGCCCGAGATGGACGGAGAAGAGAATCCTCCGGCGGCGGCCGCTCCTCCGAGCCTGGGCGCGATGAAGACCCTGGCGTCGGGGCGGAGACCGGCGTCGTGGGGAGCGCAGGCTGATGTGCACGTGGCGGGAGATGATTGTCCAGACGAGCGTCGATTGCGGTCGTAATGGGGAGAGTGTAGGGCCCACTACGGTTTGATTGGTTCACAAAACCATCCATTCGTGGTGTTGGTGAGGTGAAAAAAACGAGCAGTGAAATTGCTGTGTTTGCATTTCTAAGTTTTGTAAATGTTTAGCCATGTGGCATGCAATGGAGGTTTATTGTTGTAAATTATACAAACAGAGATATTTTACATGGCACATGATGATGGTGGATTGGGTAGTTGATGCATGTGGTTCTAATATAACTCGGTGGTTCTATCTGATTTTTCTTTGTTATTAATGAATTAACGCATAATGATATTGATCGTCAAAACATTGAGGCCCACCACCAGATTAGTAGCAATCACAGAATCTAATATTATGAAACCATGTTTAGTCACTTCATGCATTATCTCCTAAGGCCATGCTTTTGCCTGAAAAATTAATCTTGGTGGCTTGAATATTACCACAGTGGTACCTTCATTCACAAAATATTGTGTGGATCATCAGTTTTCCAATTTATAATGAATCTTCTTGTTATGCAGGCATGCCCTAGCAAAAAAGTGGAAAATCTATTGATGTGTATTATATCTAGATTGTTTGATAGCACCTTGCTGTAATTTGTCAAGTGACCCACCAATTGGTTGGTCCAGATGGATAGGCTATGATTTGCAACCCAATGGCCGGTAGATTAGAAAGGCTTTTGTGTTGAGAAGAGGGTGCTGATTTGCGAAGGGGTGAAGTGTGGCACCAGTCAACGTAAAGAGTTCATGATTCTTTATGGTACCAACACAACATCCAGCTCATTTCACGTTCAACACCTCTCTACCTCAGAAGTTTCGTTTTAGGTGCAACAAACAGCCCCTATAAGTGGTTCTAGATGCATCCATTCCATCATCTTTGAAGGTTTATGCCCCTAGGGTATGTGGGGGCCGCATGCATGTGCTCCAACACACCACAGTCACCTGCCGTTGAAGTTTGTTTTTTTATTTCATTTTAGAAAGGTTGGGTTTCAAGTCACGAAATTCATACAAAAAAGTCACCAAATTCAGTTCTAATTTGTATAATTTACTTGTTATCGTCATCATCACATCATCTTGGCCTTTTCCCTTGGACAAGTCATATTTAATTTAGTTATGTTCTATCATTCTAGGTAAACTTTGGCCAAATCTTAAGATATCTCTTCAAATCTATTCTTATTATTTTTATGTTTAGCCTTGGCCACAATCTTTTTCTTTTGAAAGGCCATCAACCTACATTAGAGGCATTTCCTCCCTACTACAATTTTAACTTGAGTTGGCCACGTTCAATTCATCCGAATTGAGTTTTTCTTACTTTATCATCCATTAAAATTATCTTTCAATCATATTGAATGTGTTCATTTTTGAGTCAATCTTTTTTAGTTTTACCATATGTTCATCTCATTATTTTTTTGGATGATTAAAATTTTTTAAATGGTTAAAAAAAACTTATGGTATTTTTTAATAGTATTTTCTTGAGTGGTTTTTTTAATCAATATTCTCATTTCTTCTATACTTGTTTTTCATTTGGAGACTACTATGTAAGAAAATGATTTTGGGAGGCCACTGTGGACAAAAGTATAAATTTCCCATAATATTTAGAGTTCTCTGAAATTTCTAACCCTACTTTCTACCCTACTTCAGAGAAAAGCTTTGTTTAAGTAAGTGTTAGAAATGTAATTTTGACTTAAAATTAGATTGGCGAGCGTTGTTCCATTCATGAATTTAGAGAGAGGCGATAGGGGAACCAAGGGGTTGGCAGGGACCATGGCCCACCCTAAATTTCAGAAAACCCCCTTCTGTCTTAGGAAATTCGACAAATTATTACACATGGCCTCCCAAAATTTTCAAAAAAGCCCCTATATAATTTAAAAATTACATGCACTTTTTTATACGTTGCCCTCCAAGAATTTTTGCACATAGTGGCCCCTCCAGGCTCCAAGGAAGAATTATTGGATTTATCCCTTACCCCTGAAGAAAGGGTCATCACTCTCACATAAAAAGAAGCGAGATAGAAGATCTGTTCCTATCCTATAAATAATTCTATTTTTGTTTTCTTCTTATTAGTGTAGGAAATTGTGTTGTCTATCAAGCATTCATGCTCTCATGGAGGGTTTAAACATTGGTTTAGTAGATAGATTTTTTTTTGTTTTTGGGGGGGGGGGGGGGGGGGGGGGGGGGGGTGGTTTTAATAGCTAAGTATTGCAATCCTAGTCGGAAATGTTGAGCATGTGGTTGATTACCACAAGGCTACTCGATTGTTATTTAAAGGGAGATGGAAACCCTAGTTCGATCATCCTCGACAGAGTGAAACACAAAAAGTTGTCAGGAAAGAGCTTGGAGAACCCTAATTTTGACCTAACTATTGTTTTGTTTTAATACAAATGATAGATCGATGGCTATGAAATCCATGAAATAGACTAAAATGGTCCGTACCTGATCCTTTGGACGATAAGTCAATGGGTTGTTGAGTCATTAGGTAAATAAGATCCATTGCAATTGGAGAAAGAAGGTCAAAGAAAAAAAAAAAAAAGATGGGTCCGAAGTGTTTCATATTTTGAGCTAACCAAAACTATAATATGGATTTGGTGCTTCCAGACAAATAATTATCGGCCTTTCTTTGATATTATATGCTGGCGACTCCTGACAATTCAAACAATGGGTGAAGTAGTTATAAAAAAAACAGAGAAAGAAACAGGGGTGAACTATCAAATGCTTCTTCCTTTTTTTTTTGTCAGAGAAGTATCAAGTGTTTTGTTTTAGTAAGACTGAAAGAATGCATCATCTAATATAGGTTGCAGTGCTCAGTTTCTGTAGATCCTTAAAACTTTTTTGCGATGTTCTCACTATATTTGTTAAACTAACAATCCGAAATTAATTATATCAAAGAACAAGACAGGTGTGATGGATGGGCAACTCATATTACCCAAATAATTGAAATTTATATCACCCTCGATTTAAAAGATCCAACTAACTTTCTTTGAATTGGGTTCTCCATCAATAAGGTAAATTTTTTTTTTCTGGTACTTATCATTGGTTATGATAGAGTAGTAACTCAGGTTATCCACCAACATAAAATTTTCTTTCCAGTCTATTGATAGCTTAGTTGAGAGTCATCTTCCTCTTTGTAGATAAACAATGCAATCCTGAGTTTTAGCTATGTTGGTTAAAGACTTGGTAATATGTGTAGTTTTGAGTATATACCAAAGGACAAAAAAAAGAAAAAAATTCCCCATGTCAGTAACTTATTAGTGCTTGTGTAACTAGGGAGAAGTAGGACGGGGAAGTCCAACTCTATATAAGCGGCTATTTTTCCGTAGTTTTGTCACTACACAAATCAGTTGTGATACATGCACATATTAAAATACATATAAAATGCACAATAGCTTATCTGACACCACACAAAAACAACTGTGTTCCACTTTTTATTCCTCATCTCGTGAGAGAAATACACTTTTCACCACCTCATAGGATAAATACATTTGTGTGCATTTTAATGTGTGCACAAATAAATATTGTTATTAATGTGTTTTTAGTTGCAAATGGCTTATAGTCATGGCATCTTACAATAAGGTCATGCCATAAATAATGCACATAAAAAACTTGTTATAATTCTCTCAACTAACGGGCAACATGTGATTTTTTTTTTCTAGGAAGAAGGGTTGAAGTTTTTATAATCTTTAATTGTTTTTGTGCGTAGACCGTAACTAGGAGTCAATGAAATTTTTTTAATGTAGAAAACTATTTAACTTATCTGAAGATTTGGCTCAGAATATGTCGGAATGAAAAAATACATTTGATGTAATTGACTCAAATATAGTTGATATAAGGCTTTAATGGTGATGATAATAGAGAAATATTTTTACAATTAATTTTCATGCTTAGTGACCTTATTTGATGCTTTGTCTTATCCGAATACACTGCATACTTGAAGGCAATGTAATTGTGAGCAAATGAATTATGAAACAAGGACGGATTAAAAAAATAATTCTGAAAGTACTTGGTCTTTTTATTAATTTCTTTCTTTTCTTAATTTGAATTGACAACTCACCATAAGAAGGAGGTTCCATTCTACCTATACCTCCAATGTTGTTGCGCAATATAATAATATGTAATATTTTGTTCTATGATAATAAAATTTTACAATATTTAAATTTGTTGATGTTATGTTATGCATTTATCCAAACACCCATGGTAAAGTAAAGTGTAATAAAGTCAATATGAAAAGCAACTATTTTATAACTCTCTCCCCCACTTTACTTCACCACATATTTTATCTCACCTTATATTACTTTACCTTTATCATGATATGACATCAATCTTTATTTTACTTTACTACATTTGTATCCCTTCACTATATTTAGATGAAAATTTTGTGTAGTAAAGAAAAGTCTAGCCCCCACATTTTTACCACAAATTTTTTCGAAAGTCACTTTTTCATTACCATATAAAACTACAGTAAGTGTGATAAAGTAAAGCAAAAAGAAAAAAAAACACTACATGATTTTGTTAATTTTTTTATCACATCTATTTTAAAAACGTAGATATAATATTGCCGATGTATGGAAATCATGGTTTAAAATATTGGCCGATATGAGTACATATCGCCAGATACTTACCGGTATCGGTCCATACCACGACGATATCTTACTGAGATATCCGATGCAATCTTGTTGCAATCAATATCGCATAATATTAGGCAAATATCGGCTGTTACAACTAATATTTTCAAAATATCGGCTATAACGGCCATTACGAACGAAACTAATAAGAAAACAGAGAGAAGGGTGTTAAGAGGAAGAAACATCAAAGAGATGGACATGGCTATTGCATGAGGGAAAGAACAATAAATAATAAGAAGCATGTGTTGCATAAAAATAAAATAAAAATAAAAAAACAAAGAATCATACCTTATTCCCGTCACTCCTTCTTCTTATTCTTCTTCCTCCCCCTTTTTTTTTCCTCCTTTTCCTCTTGCTCCTCCCCTCTTTTACTCTTTTTTTCCCCTGTTTTCCCTCTCCCAGCTGTCTCATTCTACCCTAGTTCTGTATGTTTCAATTAATACGTAAAAGACGAAAAGCCCTTTTTTTATCTTCTTCCTTTTTTTTCCTTCTTTTCCTCTTCCTCTCTCCTCTTTTCCTCTTTTTTCCCCTCTTTTCCCTCTCCCAGCCGTCTCCTTCCTAGTTCTATATGTTTCAATCGGTAGGTAGAAGACGAAAAGCCCCTTTTTTAGGTTACTCATTTTGAGTAGATGGATGGGCCCAGTTTGTGAGCTCGCCATTTTTAAACAAAACCTAATATGTGGGCCCAATAGTATAATACTTGTCAATAAAGCCCACTTATATAAAGCACTCAAATATATATTCATTTTAAATAGACTTTCAACAAAATAATCTAAAATACAAGTTCGGCCCACCATAAGATTGATTGCTTAAAATTTTCTTAATAAAAATTAAAAAAATTGAAATGCTTTATAGTGAACAAAACAATGGTACCTCTAGGTCCTTGGAGTATATGGACTTAAAAAAAAAAAAAACTTGTACCCCTTTAATAGGACCCACTTTTAAAAAGAAGACAAATCACTTAAATAAATGCTTCCATAATGGGCTCTCAATAGAATATATTCTAATAAGATTTGGGTTCAATCGCCAATATCATATTGGTCACTTATAAAAAGAATGTGAAATAAAAAATTCATGCTTTAAAACGGTCACTGTGAGTACATTGATAGACTTATAAATTATAAAAATGGGCTCAAAATTTTAAATATTAGAATTTAATATATTTAACAGTTAATAATAAAACAGCGATACAATATGTTATAATTCAAGGAGACCGATATTTTACATGATTATATGTTCTAAGGAGAAAAGATATTGTTGTCTAGCATTTTCCAATATTATGATTTTTTTGAATATTTTTTTAAAATTTTTTGAGGTGAAAAAAAATCATATTACCATAACCGTGACAGACCGCAAAACGCAATGGATACCAGTATTGTACCAGTATTTTTTTTTGGATAGATCGATTTTGCAATTTTAATCCACGATGGAGATACGCGTACTATGTGCTGGTAAACTTACGCTCTTGTTTGTTCAGCCCATCTTGCACAAACAGGAGGAAAACCAGTAAACTCCGACGCAAAGCCAACCCTACGCCTGCTAGATTTGTACTCTCGCTATCTCTCTTACCCTTTTGTTCCCCATCATCTCTGCAACGGAAGGGGTGAGGCCCCAAACAATGCCTATGAAAAAACTCTCCACAAAACCACTAACAGCCAAAGTCGCCGCCCCCAAATCCCTCTCCAAAAGAAGCCCAACTTGCCCCATCAACACCCAGAACCCCCTCCCACTCCCCACTCAATCCATCCAAACTGACCCTCCTCTCCCAACCCTCTCCCTCTCCCTGACCTCCCAACAATCCCTCAACCAATTCCTCAAATCACATCTCAACCCCCCTCTCACCCCTCAATCCCTCCTCTCCTTCCTCAAGAGGAAGCTCCACCACCACCCCAAATTCACCCATTTCGACTTCCACGTCTTCACCTGGGCCTCCTCCATCGACGGCTTCCGCCACGACCACTCCACCTATTCCTGGATGGTCGCCACCCTCGCCGCCTCCCACCGCCTCGACGACGTCCTATCCCTCCTGCAATCCGTCATCTCCGCTCCCTGCCCATGCTCAGATGACACCATCTTCTCCTGCCCCGCCGCCGAGCCCACATTCCGCTTCGCCATCTACTCCCTGTGCCGGGCGGGCCGCCTGGACGATGCCCTCCTTGCATTCAAGGCGGTTAAGCGCGCCATAGACGGGAAACCCGACCCTGCTCTGTATAACATTCTGTTAAATGGGTTTGTTCGCGCGCGAAACCACGGCGGGGCCGTCGAATTCTATAGGAAGATGATTCAGGATGGTGTGAGGCCTGATGTTTGCACTTTCAATACTCTAATTCAGAGCTTCTGTAGGCATTCGAGTTTCGATTCGGCCTTAGGCCTGTTCAAGGAGATGCGCGCCAAAGGCTGTCGCCCCAATGTGGTTAGTTTTAATACTCTGATTCGGGGGTGTCTCAGGAATGGGATGGTTGAGAGGGCGATTGGAATTGCCTACGAGATGCTCGAATTGGAGTGCGGATTCTCAGCTGCCACTTGTGAGATCTTGGTGGATGGGCTCTGCAGGGCAGGCCTGGTGATCAGAGCTTTTGAGCTGTTGATGGATCTTTTCAGGAAAGGCGCCGTTCCGGACGGGTTCCATTGCTTGCGTCTCGTGGAGGCGCTTTGTAGGGAAGGGAAGGTGGAGAGAGCCGCGGAGCTTGTTGATGAGTTGCAGATAAATGGGAGACCACTAGATACAATTGTTTGTACTACGTTGATTGAATGCATGAGGAATTCGGGGAAGGTCGGCGACGCGTTTAAACTGATGGAGAAGATGTTGAAGCAGGGGGTTGTGCCAGATAGTGTGACCTTTAACTCTCTCCTTCAATCTTTGTGTGATGTTGGAAGGACGACAGATGCAAATAGATTAAGGGTGTTAGCTTCAGGCAAAGGGTTGGAAGCAGACTATGTGACATTTGATACATTGGTGTCTGGATTCTCCAGAGAAGGTAGACAAAAGGAGGGGGAAGTCGTCATTGATGAGATGTTGGATGCGGGGTTTATACCAGATATTGCTACTTATAACAGGTTGATGGATGAACTGCATAATAGAAGAAGGTTTGTTCGTCGTAGAAATGTTTAGAAGCGAAATGTTTATGATGTCAGTGCTAGAAACTCTGAAGATTGATTCTTGAATTGGGTTAATAATGCTTTTAAGCGACAAGCATGTAAAATGATCAATGGGGATAGAACTGTGGGAAATTGATACATCCGTGATCCCGTACTTCAGGATGTACTAGTGAGGAAAGTGGTTTCCAAGTGCCAAACATGTAAAATAATCAATGTGCAGTTGAGAAATCTGTGATCAGATACTTCAGGATGTAAAAGTGTGGAAAACCATTGATTCAGCCATAGATTTCTCTACTTTTCTTCTTTGGAATGCATCAAAGAGAAAAAGAAACAGATAACAAAAGGTTCAAGAATTGTGTTTCAATCAACAATTTGTGTTGAAAATTTAGTGAGGAAAGCTCAAGATTGTGAAGGTAGCATTTTTCCTTTTAAAATATTCTTTATATAATTATTGGTGAGATGGTTATCGAAAATGAAAATAAAGTGTCAAATGATTTATTCTTCTGTTTGTTATTGTTGGGCACTATCGATTCCTGTGATTTTATAGAAAGTTACTTGGTTTTATGTGTTCTGACATTGTAAATGAAATTAAGAAAGAGTTGTAAAGATGCATTTCTTCATTCTGTTTGGGTAACTGAACTTTTATTGAGTTTTGCTTGCATTATATCATATGTGTTTTGTGCGTTGTAAAATGTCATCTAATCTTGTGATGTTTCATATATACCTGGGAGAGCAAGTTTCCCACTAGATTTTCCCAATTGTATCTTAAAAATGTGTGTGAAGGTGAATAACCTGTTTTCTTGGGTCTCTCTCATTTTAATTTGCAAGAATGATTTTCCTCTAAATAAAAGTTTTTTGGGAGGTCAGATGACATGGACTAGCATCCTTCTGGAGCTTTGACCATGAGCACCTGTCAAATGTGCTATGGGCTTTTTTTGCAGCATATGATGTATGGATAGAAAAACTTTGTTACCCTAGAGAATTCTTTGTTGTGAGCCACCTAGGATCAGGAAAACCCTATGACTTTTTAAGTTGTAAAACAGTCAAGAATATTTAGACCCAACTTGCATGAGTATGCACTGCAAAAAAAGTGACAAAACCACTCTTGATTTCGCCTCGCCCATTGATCTCCATGGTTTAACACTAATGGAGGGTTGGCATGTCATCACATTATCAACAAGGATAAGGAAAGGAACCCCAATTTGTACACAAATTACTAACTAAATTATCATCATGGTTGGCCGTCTGTGTAAAGGGAACTTCGGTTCCATCCAAAATCCATATAGAGTAGGGATTTGGGGATCCTTTTAGATTTACTTGACCACTTAAGACATTATTTGATGTAGAACGAAGGGGAGATGTAGTGTGGGTAAGTATAGAGATGTGACAATTGCGGGAAGAGGGCGGGTTCATAAAATAAAACTTTTAATAAGCTAAAACATAAAAATAGATGGGCTGGGCTCAAAGATCTTGGTCAAGATAGATGGGTTGGTCCACATGCCAGTAGACCCTAGGGGACTATGGATCTGTCTTGCACAACTATTCTACTCTATTGTTTAGAAATGAGCGAATATAGGAACATTTGGGGGTAGCTTAATAGGTGATGAATTGTCCAATGCTGCCTAGCAATGATGATGGTGAGGAAAAGTTTTTCTTTTCTAGTTGATAACCCCTCAAAGAAAAGAGCTATTTACAAAAGGACATGGATGGAGGTAGTAAGGATAGATTTGAAGTAAGTACAACCTACTGAGGATTTGGCCTATGATAGAATGGAATGGTGACACAAAATTCATGTAGTTGATTCCAACATTGTTGGGAAAAGATTTTGATGATGATGATGAGAAAGGTCTAATGCTAATGCTAGCAGACATTGTTTAGGACATAACACATGGACTGTTTTGTATCCCCAAGATTTCTTATTATATAAAAGCTCCAAAGCAGATAAATATTAAAAGAAAGAAAGCATAAGAAAGACTGCCATGTGATAGATTAGAACATTAAGCGAAAGGGGTTCCACATACTTCCACACGACTAGAATCAGCCACTCCCAAGTCAGCTACATGACTAGGGACTTGGGCCTCCTAGTGTATTTATGTGACCTTGGTGATCCTATTAGGCCTTTGGTTGAGTCAGGTGGGCATTGGATTGGCCCATGGCTAGTGTTGGCCTCCCTTGGATAGCCCCAACTCATTATTGGATCATTCTCCTTGGCTTGAGAGAGCTTGTCCTCTGGTTGGGGTCCACCAGGTTCAATGATCCAGCAAATCCCATTCATATTTTAGGAATATGTAGTTACATCTTCTACTGCCTTGTTAATTGACACGATCTCTTCCACACTCACCATAAATCAGAAGCACAACGTAATTGGTCTTGGACCTTTTCAATTGTTGTGTTTGCTAATAGTTTATATTTAACCACTGTGAGGAATTGTGATTAATCCATTGTTGAACTTCTGCAAGCATCCACCAGAAGTTACCAAATATGAGTTCTATATTATCATCTCCATGATTGGATCTAATGCTAGATTCGTTGGAATCACCTTTCGTTTTTGAAAATCTATCATTGATCACTGTTATAGATTCCTCTGTTGATCCACATCCCTTGATTTGCCAACTAATTCTAATCTTTCTCAAGCTATTATTCAACTGCCTTCTTTGTGAATGATGCCTTTTTCATTGGAACTAGTGACATTTAGTTTGTTAAAGTTAATATATTTTTCCCTAACATTGTTCATCACATCTAGGGATATTGAAAGACCTTATTACCTGACAATACAAGACGAATACAAGAAGGGAAGCAATTGCCTATGAATTGGGTGCCTTTCAATGTGATCAACAACTCCTTATAGATCTGTGTTCTAATATCTTTGGTAAGTATTTTAAAATCATATCCCCTTAATTGGGGATCTCATCCTAATCTAATAGATGCACTAGATTACAAGTAGACCTACAAAGCACTGGAGGATTAGGATTAGTGGCCAGGCCAGCTTTAGGGGAAGTTGCCCATATAAAATCGCCTTGAGTATTCTGCCGCACATGCGTTCCACTTCACATACACCAATTCAGGTTTAAATCTTGTTTTAGGAGAGTCAGAGAAATTTGCAAGTATGGAAATAGACTGAAAAGAAGGTGACGGAAGAGGATGTTGAAAGAAAAATTTATTTTAAAAAAGACCACATTGCGAGAAATTGGATGTGAGGAGCAGTGGGATTTTAACAAAGATATCCTTTTTTATGTGAAGCATATCCTAGGACAGGAAGATAGACAAAACACTCAACCAAAGGTACGGAGATAATATGAAGAGTGGGAGGTATATAGGAAAAAGATAAGGAGGCTTATTTTTATGCTTTGCCGATGGCTGATTGTTAATGAGACATGTAGCTGTGGAAATGGCTTCAACCCAGGCGGATGGGACAAAAGATTTTAGGAGCAGGGTTCAAACAACATCAAGAATGTCTTATTTTTCCATTTTGCGACCCCCTTTTTATGAGGGGTGCATGGACATGTTCTGTGAGAAAGAATGTCCTTCGCTTGCATACATTTTTGAAAATGTTGAGAAACATATTCTCTCTCCTGAATTCCTCTTTGAGTGCCTTACCCAATAAATGGTGCTTATGGGTAGTGTCATGTATCCACGGTTTTACTGTCGGCGCTACAATGTTTGTGAGGTGTGGTCAAGGGGTAACCATGTCTTCAAAAAAAAAAAAAAAAAAAAAAAAAAAAAACAAAACTCTCTCTTGAATCGGAGTGAAGAATTTTAATCCTTTTAGAAAATTGATTCTCAATTAATGCAATGAATATTTGAAATGTATTGAAGGCTTCAGATTTGGAAAGCAAGAAATAAATCCAAGTAAAATGGCTAAAATCATCAATTAATGTGACAATACTTATGAATTATGATTCGAGTGCACAAAAGTAGGTGCAATCCCTTGAACGTCTGTGTGAATTTAAAAAAAAAAAAAACTAGTGACAATATCTTCATGTGTGTGAAAAGGAAGTGTTGACTGAAAAAATCTTTAAATGAGCAAGAAGGTTTATTCATCATTAAACCATTGTTTAACATAAAAAGAACTTTTGAGCATTTTCCCTAGACGCTTATGC
Organism: Sextonia rubra; assembly: GCA_037013555.1. Taxonomy (NCBI): domain Eukaryota; kingdom Viridiplantae; phylum Streptophyta; class Magnoliopsida; order Laurales; family Lauraceae; genus Sextonia; species Sextonia rubra. The sequence goes on from JASUAD010000006.1 coordinate 24,735,130, forward strand.
CATAGCTGATATTCTTTATTGAAACTACTACTAGCTAATGAAAACAAAACTTTCTCCCCTGGTGGTGCTGGTATGCGAATAAGAAATAGCCATCTGCATTTTCACCCCTTCTGGATAATCCTCCCTGATGCTTCGTTCTGCACAAGACATCTAGAGAAAGAAAATGAGGTAGTGCAATTGTTTTCATGTAGTTCTCCAACTAAAAGAAGATTTGGAGTTAAATGAGGAGGAACACAGAAAAAGACATGATGTTTAGTGAAGGAGCGAAGTACATAACCAATCGCATCTTTGGAAAGATTATCACCATTTGCAGTATGAATTTGTAAAGCATTATCATGCTTTTCAACATCAGTAAGACTATCATAAGAATAAGTCATGTGATTGGATGCCCTGGAATCTAGAAACCAGACAAAGGCTTTAGATGTCTTACCAGAAATATAAAGGCAGAGAATGCAGATTGAATCATCTACTGAACCATTTTGTCAGAGTGATGGCTAGTTGTACTGGCTGTGTTGGCATGACAAGATTGGTTGTGATAGTGCTCGTTGATTCCTCAGACAATGTAGGCATGGCAGGATTGATTATAGCATGATAGGCACCACTGTTCTTGTTCTGTGGGCGCTTTCAACTATTTTGAATTAATGTGAAGAGGTTTCTTGCAATAGTTGCAACCTTTCCAGTTGCATTGATTATTAATGTGCCAATACTCTGTGCAACTATAACACTGAATTTTGCTCTCATCTCTGGCTTTTCTTAGGTGGCATAGGCAACAGCCAATTGAAAGCAGGAAGACCTTCCTTAGCTAGGAGGAGCTTCTGGATTGGTGACTGAGGAGCTTCAGGAAATTTCTCAGCTAAGAGGAGGGAAGATTGCTGAATCTAGTCAACAAAAAGGAATTTCTTAGCTAAGAGGAGCTTTAGGAAGCAACAATGATCATGATTGGTCGCGAAGGAGCGCGCGCTGAAATATTGTCGTAACTGTGGCAAGAAGGATCATTATGCTCATGATTGTTGGTCGAGTAAGAACATAGATGAAGGAAATTTTGTGAATTCAACGAGCCTTTACAATGACAAGAAGGAAGATTTGGAAGGTCATGCATCCCTGGTGATAGTTGAAGATACCAGTCTTTGAAGCTTAGAGATGTCAAGTGATGCCAGTGTGAGGAACCAGGAGGTATTGTGGAAGATTATGAACAGATAATGCTCATTGCTGTTTTCTACTCTGAAGTTTTTAACTATGATTGAGACTGTATTATTGATTCAAGGTGTTCAAATGACGTCATTTAAGACAGCGCCAAGTTCCTTAAACTGGTCAAGTACAGCGATGACAAATATAGCCAGTACGAATAACTCATACTGGTTAGGCTACATTTGTGCTCAGAATCGGCAAGTACCTAACTAGAATTGGTACTCCAAGACTCCTAGTACTAGGTATGAAGTATAATTTATTGACTCTATTTCACAACTAATTTTGTTTGGTAATTTGTTTTGTTTGGCTTTGTTGATGTTAATACATATCGAAGAATGAAGCTGCCTGAAAAGGCTAATTGTGATTGGTTGGACTGTCTGTCATGTTGGCCAAATTAGCTTATGTACAGAAGGCCTGTGGAAATGATAGGGTCAGTCTGTGGCATGTTCCATTGGGGCTTTTACACTTAAATAAATGATCTATGAAGTGACTTCTCATGTTAGAACTCCAGAAGGATACTGTTTGTGTAGGTTGTCAGTACAGGAAAGCTTATTGACAGCCATTTACCAAAGGGAATTACCAGGCGAAGAAGCTGTTGGAGATCTTCACTTAGGACTCTTTTGGCCCGGTAAAGGTGCACTCATTTAGCGGCTTGAGATACTTGCTTACCTCCATCGATGAGTACTTAAGGTACATGCATGTGTACCTGCCTAAGGAGAAGGCAGATATTTCAGAAGTTGAAAAAAAATTGGTACAAAGTCAAAGGTGAGAGTGGCCAAAAGATCTGGCGTCCGTGTTTTTACAATGGAAGAGAATATGCATTGGTCGTTGTTTTTAACCTGTTTAAGAAAGGCTAACATTTGATGCCATTGACCCGTTGGCGCACTCTGTAACAAAATAGAGTGGCTGGATGTAAAGTTGGGATTCATCTCACCTTATTATAACTTTGGAAGATTCAACCCACAGTGGGTCACTCTAAAATTTCTAGTTTTGTATGATATGTACCATGAAAACCTGAGTAGCAAAGTTTAAGAAGAAAGTTCTTCAAGTGCATTTTCACTGGATATGACAGTGAATCTGAGTGACGCCACCAATGAATGTTGCCCGTCATGGGATGCAGGATTTGATGAGACATCATCATGGTGGTCACCACAAGGTGCAGTACTACTGAGCCCTGAAGACTTGGGGGATAATCTTCTGTAAAGATATATGACTGAAGATGATAACCAGGAAAGTGAAGCAGACGAGTCTAGCCAATAATCTTAAGCTTCACTAGGAAGTTCCACTAGCTCCTGTAAAAACACAGTGCATTGATCACCAATATCCCTTCAAATTCAACGTAATTTTCTGTTTTTGCTTTTTGTTTTTAAGGATTAGGACCTCTGTATGAGGTAGTCATATATCAATTTCTCATAGTTTGTAGGGTTTTTTTACCCAAGTTTTTGGTCCGGTTGCCTATTGTAAGTGCTTTTTTTTTTTTTTTCTGGGGCAACATTGTGTTATTTGTTTTTTGGCCTTTTTGTTGAAATGAAAAGGCTACATGGATCAGACATGTCCTCATGGGTAACAAGTGAGATTGATATTCCGGCAGCAATGGGATTCATTTGCTTAACCATGCCCGACAACCAACAATTGAGTACCCAAAAAACAAAAAAACCACCACCAATTTAGCGCTGACAAGTCTGCCTAATTGGCAACTGATCAGCCAACTATTAACTTAATCCAATTGTCTGTTAGCTTCATTTAAGTAAATAAATTCAAGAGATGAACATCGTCAATCCACACCAAACATCAGATGGTTAACCTGGCAGGTTTCTGCATTATATCAACTTTTCAGTCTGTTTTGGATCTGCCAGTGCAAAACTCAAATGGAGTAACTCTTTTTTGCCCTTTTTTGTAATGACGCACATCTTTGAGGTCTTGGACCCAACAAGACTAATCTGCCAAGTGATGCCTCCTAAGCTAGATCCACATAAATGTACACCAGGCAAATCGAGAGCTGTTTCAAACACAAGACGTGTGAGCAGGGCAGGGGGAGGGGGTGGGGGTGGCGGAGCAACAAATCCACAGAACCGCCGCCAACTCCTAGTGGGTAAAATGGAGGTAACTCAGACAGCCCTAAACTTTATAGTCTTCTCACGGTTGGATAACCTTTATTATAGAGTTCAAATCTTGTTCAAGCACTCTTTTGCGTTACCAAATAATTAGATCAACCAAGTTACAGGCCGTTACAGTCACGTATCCTAAGTGCATGGCAACCTGAGCTCCTGAGGTCCAAACTGGGCCCAGGGAGAGTTCAATACCAGTTTGAGATGATCTGCTGAACCGCTGGTCCCTACCATAGGTGCAACATTCTCACAGAATCTATCACTAAAGCATTATTCACAACAAAATAACACAAGATCCGAGCAGCAACAGCGTGTGAAATCAAGGGACAAAGTCCAAACTCCAAACCTACATTTTCAGCCAGACCCCTCTCAAAAAGATTATTCATATAAGAAATATCCCATGCAAGAAATCTTCCTTTCATCTATCTAAACGTCATTCACAGGATTAATTCCACTCAGTAAAGCTCAGACTCCTTGTGGGTGTGAATGATGCAGTTTGATGTGGGATACGCTACACAGGTCAGCACATACCCTTTTTTGATCATGGGTTCCTCAAGGAAGGACCCATCCGACTGATCGACAGACCCTTCGACAATCTTCCCTGCACAAGAAGAACATGCCCCTGCTCTACATGAGTAGGGCAGCTCCAGGCCAGCATTCTCCCCTGAATCTAGGATGTACTGGTCATCTGGAGCATCAATTTCAGCCTCTTCACCTTCAGGTCCAATCAGTTTCACCTTATATGTTGCCATTGCAGATACCCTGAAGGTGGAAGACAACTTCATGCCAAAGGCTTTGGAGATGCTCTTGACTGAACCCAAGGAGGATGGGCTCCTGATTGACATACTGGTGCTTCTGCCGGGAATGCTGCTTTTGAGCGTGCAAGAGGTGGGGAGCCCCATGGTCCCCATTGTATATCTAAGATTTGGAACATGTGGATTTGCACATTTACTAATGACTCTTTCTTCAATTACAAAAATAATATCACAATTATGAAAAATCTATCTGCTTTCAGAAACATGAGAAAACTGATACTGCATGGTAAGAAAACTTTACAAATTTTATCAACTCCATGAAAAGATGATCAAGCTTTCGAAATTATAAAGAGCTAAGGAAGAGAAATAAATGAAAATTTTGATAATTAATCAAAGTTTCGGCATTTGCTCGAGCTGTAGTAAAGCAAAAGAACATGCATGATTTTACTTTTTGTGGCTTTGTTACATTTGTGAAGGCTTGAATGGGTCCCATATTTAACAGTATTCCAGACAACACTATTCATCCCATCTGCATTTAGTTTAATTTTATCTAATTTTATATATGAGAAAGAAACGTTAGGCCCCTTCCTTTCAGGGCCAGCTCCACCATTAAGCGAGGAAAGCCCTTGCTTTAGGCCCCCCTAAAAAAAAAAGGCCCCATAATCTTGTAATTAAAGCAATGATATCTTTTCAAACTCCAAAAAAAAAAAAAAACTGTCATTCCTTTATTTGTCCCAAAAAATAAAGGCCTTTCACATTCCAAAAATGCATTAAATCCATTTCACCATTGATTGTTGAGGCCGTTAAAAGAAAAACGAGATTCTCTCTCTCTCTCTCTCTCTCTCTCTCTCTCTCTCTCTCTCTCTCTCTCTCTTCTTTTTGCCTCCAAAAAATATCCTAGCAATAACTAGCAAGAAGAACAGGAAGAGAAGGGAAGAACCGTGTCTTTTGAGGTAATTATTTTCTCATTTCCATCTGAAACTTCCTCTTTCTAAGGAAATGTGTGGGTTTTTCTGCTGATTTGATATGTTTGATGGAATGATATTGTTGAGTTTTTATAATGGGAATCTTTTAGACTTCTGAATTAGCTAAAAATATTGGTAGGTTTCTCTCAAGATATTTTTTTGATATGTTTTAATTGGACCCTTTTGCCTGCTGCACATGGTTAACTGCATGATCATCCAAGCCATTCTCTGAAGACGTTCCATTGTGTCAGGGCAAATTGGCCAGTTTCTCTTCTTCTTATCTAGCATCTGAACAAACTTTGCTTGAAATCTATTTTTGCCACCTGCATTCAAACGGCACCCCAATATTCTAGTGGGACTCACAACAGAGAGGCAAAAGCCTTCATCATCTTCACTAGTCACTTTACCAGTTTACTCTTGATTGCAGGTGGGACCTTTTTATGCTGTTTGTCACTTCATTTAAACTATACTTCAAAACTAATACACCAATCTGTGTGGGCCCCACCATGATGGATGGAATTCAATCGTAATTGGGTAAGTGGGGCATCATATGGATTTGGGGTTGATCAAAAATCACTTTGGTGAAATCATCTAACTCCTGTATCTAGGATTTTTACAGTTACGTAAGTGTAATTGGTGTCATGATTCAAGCCAACGGTGGATGATCATTTTGGTCTTTTTTTTTTTCCTTCTTGAACGCTTTGCTGTAGACTGCCACTTTCTTAGCCACTTTCTCTGTTGCTCACCACTTTCTATTTGCTTCCTTATTTTTTTCCCTCTTTTTCTAAGACTTCTTTCTTCTTCCTTCACCCCAATAGTCCAAAACAAAAAAAACCATGTTCCTTCTTATTGACAACTGATTCAGTGTCTACATTGTTGCACTTCTTATTTAGGATTGTCGCTTTAGGCCTCAAATTGTCTCGAGCCAGCTCTGCTACCTTCGGATCCTTGGAAGCATTAATCTTGTAATAAGGAACCCGTAAATTGTTCTTGCAATAATGCAATGGTACCTTGGGTTATCCAAATACAATAACAGTACTCGAGTTACCCAGATCCAAACAGGCACCCAAATCTAGCAATAACCAATTCAAGTTCTAATGCAAACAACCCAAAAAGTTTACATGATTCACTACTCCTTACTCTAGACCACTTCAAAGTACTTGTAACTCGTGTGTTCTATTTTTGCTAACTGAATCTTGCAAAGGTGTGAATCTTACAACAGCTAATGCTATTCCATATTTTTTGAGACTATTGTCAGACAAAATATGTAAGAAATCTAACATGATATCTTACAAAAAGCATGCCATTCTAACATTAGATAGAGAAATAGAACTAATGGATCAATTTCTCAAACTTATAAGGAAATATCAAAAAGCTCTCACAAGGCAGTAAGTGTTATAATGAAAGAAGTAATTGGTTTAGAGTGTGATGAATCCTAAACCAAACACTCAAAAACCATTATCATCAAGAAGCTACTGATGCCCCACAAAAATCAATTCCTTCTGCATGGGGAAATTTTTTGCCCTCCTTTTCTCCAAAACCTGGAGAGATTGGAATTTTCCACAGATTCATTTCTAAGGAAGATTACAAAATAAAATTTTCAACTAGAAAAAATTCAATTGTTCTCATCATAGATGAGTGATGGAGGGGAAAAAGATATGTTGGGATGCAAGATGTAGAGAGAAGAATCCATAGAGAAAGAAAATTCGTAGGGAGGGAATCTTACCAAAAGCGCTCTGTCACGGAGAAAACAAAGTGGATGTTGGAGAGGGCAGGACCCAAGCGTGCCCTAGGGCAATCTTGGTTCAATTTACAGTATATATAGAAGACCAAAGAAGCGCCCGGCGGCTAGAGAAAAGTCGTCCGGATACACTCAATATGGGACTCACTACTCACTGGCCGGGTGCGCCCCTTAGGGCATCTCTAGCGAAGGGGTAGACTAATGTAAAGTAAATTTAAATTTTAAAAATTTAAATTATTCTCCTTCTTTTTAAAAAAATTTAAATTTCCTTCATCCTTTTTTTTTAAATAAGAAAATCATCACTAAACTATAAAAAATTTTCTACTTTTTATACAAAAAGTCAAAAAAAATTTCATATCAAATAACTAAAAACAAAAAGTCATTATAATCGAATCATATATTATTATTTCTTGATTTTTTACTCTAATTTACTTTACCTTACCCCCTTCCCAAACATGCCCTTAGAAAAACCTTGACCTTTCAAAGGGAAAGGATTCGGTGCAGCTAATATGATGCAGCGTCTTCCCTAGCCAACCCAAACATGCCATGTCAGCATCATTGTCTTAAATTGAGAAACATAATTTTTTCTCCTCTTTAAGGCCTATTTAGATAAATGAAGAGTATACTAGAGTGAAGTAGATTTTACATGAGGAATAAAGTGAAGGAGAAATAGGTTGAAGTTAAGGTTCATTAGTTTACTTCACTCTGTTTGAATGTTTGATGTTAAAGAAAATTTAAAAATATTACGGAGTAGAATTAATTTTTACTCAAGAAATTTGAAGTATTTGAGGTTAAAGTTGAATGAAGTATAGTATACATGGGCTGACAACAATACTTTATCTTTAGGCAAGACTTATCCAAACATAGTAGAGTTAAAATCTTAAACTGTTAGGGCCCATTTAATTTCGCTCCACTCCAGGGCCTGTTTAGATAAATAAAGAGTAGACTAGAGTAAAGTAGATTTTACATGAGGAGTGAAGTAGAAGAATAGTGAGTTGAAGTTAAGGTAGATTAGTTTACTTCACTCCGTTTGGGTGCGTGATGTGAAGTGAAATTTAAAAATATTATAGAGTAAAGTCGACTTTTATTCAAAGAAATTGCAGTATTTAAGGTTGAAGTGAATGAAGTATGCATAGGCTAACAACAAAATACTTTATCTTTGGGCAAGACACATCCAAACAGGGTAGAGTTGAAATTTTAAGCTGTTAAACCTATTTAACTTCACTCCACTCTACATTTTGCTTATCCAAACAAGCCGTTAAGGAGGATGCTGCTTTAACTCATCGATTTTTATTGCAAAATTAGCCTTGTTCATTTCTTAACAGGCCTATTTACAGTATTACCCTTATAAACTCTACACATACCATTTATAGGTAGGATCCATGTGTTTTCAATTCTTAAAAGTTTAATGAGAATTATAATTCCTAAATGCAGGCCCATGTTAGACCTAATTACGATATAAAAATGAGTCCCATGAACTAAATTCATAAGTGCTTAGACCTAATTATAATTCTAAAAGGTGATCTCAAGTTCAACTTTTTAACAATGGGACCCATATTCACCTCACAAAAGGTATTCTATGTTATAGTTCCTCTAATTGTGGGGCCTTTGATACAGGAACTTTCTAAATTTGAACTCACTTGGATAAAATCTAGAAGGCTTAAGTTTGCGCCTAATAAATACCTGAACCCAAATAAAGATTGTGCCTATGTCATAAGAATTAAAGTGGAACCCTATGTTGGAAACATAGGGTACCCCTTGATCATATTTTTTGTTATATAAACGCTTGATCAGTCTTTTAAAATGTGTAAACCTTTTTTCATTTAATTACTTAATATTTGTTTATAATATTTAATCTTAATTAATTATTTAAAATATGTTATTTATATTTTTTTAGTTAATAACACCCCTCTTTACTTTTTGTCATTTGTAATGGAATAATGATTTTGAGCATTAAGATGTAAACCCGTTGTAGTCCTTAAAAACTGCATGGGACATACCTTCAGGTATTAAGACAAGGGGCTCATGGGTACAACATAGAGTACCACTTTAGCTCTCATGGTACAGGCTTAAGCTTTATTTGGGTGCTTTATCTGGCTTCAAGTATTTAATAGTTGCAGACTTAAGCCTCCTAGTTATCCAAGTTGATTCAAGTTTAGAAAGTCCTCATATCATAGGCCTGCGTTTAGAGGAATTATAACATAGAACACTTTTTGTAAAGTGAATGCGGGTCCCCTAGTTAAAAAGTTGAACTTGGACTCACGTTTTAGAATTATAATTAGGTCTAAGCATTTATGAATTAAGTTCATGGAACTTACTTTTATATCATAATTAGGTATAGCATGGGCCTATGTTTAGGAATTATAATTATGGTTAAGTTTTTTAGAATTTAATAGATGGGTCCTCCCTTTATATTTTGTAAGTGTAGAGTTTATAAGGGCAATATTGTAAATGGACTTGTTAAAAAATGAGCAAGGCTAGTTTTTTAATAAAAGAAATAGATGCAATTAAGTCGGCATCCGCATTAAAGAGGAGAAAAACTACGTTCTCAATTTAAGACAATGACACTGACATGGCAAGTTGGGGTTGGCGAGGGGGAAGGTGTTGCACCCAAGCCTTCCCCCCTTCAAAATAACTTCTCCTTCATTTGTAGCTTTCATTAGATTTCAATGATGGATCACTTATACATAGGAGAATATATTCCTAAAAGCTAGTAGAGTCCATTTAGATGCAAGTATATCAGTGCAAAAAGGGAATATGGAAAGGTCATACTAACATTTTTCCTTACACATATGAATTAAATATACTAAAAATAAAAATAAAAAATTATTTTATAGTGATCTATCTATCTAATGAAAGCTAACTTCTTTTGATGTGAAATTTAGCTTGAGGCTCATGCAAAGGGCACATTTGTGCATTTGTTTTCCAAAAAAAAAAAAAGGCTTGGAAAGGGAAAACGCTTTTCTATGCTTAGTAAGATTCATATTTAGTATAACAACCTTTTAAAAAAGTGGGGAGAAACCTAACTACCTTTTCAACACACCCTTTTCAAAGGGAGGGGTAGACTTGGTATGTTGCATAACATAGAAAAGCTTCTTGGAGAATCCGGTTCACTATGGCATCGAGCTCAACTCGGTGAAGGGAAATTTTGCCAAAACTCATGTATGGCTAAGAGGCTCATTTCCAAGGTTTCAAAATTTGCAATTAGATATTTAAAGAGTCCCAAGAATACACTTGAAAAAAATGAGTCCTAGCACCTCCCAAAATTTCGGTACAGGATCATTTGGCCATATGTTTTAGTTGTGTTGTATGATTAGGATTGGGTTTGAGTTTGGGTTTGATGGTACCCTTGAGAACTTTATGTGCCGGTTTCATTACATGAATTCCTGGAATTTATTTCTATTGAAATTTGTAGAATTTAAGATGCTGAAATTCTGCAATGCTACTATGTTCTAGCATTCTTGCATTCCTTATTTCTTTCATGTCCGAATTCTTGCTTGTAACTTTATACAATTTGAATTCTACAAATTCCCTATTTCATAATTACTTGAGTTTCTAAGTGGGTTTTCACACAACTCCGATTTGCTAATCATGTTTTTGGGACCGCAGCGGAGGGGATTAAGCTAATCTTAGCTCGACTAGCCCTCATCCCTGCGCATGATGTACGAATACACTTACATTACCACATGAGCATTTACCTTTCCATCATGATAATAAGACGGTAAAATTAATCATATCATAATATCATAGTAAGTGCAAATTTAAAAGATAAGTGTTCTCATTAATATAAAGTTGTTAATTACAAAAGTATCTTAATTACAAACTCATAGGAAAGGCCTATTACAAGTGATTGTATAAAATATTGTACAAAAATGACTCAAAATAAACAAAAAATGTGATTGTGAACTCCTAAGCAAATACGACGTTCTAAAGTACATCATCTGTGGTCCATTCAACTAATTCCTAAGGTACGTCTGCAGTTGCCTTCTCCTCTGGGGTAAAAGCAAAAGGGTCAATACCTATTGCACCAAGGCATAGTAAACATCGGACACGGCGGTTTGACAAATACTTAAGATAAATTGCATATCATGTTCTCATAATTACTAAATCAAAAGACATGTGATCATGTTGAAACAATGAAAATAAAGATATGCAGATCATGCTAGATTAAAAATACTAGTAGAATTGAGTACTTAACAAGCTAGCAAAAGAATCCTAGCAACATACAATATATAATCTAATTTAACATGATGAAATGATATTCAATGCACCCAATCCCATGGTCAAACGGTGTTATGTGATGGACTAATACCCCACGGATTGGTTGAGATCCGTTGTCTAGTTGGTAGAACCCTCTCACATGGCAGTGCTATAACCCTATACCCGTGAAAGGCAACCAAAAACCAAAAGCGCATAGGAACCCTAAGGTCTGATTGTGGAAATGGCAAGTGACATTATACATGATACATATTTGGCTATCTCCAAACGTATGCCAAAGGTACACAAGAACAAGGTCGAAGGGTAGGTAAATGAAGCAAAATGGACGTACAAGGTACGATAAGTGAAACTTACCATGACTTGGTTAACATACTTGATTTAATAGAGTAATTGGTCATTTTCCCGAAGTTCACACGGACAACATTTTGGGTACAGATGGGTTCCCAAAAATGAAAAAAATTGAGGCGGATCGAATCAACATAGAAGGTAGTATGACATCTAGGGCTAACTCATCAACTACATGATGACTCAAGGATCTTGTCAATATAAGGGTAGAAAGGACACCTAAGTGCATGGACTTTGAAGGACCTGACTCAAGCATACTAGAATAGGCCATGCTAAGGTTGAGTATGTCTTAGGTTGGAAGTGGGTACGGACTAAGTATAAATAATTAGGTACATGATATTCATAATGGGGTTTTCATGTGAGGGGGCACGCGAATAAATAAGGAACTGGAAGTATTATTGATCCTCACTAATTTCAAGATCATGTAACCATTAGAAAGTCCTAACATAGCCCCTAGATCATTATTGACTAGTTCGCGTACTCCTATTCCACTTTATGCACACTTAAGGTCCAAATACCAAGTTTACAGGTCATTCAGTGCTTAAAAGAGAATTTGGCATTCAATCTTTGGTTAACATCCTCCAGACTTATAAATGCATGTATGCATCTTCGCACAAGTTCTTAGGGTGTGCACAAACTCAAACATCACCCTTGTGAAGTTCCAAGGTCATCGATTCAAGTTCAAGTTACTAATCCATGTCCCAAGGTTATAGTTTCAACCCATAAAGTCAAGGTTTAGGGTATTGGTTTGATAAATAGAGGGGATCAAAATAGGGCCAACAAATCACTTTTTGAATATCCAAAATGTCGAAGAAAGATTGGTGGAGAAAAGTTGCGGGGCGGGGCGGGGGGTTTGGGGAGGGGGGGGGGGGGGGGGGGGGGTGGTGTGTGGTGTTGGTACTAAAGCCCAAAGTAAAGGCGCTAAAACAAGGGCAGCGTGGTCAGGCATGGCCCCACATCCGACCACTCAAACATGTTCAACCAAACTCATTTTAACAACCTCCAAGGCCGCGGGTTTCATTTCCTGGGTGGTCTATTTCTCATACTCTAGGCCGTTTCTAGGGGGATTTTAAGCATTTATTTAGGGACCAATTACACATCAAATTAAACCATAATTGGAGCCCCAAAAACATGTATTAAAAACAGTAAACATTGGTTAATCATGTGATGCAAAAGAGGGAAAAACATAAAATAAAACTTGGAATGGTAGCATGAATGTAACCCCACTAAAAATTGAATAATTTCCTTGGTTCTTTAAGCTGCTAATGGTGTTTTTAAATCTCAAAAAAAGTGTGGAACACTTCTAAACAGTAGAGCCTTAATGAGTGTGACACCTCTCACTACATCAACAATCTAGAATTCCATCTTAGCTCATCCTTAAGTGAACTAAGCCATTCGTATTGTTAGTGCGTAGAGAGCAATCAATCCTCATCCTTAGATGGCAAGTCGCATCTTTTAATTTCTGAATTTTCAATTTATTTATTTCGGATTTTTTATATTTAAAATTGGTTATTTTAAAGCTTTTATGTTGGATACAGTCTTTTCTTTTCTAGACTAGGTTTATAACTTAGGGTTCTTAGACTATGTATTTTTTATGGAGTGTAAAGACTTGTAATCAACGGGTGGACAGCTAAGTGAATAAATCACACATTCAGTGATTTGCTAGGCTGTTCTGCAGCTAGCCATAGTGCATCCCCAGCACTGGACAGTTTGTTATAGGATTGCAATTATTCAACCTAATAGTCGATGGTTCGTTTCAAGATGGGGTTTTTCAAATCCTTTGCCAACTTTTTTTTTTTCCGAAAAATTTCAAGCTTGGAAGAGGTTTAATTTACATTAGAGCCTTAATTAAACTCAAATAAATCCAATAACCATATTTTGCAAATCATGAAGAATCTACGCAAGTAAAATAGAATACACGAGACAATCAAACACACTACCATGCCATGTTTTCCAAATCAAGTTCTTGCTTTATCTTCCAAACACTTCCAATTTACTCCCAAGCGCCCTCAAAACTTGTTGGAAGCTCTCCCACAAAAATCCCCAAAATCTACACGAAAAACAAACCTAAAAATAAAATTAAAGTGCTTGGACTGGAAAGGGCCCATGCATGTCAGGATATTGGGGGGGGGTTGGAAATGAGCTCCCAAGAAGTAATAAAACAAAAGGAGAGGAAAATCACACATATAGCAAGCCTAAAGGAAAGAACAAACTAGAGAATGGGCTGCCGGTTGCTGGTTTTCACAAACACGATGGAGACGAGGGATCCAGTGGTGCGTTTGCATAGTAGAATCGGATTTAAAAGCAGCAATCCCCTGGATGGACTTGAGCCAAGAACAAAAGTTATTGGAAATTAAATCTACTTTTAAACAGACCAAGAATCAAGATTTTTGGAGGACATTTGCAAAAAATCAACTTTAGAAAAATGGTGACACCGTCTCCGATTTGGCAAAATTGTGTGAAACAAAGGTTTTTCATGCATATCAAATAGGCACGAGCTAGACACAAAAATTGTAGGGAATATAGAGACTTAACTTCTAAACCCAAAAATAGAATTTTTTATATTTTCAAGATACCCCTGATTTTTGAAAAACTGAACTAATCCAAGTACCGAACTTGGTCTGATATCCCAATTAACATATAAATACATGTCATTAATTCTTAGTCATATTAATTAATGCGAATTGCATAATATAATTAATTAGTGATCGGGACCTTACAAGATGGTTACCAAATATCTGCTTGCTCATCAGGTCTAGGAAAATTATTAGAGGATTTTTTTGAGGAATGTGATTTGCCTCTTGCATTTTTAAGTTTATCCCATGAATAAATATTTCTAAATCTCATGTTGGGGGAAACATTATGTTGACATTATATGGCATTGTAAATTTTAAGGCCATTGCTCACAGCTATTTTTTGGCAGTTCTTGAGGGACTGCAATGTTCATATTCACGTTACAGTTCACTGCAATAAAAGCATCAAATAGAAAGAAAGAGGACAGATTGACAATGGAGAAAGGATATAAGGAAGGCAATAATTTTTCTCTTGCAAGATGGGTTAATCTCAAAGTTCCATTGTATGCTCAGGCAGCCATGCCTTAAAATTTTCACCATCCTGTTTCCAAAGCAAAAGAAACTGGCTATATATTTGGAACATTGTTAATGGTATTTATAGGAACAGTTTTAGCATTAGCTTAATGAATTCCCTTTTACCAGGAAAAAAATAGAAAAGAAATAAAGAGAAACCTTTATACTTGGAAACAGCAGGGATCCAAATCTAGCCCACATGATTAAAAGGAAGCACATGCCACAGAAACTTTCCTAGGATATCACAATTTTGTTTTCTGAAAATGATTGACGATTCATTTTCTTCAACCGTTTGGATAGATTTTTTATTGTTTTACATTCTTGTTTTGTGATGTTTGCAATTGTTTTCGTAGTCCGATGTTTTAGATTTGGATTGTTTTTAGCATGCTTGACTCTTTCGGAATATTAGAAAAATAAGAATTTTAAATATTAATCTACAATCACTATTCAATTGGCATGAGATTTAAACCATCCATTGCTTTTTGGGGCTACAATAAATTTTATTTTCGGTGCAGCCGCTTTTTGTATAAAAAAGATAAAAAAATAACTAACTTTTCTGAAACTTTGTAGAAATCCTTTCCGACGAGGTGGGGGTGTCAGACTTAGGGTCCCTTTGCTTACACGGAGTTGAATTCCTAAGAATAATTTATATTCACCCAAATTGGCTAAAATTGAAGAAAGAAAGTTGAAGATCCACAAATAGTGATCCAACCCCCTCGAAAATAATTACGTACCATTATCTTGGTAAATCAAATCCTAAAAAATAGGGGTCCTAGCTACAAGTCCCGCTCATAGTCTTCAGCCCTCTATAATAATTTTCCTTTAGGAATCCATTTTAAAATAAAAGAACAAATAGGGAAGGGAAACGAAAAAACTAGGAAGAAGAGGAAATGGCAGATAGTCAAAGAATAGATAAACAATAGAAGAGAAAACAAGAAAAGGAGGTAAGTAATATGGCAAGGAAAAAGAGAAGGAAAAGGAAAAGAGATGAAAAGATGAAGATGGAAGTAGACGTGGCCAAAAACAAGAAGATATATTGGATTCATGAGATGAAAAGATGAAGATAAAAGGAGATGAAAAGATATGAGGTGTGGGTTTGGCTTATGAAAAGAGGATATGAATAGAGATAATAAAAAGATACGAGAAAATTAGAAGATGTGTGGGTTTGGATGATGAAAAAATGGAGATGAAGAAAGAGGAAGAAAATAGACAAGAAGACAGTCTAATAAACAATCACAAGCATACATCATAAGAAAATACGATTTTAACATAGAAAACTACAATTGGATAAAAGACGATAAATCCAACAAAGGTCAACTATAAAGCAAACTAAAATAATTACAAGATATACTCATACCTTTTTCTTATGTTAAAGACTAAGTTTTTTTTTATTGCAACTATTTTTGCTCATGAACACTCTTTCACCATGCACTATTATCTACTTGATCAACTCATACTTTGATCACTCAAGGTAAAATTTCTACAAGAGATATCAAAGCAACTTCTCTCTAAAACAATGTTTCAGTGCTTCAATTACCAATAAAAGCTTTAAAGAAGATGATCTCCAATATGTAATCTTTACTTAGATTAATGAGATCTGTGTTTTAGGGTTGAAAAGAACTCATTTAAATTACCTCAGTTTCATACCTCATAATAGTAATTCAGCCAGGAAAAGAATTGCCATAAAAGGGAAATCCCACTTCAAAAAGTAAAGGTTTTCACATAATGGCAATTTCATAATTTCTGCATAATGCAGTTTCATAATTTCGTACAACACAATTTCTGTAAATTTCTTGATATCATAACTTTATTGTTTTAACTCCGATTAACAAAATATTGAAACCTATGAATATCAACTCAAAGCGAGCTTTCCAATGATAAGTTGCTTCCCCAAATTTGAAGTTTGGTTTGTAAGATATGACCTTTTTAATTTATATTTTCATCAAAAAAATATTTTAATTTGTCTTTTTTTTTATATTTTTACTTCAGTGGATCCAGCGACTCATACCAAAATCCCCCTAGGGGTTGGGTAGGATAAGGAGAGCCCTGAACCAGGCCCCACTTTCACAGCACTACCCCTACTCCATAAACGACATATTAGATACTGACAGACCTGATTTCTTCGTTTGGCCTACGGGAGTATGTCCCGATCTGAAGTGGGCCCAATCACAATGAATAATAATGGGCCCACATGTTCGCACTCAAATTATCATTGCTGACAAAAAGGTCCGAGCAGGTCAAGTCATTTCTACATTTTCCTTCAGTCAAGAGTCGTCGGTCTGTCGCGGGAGTTTCCAAGACATTGTTTGCTGCTTTTTTCCATACTCCTTTTCAGATAAACGCGTGATTCAATCTATGGTCCCACCTGTACAATTAAATAATCTCATCCACCGATTTAAGTTTGTTTCATGTGAATCAACCCATCTTGAGTGGTCCTGATCATAACTGCCTATTATCTGTGTCCATCTTTCTTCTTCTTCTTCTTCTTCTTCTTCTTCTTTTTTTTTATTTCCAATTCTTATTTATAACATTGAATGTTTGCTATGACTTGAAAAGTCCACTTGAGTTGCCCTGACTCGGGTTCCTGCACTCAAACTTGAGGGGCACTGAAGTCTGACGAATTCTGTTAGAAACACCGTGCGCCTCAACCAAATTGTTTGACCGGCTGGCTGTCTGAGTCACTCAGGTGAACTAGAATTTGAAGGTTACATGGGTAGGGTCGGATAACATGGATCCTATGTGTTGGATCTAGATGCACCATCAATAGAAAAGTAGAGATCTCGTTTATGATCCACATTGGCAACTAGGGCCAATTAAGATCAACGGGAGGAAATAGATATGTTAAGCAAACGACTGAGTCCACCAAAGAGGTGTTTTTTAACATTTTGTACTTTTTGATAAAAATCCCCTTCTTTTCTTCAATCTTGAAATGGCTCTTCACTGAAATTATTTTATAAGTCAATTACTCAAACGGACCCTCAACGACAAGTTGATTTGAACCCTGTAGACAATCAAACAAATATATGACCCAAAATATGGGTAATATTAAAATGTGTCGTTTTGTAAAACACACAAAAGCCCAAATTTATATTTTGAAACTTTCGGATCAGTTTTAGCTAGAATTAGAATTTCTATCCGTTTTGTAAAACACACAAAAGTCCAAATTTATATTTTGAAACTTTCGGATCAGTTTTAGCTAGAATTAGAATTTCTATCGGACCAAGACACATGTTCATAAAGACTTTTCTTGGATTGGAAACTAGGGGTGTAACAGTGCCGTTAACCGTATGTTTTAGAAAAACCATTAACCGAATCCTATTTTTCAGTTTTCAGTTTTTAAAAACTATAATCGTAACCGTAAAAACCAAACCACGGTTAACCGTATTAGATGGATCGATTACGGTTAATCATTATAGTTTTTTTTTCTTTTTTTTTTTTTGGTCAAAATGCAAAATACATGTTGAAAAGACTTGTTCAGTTATGGTAAACCATTATAGTT
This sequence comes from Sextonia rubra, assembly GCA_037013555.1. Lineage (NCBI taxonomy): Eukaryota > Viridiplantae > Streptophyta > Magnoliopsida > Laurales > Lauraceae > Sextonia > Sextonia rubra. Next base: position 24,753,035 of record JASUAD010000006.1, read on the forward strand.
TTTTTCAAGTCTTATTATGTGTGGGAAATATATATAATTTATATTTTAAAGATGAGTTGGGCTATTTTCGAAGAGACATCTATGAAAGACAACTTTTTGGGGCCATGGTGATGTCATATACAGGAGGTGATGATGAAAAGATCTAAAAAGACTTAGTGAGTCTGTAAAATATCAACTCTAAAAGATAATTCTAACCTCTTCAATCCAATGATGAGGGGTATAACATGCTAAAATCTATAATTTTATAGTTAGTTTAATTACTAGACAAAACACTATAGACTTGCTTTTTAGCTAGCCTATTTCATTAAGAGGGCTTTCCAAGTTCTAATGACTCTTATCTATCTCAAACATCATTACACAATTTTTCAACTTTTTAAGCAAGACACACAAAGGAATCAACCCCACGATTCATCTTCAACTGTAGTTTTGATGATTCAAGCAGGTTTTTTTAAATCAAAATTGAGTTGGATTAAACCAAACAATACGTTTCATTCAAAAAGGTTAGGGCTTTTTTTTCTTCTTCCTCCTTTTGTCATTCAAATGATCAAATCTACCCCTTTTGTTCTTTTTCTTCTTGTTTCGTTGAAAAGGGGGGCTGCTTGGATTTTTTCCGTTTAGGGCTTAGGGCTTCATCCTTTTGCTTAAAGTTAAAAACAATTACATTTTAACCTCTTTATTTTTTTTTTCTAATTTTAAGCCAATAGACGTGGTTAACCGTTTCACGGTTAATCGAACCACGTGTTACGGTTCGGTTTCTGTTATTAATCGTGAGCCATAACTGAAAACCGAAACTGAACTATGACAAACGGTTTTCTAATTTTAATTACCGTAACCATAACCATAACAGAACCGTGATACATGGTTATTAACCACGGTTCGGTTTGGTTTGGTTTAGTTAGACGGTTTTTCGGTTTTTTATTACACCCCTATTAGAAACTTTGGATTTTAAGATACATCTATGTAGGACTAATTAAGTGATCCATTTGGGATGGGTTTACCATAATATAAACCAGTGAGACTAGATGGCCACAATCTCTCTCTCTCTCTCTCTCTCTCTCTCTCTCTCTCTATATCTATATATATATGAAGGGAATAGGATTTTATTTCTAAATTGAACCCCAATTTGCAAAATTGGAGCTCAATTTCAATTTTAATTTTGGCATGATTTTAATTTGAGAGAGATTTTAGGGGTTTAAATTATTTTGGCTTTTGGAAAGATCCAGATTTTTTTCCATCTCACACGGACTTTGACCTGAGGGAGAGATTATAGAAATTTCAAATTATTTAGACTTTTAGAAAGATTTAGACTCTCAGTTTGCAATTTTTTATGCAAGTAGGTTGATAGTCTTGTGAGTTTTGATATGTGGGCCCACTGCTTAGATCTAAGATTAGGCATTAGTGCTTTCTTTTCTTTGTCATGGTTTCTAACTACTCTTTATACTTTCTAATTTTTTTAGTAGAATTTGAAGAATTATTTTTTTTCTATCATTTTCCTTTTACATGTGGGCCCATTGCCTAGATCTAAGATCAGGCATTAGTGTTTTCTTTCTTTGTCTTAATTTTTAACTATTTTTCATGGTTTCTAATTTTTAAGTAGAATTTGAATTTTTTAAAATTTTTTTATCATTTTTTCCAGATCTATCTATTTAGTTTATTGATTCTCTATTTCTTTTATTATATTGATATAACTGATAAAAAATAATTAATTTTATTTATAAATGAGTATTTAATACAATTAAATATATTGCTCATACTAAGTGCGGACAGGATTTGCTAGTTGTAATATATGAACTGGATAGGATTTGATTTTGCAATTGAGCTCCAATTTCCCAATTGATTGAAAATTTAGAGCTCAATTTTGATGTTAATTTTGAATCAGTTTTAACCTGAGGGAGAGACTTTAGGGATTTGAGAGAAAATTTCAATTTTAGCTATCTAAATAATGATGCCTATCTAAAAGAAGTTTCCTTTTAAAGAGTCTAATCTTTCTCAATTACTAATCAATTAATCCATATTTAGACTTTCTTATCTAGGAGTGTTCATGGATCAAGCCAGCTTGAATTGTATCAGGCCCAACCCACTTTAGCTCGGGTTTTGACCTTAAGTTTGAGTACTTGGGCCAAGCTTGAATTATTTAGATGGACCCATTTAATAGACGGGCTAGGCTTGGGTTGAATGGTAAAAAGACAAAGCCTGCCATGCCTATCTCAACCTAACTATAAAATAATTGTAGGAAAGAAGAGGGAGGCAGGTATTGAATGTATGGCAAAAAAGTTGAGATAAGGGCAAATATACATAAAAAAGACCTTTTTTGTTATAATGTTAACTTAGGTTGTGCTCGGGCCTAATATACTTCAGGCGGGTCAGGCTCAGTCTAGCTAGTTATGGCCCAATCTGGGCTTGGGTTGGGCTTGGTCCATAAGCTCAGAAGTTGAGCTAGGCATGGACATTCCTAAGCCCAACCCAGCCTAGCCCAGCCCATGAACACCCTTATTATCTAATGTCATGGGCTAGGAAATCTTATCTGATGCTATATTAAAGAGTATATCATTCGAACATTCCATCTCTTTTTCATAAACTCCCATCAGGATTTTTCATTTTAGATGGTGTTTAATTGGATCTACACTCTTTAATCTCCCTTTAATCCCGTAATTCAAATTAATAAGAGTAAGTGGAACACAAGGATTTTCACAAGTGCATTTTTAATGATTTGTGCTATACGATCATGTCATATCTCTTCCATTTCTTTTTTTTTCTTTGATGTATTTTTTGGTGTTTTAATGTTGCTTTTATCATGACTTAATTTAATTATTTTTTCGATTTTGATGTGATCTTTTATTTTCTGTGATGATACGTTTTCATGGATTTAAGTTTTTCCATTTATTTTCTAACATTGATTTTTTTTAGGCATTAGATTTTTACAAGTTTATTTGTTTCTTCTAGGTTATTTTTATTATTGAATTGTCTATGAACTTTTGTTTTAATGCTGTATTTTTATGGTATTTTATTTTTTTATTATGGATTTATTCTTTTGATTTCAAAAGTATGTTTGAAGTAAAATAATCAACTCATTTAAACAAATTAAAGTACTTTCATTTTCAAATTTACCAATTATTTTTGTTATTATTATAGGTTTTAATTTTGATTGTAAATTTTTACCACCTTATTATAATATAGACTAAAAATTATTTAAGACTTATTATTTTTAATAATATAAATAAGATATTGCACGTGCTAAGCACGGCATGTTTTTTTAGAATATATGAGCGTCATAGGATTTTATTTCTAAATTAAACTCCAATTTCGATGTTATTTGTTAGAACTTGTTGCATACACATGCTAAGATTTACAAAATTTGTAAATAAACCCCTTTTGGTTTCAGTATTTATATCTACCAGCTGCCTTTTTATTTCAGTACCTTTTGTGTCCCCAATATCAGCAGTTCTAATGAAGATGAGCAACCACAGAGAAATTTATATTGAAATTTTATAAAAATGACTACTTTGCCCTTTCATTCATTAAAAAAATGAGTATAATTATTTACAAAAAGGTATTATTAATTTATCCTAATATTCGGTAGTTTCTCTCTTAATAATTCTCCAGTGCGCATGAAGCCTAATTATGTATTTTGAAATATACATCAATCCCATAGTGGGTCATGCATGGATTGGGTCAATAATAACCAATTATAAGCATAGGTTATGATTGATTTGAATTTAAGAAAATAGATTTATGCAGTGTGACTCGCTCTTACTAAATCTATTATACTAATGGTCAATGTTACAAACTTTAAAGCAAAACAAATCCAAGATGTTGAAATTATGTATATGGCAAAAGTATCATTTTAATTATTCTAAAAACTTATGGTTGTTATGAAGCTATTGATTTTGCGAGATGAAATGTATTAAAATGAAAAGGCAAGGGGCTATATGCAAATACTAAAACTGTAAGGGCCTAGTTACAAATCCTAAAAACCTTACGGGGGTATATACAAAATACTCTATTTTTAATCGATTTTAACTTTGGGGGAGAGATTTTAGGAATTTGAGAGATTTTTTATTTTAGTCTTTTAAATAAAGAGGCCAATTTAAAAGGAGTTTCCTTTTAAAGAGTCTAATCATCTACAGCCTATAATCAATCAATGCATATTTAGATTTCTTATCTTAAGAGTGTTCATGGATCAAGCTAGCTCCAGAATCCGGCTCTGCCTGCTTTGGCCCGGTCTCGGACCTTAAACTTGAGTACTCGTGCTGGGCCCAGATTATTTAATTGGGCCAGTTTAATTGGCGGGTTGGGCTTAGATTGAATGGTAAAAAGCTCAAGCTTGGCCCGACTAGATTGTAAAAATAATTGTGGAAAAAAAAAGGGAGGCAAGTCTTGAACACATGAGCACAAGTATCCAAACAACTAGAGATAAAAGCAAGAACATAGAAAAGGGCATTTTTTGTTATAATGTTAATTTGCGCTAGGCTCAGGCTTAATATGCTTTAGGTAAGTTGGGAAAGCCAACTAGTTATGGCCCTTTCCAAGCTTGGGCTGAGGTTGGTCCAAGAGCTCAAAAGTTGAGCCGGGCCTAGATATTCCTCAGCCCAGCCCATGAACACCCCTATTTTCTAATATCGTAGGTATGCAAATCTTATCCTGTGCTATATTTAAGAGTGTGTCTCTTCCATTTTCTTTAGATTTTCTTTTTATTTACTTTTTGGTCTTTTGCTGTTTTTTTTCCTTTCATAATAGTTTTGTTTTATTATTTTTTCGATTTTGATGGGGTCTGTTAATTTCCATGGTGATAGGTATTTATGGATTTATCTATTTTTTATTTTTTTTCTTAATTTTTTTTATTTTTAGGCATTGGATTTTCATGGGTTTATTGGTTTCTTCTAAGTTATTTTTATTAGAGTTGTCAATGGATTTTTATTTTCATATTGTATTTTTGTGTATTTTTATCAAATCTTATTTTTTATTGATTTATTCTTCTAATTTCAAAAGAATGTTTAAAGTAAAATACTCAACTGATTACAAACAAACTAAAGTTCTCATGTTTTGAAATTAACCAACTTTTTTTTTGTTAGTATTATAGATTTTAATTTTGATTGTAATTTTTACCATCTCCATATAATTTAGACTAAATATTATTTTATTTTTTATTTTTTATTTTTTAATATTATAAATTATATTGTGCGTACTAAGTGCAAGCACGTTTTGCTACTCTTGTATAAACATATAGAGACCATAAATGGAATCCCCACATCGTGATGGGGCACACTCACACGGTTGTTGCATCATATGACTAAAGCTCTCGTAATTTAATCACAACCAAGGGATTAATAACATTAACCAAGAGATTAATTACATTACCCGTCAAAATTCCGAAACCTCTTAGATCAGCAATCTAGATCACATCACCCCCACCCTCCATTCGGATATTATCAATCTGTCAAAAATCATTGGACACTTGAAACTCACTTTTTTAATATATGAGGCCAGTTATTAAAATTTAAACAATGTGTCGTCCTCCTTGTGAGATGCAGGTTTAACTCCAATAAGTGTTGGTTCCAACGTAGGAGTGAGCTTATAATTCATAATGCATTAAATTTTGACACAGATTGGTCTCTTAGTTGTCAAGTGGAGTCCTGAGTCTAAATTGGACTGAGTCTATTTGTAGAGACGTCTTTGTCCAGTTGCTAGTCCTCTTTTTTTAACTCGTATAGCATGGAGTAACGCGCTTTTATACCATCCCCTTGCATATTCCGTGTTTCTTGTAAATTTGAATTAGTCTTAACTCAGTCCAGGGCGAGTCAACCGAGTCTTTCCTCAATTAGGACTGGAGCTGGGTGAAACGGGTCGAACTTGTCCAAAGATAGCCTGTCTACTTTTTTGGTATATTCTTTTGAGGCCTATCCGTTTCATGCAATGACGCAACAGAATTCTTAGGATTATATTTCTTATACGTTGTTATAAATTAGGAAAGTTTTCAAAAAAGTGTAAAAATCTTGGCTCATTTTCAAACGAGCACATGAAGATTTGAATACTTCAAGAAAGTATAAAATATTTTCTTTTTAAATTCATTCAATCAAGCCCTCTCCACAAAAATTTAAGAGAAATAACAAAAATACCCTTCACTTATGATAGTTTTTTGTCTTTTTTTTTTTTAATCTCTGTTTTTAATCTCTGTCCTCCCCAAAGTTGGCAATTTTGGTTTTGATGATCATAACCATTTAATGAAGTTAGTATTTTTTATTATTTAGAATATCCTTTTTTAACCATCCAGGGATAAAGGTATAGTTGAATTGGGTTACAATAGGTCATTTGGGTTGGACTTGATCACTTCTCTTAAATGATATTTATTTTTTCATTTTTTTATTTTTTTATTCCACAAAAAGGGCTTGGTCCCTAAGAGACTTACACATGGGAGGTAATAAGAACTCGGACACACAAAAGGTAAAAGAAACTCGCAGGTGCAAGGAGACTAACTCAAACATGCTAGATAATAAGGACACACACATGCTGCATTTTATCGTATTGGTTAGACGCCATTGTCCTCTTAAATGATTATATAAGGGTATTTTTCTCATTTCTCAAAATCCATTTGAGGAGCACCTTGATTAAAAGAATTGTGGAAAACTTTTATACTTTTTTCAAAATATTCAAGTATTTATATATTTTTTGAAAATGAGCCAAAATTATATAGTTTTTTTTCTATTATAAATGAAAAATTACAAGTGAATATAAAAAAATATCATAAAATAATTTTTTCTTCAAAATGAAGATTGAATAAAAGAAAGATAGAAAATGAATACCAACCATCACCATAGTTATTTGACAGAAAATGAATAGCAACCATCACCATAGTTATTTATAACCTGGAAAAATCAAAGTGCCGCAATATTAGTTATGTGGCCTCAATCCTCACCTCATACCCTTCACCAAAAACAGAAAACAAAAAGCAAAAAAGTTAACAAAAACAAAGAAGTACTAGTCCCTGAGTCATTTATGGTAAAAAGTGTTTCATGGTTTACCAATGTACCCATATTTAAGGAAGAAAACTAAAACATGTTATTCTTCTATAAAATCTCTTTTTCTAAATTTAGGGTGTTTTTACCGTTTCAAAAGGTTTTAATGCAAAATTTTCCACATGGGGATACTTACGAACAACATCAATCATATACATGCCTTCATATACACGTCTCCCCCTAAAAGGCTTCGTTATCATACCTATTTGACATTGGTCCTATCAATATTATTTGCTTATTTAATTTAATTCTTAGCCGCTGTTGAATTGATATAGGAATAATACTATACTTACATAACGATTCATTATGAGTTCTTAAAATCAAGATTTAGAACAAATTGACATTGGTGTGTTCTCTGCTTTGCATATGTGAAATAATAAAAACTCACATATCCAAAGAAGGGAGAGACCAAGTTTAAGCCTATAACCTCCCATTGAAAGCAAACACTCCTTACCAAAAGGTAAAGAGCTATTCTCAATACCAATTCATTTGATGGCACCCATATATAGGACCAAAGTGACAAAAAAATCCTCATACTAGCTATAAATCGGATTTCTCCCAAATCAATCTTAAGCTTATTTTTGTTCCTCTTTTTTTTATTATATAATATAGTCATTTTCCATAAATCCAAAGTATTTATGCGCACCTAATATTATGAATTAACACTCATCCCAATTTGACATTATTACCACTATTTACCATCATATTCAGTCCCAAATAAATGCACTTAATAATTATTAAATTGAGGTTATGCAATCATATTGCTCTAATTATATGATTATATTTTTGGATACAACCTACCTGCCCTCATCGTTTATCAACAGCAACATCATGATTAGTTTGTTGCTGTTGTTGTTGTCGTCGCGCGTTGTGGTCATCATCATCCTAAAATCTGAGAAAGGGGGAGAGGGGAACGTGTGACTTGACTATGAGAGAGAGAGAGGTTGACGAATTTCCACACAGATCCATCTATCGTCTGATGACTAAAGACTTTCCACACTTTTATTCCTCCGAGTGACATACGCGTGGAACTTTCTTTGCAAGTATCAAGTAGCCCTTATTTATACTTCTTAAAGCTGAGTCTCGTTAGTCAAGAAGAGCAATAAAAGAAAAGAAATCAGATCAGCATTAGCAGAAAACAAGACCAAAGGAATAACACCATAGATAATATGAGTAATCTGCCACCGGGGTTTCGTTTCTTTCCAACAGAAGAAGAGCTTGTAGGCTTCTATCTGCGTAACAAGATTGAGGGGAACGGAGAGGGCTTAGAGCGTGTGATTCCTACTGTTGACATTTATAGCCTTGATCCATGGGAACTGCCTGGTAAGACGACTCTTCCTCATTTCCTTTCATGGGATCTTTCTATTTATTATCTCATCACTCCAATCTTCATGGGTTTCTTAATGCGATAAAAATATCTTTTTTCATGTTTATCTCAATTTCACGTGTTTCAAGATGTGGTGAGTGTTTCGTAGCGCGTTCTAACTTTTTGCCATGCGTTTAGTACGAGAACTTTCTTGTTGGTATATCCTCATATTTTTTTTTACAAGACATAGATATATTTCTTATCTTGTCTTAATATCTCTCCAAGGGTTTATAAATTTAAGAACAATCTTGCTTGCATGCGTTTCTCTTCCTCAATGTTTTTGAGAAATAATCAGTAAGTTTTAGAATGCCCTAATTTCTCCTCATGGGTTTCTAAATATAAGAACAATCTTGCTTCCTTGTGTTGCTATTCCTCTTATTTTTTTTAATAACCCCAATGTTTTTAACAAAAAAGGAAAAAAAAACAAAGAAGATACAAGTTGTACTTCTTAAGTAATATTCTTTTCCTTATTTTCACAGTTTTGAATATGAGGACAATCGTTGTTGAATGTGTTCCTATTCATCGTCTTTGCCAACATATGACTAGTATTTCTAGTTATGTTCTTTGGTTTTCTTTTCTTCCTCTCTTCATGTACATCTACAGATTAGAACAATCTATCCTGTAGGTTTTTTTCACCTCCTCACTTTTTTCAGGATTTGTCTAGTATTACTTATCATGTCCGTCCTTCAATGTTTCTAAATACATGATCTCTCTCTCTCTCTCTCTCTCTCTCTCTCTCTCTCTCTCTCTCTCTCTCTCTCTCTCCACACCCATATAAGCACATGATATTTATGTATAAGATGTGTATTTGGCTTTATGATAATGGCAGTGAAACTTACTTCTATTTTCTTACATTATTTCAGGCATTTCAGGAGAGTTGTGCACAGGAGATGAGCAATGGTTTTTCTTCAGTCCCTGGCAAGAGAGAGAAGCTCGTGGAGGAAGACCGAATCGGATCACACCCTCTGGTTACTGGAAAGCGACAGGCACTCCTTCTTACATTATCTCTACCACTGGTAACCGCAAAATCGGTCTGAAGAGAACCATGGTCTTCTATGAAGGGAAAGCTCCTACAGGAAACAAGACGAAATGGAAGGTGAATGAGTACAAAGTCCTTGAAGAAGCTAGCACATCAAGTGCTGCTCCAAAGGTGAGGTGCAATTTAGATCCTAACCATCCAACCAAAATGAAGGACCAAGAGTGATAGTCCATATTTTATAGGGCCTCCATCTGATAATATCATTCACGTGGACGGTTCTGAAGTATTTCCACCAAGGGACCCTATGAAAAGCAAAATCAAATTCCAAACCATATCCTTCAGTGTTTCTTGGGACAAATTTCCATGGAATACCTATACATTATCTTCGTTCTCTATTTCTATATGAATAGACAACTTTATCTTCGTTTTCTGTTTCTAGGTGTATAGACAAGTCAAACCAATTAAGTAGTGGTGGTTAGAATTCAAGCATAGCTTGATAATTGCATTGCTCTATCTTATCACAATTCTTTCAGGTTCGACACGAAATGAGCTTGTGCCGGATATATGTAACATCGGGAACCCTCAGATCATTCGATCGGCGTCCATTAGTTCCAGGTACAGGTGAAATGCTGCAGAGGGAGGAAAGTAGCAGAGAAATAACTGATGGTACTTCGATCGAGGACCAAGAAGGATCCAGTATGGATCCCTCTCTGGCAGAAGATGCTGACCCCAAATTGGATACGATGGATGATTTGGATGCTTTGTGGAACTCATTTAATTGGGGCTAGGGGAAAATCTGTTTGAGTATTTATTTTTTTATTAGGAATATTGTTTCAAATACCCTTGACAAAACAAGTGTGTCAAAATAATTTTTTTTTAATTTTTTTTAGACAACGAATGGAATAGTAAGTCTTATTGTTTATTTTAAGGTGTGTACTCTTGAATAATGACTTGTGGTTTTCTACTACCCAACTGTTTGTTACCTCGAAAACAAAGTGTCACGACTCCAACCCATAAAGCCTATGTAACGTCTGGTCCTCAATTTAAGGATTTATTTCCTAATTTTTGTGTTTTATGCTAATTGATTGTGTTTTGTGTTAATTGGATCTTTGGTAAGTAAAATGGTGGGACCCTAGCTTAGTTTAGATAGTTCATGGACTAACGATTGATTTAACTAAGTTATTTGTGCAACATTTCAAAACAACATATGCATTTATCATGAGCATTTTAAGTCTAGAGTGGATCTTGCCCACTTAAAATAAGCTACCTATATAGGACCCTCTTTATAACCATCCATGTTAATAAATCCAACTAAAAGACTTGCGAGTTAACACTCAAAATAACTAAGCAACTCTAGTACTGTATAAAGGCATACATCCTATAGTTACAACCTCTTGTGTCTCTTAGATAAAAACCCTAGCTTCCAAGCTCTTCTTTCTCCATCTCCGACACCCTTTCCAAGCCAAAAGTGAGTGATTGAGAGACTCTTATCCTCCATTTGAGAGTGCTTTCATCTTCTTATCACATCTACTTACTTATTTGGTGTTTGGATTAGAGAAAAAAGCTTCATTTCATTATTGGCACATCTCCTAAGGGAGCAACCCAATCCCTTTTTAAGTTTGAGCCATTAAATAGTGTAGGAATGGGTTTTCCTAAGTTTAACTCCATTTATTCATTCTTTCATAGCATTTATCTAATGTTTTCTTCTTTTTTCCATATCATTTCATTAACAGGGCGTAAGCTAAGAGATTTGGTAATTTCTCCATTATAAGCTTTAGCTTTGAATTTGGGAGCACTCAAGACAAGTTTAAGCAGGTGGATAATGGCATGATGGGCTACGTTGTTAATTCTATGGCTAATCTCTATTCTAATGCATGCTTTTAGCTTATTTCCTCCATGTTTCTTTAATGAAAAATGTCTGTTAGTATGAAAATAAACTTCTATGTTTTAAAAATGGATTTGAATGAATAGGAAGGAAATGAAAGTAGAAATGCCCTAAAAAGGTTGGATTTGGTGTAAAGTATGATGAGTTTTATGTAGATGAAGTTTGGGAATGAACAAGGGATGTTCGAACTCAAACAACCTGAAAAGGAAAAAACCTGCACCAGGTCCAATCAATTGAATTACATTTCTGGGTGGTCCGATTGATCAGACCCATGCCTGATTGATCGGGCAGCCCTTTTTTTCAGAAATTATTTATTTATTTATTTATTTTACTTAAAAACTCCTTTTTACTAAACTTATTTTCAAGACTAATGTAGCTTGACTTAATGATGTCAAGCATACCTTATGTAACATTAAGCTTGATCATGGGGTCAATATTACATTAGAATACTAAGTAAGCTTTATGGCTATGTAAGACTTAACTTTTGGAATCCTTATACTTTATACGTGACAAACGAAATTAAATGAAGTAAATAAAGAACATGCTAACTGTCTTGAAATCTTTGTTAGATGTTTCGGTTGTTTCTAATGTCATACCCTCAAGTGTAAGTATAAGAGTCTAATGTTCTTATTCATATACAATGCGACACCAAGAACTTTAGAAACACCGACATTGGGTAGTTTTTGGTCACACAGAAAAGGAAGGCTACGGACACGGACATCTTAGAGTAGTTTAGCTCTACGCATCCTTGTCTCTTAATTAATTTGGAAACTTATGCATACTGTTATACATTACCTTCTCTTATCTTAACTGCTAATTTATGTTCAATTATATTCATTGTATCCATTATGTTTAATTATATTTAATTATATTCATTTGTGTTTAGTTCAGTTATGTTTAGTACGTCCTTTATTCATTGCTACGTTGTTCTCGTTTATTGTTATCCTTATTTGATAACAACATGCTTTAATTACATTCACATGATATAAAAGTAAGTTATGACCAGTGAATATGATATACACGATTGTATGTATGTTTCATCATGTTATTGATTCATAGAGTTAGCACCATTGAATTTGACTTTATGGGGCCCGATGAGGTTAAATATGAATTTGATATTATAAACTTCTACAGTTGGATCATAATTGAAGTGAGTTGATGTTTCACTGAGTAATTAGGCTCGCTACTTGATTCCCATCCCATTTTCCTGCTCTCCATGCTGGGAGGATATTAGTGATATGGATAGCTAATTTGCAAGTATATTTCCTGTCATTTATGATTCTCTTACACATGCTTTATTATATGCCAACATGCTTAAATACGCTCTTTAACCTCTATTTAAATTATCATGTCCTAGCTCTATTTGGTATACTGTGTGATTTACTACTTTCTTAGTTATTGTTGAGTTGTTGTACTTAAGATGTTACCTTTGGTGTTGCAAGAGTAGATCCCGGCTCAAACCTAGTTGTCATCACACATCAGGAGGATCCTACGCAGGTTCCTTCAAGATTAGTTGAGTGAACACCGGGTGATGTCTTTTATTAGATATACAAGATATAGCATCTCACGATTACGTCATGTAAAGATCATAGAGATATAAGTTATTCCAGTTATCATGTCATTATATTTTATTAATAGACTTATGTTTATTTTCATATTGGTAGACCTGTATTATTATTGGTCTTTGACCATCCCATACTAATACACTTTATTGTATTCATTGTCTATTTAGTATGCATTGGACAACTAGACTTCTACATGGATCTTATTAAATCCATTATCTATTTATGCAGTTTATTATGGAATGTTTAAATATGTACTCATTGTACTCTATGCTATCACGTGTAGTTCATGGGTGTGCTTAACAACTAGGCTTTCTGTAGATTATAATAAGTATTCCGTGCTTATAGATTTTCCACGCATGCTTAAATGTGAAAATATCCCTTGTAGAATTCATACTTGCCTTAGTGTAATATGGGTTATTACAAGATTATGTAGTGCTCATCGCGGGTCCAGCCGGATTAATGTAATCTCAGGCCTAGGGCATAACATACTATTTTGGGGCTACGATAGCAGAGATCAAGGTTAAACGCACGCGATCAAGTATAACCCGCCCCACCAACCCTCATCCCCACGTTATATATATGAGGAATATTCATTACATCCATCTCTCACCATAGGATGTGGGACATTGCATAATTGGAAATATTAATGTGCTAAAGAGGAAAAGCCTATATAAATATAAATTCTCAGAAATGCCCCATTTAAATAGGGGCGTTTGTGCCATTTTTCTCTCTTTCAATGAGGGACACATCATGTGATAACTTTTTCTCCTTTTTAAAAGTAATAGTAATTGCTTATCCACATTCCCAATCTTCTATTCATTGCAAAAATGGGCATTTTCACTTTCAAAAATGCCAAGTGCTATCTAGCGCTCTTTAGATATATATATATAGACAAGCTTCTCCTAAGCTCAAGCTTATATAAAAAACTTCGTAAGCCCGATCCCTTGCAGCCCACCTTTGGTCCCTCCAAATGAACTAAACACACGACCCCCTGAATTACACATGTCCATCAATTTTTTGTCAAATCCAAGTTTATTAGACCGTTGGATCGATTATGTACCAATCCGAATGAACTATTGACCATTAATTTTTTGAGGCCCAGATGAAGATGATAAAAACCACCATTAGGGTTGATTTTTTGCAAAGAGGAGGGTTCTAGGAAGTCCTTCAGGGCCCCTATATCCCCACCCCATGTGAGTCTCCGAGTGGGCCCCACAGGCGTGAGCCATACACTTGAACTTACCTTATCATAAGCTTTGAGTTTAGAAGAAGGGCTCTACACACACATATTTATATTGGCATTATGACAATAAAAGCATTTAAATGATTGAAACACTCCAGCTTGAGATTTCAAGTCAACCAGCTAAATATGTACTCTATCCCTTGAATGGGATTTCATGTGTGAGGCATCATAAATTAACCATCACAATGAAAAGATGCTTTTGTGGAAGTTTGTAACTCATTATCCTATACGTAACTTATAAAGCATGATATCTAAATCATCCATCTATGACATAGTTGAAACAATAATAAGAGCATGAACATGTTTAACTATAGATCATAAATATGTTTAAGTGAAGTTAGAAAAATAAATTCAAAGTGCATAGCGGAAGCTAAACTTTTAAGTTTACAAAACATCCCAATAGAGTATAACTCAAACATCTTAATAATTGTCCAAGCCAACCCAAATCATGTGAGCCATTCGCACATCAGATGTCTAGAAGACATCAGCATGGGTCCACTCTGCTAAGTTTAAGAAGCCTCTATGACCACCTTAGTCTCTGGGGCACTGAGGCCGGTGTTGTCACCTATAATGCCAAGTGTAGAACCATTAGGTACGACAATCTAAATGAATGAGTATAATTAACATGTACATGCTACATAAAATAAATAAAAAGAATAGATAATCGTAAGATGATAATAGATAATCTAGGCATAGATATGCATGAATAAGCATGTAACATGATGAGTCATACATGACAATGTCTAATACCATATCCTAACAAATTAGTATAATCATGTTAGCTATATTTTTCCTAAACTGGCTATTATACATGGACAAGAGAAGAGCGAGAATAATAAATCGGATAGGATGGTACCACTATGAGGTGAAGGGTATGGAACCCTCCATTGTGGACCTGGAGCTCCAGTAAGCTCCCATAAATATATTATACTATAGTTAGTTTAGAAATAAAAACTAAACTAACACTTAGCCGAGCCCGACTGGAGGTAGGGTCGAAGCAAAGTAGTATCAACTTAAGAGTGACAAAGATAGAATTATGTCGTGAACTTAACATATGCATTAAGGGTATACTTTTCAAGCATAACATATTATATACATAAATGAGTATCCCAACATGGGGAAATATATAAACATAATAACGAGATATAATTGTAAAGCACAATGTATAAATAAAGTAAAGAACAGGGTGACATGGCAATATAAGAGCATGAGACATATCATGCGAGTAACTGATATGTAAGATAGATGCATGTATAATCAGACCGATGTTGGATTAAGGAGATAGAGGAATAGAAATCAATCTTATGGCCTAAATCACTCGCTGACATCACTATCCCATTATATATAGTACTAAGACTTTTAATGTACTCGGGCTACGTAGCCCTAGCATTACTTGAGTTTAGAGATATTGAGATACCCTTGGCCAACACCATTGGCTTAGTATGCTTGAATTACAAAGTACGGGTATCCTTCTACGTGTATGACAGCTCAGCATCACTTATGTAGGGCTAATAATACATTAGGCTTTAATTAGGGTCTAAAGGTTCCAATACTAAGTTCTAGAACTAAATTCAGAAGTCCTAAAAATCTTAGATTTCACAGCTACATGTAGGTTACCAAGTGGTTAACCTATAGTAGTTCACGATTAACCTATAGTAGTCATTGGTTAACCTACAACTAATCACTGTATAAAGGGCCTAAATTGCATGTTTCTGGAAATATGATAACTGGTATTTGGTGGTTAATCAAAAAGCTTTAGAAACAAGCAATTTGAACCTGAACGGTGTGTTTCAAGTGGGACGCTTTCCGCTATACATTCTAAGCATCAAAACTTGTTTCTTAGGGCACAAATATAGCCCCTAAAGCTCATCTAAAGGACAATTATATGAGCATTAAGATTTGAACACACCAATCCGCAAGACTAGCTAAAACCATACATTAAGATTGGAAATATGTTTCCAACAGGAGATATATGGAAATCAAGAAACAAAGCACAATACATTAGTTTATAGTTGTTCACTTCCCTTTTCCTTAGGTGCTTAACTTAAATTGACAAGATCCCAGATGAAATGCATCTTAACAAGCTCCAAAGACCAAAATGAAATGGGACTAAAACTACATGCATGCAATGGATTTGGGGCTTTTTCTAATTGATTCCAAGCTAATGGAAGTGCATGAGAAAGACTTTCTTACTAATGGCTCAAGTAGAGAGAAGATGAAGACGACGGAAAGCTTAATAATGGAGAGAAGTGCTTAAAGAGGATGATATTAAAGAAGAAGACAATAATGGTGCTCATACTCCATGCAGAGCTTCTCTTGAAGATTAGAGGCAAGGAGATGAAGGGGAAGAGGGCAAAGAACAACTCAACTAGGAGAAAAGGGTGAGAGTGAAGATTGATTAAGGCTAGCCTGGTTTTAGTGGAAATTAGGGCTAGCTGTGCTTTAGTGAAATTTTTTTTGGATTTTGCAAGAAAGTTCAATTTCTCAAGGATAAGGTCAAAATAGGGTTTTGTGGCTGGAAATGGCTCTTAAAAGGCTCTTATAAGTCGGGTCAAAACATAAAAGTTATGAATGATGAAATGCTCTCTATCAAAAGAACCCGAAGTCAAATTTTTCCTAAAAGTACATGTGACTTTACACTATAACCCAACATTACCCAAAAAAAATAAAATCAAACTACCTAGCCAATGTCAAAATCCATCCCATCTACCTAACCTCAGTCATTAACAAACAAAATAGTACATTTAGAACCTATTCATTATTAATTAGATACTAATCACAATTAAGAAGGAACAAGACCTTGCAATGATGATTATGAGAAAATATAGGATCTCATATCAGAGTAGCCACGAATTCCGAAAGATGGCATTTCCATTCATATCAAATGTATAAATATAGAAGTAGTTTATGTACAACCCAAAAAGGAAAAGGCCTACAAAGGATTGGGCATGCAAAAGGTACAAAAGAACAAAATAGCCCAAAAGATGTGATTGTGGTCTCCAATGCTAGTATGATGCTCTAAAGTACATTTTCTGCAATCCATTTCACTAGGCCTCACGGCTCCTCTTCGGTGCCTCTTCCCTGGCAAAGGCAAGAGGTTTGTTACCTAGAACACCAAAGTATGATATACATCAGGCACGACAACCCAACATATACTCCAAAATAAATGACACATCATGTTACGTGAATACTAAATCAAAAAACATGTGTGATCATGTAGAAGCAAATTAACGACAACTAAGCAAGACATGTTGAAAGATAATACTAGAGAATCGAACAATAACAAGTTAACGGAAAGTAAGCCAAGTAAATGGTCATAATATATAATATACAGATATAAACATGTTATAGTAAAATACAATGCAATCCAAACCCAGGGTGGAAAAGTGACCATGATGGGTGGCAAACGCCATGGACATGCTGGCAAATACAATCGCACAGTAGCATTACTGCATTTCCATGGAATGACACAAAAATATAATCAAACAATAGCTCCGTGGCATGGCTGTGGAAAGTTAAGAGGCATGATACATGATAGGCATACATATAATACAAAGCTTGCGTAACAAATATAAAACAGGTCACATCCAGCCATCTCTAAACACATACCAATGTACAGGCAAAACTAGTATGGAACCATTCAGTACTTGTACAAATAAATTGGGTTGTTCCTAACATTTCAAGGAGCCCGTAAACAAAGTAGAATGGATACACGAGGCTAGACAAGCCAACTAAAATAGACTTACCAAAACTAGGCCAATCCGATTTGACTTAACACTATTTTACTAGTCTTCCTTATATACTATTTCTTCAAACAAATAAACCTTCAACATATTTTGCAGGGGATGTTTGTGGTCTTCTATATTCATGCCCATACCAGACATCTGCTGCCTCTTCTTGTTTCTTTGCTACTCATCCTCCAAACATCATATCAGGTCTCATTATCAGCTTATAGAAATGACACTTCAATCGAAATATCAACCAACAATCACATAATAATCCACGTCTTCAATTTGCCAACATAGCACTTGTCCCTTTTGCTATATCCAACTCATACCCTCTATTTTCCTCAATAGTTGCTCCCAACTACCGAAACTTATTACATTACAACGGTAAATTTATTTCATAAATCACTAACTCATCTTCCCAAGTTTTCAATTACTAAACCATTTTAAGAGTTCTTATGTTTTATTCACTAAGTTATCATATTGCCTTTGATCTGCTAATTATTAACCATTTCAAAAATGAGGCTGGAGGAGGGACTCAATCACCCTCAAGTTGAGTAAAATTCCACAAACCGGACCAAGTCTCACCCAGAAGCTAAATAAATTTTATAAAAAATAAAAATAACAACAAAATATGCTAAAATGGAGAATTCATTTCCATGATTCTAGAATTTTAAGGGTTTTTTATGTTTTATTTCTCAATATTGAATAAACTACTTAAATAAATATTGGATTGAACTTACAAATTATCTCAAATTACGTTGAATATATTCAAATTAGGACATCAATTTCATCAAACTCAAATCGCGAGTTAAAAAATGAATTAAATGAACCTATTTTATTGAATTTTTGAATCGAGGCGAGTGTAAAACTATGAATTGCAAACTTGAATACGAACCAATTGAATTGCCAGTCAAGTAACCATGCTAATAACCCATATACTAAGAACTAACTTTCATGCATTACTCATGACATATAAGTTAATGCTAGTAGTTTTACAATTTTAAAATTGATACAGCTCTTAAAATAATTAGCACATGGAGTTTTATCTACACATGTTACGAAACTTTAATTAAAAAAAATAATCTAATCCCTCAATTTGATTTGAAGATAACAAATTATAGCAAGGGGTAAAATTCTAATCTAATTGTAGCACTCTAATTTATTTCAATAAATATTATATCAATATTTTTATCAGGAATAAATATCATATCAATATTTTGAACACAAATCAAAAGAGGAAACTCATTTCATCTCAAGCATACCTTCATACAGGGAATGACTACTGCTTGTTACGCCCCAAACTCGAGAATTTGGAGATTTATAGTAGATCCTGAAATATAGCACACGTAACCCGTGAAAATCCGTGTCATGTCAAGACACGTACGAATTGCCACAAGGGTGATTCCACAGGTACATGTGAGTAAGATCCGTAAACACGTTTCAATTATTTTAATAATTAAGCAGAAACCTAGAAAATTCACTTGTACATGTCATAGACACTAAAAAAACATTCATTCATTTATTAATATAAACCAAGGTCAATTAATTCACCATCCACATGCACATGGTACTAAGGTTTCATAAACATATACGAAAAAACAAGATAACATGTTCATCAAACAATAATTCCTAGTAGCAAAGCAATGATGACAGGATTTACTACAAGCCAAACCATAGCTATACACCAACAACCCAAAAAGAACCATATAACGCTCTGCGTAAGATGACTAGTAGAAGACATCATCCTCGTTCCACTCATCTATACCCCCCAATACTGTTGTGGTTCCCTCTGAGGGTGCGTCGACTGCCGTACTGACATTGGGTTTTGTACTTGTAACACCAATGGTAGCACTGTTAACATGACGGTTAAACAAATATAAAAGTAAATAAGCTTATCATGATGTAATAATTGAATTTAAAAATATAATGATTAAAAAAGAGCAGTAACTGAAGCTAGGCATGTTGTGCATGTGAATAAACATGAATGAAAAATAATATATGAAAAGATAATATCATACTAGTTGGCATCTACATGGCTATCTTCTTTCTAAAAAAAGAGCATATCATACGGTGATAAGTCACTAGCTGTCGATCCATAACTATCTAGTTATATTAAGAGCACCAACTAACTCTTCATATAACTATTGCAGTAGATTACATATAAAATACCCTCATTCGGTCCCGTCATACCTCCTATGGGTACAAGCTAAGTGGTGCCAACTCAATATATCAAGACCAATCTGAATTCATACTTTCATACTTATCATACATAACAATCAACTTATGCTTATACAGAAGTGTATATCAGTCTTAAGATAGTAACCAACCATAAAATCAGGATTAAACAAAGAAACTAATAATCAACAGTGCATACTTAAATGACCCAATAGAGCTCGAACCCTCTCAACCTTAGCTACACCTATCTTAGTTTACTAGCTTATGCCAAGTAGAAGTTCCGTCTCCAGTTTTGCCTCAATGTTCACCAGGAGGAATAAGTATATGATTTAATTATATTGAAGGTAAGGTTTACTTAAACAATATGAATGCATTTAAATGAGATGTTAATAAGGATATTTACTAGCCAACCCTATGTTAAGATAACCCGTGTTTTTTTAATCATTCAATACAGCGTGTTCATAAAACATCCAGTGTCAATGTATTACCAAAAATCTTAGTTTTATATTGTATAGGCAATAGACATCACTTCTTATGCCAACACCCATAAGGTGACGTCAGGAAACAACTGGAAATCAAGAGAGAATGAGTGACAACTCAACACTCTTCTTTCTTAGTATTAAATTATTATTGAGCTAATTTATTTGAGGTAAAAGTGCCACTTCTAAAGCCCTACATAGTCTTTGATTGTACTTAAGATCTTAAGATAAGATTGGCGTAGAACATATCTCTAAGGTCTTTAAAATAAAGCTAAGATAACTTCCAATTTAATTCATATTTTAAACAAATAAAATAAGGTTTTACTAAAACTGGGAGTACATTGCTCCCCAATGACTCTCATACAAGATAACCCAAAACATCTCCATAAAAAAGCTCTCATTTTCATAAAATATTTGTACTTATATAGATCTTACTTCAAGAAACATCTGAGGAGGTTCCGTAGAGAATTTTAGGCCCTAAAAAAATAAAAAAGAGTCAAAGAATACAGTTTATCATTTTTCTATCCAATATAGTAGTCAAAACTATTACCCATTTTCAGCATTTACCGGAGCTTCGGTAAGGCCCCATGTTCCGACAATTTTGGATATTATTATTGTTGTAGAAAATTTTCATAATCCAATGCTTAATTTTAGAACATATCGGCTCCACCAAAGATCAAAAGTGTAGCCTCTCTTTATACCCCATGATAAACTATAGAAGGTCCACGGTCAATCATTTAAAGCAGCTTTAAAGTGAGGTTTAAAAAAAAAAAAAAAACTAGGCACCCGATCGGTCGGGTAGTCGGACACCTCCCAGATTGGGAATCTAACCAATTGAACCCCTGTCCAACCGGTCGGCCCTGGAGCATTTTGCTCCGGGCAAAATTAGTTTCAAAACTGATATTTTCCTTGCTCATATAACCCCCCTGCATTCAAACGTCAAAGAGACCCTTCACTTAGACCAATCTTACTTCCTTAATTAAAGATTAAAAGAGCTGTAAATTGTCACTTATAAAGAGCTCATCAAGAATCAACAAATTAACTATGTTTGTTTTGAATATATACGTGTATTGAATATATACCCTTATACTTCCTTTAAGTTCAGTGCTTCACCCAAATAAAGTTCTCATTTGGTTTGATGGTAGAGAAAGCCTCAATAGAAGATGATCTAAGACATGCATTGAAAAAAATGAGCAGGCATGAGATGCATGCATGCTACAAGATAGAGCCTCCATAACTCTATTGAACCAAGCAAATGAAGGGATGATGAAGCTCTTATCTTAGGAAGCTGTAGAGAAAAGAAAGAGATAAATGTGTAAGATTCCAAAGAAAATGATAAACAAGGAAGTAAAGAGGAAGAAGAGGGAGCTGTAGCCCTTGCATGCACAGCTGCAATGCTTGATTTCTAACTACTAGAGAAGGAGAAAATAGAGGAAGAAGAAGCTCCAGTAGTAGAAAAGAAGGAGATACAGAGAAATCTGCTGCAGTGTGGTTTTAAATCAAATTTTTTTTATGAGATATGCATGCAAGTCCAACTTGTTCGCAGGATTTCCAGTTTAAGTCAATTCGACTTCATCTAGGCCAAGATGGATCCGAATTGAGTTGGGCCAAACATGAAAGGTAACCCATAAAATGAAATACACTTGATGCTTTAATGATACAAAACCATGTAAGTCTAAATTATGAGAAAGTCTTTGACTGCCTAAGTAAGGTTCGAACCCGACCCAACTACCTATCTATGACCTAAACACAAGGAGATTTGAATTGAATTTGCCTAATTATGTATTAATTAAGGTAAAATAAGATTAAATATAATAAATTATGATTAACTCGGGTTAGGACCTGACACTGATTCTACTCTTTTTGCATCCAAAGTGCAACACAGCTTCCTTTAAATCTTCTCCAAGGCAAGAAATTCAAGTAACTCCATTACTGGTGAGCTTCTTACAATCAGATTCCAAGTGTTCCTTCAGAACTTAGATCTTTAGTTTAGTGAGTCAACTCATGGTGGGCCATTTTATAGAATACTCATTTGAATTCTAGAAGTATTATACTCAGAAAAATTATGTTTATCTATAAAAAATACTAAGCACAAGTACCACACCAAAACCAGATCCTTGGCAACTCTGAAGAAAACAAGGGTGCGGAGTGGCAAATCTCACACTTAGGGATGACCTTCAGGGGTAGTTAATGCCTCGTCACATCATCCATGTACATGAGGCCCAACTAAAACAAGGGTAGGTGCACAAGTATTGAGCTCCACAAGCATAAAAAGTTACCGGAGGCTCAAATGTTTCACCATAGAAACTCTTATGTACAACATTTTTAGTACTCCACAGTCGATGCATAAATCAAGCTGGAGCTGAACTCTTTTTACAGACCTCTTCTTCTCATGGTCTCTCTAACTATGCCAACCTCATCCTATCTCTGACCACCGGCAAACATGTTTGACAAAAGCACAAAGTTACTAGGATTTCTTTATTCCATTTTCAGAACTATCTCAGCCACCTCATGTCCCATCTAAGTGCTGGTGAACACCACATGAAGCAAGTAATGCTCCCCAAACAAGTGGACTTGGCTCTATAGGCATAGCCCGAATAAACTTCATTGCCTCCTTTAGCTGTCCAGCTCGACCCATCACATCCACCATGGCCACATAGTGATGCATATCCGACTTTAGCTGGTACTCATCAATCATGCATTTAAAGCACTCTCTGGCCTGCATGGGCACATGCAATGAGTATACCCATGAAAGTGAGGTGGTTTGGAGTTACTCCTGCCACCCTTCGCATCTCCTCAAACAATCTGACAGAATCCCCTCTCTTTCCATGCTTAGCATGGGCCAGGATCATGGTCGTCCACAACACAACATTTTTTTCATGAATCCTCTCAAACAAGTTGGTTGCATACTCTATTGACCCAATTCCGCATACATATGCAGCAGTGCCGCACCAATGAACACATTCAAACCCTCTAAACCTCGCCTAACAACAAACCCATGCATCTCCTTCCCCAACAAAAGAAACTCAATTGCAGGCATAACAAACACAAGCAGAACAGCATCCAGTTTCACATATTTCTCCACTAACAACCAAAATGGCATAACTGCAAGGCTTCCTAAGCCACACCACACATACCTAGATATCATTGTAGTCCACGTGATTAAATCCCTGCTAGACATTCCCTCAAACACCTTCTCAGCATATGTTAAATGGTTCATTTCCAACTATATGTGAACCAAAGCATTCCCCACAAATACTGTCATCCTTCTCTCCATCATCTATTCTCTCAAGAACCCCCGTCTAACAACATATCCAGGAACAGCACGACCACTTCGCAGAGCAACAGCTCCCAAACAAGCATGGGTGTCGAGGACCATGCACACCGTATACGAATTGGGCACCAAACCTAGCAGTACCATCTGCGAGAAGTATTGGAGGGACGAGGAGGTGAGACCGTTACGGAGGCAACCAGAGATGATGGAGTTCCAGGTGATGTTATTTCTTTGGGCATTTCGTTGAACAGGTAGGAGGCATCTTGGACTCTGCCGCATTTGCAACACATGGCTATTAGGTGGAGAAGGTTGCTGTGATGCGAAAGGCTAATCCTAAGGAGAAGAGCATAGATCTGATGGCCGTGCTGGAGTGAAGAGAGAGCTGTGCAGGCTTTGAGAGCGATTAGAAAGGTGAAGTTGTCAGGTGGGGTTCCAGAGCGGAGCATAAGGTCAAACATGTGGAGGGCTTCTAGGTATGAACTCCGAGCAACATGATCCCTCATCAAATAGTTCCAAAGAAACGCTAATGTGAAAGCAAGATGCCTCATCAAATAGAGTGTCCTCACGTGATAATACTGTTAAGTTCTTAAAACTGCAACATTTTATGTTTCATTTCAGGGATTTTAAGGACTTATGCATTAAAAATCTCTTTATTTAGTTGGAAATCAAGCTTCTATGATTTTAAATTTTATTTTAGAGTTTTCTTACAAAAATCATTGAAAATCATTAATTTTTCATGAAATGATAAAACTCTTCATTTTTTTATTTTCATTTTTGGAATGTTTTTCAAATCCAAATTTTTATATAAAATGACAAATGTTTTTATCATCATTAGTTTATTTAAGTTAAATTATAATCAATGATGTGAATTTAGTGTCATAATATTATGTGAATTGGGCCCGCATTAATGCAATTGTGACTTTAGGTTAAAATTATTATTTTAATAAAAAAATACTGTTGTTGGTAGGAAATTGAAGAAAAGGACCCACAATCTAGATTTGAAGCAAAGGAATTATTTATGAAGAGATTTAAGAAATAGAAAAAGAAGAACAAGAAATATGCAACAAAAGACAAGAAAGGAAAGTTTAAGGTAAAAGACTCTTTGCAAGAGAAAAGAAAGAAAGAATTTTAGCAAAAGAGATAACCCAAAATGGACCCATTGCAAAATTTCAAGATAAATTACTGGAATTATCTCTTGAAAATAGAGTTTGATTTGAACAGGAAAGGGAGATAAAGGTAGAATGAAAAGATGAGAAGCACATGAATTCAAACTTGAAGAGGACTTTCCCAAGTAAAGCCCAGCCACGTTGGACAACCACTGAGCTGAGCTTTTAGAATCTAAATTGTTGTTTGAAGTAGATGGGGATTTTCTCTGATAGAGTCCAAGTCCAAGGGGAGAGTATTTCAAAGAGTAAAGAAGTTCTGCAATGGAGAAAAGAATAGCACATGGTTGTACATCCAAATTCACCCACTCTTTGTTTCACACGGTATCATGGATAGGTGGGTCCACTTCCATCCAATGAAAGTATTTCATTTGAGCATAAAATATGAAAAGAGAGGTTGAAAGTCAGCAGTTTTACAATCTTCTCATGATTTTCACATGGCCCACTTTCCTTTAATAAAAATCATGTGGCCTACTAAAAACAAGGACAGAAACCGTGGAGAATTTTCCTCTTTTTGTACATGGCCCATCTTAATTCATTCGGAAGGTGTGAAGAGGATCATTCAAGTGTGTTGAAGCCTTCAACTGACATGCAAGAGACTTGCTTTCTTTTTCTCTCTCATACACCATTCCGTACTCCTCACAACCACCCCAATCTTCTCTCCTCTTGCCCATTTAAATATTCACATTCATCCCAAGTTAAAAACATCCCAGATTCTCTCCATTTAAAAGAGAAAAAAAAAAAAAAAACACGTCCCTCACATCTCACGTCCCTCTCCCTCACATCTCACACCAACTTCTCTCTCTCTCCATCTCTTCTCTACCCCAAGGTGTGTTAGACCAGCCTACCTGTAAACTCTATCACCCATCTTTGTCCACCATCTTCCTTGCCCTTGGAGCATGATTTAAAAAGAAGATTAGTTGAAGAGCTAGGCGAATAATGATTCTTTCTTGAAATTTATGATCATTGGGTAGGTTTTGATGTATTTATTTTAATTTAATAAATCTGAGTTTGTTGCTTATTTGGATTGAGTTTTTCATTGATAAACAAAGTTAGTGATATCATGGTTCTCACCATAGAATCAACATCGTATGTTTATGTATAGTGACAGTGCGTATTTGGTACAATGGATCTAAATTTACTTTGATTTCATCAAATAAGGTTTTAAATTCAGATTTAGATAATTAGAATCCATCATTTTCTTTTTTATTTTGTTGCATTTCATTTTAATTTTCATATTTATTTTATTTACTCTTAATATCATTCATTTGGTAGTTTGATGTATCTATTTGTTTTGCAGTAATTAGTTTGTTACTTTTTAGTTTAGAATTTTTAGATTATGTTTAATTTGTGAATTTTCAGATTTGGGGTTGTACTTTAAATTTAATTTTCAGAATTAGTATTGTATATTTTTATAGATTTTTTTTAGGTTAGTATTAGTTTTTCAATTAAGACAGGTTTTCTGCAAAAATCAGCTCCCTGTAGATGCGATTCCAGGCTCACGAGGTAAAATTACAATTGAGGCCTTGCATTTGAGGCCATCGATCAAATATCTACGCGAGCCAACTTAAATTGTTATCCACACTTAAATTGTTCGAGTGGTTAGGATGTCAGAGCAATGAGCTTAAGTCTTCGCTTCAAAACTGTTTGCGGCCTTACGCAATACACAGTAAGAACAGTAAACTATTTCTTTATTTTTCCTGTTGCTTGCCCACCCCTTTGGATCAGATCAGTGATGATGACCCAAAATAAATGATGGGATCCATCTCAGGGAGCATTAGGCTCCTTCCTAACTAGGAATTCATTTCTGAGTGTTAGATGGAAAACTAGTGGGGACTGTAGTTGAATCATGAATGTTAATGAGCAAGTGGCATAATCTGCTCATCTGTTGTGTTTGGTGGGAGCTTTGGAGGCTTCTGCACCACCAAGTTGACCCCAGAACAATAGAAAATGTAAAAAGATGGATGGAAAGGAATCTGCAAATGCATTAGGCCCCTTTGTAAATCCTTACCTTTTGTTTTTATTACTAGTGGCTTTGTTTGAGGATAACCAACTGACAGTTCTAACTCCTTAAAGGTTTTTGGAGAGAGATCCTCTAGAATGGATTAATTCAATCAATCTCAATATGTGTGTGCAAACAATCAACCATGCAGCAAAAATAAATCAAACCATAAGCACACACCATAAGAAGATACAGATTTTACGTGGAAACCCAACTTGGGAAAAAACCACGGCCAATAATCAAGCACTATAAATCATACTACAGTTACAAGAGAATACTCACAACCCTTATCCAGTTGCTCCTCAACCTAAGAACTCTATAATTCCCTTGCATAGCTCCCTGCTGCAAAGACTCCCTGCCATTCTCTGTGACAGATCCAATCACCTAAACGCATTCTAAATATAACACTTGACTTCCCACAGCAATCTTCTACACTCAGAGAAGTAGAAGACAAGGATCTCTAAAGTAGAACTTCAACCCTTCAACTCTCAAAAAAACTCTAGAGGAGGTAATTTCTAAAATATATTCTCCACTCAGAACAATGAGATCTCTGTCTTACGGTTGAGAGAAAACCCCTTTTTATAACCTCTAATTCGTGCCTTATAAGTATAATTCGATCAAAAAAGGAGTTGGCATCAAATAGATAAGTTTCCTTTCAATTTGAGCTGAAAAATCCCAAGTCGGCGCGCTTTCTGCACTTGCCCGATCGGTCGGATAAATTATCCTATCAGTCGGATTAAGGTTCTGCCCAGGTGAAAATTTCAGCATTTTCCTGCAAACTTCCAGAGGCCATAACTTTTTCGTTTCAACTTCGATCGATGCGATCTTGGGCTTTACGGAATCCTCTCAAAATGAGCTTTCCAACAGTAGGTCGCAAGGCCATATCTAATACTCGATTTGTGTGATATAACCTTTTTAATCCATTTTGTTCATAGAAAACCACTTCAATTTATTGCTTTTTCTTCTATTTCTTCACTTCAGTGCACCCTGCGACTCAAACCATTGTCCATACTAAAAAATATATAAAATACAACACTAATGGAGTTAAGTTGTGTTCAACCCATGAATTTGCCAACACAAAAATACTTACAATCTTCCCATTTTGCAATTCATGGACAAAACTTACTATACATTCAATCTACCCAAAAATAAAACCAGAAAATACAATGAAATAGAGTAAATTGACATAACAAAGAAAATTTTATCATCAGCTCTTTATCAGGTACAAAAGAAATCATCTTCAGCTCCATTTGTTTTAAGACTGCGTAAAAAATTCTCTATTCTCCCCCTAAATACAATATCCCCCCTTTTTTGTCCATAATTGACAAAGCTAATGATCATCATACAGCAAAATTGTCAGCCTGGATCCAACAGTAGCTTTTCCTTTATTACAGCTCCCCCTTAATTGTATCTTCGTAGCAGCACTGAGGATGGGAGCTTGATCATCTTTATCAGGGTTTTTTGCATGTAGTCACCCACACTTGTATAGTTTGATTATTCAGTACAGTGTGAGCAACTTCTTTGCATAGATCAAATTCAGATTTGATTATCTTCTTGCCAAATTTCCTATCCATCAACATATTATCCATCAGCATAACTGGCTTTATCATATATGTGCCTTCTTGATTAAACACCATTCTAGATTTCTCATAGGATCAAACACAGCAAATTAGTGCAACCCTCTCTGATACCACTTGAAGGTTTTTGGAGAGAGATCTTCTAGAATAAATTAATTCAATCAATCTCAATATGTGTATGCAAACAATCAACCACGCAGCAGAAATAAATCAAACCACAAGCACATACCACAAGAAGACACAGATTTTATGGGGAAACCCAACTTGGGAAAAAACCACGGCCAATAATCAAGCACTATGAATCATACTACAGTTACAAGAGAATACTCACAACCCTTATTCAGTTGCTCTTTAACTTAAGGACCTTGTGATTCCCTTGCACAGCTCCTTGCTGCAAAGACTCCCTGCCATTCTCTGTGACAGACCCAATCACCTAAACGCATTCTAGATGTAGCACTTAACTCCTCACAGCAATCTTCTACACTCAGAGAAGTAGAAGACAATGATCTCTAGAGTAGAACTTCAGCCCTTCAACTCTCAAAAAAATTCTAGAGGAGATGATCTTTAAAATATATTCTCCACTCAGAATAATGAGATCTCTGTCTTTGGTTAAGAGAAAACCTCTTTTTATAGCCTTTAATTCATGCCTTATAAGCATAATTCAATCAAGAAAGGAGTTGGCATCAAATAGGTAAGTTTCCTTTCAATTCGGGTTGAAAAATCACAAGTCGGCACACTTTCTGCACTTACCCGATCGGTCGAATTAAGGTTCTGCCCAGGTGAAAATTTCAGCATTTTCCTACAAACTTCCAGAGGCCATAAATTTCTCGTTTCAACTCCGATTAATGCAATCTTGGGCTCTACGGAATCATTTTGAAACAAACTTTCCAACGGTAAGTCGCGAGCCCATATCTGACACTTGGTTTGTGAGATGTGACCCTTTTAATACATGTTATCCGTAGAAAACCACTTCAATTTGTCGCTTTTTCTTCTATTTCTTCACTTCAGTGAATCCGGCAACTTAAACAATTGTCCACACTCAAAAATATGTAAAATACAATACTAATGGACTTAAGTTTTGTCCAACCCATGAATTTGCCAACAAAAAAATACTTACACTCCTCATGAGCAAAGACCCTGGCAAAGCTATAGAATTAGTATTATATAACTAATTCATAATTCTACAAGGTAAACAGAACACATTTTTGTGCATGTGGGTAGATTCAAAAGCCTTTTTATATGCAGTGGGGCCTGTGAGTCTCACAGCCATTAGATCATGTTCTATTGATGGTGGTAAAATGTTCCTATCTTTCAATAGCTAAGCTAGCTATGTTCTTATCTCTCGTGATGTCTGTAAAATCTATTGAGAGTCGTCAATAATAGGTTGGCTTTTAGATGTGGGTTTTGGCTTGAAGTATTTCCCTCTACACTCTCAATTAAATTTCCCATCAAACCAGCTACCATCAAATTAAAGGATGGCAATGAATAATGTGCAGGGTCTAGATAACCCTTGAAGGAGCAATGATGAACCACTACCCAACCCACAACTGCAATATGCACCTTTACGGACTGCCATACCTAGCAGCACCAGAACAGCCATATGCGCCTACTCATATGGACATCCAATCAAACCACCTCTATAAACCCAGTTGCACCTCCCAGTGCAAAGGCACATAGCTCCCAAGGACAGCACCAGCCCCTTAATTGATGGCTACAATGACAATGCCTGTTTCCACTAATTTGAAAAAAAATCGAAGTGGTCCCATGGAACTACTTTCGCAGGCATACAACTAAGGTACTTTTTCTAGTGTACTAGTAATCTAAAGTAACTTATCCACTTAAAGTAATTTATCCAATAAAATTCTCAATCATATATTGAAGTGGTGATTGATCGAACATATAAGTTTTCTTGATTATAGAACAAGTTGGGTAATGATTTGAATGTTTAGATGCTAGCAGTTTCATAGCTATTACACAAGGGTTTTGTTTTGTTTTGTTCTTTTTTTTTATCTCAATCCTTCGGCATCTAATGCACCTTTTGTGTGGCTGATTTATTTATGGGATTTTTTATGAAAAAGTTAATCTTAGATACTGATTAGACAAATTACTTACTAGAAATAAAAAATTAATGGACTAGGGTGCAGTACAATTTTTTTTGATAGAATTGCTACCGTGACGATATAGTTATCTGCCTAACTATATCGTTATCAACCTAACACCCCTTTTGCATTTATCCTGCCATGCGAACTAATGTTCTAATTTCTCCAACTTTGTTTTCAATGAAGTTTTTCTAAATATCAAAAACTATCAACGGTTCCAATCAAAAAGGGAAAAGCAGAAAGAATTGGGACCTAATTTTGGATCCTATAAAAATTTGGATGTCTTAAGATATTAGATATGAATATTTGCTTGATCCCAATTGTAACTTTAATTCGGCAATTAGAGCCTTTTTTAAAGAACTAATACAAATCTATTTCAGGTGGATCGAGAATGGAAAGAGCTTCTCTTTTTCTTTCTCTCTGTTTTTTTTTTTCAGACCCATCGATTAATTAGCCGGTTATTCAAGCACCCATGCTAAAAAGAGATTCATTAATTAAACGAGAAGAGCATTATAAAGTTGAATTAGAGAAATGAGACAATAAAATAAAAATAAAGAAATGTAGCAAAAAAGCAAGAAAATGGAAGAGAAACCAGAAAATGAAGCAGAAAAGCACAGAGGCCACTAGCTTCAACAGCATCATTGGCCAAACCCCTTATTAATCAATTAATCATAGCATTTATAACCGTTAACTCGGTTTTTTTTTTTTCAAAAAGAGTTGAATTTGTTGAATACAAAAAAAGAGCTTCTAAAAAATTAAAGATGAAGACCAATAATGATCATCACTCTCAAAGGCTTCAAGGAGGCTAGAGAAAAAAATGTTTTCATTTCACTGTAAGCAGATATCTAATAGGCGATAGCATCTCAACATTAATGCAATATTCAGAACAAAATAAAAGAGAAGAGAAAGTACCTTTTAAACATGTATTATCAAGACAGGTTTAATGTGCTCATCCCTTCCAAGCGTATATTTGCTCCTTAGTCCTCAAAATTAATTTCTTCTGCGGACAACATTCTCTCACATAGTGGCCAGCTTTTCCTAGAACACATAAATTTCACTCAAAACACATAAATTCTTCATTGTCCAGCTCTATCCACTTTATCGAAAAAAGTTCTAAATAAAATAAGCAACCTCAGCCTAGTATTTTTTTAGAGACAAAAGCTCTAATTTGTAAATAGGCTCTAAAATCAGAAAATTAGAGCTTATGTTTTCAGTTCCCAAATGGGCTGAATTCAACGGTCCCTACAAGTGATAGTCATTTACTTTTAATGGTTCAGATTTTTCACAAATGATTCTGAGCCCTACTGAGGACCCTTACAAAATTCTGCCCAAGGCCTTTAGGATCCAAACTTGTTAGTTATTAATTTTGAGAGTTTTTTTCATAAAAAGAACCATATACTTTTTCTGAAAACTCAAAAAAGTCCCAACATTTTATGAATGGTAAAGATTTGGAAAAGTATTTTTTATTTTTCTCTCTCTTCCAGTTCCTAAATTTGGCAGTTTTGCTTTTCAATTAGAAAAATACATTTATCTTGCGCGGCGATTTCACTGAGCCCTAACCTCATCATGTACCTGATCATCGATGAACCCGATGGATGGTCCATCGACGGCCAAAATCACCACGTAACTTAATCTTAGCCGCTCATTTTAGTTTGTTCTCACTGCTTAGATATTTCCTCTGCTCTAGTGTAGATCTCAGAGGCAATCCTTCCACAAGTTGCGTCATCTTTCCTTTGTAGGGGCACTGACCAGTGCATGTTTTATTTTTGTTGGGTTTATGCATCTGCGTGCATGGAGATGTAGTAGTTTGGCAGTTGCTATCTCTTGAGCTATGACAGCTCTGGCTTTCGTCCATATTTCTGGTGGACGTACCAAATTGCAGTCAGTTGAAATAAGCAATTGGGGCTTTGAAGAACTTGGAAAACAATGCAATGGGATGCTTGGATTTTAACATGAACAAAATTCCATTCATCCCATTTGACGTTAATTTGGTTTCTGGACTCAACTCATCTTAGTTAGAAGAGATAAGACTAATTGATTCTCAAGTCTATTCGGGCAAAAAAATTGAGAGAGATTGTCATCTTAAGTGTATCCAAATGCAGTTCATATGCAATTTTTTAATTTTTTCCGGTCTTTTTGAAAATAAAAATAAAAATTTCCTACAGGGTTGCTACACAGGTAACTGAGGAAGACGTTTGGTTGGTAATTACAAACTCATATAAAACTGTCAAATAAAGACGGTTGATGAGGGAGAAAGGCAAAAGGTACTTTTTATAATGCCTTTACTAATTGGAGCATCACTCCGGAAAAAAAATAAAGGGCCCTTTTGTAAAAACTCCTTAACTATATTGCGTGCTTTGTCAGATCTGCACAATCTACATTTTAAAAGCACAACCTACGACGTGAGGTGAATCTCTATCTCCACACATCTAAATACAAACAAACGACACCCAACAGACGTCACCAATTCTTTAGTTGGAAAAATGAGAGCAGGGCATCCTTCTCCCCATCCCCTTCAATTCCATTTTGTCTCCATCTACTTGACTAAAATGCAATACATACAGAAGCAGAAAATGCAAGCATCGCATATTCCCAACTCCTCACAACCTCCTCTCACCCAACCCTCCATGGCATCAATGGCACTTGTGCAGTTTCCTCTCTTTTTTAACGCATCCAAGTCCACATCCATCTCCCCAAACACCCTCTCACCCTCAACAAGCCCTCCAAGAATTCAAATCAGCAGCAGACTGGAAAGCTTCCTGGACCTCACCCCCACAGCAAAGCCGGAGCTCCTCGGCATCGATCTGCGACGGCACGATACCTCGTGCCAGAAAGAGTATGGTATGGTGGTTATTGGGGGAGGCCCAGCCGGGCTCCGCCTAGCAGAGAGAGTATCCCTCCATGGAGTGGATGTGTGTTGTATCGACCCCTCGCCGCTCTCAAGCTGGCCCAACAACTATGGCTCATGGGTGGATGAGTTCGAGAGCATGGGGCTCGAGGACTGCCTCGACAAGACGTGGCCGATGACCTGTGTCATAATTGATGAACAAAGGAGGAAGTACCTGGACCGACCCTATGGCCGGGTTGGGCGGAAGGTGCTGAAGACGAAGCTGATGGAGAGATGTTTGCATCAGGGAGTGCAGTTCCATGCGGCCAAGGCATGGAAGGTGGTCCATGAGGAATTCAGCTCAACGGTTCAGTGCAGCGACGGGTGTGATGTGAAGGCAAGCCTGGTGGTGGATGCAAGTGGCTTCTCCAGTGGGTTCCTAGGCTACGATGCACGGTATGGACAGCAACAGAGGGGCTATCAGATCGCCCACGGGATTCTGGCAGAGGTGGAAGAACACCCTTTTGATCTGGACAAAATGCTGCTAATGGACTGGAGGGACTCGCACATGGGCAATGAGCCATACCTTCGCCCGGCCAACAACAAGCTCCCCACCTTCCTCTATGCAATGCCCTTGTCCCAAAACCTCATCTTCCTCGAGGAGACTTCGCTGGTGAGCCGGCCTGTTCTCTCATACACCGAGATCAAAAAACGCATGGCGGCCCGACTCAGACATCTGGGGATAAAAGTTAAAGAGGTGTTGGAGGATGAAAAGTGTTTGATACCGATGGGTGGGCCCCTTCCACGCATCCCCCAGAGTGTGGTGGGGGCTGGTGGAACTGCTGGGCTGGTCCACCCTTCGACTGGGTACCTGGTTGCGAGAGCTCTGGCCACAGCATCGGTGATGGCAGATGTGATTGTGGAGTGTTTGGGATCAACCCGGATGGTTAGGGGGAAGCAAATGCATGGAAGGGTGTGGAGCAGCATCTGGCCGCTGGAGAGGAAGCTGGAGAGGGAGTTCTACTGCTTTGGGATGGAGACACTGCTGAAGCTTGATTTACAGGGGACTAGGAGGTTCTTTGATGCTTTCTTTGATCTGGATCCTTACTACTGGCATGGCTTTCTTTCTTCCAGGCTCTCTCTTGGGGAGCTTGCAATGCTCAGCTTGTCCCTGTTTGGGCATGCTTCCAATCTGTCTAAGCTGGATATTGTTTCAAAATGCCCAATTCCTTTAGCCAAGATGATGGGGAAGCTTGCCCTTGAGAGTATTTAGTTTTTAGAGACTAAGAGATTTCCTGCCTCAAAAGTTAGAAAGGAGATTAGGTCATGGACAGATTGTTTGTATGAAATAATACTGATAAGATGATGAGAAAAATGTGAGAATTCATATCTAATGTTGGCCTGATGTTGGAATAATAGTATGAGAAAACTAAAGAGATTCTTTCCATGGGTGAAACCACAGGCAGGCATCCCATGGGTAGAATGCCTTTCTCATTGTTAGATAATGCTGTTTTCATTAGAAAAAAAGTTGATCTTGCATATTTTTTTCCCCCTCTTTTACTTGCATAGTCTCTGTAATATCTAATAGTAGATGGTCTACAGATATAAAAAGAATTTCAGAAACACATTAGTTTTATGTTCAGTAGTTACGGTATCTGTATTCCTTTTTCATTTTTTTCTTGTTTATTCAAGCTCAGTATCTTCTACATATTTAGAGCATTCCATACCTACGGCTGTGACCAAAGCAAGGTTTTTCCTTTATGATAAAATTGGCCATGCTGCATGTTTGTGGTGCCATTGAACCTAACTATAAAAATGGTGAGTGAGATCAGGCACCTGCTGTATATTAACCCTGTCAGAAACTTGTAATCACTCATAAGGCCATGAAATGGAATTGACAATTTCATGGGCTCACGTATTTTGGCTTGATGATAAATGAATCACGTCTTTCAAGATTTAATATCCAATTCATAGTGGTATGGGAGAAGTTGAGACTGAACAGTCTGCCTCCTAGGAAGCATGGACACACGCCTAGGGTCTCCGTGTCTGTGTCAAATATGTGTCGGACATGGACACGGCTTGAAAATGGCCAAACACATGTTCGACATGCCATGAAACGTGTCTGTTATTATTATTATTATTATGATTATTTAACATTTAGAGATGGTAGGGACACGGCGGGATTATTTTAAATTTTTAAATCCTTTTTTTTCTTTTATCGTTGAGTGTGACAAAAGCATGTTATCATAAACAAAACAAAAACAAAAACAAAGCAAAAAAAAAACAAAATAACAAAAAAAAAAGATTGTTAAATGAAGTTTCAAAAGTTTATAAATAATTCAAGAACTTCTTAATTTGGCTAAAAATATAACTATTTTTTAATTTTATGATTATTTATAAAAAATATATATATTTATTATTTGTTGTGTCCTAGCCGTGTCTATATTCTACTTTTTTAGAATTCGCTTTATCGCTGTGTTCATATTGTATCGTATCCATGTCGCGTATCCATATCCGTGCTTCTTAGTCTGCCTCTACATATGTTGGGTTTCACCACAAAAATTCAAACACTAACACTATGATTGTCTCTCTTTTCTAATTTTCATGTGTTGGTGCTATTCTACGCCCAAGTTGCAACTTGCAACAATATGGCCCGTAAGGACCTGAAATCAACCAGATTAGAGGAATGACAGTTCAGAAAAGACTAGCCACTTATGAGAAAACAATGAGAAAACAAGGTTCCCTGTGCTTTAGGAGACTTGTATGATTATTAATCCTATGCTTTAGGGGACTTGCATAATTCACGATTTGACAACCATGAACTCAAGTATGTTTTTATCTTTGCACTTGCAACTTGAATCAGTTCCCCACTCTCTTCATTAGTGCCCATGGTGTCTTAGTTGTGGTGTTCTGTCACCAAAAGGTTTATCTCTTCAAATGGTGTCATCCCGAAGTGGATGCTATCAAAGAAAATTGACTTTATCTAAACTGATTTTTAACAGTAATGGACTACTGTACGAAGTTTGTTTCTTTATCCTCCTGGGATCAATCCCATCAGGGTAGAGCTAGACTTTTATTCTTTATTCTTTATTCTTTTTTTTTTTTGAAAGATAAATTAATTTTTTTATTTCTCATTAAATAAATTACAGAAAGGGTAATCAAGAATAGTTATCCCCAATGGCATACCCCATTTTATAACCCATATCCCGGGTCAGAAAACCAACAAATCAAAAACCAATCCAGCACACAATCTAGGCAAAAAATCTACCCTACATACAATTGATTGAGATCAGCAATTGAGAAATAAGTAGAAGGAATGGTGGAAAGATCCTTCATCTTTTTTAAATCTCCATGAAGGGCATCCCACTTGCATGAGGTGCTTAGGGCATCTCATAGTGATAACCTTATGAACACTCCTTGCAACAAAGCAGTGAGACCACTCTGAATCTGAAGGAGATTTTACCATCTTGGTAAAATATGAGTCCAACTTAAATAGTAACTCTAAGATCACTTCAACTGCATGCAATGTATTGCTTTCACCTAAAGACACCCCCATGATTGATTTCCCATTTTCTGAACAACAGATGCCAACAATCCATGGAGATATTGTTGCAATTGTAATACGCCAGAAGTTTGGAATGGGATTGACCACAGTATGCATCCTTGAACCACTTTGTGGAGGAAGATCCCAATGGGAACTCACGTTTTCAGGAATTTCTAAACCAAGAAATGTTATCCTACTTCGGATCTAATTTATAATTATTCTCAGAACAGTAGAGAAATAAGCAGCTCTGTTTCTAAAAATTCTAGCATTCGTTCCTGCCATACATTCCAAACATATACTGGAAAAACCAATTTCCCCAGTGTCTGCACAGTTTGATTTTGGTTTAATCGATGAAGGATGGATTCTATCATATCGATAGGAGAAAAAACTGAAATTGGTTGTAAACATAATTTCTGAAGCAGTCCTTGCCATAAATGAGGAGCAAAGAACAATGTAGAAATAGATGACTGCTAGACTCCCAAGCCTCATCACAAAATACACATCGAGCATCACAGTGAACATTTCTCCTAATTAGGAACTCCTTGGTTTTTAAACACCCTTTAATAAGCATCTACGAGCACACAAAGTGCTTGGAAATACACCATTTGAACCACATAAAAGAAGGCCAGACAATCCGTTGTTCAATCTGTGGGGAAAATAAATGATAAGCCAATCTTAGAATGAATTTCCCATTACCTTCAAGTGTCCAAACAACTTCATCTGGGAAAGTAGGCACTGGAAAAATCTCATTCTATATCATCTCCCACATGTCAATAAGATAGCCCGATTTTGGATGGGGTAATTGCCATCATCCATCCACAATGAATCTGCTAACAGGGATTGTCAAACCAACCCCAAGTCATAAGCTGCCCTATTCCCATAGAAATCAAGAAGCCATCCCCATGGCAGCCACTGATCAGTCCAAAACCCATAGAGCAAGACTTTTCATAAGCTTGTTTCTTTGAATCACCACAAAATCTCCACCGGGTCTCTTTGAACAAAATGTGGGTGTCTTGATGTCCCTTGATCTTGGATTTGGCAACACAGGTGGTGTCATTGGGGATCATCATGATAATTTTGGTGCCCTTTTTCTTATTAGGTAACATGACTTGAACCTGCAGCCTTTTAGGTGCAACAATGAGCAAGCATGGCAGAACATATCTAATCTGATAAGGTAAGGACAGCCTACTTTTGCAAGTCAGTTGTAGTTAGTGTGACTTCCTGTACTTTTAATTGCTAAACTGATGCAATAGAGGCCAAGCACAGGCCCAAGAAGGAAACTGGGCCAAACCATTGACCCATACGTCAACCCAGCCCACTGGCTTCAGTCCACAGGCCCAACGGTGACTGAGAGTTACTGTGGCAGCTGCTTCTATCCTACTCTATTTTAAGATTGCTATTTCCTGTTATTTCCTATTTTAGTTAGGTTTCTATTTTATTTAGAAAGTCTTGTTGGGTAAGAAACAATCCTACTATTTACATAGTTGAGCCCCCATTCTAGTTGCTTGTGCTATTTTCAATTAATCAAAGAATTATCTGAGTGTGCCCTATGGTGTGTGTTGTGATTTTGAGTGTGCCCTAGTGCTATCCATCTCTAGATTCAATCAACCCCTTGGGAGGTTGGTCTATTCTCCCAATCAAGGATATAGTGTTGCATTATAAACAGTGGTCTGTTGGTTGTAGTCAAAGTCCAATGCAAATGTCCCATTGTGCATTTCCTTTTTCTTTTTCTGTTTCTTTTTTCCCTTCTTTTTGTTTGTCTTTCCTTGTGTCTCTTTATTCATCAAATGTAAGTCCCTTAGAACAAAAAGAACTGCAAAAAATAAATGTTTGTGCCAAGAAATAGAGTTCCAAGAATACATAGATGTCATCTTAAAAACACAAGAATGTGACATGAGTTACAAAAAACTAATATGAAATACAGGATAAAGATGTTCATGTTCATCTCTGGTTTCACAAAATCAACCAAAATAAAGCTCATACACATTAAGTTTGAGACACTTACCAAAATTGGAAATTTGTAGCTCATGCATCAATGTATTGAATCGTACATAATTCACCAATTATTCCTCTATTGGCCAATAAGATCGGATTGAGACAACAGCTCAATGTTGAGGCCCGGTCTCAGTTCTTTGGTTTACAGGCCCCCAATCGAAGAAGTGAAATTTAGTTGGCTACTGAAACCACATCAAATATCAAAAATAAATTAAATTTACATTTATTCCAATTCCACCAAAATCAAGCAAAATCATAGAAGAATTTTGCTGGTTCCTTCTTATTCTAGGCATTAAAAAAGTGCAAGTAAACTGCAAACTGCAAGTATAATTCTAACCTGTAAGATGTGATAGAGATTCACTCAAGCTCATCTTTCATAACCCAAACAGTCAGTGACCTTCTCCACTTAAATGCGTACAAGTTCTCAATTCAAAATAAGCTTTAGCTCAATCAGCAAGCACATATCAAGAACCATGATCATCAGAAAACCCATTTCAAAAATGAGGAGAAATCTGTTCCACTCCATTTTTAATCCACTTAGAATCATTAGTCGCTTTGTAGCAATTTATGAAGGACAGCAAATATGTAGCAGCCAGTACACCAAATCCAAAATATTCAAACCAATTATAGTTTGAGTTGCATCCATCAAAAAAAGGTGTGGCAGAAGACAAGCAAAACTGCAGAATCCAAGTTCCACTTAATGAAACCCACTGCTGCTTAGAAGCTTCAAGTCCTGAACTCCTCCACAAGTCTAACAAGACTGTAGGTCTCAGCATCAGGTCTAGCACCTCCCAAAATCATCCTTCTAAGAAATCCAGGAGGGTAAATCCTACCCTTCACATAAGCCTTCAACAATGCATTGTACACAAATGTATACCTGCTATACCTGGATTCCTTCAGCTCTGCAAACAACTTATTCGCATTCTCTACATCACCAATCTCTGCGAAAATCTCAACCATCAAAAGTGTGGTCTCCATCCAAGGTGTTGATTGCCTGACCCATGCACTCGCAGTTAAATCTGCCCCCACATCCAAAGTCTTCAATGCTTCATCTACCAAGCCCGCTTTCAAACAACCAAAAGCGAGATGCCGGTATGTTATCGCATTCGCTTTGCAGCCATACAGCCCCATTTCATTGAAAAGCTCCGAAGCTTTATCAACTAGCCCATGCTTGCAATAAACCGATATAATTGCATTGAACTGTTCAGTAAACTTCAACTTCTTCTCCGACTTCATTTCCAACCAAAGCTCCTCAGCTCTCTCCAACCTTCCAATCCTCCCAAAAGCTTCGATGGCCAGTATGAAGCTTTTAGTCCTAACATGCGGAAGGCCTTTCACAACCACCCATGTCTCCTCCAACTTCTTCTCTTTTCTCAAATACCCATACAAAATCAGCAGAACATCAAGCGTGGACCAATTATTCCCCGTTTTCGACCGCTCCACCGCTTCAACATACACCTCAGACACAGAATACAACCTAGCAACAGCATGGGCAGTCGCCAAAATACAATAAGTGATTTCATTGGGTTCAACTTTCGCTCTCTTCATTTCATCAAACACCTTGCCTACACCTTCTACATTGTGATCATCCGCCTCTAACTTCAACAAAATGTTGAAGGTAGAAGGATGCGGGGCGACCCCATCAGCCTTCATCTGGGTAAGGATTCTCCGAATGAGTTTCCTCCGCCGCGGGGACGAATGGAGGATTATCAATCGGTTATACACCAAATGGGAGATTGGGTACGAAAGCTCCCGCATTTTCTTCATGTAGGCCAATGAGAGGCGGATCTTGCCCTTATCCAAGCACCCCAGAACAAGATTGTTGTAGAGAAGGGCGTTTTGGAGCTCTGGGGGGACATGGGTGAAGAGGGTTTCACCTCTAGAAGTGCCATGAACCTTTATGGTGAACTCTAATAGGGAAGCGTATTCGAATTCGTTGAGCTTATAGGGTTTCTCTCTGATTACCCACTCCATTACCTGAAGAGCGCGTTTGTTCATGTTGAGCTTTCTGAGACGGTTGATGGCGTGGAAGATGTCGTTTCTGCGGATGGCGAGCCCGTCTGACATCCAGCTTTGGAAGGCGGAGATGATGGGTTCGGCTCGAGGGAGATTCTCGACCCTCCAAGACAAGGAGGAGTTGGGTGGTTCTGGAATGTGATGATGTTCAGGTGGTGCTGGTGGTGGTGGTGGTGGTGGTGTGGTGGTGCTGAACTGGGGAGAAAGGAATTGGAGGTTGGAAGAGGAAGAGTGAGAGATTAATATGGAGCAGGTTTGGATGATGTTGGTGAAAGATTTTTTACTTTGAGAGAGAAGATGGACTTGCAGTTGCA
Organism: Sextonia rubra; assembly: GCA_037013555.1. Taxonomy (NCBI): domain Eukaryota; kingdom Viridiplantae; phylum Streptophyta; class Magnoliopsida; order Laurales; family Lauraceae; genus Sextonia; species Sextonia rubra. The sequence continues at coordinate 24,794,279 of JASUAD010000006.1, forward strand.
AATGCATCCTCCCTACCTCTTCAGTCTTCTATCTTCTTCCTTCCAGTAGCATGATCAAATCTTTAAAAGGGTGTGCAAGTATGATCAGAGCTGGCTGGGCCTTGTTCTTTTTATTAATTTCTCCTCTTTGGAAATATAATATCTCGATTCTCAACTAAAGAGGAAAAACAAAGGGATGAAATTTGGATTGTTATCCATACATGGTTGCAAATAAAAGAAGACCTTGTAATATTTGTAGTCCTCGATTTAATAGCCTTAAAATAAAGTGATCTTTCACCATAATGTTTTTTAGAGATTCAATTCAATGATAAACAAAGATTTGGTAAGAGTTAAATTGGGCTTGGTTTGATCAAAGGTAACCCAAATGGGGCCTATCATTGAAGAGTTTATTGCTAGTAATTAGAACGTTTCTTATAGAAAAAGCCATAAATTCTCTAAATAACATCAAGAAAACTTCTATAATTTGTGTTATTACCAAAACCTATAGTGTGATTGTCAGCTCATGGGTGTCCAAGTATAAAGTATCACTCTTCACCAATAAGCAATTGCCCAACTAAGCAGAAGATTTTTTAAGGACACGCGACAAAGTTACCCTTGTTTAACCGTAGTAAATCTTACTATCTCAAATTAGATGAGGCATATCTGGATGCATGATGAGCAAGGGATGTAGCACAATGAAATGGATTGGAGGTAGACTAGAGAAATAGGCAAAATTAAGAAGATCAAATGATCCTAAGCATTAGTTTTAGGTCCTCTAAATTTAGTTCATATATATGGCATGAAATTCTTGTGATGAAATCCTTAGTGAATTATATCCTAAAAGCAAAAAACATATGAAGAAGAAGAAGAAAAGTAAATAATTTGATCTAGACAGTGAATTAATCCTAACAGCAAAAAAATATGAAGAAGAAGAAGAAAAGTAAATAATTACATCCAGATAGTGAATTATATCCTAAAAGCAAATATATATATATATATATGAAGAAGAAGATGAAAAGTAAATAATTACATCTAGATAGTGTTAAAAGGGATTACTTCTAATCATGGGTTTAGTGTATAAGAATGGGTTGAATTGATCAAAGATGAGCCTCCTGTATGAAAGCCAAACGAGAGCACGTGTATTTTTGACAAAATCATAATTTAAGTGATTTAACTTTCTTAGGGGTAGGTCAGTTCAAAATTAAAAAAAAATGGAGATTAGGGATGTTTTTAGGTTTTGCCAAAATGTAGGGGCTTTTTTGTTAAAAAAACAGTCTTGTTTCCATAACTTTCGGTCATTTGTTCTTTCCATAGGAAAGCCTAGGGGTCCCACTGCCGTCACTAACTACTTCCCATTTATTCAATCTTTCCCTTGATACATCACATTATCCCCAAAAGTAGCCACTAGCTTAAATTTTGATTTTCATCCTAAATGCTTAAGCCATCATATTGTTCATGCAAATTTGCCCACTTCATCTAATTTACTTTGGGATCATTTATCTTGTATGCATAAGATATATAAATGAGGTTTAAATGTATAAAATTTACATATGCATATGTAATATTCACATATGTGTAGTATGGGAGATTTTCTCTTGCAAAATTGAAATGTTCTATACATTAAAGCTGGATGTTAGTTGAGAAGAATAACCCTCAAACCTTTCCTCTCCTTAACCCAATCAACTCATCAGTACATCAACTATTTTTCCTCTTCTTGACTTATCATTTTGCAGCTGTACCAGTTAGTGCCTACTTTATCCGCTTCTTACTGAGAAGAGTAATTTAACTCATTAAGAGACTTTGTTTTCATCTCACAGGATCATTAAATGGACTTACTTTTCATCTCACATGAGTTGCACCTCAACGTTAATTAAAATTTAGGAGAGCCCATTATTATTAAACTATTTAACTGACCCCACATGATTATATTATTTTGGGGAGCCCGCTTAAAGATTTCATTTGATTTTTAACAAAAGACATATTGGTAACTCAATAGTCATTTTCTCGAACATTAATTAAGATATACTCAAAAAGTTCAAACTTGCACAAACATTTAACCCAATGCATGAGTAATTTGGTTCAATTCACAAAGTAATTTTAGATATTTACTCACATATTATTTAAGTTATATAATATAATTATTTCATTTAATTATTTATAATATAGATTTATATTTTGATGATTACCTAAATGGTTTACCATTTGGTCAAATGTTTTTTTTGTTAATAATACATAATTTTAATCATAACATTAACTTTTTATTTAATTTTCATGAAATTTTTACCCGTGCATCATGCGAGCTTTAACATTGGTTCCTATGAAATATTTTTTGAAAGCGTCTTTTTCATATTACTAAATTGATGTGGTGTACAAAGAGGGCAAGAAAGGATCTAAATAAGTTATTATACAATTTAGTGGCGTCTATAACCATGGGTCACAATTTCGGGTCATGAATCCACAAAGGTGTGGAAAATCTGAAAGTGAAATTATGGTTTTTTTTCTTTATGCATTTTTTTTTCTTGTGCATGTTTCTTATAGTTTATGAGAATCTTAGATATTAATCTTCTTCACACATTGGGTATTGGACGATTTGGATCATGAATTGGGGGTTCACAAAAGTTTAGATAAATAGAAAGTAGGACTTTAAATGTTTTTTTATATGTTGTTCAAATGTTTCTCAAAATTTGTGCAGATATAAGATACGATGCTTTACATTTTGAGGTTTCTTATCTATATAAGAATACTAAATAGAGTGGTTCAGATCATTAATTTTTTTTAAATTTTTATCACATTTTTCAAATATTTCTCAAAATCTATAAACGTTTAAGAAATGAAGCTAATAATCTTGAGATTTATTAGTTCAATACTATTTTTTCAATTGTTCATTTTCAGACTAATAAAAATGGAAGGTGCTTGATGGGTTTTGATACTACAATCTATTGCATATGGAAATAAGGTGAGGTGAATTGGAGTCTTTTTTAGTGTGAAATGTACAATGGTTTCATATGTAACTAGCAAAATGACCTATATTTAGTATGGGCAATACAAGTCATATAAAAAAATTATTTAAGAAAATTGATTTATGAAAATAATAAAAAACAATTTTAATTTTATATGTTTATATTATATAATTCTAAATTGAAGTATTTTTTAGAAAATAATTTTATATGTATAAAGTTATCATCACGATAGTGAGAATGTTATATAATGTGTAATAATTATGGAATAAAGAAAAGTGGGCTTTCCTACGGGAATATGAAATTGCAAATGTAAATACATAGTTTATAAAAAGAATCTTTAAATTTTCCATAAAGTTTAGAAAAATGAGATTTTTGTACAAATAATATTGAGATGAAAAAATTATAAGAAATCTCAAATATGGTGTTTTATTATTGGAGGAGGTTGGTAGTTGGTGAGTCGAGTTTAGATAAGTATAAATTTTTAGACTTTGACCTTAATAGAGTTCATAACAGGCTTCAATTTTGGATTTACTTAACTCATCCCATCCATTCATATATTGATAAAATTATTATTATTATTATTATTATTTTAACATTTATTCATCATAGACTCCATGCCAAAAGTTTTAATAATAATAAGTTTTTATAGAATAATAAATTAGTAGAGCTAAAATATCATATAATGATACCAAATTGTGCTTCGCATATAAAATATTTGAAATTTTAAAAATGATATAATTTAGATAAAAACCTCTCCCATCCAAACTCATCTAAATTAAAATAGAAGTGATTATATATTATGTACTAATTGAAATTTAAAATATAACCATTTACACAGTGCCACGTGTAGTTATTCCAAAGGACCGTGGAGCTTCCTGCGGAGGAAGCTAAAGGCGGCCAACGGTGTCGTACGGTCTGCTTGCGTTAGGCCAAAGGATCTTTAACGATCCGTATCTTTGGGATAAGGTTTGTGCCGAGAATTGCGTGGTTGTCTTTTTAGTTCGATACCTTGTTGCAACTTTTTTTTATTGGGTCCCACTCGTGTCGTGCATGCCTCTACCCCTTCCACGTTGCACTGTCAAATATGCATGATGACGATATTTGTCGGGCCTCGGTGACCTGGGCAACTCCATTTGGAACTTTTGGCTGAACCAACGCATAGGATTGGACCTAAGGGCAGTCAAAGATCCAAGATACCGAACAGAGGGTTGGATTTGTGATTTCGAATTTTGTCGAAGTCTTCTACTTCTTATGTCGTGATCGATGGGCCAGTGAAGTAAAATAAAAAAAAAAATCAAAATACTCATATTTAAAAAATAGTGATGGAAGAATGTAGTATTGAATTTGTGAATAAAGCGCCTGCTTTCATATATAGGTTACATTAAGTTTTAAATTCTCTATAAATCTCTTACTTTTTATGTCATGATCTTTGCGCCAACTAAGAAAATAAAAATTAAAATACTCATATTTAAAAAAGAGCGATGGAACCCACTTGAGACCTTCTAATGATTGTATCTCGCTTTTTTTTTTCCATAATCGGGCACTATGGCTAATTTTAAATTAATATAGAAAAAACGTTTTCATTAAATGCTCACTCACCATGCAATTAAAAACGAGAAAATCTACTTGGCATGTTTAAGTTTTCCACTAGAATCGATCCCAAATACTTATCTTACTTTAGAAAAGTAATTCAAAAAAAAAAAATGCATATGGCTTCCGGATGATACACGTAGGCAGCACCGAGACAGTCACGTGCCAATCACGTGCGCAAAAAAGAGACCCCACCTCTCCCTATAAAAGTAAAAGGCAGTGTGAGAGGGACTGCGGGGCCTGAGAATTGCAATGCAAACATTAAATGTAGGGAATCTCTGCTTACTTATGCGACGAAAAGAAAGGCAAAGGGGAAAAACCCCGGCAATTCCATTCCATTCCTCTCGCACTAAGAGCAATCGCATGTGATTTTGATTCACAAGAAGGCGCCTTCTTTATAATCCCAGAATTGATTTCCCCTTTTCAGTTTTCTTTCTTTTCCTCTTGTTTGTGGGAATTCCGGTTTCATGGAGAGCTTTCCCGGCTTTCGATTCCGGCCGACGGACGAAGAGCTGATCTCGTACTATCTGCAGAAGAAGATCAACGGTCAAGACAGGGACGTGCGTGTGATCTCGGAGGTCAATATATACAATTTCGAGCCTTGGGATTTACCTGGTTATTCTTTCTAACTCCTTGTTTATCTTCTATTATTGTGGTTTTTTTTTTTTTTTTTGTTTTCCATCTTGGGATTTCATTTCACATGCATGTCATGGTGTGTGTTAGTGATTTCATATGGTTGTAATTATCTTTATTGTAATTGTTATTTGTTGAATATGACTAGGTAGAGATGAGTTTGGATGTTCCTGCATTGCTTGCCAGCATAGGAGCAGATGTTAGGCATGTGAGGTCCGGGTGGACCCGCGTTTTTCGTTCATACACTGGTCAGGCTAGGATTGAGTCCATTCTTGTTATTGGTGGACCCGGGTTTTTCGTTCATACACTGGTCAGGCTAGGATTGAGTCCATTCTTGTTATTTGAATCGCCAACCATCCAAGCCGGTGACTTGCGCTATCACCCTCGTTCAAACCTCCTTTTCGTTGGGGAGCTTTTGGAACTCTTCCCTTTACGTGAATCACACATGTGTGTCCCCTTCAGACCCCCTACCCCTTCTCCCTCCCTCCTTAAACAATGAAAGATCTTCCCTTGTTACAAACAGCAGACCCATTTAGAGCCTGACTGAGGGACTGATCCCAGTGCTGAATTTAAGATCATGGGATTTCTGACTGGTGTTGAATTTATAGCTCCCTCAAAACCTACTCCATTGATACCGGACCAGGCCACCACCAAGATGAAACCCATAAGGCTCTCACCCACAACTGTTTTCGTCTGAGCAACACCTATAGGGTCACACTCACGCACGTGCACAGACATACACACACAAAGGCATGTGCATGTGCATGTGCACACTTCGACTTCTTGGATCTGGACTTGACCGGGGCCTTAGAGTTTTCAACAGGGACTTGGGTTTTTCTTGATCCAGCCAAAATTCTTGCATTGTTGGTCTTTCTATTTTAGCTGTGGTTTTCTTAGTTGTTTGTTTCTACTCATTTCAGCTTTGGTTATTAGCAACTAAAAGGTATGGAAAATGATTCTCTATTGCATCATTTGCACACTCTAAACTGATTAAAAATAAAATCTTTTGCACAGTATGAGTAATTTCCAACCATTGCAGACAGTGGGTTGGAAAGTTTTGAAAAATCTGAGGCCGACATTGATTTTTACTGGTTGCTTTAACCAGCCAAATCCATTATTCAGACGGTAGATCATGAATGGTTCTTCTTCTCTCCTCTCTGCAAGAAATATCCAAAGGGTTCGAAAACCAACAGGGCTACCAGTTGTGGTTACTGGAAGGCAACTGGAAAGGAGAGATCTATAAAGTCAGGTTGCAATCAGATTGGGATGAAAAGGACTCTGGTGTTCTACAGAGGTCGTGCTCCCAGAGGAGAGAGAACAGACTGGGTGATGCATGAACATTATGTTAAAGGAAATGCATTCGATGGGCCTCAGGTGATTTTAAAGTTTCTTTCAAAACTGCTTAGAAGTGTGGTTTGCATATATCCCATCACATAACATGCAAAAATTTAAGAGAATGAATTGCAATTTTCTTTCCTTTGTCAGATTGTCGTTTCTTGTTATCATGACCAAGAGAAGGAATTGTCGCGTGTTGGGTCTTGCCGCAAAGGCAGACGTGTAGCCCATGGTGTGGAACTGGCCCTTTGATCTGATATTTTACTGGATGGAACATGTCCAAAATTATCATTTTGCCCCTGTTTCTGTTGTTTTATCTGCCTAGTCTCTACTTACTGAATTGTTAGGATCTTCTAATTTGGGATTTTTTTTATAAATTTTTTTTGATGAGGTCCATTGATCATAGTTCTGAATTACAGAGCATGGGCTTCCATGTGTGAAAATGGGTATGGCAGCAGGCTTTACATGTTAGCTCCTGGCCTATAATTTTTCAAGCTTAAAGATGTATTTGAATTTTACGTGTGTCTAGTGGAACGACCTGATAACAATGTAGTTTGCTTTGTTTTGTGCTTGAAAATATATTAGTATGCGTCCATGTGCAGGGAACAGCATCCTAAGATCTTCTTACCACTTTTAAGCTTATGGACTGATAGAAGCAAGAATAGTTGTGCAAAGCAAGCCCAGACAGTGCAAAGCTGCTGCTTTGCAGAAAGTGCCAGCCATATTCTTCTTACACACCAGGGGGTGAAACTAATAAATTATGATTTCTTTAGTTGCAACTTGGATAAAAACAGCTTAGGCAGTGGTCCTCAAAAGAGATAATCAGACTCAATCCCACCACCATACTGTAGAGAAGGGGAGCTTGGTAAAGAAATTTCCAATCTCAAGTCAAAGGCTTCTGTAATTAGGTGTCCAATGGATTCATCACCTTGGGCATGGCAGGGATTCTGCACCCATCTCTTATGAATAGAGAATCTCTAAATTCTTTGAATTGTTTGAATTACATGGTGTTCATCCCTCTTTTGGAGGGGTAACTGGATATCTAGCCATCCAGTCTCCTGGTTACAACTCGTTTACTATGATTTCAAATAGGACAAACTCCAAACTGGAGGTTACCCTTTCAGTAAATGGGCCATGACTTCTTCAAATCTTGTCACAGTCAATGATCTTAGGCTTGTTGGATTGATTGATATTCAATGATCTAAACATGTAGAAATTATGGGCCTTTAGTTTGACATATGAATTTTGCTCTCCTCTGAAACTATCTAAATGAAACGAAATTATGCCTATGTGTAATACACGAATTTTCTCATCTGTAAAACTATGGGATTTAGACTAATGAGTAATGACTTGTAACATGACAAAAAGAAACTTCCTAATGTGGACTAGACTAGTAGCTTGTGCTTAGTTCTGACAGTTAAATCACATGTTAACCCCATGTTTGATGCATTGGACTCTAGTTAGTTGGATGTGATGGACTTTTTTGGGATGCATCAATTCTCTCTTGCTTGAAATCCACTTGTCCTCAGGTTTTGTTCTCCATCTGGAATCCGAATCAAATGTTAACTGCTTGCATCACGCGAACTTTATTTAAGGATTGGTTCAAATTTTGGGATCAATCTGGAGTGAGATCATTGTACATCCTCCATCTGACCATTGATCTTTCTGTTTTTTTACCAGTCTTGATCTCTGAATTTGAAATGTATGGGAACACTTGAAGAGCTTCTCGCAGAGCCTTTTGATCATTTTGAGAGTACTCTGTTTTTTCTTTGTGAAGGATTGGGATTATCTTGCTGATATATATCTATTTCTTTTAAGCAACTGAAAGAGATTCTTCATAAGCAGCTCTCCAGCTTTGAGATTCCTCTATCATATGCTTATTTTATGGCTTCTGTAGGCAATAATTCTTTTGAAGATGATTGATTTTTGGTTTATAGTTCTTTACCTGTTTTTTCTAGTTTGTTCATCATCGATATCATGTTTTTCTTCAACTTAGTTTCATTTATTTTTTTGCTTGTTTGTTTGGAACTTCTAATTTTTGGTCTTCAATAGTTTGTTTCCCTAATTGTTCTACATCTGCTTCTTTCACTTTCTCTTCTTGGGATGACTTTTCCTTTTACATTTCATGTTTTTGAAGTTGGAGATTGCTTATGTTATTTTATTTTATTTTATATTTGCTTATCTCAACCTAGGGGACTAGGACCCAGGAGAGCCTACTCCCACACAAGAGGGAAGCATGTAATTACCAGGGGTTTATCTTTGGATAGCCAGATGACAATCGGGGTTGCCAACCAACTAAGCAACCCCTTGTTGTCGGAGATTACTTATGATGATGATGCTAACTCTGACTCCATTTTCTTAAATGGAAGCAGAGCTGGTTTGCATGGATCCAATTTGATTTCATATCCTTTGTATCAGAACACAGTAGTGTTTGGCTGTTTGCTCACTGTGGATCTTTTTGTCAGACAACAAAGGTCAACCAGATGATGTGACCTAGAGTCATGCTGACGTACGCCAAATTTGAAGGTGATTTGATATCTTTTGTTGACCAAAATGCTCGCTTCATTTGTCCGAGCAACTTTGTTAGGTTGAGGGTGCTTCTCAATCAGGAGGTGTTGTTTGTCAATAACCTCTTGTGCCATAACATTCATGGTGCTGCCTCTGTCAATATAGATACAATCTCACATCTAGCTCTTTCTTGGGAAATACTATTTTGCCATCGACCTTCTACTCCTGTGGTGGTGCAGAGTTGTCAGACAATCAAAGTAACTTCCTCATCCTCACGTGTGGGCCTATCCATTATGCATTAAGTATGTGTTGTTGGTTTTTGCAGAGTGCAATGCCCTTTACATCTGCACTTGAGTCACTCTACTCTTTCCATTGCTATTTCTTGGATCTCCTTCAATGAGGTCCATTGAAGGTTTCACTTTCTTTTCTCAAAGATCAAATCTTTGTTCTCACATGGCGTTGTTGAGTTTTAGCATGTGTGGTTGCCCAATGCAGTGGCAGATAATTTAGCCAAACTAGGGGTGGATAGGGTTGTTCCCCTGATTGCCTATACTATGCAATGGTTTGCCTTCTGCTTTTCTAGGGTATAAGGGTCTTGAACCCGGTTTCAATTTCCCTTTCATGATTATGTAATCTCCAATCCTTCATGCGAAGTTTTGTTATATCTACTCTTTCCATTCATGCTTTGCAGGTGTGTTCCATCATTGGTTGCCTTCCCTTTTTCATCATTCACCGGGTTTGCCTCAGAGGATTCTGTGGTGGTCGCCTAAAAAAATTGTCTATAGCCAGTACGCATGTGTTTCCTTCTCGTTCATGCCATCTTCACTTATCCTCCTTTGATTGGACTCCCAGCTTGAGAACCGAAGCAGCTTATGAGAAATTGTTTTCCTGTTGCTCGATTGTGAGATCCATCTATTGTGCATCTTCCATGCTTTATGACATATTGTTAATAATCTTCCTCCATTTGTCAATATTTAATCTAGTCTTGTATGGAGAGTGCATTTGACAGTCAACCTGTCCCACGAGGCATCAGGCTGCCAACTTATGGATTTGTGTAGGGTATGCGTCCGCTATAAAGATCTGTTGCTTCAAGTGATGAGCTACTCAAAGAAATTTTTTTTTTTTTTTGGTAAATAGAGCTACTCGAAGATTATTTCTTCATAGTCTGCCATGAGAATACTTATATTCCTGACTGTCCTTCATATAATCCCTCTAAGGGTTCTTCAGTGCTTTGTCACCATAACTTTGCTTTGCCTTTTAATCTCATTGCAAGCTGCACATGCCGCTTATCATTCATGTCGTGCCATGTGAAAGATCTTTGTGGCAAGTAACTTAATGTATGAAGTGATGATGGGATGTGCATCCATCTTTAAAGCAAACTTGGGAACAACCAAAAGAACCTTCTCAGTGATATTATTTATGTGGGCCGCGACTTTCCAAAACTCCAGTAGGTTACTTCTCAAAACTTTTTTCTTGAGGTCCGTAGTTCAGACTGTACCATTCCATTGACTTAGTGGATCCAATGATTTTCTGTTCAGCTCTTGAGCCACTATTATCATCCATCTTTTCTTTTTGGCTTTTAGGTTCTTGCAGCTTGTTTCAATGCTTCTACATCAACCATACTCTATGATGCCTAGATACGTCAAAATGGTTAACGTATCATGTCGTATTGTATTGTATCCGATACTTAACTTTTTATGTGGAAAATCCATATTCCTGTTGTGTCTATGGCGTGTCCTTGCCAAATCCATGCGGTATCTGGGCATCATAGGCCTTACCTGTATCCCATCATGCTGCTGACTCATTGAGCATTTGATTTCAAATCTGATCTGCGAAACTAACACTGTTATGCCTGGCTGAAGGAAGATTGGACTGAAAGGAAATAGAATCAACCCTTGTGAACAGTTTCAGAGTATATGGTTACCAGAACTGATTAGGACAGAAAATAGTGGTGAAAGATGCTGAATGGTTAAATGGACCAACTGAGAGATTGCGACAAAAAAGTGGCTGTATAAGAGATAATAATGCTGCTGTATGACTGGGTACAAGGGACAGAAAATGATTGCTTTGCCACAATCTGAGGGTATGGAAAAATGTTCAGTTGGGTGTTTACAGTTGGGTGTTTACAGCTGGGTATTACTGCTGTCCTGGACAAGCAGTTTAAGAGCTTTGGTTTAAGTGAATTTAGGGACAAGAGAGTTGCTGGCCAATTGGTGATTAGGGGCTAGGCTAAAGATAGGGAGTTTGTGTTAATTCTTTTTCCACAAGATACAAGTGAAAATTTTGAAGTAGTTAGCAGGTCCTTGAAATGCATGAATTGAAAATTGAAAAAAGTTTGACTCTGCATGATTTAAAACAGCTGTTTCATTGTAGCAATTCAGTCTGCACTGGGATAATTTAATCAATACAGGGTGTGCGTTCGCTGATAAATCTGTGAGCCTTTTGGATGGCAAATAATACCCCTGTTTGGCATTGGGGGCCAACATGGGGTTATGTTTTATACCATATCTGATATGGTTTTGTCACTAGGAATCGTCAAGGACAATCGTTATCTATTTTTTATTTCTTGGTTGTCAGAGCCTTGGAACTTGGAATCATGCCTTCTTAGTCTTTGTTACTGTGTTGAGTTATTTGAGACACTAGTTTAACCAACATTTCTAACAGTTCTAGACCTTACTAAGTAGGCTAAAATCGCAGTATAATGAAATCAACTTTGTTAAATTTCACATCAAATTACAATTTTAGGGGACCCAACTTGTGGACTTTGCCAAGTTAGTTTACTTCTGATCTAAAGAAGTGAAGGTTCCTTAATTATTTTAGGCATTGGAACAATATTCAATGTTTTTTAACTTTTAGCATGCAGTATTTAATCTTTTTCCATCTGCTGAAATCAATGTGCCATAAATCTCCAAATTGAGTCCACCATTTACCTCGCTACACTAGTGTTGTTTTTTTGGGTTATCAAACTGTAGTTTAAACCTGCTAAATTCTGTTTCTGATTGTAGAATTCTTTTGTTCTTTGCCGCCTGTGGAACAAGCATGATTCTCGTGCGGCAAGTCGTGCTCCAAACAGTGAGTTGACGGATCAAAGAGATGTGTCACCCACTACGTTGCTTCCTGCTGAAGTTGGAGACAGACATCAGTCACAGATAGAAGAGCATGAAGAAGTGAAGGAACGCGAATCCTGCGGACTGAAGCCTAATAGTGATATGGAGTCCTCATCTGTTGGGTGTACTGAGGCTGAAGTAGCTGAAACAGTGGACATTCAACCCGATGAAACATGTTCTGCTCAGTTAGAATCTGACGTCAACCATGAGGTTTGGTTCTTCAATCATTGTTTCTTTTACGTTTACATGGATGTTTCTGACTCTTGTTGGGAGTTGAGAATGTTGGTTGGCGGGCTATATACTTCTTCCATGAAGCTAGATTTTGTCATTGCACATTTGTACGTCTTGTAGGAGACATGAATTGTCTAAATCACGGGTTCCATTTTCAATGGACTAAACCCCTATAATCAGGCCGATGATTAGGAGATTTTATCCTTCCAATTGTCACTGTTGAATACATGGTTTGAAAGAAATGGTCAGTAGCCCAAGCTCGGTGAAATAGGATGACAAAAGTCATTACTGTGACTTTAACCGTATTGCAAACTCTAATAGGTCCCACAATTTGACAGTGGGGACTTAGAATTATGGTCAACTGAAACTATCATTATTTATGTTCCTTTATAATATTCTCATCTTTAAAAGTAAGATAACTAATAGAATAAGCTAAAGTTGTACCCTTAAAGCATCCATATAGTATCCAAAACTAGCACTGGTATTGTTGCTTCTTGTCGATATGGGTGTACTAGGCATATAGAACTGTGCAGAGAGTAGCTTTTGACCATTGGAAGCTTCGTTTCAAAATTCAACTTCTGACACTCGATCTTATCAGTAGTATCTTCATTTCCATTTAGATCACATATTCTGTGCGTTATAGCTAGCTTTCTAAGAATTATCTCCTTTTGGAGGCATTGTTGGATGCCTTATCGATTTCTTAAATGTAACAATCAAAGTGGTTGTTTGTCCTGCTGGACAGTTGCGTCCAGTTTTTGCTTTCTTTTTTTAATTTAGAATTAGATGATTGGATCGAGCTACCTCTTCAATTTATTTATTTATTTATTTATTATTTTTTTAAGATTGCCCTTGCACTTTACTCCATGATGGGTTTTTGCAATGTAATCCAGCGTTTCTACTTTTTGTTTGTTCTTCTAGACATTGCACCCCTGGCAACCTGGATTCAGGATTTGTTTCTGAATGAGGCTTTTTAAATTCCAGGATACTGAAGCAGAGTTTGACGAAGATTGTTTCGCTGACATAATGAACAATGATATCATCAATCTCTGGGGCTTCTCAAATGGAAGGGAAGAGAAGATCATTGATCTTGGTGAGTTCTCAATGCATGGAAACACAACTCCACCAGCAACACTTGGAGTCCAGAGGAGATCTAGACAGCATGTGGATATGAGCTCATCAGGGACACGTCCTTCTCAGGGCACAGCATATAGGAGGATCAGATTGGAAGTGAAACCAATGGTACATTCTTATAAGAAGATCCCCTATATAGGCATTGGTGACTCTGTGGAGAATGTCTTATTGGAGGACAGAGTGAAGTTGGAAAAGGGCATCAAGAGGGAATTCTTGCTGTGGAAAGTCAGTTACCCGCGCATGTTCAAAGCAATAGCCTACTTAGCTTTGATAGTTTCTCTTCTGCTGTTGCTTAGGGCAATCTGGCGCTTTGCAAGGTTCACAACTAGTATTATGTTGTGAGTATTTGGCAAATAGAGTTTATGGGGGCTGGGTGGTTCATATCTGCTTTGTGGTATTAGCAATGGCAAAAGCTGAAAGTGTGAACTTGCAATCACTAGAATTTATGTAATTTATGTGAAAAAATATGCGATGAAGGCCCCTGTCTATCTGTGAGGCGCTTCTGGGTCTTGTAACTGAATGCAGGTGACTTGGTGAAGTAGCGCAGGGGAAGAAGATTAGCCAACGGGCTAATCTCCAAGCCAAAAGGCTTATGGATAAATTGTCTAGGTGTCTCACCAAAGATAAATAACTCTCTCAACTGAGAACCAATGCCCAAAGCTTTATTCAATATGAAAGTCTATCTCTCTTGAAGAGATTACAACCTTTATTTATAACTAAAACATTCTCTAAGAAAGGAAATACCTAATTCTAAACAAATAAGAAGTCCTAAATCAAATCCAACTGGACTTGCCAAATATCAAATAAACAACTAAAATAACTACTATTAATATAGTCCTACTACAAGTCTCCTGTGTTTTGGGCCTGCGGGTGTAGACTTTTAAATGGGGCCCATTATTATGGCCTGCATCAGCTCTCCCCTGCTTGGAGGAGAACTCGTCCTCGAGTTCTGCAAATATCCACCGGGGTCGAAAGTCATTCGAATAAACTTTTGTTTTATCTTCAGATTCATATTTTCATGACATGGCTTGAAAGCTTGTTGCAGTCTTTTCCTCCATGTAATAGTAGATCGGAATGTTTTTGACTGTGGGTCTTTGCATGGAACTTGGATGTGTGAACAAACCAGTGGATGTTGCAAGTGTTGACTGTCAGATATCCATATGTGATCTCTGAAGATGAAGTCAATGTGGGGAACTTTTATAACTTGAACTACTTGTGAAATAACTGGAACAAGGAATTTCACTGTTGGTGTCTTAATTGGATTTTCTGGAAAAGGCAGAACAATCAATTCTCTTAGATGTTCAATGTCAGCTTGATGTACATTTTGCTTCGCACTTGAAGTTGCAATAAGATCTTCCTTTCCATGAATGGGCTTTTCAACATCCTCGTTGGAATTTGTTTCTTCCCTGTGTTCATCTTGTGACTCTTCAATTGATAGTGATGAGGTAGATGAAGATGTTGCAAGTTGTAATGGAACAAGATCAACATATTGTCCTTTCTAATAGAAAGAATAGATATTCTTCTCTTTGTCATATTGCACTTTCCGATTAAGAAGCCATGGTTGTCCCAAAAGAATATGAGTGACATTCATGGGAATTACATCACACCAAATTTTATCTTCATATACACCAATCTTGAAAGATACTAAACATCTGTGAGTTACAGTAATGACAGAAGTATTAGACTATGTAACTTCGTAAGGCATTGGAAGAGTCTCCGTAGGCCAATTGAGTTTATCAATAACATATTGTGCCACAAAATTGATAGTACTGTCATGATCAATAACTAGATTAGTTAATCGATCTTCACACCTTACTCGCGTTCGGAATACTATAGTCTGTTTTCACTCTTTGTCTTCCTTTTCATTGGTGGTGAGAAGTCTGCGAATGACAAGGGTGTGAGTATCTTTACCTTCAAATTTTGTTCCCATCAGATGATCTTTCGTTCGTTGTGGAGAATGTTCTTGCTTAGGCTTGACTTGTTGTAGGTGGGACCATTGAAGCATGTGCTCAATATGAATTGCTTTTTTGTATGCTTTATGAACACTGTGACATAGTTTCATCTTCTCAAGAATGTCTGGCTTCAAACCTCTTATAAAGCAAGTTATATCATGCAGCTCATTTTGTTCCAAGCCACAAACTTGGTGCAGTCTCGAAAATTGATTTAAATATTCATAAACTGTCGAATTTGCTTGAGGAACTGCTCAAATTAGACCTTATTTGCAAAATATCAATCTCCATATTTATACTCATATAACATGCTTTGAACTTCATTAGATGGTTCAAAGATTTATATATTGACTTTACTGTAAGAAATTCAAAATCTTCTGAATGCTCAGAATTAACTAACCCGATGGCTTGATCTTGTTGACAAAAAGACGCAAGTGAAGATGGATCGTGAAGCAGACTAAAATATCATCATTTTGAGAAGCAACTGGATTATTTTTGCTGGGCCCACTTATATATATTTTGTACTGCTGTGGATCTGAACTTGAGTCAGGTTAGACCCGGACTGAACCCAATATGGGCCCATTATTATGGCCTGCATCACTTGGCTCGTGTATTTGGATTTCCTGCATTGCCAGGTACGACCGAAATTTGTTATGACCAATTGCAGGTAATCAGAGCTACAGGTATCTTGAACAGAGGGCAACCGAGTTCCAAAGGATCGTGACAGGGCCTAGCAAATTTTGTTGCTATCCAGTTTTAGTTAGTGGGTGCCATCAAATGAGCACCATCAGGGATGGGCCACATACAGAAAATGTCTCTGGTGAGGCAACAATCCTAACCTTTCATGTGGCAGCTTAAAACTGATGGTTACAAATGTAGAGAAAATGAGGAAACAGTGATTTAAAAACAGGAATTGCCCCCAATTTGTCAGGGGTCAGGACAAGTTGACTCGGATGGGATGGGCCGACTCTGCTGTGCTCTGCGCCTCTCTCTCACTCTCTCTCTCTCTAGCAGAGGGGTGGTACGCTTGGAGAGGGGTGTCAAAACGCGGCCAAGTGCCTGGACCAGGCCTGGCCCCCTTGGACCTTGCCATGTGGTGCCCAGGCCGGCTTGGCATGGCCCGTGGCACCTCATTAGTCATACCGTGCTGGGCCATGCGGCAGTTGTGTTGGGCCGTGCCAGCCCACATGCTGACTTGGGCAATGCTATAGTCCATGCTGGCCCATGGGTCCCTTCTAATTTTTAATTTTTTTTATATATTAGAAGGGACTTTATGCCTAGGAATTATAAAATTGAAATTAATAAAACAAATGCAAAAATGATAACTAACATTTTACCTATTTTATATTCGTTGAAATAAAGTTTACAATAGCTTTGATGATCATTTTTAACTTCAATAAAATTTACAAGTTTGACGGTAATACCAACTTTAAAATTAATTATAATTTTTTAAAAAAAACTACAAGTATGCCAAATTCTTGCCAATAAAGTCTACAAACAACCATGACAATAATTTTCAACTTGAAATAAATTCTACATGAATATTTATGTGGTCCAGTAAATTTGTTTATGTCCACGGAAAAGAAATTCAAGTTTTCTTTGGGCTCTCCGCTTTGCTTTACATGTAAGTCTACGATCATAGATTAGATCAATATATAATTTAAACTTTTCTAGCTTACAAGAAACCATCTTTTAGCCTACAAGAAAACTTTGGTATAATTATCAAAATACCTATTCACTTGGGTTGAACGCACTTGGCAAACAAAATATAAGACACGGGTAAAATGAAGGGCCATTGCACTCCCACTTTGAATTCATGGTGGGGCCCACCATTTAAAAATCAGAGCCGTTCATTGGCCCTAATACTCATTATTCCTTGTAATCTGAGTTATCAAAGCATTAGATTTATGAGTGATTCCCTCCAATTCTTTTCCAATAAGAGATAAGGCAAGTTAATCACATGTTTTTAGATAGATTCAAATCTAATGGTGGTCATCTTACATACCTCACTAATGATTTTTTATGTTGATCATTACAAAGGAGACTGATCACCGGTTCAGATTTTAAAAAGGTATGTCCTACCATGCATTGAGATGAGGTGCTGAACCCGAAATGGGGGCCTGCACCGTAGCCCTATCCTCAAATGTTTTACACTCGAACATACCTGTATGCTATCCCAACATATCGACAATCGGGTCCACTGACTCTGCTAGACCAGTTCCATCGAAACAAAACAAATGGGGTGCATTCTTTAGATGCCATATATATCCTTCTCTCTTTATTTTACTTTTATGCCGTCTGCCTCATTTCGTCACTACATGATACACATTTTTTTTAGGGCAGGGATACAATGCGTACCACTGCATTTTAGTATGGTACAACACTCCATCTTTAATGTTTAGTGGGGGCCACCTTTTTAAAAATCTGAACCATTCATCATTCTTAAAATTTTTATAATAATAAACTCATAACTTAATAATTAAATATAAAATTTGGATACCATTAGATTAGATTCCATCTGACAAATGTGATGAAGTTGCCTCATTATTCTCTTTTTGGTATAGAAATAAAGGAAAGCAGCCATATTTAATCAATCTAAATGGTTGGACCAATGAATCTTTGTTTGAAAAGTTAGATATATTGAATATTATGAGTCTAGGGTTGATTAACGGCTCAGATTTTGAAAAAGTGGCCACCACCATACATTAAAATGGGGCACTGTGCTCATTATTGTAGCCCTGTACTTTCTTTTTCATCCTCTGTAAAGAATCCAACGAATGGTCCATTATGGCACTAGATGGCTCAATAAAGAATATAATAAATGATGGATAAGTTATTGAGAGGAAATTTTCAAATAAGGCCTTAGGCTTTTGTCTTATTTCAAAAAAAGACACAAATTTTAAATTAGTCCCAAAGGTTTTCAAGAAATTTTTATTAAGGACAACTGTCCACCTAAAGCTATTTTCCTCCAACTTTTCCCTCAATTTTTTTAGAATACCCAAAATATCCTTTATTGAAATAAACTTCTCATTCAATTCAACTATATTCTCCTCATTTCCTTCTCCAATATCAGGGCTAGCTCAAAACAATTTGAGGTCTAAAGCGACAATCTTAAATGAGGCATTTTTTTATTTTTAATACTATTATAATATTTTATTTAAAATTTATTTTTTTCATTTTTTGTAATGCAATATTACTATTTAAGTTTTTATATTCAAATTTTGCTAAAATATTTTTTTTCAATTGATAGTATGGCTAATCTACTAAATCTTTTTGTGACATTGTTGATCTAAATTAGGATTTTATTAATTTTAATTTTGAAAAACTTCTTTCTATAAATGCAATAGTTACAGGTATTGCCAATATTTTTCTAGTAGACATATTTAATATTTATAAATTATACCTACTAATATTTACAAATAAAACGAACAGTAACTATAATAAACATAAAATATGAGCTTATAATTAAATTTTTTTTAAAAGCATAGAACCACAGAAGCTAATTTAGTAATTTATTAGTATTGGCCACAAAGATTATAAATGTGGATTACTTTTGAACTTGACGCAGCTTCTTCAATATTAAAAAAAAAAGATTATATTTGAAATTGTCTTCTAAGGATTTAAAGCAGCATAAATATAGAGGGGAAATTGTGCAAAATGGAGGATTTTCATGATAGAAAAATGACTTCTAAATTATGCAAAATGGATAATTTTCATGAGAAAAAATGATTTCTTACTTATTGTGATTTTAGGGTTTTTTTTTCTTTTAATGGCAATATTTTCTAAATGGTGAAAGTGGTCTTTAATTCTTTTTTTTTGAACTATGAAAAGATAACACTTGTTTTTTTTTTTTTTTTTTGGAATGTAAAAAGATGGTAGTTGCTTTAATTATTTTTATGAGGCCTTATGCTTTAGGAGAAACCAAAGAATGACAATTGCTTTTTTTTTAAATTTAAAAGATTAAAGTTGCTAAATTACTTTTATGAGGCCTTATTTATTTTGATTGAAAAAAAAAGGATGGGATTTACATTTTAGGGGGCCTTATTTTTTGGAGGGTTTAAAGCAAAGGATTTTCTGGCCCAATGGTCGAGCCACCCCTGTCTGATATTCTCACAATGATAAAGGATAAATAGAGTCTCCATAGTGATTGGCTACATGTTGTGGCTGCTAATTCCATGTTATGGCTTTAAATGATTAGTAATTTAGGCAATTTAAGGAAATTGAGGAAAAAAGTTGCCATAAAGTATCTTGAAATTGATGGATGTCCTCAATTAAAAATTTAGTAAAAAACTTAGGGACTAATTTAAAAGTTTGAAACTTGTATCCTTCTTGACATAAGGTAAAATTTTAAGCCTTTATTTAAAAATATTCTATGATTATATTGGAGAATATTCATGTCCCTCATTAAGAGACCGTGCATACTCCTCTGTGGGACCCATGGTGGACCCACCAAGGGATGAGACCGAGGGAGATGGAAAGATCCAGGCGGGACCACCTATATACCGAGTTTGGCTCCAATCACATATTCCTAACCTCTTCATCCATGACCCACAAATTCATTACATTCGAATGAGTGCATAATCGATCTAACGGTCCAATAAATTTGAATTTAGCCAAAAATAGGTAAACGGGTTCAATTCAATGGGGTCATGTGTATGGTCCATTTGAATGGATCATACAATAAGTCCCACTTAAAGTTCTCACGAAAAAATGGAGAGAGACATATGCACATGTATATTCTCCTATTATATTATATAAGTTAACAACTCGATGCCTTGCATGGTACTCCCCATCAATATGCCGAAGAAAGATTCCATATTTTGGATCCAATTACCAGACAAAAGTCACCAACCAAAAGGAAAAGGAAATATGTGAGGCTCTTCTATCGACTTATAAATAAGTAATTCCCAACCAGCAGAAGTCAATTCTCCTCTCTCTATATATCAGAAGTTGCATGCATCTGGTTTCCATACCAGTGTCAGGGTTGGGAGATGGCAAGCTGCTCTGTTATGTCTGCACCTCCAAGGAGGTATGCGTGTACCCTTCTTCTCATTTCCATTTAATATACTGCACCCTAAAAGGATTTGACACTACTGTTCATGGTCATAAGGTATCAGAAGTTTGCATACTTCTATTCTCCGGATCATAGGGAATCTAGTGCTTCTCTTCGGTGGGCGCACTTCTTAAAATCTGGACGGTTAAAAGGAACGCCTCTCTCCTTTTAACGGCACTCATGAAATTTCATTATAATAGGAGTTTTTTCCCTTTTTATATTCCTCTGTGCCAACTTACGCACCCACTCATACATGTTCTATCGAAGTCTCTTACCACGTCGGTTCTCTTCGAGAAATTGCTGGACATGCCTTCGAAGTCCACACAAAAAATTTTGGGCCTTTTCCCATAACCCATATAAAAATTTTAGGTTTGTGCAAAAACCCAACTACCGATTTGGGTATGTCACCCTCAATTGAGAATCTTGAGTCTATCACAAAACAACATTATAACTGGACAATCAAATAGGGGTGTAAATATGGGCCTGCCCAATCCGTTAAAACGTTGGCACGTCATAGTCTTAGGGATGGGCGGTGCTGGGCTAGGGGGCCGCCGGCTGCCGCCCAGCGTACACAGCCCATGCCTTAGCCGGGCCATGCTGGGCCAATGCGCTTGGGCCTTGTCAAGGCACAATATAGCCCAACACGATATTTATATTAAAATATATTTATTTTTTTATAAATTAAGTATAAAATTTAAAATAATTAAAAATCTCTCTTCATTTATAAATTAGAGTCCATATTTGTGCATTTATTCTAATAGTTTTAATTTTGTTAATTGTTTGAAACCGTAGAAGTGCATATCCTCTCCTTCAATTTATATAAAAAAGTTTTTAAAAAATAAAAAAAATAGAAGCGGAATGCGGTTGGCCCATGGGCAGCACAACCTATCACAGGACGACATAAGTTGTGCCCTTGGGCCGGGCTTGGATGGCCTCCCAGCTGCCTAGGCACAGCACAGTAAGATACTAGCTGGCATGGCACACCCACATTTACACGACTAGAATCAGACCCATGTCATTTGTATGGAGACAGAGAGGTGCTAAACATTTCAGCGAACAATGGACTGTCACTACAGCAAGAGTTGAGTGCACTGTCCATTTTATACTAAATTTTGTTCTGCTTTACAAAATATTTTACCTTACATCCCACAAACACTTGACCTGTCCCTGCCAAGCCCACGGAGTGAGATGGATATTTTTATTAGATTTTATTTGTGTTTTAGTGATCAATCTGCAATAAATTGGATATACAATTTGCTGAATCTTGTCTGTGTGGCTATGGGGGTTAGGGGCAACCTCTGATGGGCGTGTGGATTCAAGATCCGACATTTTACCCCCCAAAAACTTTTTATATTTGTAAAAATTAGCTTTTTCTCTAAAACCAACTTATTTATGACCCTAGACATAGGCCTAATATCCACATAATATTGTTTGATTTGACTGGAGTTTCATGGATTTAAAATGCATTGTGTGGGATTAAAGTCAGGTGGCCACATATATATGTCCAGGGTGAGGAGTTGGATGTTTTCGATGTGGGACAAATGGAGCTAGATTTCAGCTGGATTTGTCATATTGGCTGAGGCCCGTCTGGTCCTGCAAACCCTCCATAGCTAGGCAATCAAAAGTTTGTATGTTACCAAAATTTTGATGAAAATTCAGAGTGGATTGTTTTTGCTTCTCCAACTTTTGTGAGAGGAAAAGTGGGATAATTGTGGAACCCACTAGCCCCACAAGAAATAATGAGTATCCATAAGTTAGCTATTCATTTTATGGTTTTAAATTAGATAACTAGAAATGTCACTTTGAACTTAGTAGAATGTTAATTAAAAAAAGGGGCAACTGACGAGTAGATTTGCAAAGCCATTTGAATTAGAAATACGATTCAATTTGAGTTTTGATCATTGATCTTCTGGAAGGCTTTCCCCGAGAGAAGAAAGTCTTATATATTATACACTATTAACAATGACACAACTTTTGACAACTTGACAATAAATGGCCTAAATGGAGAGGACCGGTTGAAATTAGGGCTGAAAACTGCACAAGCCCACTTATTCACGGGCTCATCCATGCCGGCTTGTGAATGTCACGGGCAAGGCTGTGCCGGTCCTGGCTGGAAGGGGGTCGGCCCAGCATGGCCACGAGCCAGGCCAGTTTGGTCTGGGCCGGTCTGGACCTCTCTCTTGGTTTTTTTTTTTTTTTTTTGACCAGGTCCCAAAATCTTTAAAAAAAATCCCAATCACAACACAAAAGGAAAGGGTCAAAGAGAATGGAAAATGAATACCCAGCATTTGTCCTTTGAATACAACTTACGACTTTGAATTCAACTATGATTAAAATTATAACTTCGGATACAATTTTGAATAAAATTAAAGCTTTCAATAATTAACAACTTTGAAGAACCTTTTCTACTTTTAATAAAATTTACCACTTTGAGTAAAATCACATCTTTGAAGAAAATCACGACATCGACTAAAATCTACATCTTTGAATAATTTACAAATATGAGGGGAACCTTTTGGGCCAGGTGCGTCAATGTGCCGAGCTGTGGCACAGCCCAGTTAATGCCAGGCCCGGAGCACATTTCACCTCTAGTTGGATAGCCAAAAACTTTGAACCTATGGAATGCCGGCTAATGTCTAAAAACTCATATTCATCTGCAAAAAAAAAAAAAAAAAAAAAAAAAAAAAGCCCTGCTAATTCAACCCCTAACAGGTGTTGCACGGGAGGCACCAAGTATTCTTCCTAGGTGGGGGCCACTAGGGGGTGGGGGGTTTTCTAGAAATTTTCACTTAATCTTACTGAATACCCTTTTTTATGACCCGATAGTCCGTATAATGAGTCTAGATCCTTTGAGTACTTCCCCCATGGTGGCCGTAGGTGGATGGACCACTCACGGTCCACCACCTTACAGTTGGGCAATTACTCATATAATCTCAATTCCTGTATAATCTCCAAAATAACACATGAACTCTCATTTATAGTTCCCAGCTTAAAACGATCCAAGGGAGTCCTATAGAATGTGGAAAACAATGAGACTGAACCATCATGTTTCATACTCATTTCATTGTTTTCATTTTTTTATCTACACAGGTGAACTCCATCCTACATTTTCAACGACTTTTGAGTGTCATGGAAATTTATTTGAGGACATGAAATTTTATTGAATCCATTCACTAGTTCACTATAGAGATTAACCATTTCAGATTAAACCAACCTGATCCATAGAAGAATGCTTCACGAACAAAACCCCAACTTATTCTACATTGAATTGAGTTTGGACCAACTTAATTTGCTAACTTGACAAAATTTTATGAATACATGCAAAATTTCTAGCCCCACATTTAAATTATACAGTATTCTTATGCTCCTCATCTCCATCCTGATTGTAGACTAGAAGGGAAGGTAGCATTAATCACCGGTGGTGCCAGCGGAATCGGAGAGTGCACAGCTAGACTCTTCTGCCAGCACGGTGCCAAGGTCATCATTGCTGACATCCAAGATGAACTGGGTCACTCAGTTTGCAAAGATATAGGACCTGATTCAGCCACTTTCGTCCACTGTGATGTCACTGATGAATCAGACATCCGAAATGCCACTGACACTGCAGTTTCCAAGCATGGAAAACTTGACATCATGTTCAACAATGCAGGCATTGTGGATGATCCCAAGCCGCGAATCATCGACAATGAGAAGGCCGACTTTGAGAGGGTCCTCAGTGTCAATGTCACTGGGGTGTTTCTAGGCACCAAGCATGCAGCTCGCGTCATGATCCCAGCTCGCTCAGGTAGCATCATCAGCACTGCTAGTGTTAGCTCACACGTGGGTGCAGCAGCCTCTCATGCCTATACATGTTCCAAACATGCGGTGGCTGGGCTCACCAAGAATGCAGCTGTCGAGCTCGGGCAATTTGGTATCCGAGTGAACTGTGTGTCACCTTATGCGCTTGTGACCCCTCTGGCAGAGCACTTTGTGAAGCTAAAGGGTGAAGAGTTTGAGAAGGCGCTTAGCCTTACAGCCAACCTAAAGGGAGTCTATCTTAAAGCAGAGGACGTCGCACAAGCAGTTCTTTATTTGGCAAGTGATGAGTCAAGATATGTGAGTGGCCACAACCTTCTCATAGATGGGGGTTTCTCTATTGCTAATCCATCATTCCACATGTTTAATTATACTGCTGCTTAATGCTGCTGCTGCTTCTGTTGTTGTTCATCCTTTTTTTTTGTTGCGTTTTGATCATTAACTATCGTCTGCTTTTGTCTCCTTGATAGAGATTTTTAGTGTTTTTGATCCTATTATGAACGTCACTTGTTATGTTTTGATGTATCAATAAATGATGAAAGAAGACAACAAGAAGTGCATGAGTTAGGAAGTCGTCCATGCAGAGGAAATCTTAAAAAGAATGAGTTCCCGCTTCTAATTTGTGGTCTTTTAATTTAACTGGATTCGGCCCTGGCACTCTTCTTTCATTTGTTAAAAATTTTATACTAAAAATGTTAGAATCTCAATTTGAGTAGTATCAATTTCAAAAGTACCTTCTAAGATCTCATGAAACTATTTCTTTTTCTTTTTTTATCAAGATTTCATGAAACTACCAACACATGAAGTCCTAAAAAATTTTAGATAGAAAATATGAATTATAATTCTAAAATGACTTTGTTCACATGAATAAAGAAAGTATAATGATTTTAACCATACTCATTATACCCATGCATCTACTTTATGCCTGGATTTGTAGCTATTTGAAGAAAAAGCCCCCGTTTGTTGCACAAGAAGAACAAAAGTCATTATTTTCAAATTTCAAAGTCGTCATCTTAATTACATGAGATTATATTTAAAAACATCAAATAGAACTTTAGGAATTGCATAATTCTTTCAGACACAAATAAAATGAGATGGTTCACAATATATTTCTCTATATCGATGCATTTTTCAAAACAATAATAGATGAATCTAAAATAAAGGCTTACCTTTCATTACATTCTTGACACAAGAACTGCAATGTTCAGCCTTCTACCCTCTACCACATCTACAACTTCACTGATGTGATAACCGGAAGCAATGGTGAGGATAGTGACCATGCTGCTTCCTACAGAGTTGATGAAATAATTAAAAAATAATTATTAATGTTACTTTTGTTCTCAAACAAATATTTCTACTTTGCAGCTAGCCAATAGGCCAAAAAAATAAGAAATAAAAATAAAAATACTTAATTCAGTCATGTTTCTTGTTGCATTGCGACTCCCAAGCCTAGATAGAGGAGGTAACTTCTACTTGACACTCGGTGCCCAATTGTAGTGTTGAAAAACTTAAAAAGATTGTTTTTCTTCTTGTTACACCCTAGCCCACAAGGGTAGATTTAAGCACCTACATACCGCAAGCCCTCAAAGGGCATTGGCCCATCCTAGGCTCAACCTATATACGTTAAGGGAGGGTAAGGGCAGCACTAATCTGAACCCGACCCGGCCCAGCCTTTCCAGCTCTACTTATTTCTCTTCAAAGTTTTATCGTTAATTGGCATCCATAGCATTATTGCTAAAATCCTAGGACTTGTATAACGAACCTACTATTCATATTGAATCCAAGGGAAATTATTCATATCCATATAACGAATCCCTTTGACAAGTAGATCTTAGGATTCTATTGTGAACATTGCAACTTGATACTTGCTTATCAAATGTTATAATCCAGGCGATCTTTGTGTGTTGATAACCATAACGATGGCTAATGG
Source organism: Sextonia rubra (assembly GCA_037013555.1). NCBI lineage: Eukaryota > Viridiplantae > Streptophyta > Magnoliopsida > Laurales > Lauraceae > Sextonia > Sextonia rubra. The sequence continues at coordinate 24,820,480 of JASUAD010000006.1, forward strand.
TAGTAAGTTTTCACTCTTTTTTTTTTAATTTAGTATTTCTTTTTTCTAGGAGGCTATCTAGTAATTAATGGAAACTGTTAAGAATTTGTGGAGTTTTTGAGAGATTTTAGAAATAAATAAAGGACAAGCATACTATTTGAGCATTTGATTTAACAAATAGGTTTTGTCTTATATTGCCTTTCCATAACTTCAAGAAGGAGACACAATCTCATTATGTAATGTTGATGATTTATATTTATATTTTTCATTTAAAGAGAAAAAACTTGCAACCTGTTTAGTTTTCCTAGTGAAATTGATATCTTAAACATATTCAACTATTCACACATATACAATTTATGATATATTGATATATATGTTGATGATTTATTGTTGTCTTAATTATTACTAATTGATGCCACAATAGATGAACAATGAATAACAAATATTTTATTTTATTTTATTTTAATGTTTATAAAAAATAAAAAAAATATAAGAATCATGATTTGATTTGATTTTAACCTCTCGAACAATTTGTAAAACAGTTTCAATTTTCAGAACAATAGTCAGCTAGTTTAATTGTTGGAAGATTTGTGTATCACTGTTGTGATTTTCTGACATCACCCGTTGTGTGCATACATCAATCACAAGATCAACAAGAACAAGCCACACACAAGAAGAGACACGAGATTTACGTGGTTCACCCAAACAGGGCTACATCCACGGGCACAGAGACAATAATCTTCACTATCACAAGTAAAGTACACAAAGACACACGTTCTCTCACATCGTCTCGCCTACGTGGTGTAGGAACACCACGGGCAAGAGAGCTCTCACTTCTCTTCAGCGCGCAAAATCTAGGGTTACAGACTACACACATATATAGTCTCCGCTTTCTTGGCCACCAAAAAAGCCCCTGTATAATTACCAAAATACCCTTGACCTTAAATCAGTCCCTGGCTAACCCAGTGGACTCATCCGGTTAAACCGGAATACAATACATATACCCAACAATCTCCACCTTGGCTTGAATTCCGCACAACTCAAGTTACTAAGAGATAAAACTGGCAATGTCTTCACGTACTTTGCTGAATGGTATGTCACTGCACCAACGATGCAGTCTTCTTCAACATTTTAACTTGTTGAACCAGCACATGAACTTTGAGCAAAGTTCATCTCATCAAACTCCACCTCGAACTTAAAGCTCGAAACCATTGATGAATCTGAGTAATATTGTGAATCACTCACCATCTTGCCCCATCTTCAACATCACTTTGAAGATCCAATCACCACAAGCATGCAAGCAAAACAAATCGGGAATACAAGTCCAGATGACTTCACAACTGCAGAACAACCTCTGCCTCGAGCGGTCAAAAAACTCCGTTTGACCGGGCCTCCGATCAATCAAACACATGTTTGACAACTGCTGACGCATCAGCTCCTCCTTGCCACTTTTTCGGCTTTGGCAAGATGAACAACATCACATGCGATCCAGAAATCATGTGAACCCCAAACGAACAACTTTGTTTGAATCAGCAAACCCTTTGCAACTAGGCCAACGACTCCTATTATTGGGTTTGCAACAACAACCAGGTCGAGTAGAACCGATTCTAGCGTGAATCCACATCTGTTCAGATCTCCTTCAGATTTCTACATTTAGTTATAGATCTCGTCACCACGAGCACGCTGGAAGAAACGAATCTGAAATCCGACTCAGGATGGCTCCGATATCGTAGAAATAAGTTTCTACGTTCCAATCGGTCAAGCCTCCTCCTTGACCATCAAACAGCCAATCAACCTCTTCCACTACGTAGATCTGCTCGAAACGAGTTTCTAGGCGCAAACGGATCTCCGATCGAACGTCGGACAATCAAGATATCACAGAAACAATTTCAGCCACACATCTGGTCAAACCTGCCTGTTGACCATGCTGACGTCACTGCTGACGTCACGGCTTGCTGTTCTGTTAGGCTGGACTCTGCACACACCGGTTAGGTCTGACCCGACCCGAAACCGACTTGGAACTGCTGCTGCTGGGCTTGCTGCACTGGGCTTGGCTGCTAACAGGTCAGGTCGATTGCTACCCGACCCGACCTCGAATTGAAATCTGCTCCACTGCTCTGGGTTGGACCCTGTGTACACGGGTCAGGACTGACCCGACCCGAACCCGACTTGTACTCGTGCTGCTGGACTGGGCTGCACCACGGGTTGGGTTTGACCCAACCCAAAACCGAACCTGAACCTTAAACCTCTCAAACGTGGGCTGATTCTCTACGGGTCAGGTCAAACTGACCCAACCCGCGACCCAAACCGACCGAGAGTCGTCTTCAACCTCTGTTCCGGTTCTGCAACCAGAAGCGCAAAGCAGCGCTGGCCTCTGTGTCTTCCTCGGCTGCGGTGGATAGGGACTGGTAGTGGCTGACAGCAGCGTGTGGAGCGCTCTCCGGCGACGACTGGAAGTCTGGCGAAGGGCGACTGCGACTGTGGAAGCGCGTGGATTTGGCAGTAGCCCCTCTTCGCCCTTTTCTTCGTCTGATCCGGCGATGGCAAGCAACGGCGTGGTGATCACAGAAGGCCCTTATTCTCCAGCGATCGCAGCGGTAATTGCGTGCCTTTCTTCCGATCTGTGTGGCCCACCGAAAATCAAAGATCGACTTTTTTTCTTCCGGTCTTCTCCTATCAGATCTGGAAAACCAGATCCTCTGTTTCCCTGACGAAAACAGATCCGAACCCTCCAACGACGCTTCAATCCATCGATCTTCATGAGTGATCTCTACCGAGCAATCTTGTATAACGATGGCAGCCTTCGATTTTTCCAATCGTCTGCAACTCGTTGCAGCCAACGAATTCGCCGATCCTCTGTTTCATTGTTCTCCGATCCGAACCCAACAATATCCGATCACAACTGCAGCGGTCAACTCCAAGATCTGAATGAAATATGTGAATCCTTTTTTCCTCCGATCCTAGTAAGACCGGAGAACCCAATCTCGTCTTCTTCTTCTATGGTGGCCCAATCAGAAATCACAAAACTGATCTCTCTTCCTCTGTTACGAAAACAGAGATCCGAACCCTTTGATAAGGATTCAATCAGTTGATCTTCATGCGCACAACCTCCAAGCCACTGAGCGATCTCCACCTCGCTCAGAAACCCGAGGAACACCAACCTCGGCTCTGATACCAATTGTTGTGATTTTTTGACATCACTCGTTGTACGCATACATCAATCACAAGATCAACAAGAACAAGCCACACACAAGAAGAGACACGAGATTTACGTGGTTCACCCAAGCAGGGCTACATCCACGGGCATAGAGACGATAATCTTCACTATCACAAGTAAAGTACACAGAGACACACGTTCTCTCACATCGTCTCACCTACGTGGTGTAGGAACACCACGGGTAAGAGAGCTCTCACATCTCTTCAGTGCGCAAGATCTAGGGTTACAGACTACACACATATATAGTCTCTGCTTTCTTGGCCACTAAGAAAGCCCCTGGTACAATTACCAAAATACCCTTGACCTTAAATCAGTCCCTGGCTAACCCAGTGGACTCATCCGGTTAAACCGGAATACAAGACATATACCCAACAATCACATCTTTTTTTGGCGTTTGTGGTGGCTAGACCTTAGAAATATCAGTTTCTAAGAATGTTGGTTTAAATAATTATGTTGCCAGCATCTTTCCAATTTTTGGAAGTCATCAGTTCACAACTGTTTGGAAATAGAACTTTCACATTCATTAATTTCTATTCCATGTATAGTTTACACTCTACAAGAGCACATTCAGGTTTATCATCAGTTTTAATATCTTGATTGGATAATCTCCGCATAAGCTTCCTTTCTCAACTGATGTTTGATAATTTGGTAATGTGAGAAATATTAACATGGAACATTGTTTATGAGGACGTGCAACTGATTGAGAGTTCATTATTAAAGGATGTATGTTTCTTCAAAAGAAATGATCAGGCCCCGACAACAATACCATCTTGACCTTTCAAAGCCGCATACATGACTTACATGGGGCTCCTATACATGATCCAATCCTCTCATATCACATGCACCTCCATTTATATAACTGGCTCAAATTTCACTGTAATGGAAGTAACTAACACCGCTCCATTGATCATATGTAACAACCAAAACCATAATTATACACATACAAATCCAAGAGTGAGTATCACACTGATAAGAAGTAAGATTTGCACAGCAGAGTGGATCATATAAAAGCAGTGCCATGCATGTCAAAAAGCTACAAGCAGGTGGTAGTGTCATCAGGAGTTAATAGTTTCCCTTTTTTAAAATGGATTAAATATAGAAGAGCTACAACGCTCAGTAACCAGCAATTTGAAAGTTCGTAAGCCTCAATTGAATTTCCCTAAAGAGGAAATCTAAAGACAAATAGGTGTCAGTGTGTCACCCTATTTCAGAGACAAGAAGATTGAAAAGAGAATCTTGAAACTTCATTTACTAACAAAAGAAACTAAACTCCATATAATATTAGAATGGCCTTGGTGGCTTCTCAAGCACAGCAGAAAAGAAGACCTCTTGACCATCTTTATCCAGCTTAGGTAAAATGACCCATTTATGCTTCCTATACCTGAGCATCCTAAATGCATCTAGATAGTCTTCCAAATCTTTTTGCAAGCAGAAGAAGCTGTCAATCCATAAGAGACCACCAGTCCTTAATACCCTGTCCCAATCATACAAGACAAAATCTAGAAGCTGAAAATCAATCCAACCATCAAGAAATCTAGTTGTATGGATGATGTCCAGTGTATTGTCAAAGAAAGGGAGCCTTTGGTTTATTGTTAAGTAAAGAGGAACAAGACCTCGGAGGGCAATCATCTCATTAAAGGGAGCCCCCAGATTGATGGTGGCAGAGACAATTGTGACATTAAATTCCCTCATACGTGCGGCAAAAGTCCCCGTCCCTACACTGAAATCCAACCCTATTCTTATCTCCCCTGCCTTGATTTCCAGAACCTCTGCTATAAGGAAGTCTGCTGTAGAGTTTGAATTATGGTCCAAACCTACAATTTTTATCCATCTGCGCATCTCATGATGGGTCAGGTTAAAGCAATCTGCACATTTGAAGAATCCCTTGCCAGTCCTGTTGCTGGCAAGACAAGCAAAGTTCTTGCACCTGTAGTGACTCCATCGCACATTTTGATCATCCGGGAGTTTCCACATGGATTCACTGATTGGAAAGGGCTTGCTGTATAGCTTAGGGGCCCTTGAGAAACATCTTCTTCTTGGCAATGGATCACAACCATGAACCATCAGCAGCTGGGCCAGTTTCCAGTCATCTCTACAAAAGTCTCCTACATCATAGTCCATGTACTCTTCCAGCTCTTTCTTCATCAAGAAACAAGCATGGCCTATGCTAGTGAAGGTCCCATTTGCGCCCATGAAATTCTGCCTCCCTAACCTGTTGGGTTTGATCTTAACATACTTTCTGATTTCTTCCACAAGGAAGAACTCAGCAACTTTGTTACTCTCTTGGGTTGTCTTTGACAGTGGATGAACACCCTCAGTTCCAGTTCCTCTTCCTTCCCAATTGAGTTTGTCTACCTGAGGGAGAAATGCCTTCATCGACTCCATACTAGCCAGAATTTCTGCAAGAAAAGCAATGTATCTCACCCTTTCATGCCTGAACTCATCTTCCAACTTATTGACCAACAACTTCCTCAGCTCTTTCATCTCCACATTGATCTTTATAATGATGTCCTCAATTGCTTTACCCATCGCACTCTCATTTCCACTATCAGTACCTAAAAACAAGCTAAGAGAGTAAAACCTGGACAGGGTTGCAATGCTAATCATAAGTGCAACCACACCCAGAACAAAGATAAGCCCATACACCAGTCTCCACATACCCCACTTGGGAAGAAAAGCCGGGTTTCGCATCTCAGTTTTCTTCATTCTAATTCCACTCTCAGTCCCCCTCATTACAAGAACAGCGCAAATCCATGAACATACTGGAACAAATTCATCAACCAACAAGACATATCTTTTCTACATCTGCCTAAGTACCCAAAATCAAAGAGCTCTAAGAGGAATCAAAATAGTGACTATAAAAACTCAACACAAGGGGTGATGGGGTTAAAGAAAAATGAACCTTTTCAGAAGAAGAAGAACAAGAAGAAGAAACAGATGCATACGGAAAGATTGAATAGGCTACAAACTACTGGTACCAAGTGGGCTATTTTTAATATTCCATGAAGACTTTGGAGATTGAATTCATATTAAGTTTTAGAAGACGACTTCGAGATTGGAGTCTGCGACTTATTTATATTATTTCTTCCATTAGGTGTTGCCTTCAAACCGTCCAAACAAAGTTTTATCTCTAAGGTTGTTTGGACGTCAAGAAAAGTTTTCTCTTCATCCAAACAGAGCGAAAAAAATGACTGTTGAGTGTTATGAAGTAATCTCTAGTTTTCTAACACCACATTTCCCTATGTGCATTCCCATCTAGTTATAGAAAACGTAGAAACAAAGTAAACAAAGAAGAATTGGAAGATGACGAAAAACGAGAAAGCAGGGAAGACTACAGCTAGAAGTTCACGTGAGAACTAATATATCCTTGCTTTTGTGGATTTTAGCCACTGGCCATTACCTTGGCAAAGAAAGATTTATGGCAATTTATTGATGGCCATCCACGGTCCCCATCACTCTTAGAAGGTTTATAATCCATATCAGTGCATAATTTGTGAAGCACTTGGCAAGGATTGACGAAATCTTCAATTGAATTAGGCTCTGAAATAAAGGAAATGCACCCATACTATGGCAGAATAGAAAATTTCTCCTCCCATAGGGTGAGCTCAGGAGAGGATGGGAGGGACAAGAGTAAGCAATTGTTGCATCCTCTGTGATTGAGAGCTTCTATTTAAAATCTGTTTTTCATGTAGACCCCACTGGCTATTTGCAAAGCCTTGGTAAATCTTCTCCTAAATATTGGACTTTTTATATTTGAATGAGAACTGCCCTCACTGTTTTTTTTTCTGGGGAGAATCATAGATGGGGTCAGTTATCATCCAATTCAAATATTATAATGGACATGGACCTGGTAATAGTTACACATTCCAAATTTGACATACATCTAAATTCATTAAATAATTGGAATGACTATACACCAATTTTAATAGATTGGCCTTATGGGCTATAGATAAAGTATTAGAGATATATGATTGGGACCAAGCGTGATATCTAAGGTGGTCACATGAATCTTTTAATCCCCTAGTCTTATTCTTTAGTGGAGTTTAAGTGGTCCCAATAGAAGAGTTTGCATGCACTGCACTGAGGACAATTCACACAGAAAAATTATCCTTCATATTTATATTTTTGCATAGCTAAGTTTAATATAGTTGGAGAAAGCTTTGAAGATAATAGGTGTCTGGCCTATAATATAATTTGATCTAGACTTGACTGGACCTAAAGGGCCAAATCTGGTCCCGGGCCAAGAGTTGGACGAAAACTCGGGTCCTCACTCGGGTCTCGGGTCCAGTTGCTCTTGTCCGGGCCGACCACATGAACCGGATTCAGCAGCAGTAAACAAAAAATCATCCCCTCAGCTTGGTTTTTAAGCCCCTCATCATCTTCTGTCCTCTGAAACCGACGCTCGATGGATTTTCTCTCTCTTTCCTCACACCCCTTCTCTTCATCTTTCCTTACAAAAAAGCCCCCAAAACTCTGTTCATCACTCAGTCTCTCGCCGGAATCCGACCCACATCCTCCCAGCTCCGCCAATATCCGCCGCCCCCAAACCCCAGCAACCCTCAAAACCACACTAGCCAAACCCCTCACCACCACCACACCACCACCACCACCTCCACTAAACCCTCCTTTAAACCCCAAAATACCCAAAAACCCCCTGAAAAATCTCGTTAATGCCTCCAAGCCCCCCACCCCACCTCCAAACACTCTCTCCAACAAGTTCTGGCTTTCCAGCAAGCTCTCTCCACCGGAAGAACCCCTCCCTCCCCCGGAAGTGACTGTTCTTCCATCCCCCACCGAGGAGCCCGAAGACCCACCTCCTCCGGCACCGGAGTTCCGGCAGGAAGGGAAGATTTTCGTCGGAAACCTCCCGCTCTGGATAGAAAAGAACAAAATCGCCGAATTCTTCCGGCAATTCGGTCCTGTTAAGAATGTGGTGTTGATCAAAGGCCATGAGAACATGGAGAGGAATGTTGGGTTTTGCTTTGTTATCTATGGAGGGCCTACTGCTGCGAGCGCTGCAGCGAAGGCGGTGGAGTTTGATGGGGTGGAGTTCCGCGGCCGGGTTTTGACGGTGAGGTTGGATAATGGGAGGAGGCTGAAGGAAAGGGCGGAGGAGAGGTCGAAGTGGGTGGGGGCGGATGGGTCCCCGGAGGGGGGGAGGGAGTACAGGTCGAAGTGGCATGAAGAGAGGGAAGTGTCAAGGCAGGAGTTCAGGAGAGTTGTGGAGAGCGAGCCGGAGAATTGGCAGGCTGTTGTGTCTGCATTCCAAAGGGTTAAGAAGGTATGAGAAACTTTTGTTGTGCTTTTGTTATGTGGTCTTGATTGTTTAAATTCTGTTTCTTTTCAATTGTTGCTCGTCCTTGAATTTTAATCAGTGATAGAATGTAGAAAAGTATATGACTGTTCAAGTTGCCACGCCACCTGATGTTCATGTTGTATGCAAGTAAAGGTTTCAACGCACATTGGTCTCTGTGTTTCTATTATGTATTTATAATACATATTAAAGTAGTGATCCTCAAGATGAGGGTAACTTAATCTTAGTATTTGAGTACAAATAATCTCTATTTTGAATATTGAACCATAATGTGATGAGAGGGATGCTTATCATGTGATTGGCTGAGATTGGCTAACATGCCCCCTCAAACTAAATGATCTTTGTAAGACTTGAAGTCTGGTCTTTAAGAGTTGGAACTGAGCAGAATTGAGCCCTTTTGTGAAAATATTAGCCAGTTTATCAATAGACCCTCCTCGAATTACTTTTTCTCTAATAAAATGATAGTCAACTTCAAAATGTTTAGTGCGAGCATGATAAATTGGATTTGAGGCGAGTGTAATGGCACTAACATTATCACAGTAAATATAAGGAGGGATTTTACGATAAAGCTTGAGATCCCATATCACTATACAAATCCAAAATAGTTTTGCAGCAGTTAGTGCTAGATATCTGTATTCAATTTCAGTACTTGAGCGTAACTGCGTAATGCTGTTGACTATTTCTTCGCAGTCCTTGAAATGAGATTGAGCCCAAGAAAAACAACATAACTTGATTACGCCCAATCCGCATCTAAGTAGGTTGTAAAGGAAAAGGGACCTTTGAAAATAGAGACCATGTGTGAGTGTCCCTTTAAGGAATCTAACAATTCTTTTCACTGTCAACCAATGTAAAGTTCTTGGATCATGCATTGAACTTTCAAACTTGATTGATCACAAATGCAACGTCTGGTCTGGTTAAGGTAACAAATTGTGGTGCATCAACCACACTACGATACTCATAATGATTTGGAAACGAATCACTATCGAATTTAGAGAGCTTTGAACCAGATGAAAGGGTGATTTTATGGCCTAAACCTTGTATATAGTCTTATGGGAAGATCCCATATATATTTGGTTCGAGTAGTTAGAGATCTGAACCCTGTGTGTGATGCGGGTTAGAAAACCCGAACCCCTAGGAGAAAATGCTGAAGCACGATAAGAGGTCTTTGCATAGATTTTCACACACACGAGGACACACCTTAAAGGGTTAGAATGTTATTCCAATTCTCAAAAGTCTGAGATACTAATCTCTACCATGCCATATAAATAGACAAAAGAAACCTTAGGGGCTAAGAATTCTACTCAAACTATTAAACTAAACAAATTAGAAACTTATCCTAATTACAACTCATTAATCAGAAACAAGTAACAATTAACTAAAAAATAATATTATAAAATATCTAAACTTTCTTGGGTCCCACATGTGGGCCATTTCCTTCCAACAACATATTGGTGCTGTGGCATCATTCCCGGCAGGTTGCAAAAAGAGTTTGACCTCAAACTCTGTGTTTCATGACGTCGCCTTTGTCGACATGGTGTGCTCAAAGTGCTTTATTTGTAACACTGGCTCTTGATCCTTTCTTTGGCTATTCTAGCTTCTTTGGATGTAGTGTGACTTGCGTTCCATTGTGAACAGAATGTATATGTATTGGCTTGCTTTCCATGAGTCTCATTCTTGTCATAAATCCATGATCGCCCAATAATATATCACCACTATCCATCAGTAGCAAATTGCACAAAACTGTTTCCTTATATTCTTCTTGAATGAAAAAAGTAACCCAACACGTATGTTGCACTTGCATTTTGTCACCTGTAATTAATCATTAGATAAAACAAGGGCGATAATGATTTTGAACCTCCATCTTCAAGCGATACACACTAGATATGATATTGTCACAACTTGCTCTATCAATCACAACTTGGCAAGCCTGTCCATTCTCTATGGTTGCTGAGTAAAAATATTATTTCGCAACCATTTCTTCTTAACAATTGGTTTTGTCTCTTTAAGGACTATGACAGTTTCAAAATCCTCCTCGGGACCTATGTCTTCCACTTGCTCTTATCTCTTTACGCATGGAATAACCTGGTGTATCCGGCACATCATATTCACCTTCTATGAAGTTTCTTTTTTTTGCACATTGTTTATTAGTTGCATGTTGTGAAAACATGCTCTTGTTTTTTGCTAGATTGATTTATGCTTTAAGTAAAAATTTTCCCGCAGCCTTCTAGAGGAGAGTTTGGGCTGATGGTGAAGTACTATGCAAGACGAGGAGACAAGCATAATGCGCGTGCAACATTTGAAAGCATGTGTGCCAGGGGAATAGAGCCAAGTTCTTATGTCTATACTAAGTAAGAATATCCTTTGTTTGCTTGATTTCTATTATTATAATACATTCAGTTCACTTTTATAGATTGGAGCATATGATTGTCTGGTAACATAATGTAGCCCATAATTTATAATCTTTTAACTGATAATCTCATCAGTTTATAAGAAAACAGTGGTCAGCAATCAACTTTATAATTTCTTAGGAGTCCCACTTTAGCTGTCAGCAATCAACTTGATAATTTCTTCGGAGTCCCACTTTGGCTGTCAGCGATCAACTTGATAATTTCTTAGGAGTCCCACTTTGGCTGGCTTGAAACCAATAATCCTTCTTCTACATTGGTTCTACTGTCATGGACCTACTCTATCTAAAAGGGGACCATCATTTCAGGATGGGTGTTATCACTTTTGTTGTGTGTTTTTGTTTTTTTTTTTTTTTAATATTAATGTTCATTGAAAAAATTTTACAGTAAAGGAGAACTATACTGAAAACCAAAAAAAAAAAAAAAAAAAAAGAAGAAGCAAACACCACCAAAAACGAAAGCCAGAACCTTGAACTCCTTAGAAAAGAAAACACAGAGGAGAGAGGGACTAAAACAACCCCCAAGCTAATCATTGAAAGGAAGGGCCACCTCGTTCCAATTCATCAAAATAAGGCCAATAGGAATCCCTTGGAAGTGAGGAAGGATCGACACCCATGGGGCGATAGTGAACTTTAGCATATGAGCAGGCTCTTCCATAAAAAGAGATGGAATCCTCAAAACATTATGGATTCCTCTCCTTCCAAATGATCTATAAAACCTCCGAGAAGGCAGATCTCCACAAAATCCTTTCTCAATCAGATCCAACCTCCAAGCACCATGCCTCAAACAAGCCAAGGATAGAAGTTGGATGAGCCCAACTGCAATCAGACCCTGAAATTTCTTGGATATTCTGAACCTGGTAAAAATAGGCACATCCATCTGATTCCACCAATAACGAGCCAAACCTAAGAACTCCTTGTGCATGAGCTAACAATTTTCAAACTTGAACCACTTTGGCTCCCAATTAAAACTGGAAAACAACATAATTGGACAATGGTCCGAGATCTGCTTGGGAAGTACCACCTGGATCATACCTGGAAATTGTTCTTCTCATTCCTTGGGTATAAGGAACTGATTAATTCTGCTCATCTCCACCCTTTCTTGACTGTTAATCCATGTAGATTTCCTCTTAACTAGAGGCATATCAATCAATATGTTAATTATTAATGAAGTTTGAGACCCTCTATAGTACTGCAAATATTCCTCCCTCCTTTTTTCGTCATATGGAACTCTCACCATTCTGAAATCTGGCCCAAAACACCATGTGACTTGCCATCGGGATCTAAGGTCAATCAAACTGTTCTGGAAAGCACTCCTATTTCCATTCTCATTGGGTCCATATACATTAGCTGGTGCCCCAAAAAAAATTATCATCAAGACTTTACAATTTGAATACCTTTTAAACCTCCTCCTCTTTTGGCACCTCTTCATTCCAAATGGAAATAAGTCCTTCTAATTCCCCCTCTGAGGGAGCCCAATCCTAAGCACTTATCTGAGAACCCAAATGTGATGTTGTCTTGATAACTTGACACTTTAGTCTCCTGAAGAATCAACTACTCCACCAGCTTTCTTACAAGCTTTCTAACTGCTAACTGCCAATCTCCTTCAATTTTGTCCAAATAATTTCCATGGGTGATATTACACTTGTAGAAGATATTAAACTTGGGTTATGCCCTTAATTATATATTCTAATTACTGTCGTAAAAAGAGGCTCTGGTTGCCTTTTTGTTTGATTGTCATGACTCATAATGATTGTGATCACTGTCGAATCTACTATTTAACATTTACAAGCATCCATAAAATGATGACAACATATTGCACTCCATATTCATGTCATTTCTGGAAGCAATAGGCACATTGAAATCTGAAGAGTTTTGTTCTTTGACTTGTCAGAACTATGCTGTTCTCCACATTGAAGGTAGTTCATTTCATGCAGCCTTATTAATGCTTATGCTGTGGCTAGAGACATGCGTGGTGCACTTGCGTGTGTTGAGGAAATGAAGGATGGGGACATTGAGATGAGTGTGGTGACATACAGCATTCTCATCAAAGGCTTTAACAATATAGGCGACGCTGAGTAAGTAAAACCTACAAAATTACTATTGAGCTTCCTGGTTCTCTTTGTTGATTAGTACATTGTTGACATTTGGGTATTTATTCATGTATTTTCTTGGGGGTTTATTGTAATCAGAGGTTAATAGAGGGGTTTATTTTAATTTCTATAAGTTGCCCTGACCATTAACAAAATGAGAAGTACTGCTATCTTAATATCATGACTAATCAGTCCAGTTGGCTAGTCCTTTTTCTCTTTTCATCTTCTTTCCCTCTTTCCCTCCCTCACTTCCCTCTCATAATTACTGAACTGCTGCTAAGAGTTTGTGTTTTTCTTGCCATTCGAGCCAGTTGTTCCAGATTTCAGCAAGAGGGAGTACTGATGTCGGCACCTGTTTGACTGATGGATTAAAGCTGAATGGCTTGAGTGACTCAAACTGGTCACCCCCTCATCCTCCCTTTTTCTATGAGAACACCGAAACTTGTCCATCAAAACTCTTCCACAATAGCCCTCAAAATTCTCTATTCCCATAAAAGCAGGCAACTCAAGTACTGTTGATATTTTTTGGGCACTTTTCGTCAACCCAAAAAAAAAAAAACACTACTGTTGAGGACTTGCTACTAAAACACATTAGCTAATCCTATTCTACTGAGTAACCTATGGATTTTAACATTCACATGAGGATGTTAGATAAGTTAAAGAAAACCAAAATTGAATTTGAATTGAGTGTTCCCTTTAGAGAGATTGACCCTTTCATTGGAGATCGACCCTTTAATCAAGGCTACAAGATTTGTATCCAAATCTAATTAGAATTATGTACTATATAAATATAACAAAAAGAATCTCTTAAAGAGAAACTATACAATGTGTCTTTGACCAAATCCTTTCAAATGGATTAACACAATTGGAATCTCCAGCTCTTCATTTATGCACCGAGGACATCTCACAGTTGCAGAGGCCCTGCCATACTCCAAACATAATTTCTTTCTTGTTTCCTCTGAAACCCTGATGAAATCTCCAAACCTTCTCCCAATCTTCTCAAAACACTGATTCATCCTATATATGCAAAGGAATCCCGAAGCACCTGATCCAAGTGATCCTAGCAGAATAACTGGTTCTTGGAATCCAATGATCCACTGACGAAAATATTTTTGCCATTTCCTTTTCATGATTCTTGAACACTGCCCAAGCTTTTTCCAAGTGCCCCACCTCCCCCCGCCCAAAAGAAAAAAAAAAATTTTTTTTTTTGGTTACCTGAACTTCACTCAAACCTCCTGCATTGCATAACTCTCTAACCTTGCAGATAAGATCTCCCTCTTTTACTTTCCCTACCAGCTTATTAGACAACCACTTCAAATTGCAAAGATGACCTCTTTCTCAATAACCAACCTTTCATTATTATTTGTGGAACACCCTTTGACAATGTCTACATAAGAACTACCCACATTAAACAAATGAAATTGATTATCCCTCCCCTCTTTTAACTATCTATCTTGTCTATGACCAAATGTATTACTCTTCTGAAAGTCATTCTCTGTGTTTCTGTAATGTTTATCATGAAATCCCATTCTGTGACTGTTTCTTCTTTTATCCCACCCAAAAGAAGCCTTCTTTACTACCAACCTTCTCCCAATTAAATTTCAACCATTCAAAGCTTCAATACATATGACTGCAATCCTCTCTTCTCTAAACACACGACACCAAGACACCTTCCTGACCCCATCTTGCTTGATTCAGGGATTTAAGCATCCACTGCTTTCCCCTACTTATAACAAGTTTCTTTAAGCAAGTATACCGGAGTAAACTCTAGCATGTTATCCATGAAGACCGTTTCTAAACCTTCCAAACCTGCATCATATTCTCTCTTCATCTTCTTTCTCTCAACCCTAATCTAGCCTCTTTTCATATTTTTATTGTTTCTTTCCCTGCAGGAATCACTAAGTAGTTTTAATTTAAAACACTTTTTTTTCCTACCAAAGTTGTTTTGCAAGGGACAAACAGGAGACGCATGTGATGGGTGTGCTATATTTTGGCTGGAAAAACGGCAAGGTTTTCCGATCTTCTAATAAATTTTCTTCCAGCAACTAGGAACAAATATGGTATTTAATTATCTTTTGAATTGCTATATTTTCATGATCAATAAATTTTTTTCTAAGTTGTTTGCAGATGCATTTTCGTCTAAATCAATGCTCCAATAAGTGAAAAAGGAAGTGACAATTATAACAATCAGCTATTTTGCTTCAGTTCTACTGCATGAGCAGTGTACCTGTGTCAGGCATGACACATGTTTTGTACTTAAAAGTTAAAACATTGTTCATGAGTTATTTGTTACTAATTTAAACATTATCTATTTCTTCTCCTCGATTACCTTTCACGAAGGTGTCTCTACCCTTATATGGTTCCAAATCACTAAAAAAATTACAGGATTGGTTGCTACACAAGATTCAAAATTTTTTGACTACTTAAATAATTCACTCCGCTACGTCACTACGTATCACCGCAACTGTTACGTACTGCCCGTTATGTAGCGTTTTGGTCACTGCATGCTACACTCACTGCAACCGTTATTTTGATCCTTGCTCCTATCTCCATCATTAATCCTTGTGGGAGCTATCACAATGAATTTTCTGAATATCCTGTATAGCATTTATAGGATTGAAATCATTATCTTAGGTGCCTATATGTAAGCTTAAATGGTAATACCTTAATAACATCATTTTTATTGTTTTCTAAATCAATTTCTGCATTTGAATAATGAGGTGGTGAAATTGGAGGTATTGAGCATACTCTAATACTCGCTGTGTTGTTTTGAAAGAGCTGCAGATAAGTGGTTTAGGGAGGCAAAGCAGAATCTTACATCCTTGAATGCTGTCATATACAGTAACGTAATTTATGCTCATTGGTGAGTATCTTAATTTGTGATTACAGGAACCTTTTCAAGTCCAATGTATAATATAAGATTTTTAAGCCCCTATGTTTCTGCAAAATCTCAAAACAGCCCCTATTTTTTGGGTTTTTACTAAAACTCCTATTGACTGACAGTCAAGGATAGGAAAAGTAAGTAATATCATTTCACCTTTGTTATGTTTACTGTTTTATCCCTTTTCACCAACCTTCATTTGTCACCGCCTCTCCTTTATCCATCTCCATGTCTCACCAACGCAACCCCTTCTCTTCCTTATCTACTTTGTCTTCATTGTCTCCCGTCCGACCTCCTTCATCACCTTCTTCTAAGCCAACATAGGGCTGTGAAAGAGAAGGCTCCATGTCACTCCTCTCCCTTCCTTTCTTTTCTATCTTTCGTTTCATATTTTGCCAGCTTCTTTTTGAGTGGTAAAGCAATGATCACATCACCCCCAGGCTGACATAATGACATTGGTAGCGTAAAGCAACGTCGCCCACTTTCCATCTTTCATTCTAACCGACTATGACCTTGAGAACTCTATACATGTAAGAGAGATGAATGATGTTCTACTTGTATCAGTTCAGTCCACAAGTGGGTACGCATGGAGTGAAAATTCCAATACATGAGAGGGTTCTCTTGTATCAGTTGGAATCAATGATTGGAGTGAAATATTCTCATCACAATGAACTGTTGTGACTTGTGTTGGCTGTTAGTTGTATTTTGTATTGAGTTGGTAACTCATAATTCCTGTACTTTATTCTCTCTATATGCAGGTATATAGGGAAAATACAAGAAATACACATAAAGGTACAAAGGTTGTTGATTCTAGGATTTACAGGACGATTCTTTTGCTTTTGTCTTTCCATTACTAGAGAATAATGGGTGGATGGAAAATCCAAGGAAAATGAGATTAGAGGCTTGCCTTTCTAGCTTTTAAAGGGGTAAAACTGTCAAGAAAGACAAAACCAGGGAGGGGAAACGGAAGAGGCTGCTTTTCCTCTCCTTGATTGTTAGTCAAGGGGGTTTTTTTGGTAAAAATCCAAAATATAGGGGCTTTTTTGAGGTTTTGCAAAAATATAGGGGCCTTTATGTAAAAAAACTGAAACTATAATCAGTAGTTTTCTGCAGATAAAATGGAACAAATCTCATTTCAAGTTTAATTTTCCTTATCTTGGTTTTTTAATTATAATGCAGCCAAACTGGTAATATGGATCGAGCTGAGGAATTAGTAAGGGAAATGGAAGAGGAAGGAATTGATGCTCCCTTAAATTTATATCATACCATGATGGATGGTTACACAGAAGTCCATGATGAGGAGAAGTGCTTGGTTGTGTTTGAGAGACTTAAGGTACAATGAAGAAAATCATTTGACGTAGTTTCTAATGTAATATTCTAGTTTCTATTTTTTAATCTTTTTCCGAAGAAAATCTATGAAGAAGCTTTCTGTAAGGGCTGCCAGCACATCTAATCACAGTTACAATTCCCTTGTTTAGTTGTTGGTCAGATTGATGATATTCATTAATATGGCCTACTATTTGTGTAGATTACTTGGTCTGCTCAGTGGGTTGACCATAAGCACAAAAACAGTGGACAT
Organism: Sextonia rubra; assembly: GCA_037013555.1. Taxonomy (NCBI): domain Eukaryota; kingdom Viridiplantae; phylum Streptophyta; class Magnoliopsida; order Laurales; family Lauraceae; genus Sextonia; species Sextonia rubra. The sequence continues at coordinate 24,837,947 of JASUAD010000006.1, forward strand.
CTGGAGCAAATTGTTAATCATCATTTTGAACATCATGTTTTGTCCACCTAAAGAGTATACTAGCTTGATCTTCGGGCCTGGGCATTTACACTGCACTCCACCTGTCTGATATATGGTTTGGGTCTTGCACAATTATCATTTTCTTCTTTAATAGGTGACAGACTCAAAACTGCAACCTTTGTAGTTGTGCAATGTCATCTTCCAACTGTGCTACAGGCTCCTGTCCTTTCACGGTTTTCATCACCAGTTTGTTTGACTGTATATTTGGGAAGCCTAGCTGCACTTGGCAACTAGATAGAAAAGATCTTTGAGTAGATGTCCTGTGCACTTTGTTTAGAGGGTTGAAGTTGATCTTGATCTAAATTCTGTGGTATAATTTCTCATTAGGGCGTAAGACTAAGAGAAAGCTATAATGCAGGTTAAAAGGTGGGAAATAATTTAGGAGCACCTTTGCTCCTCATTAACATGAAGCCTAGAGTTGAGAATCAACAAGGCTGACCATACAGGCTGAGTTAAGAATTATTGGCCCAACATGGATTTGGAAAATGATAATAATGGCATGCCAGCAGTGTGGCTTTGAAGCAATTATGTATCTTAGGGGATGAAGTGAAAAATATGCTCTCTTTCTTTTAATGACTCGTTGAAGTGAAAAAGTGACTTCTGAGTAAAATCTTCAGTGTACCGATACCCATGACTCACCTAAGTTCTCAATAATTGGAAGCTTATATATAGGAAGAATTCTATTGATATTGCGTGGAACCTTTCTTTGGTGAACGTACAGTTCTTGATAAGAAAACAGGGATGAACCAATTAACTTACATGAGCTCATAATGAGCAACATGCTCTAGTTGCTTCAGATGCATGTTTGAACGCAAAAAACATTTTTGCATTAGTGGATTCATAACCTTTAGCATTCATGAGAATCAAGTTAAATTCTGAAGGTGAATGACATGTTTTTATGTAAAAAGCATTTTTAACATACAAGAACTGTTTATTCATTTAAGCGAATTATAATCCATAAAACCATATTGGAATGCCATAAAAGTCAGAAGTCATTATGTGAATTGAACTACTGTTATCCACTTTGAGGTGGGGAGATTGGCGAACACCCTGACATATTTGCATTGCATTAGGAAAAAGCCAGAATTTTCTTTGGCCTGGAAGGTTAGCTTTCAAGCTATGTACAGGTATGGACACAAGTGACAGCATCATACATGGATACATGCTGGAGGCATATTACTTAGAGAATCCTGTCATAACTCTTTCTAAATTTACATTGACTGATTGGCTTATTATCTCATGGTCCGCACCATCAGAAAATCAGTGACCTTTGTTATCATTGGAATTTGGTACTCTTTTCAATAATTTGCTGAAACCCTTCGGTCTAAATAACGAAAGCCCCTAAAAAGAAAGAACTCAAAGTTGTCCGTGATAACCAACGATCGCAAGGGTTATGCTGATGTGGCATCATTGCAATGTTAACTTGTTCCCTTTGAAAACAGTTCTTTTGATAACTAGCTAGAATTGGCATGAAATGGAGTAACCAAGAAAGCATGTAAAAATTATGGGATCTCTCTCCCTCTCTCTCTCTCTCTCTCTATATATATATATAGCATCCACACACACACATATATTTACATAGGGGACATTCATGTGCATCCATCGCTCACCATATGATGAGAGACAAACTTGATAGGGCCTACCTAGAGCCTCACTGATCATGGGACTCTGGGGGGATGGAAATTGGAAAGAGACATCTTGGATGTGCCCATATATCAAGTTTGGGGTCAATCACAATCCTGTGACCCCTCCATTTGTGGCCCACAAATTTAACGACTTTATATTAAAGACAAAAAATTGAACATGGATTCAACAGCCTAATCCATTCGGACTAGTGAAAACTCAGTGGATCTAGTGTAATTCAAGGGGTCCCATGTGTGTAGATGGTTTGGATGCATCATAAAGTCGGTCTCATTATGTTGTTCCTCACCATAATATCATGAGGGATAGATGCGCATGGATATTTTCCTATATATATATCATCCACAAATATTCTTTTTAATACCTTGGCTAGATAATTAGTAAAGATGGAGAGATTAAGGAAAATGCTGAACATAGGATAAAAGAGGGATGGTTGAAGTGGAGACCTACTTCTGGAGTGTTTTATGATCGGTTCATGACAATAGGATTGAAGGGAAAATTTCACTAGATAATGATTAGACCAGCTATAACCTATGAAGTAGAGTGTTGACCAATCAAAAAGCAATATAAGTGTTGCAGTGATGACTGATGAGAATGTTTAGATGCATATGTGGTAAAAGTAGGAAGGATAAAATAAAAAATAAGCGATTTCATGAGCTTTAATGGGTAGCTCCAATGGATGATAAAATAAGATAAATTTGTTTGAGATGGTTTAGACATGTTCAACACAGGCAACTTATTTGAGGATTTGACTCAAGATAGATTGGAATGGAGAAACAAATTTCATATAGCTAACTAGAACTTAGTTGGGACAAGGCCTTGATGATGACGATGATACATCAAAGCCTCGTTTCAAATATATTAGGGTCATATACCTAAATTTTGTTTCGCCATTCGAGTATATCCTAGGCCAAATCCTCAAAGGGGTTGGACTTCTTAATATCTAACCCTATTACATCCTTCCATCTCCTCTTCAACCTACCATACTGCTGTAATCTTGTGTTCAACATCCTTCTCAATGTCCATATCCTTCCTAATTATTGTGACAAATTATTGGAAGGACTCTCTTTGTGGTATTGAGATTCAGTTCTCACAAGTTACAGCTTTTTCACATCGTTGTTGAAGTTTCATCATATATTTTTACTTTATATGACTTATTTAAAGCCATTGTTTTATAAAGCTTCCTACCATCTCTCAAATTCTTCATTCACACTATCTCCCAATTTGTTTACCAACACTATATCATCCGGAAATAACACACTTTTAAATGCCTTCTCTTGAATATGAACAGTTAACAAGACCATAATCAGTATGAAGAGATAAGGGCTTAAACTTGACACTTTATGCAAACCCCAATGATCTCTGGAAATTCACCTATCTCTCTATAGGTAGTTCTCACACTTGTTGTTGCTCTCGTGCACTTGTTTTTAATGATGTCAATATAACCTCTTGGGACCTTATTTTATCTTAACGCAAATAGAATCTCTAGGGACCCTATTGTAGGCTCTCTAGATCAATAAAGACCATATCCAGAGTTTTTCTTCTCTCAGTATTTTTTTTGGTTAATTGTATACATATATTTGTACACACACACAGACACACACACACACACTCTCTCTCTCTCTCTCTCTCTCTCTAGGATTTGCTCAAGATAGATCGTCTATCTTGAATGGGGAAACAAAATTCATTTAGCAGACCCCAACCTAGGCTTTGATAATATATATATATATATATTATCTCGATGTTGACCCCAACATAATTGGACATGGCGTTGATGGTGATGATGAATCTCTATCTTGTTCAAAGTACGGAGGCAGTTTTTATTTAGAGTATGGAGTATCATTGTGATATTGCTTTAAAGAACTACATGTGTGCGTGTCATTGAGATATTTAGGACCAGGTGTAAAACTTGAATTGCGATCTTTGTATTGGGTAATGGCTAAGGGTTTTATTCTTTAATGCTTGAGGTAACATTACTAATTTCCATTAAAAATTTCTTGTGGTCTCAATACATGAATGCAAATCCATATCAAGTAGGTTTATGATTCTTCTGATTAAAGTACTGTACTGTTTCTTCAAATAAAGGTATTCAATTAAGAAACATTCCCACAAGATAATATTGTATGCGGGACAAAATCCCAACTCCATGTCTTAATTATAAACTGATGGTCTTACTGAAGGAGAATGTTACTTGTAAACTGCATTCTTCAACCCAGTATGGAGTCTCCATTCCATTAGTGTAAATCCTGTCTTCTCTTCTCAGCTGCTTGCATGCTAATATTTTTGCTTACTTTGATCAAAGTCTGAGGTTTCTTTCTGATCTTTGTCATATTATAATGCTGGAGAAACACATAATTTATTCCAAATGTTGTTTATTTTGCACTTCAGAATGGTAGTTATGGGATTATGTTTATGCTGGATGCATGAATACAGGCTTTGCTGTTTTGTGTGTACTAATCATTTGTTGCAATTTGTTGTAGGAGTGTGGCTTTACACCATCAGTCATCAGCTATGGTTGTCTTATTAATCTTTACATAAAGGTTGACATTTTCTCTTCATTCCTATTTTTATTCGTACCAATCTTATATTGCTTCTTATTAGAGCAAACAAATAAGATATGATTGGCACAATACTAATTGATATCATGATGAAAATTCATTTATCTCTAGACATTGATCTGCAAATTTTTCATGCTGTCCATCACAACTTTTTGTCATCATCATCATCATCATCGCAACTTTTTATCATATTTGAAAATTATACGTTGATGTTAAAACCATCATTGTGACATCTTGGATGTTCTTTTTCAGATGGGAAAGGTTTCCAAAGCATTGGAGGTCAGTGGCACAATGGAATCGTATGGTATAAAGCACAACAGAAAAACTTACTCCATGCTGATTAACGGTTTTGTAAAGCAAGATGATTTTACAAATGCATTTGCAATTTTCGAGGATATGATAAAAGAAGGCTTGAAACCAGATGCTGTACTATACAATAACATTATTGAGGCATTCTGTAAGATGGGCAACATGGATCGAGCCATCCGTATTGTTGATGAAATGCAGAGGGAGAAGCATAGGCCTTCATCTCGAACATTCACACCGATAATACGCGGTTTGGCAAAGCAAGGACAAACAAGAAGAGCTTTAGAGATTGTGGGCATGATGCGAAGGACTGGATGCATTCCAACTGTGGAGACTTTCAATGTTCTTATTAGTGGCCTTGTTGGCAAACACCAGGTAATTTATGTGAAGATTCCATTCCCTGTTACAGAGAGTTGACTCTCTTCCAGCACTACTAAGGTGATCCATTTCCTCTTCACACTAGCAAGGAGATCCCTGTTGTGAATGTAGTGGCAGAGGCAGTGTCCATATTTTGGTGGTCCTAACAAGGCACCTTAATGGAAGAATATGCTGTGAGCATTTCTCAGATGAAACAGTCATGACATTTGGTATTTCTAACAAATTGATGGATAAGAGAATAATTTGCAATGATCTCAACGCAAAGGGACTGCTGAAAACCTTTTTCTTGTTTTAAAATTTCAGCAATGCCCTTGCGCTTCACCGACTTGTTAGCCATTGTCTAGACTCAGATGCGCAAGTCTTTAGTCAAGTCAGCAGTTGGGTATACAAACATGTGGAACACCAACCATGTGTTTCACTCACGCCTACTGTCCACAACTCTCATATGACTGCACACGAGGATCATCCCTTCTTATTTATGTTGTTTTATCATTACATGAAGTTTCTATTTATGTATTTAAACTTTATGTAGATGGAGAAGGCTGTTGAAATAATTGATGATATGCTATTGGGTGGAATTGCTCCAAACGAGTGTACCTACACAACCATCATGCAAGGTTATGCTTCTCTGGGTGATATAGGAAAGGCTTTTGAATATTTTACAAAAATTAAAGATGAAGGGCTGAAGCTTGATGCCTACACCTATGAGGCATTACTCAAGGCATGTTGCAAGGCAGGCCGGATGCAAAGTGCGTTGGCAGTCACAAGGGAAATGAGCGCCCAGCATATTCCAAGAGGAACTTATGTTTATAACATACTAATTGACGGGTATGTTACCTAAAATACTTATCACTAGTGTTGGCATGTAATTGAAAAGTATAAGCGAATATGATGCCAGATATGGATATGGATGTGGACGCTAATTTGGGGATTTGGGTTATGACTCCTCACTTTTGAAAATTTAGGGGACATCTGGATACAAGTGTCCTAATTTCTTCTTTAGATAACTTTTGAATCAATGAAATTATCAATTTATCTTTGTTTTTTCTAGTATTTTTTATGTTGAAAAGTAAGAAAATTAAAAGAACTATATGAAATAAAGGACTTAGTGAGTAGGATATGTTAAACTTGTATCTTTGAAGTATCAATGCAGTATTAAGTACCAATACAAGTGTTTTTTAGGTTCAACATGGATATGTTGGGTTTGTACAAGTATCTGGGTATCATAAATAAGCGAGCTGTGTGACATGGACTCATGGACATACCATTTTCTGAAAATCTACCATGTCTGGTATCGTGCTGAACATATTGTTGGCCACACATCGGTACAGCTAATGTGTGAAAACCTTAATGCATTTTTGTTCCTTTATTTTATTAGATCCAGCTACTATTGACTTTTACAATGAAAAATTTGACCAGTTTTTTTTTTTTAAAAAAAACACAAGGAAACTTTTGAGACCAACAAAAAAAAATATTATACTGTTTGTGTGTTTCTGATTCATATAAGTTATGCAGGTGTCTCATGCACTTGTGAACTGGGTGATAATGTGTCTGTACATTGTGAATTTTTAGGAACAGCCACTCTTCATAACTTTGGAACAATTCAGCCTGTGGGCCCACCTGCCTATCTCTTGTGATTAATCTAAGCCCTTTCAACTCATTGCCTCCTTGCGCATTCACACCAACTGAAATTTTGCATTCATCCAAGTTGTGTAGTTTCTTCAATCATATAAAATTTGGCACCCATTGTACATTATCTTACAGCTATATTTGGTCAACTTTGATTCCCTCAAAACAGTGCCTTTCTTGATTGGATAGTTCTCATTTTTGGCACACAACTGGGTCATATTGAGACCTCTAAACTCACATGTTTGCCATTCTTCTAAATGGTTTCTCACAACCATCACATCCTCTGAATTAGCACTCGGCCAAATTTAACCACTATTCTGAGTTGTTTAAATAATTGGGTTTGTCTTGCAAATTTGGCTCTTGTCCAACTTTATCTAACGGCTAGAATTTTGACAACTCCGAGGGAACATAACCTCTTGACAGATTGTTCCCAATTTTTGCATAGAGGTTGGTGAAAGTGAGATCTTTCAAAAACCTAGGTGAGCCCCACGAGCCAGACTGTTTCATACTTTGGAATTAGTCTGGTCGTTCCAGCAAGTGATTGTAGCAAGACCAAGGCTCTTGCCAACATCTGCAACATGATCAAGGTTCTTGCAATATCTTCGGAAATTTTTTACACCTCAGAAGAAAGACTCAGTTTCTTACATATCTATTCAAAACTCATACCCAAAAGGTCAAGACCCTGTAATAAGCGAGCTTCTAAAAGATATTATCTCCATACATTTTATTCCAATAACACAGTTCAAGGTAGGCCCTTAAATAATTCATTTATCTAATGAAATCCCAATTAAATATAAAGCAAGTTCTCCATCTAACAAATCCTTAAATAGGAAACTAATTAATAAAATAAATAAGTATTAACACTTTCTAACTGGACTGGAGGACAACAATGACCTGTTGGGTATCACCCATTCTTTCAATGTGGGTCCATTTGCATCTGGCCTTCGAATTTATCCTTAGTCAGGCCATGCCTCTATAGGCTTTGGCTTGCATTAACGTTGAAAGGGAGGAACAAGAAGAGAAGAGCTGAATAATGAACTGAGAGGAATAATGAGTGGGGTTGTCTACTTTTGAGGAAAGTCTTGCCTAATGATGAACTCTCCTAAGGAGGTCAATGAAGATGCAAATAATATTGCCACATTCCCCCTTTTACGTAAATGAATAAATAAAGTGAAAATAATCATTGGGCTCTGCTTTCAGAGACTGTTTAGACGACTTTGACCCAAACTCTTCAAGCTGACTAAACTCATAAATGTGTTTCTAGTTTGCACTTACTAACAAGATATGACGATACCAGATCAGTATGTGTAGCACCGACATGTTCCTCCATGTTTCAGAAGCACAGTGGTCAACAAACTTTAATGATCTGAATTTATTCCATATGCAGATGTTGTTTTATCTTCATTTTTCTACTGCCTAATATTAGTGGTTGTCCTATAGATGGGCTCGAAGAGGGGATGTGTGGGAGGCTGCTGACCTGATGGAACAGATGAAGAGGGATGGAGTCTCTCCAAGCATCCATACATATACAACCTTTATAAATGCATGTTGCAAAGCTGGGGATATGCAGGTTTGCTTATGATTAATTGCTTATCTTAAAATGTACAATTCTATCTCTTCCACTAGAAGTTTGCTAGTTCCTACATTTCTGCCATCCTTCTTCCCACATGGATGTGTTTGCACCCAAGTGATGCATCCAGTGGGCCACACTGTACGGATAACCTAGCCTGATAATCTGGTAGGCAACATGTCCCAAAGATAATGGAAGTTAAAAATTTTCTGTCTGCGTTACATGTTTTACGTACTCAATGAGTAAACTTGTTCTTTGGGATTGGACATCAGGTGGGTTCACCTTATTCTCAGTTTTGGTATTGCACACGAATATGGCTGTATGGGGAAGTGGGATAAGCAGTAATTTAAGCTTTATACCATGGCATGTGTTGATACGCCTGTATGGGCTAATTTTTAACTACGAAACTCCATGGCTCCTGTGATGGAATTTCAGTCCACACCTTCAATTCAAGGGTTCTCACTTTTGTGGATGGCGTGGATCGAAAATCTCACACTGTTTACATGCAGGAGTCATGTAGGTGAGATAGGAAACCACTTGTCTGATAGGGTTCGTGTTTTAGCTTCTCTTATCATGATACATACTAGATTCTATGATGCTTGGATATGGCTATGGAAATTAGTGAACCATTAATAATCAAGCTTTGAATCCTGACTCAAAAGTGTTGTAGGTATTATTGATAGTCTAAGTGGAAACAATACTGAAATTGTTTGTATGGTTGAATGTTGCTTGTGTCCCTTGTGGCTTTCCTGTGTCCACCTTTTGGTTCTGAAAAAGAAATAATTCCACGAGATTTCCGTTTTATGTTAAAGGTGTATCTTAAACTTTTAAGCAATTACTTTTTATGATTTTGATGAGAGTCATCCTTTCTGTTAGTAAACTTAATGCTCCCATCACTAAACTCAATTCTACCTTGTGTCTGGGTTGGAAATTTAAAACCTGTTACCTCTATTATCTTGTGAATGCCTTTGAAAACCATTGGCATTTCTTTTTGTTTAGCATGGACAGATCATACAAATAATTGCATTGTTGAGTATCCATTTCAGAATAACAATGAGAAAAATTATAATAGGACTATAATAATATAATAATAATGGCAATAAAAACAACAACAATACTATTAATATAGATAATTGCAACATGTAGCAGTGTCCACATAGAATAACAAATAGTGCTCAGAGAAGCATTACTATTTTGTACATTTTACCATTTAACTACAGATTGTGTTTGTGAACATTTTTGGAGTAGACACAAAAATGTTTCATTGGGCGTTTTCTCTTTGCACAATCTGTACATTCTTTCTTTGATCAGTCCACAATCTGTGGACCAGTGGTTGTGACCCTTATTTTCTTTGGATGGTTTGGATCATCTGATGGGGAGATTTTACTGGGGATGGTTAATTACATTATGGGCCCACTAAATGTTGTGAAGCATGGGCCCTAATTTCACTGTTGCTGAGTTTAACAAAGGAAAAGGCACTTCTTTTGGAAAATCTTCACATAATAACTTCTTCCTGTCCCTTTTGTAATAGAATATGAGAGGTTTTGCGGATCATATTTTTATATCAAATTATTTGTTTGCAGAGAGCAACAAAGACAATTGAAGAAATGGAGGCTATAGGAATGAAGCCTAACGTAAAAACGTATACCACATTAATACATGGTTGGGCACGTGCATCCCTCCCGGAGAAGGCTTTAAAATGCTTTGAAGAAATGAAGTCGGTGGGATTGAGGCCAGACAAAGCTGTATACCATTGTCTTATGACCTCATTACTTTCAAGGGCTGCCTTAGCAGAAGAACATGTTTACTGGGGGATCTTGAGCATCTGTAGGGAAATGGTAGAACTTGATTTGACTGTTGACATGGGGACTGCAGTTCACTGGTCCAGGTGTCTACGAAAGATTGAGAGAACAGGTGGAGAACTCACAGAAGCCTTGCAGAAGACCTTCCCCCCTGCATGGACTTCTCTTGATGCAAATTCTAATAAAATAGATCATAATGGTGCTGATGTTAACAGTGACTCTTATTGCAATTACAAAATTTATGAAGAGAACCATGATAGCAGTGAAGAAACTGGCGGTGTGTCTGATGATGATGACAGTGACAATGACCATAGATTCTGGTTTTAGCTCATAAGGGAGCTTCTAATTATGGGTTTGTTTTATACACAATTGGGGGAAGAGCGGAGGAGAGCTTTAAAATTTGTGCTTACTGCATACATAGCTGGGGGGAGTAAATGTGGACCTCAGCTCCAACCTTTTTTAAGTGTCAAAGAGACGTCAGTTCATGACATTGTTTCTCTGCCTTGCTAGTTGTCATGGGTTGCATTTTTACCCTCCATCAAGAGCTTGATTACATGACCCTGACAGTGTAAGAAAATAATCCTGGGCTTTGTCTTTCCAGGCACTTACTGCTTTATAGCATGAACTTTTCCGAGCGTGGAGTCCAAAAATGTTCTATTATTGGTTAGAAGCTCAAGTCCTCAACTGCTAATATTCTTTCAGGAGCATGTATGTTTTCTTTGTTGGTAGATATGTGCATGATGTTGACCAACATTGCTGTCATGGTTGTCCTTTGATCAAAATGACTACTGCTAATCTGTTACGACGTCTTTAAGTTTCTGCTGCTAATGTGCTCTTATTGACAATGAACCCATTTATTTGAAAGTTGGCATGACAGCTGACCTGTACGAGTCAGGCAGATTTTAATATAGATGCCATTTGATGTGAATTTATAGATTCAATTTCTGTTTTTGTCTTCTGATGTGGCGAATAGCCCGGAGTATGAAAGGACAGGGCACCCACCAGGGATGCTATGGGAATGGGTGTGCCATCCACCAGGATAACCCTCTAGTCTTGTTTCAGTTGTTCTCTGTACATTTGATATAAGAATTGCTGGGTTGCTTTAAAAAAATCTGATTTGTGGTACATGTGTGTGATGTTGGTGTGGACAAGCGGCATTAAAAATAGAGAACTTGAAAAACCTTATTTAGGGTTAGAGGATTTTCTGTAAAAAAAAAAAAAAAAACTAGTTGGACACTACACAAAATCTTATTCAGATAAATTTAGTGCACAGATTGAGTCTTCTAAGTCTGATTTTATGCGGAAAAAAAAAATTGTTTTAAGTGGGAGGAGCGATAACAGTGTCGCTTTCCTCGCTATCATTGCTAATTTCTTCTTTTCCTTTTTACTCCTCTCTCTACCCCTTTCTGCAGATCTCCTTTTCCACTGTGGGCATGCTTCCCGTCTCAGCGTCCTTTGGTTGCATGATTGGTACACTGAAGCCCTGCGAGCCAATGAGTGCATCTTTCTATTCCAAGGCCCAGGGAACTTGTTCCAGGTCTCCAACTACCCAAGGGTACGGATTTCTCTGAGAAGTTCTGACATCTCGGAGATGGCATTTTGACGGCGGACTTATGAGTCGTGGAAGTATAAGAGGAAAATGGGCCACAACAACATGCATTGATGGGACGTGCATGCTGGTGTAGGTTTGGGGCCCAGGCTGCCTCTCCACCGGGCTCCTCATGTTCCCCATTGCCCAAGCCATGGACGAGACCAATGAGGTTGTTCTGCTGCTCGGCTTAACACGGGCATGGAGAAGAAGCTGGCCGATGCATGGGAAATCGTCAACCGTTTCATAGTAAAGCAGATATCAGCTCTAAGAGAAGAGCTGTAGAGACCACCACCCAATAACTTCGAAAAAGAAGAGGAAGAAGCGCAAGATCTCGAGAATCTACATGCAATGCGAGAACCAGGAGGAAATGGCTTTTCTCAGGTCTCCCAAGAGTGACGTTCCTTCGTGACACCGCCATAAGCATGCTCACAGCAGGAAGGGACACCATGAGTGCCGCCCTCACCTGCTTCTTCTGGTTGCTCCCAAAGAATCCATCTGTAGAAGCCAAAATCAGAAAGGGCCGGAGAAAGGGAAGGAAAAGAGATCTGTGGCACGGCACAGCCCCCGTGGGCTGGACCTTGTTGGGCCACGCCTGCCATGCCTGTGGCACGTTACGACACTATCTTTTGAATTCAAGATTTTATATATAGGTAGACATCGTATGAATCTTTACATCTAATGGACTTTTATGATCATCATACATCTTGGTGGGCTCCAACTAGGAGGGGCATTTTTTCTTAAAAAATCCCTGGGCTTTGTGTAGCACACTCTTATATGAGGATAATATAAAAAAATAGTTTTTGACTTTTTTATTTTTTTGATTATCTTTAAAAAATAACTGTAAAGGTTTTAAAGGTAATCGTATTAAAAAACCTTTATTAAGTAGAAGAAATTTAAATAAATCTCTTTCCATGGAGTAGGTAAGTTTGACTCAACCACTTAAATTTATATATTATATTTTCCTTGTGTGTATCTTTTAAAAGTTTGAGCCTAAGACTTTAAAAAAATAAAAGTATAGAACATTAGAAGTGCTGCACGATGCATGACATGTGTGACACAGCCAAGGGACGGCACGAGCCTTGCTGTGCCATTGTGCTGGGCCGAGCCCTGTTAGCAGCCAGCACGGCACTGCACGGCACTACACAATTAAAGCATGCGGTGCCGACGGTTATTGGTGCTTTGCCAGCATGGCATGACACGCGTCTGCCACCTTGAATTATTGCACTAACTACCTAATTTTACTGTCGCTTGTCTTCTCTGATGCTTTCATCCTATGTTTTTTATATATTGCCTTGCCAAATACGTTGGATCTGACCTTTTCTAACCTTAATGTTGTAGTAGTGAACCCGATACTCTTATCCAAACGGTCAGTCATTCCTTGAGATGCCAGCAACGGCCAACTATGAGTGGGTTTCTGGTGACATAGCTTGAGTCACCTTGGTTGCGCGAGGACGAAATGTCGATGAAGAAAAATTAATTTCAGCCGTTTAGTTTTGTGTATTGTAGTGTAATAGAAACGTGTTTTTTAACTATATTTTGTAACTTGAACTAAGTAGTTTGGACTTGTATTTGTTATTTGACATATGTGGATTGATACATATGATTAGGATTTTTACTATATTACTTCCGGTTAAATATTATTTATTTAAATGACGTAAAAAGTTGTAAATGGGACCTGGTAGCACACTAAGATCCTAGATATCCGCCTTGCAAAATTTGGATTTCCTGAATTAGGGCGTGGCAGTGCTGATGACATTGTCTAAGTCATTGTGACCCACACGGCAACACCCCAGTGCCTTCTTGTTACACATTGATAGTTCCTTTTTATATATCATTTTTTTGGCATAAGTTTTTTATTTTTATTTTTATGGAGGCCATGTAAGTAAACTACTTTGGTTCTTTTATTTTATTTTATTTTGTTAAACTTCAACTTTAGTAATTGAAAGCTATGCTTCCTTTTAAATATTTAATATTGTTATCATTTGTTTATTTATGAAGTTTTTGCTATATTGCCGGTTAACTGAAAAAATATTTATACCTCAGTGTGGCCTGCAATCCATAGGGACAATGATTGGGGGCTTAGTGTGCTTTAATTATATTGAGTTTTTAATCAGCTCCTAATCTTAGGCACCTAGTTGTGGGGACATAATAGATACTTGCTCAAATGTCGTTGAAGCTATACATATGCATATGTGGACTTCTTTTTAATTGATTATGTTAAATATGAGTTTATATTTTGATGATCACATAAATGGGTTTATCATTCACTCAATCTAAATGTATCTTATAATAATTAATTTTAGTTTCTTATAATAAATATAAAACAAAGAGAACTACATGGCAACCTTTTTGCTATGATACCGGACACTCATATTTAAACGAGTAACATGTCTTATTAGCAATGGGGCACTAGCATGGGTTCCTTCCATGTGCACCAAGCATCATTAGGTTACAGGCTTCTTAATGGATACTTTGGATTTATACATCTGTTGGTGTTCCATTAGATGGAGGCGTTGGTGCAGAAGACACCTTCCTACCTCGTTCACTTCTGCTGTTATCTGCAAATTTTGAGCTCGCTATGTGGAAACCTTTCTCTTTCTCCTTCGCATTCCACTCTGACACGTAGTAATCTTCTTCTGTTGCATTCGCTTTGTTTGAGGGACCACAAAGCATTCCACCCCATTGAGGGAAGTAAATCAACCATAAAGGAAGACTGCATGCAAGAATCATCACACCCATTAGTGTGATCCCTGTTTCTTTAGAATATCGTGAGCCTTTAAAGAATATCAGTTGCGTCAAAATTGCACCAACATTCCCACCACCTCCTGTCATTCCTGAAATAACTCCCAATGACCTGAAAAAAGTATACATTGTTGTTAAAAATATAAATTACATACATGTATATATTCCCACCACCTCCTGTCTCCGAAGCTCGAGCCATGTTGGAAAAACACACCTTTAAGAAGACTACTGCCTTTCTACCAAAGATAAAAAAAAAGAGTACTGAAATTCTAGTGTTAGCTAGAGTGAAGGGGTCTTTCTGTAGTTGATGGAGGTATGATGTAGTGTGAAAAATAGAGATTTGAGAGCTTCTTTCTAGTTGGGAAGAGAGGACAGGATGTCTGCCAAGCCTCTACAGGCATTGACAGATGAAAACCCAGACCTGCAGAGGCAAATTGGCTGCATGACTGGGGTCTTTCAGCTGTTTGATCGCCACCACATTCTGTCTGCAAAGAGGATTAATGGCCATACACCTAGGAGGCTTCTTACTGGTAAATCTTTAACCTTATTTTCTTTGGGAATACCAACTTTTCACTGTGTTTTGAAGTCAATTAAATACCTCTAACCCATTCATAAGTGGTCCATAAGATTAACGGCTTTATATAAAATAATAAAATTGACCCTTTATCCAAGCTCAATCCATTGGGATCTATCAAAACCAGGTGGGGCAGTTACACCGGGTTTTGTAAAAGAAAAGGTCATTAAAAGGCAAAGGTAGGTTAAAAGTCATTAGTGAGGATAATTCAAAGAAAAAAAAAGTCATTAGTGATGGAAAACTTAGATCTGTAAGGAGATACAGCTCCCACATGTAAGGTGATGGAAACTCGCACCTACAAGGAGACTTAGCTCACACATGCAAGGTCCATGATTAGCCATACAAATCCTTCCCTATCTATGTCTGAGATTTGTTATGAGCGTTGAGCGTTGGATAGGACCCCAAGTGAGATTGGATGATTTTAGAATTTCGAGCTCTACTCGCATGCCTCTACACGGAACTTTATGAACTACAGTTTAAGACCATGAGAAATCATACCCATGTGCAAGATACCGAGAATACTCAAAATGGTATTGTATTTAGCATCACAATAATGAATCACAATTCTATGAGATCTATAAATATTAGTGTGTTTTTCCAAGTAAGAACCCAATGTTGACAACACTGAAAAAAAGGGTTCCTCTCAGGATCCACTAAACATCGAACAACCTACGAGAAGCACGAGAAATAAAAGATATCCGACAAATCTAAATGATCATTGTAGTTTGCTGAAACTTAAAGTAATTTATAATTCTGATCTTACTTCTAGACCATGAAAGAGTCTTAAGAAACCTATGAGTACTGACAAATAGACTCGTTAAAGTATCTTTTGACATAGTAAAACTAAACAATCCAAGTTTGTTTGGTTATGAAATAGAAAAGCATCTTTTAACATATTACAGCTAAATAATTTTTCAAAATTTTTTTCAAAAAATTAATCGCAACCCCTTTAGGTAGAAGGCATCGTATAAAATCTTATGCATCAAAAGACATCTTATGTGGGATCACCACTCATTGTGAAATAGAAAGAGGAGATAAAGTTAGGACCTCGATCATTTGTTTGGTTCTCCATGTGAAAGTGTGTATTAACCTGTCAGTAAGGCCCATCTGTAAAGTGCAAATCACTCGGAATGAAGAACTTTTGTAGTAGTTATAAGAGAAATTTTGCTCCAATCAAAATTGGCCCCAACATTAGATTTACACATGTAAAGTACTATCATTTTAGTCAGTTTAATTTGTTTGTTTTAATCACTTTTAACAATTGATCAATTTGATGGTTGAACTAACATTGCATAAATGTGACGACACTAATTATAAGATGATACAAATATTAAATGGTTTGGATTTCATAGGAAGACCCTACGAATAAAAAAGCAAGAGAGAAAAAATCTATCCCATCTTTCTTCTGTTTGCTCTTTTTGAAAGTGAAAATACTCTTGTGAAAGTAAAGTTAGTCGAGGAACATGTCTTTGCTACTTTATGGATATCTCCATAGAACTTACTTTAATAGAGTTGATCCAATAGAAAGTTGGATAATATGATTAATAATATGGTTAATAATCATATATTCAAAAACCAACTTCTATTAAAATAAATTTTGAGAATATAAAAAACACCAATGATCTATTCATCCTAAGCAACTCTAGGTAAGCACTGATGTGTGCTTCCACTCCTACTCAGGGATGACACTCCCAAGATCCTAGCTCGAGCGCTTTGAGATACAGTGATGGACATTTTCAGCTGTATGATCCGAAATCCACTTAAATAAGACAATTGGAAACAAGTCTGGATCCCCTTTCGTTTCTCAGAGTTGCTTCCCATTCAATGTCTGAAAATTCACTGTGGGCAGATTTATTGATAATTCGGACTCTCAAGATGAAGGTCATCCCTGAAGGTAATATATCATCAAATCTTACTGAGATAAGATTCATCTTGAATGGTCCAAGTAATGAGAGATTTTCGGACATAATAATTAAACACGGAAGCATGGCAAAACACGATAGGGGATCCGGACTCCATGGGGTCGCCCTGTGGTAGTTGCATCCGTGGGACCCCTTCACTTTGTCTTTGTCTGTGGTAGTTGCCTCTCACAGTTTTCACAGCATAGGATCCGAATCCTTCACAAGCGCTGGAGAGTAAAAAAGAAAAGAAGACTGACCTCCGGGAGACAAACGGAACAACACCAAACGTAAGCCCACACGCTGCCTGAACAAACAACGAGAAGGCGATCATCACACCAATGGACGCACCAAGAGACCCAACCCTTCCAAGCAAAATGCACAACAAGCCCCCCAAGCTCTGCACCACCCACAAGCTCCACAATCTCCCTCTCATCCCGAACCTCCTCCCCATCTTGTCCGATATTACCCCTCCAGCAGGTCTAGAAACTATATTCGCCAAGCCAAAGCTCGCCGCAATGACCCCAGCAGTATGAAGCTTCAGATCAAACCTATCATAGAAATACTCGGCAATTATGTTGTCCACAGTCAGCTCCACCCCAAAACAATACCCGTATGTCAACGCCAAGATCCACCCTCTGTAGTTTGTGACCCCATGATAAAACACTCTGGAGAAATCATCTTTCGGCTTGCTTCCATCCTCCTCCAATCGCTTGAAGTTCCCATCCGGGAGGTCTTGGCCGAAGACCAAGATGGCGAATGCGGTCACCACTTGCAGCGTCGCAGGAATGAAGAAGGCAATGCGCCAGGCGGTGAATTTAGCGCCGCCGAGGTGGCGGATGAGGGAGTAGAGGAGGGGCATCAGGAGCTGTGTGGCACCACCGCCGAGATTGCCCCACCCGCCGGCGAGGCCGTTGGCGGTTCCCACAACGGGAGCGGAGAACATGGAGCTCATCCAGAATTGGGTGGAGACGAAGGTGGCAAGTGAGAATCCTACGAAGAAGCGGATTAAGACGAAGGAGGTGGGGGAGGAGGCGGCGGAGGCGAAGAAAACGGCAGGCGCAGTGAGGAGCGAAAGAGAGGCGGAGGCTAGACGGGGACCCATGAGGTCACAGGCTGTGCCCATGGCGAGACGGGCAAAGACTGCGCCGGAGACCGAAGCAATTCCGGCGTTGCCGATGTCGGTGGCGGTGAGGTTGAGGTTGTCACGAATGATGGGGAGAAGGGGCGGAGCGGCGAAGGTGGAGACGAAGCAGCAGAAGAAATTGATCCATGAGAGGTGGAAGGCCCTCATGTGGGGTGCTGCTATTGAGAACAGTCTAAATTCAGTTGCTTTGTGCTCTGAATTCACTGGAAGAGCAAATTTTGTAGGACCCATTATTGATTCATCTTTGCTGGAGATTTCCATTTTGCTTTGTTCTGGTTTTCTCCCTCTTTTTCTTTTTGATAGATGGTCGCAGATGGCAGAGGGAGGGGTTATTCAGAGACTAAAAATCAACATTGCACTTCTTGTTTTCTGAAATTTGGATGTCTTTTTGGATGGATATGTACGTGAGAGAGAGAGAGAGAGCGTTGACCTTGGAAGGTATGGCCTGTATTAGTCTGATATAGTAGGCTCTATTAAGAAGAAAGAGAGTTATTTTGGAGCCACTTTCAAAGTGTGGAAAGGGGAGTTTCAATTTTGAAGATGCAGGTGGCTGTTGGGAGTGATGGGAGGCTGTAAATTGCAATTTGTTTGTGTGGAAACTGGAAAAGGGTACAACCTCTTGGGAAGGTTGGATGAGCAGGATGGTGGTTGAAAACGCTGACCGCTGACCGGGTGATGTCAATGATTTAGAAGAAAGTAATAATAAGATTTCCTATGATGGTTAGAATTCCTCTGGAATCTCCCAACTCCTCTTGCTAGCGGGCCAGATTCAGATCCTTCTGGAAATTCTCTCGCCTTGAATGCTCGTGAAATTGAAGCTAATGTTTTGGTCCATCTTTTGCACAGACGTGCATTTTTGTTTTTGTTTTTTTTTTTTAAATGAAAGGTGGCGGGCCCATTGGACTAATTCTTTCAAGCCCAAGAGGTGCCGGGTAAATTGTCTCTAGCTCTAACAATGTAGTTTTTTTTTTTTTTTTTTTTTGTAAAAGAATGCTAACAGTGTAGTTTTTTATTTTTTATTTTTTGGAAAACCTAATCCTAACAATGTAGTTGAAGTTGATTTTTGAAGTTCATTTTTGACACAAAATTGCTGGACTGAGAGTAGAACTCTAAAGTGAGACCCACATATTAAAAATTTTAGTTATTCAAAATGAACTTTATTACCATGTATGGGATGTTTCCAACTTTTATTCCGGCAGGTTTTGGCTCGACTCCTATTGGACTAAAATTTGAGGATGTCTTGTTAGATTTACTATGATCATAGGATCAACTTTAATGGATCAGATCTGAATAATACAACATAAAAAACTACACATATACCTGACTCTATCGTATGTTAATCGTGTAGAAGAGAACAAGCTATTTGCGTGCGGGATCTACAACTCACTTCTACTTCACTTTGATGCATACAAGTGATGAGAAAGCTAAGCAGTAATCTCTTGAAGTGAAGTAAGTTACCATATACCTATATATTTATAGATCTCTATAATAGTTCCCTTCTCATCATGGAACTCCTTAGTTGATAGTATTATCCCTTTTATTTGTATTTGGGTAGGAAGTAACTATTAGTTTTAAAGTCCAATATGGTTTCTAAATACCAAATTAAGAGGAGTCTTTTATTGCCTTTGAACTCCAGAGGTGGGACCCATGCATGGACATGTGGTCAAGTGGACCACACATCCAATGCTAACATTCTCCCACTTGGGTCAGTTGACCGCAAACCACATCCTCAATTTATTATTATTATTTTATAGAAAATAATTTAGTTTGAAAAATGATTTAATTTGGACTTAGAAGTTTTAAAAAAATGACTTTGACTGGTACACTGATAAAACTCCTCCCACTCAAATTTTGATCTAAATCTTAAATCTGTGATTAATCAAATTTGTCGATGCAAAGTATAGCAGTTATACATCTTTAACGACACGTTTCTTTTCATTATCTCAATAAGAACATCTTTGCTTAACTAAGTCTTTAATGAGAGTAAAATTAGGATTCTTCACATGACATTTCTAATTTTAGTGGGTACTTTAATGTCATAACTTTGCATTCTTATTCTTTTCCACAATAACCACACGTGCAAGTAAAATAAAAGATAAGAATTACGAAATCGAAAAATTTACAACTTTAATGATCTCTTTAATAGTGTCAACATAACATAAAATAATCCTAATTAGGCAAATTCTGCAGGCCCATATTTACAACATATTCCTTATAGGACTTGGGTGCTAATGCCTTCGTTAATGAATCAGTTATCATGAGACTCGTCGGAGCAACAATAATAGACACTAAACTATTCCGTACTTGCTCTTTAAGTACCATGTATTTAACTTCCAAATACTTTAAATTGTTGGAACACTTGTCATTATTGGCAAAACGCATTGCTACATAATTGTCACAGTAAATCATCAGTGGCTTCGAGATACAATCCATAATCTAAAATCCTGAGATGAAATTATGCATCCATAACGCATGACCCGTGGTTACAAAGCAGGCCACATACTCTACATGAAGCATAGATGGAGTGGTCAAAATTTGCTTTGCACTCCTCCATAAAACTACTTCGCCTACTGGTAGGAAAACATATGCTGAAATAGATTTTCTAGTGTCGGAACATCCTGCAAAGTCTGAATCTAAAAATCCAATCACCTCCAAATGATCAGATCTTTTATATGTGAGCATATATCTCCGAGTACCGCTTAAATAACAGAATACTTTTTATGCCACTTGCCAGTGAAACATGCCCGGATTACTTTGGTATCTGTTAAGTATTCCCACTGTAAAACTTATGTCTAGTTTTGTGCATGTCTGAGCATACATCAAACTGCCGACAGCTGCTTCATAAGGACATTTGCTTCTTTTCAATTTTATTCTTTGGACATTGGTCTTTACTAAATTTGTCTCCTTTGATTATAGGAGCATCTTGTGGTTTATAACCCTCCATATTAAACCTCTTGAGGATTGTTTTTATATAGGCTTCCTAAGACAACCTAAGTAATCCTTGAGATCGATCCCGATATATCTCAATTCCTATTACAAAGGATGCTTCGCCCAAATCTTTCATATTAAAGTTTGCCTCAAGATAATCCTTGGTTTCACGAATCATTCCAAAGTGGTTACTGGCTAATAAAATGTCGTCAACATTTAGGACTGATATCATAAACTGGCTTCCACTGATTTTAAGATATATACAATGGTCCACAATATTTTCTGTAAAACCGAAAGATGTGATAATTTGATTGAACTTTAAGTACCATTGTCTGAAAGCTTGTTTAAGTCAATATATTAACCTCTTTAATCTGCATACTAAACTTTCTTTCCCTTGTTCAATAAACCCTTCAAGTTGGACCATGTAAACTTCCTCTTCTAGATTTCCATTTAAAAATGTCATTTTGACATCCATTTGATGTAGCTCTAAATTATAGTGTACTATAAGTGCCATAATTATTCTGAATGAATCCTTCTTTGATACTGGTAAGTAGGTTTCATTGTAATCGATGCCTTCTCTTTGAGTGAAACCCTTGGCCACTAGTCAGGCTTTAAAACGTTCGATTTTCCCCTTAGAGTCCCTTTTGCTCTTGAAGACCCATTTACAGCCAACAGCTTTGGACCTTGCGGGTAATTCAATGAGATCCCAAACTTCATTATTGGCCATGGATTCAATCTCATCTTTCATTGCATCTAACCATTTATCAAAATTTTCACCATTCATGGTTTCCTTAAATATCTTTAGATCTTCCATCACTCCAATATCTGTTTCCTCAAGATACATAACATAATCATCCGGGATTACAGGTCTTCTCTCTTGAGTGGACCTTCTCAATTCTCCCGTATTTATTTCATTAACATTTTGTTGTGCATCATTCATGATTGGATCATTTAAGACAGTCTGTTTTTGGAGTGTCTTTACGTTAATGGGTTATTAGTCTTATGAGTTATCTTTTTAAGCAATATCAAGAGGAATTTCAACACCATCATTTGCATTAGGCAACAAAATTTGTTCCCTAATTTTATTGAAAGTATAGTTTCTAGTACGATGACTCGCACTGTTTTCGTGATCCTCCAAGAATTTAGCATTATTGGATTCTAAGATCTTGATACTATAGTTTGGACAGTAAAACCTATACCCTTTAGACCTTTGCAGATAACCAATGAAAGATCAACGAACAGTTCTTGAGTCTAATTTCTTTTCATGTGGATTGAAGACTCTCACTTCAGATCGACAACCCCAGACTCTGAAATAGTTTAAACTGAGCTTTCTACCAGTCCATAACTCAAATGGGGTTTTAGGGACCACCTTAGTAGGAACACGAGTCAAAATATAAATAGCCATCTTCAATGTTTCTCCCCACATTGAATTGGGTAAATTGGTAGTACTTACCATGGTCCTAACTATATTCATAAGTGTTCTATTTCTCCTCTCAGCAACACCATTTTGTTGAAGGGTTCTCGGCACTGTAGATTGAGCAATAATGCACTCTTCTTCTAGGAATCTAGCAAATGGTCCCGGGTTACGGCCTGATTCATCATATTGGTCATAGTATTCACCACATCGATCTGATCTCACGACTTTAATTTTTCTGTCTAGTTGTCTCTCTACCTTCGCCTTGAATATTTTAAAGACATTCAAAGCTTCAGATTTATCTTTAATGAAATAGACATATCCATACTGTGAGTAGTCATCTATGAAGGTGATGAAATACTCTTCTCCAGTAAAACAAGGTATATGTAATTTTCCACAGATGTTCGTATGTATTAATTCGAGAAGTTGTAAACGCCTTGTGGCAGTTTTTTTAATTGTCCTGATTTGTTTGCCCTTGATACTGTCACGACCCGAGCCCAGAATTCGGGGGTTAGCGAAAAGCTAAACCAGTGACACACGTACTCCCGTGCACGTGCATCCAAACCCTGTCCAGATGCGCATACACAAGGGATCTAACACGTGCGAACTAAGCGTACGCGGAAGCTGTACTTACCAAAGCAAGCAACAAAAGAAAATAGCGGAAGCCAAAAACAAATGCGAAACGGAAAAGACAAGATGATTACAAAGTTGGAAAAAAACCAAGTACCAGTCTGAGTACACGACAAAATACAGATGTACAAATATACAGAGTACAAAGACCAAAGTCCAAAGTACCAAATACAATCTCTCAAAATCCCAAAATGAAAAGCCACTGGAAGCATGCATGAACGCACTCGACAGAGATGATCAGGCCCACTCTGCCAAACCTGAGGGTGCCTCTACACTCGCCCCTGCAGCCTCCTCGACCGCCGGGGAGCTGGGCAAGGTATCTGTGCCTGCAACACCACAGACAACACAAATGAATACAACGATCCAGCAAATACAAGTAACAAGGGTGAAACACTCATAGTATCAATAGAATAAGGACGGAATAGTAATTTCAGAGTTTCATCTTAGTATGCTAAGCAAATCGTGCATAGAAGTAAAACATGATAATTGAATCAAAGCAGAGAAATACTGACTAAGTGGCTACTACGTTAACCATATTCTCTCCAATAGAGAGCAGAGCAAAGCAGATGAGAACACCACTGACCGGGCCAAGGGTACAAGTGGGTCTCGGTTTCCTGGGTTCCGGGGTCCCAAGACAAAGCAACACTGCAGTTACAGAGATATAGAGACCTAAGCCAAAGGTAACCCCGTCGGGCATCCTAGGGCTGAGGCTGAGTAGAGCCAGACCAATACCAATCAACTCAAATCCATAGAAAGGGAGATTATCCGCTTTGGACTCACCGATGACAAAGACCGGATCTTATCCTCACGTATTAATCTCTGGGCAGAGCCACCCGGGAATACCCAAAATCAGAGATAGACAAAGCCAACAAAGCATAGATATAAAGCCAAAGCATAGCATAAATCAAAGCTTAGTGCAGAACGAAGAATAAAACGGATATACAGAACGAAAGCAAAAATGACTACGGAATGCATAACATAGATTAACAGAACAGAGGGCAAAAACCATAACCAATATGCAATGCATCTCAGATTAATACGGAGTCAAGGTTCATTACAAGCCAGTCCTAAGCTAGATGTTCACTGTCACTAACCGTGCATGTTGATGTAGTTTTAAGTTATTCGATGCACCGTTGCCATCCTAGTGTTGCAATATAATCCTCATGTGCACCGAAGTCCCTTAAACCAACACCCATGGGGAGGTGCTTAACAGTAAATCAACGCTCACATGAATGAGTCACAGCCTAACAGACTATTCATGCGCTCCAAAGAATCCATTGGGCCGGTTTACATGGGTGGTCAACCTGTATTTGAGCCCTACCAGTCTTACTATTATCCTAAGTTATATTTCAGAATTGCCATGCCTAACGGTTTAGCCATGAGGGACCTAAGGTTAAGCCGAAGACATCTTATGCACTCGTCGCAATATGCACTACGGCTTCACCTTGGTGCCATTAAAAACACAGCTAAACTAGTCATCCTTCCACCTCTGATTTGGTACCTTTTTAGGCTGAGCTACAGTCAGTATACGGCTTAGCCGTAGACCAACCCACGGCTTGGCCGTAGCATTCCACGGCTTAGCCGTAGCCACACCGTAGGAGTTCTGTGTTGGAAAAGTTTCGACTGATCAGAGATTTGATTCACGGCTGGGGTACGGTTAGGGTCACGGCTAGCTTACGGCTCAGCCGTAGAACAAATTACGGCTTAGCCGTAGCCTAGCCGTAGAACAAAACTCAAAATTGAAGTCTCTGGAAATCAAACCGTAGAAACTTACGGCTTAGCCGTACAATACAGAACACGAATTCGGGATAGTTACAGAAACTGAAATTTGGTACAGAAACATCTCCAAACAAGCTACAGAGGTTCCAAATTCACAAAATGTGGCTGTAAAACCTTTATATACAGAGAATAAGAGTGAATCAAAGCAATCAAAGAAACAACCCATATGTGTTATCAAAGCCTGTACTTGTACTTGCCTCAAAGCTCTATCAATCCACTGACTCAAGCTCCAAATCAACTAAAATCAAAGCAAATCAAAGCAATCACACATGCATGAGATGAGAACACAAAAATCAGAGAATGAGAGGTGCAATTGGGAGAAGAAACACAAAGAACCCACTTACCTCAAGCAATAGACAGAGATGAGAGCGAAGAGAAACAAAACAACCCAATCGGAATGGAAATCCAATCCACAACCGAGCAAGAGAAAGAAAGAAGAGAGAACGAGGAGGGAGTTTCTCTTGGAATTTCCTCTTGCATGCAACGTGAAGAATTGAAATGAGCAAGGGAGAGACATCTGGAGCATGACTCATTTATATAGGTTTTGAAAGTTAAGTCAAAGTCCGGTAGTTTATACTAATTACAGTTCAAGTCACACGAAGGTCCATCTTCCCCAATTGACTCCAAACGGATCTGACACAGTTATGGAAATTGTCGAGCTCAACGAAATACGCGTGCTGACACCAAGATGATGCAAAGATGATATGAGCAAAACAAAAGCAAAATTACGAAAAAGGGCTTAGAACTACCTATCTCAGGTCAAAGGTCACTCAACTACCTATCCAAGGCCCAAAACCAAGTCCAAAAGACTAAAACAAAACAAAACACACTAATGAGCCACTAATTCGGCTCAAAGGGGATCGGAGTGTTACATCCTCCCCTACTAGGAATCATTCCGTCCTCGGAATGACTACCTACCTGCGCAAAGAGCTGGGGGTACTGGCATGCTAGCTGCTCCTCTAGCTCCCAAGTAGCCTCATCTGGACCGTGATGTTCCCACAACACTTTAACCCATTTGATAGTCCTGGTACGGAGAATCTGCTCTCGTGTACCAACGATGCGAAGCGGACGCTCAACGTAAGTTGCATTAGGCTGAATCTGGATGTCATCGTAGCGAATCACATGGCTCGGATCTGGCACATACTTACGGAGCATCGACACATGGAACACATCGTGAACACCGGAGAACTCAACTGGAAGCGTCAACCGATAAGCTAAATCTCCAACTCAGCTCTTGACTTCAAACGGTCCTACATATCTCGGAGCTAACTTACCCTTCTGACCAAATCGAACTGTGCCCTTCATCGGAGAAACTTTAAGAAATACCCAATCTCCGACTTGGAATGCCAAAGGTCTCCTCCGAGTATCCGCATAGCTCTTCTGCCTGGATCGCGCAATCTTCAAATTCTCTATCACTTTCTGCACTTTCTCTGTCGTCTCAGCTATGATTGTCGGACCATGGAAACTTCTTGTTTCTACCTCTTCCCAACACACTGGAGTCCTGCACTTACGTCCGTAAAGTGCCTCATATGGTGCCATACCAATACTCTCATGGAAGCTGTTGTTGTAGGCAAACTCACACAATGCTAGATGCGTATCCCATTCCTTCTCAAAGTTCAGCACACTAGCTCTGAGCATATCCTCCAATGTTTGAATGGTACGCTCCGACTGTCCATCGGTCTGGGGGTGGTATGCCGTACTAAAACTCAGCTTCGTGCCCATAGCTTCCTGAAATGCTCTCCAGAACGAAGACACAAAACGACTATCGCGATCTGACACAATCGATACTGGGGTGCCATGCAATCTGACTATCTCGTCAACAAACTTCCTGGCCATCTCTGTGAATGTCATCCCCTTTTTGAACGGAAGGAAATGTGCTGACTTGGTCAATCTGTCCACTATTACCCAGATCGCATTGTTCTTTCTACTGGTCAGCGGAAAACCGGAGACAAAATCCATCGTAATGTGCTCCCACTTCCACTGCGGAGTGTGCAATGGATGCAATGGTCCTGGAGGTCGCTGATGATCAGCTTTCACCCTCTGACAGGTTAAACATCGAGCTACGAACCCTGCGATCTCCCGCTTCATATTGATCCACCAAAATCTATCCTTCAAGTTTCGGTACATCTTCGTACTCCCTGGGTGCATCGCATATCGGGCATCATGCGCCTCTGTCATCAACTTATCTCGCAGCTTATCCACCGCGGGAACACACAATCGATTCCTGAAGTACAAAACTCCATCTACCAGGCTGAAATCCGGTCGATCTGCAATCCGATCCCTGAACTTCACCAGGAGGGGGTCCTCAAACTGGCAATCCTTGATCTGCTGAATCACCTCAGGCTGAAATACGACGGTAGTAGCTAATGTCACCAATTCGCCTACCATCCGAACCTCTACGGGCTGATCATGCACAAGCATATAGAATCCTGCCAACACCTGAAGACTGTTTGTCCTCCTGCTAAGTGCATCTGCAACTACATTTCCCTTGCCTGGGTGGTACTTGATCGGAAAGTCGTAGTCTTTGATAAACTCCAACCATCTCCGTTGCCTCATATTCAAGTCATGCTGGTCAAACAAGTACTGCAGACTGTGATGATCGGAATGGACCTCGAACTTTACACCGTACAAGTAATGTCGCCACAACTTCAGTGCAAATACGATAGCTGCTAGCTCCAAGTCATGTGTGGCATAGTTCTTTTCATGCTCCTTCAGCTGTCTGGATCCATAGGCAATCACCTTCTGATTCTGCATCAGTACACAGCCTAATCCAACTCGAGAAGCATCGGAATAAATCACGAATCCCTCACTACCATCCGGGAGAGTCAACACTGGCGCCGTAGTGAGCTTTTCTTTTAACATCTGGAAACTACGCTCACACTTCTCTGTCCACTCATATGGGACCTTCTTCCGAGTCAACTGAGTCAGCGGGGCTGAGATCTTCGAGAAGTCCTGCACAAACCTGCGGTAATATCCCGCCAAACCCAGAAAACTCCGAATCTCTGTCACTGATCTAGGACGGGGCCAATGGACTACTGCCTCAATCTTAGCCGGATCCACCATCAATCCGTCTCTAGTAATCTTATGACCCAGAAATGTAACTTGCTCGAGCCAAAACTCACACTTGGACAACTTTGCATACAACTTGTGATCCTTAAGCAGCTGCAATGCTTTCCGTAGATGATCTGTATGTTCTTCAGCAGTCTTCGAATAGACCAATATGTCATCTATGAAAACCACAACGAACTGGTCCAAGAAGGAAGTAAACACCCTATTCATCAATGCCATAAAAGCTGCGGGTGCATTCGTCAAACCAAACGGCATGACCAGGAACTCGTAGTGTCCATACCGAGTCCTGAAAGCTGTTTTAGGAACATCCTCATCCTTCACCCTGAGCTGGTGATACCCTGACCTCAAGTCAATCTTCGAGAAGTAAGCTGCACCCTGAAGTTGATCGAACAACTCATCAATCCTAGGCAATGGATATTTGTTCTTGATGGTCACTTTGTTCAACTGCCTGTAGTCAATGCACATCCGGAAACTGCCATCCTTCTTCTTGACAAACAATACAGGAGCTCCCCAAGGTGAAACACTTGGGCGTATGAACCCTTTATCCAACAAATCCTGCAATTGTTTCTTCAATTCCAACAATTCTGCAGGTGCCATACGATATGGAGCTCTACTGATGGGTGTTGTACCTGGCATCAAGTCAATAGCAAATTCTACCTCCCGAACTGGTGGCAACTCTGGCACATCCTCCGAAAAGACATCCGGAAACTCGCTAACTACTGGGATCTCACTGAGCTGTCGCTGATCTTTCTTCTCTGAAATGAATGCAAGAAATCCCTCACATCCCCTACGAAGCATCCTGTCTGCCTTACAAGCAGATATTACACGTCTTGGGCACTTCATCTGGCTGCCCTCAAATCGGAATCCGCTGCCCAAATCAAAGTAGATCGCCTTGCTGTAGCAGTTAATACACGCATGATATCTTGCAAGCCAGTCCATCCCAAGAATCACATCAAAATCCAGTGTTGTGAGCAACACGAGGTCTACAGGGAGCTAATGACCAGCTATCCGCACGTCACACTGAGGGTAGAAAACACTGCACTCCACCCGTTTACCAACCGGAGTGGATACTAGTAACAAGTATGGAAGTGGTGTGGGTCGCTGTCGAAGCTGCACAGCAAAATGGGGTGCTACGTACGAACGCGTAGACCCGGAGTCAAATAAGGCTAAAGCTTCAGCATCATAAATTAAAATTTTACCTTCCACTACCGTGGCCTCCTCCGCGCCCTCATGCGTAGCAGCATAGGCTCGGGCTGTATGGCGGTTCTGCTTCTGGGCTGGGCGAGCTGGCTGAGATCTGCCCTGCGCTGTAGATCCTGCCTGTCTCGTCTGTGGAGAGGACTGAAACTTCGGGCATTGGGCCCGCCTGTGATCCGTAGAGCCACACCCGAAACAAGCCCCACTCTTCCTCCAACATCTGTCGGTGGGGTGATCCTTCCCACAGTGACTGCAAATCACCTGAGTACTGCTCGAACTGCCCTGTTTACCCTTGAACTTCTTCTGAAACTGACTTCTGCCACTGAAACCTGCCGCCCTCTTAGCCTCAGTTCGCTCCTCCTCAAAGATGGCCTCTGCATCATAAGCCCTGTCAATAGCGTCATCCAATGTAGCCGGCCACATACAAGCAACCACGTCGCGTTTGTGTCTCGGATTCAGACCGTTGACGAAGCGAGTCACCTTCTTCTACTCAGTGTTTACCATGTCCTCTGCAAAATGGGACAGCTCTGTAAACTTGTGTACATACTCTGCGACTGACAGCTGTCTCTGCTGAAGGTTGAAGAATTCCACTTCTTTGGCTCGCTGAATATGGAGAGGCACGAACTTCCGACGGAATTGCTGCTTGAAAGTCTCCCAAACCGTGGCACTGGGCATAGTCTGGAATGAGCTCTTAACACTCCTCCACCATGTCTTGGCTACACTCCGAAGCATAGAGGCTGTGAGCACTACTTTCTGTTTGTTACTGCACACAATCGTATCAAATAGTTCGTCAGTCTGCTCCAACCATTGCTCAGCCTGCAATGCGTCTTCTATCCCATGGAACTCAGTCGCCCCTCGCTTACGGAACTTGTCAAAGAGAGCATTAGGATCTGATTCCTTAGGCTGGAAAATCACCTGCTGATCTATACGAGGTGATGCTACTGCAGCAGCCTGACTCTGCCTATCTACCATGGATGCCATCTGTGCCTGTAATGATTGCATAGACTGCATCATCATCATCATGCGTTCCTCACTACTGATATGTGGGGGTACTGATCCACTATCACCGTTATGGCCCTGTTGATTCTCATCCCGAGATCCTGATCCTGATGCCATCCTGCAAAAGAAAAAGAAACACAACACGCAATATAAACTGCCCTGAGTTAGTCAAATCCCAAATCAACATATGAGACTTCGAGTCAAATAGTTGATAGCGTTATCTCACCACGATCTTAGATGCCTACATGCCTATAACTAGCATGCTCTGATACCATACAATACGTATGTCACGACCCGAGCCCAGAATTCGGGGGTTAGCGAAAAGCTAAACCAGTGACACACGTACTCCCGTGCACGTGCATCCAAACCCTGTCCAGATGCGCATACACAAGGGATCTAACACGTGCGAACTAAGAGTACGCGGAAGCTGTACTTACCATAGCAAGCAACAAAGGAAAATAGCGGAAGCAAAAAACAAATGCGAAACGGAAAAGACAAAATGATTACAAAGTTGGAAAAAAACCAAGTACCAGTCTGAGTACACGACGAAATACAGATGTACAAATATACAGAGTACAAAGACCAAAGTCCAAAGTACCAAATACAATCTCTCAAAATCCCAAAATGAAAAGCCACTGGAAGCATGCATGAACGCACTCGGCAGAGATGATCAGGCCCACTCTGCCAAACCTGAGGGTGCCTCTACACTCGCCCCTGCAGCCTCCTCGACCGCCGAGGAGCTGGGCAAGGTATCTGTGCCTGCAACACTACAGACAACACAAATGAATACAACGATCCAGCAAATACAAGTAACAAGGGTGAAACACTCATAGTATCAATAGAATAAGGACGGAATAGTAATTTCAGAGTTTCATCTTAGTATGCTAAGCAAATCGTGCATAGAAGTAAAACATGATAATTGAATCAAAGCAGAGAAATACTGACTAAGTGGCTACTACGTTAACCATATTCTCTCCAATAGAGAGCAGAGCAAAGCAGATGAGAACACCACTGACCGGGCCAAGGGTACAAGTGGGTCTCGGTTTCCTGGGTTCCGGGGTCCCAAGACAAAGCAACACTGCAGTTACAGAGATACAGAGACCTAAGCCAAAGGTAACCCCGTCGGGCATCCTAGGGCTGAGGCTGAGTAGAGCCAGACCAATACCAATCAACTCAAATCCATAGAAAGGGAGATTATCCGCTTTGGACTCACCGATGACAAAGACCGGATCTTATCCTCACGTATTAATCTCTGGGCAGAGCCACCCGGGAATACCCAAAATCAGAGATAGACAAAGCCAACAAAGCATAGATATAAAGCCAAAGCATAGCATAAATCAAAGCTTAGTGCAGAACGAAGAATAAAACGGATATACAGAACGAAAGCAAAAATGACTACGGAATGCATAACATAGATTAACAGAACAGAGGGCAAAAACCATAACCAATATGCAATGCATCTCAGATTAATACGGAGTCAAGGTTCATTACAAGCCAGTCCTAAGCTAGATGTTCACTGTCACTAACCGTGCATGTTGATGTAGTTTTAAGTTATTCGATGCACCGTTGCCATCCTAGTGTTGCAATATAATCCTCATGTGCACCGAAGTCCCTTAAACCAACACCCATGGGGAGGTGCTTAACAGTAAATCAACGCTCACATGAATGAGTCACAGCCTAACAGACTATTCATGCGCTCCAAAGAATCCATTGGGCCGGTTTACATGGGTGGTCAACCTGTATTTGAGCCCTACCAGTCTTACTATTATCCTAAGTTATATTTCAGAATTGCCATGCCTAACGGTTTAGCCATGAGGGACCTAAGGTTAAGCCAAAGACATCTTATGCACTCGTCGCAATATGCACTACGGCTTCACCTTGGTGCCATTAAAAACACAGCTAAACTAGTCATCCTTCCACCTCTGATCTGGTACCTTTTTAGGCTGAGCTACAGTCAGTATACGGCTTAGCCGTAGACCAACCCACTGCTTGGCCGTAGCATTCCACGGCTTAGCCGTAGCCACACCGTAGGAGTTCTGTGTTGGAAAAGTTTCGACTGATCAGAGATTTGATTCACGGCTGGGGTACGGTTAGGGTCACGGCTAGCTTACGGCTCAGCCGTAGAACAAATTACGGCTTAGCCGTAGCCTAGCCGTAGAACAAAACTCAAAATTGAAGTCTCTGGAAATCAAACCGTAGAAACTTACGGCTTAGCCGTACAATACAGAACACGAATTCGGGATAGTTACAGAAACTGAAATTTGGTACAGAAACATCTCCAAACAAGCTACAGAGGTTCCAAATTCACAAAATGTGGCTGTAAAACCTTTATATACAGAGAATAAGAGTGAATCAAAGCAATCAAAGAAACAACCCATATGTGTTATCAAAGCCTGTACTTGTACTTGCCTCAAAGCTCTATCAATCCACTGACTCAAGCTCCAAATCAACTAAAATCAAAGCAAATCAAAGCAATCACACATGCATGAGATGAGAACACAAAAATCAGAGAATGAGAGGTGCAATTGGGAGAAGAAACACAAAGAACCCACTTACCTCAAGCAATAGACAGAGATGAGAGCGAAGAGAAACAAAACAACCCAATCGGAATGGAAATCCAATCCACAACCGAGCAAGAGAAAGAAAGAAGAGAGAACGAGGAGGGAGTTTCTCCTGGAATTTCCTCTTGCATGCAACGTGAAGAATTGAAATGAGCAAGGGAGAGACATCTGGAGCATGACTCATTTATATAGGTTTTGAAAGTTAAGTCAAAGTCCGGTAGTTTATACTAATTACAGTTCAAGTCACACGAAGGTCCATCTTCCCCAATTGACTCCAAACGGATCTGACACAATTATGGAAATTGTCGAGCTCAACGAAATACGCGTGCTGACACCAAGATGATGCAAAGATGATATGAGCAAAACAAAAGCAAAATTACGAAAAAGGGCTTAGAACTACCTATCTCAGGTCAAAGGTCACTCAACTACCTATCCAAGGCCCAAAACCAAGTCCAAAAGACTAAAACAAAACAAAACACACTAATGAGCCACTAATCCGGCTCAAAGGGGATCGGAGTGTTACAGATACAATCAATACAGATCCCGAAATCAATGAAATCTAAGATTGGTAATAACCCATTTTTCACCAATCTCACCATTCTCTTTTTCGAGATGTATCCTAAACGTTTATGGCACATCTTAGATGGGTTATCTTTTATCAGTTTTCTTTTTAAGCCCATATTCATGCCATAAGTAATGTGTTGAGTAGATAGGGTATGTGCAAAAACTGAATCTAGCTTTAATTTATATAAACCATCACATAAATATCCACTACCAATTGAAATACCATATCTGTAAACATTCATAAATCCATTACCAAAATTAAATACATAACCATGCTGACCTAGTTTTGAAATAGAAATTAAATTCCTAGAAATGGATGAAACATAAAAAGTATCATGCAAATCCAATTGAAATCCAGTGTCCAGCACAATTCTCTAAGTCCTTATCGCTTCGACTTTTGATTCCTGTCGGTTCCCCATTATGATGGTTCTTTGGCTATCACTTGGACTTTAGCTTGTAAGGAATCCTGCATACAACCAGAAACATAAACGGTTGCACCAGAGTCAACCCACCAGGTATTTTTTGGAACATCTACTAAATGGGATTTGAAACATACAAAGGATAATTGACTATTATTACCTTTTTTTTTGAACCAATTCTTTCTTTTCAGACATTCCTGTTTGAAGTGACCTTTCTTACCACATAAGAAACATTTTTACGAGGTTTTATTCTTGTTCTTCTTTTCTTGTTTTGCTTTCACCTTATGCACGTTGTCTTTAGATTTTGGCTTATGTTTTTCCTTAACTTTTCTGTGGGAGACATAATTAACTGTAATTTGGCCTTCAGCTTTAATCCTCATTTCCTCTTGATCGCATTTTGCAATTAATTCACTAACTGTCCACAGCTGTGAGTTTTGATTGTATGCTACTTTGAATGGTCTAAAGGCCGGCGATAGGGAATCTAAGATGAATTGAATCAGATACCCATATGAAATGCTCATATTAACTTCCTTGAGATTAGCTACAATATTAGACATATTTAAAATGTGTTCTCTTACGCCTTTGATCCCATCGTACTTAATATTAGTCAACTGAGACATCAGTTAAAATCCAAGTGCCTTATTAGTCACCTCAAATTGTATCCTAATAGATTTGAGGTAGTCCTTCGCATAATCTTTAACGTCGATTAACCCTCGAATACTCTTTGATATTGAATTGGTGATGATTTTTAGTCTTACTTTATTGAATCTCATCCACTTTTCATATTCTGCTTTTTCAGCGGCAGAACCCGATTCAGTGGGCACAGGAGGTTTTGGTTCTTATATGGCCATGTCTAATTCTAACTAATTTAAAGCAAGAGATAGCATATCTTTCCAGTCAGCATAGTTTGATCCATCTAGAAGTGGGATG
This sequence comes from Sextonia rubra, assembly GCA_037013555.1. Taxonomy (NCBI): domain Eukaryota; kingdom Viridiplantae; phylum Streptophyta; class Magnoliopsida; order Laurales; family Lauraceae; genus Sextonia; species Sextonia rubra. The sequence goes on from JASUAD010000006.1 coordinate 24,872,333, forward strand.
GATCCCAGATAGGATGGCAATGTAATTAAATTCGAAACTGGAAATAAATACATCACAAAATATAAGCTTTAAATTTAACATGCAAAAAATAATCCAATTTAAATTTAAACATATAATAAATTCAAATTGATGAGTAATAAGTACATCATCATAAATCACCTTTGGGAGAACATGACATGTTAATTTATTACTATTTTTTACTAATGAGATGGTTAATAGCATATGTCATGAATAAGTTGACTACACTTTTAGGCATAGATCAAACATTCCTATGTCATACATATTAAGCATATCCCATCCCGTTTTCAGGTGATCAAGAGATGATTGAGCCTTTGGATCAATCTTCAATTTACATTTGAAATGCAATTTAGGTACAATTAAACATCACAAAATTATTTTATAGTGATCCTTTAACACAAAGACACAATCTATAATAATTTTAGGTTACTTTGGCAACATTCATATTGAACAAATTGTAAATTTTGCTAATAAGAAATTATAATGGCACCTTTAATGATCTAATGAGTCTATTTCAATTATCTCCTTGATTGGATTAGATATTCTTATCTTAATTCATCATCATCATCATCATCAAAGCCTTATCCCAACCATGTTGGGGTCGGCTACATGAATTCTATTTCTCCATTCCGTTCTATTTTGAGCTAAATCTTTCAATAAGTGCAACTTCTTCAAATCTAAATTAATTACTTCCATCCATGTTTTCTTCGGCCTACCCCTACCTCTTGATGGACCCTCCACCTGTATATCCAAACTTTTTATCACCAGTGCCATTACTGGCCTACGCTCAACATGCCCAAACCATCTTAAACGAGTTTCTCTAATCTTATCTCCTATTGGTGCTACCCCTAAATGTTCTCGAAAGCGCTCATTTCTAATTTTATCTTTCCTAGTTTTACCACACATCCACCTAAGCATTCTCATTCCCGCTACATCCATTTTATGAATATGTGTCTTCTTAATTGGCCAACATATTCTTATCTTAATTATTAAAATTAATTACCCACTTTAACCTTAAGTTGACTTCATTGAGAAAAACCCAAATAGATATTAATTGACTCATCTAAACTATTCAGATCATTGATCTATTAATTTAGGTATTCTTATATATGATTAATTATCAAAATAACATTTATTTAAATTAAACGCAAGCCTAGTTTTCCTTAATTAATACTTTACAATTGAGGTATTCTTTAATCCATTCATAGATTCCACTTAAATTAGGCAAAATGTGAATATAAGTTCACCCATGAACCTTTCTTAACTCATAATAAATAGAAATTTAAAAAATTAAATGCGGAATTAAATTTTAATGAGTTAAACATGCACTAATTAATATGCCATAAAATCTGAAAATCTCTGAATGGTTGATCCATACCATTAATCTGGTAGATCTGACCTTTAGGAGTTCACTAAAGAAAACGAATTGAAAATCCGAGTTTGTATGTGTCCACAATCATCAAATTACTATTTCAACGGTTAAACAATTGATCTGTCCTGATCGCTGACATCATCATGATGGGTACTACTTTCTCATACTAGATTAACCCTTTTATGATTTTGGATCGGTTTTATAATGACCTATGAGTCATACCCTATCCAACATTTATATATGCCTAAGGTATAAAAAGAAGTAATAGGGATGAATCCTTAATAAGTCAAGAGAAACAAAAGTTCATGGGTTATCTGTACGTGTCATATGGTGTCTCATGTACCTTAAAACTGTAGTTGTAGCAATAACTGCAACTTAATCTGCTGGTGTGGTCAAAAAAGTAAATTTCAACTTTCCACTTTCACATAATATGACAAATATGAGTCCTCTCTCTCTCTCTCTCTCTCTCTCTCTCTCTCTCTCTCTCTAAGACTCCTATATGTATATATATATACAATAAAGTGGATGAGTCTTGGAGAGAGGACAAACCTCTTGACCAAGCAAAAAACTATAAACCAGTTATCCCATGTCTATGATGAGGAATACATCATATCAATTAGGGACGAGTGACATACATCATATCAACTAGTGCATGTATACAGTGGACTGCATTCCATTATACACAATGACAATAACATCATATGATGCCCATGAACATCTGAATAGATCCATTGAGAAATAATGCACACCGCACACAGATACTTTATCAAGTATGCAAACAGTGCCGAGAAAGTCAACAATTTGTTGTATATGAATTGGAAACGCATAAAAATACAAATAATTTTATACGAGAAAAAAAATCCTATAATTGATCATTCAAATTAGATCCAAAAAACCTGCTCTGATAACAACTATTAGATTTACCATGATGATAAAATCAACATTAACGGATCAAATCTGAAAAATACAATATACAAAACTACATACATACCTGGCTCCATTGTATGTTGATCGTGTAGAGAAAAACAAGCTATTTGCGTACAAGGCGTACAACTCACTTCTACTTCAACTAAATGCATGCAAGTGATGAGACAGCCAAACAGTAATCTTTTGAAGTAAAGCAAGTTACCATATACCTATATATTTATAGATCTCTGTAATAGTTCCCTTCTCATCATAAAACTCTTTAGTTGATAAGGATTATCCCTCTTATTAATAATTTGGGTAGGAAGTAACTATTAGGTAGCGTTTGGTTCGCTGGAATGATTGCTGAGAGGAATGGAATGAAGGTTGGAATGAGCCTGGAATGGAATGGAGGCTGGAATAGTGATTCCCATTCCAACGTTTGGTTAGACAAAGGAATCAATCCAGTAATGAGATTTCCATTCCGATTCCTGTGTTTGGTACGCTGGAATGATGATAGGAATGGAATAAAATTTATATAAACTGACCAATATACCCCTGTGATATTAAAACTTAAATATGATTTACAGTAGCAATAAACATCAACAAAATCTCCATATAACATGTTACTAAACTTAAACATCACATATATTATCTAAACCAAGTCATTTAAAAGTTTGAATTCATCAAACTTGTCCAAAATAACATCCATATAGTGCTTAAAACAAAGAGTAGCAAATATAAAACAAATAGTGCATGCATCATAGAGCTCCACTTAACAAAACCCTGACAAAGTCTTCTTTCTCATCATCTTCCAAAGTAAAAAAAACAGCAGTCATCTCATGATCACGGCCTATAGTAATCAAAGCTCTATGGCGTTCCATCCTTGATAGATTTGGAAGCTTGCGAAGTTCTTCATTGATTTTATCTCTCTTCGTCGCTATATCCAAATCAACACCAATAGCTCTACTGAACTTCTCAGTAGCTTCATCAATCTTGTTGCCTATAATCATGGCTGCTTCTCGAAATCCATCCATATTATCCACGCTCCTTCTCCTCTTTCCTTTCTGACTAGTTCCTTCATTATTGAATGAAGCTGTGGACATTTCCTCTAAATTCACAGGACAATTTTCTGTATCTTCATCCTCCTCATTTCTAGTCAGCTCATCCAAGATATCTTCGGTGGTAGCAGCTGCCCTTCCTGTGGCACGATCTCTACCGAAGATAGTGCAAAGCATTTCATAATGTGGAAAACTCCTAGTCCTCCATTGAGCTGCACCCTTATGTGTCTACAAAAAACATATAAAAAGTCAAATAAAGTAATATATTCAAAGGCCAAATAAGAATACATCAAATAACTCCTCAAATAAGAATACCTTTACATAACCATTCCAAACTTCATCTTCTGCAACAACCAAATTCTTTTCTGAATCCCATCCAAATCCACTGCAATTTACTCCATTAAGCATATCATACACAATACGGAAGTCCTTTTTCATGGTCTTAATTCTGGAATCAATGTGTGGCTTGGCTTTAATTCCACTATGAGGTAACTTTTGCTTTAATACAGATTCAAGCACTCCAAGGAAGCCTGGCTTGAACCCATTGTCAGCTTTATGAGTTCCAGCATTAACCATATCAAATAATGCAAAAACTAACTCTCTGTCCTCAGCTTCTGTCCATTTCCTCTTATTCTTCCCTGGCCCCTTCTCATTGATGTTTATATCTTCGCTCATATCCATGCCTATTAATATTAGAACAACCAATCCACCAATAACATGATATGTAATTAGCCATGAACCAACAACATAATATAGGAAAATGGCACAATGAATATAATGTATAAAAATAACATGATATAGCAATTTAAATTAACCATTACAAATAATCACTCGTTTACAAGCAAGTAAAAGTTGCAATCATTACAAACTTTGCCTTTAAAATACAAACAAATTCAAATAATTCATCTCCACGCATTAAACATAGAAACAGCCATTTGTTGTCTAAATGAGGTCCATTCATTTGAAGTCTCAACAGTGCCAATTACTTCCCTGTCTCCTTCGTTGTCATCCTCGTTTAGTTCTATATCTTCATATGGGTCCACAAGTAACTCGTTCCTTATATAGTTATGAAGCAAACAACACACCAAGATAATATGAACTTGAATATTAATGGGATAAAAGGCAGGACTCCTAAGAATTGCCCATCGTTTTTTCAATATCCCAAAGGCTCTTTCTATTACATTTCTAGCAATTGAATGCTTCATGTTAAAATATTCCTCCGCGCTCGTCGGTTGACGTCCATTACTCCACTCATTCAGATGATAACGTTGACCTCTATACGGTGCAAGAAATCCTTCACCATTTGTATACCCAGCATCAACCAAATAGTAGGTACCTTAAACAAATTGAACATTTTTCTTATGTTAGTGATATATAGTCTTTTCAAGAAATTAGTTTATTATTGATTTTGTAACAGTATTGTATCTTACCACGTGGAACAACTAAACCATGTCTTCTAGCAATTGCATCCCGTAACACTCGACCATCAGCGGCTGACCCCTCCCATCCAGGCAATACATAAGTAAATTGGAGATCTGGGTTACACGCTGCAAGGACATTAGTTGCAATGTGATTTTTTCTAGTTCGATACCTAGGTCTGTCAATAGCCGGCACATGGACCGGTATGTGTGTCCCATCTAAAGCTCCTAAACATCCCTACAAGACATTATAATGCATCAAAATATATTTACACATAAATGATAAATTACACAGCTATAATTTTAGAAAAATATGAATCATTTACCTTAAAACACTTCCATTTTTCATCTACCGAGTTTTCTGGTATTGGCTCAGGTTTCTTGTATAATTCTCCCTGTAATCGAATGACTGCAACCAAAAACCTTTTGAAATGCCTACTGATTGTCTCAGCTGAACGATTAAACTCACTCTGAATTACCCTATTTTTAACATGATGAGCAAGGATATGCAAGGAAATTGCAACTTGCTCATCAACTAACATGTGTCTGGTTGGTTCCAGCTTCCCAATTGTGCTAAGCAAGTGACATAACTTCACAAATGGTCGCCTAGTCATTCTAAAATTGTTCAAACATGTTTGATCACTCTTATACACCCAATTCCCAATTATTTCTCTATTACCATAATAATCTAATTGGTACCTAGATCTAACCCCACGCATGCATTGTTTTTCGAACAATTTATATGATAATTGTAGGAATAGCCCCAAAAGATGTAGAACGTCCAACCACCATTGCATAACCAGTGCTAGTTTCTTCACTTTCAATTTTCTTTTCGTTAAACTCAGACGTGCCATAGCTGTCATCAAAGAAATATACATCAATTTAATATAAAATTGAAGGACCAAGCACTTGAAAGTTGCGTTATAAAATAGATTGACTGAACACTCATTCCCAACCCTACTGTCATTCACACTCAGTCCCAGTACCCCTCCCTCATTGTCCTTCAATCCCAATTCCCCCCCTCACTGTCACAGCCCAACCCTCCTCGCACTGTCTCAGTCCCAGACACAGCCTATCAATAGCCCTCAGTCCCAGCCCCTCTAACTTCCCTCATTCCCTTATCCCCAGCTGCCCCTCACTGTCACAGCATATCTCTGTCCCAGCAGCACCCCCCCCCCTCAGCTCCCTCATCCCCAGCTGGCCCAGCCCCTGACACAGTCCCAGCAGCCCCCCCCCTCAGCTCCCTCATCCCCAGCTGGCCCAGCCCCTGACACAGTCCCAGCAGCCCCCCCCCCTCAGCTCCCTCATCCCCAGCTGGCCCAGCCCCTGACACAGTCCCAGCAGCCCCCCCCCCCCCCAATCAGTTCCCTCATCCCCAGCTGCCCCTCACTGTCACAGCATATCTCTGTCCCAGCAGCACCCCCCCCTCAGCTCCCTCATCCCCAGCTGGCCCAGCCCCTGACACAGTCCCAGCAGCCCCCCCCCCCTCAGCTCCCTCATCCCCAGCTGGCCCAGCCGTTGACACAGTCCCAGCAGCCCCCCCCCCCCCCCCCCCCACAATCAGTTCCCTCATCCCCAGCTGCCCCTCACTGTCACAGCATATCTCTGTCCCAGCAGCACCCCCCCCTCAGCTCCCTCATCCCCAGCTGGCCCAGCCCCTGACACAGTCCCAGCAGCCCCCCCCCCCAATCAGTTCCCTCATCCCCAGCTGCCCCTCACTGTCACAGCCTATCTCTGTCCCAGCAGCACCCCCCCCAGCTCCCTCATCCCCAGCTGGCCCAGCCCCTGACACACTCCCAGCAGCCCCCCCTATCAGTCCCCTCATCCCCAGCTGCCCCTCACTGTCACAGCCTATCTCTGTCCCAGCAGCACCCCCCCCTCAGCTCCCTCATCCCCAGCTGGCCCAGCCCCTGACACACTCCCAGCACCCCCCTCTCAGTTCCATCATCCCCAGATGCCCCAGCCCCAGCTTCAGTCCCAGCAGCCCCCCCCCTCTCAGTTCCCTCATCCCCAACTGCCCAGCCCCAGCTTCAGTCCCAACACAGTCCCAGCAGCCCCCCCTCTCAGTTCCATCATCCCCAGATGCCCCAGCCCTTGTTTCAGTCCCAGCAGCCCCTCCCTCTCAGTTCCCTCAGCCCCAGCTGCCCCTCACTGTCACAGCTTATCTCTGTCCCAGCAGCACCCCCCCCTCAGCTCCCTCATCCCCAGCTGGCCCAGCCCCTGACACACTCCCAGCACCCCCCCTCTCAGTTCCATCATCCCCAGATGCCCCAGCCCCAGCTTCAGTCCCAGCAGCCCCCCCTCTCAGTTCCCTCATCCCCAACTGCCCAGCCCCAGCTTCAGTCCCAACACAGTCCCAGCAGCCCCCCCTCTCAGTTCCATCATCCCCAGTGCCCCAGCCCTTGCTTCAGTCCCAGCAGCCCCCCCCTCTCAGTTCCCTCAGCCCCAGCTGCCCAGTCCCAGCCTATCAATAGCCCTCAGTCCCAGCCCCCAATTCCCTCCATCAGTCCCAGCACCACTCACACTCAATCTCTGTCACAACCCCCCTTTCACTCTCTCTCATACCCAGCTGCCCTCTCACTCCCTCTGTCCAAGCCACCCTCTCACTCTCCCTCATCCCCAACTGCCCTCTCACTCTCTCTGTCCCAGCAGCACCCCCCCCTCAGCTCCCTCATCCCCAGCTGCCCCAGCCCTTGCTTCAGTCCCAGCAGCCCCACCCCCCCTCTCAGTTCCCTCAGCCCAAACTGCCCAGCCCCAGCCTATCAATAGCCCTCAGTCCCAGCCCCCAATTCCCTCCATCAGTCCCAGCACCACTCACACTCAATCTCTGTCACAGCCCCCCTTTCACTCTCTCTCATACCCAGCTACCCTCTCACTCCCTCTGTCCAAGCCACCCTCTCACTCTCCCTCATCCCCAACTGCCCTCTCACTCTCTCTGTCCCAGCAGCACCCCCCCCTCAGCTCCCTCATCCCCAGCTGCCCCAGCCCTTGCTTCAGTCCCAGCAGCCCCACCCCCCCTCTCAGTTCCCTCAGCCCAAGCTGCCCAGCCCCAGCCTATCAATAGCCCTCAGTCCCAGCCCCCAATTCCCTCTATCAGTCCCAGCACCACTCACACTCAATCTCTGTCACAGCCCCCCTTTCACTCTCTCTCATCCCCAGCTGCCCTCTCACTCCCTCTGTCCAAGCCACCCTCTCACTCTCCCTCATCCCCAACTGCCCTCTCACTCTCTCTGTCCCAGCAGCACCTCCCCCCCCCTCAGCTCCCTCATCCCCAGCTGCCCCAGCCCTTGCTTCAGTCCCAGCAGCTCCACCCCCCCTCTCAGTTCCCTCAGCCCAAGCTGCCCAGCCCCAACCTATCAATAGCCCTCAGTCCCAGCCCCCAATTCCCTCCATCAGTCCCAGCACCACTCACACTCAATCTCTGTCACAACCCCCCTTTCACTCTCTCTCATACCCAGCTGCCCTCTCACTCCCTCTGTCCAAGCCACCCTCTCACTCTCCCTCATCCCCAACTGCCCTCTCACTCTCTCTGTCCCAGCAGCACCCCCCCCCTCAGCTCCCTCATCCCCAGCTGCCCCAGCCCTTGCTTCAGTCCCAGCAGCCCCACCCCCCCTCTCAGTTCCCTCAGCCCAAACTGCCCAGCCCCAGCCTATCAATAGCCCTCAGTCCCAGCCCCCAATTCCCTCCATCAGTCCCAGCACCACTCACACTCAATCTCTGTCACAGCCCCCCTTTCACTCTCTCTCATACCCAGCTGCCCTCTCACTCCCTCTGTCCAAGCCACCCTCTCACTCTCCCTCATCCCCAACTGCCCTCTCACTCTCTCTGTCCCAGCAGCCCCCCCCCTCAGCTCCCTCATCCCCAGCTGCCCCAGCCCTTGCTTCAGTCCCAGCAGCCCCACCCCCCCTCTCAGTTCCCTCAGCCCAAGCTGCCCAGCCCCAGCCTATCAATAGCCCTCAGTCCCAGCCCCCAATTCCCTCCATCAGTCCCAGCACCACTCACACTCAATCTCTGTCACAGCCCCCCTTTCACTCTCTCTCATCCCCAGCTGCCCTCTCACTCCCTCTGTCCAAGCCACCCTCTCACTCTCCCTCATCCCCAACTGCCCTCTCACTCTCTCTGTCCCAGCAGCACCTCCCCCCCCCTCAGCTCCCTCATCCCCAGCTGCCCCAGCCCTTGCTTCAGTCCCAGCAGCTCCACCCCCCCTCTCAGTTCCCTCAGCCCAAGCTGCCCAGCCCCAACCTATCAATAGCCCTCAGTCCCAGCCCCCAATTCCCTCCATCAGTCCCAGCACCACTCACACTCAATCTCTGTCACAGCCCCCCTTTCACTCTCTCTCATCCCCAGCTGCCCTCTCACTCCCTCTGTCCAAGCCACCCTCTCACTCTCCCTCATCCCCAACTGCCCTCTCACTCTCTCTGTCCCAGCAGCACCTCCCCCCCCCTCAGCTCCCTCATCCCCAGCTGCCCCAGCCCTTGCTTCAGTCCCAGCAGCCCCCCCTCTCAGTTCCCTCATCCCCAGCTGCCCAGCCCCAGCTTCAGTCCCAACACAGTCCCAGCAGCCCCCCCCATCTCAGTTCCCTCATCCCCAGCTGCCCAGCCCCAGCTTCAGTCCCAACACAGTCCCAGCAGCCCCCCCCTCTCAGTTCCCTCATCCCCAGCTGGCCCAGCCCCAGCTTCAGTCCCAACACAAACCAGTTGCCCCCCCTCTCACCTCCCTCAGTTCCAGCCCCCTCTCACCTCCCTCATTCTCAGCCCAACCCTCTCACTATGTCTCAGTCACAGCACCCCCCCTTCACTGCCCCTCAGTCACAGACCCACCCTCATTGTCCCTTAGTCCTAGCTCCCTCTCTCTTTGTCTCATCCCACCCCCTCACTGTCTCAACCAAGCATTATCACTGTCCCTCAGTCCTAGCCCCCTCTATCTCTATCTCTCAATCCCAGCCACCTTTAGCTCTATCTCTCAATCCCAACCCCCCCTCTCCCTCTGTCTTAGACCCCATTCTCTGTCTCATCACACCCCCCCAACCCCCTCCATTCTCTGTCTTACTCCTGGCCCTGGCCCCTCTGACTCTCCCTTTGTCCCAGCCCTCCTCCTCCCTCGCCCAGCCACCTTTCCCTCTCTCTCTCCCTTCCCTCTTTTCCTTTCTCAACCCGCCCCCTCCCCTTCTCCCTCTATCCCTCTGTCCCTCTCGCCCAGCCCGTTCTCACCTCCCTCTGTCCCAGTACCCCTCCAACTATCAATCTGTCTCAACCCTCCTCCTCCCTCCCACAGCCCTCTCCCACCATCCCTTTGACCGAACCCCCCTCCTACTGTCCATCTGTCCCAGCCCTCCTCCTCCATCGCCCAGTCCCCTTTCCCTCACTCTCTCCCATCCCTCTTTTCCTTTATCAGCTAGCCCCCTCTCCTTCTCCCTCTGTCCCTCTGTCCCTGACGCCCAGGCCCTCTCACTTTCCATTTGTCCCAACCCCCCCTCTCTCTATCCAACTACCCTCCCTCTCTTCCTGCCCCCCATCCTCTCACTTCCTCTGTCCCTCTGTCCCTCTCACCGAGCCCTCTCACTCTCCCTGTGTCCCACCCACAAAATTAGGGTTCAATATAGGCGGAGAACTGTGTGTGCTGTCTTCTAGAAAGAGAGGAGAACGACGGAGAGTGAGAAAGAGAGATCCGTACCTGGTATGGCTCGATGGCGTGCGATCGGGGATGACTGAGCAGCAAAGACAGACCGAAGATGACGATGGAGAAAGCGAGGGGAAAAGGAGGTTGCAGCCGAAAATGGAGAATGAGACAGGGAGAGAGGTCGCAGACGAAGATGGGGAAAGTGAGGAGGAACGAGGGTGCAGACGAAGATGGAGAGAGCGAGAGGAAGAGAGGCAAGAGACGAAGATGGGATTCGGGATGGTGAGCGCTCGATCGGGTGAGGGTAATTTCGCCTTCAGGAATGAGCCCAACGGAATGGAATGGCCATTCCTCTGATGGCTTATGGAATGGCCATTCCACTGTGAGAAGGAATGGAAAGCCATGAGGGAATGGTCATTCCCTCAATTTTGAATGAACCAAACGTGGGAATGCAATCACCAAGGGAATGACCATTCCATTCCCTCATCCATTCCGGCGAACCAAACGTTAGGTTAGTTTCCAAGTCCAATAGCATTTCCAAATACCAAACTAAGAGGAGTCTTTTATTGCCTTTGAACTCCAGAGGTAGGACCCATGCATGGACATGTGGTCAAGTGGACTACACATCCAATGCTAACATGTCCTACACAAAGTGTGGTATTCATTTTGAGTGGTGCAGAGTTTAAATTGGTGGGACTTACTATAGAGTTTCATTGCTCCTACTCAGGATTTTAAGTAAGCCATTTTGTGGATTAAACTCTCACTGTAGACCTGCACTCAAACCTAGAGCTCAATTAGGTCCAACACTACAAGATGTGTATGTCTCCAAATTCAAAATAAATCGATGCCCAAAATTAAGAAGGCTCGATTAATTGTATGCTATATAATATAGTCATATATACTTTAATATAAGTATGAAATTTATGGACCTAATCCTACACGAATTATCTGGCTCCATAGATTATAATGCAAAATGTACACTTGTACGTCAATTTTCCTTTTTTAATTCAGGGCCTTCCTTTATAATTTGACTCATGTCCGATTGGTCACTACAAGTGAGAGAATAGAGTCCCAAATGCTAGAAAAATGTAAAATTTTACGTTTCAATTGCTAAAAAAGTTCACTTCATTAAAGCGCACGTAAATTGATCACATTATCAATTGTCAACTTCTTATCCCACTTAAAATTACTTTACCCATCCATGAAAACAAATGCGAATAGACTTTATAAAAAAAAAAAAAAGAAGAAGAAAGTATGCTTCTCCTTAAGACAATTACTATCTCTTTCACTGAATTGATATTTATATTACCATACAAATAAATTATTTTGATCCCTACATTTCTAGAGAGAGATATCACACTCTTTCCATGATTTGTGGTGTGCAATCTTCCTTTTTTATTTTATTTTTATTGTTGCTTTGAGAGTGCAATCCTCTCTTTACATAGCTCATTCTAGTAAAAAGTAGAACACCAGAGTGATTTGTAATGTCTTGTGATATGTAAAGGATACTGTTTTCCAGAATAATGTATGAACAAAGAAAAGAAATTAATGTGGTTAACTAAATTATTTTTTAACAGTATAACTGAAACAATGACGTCTTCTCAAATAGCTAGCTAGTTTGCTTGCCCAATCAACTTAAAGTCAAACTCAACAGGAAAGGGTTGACAGAATCAGGTTGAATAAATTGTTTCACTTCTGAATCATTACCTATAGCATCACAAGACAAATGTCCAGAATCATCTCTGTGTCTTTCAGTTGATCAACAGCCACACAATTATAAAGAGAAAGCCCACAGCAAACAAAAGAGAGTCAACTAAACTAAAAGAGCAGCCCACATAAATGGGAGGAAGATCCCACACTAGTGGAATAGCATACTTGAGCATCTGAGCAACATCAGGTTGCCAACCCATCAACCCTTGTTGGCTGAATAGCCTTTTTTTTTTTTTTTTTTTTTGGTATCCCAACTTATTGGGTCTGGCACCCTAGCCCTCTTGAGACGACTCCGTGAGGTGGAAAAATCCTTTCGTGAGAAGACCATTTGTGCTTGACAATGTGGACGACTCGGTGAGGTGGAAAAACCCTTTGCTGAGAAGACCATTTGTGCTTGACAATGTGGAAAACCAGTGGAAAAAATATAAATATACAGTAATGCTCGTGAGCTTTGTGTGGACAATTTGTCACCGTAACGTTATTGATAAACATAAGGATAGATGAAGCGTTTCCGCAAACATGCACGTTATTCAATAGCAGGATCTCTTTCGAAGATTCTGGAAATCCATTTTCTGTTATTGTTGAATTTTTGGCGCCTACCAAGTAGTGTATCGATTACCTTCGTTAGGTCCACGCCTCGAGCAAGAACATTAATCAATAATTTATTACACAGAGAGGTCCAAGTACATGCGATTCTGGAAATGCAAGTTAAAACAGCCCTCTTCTCGTCGCTTTCTTTCATCTTTTTTCTTCAAAGCCGGTGAGTGGGTTCCGCTTTGGTTCTCTCGGAATCAGTGGTTGCTCTCCCGACTCCTAGTAGTAAAATTAGCACTAGTTAATTGTGTTTTATTTAATTAAATTTAATTAGACTAAGTAAATTTAATTTACAATTTACTGTATCTAATTAAATTTAATTTACTATTAAGATTGTGTATATGAAGTTTAGTTGAGATCTGAATCTGTTTGAGGAGAATAAGGGTAGTTTATAATTTTAGGAAAATTTGGAGGGCTTTTTTTTTATAATTTCCCATTTTTGAGATTTTTAATTAGATGACCTATTTTTTTAACTTTACACTTTTATCATGTTTCGATCAAATGTGTGGAAAACCCTCTAAATCCACCCTAAAAAATCCCTAAGACTAAAATTTAAATATTAGAAATTTATTCTAATTTCTTTTGATCGATGAAGTTCACTTTGCTCAACAAGTTTTCCCCTCTCCTCTTCTTTTCAATTTTCCTTTATTCCTTCTTGTCCAAGTGAAGATCAAGAGCCTCCCATATCACCTTTCGTTACCACCATCATAATCCTCTAGGTGCTGCGAACTCCCCACCTCTTTTTCTTGGTTTTCCCCTTTTTTCTCTTACATAGTAAGTCTTTTTCTTTGTTAAAGTTAGGGTTTTGACTTCTTAACTTAGAAATGCGATTTATTAGCTTATTAGAATTTATCCTTTTAATTTGTGTAAAAGTTTTGGTTTGATTTGGTGGTTTTCCAAGGATTTGAATTTTCGGGCATTTGAGATAAGGTTTGTGCATTTGGGTGTTTTCTTACCCAAGGAAAGTGGATACATATGAAATGATTTTTGGGTGCTCACAAAAAAGTGCCCTTAAAGTGTGAGAGCTTTCAGCTAGCTAAATTCAAATCCTCCTTGAAATTCTCTTGAGAGGGGAGCTTGTGAATTTGGAGCAAATGCATTGGTTGAATTTCAGTTATGCAGGTGGTGGGTCTTGAAGGGTTTCGGGATTTTTAATTTTGGATACGCACTGCGTTTAAAATGGATCAATGGATATTTGAAATAGAAAGTCAATTTATCCATATTCTATAGATATACATAGTGATATTATACAAGTGGAATGTTATTATTTTATATCTAACCAATTCGATGAATTACTACTAATAATTCGCTGCATAATAGTGCTGGTTGATGGGAGTTACTTTGGGAGCAAATACCAAAAAGTCAAATTCGTTTGGCTTATTCTCTGCTGTCGCCTAGTACTTGTATACTATATAATATTCATATATACTTTAATACAAGTAAAAATCAATGGACCTGATCCTCCACGAATTATTTGTGTCTATACACTATAATATTGAAAAATGTATTAGTACTCCATTCTTTGGCTTTTTTTTTTTTAATCCAGGCCCTTACCTTTCTAATTCTGTTACTTGGGAAATCGTTTACCATCCCTACAATTCTAATGGAACTGGGATGAAGATTTCAGGCTCATGCAAGGAAGGAAATTAAAGTTCAATCCTCACTTTGCCTTGCAGACAGTGAATGACCACACTACCTACTTGCCAACTACTGATGTATGTGTATTCAAAAAAAAAAAAATTGTAAGAACAAAGAAAGCTCATTTAGTGGATCTAATTACTATTTATATAATAAATAAATAAATTGACTTCTCGAGTAGCTTAATTGACTTCACTTATTGCTTCCCTACCACTTATCTCAAATCAAACGCAACACGCAAGAATAAAAAGATCCCAATCGAATTAATTGTTTACACTTCTGCATCATTAAATAAAACCATTATTTAGTAAATTAATTTTTTCTCGTGCATTCTTTTCCATTTTTTTCTCCTACAGTATTTAAATATTATATTATATATAAAATTTTTCCAATAATATACAAGAAAGATAGACAATTTGAGATTAACCTCCTCAAATTATATACAGCCCATATGATCTGGATCATTATATTTGCATAATTTTCTCTTGCACACCCATGCACTGCACGTGACCACCTTCGATGACCAGTCTGGATGCACACGCTGGAAGCATGCCCTCGAGAACATTGCTTGGAAGAGCAATCTATAGTTTTTTTTTTTTTTTTTTTAATCTCAGCTAAGGGGGTTGTATTTCATGAGAGAGTCTGTACACAAACGAAAATACGAGTCCACACAAGTGGCAATAGAAGTTCACACATGCAAGAATATGGTTCCACACATATAAAAAAAATAAGTCTACCCCTACAATAAGGGCACGTTTGGGAAACCATATTTCCGCATAAAACCGATTGGTTTTCCAGGGAACGGGGAAAATCCATGTTTGGAGGGAGAGTCGAACGCAGACAACCGGTGTCTGTATTCCACGCTCCAGCAAAAAAGGGGGGTTGAAACCCGCCCCCCCCCCCCCCCCCCCCCCCCCAAAAAAAAAAAAAAAAAAAATTCTGATTCGCGGAATCTACAGATGCGCAAAAGGCGCAGCTACAGTGCCACGAGCGGGGTACTGTGTGGGCCACGATCTGACATTTATAGGTAACATTAACAAAATCAGCACCATGCAAATAGTTTTCTATCCCAAAAACGGCTATAACACCAATTTCCAACCGTTAGATCATCTTTTATATTAAGATATTTTAGAAAACGTAACTAATGCTTAGAGATGTAAATCTGGACTTTTGTTGGCCCTTTTTACAAATCCAAACCGTTAAATCTGATCTAAAGGCCACAGACCGCTATGAGATCAAATCTCAAAATATGGGGCTATGAGGATCATGATATATTGGCCAAAACGTTCAAAAACATTGATTTGTTAACGGTTTCTTCCTTGAAAATCCTTTCTCTTGCAATCATAAAATCTCCTCATCCTCGTGGGCTCTCGCCAAATGTGCCCTAAGAAAAGTCAAATTCCAATCCCAACACTGACAAAAAAACCACTACTCCTTACAACTAAAGCAAGGGGCCTTTTGAAAATTTGTAAATGTAAAAAGAAACGTATAAAGTTGGGCAGATCAAGGGCTAGCACATTCCCAAAGATACAAGTCATTCAATGCCCAGAGATACAAGTTACTCAATGCAGGAATCTCTTTTCAAGATACTGGGAAGTGGGGAATCCATATATACTTTTTTATTATTAAAATTTTCTTGGTCGCTAGCACTTGACAAGCAGCGCGTCGACGACCGTCTTTGGTGTTAAAAACTTGAACGCCTAGAGACCGAACATTATGAAATAATTTATTGCACAGAGAAGTCCAAGCACATGGGAATCAGAGAATTCAAACACAAAAGAATCGCCTGCACCTCTCACCATCTTTTCATCTTTTTCTTCTAAGCCGGCAGGTGGGCTCCATTTTTGAAAAAAATCCAAACCCCATAAAATTCAACCACTTTCCCATCGCGGACTGCCCCATTGTAGGCGACGTCGGCATGCAGGAAATTGAATTCTGCCCGTAAATATAAAAATCATCCCTTTGATTTTTTTTTTTTTCCTTTTTCGGTGCTGGCCTGCCAACCCACAGATGAATCCCTTGTCATGTTTTTATATCAAGATATCAACGCAACTCAATGATGACTCTGGTGGAATTGAGATTATGCAAACTCTTGTACTAGGGATAGAGATTAAAATTTTCACGAGATTTTCCTCGAAGAAAATTGCCCATGCTCTATCTTACATTATTGACTGAATTTTTTACTCGATCGAAAGTTTACAGCGGAACCATGATATAATTATTGAGTGGGCCATTGCGTAAAAAAATTTTTAGGAGGGCCATTGTCAACACCCCAAACCCCAAAACCCCTAGTGCCTTCCACGATGGGGATGTGATTTTATCTTTTTGTTTCTTGTTTTGATGATGTGTTATTCATATTATATATTATATTTGGTGATAATACAAGGTGAGATGAAGAATTTTTGTGATTTCAATTTCAGATGTCGACCTCAAAGGTTTTCTAAACGATGGCATAAATATCTTCCCAAGTATTCAAGTCACGCATCAAATAGAACCAAAAGTCTCATGTCCACCACATAAATGATAACTAAGAGTTGGAGATGAGGACTGTAGCATCTATACCATTTATCTCTTCTCCATCTTCATATCTTCTTTTGTAAAGACTTTTACTAGTCTTACCTTGCGCAAGATTGGGAGAGCTTTCTGATAATAACAAAATAATATGTATATATATAATGTAAAAATAAGCCTTTAAGTGCAGGAAGTCATTATCTTTAAAAAACCATATTCTTTGATGCACCTTGCCAATTCTTTATCCTTTGTTTTGTTAAATCCTCACTACATCCTCTTGCAAGGACCATTTTCAACGGTTTGAAGACCTATAGCTTTAAGTGTTGTAAAAGCGTAGATCAAGATTACAGGGCTACTATAAACATGATTAACACAGTGTCAGCTTGGATCAAATAACTGATGCAAAGATCTATGATTGTTTATAAGAAATCAGTCACGTGGGATTCACTCTCCACGATCTTAGGGCAAGGATGGACACCTTTGATGTAGAAGCTGATGATGGATGACTTAGCTCTAGCCTTTTGGTTATGAATATTGAGATGCTCTATCACCAGCTCATCATATATATATTTATAGCATCCAGCTTAATAGGTGATAATCTCCAATGTAAGTTAAAATAGGAAAAGATGGAGAGTTGGATCAAACTCTCTCAATTTCAATTTGATTCTTAGAGGATTAACATAGTTTCTCTCTATCTGAACAGACACCTTGTGAGAGGTGTTTCTTTGTGTTGTGGCTACCCATTAGCGGGCTCCATCACAGACGCCAACAAAGACAACAATCAATCTCTGCAACGGATGCTCAATCATTTAAATTGTGGATTATGTATTTCATATACTATATTTAGAAGCTACTACCTCTAAAAGTTCAGTGGCCACTTCCTAGAACTAACACCTACTATGGTCGGAAGATGATTACATTGGTCGAAGCTTAATTCTTAGTGCAAGTGGTAAGGTTTTGAGCCCTAATAAGGTGTTTATTGCAATTAATTATGATTGGTAGTGATTTAATTTTTTTAAATGTTAATGGTTTGGTTTTCAATGATTGGTATAGTGTTTGTGAGATTTCACGAAGTTTTGAAGAGGTTTGAACTAAGTTTAGTACTTTAAAAGGCTTGGTTCACATTTTGGCAAATTTGGAGGTACTTTGGGTATTTCCGAAGCATATGGTGAGAGCTTCACAAGTTAGATTTAAGCTTTCTCTACAACTTTTGTGTTGAACTTGTGTCCATTTGATGACTGTAAGCCTGTCGTTTTACCAGATTTAGCCTAAGTAGGGACATAGTCATCATTTTCCTAAATTTTGAGTTTCTACTAAGAACCTCCAAGAATTTTGATTCTTGGTTCCTTAGAAAGATAATTTAATTTTCAACAACTTTTGTTCGTCCTAAAGCTCTAAATCACTCCATCAACACTCCAAGAACAATCAAAATCTCTTTCCAAGAATTTACCAATATTTCCTATACCAAACTAACCAAAAATAATAATAATAAAATAAAGCCTTCGAGAATTGCCTTGCATGTATGGATTTGTGAATGAAATACACTAAAAAAAAATAGATCTAGATGATGGAGGCGAGCTCTCACCTCTAGCTACTCAAACTAAAGGGAACCCACAAGTTAGAGGGCAACCATTAGCTGTAATCTCCGAACAAAAGGGCCAGAGTATGTTTGGTTGCTCAAGGGAGGGCGAGGAAGAAAAACGAGGAAGATCGGATGTGGTTATGCAAATCGGTGGAGAAACGAAGGAGAGTCAAAGTGAGCAATATCAACTATCAATCAAAGTTGTTGCTGATCATCTGGGATCAGGTAAACATTGAGAGGAATGAGGAGAAGGGATCTTGGCCTTATAAAGGCATGGGATGTGGGTCCACTACTTATATCATTTTGATTTGCAAAAATGGATGCCTTTCGAACCTTTGACTTCAAGCCAAGAATGAAGGTTTCTCATAATTAAATTATATTTCCAACGACTCAAGAATGGGAATTCTTCTAAGTTCCAATCGAAAACTCAACTTTCACGAAAATGAGATTGTTTCCCTAATAGGAGTTAACAAACAAAATGAGGGGTTTGGGGATTTTAAATCAACATGGGCTAAACAGGAGAGTTGTTGGATATGACAAGATCTATCTTTTAAACCTAAGTGAAAATTTGTAAAGACCTAAATTTTGATTTTAAATTAGAATTAATCTCGACCTTTGATTTATCTTTGATGGACCCCATATGCTTTTAATTTTTGTGTTATTGTTATTTTGGCTATCATTTGTTTGATATCAGTAGGTCCCATATTTTAACTGAAATTTAAGATTTTAGGGAGTTTGTCTCAACTAGTAGATTTAATTTGACAAAAATTCTGAGTATTATAAAATCTCATCTCAAATCCATCTTCAAGATTAATTAAAGTCTTAATCCACTTTGATAAATTTAATCCAACCCTACTTGAACACCAGAGTCATCTCAAACTCTGCCCTAAACATAGAGTTTGGTCTAAACTACCCTCCTTTGCCAATTCTAATTTGAGAATAAGCCCTCTACTATAAATAAAGCACACTCCCTCACTTGTACAAGTATCTCAAGCCCCTCGTCTCTTCCCCTCTCTCTTCCCCATAAGGTATGTTTCTCTAGCTCTTTCTTCTTCATTTGTAGTTACTATTATGGCTCTTTATCATGAACTTATAAGCATGTCATGTCATTAAAACCATCCTTAGCATTCCATCATCATTATCACACCCGGATTATCATGTGCACCATTGAAATCAGTCCAGCCCATTGGAAACCCCTCGCACCATTCTCCATTACCTAGCCAAGCCGCCAGGCCAGACCCATCAACCCACCTAGCCCAGGACCCATTTCTCTTATTATTCTTTTCCTTCCCTCCTTTTATTCTTCTTACCCCACTGTTCTGTTTTTCTTCCCTTCTGCTTCGTCTTCATCTTGTTTCTTCTTCTTCTTTGTTTCTTTTCTTTCTCTATTTCTTCCTTCCACTGTTCAAAACCAAATCACCTCAAACCATCATCATCTTCTTCCTTTCTCTCTATCCACAACCGAACCCAAGTTCCCAACCCAGTATCTTCTCTATGGTTAACCCAATATCTTCTTCATTTCCTTTTTCCTCCCATTTTCATCTCCTCCCTTTGTTCATAAATCATAACTGAGCCGACCTAAACCATCTTCTTGTCTTTTTCTTTCTCATGTTCATCTTCTTCTTCCAGACTCCACCTTTCTCCTCCCCATCATGTTCTTTCATTTTCCCTCCATTGAAAGATCAAGCTACCTCTAACCCATCCCAGCCGATGGGTACTGCATCCTCCTTTCCTCTGTTTTATTTTTTCTTCTTCATCTTGTTCCTTCTATTTTCTTTTCTTCTTCTTCTGTTTTTCTTTATCCCTCCTCCTTCTTCCATTTCTGCCCAGACAACATCCCACCCAACAGTCATCTCTCTGCTTGTTTTGTTTCCTTCTCTCCTCCTCTGTGCTCTCTTCTGTTTTCCTTTCTTTTTTGTTTTCTTCTCTTGCTTCTTCTCTTTTCTTCCTCATTTCACTGTTGTTTCGTTTCTTCTTTACCCCTGCCCTACAAATCCTCTTTTCACCTCTGTGTTTTTTTTTTTTTCTATTTGTTTCTTTCGCTTCTCCACTGTTCATCCATCTCCTTCTTCAACCCAAGGTCACCGAACTCACCTGGCCCACCTTGGAAGTCATCGCCCACTACTTCTTTTTCCTTTTTTTCTTCTTTTTTTCCTTTCTTTCCTTCCTTCCTTGTTTCTTCCACTCTGCTTGTCTTTTTTAGTTCCACTCCTCTCTGTTTATATTTTTCCCTTGCCTTTTCTTGTTTTTACTGTCTTTCCTTTCTTCTTCTTTGCTTCCTCGTTCTTCTTCTCCTTCTTGTTTCTCTGTTTCCTTACTTCTCTTCTTTGTTTTCTTTCTTCTTCTTTCTTTGTTTTATTGTTTCCACTCCCTTCCTCCACGTTCAGAATCCAAAACACCAGCACTTCAATCCACCCGAAGGCAATGCCCAGTGTCCTTCTCCTTAATCATCTCCCTCTTCCCTTGTACCTGTAAACAAATAGAACTCAAACTCATTTCTTTTTAATTCATGTTAACCGAACCACTTGCCACAGGCCATTTGATATATTTGTTTAAAGCAAGTACTCAGGTCACTCAACAATTTACTATTCAACTTATGAATCTAAGTTCACACCATTGATCATATGTGGCCCATTGCCCTGGCCCACCTAGTGAATATGTTTAACTTGAAGTTCGAGATTCCATTCACGATCCAATTAAGTAATCAATTGGCCCAAGTCCTAACCACTCAGTCTATAAGCATGCATGAATTTATTTATTCAAGCCCACTTGTAATATCCAATCCAGACTCAAATCTATAGTTGTCAATTTTCCCATTTAAATCTATGCCTAGGCCTGATTTACTGAACCACATTTGAACCTGAACCATCGCTTATCCACTGGTGTTCCATGACCCAAATTGGAACCACTGACCCCGTTCATTGACACGGCCCAAACCCATATAATTCCATGAGAAATATTTAATTTGATTTAGTTATTTGCATATGAACCTATATTCTCCTATCTTAATAGGAACTCACACCAGACTTCCAAACTAAGTCAAGCCAAATTCGCTAATTGCTGACAATCCAAGCAAGTAGTTTTACCATGGTTCCTTAGCACTAAAGTTTTCTAGTCCTTGTCTCAATTTGATTCAAAAAATAAAATTTGGAAACTATTGAAATAATCTTAGATTATTAGGATATTTTGTTGCCTTTGACATGCTTATACATAATGGTTACATCAGACCTGATCTTGTTTCCTTGCCACCATCATGCTACAATTGATAAGATTAATTATCATTAGATTTACAATGCTGAAAAAATGTGAAAAATCTTGATAACATGTGATTCAATTTGTAATCTCAACACTTAGCCATCTTTGTAATTAAAACAACTTTGAATTCTTGGATTTGCTATTTGTACCCTCAAGGCATTTTCTAAAGTATGGGCAATGCACCGTGGGGATGCTCACATGTAAAATTTAGCCCCTCTTGAATATGACATTGGGATTGGGACCTCTTTGTGCGCTATTGCTATTCTGTAGCTGGCTCCCACTTTGTTTTGGAGATCACCGGTATTCTTGGGTCTTGTACCAACTTATATGGAAATAAAACGATTTGTACTTGGCGGGTACCTTGTGCTTGGTTCAGACCTAATTCTGGCAAACACTGTGATATTTTGTTTACTGCAGAGATACCTTTTTATTTGTTGATTTGGTTATTTACTCACTTACTTGAAATATCTTGAATTTCGGTCACATTACCTTTTTGTCGCTTTCAAGATATTACACTTATCTTATTTGACTACCTTGTATTTGCAAACCATGACTCTAAATTTGATTTCTTAATTTGCTAGGTTTTATAGTTAAAATTACTTGTTGAGTTTTTGTCACCCTTATTTTTTTTAGTTTGAACCAGAACCCAAGAAAACCTAACTTATTTTACAAAATCGAGACTAAGGGATGAGCTGCCAAACTTTAGCCTTATATTTGAGGATTCATTTAGGAATTTATTAGATTTTGAGAAATTTATGAGATTCATTCTTGCTTCAGATTTATTTATTTATTTTAAGTGTATTGGTTTTATTTGTTTAACTTGAGATATTAATCATGATATTCCATTTAGATTATTTAATAAAGTTTAAATTTTTTTTAGTTTAATTATTGTAGATCCGCCTTGTCTCATGCTTTGAGGGTTCCAAGGATTTAAAATTTCAAGGCGTGACAAAATTTTTATTATATTTCCAAAATACTCCTAAATTTTTCTCGAGATCTAAACTAAACCCTCCAAAGTACCAAACTTAGTTTGATAACTCAGGAAGCTTTCCAAAAATCTACTAAATATTATTTTAACCTTCTTACGCAGGTGTAGACCTCCAAAATGAGCTCTCCAACTTTCTTTGAACTTACAAATAGGTCCTAAGTTACCCTCTAACTTGGCTAATGTCACATCACTGCAGCATGATATTGTTGGCATGTGGTTGATGAATTGAAGTTCGTATTCTATGAATACTGAGGTTCGCAGCAGAAAATACTCAGGTTTCAGTTCTGCGAACTAAGGTTGACAAAACAAAAATACTGAGGTTACAGTGAAACAGGGATATCTTCACTAAAATAAAAAAACAAAGATGGAGATTTAAGAGAAGAAACTTGTTCCCTTGATCTTAAACAATAAAGAAAAAACAACTAGGTATGGGACCTCAAGTTTTCTCTTATTGAAGCACACATTGCAAAGAAATACAAGACTCTATTTATAGACTAGGATTTGACTGTTCATAATCCCTTACACTTCTCTAGCAATAATGATAATGATAAAGGTGCATCTGAAAAGACATAGAAACTACAAAAAAACTTATGGGAAAGCCCAAAAGATACTATAAGTTACAATAGAGAAATAAACCATATTAGATAGTGGCAGCCCAAAAGACCCATCATGAAATCTAGCTTAATTCTAACAACCCCCCTTAAGCGAGATTTCTCTTACTCCAAGCAAGGTCTTCATCTTGATGAATAAATCCCTCTTCAAAGGCTTGGTGAACATGTCCGCCACTTGGTCTTGAGATTTACAAAACTTGACTTCAACTTCTTTATCCTTTACTAATTCTCGAATGAAGTTGTATTTGATCTTTATGTGTGTGCTTTTACCATGAAACATAGGATTCTTGGATAAAGATATGGCTGATTTGTTGTCACAAAATAGTTTTGTAGATCCTCCTTGTTCATGATTCAGTTCCTCCAAAATCCACCTCAACCACCTAGCTTGACAACCAGTGGCAGCAAGAGCAATATATTCAGCTTCAACTGTAGAGAGGGCTACAATAAATTGCTTCTTTAAAGACCATGAAATTGCACTAGAACCAATTTTGAAAACATACGCTGAAGTACTCTTGTAATCATCGAAACTTCCAACCCAATCACTATCACAAAAGCCAACTAAACTTGAATTTGCAGCTTTATAATAATGAAGACCATGATTTTGGGTTCCTTTCACATATCTTAAAATTCTTTTTCCGACTTCCCAATGAGCATCTCTTGGAGATTCCATGAACCGACTAAACATGCTTACCGAATATGTGAGATCCGGTCTTGTTGTTGTTAGGTACATTAAACTACCAACAAGATTTCGATAAAGAGTTGGATCCACCACCTTCTTTCCATCATATTTGCTTAATTTCAAACCAACTTCCATAGGAGTACTAATGGGTTTTGCATCTTCCATCCTAAACCTTTCCAACAATTCTTTTGCATATTTCTTTTGAAAAATGAAAATTCCATCTTCATTTTGATTTACTTCAATTCCAAGAAAGAAATGAAGTAAGCTCATATAAGTCATTTTAAATTCATGCATCATGGTCATTTTGAAATCTTCAAACATTTTAACACTGCTCCCGGTAAAAATCAAATCATCCACATATAAGCAAGCAATGAGAATCTCACCTTGAAGACTTTTCTTGACATAGAGAGTGTGCTCATGAGTTAACTTATGAAAACCACTTTCTTTAAAATATGTATCAATCTTTTTGTACTATGCCCTTGGTGCTTGCTTTAAACCATACAAGGCCTTTTTCAATTTACATACTTTTATCTCTTCATGCTTCTTCACATAGTCGGGAGGTCGATCAACATAGACCTCTTCTTCTAAGGTGCTATTTAAGAATGTTGACTTCACATCCATTTGGAATACTTTCCATTGATTTTGAGCTGCAAGAGCCAACACCAAACGAATGGTGTCTAGATGTACAACGGGAGCAAAGACTTCATCATAGTCAACTCCTTGCTTTTGCTTATAGCCCTTAGCTACTAAGCGAGCTTTGCATTTTCAACTTCACCTCTTGGATTTAACTTGGTCTTGTACACCCACTTTACTCCAATTGTCTTCTTGCCTTTTGGAAGTTCCACCAACTCCCATGTGTCATTTCTTTCAATGGACTCAATCTCTTGATCCATGGCTTCAATCCACCTTTGATCTTTGGAGGCATCTTCAAAAGCAACAGGATCGGCATCTACAAACAAAGGAAAACCCATCCCACCATTAGTAATTATAACATAATCACTAGATGGATACCTTTTAGATGGTTGATGTGGCCGACTAGATCTCCTTGGTATAGGTGTTTCTTCATGATCATCATTTTGATCCAAACTCTCCCTTGATGAAGATGATGACGATGATAGAGAGCTTAGAACTTCATCATTTTGTTCATCAAGCAAAATAAAATTTTGCTTCTTCTCATTTTCATTCTACTCCCATGACTCTTCTTCATTGAATTTCACATCTCTACTAACAATAATTTTGTTAGTCAATGGATTAAACAGCTTGTATGCCTTGGATTTTTCACTATAGCCAATGAAGATGCATTTCTTCGATTTGTCATCCAATTTTCTTCTTTTCTCATCTGGTACATATGAATATGCAATGCTACCAAATATTCTAAAATGGCTAACACAAGGCTCATGATCACTCCAAGCTTCTTGAGGGGTCATATCTTGAATGCGTTTTGATGAGGCACTATCGAGAAGATAGACCGCACAAGCTACTACTTCAACCCAAAATGAATTAGGCCTCCTTTTGGCTTTCAACATACTTCTTGCCAAATTCATAATTGTTCTATTTTTCCTTTTCGCAAATCCATTTTGTTGGGGTGTAAAACAAGTGGTAAGTTAATGCTTGATTCCATTTTCTTTCAAGAATTCTTCAAACTAATTTGATACATACTCACCACCTCGATCGGAACGCAAAGTTTTCAACATGAAACCACTTTGCTTTTCAACCATGGCCTTGAAAGTTTTGAAATAACTAAAGACTTCAGATTTTTTTTTTAAGAAATACACCGAAATTTTTCTACTACAATCATCAATGAAAGTGAGAAAATAGCGATTACCTCCATTTAAAATTGTATTCATTGGCCCGCATAAATTTGAATGCACCAATTGAAGTGGACTTGATGCTCTCCATACTTTTCCAATTGGAAAGGAGTCTCTATGATGCTTTCCAAGTACACATTGTAACACTCCGATCCCCTTTGAGCCGGATTAGTGGCTCATTAGTGTGTTTTGTTTTGTTTTAGTCTTTTGGACTTGGTTTTGGGCCTTGGATAGGTAGTTGAGTAACCTTTGACCTGGAATAGGTAGTTCTAAGCCCTTTTTCGTAATTTTGCTTTTGTTCTGTTCATATCATCTTTGCATCATCTTGGTGTCAGCACGTGTATTTTGTTGAGCTCGTCATTTTCCGTAACTGAGTCAGATCCGTTTGAAGTCAATTGGGGAGGATGGACCTTCGTGTGACTTGAATTGTAATTAGTATAAACTTACCGGACTTTGACTTAACTTTCAAACCCTATATATTGAGTCATCCTCCAGGTGGCTCTCTCTCCTGTTCATTTCATTTCCTCAACGTGCATGCAGAGGAGAATTCCAGGAGAAGCTCTCCACGTTCTCTCTCTCTCTCTTCTTTCCTTCTCTTGATCGATTGAGCTTTGGATTCCTTGTTTTGGATTGGGTTCTTTTCTTCTTCTCTCATCTCTGTGCTTAGTCTCTGTCTGTGGCTTTGGTGGTAAGTGGGTTCTCTCCCAACTCTCCCTTCTTCTTCTCCAATTGCAGCTCTTTTCCTTGTTGATGTGTCTTCATCTCATGCATGGTGCATTGCTTTGATTTTTAGTGGATTTGGAGCTTGAGGTTGTGGATTGATAGAGCTTTGAGGCAAGTATAAGTACAGGCTTTGATAACACACATGGGTGCTCTGTTTGAATGCTTTGATTTCCATCTTCTTTAGTGTATCTGATGTTTACAGCCAATTTTGTGAATTTGGAACCTCTGTGACTTGTTTTGAGACTTTTCTGTACCACATTTCAGTTTCTGTAACTATCCCGAATTCGTGTTCTGTATTGTACGGCTAAGCCGTAAATTTCTACGGCTCACTTTCCAGAGACTGAAATTTTGAGCTTTGTTCTACGGCTAGGCTACGGCTAAGCCGTAATTTGTTCTACGGCTGAGCCGTAAGCTAGCCGTGACCCAAACCGTAACTCAGCCGCGAATTAAATCTCTGATCAGTCGAAACTTTTCCAACACAGGACTCCTACGGTGTGGACTACGGCTAAGCCGTGAAATGCTACGGCCAAGCCGTGGATTGGGCTACGGCTAAGCCGTATACTGACTGTAGCTCAACCGAAAGAGGCATCAGATCAGAGGTGAAAGATGACCAGTTTAGCTGTGTTTTGAATGGAACCATGGTTAAGCTGTAGTGCATAATACGTCGAGCGCGTAAGATGTCTCCGGCTCAACCATAGGTCCCTCATGGCTAAACCGTTAGGCATGGCAATTCTGAATCATAACTTAGGATAATGGTGAGACTTGTAGGGCTCAAATACAGGTTAATCACCCATGTAAACCGGCCCAATGGATTCCTTGGATCGCATGAAGAGTCTGTTAGGCTGTGACTTATTCATGTGAACGTTGATCACTGTTAAGCACCTCCCCATGGGTGTTGGTTTAAGGGACTTCGATGCACATAAGGATTTCATTGCAACACTAGGATGGCAACGGTGCATCGAATAACTTAAAACTACATCAACATGCACGGTTAGTGACAGTGAACAATTAGATTAGGGTTGGCTCGTAGCGAACCTTGATTCCGTATTAATCTGAGATGCATTGCATATTGTTTATGGTTTTGCCCTCTGTTCTGTTAATCTATGTTTATGCATTCCGTAGTCATTTTTGTTTTCGTCCTGTATATCTGTTCTATGCTTCGTTCCGCACTATGCTTTGATCTATGCTGTGCTTTGGATTTATATCTATGCTCTGCTGGCTTTGCTCATCTCTGAGTTTGGGTATTCCCTGGTGGCTCTGCCCAGAGATTAACACGTGAGGATAAGATCCGGTCCTTGTCATCGGTGAGTCCAAAGCGGATAATCTCCCTTCTTTGGATTTGATTTGATTGGTGTTAGTCTGGCTCTACTCAGCCTCAGCCCTAGGATGCCCGACGGGGTTACCTCTGGCTTAGATCTCTGTATCTCTGTATAACTGCAGTGTCGCTTTGTCTTGGGACCCCGGAACCCAGGAACCCGAGACCCACTTGTACCTTTGGCCTGGACAGTGGTGTTCTCATCTGCTCTGCTCTGCTCTCTATTTGAGAGAACATGGTTAACGTAGTAGCCAACTAGTTCAGTATTCTATGTTTTGATTCACATATCATGTTTTACTTCTATGCACGATTGGCTTAGTTTCCTAATATGGAACTCTGTATTTAATCTTCTGTCATTATTATATTCACTTTGATACTATGAGTGTTACACCCCTGCTACTTATATTTGCTGGATCGTTGTATTCATTGTGTTGTCTGTGGTGTTGCAGGCACAGCTACCTTGCCCAGCTCCCCGGCGGTCGAGGAGGCTGCAGGGCCGAGTGTAGAGGCACCCTCCGGTCTGGCAGAGTGGGCCTGATCACCTCTG
This sequence comes from Sextonia rubra, assembly GCA_037013555.1. NCBI lineage: Eukaryota > Viridiplantae > Streptophyta > Magnoliopsida > Laurales > Lauraceae > Sextonia > Sextonia rubra. The sequence continues at coordinate 24,900,685 of JASUAD010000006.1, forward strand.
CCGAGTGCGTGCATACATACCAGTGGCTTTTATTTTGAGTTTTGGGTTTTTGGGGATTTGTATTCAGACTTTGGACTTTGGACTTGTATTCTGTATATTTTGTATATATTGGTTTTGGTGTGTATTCGGTTTTCTACCAGTGTAGTTGTCTTTGTCGTTTTCGTATTTGTATTTGTTTTGGCTTCCGCTATTTTCCTTTGTTGCTTGCTATGATATCTACAGCTTCCGCGTTCGTCTGTTTCGCACGTGTTAGATCCCTTGTGTGTGTGCATCTGGACTGGGTTTAGATGCACGTGCACGGGAGTACGTGTGTCACCGGTTTAGCTTCTCGCTAACCCCCGATTTCTGGGCCCGGGTCGTGACATACGTATTGTATGGTATCAGAGCTTGCTAGTTATAAGCATGTAGGCATCTAAGCTCGTGGTGAGATAACGCTATCAACTATTTGACTCGAAGTCTTATAGGTTGATTTGGGATTTGACTAACTCAGGGCATTTTATATTTGTGTATTGTGTTTCTTTTCCAGTTGCAGGATGGCATCAGGATCAGAATCTCGGGATGAGAATCAACAGGGCCATAATGGTGATAGTGGATCGGTACCCCCACACATCAGTAGTGAGGAGCGGATGATGATGATGATGCAGTCTATGCAATCATTACAGGCACAGATGGCATCCATGGTAGATAGGCAGAGTCAGGCTGCTGCAGTAGCATCACCTCGTATAGATCAGCAAGTGATTTTCCAGCCCAAGGAATCAGATCCGAATGCTCTTTTCGACAAGTTCCGTAAGCGAGGGGCGACTGAGTTCCATGGGATAGAGGATGCATTGCAGGCTAAGCAATGGTTGGAGCAGACTGAAGAGCTATTTGATACGATTGTGTGCAGTAACAAGCAGAAAGTAGTGCTCACAGCCTCTATGCTTCGGAGTGTAGCTAAGACATGGTGGAGGAGTGTTAAGAGCTCATTCCAGACTATGCCCAGTGCCACAGTTTGGGAGACCTTCAAGCAGCAATTCCGTCGGAAGTTCATGCCTCTCCACATTCAGCGAGCCAAGGAGGTGGAATTCTTCAATCTTCAGCAGAGACAAATGCCCATTGCAGACTATGTACACAAGTTTACAGAGTTGTCCCACTTCGCAGAGGATATGGTGAACACGGAGCATAAGAAGGTGACTCGCTTCGTCAACGGCCTGAACCCGAGGCATAAAAGCCACGTGGTTGCTTGCATGTGGCCGGCTACATTGGATGATGCTATTGACAGGGCCTATGATGCAGAGGCCATCTTCGAGGAGGAGCGAACTGAGGCTAAGAGGACGGCAGGTTTCAGTGGCAGAAGTCAGTTTCAGAAGAAGTTCAAGGGTAAGCAGGGCAGTTCGAGCAGTACTCAGGTAGTTTGCGGTCACTGTGGGAAGGATCACCCCACCGACAGATGTTGGAGGAAGAGTGGGGCTTGTTTCGGGTGTGGCTCTACGGATCACAGGCGGGCCCAATGCCCAAAGTTTCAGTCCTCTCCACAGACGAGACAGGCAGGACCTACAGCGCAGGGCAGATCTCAGCCAGCTCGCCCAGCTCAGAAGCTGAACCGCCAGACAGCCCGAGCCTATGCTGCTACGCATGAGGGCGCGGAGGAGGCCACGGTAGTGGAAGGTAAAATTTTAATTTCTGATGCTGAAGCTTTAGCCTTATTTGACTCAGGGTCTACGCGTTCGTACGTAGCACCCCATTTTGCTGTGCAGCTTCGACAGCGACCTACACCACTTCCATATTTGTTGCTAGTATCCACTCCGGTTGGTAAGCGGGTGGAGTGCAGTGTTTTCTACCCTCAGTGTGATGTGCGGATAGCTGGTCATCAGCTCCCAGTAGACCTCGTGTTGCTCACGACACTGGATTTTGATGTGATTCTTGGTATGGACTGGCTTGCAAGATATCATGTGTGTATCAATTGCTACAGCAAGGCTATCTATTTTGATTTGGGCAGCGGATTCCGATTTGAGGGCAGCCAGACGAAGTGCCCAAGGCGTGTGATATCTGCTTGTAAGGCAGACAGGATGCTTCGTAGGGGATGTGAGGGATTTCTCGCATTCATCTCAGAGAAGAAAGATCAGCGACAGCTCAGTGAGATCCCAGTAGTTAGCGAGTTTCCGGATGTCTTCCCGGAGGATGTGCCAGAGTTGCCACCGGTTCGGGAGGTAGAATTTGCTATTGACTTGATGCCAGGTACAGCACCTATCAGTAGAGCTCCATATCGTATGGCACCTGCAGAATTGTTGGAATTGAAGAAACAGTTGCAGGATTTGTTGGATAAAGGGTTCATACGCCCAAGTGTTTCACCTTGGGGAGCTCCTGTATTGTTTGTTAAGAAGAAGGATGGCAGTTTCCGGATGTGCATTGACTACAGGCAGTTGAATAAAGTGACTATCAAGAACAAATATCCATTGCCTAGGATTGATGAGTTGTGCGATCAGCTTCAGGGTGCAGCTTACTTCTCTAAGATTGACTTGAGGTCAGGATATCACCAGCTCAGGGTGAAGGATGAGGATGTTCCGAAGACAGCTTTCAGGACTCGCTATGGACACTACGAGTTCCTTGTCATGCCATTTGGTTTGACGAACGCACCCGCAGCTTTCATGGCATTGATGAATAGGGTGTTTACTTCCTTCTTGGACCAGTTCGTTGTGGTTTTCATAGATGACATATTGGTCTATTCTAAGACTGCTGAAGAACATACAGACCATCTGAGGAAAGCATTGCAGCTGCTTAGAGATCACAAGTTGTATGCAAAGTTGTCCAAGTGTGATTTCTGGTTAGAGCAAGTTGCATTTCTGGGTCATAAGATTTCTAGAGATGGATTGATGGTGGATCCAGCTAAGATTGAAGCAGTAGTCCATTGGCCCTGTCCTAGATCAGTGACAGAGATTCGGAGTTTTCTGGGATTGGCGGGATATTACCGCAGGTTCGTGCAGGACTTCTCGAAGATTTCAGCCCCGCTGACTCAGTTGACTCGGAAGAAGGTTCCGTATGAGTGGACAGAAAGGTGTGAGCGCAGTTTCCAGATGTTGAAAGAAAAGCTCACTACGGCGCCAGTGTTGACTCTCCCGGATGGTAGTGAGGGATTCGTGATTTATTCCGATGCTTCTCGCGTTGGATTAGGCTGTGTACTGATGCAGAATCAGAAGGTGATTGCCTATGGATCCAGACAGTTGAAGGAGCATGAGAAGAACTATGCCACACATGACTTGGAGCTAGCAGCTATTGTATTTGCACTGAAGTTGTGGCGACATTACTTGTACGGTGTAAAGTTCGAGGTCCATTCCGATCATCACAGTCTGCAGTACTTGTTTGATCAGCATGACTTGAATATGAGGCAACGTAGATGGTTGGAGTTTATCAAAGACTACGACTTTCCGATCAAGTACCACCCAGGCAAGGGAAATGTAGTTGCAGATGCACTTAGCAGGAGGACAGATAGTCTTCAGGTGTTGGCAGGATTCTATATGCTTGTGCATGATCAGCCTGTAGAGGTTCAGATGGTAGGCGAATTAGTGACATTAGCTACTACCGTCGTATTTCAGCCTGAGGTGATTCAGCAGATCAAGGATCGCCAGTTTGAGGACCCCCTCCTGGTGAAGTTCAGGGATCGGATTGCAGATCGACCGGATTTCAGCCTGGTAGATGGAGTTTTGTACTTCAAGAATAGATTGTGTGTTCCCGCTGTGGACGAGCTGAAAGATAAGTTGATGACAGATGCGCACGATGCCCGATATGCGATGCACCCCGGTAGTACGAAGATGTACCGGAACTTGAAGGACAGATTTTGGTGGAACAATATGAAGCGGGAGATCGCAGGGTTCGTAGCTCGATGTTTGACCTGTCAGAGGGTAAAAGCTGACCATCAGCGACCTCCAGGATCATTGCATCCATTGCACACTCCGCAGTGGAAGTGGGAGCACATTATGATGGATTTCGTCTCCGGTTTTCCGCCGACCAGTAGAAAGAATAATGCGATCTGGGTCATAGTGGACAGATTGACCAAGTCAGCGCATTTCCTTCCGTTCAAGAAAGGGATGACATTCACAGAGATGGCCAGGAAGTTTGTTGACGAGATAGTCAGATTGCATGGCACCCCAGTATCGATTGTGTCAGATCGTGACAATCGCTTTGTGTCTTCATTCTGGAGAGCTTTTCAGGAAGCTATGGGCACGAAGTTGAGTTTTAGTACGGCATACCACCCCCAGACTGATGGACAGTCGGAGCGTACCATTCAGACATTGGAGGATATGCTCAGAGCTAGTGTGCTGAACTTTGAGAAGGAATGGGATACGCATCTAGCATTGTGTGAGTTTGCCTACAACAACAGCTTCCATGAGAGTATTGGTATGGCACCATATGAGGCACTTTACGGACGTAAGTGCAGGACTCCAGTGTGTTGGGAAGAAGTAGGAACAAGGAGTTTCCATGGTCCGACAATCATAGCTGAGACGACAGAGAAAGTGCAGAAAGTAATAGAGAACTTGAAAATTGCTCGATCCAGACAGAAGAGCTATGCGGATACTCGGAGGAGACCTTTGGCATTCCAAGTCGGAGATTGGGTATTTCTTAAAGTTTCTCCGATGAAGGGCACAGTTCGATTTGGTCAGAAGGGTAAGTTAGCTCCGAGATATGTAGGACCGTTTGAAGTCAAGAGCCGAGTTGGAGATTTAGCTTATCGGTTGGTGCTTCCAGTTGAGTTCTCCGGTGTGCACGATGTCTTCCATGTGTCGATGCTCCGTAAGTATGTGCCAGATCCGAGCCATGTGATTCGCTACGATGATATTCAGATTCAGCCTAATGCAACTTACGTTGAGCGTCCGCTTCGCATCGTTAGTACACGAGAGCAGATTCTCCGTACCAGGACTATCAGATGGGTTAAGGTGTTGTGGGAGCATCACGGTCCGGATGAGGCTACTTGGGAGCTAGAGGAGCAGCTAGCGCGCCAGTACCCCCAGCTCTTTGCGCAGGTAGGTAGTCATTCCGAGGACGGAATGATTCCTAGTGGGGGAGGATGTAACACTCCGATCCCCTTTGAGCCGGATTAGTGGCTCATTAGTGTGTTTTGTTTTGTTTTAGTCTTTTGGACTTGGTTTTGGGCCTTGGATAGGTAGTTGAGTAACCTTTGACCTGGAATAGGTAGTTCTAAGCCCTTTTTCGTAATTTTGCTTTTGTTCTGTTCATATCATCTTTGCATCATCTTGGTGTCAGCACGTGTATTTTGTTGAGCTCGTCATTTTCCGTAACTGAGTCAGATCCGTTTGAAGTCAATTGGGGAGGATGGACCTTCGTGTGACTTGAATTGTAATTAGTATAAACTTACCGGACTTTGACTTAACTTTCAAACCCTATATATTGAGTCATCCTCCAGGTGGCTCTCTCTCCTGTTCATTTCATTTCCTCAACGTGCATGCAGAGGAGAATTCCAGGAGAAGCTCTCCACGTTCTCTCTCTCTCTCTTCTTTCCTTCTCTTGATCGATTGAGCTTTGGATTCCTTGTTTTGGATTGGGTTCTTTTCTTCTTCTCTCATCTCTGTGCTTAGTCTCTGTCTGTGGCTTTGGTGGTAAGTGGGTTCTCTCCCAACTCTCCCTTCTTCTTCTCCAATTGCAGCTCTTTTCCTTGTTGATGTGTCTTCATCTCATGCATGGTGCATTGCTTTGATTTTTAGTGGATTTGGAGCTTGAGGTTGTGGATTGATAGAGCTTTGAGGCAAGTATAAGTACAGGTTTTGATAACACACATGGGTGCTCTGTTTGAATGCTTTGATTTCCATCTTCTTTAGTGTATCTGATGTTTACAGCCAATTTTGTAAATTTGGAACCTCTGTGACTTGTTTTGAGACTTTTCTGTACCACATTTCAGTTTCTGTAACTATCCCGAATTCGTGTTCTGTATTGTACGGCTAAGCCGTAAATTTCTACGGCTCACTTTCCAGAGACTGAAATTTTGAGCTTTGTTCTACGGCTAGGCTACGGCTAAGCCGTAATTTGTTCTACGGCTGAGCCGTAAGCTAGCCGTGACCCAAACCGTAACTCAGCCGCGAATTAAATCTCTGATCAGTCGAAACTTTTCCAACACAGGACTCCTACGGTGTGGACTACGGCTAAGCCGTGAAATGCTACGGCCAAGCCGTGGATTGGGCTACGGCTAAGCCGTATACTGACTGTAGCTCAACCGAAAGAGGCATCAGATCAGAGGTGAAAGATGACCAGTTTAGCTGTGTTTTGAATGGAACCATGGTTAAGCTGTAGTGCATAATACGTCGAGCGCGTAAGATGTCTCCGGCTCAACCATAGGTCCCTCATGGCTAAACCGTTAGGCATGGCAATTCTGAATCATAACTTAGGATAATGGTGAGACTTGTAGGGCTCAAATACAGGTTAATCACCCATGTAAACCGGCCCAATGGATTCCTTGGATCGCATGAAGAGTCTGTTAGGCTGTGACTTATTCATGTGAACGTTGATCACTGTTAAGCACCTCCCCATGGGTGTTGGTTTAAGGGACTTCGATGCACATAAGGATTTCATTGCAACACTAGGATGGCAACGGTGCATCGAATAACTTAAAACTACATCAACATGCACGGTTAGTGACAGTGAACAATTAGATTAGGGTTGGCTCGTAGCGAACCTTGATTCCGTATTAATCTGAGATGCATTGCATATTGTTTATGGTTTTGCCCTCTGTTCTGTTAATCTATGTTTATGCATTCCGTAGTCATTTTTGTTTTCGTCCTGTATATCTGTTCTATGCTTCGTTCCGCACTATGCTTTGATCTATGCTGTGCTTTGGATTTATATCTATGCTCTGCTGGCTTTGCTCATCTCTGAGTTTGGGTATTCCCTGGTGGCTCTGCCCAGAGATTAACACGTGAGGATAAGATCCGGTCCTTGTCATCGGTGAGTCCAAAGCTGATAATCTCCCTTCTTTGGATTTGATTTGATTGGTGTTAGTCTGGCTCTACTCAGCCTCAGCCCTAGGATGCCCGACGGGGTTACCTCTGGCTTAGATCTCTGTATCTCTGTATAACTGCAGTGTCGCTTTGTCTTGGGACCCCGGAACCCAGGAACCCGAGACCCACTTGTACCTTTGGCCTGGACAGTGGTGTTCTCATCTGCTCTGCTCTGCTCTCTATTTGAGAGAACATGGTTAACGTAGTAGCCAACTAGTTCAGTATTCTATGTTTTGATTCACATATCATGTTTTACTTCTATGCACGATTGGCTTAGTTTCCTAATATGGAACTCTGTATTTAATCTTCTGTCATTATTATATTCACTTTGATACTATGAGTGTTACACCCCTGCTACTTATATTTGCTGGATCGTTGTATTCATTGTGTTGTCTGTGGTGTTGCAGGCACAGCTACCTTGCCCAGCTCCCCGGCGGTCGAGGAGGCTGCAGGGCCGAGTGTAGAGGCACCCTCCGGTCTGGCAGAGTGGGCCTGATCACCTCTGCCGAGTGCGTGCATACATACCAGTGGCTTTTATTTTGAGTTTTGGGTTTTTGGGGATTTGTATTCAGACTTTGGACTTTGGACTTGTATTCTGTATATTTTGTATATATTGGTTTTGGTGTGTATTCGGTTTTCTACCAGTGTAGTTGTCTTTGTCGTTTCCGTATTTGTATTTGTTTTGGCTTCCGCTATTTTCCTTTGTTGCTTGCTATGATATCTACAGCTTCCGCGTTCGTCTGTTTCGCACGTGTTAGATCCCTTGTGTGTGTGCATCTGGACTGGGTTTAGATGCACGTGCACGGGAGTACGTGTGTCACCGGTTTAGCTTCTCGCTAACCCCCGATTTCTGGGCCCGAGTTGTGACACACATCCTTCACAAACTTAGTCTTGTCGGTCAATATTTGGCATGCCTCTCACCATATTCTTTTTGCACATCAACGATAATGAGCTGAAACTTAAATGGCCAAACCGCAGATGCCATAGCCATGAACTATTTTTGATGATTGCACTAAAATATGGCAAAAATTCATATTGGACGGTCAAACCAAACATATTATTTGAAGACATCCGTACCTTTGTAATTAGAGAGTTGTTCTTATCTCTAATCATGCAATAATCACCCTTGAAATGAACATCATGCCCTTTGCGAAGAAGCTGTCCAATACTTAGAAGATTATGATTTAAGCCTAGCACATATAAGACATTAAAAATTCTCTTTTGGTATCCTTTCTTTGTGCGAAGGAGGACATCACCACATCCTTTTGCTTGAAGCCTTCTGTCATCACCAATCTTGGCTTTGGAGTGAATGGAATTGTCAAGATTAATAAATGCATCTTTGTTTTCAGTCATGTGGTTACTACAACCACTATCAAGATACCAAATATCACCACAAATATTTTCACTAACATTGCAAGCGAGTAGGACAGTTTCATCACCTTCATTTTCTTGAACATTTTCATGTATAAAGCTTGATTCATTTTGTCCTTCATCAGCCATCTTCTTTCTACAATATGCTTACATGTGCTCATATTTTTTGCAATAGCGGCATTGTATATGGGAATAAGAAGAGTCATGACCTCTTCCTCTTCCTCGTGGTCTACCTCTTCCTCTTGGAGTATTATTACTAGAAGAATCATGAGATTCAGATTCTTTTTCATGTTTCTCATGTATGCCACGTCCATGGTTGCTTCTTCCTCTTTCACGGTTGTGTCCTCCTCCTCTCCCTCTAGCACCTCCTCTCAAAGAGAGTTGAGATTGGAATGTTTGTTCTAGAGGAGAAGAATCAAATTGCTTAATGCGAAGTTCATGAGATTGAAGTGATCCCACTAAACTTTCTAAGGACAATGAGGACAAATCTTTTGATTCTTCAATTGCAGCCACTACATATTCAAACTTACGGGTCATGCTTCGGAGGATTTTTTCTACAACCCGTTGATCTTCAATTTTTTCTCCATTTACTCTTAGTTGATTAACAATGGAGATAACTCGATTGTAGAAATCTTCAACCGATTTGGATTCTTTCATCCGTAGAGAATCAAATTTACTTCTAAGAGTTTGTAATCTTACCATCTTTACCTTGTCCTCTCCTTTGTATGAAGTGTAGAGTGTGTCCCATGCTTGTTTTGCTGAATTTGCAAAGAGATTCTTTCAAAGACAGCTTCATCAATTGCTTGAAAAATGAAGAACAATGCCTTCTTGTCCTTCTTGCGGTTCTCCTTCAACTCATTGAATTGTTGTTGAGTAAGAACACCTGAATCTGCTGGTTCTACAAAACCGGTTTCAACAATATCCTATAAATCTTGAGATCCATACAACACCTTCATCTGAATACTTCATTGGTTATAGTTCTTTCCACTGAATTGAGGAAGCTGTGGTTGCAGCATGTTGTTGGAGGCCATAGAATCACCTTGAACAGCGCTCTGATACCACTTTGATGAATTGAAGTTCGTATTCTATTAATACTGAAGTTTGCAGTGGAAAATACTCAGGTTTCAGTTTTGCGAACTAAGGTTGACAAAACAAAAATACTGAGGTTACAGTGAAACAAGGATGTTTTCACTAAAATCAAAAAATAAAGATGGAGATTCAAGAAAAGAAATTTGTTTTCTTGATCTTAAACAACAAAGAAAGAACAACTATATATGAGACCTCAAATTTTCTCTTATTGAAGCACACATTGCAAAGAAATACAAGATTCTATTTATAGACTAGAATTTGACTGTTCATAATCCCTTATACTTCTCTAGCAATAATAATAATGATAAAGGTGTATCTGAAAAGACATATAGAAACTACAAAGAACTTATTGGAAAGCCCAAAAGATATTATAAGTTACAATAGAGAAATAAACCATATTAGATAGTGGCAGGCCAAAAGATCCATCATGAAATCTAGCTTAATTCTAACAGTGGTATCAGAGCATCAGGATCATTGGGATTTAATTTGGATGACTGTGAATCACAATCTCCTTTAAAATATGTGATTCATGATTTTTCAGAGCATCAGGATCATTGGGATTTAATTTGGATGACTGTGAATCACAATCTCCTTTAAAATATGTGATTCATGATTTTTACTTGTATGAATCAAGTACGACATGATTATAGCTGATCTAAGCATGCATTTAATTTTATTCTATACATGTCAAAGCATTCTTTTGTCCCCTCATTGTTGCACAGTTGTGTATGATGTCGTCTGGCACTTTGCATAATAGTTGTGTATGATGTCGTCTGGCACTTTGCATAATGCCATGTGAAGAAGTCTTGGACATCATGCTGACAAAAGGGCATATAAAAAATCAGGATTTGTTGAGTGTGCATCTTGCCATTAGACATGATGCAATAAGAGCAGAAGAAAGCTAATATGAGTCCTCGTGCTAGTTTTCGATGGACCATGCGAGATGGTAGGGCCCTGTGCGTCATGCATTTTGTGATTTGTCCGTCTGACGACATAAAAAAAAAAATCCAATTTCAGACGACGATAAAGGTTCATGATTTGATTTCTCTTGGTCAACATGATTCTGTGATACCATTCCGGCACGCTACACGCTACACTTCGGAGTTTTTATGAGATCCGTAGTGGTATGACTTTAAAATGCATAATCTTGAGACATTGGATTTGAATGGACTCTACCAACTTGGACCAGGCCCATTGGATCTCACAACCAATCCACGACCAACTGCGGAAAACTCCCCTAAAACATATAGATCTATTAAACTAGCAAGCAGCTAAACATACTGAATGTAAGACCCCCTGCACCACTAGCAGTCCCATTAGCCATAGTCGGCTTAATAACTAGAGTAGTTTCAGCAATCTCCTCGTCACCAGCGGAGGAATCACCATCCATATTAGATAAACATGAGAACGGTTTGGACTAGTTACCTCAGTAGCAGTAACTTGCTGAATAGTAGAGGATTTGGAGCCATGTCCAATTTAATCCCCGTTTGACTTGTAATTAGAGGATGGAATCTCCTTCACAAATTCCCCATCCTTAGAGGGACCAAAACCTCACATAGTTTGTTGAGCCTGGACATAATCATTCCGTAATTCCTCATCACTCTCCGATTCATTAGATTAGAGTCATCAACACCCACATTAGGCCGATTGAGAGCATCCATCATAGATAATCCAGCCACACTCTTGGAGGGCTGATTTGTAACGGTAGTAATTACTTGATTCTTAGCTAAACCAGAATCTAACTCAGTCATCTGTTTTGTCTTTGGGCCCATTTTTGCTCCCTTGTTGCTTTAAAGGACAAGCTTTATCATTATGTTTAAAGGTCTAACACTTCTTGCACCGGTATGGCCTCCATGCATACTCAACCTGTTGTGGAATTGTTTGATCATCATGGTGCATTCTAATCAGTGATGGAAAAGTAGAATCAACATTTACTTCAATGCAGCAAACCCGGGCAAATGCAAGCCTAGTTCCATTCGCAGTAGCGTGATCCATATACAATGGATTGCCAATAACGCTGGCAAGCTAGCTTACTAGCTTAGACCAGAAACCGAGCTGAAACAGAAATCTAAATTCGGGAATTTCACACATATAGGATTAATTTGCATTGAATTCTTCTTTACACAACGTGACTTTTGGTGACCACCGTTCCAAAACTAAAGGGTGACCATTAATAAACCACGGCCCCTCTTCCAAAACACGTTTGCAGTCATTTAAATTAGGAAATTTAAACACAAAACACCCATCCTCTAAAGTACAAAAAAGGTTCATTCTAATTATTGGATGTTGTTGAGCCATTGGATTGGATTCTCTCTGAAGAACATTCATACTAGATTCTTGGGGCTACTAGTGGTAATGAGTAGGAAGCTGGCCCCCACATGGGCTGTTCTCTGGGGAGAGAGATGGTTTATGGGCAGAAGCTGAAACCATCTCATGCTCAATCTCATGGCTGGGGATACTTCAATTGGCGATTTCATTCATATAAACTTAGTTTGATTCAAGTGTAGGTCTGGGTTGAACAAACGCCCTGCATCGTAAATTTGAACCTTCCTGGATACAAAAATATAGGAAGCCCACGCCTACACCTAGTAAATACCTAAATCTGAATAAAGATTGAGCCCAGTTCATTTGTCATTATTTAATTGCTTGATCATTCTTTTATGGTGTGCAATGTTTTATCATTTAATTAATGCTAAAAAAACGTTTAAAATGTATTATATATTTTTTTATTTAATTTCTTAATTAACTATTTAAAATGTTTGACATATTTTTTGTTATTTAAAAGCATAGTTACCTTTCCTTATTGTTGATAATAGAATGACGATATTGAGCAGATCATATCAGATGTTAAGATGTGGTTCCAATGGCAGTCATTAAAAATTATATGGTACTTACCTCTATGAATTGCAACTTGGGGCCCATGTTTATAGGGATTGAATGATGGGCCACCTTTTTATGAATGTGAATATTGGTCCCACCTTTAAAAATTATAATATGGATCTACCTTCAGAAATTATAATCTTGACTTGGATCTTTTAGGAATTAGTTCATGCAGCCCACCTTTATCTTATAAGTTAATAGTTTCTAGCGTAGTATTTAAGGGCAGGGCCACAGTGCAGCGCCCCATTTTAATACATGGTGGGACCCACCTTTTTAAAATTCGATCCATTCATTGGTCCTAAAACCCTTTGTAATGATCCCCAATAACTTGTTATTCAAGTATGTTACACTGCCACCGTTACATTAAACTCCATTAGAAGCAAATGATGAACTTAGCTTATTGTTCTCTTGTTAGAAAAAAAATGGAGGGAAGCACGCATATGTGATCAATCTAGGTGGTTGGACCGCTTTGAAAACTTAGATACAATGAATATTAAGGTACTTAAGGATGAAGAATGGCTTAGATTTTAAAAAGGTAGGCCCCACCATGCATTAAAATGAGGTGTTACATACTACGATGCAGTGGTGCTGCAGTGTAGCCCTACCCTGCATATGAGTTTTGTTAAGAAATTAATAAGGGTAATTTCGGAAGAAAATAGAAAGAATTAAGTGAGTTGGCATACTCGCATCTTATTAGTGTGCAGCATCGATGCACCGAAGTCGGCCCTTTAACTTAAGCAAGGGTGTTAATGTGGGACCTATTTTGAGGAATTTAAAGAATTTTTTGTTGCAGACAATTATAATTAATCTCCAAACTCCCAAACCCTTGCGGAAAACATTTAATCAAGGGTACTCAGTTTTAGAGAATCTGAAAGGTCAAAATCCACATTTCAGTGTCTACTTAAAACTACAGCAATCAAGAAAGTTTAAGAAAAACCAAATCAGTTCTTCATCCCAAGGTTAGATTATTTTATCCTGAAAATAAAAAAATAAAGTGAATTTCCTCGTCTTAAGAAAATCATCCTTGGGCTGAATCACACGGCTTACTGAGATTTTGGATTAATAAAGCGGTTGTCTGCAAAAATATACCAGACAGTTGCTGAGTCAAAACCTGAGTGGTTAGTATGTATATCTCCCTTCTCCCTTACATACCCTGTATGAGAATGAGCATCCATCAAAATCATCATCATTAAGGAGGTTTCCAGTTGGATGCCGACAATGGAGAGAGAGAGAGAGAGAGAGAGAGAGAGAGAGAGAGAGAGCTTCATCTAGGACTACCACCACTTAAAAACAAAACTGGCATTTCTAGGTCAGTGACTTCAGTCAGCAACCCAGTCAGGAAAGCACCCCATGGATGGAAAATTAATGGAATTAGCTAGCAACTGGGTCCACCATCACCAACTCAAAATGAATGAACTTTTTCAATATGCTGAGGGCAAGAAGCTAATATTGGAATTGAAATAACGTCTCCAAATAAATAAATGAGACAATAAAAAGTAGAAACATAACAAAACTGCAAGGAGGAGCTAAAAGCCTGAACAGTGCAGATACTTGACCAAGATGGTCAAACAAACTGTAAGGACCAATCAGAAGCATGAACAGTGCAGATACTTGACCAAGATATTACAGCAAGATTCAATATATGGATCTTTGTACAATAGTCTGCCCTTCCCATCCCAAGAATACTCAGTTGTAATCCCTGCTCCTTGGGACTCGGAAAAAAAAAAACTCCTTGTCACCAGCTTTTTTGGATACACAGTCTGACTTCTTGAGCAGAACTAACAGTACTTTAAAGAGCTCAGGGCGCAGAAATCATACAAATAAATATCATTAGGTTGAATACTTGAGACGGTTTGACCCATATCATTTTTCCACAGCGAAGAGCAGTATGAGTTTATTAAAAACAGCATCCCCTTACTTCAGTTGTTAATTTCTTTGCTGCCAATGCACAGCACTTTACTTCAATTGTTAATTTCTTTGCTGCCAATGCACAGCACAGTGCATAACCATCCATTTTTCCGAAGATATTGAAAAACACTTGCGATCAGATATATCCGAAGAGACCCAATGTCTCTTTGCTCAGCTAATCATGTGCCTATTTCACATCATAATTGATATGCGACTCACAAAACTTAAGTGGGAGTTGAACATAGATGTGCCCACTGTAAAACTCTTCTAGACCCATGCAATTAAATTGGACTGTTCTCCATCAGCTTTGGGGAACTTGCCCAGTTTCTACCTTAGTTCAAATGCAGGTGTTGCAAGACCAGTGGTGGTCGCTGAGGATGCAGTTGATGTAATGCTAGTGGAGATCACGGAAGAACTTTGGTTGATTATTGTAGAATTTAAAAATGGAGGTTGCATTGGCAAGGGAATTGGGTAGTATATGTCGGTTAGCATTTGAACCACTTCAGACATGGATGGCCTCGAAGATGCCAAAGCTTGTGTGCACAGAAGACCTATTCGGAGCACATTTGATGCCACGTTCGCAGGAAAGTGATCTCTCAAACATTCATCAACAGTTTCCGGCAGTGTGTCTGACTGGTAATGCCTCCAAACCTGAGACAAGAAGATACAGTCCATAATCAAAGAAAGCCTAATAACATTTTACCAACAAAGAGCTCCAAAAAATAACCACAAAATCATATCCGTATCCAATGTTGAGAATGACAAGGATTCTTAAATAGCGAATTCTCCTAAAAAAAATAAGAGAACAAATAAGCAAGTTGCTATACTTCATTGGGTACGTTTAAAACCCAAAGACTTAAATCAAGGTAGGCATGATTGCTGTATAAAAAACAACTATACATCAAATGATCTTACTACAACAAAGGGTCATATAAAAATACAGAACATGCAAGACTAATTTTGAAATGGTGCTCAATTTACTTTGGAAAGATGATATTGCCAACAATGAATTATTCCGACATTAAATATGCTGTTAGCCCAAGAAAGCTAATTTTGCTCAGACAGACAAAATACCCCATGGATCTGCTGTGGGGAATTTCAGAAAAGTTATGTACAAGAATGCACATCTGCTTCATAGTAGCGGCAAGTTAACAACAAAGAAATCCAGGACTAACATTGGACAGTTCTTTTAACACATGATACTTCTCTCAAGGTTTTAGCATAATGTCCTCTTATACAACAATTCTGAGCTGCCAATCATGGGCTTACAGAGTGGAACTTCAAGTTTAATCACAGAATACATTAGTGTTTACACCTTGAGAACCAGGTGATGCTATCATGAGTTGACATGATGTGTGACAGAAATATATTCTGAATCCATGGAGGTAAAATATGTAGCACTGTAGTAAGGCCATAAAAACTGCAGTCTGGCTAAAGAATATTCAGTAGGGAACTCAGCACAGTACCACTGAGCACCAAATAGAATCCACTCTATTGTGCAAAATAATGCTATCTCTTAGTGGAAGAGGCTTAAGAAAGATAGGGAGAATGAGCCCTAGCCTTTTACCCAATTTCTTTTCTTCACTTATTCCCCTTCTCCCTCTTCCTTCTCGTCTTTCTTTTGCTTTTTTCCCTTAAATATGATTAATTGATCCTAAACCTAATTGTTCTACACATCATTATCCATATTGTGAAACCCAATTGTCCATGGGTGATCATCAAAGAGAGGAATAGAAGATAGGTGTTGGTTTAACCCATACTCCATTCATCTAATAATCAGATCAGTTGACCAACATCTTTATGGAGGATCAAAGGTGATCTATGATCCACAATCTATCATTTCCATGCTAGGTATGGTTGACATCTAAACACATCTTGAGGGGAAGTGAGGAAGATTTTCCCATGTAAGGCCCTGTATCCTAATTGGGTGTATAATTACCAATTAGCCAAGATTAGAGGGTAAGTTGCTAGTTTCCCAAGGGTTAGAAAAGAGATTAGATGGTTTTGGGAGAGTTTGAACCAAGTTGGAGACCTAGAGGGCCCTTCTTGTAAGCCTAGTTGAGTGCAGGGGTTAATTGCAATTTTAGGATCTTGTTGGTCTTTGACACCTTGAACAATGGAAATTGGACCCCGAGACCCTACTCTTGCATTAAAACCCATCCTGTTCGACCCAAACTACTTGAAAACCCATTTGCTGGGAGTACTAGAGCCAAAATCCTTTTTTTAAACATGAGGATTTCACTAAACTATATAACCCAACTCTCAAGTCATCTCATTTCATTTCCCTCTCCTCACAATTCACTACAACAAATCTCTCTTCTCTTTTCCATTCATTCTTTGCATTCAAGAAAACCAAGGATCTCATCAATCCAAGCTAGAGACGGCCAATCCAATTTTCAAGGACTTTTGATCATCATCTTCTTCATCAAAATCTCCATCCCCCTTCTCAATTCCCTTGGATTGATCTCATTTGGTGAGCAATTTCCTTCCCAAACCCTTTCTTTTTGTCTAGATCTATGATCTAAATGCTAGGATCATTGCATGCAATCTCTTTTAGCCCCAGTTCCCATATTTTTGGTGTAGGATCTCATGTTGGGGGTTAGATTTGCATTTTCTGAGAGAATAACTAGAGATCTTGAGGGATTCTTGAAGGATCTTTGAGAATTCTACCTAGATCTAGCTTGGGCCAAGTAAACATCTATAACTCCATAACATGGATGCTGGTTTTCTTTAATTTGATGGTTGATCAGTTGATCTAATCTATAATTCCCTGATTCAAGCTCTTTTGAAGGTTTTGTTACTAATGGCATGTAATTGGATAATTGGAGGCTAACTTGGTAGATTTAGGTATTGCTATCATTCAAAAGGTATAACAAAAGATTTTTTTGTGGAAAATTGTATATCATTATATACCTTAATTACAGCTTTAGTCAAGCTAATTACAATTGCTATACAGTTGAGGTAATATAATATAGGGAAAAATACATCTACACCCCCTGTATTTTGCCATAATTATAAGGACACCCCTTCCCTTTTCTGAAATTACACTCCACTTACTTCTTATTCATATATGGTTTACATCCTTACCCCCTGCTTTGATTGTCGTTACAGACAGCTCAAAAAGGTGATGATGTCAACAAAAATGTTATGTATAATGCACATTTTACCCCCACACCGACCCTTCTCTCCCTCTTTCTTTCTCTTTCTCTCTCCTCTCTTTTACCCCATTTTACCCGCACCTGCAACTTCTCCAATGTGTCGTCGTGGATCACAACTGTTGGCGCCAGGTTATTGGATAGGGACTTTCCGGCCTATGTCATGCTCGGCAACAAGAAGAATTTCACCGGCGCGTCGCTCTACAACTGAAAGCCGATGTTGCCCATCTACGCCCACAATGCGTCACACATGAGCAATGGAAACCTCTGCATGATGGGGAGGCTGGTGCTGGAGCCCGCCACCAAGAAGATGGTCCTCTGTGACCGCGGCATCAATTTGAGGGTCTAAAAGAGGTCAGTGGTGAGACAGGCTAGCAGCTTGGGCATGATCCTGATGATTACAGCCTCTAATAGAGATTTTTTTTTAGGAAGACTCATTTATTGTTTTTTCCTAAAAATCCAAGCAACATCTATTAATGAAGACCCGTTCCTTGATTTTTACTTTGGCAACATTGAATAATTTAGATCCAGTTTCTTGATGTTAACTCAAACAACATCCATTAGTTAAAATCCATTCTTTTGCTTTTGTTTTCTTTTCTTCTGTCCTTTAGCATTTGCCTTCTTGCCTTTAATCAACACTGTCCTCATCAGATCTCCAAAGGTATACTCTCCTCCTATCTCAATGTCCCTACCCTCACCGCAATCTTCCCCTGCAATTTTCCTCTTCCGATATGATTCCAATTATGTGGCTCCTTCTTTAATCTCTTAAAACCCTAATTTGAGTTGACTAATTTTGCAGCAACAGATGTATCATTTGCCAGGGATATTTTACATAAATTGTTTTCTGAATCCAAAAAGTGGATACCTCTTGAGGGATTAATGATGCACCGCATCCAAATTGAAAATAAAAGATTTCTTTCAAATAGGATTGGGTTGTCCATATTTAGTTTTTCCCATCTTATGGGTGGGTTCAAAGGGATTGCTATTTTTTCCCTAAAAACTAGAAGTAGTTTTTCCTAATTCACTATGAGTATATGTTGTAGGCCATATGTTTGATTAAATGTTCAAAAAGGCTTCTGGTGGTTCACCTTGACTTTAGAATATTGGCTTCCGATCATATAGATAACATTGCGCTTTACACCTTTCAATTACTATTTCTAGTTTAAGAAGTAGATTTCCAATTGATTATTTCACTGTTTTCTTTATTTATTTCCTTTCAGTTGTTGAAGTCTTTGTTTTATTCATATGAGTTTGCTATTTGGAGAAACAAAGTCATCAATGGAATTTAATGATAATGGAGAATGCATGTCCAAGGAAGTTATTTGTTGCAGTTTACGGTAAGAGCATGAAATTATTATTTTAAACAGTGATGCGGTTTTACTTTGAATCCTAAGTAATACGACATTCTACAGTTTTATTAATGAATGGAAATGAACTTTGGTGATGTAAATACTTGTATGAAAGATTTAAGAGCTGACAAGTGGGTGGTGGCAGTCTGGCAGAGAAGGAGGTGGTTGGGAGGTGACTGGGTGGTGAGGGGGAAGAGAAAATGGGAAGAAAGAAAGGAAGAAGGGGAAAATAAAAAAGAGAAAGGGGTGTGGATGTAATTCCATTAAGGGAAAAAAGGCGAAAGGCTATACTCCATTACATCCGTCTCCGACAACAATTGACAAGGGGTGTCAGAGTAATTTCAGAAAAGGGAGGGGATGTCCTTCTATATAAGGCAAAATACAGGTGGTGTGGATGTAATTTTCCCTATAAAATAAAAGGAAGATACAGTGTTTACACTTCATTCTCTAACTAAGTCCCCAAACGTGGGTACTCATTGTTTGTTGGGTCAAGGCCCATTTATAATACAAGTTGGGCTAATGATGACAACTCATGGTATGTTCGATCAAGGCCCATTTAAGGTACAAGATGGGCTAATATTGACATCCCCCTCAAATTGATGCTAGTCAACCAGCAACAATTTGCGAACCAAGAATTCATGACGCAGATGAAGGCAGCTTTTAGTGAAGATATCTGCAAGTTGAAGTTTAGTGGAAACATGTGGAAGGCTGATGACTTTGTGATCATATTCATCCCAAATGAAATGACAATGCACCTTGATATGTTTTGCATTTATGGAAGATTGGATTTTCAGTGATGCAAATGGCACTGATATTGTCGGCATGAAGAGGGCTAGATGTCGTTTAAGGAAAACCAATCTCGGATAGTAGTCCACGTAGCCAGAGAATCTCAGAACAAGCTGAAGACATAGCATAGTACTCAAAATTCCATGGAAGATTTAGAGACCATATCTTGTTTTTTGTATTTCCAGGATATTAATGCTTCACCCAAGTAAATGCACCATCTCATTATAGACCAATGAGTGTCCGGATAGCCTGCCCAATCGACATCAGAATATGCAGTGAGAGTGAGGAGCGTATCAATGGGAAAATATAATCCACATATTGGAGAACCAAGTATATATTGAATGATGCACTTGATAGAGACCAAATGAAGATGCTTAGGGGCAGTCATGAACCAACTTACACATTAACAACATAAGATGTCTAGTCTAGTGATTGTCAAATAGACAACACTCCCAACTAAGCGATAGTAAGTGTTAAGAACAGGAAGGGGATCTCCTCAGTCTGACTCTAAGTTTAACATTAACTTCTAAAGGTTTGTCCACATGAGTGGATTCTTGAAGACACGGCAAGTTCAATGAGATTATGGCATATTTATGTTGGTGGTGAAAAAAAACTTTTTTAGTTTGACACACTTCCAATCCTAAGAAATACCTCAATGGCTTTCATATGAAAAACATCTTAAAGTGAATATCGAATCTTGCACATCACATTACAAGATAGTACCAGCAACGGTAGCAGCCAGCACAACAAAACAACAGCTTTTTTCCCCACTGTCCTATGCCCAAAATCCTTTTCCCTTTTCTTTTATACTACTTTATTTCTACCCATCCCTTTATTTAAAGTACTTTTACAAAAATATTTTTTTTTTCACTTTAATTTATATACAAATGCCTTGTCGAGTCCAAGTCGACTCAGACTTGGCCGATCTTTTTAAACCTTGCTCTTCATTCCTATAATCACATATGACAAAACAAATGAGAATTAGATTCTATCATATCACTTAGTTACCTAAGGATTATATAATTTTGAGTGAGATTTGAGCCTCATCAATCATCACACTCCACTAAGAGCCAAATGGTAAATAAAAAGGATGAGCCATCATCACATATGCATGCACGCCCACCACTTGCACACATGGCCCAAACATGCCACGCACATGCACACGCATTAATGTAAGCACTCATGCACACGTAGTCATTAGAGACTATATCAAAGTTTGTTCACCTCTAGCCGTTTCTACGCATATGAAAGGCAACATAAACAATGAAGAGTAGCTACATTAATTTTGTTCGGCCACCATCGTCATCATCAAAGCCTTATCCCAACTATGTGGGGTTGTTACATTCATTTTATTTCTCCATTTTTACATATCCTAAGCCAAATCCTCGGATATGTTGCATATAATATTAGAAAAAGTTTTAAACTGTTAATTTTTTATAAAAATAAAATGGCAGAATCTTACAGTGTGTGGAAGAGAACTCGACTCCTCCATGAAAACATTGTTCTTCCTCCCACATATTACTTCAAAAACTAAAACCCCAAAACTATAAACATCTGCTTTCTCTGTCAATTGCCCTCGAACCAAGTATTCTGGAGCCATGTATCCCCTGCACCAACAAATGATGTCATGAGTGATTAAGGGCTACTTACCATGGATGAGTTGTTTCTCAAGATTATAGGTTCAATGCATTGGCGTTTAAATACTCGATTACTTTAGGGAGGAGGTAATATCACAATAATCCCTTGACAGCATAGTTCAAAGCTCAAATACCACATTTAACTTGAAACTCAGCCTATATGATAGGTTTTCTTCTTAAGTGGGTGTTGTTGTTTAGTTGGGGTTAGGGATGATATAAAGCTATTGTATTTCTTCTTCTCTTCTTCTTTTATGTTTTTGCTCTTAGTATCCTTTTTCTTCTTTAATGAATGTTTTCGTTGTTGTTCAAAAAAAAAAAAAGGAAAAAAAACTCAGCCTATATGTCTAGTTCCGTTATCTCCACCCGTACAATATTGAGGACCAACACTAGGGCTAGATGCATTAATAACCGTGGGATACGGATTGCGTGGATCATAATGTATTAAGCCCATTATTTTTCATCAATTTCCATGACTTTTAGAATAAAATTGTTATAAATGAACATAAATAATAATACTTCAGTTAAGCATATAAATGATCCAAAGAAGAAATATATTATTTTGTAATAAAAACAAACAGGTAAGCTGACCCCAACATGGTTGGGATAAGGCTTTGATGATGATGATGAATAAAAACAAACAGGTCTACTAAAAATCAAGAATTAGTAAAACATTTCATGTTGGAATTGAGAAGCCATATCATTATCCATGCCAGATTTCAAAAAGGTTAAAAGTTGTATGACTATACTGTATCCCCACTTCCCAAATCTGTCCTCATTCATATCCATATCTAAAGCATCAGCTAAGTGAACTAGGTCAAGCCAACTCAAATAACAGTGATTTGAGAGACATGATTAATGATTTTCTGATGAGAAAGATTAGGATGATAAAGATTTGTATAACTTCTAGTATTAGTGAAACTACTGAGCCTTGATAAAGTCTCTGAACAATTCCAGGAAGATCGAAATTCACTTTTGAGAGAGAGAGAGAGAGAGAGAGAGAGAGAGAGAGAGAGAGAGAGAGAGAGGAGTACAGAAGTTTGTCACCCCGATTATCACAGCCTACCTCCTTGTTGGCAGGGTGACTCACATATCTACCAGCAAAAAGCATATTCAACATTTACACACTGGTTTACTAGAAACGGTGAAAAGAACACTCATTTCTCTCATTCCTCTTTTACAGATGAAATTTATTCATGTTAGAATAAGAGAATTTGAAAAGAACTTCAAATGTGAAATTATTCTGAAAGAGTGGCCTGTTCTTGGAAGTGCAAACTGTTAGGATACGAAGTTTCTGACAAGAATAACATTGAAGATAAAATCGATCATGAAGTTCATGATATTTAGGAGCATGTAAAGGATATGCAAGATGAAGTAAACCACACCAAAGAATGCATGAAAATAAGAATTTGAGAGACCAAGATTGCTTACAGTGTTCCTGCAATTCCAGTACTCAGATGGGACTTATCAGCCGCAACACATCGAGCAAGTCCAAAATCAGCAATCTTTGCATTCAGGTTCTCATCCAGTAGAATGTTGCTGGTTTTTATGTCTCTGTGAATTATTTTTGTGGATAAGCCCTCATGAAGATATGCTAGTCCTTCAGCTGTTCCGACAATAATATCAAATCGCTGCCGCCAGCTCAAAGATTGGGACTTATTCTTGTCTGAATGCACATTAAAACGGAAGATGTATATGTGAACAACATAGCCCTTTAGAATTTGAGATGAAAGAAGCCCTTAAAATCTCATAAATCAACAAATAAATAGAAAGATGGATTTTATTCTTCTGCGCACAGTGCGCAGTCGCACCCGTACATCAGGAGCATTCCAAAGGTGGGTCCCTACCCGCGTTGCATGGATCGGGCACTCCTGATGCACGGTGCTCAGAAGAAATTTGTCCATAGAAAGACATTATCACCCAGTAAATTGAAAACAGTAGGTATCTCAATTTTGTCGTTAAGTTTGAGGTTTGCTAGTCTTCTAGGAGCAGGTTGGGTGTGAGAACTTTGTTAATCCCTGGGGTGTGATTCCTAAACCTGAGAGGCATGTATCCTCACATACATTATAATAAAGAGATCTGCAGGACTGTTGTATGTTGTGACTATGTCAACTATGAGTGGAACATTGTCTGTGTTTGATGCCCGGCAAGAAGGATGTGTTCAAGCCTGGGAAGGACATTGAAACACAATTGGATACAATCATTAAAAAGGTTGGTGCAGAATTTCTTACTATCTCCATTGATACTTTGATTGCTATTCAATACCCAATCAAATGCGCATCACAGTAGCAATTACAAGACAATTTTTTTCCGTTTTTTATATAGGATCCAATTGTTTGTTCGGTATTTAATTCATGAGAACTTAATGGAATGCATTCTATCAGTGGCCAAAAATTTATGAGTTAAAAGATACGATTCACCAGTACCATAAAATAATCTTGGATAGTAAATGATTGCCTGGCCATCAACCTGAGATTTCCATCCACCATCATGTTGCTTGTTGCATTGCATTGATAATCCCAAGCTTAGATAAGGAAGGAGAGTTAAGAATTAGCTTACACTCGGTGCCAGTGGCAGAGGAGAAAAAACTGAATTTGATTTTCTTCTATCCAGACCCTTGGGTAAATTATTACTTTATATTATTTTCTTAGTAAATTATTCAAACATTACCTTAGGGATGCTATTAGAACTTATCAAAACAAGTAATATGAAGGGCCTCACTTCTTGAATCTGCCAGCTGTATCGATGCCTCAGTAACATGTGAGTAGGGAGCTGGCCAGATGATCTGGAACGATGCATTGCAAGGTGTGCAGGGTCTTTAGCAAGGCAGTATTATGCAGGCCAGGCTTATGGATCCAGATAATCCAATTTGGTGGGGATTGGATCAAGTGGTGGCGCTCTGGGCTGCTGTGATGTTTTGGTAGTCAAGAGCAAAGCCAAAGCCCAAGTGAGGGTGAGCCATCTTCACTCTAAGGTTTTTTTGAGTCAGGAACTAGGTTTCCCACAAAAGGAAACTTAACTGAATGTTTTGTTTCTTCTAGGGAGCTTTCCTTAGCCCACTGTGGAAAAGACTCAAGATACAGTAGGGCAATTCGTGATAAGCCATTAGTAGTGCATTTTCATCAGCCCAGATAGAAGATCAGGAATCGAAATCAGAAGATCATGAAGGCTGTCATTTCAGTTGTGGATCAGATGGATTCTAGGAAGGGTTGGACTCATGTCTGATTTTAGAGGAGGCATCGATCAAGAAAGCCTCGCCTTTCCCCTTACTCAGAGCGAGGATGTGGATGGTACAGTGTGGTCTCTATAGGAAGAAAAGGAATGCTTACTTTAGAAGAAAAGGTGTGGAGGGTTGTAGGGGAAAAGTTTGCGGGCTTCTGGTGTTTCTGGCAGCGAATAAAAGCTGCAACATCCCTTTGGGGTCCCAATTTCAGATTCAGGTGTGTTGGGTTCTAGTGATAATCTGGGAGTAGCCAGACCAAATTCTATTGGAGACATAGGGCATCAGGTTTCTCAAATCTGTTGGCCCCGTTGTATGTTTCATAGACGAAAGGGTTCATTCAACCACACACTATATTTCCACATCAGGATCTGGAATGAAGGAATGCAATTGTTTCACAGTAACAGATGAAATTGGGTTTCAATGAAAATTAAAAACTGTTCTTAAGAACAACTTACCAAAGAGGAAATGATGAAGGCTCTTATTCGGCACATACTCATAAACCAGCAGGCTCTCAGGGCCTTCAATGCTGCATCCCAAGAGCTTTACCAGGTTCTTATGCTGAATCCCATTGATCAAGTTCACTTCATTAAAGAACTCATCAGCCCATTGCCTTGTATTAAAGAACAATCTCTTGACCGCAACGGTCCTCCCATCCCGGAGAATCCCCTGCTCAAATTCAATGGAGCGTTCAATGTATCATTATCATCTCTCTATTTCAATTAAACAGAAACAAAGAAAATAAGATGACAAAAAATAACAATAATAATTAAAAAATTAAAATAAGAAAATTAAAAAAGAATGAAAATAAGAAACTTACTTTGTACACTGCACCAGCTGCACCTTGGCCTAATTTCCTTGAGAGATCAAAAAATTTCGTCGCCTTCTCCAGAGTTTCATATTTGAAATTCAAACCAGACCTTTCTACAGAAGAAGGGAGCTTGCCCAGATGCTTGTTTGCTAGAACACAGAGCACAAATAAAAAATCTAATAAAAAAATCTCAAGTCACCAGAAAACCACTAATCTTGAGTCAAAGTTTTAGTTTCCTATTTATTTACCTTGCTTCCCCTTCTTGCATCTTCTATAGCCAACATAAACACATATGATAGAAAGCAGAGCTACAGCAGGCAGTGAAATAAGAACTGCTATGAGGATACGCCTTCGAGAAGCCTCTGAAAACAGTATAAGAGAAATAAAGTAAATTTAACTTTGATAAGCCCTAGTCGTCAACAACATAAATTCGAAAGAAGTGAATCAAATATAAGCCAAAATTCAACAACCCAATTCATCTCACTAAATAGATACCCCAAAATTCAAAATTCCTAACACCTTTGAAGTGGGAGAAGAAAAGACCTTTGCAACACCACAAAATATTAGTTAAAATGTTGAATAAACAATCCAAAAACCAGAAAAGAAAGTATTTTAAACCTCAGAAGGGCAAGAAAAACACAACACTGTATCTCATCATCTGCGAATTCTCATTTCATCTATCTGGATTCAGTTTGTGTCTTCCTCTCACCCCTCCTACTGGCTTGTTGTTTAAAATGGAACAGAATAAAAGAAAAACATCAGAAATTTAAAGGAAAAAAATCCTTATAGAGAGTAAAAAAAAAAAAAAAAAACTACAACAACGACAATTGAAACATAACTGAAAGCTGACCTCATCTTCCTTAGTGGAAACAGGATTTACCCAAACAAGCATTCTCAAAATCGAAAATCAGCAATGACTAAAAAGCACTTAAAAGCAATTGTAAAATAGTGCTAAAAATTCAAGGTATGTTTGTTTCTTATGTATACAAGACTATCCAAAGCAGCATACTCAGAGATTGAAAATCAGCAATGATATAGAGCACTTAAAAACAATTGTCAAATAGTGCTAAAAATTCAACATCTGTTGGCTCTGTTTAGTAAACTAATCTTACTTATCTGTTCTTATGTCAAGTTTTTGTCTTGTTGTCCTGGTTATAGCCAACTGAATTAACTTATTATCCAAAAGCCATGAACCCAAATCACCAAAAAAAAAAAAAAAATTAAACACCCAATAAAATACAAACACGCCACCACTCAAATGCGCCAAATCCCAATACGAAAAGCCAAACACCATCAACAGGCAGGAATTTGAAAAAACAGATTTCCAATTCCAACCACACATACCTCCTCCATCACTACTTTTTCCCTCCGAGCCCACTTCATCAGGTGAATACCTCAAGAAACAGCCAGCATTCAAAGCCTTCCCTCCTCTTGCAGGCAAGCACCTTTTCACTTCACTCCCCGCCTTCTCTAAACACTCCCTACACTCCTCGTGGCTCAAGCTCTTCCAACACTGCGCAATTCCATAAACACTCACACTCTTTCCCTCCCCTGTCGAGTTTGCTCCATACCCATCTCCGTCCACCGCAATCTGCTTCATTTGCCCAACAACCTCTTCCACATTCTTCGCCAATTGGGACTTGTCTGCATCCCCTTGTGCCACATTCGAGCTGCAATTCAGCGCGTCGTGCTCATTGTCAATGGTCTCATTGAAAAAGTTGTAAAAGTCGTAACGCAAGAAGCACCCGTCCTCGACGAAAATGCGCCCGGGGCGGGGGAGGCAGCTTGGGATGTTGGTGCGGGCCTTGGCGAAGCAGAGCTGGCAGCTCTGCTGAGAGAGGTAGGAGAAGCACTGGAAGACGCTGTAGAGAGGAACGATAGAAGATATACCAGACGAATTGAGGCTCCACTTGCCCACTGTAGATTGGACTTGGAGGGATTCCATGCTGACGATGAAGTTGTTGAGGAATATAGAGT
Source organism: Sextonia rubra (assembly GCA_037013555.1). Lineage (NCBI taxonomy): Eukaryota > Viridiplantae > Streptophyta > Magnoliopsida > Laurales > Lauraceae > Sextonia > Sextonia rubra. The sequence goes on from JASUAD010000006.1 coordinate 24,927,848, forward strand.
TGTTTTGAGGGCGCGTCGAGCCGCAGATGAGGGTGGATTGTGAACGGGAAAGAGGGAGGTTGGGAAGAGAGAAGAGGAGGAGAAGGATAAGGCAAATTGGGCTTTGAAAACGCATTGAATTGGAGTATTGAGACATGGGGTTTTGCTTGGTTTGCATTGAGGGGAAGGAGGATCTGAGAAGTGGGTCTTTGCAGTAGGCTTGGGACAGTGAAATTAGCAACAATTCAATTGGTGTTTTGAGAGACTCTGAAAGCAGAAGCAGAGAAGAAGGACATAGACAAGGAAGAAGGATTGGGAAATTGGGTATTGAAAACACATTGAATTAGAATTATAAGAAGTGGGGTTCCTGGATTCTGTGGGGTTTACATTCAAGGAAATGGGAAGTGTGGTTTCTAGTAGTAGGGTTGAATTATAGGATTGGATTAGACAGAATCTAGAAACTGAAGAGGAGAATGGTAAGAAAGAAGAATTGGAATTCTGAGATTTGGAGTTTGGTGGTTTTGTGGGTTCCAATTGGAGGAGAGGAAGATGCAAGAATTGGGTTTTGGAGCAGGCTTGAATTGGTAAAATGGGTGGTGTTGAATGTTGATTAGTTTTTTTTTTTTAATAGAGAAAATTTGCAAAAGAAACGAAAGATATTGGGAACTAATGAATATTAAATTTGGAAACGTGTTGGTTGGCGCAATCCTCGGATGGAGATTGGATAGAAATAGAAGAGGGCCAGAATTTGGGTCAAATAAATTCAGAAGGAAGCAATGTCAGATGATTTGTTGCCAGCAGATTTCCTTTTATTGTCTTTCGTTGGCGGGTCCATAGATCCACCCACGCTTTTGACTTTCAGAAATTTTTAGTTGGCAGCGCGAACTCCACAATTGACCGTCTAAGTGATCGCTTATAGGGTGAGGCCCACATTTATTGAAGTAAAAGCAGTTTTTTACCGTTTGACGTGATCATGTGAGCCTCGTAGCAATGGCTCTTGAGACTCAAAATTCATCTAAGGTCAGAACCGTTAGAGGACGCTGCTGGTTCTTTGATTTGAGGATTCTTACTATCAGAGGAGAACCACATGGTTCCCCATTAGTAATATGCCACATTTCTTACCAAGCCGTCCGATTATGCGAGCCCTATTATCCATTACATCACATGTGCAAGTAATGACATATTTATAATTTTTATTTGGATGGCGCAGGTAATGGTCCAGTGAGAAAGTTTACTAATAAAATTAAAATTTTAAGATACTATCTAAAAGGGTTTTGCAAATCTACACTCACGTGATTATATTGGGTCCCCTCAATTGTATGCGTTAGTCATTTTTTATACGTATGAGCTCTTATTACCTCAAAATATAAATTTTGAAAATAGCCCCATAATTTAACTATAAATGAGTTAAAATAAAAACAAAGGGACTCTTAAGGCATTTTCTTTCGAAAATGACTTTGAATCTTTGTATTGAATGCGGAAAAGGCATATAGAATTTGCTTGTTTTAATTTTCGTTGCCAGCATGTTTTAGGACGGCCGTTCACTTTTTGAATTTTCGTTGGTCGTGTGTTAAACGACTGGCGTCTACTTTTTGTTGTGGTAGCCGTATATATTTTACTCATGCGCATGGAACATTCCGAAAGTATTATATTGGAAACTCAATGGTTCACTTGACTAAAATTAAAGAAAACGTTAAGATTGAAATTTGACTTTTGCCGAAACAAGGGTATCCCAGTTGTTGATGGTTCTCTACTCCGGATGAGGCAATATATAATTGTTGACTCTTTCTCATAACTTTTTTTATTTATCAAAAAATATAGCAAATAAATATATTCAAAAAGTCTCGGGCACGTGAATTGAAAATTGGAAATGATTAAAAAGTCCTAGGTATCCCAACTGGAATATTTGAAATGTCCTTAGCGTATTTGGGTATTTCGCTTGTAAAAATAGATTGAAGTATAAATTCAAATTAAGAGACATTAAAAGAAGGTTTTAAATTTTACTCTTTTGGCGTTTTATCATTTTATTGCATGAGAAGGTACTTTTTAGATTAAAAAAACTGAGGACTTTTTGTTGTTTAATAGAATAACAGGATGACTTTTTTACTTTAAAAAAGGACGTGATTTTTAAAAGATAGTACCTTTTTATATGACCCAGTTTTATTCTTTTATTTCTTCAAGTGATCATTCACTTGCCCTTTACAAATGAATTCATTCCTCTTTTGATGAGTGCCTCAATGGAAAAACAAAGCAACAGTTACTTTATAAAATGGGCTATTTGGGTGTGAAATTATGTTATATCAGAATTTGAGCTTCTGAGCTCCAAATTTAAGAGGTAGGTTTTAAAACTTAAAAGTGTCCATTTAGTTTCAAACTTTTTTTGAAAAATAGTAGGGTATTTGGAGAATATAGTCCATGTAGAAAGAAGTGAAAAGCATTTTTGAGTTGAAAATGCTAAGGTAGGAAAATAATTACTGTGCCTCCTAACAAATCTTGAAATAGCCACAACGTTCTGAGACATAGAACAAATTCTATTTGTAGTGAGTTACACTCAATAATTTTTGATATTTTACTAACATAACCCTCTATATATGAGCAACGTTCTAAGCAAGCTTTCCATGTTTTCTTTATCAACATTTAAACTTGATGAAGGTTAGTTGCAGAAAATAAATGTGCTGGTGTTTTGTAATTACAGAATTGAATGTAATTATTATTGCGAGATTGAGAGCGAGTGAGGGTTTCTGCGATCGAGAGCGAGATGTTGAGAGTGAGCAAGGGTTTGATGAGGGGAATCTGTCATTAAAATAAATTTTAGCGTAAAAGATGTATATAAAATGTAGGGCCCAGGGAAGATAAAAAAGATGTACAAACAGCGATGGATAAAAACTGCCCGTAAATGATTTTTAAATCCAACAAAACTTTTAGTGGTACTTTGCACCAGCGGATATTCAAAACCACCGGCCCTAAATGAGTCTTTAAACTGGCATCGGTGGAAAGTTATTACATTAAGAGGTGAAAAATAATATCCATCATTAAAAATTATAAAAAAACTACATCATATATATCCCGGAGGAAAATGTGTAGAGCACCAGTGTTAATTTCTTTAGTGGCAGAAATGTAAAAACCACTGCTATATGTTGTCACTTTTCTTGTTGTGTAAGAAAGTCAGTGCTTTATTAGTGTTATTTTTAGGCTTAACACTCAGTGGAAGGTATTATTTCTTCCTTAACTTTTCATGAATTTAATATGATGCTACTAATTCCACAGTATATATATAAAAAAAATGAATGATTCTGATCCTTGAGAGTTTTTTGCCATTTTATGTTATACTTACCTTTGGTTGTCGCTGTCGTGGTTGAAAGGTGTCAATTGTTCATACTATGGCTATCCTTAAACGAGGAGTAACCTATGAAATGACAACAAATTTCATATATTGTCCGGCAGAAAGTGAGTAAAAAAGCTACTATCCAGTGAGGGTCTTCATTGCATGAGAACTTGTGTATGTATTCCGAGTGTTATATAAAATAGAGTGATACAGGGTCTTCATTGCATGAGAATTTGTGTTTTTATTCCGAGTGTTACATACAATAGAGTGGTACACTTAGGCAGCGGGGGTTACCTGAAAACATATGAGTAACGTCCATGGATGAGCACTTTCGCAATTTTTCTCCATACATTGGCTATCATGTTATTAATAGAGTCATTATTAATTGTGATTGCGCTCGAAAGATGCAAAAATGTGCGATGGATTTGAGTCCAATATTCACGCATTTCAAGCATTTAAGAAAAATAAGAATTAACTACAGTTCATCATTAATTTTCCTTTTATTTATATGGGTTCAAATACTCTGACCGTGGGAATGCAGGTTGTTTACATGTTTTGAAAAGTTTACAACCCTCCCTCAATTCTCAGATGTGATCCAAATTTGGAAATTATAAAAAAAATACATAAAAATTGTGAAAAAAATGCAAAAAGGAAGAAAACTAGGGGAGTGACCGGCAGTCATGGTCACCGGAAAACTGGGGAGTGACCGGCAATCACGATCACTGGAAAACTGGGAGTGACTGACAATCATGGTCACTGGTAGATAGTGGCCAAAAAAGCCATTGTTTACTCTCTGCTTTGTTTTGTTTCGCCTCTGTGACTATTCCAAGGTGTTGAAACTTATTTCTTCTGATTTTTGGAGTGTTGAGTGACCATCAAAAAGGTTGAATTTAGCTGTAAAATCGATCAAAACCTTTGGTGATCATCACTTTTGGTTACGGACCGTTTTTGTACAAGTTCGAAAAGATGCTCTATATCAGCAAAATGAAACCAAAGTTGTGTCATTCTAAACCTATAATTTTTAAGGGATAGAATGAAGCCTAAAGTGGCTTGTTTACAACTTTTATGATAGCTAAAACCCCTCACCAAGTGAGAAAAATAAAGGAATAGATGGTCATCTTTCCAAGGCCTACCACTGCTTGAACATAGTCCTTTTTAAATGATACACATACTCTCTTTCTTTTTCTGAACCATCTCTCACCTTGAGTGACTGGGAAGAAGAAGAAGAAGAAATGGGTTGGAGTGCTTGAAGTGCTTTGTGAATGGCTTTAAATCCATGGAAGTTGCTCCTGGAACTTAGAAAAATTATTTTCTCTGTCTCTGTCCTTTCTTTTCAAATATAACTCCTTTTGTAGACTGCCAAAAGTAGTTTTAGGGAGTCCTAGGAAGTTTGTAACACCCTGACCCGAGTTGACCCGGATTAGTGGGTAATGGCTTGTGAGTTTGTCGTTAAGTATGTTTTGGCCTTATTTTCTTTGGTTTTGAGTCTCAGAGAGATCGTTTGGGTTGAGTTGACTTGGACTAGGTAGTCCGAGCCCTTTTTCGTAATTTTGGCTTTTGAGTGACTTTGTCAGTTTTGCGTCATTCTGACGTCAGCGCGTGTATTTCGTTGAGCTTGTCGATTTGTGTAACTGTCTGGGATCCGATTGATTTCGTTTGCTTTCGTTGGACCGTCATTTGACTCAAACTGATATTTGTATAAGCTATTTGGACTTAAATGTAATTTGGACTCAACTTATGTTATAAATATCTCACCTACTCTATTTCTCTCTCTCTCGATCGTTTTCAGCTCCCAGCTCGTCTCTCTCTCTCTCTCTCGGTTCAGCTCTCTCCTTCTCTGTTTCTGTTGCCTGAGGGAGGAAGAAAGGAGCTCGATTTGTGTGTGGTTTCTCGTGCATCTGAGCCAAAGCAACGTGTGGATTTCGTCTGTGAGGCAAGTATAAGCCCAAGTTGTATAAACACCGATTGATATTGATGTGATTGTTGTATTCTTGTTCTTCATTGTGTTCCTCAGTGTTAGACAGCCCTATTGAGCTCAATCTGCTGTTATTTTGCTGTTTTCAGTCATTTCGTCCAAGTTCTGTATGACTGTAACGATTTCAGGAAAAATGCTTCTGTGCACGCACGGCTACGCCGTGAAATGTGCTACGGCTAAGCCGTGAGATGGCTTACGGCTAAGCCGAGACCAAACCGTAACCTGAACCGTAGAACAGTACAGACTGTTACCTGAAAATAACTGAGAGTTGGCAATTTGCCATTCTTCTACGGCCCAGCCTGATCTAAGCCGTACATTGTCTTACGGCTAAGCCGTGGACCAGGATACGGCTGAGCCGTAGAGCAAAAGACGGTTAAGCCGTAAATCCGGATGGACATTTCGGGAGCCTCGGCTCAGCCGTAGTGCATAGTACGGCTACGCCGTAAGATGCCACGGCTAAGCCGTAAGGTTACCTACGGCTACACCGTAAGGTGTCTGAGAAAGGATAAAAAGGACTAGGTTTACGAAAGAGACCGTATCTGACTTTCATGTTAGAATGTAGATAACCGAACATGACCAATGGATTGTCTGAATGACATGAATGACCTCGTGGGCTGCGAATCATTCATGACCGTTATCCAGTTGTTTAGCACCTCCCCATGGGTGTTGGTTTAAGGGACTTCGGTGCACACTCCAGACACTGCAACCCTAGACAATGGTGCATCGAATAACTTAAAACTACATCAACATGCACGGTTAGAAGCACTGGATAATTAGTGTAGGTTTGGCTTGTAATTGACCTTGATTCGTAAAAGCATCCTGATTTGTACAGCATATTGCTTTCGGTTATGCCCTCTTATGTGTTCTACGCTGGACCTCTCGCTTCTGTGGGAAATGCAGCAACCCCAGAGCGAAGCCCGGGTGGAACCATTCTATTATTGTGTATTGTGTTTTCCCGTTGCACCATTGGAGTACTTGCATCAGTGTTCATGTGATATTAGTCTTTGAGTGCTTGAGTTCTGAGTCCGTGCTGGTGATCAGTACTTCTTTGATTTACTTGTGTTTAGTCAGCATCTGTTACCTGTATTGCTTCTCTGCATTCAGTCTTGCTTGTCTGCCTTCCGTATTGTTTATGTACATTCCGTATCAGCTTGTGTACATTCAGTATCAGTTATCCGTATGACTTGCATTCAGTATTAGTTTATTTGATGCACTTCCTATTGTTCGTTCAGTATGATATGTGTGATCTGTAAGATCTGTAAGTGATAAGTGACATGCTAAGTGATAAGTGATCGAGGTGCATCATCTGATTGATTGTGATTGGTCTTGGCACTACTGAGCCTCAGCCTTAGGATACCCGACGGGGTTAACTATGGTTTAGTTTAAGTGTTTACCTCTGCAGAGTGTCGTGTCCTGGGACTCCGGACCCCGGGAAATTGGAGACCCATGCGTACCCTGGCCCGGTCGCTGGTGTTCTCATCTTGCGTGCTCTCGTAAGGGAGAAAATGGCCAATGTAGTAGCCACCTTGAGTGTTATCTGTTTGTGATTCTGTTAGCATGCTTATTAATTATGCATTTGCACTTGCACAATTGTTTAGTATACGAACCTGCTCTCTATGGATATTGCATTAGGATTATTGTTCAGTCTTATTCAGTATTAGACACAATTCGTGTTATCTTCTTGTTGGCTTATACTTTGCTAAGTCGTTGTACTTATATATTGTCATTGGTGTTGCAGGCTCAGGTACCTTCTCTCGTGTCCTTGTCAGTTGTCAGTTTGCTTGGGAGACTCCAGCTGTCTCTTCAGGTTCGCGGGGTGTGTGCTATCGCACACTATTAGAGCGCGACAGTTCTCTGCATGCATGCATCTCATGTTCCTTTTCCTATCGTTGATTGTACTCAGGTTCTAGACATTGTGATTGGATTCCGTGTGTATGTTCAGACTGTTATATCAGCTTTTGACTATTTTGTCTTTGTTCTTGTGTGCCTTGTGTCTCTTGTTGACATTGTTAGCTTCCGCATACTTGTTTTGCATGTGTGTGATCCCTTGTGTGTGTATACTTGGACGGGGTCCAGGTGTGCATGCACGGGAGTACGTGTGTCACTGGCTTGGCTTTTTGCTGACCCCCGGTCCCTGGGCTCGGGTCGTGACATACGTATTGTATGGTATCAAAGCATTGTTGCTCTAGTGATTCAGCATGTAGGCATGTAGGCACGTGGTGAGTAAACGTGATACTGACAGTTGGGCTTTAGTGCCAATTTGTTGGTAAGGTGGGTCGGTATGTGTTCTTCCTGTTTATTCACAGGTGTTCTTCCGCAGGTGTGCGATCAGTGTTTGTTGAGACCGTCTGGCCGTAACCTCGTGTAGCGCTTTGTGCCCTAGTGGGAAAGCTCATGGCAGCAGATGATTTTCAGGAGCCCTATATCGATGTTCTCCGTTGGGAGTTAGGACATCTCAGAGGCATTCCTTTTGTGGTCCGGACGACGGCATTGGTGGATCTATTGCGAGAAGCGGAACTATCCCGAGACCGGTACACGTTAGAAGAGAGCATCAGGCATCTTCTCCCAGGCGCTTATACGATTGTGTGCAGACGACGGCAACTCCTACTGCATGCATTTAGAGTGCGAGAGCTCCTCAGGACACACTTCGGTTATCCCTATACCTTTTGGACAGACGGCAACTACGTGATGTACGAGGTGTACTTTCACGCGTGTGTAGAAGCTTTGCTCGCGCAGCGAGAGGAGTACGTCACCATGCTCCAGGGAGTAGTTGTTTGGTATGTGCTGTATCGAGGACCCGATGCCTTCATCGCACCCTATTAGTAGCGGCTCTTTTCTCGTGCTCGAAGGACTGGCTTTTCTGGTGTTTTGGGTCTCCTCTTTTGTGTTAGTTAGTAGGGTAGGAATCGTCGAGATCTTCCATTTTGAGTTTTGTGTTGTATAAACCCTTGACGTTGTAATTCTACTCTTAGTGCTTTCTTGCATTGCCTCTTGCTCTCAGTCTATATAGAAGTTGAGATGTTCGTTTCCTTTGCCTGGTTTGAGGTCACTCGTGAAATCGGGTAGTCCCTTGTCATGTGATCTTGTTTGGAAAGAGTCACAGCCCAATTGGTGTAAGGAGTCTGAGCCATTCTTCAAGTGGGGGAGTTGGTTCCTCTCCACTTTGTTCGAGTTCCATGGATCAGCATTCGGTATCTCTGGTTTTATTGTATATCCACCCTGGTTTCGTTGTATCTCCGAGGAATTGCTACACGGGTGTAGCCATTGTTTGTCATTGTGTTGGTGAGAGGCAGTTGATTCCTCCTAGGCTTGACTGTATCGACTTGTTGTTGTCGAGCTGTTGTGTTGTTGCCACCTTTCGAGTAAGCGAACCCCGATGCTTCTTTCTTTTCCACTCTCACTTGTTTGCTCTTCTTTTTCCTTCCTTGTTCTTCTTTTTTTTCCTTCCATCGATTGATGTGGAGTCATAACCGTACACTAGCTTGCCATTGAGAAGTCTTCTCGTGTTTACTCCCTTGTTTTGTAGTAGATCCAGTGTACGACTCGGTTTCTTCTGTTCGTAGGTGACCGATGTCAGAGTTTTTCTCTCTGTCCGCTTACCCCTCTATTTCTTTGCTCTATTCTTTGGATGTTTGGGGGACGTTGTTGGATTTGTTACCTTCGCTCTTTGTCTACGATATTTCTCGTGGGAATCCTGTTCCCTTGTCGTTGGAGATGGATCTTTGAGGTTCTATTCATTCTTGATCTTTTTCATGTGAGTTTGATACTCTTCATCACATCGACCTTCCTCGTGAAGTATTTTCTGAAGTGCAGGAACCTTTGATGAGTGTTCGAACGCCATCCTTACTTCTTTTCTTTACTCTTTCCTTGATCACGCACTCATTCCTTGCCTTTCCTCTCTGGCTGTTTTGTTGGATTGTTTCTTCGTCGCTTAACCCCTGTTCCTTCCTATCTATTCGAGGTGTAGAAGGTGAAAAGACCATGCCAGTGGATTTCTTTCTTCATGGACTTTTGCGAGTGAGCTGGACGTGACGTGAGCACTCAGTTTCGTTCTTCGGAAGACGAATGATGTTGTCGCTTGACAAGAGTTTGCCAACTTTCTAGGTGGTTTGGGCGAACGGATGAGAAATCAATGTGTAGCAGGTGAGCTGGTGGACTAGTGCGTGCGGAGTGCTACTCTGGTCGTGCTTCAACGTTGCGTTGCGTTGGGTTTCTTGTCGAAGTCGAGTTTAGCGAGATGATGTCAGAAAGAGAAGGGTCTACTGTGGATCGAGGACTTGTTGACTTTGTGTTGGGTCGTGTTCGTGACCTTCTCCTGTTCTTTGGAGTGCTGAGATGTGTGTCGTCGAATGTCTTCGCAGTTGCTCGTTGCTTCTTCAGTCAGTACGAATTGCCAGCCTCGCATACGCAGATCGAAGGATAAGTTAAGTGACGCTTGAGATGGACTTTGTTTCGGGTTTAACACAGTGCCATTTGGGTGATCGTGGACCGATTGACGAAGACAGTCCATTTTCTTCTATCACGAAAGGCGTGACATTTTCCGAGATGGCGAGGCAGTTCGTTGATGAGATCGTTAGCCTACATGGTACGCTTGTGTCGATTGTGTCAGATCGAGGTAACCGCCTTGTTTCTTCTTGTTGGAGCGCATTTCAGGAAGCCATGGAAACGGAGTTGAGTTTCAGTACGGCATATCACGCGCAGACGAATGGACAGTTGGAACGAACTATTCAGACGCTCGAGACGTGTTACGGGCCAGTGTATTGCATTTGGAGAAAGATTGAGATCTGCATCTCCCGTTGTGCGAAATTCGCGTAAAACAATAGTTATGGCACCCTATGAAGCTCGGTATGGAGGGACGGAACTGTAGAAGTCCTGTTGGCTGGAAAAAAAAATTGGAACACAGAGTTTCCACGGACCGGTTATCATTGCTGAGACTACAGCGAAAGTTCAGAAAGTCAGTGACAATTTGAAGAGTGCCCGATCGAGATAGAAGAGCTATGCAGATACGCGAGCGAAGAACATGAGCATTTCAGGTTGAAGATTGGGTATTTTTGAAGGTCTCACCGATGAAAGGTGCGATACGGTTCTGTCAGAAAGGCAGGTTAGCGCCGAGATATGTGGATCCATTCGAGATCAAGAACCAGATTGGCGATTTGGCGTGCAGATTGATTCTTTCGTGGAGTCTTCTTCCTTGAGTGTGCTTTGCAAGTATGTTCGAGATTCGACGTTCCGTATTGTTGGGGCTAGAGAACAGCTTTTGCGTACGAGAACGATTCGATGGGTCAAAGGTACTCTGAGAACATTTTGGACCTGATAAAGCCACGTGGGAATTAGAAGATCAGATGGCGCGTCAGTATCCTCTTCTTTTTCGTTCCGGTACGTGTTCATTCCGAGGACGGAATGATGTCCAAGTGGGGGAGGATGTAACACCCTGACCCGAGTTGACCCGGATTAGTGGGTAATGGCTTGTGAGTTTGTCGTTAAGTATGTTTTGGCCTTATTTTCTTTGGTTTTGAGTCTCAGAGAGATCGTTTGGGTTGAGTTGACTTGGACTAGGTAGTCCGAGCCCTTTTTCGTAATTTTGGCTTTTGAGTGACTTTGTCAGTTTTGCGTCATTCTGACGTCAGCGCGTGTATTTCGTTGAGCTTGTCGATTTGTGTAACTGTCTGGGATCCGATTGATTTCGTTTGCTTTCGTTGGACCGTCATTTGACTCAAACTGATATTTGTATAAGCTATTTGGACTTAAATGTAATTTGGACTCAACTTATGTTATAAATATCTCACCTACTCTATTTCTCTCTCTCTCGATCGTTTTCAGCTCCCAGCTCGTCTCTCTCTCTCTCTCTCGGTTCAGCTCTCTCCTTCTCTGTTTCTGTTGCCTGAGGGAGGAAGAAAGGAGCTCGATTTGTGTGTGGTTTCTCGTGCATCTGAGCCAAAGCAACGTGTGGATTTCGTCTGTGAGGCAAGTATAAGCCCAAGTTGTATAAACACCGATTGATATTGATGTGATTGTTGTATTCTTGTTCTTCATTGTGTTCCTCAGTGTTAGACAGCCCTATTGAGCTCAATCTGCTGTTATTTTGCTGTTTTCAGTCATTTCGTCCAAGTTCTGTATGACTGTAACGATTTCAGGAAAAATGCTTCTGTGCACGCACGGCTACGCCGTGAAATGTGCTACGGCTAAGCCGTGAGATGGCTTACGGCTAAGCCGAGACCAAACCGTAACCTGAACCGTAGAACAGTACAGACTGTTACCTGAAAATAACTGAGAGTTGGCAATTTGCCATTCTTCTACGGCCCAGCCTGATCTAAGCCGTACATTGTCTTACGGCTAAGCCGTGGACCAGGATACGGCTGAGCCGTAGAGCAAAAGACGGTTAAGCCGTAAATCCGGATGGACATTTCGGGAGCCTCGGCTCAGCCGTAGTGCATAGTACGGCTACGCCGTAAGATGCCACGGCTAAGCCGTAAGGTTACCTACGGCTACACCGTAAGGTGTCTGAGAAAGGATAAAAAGGACTAGGTTTACGAAAGAGACCGTATCTGACTTTCATGTTAGAATGTAGATAACCGAACATGACCAATGGATTGTCTGAATGACATGAATGACCTCGTGGGCTGCGAATCATTCATGACCGTTATCCAGTTGTTTAGCACCTCCCCATGGGTGTTGGTTTAAGGGACTTCGGTGCACACTCCAGACACTGCAACCCTAGACAATGGTGCATCGAATAACTTAAAACTACATCAACATGCACGGTTAGAAGCACTGGATAATTAGTGTAGGTTTGGCTTGTAATTGACCTTGATTCGTAAAAGCATCCTGATTTGTACAGCATATTGCTTTCGGTTATGCCCTCTTATGTGTTCTACGCTGGACCTCTCGCTTCTGTGGGAAATGCAGCAACCCCAGAGCGAAGCCCGGGTGGAACCATTCTATTATTGTGTATTGTGTTTTCCCGTTGCACCATTGGAGTACTTGCATCAGTGTTCATGTGATATTAGTCTTTGAGTGCTTGAGTTCTGAGTCCGTGCTGGTGATCAGTACTTCTTTGATTTACTTGTGTTTAGTCAGCATCTGTTACCTGTATTGCTTCTCTGCATTCAGTCTTGCTTGTCTGCCTTCCGTATTGTTTATGTACATTCCGTATCAGCTTGTGTACATTCAGTATCAGTTATCCGTATGACTTGCATTCAGTATTAGTTTATTTGATGCACTTCCTATTGTTCGTTCAGTATGATATGTGTGATCTGTAAGATCTGTAAGTGATAAGTGACATGCTAAGTGATAAGTGATCGAGGTGCATCATCTGATTGATTGTGATTGGTCTTGGCACTACTGAGCCTCAGCCTTAGGATACCCGACGGGGTTAACTATGGTTTAGTTTAAGTGTTTACCTCTGCAGAGTGTCGTGTCCTGGGACTCCGGACCCCGGGAAATTGGAGACCCATGCGTACCCTGGCCCGGTCGCTGGTGTTCTCATCTTGCGTGCTCTCGTAAGGGAGAAAATGGCCAATGTAGTAGCCACCTTGAGTGTTATCTGTTTGTGATTCTGTTAGCATGCTTATTAATTATGCATTTGCACTTGCACAATTGTTTAGTATACGAACCTGCTCTCTATGGATATTGCATTAGGATTATTGTTCAGTCTTATTCAGTATTAGACACAATTCGTGTTATCTTCTTGTTGGCTTATACTTTGCTAAGTCGTTGTACTTATATATTGTCATTGGTGTTGCAGGCTCAGGTACCTTCTCTCGTGTCCTTGTCAGTTGTCAGTTTGCTTGGGAGACTCCAGCTGTCTCTTCAGGTTCGCGGGGTGTGTGCTATCGCACACTATTAGAGCGCGACAGTTCTCTGCATGCATGCATCTCATGTTCCTTTTCCTATCGTTGATTGTACTCAGGTTCTAGACATTGTGATTGGATTCCGTGTGTATGTTCAGACTGTTATATCAGCTTTTGACTATTTTGTCTTTGTTCTTGTGTGCCTTGTGTCTCTTGTTGACATTGTTAGCTTCCGCATACTTGTTTTGCATGTGTGTGATCCCTTGTGTGTGTATACTTGGACGGGGTCCAGGTGTGCATGCACGGGAGTACGTGTGTCACTGGCTTGGCTTTTTGCTGACCCCCGGTCCCTGGGCTCGGGTCGTGACAAAGTTAAAGAGAGGTTATGAGAGGTTGAACTTCGAAAAGAAGTGGAGAAAACTGCCCAAAACTGTAGGAATTGCTCTGTGGAAGTCAGTGACCGCAGCCGCGGTCACTCCCAAGGCCTATTTTTTGGACTTTTGTGTATGCGATCCGTTTTCACGTGTTTGGGGTCCAAATGATGTACGATCTTCATGAGACCTTGCGGGATGGTTTTTGACACTGTTTTAAGTGTACCATAGAAATTTCAACCCATTTTGACCTTCCAAAGTTAGTCAACTCTCCATTGACTTTTTCATGAAAGTGAACTCTTGTTTCAGCTATTTGAGGTTCAAATAACCTTGGTTGGCTTTGAAACTTAGACGGACTGATGTCAGGGGTATCTTAGAGTGTCCATCCAAATTTCATGTAGTTTTGGATTTGGGGAAGTAGGATTTTTGAACAGTGACCTATTTGTTGCGTGTTCCAAGTCACTATTTACTTCACACTGTAAGTAGTTAGCTTGTTTTCCACCCGAACGATGTTCAAATGACTTCAAACTTTGCAGAATTAACTTTGAACACATTTTGAGTCTCATTCCGAATTTCATCGACTTTGGCCTCCTAGAAGTAAGATTTTGGCTAGTGACCTCCATAGCTCAGAGGTCATTGTCTTCTAAGCTGACATGCAATGGAAGTAGAACTAAACAAAGTCCTCTTGACTCGAAAATTTGTAGAATATCTTTTGACCATAACTAAAGCTCTGTGTCCAAATTTCATCAATTTTAGATGTTGGGAAGCAGGACTTTGGTCAGTAACCTTATGACTGTGGGGTCACTGACTCAAAGTTGACATGTTTGTAGACATTGGGTCAAATAATGTCTGTTTCACCTGAAATTTTGTAGAGCCTCTTTTGAGCATAATTTGAGCTTTCTACAAGAGTTTGAGCTTATTTAATCTTCGTGAAGTGTCACTTTGCAAAGTGACCCCACGAACTTAGTAGACGATTATCTGAACTAAGTTTGGGTCCAAGTAATGTTTAAATGCTCTGAAATTTTGAAGGATAATCTTTGAATATACTTACAGGCATTCCTCTAAATTTGAGCTTGTTTTGACATATAGAAGTGTCAATTTCCATGGTGACCCTCAAGGAGCTGGTGAATAGTCACTGAAGCTTGGTTTTGAGTTGAGATGAAGTACAAATGCTTTGAAACTTTGAAACATCATTCTCAAGCATGTTTCAGAGTTGCCATGAAAGTTTCAGCTACTTTGGTAACCCAAAACCTTAAGTATGTTCAATGACCCCTAGTTTTTGAGCCAATGAACCTTGAATTTGGTATTTGGTGAGTTTGAGTGACGAAATAAAGTCCAGTAACTCTGAAGTTTGAAATGATGCAGTTTAAGCTCATATGAAGTCTTCTGAGTGGATTGCATCAGTTTTGAACATCTGAATACAGTGCTTGACTTGCCATTTCACAATCCCAAGGTTTATGTGCCCTTGATTTGGAATTTGCTTGTAATATTTTCGCTGCAACACTTGTAATTTTTTATGGGTCAACAAATTGGTTCAATCATCTAGGTGTCACTATTAGTCGATATTTCCATAAAGTATTAGATACCATTTGCAAGCACTTCCTAGATTATGTTCACATTTCAAATAATGTATCAACTCTAATGCAAACTAGGGCAAATCTTAGATTCTATCTATAATATAAGATCATGTCATTTACTAGTTTTGCCTCTTTTATTTCAGCCAAAGTGTAATTAAAACCTTGAGAGATTGTCACTTACATAATATACTAGCAATAAAGGCCCGTGCTTAGCCCAGGCCCAAAAATAAAAATATATTAAAATTTAATTTTTTTTAAAAAAATTAAAAAATATTACTTATCATTATTTATTTTATGTATTAAAATATAAAGGAGAAAAAATAAATTAAATAGACTTACAGAGGATTGACCACCCTTTGAATTTAAAGGCGCCGAGTGTGATTAAATAACGTGACAACCGTCATGTCTATAAAATTGACAATGACCCAATTGATAATTAAATAACATGATTTGTGACTAAGGCGCCGACCGTGACACCCGTCATGTCTCTAAATTTGATAATAACCCAGCTGATAATTAAATAACATGATTTGTGACCAAGAAGCACCGTGACATGCCTTAATTACCATTAATGGTTGCACAACTACACATACAAAGACCATCTAATCTAATATATTAAACAAAAAAAATGCATGCATTAACTTTAATGAGAAACGGTCCTATGAGGACCATCGTTACGGTCCTTACAGACTATTTTTCATCGTTTTAAATAGTGCGGTCAACGTTGCGAACCATCCAAATAGATCACACACATTACTCCCATAAATTGCAGACATCCACCAATTTTAAGTCTCATTTGAATAGATTATACCGTTGGATTAATTGCACACTCATGTATATATAGATAAATATATATAAAGTCTATTTAGATTGATGTACAGTCAATCCAACAGTCCAGTCTATTCGGATGAGACCCAAAATTGCTAGACGTATACAATTTAAGAGGGTCAAGTATGTAATCCATTTGGATAGCTTGCACCATGGGTTGAACTGTCCAAAATGGTGAAAAATAGTCTGTAAGGACCGTCCTTACAAGACCGTTTCCCAACTTTAGCATATATATATATGAGAATATTACAATGCATCCTTCCCTTACAAATGTTATATATTTGTTCAGGCTTTCATCGACTTGCTGAAACTCAAGTTTAAACTCTTTGTGCTAAATTAGTAATCTTATAATATCAAATTTACCCTACTATGATCATAATAATATAGTACAAAATCATTTTTTTCTATAGGATATATTAATCATAGGGTGCTATTAATAATTTTTTTTATATAGGGTGTTGGTGACCCTATTTGCCTATATTAATATATTATACCCTATTTTAAAAAAAACTTTGTACTATATTATGAATATATTATTATATTTGTGCTATGCCCAGGAAATAGGGTCACCAACACCCTATATTAATAAAAATGCAAACCTTATTAATGAAAGTGTTTAAATTTGATTTTAGGGTCACCAACACCCTATATATACATGGAGCTACATCGATAACAATAAAAATTTGTTCACAAATAGGGTCAGAAAATATTTTTATTCTTGGCCCAGGGTTAGCACAAATATAGTTTACCCAAAACATTTGAAGGACTCACATGTGATCATCCATCAACTTTAGTTGTAACTTGCCCTAAGCAATGCATTCATTAAGCAACATTTAAAACACAAAACCCAAAAAAATGAAAATAAGAAGTTTATGGTGAAAGAAAGATTTTATTGGAAAAAAAAAGCAGCATTATTACTTTTAATAAGGTATGAAATAAAAAAAATAGTACAAAGTATGGCATGAATTCCATAAAATAAAACTTGAAGTACTCAGTGGTAAAGGATCCACAATTACTACATAATTATCCTTGATGTCCTACAATAGTTTGAGATAAAGAAAGACATGAACCCAAATAATTATAGAGGAAGTGAATGCAGAACAAAGAGAAACCAATAGTTAAAACTCAAAACCCAAAATGTAGTATTCGTTAGTGTAGGGAGAGATTTTAGAGCATTATTCATTAGTGGGAGAGTAAAATGAACGAAATATTTTAGGAAGGAATTCTAGGTTCAATAAATTCAAGAGGGGGGGGGGGGGGGGGGGGGGGGTTGGAGAGGTGTAAATAGATGATATAATTGCAACTAGCAACAAGGGCCCATGCTGAGCTCGGGTTGAAACAAAGATAAATTAAATTAATATAATATTTAAAATTGAAAAAGATATCTGTTGTTATTTTTCAAAAAGTTTAGAGGAAAATAAACTTAGAAAAGGGCTGAAATCATTAAAGTAAAAGAATGATATTCTTGTGAAAATGACATTGAGAAAATTTCCATTAAGAAGAAATTAAAATAAATAAATAAATAAGAAGTGTTACAATCAATAAAAATATAAAGTTTGAGTGAAACATGAAATGTGAACTGAAAAAAATCTATAAATTATTTTGTCGATGAGAATGGCAAAGAAAGTATGTAGAATTTTAATAAAAAAGTGTGAACATACAAAAGTAGATGTTCAAACTAATGAAGAACATGAAATAATTAAATAAAAAATAACTTGAAAGTAAAACTACATTTATTATTTTTCTATATTTTACCAATTAAAACTTAAGCCGTCCAAATGTATTTTAGGATTTACTTCATTAAACCTCATTTTTGTATCTTTTTTTTACATACATGGACACATTGGTAGAGCTTCAGGTGATTATATTGTTCATGATAGGTGTCTTTAAGCAACTCCACAACCCATAACTAAAGTAGGACCCTTGCTAATAAAAAAATTAGCCAATTAAAAAAACTAATAATACATTATGAAACTCAGTTTTAGAAAAAAAAAATCCAATAATAATCCATCCCAGACACCCCATGATCATCTAAAAGAAACACATTTAAATTCATCAGATCGAACAGTGTAACCAATGTGCAAATATAATTCTCGACGTCATAGATATGTAAACTTTACAATAGTCCTTAGGTCAAAAATGAAGTTAACAAATTAAGACTTATATAAGTCTAAAATGAAATGAAGACTAAAATTATACACAAATCTAAATTGGGTCCTACCTGATGAGTTCGTAAATAGTTGAAGAACCTTGATCTAAGCTTGGGTTGATTTTGGGTAAAGCCTGATTGGAAATTAGAAGTCCCTACTTAAACATTTTACATCATCATAGATATGCATCATCCTTAGAAAAATATCTAATTGAGATGCAAAAAAACAGATAAAACAAATTTAGTGTCACAAGGAAAAAAAAGATTGTTTTATATGGTCTATTTTGATATATACGCAATCAATAGATGATATATTACAACTTCAAAAGACAAAACAAAGTGATTGGGGCAACCTCTCTTTGTTATAAAATTTTGAATGCCATATGATCATATACAACCCAAATATTTACAAAAGAATTAAAACTAAAATAAAAAAAGAATGTGAACTGTTTCACTTTTCTTTACTATTTATTATATCAGTGGTCAAACTCAAATCCTTATAATGCAGAAAATAAAAATAACAAACTACTTTATATTTTTTCTTCAATTACATTAAAATACAAAACAAATTAAAACTAAAATAAAAAAGAATGTGAACTGTTTCACTTTTCTTTACTATTTATTGTATCAGTGGTCAAACTCAAATCCTTATAATGCATAAAATAAAAGTAACAAACTACTTTATATTTTTTTCTTCAATTCCATTAAAATACAAAACAAAAAAAAATTAAAATGCAAAAAGAAAGAGAAAGAAAAGAAAGGAAAAAAAAAAGAGTTATCAAGATATTGGAATTATACCTGGATTTGAGTAAAACGATGATGTCTAGAGAATTAAAACACTACAATAAACATGTATGAACTATAATTCAAATGTAAAAATTTTAAATAATAAGAGGTAAAATATCTACAACTTTAGCTAAATAATATAACTAACAAAATAAAGAAGCTGCAAAATTAAGATGAGAAGAAAAAGATATATAAGTATGCAATCTGCTTCCACAAGACTAAAATGAGAAAAGCAAACAATAATAATAATAATAAATAGTACGCTTATAATAAGAAATTAAAGAATCTTACCTTGTAGTCGGCATCAGCATAATCTTCTTCACACTTGCCACTGTTAAATTCTTGGTTAGTCTCTTAAAATCTCTTACGATTAATATGTCATAACCCATCCTATTATCAACAAAACTGTCAGTTGATAAAATTTGAGCAGTGGCTCATACCTTTTATTTCAACCCTTTATGACATTCAGATCTAAAATAAATAAATTAAATTTCTTTTAAAAAAATATGAATTTAGATGATTCTACTTCTCCACTTGAAAAAAGACGAAAAAAATGAATAGCTATTTTATCATCACCTTAATGCAACATTTTCAATGAAGTGAGATGAGGTTCTTGCAAATGGCTAAGGTGACCACAACAAGATGTATGGTAGTATCCATTGTTTGTTCATGCAGGCATTGAGAAAGCTAATGGGTGGAAGAATAAAAAATGATAAAAAATAGAGAGTTTGTTACAATTATGGGAATTCCTTGTCTACTATTCATTTATTCCTCTTCGTTTTCCTCTTACTCCTATTACTCTTCTTCAATTGAAGTTGCTACTTTTTCTCTTAAGGGTTTTCAAAGAACATGGTAGAGATGGAAATTGGTGCTTCTACCTTGTACTTTGTCAAAGTTAGTCAAAGCTATGCAAAGAGAACATCTCACCAAATAATATACTATTTTAAAGAAAATTAGCGTGATGCCAAATAGAGAAATTTAGAGAATGAGATCAGTTTTGAAAAAATTATGAAAATGGGATAATGTAGAAATTTTATGGGGACGCCAAAGAGAAAATCTCGCCAAATCATATATTATTTTAAGGAAAATTAGCTTGATGCCAAATAGAGAAATTTAGAGAATGAGAGATCATTTTTGGAAAGATTTTGAAAAAGGGATAGGAGAAATTTTATGGAAATGGCAATGTATTGGGATGTAAAACTCGAAATTGATAACGATTATGATGTCATCAAATCTGAATTTCTAAATGGATGGTTAAGGTATTAAATAAATGATATTAGAGAATAAGAGATCATTTTTGGAAAGATTCTGAAAAAAGGGATAATGGAGAAATTTTATGAGTACGACATGTATTGGGAAGTAAAACTCTAAATTGATAACGATTATGATGTCATCAAATCTAAATTTCCAAATGGATGGTTAAGGTATTAAATAAATGTTAAGAGTACTGTTGACCAAATTGAAGGAGATATTTTAGTTCAATAAATTGAAGGAGAGAGAGATTTTAGGGGGTGATGGAGAAATCGTGGGTAAAGAGAAACTTTAGTGGGGGGAGATATTTTAGGGAAGAGACTTTAGTGGGTGAAAGATTTTTAATTTAAAGGAATAAATGGAATAAATAAGAGATGATAGAGAGAGACATGAGATTTTAGGGAAGGGAGGGGGAGACAATTTCAAATGGTTGAAAGATTGGAGAGTTGACAATGGATTATTTATAGAGTGATTTTAGGGGTGGGGAAGAGAATGAGAGATTTTGCACTTAGTTCATCTTCTCCATTTGTCTCGATAGTTGCACTTGTTTCATCTTGTGCAAATATTTTAACTCCTGCACTTGTTTTAATTTGTGCGCTTATCTCAATAAAGTTATTTGTTTTCGGTATTGCAATAGAAGTACGTGGTCCAACATCTTGAAATTTTACATTTTCTTTATAATTTGATTCTGGCGCAGGCCTTATTTAATAATTATATTATTTGTAAATAGAAATATTTAAATGATTTGTAAATTAATATTAACATCAAATTCATTACACAATCATAATTTTAAGTATTTTAGTGCACACTTAGAAATTAAATATCATATTAGTAAAACTAAATAAAAAAGAAAAATAATGTACCGTAGAGTTTTATTATAAAATTATTAAAAAAAACTTAGATCATTTTTCCTAAAATTGGTAAACTCAACTCAAGAGAAAAAAATATTAAATGGTAAAAAAATTTAAATGGAATAGTCCAATATACAAAGAATCATTAGGTCAATCAACCCACTTACTATAAAAATATTGATTAATTGGAATTGAATAGAAAAGAAAATGACCCATATTAAACGTGGCCCCATTTGAAAATATATATACCATATAAGTAAAATAAAAACATAGCCCAAACCACTACAATGAGGGCTTCAATGCTGGGCTCAGGCAAAGCCCATATATGATCATACACTGCCAATGGCTAAACCATGTTAGGCCATGCCAAGTTCAACAAAGTCCAGTTCAATAGTTATTAAAAAGCAATTATATTTTAAAATAAAACCATTTAAATCAATTGTAAAAATATTATATGGTAAAAATATTATGCCCATAGAGTCTTATTAGAATATTAATAAAAGAAATTAGATCATTTTTCTTTTAATCCAAAAGCTCAACTTAAGAGAAAAATAAATTTTATATGATAAAAAAGAATTAGATAGAATAGTCTATTGTACAAGAATCATTAGATCAACCAACCTCTCACTATGAAAAAAATTGATCAATTAAAATTGAATAGAAAAGAAAATAAACCAACGTCTAATGTTGTGTGTTTGATAAATAGATGTAGGTGGACGCCTTGCGCTCCTACTTATGGCCACTGGGGTAGCTTAGGAAAAAAAACTAAATCATAGAGAGTATTATGATGTGTCGAGAATTTTTAATAGGGGTCTTCATTGGGTAGGCCAAGCTAAGGCATATTCAAGCCTGACTATAATGAGATAAGGAGGAAGTAAGATAAGGATTCATTCTAAAAATTTTAAATTCTCAAAAAAAAAAAAAAAGGAAAAACTAGTGTAATGCTTCAATAAATAATCAAATGGAAATGAGTCCTTTCCATCTTAAGATGATGTGCATGAATAACACGTGACAACACCACAACCAACCAATTGAATCATGCTCTCTTTAGGCTACAAAAATTTATGATAGGTATTAAAGAAGGAAACAAAATTCCTAATAAATAAATAGAGAGCCATGAGTTGTTCTCTCACAAAGGGGCCCGTGTCCAACCTTAGAAGAAAATACATATATTTTTTAATAGAAATATTTAAATAAATTATAAATGAAAATGTTTTAAGGATGCTAAGTTTTTGTTTGTTAATCATGGGACTATAAGATGGATGGTGTGACCAAAATCAGCAACACCATTCATAAATAATTACTTTAGTGATCAGATATTGGTTGAAAGTGCAATAACTAGATCTCACCAAGTCCTAGAGGGGGGGTGAATAGGACTATTAAAAATTTCTTTTCAAAACTAAGATGTTATTAAAGAACAATCTGAAAGATTATTAAAATTGAGAGAGATAATCAGAGTTGTGAGTGACTAGAAATGTAACTAGAGCAATAGAGATGTAGCATATAAAGGATCATCAACTCAAGTGCCAAGAGAGCAAGGCAACATCCACACACAACAGACAATAAACACAATGATTTATAGTGGTTCGGTCCTAGACCTACATCCACTCTCAAGAGCAATCTCTCTTGGTTCCACTAAATAAGAGGTACTCACATAACATACACCTCTTGCAACAATTTTTGATGCGGTGGTTTGTCTTCCACCAATTAGAGTTTTTGATTAGGTGGTTGATCCTTGATCTAGTCCACCAATTACAACAATTTTTGATGCGGTGGTTTGTCTTCCACCAAATACAGCAATATGAATTGAAATATCAAGAACACCTAAACAAGGAATTGAATACCTTGGTTTTGAGTGGTGCTCTTGAAGCTTGAAGACTACCTCCAAACTTTGGCCTCTTGTTCTTGCTCCTTGGAGATGAAGATCTTCAGATGTGAGCTCAACCAAGGGAAGAGGTTCCAAGAGGGTTTGGAAGGCTAAGGTATTCTCTCAGATTTGAAGAAGCCTTTCCTAAGTCACCAACTACTCTACTTGTAACAATAATGACACTCTTTGATGTTGGAGAGTAGGTAGTTGTGGGAGCTTTGAAGATGATTTTAATGGAGGTGCAAAGGCTCAACTATACTAGTGATTTTCTCAGCAATTAATTCAGTGGTTGGAGCAAGGGAGAGGTCCTCTTTAAATACAGATGAGCTACAACGGATAGTTCTACGGCTTAGAACAGAATGGTCTACGGCTTAGCCGTAAGTTCTGACAACATCCAACGGCTAGTTTGACCAGATTCAGCACAAATTCCTTCTTACGGTTAGGCATACGGCTTAGCCGTAAATCCTTCTACGGCTTAGCCGTGAGCACCTTTCGGCCTAGCCGTGGGTCAGCCGTAAGCTCAAATTTCCCAGAAACAACTCTCTGGAGAGTGGCCCGTAATCTTTACGGCTTAGCCGTGAATAACCTTACGGCTTAGCCGTGAAGGCCTTTCGGCTTGGCCGTAAGGTCAACCGTAAGCATAATTTGGCCAAGTACACTCTCTGGATTGTGGCCCGTAGATTTTACGGCTTAGCCGTGAAACCCACTACGGCTTAGCCGTAACATTTCTCGGTGTAGCCGTAGGGTCAGCCGTAGAACAAAACGCTCCAAAATACACTCTCTGGAAAGTGAGCCGTAGGATCTACGGCTTAGCCGTGGTCCAAGCCGTAGAACAAAACAGGGTGTTTGAAAACCCTGATTTCCTAGTCTGTTTTCAAGGACACTTAGGGATCACAGATACCTTATCCCTTGGCACTCACAGATGGTCTTCTTTGATGTTGAACTTCTTTGCTTAGTCTTCATTGATAGGTTTTCCTTGAATGGTCTTGAACTAGCTTGAACTTCTTTGAGCTTGACTTGATCTTCAATGAACTTCCGAGGTGAACTACATCGTTCTTGAATCGAACTACACTTTGGTCACGTAATTGACAACACACTCTTACAATGACACTAACAATCTCCCCCTTTGTCAATTTCGTGACAAAATTACATAATGTGAAGAGGATACAACATTTAAACTCAGCAATTGAGATACACAAAGTATTACATCGGTGAATACACCTTAAGCACCCACATCTACATACACAACACTTTGAAACTCCCCCTTTGACGATGCTTAACCTGCAAACAAGGCTGCAAACACAATCTACTAGAAAGGTGGGAGGTTAGAAGGCTCCCCCTAAACACATGCATACAATTCTCCCCCTTTTTGTCACAAGATTGACAAAGAGATAAGGCATAATTGAGAACAGAAATGCACACAAAGAGAAACAATGGCTATATTAGATGTAGAAATGAAGTACAACCATAGCAAAACAATACATCACCCATAAGCATACATGAGATTAGCATACATGAGATAACAATTAAGCCTAGCAGGTGAGGTACAGCCATTTCCCAAAAAAAACAAACAAAAACAACAAGAACAGTCATCAATCCGAAGGAGGAGAAGGGGAAGGAAGCGCCACATCGTCGCGTCGGCAGCTCTTGGAGATCTTGGATAAGTACTGAAATGATTTCTTCAAGAGCTTCTCCATCTTAGTTTGCCTTTGTTCGAGAGCGGCCAACCGAGCTTCAAACGAAGAAGAGGAAGAAGCCCCGGGAGGAACCGGAACCGGTGAAGTGGCAGAGGGTGCTGCAGAAGGAGACGCAACCGGTGAATCGTCTTCGTCGCCGGAGTCAGGAAGATGGGGACCGGCTGCCTGCTGTTTGGAGAATCGCATGTTCTGGATGTTAACGGTCCCAAAGGTGGTGTGAGACTCAGGAGCCTCATCGGTAGGTAAAGTGACGCCACAATGAGAGGCGAGTCGAGTCATGAGATACCCGAATACACATGCATTGGTGCCTCGGCCTGGGCACTGCCAAAAACGAATAATGGTGGTACAGATGAGTGAGGGAAGACACACCCGGATCCCCATGTGAACGTGGTAGAGGACATTCACCATGAAGGGAGTGAGGTCGGAGAAATTCCCCCTCCGAGGATAAATGTTATAGGTGAAGATTGCATGAAGGATCCGGTAGTGAGGAAGCAATGAGACGGCTGGAAGGAACCCCTTGGCCTTCCATGGTATGGAGGCGCCACATAGGGCGAAAGTGGCAGTGTGTCTCTCCTCTTCGGTTAGAGTATCCGAGATGACCGAGGGAGAATCAGAGAGAGGCACACATAACAGAGAGGAGATGATGGCAGGGGTAATGGTGTTCGTGCCATCACTGAACCCAATGTCAAATGACATGGTGTCTATCGAGGCATGGGAGATAGATGCATACATGGTACGCACAATGGAGGGGAAGCCAGGACCACCCCACTTCAGAATGTTTTCCCACCCAACATGAGTGAGAAGTGTGTGTACGCCGTAGGCCTCAACAGCTAGGATGTTAACATCCCGCTCCACAGTGATGGGTCTCGAGAAGAAAGACCGATCACCAGTGGGTTCCCGTGGAACCAAGACTCGGGGAGAGGGTGGAGAGGGCTGTCGAGCCCGGGAGGAGCTACCGGAGGCACGAGGCCTCTTACCGGGAGGGTAGGCATTCTTGGAGCGCGGAGGCATAGTGAGACACAGAGAGAAGGTCACACACCACAAACGGGGGGAAAAATGACACAGAGTACAGAAACCGAATGAAACAGTGAGGAAACAAACGAGAGAGAGAAAGGAGAACAATACCGAACCAAAAAAGAGGAGGACGCCGGAGAAGGAGACCGGAGAAGGAGGTTGCCGAATAGAGATGAGGAAGAGAGGGATGGTGCCGGAAGAAGAAGACAGAGAAAGGAAGAAATAGGAGAACACCGGAGGAGGGAGACTGTCACGACCCGAGCCCAGGGACCGGGGGTCAGAGAAAGTCTAACCAATGACACACGTACTCCCGTGCGTGCACACCTGGACCCCGTCCGAGTATACACACACAAGGGATCAATCACACGTGCAAAAGACTGAACGCGGAAGCTGTACGTATCAAGGCATACCACAAATATACCAAAAGACATAGGAGATTACAAAACGATATACACTGATGATAAGAACAAACACATGAACGTATGACAATAGAGCGGGCTTACAACAATCCAAAAATCAAAATACAGGTATTACTCAAGGCCCACTTCACAAGTACAGAAAATCCCCTCAATAGACGCCAACACAAAGAATGGGGAAAACAAAATGATGCAAACCGTACTCTGGAGGATGGATCAAGTCCACTCCTCTAGGCCGGAGGGGGCCTCGCGAGCCTCTCCTGCAGTCGGGTCGACCGACGCAGGTTCGGAAGAGGGATCTGAGCCTGCAACACACAAGACAAACACATAAGTACGACGACTTAGCAAAGTATAAGCCAACAAGAGGATAACACGAATCGTGTCTAATACTGAATAATACTGAACAATAGTCATGATGCAATATCCATAGAAACCATGATCGTATACTAAGCAAGTGTGCAAATGCATAATGAATAAGCATGCTATCAGAATCACAAACAGATAACACTCAAAGTGGCAACTACATTGGCCATTTTCTCCCTTACGAGAGCGGACGGAATGAGAACACCAGCGACCGGGCCAGGGCACGCATGGGTCTCTAGTTCCCGGGGTCCGGAGTCCCAGGACGGAAACACTCTGCAGAGGCAAACACATAAACTACACCAAAGTCAACCCCGTCGGGTATCCTAAGGCTGAGGCTCAGTAGTGCCAATACCAATCACAATCAAATAGCTGATGCACCTCGATCACTTATTACTTATCACTTATCACTTATCACTTATCACTTATCATACTGAACGAACAATAGGAAGTGCATCACATAACTGATACTGAATGCAAATACTGCATGCACATAATACGGATACTGAAGCTGATACGAAATGCAAATCATAAGGACACTAACTGATACTGAATGTACATAAACAAGTACAAGAAGTGCTGACACTAAGTAGCAATCACAATCACTGACTCATAACTGATGCAAGTACTCCAGTGGAGCAACGGTAAACATAATACACAATAATAGAATGGTTCCGCCCGGGCTTCGCTCTGGGGTTGCTGCATTTCCCACAGAATCGAGAGGTCCAGCGCAGAACACATAAGAGGGCATAACCGAAATCAATATGCTGTACAATTCAGAATGCTTATACGAATCAAGGTCAATTACAAACCAATCCTACACTAATTATCCAGTGCTTCTAACCGTGCATGTTGATGTAGTTTTAAGATGTTCGATGCACCATTGTCTAGTGTTGCAGTGTCTGGAGTGTGCACCGAAGTCCCTTAAACCAACACCCATGGGGAGGTGCTAAACATCTGGATAACCAGCATGAATGATTCACAGCCCATGAGATCATTCACGTCATTCAAACATTCCATTGGGCATGTCCAGGTTAGCTACATTCTAACATGAAAGTCCTATACGGTCGTTTGCTTAAACCTAGTCCCTTTTCATTCAATTCTCAGGGTCTCACGGTGTAGCCGTAGGTAACCTTACGGCTTAGCCGTGGCATCTTACGGCTTAGCCGTAATATGCACTGCGGCTGAGCTGAGGTTCCCCAGATATCCATCCGGATTTACGGCTCAACCGTATTTTGCTCTACGGCTCAGCCGTATCCTGGTCCACGGCTTAGCCGTAAGCCAATGTACGGCGTAGATCAGGCTGGACCGTAGAAGAATGTCAAATTGCCAACATCCAGTTATTTTCAGCTAACAGTCTGTACTGCTCTACGGTTAGGGTTACGGTTGGGTCTCGGCTTAGCCGTAAGCCATTTTACGGCTTAGCCGTAGCACATTTCACGGCTTAGCCGTGAGTGCACGGACTCATTTTCCTGAACTTGTTACAGTCATACAGAAAGTGTGCGAAATGGCTGGAAACCGAAAGATAACAGTGAAATGAACTGAATGGGGCTGTCTAATACTGAGAAACACAATAAAGAACAAGAACACAACAATCAAATCACTATCAATCGATGTTCATACAACTTGGGCTTATACTTGCCTCACGGACGAAATCCACACGCTGATTGGCTCAGTCCACCGGGATCACACACACTAACGAGCTCCTTTCTTCCTCCCTCAAGCACAGAAACAGAAATGGAGAAGGAGAGAAAGAGAGCTGTCGAGAGAGAGAGACGAACAGAGAGCGAGAGAGACGATCGAGAGAAAATAAGGGAGTGGTTGGGATATTTATAACTTAAGTTGAGCCAAATTTGCAAACAAGTCCAATTAGCTTATCCAATTATCAGTTTGAGTCAAATGACGGTCCAACGAGAGCAAACGAACTCATTCGGATCCAAGACAGTTACGACAATCGACAAGCTCGACGAAATACACGCGCTGACGTCAAAATGACGCAAAACTGACAAGGTCAATCAAAAGCCAAAATTACGAAAAAGGGCTCAAACTAACTAGACCAAGTCAAACTCAACCCAAACGATCTCTCTACAAGTCAAAACCACAACAAACAAAATCAAAACACACTTAGCGATAAAAACACACGCAATTACACACTAAACCGGATCAACTCGGGTCGGAGTGTTACATCCTCCCCCACTTGGACATCATTCCGTCCTCGGAATGAAAGCGTACCTGAGCAAACAGAGAAGGATACTGACGCGCCATCTGATCTTCTAATTCCCACGTGGCTTCATCAGGTCCATGATGTTCCCAAAGTACCTTAACCCATCGAATAGTCCTCGTACGCAAGAGCTGTTCTCTGGTCCCAACAATACGGAGCGGACGCTCAACGTATGACGCATTAGGTTGCATCTGAATGTCATCGTATCGAATCACGTGCGTCGGGTCTCGAACATACTTGCGAAGCATAGACACATGAAAAACATCGTGTACTCCAGAAAACTCCACGGGTAGAATCAATCTGTACGCTAGATCACCAATCCGACTCTTGATCTCAAATGGACCCACATATCTTGGCGCTAACTTGCCTTTTTGACCGAATCGTACCGTACCTTTCATCGGTGAGACCTTCAAGAATACCCAATCTCCAACCTGAAATGTCAAGGTTCTTCTTCTCGTATCTGCATAGCTCTTCTGTCTCGATCGGGCAATCTTCAAATTGTCAATAACTTTCTGAACTTTCTCTGTAGTCTCAGCAATGATTGTCGGTCCGTGGAAACTCCTTGTTCCAACTTCTTCCCAGCAAACAGGACTCCTACATTTCCGTCCATACAGAGCTTCATAGGGTGCCATTCCAATACTCTCGTGGAAACTATTATTATACGCAAACTCGCACAACGAGAGATGCAAATCCCATTCTTTCTCGAAATTCAGCACACTGGCCCGTAACATGTCTTCGAGCGTCTGAATAGTTCGTTCCGACTGTCCATCAGTCTGCGGGTGATACGCCGTACTGAAGCTCAACTTCGTTCCCATGGCTTCCTGAAATGCTCTCCAAAATGAAGAAACAAAGCGGCTATCTCGATCTGACACAATCGACACGGGCGTACCATGTAGTCTCACGATCTCATCAACGAACTTCTTCGCCATCTCGGAAAATGTCATGCCTTTCTTGAATGGAAGAAAATGAGCTGTCTTCGTCAATCTGTCCACGATCACCCAAATGGCACTGTTCTTCTTGCTCGTCAGGGGTAAACCCGAAACAAAGTCCATCGAAATGTGCTCCCATTTCCACTGGGGAATATGCAATGGATGTAAGGAACCTGGAGGTCTCTGGTGGTCAGCTTTCACCTTTTGGCAAGTCAAACATCTGGCAACAAACCCAGCAATTTCTCTCTTCATGTTGTTCCACCAGAATCGGTCCTTGAGAGCTCGGTACATCTTCGTACTTCCAGGATGCATAGAATAACGTGCATGGTGTGCTTCTGTCATCAAACTCTCTTTCAAAGCATCTACTGCTGGCACACATAATCTGCTCCTGAAATACAAAACATCACCCTCCAAACGAAAGTCTGGTCGATCTGCAATGCTATCTCGGATTCGCTTCAACATCGCATCTTCAAACTGCTGGTCTTTAATCCGCTGAATGATATCAGGCTGAAAGCTCACTGTACTGGCAAGTGTCAAACGGTTCTCCACCGATTGCAGTTCCACTGGCTGAGCATGCCTCACAAAATAAAGGCTGTCCAAAGCCTGAAGAATCTCCGACTTCCTACTCAAGGCATCTGCAACAACATTGCCTTTCCCTGGATGATATTTGATGGGGAAATCAAAATCCTTGATCAACTCAAGCCACCTTCGCTGCCTCATATTCAACTCGGACTGCGTGAAGAGGTACTGTAGACTATGGTGATCTGAATGCACTTCAAATGTCACGCCATACAAATAGTGTCTCCACATCTTCAACGCAAAAACGATGGCTGCCAACTCTAAATCGTGCGTAGCATAGTTCTTCTCGTGCTCCCGAAGTTGTCTCGAGCCATAGGCAATCACTTTGCCATGTTGCATCAAAACGCATCCCAAACCGACTCGAGAAGCATCTGAATAGATCATAAATCCTTCATGCCCATCTGGTAACGTCAAAACTGGAGCCGAAGTAAGCTTCTCCTTCAACATCCGGAAATGGTGCTCACACTCGTCCGTCCACAGAAAAGGAACATTCTTCCTGGTCAATCGAGTCAACGGGGCTGAAATCTTGGCAAAATCTTGAATAAAGCGACGATAATATCCAGCTAATCCAAGAAAACTCCGTATCTCCGTCACAGTCCTTGGGCTGGGCCAATTCATCACTGCCTCTACTTTCATCTGATCCACTGCCAACCCATCTCGTGAAATGGTATGACCAAGAAAAGCTACCTGCTCGAGCCAGAAATCACACTTCGACAATTTGGCATATAAACGATGTTCTTTCAACAACAGTAAGGCTCGACGTAGATGTTCCTCATGCTCCTCTGGGGTCTTCGAATATACCAAAATATCATCAATAAAGACCACCACAAATCGATCCAGAAAAGGAGCGAAGATCCTGTTCATCAAAGCCATAAAGGCAGCAGGTGCATTGGTTAATCCGAATGGCATCACGAGAAACTCAAAATGTCCATACCGTGTCCTGAAAGCAGTCTTGGCAATATCGTCTTCCTTCACCCTGAGTTGATGATACCCCGATCTCAGATCAATCTTGGAAAAATAGGCAGCACCTTGAAGTTGATCAAACAACTCATCAATACGCGGCAATGGGTATTTGTTCTTGATCGTGACTTTGTTCAACCGCCGGTAATCTATACACATCCGTAAGGTACCGTCCTTCTTCTTCACAAACAGCACTGGAGCTCCCCACGGCGACACACTCTGCCGTACGAAACCCTTCTCCAACAGATCTTGCAATTGCGTCTTCAATTCGAGTAACTCAGCAGGGGCCATACGATAAGGAGCTAAACTAATGGGTGCTGTACCGGGCACTAGATCGATCGCGAACTCTACATCTCGGACAGGGGGCAACTCGGGTACTTCCTCCGGAAATACATCCGGGAACTCACGTACTACCGAAATATCACTCAACTGCTTCACCTCCTTCTTCTCCGAGACAAAGGCAAGAAATCCTGCACAACCTCTGCGTATCAAACGATCCGCCTTGCATGCGGAGATGACACGCCTCGGGCATCTCTCCTGATTGCCCTCGAAACGAAACCCCTTCGCAAAATCGAAGTAAATCGACCTGTTGTAACAGTTAACACAGGCACGATACCGCGCTAGCCAGTCCATTCCAAGGATCACATCGAAATCCAACATGGACAACAGAATCAAATCAACTGGCAGCTGGCGACCTTCAATCACCACGTCGCACTGAGAGTAGTATACACTACACTCCACTCTCTTGCCCACAGGAGTGGACACTACTAACACATAGGGTAGCGGCTGAGGGGGTTGCGGTAACTGTTCCGCAAAACGAGGGGCAACATAGGAACGCGTAGATCCCGAATCAAATAGTGTATGTGCTTCAGCTCGGGCAATGAGAACTTTACCTTCCACCACTTTTGCATCTTCTGCATGATCATGAGAGGCTGCATACACACGAGCAGTCTGACGCTGGGGCTTCTGACTCTGGCGAGACGGATGGGGGCTGTTCGAAGCTGCTGAACTGAGAGACTTGGATGACCCCATAGATCTAGATGACTGGAGAGGCCTAGCTGTCGGGCACTGAGCTATCTTATGCTCCCTCGATCCGCAACTCAAACAAGCTCCGGACTTCTTCCAACATCTCTCCGTCGGATGTCCCAATCCACAAAACTCGCATCTGCTCCCAGAGAAACTCGAAGTGCCTTGCTTCCCTTTCCATTTCTTCTGACTCTGTCCCCTGGAACTCACTGGTGCACTCCTCTTAAAGTCCATGGCTCTCTCTGCTAGGTGGTTGGCTTCCGCAGCGTGTGCTCTGTCGACCGCATCATCGAAAGTAGCTGGTCTCTGAAAGGCAGTCACAAAATTCGCATATCTCGGATGTAGACCAGAAATAAAACGATTCACCTTCTTCTCCTCGGTATTGATCATGTCCTCAGCAAAATGGGACAACTGGGTAAAGCGGTGAATGTACTCCGAGACGGTAAGCTGCTGCTGCTGTAAGGCCAGAAACTCAACCTCCTTCACACGTCGAACATGAGCAGGAATGAACTTCCTTCTAAACTGTTTCTGGAACGTCTCCCACACTGTTTCACTCGGCATGGTCAGATAGGCTGCACTAACGCTCTTCCACCAGGTCTTAGCCATCTCTCGAAACATCGAGGCCGTAAGCATAACCTTCTGCCGGTCGTCACAGACGATGGTAGAGAAGAGATCTCCAGTATGCTCTAGCCACTGATCAGCTTTCAACGCATCTTCATTGCCGTAGAATTCTGTGGCTCCACGTTTCCTGAATTTGTCGTATAACGCATTCGGATCGCTCTCCTTAGGCGGAAAGACCACTTGCTGCTCTGCAGGCCGAACTGGCGTTTGACTCTGTCGGTCTACGATCGAAACGACCTGCGCTTGCAAAGAATGGATCGCCTGTAGCATAGTCAAGAAGCGCTCATCGAAATTCACAAGTGGCTGTGGAGCGGCTGACCCACTCTCGTTATCTCCCTGATCATTGTTGTTGTGTGTTCCAGATCCCGATGCCATAGCCTGCAAAACACAAAAGTCAATCTGCTAACACACTAGGGAACGCACACAGACTCACAAGACAAGGGGACCAAACACAACAGTCCAAAACTGGACTACGAAATCTCACCACGTCCTAGATGCCTACATGCTTACACACTAAGATAGAGACAATGCCCTGAGAGACAAAGCTCTGAGAGACAATGCTCTGATACCATACAATACGTATGTCACGACCCGAGCCCAGGGACCGGGGGTCAGAGAAAGTCTAACCAATGACACACGTACTCCCGTGCGTGCACACCTGGACCCCGTCCGAGTATACACACACAAGGGATCAATCACACGTGCAAAAGACTGAACGCGGAAGCTGTACGTATCAAGGCATACCACAAATATACCAAAAGACATAGGAGATTACAAAACGATATACACTGATGATAAGAACAAACACATGAACGTATGACAATAGAGCGGGCTTACAACAATCCAAAAATCAAAATACAGGTATTACTCAAGGCCCACTTCACAAGTACAGAAAATCCCCTCAATAGACGCCAACACAAAGAATGGGGAAAACAAAATGATGCAAACCGTACTCTGGAGGATGGATCAAGTCCACTCCTCTAGGCCGGAGGGGGCCTCGCGAGCCTCTCCTGCAGTCGGGTCGACCGACGCAGGTTCGGAAGAGGGATCTGAGCCTGCAACACACAAGACAAACACATAAGTACGACGACTTAGCAAAGTATAAGCCAACAAGAGGATAACACGAATCGTGTCTAATACTGAATAATACTGAACAATAGTCATGATGCAATATCCATAGAAACCATGATCGTATACTAAGCAAGTGTGCAAATGCATAATGAATAAGCATGCTATCAGAATCACAAACAGATAACACTCAAAGTGGCAACTACATTGGCCATTTTCTCCCTTACGAGAGCGGACGGAATGAGAACACCAGCGACCGGGCCAGGGCACGCATGGGTCTCTAGTTCCCGGGGTCCGGAGTCCCAGGACGGAAACACTCTGCAGAGGCAAACACATAAACTACACCAAAGTCAACCCCGTCGGGTATCCTAAGGCTGAGGCTCAGTAGTGCCAATACCAATCACAATCAAATAGCTGATGCACCTCGATCACTTATTACTTATCACTTATCACTTATCACTTATCACTTATCATACTGAACGAACAATAGGAAGTGCATCACATAACTGATACTGAATGCAAATACTGCATGCACATAATACGGATACTGAAGCTGATACGAAATGCAAATCATAAGGACACTAACTGATACTGAATGTACATAAACAAGTACAAGAAGTGCTGACACTAAGTAGCAATCACAATCACTGACTCATAACTGATGCAAGTACTCCAGTGGAGCAACGGTAAACATAATACACAATAATAGAATGGTTCCGCCCGGGCTTCGCTCTGGGGTTGCTGCATTTCCCACAGAATCGAGAGGTCCAGCGCAGAACACATAAGAGGGCATAACCGAAATCAATATGCTGTACAATTCAGAATGCTTATACGAATCAAGGTCAATTACAAACCAATCCTACACTAATTATCCAGTGCTTCTAACCGTGCATGTTGATGTAGTTTTAAGATGTTCGATGCACCATTGTCTAGTGTTGCAGTGTCTGGAGTGTGCACCGAAGTCCCTTAAACCAACACCCATGGGGAGGTGCTAAACATCTGGATAACCAGCATGAATGATTCACAGCCCATGAGATCATTCACGTCATTCAAACATTCCATTGGGCATGTCCAGGTTAGCTACATTCTAACATGAAAGTCCTATACGGTCGTTTGCTTAAACCTAGTCCCTTTTCATTCAATTCTCAGGGTCTCACGGTGTAGCCGTAGGTAACCTTACGGCTTAGCCGTGGCATCTTACGGCTTAGCCGTAATATGCACTGCGGCTGAGCTGAGGTTCCCCAGATATCCATCCGGATTTACGGCTCAACCGTATTTTGCTCTACGGCTCAGCCGTATCCTGGTCCACGGCTTAGCCGTAAGCCAATGTACGGCGTAGATCAGGCTGGACCGTAGAAGAATGTCAAATTGCCAACATCCAGTTATTTTCAGCTAACAGTCTGTACTGCTCTACGGTTAGGGTTACGGTTGGGTCTCGGCTTAGCCGTAAGCCATTTTACGGCTTAGCCGTAGCACATTTCACGGCTTAGCCGTGAGTGCACGGACTCATTTTCCTGAACTTGTTACAGTCATACAGAAAGTGTGCGAAATGGCTGGAAACCGAAAGATAACAGTGAAATGAACTGAATGGGGCTGTCTAATACTGAGAAACACAATAAAGAACAAGAACACAACAATCAAATCACTATCAATCGATGTTCATACAACTTGGGCTTATACTTGCCTCACGGACGAAATCCACACGCTGATTGGCTCAGTCCACCGGGATCACACACACTAACGAGCTCCTTTCTTCCTCCCTCAAGCACAGAAACAGAAATGGAGAAGGAGAGAAAGAGAGCTGTCGAGAGAGAGAGACGAACAGAGAGCGAGAGAGACGATCGAGAGAAAATAAGGGAGTGGTTGGGATATTTATAACTTAAGTTGAGCCAAATTTGCAAACAAGTCCAATTAGCTTATCCAATTATCAGTTTGAGTCAAATGACGGTCCAACGAGAGCAAACGAACTCATTCGGATCCAAGACAGTTACGACAATCGACAAGCTCGACGAAATACACGCGCTGACGTCAAAATGACGCAAAACTGACAAGGTCAATCAAAAGCCAAAATTACGAAAAAGGGCTCAAACTAACTAGACCAAGTCAAACTCAACCCAAACGATCTCTCTACAAGTCAAAACCACAACAAACAAAATCAAAACACACTTAGCGATAAAAACACACGCAATTACACACTAAACCGGATCAACTCGGGTCGGAGTGTTACAGAGACCGGAGGGGAAAGACGCCGGAGAAAGGGAGGAGGAGGAAGGCCGGAGGAGGAAGCCACACGCCGGAGAAGGAAGAAGGAGGAAGGCCGGAGGAAGAGGGAAACCGAGAGAGGAAGTGAGGGCAGAAGAGAAACAGTCGGGCGAGCAGCGAAAAAGAAGAGGAACAGACGGATTAAAAAGATCTCGGCGCGCAGAACGAGGGTACGTACGGCTTAGCCGTAGAGTGTTTTACGGCTCAGCCGTAAACGCGTACGGCTTAGCCGTAAAGTGGTGTACGGCTTAGCCGTAGACCGTGGGCAAAAACAAGTTAATCCAAACAGCAAACACCAATAGATTTCCTTAAATTTTCAAATTTTAACACATCAAGAGGTTTAGTTAAGATGTCTGCAAGTTGTTTTTCAGTCTGAATATATTCGAGCTCAATTATTCCTTCTTCAACCAATTCTCTAATGAAATGATGTCGAATATCAATGTGTTTGGTGCGAGAGTGCTGAACCGGATTTTTAGAAATGTGTATGGCACTCGTGTTATCACAATACAAGCTCATTATTCCTTGTGTAATGCCATAGTCCATAAGCATCTGCTTCATCCACAAGAGTTGAGAACAGCAGCTTCCGGCGGCTATGTATTCAGCCTCGGCAGTGGAGAGAGATATCGAATTTTGCTTTTTACTATGCCAAGCGACTAGACAATTTCCAACATAAAAACAGCCGCCACTTGTGGATTTTCTATCATCTAAGTTTCCTGCCCAATCAGCATCTGAGTATCCAGCAATGGAGGACGAGGAGTCATGAGGATACCACAGACCATATTCAGTTGTATCGGCAATGTACTTAATGATTCTTTTTACTGCAGTCATATGAGATTCTTTGGGATCTGCTTGATATCGAGCACATGCTCCCACGCTAAATGCTATGTCTGGCCTACTTGCAGTAAGGTACAACAGGTTACCAATCATACTTCTATATAGGCTAGAGTCAACCCCTTTCCCATTTGCATCTTTAGTAAGTTTGATGGGGGTTTTGACATGTTTCCCAGTCATTAGACCAAATCATTTCACCAGTTCTTTAGCATACTTGGACTGGGAAATGAAGATGCCATCACGTAATTGTTTGACTTGTAGGCCTAAGAAGAAATTTAATTCGCCAACCATACTCATTTCGAATTCAGATTGCATTAGATTAGCGAACTGAGTAGACAAGTCATTAGATGTGGAACCAAAGATGATATCATCTACATATATTTGCGCTATTAACACTGACTTGCTTGTCTTTTGAATAAAGAGGGTTTTATCAACACTACCTCTTTGAAAATCATTGTCTAACAAGAATTTTGTCAACCTTTCATACGACGCACGTGGTGCTTGCTTAAGACCATACAAAGCTTTCTTCAGTCTAAACACATGGTCAGGAAATTTTGAATCTATAAAACCTTTAGGTTGTTCAACATATACTTCCTCATTCAAAATTCCATTTAGAAAAGCACTCTTAACATCCATTTGAAACAATTTGAATTTTAGAAAACAGGCTATAGATAGCAGAATTCTAATTGATTCTAAACGAGCAACTGGAGCAAAGGTCTCGTCAAAGTCAATACCTTCAATTTGAGAATATCCCTGCGCTACCAACCTAGCTTTGTTCCTAACAATAACTCCATTTTCATCAAGTTTATTTTTGAAGATCCATTTAGTGCCTATCACATTTTTATCCTTTGGTCTTGGAACTAGGTACCAAACATCACTTCTTGTGAACTGATTCAATTCTTCTTGCATAGCTTTTATCCAATCATTGTCTGAAAAGGCTTCATCAACGCTGGTAGGTTCTAAAACAGAAGTAAAGCACAAGTGACTCATAATGTTCTCCAATTGTTTCCTAGTTTTTACACCTGTTAGGGGGTCACCAATAATCTGATCTATAGGATGGTCTTTGACATTCACCAAATTTTCAGTAGCGATAGGTGCCTCAGTTTTTATTGTGGATTGTGTGGGTTCAATCAGTGAGGGCACTTCCACTTCATCAACATTGTCAGACATTGTGGATTCATCATCTATAATGACATTTATTGACTCTTGAATGACTCCGGTTCTCATATTTAGAACACGATAGGCTCGACTCCGTGTTGAATAGCCTAAGAATATACCTTCATCACTTTTTGAGTCAAATTTACTTAGTTGTTCCCTATCCTTCAAGATGTAACATTTGCTTCCAAAGACCTTAAAATATTTTACATTTGGTTTCTTCCCATGCCACAATTCATAAGCTGTCTGATTTGTACCAGTCCTAAGATAGACTCGGTTGATGATGTAACAACTAGTATTAACAGCTTCGGCCCACAAGTCTCTAGGAAGATTCTTACTATGAAGCATGACTGTGGCCATGTCTTGGAAAACTCTATTTTTCCTTTCAGCCACCCCATTTTGTTGTGGAGTTTTGGGTGCTGAGTATTCATGATGAATCCCATATTTCTCACAAAATTTGTTAAATTGATCATTCTCAAATTCTCCACCATGATCACTTCTGATTCGGGCTAGTGAAGTACCTTTTTCAGTCTGAATTTGTTTTGCAATCCTTTTGAATTCTCCAAAGGCTTCAGATTTTTCTCTCAAGAATGCCACCCAAGTGAATCTAGAGAAATCATCTACCATAACAAGAAAGTACCTTTTCTTACCTCGACTCTCCTTTTTAGTTGGTCCAACCAAATCCATATGAATAAGTTCTAGAGGTCGAGTAGTTTTCATAGCATTCACCATTTTATGGGCACTTCTAATTTGTTTTCCTTGAAGGCACTCTCCACAGATCATCTTTTCTTGACTACTGATCTTGGGCAGTCCTTCAACATATTTGTTTAGATGGGATAAGTCTCTGTAGTTTACATGCCCAAGTCTTTGATGCCACAACTTAGCTTCATCAATACTAGTTAGTAGGCAAGAAGCAGACGATGAAGCATTTGTTTTTCCCACCACATAACAGTTATCAGAAGTTCTAAGACCTCTCAATATTATCTTTCCATTCCTTGAGATCTCACAGCTATGACTACTAAAGTTTACGGCATAATCTTTATCACAGATTTGAGATATGCTAAGTAAATTATGTTTTAACCCATCAACGCACAAAACATTCTCAAAAGGTGGTAAGTTTGGAACATTTAAAGTTCCTTTCCCAATAATTTTTGCAGTACTGCCATCACCAAAAGTAACTGTGCCTCCATCGAATTCAATCATTTTAGACAAACAAGATTTATCACCAGTCATATGTTTTGAGCATCCACTATCCAGATACCATCTTGATTGTTCTGCAGCTTTAAAAGCTGTGTGGACTACTAGATTCTTGTTTTTAGGTATCCATTTAAGTGTACTAGTAGTGGGGATCACAGTTGATTTTTGGTGTTTCACTTGAGAAGTTTTATGTTGGGGAATAGGAATGTTTGCTCCATTCTTTTTGTATATTTCAAATTGTTTTCTTAACTTATGGACTTCTTTTAATAAATTATTCATCTTTTGGTTGAAGGGAAATGTGTTTATCTGAGACTTTTGTTTTTTGTTTTCAGGTTCCACTTTCTTCGTGGTGTTTTTCTCAATTTTCTGACTGATGTTACAGTGAATTTTTCTTAATTTGCACTCCATTTTGAAATGACCTCTCTTACCACAATAATGACAGAAGACATTTGATGAACCAGTATGAGTACTAGTAGATGCCTTATCCACAATGTTTTGAATACTAGTATCTTCATTTTTTAAGGCACTTTTGACAAAAACAGTTCCGGAACTTGGAGGCTGATTAGCATTTTTGTCATATCCAAGACCAGTCATGTCTTTATAAGCTTTCCCAATTTTGAATAGTCTAATGTATTTCTCATCATTTTGAGTAAATCTGTACTCATACTTTTTGTAACACTCCGACCCGAGTTGACCCGGATTAGTGGGTAATTGCGTGTGTTTTTATCGCTAAGAGTGTTTTGATTTTGTTTTTGTTTGGTTGAGTTGTAGAGAGATCGTTTGGGTTGAGTTTGACTTGGTCTAAGGAGTTTGAGCCCTTTTTCGTAATTTTGGCTTTTGATTGACTTTGTCAGTTTTACATCATTCTGACGTCATCGCGTGTATTTCGTTGAGCTTGTCGTTTTTCGTAACTGTCTTGGATCCGAATGAGTTCGTTTGCTCTCGTTGGACCGTCATTTGACTCAAACTGATAATCGTGTTAACTAATTGGACTTGTTTGTAAGTTTGGCTCAAATTAAGTTATAAATATCCCAACCACTCCCTTTTTCTCCCGATCGTCTCTCAGCTCTCGTTCTCTCACTCTCAGCTCGTCTCTCTCTCTCTCGTCAGCTCTCTTTCTCTCCTTCTTTATTTCTGTTTCTGTGCTTGAGGGAGGAAGAAAGGAGCTCGTTAGTGTGTGTGATTCCAGTGGACTGAGCCAATCAGCGTGTGGATTTCGTCCGTGAGGCAAGTATAAGCCCAAGATGTGTGAACACCGATTGATAGTGATTTGATTGTTGTGTTTGTATGCTTCATTGTGTTTCTCAGTATTAGACAGCCCCATTGAGTTCATTTCACTGTTAATTGCTGTTTTTCAGTCGTTTTGTTCAGTTTCTGTATGACTGTAATGATTCCAGAAAAATGAGTCCGTGCACTCACGGCTACGCCGTGAAATGTGCTACGGCTAAGCCGTAAAATGGCTTACGGCTAAGCCGAGACCCAACCGTAACCCTAACCGTAGAGCAGTACAGATTGTTATCTGAAAATAACTGGAAGTTGGCAAATTGCCATTCTTCTACGGCCCAGCCTGATCTAAGCCGTACATTGTCTTACGGCTAAGCCGTGGACCAGGATACGGCTGAGCCGTAGAGCAAAATACGGTTGAGCCGTAAATCCGAATGGATATTTAGGGAACCTCAGCTCAACCGCAGTGCATATTACGGCTAAGCCGTAAGATGCCTCGGCTAAGCCGTAAGGTCACCTACGGCTACACTGTGAGACCTTGGGAAATGAATGAAAAGGGACTAGGTTTAAGCAAAAGACCGTATATGACTTTCATATTAGAATGTAGCTAACCTAGACATGCCCAATGGAATGTTTGTATGACATGAATGATCTCATGGGCTGTGAATCATTCATGCTTGTTATCCAGCTGTTTAGCACCTCCCCATGGGTGTTGGTTTAAGGGACTTCGGTGCACACCCCTGACACTGCAACACTAGACAATGATGCATCGGACAACTTAAAACTACATCAACATGCACGGTTAGAAACACTGGATAATTAGTGTAGGATTGGCTTGTAATTGATCCTTGATTCGTATAAGTACTTGATTTGTTTGATTTGTACAGCATATTGATTACGGTTATGCCCTCTTATGTGTTCTGCGCTGGACCTCTCGATTCTGTGGGACATGCAGCAACCCCAGAACGAAGCCCGGGCGGAACCATTCTATTGTTATATTGGTATCAGTGTTATCATTGTTCCATTGGAGTACTTGCATCAGTTATGAGTCAGTGATTGTGATTGATACTCATTGTCAGCACTTCCTGTAATTGCTTATGTACATTCCGTATCCGTATCAGTTTATGTACATTCAGTATCAGTATATGCGATGCACT
Organism: Sextonia rubra; assembly: GCA_037013555.1. NCBI lineage: Eukaryota > Viridiplantae > Streptophyta > Magnoliopsida > Laurales > Lauraceae > Sextonia > Sextonia rubra. The sequence continues at coordinate 24,969,314 of JASUAD010000006.1, forward strand.
TCCTATTGTTTGTTCAGCATGATATGTGAGATCTATAAGTGATAAGTGATATGATATGATTGATTGATTGAGGTGCATCATCCGATTGATTGTGATTGGTCTTGGCACTACTGAGCCTCAGCCTTAGGATACCCGACGGGGTTAACTTTGGTTTAGTTCAAGTGTTTGCCTCTGCAGAGTGAATTGTCCTGGGACTCCGGACCCCGGGAACTAGAGACCCATGCGTACCCTGGCCCGGTCGCTGGTGTTCTCATCCTGATTGCTCTCGTAAGGGAGAAAATGGCCAATGTAGTAGCCACTTGATTGTTACCTGTTTATGATTCTGATAGCATGCTTATTCATTTGCATAATTGTTTAGTATACAGTTATAATTTCTATGGATATTGCATTATGATCATTGTTCAGTATTATTCAGTATTCGACACAATTCGTGTTATCTTCTTGTTGGCTTATACTTTGCTAAGTCGTTGTACTTATGTGTTTGTCTTGTGTGTTGCAGGCTCAGATCCCTCTCCCGATCCTGCGTCGGTCGACCCGACTGCAGGAGAGGCTTGCGAGGCCCCCTCCGGCCTAGAGGAGTGGACTTGATCCATCCTCCAGAGTACGGTTTGCATCATTTTGGGTTTCCCCATTCTTTGTGTTGGAGTCTATTGAGGGGACTTTTTCTGTAATTGTAATGTGGGCTTGAGTGATATCTGTATATTGATTTTTGATCGTTGTAAGCCCACTATATTGTCATACGTTCTTGTATTGGTTATTGCCAGTTCATGTTATTTTGTAATCTCCTATGTCTTTTGGTATATTGTGGTATGCCTTGATACGTACAGCTTCCGCGTACAGTTGTTTGCACGTGTGAATGATCCCTTGTGTGTGTATGCTTGGGCGGGGTCTAGGTGTGCATGCACGGGAGTACGTGTGTCATTGGTTAGACTTTCTCTGACCCCCGGTCCCTGGGCTCGGGTCGTGACACTTTTCTTTATACCGTTTCAGAATAGTCACTTCATTGTGGAGAGCAATATTTTCATCTTTTATTTTTAAAAGGGATTTTTCATTTTCTCTTAATTTGAGTACATTTTCTTTTTCTGTTGATAATTGGATTTTTACACTTTCGAGTTCTTTGATCAATTGTTCCTTTTCAGTACTAATACTATCAACCTTATCCTTTAAATTCTTAATCTTCTTTTGTTGATTGCTTACAGTTTCAACGAGCCTACAGGTTCCCTCATAGAGTAGTTCATATGAATCCGTGGTGTTGTCATTATCCTCATCCTCTGAATTTTCATACTCACTCTCTGACTCACTGCCTGAGACTTCTTCATTCGATATTTTAATCATTTCCTCGGAAAGATTGAAGGTGGCAGTGGTAGCCATCAGAACTGTATATTTGTCTGATTCATTTTGATGTGATTCATCTGAGTCAGAATCTGATTCAGATGAATCGTCCCAAGTGGCTACAAGATTCTTCTTTTTGTATTTTCCTTTTTGAGGACAATCGGTGGATATGTGTCCAATTTTCTTGCATCTGTAACACATAGGTTCCTTATGTTTACTTCTAGAGAGGGAACTTGACCGACCTTTGTATTTATCATTTGTGATTTCATTTTTATACTCTTTCACCCTCTTTTTCTTAAATTGTTTCAAAAATTTTTTAGCCAAAAGGGCCACATTTTCATCCTCATCATTACTAGTTACTCCTAAGTCATCTTTAGAGGAAGATGTGTTATGAGAGGTGATAAGAGCGATTGATTTCTTTTTGTCATTATTGAATTTGAGTTCCAAGGTCTGGAGGGATCCCACTAAATCTTCAATTTTCATTTGTTCCGAATCCTTGTGTTCTTCTATAGAGGTTACCTTAGGATGGAATCTTTCCGGAAGTGATCTCAAGATTTTACTACAAATTTTACCTTCCGGAAGAGTTTCCCCAAGAGCCCACATTTCATTTACAATTTTCATGAGCTTAGTATGAAAGTCAGTAAACATTTCATTTTCTTCCATGCGAATGTTTTCGAACTGACTTGTGAGCATCTGGAGTTTAGATCTTTTGACAACTGAGGTACCCTCATAAGTTACTTCAAGGATTCTCCATGCCTGTTTTGCATTAGTGGTTGTCATGATCTTTTTAAACTCTTCTTGATTCATGGCACACACTATAGCATTGTACGCTCTAGCATTATTTTGTCTAAGATTTAGCTGAGCTTGAGACCATTTGGCTGGATCTAATGGTTTAGTGGTTGTGACACCATTTGTAGACACATCTTCAGTGGGTTCCGTCCAACCATTCTCTATAGCCTCCCAAACAGCCCAGTCCATGGATTTTAAGAATGCTGTCATCCGGGCTTTCCAAAAGGCATAATTTGTCCCATCGAAGAAAGGTGGACGGGTGATAGAGCTTCCTTCAGGATTCATGGTGAATCTAGCAAAAGATGGATCTACTTCAGGTTATTACACCTTTACGAAGTAACCCGCTCTGATACCAATTGAAAGTGCAATAACTAGATCTCACCAAGTCCTAGAGGGGGGGTGAATAGGACTATTAAAAATTTCTTTTCAAAACTAAGATGTTATTAAAGAACAATCTGAAAGATTATTAAAATTGAGAGAGATAATCAGAGTTGTGAGTGACTAGAAATGTAACTAGAGCAATAGAGATGTAGCATATAAAGGATCATCAACTCAAGTGCCAAGAGAGCAAGGCAACATCCACACACAACAGACAATAAACACAATGATTTATAGTGGTTCGGTCCTAGACCTACATCCACTCTCAAGAGCAATCTCTCTTGGTTCCACTAAATAAGAGGTACTCACATAACATACACCTCTTGCAACAATTTTTGATGCGGTGGTTTGTCTTCCACCAATTAGAGTTTTTGATCAGGTGGTTGATCCTTGATCTAGTCCACCAATTACAACAATTTTTGATGCGGTGGTTTGTCTTCCACCAAATACAGCAATATGAATTGAAATATCAAGAACACCTAAACAAGGAATTGAATACCTTGGTTTTGAGTGGTGCTCTTGAAGCTTGAAGACTACCTCCAAACTTTGGCCTCTTGTTCTTGCTCCTTGGAGATGAAGATCTTCAGATGTGAGCTCAACCAAGGGAAGAGGTTCCAAGAGGGTTTGGAAGGCTAAGGTATTCTCTCAGATTTGAAGAAGCCTTTCCTAAGTCACCAACTACTCTACTTGTAACAATAATGACACTCTTTGATGTTGGAGAGTAGGTAGTTGTGGGAGCTTTGAAGATGATTTTAATGGAGGTGCAAAGGCTCAACTATACTAGTGATTTTCTCAGCAATTAATTCAGTGGTTGGAGCAAGGGAGAGGTCCTCTTTAAATACAGATGAGCTACAACGGATAGTTCTACGGCTTAGAACAGAATGGTCTACGGCTTAGCCGTAAGTTCTGACAACATCCAACGGCTAGTTTGACCAGATTCAGCACAAATTCCTTCTTACGGTTAGGCATACGGCTTAGCCGTAAATCCTTCTACGGCTTAGCCGTGAGCACCTTTCGGCCTAGCCGTGGGTCAGCCGTAAGCTCAAATTTCCCAGAAACAACTCTCTGGAGAGTGGCCCGTAATCTTTACGGCTTAGCCGTGAATAACCTTACGGCTTAGCCGTGAAGGCCTTTCGGCTTGGCCGTAAGGTCAACCGTAAGCATAATTTGGCCAAGTACACTCTCTGGATTGTGGCCCGTAGATTTTACGGCTTAGCCGTGAAACCCACTACGGCTTAGCCGTAACATTTCTCGGTGTAGCCGTAGGGTCAGCCGTAGAACAAAACGCTCCAAAATACACTCTCTGGAAAGTGAGCTGTAGGATCTACGGCTTAGCCGTGGTCCAAGCCGTAGAACAAAACAGGGTGTTTGAAAACCCTGATTTCCTAGTCTGTTTTCAAGGACACTTAGGGATCACAGATACCTTATCCCTTGGCACTCACAGATGATCTTCTTTGATGTTGAACTTCTTTGCTTAGTCTTCATTGATAGGTTTTCCTTGAATGGTCTTGAACTAGCTTGAACTTCTTTGAGCTTAACTTGATCTTCAATGAACTTCCGAGGTGAACTACATCGTTCTTGAATCGAACTACACTTTGGTCACGTAATTGACAACACACTCTTACAATGACACTAACATTGGTGTCATTTGGGTCCTTCATGTTTAACATGGATCGAGAGATGCAATTTGCGTCTTCATGTTTAATATTTTGGTCCATCTACTTGCACAGACAGAGTACCTAAGGTTCATATGTGAATTTAGACTCAAATCTTTTAATCTATCTAAGCAATCTCTATAACCTATACCGTGAAAGATAAATACAAATCTCTAAAACTTTATGTCTATTAATTAATTATCTTCAAATATATAAATGCTCATAACTTACCATTCGGACCAGCCTGATTGATTAAATAGACAGGCTTAAACCTAGCTTTTACTATCTGTGTCGGTCTTGGGTTGGGTGTAGGCCATGGCTTCTAAAATCTAGGCTGGGCCTAGATATTCCGTCACCTAGCCAAGCCTGGCCCATGAACACCCCTAAACATTTATTCTTATCTTATTAAAACTATCGTGAGCACTTGGTAGTCGGCAGAGGTTTATATATATATATATTGTATTTTTAAAGAATGCCTCATCGAAATATTGTCACAACAGATTCAATTATTATCAATTTTCTACGATATTTTTTTTGTTGAAAAGTCCTAATAACTTAAAATGGGTAGTGCAATACTTACCAGCCTAGAGAACTACAAATGCTAACTTTTTTGTTTTTTGTTTCTTTTTCCTCCTCAACATATTAATTATAAATATAATATTTTGATGATATTTATTTTAATTTAAAATTAAATTATTATAAAAAATAATAAAAACAGTAAGTATAAATTACCCCATAACTTTTTTTTCCTGAAAAGGGGTGGCTTTATTCCCCATTTGTATAAATTATGCCATGACATTTTTTTCCTTAGAAGGGATTACTTTATTCACCATAACAATATTTCTAACGTTATATGTAGAGAAAACCATGACATTTAATTTAGTTTTTGAATCTAATCCCAGCCGAAGCTGCGAACCCATTGTCTTTTCAACTACTATTTGATTTCAAGGCCAACAACTTTTCTTTTATAGACATTAAAGAAAGCATTCGTGGGTATCCATGAAATATTTTAGGCATTCTATTTAAATTTGAAAGATTTTAGGGAGAAGGGATAAATAAAAAAAGTTAAAAATTAAATGAGAGTTGTTTGGAGGAGAGGAGATGAGAAGATCTGTAAGTTGGGAGAGTCGGCCATATGGCTCAAGCCTTCACGTGACACATGGACCCCACCCGCATGCAGCCCAACATGCGGCTGCTCTTTGCACGTGTCTACCACTCACACGGACTCTCTCTCCTGACACTGACATTCCCATATGAAGATGTCCAGATCCTTTTCGGAGCAAATGCTCTAGGCCTACTTGCTTGTATAATGCTAAATCCTATTATGATGATGGGTCAACTGTGGAATTTACCGGCCAATACATTTGGGGTTAAGTGGTGTTGCCACACGTAGTCTTAGTGTCTCATGGATGCCAAATTATGGATTCGTAGGTCTTTAATTAAAATATCATAGCTTATCACTCGCCCTATTTTCATTAAAAATATTAAAAAGGTGATGACATGGTGTTCCAAAATAGGATGAAAAAAATTAAGAGATTTTAGAGAGGTGATATTGATATATGAGATAATAGTCCTTTAGAAAATAGATAGGGATGAAGTTGTAGAGGGATTAGAGAGAGAAATTAGAGAGGTAGAGATTTTATAGGAAAATAAGGAGAGATTTTAGGAAAATTGAGAGATTTTAGAAATTAGGTATGGATAGAGTTTAGATAATATGGATGGAATCCTTATAATGCGCCACGTGTCGCTCACTCATAAAGAGAATTGCGCCATGTGTCGCCCTCCCACGAAGGGGATATTGTTATAATATATATATATATATAATAATATGATAATAGTCGCTATGGTAGGAAAGTGATGAGATAACAATTATGAAATTTTCAAAAAAATATAATAAGATCGAATCTGCTAAGGTTTAGTAGTAGTTAGATTGCTGCTTGGTGATTTTGGCAAAGAGACTAATGTTTCCATTGCTGATGGAGACATTAATTGTGGTTAGATAACAAATGGATGTTATAAGGAGAGATTTTAGATGGGATAAGATCGGAAAGTGTAGAGATTGGCTATAAAGAGATTTTAGGAAGTTGGTGCCATGTGTCAATTTTTCGAATACAATTGGAAGTGTAGATATTGACTATGAGGAGATTTAGGAAGCTAGTGCCACCTGTAAATTTTTTGAATGCTAACGTAGTGCCTTAAGAAAATAGAAAAAATAAGGTGATGATGTGGCACTGTTTACAGGCTTTCATTCTTGTAGCTTTAATATATATAATAAAGGTTCCGATCCATATTACTATAATCACGACTAATTCATTATTATTAGAAGCAAATTAAGTATGTTTAGATTTTCAAGGAGCTTTGGAGAGTGTCAAACTAAGTTTGGTATTTGAAAGAGCCTAATTTGAATTTGGAGAAAAATTAGGGGTTGACCGCGACCCAATTACAAACCCCCGTAATGTAGTAATATAAGTGGTAACAAGAAAGGATGTTTTTCTAGAAGAAAGGATGTTTTTCTGGAGCTCATTGTTTAGCATACATTCGTTTCTGCATCTAATCTATGCACGGCTATAATGCCCAAATAGGATATGGATCTGACCGTAAAACGCCGTAAACACGGCAAAAACATCAATTTTACACGCAAAGAGGGAAATGTCAAAGAAGATACACAATATGCATTACCCATTTTAAAGTGCATCATAGCAAAAGATACAGGTCGTAACCATCATCATCGCAGTTTGTTGGCATTCAATACCAGACCTCTTTATTGTAGAATTAAATGGCCCTCATACGTGTCTGTCACCCACCCAAAGAAGTCGTTGGGCTAATAATTAATAATAGTTAAAATCCCAAGTCAAAGTCAAGACACCCAAAGGTCAAGTGCCAGCATCAGAGGGGCAGACCTGTCTTGTTTCCATTCATCTATTTTCACTCTTTGGCGGCCGTAGAAAAAAATGCAGTCTTCTGCGTATTCAGACAAACCAAATCTCACCTTTCGCTTTTCGCTCCTTTCGCTGCTCGGTCTTATTCACTATTTGATTTGACCCGTTTTTTCTATCTTCGACTACTACTACTAGAAAGACTTTCTGGGCATTTCCCTTCTAAGCTGTTGACGCAGAGAACGTAGTGTGCTGTTGTGTTTTGCTTGACGATTAGAGATTTGGAGTCGAAAGAGGTAAATTCCATCAAGATTGAATTTTTTTTCCAGTTATTTGGAGATGGGTTGTTGAGATTATGATGAAATTTGATCTCCTTGATTTTTCAGAATTGATGCAGATTTGTTTTCTTTTGAAATTTTGAATGATTAGTTAAAAATCTTGTAGACTAGAAATCCTACCGATCACAAGAGTTTTAGATGGTTAGAAATGGGTATTTTTTTTATTCCTATTCTTTCTCTGAAGGAAGCTTGTTATTGAAAATTGATAGTTTAAATGAAATTTCAAAACCCGCGAGGGGTAGCTTAGGACCATGGGTTGCTCCTGGAGATTGTGGGTTCTGAGCTGCGCTACCACACTTCGGTCGCGGGGGATATAAGGGTTTGGACACCCTCTATTATCAGTAAATAAATAAAATCAGAAGATTCGATATGGAAAACAATTTTTGTTGTGATCAATAAGCAGGAAGGCTAGTGACTGTGACCCATTTAGATTTCAGATATGGTCCTGCTACTTGATTTATATTGAGATTGACTCACAATTCTCAGAGTCACACTTTAGAGGACACGGATTCTGAGTATTACTCATCAATAGTCTTAAATGTAGATCGAACCGTAATGAATTATGCTCATAGGAAAATTTAGATAACTGAAGGGAGGGCCTAATGTGGATCATCTTAATCTAACATCCTATTAAATCTCACACTGTCACATATGCCACCTTCTCTGAAGCCAGTTATCAACACAGTGGTGCATTACTTTCTATAACAGCTCTTTCTATTGCTACACTATAGTATTAAGTTCACCATGTTTGTTCTCACTACTTTCTTTTCAAGCAGCCCTAGAACCGAGCACTCATATTGCAAATACCTTCGAATTCACCAAATGAAGAGAATTGCTCCTCTCCTGTTCATCATCTTTCTGGCTCTCTCAACGGAGACAACCGGAGACTCAAGATCTCAAACTGTCTCATTAAGGTGTAGTACTCAGCTGGAGCACAATTCCACTATCTATGTCCCAAATTTTGTTGCCACAATGCAAAACATAAGTGATCAGATGCAAACTCGCAGTTATGGCCTATCAGTAATAGGGTCAGGATTAGATACAAGCTATGGCCTTGCCCAATGCTATGGAGACCTCTCCACTGCCGATTGTATACTTTGCTATGCAGAAGCACGGACTTTACTACCCCAGTGCTTTCCATATAATGGTGGGCGCATCTACCTCGACGGCTGCTTCATGCGAGCTGAGAATTTCAGCTTCTTTGACGAGTTCAGTGGGCCCCTAGATGGGGTGCAGTGTGGGAATACAAGCCGCAAGGGACAATTGTTCAAGGAATCCATGACAAAAGCTTTGTCTGATGCAGTTGCAGTGGCATTGGGCAATGGAGGATATGGAAGGGCCTCGGTTTTGGCCAAAGGATCTGCTAATGATTCTGCCCATGTCCTGGCAGACTGTTGGAAGACGGTGAATTCGAGTTCATGCAAGGCGTGTCTGGAGAATGCGTCGGCATCAGTGTTGAGATGCTTGCCTTGGTCAGAGGCACGAGCTCTCAACACTGGATGCTTCTTGAGGTATTCAGATAAAGATTTCTTGAACCCATTGCAGAGTAGCAGACACTCTAGAGGTATGGAACTTGGAGTTACATTGATTACAGGTGTGCTAGGATATGGAAACCACAGCACTTCTTTCTTAACAAACTACCAAAAAACATGTCACTACAAATTCTTAACTGTCACTTCCATCTCTCTCTCTCTCTCTCTATATATATATATGTTTGTATGTATGTATGTATATATGTAATAAGATACATTCTGCTAAGATGTTTATCTGAAAGATTGTATGAAATGTAACTCTTTTACTACCATATGGAAAGCTCATACTTACTAGCCCCTCATGAATTGTCACTCACGCTAATTTCATAAAAAAAAAAAAAAGTGACTTAGAGAAACCATTAAACTAGTTGTAATGATCTGATTGAGATTTTCTTTTTTTTTTTTTTCTTTTTTTGCTTCTTATGAATTCATAACCACAATGAAAGCTTTCCATCATACTTATGCTCCCACGATTGGCATGTATCCAAGTGGGGTCTTGCAAAGGATACCCCAATCCATGATTGGTACCTCTTATATACACGTACACATTGTACTTTAATCGACAGATACTTTGACGAGGAAATTACCATAATTTCAAGTGCTTTGGTACTATTTTCGTTACATGCTATTAGTATTATGTTTTATGACATTTTAAAACTTGTTTCTAACTAAAATATTAAAGAAAGTTGGGAATAGCCTATACAGTTGATCAGCTGACAAGAATTGATTTGGCTGAATAAGTGAAAGAAACAGAAAAGAGAGAGCAGTAACAAAACGAAAGAAATGATGTTTGGGAATAGTTGTATTTGTTTTTAATTATTTAAAAGACACACACAAAAAAATAAAAAATAAAAAACAAAACCCTATAACCCTTGACACTATTACAATGAAGCTACCGAATAACATTTTAAATATTAATGTCAGACCCCCCTCATGTGAAACATAGACATGATCATGCCAACCGCCTTTATCAAGCAACTGGTAAAATCTTTAAATCAGCCTTTTTTAAGCAACTATCTCTTAACAACACTGGATGTATAATATTGGTTGTCCCCTTTTACCTAGTGAATTGATAATTATTATAAGGGAAAAGAAGAGAAACAAGTTGGTCGAATATGTGTATCCATACTGTGAAGTATCACCCAATATATATAACTTATTAGTAAAGCTATATATGTGTGTCCCTCAAGTCATTATCGGGAATGGACAAGCTATTCCTTAAGATTTCAATTGTGGGCACCCAGGGTTCTAATGGCTCCTTACAACCCTCCTATGCGCAAAAAGTGCAAACCATCCTGTCGTTTGAGTTGCCTGTGGCAGATTTACTTCTTTTTCTAGATGATTGGGTGTTATTCAATATGTCTAACCAAACCATTGCCAAAGGTTTGTAGAAAATTTTGATGAAGTTGTATAAAGGAAAATCAATTTCAAACAACAATCTTTTTCTGATGGTAATTGTACAATTGAGGATGAAGGGGCATGATTGCAAGAGTACTTAAATTAGTTCAATATATCTGATCATCACTTTGGAAGTGGTCGAGGTGATAATAGACTATGAAGAAAAGATCCTTACTACTTTGTTCTATGTTGAATTTGTGGGATGGATTGATCATTTATGCCTATAGCGATTGAGTTCTCATTATGGGATCTGTTGTATCTACGTTAGAAAAATCTAATAGAAAAACAAGTGAAGGTTCCGTTGATGATGCAATGATGGCTAGAGTCGTACTATTTGTCTAGGTGATAACAACATGTAAAATAATGGGCATTGGAAATATCAGAATAGCCATGTTTGATGCTATCTCTCACACAATTTCAAGTGTGAGGCATGTTCTAAACCTAGAAAAGAGTCTTCTACCATTGAAAAGTAATAAAGACGGATCATAGGTTTTTAGGAGAAAAAAAATTATTGAAAAATGTGAAAGGAGCAGTGATGGTTGCAGATGGAGCAGTATCAAAGCAGCCTCTATCAATTGATTGGTGCACTTATTATTGCAAATGCTGTGATAGAGTCTGTTGAAACCTTTTGGCACCCGAGTTTTGGCAATTTGAGCCAGAAGAAAGGAGTAACGGTATCCCTTGATCCATTTGCCTCTGGAACACATATATTAGTCTAGATTATTGTAAAGATAATTTGTTTGGAGAGCATAATAGGGTGAGTTTTCCTCCATTTATACTAAATTAAGGATACAGATTAATTCTAGAACTTTGGCTCCTCTTGAATCATTAAGAGGTTCGTAATGTTCTGTTTCTAATATTGATGATTTTTTGGTGAGTTTATGTGCTCAAAGACAAATGTGATGTTTTACCCTATCTAAGAAGCTTTCAGCTTTGATCAAAACTAGAAAGAATTGAGGCCCCATTTGGCATTGCTTCTTTGTTGTTCCCAGATTTTTGCTGATACTAACCTGTGCTGAGATTAGGCTGTCTAGAACTCGTTTGGCAACATTATGTCAAACTATTTTGCTGAGACTTGTACCAAAAGGAAAAAAAAATCATTTGGATACTAGTTTTAGTCTAATGACATTAGTCTCAGCCTTCGGCTAGTCAATAATCCCTAATAATCCTAATTTTAAATGCATATAAGGTGCATATTCAGTGTTGCAAAGATTCTAGAGAAGTGGTCCTAATATCAAACAAAGATTAATTGAGCAAATCCTCTTGGTTGGGCATCATCCAACGTGGCCCTACATCATATGAAGCATCCCCTACATCATGCAATTGCATCATTTGTAGAATACAGGGACATGAAATCACTTCTGATGATGAATCCGCAACAAATCAAACTTTAGATACATGAAGTCAAGTAGAAATAGATAGAGGAAGAGAGTGGCAAGGAGGAAGAGAGAGGAAGAGAAAAGGTGGGGCGAGAGATAAATAGAAATAGAGCAAGGATGAAAGAGGGAAAGATGGGGAAGGTGAGACGGGGAAATGAAGAGAGATTGGCTGAGGGAAGGAGAAAGACAAGTGGAATGAGGGACAGAAAGGCTTGCTTGATAGTGTTGGGGCAAAGAGAGAGAGGGCATAAACTCACAAATGGCGGCGTGAGGGTGGAAACACAGACAACATGTGAGACAATCTTTGATACGTTCTGAGAGAAGGGTGTTTCTAGGATTTTGAGATGAGTAGTTGTTGCGCAGTTGCGCAAGCAAAAGGAAAAAACACATTTGATCGTTTTGAAAATCCGTTCGAACAAGCCATATTTTATTGAAATGTTCCGCAGAGAACTTCTTTTTGAAACTGCTAATATACCTTATCCAAACATGTTTCAATGGTTCCATGCCATGAGAGTGAGGAAACATCCCAAAAGGCCGATGCCAAACAAGCCCTTTGTCTCTGAGAGTTGATGATTGAGAATATACTTAGAAAGGGTTCGATGACATTGCAGTGGGCATGAATTGAGGGGCACCATAGGATCTGTATTGAATGATGTTGCTGATGTATAAATAATGTGCTTATTGACTGTAATAGGAGCTTTCCAAGTCCCATTGAGCTAAAGCAGTTTTTTAGGCAGAGCTTGTTAGCTCAACTTGCTACTTGGTGAATTGATTTTCCACAACTGCACTCAATTGCAAAGTTTCAGAAGAAAAATGGCCTGGAAATCCTTTGTTCTTCCATACTTTCAGTTGTGATGCTTATGTATAGATTCTCAAGAGGCAAAGAACTAAAGTGGATGGAAGTTTCAGAAAATATATTTTTCTTAGGTATGTAGGGGGATAAAGGGTACATATTGTGGGGCCTTACTGCCCACAAGATTATAATTAGCCAAGATCTTTTGTCAATGAGGATTTTGTGCAAAAGAGAAAAAGAAGTCTAGCTCAGATGCATAGGAAATATTTGCAATTGAATCTTGGAAAGATATTCAAGACCAAAGCACTGATGTCAAACATGAGTAAATTGATGAACTTGTGCAAAACAAAGTTGATGAATGGCATGAATACAAAATGCCAGATCCTGAAACTTAAGGGATCCAGTAGCTATGGAATGACTTGTTCTTGTTGATAAAGAGTGTGAGCCCTGTACGAATGGATAGACATGTGAATTCATAGAAGCTGACCAGTAGAGAGGGTCTATGGAAGAGGAGAGGGGAGGCCCTGCGTAAAAAAAAAAAAAAGGAAGAAGGAGAAGAAAAGGAGAGAAAAAAGGAAAGAAAAAGAGAGAAGAAGACTTGAGAGTTGGTCCAAGTGCCTATTAGTTGCAAATGGATTTACAAGTTGAAAAATGATATAATGGGAATGTTGAGAGATTAAAAAAAAAAAAAAAACTCGATTGGTGCTTAAAAGATAAAATGAAAAAATATCAGGTAATGACTTCAACACAACATATTTTATTCAGTTGTTCAGTAGACAAATATTGATGTCACCTTGAGAATGATAGCTACACTTTATTTAGAACTTGACAATTAGATGATAAACTACCTTCTTGAATGGAAGCCTTGAAGAAAATTATGTCACTCAACCTGATGATTTTGTTGAAGATGACACAAATGATATTTAGTTTGTTGGTTGAACACCACTTTACAGTTTAAAAGAAACACCAAGTGGTGGTACTAGCAACTTGATTCCTTCAGCAGTGAAAAAAAAAAAGAAGATGTGAAGATGATCATTTTGCTTATGTGCAACCCTATGGAAATGGTGGTTTGATTTGTTAAGTATATTGTTTACTGCAACTCTAATGCTTAGGAATTTTGGTTGCAATGATTAGCAACTCTTGACATGGTATTAGAACCACCATAGGTCCCAGGTTCGAATCCACGCTACTGTGTCTTTGGCATTATGTTGCGAGCGCAGGTGCGCAAGGTAGAAGGCCCCATGCTGCTCTATGACGGGTGTAGGCTTCGAGTCCAGGTGGTGTCCAGCTTGAGGGGGGGGCCGGGGGGGGGGGGGGGGGGGGGGGGGGGTGTGTGTTAAGTATATTGCTTGCCACAACTCTAACGCTTAGACATTGTGGTTGCAATGGTTAGCAACTCTTGACATGATTATCTTACTATTGCATGTGGATGACATGCTAGTTGTAGTTAGTAGGAAAGAGAGTATTGCATGCTAAAAGCTTGCCTGGTCAAGGAATTTGATATGAAAGATATGGGGTCTGCAAATTAGATACTTAAGATGATTGCTAAGAAATAATAGGAAGATGTGGTTCAAAAAAGTAATGTTAAAAGGATTCTGCACTACTTCAATATCCAAAATGCTAAACCAGCATTTCACTTCCAATAGGCTGCAAGCTGTCTTCAGTTGAACCTCCTTGAACTGTAATGGAGAAAGCAGATATATCTCAAGTATTGGAATCTTATGTTTGATATGGCATGCACAGTCTGCCATTGAACAAGAAATGTGAGTAGTAAGTAAATGTATGGAAAATATGGGCAGAGATCATTGGAATGCTCTGAAATGGATCCTTTGTTACTTGAAGGGTACTCCAACACTACTATTGTTACAGTGGCCAAAAACTAGAACAACTTGCATTTGTGGATGCAGTTTTTCAGCGGTCAGTATTAACGAAGATCAATGACTGGAATCGTTTTCTCTTTATCTAGTGTTCTAGCAAGTTGGATGTAGAAATTGCAGTTTGTGGTGGTTTTGTGTAGTACAGGAGAAGGGAACATGATGACTACACATGCATGTAAAGAAGGTGTTTGGCTAAAGCCATTGCTCAGGTGTAACAAGCGAAGGAAGGGTGCCTGCAATTTGTGGGACACTCAAAGTTGCACTTGATGAAAAACCTGAAATTTGGCTCAAGAATTAAACATATAGGAACACAGTATTACTTTGTGCTTGACCTACTGGAAAATAGAAGGATCTCATTGTAAAAGATTCACACCAATGACAATGTAGAGGACATGCTGAAAGAAGGCTATTGTTAATAGTTTAATTATTACATGACTTCTCTCAAACTTTAAGCTACCTGATCTATGGTGACTTTGGGACAACTTTTGGATGTTTTTCACAATGAAGGACAACCAAGATTTGGAGTTGGGAATTGTTAAGACTATTCAGACTCCGAGACTCTCACCTCAAAGGCATGAAGCCTTATTTTTTTGGTATATGACAATTCCTCTTTTTGCTTGTATGAACAACAATAGGGGTTTGAGAAACCGTTACACATGAAAAATATTTATCACTTAGAGGAGTGTAAGAAAGCTTTTCCATTCTCTTTTTATTAGTGGTGTTCAGTGAAAATGAAGAGACACTTGAATCTTTTGTAATCCTTTATTTTATATGTAAAAGAAGAAGCTCCTTGATTGTCCTGCTGAGTGCTGACTTAGGCAATCATGCTGAACCCTGTAAATCTCCTAGCCTCCTTGTGGTAATTTGCTTATGGCTTTATTTCTGTAATACTTCATTTAATATGCAAATTTTGTGCTTGGCTGTTTCATGACACTTATCCTTTAATTTTTTATTTTAGTTCAACTACTTGTTTGTATGGATTTGTAGGGAGCATAATAGTGATGGTGGTTGCAATAGTGAGTTCTGTGATTGTCGTAGTGCTTGGCCTGGCTCTTGGAATGCATCTTTGGAAGCGTAGGAAAATACAAAGGAAAAGAAAAGGTACAATATTTCTACTCTCTATGCCAATTCTGCCTAAAGAAAATTTCTAAAGATAAATAATTAAGTGTAAATGGTTGGACTATTGGAATCCTGCCCATCTTTTGGGCCTGTGCATGGTCAATGGTTGGATAGGATGGTCTTTGTATAAATTATATATGAACAAAAGATTACCTTTGTTTGATGACCCTAACCATTTCATGAGGTTCCTCCCATATAAATGGTTGGCACAATTCTGTTGTATAAATTATATATGAACAAAAGATTACCTTTGTTTGATGACCCTAACCATTTCATGAGGTTCCTCCAATATAAATGGTTAGCACAATTCTGTCTAACTTTCATGTAGCCGACACCAATATGGTTGGGATAAGGCTTTGATGATGATGATGATGATGAATTCGATCTAACTGTTCATTTTCCATATCCTTGATTCCATGGTTATAATCAACAATTCAAACTGAACGTTAGGTCGTATGTGATCAACATTTTATCTTTCTTATCTAACCATCAATCATACATGTAGATGGCTGCAACAGGCCCCTCATGGTGCCTTTAACTACTATTTCAATTCAACTGATTCGACTTGATCATTTCTCTCCTGTAAATGGGCAAGAGTTTGCTAATTTCAATTTGTAATGCACTCCAAAGTGCAATTAGTAGTGAATGTTGAAATAAGTTATCCATTATTACGTATTTTTGTGCAGCACAAAAACCCCATATCATTATTGATCCCAAAAATGAAAAAATATACATTAGGCAGGAAAAAAGAATTTCCTTTCCTATGTTTCTGCCATATGAGTTGTGTAACATTTGCACTAATAATACTTTGCAACTTTCGTGAAGGGAACGAACAACATAGTGAGTATCCAAGTGTTTATTTTCTTTTTATAATTTTTTAATATATTTTTTTTTTCTGGTGATGGTGAGCACTCAAAACTCCTAAATGGATTCATTTGAATGTTTTAGCAGAATGAATAAAAATTATCCATTCTCATATGTTCTCGGGGAGGCAGAAAAAGAGGGATCGCATTGCGGGGGATGATAACTTTTCCAACTTTTTTTAACTATCAGTTGTTCAAAATTGGCATTGACAAATGATTTGCAGTGGGAAGGAAGGCGAACAGGAATCATAGAGAGGAAGTATCTGTTTCCTTTCCGTTCCAATTGTACAGACTGATGATTTCTACTCAGCCAAATTTCCTACTGCTTGTAATTCGTGGTATATGAGTACACCATTACTACACCCCATATCCTCACCCTCCTTAGCTTTAGTTCTTTAAAATGCCTAGAATTATTTAGAATGACCATGAACTGCATTAGTTAAAAATGACCTACTTTGGACATTCTTAAATTTGTATGAGTTTGAATTTGTAGGTGCCAATGATGCGGTGAACATGGCATCGATGCTTTCAGAAAGTAGCTTGAATTTTAAGTACTCTACTCTTGAGAAGGCCACTGGATCTTTTGACATTGCCAACAAGCTTGGGCAAGGAGGGTTTGGGACAGTATACAAGGTGTCTACTGATACATGTGCAGAGGAAACCATTTTTCTGATACAACTATTTGGGAATGCACCCAAATGATGCATTTAGTTTCCATCAAACATGTTTTATATGCTATGAAAATGACTTAGTGAGTCTGGGGTATATTGAAACACTGCTGTCTTTTGAAATCCTGTTTCATTAACTTGTAGGGTGTGTTGGCTGATGGAAGAGAGGTTGCTGTAAAGAGGCTTTTCTTTAACAACAGACATAGAGCTGCAGATTTCTACAATGAAGTCAACATAATCAGCAGTGTGGAACACAGGAACCTGGTCAGGTTGTTGGGTTGCAGCTGTTCTGGTCCTGAAAGCCTTCTTGTTTATGAGTTTCTTCCCAATCAGAGCCTTGACCGTTTCATATTTGGTATCCATAGCTGCTGCCTCTGCTGCTATTAATACTGGTCTACTGCTATTGCTGCTGCTTCTGCTATTGATTTTACATTTGTCCTGTTTGTTGGGTATTAAAATCTTAAGGATTGAAAGTAACGCTTCCTATCAATGGGCTAAATTGGAAGAAGTTAAGGTGAAGATCAATAAATGGCCATAAAATTCTCAACTTGGGTAGAAAATGATGACTCACAGTCAGCGCCCAAGTAAATGAAATCTTATGATCATTGGATCCCGTCTACATCTCCAACTTATATCCTTCACTCGTCACCCTTTGATGTTCTTTTCTTCTAACTGGCTTTAATGTGAATTCCTAGGAATACAATACCAGCAAACAAACGGTCTCTTAGAAGTGATTTAGTTGCTTCTGTTAATGCTGATTGTTTCCATTATTGTTAATAACAAATTTCATCAATTATTGGCTATGAATACATATCATATAATGTAGCTGAAAGATAATATAATACTTGTTCTGCATAAAACATGCAGATCCAAACAGAGGGAAAGAATTGAATTGGGAGAAGCGGTTTGAGATAATCATTGGGACTGTCGAAGGTTTAGTCTACCTCCATGAAATCTCCAGGATAAGGATCATACATAGAGACATAAAAGCTAGCAATATATTGTTAGATATGAAGCTCAGAGCCAAAATTGCGGATTTTGGTTTGGCAAGGTCTTTCCAAGAAGATAAGAGCCACATTAGCACTGCCATAGCCGGAACACTGTAAGCATTATCTCTCTTTGTTGGTTTATCTTTGGAGACTAAATGTAGTTGAAGGTTTATGTATTTGGGCAACTTGAGTCACCTGTAAGTCACAATTGTTTTGTTCTTGGCCAACATTTGGCTCCGTAAGTCTTATTGGGTCTAATCGCTATTTTGTAAAAATTTTCCTTCAATCTTGTTGGAATGAACAAAAAAAAAAAGGAAAAAAGAAAAAAAAAGAAAGAAAGAAAGAAGGAAAAAAGCACTCCATAAGCAAGTCTTCACTTTAGCTATCCAACTGTTATTCTATGTTCTACGTCCTCTTCAACAATCTCTCCATCCTTACTAATTTTGAAGCCATGGTATCAAAATGAGTCTCTTTGTGACTTCTCTTGAGTTTCAATTCTCATAGAGTTTCATCTTTTGCACTTCCCCACTAAATTTATAGTTCATTTCTTCCATCTTTGCCCTTAGATTGTAATGCCTCCCATCATCTCTTGGGTTATGCATTCAAGCCATCTCTTGATTCATCCACCTGATATCATCTATAGTACACGAAGGAGTCTCCCTTTGAATATGAGTACTTAAGTCATCCATTATCGGTCCAAAATGATGGACTTAAAGCTACACAAACCTATGGTCACTGGAAACTCGCATGTCTCTTCATAGGTTGTCTCACACTAGTTACTACTTCTTTATACATGACTTTAATGATGTCAATTTGACTTCTTAGGACACCATTTTTATCTAAACCCAACGTATCAATTCTCCAGGTACCCTATTGTAGACTTTCTCTAAATCGAAGAAGACCATATGAAGATTTTTCCTCTTTCTCAATATTTTTTTTCCAAAGTGAGAAGATTTTGTAAATAACAGAACTCCCTAACATGAATCCAAGTTGATTTTCAGATATCTTGACCATTTGTCTAAGTCTTTTCTTCTAATTTCATTTTGTGACTCATAACCTTAATCATACAATAATTTATGCAACTTTGTGTGCCTCCTTTATTTTGTTTATAGGTAGCACGACACTTTGTATCCGGTCATCTAAAATTTTCTTTATCTCTTTTTGAAGATCCTAGTTAACTGTACTTGGATAATTTCTCCTAAACATTTTCAGGCCTTAATCAAAATCACATCTGGCAGTGTGGCCTTAATTTTTTTTTAGTCAATGTCTTTTTCACATTTACTACCCTAATCTAGCAGTATAAGGTATCTTCTACTAATGAAGTATCATCGTTCATTCGTTAGCCTCTTATAGAATCTACGTCTAAAAGTTTGTTAAAATGTTCTCTCCATCACTCCACTTTTCATTACCATTGTAGTTAACTACAATCTTTTGGTCATCTGTCCTTATATATTTGACAAGATCTAAGTCCCCAGTGTTCCTTTCCCTCATTCTTACATGCTTGAAAATATAATTCCCTTGTTCTCTTGCTCCCAACTTATTATGTGTGTCATCATATGCTTTGGACATTTTATGTAACGACCCAAGTAGCCCACTGACCCAATAACTTGGTAGGCCTGTCACGTGGCCCAAAATGCTTAAGCCCAAGTTATTAGTAGTAACCTACATAATTCATTATATACTAGACTCATATTTTATTCATAACTGATGTGGGATAGGGTGTTACAATCTACCCCCCTTAAGGCCACATGTCCCCGTGTGAATCCATCTAACTACACCAAGCGATGTAGGACCGAAGCTAACTACACCAGGCGATGTGGGACCGAAGCATTCCACACCTGTGTCCCCTGCGGATTCCCTTATCTTGACTCACAGGCATGTGCATCCTGGCTCTGTCCTGATCTTGCCTCAAGGGCTTTCCCAGCAGGATTGTGGGTCCCACATTTCTGACTGGTTATAGGCTCTGATACCATTTGTAATGACCCAAGTAGCCCACTGACCCAATAACTTGGTAGGCCTGTCACGTGGCTCAAAATGCTTAAGCCTAAGTTACTAGTAGTAACCTACATAATTCATTATATACTAGACTCATATTTTATTCATAACTGATGTGGGATAGGGTGTTACAATCATGAGGCCCATGGGCCAAAGCGGACAATATCATGCATGTGTGAAGGGTGGGGCGTTACATTTTATTACTTACTACTTTCTTGACTTCTTTCTTTGTTGTCATAGATATATAATTTTCTATATTCCTAGTCTCCTGCCAAAGTTTATAGTGATGTTTTTTTCCCTTTCAAATGACTTCTTTGACGTCTACACTCTACCTGGTATCTTTATCAAAGTGTCTCTTCCCTTTCGACATACCCTTTACTATTCTTTCTTACATGCACATTTAAGTCTCCTTCTAGGAAAATCTTTTCATTAATTGAAAATTTCATATTAAACCACAATCTCATATTATGCCATTCAGATCCTTGCAAAGTACAATAATTGCTCCCACTCTCTTTTATTAATGATGTTAACCTTATGGCAAGATTGTGTATGCATGATACAATTATGTATGTGTTCCTCTAGGGGATACATGGCACCTGAGTACTTAGCTCATGGACAGCTAACAGAAAAGGCAGATGTCTATAGCTTTGGTGTGCTTTTGATAGAGATAGTAACTGGTAGACAGAACAACAGAAGCAAAATTTGTGATTATTCAGACAGCCTCATTATTGTTGTAAGTTCCTCTACCTCTTTAATATTTTTAACATTTCTCATTGAGGGTTTGTTCCTTTCATGTATTAGCACATTTGGGATTTTGTTAATTTTCTTGAAATGTGGCCTCTATGGGAAGACAAAGTAGGGGTTCTAGTTGAGATAAGTTGCCCACTTGAACCCAACGTGAATTCCAAAAAGGGCAACTTGAACCATGAAATTAACTGATCATCACAACACCCCCGCCCCCCACCCCCCCCCCCCCCCCCCCCCCCAGCCCTTTTTGGTTTACAATTTTGGAAGGGCCAATCCCAACTTGTCTTAACCATGGATGGAGCTACATGTAGCTTAGTGGGTTTAATTGACCCCACTGAATTTTGTAAAAAAAATGTATACCTAACAATAATATGAAAAGTTTTGAAGGCCTTTACATAAATTCACCCCACTCGAATTGTTAAAAAAGAACATGGTCAATTTTGAAGAAACAGAGCTTAGTTTAGGGTCACTCTTGACTTCAACTAAAAATCACTCTCCTTTTGACTTCTTCCTAAGGAGTTCAAATGTAGTATCAAATTTTTGTTAAAAACAATAGTATTAGTGTAAGCAATAATATCAATGTCCCCAAGATTTTCTTTTTCCTTACTTGTAATTTGATAAGTTTGAATTAATTTTCTCGATGTTATTGAAAATATATGACGCTACAAGGTATCATGTGAAAGTTGGTTTTGATAAAATAAAAATATTTGACATTGATGGTAATTTGTTGAATGACCCCACTGATTGACCAAAATTCTTGGCTACACCTTCTTAACCTTGAAATTATCTATGAATAACCCTTGAGTATATTACATTTTAAACATATATCCAACCTAAACAATGATAAAAAAAAGTCAAACTTCAACCCACGTAGGTGTTGGTGGAGTGTCATACGCCGTAGGTTTGCTCCCTTGGTCTTGTGTTTAAGACTGTCTCAAATTTGCCTGGTGTGCATTGGTGTGATTGGCGTAGTTACGATCCACATTCAAGAAAAATAGATCAATCTTCCGAAGGATTGATTGAATCCATAAGGATTCCAGCCCTAAGACGCAATCATAACCATGAAACAACCCATACTTGGAGGGAAAACCAACCAGAATTTTTATTAATCAAATAAGCATAAGCAACTACAATGAGGTCTCTCTTATTTATGGAGTAGTAAACCTAATTCTTGGCAACCAAGACTTACTAATTAAAACAAGAAACTTCCCAATCCTAATTAAACAAGAAAAACATTGAGTAGGATAAATATAGAAGATGTCACAGTAGCTCTTAGCCAATTGGGTCTATGGCTAAATCCAATGGACTGGGTTGACCCGTGGGTCGATGTTTGGGCCCAGCTGCCTTCTTGGGCCGGGTCCGTACTACAACAGTTAGTTTAGCAGGAGCCAGCTGGGATATTAGTTTTGTTGGGTCAAAGACATCAAGGATACCCATGTAATAAAAAAGTCAAACTTCAATCCAACCAAAATACACAAATTCAGATTGGGTTTTATTTTTTGGGCTTGGGCCCGACTCAAGACCCCAAATTGCTCAACCTTAATTTGATTTTGATTGGATTGGATGGGTCAGGTATGATTAGTGAGGATGAGGACCAGCCCAAGTATTGTCCTGGGGGTAAGGGGTGGTAGGTTTACTAGTGACCATCAGTTTTTCCATTACACAAGAATGCTGGTGCCATTTTCTATAGAAAATGACCATCCACTTACTTGAGTGTAGTAACAAATCATGGCTTAAAATGTTAGCAGAAATGGGCCATATGCAATTCTGTGCCTTATTGGGCACCTTGTCTGACCCATTATGCCATGGCAGTCTTTACCTGATCTGGTCCATTATCTCAGTCATTCTAAAACCTCCATTTGAGTTCGAACCAAGTTTGGCTGAGAATATGCTAACACCTTTGATTCTCTCTCCCTCGCATTTTTGGTAGAAACCCTGTGGTTACAAATAGATATCTAATCTTATCTCAAGGGATATTTTGGAAGTTGGTCTGTTGTTCTGACTTGTACAAAATCAGGTGAGAAAATTCTCATAATGCGGGGTGCAGGGTCCACCTTCAATCAATGTCTGTATATATTCCATTCCCCAAAATGATCGGGCACAGGCCTAATTTGAAGTTCACCTGGCCTGTACTCACTGTTGGATTAGATCTTGAAAGAATTTTATCTTTAAAAAGACTATTGAACTTTAAGGCTGTTAAAACAAGGGTTGGGATAATCAATGGTGCTGATTTTTCACTTGACCCTTATCCAAGATGTGGCCTTTCCATTTCCAACCGCCCACTCCTGCATAATAGGTGTGTCATTAGTTTTTTTGATTAGGAGGAGGTATGTCATTTGGCGATTTGGCGCAGATCCAGAATGATGTGGAATTCTCCCAATTAATATAACCAACTAATGTTTATATATACAAAAAGGGCCCAAATACAAAATCATTGTGTTCTACTACATTTTTAATGATTGTGCTCTAGTCCAATTTTACTAAGTGCAGTTCAATTTTGGAAAATATAGACTCTCAAAAAATTTTGAAGTATATCCTCCGTATGTGTACCTATTTTCTGCATTTTCGGGGCATGGAGGACTGTCTATTTAATTAAATCTATTTAACTAAGCCTACATTGTACTCGACCATGGAATTGGCTGACCAATTCTCCATGTTGTGCGGTGTATGAGTTGTCCTATACTATTTGGAGGCCTGGCCCAAACTCATACCTAAAATAGGCAGCATGAGATAAGATCTTGATGGTTTCCTTCTTCCCTGTTGTGCTCCTAGATTTACTAATTAGTGGTTAATGAGTCTGGGCCTGTGGCACAAATCCTATTCAAGGTTGTGTTTGAGCCTATAATAGAATGTGTATGGATCTGTGGCCAGCTTCTCAATGTTGTATTTGACTCTGTTTGTCACTATACCATACGCATAAGAAGATTTTGAAAAATTGTGTTTGGGTCAATTGCCAAATTGTATGGGCCCTTGGTTATCTGTGATTAGGTTAATGTGGGCTGCATATATTCCAAGTTCTTGACCATGAGTTCTTTAAAATGAATCTGCATCCCATTATTTTGACTGCCTAGGTGATTTCTATAAGTAATTGTTGGGCTTGTTATTGCCAATTTATAAACTTTTCTGGCAGTGACCAACAATGGCCAAATTCAGTGCACATGCCTGCATATTTAGGGATGTAGTTGTCATCATCAAAGCCTGGTCCCAATTATGTTCAGGTTGGCTATTTTTAGTGGCTTAGTGTATCTAGTAGTGCTGGGCTTGTCTTTGAGTCCTCTTTATGGGGCCAGTATATGCAAACCAAGATTTATGTACAAAATTAATAAAAGAAATCCTTATATATTTAGCAAAAAAAAAAGAGAAAAAGAAAAAGAAAAAACAGAAGCCCATATATATGGGCAATGTTCTCCTACAAGCAAATTGCATATTGCAATCCAGTGCATGGGGCCCGCTTAGTTGCCATTTTATTAGTGGGAGTGGGGGTGCATGGAAAGATGTCCTTATGCATAAGGGTCAGCAATGAAAAAATCTTCCCTGTCAGATCATCCTAATTCTTGATTTTATATCCTTAATGTTTAGTTGTCTTTTAACCATAGATCTCTTTGCGATTCAATTTGAGGGTGGATATAGGTTTGATGAGATTGAGATTGGGCCTAGTGCTTTATAATTGTGAACGAGCTCGTATTGATCTAAGTGGGCCTAGTAGCCTCACAATGCTAGACTGCAAATGTTGTATGTCTCTTCATGGACAAGGGTGATCCTGTTGACAATGGCTTCTTCTAAAAGCTTAAGCTGATAGAGAATGGTGTAACAATGTATATCAAGGTTACAACATATTAAAAAATAGGCCAACCAAAGTATCCTAACCCTTGATTTAATAGCCTTAGAAGTTTGATGGCATCTTAAATTAGATATTCTTGAGATTCAATCCAACAGTGATTGAAGGTTTGATGAGTATAAAATTGTGCCTAATGCCAAATTATGGGATGAAAAGACATTTTTTTTATAACGGTAAAAAATTTTATTGCTCAAAAAACCAAAAAAAAAAAAAACATACAAAGCTAAGACAACCCGAAAAAGAAAAACAACGAAACTAAACAAAGAACAAAGAAATAAGAAGTAAACATCAAAGGAAATAAAAGGGCGAGAAACTCCCCCCTTTGCAAGTCTATCCGTAAGGAAATTTGCTTCTCTCTGAATATGTACAAATTGAACATCCAGCTTTTGAGAAATGTCCTGCACCTCCTCCACGCAATCCGCAATCCTCCAAGGATAAGAAGATTTTCTAGAACCCCATTGAATTGCCAAAAAAGAATCACCTTCAATAATGGCTTTGTAAGCATCCAATCGCAACAACTCCCTACAACCAACAAGCAAAGCAAAGACTTCAGCATCATTTGCATCCAATCCATCGATTGGACCTGAATAGCTTTTGACTACATAGATGTTCCAATCTCTAATGGCACCTCCAACACCAACTCGATATATAGAACGTGAATACTGCCATCAAAATTTAGCTTAAGGAGACCTTGAGGTGGATTCTTCCAAGAATCAGTACACCTATCTTTGGCACAACAGCCCCCCTCTATAGAAGCTATCCAAGACCTACTAAGATCATCCAAAGAGATTCCTTTAAACTCCTTACTCCTACACACCCACTCTGACACTGTTCAAACAATGGATTGAATAACCTCCTCCACATCTTTACTTTGATTTCTGAAAACTCTATTGTTCCTTCCAACCATAGCTTCCACAAAGTAGCATACAACGCAGACCTCCATAAAATTCTAGCTCAAGCAAACTTACAACTTAGACGTCATTGAAGAAAAGGGTCTTCAATTGTACTCGGCATAACCTACTCCACTCCAAACAAATTATAACAGCCATCCAAACTTTATAAGCAAATTGAGAATGAATAAACGAATGCTGCACTGTTTCTTCATCTTTTGAATACATTGGACAACCATTAACAAGAACATGATTTCTTCGCCATAGGTTATTAATGGTGAGAATTTTGCGTTGTTTCGCTACCCAGCAAAAAGTGGATGAAAAGACTATTGAAGGCCTGCACTGATGAAAGGCGGTCCAAGTGGGCCCCATAGTGCTAGTAGCTTGTAGAAGAACATTTATTCACCTTAAATATAATGCTAAATGGCATAGATCATTTGACTATGAGCCCATTACTAAATTATTGTTTAGGCTCACTGTCATATATAATGAGCTTGATCAAAATCCATTTTGTGGTCAATTATATATTTAGTCTATGTTATGTGTATTTTTTTAGACTATTTAGAACATATGGGTCTTTTATCTTCAACATAATGATAAAATCATTTATGTTGGGATGCAGTCTAACCCATAGACACCCACAAGTTAAGAAAAGACAATATCGAACCTATTCATATTCCTACTCTATGCAACCAGTAACTAGATTTGTCCACATGTTACTCATCCAATGGATGAGAACTTTCTAGATCTTACTGTATAATCTTCTACAAAACTTCGCCCTATTATTGGAATCAACTACACTATTCTAGAATACTCCATGCATCTCTGCACATTTCTAGAATATACTAGGAGACCCCTACGATTTCTATGTAAAGCAAGACCAGCATTGTCTTTTAGATTATCTGGTCCTTGAAGATCTTTGATGATCAATTTCAATCCTTTTGTCCATTCAATCATATAAGTGTACACCCCCCCACACCCCCCACCCCCACCCCCCCCAACTCCAGTTGGAAGATGATGCAAAATGAATCTATTTTCCATCCTAGCCATTGCATATTTCGTCATCTCATGCTTGCACAATGAGCTGTGAGCAAGTGACAACATGCATGTGGTTAATTCGACAAACTCACCATCATGTAGGGAATTTGATTGGATCCCCCATTAGAGAGATGCTATAAAACAAATTTGGCATTTTCCCTTCAGTTGACACAGTAGATTTTATTGGATCTAGCATTTTTTTTCCTAAAACTGTCATGTGAATGAAAAAAATGAAAGAAAAATAGAAGAAAGAGAGAGAGAAATGAAATTTATAGATGGTATAGAAGAATGATCTACCCCATTAGGTTGGGCAACTACTCCTATATTGTTATTTTACTAATTTCTGAAATTACAAAAAAAATCACTGAATATTATTACATTTACATCAAAGTCCTTGACTAATTTGAGAAATTGCGAATAATTCCCTTTATCTTATAACACACCCCTTAAGCTGGTGCATAGATACTTCCTATGCCCAACTTAGAGGAAACACACCCTTATATTATTTTATTTTTTATTTTTTTGGTTTTTAACTATGATATTTCCCCATCAGTGGATTGAATGAGAAGTTGATTAATTTCTTTCCCAACTGGGAGAGATTTAGATTTTTGTGTGTTCCATTTTCATTCTCATTAGTACAACAGGAAAACTAAAAATGACTGTGCCTTGACTTTTTTCCTTTCCTTCTTTTTTTTTCCTTTTTTATTTGTTCATCAATTGATAGGCATGGAAGCACTTCCGAAGGAAAAGCAGTTAGAGACTTGATCGAGTCCAGTTTTAATTTAAAATATTGTTTTTTGTATTTCTTCTCCTCAATAGCCTTCTTGAAGTTGTCTCTACTATTATAAGGTTTCAAATCACAAAAAACACAATATTCAAGTTTTTTTTAACCACTTAAAAAAAATTCACATTGCTACGTTGCTATGTTTAGCCGCAACTACTATGTATCGCATGCTATGTAGTACTTTAGTTGCTGGACGCTACACCCACAAACTCTACTATTTTGATCCTTTTTCCATTTTAGCTCTCACTAGTATAACAAGAAAACTAAAAATGATTGTGCCTTCGTTGTTCCCTTTCCTTTTTTTTCATTTTTTTTTTCTTATCTGTTCGTCAATTGATAGGCATGGAAGCGCTTCCAAAGGGGAGCACTTGGAGACCTAATTGACCCTATTTTTAATTTAAAACATTGTTTTTCCCATTTTTTCTTCTTAATAGCCTTCTTAAAGTTGTCTCTAGCATTATATGTTCCAAATTACTTAAAAAGACACGAGACTAGCTGCTAGACAAGATTCAAGTTTGTTAACCACTTAAAGAATTCACACTACTTCACTGCCATGTATCATCATAACCAGTGGTGGCCCAGGATTGTTGTTTAAGGGGTGTGGACCATAGTTACCTGATTTAAGATTCAACAAATTTGAATTTGAGTTCGTATTGCGAAGTTCGGCACTCACTCAAATTTGAAAATTCGATTGGTAGGTTTATTTAATTTGCTTTTTGATTCGCTTGATTCAAAATTCAAATTCGATTAGTTCGACATTCTAATTCGATATATATGTAAATATTTTAGTAAGATTTTAGATATTTAATAAAAAAATTTTGCAAAAAAAAAAAAAGACTCAAATGAGTATATAAAGGCCATTAGCATCATCATCAATAAAGTCTTGTCATTACTACATTGGGTAAGTTTTTTGAGTTGTAATAAAATATATGCTTCCCATTAATAAGCATGATGAAAATTTTGAATTTGATAAGAGACGATCCCATCATCACATTGACCAATATAATACAAGTTTATATAATTAAATGTTCTATATTCAATTAATCTCCCAGTGGTCCCAAATTTGTTCAAAGTTAAAATTTGTTGAATCGTATAAAAATAAAGCAATTATTTTCATCTATTTGGATTTCCAATAAATGATGGTTTGCTATGGGCTCCACAAATGTTTCATATGTTCAACTTTTAAAACAATAGAAAGACTGGATCTTTAGAGATAATAGAGAAAAACGAAGCTCTATCTTAAGAAAGTTTTATCCATTTGAATTTCTAATGACCACCTTTTTTGCTTGGAAAGAGAGGTTTGAGATGAGAGTGAAAAAATTTAGCATGTTGGAATCACTTGTGAGAAGAATGACAGGACTTTTACAAAGAACCAATGGATATAAGAGAATTTCTTTACTCTGTTATAAAAACCAATAGATATAAGAAAGCTTCTTTTCCTCTCTTACAATGGACCAATATATATAAAATTTCTTTTACTCTTCTATAAAAACCAATAGATATAAGAAAGCTTCTTTTCCTCTCTTACTAAGGATCAATATATATAATCAAGTTGTACTACCATGCATTAAATGCCCTATCTACCATGGATAGAGGTAGTTCCTTTCTCTCCCTACAATCTATACTATCAGCTTCTTATCTCCCATTTAAAACAAGCTGGTGAGAACTTGTTTTCCTCAAGATCCATAACCCAAACAACGATTTGTTCGATTCGAATGGTATGATATTTGATGGCTACCTCAACGAATCATGTAACTATTGCGTGAACCCTAGTAGTTAGTTTGGGTTTGGGGGCAATTGAGGATTTTCATGTGGATTTTTGAAGATGGACCCATGATTTTTATTAGATTTTTTGAGGTGACCCAGAATTTTAATCTAGGTTTTGGAAGTGCACAACAGTTTGATGGGTGCAACTGCACCCACGTGGCAGTAACTAAGTCCACCCTTGGCTGTAACCACTATGAATCCCTCGCTACATGGCATTTTGGTCATTGGCCGCTACATCTGCAACAACTGTTATTTTGATCCTTGGTTCCATTTTAACTCTCATTTGTACAATAGGAAAACTAAAAATGATTGTGTGTGGGTTTTGTCCTTTCCTTCTTTTTGTTTTTGTTTTTTTTTTTTTCCTTATTTCATCATCAATTGACAGGCATGGAAGCACTTCCAAAGGGGAGCAGTTGGAGACCTGATAGACCCCAATTTAATGATACAAAACTACGAAGACAAGGAGAACATAAATAACGAAATTTTGAGGGTGGTCCATGTGGGACTTCTGTGTGTGCAAGAAAGCCCATTGCTGCGACCAGCCATGTCAGGTGTCTTGCGAATGCTATTGAAAATAGAAGAACTGCTTCCCAATCCCACATACCCGCCCTTCATGGATGAGAAGACTATGGAGTTACATGAAGTTGGCATAGATACTCAACACCTCCTCAATACAATGTGCTCTGTTGCCAGTGTCTCCCATAGTTCTTTCTATCCCAGGTGACAACAGTATCATGTGAATAACTTACAACAAAAAAAGGCATTCAAGTTAGATATCATGAACAGATGCAATCAATCAGAAAGAAATGGATATATTACACATGCAATTCAAGCTGCGGATTGAGGAAGACCTAGAACATGAAAATGGGTTATAACCCAAACAATCATAAATTGTGAAATGGATTATTCATAGAGATAAAATGCTTCAGAGGATTGAGGAGGAATTTAGAGAGGATTTCCCAAGTGGGTTAGTGGTAGATGAACTAGTGAGAAGTAAAATTGTATAACTTAGTCATATTTACTATCTGGATGAAAGAGTTTCGTTATAGATGTAGTAACACTCTCTCTCTCTCTCTCTCACATATGCAAGCATGTTATGGCCATTATGCTTTTTGGGTACTAATTTGCTGGAATTCTAAGCAATGGCTTCCTATCAAAGGGGCTAAAATTAAAGAAAGATTTACAAATGACACAAAATGATTACACGCAGCCATCACCTATGTATATCAAATCTATAGTCAGGGATCTATCCCCATCGCCACCTTATATTCTTCACTTCTTACCTTTAAATGTTATTTTGTTTTGACTAACTTCACAATGCACTACTAAGAATTCAATGCTGAGCAAGCAAGCCCTTACTGCAGAGGAAGTATTTGTCCTCATCCTTTTGGAAGCATGCAGCACATAAGTAATAACCAACTGGTTGAACCATGTGAGCACGTGTTCAGGTCCTCAGGAAAGAGTCCTAAACGGCAACAGTTATTGATCGGTAGATGCTACCTATTGAACGCCATGATCTTTACGAACAACTTTTCACATATAAAATGAGAAGTCGCCTGTATATGCTTTTGCACACATGAAAGAGAATTACTTGGTGGTAGATTAGACTTTAGAGGGCACTAACCCAAGAGCTTTCAGTGTTACTTTGAATCCATAAAAATCAGCAACTCTGTGGGTCGTTGTGAATGATATTTGATCTCAATGGAAGAGTGGCCCCAACATGCTAGTTTTTAGCACCAGAAAATTAGATTCTCACCTAGATATCAGCAGGACTGTTAGTCCAATTAGCATCAAACTAAGTTGTAAGAGAAGAGGGCACTGTCCGGTACACAAGTAGAGGCCAATATCAAAGGTGCCTCTCAGAAAACAAAGAGTGTGTTGGGCGGCCAGCAACTGATATGTTGTATCACGTGTAAAAACTAATACATGGGATTAACCGCAAAGGAAGTGTCAGGTTTAGTCAATGTCCGATAGTAGAGAGCCCCCAAGATGGTGGGGTAGGCAGTGGGCCAGTGGCATCTGGGAACGGCGCACCTGAATTCTTTGTTAGTTTAAAGCCCATAGGTACAGGAGCAGACATCGGTTTATTGCAATCCAATTTAGTAGGCCGTAATAAATCAGTCACATATTTTGTCCGGCGAGATAAAGCTATGTGCTGGTTCAATGAATTTCAAAGCCAAGAAAATGATTACGTGAGACCAAGGGCCTGTTTCCTTGCAAGATTTTCTAATTAGAATTTGAGATGTTATGGTCTTTTTTTTACATATACTATAATAACTTGTCTCTTGGGATTTGCAAATATCATGTTTCTTAGAAGAATTTCAAAATCCCAGCTGCCTATCTAATAAGTCTCACATTCCTTTTACAGAAATTTTAAATTCCAATCCTTTCACTTTAAAGTGGAATTCAATTATAAAGGCCCGTTTTTTGGTTGGAATTAAGAGAATTCTTGTCTCCAGAACCCCAACACAGTGGAATTCTAAAATTCTCCATTGGACTTGAACATCTAGGAATTCCACACAAGAGCAAGCATACTAAAATTTCAAAATTTGTAAATGCCCAAACATAGTGGAATTTCAGAATTCACCTTTGGACTTGGCATCCAAGAATTCCACCAAAAAGCAAACAGACTCGAATTTCAAAGTTCTTTAAGTGTCTGAGACCTTTAAGTTGGATGGCATTTTGAAATTCCAACAAGAATTTACAAATCTCAAGGGACATGACATCACATGATATCTAAAAAACCCCAACACCCCAAATTCTTGTAAGAAATTCTACAAAAGAAATAGGCCCTACACTTGGGCCATGTCTAGGGGCTGCACCACCAAGACAGCTCAAAGTCTAATTAACAGACGAGCTGAGAAAGTCTGCAGAGAAAGCTCATTGGCATCCCTAAGCATACTATCAATATATATCTTTTCACTGGAAATGGTTACACACCCTTTAACCAATCAAATTATATCATAGGTAATTAATGGTCTCTCTGAAGAACATCCCACCCTTTAACAGAGTAAATCAGATCCTAGAAGACTTGTCTCCTATTGAAAACAACTATGCTGCTGCAGAATCCTTTGACATACTTTCTTGTTGAACATATTAGGCACGAGTTCACTTGGCATGGAATGTGCAAATTAATTCTGTCTGGCGCAGGTGATGGAGGGAGAGAGTGCATAGATCAAGGCAAAAAATTGCAGGTCCAACTCCCTCTCACTCCCCCTCTGACTCCAAAATCCTTGAATTTTATTGGCACTTCTAAACAACATATCCACAGAAGTTTCACAATGAATTTTGGCTAAGCAAATCCTCAGAAAAATCCAACCTTTCTCCAGAATCATTGTCGCAAACACATGCCCTAGCTATCCACCTTTAATCGTTCACTCTTTACTCAGTACATCTTATATAAAAGTGTCTTTCACACGTTTCAAAGGAATTCTTAGGAATTCAATACAGTAACACAAACCAGCCTGATGCTTCTTCACATGTCAAGAAAATCATACATTAGCACAAGAAAAACACTACACATAAAACAAATGCAAGGATATGATGACATCCTTCCTGATTTCTGGCCTCTGTTACTGCTATAAGAACAACCTCAGATAAATTCAGCCTTATCTAGACACTAGAACACATTGAATGTGAGTCAAAATGAAACCTTTCAGTTAGCTGATGCACACTGTTTACTTAAATTCCACTGCCTTCTTTGTAGAATACACCTTATCAGAGGTCATTGATATGTGTAAGAGGAGATCGGATACTTGACGTGCAGATGGGCGCTCAACTGGAGCTGTTCTTGTGCACTGCAATGCAACATCCAGCACCTCAAACATGGCAGACTCTTCATCAGGAGCAAGAGGTTTCAGCGAGGGGTCTAACAACTCCTCCCGTGTGGGGCTTGGCATGTTGATTTGAGACTCAACCCACCTCACCATATCCATGTCTTCTCCGAATTTCCTGTCCGTCGGCATCAACCCGCTCACGAGCTCCATCAAAACAATGCCCATGCTGTAAACATCACTCTTGTCTGTTGCCCTCATTGAGTAGGCATATTCTAAAACAGACCATGAATCAAATAATGAAGTTTCCCATGGAACCATAACTTATGGATGGAGTGCAAGCATAGATACTATGGTATGCATGTGAATGCACAATGCCAAATTACATCAAGGATATGATTGAACATGCCATGGGCTAGAGGGAGTAAATGCACAGAAAAGGGTGAAGTATCGATGAATTTTTATTTTAAGTACCCAGGTACCATGTGTAATAGATTCAGAGTGTGCATCTGCAAGACCTCTTGTCACATTTAGCGGTACGAAGTCTTCCAAGCAGCAGCAGCTTGTTGAGATGATGTGTGAGTTTTTTGGTACAATATATCTGCTGTAGTGCCCAACAAATCAACTGGGTTGAAAACATGGACCATGAGTTTTCAGGACATCTAGAGAGATCAAGCCGATGGTACTCTATTTAATTACCTTTATTTTGATTCTATTTAATTACCTTTACTTTGATAAACTAAGTATAATGGTAGTGATGATTCATTGTAATTTGTATTTGATTGATGAAATTAAAATAATTAACCAATGGCTTTTCTTAGATCTATGGCTTGACTTTCTTTTTTTTTTAGTTGGTTTTGTTATGACTTATAGAAGAAAAAATTCAGCACCCAGGACATTGAATTTTCCTCTCCAGAAAGGGGAACAAGTTACTTGTATGGGAGCATGGCTTTTAATTTGTTGATTCATCTCTACGTTGCCAGAGAGGGGGAGCAGGTTACTTGTATGGGAGCATGGCTTTTGATTTGTTGATTCAGCTCTACCCTATTTGTTGCTAGTGGTTTATTTGATATGATTCAGTAGGGATTGAGCATAGGACTTCCTATTGTCACACTCTCAGCTCTAACTGTAAAAGTTTGGACCTACATTATTTTGCTAGAAGTAATATCAAGGATGTGGCAATAAGATGGTGATGGTGAAAATTCACAATCAAAGGCGGAAACCACTGATCGTATTATGCTGCATCCCTCTTTTCAACTGACAACTGGAGACCACCTTCCTAAAATTCAAACTTGTTTCTAAATGTTACGTGTATAATAAATTTTCCAACATCTCAATCAAATTGGAGCCTTATTGTTGGATTGATCGCCTGTAGAACAGGTAATTAAAACAATTCACACTCCATTTTTCTCTTTTAACCAATAAATTTACTTTTTATGGAAGTCTTTCGATATTTTTGGCATTTAGATATAATTACCCTTAATTAAATAGACTGCAGTTTGTAGTTGCCATTGGACACTTGTCCATCACTGAGCAAAACTAAAGTACATAAACCGCAGTTCCTAGTTGCCAACAGACTCTTGTCAAGCCCTGATCAAACACTTCAACAAGACTTTTCTTCTTCTAAATACTAGTCAGATCTAGGCATAGACAAACACCAAATATTTTAGATCAAAAGGGTCTGAGCAACCAATTTACAGTTATACTAAATATAGATCAAAAGGGTCTGAGAAACCAATTTACAGCTATACTAGAGATTTAGAAGCAACACTAGTCCCGGCTCATGATACAAAAGATCTAGAATTAGCCTCAGGTGTTAGAAGTGATCCTATGCTGTCACTAGTACCATACTAACAGCAACTGATACATTACTTTTAATTAGTGCATTTCTGATTCATCTGACACATTCACAACTATGTATTCACGGCCAGTGTCCCAAATTTCACCCCCACTTGGATTATGATGTTTTAAACTGACACTTTAGATTTCTACACAAGATCTATCCAAGGTTGTATAGAACTCCAGTTAAAGTGAAATATGGATGACTTCCTAAACTGACAAAGAAATGTGTTATGAGTAGGTTAGATCAAGGAAAGGTGGCTCCGCCCTTGGAAAAGTATATGTTAGCTGCCATATGGTAATAATGGCAACTTGGATCTCTTTCCAGTTAAGGATGAATTCTTTCAAAAGAATTTGAGGTACTGTTTCTGAAGTCCATACAGCATTCGGAGGTCAGAAAGCTAGTCCTCACTGATTAAAGAGGTTCCAGCAAGACCCAAACTGTTGACCAAGTATATTTTTAATCAGGTCTCAGTGCAATTATAGGATTCATAATGGAGATGGAGTTAGGTTCAGTGATGGAATACGGATTATAACTCATGCAACATTCATACAAACTTAAATTATATTGCTATCGACTATCGTTACAATATTTGAATCTTTAAATTGTTTTGCCACATAGTTGTATCCCTGTCCAGCAGGTCACGTGCCCCTTGGATCCAGACCTGATGTCTGGTACTAGAGGTGGACCCAGAACAATAATGTTTTCCCCCTTACCACTCCAGTAAAATCGGGTCAAAAGATTTGACTTCGGTCATCAACATACCAAGCCGGCTTTAAGATAAATGATCATTTGTAGCCAGCGGCAGAGAAGTTAAACTGTGTAGCTCACTTCAAACAATTACACGGTTCCCCGAGATGGACAGCATTGAGTATCACATTCTGTTGCAAGGGGCATTGACCCCATCCTGGACTCTTGTTTATTATATGCACCCAAATTTTACTCCCATCAGATTGGTGCCATCCATTGGATTGATCATTCAGGTGTTTTATAGGCCATCAATCTGACTGAGTCTCATTCCAAGTCGAGTGAAATTTGCTCAATTTTTCGTAACACGTGGAATAGCTGTGGGGTTAGGGGAAAGGGTGCAATATAATAAACCTGACAGCTCACCAAAGTGCAGTAGCCCTTCAACACCAAATTGAGGAGATACTTATTCCCTGAAAGT
Organism: Sextonia rubra; assembly: GCA_037013555.1. NCBI lineage: Eukaryota > Viridiplantae > Streptophyta > Magnoliopsida > Laurales > Lauraceae > Sextonia > Sextonia rubra. The sequence goes on from JASUAD010000006.1 coordinate 25,005,140, forward strand.
GAGATTGTGATAAGTAATGAAATCACTTCCCATTCACTTGGGAAGGCATGTCTAACTATCTACCTTAATGTGGTGAAGTGAGTTCCCTGGTGCAGCTTTTGAAAGGATGCTTGGAACTGCATTGTAGCTAAGCTACATATGGTCATTTATCTTAAGAAGTACAAGAGGTCTCAGAATCTTGTCTTAGTTCTCATCAACCCACAAAGCCTTCCTCTGGGGGAGGGAATCCTTATTAAAAGATCTCATTGCAAGGAATTTAACCTTTCAACCAAGGTAAATTTAGGGCAAGTTGATTTATCAGGTCACCATCAAAGATGGTGCAACGTGTATGGGCCCAATTGAAATGCTAAAAGGAAATGACATCGGCCAGCTACCCATCAACATCACATCCCCAGAAGGACAAGAAGAGGGTAGGCACTTGCCAAACAATTTCAAATTCAAGTGTAATTTTAAGTTTTAGAGTACCTGGAGCAATGTAGCCATATGAGCCAGCAAACAAAGATAAGGAGTCGGTCCGGGCACCAGTGTCATCATGGCTTGTCATGACTAGCTTGGCTAGTCCAAAATCTCCCAAATGTGCTTCCATGTTCCCATCAAGCAGCAAATTGCTGGACTTTATATCCCTGTGAAGGATCTTTGGCACACAGTCATGGTGGAGATATTCCACGCCTCGTGCCAAGCCGAGCGCTATCCTCAATCGATCTTCCCAAAGAAGCTTCTTCTTATTCGGCAATGGTCTGTGCAGCCAATCCCAAACACTCCCATTCTCCATATATTCATATATCAACAAATTCGTGGCCCCTCCTCTGCTGCTACATAACCCTATCAGCTTCACCAGATGCCTGTGCCTTATCCTTCCAATTGTTCTTATCTCCCTTGTGAAGCTCCGATCGAACACAGTATCATCCTTCCGCCACATTTTCTTAACTGCAAATGTCTCCCTGCTCGGCAATTCCACTTTATATACTGTCCCTGTGCCACCTGATCCAATTTCAAATTCATTGCTAAGGTTGTTTGTCGCATCCATGATCTCATCCCATTTGAATTTCCTCTTAGTGGCACCTTTGAAGATCAGTCGATGTTGTGCTTGAGAAGAACTTGATGAATGCATTCTAACCACCTTGTGGGCTCTCCGCAGAGATCGCCGCCTGCAGCTAAAAGCAATCACAAGGAAGAGCACAATAACAACAGAAGCTAAGGTTGAGGAGGCAGTAATTGCAGCTATGGTAGCTGCATTTAGGTGTGAGTGGTGTCTGTAAGAATCCGAATTTTCACAGGGGCCAAGAGGGCTTCCGCAGAGACCCACATTTGCTTTAAAAGACTCTGGCGGCCAGCGGGAAAACTGCTTGTCCAAGTGGCCCTGAAGTTCATTGTAGGAGAGGTCTAGCTCACCCAAACTGCTCATTTCACTGATCTGGGGAGGGATTTTGCCAAACAAAAAGTTATGGGAGAGATTGAGCACTTCAAGTTTAGACAGTGCCGCCAGAGAAGCTGGAATTTCACCTGTTAGATTATTATAGCTAAGGTCCAGCATGCTTTGAAGATTGTGCAATTGTCCAAGTTCACCTGGAATTTCACCACTGAATGCATTCTGAGAGAGACGGAGATCATAGAGCTTGCTCAGCTTGCTGATGTTGGGAGGAATTGAACCTGTGAGCTTATTGTGGTCGAACTTCAACACATTGAGGTAAGCAAGATTGCCAATTTCTGGCAGTATACTGCCATTTAGCAAGTTATCATTGAGTGAAAGCAAGATAAGGCTGGAACAATTGAAGAGCTCTTGAGGCAGAGGTCCAACGAATCGATTTGAAGAGAGCTTAAGATCCCCCAGCTGAGGCAAGCTTCCAAGCCATGGCGGAATAGGTCCACTAAGAAGGTTGTTGTTCAAATCAAGATGGGTCAGTTTCTTGCAGGAGGAGAGCTCTTTTGGCACCGTTCCGGTGAGTGAATTGCTTGAGAGGTCTAAAAGTGACAGTTCTTCAATCTCTCCCAGTAGAGATGGGATTTCCCCACTGAACTGATTGCTCCCTAAACGGACTCGCGAGAGCAGTGGTGAATTCCCCAATTGGGGTGAAATCTCACCATCAAATGCATTATTAGTGACATCAAAAGAGAGAAGCAAGCGCGAACCACACAATGGAAGAATGCTACCATTGAATCTGTTGTTGGAGAGGTTCACTCTGGTCAGATTCCCACACATGAATAGCTCATCAGGAATGGTCCTGCCGAGCGAATTATTGTAAAGAATCAACTGCTCAAGAGACTGTAGCAATCCAAAAGTGGCTGGAATCGTGCCAGTGAGCTGATTATCTGCTAAATCAATAACAGTAAGCTGACGACAGTGTCCTAAGCTAGCAGGTATTTCGCCCGATAATCCGTTCTGCCTTAGATGGAGAAAGCTCAATTCCCTCAACCTTCCTATGGTAATTGGAATGCTTCCAGTGAGCTGATTTCCGTAAAAATCGATTCCTTGCAAGGCTGAGCAGTTGCCAATAGCCATCGGGATCTCGCCCGACAACTGATTCTCATACAGATAGAGAATTTGAAGTGAGCCCATCATTCCAATCTCCTCAGGCAATTCACCATGTAGATTGTTGTGATAGAGACCTAGTGTTTGGAGATTGGTGAGGTTTCCTATTGAACGGGGGATTGATCCTTCCAAGCTGTTGTTATTGAGCAACAGATGAGTGAGATTGCAAAGATGGCCAATTTCAATTGGAATTGAGCCGTTAAGCTGATTATCTCCTAAGTCCAACTGTTTTAACGTCCTACATTGTTCAAGTGCAGGGGGAATTTTACCAGAAAGAGCGTTTCCAGAAAGCATCAAGTGCTCTAACTTTGAGCTTGGATTAGAGCAGATACTCTCCGGGAGAGAACCCGAGAGCTGGTTCTCACTCAAGACCATGAAATCTAGCTCCCCCATGTCGCCGAGTTCGGCAGGGACTTCTCCGGCGAGCCGGTTCTTGGATAAATCCAGAACTTGAAGCTTACCCAATCTCGACAGAGTCGAGGGAATCCGACCCTCCAGCTGATTCCCCTGGAAATTCAGATAAACGAGTTGACTCAGCCTACCGAGTTGACTCGGAATCTCCCCGTCAAGCGTGTTGTTCGCCAGGTTCAGGAGCTGGAGATTTTGAAGCAGACACAGTTCGCTGGGGATCGGTCCACTGATCCTGTTATTGGCAATGGAGAGGTTGATGAGGCTCGAGCAGTTCCCGAGTTCAGGGGGGATCGGACCCTCGAGTTGGTTCTGCTGTAAGATCAGGCTCTCAACTCGGCCGAGCCGACCCAGTTCAGGGGGGATCCGACCGGAGAGATTACAGGCGGCTAAACGGACATTAACCAAATTCGTGAGGTTGCCGAACGAGTTTGGAATCGGTCCGGAGAGCCCGTTATTGCCTATTCGCAGAACTCGAAGACGGACGAGCTCGCCGAGTTGACTCGGAATAGACCCACTGAGTTGGTTGGAGAAAAGTAGAAGAGATCTGAGTTCAGAAAGCACAGCGAGTTGAGGCGGGATAGGACCCGTGAGGCCGTTGGAGGAAAGATCCAGTTGCCGGAGTCCCGTCAGCCGCGCCAAAGCGGGCGAGACAGACCCGGACAGCGACGAGTCGGACAGGTTCAAACTCACCACACGACCGTCCGAGTCGCAGGAAACACCTCGCCATGTGCAGACATTGCTATTCTCTAACTTCCAGCCGTCCAACACATGCAAAGGGTCTTCCAAAAACGATCTCTTCACCTCCAAAAGCACCATCAGATCCAACTCACTCGACTCAGCCGACTCGCCCTTACACAACCCCAACACATAGATGAAGAAAATAACCTTCCAAAACTCCACTCTCGCCATTTCCACAACCTAAAAACTTTCCTTGAGAGAAGCTATTGAACATTGAACAACTGTGTATGGATGCGCTTTTGAACTTATTATAGGATGCATGGGGACAGATCATGCGCGAGAACGATATATTGTAGATTTCTCGCGATAAACTGAAAATGTTGTTAGTGTCTATTAATGGTTTTGCAGCTGGAAGAAAGCAGAATATCAAGATATGGGTTTTTCAGATATGATATGGAGAGAAGAAAGGGATCCAGCTTTAGAGAGGGATAGCTTTGCATGCAACAGCAGTGGGAGGAAGCAGTTGGGTGTTGAGCGACTTGGGAAGCGTAGAGAGTTTAAAGAGGGAGAAGGGTTGTCAGGGAAAGGCCAGAAATGGCATTAATGATGATCTTAGTCCCGACATCATCTCGATCTGCTCTCCATGCAGATGCATGAAAGAGAGAGAGAGAGAGAGAGAGAGAGAGAGAGAGTTGAGATTGAAGGGTTGATAGGTGTGGGTTGCTAAGTTTGGAGGTGGGAGAAAGAGAGCGGTTGCATTGCTGCTTTTTGTTTCGTGTTGTGGAGTCCCAGTGCCAGAGACAGCAGGAATCATTTCCTGCACACGACAAAGTCCAACTTAATACTATGCGATATTTTACGTGTGTTGATTGGGATGGCAATAGATGGGGCTAAACAGGTGAAGTGGGGTGGCAAGTGGCAATGGGGTGGGTTCATCGGATTTTATGTTTGGGGTTCCAATTTTGGCTGTCCCATCCCAAAGCACCTAACCTCAGTTATGTTTGATTTTAATATTTTCTATTAAATTATGATTATATTTGGAAAATCATGGTCCTAGGCCTATTGGCCTACCTCTTAGGATTAATGTGGAGTTTGGTGTCTCTTCACCAATGAGATTTATTTATTATAAACCTAGTAAATGGGTGGAGTTGAGCAAATTCGGATCGGGTCAATTCCAACCGAATTTGCTAGCTCCAACCCTAACCTATCCCATTCTAAAAATGGAATGGAAACTTTCAACCCGCACTCGTGGCGGATCAACCAAAAGCGACCTGCCTAGTCCGATTTATTTTGGGTGTTGATCCGACCTAACCTATTTAATTTTTTTTTCTTTTTTGTGTCTGATTCAACTCGTTTTGTGTGGTCAAATTTCATTTGTAAAGATTTCTTAGGTCTAAATTCATTTTAAGTATTTCATTGAACATGAATTTATAATTTACCAAAATTTAAGGTGTAAAAAATGGGGCCAAAATCCATTAACAATTTCAAATTCATTTATTGAGACAATCCCTCTTCATTTTTTTTTAATTTTATAATGTTATACTTGAATATGGGTATAAGACTCATCAACGCTATTGTATTCCATTGATATCCATATTTTAATGATAAATTTCAATGCTTAACTACCAACATAAAAATAAATGACACATTAATATTTTAAGTACAAAAATATCATATTGTCAAATAAATAAATAAGTTTCATATTCCAAGTGTCAAAATATTTAACCATACAACATAAAAATAAAAAAAGCAAACTATTGTATAACTCCTCCGCATAAAATTAAGAGTCGTACAATTTATAGCCTACAAAAATAAGAAAAATCACCTAAAAATTAAAAAGTCATGATAAATTAGTAAAACTTAAATGGGTCAATTAGGTTACGCGGGTCAACCCTAACTCGACCCATTTTTATATGTGTTCAAAAACCCTAATCCATAGTCGACTCATATTTAAACGGGTCGGGTCGGACATGGTTGGTGATATAGACTAGGTTTTGCTGGCTCCAAATAAGATCCATCTAGGAACTATGTTATAGATCATTTATCAACATAGTGTACTAGTGGAGAATGCTCTCCTATGAGCAATCCAGCTCATGGTACCCAATTGTTTATGTTGTAAATCTTCATAATAATAAATAATCATTTAGACTCCATTACTAGAATCCTAGAATACTCTCATAACCTTTGTTTTTTCTTTTGCTTTCTTTCTAAAATTTATGGATATTTTTTCAATGCATAAATATTTAAATTGTAATGTTGGCGATATTATACCAAGCACAGGTTATTGTGCTGATACTTTATTACAAGAGGGGTATGATATCAAAAATCAAATATCATTCACCAGTAGGATTGGAAGCGGGACCACGTGGAACAAATACAGTTTCTAGGCCTCACCTACCTTCAAAAATTCTCCACAGATTAAACAGACGCTCAATAAATAAAATATATGAAGTCCATTTCATAAGCTCAAATATAAAAGCTTAAATCTTCTAAAAGAAAGTCAAATTAATTTAATTAATTAGGGCCACTTGGACTTATAAACTCTACCACGTATTACTATTTATAAAAAAAAAAAGAACATTTAGGAGAAATCCTTCAGAAGGGTAGCAATCAACTGTGCACAGTTCCTATTTTAAAAATGGATAAGAGAATAATGGTTTGAAATCTGGAGAGGATACCTGTCGTTTTCAGATACTATCATATTACGAAGTCAATACCACAAGACTAAGAATCATACGAATTGCACTGGACAGTCCAACTTGCTAGTGTTTTTATAGTCATTTGAACTAATACCCTTTCGATAATTGTTGGGTTGAGCCACCAAATCCGGATGTCTTTATGTTGCAACCACACCTCAATGGTGCTTAGATATATATATATACATGATTGAAGTGTGCTTTGTATAATCCTTTAAACACACGACAACCCACTCTATTTACAAAGGGATGTAAGCGGATAGATGGGTGATTAGTCCAATTATTAGTAGTTGGAAAATGGATGTGACTTTCAGTAGGCATTGGATTGCAGTTTTCTCTAAGAGGATGTAGGTTAGAGATGCGCTGCCATAAGGGATTTATCCGTCTCCTCCATGCCTAAAGAGAATAATTGGGCCCAAAGGACTACAATACTCTCTAGTTAGTAAAAAGAAATAAAAAATGGATGGGACTTATAAAAGCTCAATTTTAGGTTTAAAATAGGGAATCATTGCTTGTGTGGCACACCTGGAAGGATGCTAACAATAGGCCTTCCTGAATGACATGATGTGGGCAGAGTGTTAGCAAGTATCACCGGTAAAATTGTCCCAAGGGTTGTTTGCAGTCATTTACGCGCGAGCGTAAATAATTTGTTGTGTAATTATGCATCATCACGTTGTTTTACAATCATTTATGCATGGATGTGTAAGGAGACGTAAAAATGGCCTGTAAATAAGGTCATTGACACACCAAATTATGCATAAAACTAATTCACACTCTTGCACAAAAACAAAAATAAGAGAAATAATAAATAAAAAATAAACTACTAATACACTTTACATGGTAATTGCATTCTTGTGGGGCCGTCAATGACCTTGATTTTTTAAACTTTTTGTGGAACCACATATGTGTAATTCAAACTACTCACTTTGTTTATTAAAAAAATATACCCAAAGATAACGAAGATGATCATTTTAAATTTTAGATAGATTTTGAGTAAATTGTAAAAAAAAAAAAAAGAAAAGCCTCATCTGATAGATCTAATTTTTTGCACTTCTATGAGCCTCCAATTCATGATCTAAACGGTTTAATATTCTTTTGTTAATGGAAAATATATATCAAGAGGTGTAGTTTCATATTCCAACCTCCTTAGCATTTTTTTGAATTTCATGATGCTCCATTGCTACATCAGCAAGATCCATAGTACGTAATTGGATGCCGTGTAAAGGTTTTGGTAGAAGTTGAAAATCAAAGTTTGGTTTAAAATCTTTTTCCATGCGGAAATGGTGCTTTCATGTTTGGCGCACTGTGGATTCCTCATAATTTATCAATATAATCCATTTGGTATAGCAATTTTCCACAATATATATATATATAAGAGCAATAGCCCTTTTCACGAGAGATCGATATGTGGCGCACTAGGTACCTTTCTTAAAGTTCTAAATCTTCTCTAAATCTCTTCCCTAAAATAACTATCATTCAATTTTCATCTTTACTTTAACGAATCAATCTTTATCCATTATCCCTAAAATGAGTTAAATAACTAATTTGATTCTATCACATAAGTGACAATTATTAGTAGCGTCTTACACAATGCAACCAAGTTTGAAAGTCATTTATGGGTCTCTTCATTAAAGTCCTAAATCTTCTCCAACTTTTCCCCCTAAAAGCACTCTCATTCAATTTTAAACTTTCCTTTAATCAATTAATCTTTATCCCTTATCCCTAAATTCTTTCTAATTTAGAGTCAAACAACCAATTTGATTCTATAAAGTAAATGACAATTATTAATGGGGTCTTACACCATGAAACTAATTCCAAATGTCATTTATCGGTCCTTTCATTACAATTTTAAATTTCTCCAAATCTCTCTCGTAAAAGTACTCTTATTTAATTTTAAACTTTCCTTTAATCAACTAATATTTATCCCTTATCCCTTAAACTTTCTAATTTAGAGCAAACTCCTTCCCTAAAACCACTCTTGTTAAATTTTAAGCTTTCTTTTAATCAATCAATCTTTATCCCTTATCCCTAAAATTTTCTCATTTAGAGTCGACAACTAATTTGATTCTATTATGTAAGTGACAATTATTAGTAGGGTCTTACACCATGCAACCAATTCCGAATGTTATTTATTGCCCTCTTGAAGTCTTAAATCTTCTTCAAATCTAACCATAAATCTCTCTTTCACTCTCTAAAATTATATATATAAATATATAGAGAGAGAGAGAAACAGTCCTATAAGGACCGTGACTATTTTGGATCATTTCACTGAGTGAAGTCCACGTTGCGAGTCATCCAAATAAATCACACATGAACCCCCCCTCCTAAATTGCACACATTCACCAATTTTAGGTCCTATCGCAATAGAGTAGACTGTTGGATCGACTACACATTCATATATATATTTAGAGAAGAGTGGAATTACCAATGGTTCAGTCTATTCAGATGAGACCCAAAATTAGTGGACATATGCAATTTGGGGAGGTCATGTGTTTGATCCATTTAGATGGCTCACAACATGGGCCCCACTATGTGAAACAATTAGATTTGGTCCGTAAGGAATGTAAGGACGATACTTATAGGACCATTTCTCTCCCCCTCTCTCTCTCACTCACACACACACACACATATATATATATCTATGCAATAGCCTTCTTCATTGGTGACAAGTGGCACCACGTATGATATCTGCTTCTAAATGAAGTTACCTAAATGCCCACATTTTGACTATTGATAGGTCCATCTCAACCCTTAAAATCTTATTAGGAGATTCATATTTTCAAATCTTCAACCAATTCCTGAAATCCCTCGGCCTCATACCTTTACAAACTAAAGTTATCCTTAAAAATCTCATAATTTCTTTAAAGAGGCCTTGCAGCATGGTGTGCCCACTTCATTTTATGACTAAAGTTATATGTTTTATTTGATTCATTTGAGTTTAATAGATTAGTCCCACCAATCATATTTGAAATCATTCTCATGCAATATAAGATGCAAACACTGTGGACTCTTTTCCCAACTCATGCCACATACTAGATTGGGCCAAATACACTCCTAATAATTCATCAATTAATCATGTTTAAAACCTTAACTATATTGGGGCAACAAAAGATTTACCCAGCTCCCCCTGGGCCTGAAGCGATTAGTTCAGCAAAAAGGATCGGGACACCTCGATTAGCCAAAAAAAAAACCTTAATTACATAAAACAAATACATCATATGCTTTATTATTTATAATCACTCCTCAAAGTTTTATGTTATTTTTTAGCCTGTTATTTGATCACTAGTTCCAATTGCAGAACTGTAATGTATTAATAAACTGGTCAGACCAAGTCGATCCTGAGGGAGCAATGTATTTAAGGTATTTCCAACTTGTAACTTGCCCTAAATAAAAAAAAATCTAAAACTTGCCTAAATTAAAAACTAAAAAATACATACATTCTACTTTCAAAAATTAAAATTAATCACAAACCAAATAAAAAGAAAAACTTCCTAAAACTTTTTAAAAAAATTAAAGTTGCTGCAAAACTAAAACACAAGTTAGAACTTCCGATAATAAAAAGTTACTAAAAATAAATAAAAACTTACTAAAAATAAATAAGCAATTAAATTGGTATCTAAAACTAAAGTTATAAACAAAATCAATCAAATATAGTTAGTCATACATTCAATCATGGTTAGAATCAAATCAAAACAATTATAAAACTAAGAAAACAAACTATTTCCTAAAATCAAGCAATCTAAAGTTAGAAATACACAATCTTAGACTCTATTAGAAAGCTAAATAAGGTAGGATTTTCTAAATATGCAATTTCCTAAGTTATGAATGCACCTAAATCAAACTAATCATGCAAACTATATTTATGAATTGATGAATTATAATGCCGAATACTAGATGAACTTGCATAGTTTCAGAAGTCAGTTTTAATGGTCTAATTCACTTTAGTTTGAAAACTGAAATTGATTAAATTTATAGCACAGAAAATCAGTTTGACTGGTCTCAAAACAATCCACATCAATTCGCCCAAACTGTACTCATTTCAAATAAGATTTCTCCACTATTTTAACATGAATCATGTACTAATTTAAATTGAATTTCAGATTTGATTCTCAGGTTTAGAAACTATTAAAAACTTTGAACACATAAGAGTTAAAAATATGCACAAATCTTATTGTATAGTTCATCTAATGTGAACTAGTTTCCAATTATTCTTCTGCACAATTCTAGACTGTCTTCTCTTGATGTTCTATTTTGAATTTAAAATTCGTAAAGTGGTTCAGGCATTCAACACAGAAAAACTAGGAATGTGCACCATGTTACAATATAATTTGGCCTAGAACAGTTCATGTATGGTCTTGGGTATGGACTATTGTCAACTTAAAACTGATCGAAACATATGCTTTTAAATTTGATTTCGAAGTTCAATCTCACTGATTGTGAGTTCCAAGTGTAGAACCCCGATGTAGTAATAAAACTAGTGAGACCATGTCAATCTACAAGGAGCAATGTTTTTAAGATATTTTCAACTTATAACCTGCCCTAAATAAAATTGTTAAACTAACCTAATTTAAAATCTAACAAATACATTAATTCCTTATTTACAAAAATAAGAATCAAACAATTACAATCCAAATAAATAAAATAAAATAAATTATAAAACTAGAAAATCCTAAATCTAAAAACTAAGACATAATAATCTAAGTTGCTACAAAACAAAACACAAGTTAGACCTTCTAAAAATGAAAACTAAAATTAGAAACTTACTAAAATAAAAAATAGACAAAAATTAGCAACTAAACATTCAAAACTAAAAACTTTTTAAGTTAGCAAACCGAATTAGGATAGAAATCTAAAAAAAAACTGAAAACTTCCTAATGTTAAACAATTCTAAAAACTAAACGATGCAGAAAAATTAAACAATGAAACTTTCTAAATTATGAATGAATCAAATCTAAGTTTATATACATGCAAGACTTTCTATTAAAAAAAATGCGAATCTAAATCTAAACTTTCTAATTTTAATTATGATGCAAAGATTTTATGAAAATATAGTTTCTAAAAAATGATACAATGATGCATGTTACGTGTGATCTATTACTGATGCAGAATTTTTATGATGAATGCAAATCGTTCTTAATGCAAAGTTGGACCTAAGCCTATCTAGACCACTACTTATTGCTGAACTTTTAATACCCTACTATGCATGACTAAAAAAAATTCACAAAACAGGTTCCACAAATGCATTTGTGCACATGATTAAAATCAGAAATTTCAGGGGCTAAATCAGTTCAGTTTCAGAACTGAAATTCATTAGTTGACGTGTATGAAAAATAGTTCAAGCTTTTTCCAATCAGTCCACAATTGATCACATAAATCCATACATGGTTTAGCCAAAATATTCCTTGTTTTAAATCTGATTCCTATACTCTTTTCTAAGTTTTCTTACCGGCACTCGTGAAACTTAAAAGCATGCATGAGCTAATGCAACTTTCAGTAGCGAACAAACCTAGATAAAATTGTGCAGAAGCATAACATAAATAGTGCAGAAAATAAAGAAAAAGTGAAGAAAATAAAAGTGTAGGAAATCAAAGGTGGTAGACTTGAACTTAAAAGTGGTGAACAAGAAATTAAAAGTGGTAGAATAGAAATTTAAAAATAGTGGTGCAAAAATTAAATGTAGTAGTGCAGAAATTAAATGTAGTTCAAGTAGGATGCATATTCTCTCAAAATCCCTTCTCAACCGGGCTCTAAATCACTTCAAGTATGCTCTTAAGATATTGGGTTGTCAATCCAAGTGTAAAAACATAATCAAGCAACAATATATCCACAAGAACAAGAAGAAGAATGATGAGAAGAATATTATTCAACTAGTACGATAATTCTTTTACACATAGTGAGAAAGTAATTAAAAACAAAGATCTTACACATACAAGGATGGAATAGAATTCCTCTTTTTAGTTAAGCACACAAAGTGTAGTATGGCCTTAGGGCAAAGCCTCCTTGCTGATATAAGATGAAGAGAAAAGAGAGGGAGAGTTGGAGTGTAGTAAATTAAGAGGTGGGAGGTGACCAATTCTTCCATACCATAGGCATCTAAGGGTGCTTATATTTATAAACTTTTTTAACCTTTCTTTCTTTTCTTGTTCTCTTAGTTGTAGCTAGCAAAAATCTTTTGTTGGAAAGACACATTCCGTAGCACCCAAGCTACCAATTTATTTGAGAAAATCTTGGTTTACAAATCCACTCTCTATACCACTTTCCATATATAGATCTTGATCCAATTACTCTTTTTGGTTCCACCCTTTGATGGAGATTCCCAACTTTATAGGTCCCATCTTTATCTTCAATATTCTTGTGCCTGCATGAAATGGGGCCCCATGCAGTCTTTTCTTTCTTTGCTTGTCTTCATGCTTTGCTTGCTTCCATTATTTAGTTATTCTTCCTTTGACTTTGGGCTTCAAGAGATAATTTGAAGATGCACTTTCCTTCAATTGTTTGCAGTAGATCTGAATGCAAGACCTTGCTGGACCTTGCAGATGTGGTCGTCCAACACATTTGCAGACACTTTCCATTTTAATTTCATTATTCCACAAGTGCAAATGACCTCCACCATTGACCTTCCTTCTTTAAAACATTTTAGAGATTTCTTTAAATCTATGTGATCTTCTTGAGATTTTCCAAAATATGCAGGGAAGGTGGACCCACATGGCAGCTCACGTGTGATGTCACACATAATCATGTGTGGGACCAGTGAACCCAATTTTCTTCAAAATGCTATCTTCTTTTCTTTTCTTGATTACTATATTCCAAATAATTTTCTTCACTATAGTTCTTGCAAATGGGATCCATAACATCATTTTTCTACGATCAAAAAGTGAATTCTTGTGAAAAGACAATTCTACCTTTAATTTAAAAATGCATGACTACCTAACTTACATGAAATGATAACATGAATGCACATCATTGGATATGAATTTATTTAAATAAACTAATGATGATGAAAAATTAAATCATTTCATGAAAAAAAATATTTTTTTTACAAAACTTTTCAAAAATGAATATCTAAAAATGGCAGTTTTATGATTTTATGAAAATGTGTGATTTTTAGAGAAATATGCATGAAAACACTACATTGACTCAAAATGAATAAAATCATGATTTTAAGCTAACTGAGGCTATTTTTTTTATTAATAAGTTCTTAAAAAGATCAAAAGTATTCATGAAAATATGTATTTTTAAGGACTTATCATTATTCGATGAAATTGAGTTATTATTCCAATACTATATACTAACTATATATTTTGGGCTTATTTTATTTATAATAGTATTTTTAAAATTATTAAATTTTAATATATATTTCTTTTCTAGACCGTGTCAAGCATGGGCCCTCCGCCACTGGTTTCTAATTAAATAAGTACATCCATTTAATTAGAAATTGCAATCAAATAAGTCCTAAATCCTTAACCCCAGCTAGCTTGCAACCAATGGGGAAGAGAATTCTTCAAAGTAGTATATGAAAACTAACGAGAGGTGACTGAACGTTCCATACAAGTGCGTATTTATACGAGCTGTGAATCAAATATAATCACAAACCCATCCTATATTCAACCATCCAGCTATAGTTAAGAGCAATATAAGAAATCAGCCTAATCAAGCGTAAAACTAAACCAAAGTAGAAAACTTCGACTCAAAGAAGTGTCTTGCAAGTGCAGGTATTGAAAACTGGGATATATGTACGTTATCCAAAAAAGGTCATCAAGAAATACCATGCAATATATAGATAACCCAATAATAATAGAAAGAGAGAGAAGATAAAAAGATGAGATAAGAAAGTAGGAATAATTTCAAAGTATAATGAATATAAATTAAGATTTATGAAGATAATAGTAAACAATAATAAAAACTGGGTTGCACAATTTTTTTTAAAGGTTAATAAGTCCTTTATTGAAAGAATACAAAGTACAAAGGATGAGTAGTGTAAAGACCCAACTGATATTTATATGTAATTAGGCTTAGTTATGGGTAATTAGGCTTAATCATTGGTGATTAGGGGTAAGTAATTATAATTATTAAATTTTATGGTGCTTTTGATGTGGACCAACTTAGTTTTGTGGTTAGAATGCATTTTGAATAGCTTTGGAGAGTTTTGAGCACGTATGGGCCAAGTCAAATGACTTTAGGGGCCAACTCGTAAATTTGTGAAAATTTTAAGGGAGTGTTTGTAATTTTTGAAAATTCCTATCCTGAAAAAGTTATGCTCTACGACTTTCATGTTTTAGTCAAACTTGTTCGGAATCATTTAACCCTCCGATTGTCACAATTCGGTCACGAAAAGTCAAAATCAATCAACTCACCAAAATCAAGTCAAATTTCCAAATTCTCCAAACCATGTCAATATAGTACTGATTGAAAAGCTAATTTAAATTCATGAAGTTTTGCCTCTTGCACCATCACATAACAATCAACCGTTTGCAAGTTATAGGCCAAACAAGATTTTTAAGTAAGTGAGCCCATCACTAACATGTATATAACACCCGTCCACTCTGTTTCCTCCCCCATTTCGTTTCTTCCCAGCTGCAACGAAAACCAGCTCTGCTGGTTCTTTTCTTCTCTTTCTTTTCTTTCTCTTTCTCTTCCAAATCCTCCACCAATCTCCACCAAATTGAAAAACAAATTCCACCTACTTTCTCCTTTCATCTTCCTCTCCCTGTCCATGCCTTTTTCTCTCAAAAAGTCCAAGGGCAACCCCTCCTTTCAAGCTCTCCTCGCTAACCAGAGGTGTTAGAGTTGAGAACTCCTTTTCCTTCTTCTATTTTGAGGTAAAGTACCGCTTGAACCTTCACAATTCCAATAAGCAAAGGGTTCTTCCAAGTTCTTCTTAGTTTTCCCAATCTTTGATAGATTTTTGGGCTGCTTATGGGGATTTTTGGGTGTAGGCTTGTTTTAGATGGTTGTAGGTGTTGGAGGCTTTATTTGGACCCTAGCAAGTTGAGGCAAGTGATTAATTTCAATAACATGATGTGTTGCTTAGTCTTTTGATGAATCCACTTGCTAGTTCCATGCATTCTTTGAATTTTCTTCATATTTGTAATTGATTTTTGGCCTAGCAATTAGGGTGAATTGGAGCCTCAAAGTGGTGCTGAATTTTAGTCTTTTTGTGCTCCAAATACTGCCTAAAGAAGACCCCAAGCATGGCCAATAGGTGGGGAAAATATGGGTTTTCACATGAATGATAGTGGGGACTGTCACTGCCCTACCCTACTGTAGTGACTGATGGGATTGGATTGTCACTGCAGTGGAGTAGGTGACGATAAGGTCATAGGGCTCATCATTGGGGTGGCCTGTCAAGGGGGCTTTGCACCCCATTCCTTCTTCCTTCTTTCCCATGTCTTGGGACTTCTTTGGGGCATGATAAATGGGTAACTTAAGGCAACATTAGGCCTCCCTTAACACATTAATTGAAGGTTAAATTAAATACAATTCTCAAGAGGAGTTGTTTAACTTAGGATCACGTATTAGGACCACCACCTAGACTCACTTGGATCTCAAACCCGAACTTTAAATTTGAGAAGTTTGAATCATGTAGCACCTCTAGGGTTTGTTCGGAGGCGTGAATGGAATGTTTATGAACCGAATGTAAACCATTTAAAGATTTAGGATGTTTTTACATGATTGGACACCAAGGTGACATAAATCCTGACATCCAGACCTTAAATGAGTGTAAGTGCATTTTGTGAGCACTCTACCACACCGAAGATAGTCCATGGACTTTAATAAATCATAGGTGATATTCCTTACTCGCCTCAACTCATCAAGTTATATTGTTCGTTTTGCCGAACTACACTTATGTTACACATGTACACACTAGCTACCCCACTCACCGTCTCCACACTCGGACTTAGATGGGATGGTTTGGTTCAGAAGTTAGATGGGGGATGACGTCCGGCACTTGTGTCGTGACCTGAAACCCTTGCCCGACTAGACCCTAGGTTAGGGTGTTTTGAGGATTGGCATGGGTTGCTTTGATACATCGTGTCCACCCTCAGACACCCGTTCCACCTTGTTCCCTTTTTACCCATTTTGGGGCGTGCAAATCAATGTCAAATTCCTGCCTGATGGTTTCAAAAACTTAGGATTTCTTTTGACATCATTTTTAACCTATGCTAAGTAAATGACCTATTTTTAATGTAAAATGATCGTTTTCACCCATTTTTCCATAAAAATCATTGCTATGCTTATTGTGACTCAATTTACATTGTTTTAACTATTGTGACCCCAAAGGACTATTCGTAAGCATGCTACAAGTATGATATGAAACATGAGTCCTCATTCAAGACTTGGGCCACGTTAAGCTAGTTAGCTGGTTTATCTTGATTTCACATGTCGGTAGCACTAAGCTTCGATCCTCTCTTGGTTATGCCAAACTAGGTGTTGGATTTAGTTAACTTTATGCCTTACGCCTTTGCAGATGGTTTCAGTTTACTTGCTCTGGCCAAGCAACACAACCATGAGCGAAGTTTCCTTCACTCAAGACACGCAACGCATCACGGAGTGAATTACATGTTTATGTGTACTTTTTCACGGTCATGCAGTGCAACTGTGATGGAGAATTTAGCTACGTGGATTGCCAACTAGTTTATTTATATTTCCAACATGAATTATCTACCACCTATGATTTTCACATGCTATTTATTCATTGTTTATGCACAACATGCCTAGTATACCTCTTTATACTCACTATTAAATCTATTAAATGTTTTATTATTTAGTATTGGTGCAAGAATGTTGTGCATTACTATTAATCTCTCGCTAGATTGTCGTATCTAACCCGGTTACCTTGATATTCAGGATTTGACCATGTTGCCCTTGAGGAGGAGGGCGAGGAAACGGTAGAAGAGTTGCAACCATTAGGTGCATGGTGCACAGACGACATCATTTAGATGTCGGAGACTACAAGCAGAGATTCATTATCACAACCTTGGGGGTTTGGATATATTTTATACTTTTATTGCATTTTGGGTCTTGTTTTGGGTTTTTGCCGGCCCTTTCGACCATAGCTTTTATACATATATAGAAGAAAACTTTTGGTTGTAAATACTGTAATTTGTTAATAAAAATGCCTTTACTTGAACTTGTTGCATTCTAATACTTGTCTTATTTATTTTAGCGTGCCTTACTGAGGATTGAGTTTGATTTGCTACACAATTCTGCATAACCATACTGAATTGCTTACGAGGACTATCTGTGTGATCCTCACAACGAAAACTTGTGGGAAATCAATCCTGTTATTTCTTAATCAATGTCGCACCTCAGCACATAAGCGGAATTTCCCATAATCTGTTTCGCGGGCGCGACAAATAGGAAAACCACCTACTCAAATGGGGCATACCCCATGCAAGAACAAACGAAGCATGCACACGACCCCAATCAAATGGGTTGCAAAACTTATTTAACCAATGCCTAGCTACATTTCATTGTTTTTTCTTTTTGGCAATGCTGCGGATAGAAAACATTCCCAAATTTGCGAACTGATTTTTTAAATTATAAATTATAGTATGATTACATTTTTCTATGTGCGATAACTCATGGGGAAAGAACACCCCTTGTAGTAGCAAATCCTCATTCGGTTCCAATTGGGGTGACACTCTTTTTCAATCTTATCAATTGTTGGCAACATGTTTCCAACCCTATCTTGTAAAAAGAACGATGTGTTGCACAATCTCCCACCTTGTTTCCCAGCCAATTAGTCTAACAACCTGTCCAATTGAATCAACCGAGTTATATCGAGTGTCATCAAGTCCTAAAGCATGCATGCAACTCTAGTTATTAACCCTAGCCTATTGTAATTGGTTATGACAAATAACAAAATATTTGAGATGTATATATAATGAAAAAAAAATGTAAGAACTATGAAAACTAGATCACCTTTATTTGTTTTAAAGAAAGGCTCTTCATAGTTAGTTTAGGTCAAGGCTTTTCAAGTACTAAAATGGCCTAGATTAGGTAGAAGCAACCATCAGAATAAAAATAATTCTTGATATTGACTCAACGCCCACCATGCAACCTAAAATTGAAAGTTCAAAAACTCTCTGAGTTGACTCCTAACTCTTTTGAGTCATTTTGTTTTGACAAAGGATCAAGTCAAATACAAGAAAGACTTGCCTAAGTCACCTCATTTTAATAAGTTATTTGCATTTTGAGCCATTTGAAAATTAGATTTGATTTTAAATAAATAAATATACATGTGGTTTTGAGGTCGACAATTTTAAAATGATGACTGGATAGTAAATTGAACCTTATCCTTTTACATCAATATTTGTACTAACAAATTATGTAATATGAAATATTTTTATTTTATTTTCTATGTTTTTCTTTCATAAATAGATTTAGTAATTTGAATTGCTTATCATATATTTTATTTTATAAGTATTTGATTTATATTTAAATAATTTTGAAATGAGTTAAAAATGGCCCAATTTTAACTTTTACTTTATCCGCAGCATCTACGCGTAAGATATGGCCCTATATAAGATCCGAAGCCCTTCCATCTCTCGCGTGCTCGCAGAGTGGATTCAAAAACAACATTTTCTTCTCAATCTCGCAAGCAGAAGCAGAGATCGAGAGAATCGAACTCTTGGACAACATTTTCTCAATCAAGAGCTCCGAATCGAAAGCCTCTTCCTTCCTCTGTCGGTATGTATGTAATCTTCAGTTTCATTCTTTAGGGTTTTCTTGTTCTTAGATGTTTCTTCTTATCTTTTTTGGAATTGCTAGGGTTCTTGATGTTATTCTTCAAATTTGGTGTCGGCTTGGTTTGGAATCGGCCAGAGTTATGTCTAATGATTATTTCTCTTGGTGATGATTATTTCTTGCTTGGGTTTGTTACGACGAGCTTGGAGGAACAAACTTCTTCAGATCACTCTAGTAAAGAAGTCAGCCTGTTGCAAAGATTGTGTCATTTTTTCCTCAATCGAGATCTCCGAATCGAAGGCCTCTTCCTTCCTCTGTCGGGAGGTATGTAATCTTCAATTTCAATTTCAATTTTTAGGGTTTTCTTGTTCTTGATGTTTCTCCTTCACGGGGATTCTTGGGCCTTTGTTTGCTTACCTTTTTTGGAATTGCTAGGGTTCTTCATCTTCTTCTTCTTGATGTTATTATTCTTCGAATTTGGTGGTTCATGTCATGACTGCACCTTAAGTACCTGATGTAAGGTAAGCCTGAGCTATAGCTTCAACCTTGCAAAAGAAATGCCAATTATGCGGATCAGGTCCAGTTAACCCATGTCGGCTGCTGCAATTTGGGTTTAATGGAGTTGGATTTAGCCTAAACCCGCAGACACCTTTGAACCGAACCACATACAGTTATACACCCAACTCTTCATCAGCTTATCAGGCTGGGCTTAAGCATATCCTGTTGGAATTATTACTTTTAATATTCCAACATAGAAATAAAGAAACTCTCCTTGGGAATCCAAAAGCCACTTTAGAAAGTCTAAAGGTTATCCAGGAGGCCGAAGCATCATGGATGGTTCAATGCTCCATGCAATAATAAAAATTTAACATGGTTTATTATTCTATTTTAACTTGCAATGTCTTTTGGGTTTCCTCATGTATCCTTAGACTACTATATAAGATTGTGTTGTGATTGTTTATTTAAGGGACGAGAACAGTGTGTGAAGAGTGTGAAAAGAAGGTTTGTCCAAGTGTTTGGTGTGAAGAAGTCTCTTGTTATCTTAAGGTTTGGATTAATATATATATATGTGTGTGTGCTTTGGTCATTTGACTTTGAGGAGGGGCCCCCACATACACAAGCACACACTCCACGTCTCCTCATCTCCATTGGAACTTCAGTATAATGTTCTGCCAACCTTCATAGCCAGAATATAAACCTGAGTATTTGATATTGCGAACCTTAGTATTCGCAGAATACGAAATTCAATTTCATCAAATTCGTATTAGAGCATATGCATTTCTTCAAAATGGTATTAGAGCTTATATTTTCTACAAATTGGTATCAGAGCACTGGGCGGAAATCACATTGTGTGAGCATCCGTGGGGACCATCGCAATGCTTTGTTTTAATTAAATAGTCGGATTTCCCTTGTTCGTACCAATTCTGAGTCGACTGTTCGACGCCCGAGGAAAGCCCCCGAGGGGGCCTTTCCCAGTCTATCCCCGAGCAGGCACGCGGCTACCCTCTCTCACTGCAAGTGCAGCTCAAGCAATCCACCGACAGCCGACGGGCTCGGGATAGGGACCCCCATGCCCAACCCTGAGAGCCAATCCTTAACCCAAGGTTACAGATCTGTTTTGCTGACTTCCCTTGCCTACATTGTTCCATCGACCAGAGGCTGTTCACTTTGGAGACTTGATACGGTTATGAGTACGACCGGACGTGAGAGGCACTCGGTCCTCCAAAATTTTAAGGGCCACCGGGGGCGCACCAGACACCACGCGATGTGCGGTGCTCTTCCAGCAACTAGACCCTACCTCCAGTTAAGCCGTTTCCAGGGTGGGCAGGCTGTTAAACAAAAAAGATAACTCTTCCCAACCTAAATTTTAAAAACATAGCTGCATTCGTCACGACACCAGTTGTATGACCTACCTTGAGGCTAGCCCGCATCAAACAGATCAGGCCTAGCTGGCGGACCCACGTTCAGACCCTCTAGGGCAGGCTCCCCAGGTCAAATCCAAAATTCCCCAAAGAGTGGTAAATGGGCCCTTGGCCCGTGGCCACTTCTTCGCTGCTGTCAGCGTCTCCTCGTTGGTGATGGTCGCTGACTCTGCGAGATAAGTCTCTCTCCCTCTTTGGTGTCTCTCTCTCCCGCCGTGTGGTTTCATGTAAAAACCCATGGAAGCCCTAAAATCTGTGTTTGCTCAAAGGGTTCAATTTACATGTGTACATTGATATATACATGAGGGTTGTATTATAGGACTTTTATCTTTTCTTTGCCAAATACTTTATATTGTTGCTTTCAACGCAACTTAATTGCCACTTGTTCACAGTAATATAATTGAGTAAAATTGTTAATTGACAACACTGATCGTAATGGTTTTTGTTACTACGCTTTTGCAATTTGCAGTATTATCCGCTTTCCTATAGCAATTACTTTCTATATCACCTGGATGTTTATACATTTTGTGGATGCTATTTCCCTCCCCCATCTACACTTAACTTGGGATTAGTACCTTCGGCATGTTCCATCATCAAAATGTATATCAGGGAAGTTGTGGTTTAACTCTTATATTAACGCGTGAAAAGTTAATTCTTTTTGAATGCATCTTATTTTACACATACATTTTTGAATGCATCTAAATGTTAACATTTAGATGATCACAGATAGTAGTTTGTTTTGGTATTTTGAATAGTTGTCATAAGTAGAAATTACTTTCTTTTTTTTTTTTTTTGAAAGGTAAGGTTTTTTTTTAAGTAAGATGTTTTTTATTTTTTTGATCGGTAGTTTAGTTTTTGAAACGTAAGTTTTTTTGAAATGTAAGTTTTTCATTTTGTTTTTTTGAAAGTTACTTTAATTTTTTTTTGAAATGTAAGTTTTTTTTTTCAAAAGGTTTTTTTTTTTTGAAATGTAAGTTTTTTTTATAGTAAGGTTTTTTGAAATGTAAGCTTCTTTTTTTTTTTTTTTTGGAATGTTTAGTTTTTTTGAACGGTATGTTTTTTCAAAGTTATTTTTTTGTTTTTTGTTGAAGAGGAGTAAGTTTTTCTTGAATGGTAAGTTTTTTTGAGAGCTAAGTGTTGTTTTTAGAAAGGCAGCTTGGCCCAATGGTAAAGGCTTACCGGTAGCATTCTAGAGAACGCAGGTTCTAGTCACAAAAACAGCCTCTTCAAAATGAAGGCAAGGTTGTATACATCTTTCCCTCCCCGCCCTTTTTTTTTTCTTTTAAGTGTTATTTTTTGAAATGTAAGCCTTTTTGAAAGGAACGTTTTTTTTTTTTTTTTTTGAAATGTAAGATTTTTGGAAAGCTAAGGGTTTTTTTTATTTTATGAAGGATATGTTTTTTTTAAAGGTAACTTTTTTTAAAGGAGTTTTCTTTTGAAACTTGAGCTTTTTTTGGAAGCTAAGTTTTGTTTTTGAAATCTATGTTTTTTCGTGAAAGCTAAGTTTTTTTTAAAGGTATTTTTCTAACATAGTTATTATATGTGATCTGTATGCTCTTTTACTATTGATGGATTTGCTCTATGTTTTGAATTGAAAATCATGCTGCGAAACTTGAGGTGCCATATTTCGGAGCGTGATAATTAATGTTTTTAGAGCATTTGGTCAATGGATCCTTAGCGTATAAAATTATAATAGAAGGTAAGTTTTTTTTAACGGTTTGTTTTTTTCAAATGTAAGTTTTTTTTTTTGAAAGGAAAGTTTTTAGTTTTTTTTTTTTTTGAAAAGTATGGTTTTTTAATGGTAAGTGATTTTTGGAAGGTATGTTTTTTTTGGAAGGTAAGATTCTTTTGAAAGCTAAGGTTTTTTTTTCCTTAAAGGTAAGTTTTTTTTTAAGGTAAATTTTTGCAAAGGTAAGGTTTTTTTTTTTTTTTTTTGAGAGTTAAGTTTTTTTTTTGAATGATAAGTTTTTTTAAATGGTACTTTATTTTTTTTTGAAAGCTTAGTTTTGTGAAAGGTACTTTAATTTTTTTTGAAAGCTAGAGTTTTATTTTTTTTTGAAATTTATGCTTTTTTGGAAGGTTTGTTTTTTTTTTAATGGTAAGTTTTTTTAAAGGTAAGGTTTTTTTGAAAGGTAAGAATTTTTTGAAAGATAACCTTTTTTTTTTTTGGAAACGTAAGTTTTTTTTGAATGGTAAGTTTTCCTCTTGAAAAGTAACTTTTTTTGAATGATAAGTTTTGTTTAATGTAAGTTTTTTTTTAAATAGGTAAGATTTTTTGAAAGGTATGTGGTTTTTTTTTTGTTTTGCAAGGTAGGTTCTATAACTGACATAGCGTATAGTAACCTTTATCGAATGGATCTCTAAAGTTTTAAATTTCACTTTGTTTGATCCCGGCATTCAAATTTCTTCAAGTACAGTATAACCAAACCAGTAATCGTATTTAATTTTCATTTGATGTTGTTTGTGCATGGTTGGACTCTTTAATTCATCATGCAAATAATTTAAATTATAATTTTCCTCTTCAAAATCTTGATCAACATTGAAATTGGTTGTATCATAGATGCCTTTATTTTGACGTGCATCATAGATTTAATCACTAAAATCATTACTATCTTCATAGGCATCATATTTTAACGTTTCATCCGCATCTTGATATTCATCTTGGATTTTGTACACAATAGCAATCAGACGACCACAATTAGGAGAATATGTTTGTTTAATTGTCATGCTATAGTCAAATTCACATTAATTCTGAAATTCAATCTTCGATCAAATCCATGACCACCTATTGATAGTGTATGATTGTTACACCATCACCATCGACATGATCCTTATAATCATCAACTATAGTCTTGCATGGTAGTAAGGCCATAAAGCTATATTTTCTTGTAATTGTCCCTAAGTACTAAGGAAAGAAATGCATCTTTGAAGAGTTATTACATTGATATTGAAGATCGGAAGTAAGGAAATAAACAAATTCATTGAAAATTCTTCATTTGGAGTCCACATCTTGTAGGCATTTGTTCCTTTTGATTGAGTTGCCTATTTTATTAAATCTCCCAATAGTGAAGGAAAGTATCCAACTGAAACAACTTTGTCTGAGTAATATTGGGCAATTCTTTAGTGGGATAGTGGGCCTTATTGGTAGTATTTGTTGGAGTAGCCAGATAGCTTCTTTTGTGAATGTAATTTTGGCATCCATTATGGGGCCTGGTTTAGGTCATGAATAGGAGGTGGGTTCAATCCTTCATATTGCCATACATTTAAATCTGCAGTTTTAGGCATCCATAGATTTAAGTTGGGGTTGATGGATGGAACAATTGATATGCTAATTTTTTGATCTCAAGTAATCTTCATCAAATGGATCTTTGTTGTTGTGAATCTTTCCATGTGGGATCTTAACATAACATGATAGGTGCACCTTTTTAATTGATATTCGTCATATATTATCGAATTTTTGCATGTCATCCACATCTTGATATTCGTCGTATATTAACAATTCAACAACATTGAGGCCGTGGTGCACATTACCATTTAGATGATCACAAATAGTAGTCTGTTTTGGTATGTTGTATTGTTGTCTTAAATAGACACTACTTTAAAAAAAAAATTTTTGAAAGGTAAGTGTTTATTTTGAAAGGTAAGTTGTTTTGAAAACTAAGTTTTTTTATTGAAAGGGATTTTTTTTTTGATAGGTAAATTTTGTTTTTGAAAGGTAAGTTTTCTTTAAAGGTAGGTTGTTCATTTTTTTTTTTTTTGGAAAGGAAAGTGTTTTTGAATGGTTCTTTAGTTTTTTTTTTGGAAGGTATGTATTTTTGAAAGTTATTTTTTCTTTTTTTGAAACTTAAGTCTTTTTTGGAATGTAAGGTTTTTTTTTTGAATGGTAAGTTTTTTGAAACATATGTTTTTTTTTTTTTTGAAATGTATGTTTTTTTGAAAGGTAAGTTTTTTTTATAATTAAGTGTTTTTTGAAGGGCAAGTTTTCTTTGAAACGTAAGTTTTTTTTTGAAGGTAAGTGTTATTTTTTGAAAGTTAACTTTTTTATGAAAGGTAAGGTTTTTTGAAACGTAAGTGTTTCTTTTTATAAGTAGGTTTTTTGAAAGCTAAGTTCTTTTTTTTTTAAGGTAAGGTTTTTTTTAAGGTAAGTTTTTTTTAAAGGAGTTTTACTTTGAAAGTTAAGTTTTTTTTTTTTTTTTGAAAGCTATGTTTTTTTCTTGAAAGCCAAGCTTTTTTTTTATGTAAGTTTTTTTTAATGGTTTTTAGACGTGATCTGTGTGCTTTTTTACTACTTATGGATTTGCTCGATGTTTTGGATTGAAAATCATGTAGCAGAATTTGAGGCGCCAAGATTTCGGGACGTGATAGTTAATGGTTTTAGAGCATTAGGTCAATAGATCCTTAGGGCATAAAATAACAATAGAAGGTATGCTTTTTTTAACAGTTAGTTTTATTTGAAAGATAAGAAATTTTTTTTTGAGAAGTATATTTTTTTAAAGGTAAGTGCTTTTTAATGGTAAATGTTTTTTTTTAAGCTAAGCTTCTTTTGACAGGTGAGCTTTTTTTTTTTTTTGAAAGTTCAATTTTTTTTTTTGAATGATAAGTTTTTTTGAAGTGTAGTTTAGATTTTTTTTGAAAGGTACTTTAATTTTTTTTGAAAATGCTCAGATGAAAATTAACCCAAAACATACTACACTGCCGTCAATTAAGTTCATACGTTCACTACTCTAAATTCAACAAGGTAATGGCTGTGGCAAATAAATGAACGATGAATAACCAAATAAATGAACCAAATGCAATTCATCAGCCACCACCATATATAATCGCATAGATGCAAATGAACCCTTTACAATTCATCAACCACGACCACCATTACTTTTAATCAAACACCACCATCCATTTGCAAATGAACTATAAACAACAGAATCACAACAATGCCTCTCATAGAAACCCCATTTATGTTGCAATCAAGGAACCAAACAAATTTGAGTACTAGGTCTAGTCGGGCATGCTGATTAAAAGTCAACCAATTGATTTCCACCATCTTCTAACTCAACAAAACTAAACAAGCACCCACTAACAAAGAAAATAAAAAGGATCAAATACAGATTCGGAGAAAAAAAAGAAGATATTTTTCTCTAATAACAATGTATACAAGGGATTAATTCCCATCATGATCATCATAACTTCTTCCTTCTCTACACTACCCACCAACTAGATGTCTTAAGAGAATGAAACAAGCGGTCTCATTCACCTCTTCTCCTCTTCAGTCTCTCTCTCTCTCTCTCTTGTGGGTGAAGTGGAATTTCATGTCTTGTTGCATATACATGCGTCCTTCATAAGAAATAAAAATTCAAAAAATTTTAATCCATAGATTGATGGTGGTGGTGGTTCTTTTAAGCCACCATCTACTCCTACTCCATGAACAGTTGCTTTGCCCAAAGAGAAAGCATCTTTGTAAAGACCCAGACCATAATTATATGTATTAATTCTAATTAATAGTAATTAGTAGTAATTAACCGGCTTTATTAGTTTTCTAAGTATTTTTGGAGACCAACTTAGTTTGAGGGTTAGAATGTGTTTTGATTCACTTTGGAAAATTTTGAAGTGTTTCGGCCAAGTCTGATGACTTTAGGGCTATGATGCCTAGATATGGACATGGATACAAACACAAATACGGGGAACGGGGATTCGATATACCAACTTAAAAAAATAAGGATAGAGATACAGATACAGTATCACGTAAGATACAATATGAACACGGGGATATAACATGGATAAAAACATGGGCATCATGTAAATGCAGTCCAGCTTTTGAGGCCCACTTAGATGTCTACTTATAAGCTATGATGCTTAGATACGGATACAGGTATGGATACGGTGATTAGGGATAAGGATACAGGTGTCTTACTTTTGCCTTTACATTACATTTGAATTAATGAAATTGTCATTGTTTATGTTCCTTTTTAGCATTTTCTCTGTTGAGGAGTAAGAAAATTTAATGAACTAAATAAAATAATAGCCTTGCTAAGTAGGATATACCAAACTTATACCTTAGAAGTATTAGTACAGTATCGGGTACTAATACAAGAATCGTATTTTTCTGATACAAATACGTTTGGCTTGTATAGGTATCTGGGTATCATAACTTATAAGTGGACTTGGAGTACGTGGATTGGTCTCCTCATAAATAAGGGTCAACCATAAAAAAAACAAAACAAAAAAAAAATTGATGAGAGTGGAATTGGGCCCATTTACTAGTCCAGCTTAGTCCTTGATTTCTTTGACACTCAATCCAAAAGTGGATCAAGGTTTGGTGCTAGTGACACTGGACCTAGCCCCTAATTATGGGGGTTGAGAGTAGAAAAAGGTCTGCACTTATTATTATGATCAATATATTGCACAAATTTGTTTTTTAGGGGGAAAAGCTTTAATTGTAAATATTAATCTCCAAAATCAAGAAATAATAAGAGGTTTACCAAACAATCTAATACGTAAAGAAGCACTAAGTCACAAAATAAGAGCTTATTTTAAGGGTTACCAAACAGCCCTGGTTATAACTAATTAATCATGTCATCTGTGACTATAACTATCACCTCAATAGTCAGCTGAATTACGCATTAATTAATTTTTTTACCACTTATAACTTATTAGTCATGGACCCTACCAATTTCTAGAAGGGCTCACTCAGAACTAAATACTCATGGGTCCTACTAGTTCTCTTAAAACCATATTTAACCAATAATTCTGGGCCCTACCATTTAACCCCACTAATTGGAAATAAGCTCTTATAACAACTATGGGTCCCACACCCCTATGTCTTTAATAAGAGAGGCTCCATAAAGATTCCTACTTGGATTGGGGGATATATGAGTACCAAAAACCACCTAAACCATTACCTAATTAAAATATGGATTTAGCCTTGTGGGTTCCCTAGGGTTTCCTCATTCAAATCTGCAAAATTATTGGACCCAGGAGTAGTGCCTGCGGAAACCATACCTTACTTTCAATAATTGAATAATTGACTCCCTTGGGCATGCCCAATTGGGAACCAGACTATTGATAATACTACTAATAAATCATATTAATAACACACAAGTTATCATGCCCAATAATTAAATAATTAATTATAAAGTAACTATTATATTTAAATTTGAGAATTCCAGATAATTTAATATAAGTCCAAGGAAAATAAAAAATAAAAATTTATAACCCAAAATTTAAATTCCTGAATTCCGTATAGGGGTTTTGGGGTATTGCAATTATGAATCGCAATGAAGTGTGAAAATTGAATGATACTGGGTGTAGCCCAACTTCATCAATGAACAATGCAGCGCGTCGCCTACATTGCTCAATTTAGAACATTGTATCATTTGCAGTAATGGTCCTTGAATGAATTTTAATTTCGATTTGAATTAGTATTTTAGTTACTTTCAATCTTGATTGCTACAACTGAATTCTATAAGATCAATGAACATGGGACACTTCACCAAATATTTTAATTTAGTGTTCCCAGTAAGAGAGATATTTCCTTTCAAAGTAAGGCACATAGTAGATTCTACTCATCTCTGGGTAGAGATCAACCATCGCCGCATGAAATTTGATGGTGCAAAGGTAGTAGGTCTCTCAAGCTTCTGACCATTCAACATATTTTGAAGGAAACCTCAAACAAGACCACTCCTACTAAACCCATTTATCTCTTCTATATACATTGGGTTAAACCTTAACACCTCCCTTAGTTGCTGGCTTGCTGCCAAGGATACATCGAACAGTTGTGAATTGTGACGGTTTTCCAATTGACACCCGCAATCCTAAACTCAAAAGTCCCGTTACCAACCACCTTCAAGCTACCAAAGGCTTCACCATTTAACAAGTCATGAAGCCTAACACAAAAGCAATGCAACTCTTAAGCCAAAAGCCGCTGGTGGCCTTCTTTGAGGGAAGATTGGCTATCCCTTGAGCACTTTTGCCATTGTCCAATCCAACAACTTTGCAGAATTGTAAGCAGTACAACAAGGAGTCATCTAATGCTCTCCTCCAATTCAGAATTTCCAGGTATGCAGATTGAAATAAATTCACTCTTTGTAGGTAATGGTATTGGAAAATGGAAAATAAAACATGGCAGCCAAATTAACTAACAGCCCATTTACCTAATTAGTATAGAATTTCAAAGAATTCAAAGGGGATAAAATGCAAGGAGTATGAAAGAAATAAGGACTGAAGAGTCTAGGGTGGAGATTCATATGGGACCACCACTTTCTTTGGATTTGATTTACAAGGGTGATTGACTAGTAATCATTTCCTATCAATGGGGATATCATTTGATCGCCCCTTGTCATCCTTCACCTTCAGCCCCTTCAATAAAAAAGAGTAGCTTATAATTCATAGGAATTTGATACTGATTCAACAAGCGAGCTTTTAATGGAAAGATTTTACCTACACATCGCCCTAGTAAATGAGATCAAAGGAAAGTGGTGGTCTCATGACTCTCATCTACAACTCCATCTTAGATCCTTCGCTCATCACCTGTGTCATTTTCCCTAAAATTCCTCAGTCCAGCATTTCAAGGAAGCAGTGCCCTTCTATCAAAGGAGCCAAATGTAAAGGATTAAAGGTAAAAAAAAAAAAGTGAAATGATTACCCACCCATCACCCCCGTAAATTAATCCTATGGAAGTACCGGTTCCATCTAGATCTCCACCTTTACACATTTTACTACTCACCTATTCCAAGACTTCACTCCATAAATTCTGAATTCTTATAACACCAACTCAGAGTAAGCAAAAACTCTGCAGAGGTTTTCTTATTCAAAGAAAATTTGAAGGAAAATGATGTGGCTTGAATACAAAATTGTATGGAAATAGCTTCAACAAAAATGTTGGTGGCAACATTTCTTCCACTACCCTCTTGTTCTTAATTACAGCTTTCTTACCAATAAAATTGCGTAAACTGTTCTCTAAAAAATGGAATAGAGAAGAAAACTCACTAATGCAATCCCAGGGTGACATGTCAATGATGTTAAAGCTTTCAATTTGAATGATGACTGACAACAATTTGCACTTGCATATTGAGAAAAACTTAAAAGCATCACCAGTAACAACAAGAACAAGAAGAAGAATAAGAAGCTTACAGGTTATTTCTCTCCACCACCACCACCACCACCACCACCACTACCACCACCACCACCACTACTACTACTAGTCTCTCCAGCTACATACCATCCCATCGATCAATTCCGCAACGGCCCGAGACTCGCTTTCTCCCTGTCTAATCCGATCCAAAGCAGCATCAACCTCCATCGCTTCCCTCACCCTCGCCTCTCTCAACAAGCTCTTGAAAACACACTCGCGCAAATCCTCCCCGGGCACCATCTCCTCACCCAACATCTTCCTCAGCGCCTTCAATGCCTCCAACGTCCACCCATTCCTGCAGAACCCCAACACAAAATGCCTGTAAGTCGACTCGTCTACAAGGCAGGGAGAATTGGGTCTCAGCATCCAATTGAAGATCTTCAAGGCCTCTTTGGGCCTCTGCTTGTCGAAGTAGGAGGATGCGAGAGTCTGGGCGATGAAGGGGAGGTGGGGGCGGGCGCGGGAATTGCGAGTGAGGCGGGTGAGGAGGGACATGGGTTGGGTGAGGTCCGGGTCTTCGGTGAGGCGGTCGACGAGGGCGGTCAGATTGGGCGGGTTGGGGTGGACGAGGAGGCAGGCGTCGAGGAGGCGGATGGCGTGGGGGACGTTGTTGGATTGGCAGAGGCGTGGGATGAGAAGGTTTACTTGGGTCAGTTCATCTTCAGTTAGAGATGATGATGATGATGATGATGATGATGATGAATGATGGATTGTTGAAAGATTGCAACGGGTTTTGAGAGGGAATAGGAGAAGAGAGGAGAGAGGGCGTAAGATAGGGATTGGTGATGTCACTGCTTTCATTGAGAGAGAGAGAGAGAGAGAGAGAGAGATGACTGATGAGGCTCTCCAAAGTTCAAACAAGAAGAGAGCACAAGCGATTGCAGGGGTTGGTGAAGTCTTTGGTGGCTACTTTTATAACTTTCACCCTCCTGGCCACAGATCCAAGTCAGAAAAGTAAACGAACAACTTAACAGAGGAGACTAAACATAAGAGATTAATTCTTTAATATTTATAATACAAGAGATTAAAGGGTTGGTCCTTTGCAATTATTTACACATGTGAATATAATATAATATAATATATATACATTGTTACATTTATTTACACTCATTTATCCATACAAAGCATAAATAAGCTGTGAAAATGGTCTATAACTAAGCCGATTTACACATCAAAACTTTAACTTACTTACCAGAATAGGTGGAAAAAACCATAGTACATTCTCCATGTGGTTGCTTTCGTGGCCCTCATAATTTTTTGTCTTTCATTTTCACTTATATGGGCCCTATACTTAAATTCCAAAAAAAATTTATTTATTTATTGAACTAATAAACTTCAAAGCCTTCATAAATTTAGATAATTATGAAAAAGTCCTAATTATAAATTTATTTTTATGGACATTTGTTGGGCCTCCAAACCATTTAATGCTCTTGTATTAATAGTAAACATCAACAAATATAGTTTCATGTATACAATTCTTCAAAATCTTTGAGAAATTTGTAAGAAAAATGTCTAAAAAATACAATAATTTCCTTACATTCTGAATTCCATGCAAACAAATGGTAAAAGTTAGGCCGAGTAAGCCACATGACTGAAATAAGATATTAAGAAAAAAAAACACACACACGCACACACAATGGGCTAGGATGAGATGGGCTAGGTTTGGAGCAGTCTCATCCTAGCCCAACCCATTCTCAACCCTATAAACTGCTCTCACTTCTCCCTCTCCCCACTCTGCAAAGCTCACCACTGGCTCTGGTTCTCTCAATCATGGCGCATCGCTTCCGCGGCGCACTCCTGGCGCGCGGCATCTCCGCCAAGACCACGCCTTCAACTGTGCCGCTCCTCTGGCAGTCTCCAACCGATCCGTCCTCGACCGTACAACTCCTCTCCTGGGGCCGAGGTAGCTCCGGCCAGCTGGGCGGCGGCATCGAAGAGATCCGCTTCTACCCCACTCCTCTCGCCTCCCTCCTCCTCCCTTCCGATTTCCGCCTCGCCCCCGTCTCCGGCCGCCTCAGCTCCCACTCCCCCGCCCCCGCCGCCTCGTCGCCGTCCGACGTCGTCGAGGTCGGCATCTCCTGCGGCCTCTTCCACTCTTCTCTGCTGGTCGATGGCAGATTCTGGGTTTGGGGTAAGGGAGACGGAGGCAGGCTCGGCCTGGGCCACGAGAATTCCTCCTTTGTTCCCACTCTGAATCCTCATCTTGATGGTGTGCGGAGTTTGGATCTGGGAGGGCTTCATTCTACTGCGCTTACGCGTAAAGGCGATGCCTTTACATGGTCAGTACTCTCTATCTATGTATGTGTTTATGCATCAAAAGGATTTTCTCCTCTCCCCTCAGGGGACGTCTAAAGGTCTTTGCTTGCAGAAGGGATTCATGCAAGAATGAAAATTTGGGGTTGTCACAGTTTTTGGGGTCCATGAACACTGATGAAAAGTTGTTCTCTTTTCTTGGAATGCTTAGTGATTTTGTTAATAATGGAACTGTTAGTCATTCACAATGACTCTACTACTGCAATGGCTGAAGCTTGCAGGGGTTATGGTGGATTTGGAGCTCTTGGACATTCTGTCTATACCAGGGAACTGTTACCAAGGCTGGTGGATGGCCCTTGGAGTGGGAAATTATCCCATCTGGCAACTAGTGGAACCCATACTGCAGCCGTTTCTGAGCTAGGTTGGTGCATTTCAAAATTTAGTATTGAAAACATTTGCATCTTATAGCCTGTAACTTGTATGTGGATAGATGGTTCTGAAGGCAGTCTGGGTATTTCTATTTCAAAACCCCGAACCACATGTTGTAGTAAGGTGTCACCTACGTTATATTTTCATTCGTGCATAATTGTTCTATATCGATTCGAATGCAAGCCAATGTTTTGAAATTTGTCAGTATCGTACAATCAGAAGAGGTCCTTGATCATGAACCATAATAGTAAATCATAAAAAAATTATATTTTTTCAAAAATATTTAAAAATACTAAAAAATAATAATGTTGGCAATTATTCTTTCTTCATATATGTATATTTTTGTATTAAGTGCTTAGGCTGCCCAAGATTCCAAAGAGTGGAGAGCAAGGTTTGAATGGGTCACTACTGAGTTGGGTCCATTAGGACTCAAGCTCGGCTGAGTCCCCCTTTCCTAGGTCATAGATTCCCTTTGACATGTAAGCACGACAACATTCAACTCTATGCATTCTAAGGGTTCAAATGTCAGGTTTTAATACCCTTGGTGCTTCAGAAGGTGAGAGACATCCAAAACCCCAATTTTGAATACCCTTGACTTTTAACCGTGCTTCATCATCATCAATGCCTTGCCCTAACTATGTTGGGGTCAGCTATATAAATTTTATTTCTCCATTCTGATTTATCTTGATCCAAATATTCAGATAAGTTATACTTTTTCAAATCTATTTTTTCAACCTCCATCCGCGTCCTCTTTTGCCTATCCCTTCACCCTAGCTGGTCATTGATCTGCATGGCCAAACTCTTGTTTGCCGGCGCTATTGCCAGCCTGTGTTGGACATGACCAAACCATCTTAAACGGGTTTCTTTAATTTTACTGTTAGTTTTTCAAATGGGTTTCTATAATATAAACTTCACTGGTTTTTCTTATCGGTCCCAAGCCCAAGTAAAAGAGTAGGGTTGTGTTTGGTAGGTTGATATATAATAATAATAATAGCTGGTGTAAAATTTTATTACAACCCAAACATGAATTTTGAGATTAAAATTTTTTTTATTATATATAATAATAATAATAATAATATTAAACAAATTATTTCTTTCGACCCTGGCCCTTAAGTTAGGGCAAGGGCTTTGATCTTGTAGGCCTTCTGTGGGCTCTAAGGGCTTTGGCTCGACCTAGGCCCAACTTGCATTTATGTGGGTAGGGTAAAGGCTTACCGCAACCTGGCCTAGGCCTGACCCTATGACACAAGCCTCTGCACGAGCAAGTGTGTTCAATTTCACTTAAGTCTGTTACAAATGTTTGATTAGATTCATTTTAGCAGAATAATGACAGAGGCTAGGATAATTAAAAATCATCAAGGATCTCCTAAGATTTGCATTCTCTTTTTAGTGAAAGTGTAGACAAAAGAGAATACATCCACAATGGTATTTATCACTGTCTCTTTTCCATGTCTCATTTTGCTTCTTATTATTCTGTCTATTCTTCCTCAGTTATTCCATATATCATATTTATGTTAAGATAATAACGTAATTAAAGTTTTAACGCAAAAGTTGGTGATGGTTTTCAAATAAGGATGTTTCTAGTTTTCATATTGCTGAAATGTATATATTCCTCTTTCTAGTTAATTTTCAAGTTTCAGTGTTGCGCCATGTACTAAAAAAGGACACATGCTCCCCATTATTCACACTTTGAACTCCTCCAATTCCCAAGTAAGTTGCACTATCAATGGAATTTTAAAATCATGATCTGTAACATATAGTAGAAAGGCACTGTCCACCTACTTTATGGAATTACTTTTATTCAATTTTGGTTTTGTACTTAATTGTGATCATGAAACAACTCTGCCTTTAGGTTTGCTTCAGTGCATGTGACTATAGAACTGTCCATTTGAAGTGTCAATCTGCTGATATTGTTTTGGCTTTTCTCATACTCATCTATATTAGTGTTTGTTGCATGGGGTGGTTGGTGTAGGTGAAGTATATACATGGGGTCGGGATGAAGGGGATGGAAGATTGGGCCTTGGCTGTGGCGGTGGCCCAGGCGAGGGTGGTGCATTTAGCATCCCCTCTAAAGTAGTGGCCTTACCTGTGCCTGCTGCTTCCGTCTCTTGTGGCGGATTTTTCACAATGGCATTGACTTCAGAGGGGCAACTTTGGAGCTGGGGAGGTGAGAATATCACTGCTTTCTTCTTATGTTTGGTCTTCATTCAAATTATTTCGGTTAGCTTCTGGAGTAAGACTTATGAACATGAGATTTGAAGAAGAGAATCAATTAGAGAGAATAGAGATTGATGGAAATCATGCATTCTCCATTTCTCGACAGTCGATACATGGTCTTATAATGATGATTAATGTGCATTGACTAAAGCGTCCTTGGTAATAGTATTGCTATCCACGTGGATGACATCCACGTGGATGGCATCCACGTGGGCAATTTGAAGATATGATCTGTGTAATATTTTTGTAGCCTATTAGATTGATTAGAGCTAACCCAAGTCATGGGGATGTGGATTGTAAATTGCCCCAGTGAACGGGATTATGTTCTGTAATTTTTTTATTCAGTGCAATATATAAGGAGGTCGGCACCCAAACTAATTCAAACTTCTTTACTTCCAATCATCTTTATACATAAGGTACCCTGTTCAATACTTCATGGCCATGGGCGGACCCGCATACAAGGGTCTGGGAGCTTCTGCCCCAGTTAGACCTGAAAAAAGCATGGAGTGCCTTATTGATTTCAATCTAGATATATGACACCCTACTATTTGTTCAATGAAGCCCCCATACCTGAAAAAAACATTGAGAACCTTATTGATTCTCAATCTAGATACATGACATCCTATTATTTGTTCAATTATTAACGGCACAAGTGCCTTATTGATTGAGGCGTTAATTCCAAATGTGATGCAGCTATGGTGCTCCAGTTTCAAATAGTTTGTGGCACTGTCGGAATTTACTTTCATGTTTTTAAAAATGTTCATCTGTATTTTTTAAATATATCTCAGTGACTCAAAATTGGATCTGTCGGGTGGATTTCTCAACCAACTTTCCAAAGAGTCCAATTTTGTATCTTTATTGTGAAGAAAGTACAACAGAAATTATGATTGACTTTTTCAATTAAGCACAGAACCACCCCCCCCCCCCCCCCCCCCCCACAAAAAAAAAAAAAAAAAAAAAAACCACCTCCACTATTCATAGCGCCCCCCCTGCCTGCCCCCCACCCCCACCCAACCAAAAAGAAAAAAACCACCTCCACTATTCATAGCCCATAAGTGTCACACAGCTAGGAACTTAACACAGGTTGCAAGAATAAAAAAAAAGTTACACCATTCAAGAAAAAAAATGGAAAAATTTTCCACTTGCTTGTGGTAGACTTGTAGATAACATTTTAGTGTATAGAACTGTTGTAAATTGTATTTCACTCTAGAAAGCATTGTGCAATTGATGCTCACAAGTGAAAAATCTGACGTTCGCATTCATTTTAATAGCATCTTTTTGTATTTGCAGCTAACTCCAACTATGAACTAGGAAGGGGTGACAAGGTTAGTGATTGGAGACCGCAGCCTGTTCCACAGCTTGAGGACATTCGTATAATTCAGATAGCAAGTGGTGGATACCATTCTCTTGCACTAACTGGTAAAATTTTCACTGAAAATATTTATTAATTGTTTTAGAAGTTTATATGTGGAGATAATTATTAATTGTTATACAAGTTTATATATATGTATTATTATGTATGAAAATTATCCAATGCACATAGAGCATTTTGTGCGCACCTCATAGTGGTGCTTACTTGATAACCCATTTGAATGGACCACACACAGAACCCCTTTAAATTAAATTGATCCCATTTTTTACACCCATCCAAATGGATTGGACCATTGAATTGATTGTGCACAAATTGTCAAGGGGTTAAAATTTGTGGGCTGCTAATATCAAGGAGTTAGGATGATCAGTTGCGCCTCATATTTTGTACATAGGTTTTGATCCCCCTAGCCCCATCCCAAGTCAGCATCAAGGGGTTAGGATGATCAGTTGTGCCCATATTTTGTACATAGGTAAGCCCAAACTAGATCTTTCGATCTCCCTAACTACATCCCCTAGTGGGCCCCACAATGAGGTAAGCATGGAGCGCTACCGCTTGCATTGGATTGGGACTGATGTATGTATGTTTGTAGGTAGGTAGGTATATACTTGGGTGATCCCCCATTCGTGTTGTGCCTGGCTATGGGGCCCATCAGATCCATTTGAATGGACTAGACCATTGGATCGAGTTAATATATATATATATATCTATCTATATATAGAGAGAGA
This sequence comes from Sextonia rubra, assembly GCA_037013555.1. Classification (NCBI taxonomy): domain Eukaryota; kingdom Viridiplantae; phylum Streptophyta; class Magnoliopsida; order Laurales; family Lauraceae; genus Sextonia; species Sextonia rubra. Next base: position 25,042,190 of record JASUAD010000006.1, read on the forward strand.
GAGGAATTCTAGAAAGCTCCCCTATTTTAAAAATCCTCTTTTTGTTCCCCTATGTTTTTAGGGCATGGAGCCCACCTTGAACCATTCCAATCACTTTACACGTACTACCACCTATGAATTGGTTGAAATCCCAAATTAACACTAATCCAACTTTTTGCTCACCGTTGGATTGAAATCACAAGAAAGTGATGCATCTAAAACAATTAAACTTTGGGGCTATGGATCAAGGGGTTAGGATAATCTAATGGAGTTGAAATTTTCACATAGGTAGATTACATCTAGAATACTCAATCCAATGGCATTCCATGGTTGTCATACACCATAGTGGGCCAAACTGGGAGGGGCATTTTTTGAGAAAATTGAAAAAAAAAACTCCTTAGGAGTTTTTGAGCACTCCCTTATATATATAATATAGAGAGAGAGAGGAATTCTCAAAAACTCCCCTTTTTGCTCCTCTGTTTTTTTTAGGGCGTGACCCACCTGAGTCAATCCAATCATTTCACATGTACTATCCCCCTTGAATTGGCATAAAGCCCAAATTAGACTCTCATCCAACTTTTATCTACCGTTGGATTGAAATCACAAGAAAGTGATGCCTCTAAAAACATTAAACTTTAAGGCCATGGATAAAAGGGTTAGGATAATCTAATGGAGTTGAAAATCTTCACATAGGTAGATATTGTTAGGAGATCATTGTACCATATCCAAGGCCCAATGTGTCATTGGCCCAAAAGTCCGTACTTTATATGTAGTTAGATCTTGTCAACTAAGATAGCTTTCTTCCTTGTATAGATGATTGTAATTGTATGTAATTGATTTTGATTAAGCCTTATCCAAGGCAACCTAGATTTATAAATATAGGATGATCGACCCTTTGAGGGGACATCCAATTCCGTTCAACCGTCTCTTTATCTAATGTCATGGTATCAGAGCACCGGTTTAACTACATATAAAGCATGGGCCTATGATACATTAGGCCTTTGACATGGTACAATGATCTGCTAACAAATGTCATCTAGATTATTTCATCTAGTGGCATTCCATGGTTGTCATATGTAGGGTATGGGAGTATGGGACCAATGATTCAACCCGTGGTGGTGGTGTTTTTGTTTTTTTTTGTTTGGGGGGGGGGGGGGGGGGGGGGTGCTCTATCTAGGTGGCATGCCTTAGTAAGCCCTACGTCGTAAATTAGGGTCCCACATATGGGGGGACTCGTGGGCACCAATGTTGACAGCCATGGACCTGAAGGCTTTAAAACCCTTTCTAAACCATTTTTCGTGACCAATTGGTTTTGGGATTACTGTCTAGATGGGGGGGGGGGGGGGGGGGGGGGGGGGGGGGGGGGTGTTAAGGTACTAACAAGTGATATGAAAGCGCCAGGTCCCATGTTTGAGTCACCAAGGGTGGTTCCTTTTAGGGAGCTGCTATATATACATCTTTTTACTCTTCCTACATAGCCCATTTAAAAAAAAAAAACTTTTTAAAAAACTCCCCAAACTACCCCCACCCCCTTCTCTCCCTACACACCTCCCCTCTCTCTCCTCTCCCCTTCCCCTCCGGCCGGCCAAGGGGAGTCTCCCTCCCTTCCTTCTCTCTCCCCATTTTCCCTTTCCTCTTTCTTTTCCTCCTCTTCCTCTTCCTTTTCCTCATTCTCGTTCTCTCCCTCTTCCTCCTCCTATTCTTCTTTCTCCTCCTCTCCCTCCTCTCCTCTTCCTTCCCCCTCCTCTTTCTCTCCCTTTTTCTTTCTTCTCCACCTTATTCGGCCCTACAGGGCCAAATAGCAATGAGCTATTCCGCATCGCAGAGCCGAACTAGAAGGGCCTCTCCTCTCCCTCTCCCATCATCTTCCTTTTCCTCTCCCTCTCCCTTCCTCTTCCTTTCCCTCCCTCTTTCTCTTCTCTCTGCCCTAGTTCGGCCCTACAAGGCCGAGCGGCAGTAAAGGAGAGAAAGAGGGAGAGGAGAGGAAGAGGGAGGGGCAAGAGAAGAAAGAAGAATAGAAGGAGGAAAAGAAAGAGGAAGAGGCAGATGGGGAGAGAGAGGGAAGGGAGGGAGACTCCCCTCTGCCAGCCGAAGGGGAAGTGGGGAGGAGGGAGGGAGAGGGGAGAGGTGTAGGGAGAGAAGTGGTTTGGGGAGTTTCAAAAAAAAAAAAAATTTTAACTGGGCTGTGTAGGAAAAGTAAAAAGTTGTGTACATATAGCAACTCCCTTCCTTTTAACACGCTTCAATTTAGAGACCACTCTGAAAAGAAAGGCACCCCTTATTTCCACATCCTAAGTTTCCTGCACAACATAAAAAAACCCAATTCATCCTTACTCATTAGTTAAAATAGCAGAATGGAGATTTAATCATCCTACCATTATTTATAGAAAAGAGGAGGGTTTTTTTGTCATTTAGTGGTATGAGGGAGTATCTTTTTATTGACTTTTTGGTAAAAAGATGTTCCTTTTGAAATTTAGTACTTCTACCCTCTCTTCTTTTCTTGCATATTGAGTTGAACCTCTACTTCACACTGCTATACTTGTAAAATTATCAACCGGGTCCAGGGGCAGCCTGGTTCCCTGAAAAACTTCCACCACATATATTCAGGTCTTTAGACAGATGCTTCATAAATGTGTCTCAATCTATTGAGATCATGCCCTTGGATAATAGTGCAACTTATATCTGTCTTGAGCAGTTGACTTTATGCCAGACTAGGACAAATTAGTGTGATTGCCTTTTTTCAACAGTTTAAAGTTATGATGTAATATTCAGATTTATATTTTTCAGATCAAGGTAAAGTATTTTCATGGGGCCATGGGGGACATGGTCAGTTGGGTCATTCTTCTATACAAAATCAGAAGGTTCCTGTCATGGTTGACACTTTAGCTGACGAACACGCCGTCCATGTTGCATGTGGAGGTTCATCTTCAGCAGCTATCACTGGTGAGTGTTATTTGACCAGATAATTCCCGAAACAGATTTTGGCTAGGGTAATTCTTAGACTTATAATGAGAGGGACAAAAGGTTGCTGGCCAACTTGGTCTTCAAAGCCACAAAAGGTCATGTATCCTGTGATATACAGGGACTTCTTACTAGTTTTCAGCATCTTTCAGGGATTCAATTAAACGAGTGGATGGGTCTAGCAACAGGGAAATTGCAGTGGATATTATTTGTGGAATTCATAATAACACATGTAGATAATAATCTTGTTTACATTTTTTGGGTTTTCGATCTGTTTGGAGAAAATTCTTGGGAAGAGCCGAAGAGGGGCTTCCAATGTATCTTCATTAAAATGCTCTGAATCTAAGTTGCACGTAGTACAGTCCCGATTAGCAAAATCTGACTATCTAAAGTCAAATTAATAGATCTCAACTGATTTGGAAAACCCAAACAAAGATCAAACTAGAACCGGATCAACAACCAAATAAGCAAATAGGAGCAGACTAGACAATGCAAACAAAAGGAGCAGCGTGGAAGATTGCTTACCCCAGTTCACTACTCCACTACTTATATAGTTTTCACTCCTTGGGAGGCACATTGTCGTGCCAATGGAGAAGAGTTATGGTTTTAGCATGCAACACTTCATTGAATCTAGAGAAAACAAGAACGGAAGCTAGGGTTGGACGTCTCATTGCATTGCTTATGTAATGTTTTCCATCAAAACCACCCTAATCTTTGTATTAAATCCTATTCATCCATCTATCCTACCTAATTAAGAAATGTAATGGAAAATCCCTTGCAATACTCAAGAACTTGCTTAAAATAAGGAAATTAAAAAAAAAAAGGTTAGAACGTTCATAAAATCCCTATGGAGAAGGTTTCTCTTCTCTTGCTCCTTGCTCTTTCCATTGTAATGCTTGTTGATTTAGGGAAACCTTCCCGCTTTTGGACTGCTCATGAAAAAGTCTCAATTTTAATTGACTGCAGAAGGGGTCACCGGGAGTCCCTTTTCATGTGGCAAAGGGTCCCATCAATTGAACATGTAGAGCTACTTAAAGTGGTGCTCCCATGTTGACCCTACATATGCAATTTGGTTTGGTTAGAACACAGATGGATTTGCCTTGGGGCCACAATAAATTTAGAAATTTTGAAACCCAATTTAGTCCCATCCAAATCTTGATTTGAGCCCTTATGCATGACTTGTTACAAATCAAAATACTCTAAATTCATACTATTATCTTCATTGACTTGCATATAAATAGAACAAAGGAAGTTGAAAAGACACATGAGTTGCACATTAAAGTAGGCATGAATGACACTTATTGAGTAGCGGATGTTGTAACCTACAATCACCAATACAACTTTAAACCCACACATTACTATCCACTAAGACCAACATTACTATGCACTAAAAACAACCATAACTGAAAATATTAATTGAAATTAATCCTAGTCTATTTCTCTAACAGCCTCCCTTAAACTAGGATCTTCAAACTTGTCATACCAAGTTTCATCTTCAACTTGTTGAATATGTCGAACTTGAGTGGCTTAGTAAAAATATTTGCAACTTGTTATTCACTCTTGCAATGTTAAATCATTACCTCTTCACTCTTCACGAGATCTCGGATGAAATGGAAACGAATATCTATGTGTTTGTTTCGACCATGGGATGCTGGATTCTTGGTGAGTGAGATGGACGAGTTATTATAACAATAGATTACGGTAGGACCTTCTTGAGGATGGTTCGTCTCCTCAATCAATCTCCTAAGCCAGATAGCTTGACTTGCACATGATGCCAATGCCACATACTCTGCTTCAACCATTGAAAGTGCAACAACATATTGTTTCTTGGATGACCAAGTAAAAGCACAATCCCCAATGTAGAATACATAACCAGGTGTACTTTTTCTATCATTTTCATCTTCAGCCCAACCATTGTCAGAAAATCCAAATAGTGTATAATCATTAGTACAATTGTAAAAAATGTCTTCACCAAGTGTACATTTTATGTAGTGCAAAATTCGTTTTGCAGCTTGTAGATGGATTTGACTTGGGGAATCCATATAACGACTAAGAACACCAACACTAAAAACAATGTCTGGCTTTATAGCAGTTAGATATCGAAGGCTTCCACTTAAACTCTTGAAGTCAGACGGATCAACAAAATTATCTTTATTTTCCTTTGATAACATCAAACCAGTTAACATAGGAATGTTAACAGGCTTAGAATTCTCCATTTTGAATCTTTTGAGAATCTCACTACTTCTTTTGGGAGAGAAAAATCCCATCGCTCATCTGGTTAACTTCAATCCCAAGATAGTAAGACATAAGGCCCATATCTGTCATCTCAAATTCCTGAATCATAGCTCTTTTGAACTCATCAAATATAGAAACATTATACCAGTGAATATGAGGTCATCTACATATAAAGAGATCAACAACATATCACCATTCATATTATATTTAACATATATAGCATGTTCATCAGGGCACTGGACAAAACCATTATCATGTAGATATGAGTCAATGTGAGTGTACTGTGCCCTTGGAGCTTGTTTCAACCCGTAGAGAGCTTTTTTGGGTCAGTACACCTTGTCTTCATTGCCTCCTTTTATATAACCAGTAGGTTGGTCAATATAAACCTTTTCCTTAAGAAATCCTTTTAAAAATGCCGACTTCACATCCATTTGATGAATCTTCCATTTGTTTTGGGCTGCCAAAGCAACCAACATCCTAACAGATTCAATTCTAGCAACAGGAGCTAATACCTCATGATAATCAATCCCATGTTTTTGCTTATAGCCTTTTACCACAAGCCTTGCCTTATGTTGATCTATGGAGCTATTTGCCTTCAATTTGGTCTTATAGACATATTTGACACCGATAGCTTTAATGCCCTTTAGGAAGTTCGGCCAACTCCCATGTGTCATTTTTTTCAATGGCCCTGATTTCTTCATCCATGGCCTTTACCCTCTTTTCTTCCTTCACAGCTTCTTCAAAACCTATGGGATCACAATTTGCAAAAAGAACATAGTTAACCATATCACCATCATCATTCACATCTTGTGTGGTATATGTGCTTAATAGGTGTCCTACAAAAGCCTTAAAAGATGAGACTCCTAAAGGAGCATGGAGTGGGAGAAAGCCAAGAATCTCTTATCTTCGTGTGTTTGGATCCATAGCATATGCACATGTACCTAAAGAGCAAAGAAAAAAACTAGATGATAAAGGTACAAAGTGTATATTTGTTGGGTATTATTAGAAGGCCTACAAACTCTATAATCCAGTTACTAACAAAATGATTGTTGGTAGAGACGTGACGTTTGATGAAATTAGTGCTTGGGAGTGGACTAAAGAAGAAAAGCAACAACTTGGCATAAGTGTTGATTTTGAAGATTTAAGTTATGAAAAAAGTGATCACACAGCTCCTCCTATGAGTCCACCTCTGCCCATTTCATCGTCATCACCCAGCATGTCATTATCTTCATCTCCATCAATTGTTCCTACTTGTAGGAACCCTCATCGAAATTCTTGCATGCCCATAAGATTTAGCGACTTTGAAATCGCTAGTGACAAAGATGTGAATGATGATGGTGATATGGTTAACTACATTCTTTTTTTTTTTTTTTTACTCTTTAGGTACATGTGCATATGCTATGGATCCAAACACGCGAAGATGAGAGATTTTTGGCTTTCTCCCACTTCATGCTCCTTCAGGTGTTTCATCTTTTAAGGCTTTTGTAGGACAGCTGTTAAACACATATACTGCGCAAGCTATGGCCTCAGCCTAAATAGTGTTGGGAAAACCTTTTCCTTTTAACATGCTCCTTACCATCTCCACAATAGTTCTATTCTTCATCTCCGCTACACCATTTTGTTGAGGCGTATAACTAGTGGTGGTCTGGTAATCAATTCCATTCTTCCTACAAAACTCTTCAAAGTCATGTGAAGTGTACTTACCACCTCCATCAGTTTTAATAATTTTCAAATAGTTACTACTTTGCTTTTCCACAAATGATATAAATTCTTGAAAAACACATAGGACTTCAGATTTTTCTTTTAAAGACATGTACCCATGTTTTTCTGCTACAATCATCAATAAATGTGATGAAGTACCTACTGTTGCCATTAGAGGTACAACCTACCTCACATAAATCTGAATGAAAAAGCTGAAGTGGCATTGTAGCTCTTTGAGATTGTCCCACTACAAATGGATCTCTGTGTTGTTTTCCAAAAATGCAACCTTCACAAATCTGACTTGGGTGACTTATTGAAGGTAACCCAACCACCGTCTCTGTAACGACCCAAGAATCTGGAGCTCTTCAGATTCTTAAGCCGTACTCAAATTTTTTTATAACAACACCACATAAATCAAATCTTCATGAGCATCAAGGTCATAAACAATCAAATTTCAATGTATTTCAATTATTAGGTAAATATTAGAAGTCTTGACAATACTACTGAGTAAGACAATTTCTACTTAAGAAAAGAAAGATAATAATAATATCTAAGTCTTGGGCTAATCCCAACTATAAATCTATTCTTTGTTTTTTTTCGCGCTTTGGATCAGCCACGGATGCCAAAATCCACAGGCTGATCTCCGTCACTCCCCGCAACCTCTACGACTGCATTACCTGAAGTGGGGCGAACCACTGATCGGTAACACTGATGAGTAGAATAAGAAACATTAAGATAAAGCATATTTCAATCATTCAGAGAACATAAATATTCAATGATATAATTACAATAACATTCTAATCAATTTCTTTCTTGAGTAATTTCCCCTCTGCGGCATCAAATAGTTCCGATACCCCATACGGTGTATCTACATTTCTGTCAATAACATAGCTTGTCATCCACAATGAATATTGAGCCTGTTCTGATACTCCCAACTGGAGTATCTACATTTCTATCAACAACATCGCCTATCATGCCACCATGATTGATGAACCTCTTCCCCTCGACCAACATCCACGAGGGAAGTTCTATACTCAGTGCCAGCAATTGGTATTACGCTTATTTCGATCATCAATGGTAAATTCATTTCAATAACTTTAGTATAGATTCATCTCCACCATAATTGGCTACATAATCTTACTCTTTTCTTTGGCCAGTACCACACAACACTGGTTAATCCTCGCCCCACTCCGAATCGGAGTTGGTACCAGGCGGTGGTATTACCCATGTCTTATTGAGGTAATTAATTATTTATCATAAAGTTATTCATAGGAATCAAGACACAATTAATATTAAATCCAAGTGAAAATATCACATTGAAGGTACTAGTTATTATAAAATTTACTATTAAAAATTAAGTCATAAAGAATAGTTAATTGTTATGAAAGGGCCCACATAACATTCAATTAATTGAACACATGTTAGTTTAGGTAGTAGACAAATATGGGATTTGTAATTTATCATGCCATAATTTATCATGAGCCTTAAAAAGGGGTTTTTAGGATATAATGAAAATAGCAAGGGGCAATTCGTAAAATTTTAATAAGTTTATAAAATCTGCTCGATAGTCCCCTCCCTATTCCTCACAGAGTATTTTCTTCTGTTGCCTGTTTCGCCCGTCAGAGAGTGGCACCGCCAAGCTCAACTGGAGGGAATGGCAGGGTGGGGCCCAACGGTTCGATGCGCATGGGACCTTCACCACAGTGGTCACCCAAGGGTCTACTCTAAGATGCGTGGATGTGATCTTTGATCAGGGAACCCAGGTGGAGCCACAACCTCTGACGACCAAGACCATCTCCGACGGTCTGGGAATTTCAAATCTCAGTTCAGATATGAGATTCCAGTGCAATCAGTCCTCTTTCCACCCTAAATCGAAGTCCTAGAGGTGTGCTATTTAGAAGATGTTGTCACAGCAAGTTTTCATCTGAAGAATGGGATTTTTCGACAGTGTTTCAATCTGTGCTAGGTCGACAACTACCGAAAGGGCTTCATCTTGTAGTCAAAGTTCCAGGTGAGTTGATTTCCAACCCATACAAGACTAAAGAGTGTCGATTAGGCATCATACTGCATATCAGCGGGTCTGATTATTATTTTGATGATCGGTTTGGGCTCTAAATCAAATCTGGCCGACAATCACTGTAACACTACAATATATAATGGCCACGGTTTCACGGAGGATCAAATAGGTCTAATCTCCTACTCTATTTAGATAATCAAGTTAGATTCTACTCACTTGGTATAGTAGTGTATTGCTTCAGCGGTGTTTGGCCTCGCGTCAGACATCCACCGTTGTCCCGTTGTGATCTTCCTTGCCTTCTTCGAGTTCTTCTTCTACAGATTTCAACTAGGTCAGTCCCTCTGTTTCTCTGTTTCCCTCTCTCTTCTCTCGTTGATGTGTGTGAAACAACAGGGACTCTCAACATATACATATATAGTACTTAGAGGGAAGTCCAGTTTAGAGGAAAGTCCAATTTAGAAACTACAAGGAAGTCTTTTGGCAATAAAATTCTTAGAGAAAGATAGGTGGACTCCTTGTTCTTACCTATTTTGAATTTTCAAAGTGTCTTAACCCATGATTCTTATTCCGTTTTCAACTGTGATAAACTAATATGGCCCACCTTATAAGGTTGGCCCGCTGAGGCGGGTTTAGGTTATTACAGTCTCCTTAGAAGCAAGTCTTTTCAAACTGTCAAAACTTAAATGACCAAATCGAAGATGCCATAGCCATGAATCATCATGTACAATTGTTTTGTAGCAAGCAACAACATCATTTGTAATTTGTAAGGGGAACATCCTATTTTGAGTCATAGGTACCCTAGCAATTAATTGATTTTTGGCATCTTTAAGGTCACAAATATCATTTTTCATTTGCAAAATATGGCCTCTCTCTTGAAGTTGACCAACACTAAGCAAATTGTATAAAACACATCAGAAATGTAAAGATGATCATTATTCCTTGCTTGGATTAGAATCTTACCTTTTTCTTTTACTGGTATCTTTTTGTTGTCACCAAATTTGACCATAGAAGTGGTTGTTTCATCCAACTCAGTAAACGTCTTCTTTTTGCCACACATACAATTGCTGCATCCAGTATCTAAATACCAAACATTGCTGCCACTGTTTTCCATAGTATTGCAAACTAACAAAATGGAAGTAGTTTGATTGTCAACTTTATCAACAAAGAGTTTTCTTCACTTTCATCTGCTAACTTTTTTCTACGCTTAAATTTATAATGACCATATTTGTTGCAGTAATGATATTAAGCCTTAGATTTGTCATACCTTTGAGTGTTGTTTAGAGATCTATCTCTTCCATGACCTCTTGATGAATCAAAACTTTTATTTTTTTCTTCTTCATTGTTGTACGATCCTCTTCCACGACCACGTCCTTGTTGACCACCTCTTCTTTCTCTATCAGATGTTTTACTCATTGTGAGTTGTGTTTTGAGTGTTTGCTCAAGAGATGAGGAAGATGATCTTTTCTTCATTCTTTGTTCATGTGCTTCCAATGATCTCATGAGTTCTTCAATAGACATATTAGATGTGTCATTTGCTTCTTCAACTGCACACACAACATGCTCAAATTTGTCTTGAAGAGATCGAAGAATTTTCTCGATGATCTCTATATCATCCATCTATTTTCCATTCGTTCGGATTTGATTTGCTATGGTAATCACTTTACCACAATAATCAGAGATAGACTCTGCATCTTCCATCTTCATGTTTTCAAACTCACCTTTAAGAGTGTAAACTTGTACCCGCTTCACTCTCTCTGCACCTTTGTAGGCTTTGTTAAGCAAGTCCCATGCGCTCTTTGCAGTAGTGGCTTTTGATATTCAGTCGAATATCTTTTCATCCACCGCTTGAAAGATGAAAAACAAGGGCTTTTGATCCTTCTTTCGTGCTTCACGAAGAGCATCTTTGCGTGCTTGTGAGAGAGCACCAAAAGCTTGTTGATCCGTTATATCGGTGTAGCCCATATTCACAAGATCCCATAAGTCTTGAGAGCCAAAAAGCACCTTCATCTGGATGCTCCAATTGTCGTAGTTTGTTCCACAAAACCTTGGGAGTTGTGGTTGCATCATTGCATTTATAGCCTTGATTTTCTTCAAAAAATAAAAAATAAAAAATCACACAAGAAAATAAACTACAACTTGTTGTGGATGCCAGCAAATTACTTTGATCTTAAGAGGCGCTGATACCACTTGTTACAAATCAAAATACTCTAAATTCATACTATTATCTTCATTGACTTGCATATAAATAGAACAAAAGAAGTTGAAAAGACACATGAGTTACACATAACCCATAACAACCCCTTAAAGTAGGCATGAATGACACTTATTTGAGTAGTAGATGTTGTAACCTACAATCACTAATACAACTTTGAACCCACACATTACTATCCACTAAGACACACATTACAATGCACTAAAAACAACTATGACTGAAAATATTAAGTGAAATTAATCCTAGTTTATTTCTCTAACAGACTGGGCACCATTTTAGGATGGACCTTAAATCCCATTGCTTGATCAAATTGATCCAAACAATCCAAGTCCTGATTAAACACAGGATCCATGAAATCTGGATCATCCACTCTAGCATCAGATTGACACATAGGTTTGAGGTCTCCATCAAATCCCAAAACTATATGATTCATGGATTCATCGTAATGTTTGAGTGAATATAATAAAAGTTTATTCTTTCTTTATAACTACCATGACAGAAACCAATAACTATGATGTGGCAACTTACTGTAAACAATCAACTAATAAATGGTAATTTATTTTGGATTTGAAAAAGAAAAAATGTAATAATGTTTTTCGACTAAAGGAGATGGTTAAATTAGTGCTTAATAAATCCTACAGTATCATGAAGTATTCAAAAAGAGAATCCATGCTGAACCATACCAATATATGATAATTTCTTATATTAAGGAATCCACATTTTCAAATGGCCTGAAGTGCCCCAGTTTGGCACTCTATTTAAACTGATTACTTTCAGCAATCCAGTTTTTAACTTTTGTCAAAATCCAGTTGTGACAGTAATCTTGAATGAAAACATTGTGCAGCTTCTTTCCGAATCAGCCACAAACGACAAAATTGCAAATGCAAATATGATAAATGTAAATGACAGAAATCGTATTATTCTTCCTTCTACTATGAAATGGCAAAGCAACAAGGATATACAATCTTTTCACCAAACTTGGTAGAAATGTCTTGAGTATCTAACCAACCTGAAGTAATTATAGTAATATATGCATGGACATTTATATGGGTCGCTAATCTACCTGTCAAGACACAGGTCAACCCAGCGGGTTAGATCCACCCAAGATCCACCCAATGAGTCAAGATTACCCAATGGATTATGAGTCCATGTGTCAGAACAAATCTGTTGTACATTATTCTTTTTTATTATGTTAGATACCTCTTTCTATTTTAAGTCTTTAGATTAAGACAAGATTGATTGAGTCATATACCTAGATTTGGTAAGATTGATTATGGGAAGGCTTTTACGGCATAATGAGGAATACAATACAAGGAGTGATAAAGTTCCTCTTCTCTTACTTTTGCAACATTAATACTGTCAGCCTCTCTACAAATAAATCACTTAAAAGGGCAGATAGAATTCTTTTTCTTAAACAATGTTTTTTCGGGTATTGCATCATATGATTTTATTATGTTGGTGTCCAAATCATTATCCCGTTCTTCTGTGATTTTACTAATGGATGGTTATGCATGATTTCTCAAAATTACAGATAAGGGAAAGTTATACATGTGGGGGAATGCAAAAGATTGCCAGCTTGGTGTTCCTGGACTGCCTGAAGTTCAGCCTCTACCTGTGGAAGTTAAATTTCTGATGGATGATGAGGAATTAGGCCCCCACCAAGTGCTCTCTGTGTCAATTGGTGCATCCCATGCAATGTGCTTGGTCTTGAGGCCTGGACATCAGACTTGAATCTAACATTTTATTATGGCATTTGCAATTGGGAACTTCCAAGACATCTGCATAGAAGTGCAGACTGGCTTGTGATCCATTGTGGGATTTAACTCAGCACAGTCGTTTAAAGGGGCAGCCAAAAGGAAGGTTAGCTGCAATGCAACACAGGTTATCCATTAATTGAGGCTAAAACAGAACCAGAAAAATGCTCCTCTGAGCGGAGAATTTCTTAAGGTTTCAGCAGAGGCGTCGTTATCCATTCTTGCTTATTATTTTATCATCGACTTCCTGTAAAATGGGGCTGAGTATTTATTTGTGGGTTTTGTTACTGTGAGGATGCTGGTGAGACACTTAACGGTAAAATAATTGATTTCAATGGTAATGCATCTTTCCTCTTCGATATTTCTTTGTTGTTTCTTAATTTTATGCATATTGCACTCTTATATGATGTGACATGTTTTTAGTACTTCAGAATCCCATAACTGGGAAATTTGAGACAATACTGTACTGTTCTATTGTTTCGCCCATGTATTTATTATTTAAGCTGCAAATAGTGATTCAATCCAGGTTGTGGGGCATGGACCGCATGATAGGTAGTTTGATAAGAGAATGGCATATGTTACAAAGTGAGCAATGTTTCCTTCACTTGTTACCGGCAGTTTGCTCAAGTGGTTAAGGACATCTATAGTCCTAGCTCTTGAAATTGATTTATTTATTATTTAAACTACAAATATTGGTTCAATCTAGGTTGTGAAGTATGGTGGGTAGTTTGATAAGAGAATGGCAAATATTACATAGTGACCAATGTCACCTAATATTGTCCCCGGTTGGTGGTGGGGTATTTTTTTTTTATTAATAATATTTTTAATAGAATAGTTGCTTATGGTTAGGGACGTGCAGTGCCTGCGCTTGAAATTGGCTTTTACCCATTTACATTCGGAAAATTATTTAATCATTGTTTGCCTTACTTTTACATAAGGCTTGTGATTTTATATTAAGCGAAAATTACCAACAACAAATTGCATTGGTTATCATTAGATTGATAGTCAGATGATGATGTCAAGATAATTGAAAAGAATTTTCCTTTCTTTCGATCTTAGCTTGGCCCTAGCCCTTGAAGGTCATGTCATCTAGGGCTTTGGTGCGGCCTAGGCTTGCCTGCATATTTGAAGGTAGGGTAGGGGAATACCCAACACTGTCCAGGCTAGATCCTTTGACAGCCCTAATGGTTACTTTTTATTAGTTTGTTTAGATGTTCTCAAGTAGAAGGGTGATCCGGTCTTTTGGCTTATTGCTAATAGTCAGTATTATTATTCTTTTTTTTTTTATAATTATTACTAAAATGGTTATCTCTGTGAGCCGTCTCCAAGAGCTTCAGTTGAAAAAAAAAAAAAAAAAAGCGTGCTATCTCTATACCATTTATTTGAACAAGTATTCATATGCATACGCATATTGAACTTGTCTATCACTGGGTATAACGAGCTAAACCCCAAGGCCCAAGTCCATCTGAATAAGAAATCTGGATCCAAAATTTCCGTCAGAGACAGCCTATTTAGTTTAGTCTATATTGGACAGTTCAAATCTTCAATTATCAAACTTGAGTTCAGGGAGAGTATGGCCAAGCATGGGTCTGTTGACAGCCCTAAGGCCCATTCATGCTGCTCTTAAGTGTGAATCCAACTTGACCTATCCAACCCGTTGCCATTCATACTTTCTTTTGGCCAACTACGAATTTCTGGTTCTTCTTTTAAGCATTATGTAGTCAATTGACCAAAATTTCCAAAACTAACTGCTCATATGGCGCACATTCAGAAAATTTGCTCGTTTAGATGCTACTAGGAAAATGTCCTCCTTAGAGCTCTATGGGACCAACCTAGGCCCACCTTTGATCATATTGCTCCTTTGATAATCTTGTCATCCTATGATCACCGTTGGAATGAATCTAAAAAAAAAAAAAATCATGGTCAAGACACATGAGGCTGAATTTTTGGCTCCCCATTTCCACAAGGAGATTTTTTTTTTCCATTCATATGCCCTTCTCTCATTGGTACACATACATCTAAATGAGCTCCACGAGCTAGATTGCATTTTATGTCTGCTTGTAGGAGAGGAAAGAAAAAATATAAAAGTTACTAATAAGGAAGAAGGGGAATACGAGATTGACATGTGAAAAATTACAGATCCTAAATCCATGAAGAAGAAGTAGGAATGGACAATGGTGGCCCTTTGGGGTCCCACCTTATAGAGAGGATGGGGATTGGAAGTCCTACAAAGCATTCCTTATAGGAGAAAATTCTCCTATATATATAGAGGGCTGTTCATGTGCATCAATCTCTCACTAAACGCACTATAGGGTGAAGAACACTTACCAGGCTTTTCCTCTTGACATAAGCATTCTTATTCTGCATATGACCATATATGGCTTTTCCAGTTTGGCAAATAAATATTTCCAATTCTATGAGTGTCCCTCATCCTATGGTGAGGGATGGATGCGCATAAAATTCCCTATATATATATATATTATATAGTTACAATGAGAGGCATTCAGTATTATATAAATTAATGCAAGCGACAAAGTTAAAAAAAGAAACATATATTCCAATTTAAATAAAATATCTGTGCATATCAAAGAAAGCATAAAAAAACTTTGAAGGATCAACAAAAAAAAAAAAATTTTTTGTTTTAATTCCATCTGAAGGTGGCAAGCTCTCCCAAAAAATAATTAGGGAGGAAAAATACCTATTGGAGTTTTAAATATTGTCCGGTAAGCCCATAATGCATCAATCAATTGCAGAGACCAATCTTTGTGACTTGGATATATAGTGTTCCCAATATTCACTTATTTTCCCTATTTGAAACTTCTACTTGCCCACGTATTTGCGGGTGATAGAGATGACCACTTTATAGGTGATACTTTTTGAACAAGATCTCAACAGTGTGGTTGCAAAAATGCATACTCCCATCACTAATGATGGCTAGAGGAGTTCCAAAATGGAAAAATATATCCCTTTAAGAAACCTTTTGCCCATTGCATCATTTTTCTGACATAGGATAGCCTCTATCCACATGGAAACATATTCCACGACAATAGATATATAATGGAAGCCAAAACTCGGAGGAAAGGATCCCATGAAATTAATACCCCATACGTCAAATAGCTCCACTACCAAAATTGGGATCATGTGCATTATGTTTCTATGAAAAATACTCCCCAATTTTGGCAGCACACACATGCCTTGAAAAACTTATAACCTATTTAAAAGTGTAGACGAACAAAATCCGCATCGCGAATTTTTGAAAAAAAAAAGTCTTTTTTGGTGAAAAATGGCATCCACAAGTCTATGAGTGACAAAGGGAGATGACACTATATTATTCATTATCAGGCCCGCATTTCCTTATGACTTGGTCTAGGCAATACTTGAAAAGATAAGGATCATCCTAGAAAAAGTGCCCAACTCTGGTAAAATTTTCTTTCTATCTTGTTGTGACCAATGATCTGGCGCTGTGCCTATAATAGGATAGTTGGCTATGTTAGCATACTAGAGGGATTGGGAGATGGCGAACAGTTGTTCCTCAGAGAAGGCATTCTTGATCAGTGTATGTTCCAATGAATTAGAAAGGATTAGCTAGGATAAATGATCTGCCACAACATTTTTTTTACTTCTTTTTTGTTCCAAATTACTAGGTCAAACTCTTTGAGTAGAAGGATCCATCAAAGCAGTCTATACTTAGCATCTTTCTTTGAAAGAATATATTTAAGCGCATAATGATCAGTAAAGACAATGATTTTGGATCCTATCAATTAGGCAAAGACTTGTAAAGTACAAAGACCACTGTTAGTAATTCTTTCTTAGTGGTTGAATAATTGATCTATGCAGTATTCAAGATCCTACTTACATTTGCCCTAACATTGCCCCGTCCGCATAGTTGCTAGCATCACACATGATTTCAAAGAGCATGCTCCAAACAGGAGGCTCTGTAATTAGAGCAGATGCTATCATGCCTTTCAGCTTGGTGAAAGCTATAAGAACTCGACCTCTAATTCTTGTGATTATTGCTAATTAAGTGGGTGAGTGGGTGGTTAGTTTAGTAATGTGATTAGTAGCTAATCGTCTTAGCCTGAGGGTTAGAATAGCTTTGGGAAATTTTGAGAGCCGGGATAAATGATCTACTATAACATTTTCTACTTCTTTCTTGTTCTAAATTTCTAGGTCAAACTCTTTGAGTAGAAGGATCCATCAAAGCAATCTATGCTTAGCATCTTTCTTTGAAAGAATGTATCTAAGCACATAATGATTAGTAAAGACAATGATCTTGGATCCTATCAATTAGGCACAAAACTTGTAAAGTTCAAAGACCACTGCTAGTAATTTTTTTTTAGTGGTTGCATAATTGAACTATGCACTATTCAAGATCCTACTTGCATAATATATCATGTAATGTTTCTTGTCCTTACATTGCCTTAACACTGTCCCATCCGCATACTCTCTAGAATCACACTTGATTTCAAAAATCATGCTCCAATTAAGAGGTTGCATAATTAGAACAGATGGTATCATGCCTTTTCAGCTCGGTGAAAGTTGTAAGACCTCGACCTCTAATTCTTGTGATTAGTACCAATTAAGTGGGTGGGTTGGTGGTTGGTTTAGTAAGTATGATTAGTGGCTAATTGTCTTAGCTTGAGGGTTAGAATAGCTTCGGAAAGTTTTGAGACAATTTTGAAACTAGTTGAAAATTATAGGGTGTTATTTGTAATTTCAGGAAACATTGGGGGATATTTTCAAATATTGCTTTTGAGCTCATTATATAGAGGACTTCATTCTCTACAACTTTTGTGTCACTTCACAGTCATTTGAAGCCCTCAAATCTTATATTTTATGATTCCCACATGGCCGCATGACTAAGGGTAAATGGTCATTTGTGAAAAAATTTATTCATAAAAAGGTTCACTTTTACTTTACCAAACCCTAAAATACAAGTGAAATGGTTGCTTCATCACTTGTTGACTTTTCGTTTCAATTTACTTTACTTATTTCATGGAAAGGAATGCATCTTTACTTATCCACAATGTATACTTAGCTAATCTCATTTGTTTTTTCATTGATTTGATGATTATGTTACTAAATTGGTAAAATCAAACAAACATTGGGTAAGTGCAATTTTTCTCATCGACATCAATTAAATGACATTGTGGTATAAACAAGCAACATTGTTTCAAATATAGTCTCCTATGTCACTGCAAAAGAAATTTAATAAAAAGATGAATGATGTGCTTTAAATTGGTTGACATCATGAAGGAAACTTGCATTTGAATCCTTATTAGGAGACCCAAGTTTTTCGAAAAGACAAAAACTATGGAGGAAGACCAGAAAGTCGCCAGTACTAACTCTTTATGAATGTGACGATTGTCAACGTTCTTGTATGATTAAAAGGAAAGTGGGATATCTTTCGATTTTTTTATCAGTATCAGAAACTTTTATTAAAAGATGAAGATGAAAAAAAAAACCCTTTAAAGAGAAAAAGCACAAAAGCAATGTACCCACTCGTAAAAAACAAATCAAACAACACCTACTTAAGGAATACTTCTCTCAACCCTAATTTCATTAAAGTATAAGTTATAGAGTTGGCCGACATAAGCACACATGATGAAACCTAAAAGAATTTCTTATCCAAGCAAGCGTTGTCCTTCGTTGTGTGTTTTTTTTTTGACTTAACACTAGAATGATAAATTTATTAGCCAAAGCAATGTTTTTGGTACAAAAGTCCCTTCCACAAAACATTAAAGGCTACTACACCTAAGCTACTTTTTATAAATATATAAAAAAATGCGGGAGTTTTATACAAATCTTTCTTCAAAAGGACCTAAGTACATATCTTTTTTAAGTAACATTAAGCAACAACTGAGAAGCATCACTTTCTCCCTCCATCTCCGTCTGCTTCTTAGCCTGCCTCTCCTTCTCCACCATTCCCAATCGAAATCCCCTTCTATCGTATCGTAATTACCTTGCTGCCTCTGCAACTCCTCCACTTTGCTTGAAATGGTCTCTTTCTAGGCTTGGGGCACAAATGGAACTGTAACGCTTGGAGACATGAAATTTGAGGAATCCTCTCTCACTGGATATCTTGTGAACAATCTCAAACCCTTGTAAGCAATCTTCCATTCTCAAATTCCTTGCCCCCCACCCTTTTTTGTTCTGACTTATTCCACAGTTTGATTGCTTCCTAGGGTCAAACCCCGTTTGCTTCATTCAAATGATCATCGAGCGTGGAATCATTTTTAGTGGTTTCAGAGTGTTTGTTTTACGAGACAATGGCAATGCAGATTTTCTTCCATTGTCATCTATTAGTTCTTCTATCACCATTTTTTTAAATCGCTTTTCTGACTTTAGGGTTTAAGACCAGAGTTGTTCACGTTTGTATTTGTTCTGAATTGGGTGGCTGATGGATGAAAGTGGAGCTTGTTATTGGATATTGAAACTTTCATTCGTTGTACGATTTTTGACATCGGAATTAGATATATGGGCTCAATGTTGGTAGAGTGTTTCTAAATAATTTGGGATGCTTTTGACTTGGAGTATAGAGCTGGCATTGGCACTGTAGTGCGGGGTTTCATGTTGGTACTGGTAGGTTCTTGCTGTTGATGGTCCTAAAATTTGCCTCTTCATGTTTTTTTAGTGTTGGCCAGAGTGTTAGGTTCTTAACATGGTGGGTTATTAGCCTGGTTTTATCTGCTTCGAATATGACGTGGAGACTGATGGAGACTTGAAGTTGGTTGAAATGAGATGCTAGATTGTGGAATGGTAGAAATAATGATGTTAGATGTGGATGCATCGATAAGTAAACCTCACAGTAGTGAACCCAAGTAGATGGTTTAGGCTATGGTGTTGAACTAGTTTATTGATACTGGTGAAGAAAACTGTCTTTCCAAAGGTGTTTTCTTCGTAGCTCGTGCTTGTTAATGGGATCTTATCTCCTCCTTTATTTTCTTTTCCTTTTTTCTTTTCTAACGTTTGATGGGACCTATTATGCTGCTGTAATTTGGACATTTCAAAATTTTAGTCAATGTTACCCTTTTTTTTTCTTTTTAATTGTTTGCAAAGTGATTTCTGATACTTTCCAATTGGCAATTGCTTTTCTTTTCCAGGACAGAAGCAGACCCTGTAATTCTTGCTGAATATGTGGTCACATTGTTGAAGAAGGACAAACCTACGAAAGAATTGCAGAAACTATGTACTGAGAACTTGGTTGAGTTTTTGGGTAATGGTATGTTTAATGTGTATGACGAGCAATTTCATTTGTTTTATCTTAATCACCGTCCTGATCTTGTGAATTTCTTGATCCTTCAAACACCATTTTGACCTTGTGAATTTCTTGATATTGCCATTACTAAATAAGGTCTATAATGTTTATTGCAAATGATTTGTTCTTTTTTGTCTGCAGCATGAATTTCTTGATATTTTCATTAATTAGTACGGTCTATAGTGTTTATTACAAATGATTTCTGATGTAGGCTATAGGGTGTAGACGCTGACTATATCATATCACTGCAAAGACTTTAACACGAGGACGCACCTCCGCGAGATAAAACCACTCAAATTCTATTAATCGTCAGAGGTCTGAGATCTAAGTCTCTTGCAGCGCATATAAATAAGAAAACAAAACTTAGGGGCTAAGTCACCTGATCAATCTAGGAAACTAAGGTATTTAGAAACTATCCTAATTACAACCTATTAAATAAAATTAGAACCGGATCTATCCTAAGTACAACCTTTTAAATAAAATTAGAGACTCATGACAAATACATAGGGAAACAAAATACTAAACTATCTTGGGTCCCACACGAGAGGTCAATGGGTCATCAATTTCTTCTTTTTGTTTGCAACACCATTTAACCCTGTGAGTTATTCAAAAAAAAAAAAACACTATTTAACCTTGTGAATTTCTTGATCTTGCCATTAATATGTTCTGATGCGGGTAAACCTTGAATACGGTGTTTACGTTTTTATTTGTTTTTTGGCTTCCTTAGTGAATGCATAATTGCACATCCCTTAACCTGTGGCTGATAGAACGTGTATGTTATTTCTTGATAATCATTAACATTGTTATTAGAATCATACAATTTGTATTCCGAATCATAAGGAAAATGATTCGTGTCTATACAATGAATCCCGTCTAGAGATGAATCTTAAGATTCAGCCCTGAGTCTTACAGTTTATATTAAATTGGATCTTACGATTCAAGCAATTTGACTGAGCGAGAATAACGACAACCAACAAGTTAATAATAATAACTTTTTATATTGTTTCTTTTTTATTCTTTCTTTCTTTTAGTACTTTTACTTTTACAAGGTTATTTACTGGTTAAAAAAACCTCTTAAGGGATTTTTGGGGTTTGGGTAGGTTTTAGAGAGAAATAAGGAATGTCAAAGCGTTCGATTGTGCCTATGGGGCTTGTCTATATCTTCTTCTTTTTTAATCTTTTTTTGCCTTCATGAATACTTTCTTAACTTCAAGGGATATACTACTATGTGAGATTGATTGGTGGATTTTATTTTTACTTTTATATTTTGATTTAAAGACAACAAAAAATAACTATCTTTGATACCTTAAACTTATTTAACTATTTATACATATCATTTATCATATATTAATACATGTCATGATATTCTTGATGTAATTGTAAGATAGACTTATTTGTCATTGTATTTATACTTTTATGAATGGGAAAATGGATGAATTATGAATAACTACTTTTTTCTTATTTTATTTTTTAATTATTTTTCGTTTTATTAGAAAAATAAAGAAGTTCTACGATTTGTGATACATATCATTTCTTATGAATGATTTTTGATACGATTCTGATTTTCATAATTACAATCATTAATGTTTATGTTATTTTTTGGTAATCATTTGATTGTATTTAATCTTTCCAAATAGGATCTTACAGAAAAAGGCAGAGTGAAAGTGTCAGTGCTAGATACGATAGTCTTCGACTTTTCATGCAATCAAGAAGCCTTGATTGCCAGCAAATCTACACAAATATATTTGAATACTAACAAAAATATGTTTTCCTTTTGTACTTTACTACTATATGAATTATCTACATATAAAGCATTTATCTTTAAGAATAGAAATTCGTTGATGCTGTGCATGTACAATATAAATTATATTTTTTCTAAATCATCACATCACCATTTAATTACATTTTCTTGTTACGAATGTTGATATGTAGTTGTGTTGGGCACTTGGGCATGGATTTGGGTGTTGCACACAATCTGTTCAACAAAATGGAGTGTCCTTGTTGCCATTAAAAAGAAAAAAGAAAAAAAAGAAAAGAAAGGAAAAGGGAGAATCCATGTTACTTATCCTAAAGATGTTATCTTTCTCCCTAATCATATGTTAATGGTTGTAGAAGACTTTAGAAATATCTGACTGGAAGGACGAGATTTAGGATGGATTGCTTTATTCATTAATCGGCACATTAGGGGTATAAATAGATTGCATCATTTCTAGAAGTAAAGAATGAAAAGGAAAGAGACAATTACAAAACAATTAAAACACCAATTTTCAGGAGTGACAAAAAAAAGGAAAAGATCGCGTATATCCTAATTAATATGGTACAGTTTCACTCTATACGATGCAAAGTCATCGACGATACACTAGTCCATAGGGACTACTCAACACTTTATCTCAAATTGATGTTGAAGGGATTTACCAGTATCAATTTGGTAACCAGTAACTAATGTCGGTTGCGTATCATTAGCTTGGTAAATATATCTATATATCCACAGCTTGAAGATTTGGAAAGTGTGATAGTATGCCAGTAATGAGCTTTACAAGTGTAATGAATATCGGCTTCAAACCGTTTTGTCTATTTGTGAAAGAACTGGATTTGCGATGTTTTCTGGCATTTGTGTTTTTGGCATGAAGAGATGTAGTTGAGGAATTACGATGTTGGGAAAGAAATTATGAACCAAGTGATTTCTGAGAAAATGCTAGAGAACCTTATATCCTTTGTTGAAGTGCTGGAAACCTTTTCTTATGTTCTACATTTCCAAGATATCAAATAATTTCCAAAAAGCATGCACAATCCTGTTGTAGATCTTTGTATACCAGGAGATCTTCGTATACTGGGACATCTTGTCCAATTAGCATTAACAAATGCTTCTGACTGGAAAACCTGATTTTTTTGAGGAAAATAATCCCCTCTTCGTTGTTCTCAGTAGGTAACGAATAATATGAAGATTGCAAAATCTCTAGGAGCCTAGTTAACCAAAACCATCCTATTTTTTCTAAGCATTTTTAAGCATCTATTGGAATGTCATCTAGCCTATAGCCTTTTTGTGTTCATTTTTGTCATTGCTTTCGTCACTTCTACTATTAAAATAATCTCTTTTCCTTTCTTTAATTTCATGTCCTTCATTAAAACCTTTTGGTCATCTCTTTTTATTCACCGGAGATGATCTAAGTCACTACTTTTCATTTAACTCATTTTTGCAAGCTTGAAAATATCCTTCTCTCCTCTCTTTTCCAACTTAATTATATTGGTCATTATGCACTTTTGACTTCGCATCACTTAATCCTCTCTTAAACCTTTTTTTGCCTTATACATTTTATAATTTTTGTATTCCTAGTCCTGTGCCAAACTTTATAGCAGTGTTTTTTTTTTCTCGAATGACTTTTTGAACCTTTACACCCCATCATTAGGTTTCTTTATTGAAGCTACTTTCTCCATTCAACTCTCTAGTCTCTAAGCACTTCTTTTGCATCCCTTTTAATATAGTCAACTACTTGGTTCCACATCACTAGAGTTTATTCATTCACGTTTTGTTTCCCCTACTATTAATTTATAAATGTTGTTGCCCTTTCCCCTTTCAAATCCCCCCACCTTGTTTTAGGGCACCTTTTATTTTACACTTCTACTTGTAATGGAAACACCTAAAACTTCTAGCAAATGTTGTGTGGTTCTCTATGAATTACCTTTCCATTTTTACAAGCTAGTTGGCCATGTTTTCTAAGTAGAAAAAGGCTATTTGATTCCTATTAGTTACAGTCTTAAAGGTAATTAAATGCTCATCTCTTTTTTAAAAGTAGGTGGTCAAATGCCAATGCAAATTTCAGGATAATTTCTCCAAACTTATTCCTTTTCGCAATCCTTCTCCATGCACTCTCATATCCTCTACTATCATTTCTTACATGGCCACTTAACTCCCGTGTTAAGAAAATCTTTTCACCAATTGGTATCTCTTGTATTAAACCCATGGTTTAAAAAATTGGCTGTGTCAACTCGGACTCGGTCCTTACTGAGTCGGGTCTATTGGGACTCGGACTTGACTCGAGGGGACTCGGTTGAGTCCATGTAACTTGTGTGAGTTGGCCAAGTCCACAATGATGGACTCGATCAATCATCTAACATCTTTGTTGTTGCGTCCATTACACCACTGGAAGTTGTTGGTTGATAAATTTTATGCTTGCCTTTCCGACATTAGATCTTATGGTCCATTGAGGCATCGGCATTGATTTTCTTCCATTTAATGCAGTGGCCCCAGATAGAAATTGGTCCTTATAAGAGGCTGTCTAAGGAAATGTGTTTCTTTCTTGTAATCCAATGACCCTATATAGAAATTGGTTTGTAGTTAGAGGTGTCTCCTCTATGAGAAAGATATACTCAAGCATATGTAGGATTTTATTTTTTCTTATGTCAAGACAAAAGGTCTCATTTCTCCATTTTGAGAAGACTTGCATGTCACTTTGCCCAATTTTTTGTCTGATAGGGTAGAAATTTCCTGACAGAAATAATTTGATTGAATTACAATACTATCAAAATTAAAAAAATTAATCAAAACAAAAAGATTTAACAAATTTACCATTTGCTGGTGCTATCAAACATTTTTTTCATATTTTTTAAAAATTTTGTTAAGTGTTAAATGGATGCTACTCAACTGAGTCGATTTGGACTCAACCCTGACCCAGTTGGGTCCTAGTCCAAGTTTTAAATCCTTGATCAAACCATCTATCTCCTCCCAAAATTGTCTTTTAGCACTTGCATTTGATTGTTGTGAATTAATTGTAGATGTGGTTCCACCAAATTTAGTATACAACTCATAATCCCTTTGATTTACTTTAGTTAAATCTATTAGTTTTGGAATCAATCCTTCAATCCTCACATATATTTGCCTTGAACAAAGAGAGTTGAAATTCCCATAGAAAATATTTTTTCCATCAAATTTGAATGACAATGTTTCATATTTTTCCAAACCAGTCGTCAAGGATTGACCTTTTATGTGCAACTTTTTTTTCCTAAAGTGCTAGATGAGAGCTAAATCCAGATCGAATGGCTTTGATTCCAAAAGTACTTGGTTTAAAAACAAGACAAAGCGGCCCATATGCATAAATCCAATTCAAATAGCTTTGATCTAAAAGCAAATGAGGGACATTGAATTGCCTAGCTCCGATTGATAGGAAACTATGATGCACAGATACATCAACATAGCCAACGTATCATGTCTAATTGTATCCGATACTTCACTTTTTATTTGTAAAATCTGTGTCCTGCCGTGTCCATACTGTGTAACGACCCAAGAATCTGGAGCTCTTCAGATTCTTAAGTTGTTAGCGTGATTACGATACATTAACATTCATAAGGTAAATTCCAAGAGCATTAGTCCAAGCATAAGAAGATTATTTAAGTCTCGATATCAAAGTTTACATAAGTCATTAGGGTAAAGCTAGAACAGACAATCTTTTAGGTTAATTACAAGGGAATATTCCACAATAAGGGCTGGTCCCTTCTAAAGTCTAGAATGCTTTTCGATCTCTCTATCAGCATTGCATGTCAAAATCTATATGCTGATCTCCGCTGCTCCCAGTTCCCGCTACAAAAACGTTACCTGTAGTGGGGCGAACCACTAGTCAATAACACTGGTGAGTAGAAATTTCAGATTCAAAATAAATTGCATCATCTTGTACTTCAAATATTCATAGGCTTTCTTTAAGAAAGTTCATAAGCTTCTTTGGAAGGAAAATTCACAATCATAAAGTAATGAATCACCATATTTATTGGTTTACACAATCATAGGGATTCATGTCGTGACAAGATTGTCACCCATTTGAATATTAAAGGGGTTCATATTCATGTCGTGACAAGGCTGTCATCCATTTGATTCTTAAAGGGATTCATATTCATGTCATGACAATAATATCACCCATTTAAAAGGGATTCTTATTCATGTCGTGACAAGACTGTCACCCATTTAAAAGGAATTCTTATTCATGTCGTGACAAGATTGTCACCATTTGATTCTTAGAAGGGATTCTTATTCATGTTGTGACAAGACTGCCACCCATTTGATTCTTAAAAGGGATTCTTATTCATGTCGTGACAAGACTGTCACCCATTTGATTCTTAAAAGAGATTCTTATTCATGTCGTAACGATAATGTCACCCATTTGATTCTTAAAAGGGATTCTTATTCATGT
Source organism: Sextonia rubra (assembly GCA_037013555.1). NCBI lineage: Eukaryota > Viridiplantae > Streptophyta > Magnoliopsida > Laurales > Lauraceae > Sextonia > Sextonia rubra. Next base: position 25,068,486 of record JASUAD010000006.1, read on the forward strand.
CGTGATAATAATGTCACCCATTTGATTCTTAGAAGGGATTCTTATTCATGTTATGACAAGACTGTCATCCATTTGATTGTTCAAAGATTTAATCTAATACCAGCATAACATCAATTTCTATATATCAATCAAATTCTGATTCCAATTTTAGTTCATAGGTTATATTATATTACCATCACCATTAACCAATCCCACATACTTCATATTGAAGTTTCGCCCGCTCGGAATCATTATTGGTCACAAGTATGTGGCATTGATCGTATCTTTTATTCAATTTATTCGTGATTCATTAATCATAGAGTCAACACTTTACTCACATTTCATCAGCCATAGTATTAACATTCTATTCATAATTTATCATTAATCTTAGATCAAATATTATGAGTTGGTATCCCAAAAGTACCTTATTAACTGTTCTTTCTATACCCATGTTCAAAGGATGATATCCATTCAGAATGTTTAGAAATAGTAGAGAATATTACACAACAAAAACAGATAATGACAGTCCATGATTAGGTCTGAAACTAACAACAGCATTATTCCCATCTTGTACTCAGGTTCTTTGTAGTTTTTGCAAATAAAAGATCTTTCTCAAGTGAAAGGTATATGGGTTTTAGAACTCAGAGGCTTCTTCATAAATCTCTGGTGTTTGTGGTATGTGAATATAGTTATACATAGCAGCAAGAACATTTTACAGAACCAATAACAGACAGAATATTCAATTCCCCAATTTTCTTGTACCTGAAACTGGGCTTGATCACTAAATATTCATACAGGAAATGTCAACAGTTCTAGTATGTGACTGTTCAGTTCCATTATTGGACGATTGATTATCATTAGTCCAAATTCAGTAGAAATTCTTGGCTTATCATGTTGACTGTAATTATTCAGTTGCTGTCTTATGTAAATAGCAATATAAAAGAACACAGATTTATCATATTGACAGTGCATGCTTATTATGAAAGAATACATATTTATCATGCTGACATTGCATACTTATCTTATGTTTTATAACTACTGAAATATTAACAAAAGAATACAGATTTATCCCATTGGCAGTGCATGCTTATCTTATGTATATACCCACTGAAAATATTATAAAATAATATAGATTTTATACTATGTATATAGAGCTTTAGTGACTGTCGATGAATTATATTCAAAGAAATTCCCAATTCATACAATTCAAGGGAAAAATCTACTCACCTGGTATATATAACGAAGGACTTCAAATTGGACATTCACTAGGCTAATGCTCCTTGTTGCAATTCTCTGCTTCTAATTTCCAAATATAACTATATTAGCCTTTGGTTCTTCATGAAAAGCTATCAAAGGGAAGAGCTGAATCCTCTTTATATAGAGGATTGGACGTCCAAATGGCCCCTTGAAAGGTCATCTTGGAAATTCAACAGTCATGTCTATTGGTGGGGGTTGAGGAGTCATCTAAGGAAAGCCAAGAGTCACTCCTATTGCTGGAAACAAGGAGCCATCCTTGGGAAGCTGTAAAGTCAATTATCAAGTGGGTTTAGATCACAAGTAAAGACCCAAAAGTCATGGTCCAGCAGCCCAATCCAGTTGTGTACTGGACTGGTCGAAACTGGGCTTGTTTAGGCCCAATTATCCCACTTGATTAATTCAGGTTATACATACTGTGTCCTTGCTGTATCTCTGCTGTATCCGTATAGATAGGAACTACAGAATTTCTGCAAACCAGAGGCTTAGTAAATCTTTTTTTCAAATCAGATTGAATCCTTTGGCAGGTATAAAAGAAGTAGCTGATGCCATAGCAAAATGGTATATTTTAGAGGATTCATCCATAAATCAGGCCCCAAAGGATTTAGGTCCATTTGATCAACCAAATGGGATCTCGATTCACCTTTTCTGGGCTCGATCATGTGGAAAGGCCTAAGATCCAAATTGAACAGTCCAAATGAGTCCAAACTAAAAGTACTTAGTATTATTGGATCAATATAGTCTCAGAAAGTTTGAAATATCCAAAAATGTGCTCATCCTCATTCTCTCTTGAGTCGATTGTGTTTGGAGGTTCTTCCTTCCTTTTCAAGTGCAATCAGGGCTCTTCATTGAGATGGCTTTATGGGAATTAAGGGATTTGCATTCATCACTTTCCATTTGGGATCCATTAAATGCAAAAACAACAAGTAGTCCAAATCAGCCCTTAGAAATCCTCCGCACAAGTCATCCGAGGCTTTCCACATATTGGTGGAACAGGCCAATTTCATGCTCATTATGATACATTCTAATATTTTTAGTGTTAGGGGTCATTTAAGTAAGGTTTCTTATTAATCATGATGTTATATGAATATTAATGGCTTAGATTTATTTTAGGGCTTTAAACATTAAGTCTTATTTAAAGCTTGGTATATGAACATCCTGCAATATTCTTGGAATATTTTTATGAAAATTAATTAAAGTTGGTTTGAGCACTTTCTTTTCTTTCTTCTCCTTGGTTGAGTTTCTTCGATTGGATCGAACATTTATATGGTTCACCATCAATTGGTATTAGTGCTTCCCTGACTGCGTCAATGTCGCATGTCTCCACAAATTTTAGTTGTATTTTTTAAGAAGAAAAAAATTTCAATAGCTGTGATCAAATCCCATACTGTTTTTGCCTAAATGGGAGAGAAGAAAGATGACTGACCTCTGATTGTTGAAAATTCCCCAGAAGATCTAAAAAATCCCAGAGTAATGTTTCTAGCTGTTTCCAGGCTTCCTTAACTGTTGATCAGATGGTGAACCCCATGGATGAGTATGCACTGTAATTGGAACGTGTAGAATTTATGGATGCCCAAGAGAAGATTTCCCATAGATTTTAGATGCTCTTGAATATATTCCAGCAAACTCATTTTTGGAGAGGCACTGATGTTAAATCAAGAGGTTCCTCAAGAGTCTTTCTGGAGATGGAGATCAGACCACACATTTGCAGAAATCTCTTATGCACAAATGATCCTTCTGGGGTCTTAACCCTAGAGAGATGGCCCACTTACTGATGGCCTTTCACAAGCTGTGATAGCATGACAAGAAAATGAGATTTGGGATAGCTTGTTCATCTCATTAATCGGCCCCTAAGGGGTATTAACAAGGTCACAATAAGATTTAAAAGGAAAGAACAGCAAGGGAAGAGGCAATTACAAATCAATTTCAACCCCGATTTGCAGGACTGACAGTCAAAATATGAGAAGAGGTATGATACAATATGATAGTACTTTATGATTCTGTCCATCCCAATCAATGTATGATACAAGGTTGTCCACAATATGGGAGTCCACAGGGACTACTTACAATAGCTTCACTCAAAGTAGTATTGGCATTGGTCATGATGCTTGGTCATTTTGATCATGACCAGCTGCCAGTGACAGGGATGTAATAGTCATTGAAGGACTTACATTTTTTATTTATAGTTCCTTCTTTGACCTACCCGTGTTTAAAAAAAGGGAAACCATCTAATCATGAAAGTTGCTGTTTTGAGGGCCGCAAAGCTGTCTAATTCTTAACTGTTACAAAAGCAGGATGAGTGTCAAACTTTGCATGATAAATTGGGACACCTAAAAATTTCGAATAGGTTTCGAATTTAGGCTGATGGAAAGTAAATGTGGCGGCTGGGTTGTGGGGGGTGATGCGAAGAGGGTGGTGTGGGAGCTGGTGGGAAGAGTGTGTGAGGGACCAATTGATCATGGGGTCAGGTTTGTCAAGCAAAATACACAAGCTTGAACTGTTCAGAGGCTAGGAACGACCTTTTTATTGTTGAAAGATTGGCATGTTTTGTCATTTTCTAATGCGATATACACTATTAAATTGTCTTCCTTGCAATGTTCTTATTAATAAAATGATTGGATCATCAAATGAGCACTTTTTTTGTTTCTGATAAATTTTCATTTATTTAAACTATTAACCCATAAACAGAGCTTGGATGCTTCTTTAGGATTTTGCTTCCAAAGAGTACTCATTATGCTTTCCTTTTCCATTTTCATTAACTCTCCTCTGTTTGTATCAGATTCAAAGTCCTTCGTCGCCAAATTATTCCAGGCCCTGCAAGATGGCTTGATTTTATCGTCTACTAAAAGACAGGAGAGTATCAAGAAAGCTGAACCATCTCCAGCTCTCGTCACTGTAGATTCTGTAAGACAGGGAAGTTTGTCTCCAAATTTAGAGAAGTTATCATCTTCTTCTGGTCTTGTTACTGATCGTGAAGAGAAAGAGGTCAGTGATGATGATGATGATGATCGCAACCATAAGCATCGGAGACGAGGGACCCAGTCCATGTCTTCTGACAAAGATACTCAAGAAAATTTTTTCAGGAGACAATCCAGAAGGATAGACAAGCCTTTCGAAAATGGGCAGTCATTCCTAGGAAATGATCCCCAGACTAGTGTAAACCGGAAACTATATAACATCGCACCTTTAGAGGGTGCAAAATTTGAAAAACGACGTGCTGGCTTGGCACCATTATCCCACACTCCTCTGGATTTAGGTCAGAGGACAAGGGTATCCCAGACAATTCATAGTGACGCTGGTCCTCATTTTGATTTGTCCACATCTCTAGTTCGTCTTCCCATTGGTAGAGGAAGAGGAAGAAATAATCCCCTTTGGAACCAACATGACTCAATTTTTGGCTCTGTTGAAGCATCTGATTTTTCACCACAAATGCCTTCGCAAGTAATAAATCCTCCTAGCCTGTTTGCGGGAAGAGGGATACCAGATGCAGCAGCTACACACAGTGGTGCTTGGGGTGCATTTGGGTTGATTCATGGAGTGCCCAATGGAGGTCTGGACACATTTCATCCACTTGGTTTGCAAGGAACACTTAGACCTGCAGTTAGTCCTCTGATCGGCATTCCACGTCAGCGCTGTAGGGACTTTGAGGAGCGTGGGTTTTGTTTGAGAGGAGATATGTGCCCTATGGAGCACGGCTTAAATAGAATTGTTGTTGAAGATGTTCAGGTATGTTGTTCTATGAAATCCTTTCCTGCTTTCACGAGCTTATGTATCATCAATGTGAAGACTCTACAACTGTTTTTCTTTTTGGGTAAATCATACAACTAATTTGGTGAATGCCATTGATGACATTTAATTCAATTGGTATTTTTGTCTGAGGCTGTTGTTTCTTCATTATGTCTGGGCATTATCAGTAACTTCCAGATAAACTTTGTAAGTCCACACTTAGTGGTCAGAAACTTAGAATGTCTACGCACCCATTACATCCAAGAAGTTCTAGGAGAATTTTCTTCTACAGGATGTCCGCATGCAGATGTATGGTGTTGCCTTTAATTCAGGGTGTGGTGGGATACTTGTTGCCTCTTCTAACCGTCAACAATATTCCGAAGTAGGTGAAATTTGTGAGTGGACAAGGCTAGTGATTTATGCAATCTGATTAGGGTCCTCATGATTCTCTTGATTGGAAGATCCTAGCGATCTAATTTTTCCAGATTTTAGCTGTTCTAGGTCAAAGTTCAGATGATTATTATCTTCTAATCTGGGGATTTTTGGAGGATCTCTTTTGACGGCAGGGGACACTAGGTAAGTACCCACCTTATCGGGACCACTATACATGTCATGCTCCTGGACCTTGTAATTCTTTTCACCAAAACCTGAAAAACTAGCAAGTATCCATAATTAGGATGTTTTGTTGTTTTTACATGGTGGGTTTGCTTGCAAAGTGTGAATCTTGGACATCTGAATAACTTGCAGAGATGTCTGCTCCATTGTCTGCGGTGTTCTGATTGCAAGATCGTGGCATATTAGCGACCTTCATCTTTTCAATATTTATATTCATTTTCTTTTCCATCTCGAAGCTATTATATCTATAACTAAGTAGATGATATTGCCTTTTACAGAGCCTTTCACAGTTCAATCTTCCAGTTTTGATTCCAAGAGCTCGTATAGCAGGAGGGCAAGGTGGGTCAGGACCATTTCCTCCTGTCACATCTTCTCCTAGCACATTGACAAACAGCAAAGGCTTGCGTGGTAAAATTAGCATGCTTGGGGTGAATGATGATAGTTCGGGATTGAATGGAACAGTTCCTGGTTCTGCTGATGCTGGAGAAGCTGACTTGTATGATCCTGATGAACCTTTGTGGAATAATAACCATCCTGAAACTACGGGTGCACTTTTACGGTTTACTTCACCTAAGCTTGGGGACACTGAGCTGTTATTGGATGCTGGTACTACTGATCGTCACAGCTTCGGGTCAGCTGATGGAAATGATAGTGAGCACCTGGGTAGAAGCCTTGCAACTAATGTCGGTTCACAAAATACATCTTCATCTATTTGGGGCCGGATAGGGAAATCTGGAAATAGGTTGGAGGTGGCAAGCAAAATTGACAGCACTGTAAGTGCAACCAGCTACCAAGGAAATGAAAGGAAGGAGGATCAAGAGGAGACATTAAACAATATTTGTGGGACTTCCCAACAGGGTAAATGGGCTAGTACTGGAGAGATTGGTCCACAAACTAAGAACTTATTCAGCACCCCAAAGCAGTGTACTGATTCTGGGCGTCATATCTGTAGGGCATCTCAGAAAGCCTTATGTACTCTCTTTGTTAGGGGCATTCCCCTAAAAAACAACAAGAAGGAGGCCCTTCATTCACATTTTAAAAAATTTGGAGAGGTTATTGATATCTATATTCCAGTCAACAGTGAAAAAGCATTTGTACAGTTCTCCAAGCGGGAAGAAGCAGAGGCTGCCCTGAGGGCACCTGATGCTGTTATGGGAAACCGCTTCATCAAGCTATGGTGGGCTAATCGGGACACCATTCCTGATTATGGGGGATGCGGGAGTGTTGCATCTGTACCTTCTTGTGGAACAATAACTGCGTCCGTTCCTTCTCATCCATCGATTGAAATACGTAAAGAAAACAACCCATCTGCAATTCCAAAGTCAGGCACAATACCTGTATTTGATGCTACTATTCCTGCTCCTATTCCTCCAAGATTTGCAGTAACAAATGGTCCCAAGGCCGCACCTCCCTCACAGAAGAAGCTGGAGACTTTGGAGCTGCTGAAGGAGGAACTTCGCAAAAAGCAGGAAATGCTGGACCAGAAGCGTAATGACTTCCGCCATCAGTTGGATAAACTTGAGAAACAAGTGAGTGCTTATTGCAACTTAATTTATTCTTTTCCAGGCTTAGGAAGCCCAAAATATTTACATTGATTGTGGTATAGACTTGACTACAATGCCTGTTTTCAATAGGTTTTAATAGTAACTGCAGAGGATATAAATAGCTCTTCATTTTTTTCCATTATTTTAAATGAAAAACAATTGACTGTTGCATGCACCTTTTATCTTGTAGATTTAAACTAGTGAAAAACCTGTGCAATGCATGGATCCTCGATAATAAGGAATAATAATAAGAAACTTATAAAAACTTAAAAAATGAAATTCAACACAAATTAAAAGAATTTTTTCAGTTCATAAATTTGTACCTTGGTGGGCTTATGTATCATTCAAATAAATCTCAAAGAAACTCAAGAAATTCAGAGAGCAATCTTTTTTTAATCGATAATTTGTTCCTCTAGGTTTATGTATCAGCCGAAATAAATTTTAATGAAACTTAAGAAAATTGGAGAGCTTACAATCATATAGAAAAAAAGAAACAAAAAGTTGAGGAAGAACTAAAGTCCCCAACTAGACTCAGCTGGGTAGGGAAATAGGTGCATGTGTGTATCAGTCACAATAAATCTAAAAGAAACTCGAGAAGTTTGGATAGCAATATTTTCTTAATTGACAATTTTGTACCTTTGTGGGCTTATTTATTAGTCAAAATAAATTTTAAAGATCCTTTGTGGGCATAATAAATTTTAAAGAAACTTAGGAAAATTGAAGAGGTTTAAATCTTATTGAAAAAAAAAAGTTAAAAAGAGAACTGAAGTCCCTAATTGGACTCAGCTGGTTAGGGAAATGAGTGCTTATGTGAGAGTGCGTGAGTTCAAGTCCCATTATTTAAAAATAAGGAAGAAGAAGAAGAAAAAGAAAAAAAAAACCAGAGAGAGAGAGAGAGAGAGAGAGAGAGAGAGAGAGAGAGAACCTTAAAATGTAATAGAAAATGAAATTGTTTATAAAAAAGGCAGCCTAGTGCACGAGGCTCTTTGGGGAGGGTCAAATGTAAGCAACCTTACTCACACAAGCGGAGAGATTGTTTCTGTGTTTCGAAATCATAATGCTCAGGTTGCAATGGAGCAACCTTACCGTTGCGCCAAGGCCCATCCTTATCTGAGACTCTATTAAGTAGCATTATGCTAAAAAATAATAAATAAGTGAGATTGAAAATTTTTTCAAATAAGTGAGATTGAAAATTTTCTTTTTCTCAATGTGAAAGGAAAATAAAACCCATAAGAAATAAGATATGAAAACCATTAAAAATTTGAAACAAGACCTAAAAACAATTCAAATATGAAATTAGAATTTCAATATCCAACATGAAGGAATTTAAGAGAAAAGTAGAGGAGAATAATAATCTTATAGGAGACAGAAAAGAGTTTGTTGAGGCAAAATGAAAAACTTGTACAAATGAGCTCTCAAAACGAGAGCACACATATACCAATAATTGAAGTTAGATGAATCTTTTTTATAAACAACAATTGGGGCTGTGAGAAAATAATTATTGCTAGTACATTTCCTAACACTTTGTTTTAAAAATAAATTTTTTCACATAGGAGAAGATGACAGAAGCTATTGCCAAGGGAATGTCTAAAAAAGGTATCGTGGGTTTTCTTTTTTTTTTTTTTCCAATATGAAGAAGTGGAAATTTTGGCCCTAAAACAAGATCTATTTTCTAAGGGGGAAAAAAAAACAGAGTTAAAGTTGCTGTAAAAGGTTTCGCTAGTTGTTGAAGGGGGCATTTCAATGTGTTATGGTAATTTGGGTTTTTTTTTATTATAAATTTTCTAATGATTTCTGATATTTTTGGGGGCTTTAGAATATGCAAAAGCATAGGGGGTATATGCAAAGGGATCAACTGTCAGAGAAAAGTAGATGTATCACACTCTCCTGCCCTCTATTAAATTTATAAAGAGTTACAATGAGGACTAATTTGTAATTATTGGAGTACAACTGTTCTATAAATATAACAAAAGTTGGTTTTTTTTTAAATACTAAAATAAAAAACCATATGTTGGAGGTTTTGCCAACAACCCTGGCACAGTGACACCCCAATATCCTTCGTTTAGATTAATTGACTCTCTTTTTTGAGTTTTTCCTTATACCTCGTGTCTACAGTTTCTTGACCCTAAGGGAAAAACTCTAGAGTTTGGGAGATTGATTAGTTTAACATGGTATTAGAGAATGCCTGGGAGTAGAAGACTATCATATGAAGCAATCCATTGGATTGGATTTTTGGTTTAAGCAAGAAATCAGGTGGATTGTCTTAACCAAACTTGAGAATATAGTCATCCAGTGACGGTTGTTTGACTGGGTTGATTTTGGGCTTTCAGATATGGGGGTGGAGGATACCAAGCAGATGTTTTTTAACACCTATTATTTTTCAAAATTAGAGATTGTTTTGCAAGGAAATCAGGCTTGTTAACTAGTTGGAGGCTTGGAGCTGCCAAACCCTAGAGATGGAATCGATAGTGTGCAGTCTTCCTTGATTCTTTTTGCTTTGATATTTTCCTGTCAATAATAACAGCCAACAGGCACTGTTTTCAACAGATCTGATTTATTTTTCAAGAGTTTTTCTTATTTTTTGGGTTCTACCACCATTATTTTCAGAATTGTGAGGGTCATGATGGAATCCAAGCAAGAGGGAGATAATCCTACTGGTTGCCCATACTTCTTAGGGAATCTGGACCCTATTCCAGAATTAATGGAGAATTGCTTGATACAAGGAACTATAGACAGCAGTTATATTCAACAGAATCGGCCCTTGGTGGGACTTTTAGATTGGGATATATTGATGGAACTATCCTGAATTACTAGAGGAGGACTCTTCTATTGTTGGGGAAATATTCGTGTGCATCTTTGCCTTACCATATTATAGCGTGGGACAACGTAGTGGGGCTGACTTTATGATCCGGGCTGACTTTATGATCCATCTGAACTATCCATGCACATGGGACCCCTTGAATTACACTGGATTCATCGAGTTTTCATTGATCCGAATGGATTGGACCGTTGGATTGAGGGTCAAATTTCTTATTTAATATAAAGTTGTTAAATTTGTGGGCCACGGATGAAGGGGTTAGAGGCATGGGATTGACCCCAGGCTTGATATATGGGCCCATCCAAGATGTCTCTTCCCATCACCCTGACTCCAATGATCAGTGGAGCCCTATGTGGGCCATCAAGTTTGTCCCTTACTATATGGTGAGGGATGGATGCACATGAATGTCCACCTGCATGTTGCCTAGGGAAGGTGGAAACTATGCTTGTGTTGGATCTATAATTCTACAGAAGGTAATATTTCAAGGAATTTCTACTGTGCAAAAGAGTTTTGTGATTCTGTTGTTGATGTGTTTGCTAAAGAGCGGAACCACACCACATTCTAGCAATTAACAAGGGAACTAACCAATTGAGGAGATATGTCCTTAGGAGACTATTATGCTCAAATTGAAAGACTATGGAGAAAACTTGAACTATATGAACATATTCCTATCTGCCAAGAGAAATCCATTGAAAATCGAGGCATTTATGAATTATTGGGTGGTGTTAATAAGGAATATGAGACATTTCGAGCACAAGTTTAAGCCTGGTGCAGTTCCCTCAATTGGTAAGTTTTTGCTCTCCTTTAAGGGAAGATTACAGATGTGTCACGCTCGGAAAACATGAACCACTGCCATCATAAGAACAACCACCCTTGTGATTAATGAGGAGAGAGAGGGGAGAAAAAAAAAGGTGGGGGAGGTGTTGGTAGTAGTGGTGGCCCTGGATTGAAAGAGGCAGATGTGATATAGCTGCTCCTTTGTATACACTATAGAAAGAATAAGAACACCTGCAAATATAGTTGGGATTTAATTGGATGGTTGCCACAATTTAGTTATGCAAATATAGCTAATACGGAAAAATCTATTGATGATGCCAATGCAAATAAAACTGACAAAAGAGCTTTCTCCACTCATTTGAAAGTTACAAGCACTAGAAGGCTCGACTACTTCATCAGCTGACATGGCTGCTTACCGAGGAGCCTCTGCTCACATTGCCTCCACATTTTCACTTAGACCTTTCTGGATCATTGATTTCAGAGCCACAGTTTAAGTGAAAGGTATGCTTTCAGGATTCAAAACTTATTAATCCTCTTCTCATGGCAGGGTCGTGATTGAAATGGGAATATACACCAATTGTAGGTGAGGGCCTGTTGATGATATTTCTTAGTGTTTATCTTTGCCCTGTGTCTTACATGTTCTTCTTTAGTTCCTATTAGCACCTTAACAAAATTCTATAATTGCAATATGTTTTTCCCTTCGTCCTGTGTTTTCAGAAATTGGAGAGAAGATGGACAATTGGAGATGGTTGTGAGCACCGGGGTTTTTTCTTTTCTTTTTTTTTTTTCCTGTTGTGGTGAGGGGGTGTTGGTGGGGTTGGGGGGGGGGGGGGGGTGGTGTTTGTGTTTGGGTGTAAGAAATGGTTGTTAACTTGTTTATTTGATGGATTTAGTTTGAGGTCATAATCAGCATTTTAGTCACCAGTCAGTGTAGAAGGCATCAAGAAGTGGCATTGCTGTTCGGACATTTATCTTACAATAGTCTTAGGAATCTTTTCCACTATTGAACAGAAGTAATGTTAATGAAATTGAGTGAAGTTTGTTAGCTTTTGAAGAAGGGTAGGACTTCATATCCAGTTAGTGTTATTGATAAAAAAAGAGTTGATTCATAAACTTTAATTCATAGTGCTGTGTGGTATGCTCTCCTTATTTCTGTTTTGTTCATTGAGTGCTTTTGTTTTATCCAGATGTATCTGGGTTTATATGAAGCAATCTTGTGATGAATTTTCATTTATTTTTGAAGATTTTCATAAAATGGTAGAAAATTAATTTGATATAAAACTCAGGGTGTTGAGATCCAACAATGGAGGAGCTTAACCTCAAATGCATTCCAGGACTATCTTAGAGCAAATGAAATTGAATCTCATAATTCTTGTGCTCATACTCTAGAATAGAATGGTGTAGCAGAGAGTAAAATTCGACTCTTGTTGGAAGTTACTAGAGCATCAACAGTAACAGATCAATGTTGCGAAGACTTTTTGGTCAAATCCCGTTCTTACAGCCGTATTCCTTATTAATCGGATGCCATCCAATATTTAGGAGGAAATCACCAATATAGTGCGTGCCCATCAGCTCCTTTATCTCCTATGCCTCTAAAGATTTTTGGATGCATTTGTTTGTCCACATTCTAAAGTAACAAAGAGATAAGCTGGATGCTGAAGGTGAGAACTGAGAAGTGTATTTTTGTAAGATACCCAAGCACACAAGAATGGTATAAATGCTATTTTCCATTAAAAACTCAAAAGGCATTTTGTTATTATGGATGTTACATTCTTTGATAGCATACCTTTCTATTCTCAAGAGTCAAGAAGACAAAGAAATATTCTAGTAGCCATTGGGAGCAGAATGCTCCTATGGTATATGGTTTGCATTTGATCATGTGGTGTTTAATTTTATTACTGTGACAACTGGGATGCTTAAATTGGGTGTTAAAATGGGGCTTCATACATGTGCTTTTTCATGGATTTTGAATGGTTAACTGGAATTGGGTGATTGGCAATCTTCGGCATGAAACTGTGCTACTTGATGCTGTGGCATCTTCTCATGACGAGCCTAGGCCATGGAAGCTCCACTATTATTTCAATGAGACTAAGGAATTGGCTTCTCCATTGGATGTTGTCTTCAGTCATAAGTTAAGATTGGCTAATGGCATGGTTGATGCTTTAGCTAAACTCGGGGTTGCTCTAGCTAAGCAAGGGGTGGATCATTCTTGTAATTGGGTTGGGTTCCGATATATATTTCTTATACCGTTATTTCTTTTGTATTTTGGTTGATGATGGTTGGTTGTCATTTCTTTTCCTTTTAATAGAAGTTACTGGTACTGATCAAAAAACAAAAGAATTTCTCCTTTGGTTTTCCTTGTGTAATTATCACGAGGGGTACAAGTACAATGCACTCATAACCTTTTTTTTTTAAGTTTTTGGTTGCTTGATGTGATGTGTTTGCATTTCCTTTTTTTGTTTTTTTTTTTTTGAATAAAACATCAAGTTACTGAACAAAAAAAGTTGCTTCCTGGGGAGGGTTTCTTTTCTTTTTTTTTTTTTTTTATTGGTGTAGAGGATCCATACAGTGGGCGCCATCTGCATGGCTTCTGTTTGGCAGAACTCTGACTACTGTAGTGTAAAATTAGACCGTCCTGTATGTGCATGTCTCTTGTCTGTTTTCTTTTTCTGGTGTTTTATGTATGATAAAGCAATGAGTTGAAATGAAAAATAAAAACATGATATGGAATAATGTACTTCCGTGAGTTGTGATGTTGTCAAAGTAAACACTAAATATTTGGCTTTCTGCAGGCTATTACAGTTAAGGGTGAGAAGGTCCTTGAACAAGCTGTTAAAAGGCGTAAAGTGGATGCACTAACGGATGTCGTTAAATCTCCAACACCTAGGCATACTAACCCTGTTGCTACAGCTGCCCTCCTAGAAGCTGAGATGACACCAGACAAGAAGACCTCTGGGGATGATATTGTTTCATCCAGTGCAAAACCAAATTATACAGCATTGCAGCATTCACCTAGAAGTTTGAAACAGCCAATTCACCTTCCCACATCGGGTGGGAGTCATTTTCTGGCCAATAGGTTCAAATTGGACAACCGTCCTACCTCATTTAGGATTCTTCCTCCTTTGCCTGATGATGTTGCTAATGCAAGTCTCTCTCTCTCTCTCTCTCTCTCTCTCTCTCTCATGTGTGTGTGTTTCAAAGTACATAATTCATGTATTAATCAATTTCATAGTTGTTTCTCCAGCACATTATAGTATTTATCCCTGTTAATGTAACATGTCCAATATTTCCATTGCAAAAGAAAGTTGAGTACTAGAAATGTATTGCTCCTAGAGGGAAACAAAGAATGCATACCAAATCCAGTATTCCTTTTGCATCCATGGTCTTCTCTTATCATATGATTAACATCTTATTTTGCATTCTCACAGTACTTTTCATGCTTTGAAGCAAGCTCTTTACTTCTTGGTCCTTCATTTACAGTAGTCCCCATTACATCGTCTCTGGTGTTTCATTTCTCTTTAGCAACAACAAATCCAGATTATCTTTAAAAATTTTATTAGTAGTTTTTAAATGTTAAAATCAAGAACTTTTCTTTCTTAGTTTATTTGGTTCTTAGTGTAGGACAATGGCACAGGTGTAGAATATCCTCGTATGGCAGTAACAACTTTATTTCAATGTGTTTTAGGTTTCTGTATTGAGGGAACATTTTTCGTCATTTGGTGATCTCTTGAGGGTCGAGCTAGAAGACCCTGAGGCCAATGGTGGCGGCCCAGGCTCAGAGCCATCTCAAAAGTTTTCTGCTCGTATTACATTCGTGACACTTGGTTCAGCTCAGAGGGCATTCCTAAATGGTAAATGCTTGCGAGGTCACAATGTTGACTTTGCATGGTTGACAACCATTAGCAATTGTAGCACTGACCATGGGAGTATAGAAATTCCACCTGCTGTGAAGGGGCCTGCGGATGCTGAAATTCCAGTGGAAGCCTATTTGACTAACGGAAAATCTATGTGCAGTGCCATTTCTGAACCTCCTGCTGCTGCTGGAAACAGAGTACCGGCGAGCATTGATGGCAGTCCTGAGTGCATACTAAAAGGCTCTGGTAGTAGCCTGCCCCACCAAGTCATCGAGTGAAGAGCAACCACCATATTCTGATGTTCCAATCACCGGGGATGGCCTGAATGTCGGTTTTTCCGAGTGAGGTAGGCCATGTTCTTTCAACATACACTAATGTGTTCTCACATTTATACAAAATTAAAATGATTTACACTTTAGATTGTCCTATAGTAGCATGATTGTGTTCCATAAACCACATGAATCCAACCATTGAATTTTTTTCAACTCTTTGTTCTTAACAGTTATATATTGACTCAGGCTAGATTGCAAATTGATCAAAGCAGTTGAATTTCATTTGGGAATCTTGCAATCATATTTTTTCTAGGAGGCTTGGATAGAGTGGTTATTTATGTGATTGGAAGTGACTGAAAATCAAGGGTTCATGCAACAAAAGATGCTTATGTGAAAGTGAATACTTTAACAAAGCAAGTGTAGATGGATGTTGCAACTTATATGATAATTACTCTTTCTTTCATATTCTGTAAAGTTCATCCCTGTTAACATCTACTTTTGTATCTTATGAGGCTGTTTGGTTGCACTGAAGGTGTGGTTGAAACATGAATTTTCTCTGAAACTATTTCCTCACTTCATAGAGCAATTGGTGGTGGTGGGTTATTTTCACAGAAAATTTTCATTTCCAGCTGTAAATAGTTTTCCCAAGCACACTTTAGTACCCTCCCTGATCTGCTGGAAATAGTTTTCCCAAGCACACTTTAGTACCCTCCCTGGTCTGCTTAATTAGGGAAAACTTACTTTCCGGCTTTTAGTCTTCTTTTTATGTAACAATCAAGCAGACTTGAAAATGCATTTTCCATGATTTTTTTTCTTTTCCAGATTAGCAAACATGAAAGCAGTTTATTTACAATGGAAGTGTTTATGAACCGATTATGTTTCCATCTTTTTTTTTCCTTCAATATAGTTTTATGCAAACATATTGATCCTAAATTAATTATCTCACATTATTATCCATAAATAGATTGCTATATTTTCTTTGGTCTGGTTGATGATTTTTCTATATATTATCTATAACCTGATTGATGTATTAATGTGATTCAGGCCAGACCCACTGGGCCTAAGCCAACAAAAGCCCATAAAGAGAGAATTCTTTAGATTTTTCCAATCTGAGACGGTCTCTTATTTTAGTAGTGTAGCCAAAATATAGAGATATTAGCATGTTTTCCTTTATTTGCTTTCGAGTTTTATTATGATTGGAATTGTTTCCAAAGTAGACTAATTTCTGGCCTACATAAAGAGTTGTAGCCCCTTTCGTTTAGTATGCATTGATATTAAAATTTCTCTTATTGAGTTTGAGTTTTCTATCTTTGGTATGAGACCAAGACTATTTGAATCCCAATGGAGCCCTATCCCTAAGCTTTGGATTGAAGGTAACCCGGTTCTCCTTCAATCCATTATCATCATCATCATGCCATCGATCATCATCCTTTCCATTATTGATGTAGCCAAAGAAAAACCCCTAATTGAAAGGAGAACACAACTATATAAGCCAAACCCAAATCAACAATAACAAGCAAGAAAATCATGGATAAAAGAGAGTACTCTCAGCTTTTGGTGAATAATCTGATGTTTTCTCAATCCCAGTGGAGAAGAAGGATCCAAAGTTGTCGACATTCAAAACTGTAATGAGAGCTCACCGTTGACTCGACTGTTTTTTGCTTATATGCATATTGAACACCTCAAAAGCCCTAATTGATCTCAGCCACTAGTTCTAACATAGAGTTAATCAAGTCCCTTCATTCAAATGGGATCCAAACAAAGAAAAAACGAAAGAAAGAAAGAAAATGAGAAAGAAGCTCTCGAACAAAAAATTCCAGCATATAGGTTCATTTTTGCTATCTTGTGGTAGATTGGATGTAGAGCCTGCATGGCCCATTGGATCAAGTCTCCCTCGATTTGGCCTTCATTTGATCCACCTAAGAGTGCTCTGATGCCGACCAGATCTTGCATTGATGGGCCACTTTGATGGGCCCCACTTGATCCATGATCTGCTCAAGATTAGGGATCCCTATCCTTAGTTAGATAGTTTTTAATTATCTATTTCCTATTTTATGTTGAGTTGAGATTAGGACTTAATTTAATTTAGTAAGCCATGATTGTTTAGGATTACTCTTTCCTAGTTTGGCAATAGTCCTTTCTATATAAGAAGGAGCCAGTCATTGTAAAAGACATGCTTATTTTCAATCTTTTAAAACTCTCTTTTGAGATTTATCTCTGTTATGGTGTTTTTTCTTTGGCGAGGGTGCCTTAGAGGTTGGAATCCGTCTCTGGATTCGATCAATCTTTTGAGAAATTGATCTACACTCGATTGGAGATCCGGGGTTGTGCCAATTTGGTATCAGAGCTGAGATCCGGTCGTCGGGGAAACATCAATTTTCTTGGAATTCATCTCTCCACCCACTGTTCATTGTTCACACCATCCCACAATAACTGAAGACCCAAGCAGCCTCACACCAATATCCGTTACCTATCCCTACTACAGGGAACTCTAAACCCATGCAAACCCTACTTACCGAAACCCAAATCCTTCCACCTAAGCACCTTCTGTCAACCAAACACAGCTAACATCCCCAAGACCACCGAATAGACCCCCCAAACCCATTGGCCATCCTGAACCCTTGTTCCCAACCATTCTCAACACCCTGTTCATCTGACGGCCATATCCTCAACCCACGAATCCATTCCTAACACCTCTAAACCTTATCCCCAACCATCCCGATCCCACTTCCGGCCACTCACTACACCTTTGCCCCTGGTTGTTGGAGCCCAAGCCTAGGGAAAAAAAAAAAAAACCCTTTTCTGCCGTGATCTTCAACCCACCAAAACCCCAAATGCACCATTTTTGCTGCCTCTCTGCCAACCTAAGACCCTTTGAGACCCATTTTCACCATCCCCAGAAACCTAGTCGCTTTCAACACCTCCGAAAGCCCCTTTTTCTCCCTTCGAAACCCTACCCCTCCTCTATTTCCTCAAATCGCCACCCCATATAAAAAAGAAAAAAAGATAGAAAGAGAGTAGAGGAAGAAGAAAAATAGGGTCAGAGGGAGAAGGCAGTACCTTGTGTCGTTGGCCACCCTTGAGTTCGCCCATGCCTTGTCGTCAATAGCAAGCCAACGTCGTCACCACCTCCGGCAGATCGTTGCCTCTAACAGCCTTGGTTTTGATCTAAGTCGCACCGCCAACCCTGAAGCCCCAAGACCAACATCACCTCCTCCCAGCAGCAGGACCACCCCCTTCCTTTGTCGAAGCCGAACAGAAAGTAAGAGTCAAGACAGAAGCCCTTCTCTTTATTTTCCTTCCTGCACGAAAGCCAAGACAGAAAGAAAGAGAGGATAGGCCCCTTTTGATCCCACATGCGGTGCCCACTGACTGGCACTTGGGCCTAAGTTGGTCCGACCCAACACAAAGTCCAACCCGACTTGAACCCCTTTCTTTATCTCCAAAAAAAAAATATATAATAATAATAAATCAATGGACCTAGTCCACAGGGAGCCAATATTCTACTTGATCAATCCCAACCGTTGATTTTTAAAAGGGTGATCTTTTTGACCATCTGATCTTCAATCGGCACCCCATCTTCGTCAACATGTTGCAATCATCAAGATCTACAAAGGCAAGTATGTCCATTTTTCGAAAAGTTAAATTTTGTTCTCATTCCATCCGAATCATCATGAGAATTTTTGGGCACTTGATTGAAATTCAAAGAATTATGTATCAATACAAATATAGAGATTGGTATTTTGAGAATTAATTTTACTTTGAGCAATTTCTGAATTTGAAGCAAGAAGAATTAACGGTTGATGAATATACCCGTTGATTTCGAAAGTTGCTAGACATCTGTGAACTAGAGCAGACTGAAACACATATTTTGGGTCATTATATCAGAGGCTTAAGATATGACATCTTGGAGAGGATGAATTGTTGCGATTCTAGTCAAGAGGCATATTTAGAAGCCTTTCGTGTTGCATATATGCTGAGAAAGTCTCACATGCGACAATGTGCATCTCAACAAAAATAAAGAGCACATGTTTTGGAAAGACTTTTTGCTGGAGAAGATAATCCTATACTTTTCATTTGCCTCCTCCTCAACACAAATGAGAAAGAAGAAAAAAAATGGAGACAGGCCAAGAAATTCCACACGCAGGTGAGAATCAAAGACTGAGCTGTCAATTTTGTCTGTTGACGATGGTAGTGCAATCAATTTTGTCGCACAAGAGGTTATTGACAAGCTTCATTTGCCAACTGAGAGACTTCCAAAGCCCTACCAAATTACATGGTCTAATGGATATGTCATCCCTGTGATTCATAGATGCTTGGTATCATTCAAGGTTGGTAATTATGAAGATCAAATTTTGTGTGATGTGATCCATATGAATATTGCTCATTATTTTTGGAGGACCATGGATTTTTGACTGGAAAGTGCGTCCTGATAAAGAGATGAATACATATACTTTTCCGTGGGAAAAAAAATGGATTAGACTCGGTCCATTGCCATCATCAACTCAGTCTTCATTTACATCATCACCTTCAATTAAAGAACCAAAGCAAGATAAAAAAGAAGAAATTCAAAATTATGACATCATGATTGCACCAAAGGAGGTGCCAGCCATGACAACCAACATTAAGGATGCAACAACTGATCAAGGGCAAGGCAAAGCTGATCTCATGAAAAATTCAGAGCAAGTGGAATCTGATCAAGGTAGTTTGACTCAAGAACGACCAAAGGCAAAGGAAGAACAAATGCAAGAAGAAATTGAAGACTTTGAGCAAGTTTATGGTAACACTGACTTCATGGGTTCAAACAACATTGATTAAGACAATGTCATCGATGAGCTCCAAAGAGGTGAGGAAGAAAATGGACAAACAAATGTTCAAGACTTTGAGCTTAACAAGAATATTGAACATCCGAAAGATCTGATTGTAACTTCGCTTTTAGCAAATAAAATTGGGTTCTCGAAAATCAAATCAGTTGATTCGGTGATTTCGCAAGCAGATATCAACTTGTTGAAGTTCTCCACATTGACTTCATTTTTAGGGACCACTGATGGATATTTGAGGATTGTGACTTATTTGCATGGTTACACTCAAGGCATCTTATGGTGAGATTTTACATCCAAGTTAAATGTAGACATCAGAAGATGCCACACCTCCAATCTACTTTTATATGGAGGACATGGACGTATCAAGCTTTTACGGCATGTGCAAAAATAAAGATCAAAAGATACATTAGAAGTGTGTGCGATTGATTTTCAACCCAGGAGGACCTTTCTCCCAACTTGGGGTTGAATTCTTCTCAGCATTTCTTAAGTGGACAAACTCGTTGAAATTGAGTTTTTTCAAGCCGAGGAGAGCTGATGCAGGCCAAGTCCAAGATCCGACCCGGCATTGATGGGTCACTTTGATGGGCCCCACTTGATCCATGATTTGCTTAAGATTAGATATCCCTATCCTTAGTTAGATAGTTTTTAATTAATTATCTATTTCCTATTTTATGTTGATTGAGATTAGGACTTAATTTAATTTAGTAAGCCATGATTAGTTAGGATTACTATTTCCTAGTTTAGCAATAGCCCTTCCTATATAAAAAGGAGCCATTCATTGCAACAGACATGCTTATTTTCAATCAATTAAAATTCTCTTAGGAGATTTATCTCTGTTATGGTGTTTTTTCTTTTGTGAGGTTGCCCTAGGGGCTGGAATCCATCTTTGGATTTGATCAATCCTTCGGGAGATTGATCTATACTCGATCGGAGATCTGCAGCTGCGCCGTGCTCCAAAGTTGCTGCATGTTCAGTCCTTTAAACTTCAGAATTTATGGAATTTACAAAAAACACCCTGCAATGTTTCAATTTATTAAAATAGCCCGTGTTTTTCAATTCTTGTCCATAACTAGGGACTGTTATGGACAAATCGTTGAATTGAAACCATCAACAGCTTGGCCAACCCCTTTGTCCGGACCTCCGATTTTGCCAAATTCGACAAAATTAGCCACCACTCAATGGGAAAAAGAACAAAAGAAAAAAAAAAGTGAAGAAAATTCACTAGAAGAAGAAACAACCTAGGGGAGTGTACCTGCTGCTACTGTTGCTGTTGCTTCTTGTCACTGATTGCATCTGCTTCTTGCCATTGGTCTCTGTTGCTTCTCATCACTGCTCACATGTGCTTCTCACCACTGCTTGCATCTGCATCTCACCACAGCTCACTTCTGTTGCTTCATCTTTATCCTTCCTCGTCCCTTTCTCCCTCTTTCTCCTTCCTTCCCTCCCTCCTCGTTCTCTTCTTTTTTTAGGGTTTTGCTACAAATTATGATTTTCTGGGGAGATTTGAGGAGAAAAGACTGCGAAGACGATCAATGACAGATTTGGGGATTGAGGTGTTTTGAGAACTTGAGAGTTACACCATTTTAATCTATTTTTCTGCAAGGAGTCGGAATTGAAATAGAAGGTTTTTTGTATGTTAGCAGAAATTGTTCTCTTTTTCTTTGAGTTCCTTGTTCTTCGCTTGAGCTTTTGCCCTTTTCACTGTTTTAGTAGAGCCCGATGCCATAGTGTAGCGGACCCATCATGAGCCCATCCCGTTGAAAATTTGAACCATATGAAATTTGCAGTGAGGCCCATTAATTAAAAACCTAATTCAGTTAAACTAAATATCACTCATACATGGGCCTTAACTATATTTCACTTAAATATAAATTGTGCCCTAGCTAAAATTTCAAATTTCACTCTAATAAAAATAGGGCCCCAGCCAAATTTCACGCCAGCCAAAAGAAAAAAAAAAGGCCTAGCCAAAATATAAAATGGGCCGTAACTATATATGATATTCTACTCATTTTCATGTTCTAAAATTTTGAAGTTGGTGTGTTGAATCCCTCTTCCTTGTGTTTGTGTCTCGGCTTCATAGGGTGAAACTCTAAGGAAACTTCCTTGCCAAACCCCAAATTCCCCATCCGAACAAAGGCTCAATCACTAGCCATGACCCAAGCGCTCCAAAGTGGTCGGCATGAAGGGGTACCACATGATAACATGTGGCCATTTCATAAACCCCAAATCCCATGGTTACAAGCATGGCTATTCATAGCCAAACCCTAATGCATATTTACACATGATATTGAGTATGATTTTAGAAAATATGAACCCTATGTAGGGATAAAAATCTCACTATACATGATCAAACTAATACAAAAGCAATCATAATAGAAAAATATTGGTGGAATTTGAGGGATCCTTTGTGATGCCATCATGTCTTTAAATTTTTTCTTTTGGTCTATATATAGGATGTTTGACCCATTGATTTGGGTGATTTACAATCTATAAAGGGGAACAACAAGTAATATACAGAGAAGATTGACCATACAAATCTATTTCATGATTGAGTCAAATGGGCTTGGTTGGAGTTTGACCAGCCCAATAGGTTGGGTTGAACTAATGTGCTGAGTTGACCCATTGGAGTTACCACTATCTTTACACCCACCTTAAGGTCTGGATGGGAAAATGTGAGCATTGAGAGCTTGGAAAGCAGCTGCTGAAACTATGGTGTGGTTTGGCTTTTGGTGAAGAAGTCTGTAGTTTGGTCATCAAGAGTGATATAGGAAAGTTGGATTGTGCCATCTCGAATATGTTGATGGATGAAGTGATGGTCAACTTCAATATGCTTAATTTATTCATGGAATTCTTCATTTAACGCTAATTTCTAAGCACTCTCACTATCAGTGGAAAGTGGCGTAGAACCTGTAATGGGAACTCCTACATCATGGAGTAACCAACGAAGCTATATTATTTCAGTAGTGGTGTGACCAATAGCACGATATTTAGATTCCGAAGAAGATTTAGAGACAACGTCCTGTTTCTTGCTTTTTCATGAAATTAATGAGGAGCCAAGAAAAATGGCAAATCCTGTTGTAGACCGTCGGCCATTCACGTCACTAGTATAGTCTGAATCTGTAAACCCATTTAAAATATAGGTTTCTGATCCATCAGACTTATGTTGTATAACATCATTATATTACTTTGTATGAGAGAGAAGGTATCTGTCATGAGAATATGCAACTTCTATCCCTAATAAGCATCGAAGATGCCCCGGATCCTTCATTTTAAACAGTTGATGCAGGAATTGTTTAAGAGAATGAGTAGCCATAGAATCAGAACCGGTAATAACCGTCTCATCTTCTCTTTGCTCTTTCTGTGGTTCTTCAGTTGAAGATGATGATGTAGATGAAGATCAGGTTGTTAATGGCAATCGATGGAGTCCAATACATTTTCTTTCTCATTGAAAAGTATATGGGTTCATGTCTTTATCAGGATGCGCTCTTGGGTCAAAAATCCAAGGTCTTCCAAAAATAATATGAGCAATATTCTTATGGTTCGCATCACACTAAATTTTGTCTTCATAATTACCAACCTTGAATGATACCAAGCATCTGTAAGTTACGAGAATAACATAACCATTATAGACCATGTGATTTAGTAGGGCTTCAAAAGTTTCTCAATTAGCAAATGAAGCTTGTCAGTAACCTCTTGTGTGACAAAATTGATTGCACTAGCATTGTTAATAGTAAAATTAACGGCTCTGTCTTTGACTCTCACCCGCGTGTGGAATTTTTTGGTATGTCTCCATTTTTCTTCTTCCTTCTCATTTGTGTTGAGGAGGCAGCGACTTCTAAGTATGCCTCTTGATTGGTTTCACAATAATTCATACTCTTCAAGATGTCTAATCTCAAGCCTTTGATATAATGACCCAAACTATGTGTTTTAGTCTCTTCTAGTTCACAGATATCTTGCAAGTTTCTAAATTGGTGGGTATATTCATCAATTTTTAATTCTTTTTTGCTTCAAATTCAGAAATTGCTCAAAGTGTAACTCATTTTGAAAATACCAATTTCTATATTTATAGTGATACACAAATATTTGAACTTTAACTGAGTGTCTAAAAATTCTCTTGATGATTTGGGATTCAAAATTCAACTACCCGCAAAAGGATAAACTGACTTGATTTGTTTATCTTCGTTGATCATAGTATGTTGGCGATGATGGATATTGATGTGTGAAATATTGGTGAAGGTGGATTGTTGATTGGAAATCAAATGATCAAGATATCACTCTCTCTTCTTCTTTTGTTAAATTAATGGTTGGAATTAATCAAGCAGAAAAATTTGTACTTGTGGTCTGGCTTGGCTCCTTTTAGGCTTTTTTTTTTGTATGTCCGGACTTAGGTCATGTTGGACTTGATAGTTGGCTGAATAGGCTAGACTGGGCTCAGTCTTGTTGTTGAGATGATAGGTTGGGTTGGATCCAAACTTAGGCTCAAAATTAAGTTTGAACAGATAGCCCATGTGCAATGAGGCCCTTTAGATGTGGTCTCAATAGTAGAGAGGAACATAAAGCGAAATGACTTGTTTCTCGACTTTTTACTTGCTGATGGTGTGTGCGAATGAAGAAAGGGTCTTACTGGGTGAACTTCAACGAGAGAGAGGGTAGGGCTTACTGCCCGCGATGATGGCGTAGGCGATGCAGACCGGCGATGATGTCTTGTTGCTAGCGACAAAGCACAGGCGAACTTAAGGATGGGTGATAGTGCATGATACTACCTTCTCTGTTTGACCTTCTTTTTCCTCCTCTTCTGCTCTCTCTCTTCTTCTTCTTCTTCTTCTTTCTTCTTCTTCTTTTTTTTTTTTACCGCTTACTTGAATTGGTAGCGATGCTCTTGCACTGCGATGAGGAGGGCTCTGGCGACCAAGGCGTTTGGCGCTACTTCTGCACTGCGACGAGGAGGACTAACGAGGCATCGGTGCACGGTATGTATTGTTTTTCTTTGTTGCACCACTTCTTCTCCTTATTCTTTCGGCTATGGAAATTGAAGAAGAGAGTGGATATGTGGTTTATGGATTCGGAGCAGTAGGGTTTTGATGGGTTGATTTATGTGGGGTAGGTTGTGGGAGTAGTTTGGGTATGCTGGATTTCGATATTGGGGTTTAGGATTCTATGGTGTTGATTGGAAGAGGGGGTTTAACCGAATGGATCTTAGTTGGGGTCGGGTTCTGGGAATGGAGGTTGGGGACGATTGGGAACACGGATGGGAGGATGGTGGGGTGCCGAATGGATTGTGGGGAGGGAATGAGGGCTTCAGTGATGGTGAGTTTGATGATTGGTTGGGTTCGTTTGGGTTTCTGGGTTTTTCTAGTTTCAAGTTTGGGTTCTGGGCTAGAAATTTGGGTTCAGATGTGGTTTTGGGATGTTGGGATTGTTTGCAGGAGAGAGGAGGGTATCTAGAAAGGGTTATGAGCGTGGAGATGGAATCGAAGGTTGAAGGGAAAGTGGATTTGGGGTTGTTGGTGTTGTTGGGGTCTTTGGTGTGATGGGATGTAGAGTTAGGGTTTCAAGATTGGGGATTTGGGGTTGCAGAAGGTTGGCTGTGAGGGTGGTGATGGTGAAGAGGGTGGACAGTTAACAGTGGGTGGAGGGATGAATTCCGGGAAGAACAGATGTCTCCCGGCGATCGGATCTCGTCTTTGATGCCAAACTAGCATAGCCTCGGATCTCTGATCGAGTGTAGATCAATTTTCTGAAGGATTGATCACATCCAATGATGGATTCCAGCCCCTAGGGCAACTTCGTAAGAGGAAAAACACCATAACAAAGATAAATTTCAAAAGAGAACTTTAATTGATTGACAATAAGCATGTCTATTAGAATGAAAGGCTTCTCTTTATATAGGAGTGACTGCTTCTAAACTAGGAAAGACTAACTCTAAATAATCATGGCTTACTAAAATACTAATCTTAACTCTACATAAAATAAGAAATAAACCTACTAATTAGGAACTATCTAATTAAGGATAGGGATCCCTGATCTTGGACAGATCATGGATCAAGTGGGGCCCATTAATGTAACCCATCAATGCAGGGTTGGATCTTAGATCTAGCCTGTATCAAAGAGCCATGAGAAACTGTACTGGCCGAGTTTGTTGCAAGTATTGATGGTTGGGGTATCCTCGGTGGATTTGAACTGTGGCTCCTTTAAAGCCAATTGGTTTCATAAGGATGTCATTTTTACATAGAAACCATGAATAGAGTCATTTCCTCGATTGGCATTTTTAATTTCCCATTCTATTTGATATCGACGCAGCATTGGTCTGAGTATAGAGTATAGGTAAATAATCCCAAGCATCTTTTGGATTCCAATGGATGGGTTGACAGAGTTAGCAATCCAAGAGTTGATTTTGCCAACAGCAGATTCCCATTCTTCGTGTTCCATAATTTCTGTCCTTCCGGAAAATTCTCCATGCGATGAGACCAATAGGCATAATTTGTTCTATCTAATATGACATTGATCCCATTGGTATGTTCAGAAGACATGATGTTCATCAATGTTTTCAATAAAAACAACTGAATTAACAGAATAATGTGTGCAAAACAGTCTTTGAAAAGTGCTTGAGTTTTCAAATATCCTTCAGAACAGTGAATAAATTTCTTCAAATCTCAGTGCAAACAGTTTATATCTGATCCCAAATAGTTCAGAGAACCGAAAATAGATGCAATAAATGAAGAACCAATGAAAGCAGCAGCAAACAGCAATCAATAAACAATAATTCGACTGTTATATAGATCAATATAGTTAGCCAAAGGAGCCAACAGTGTTGTAGAGTCCCAAAGATTGCGATAATACAGAGTAGAATAATCAGAATTTTACTGGCAACTCAAAAAATGCAAAAAAGGGGCTGGACGATCAGAAATCTTGTGGAAAATGGCCACGTACCCACTGGATGATCAGATGATCAATCTGATTTATTTCTGTTAGAGACAATCCTCGTCAACTTCAGCAGTCCAAGTGGGACAGGATTTCAACTCAAATCCAGAGATTTGGACGGATGTGATTAGATCAGTGTAGAAAAACTGAAAGATCAGAGAATCAAGCAGAAGACCCTCTTCTGATTTGCAGAAAATTCTGAAAGTTTTCAGAAATAATTACAAGGCTTGGGTGACCCTATTGTGCAGGAAATCCTATGGCTGATGATTCTCATGGTCCCCACTCCAGATCAGACTACCTTTGTACAAAACTAAGTGTGTCGACAGGATCCTTCTCACTAACAAACTGAGTCTCTTTCTATAGAAGATCTTCACAGCTCTGATACGATAATACAAGCGTAATCACAATAGAAAGAGATTGGTTGGAATTCGGTGGATCCTTTGTGATGCCATCATGTCTTTACATATACTTTGTCTATATACAGTATGTTTGAGCCTTTGATTTGGGTGCAAGTTTCCCTTTGTATCCAGGTGGACCTTTTTTCCACTCCAGGCCCCACTTGCATCAAAGGGCACGAGTCCCTCTTATGGTTTATTTTCCCTTTGATTATATTCTTCAATAAAACATTTCAATGTCATCACTATTCCCAATCAGTCCTTAGGTTTGGGCGTGTTACTGTAGTGGGCTCCATTTGGGTACTACCCTCATTATTGGGATCTCATTATTTAATTCGATTTGTTTGGCCATGCCCTATCAACGATTGCTAATCATTCTGACGAAGTTTGTTTGATAAAATATAATTAATTTAATAATTAATTATTTTTTAAATCCCTGATTAATCCTTAATTAATCTAGCAATTTCATTCAGTAATTTTTCAAAGGAGAATAAATATAAATATAAACATGCCAGTTCCTAATCTTGTGGGTTGGGTTCTTACAACGGGAGTGGCACATTGCTGTGTAAAACCAGACTCATGAAGAAGTTCTTGAGCCAAACAATCTCAAGATGGGCAGAACACATGGAATGGAATGCAGCCTGAGCAGATGATTTGGAATCGCAGTCTTGTTTCTTATATCTTGATGAAATTAGGGCATTACCAAGGTGTGCACACTATCCAATTGTTGAATGATGGGCGTCAGGATGGCATGCCTAATCAACATCATAGTAGGAAGTCAGATCTAGATTGGACCAGGCAAGATGCCATGTTTGAATGTCTCAAAGAGATGTATGGCCGAGTGAGAGTCAAGAAAATTAGACTGGCTACCAGCTTCCTATACACTGGGATTTGTAGGAAGAGTTCCCTCATCCTTCTAATAATTCACTGTTGTAAGCTTTAAAGGGGTGTTAATTGGTGAGAATTGTGTAATTGAGCAGTGGCACTGAGGTCTTTGGTGTACTTTTACTGATTGATATCAAGGATGAAAATAGCGGTAGCGGTGGGCATAGCGGCCCACCGTTGAAACACTACGTAGTGGTAGTGGCGCTACGTAGCGGCGTAGCAGTATGATTTGAAAAAATCATCAAAAAATTCTGAAAAAATTTCAAAAAATCCATAATATTAGAAAATGATAGAATATATGATTTTCTTGCAAAAGTAATTAAGATAAAAGGGTGTAGCGGTCCCCTCATTGCATGAGGTCCTGTATCACTATATTAATAGAAAATAATAGTAATGATAATTTTTTTCACATGTGTTCATGTTGTTATGCAAACTTAACTAATGAAAGGCTTATTAAAAAAACTGTGATGAAGTAATATCCACAAAATAAACAAAGTATTGAACTTGAAGTCAAGACTCAAGATTTAAAAGTTGGAACTTAGGAATGCAATAGTAAACACTAAACAGTGATCAGTCAATACAACAAATGTGGAATGACATAATAATTAATAGCTCCATAAAAACACTCCACCTGAGAGGTACTCTTTGCATCAACTTCATTCCAGCGAAATCCTACGTGCTTTGGTATTCTTTTAAGGATAAAAGGGGGATCCTATGTGTTTTGGTGTTCTTTCAAATATAGAAGAAGGGTAGAAGAGTTGAGTAAAAATGTTATTTGAAGAGAAAAAGTAAAAAAATGAGCTTTAATATGTATTTTAATTTTTTTTTGAAAAGTAGTCATCATTCACATTTTGTAGCGGACCGTAGCGGTCCCGTAGCGGACTGTAGTGGTCCCGTAGTGGCCGTTATGGAAGATAGTGGCACTATTTTCAATTTAGTATAGCGGTCACGGCCACTACGCTACGTAGCGGTTGCTATTTTCATCCATGATTGATATTGACTTTGTTGAATTTGGTTTGAAGAGGAGTTTGATGAAATTTGTCAAACCATGCAATCAAAAACATGATTTTGAATTTGGTTTGAAGAGGAGTTTGATGAAATTTGTCAAACCATGCAATCAAAAACATGATTTTCTAAGGAAAAAGTAAGCCCCTAAGGTACATGCTTATAGTTTTTTTTCTTGTGACCCTAGGAAGAAAAGCGTTCTTGACATCCATTTGAACTTTATGATTGTGATGCTGCAATAGCTAAAAAATTCTGAACAATGGGTGCAAATATCTCATCATAGTAGATTTTGTATTTCTTGTGATTGCCTAGTGCCACCGGCATGGTTTTATATGAATCTAATGAGCCATTGGATAGGAGCTTGATTGAATAATTCCATTTGCTACTAATAGGTTTAGCAAAAGATGAAGTGCAACCTATCGGAAGATATGGCCTAGTATTGTCTGGAATGGGGAAACAAAACTCATGCAGTCAACCCCCAACATGGTTGGAGTAAGGCTCAAGGTTTAGCAGAAGATGGACATGGGACAAAACCCCAGGAATGATTTTTCTGAGTTGTATGTAGTCCATCCTTGATTGCCTACCAACAGGTGTTAGGCATAGAAATTATGATGCACATATACGACATGGATACAACAAGGACATGTCATAGATATAGCAGGGACAGATTTTACACATAAAAAGTGACGTATCGGATACAACACGACATTATATGTTGCCTATTTTGAAGTATCTGTGTATCATAGTATAGAAGTACAAGAGAAGGAATCAAATGAAGAGAGAAAAACCATAACGATCCTGCGGTCAAGAGAGGTGAGTTGATCGGCAGTGTGGCTGTAGGAAGGATTAAGATTAGGAGGAAGCACTTGGTCAGGGTTCATTTTTGCATTATCCTCATGATGTCTTTGCCACGTATGAACAAAACCTGGTTTAAATTTGTTGATTGATGAAGAGTTTGAGAAATCAAGAAGCAAGGAAATTTCTGTTGGAAGGGTTGCTGGTTCTTGAAAAAAATATTGATGGTCAGCAATAGAAATATTGCAAGAAGTACAAATGCAATGGAATAGAGGGATCGTCGCAAAGATAGCCTTTTTGTTAGGAAGATATCCTAAGAAGGTACAATGAGCGGATTGGGATCAAAAGGTGGAAGATGAGCAAAAAAAAAAAGACAGCTGAAAGTATGAAGATTATCATAACCAGTGGTGGAGCCACATGGAGTTGAGGAGGGACAACGTTTCTCCTCCTTTAAAATAGGAGAAAGAAACTGAAAGTTGTTATTGAAATTATGGTCCCTTGCCCCTTCTGAACTTTCCTTTTTTCTTCTTTTCCCCTTTACCATCTTTTTCTCCCTCTTAGTAAAGAATAAAACTTTCAAGAACATGTAACACTTTTCTCTTTTATTTGTATCTAAACGATAACACTTTAAAGGACATTTGTTTTCTTCTCTTCGACCATGTTATTGCTCGAGTAAAGTACCAGTGGTACTTGATTCCTCTTCCTTTTTTTTTTCTTTAATAAAAAGTCGTTAAAGTTATAGGCTGCAGATGGAGGGGTTAGAGGCTTGATTTGACCCCGAACTTGATATATGACCCCATCCAAGATTACTCTTTCCATCGTCACCAAGTCTAATGATTGGGTGATACATGGGCCCCACCTAGAGTTCTCACGAAAAAAACGGTGAGGGACATATGCACATGAATTTGTCCATATATATATATATATATCAAGTTTGCTGTCAATCCCGTGCCTTTAACCCCTTCTTCTGCGGCCCATGGATTTAATGATTTTATATTAAAGAAATAATTTGACCATTAATCTAACGGTCTGATCCATTTGCATAAGTGAAAACTCAATGGATGTAGTACAATGTAATGGGTCTCGTGTGTGCCCTCACCGGCTCACTGTAATATGGTGAGTGGCATATGCACATGAATATTTTCATATATAATAATAATAATAATAATTTGTGTGAATGATTGCAATGGACAGAATCATATACTGAAGTGTATTTGAATTCTGAAGTGCTAGCCATATATTTTTGCACATTAATTATGTTCAGTGTATTTTATTGTGTGCTGTTCATAACCTGAATTAGATTTTAATTTCTATTTTCATGTTCTCAGGGTCGTCAAATTCTCAGCCTTGAAATTTGCATTGCCAATGAAGCTTTGTCATTAGCTGTAATTGCATCGGTGCTTCATGTAGGAGGTCCATTATCTATACATTTCAGAGTTTCTACTCAACTAGCAGATGGGAAGGTCCCTCAAATGTTACTTCAATTTGTTCATGATATTCTCAACTGCAGATTTGTATCCATGTTTATCCAGGATGGTGTGGGTTCATGGTCCCATTTCAGCGGTTCGAATAGAAGTATAGTCTTTTATTGCCCCATTGGAAGAAATTGATGAAAAGAAAGAAAGAAAGAAAGAAAGAAAGAAAAAAAAAGATCTTTCCCTTGTGCAGTAGGACTTATTCCTTTCTGCTTTTGGTCGTGGGAACTTGATGGTTCCCTCAAGTTTTAATGTATACTTTCTTCATATGACGAAAAGAATCTTCCATTGAAAATTTTGAATGGATTGGTTTCTAATTGAATTATAGGATTAAATGTCATGGGCTCTTCTCCATTTATTTAGATCTTCTCTGCCAACAATTCCTTTACTAAATTTTCCCTAGGAATGGCTCCGTGTTGGAGTCATATAGGCAGGGCTCGTGGGTACGACTGGAAAAAGTAAATAAAAATAAAAATGTGTCGGTCCTGCTCTCAGAATTTTTTGTTGTTTCACGGGGACCTCATTGTTGGTTGCTGCCTCAGCCTCACCCATAAACGAATATGGGGTGGTAGTGGAGGAAAGTTTTATGAGATGTATTTATGCATTTTGATTCTCAGCATCCAATTATATTTCTATTGAAATAATACAACCACTTAACAAGTCCTGAGATTCTCTCCTGGGGACATGGCGCATAAAATTCAATCAGGCCCTGTAGAGAATTTCACAGGTTTAATTATGATTTTTTTCTCTTTTTTTTTTTTTGTAATATTTCAATGTGAAAGCTAAATAAAATAATGAGAGTAGATCGAACCTTCAACCGTTTGGGCTGTACACTTGTTGATTTCTTTTATCTTTTTATCTTTTTAGTTTTTTGGTAAAAAGATGATTCATTGAAAGAAACAAAAAATCATCGAAAAGGGATTGAATCACCATTCACCACACCAGAGTATAAAATCCAAATAACAATCTCTTCCCAAAAAGACCATGCTTTTCTGCCATTGTGGTTGCTTCATTCGAAACTCCTGATGTATAGTGCTCCTGAGCTGTGATGTGTATTTGAAATTTTACCAATAATTAATCGTAAGAGAGTCAGTGGGTTCTTTTTCATAGAAAACAGAAAGAAAAAGAAAAACTCCAGTGTCAAAATGAGCTGCATCTAAAACACCAAATTAAAAAGATGGGATTTAATGGACTAGCCTCCACACCACCGCACTATAATCCCCAGGTCATCCAGGAGAACACCGCGATCATTGGAGAAGTCTCTATCCCTATTGCAAAGAGAATCACCCCCTTCGTCTTTCTTAAACAAGTACACCCTTGGCATTTTTGTAATGACTCGAACACACACTAACCCTAAGGGGCAGCTCAGTTGGCGTCTAGAACCACAGTTTGCTCTTGGGGCAGCTCAGTTGGCGTCTAAGACCACGGTTTGTTCTTGGAAGTTGCGAGTTTGAACTGCACTACCACATTAGGGCTACAAAAGATTTACCTGACTTCTTTTGAGCCCAAAGGGATTAGTCCAGCCCAAAGGTTTTGGACACCCTCTGTTAGCGAAAGAAAAAAAAAAAAAAACTCAAACTTAGACTCTCTATCAATCCTATAATTTAAGGTCAACCTAACAATTTTGAGAAATTTTGGACACAATTCAAAATAAATTGGATACATTTAGAGTTTCTAGTTTGGGTCCTAAAGTTAATGCACAGGATTCAATCTTAATTTTAAGTCTGCTAAGAAACTCAACCCATGAGATTAAGTTTTGCCTTAGTGTAGTTGAACAACTAATTAAGAGTGTAATTTCAATTTGTGTAATTAGGGTGTTTTGCAATTATATGAAGAACTTTAGGTGTTTATTGTAATTTTTGAAAATACAATTACCAGTCCTTTAATCTCTTATTTTGGACCCATCACGCAGGATACAATTAAGTAAGATATCTGGCCTAGATTAATGGGGATTTAATTGCACATTAAATGTTATGTAAGAACCTGTTGGTATATGATATTTTGCTAATTATTCTCATTCTAAATTGTTTTGGCCCCAACAACAATAATCCACCCAGCCTTGCATGTATTTGCACTTGAAACCTACCGTCATTATCATGCCTATTAACTGCTAACCCACTATTAACTGCTAACCCACTACATCCGATCTATTCATCTATCCACGTGGGATCCATTAAATAATTTATTTACACATCCATTCATATAACCATTTACGTGGGACCAACAGACCTTACCATGCAATGTAAAATAACCAAGCCACTTGAATTTCCATGGCCCTTCATTGCTATCATGCCTATCGACGTGCGACCCACTTGATTCTATCCAATTTGAACCCTCCACACTTGATATGATGAGTCTCGAATGGGGACATGGAAAAAAATAAATACAACTGTCTAAACAGGATCTCGTAATTTGCTCTCTAATTGGAGTGAGGCCACTTCATTATTGATGAGGCAGAACATATATATGCTCTTTTGATCAATCAATTAACTAAAATGCTACAAAATATCATGTGGTTATACCAATGTGAGGCTCACCTATTTAAAATATTAACCATTCTTAAAATTCATGCTTTTATCCCACTATGGGCCCATTTAGAAAATGAGCCATGCATAAAATATGCCTCTATTGTATATTACATGTTTTGCAAGGGCCTACGCAAGATGGTGAATCTATTTACCTTGAACTAATTTAAATTTTTATAAATGAGAGGCTCAAACTCATGTGAAATTCATAAAGCTCTATGAGACCATATATTAATATTTGTGTGATCCTTGATTTTAATTGTGTGGTTATTATTTCGATAATCATGTTTATTAGCTAATTAAGTACTTTTACATGTTAGATTATCAACAGGTTATATTTTGTAGGATTTTGACCCTAGTGAGAATCTATTTGTAATTTGAGAGCAGAAGGCAAGGGGGCTATATATCCACATTAGGTTTTTGTGTTTTTCTCTTCGTTGGTTCGGAGACATTGTTTGGATCATCTTTTGTTCTTAGACCCAGATGATTTGATGCATTGTTCATCAGAAATTATACATTTCTATGTCTTGGACGCCTTTGTAATATTTGGAAACACAATCATTTATCTTTTAAATTCTATAGAATTCCTAGAAATTCTCTTCCCTTATCGTTCGTTCTTGCAACGAACAGCCCTCTCCAGCTCTTTACTCTTCTTCTCTGCTTTAGCCATCAGCTGAGGAAGAAAACATAATCATCATCTTTATCTCATCTCCATCTCACCATCTGCTTCTGTTTTTTGGTGGTGGTGACTGGATGACTAGGGGTTATAGATTTGGTTCTGTGAGGCTTTTGAGAGAAATCAGATAAGAGGCCAAGTCTAAGGCAAGTAAATGGATATTCTAAACATGTTACGTGTATTTAATTCAAAATATTTCATGGATTTTAGTGTATATATGTTAAATTCCGATTTTCAATTCAAGTCGTAATTTCTCCAATTGATTATGGATATTGAATTTTCTTGTTTCAAATAATGTAGAAGTCATGCTTTGAAGTTGTCTTGAATTTACATAAATAGTGTTGTAAATGTATAAATGAATGCTATTGAAAGGTACAGATTTGAATTCAGAAATATAAAATCTCGACACAGGTTTCTGTAACCTTGTGGGCTAGTCATTAAGATCATTTACGGTTAACGTCTGAAACTGTTATTGAAATGAAAGCTACAAAATGCTGTTTAAATATAAATAACTGAAACAATAGTATCGAATTATTTGTAGTACTGTGGAGGGCTGTTGTAATGGCTCAAATCTGCAAAAATATGAACAGCAGTTGTTGGCAGAAGCACGTCAGCGGACGCTTTTTTTAGGATGAGTTCCGCCTCTCGGGAAAAACCCAGGTGCGATGAGATTCTTAGCAAGAATCGCCTCCATGATACAACGGCCTCCATACTACGATTTCTCCTGGTCGCACATCAAGTTGAGACGAACCAAACTCCAGCAGAGAATGCTCGAAGGAAAGAAAACCATAGGAACGAGAGAGGGGGAAAGAAAGTTCTACGTATTTCGTTTGAACCCAGGTGCCCTTTTTATAGTAAAAATAGACGTTGGGTTTAATGACAGGCATTTAAAATCACCATTAAAAGGCAATTAAAAAAATGTTTTATTAATAAAAAACCATTAAAAAAACATTGCAAATTCTGAATTTAAAATTTTTAACGTCCATTAATTAAATGCCGAACGTCCCATTAAATTGGTTTAATTAAGAACGTCTGAAATTCGAAATTCAAATGAAGATTAAATGCCCAACATCCCATTAAATTGGTTTAATTAAAAACATTTAAAATTCGAATTTAAACTTCGTTTTTAATGAGGTTTAAAAATAAAATTATTTTTGGCATATATCACAACATGGGTCCCCTGAGATTTGCACCCCTCCCTGCGCGCGATAATCACGCAGGCGCACCCGATTAAATGATTTCCGTATCAAGATCCTTGGGCCAAGTCCGGCTCGTGCGCGCGTATAGGGTTTGTAGCAAAATAGCCCAAAATAATCTGAAGTGTAAAGCAGAAGGTATGCATATGTAGTGCTTCAAAGAATGTACTTTTCCAATGTGGGACTTTTGAAAACCACAAACCTCTCATGTATAAAACTTAATTTTGAAACCTTATAAAACCCAACAGAAACAAGCTAAGCCGACATGTGCATGGGTAGCTTTTCCAAAAACATACTCTCAGTTCATTTTGTTCTAGGGTAATCTCACAGCTAGCCGTAGTACATGGGAGAACCAGTTGATTTCCAGACTAAGTTTTCTAGTTTGAAAATGTACCCTATGATCCTCCAACGACCTTAATTTTCTATGAGACCATAGTAGGGAATGTCAATAGCTGACAATGGCCACGGATTGAGTCCTCGCTATTTTGATTCTTCTCAAAGGAGTCCCATAATGGAGCAAAATTATCCCCTCATTTTCTCGGCCAGATTTGTTGAAAACCCTTTTAAACTTGATGTTATCACAACCTCTAGACAATGTTAGCATTGGATGTGTGGTCCACTTGACCACATGTCCATGCATGGATCCCACCCCTGGAGTCCAATGTAATTAAAGACTTCTCTTCTTTTTGGTATTTGGAAATCCTATTAGATTTGGAAATTAATAGTCACTTCCTACCCAAATTACTAATAAGAGGGATAATCCTTATTAACTTAAGAATTCCATAATGAGAAGGAAACTATCACAGAGATTTATAAATATATGGGTTTAGGGTAACTTGCTTAACTTGAAAAGATTACTGCTTAACTTTCTCATCACTTGCATGCATCAAAGTAAAGTAGAAGTGAGTTTATAAACCTCGCACATAAATATGTTGTTCTTCTCTATACAATCAATATACGATGGAGTCAGATATGCGTGTAGTTTTTATATATTGTATTATTTAGATCTAATCTGTTAAAGTTGATCCTATGATCATAGTAAAATCTACATACGCATCCTGAATTGTGCAAGGATCATGATTAATTTAAACCTCACAAACCAAAAGGCCCAAGTATCCTAGTAGAACTTAATTAATCAAAGTTTCAATCACATATTTAAGAAGAACTACATCCCTTACCATAATCCCCTTCCATATGCAACCTGTAACTCACATAAATCATCTAAAGATGTACATAAACATGATTAACATTCACAAAAGAATTTGAAAGTAAACACCACCCAAGAAAATATAAGATGACCCAACAAGTTGAGCGATCAATTCACATGTAAGAATCTCAACTTAGGTGATCAGAGCTACACCAAACTTGATTAGAAATTTATTCACGTATAAAAGAATAAGCCGACCAAATCTCAAGCAAAATAGAGCTAGGATGGCATGAGGGTGTTTAAATAATCGATTAAAGGGGTTGGTGGCTCCTATTTTCATACTGTGTATGTCTGATTCCTTGGTTGCTACAATTCTCATGTCGTCAACGAGATCATGCGACATGGGATTATGATGTGTTCACTTTGAAGTAACCATTCCATATGATCTTCCATGTGACTGTTGTGGTTCGGTTGCGTTTTAATTGTTGTGGTGTTTTTGGCAAACCTGGTTATAATAAGCCAGCTATACACATTGACCCATAAGCTATGATGTATAAATACTTCAAAGTGGACAACGTATTGTGTCGTATTGTCACTTTTTATATGTAAAATTCGTGTTCCTATCATATCTATGGCGTGTCCCTGCAGTATCCATACCACTGCAGTATCCATACCACTGCAGTATCCATACCGTATTTGAGCATCATAGCCCATAAGGGTATATCCATCTTAGTGGCTCAGGTCATCATTCGCTGTGTCTTAATTAGGATGGGTTCAAACACGCACTATTCAATTGAGAAATTATCTCAACTTATTTATACCAGAGCAAACCTAATTTAAAATTTAATATACCTCAAATCTCTAACAACTGCCGTCAAGGCTGTGGCTCAGTTGGTTTGAAACTTGGGTTTGCTCCCCAAAGTCTCAAATCCAACTCCCACCTTTTGTGTTATCCAGATACTATGTGTACAGCCATGTATGTATTTTTTAGGAAATGTCTTTGCTCATAAGAATCGGATAATCCCCCGGGCAAAAGGCTAAAGGTTCGAAGGTTAGGCTAGTGAGGGATAGGTCCTTAAAAAAAAAAAATCTCTAACAACCAAACCAATTTGTATCTAACATAACATTCTCACACGAACCCCTCAATCACATTATCATATGTAATTGTTGACATTAAAAATTAAAAATATTTTGATTTCAATAATAATAATTATATTAAATGATTGATATTTTTGCTAAACTAATCATGTTTTTGTTTTTTTTTTTGGGAGATCGCTATCCATCTGCTTACCTATCACTTGCAACTTGCTCTGGTTGAGTCTGTCAGTATTGGTGGTCTACTAGGTCAAATTTGGCGGATTCTCTTTTACTCCCAAATCAGATTACCCCATTTGTGTGAATTACTGCAATGGTCAACAGGCCTGTTTGGTTACAAGAATTCTAAAAATTTATGTCTGGAAGAATTTTTAGAATTCCCAACGTTGCCCCCAAAGTAGAATTA
The DNA here is from genome assembly GCA_037013555.1 of Sextonia rubra. Classification (NCBI taxonomy): domain Eukaryota; kingdom Viridiplantae; phylum Streptophyta; class Magnoliopsida; order Laurales; family Lauraceae; genus Sextonia; species Sextonia rubra. The sequence continues at coordinate 25,106,669 of JASUAD010000006.1, forward strand.
CAAATTCTCAACCCCCCTTAACATTTGGAATGTTGGAATTTTGAGAAGTCATAAGGCTAAAAGTAGATTTTCATTTGAGATAAAATTCTAAATTCATGTATCAAATGGGTCATTTGAAATGCTTAGAAAACAAAAGTAAAAGCATGTCAAGAATTCCCAATAAGCTTAATTCTTATCACAAATGACTCTACTCAAATAGGCCCCAAGGATTGATGAGACAATTTGCATTAACTTTCTACGATCCATAAATGTGAGAAAATAAAAGTTTTCATTGTGAATATTTCCCGAAAGCTTACGTCGTGATGCAACCCCTCCATGGGCATCGGATCTTGTGTCTCACTCAAATGCTTTAGTACATGTTCATCATAACATAATGCATCATTAGACTGTATAACATATGTACGAAAGATACAAAGCATGGCGGTAAACTAGAATATCTTATTCCCAAAATATGTTCAAGTTACAATTATAAAAAAAAATATTTTTAACCGATTCTAATGTATTTGTTATTTTATTTTTTCTAGAAGTCTGAATACTTATTCTTTTCAAGATTTTTCCCATGATATTATGAGAAAATCTTAAAGGTGTGAATCATGTATTTTGATATTATCCCTAGACTAAAATCGAGTTTGTTGGGGCCGGCTCATGCGATTTGTTAATCTTTTGACATGTACACACTCTAGGTCTTGACAATGTATCTCTCCAGCTCATGACTTCAAGTATGCATAAAGGCTCCATGTCAGTAGCATTTTTAGTTCATCATCATTTGCACTTAGGGAGGCAAATGGGTCGAATCGGGTAAAAAGGGGTTAAGTCGACCTGGATTCTCTACATGTTGAATCTCATCCTTAGCCGATCCATTTTTAAAAGGGTAAAGAGTCAAGTGACAAGCCAGAACTTAATGCAGGTCAACTCTACATCCCACGTGGGTTAACCAGTTTAACCAACCCACTTAACACATCCCAATTGTAGAAGTTTGACCCAAGCCTAGTTCAAATACAAGTATTGTTGGTTATACCTAAGTTCAGTTACCCCGAAAAAAGCTCAAAGTACAAAAATAATAGACATTCACAATCTTAAATTGGTTTATATATGCAGCTCAACCCTACTCAGCATAATTAAATAGGTTTTCAAGTAAACCTTAATCTGACCTATTTTGGTATAGGCCAGAATTATGTGACTAGTGACTGAGCTGTAGAGGATGATGGGTTATGCAGGCAAAATGAAGGTTGAACGTGGGTCAGGTTAATAGCTTCAGTAAGATAAATGTACTGTAGGTCAAAAAATGAATGTCTAGGTTCTTTTGGTAATTTATAAATCTAAGCATGCAATATCCAAATGTTCTACAGATTGCTTGGCAAGAAGGCTCATGAATGATGAATCACAAAACTATCAATAACAAAATCATAAAGAATCTACTCTATTTAAAACACTTGTTTAGTTTGATTGAACTGTAATTAAAAGACATGTTTAGTCTGATTGAAACAGAATTAACACAAGAAGAAGAATAAAAATGTTCAGCTAATCCTTTCAAGGATTTCAAAGAAAATGTCAGGCTCATTCAAGTGTCTGAGCTCTAGAGATTCAAAAGGCCAACTGAATGTTCTCACGGGCATGCTTCACTTACAGATAGGGCTTGATTGTTGAAGCAGTGACATTTGCAACCTACAAGCAATTAAAAATAATGGAATCAACATTAAGTTTTTGTTCCTAGAAAAAATTCATGATTAATAGTCACATTTTGATTGAACGAGCAAAGCTTGATTCCGAAACTCACTATTTGGATCCTCAGAACTTGGTTGCCTCAATTTACCAATAAATACATTCAGTCTCTCTACTTTGTAACTAGCTATTGCCGGAACACAGGCTATTCCAAATGTCTAATTTGATGATGGGTATACTTCAAAATTCCTGGAGCACATGATTGGTTTATCTAAAATGCGTATCTGATAGGAGTGCAACCTAGGGTGAACGATTTGATATTATTTACTATATATTTAAATGATCGGCATATTAATCCTACAACAACTAGCCTTAAATTTGACATTTACTGCAAAATTAAAATTTTAATAGTTCTTGTAGAGTTGTTACTACAATGGGATATCGCACGACCCTAGAAAATTGCATAAGGTAATAGAACAATATCACATGGCTTTAGGATATGGTGCGTGCGATATCACACAGTCCTAGATATTGTAAGACAGCTCAGTGAAAAATACTCAAACTTCATCTATTGAAGGGCAAATATCATGTCATTTAGCGGATGGTATCCCTTTATTTTAATTCACCAAGGCAGAAGTGAGTTTCTCTCTTGTTTTTCTTGTCCGTCAAAAAGGACAAACAACTTTTCTCTTCACAAATGACAAAAGAGAAAAACTTAAAACATATCTTTACTACATGTGACGCACAAAAAAAGGTGGAACAGAAAACTAAACAAATCTAGGTGTGTGTGATTTGTAGAGGGTGCCAACACAAACCTGAGAGGGAATCAATCTTTCCTTTGCGTTCTTATGCCTAGACTCCAGATGAATTGAGATCGTTGTAGATCTTCCTTGGATTGTGCATTAAAACCTAACGATCTAAATCTGAAAACTTACTAATAATACTACTTGCTATACTCAAAGTGTGCGAAATGTCAAAAAACCTGCAATCACCAATTTACATCAGGAGTACCTATTAATACACTAGACTTACCTATTTCTTGTTCTCACTTGATTTTGAATTTAGAGTTGCAATTATCTCTAAAAAAAATCACTGATATAATTTTCAAAATAGTCCTAACTCTAAACATATTTGATCTCAACCTTGACTAACAAAGCATATAATATAAAGATTCATTATGAACCCTGACTTTCCTAAAATTTGATTTACTAGAATGTTGTTTGGGTTATCCATAACCCTTTGCTATCTCCCCAATTCATTTTCATTGAAAGGGATTTTATATGAGAACTATTTATGAATAACTTTCACCTTTGTTCAATTTATACCAAATTTATGAACACCTTTCTTAGAATTCCTAGAAATCCGATTCCATGAAACAAATAGTTTAGGAGTCCTTCCAAATTACTACGATGCTTAAAATCGGAATTTGAAAATGATTCATTTCATTTGAGTATGTTATGATTTTTTTTTTCTTTCGTTGGCATGTCTCATAAGTCACATTAGTTTTGCAAACTCATTTGAAGTGCATAACCCCTTGGATTAAATAAAATATGAATCTTAATACTCTAAGGCAAACCAAAAAAACTATTTGTGGGTCTCATCTCTTAAATTTGAACTATTGAAAGTCCTGGGCACCACATATATTGGTATCGACCAAATTTCACTCAGACCGATTTTGGGTCCACTATTACAATGATCGTGTGTAAAACATGTAATTGTAATACAAAAATAAAAGATAGTGAATCAAGCTTAAACCTTGTGCTTTAAAAGTTAATAATCTAAAAAGAGAGAGAGAGAGAAAAAGAAAAAGGAAAAAAGTATGGGGACATTGATTTTAATTGGTTTAGATTTAATATGTGAGATACTAGCTTCAAATAATTCTCCAAGGCCAGGCACCCTCAAGAAATTTGATCCTCTTATTTTATTTTATTTTTTTGTGAATGATATAGAATAAAAAATTCCAGTAGATGCTACACATTACATTCGATTGCAATAATGGGTATTTCCTAATTAAATTGCTAATTTGCAATAGGATATTTAAGTTGAGTCTACTTGAACTTATTTAATCTAGGGGTGCAACGGTTCAGTTAACCATGTGTTTTGGGAAAATCATTAACCGAATCGTATTTTACGGTTTTTAACTTTTAAAACCGTAATCGTAATCGTACCAAAAAAAACCACTAAAAAACTAAAACACGGTTAACCAGATTAGATGGTTTGATTACGGTTAACTGTCATCAGTTTTGAACTTTCGATGAAGGCTTATTCTCTTTTCTCTTTCTAAGAGAGAGAAGGTTAACGTATTTAGTCAATTTAGGATTTTAATATCTTACGGCGTGGAGGTTTTGTGATAAGAGATTAATGGTCGAAATTGATCTAAAAATATGATTTGGGGCATAATGATTCGGTTAACCATGCATCTTGGGAAAACAGTTAACCAAACTGTATTTTACGGTTCGGTTTGGTCATGAGTCCGGACTGAAAACTGAAACTATAACTGAACTGTGAAGCATGGTTTTTCGATTTTAATAATCATAATCGTAACCGAACTATGAAACATAGTTATTAATCGTCGGTTTGGGTCGGTTTGGTCAGCTAGTTGGTTTTTTGGGTTATTTTTTTACACCCTTATTATTTATGATTGATAATTGAAATGAAAGAAATAGTGACAAAAATTGAAAGGTTACCTTCTATTATTTCCTTGAGCCTAGCATTTTCGGCTTTCAGCTCTTCCATTTCGATTTCAAGTTGTTGATCATAGGCCTGCAACATGGAGAGATGAAAGTGAAACGTTATCTATAAATATTTTCTATTTATTGGATGCTTGGCCTATTATGCTCTGATCTTTATATTTTAAATAATTTTCTTTCTTTACGGTCACCTTTAATGGTAGATTTCCCCATGCCCTTATCAAAGTCGAACTATTTACCCACATGTTCTCCCATATTCTCCCATGATCTCCCATGTTCTCCCACATTCTCCCACGCGCCCCCACTTTCTCCGTACTTAGCATGCCTATTAAAAGTGGAAAAGTAGAAGGTGGTCAAAGATTTTTTGAAATTGCAAAAGTTACTTTATTTGAAATCGCAAGTTTATTTTATACAATTTCGCATGTTTTTTATTTTTATTTTTATTTTAGGTGGCTTTGCATATCGTTTTTATTTTAGGGCCCACCAGCGTCATTTCCCTAATTTTACCCCCCTCAATTGAAATCGTATAACGTTATCTTGCGATACTACAAAAAAAAACAATAAAAAAAAAAGAAAGAAAGAAAAAACTCTTCTACTAATGATGTGTAGAACTAGTACGGAGAACGTGTGAATATATCGAGAGACTTTGGTATATGCATGAAAATATATACAACTGAAGATGATGAAAAACACCCCTTTAAATAATATCACAGTGAGTGCATACCTTTTTCCTTGCTCTTGATCTCATGGCTGATTCTCTATTTTTCATTTTCCTTTTCAACTTTTTTTCTGCTGGAGATACGTGTCCCATCCCCTTCTTACTTCTTGTTCTTTGACTAGCTCTATCTTTGCATATACGTTCTCCATCATTGGCTTTCGAAGTAACCACTTCTGTAGTTGGCTGATTCATGGGTACTATGGGACTTCTTATGGGATCATTAGTACTTAGAATTAGATTTTGGGACTGGAGATGTTGGAAGATGCTATTGTACCATGGAGATGGGTTTGTGGCGGCTCGGCAATATGAAGACATTGAATGCATGGTTTGTCCTTTAGATGAGATGAATTTGAAACAGAATTTTAGAAATTTTGAAGGTGAGAGATGGTTCTATCTATTATGTGAATAAATAAATGAATGAGAATAATAGAATTTGTACCATATTTTTCGTTCATAGAAGCATATGATTAGGAAAAAATATGAAAAATCTAGTCTAGGTTTATATAATTTCTTTAGTCAAATAGTGAAAAGGTTGAAACAAATATTATCCATTTTCATCCAGGAAACATAAAATTAAGATTTATAAACGCTGTGTCTTTTTGTCGATTTTTAATAATATGCAATTACCAACCCGATACCTATTATTTCATTGTATTAAAAAAGATGAAAATCTTACATGAGTTTCTCAAGCATAGGATTTAAAATCTAAACCATTTGTGTGAAAAAACTTAATTATTGGAATAGATGGGCAAATAAAGGAAATAAACTAAAAGATTGATTTCTCAAAAAATTAAAGCATTCTATTGAATTTTTTTAGCATTACATTTTTCTAAAGCAGTAGAGAGAAATAAACTTAGATGGATGTAACATATTTTGATTTCTTTTTGAAAAAAAAAAACCTTGAGAATAGACATTATAGGTTTTTCTTATGAACACATTCAAGAGAAAATTACATAAGTTGATAAGAAGTAGCGAGAAGGTTAAGTTGTTATAAAAAAAAAAAAAGGAAACATGAAAATGCATAAAATTCTCCATTTGTGTTTTATCTATCTTCACCCTCGTATTTTTATATGGATCATGTGTTCTATAATCAGGATAGTTGAGATTATGATTCCAAATAAAATTGATTATGACTAACAAATTGCCCATATTAAAGAGAGTACCCCTTAATCAACATTTTACTTCCTATTGACAAAATGGTTATTATTATCGAATGTTGATTTTCTTAAGAATCTTGTAAATCCTTAATGTGGCTGTTAAAAAGTGTTTTGCTATCTCCACTATTTCCTCAATGTTGATAAACATTTTCACTATCTGTACTAGCATCTCAACATTTTGGTAGATGCAAAGGAAATACTTTTTAATAGGGACCAACAAAACAATAGGCATGGATCCTAGTCTTGTAGATAAATGATTCCTTAATCTAACTCTACGAAAAGAAAATATATCATAATAGCGAAACATTTTTCATTGCATTTTGAATGATGATGATATTGTATCTAATATTTCACTTGCATTTAACTAAGTGCTAAGTATGATTCAGATTATTGTAACTTACAATTTAGTTAAACACTCTTCACTTAATGAAATTTTGAAGTAGGTCAAATCGTATGAGTCAACGTTTGGACCTGGTAGGCTCAAATAGACAATTGTAACAAAGGTTCAACAGAGAAACAACAATAGCCTACATATTGTACACTTCAGAATGTCTAGTATTGGAGATTTGTCACCTTTTTTTTTCTTTTGAATGTGGACAGGTTAAAATAAATTCAATCGAAATAAGTAATACTAGAAGCTTATTAATGCAATTTAATAAAAGAAATCTCAACCTAAAAGTTAGAAAAACCAAAATCTTTGGTTCAAATAATGGTCTACATCCATTTTAGGTGCATCCCATCTTGTAGTGAAAAAATTTTAATTATGCAAAGAGCATTGTGGATGGAGAGCAATAACAACTTCTTTATATCGAACAACTCCAACCATGCATTGGACCATGGAAATTTCTTTATAGCGAAAGGATGATGCATATCAATTCACTACCTAGGGTTATATTGCCTGATGTTTGGGTGTTTGAACCTCACATGATATCCAATATATCAATTTGGCTTAGTTAATATTAGCCTACTTACGTAGATAATTAAGTTGAACATGAACCCTAACTCTGCATATATGTTTTGATCGAACTAATCTACTACCCTAAGGGGTCATTTGTTTAGCATCATTTACATATGTAATTGACCCACGTGAGTAACAGTTGCATACCTTTATGTTTGTTTGCACTCATTTACGCATCAACTGTGTAAATTGCATATGAAAATGATGTGAAAATTAGTCCTTTTTCACACAAAAATTTTCACACCTCCTATGATGGTAAAAGGTTACATATCTCCATCTCATATCCAATGGATTCACATCCATTTTGGCGGACGTTCGGACGGAACTCATTCCATCATGGGGAGTGTAGGGGTTTGAAATGCTAGTCCCTCAAAAGTGCCCATTTTCAAACAAGTATTTTGTTTCCCCATCACAGGAAACCTTACTCCAGACAACTTGCTCTCACCATCATCCTGCAGCTCCAGTAGAGATCACTCTCACCATCATCCTGCAGCTCCAGCAGAGATCACTCTCACCATCATCCTGTAACTCCTCTGGCCATCATCTTGCAACAGGGGAAAGGAGGAAGAGTAGCACCACTAGAAGGAGCATCATCCAATAGGTATGGCTCCCCCTTGCCATCTCTCTCATTCTCTCTTCCCCTCTCTCTCTACTTCTTCTCTCTTTCCTTCTCTTTGTGTCTCTCCTTTTTTTTCTTCTCTATATTCCTCTCTCCCTCGCTACTTGTCATCCAGACAGCTCGCTGCTCGTCTCTGCCAGCCCATATCTGATTTACCCTAACACTGGCCTACCCTATCACAACCGTCCCCTCCAAGATCGTCTTATCCACGCCCACATACCATCTCTCTCTCTCTTCTTCTCTCTTTCCCTCTCTCAATGTCTCTCCTTCTTCTTCTTCTCTATCTTCCTCTCTCCCTCGCTGCTCGTCATCCAGACAAGTCGCTGCTCGTCTTTGCTAACCCAGATTTGATTTACACTAAACTGGCCCACCCCATCACAACCGCCCCCTCCAAGATCGTCTCATCCACGCCCACATACCATCTCTCTCTCTCTCTTCTTCTCTCTTTCCCTCTCTCTGTCTTTCTTTTTCTTCTTCTTTTCTATCTTCCTCTCTCCCTCTTTGATCTTCTCCGTTTCCCTTACTATCAGCCCAGATCTGATTTACCCTAACACTGCAACTGGCCCACCTCATCACAATCAGGCCCTCTCCAAGATCGTCTCATCCACGCCCACATACCATCTCTCTTCTTCTCTCTTTCCCTCTCTCTATCTCTCTAGTTCTTCTTCTTCTTTATCTTCCTTTCTCCCTCTCTGCTCATCTCTGTTCCCTTTACTGCCAGGCCAAATCTGATTTACCCTACTGAAACTGGCCCACCCCAGATAACCCCATCACAACCAGCTATTCTCAGCAGCACTATTGAAAATCAGATTGAGATCCAATAGTCCACTAAGCCCTGAGGTATGAACTACTGTAGAAGTTTCGGTGTTTCATCCAAAGGTAGATCGCTCCAATTGAGATCAACATTGAACCAAATGTAATGGCCCAAAGCATATAGCCTGCCCTGACCAGAAAAAGGGATTGTCTTATCTATACTTGTTGGTCTCTGCCTCATTTTTGCCAGGGTTAAATTAAAATGTTCTCACCAAGATAAGATATCAGATTGCCACGTCATGTATGAAGACTTCAATAATTCAATTCAATGCAATGGTGAATATCACTCCAATCTGGGACTCTATGTGCAATCATGATTCGTAGTCCACTAAGTCCTGCAGAGCATATACCTTTTTCACATGTAGTGCAAGGCAAATATTATGTTAAAGATTTACTAAGATTAGTACTGTAATCCAAAATGCTAGAAACATGCAAATTTTACATTACAATATCTTAAGAGATCACCATTGTTAGCAGTAGAGATTTCAGATATAAAACTTACATTCAATTATCTTTAAATTATATTTTGAATATAGCTCTGTTTTGTCTGAACTACAAAAAAAATTTTTAAGTCAATATTTTTCATATAGCATTTTTCAGTTTCTATGATATATATTCAAATTGTTATTGATTTTTTTTTTGTAATCAAATTGTTACTGATGAGTCATGTTTAAATTATTATTGAGATAGGATTGCATTGGTATCATTGAAGGCACTTACATTCCAGCATGGGTATTAATTAAAGATCATCAACGATATTGATGTAGAAAAGGTTTTATTGCACAAAATGTAATGGCAATTGTAGGGTTCGACATGATGTTTCAATTTGTATGTGCTAGTTTTGAAGGATCAGCCAATTATTAGAAAGTTCTTTTTGATGTTATCCAAAATAGAGGAGTCTACAATCTTCAAGTTCTAGAAGGTAAATATTTATTTCAAGAACTAATTTTAATTTTTAAACATTAGTTAAGGATATTACAATCTTATTGATACTTGTCAAATTTAATCATTATAAGAAAGTATTTTCTTGTTAATGTTGGTTATGGTCATAACCGAGGTTTTATTAGACTATATCGTATGACACGATATCATCCAAAGGAATTTGGACCTCAAGCATTGGCTTTTAGGACGCCTAGTGAGCTATTTAATCTTTGACATGCAAAGCTAAGGAATGTAATTGAAAGGACTTTTGGATTGTGGAAGGAATGGTTTCTAATTTTGACACATATACCTCGTAATTATCCTATCAAGTCATAGGTCAATATTTTAAATGCATGTGCTACATTTCACAACTTTATCATGATGAAAAATCCAAGTGCAAATGAATTATATGAGCGTCATCACCATGAAAGAATATTTTTTGTTGTGGAAGACAACGATGATCATTAGAATAAAGCGATCAGTAAAGAATCTGAGAGTCAATATGCTTATCGCATGCAAGATGCAATATTAATAGAGATGTAGGATGTTAATACGAATAGGAGAGCTCGATGAATTGACATGTAGAAATTCTCTCACTTTTTTGCATATGGAGAAACATTCATTTTGGATAGATAATATTTGTTTTGTTTGTATGGGAACTTTAAAAAAAAAATTTTGGATTGTATATATTTTGTATAGGTATGGTATATCATTTTTTGAAATGTATATTTTGTATGTATGGACCTTTTTTCAATGATTTTGGAGAATGAGAATATCTTTGAACTTTTCATGAGATGAGTTTGTTTATTTGCATGGAATTGAAATATAAAATGAATTTATTCTTTTATATATTGAAATAAGTTATGGATGAGTATGTTTGTTACTTTGTAATGGGAAGAGAGGAGCCTTCATTGGGAATAACAATAACATCTATGTATATACATAGATTTTATTATCAAAATAAATTTCTTACATTATCACATGCACTTCAAACAAACGTGGTAAAATGAATTACATGTGTAAATGATGTGAAAATGACATCGATAGGCAAATGATGTAAATTGAAACATGTATGTAAAGTTTACATATGAAACATTTATATGTGTAAATTGTAGTTACGCATCTCATACGAAAAAAACAAATGACCCCTAACTGACATTCAAAAGTACAATGCATCCAGATTATCTTTCAAGCTATGGTTTACTAAAAAATAAAGTAAAAAAGCACACAATGTTAATTAAATAAAACAAGCACTAATTTTAATGGTAGGATCCACTTTTCATTGGTCTAGTTTAAATTAATAAATGAACAATTATGAGGAAAGAAGACTTCACACCAAATATTAAGGATCTAATGAAAGTCATTCGAATAAATGTCTAGAATTGTCCCTTGTAGAGAGTTTTTTGATAGGTACAAAAAATTGAAATTGAAGCTTGTGCTAGCCACGCAAAAATCAGATCATATTTTCCATCAACAAAAAAGGAACACAAGATCAACATTCTTCATGTGGTCCAATTATGAGTAAAAGGAAAGAGCAATGCTATACTTACACCTTCATTTACTTCTCTAGTTACTCCCTAGTGCCTGTGCAAATGTGAACTACAAAAGATACTATGGAGTAACTGGAGGTGTAAGTGGGGGTGTAAGTTTAGCATTTCTAAAAAAAGAAAAGACAAAATAATAAAGAAAAGATAACAATGTCTTTGTGGATATGACTCTCTCACCATACCTCCCAGTGATAGATCCTTGGATTGTTAGGCATGTGCTTAGGTAACCAAATTGAGATCACATGAGGGTTTATTTGACGGAAAAAGTGGGTAGACCACTTATGGTCCGCCAAGTCACTGTGGGACAGCTTGCCATGCACTCAAAAGACCCAGACTCTTAGGTAACCCCCTAGCTCCTTAGGCCAGTTGTGAGAACCCTGAATTTTTTGTATAATTAATTATATAATAATTTTATTTATTAGTTAAGATTCTAAGTTGTAATGTTAGATTTAAATTAGATTAGTTCTTGGTGGGGTTTCGATTATAGTTGGACCTACGTGGTTAGGCGATGTGCCTATATCTATGACAGAAGGGAAATCATCATCATCTTTTTACTACACTCTTTTTGGATGTAGGGTTATAAGTAACATGATATATATAACTCCATTTAATCCGATATAAAGACCAAAATACCGCTGACTCAAAGCCCAATCCATAGCTAATCCAATGAACTAATTCAGTGAACCTGAAATATAAGATATAAACCCAATACTATTTATAATTTGAGAGAATGTTAGGAGGCTATATGTAAATATGAGATATTTTTATTTCTTTGCTTCTTTGGTTTGGGGGCGTCATTCTAAGCATCTTTAATTCTTCCACTAAGATGTTTCAATGTGTCACTTGATAAGAAATGAAACCTATAGAAAATGACTATTTTCAAATTTTCATAAACTTTCTGTTATTCTACTGTTATAGAGAATTCAGTAAAATTTCCTGGGTTTTTCTGGGTTTTTTCTTCTTCCTTCAGGACTTGTTTTTTGGCAGAATTTCTACCAGGAATTTGGCCTGCTGGGGTTTTTGGGACATGATGTGACAGCATGTTCCTTAGCATTTACAAATGCCATGTTTCTTTACAAAAATTTTAGAATCCCAGCCATCTAAAATGTCTTTTTTACCCTAAATAAATTTTGAAATGCCAACCTCTTTGGTTTTTCGTTGAGAGGATCCAAGAATTCCACTTATGTTTGAGAATTCAGGAATTCTCCAGGTAGGAATTCTTTGAATTCCATTAAAGAAATAGGGCCTCAGCTCTATTTCCAATGACAACAACTCTCTGTCTCTCTGTCTTCCCTTATTCTCCTTCGTGTTCTTTCTTCTTTAGCCAATTCTCATTTTTCTTCTTTTCCTTTGTTATTCTTTGCTTCTTCTGCTCTTATCTTCTCCTTCTCATCGTTCTTCGTTATCTGGCTGTAGTACTCATTCTTCAAGGAGTTAACATGATGGTCTTCGGAGTGAGAGAAGTTAAGAAACAACTCCTTAGGAACTTCACTTGAGGTAATGAGTTGACATTTGTTTTCATTTAATGAACTATAGAAGGTTTCGATTGATTTGTTTTCAAGCTTTTATTGAACGTTTGAATTTATGCAACTTCATGAATGATTATGCTTTTTCATGATTTTAAATGAGTTAAAACATGTTTCCTTGATGTTTATACATTGATTTCAAGTTCTTAAAATGAAAAAGGATGGAAGAAATTTGAACTCAAAGTGAAAGAGTGGAAAAATGGATTCTGCAACTCATCTCTACGGCCCCATGGTCAACCGTGTATGGCCTCATGGTCAACCTGTTGGGAAAACTCGCCCAGGATTTGCGATTAATCACGGCACATACAAATTACACAATCAAGCAATCATGAAGAAGATGACACACAAGCAATTACGTGGTTCAGCAACCTTGCCTACGTCCACGGAGAAAAGCACTTCACCTCCTTAGGGTTTAGGGTTACACAACACATTAATATATAGATCCCGTTTTCTTAGCCATCAAGAAAACTCATACATAATGTCTAAAATACCCCTAACCTTGAACTCCGATCTGGCTAACCCAGACGACTGATCCGGCTAAACTAGAATACAAGACAAAACCCGATAATCTCCACCTTGGCTTGGATTCCGCAAATCCCTGGAGCCACCTTGAGATACCCGGTAATGTCTTCGTCTTCCCGTACCTTGCTGAAAGATACGCCTCCGCACCCGCTACAATCGAGCACGGTTACAGCACCCCCTTAGCTAGGGGCGCACACACATGCTTATCAATGTGGTGTGACGATCAAGTCCAAGCGTGGCTTGAACTTCTCCTTCATCGACTTTCCAAACACCATCTTAGGTTTCCGAAGTGATCCAGTCCATCTGTTGCCATCCTTGCTAGCATCCTTGCAACACAATGACTTCTCACCTTCATCTGGTAAAGCAAAGGTAACCCTCCTTTCGACTGCACGTTTCTTTAGGCCTGCAGTATTGAGGATCTGTCACACTTTGCCTTTAACCTGGTGTTCTTGCAGTTTCGGTTCTTTATTAATGGCCTTCTTGGAAATGTCTGTTACACCATCTTCCAATTTTCCACTTAACTCCACCTCAACTGACTTTTCCTTTTTCTTTACAGCTACTCCACCTGTAACTGTACCTCCTGCTAACCTATAGAGACGGTTACCAAGTCACCTTTCATGACGACCATTGCTCCGTTAACCACTTTCATAACTCCACCTGCTATAATACACTTGCAGCCCTTGGAGTCTAAGGCCCCCAAAGAAATAAAATTTCTTCGTAAATTCGGAACATGCAGCACATTCGTTAATGTCCGTATCATCCCATCAAACATCTTGATTTTCACTGTTCCAACTCCAATGCATTTGGATTCCGCATTGTTTGCCATGAAAACAGATTTACCCTCACAAGATGTATAGGTGTCAAACAGATCTCTACTATAGCACATATGATAGTTACAACCAGAATCTAAAATCCGGGAACCTTCAGTGTGATCCATACCTTTGATGACTGAAGCAGATTCTACCGAACATACAACCTCGCAGTCATCTAAACTTTCTGTCACACTCGTACTATCTGAATCAGATTCTGCTTCCTTCTCCAAGTCCTTTTTCTGCTTTGGACAATCTTTCTTGATATGGCCTTCTTTATCACAATAATAGCAGGTAATAACTTTGCCTTTGCCCTTCGACTTCGAGCGATTCCGATCTTTTGATCCTTTATTCCTCAATCTAGATCTCTCCCTTCTCTGGTTTGAACTTGATGCTACATTAATACTTTCTGCACTAGTTTTTTCATTGTCACTTTTCATTATCTCATTGGAGAGAAAAGCTGCAGTAACATCATTCATGTTCAAAGTATCTTTCCCGTACATCAGCGTTGTTACTAAGTGCTCGTACGACTGGGGCAGTGAAGACAAAAACAACAGTGCTTTGTCTTCTTCCTCGAGCTTGACCTCAATGCTCAATAGTTGTACCAGAAGCTTATTGAATTCATTGAGATGCTTCGACAACCGTGATCCTTTTGCCATCTTCAGAGAATACAACTGTTTCTTCAAAAACAATTTATTTGTCAAGGACTTAGACATGTACAAGCTCTCTAACTCTTTCCATAATTCCAAAGCAGTGTTAATCCCCATGACGTTATAGAGAACGTCATCGTGGAGGGTAAGACGAATTGCACTCACAGCCCTTTCGTCTAAATCCTCCCAATCATCTTCGGACATCTTTTCTGGTTTCTTCAACTTACCATCTAAAGTGTTCTTCAAACCCTTCTGAATCAAGACATCCTTCATTCTCCGTTACCAAATACTGAAATTGTTAAACCCAGTGAACATCTCAATCTTATACTCATTGCTTGAAGTCATTGTATATCCCGATTTATGTCTCCTGAATTGCTCCATGTTTTCTGCTTGGCAAACAGTCAACTTCCTCTATCCGTCTCGTAGATCTCGTCACCACGAGCACACTGAAAGAAACGGATTTGAAATCTGACTCCGGATGACTTCGATATCGCAGAAATAATTTTCTGCAGTCTTATTAGTCAACCGTCCCTGTTGATTGTCAAACTGCCAATCTTCTTCCACAGACGCGTAGATCTCCTCGAAACGAGCTCACAGAACAAAACAGGCAGTGAATCTGAGTCCGGATGACTCCGAAATTCACAAAACAATTCTGGCCGTCGATCCGGTCAAATATGTCCTTTGACCGTACTTCGGCTGACGTCAGTGATGTGCTGGTGGGCTCTTCCTGCTCTATCGAACCGGGTCCAAGTCCAACCTGACCTAGAACAGAACTTGCAGCTCGTAGACCGAGCTTCACGGGTTGGGGCTTAACCCAACCCGAGACTGACCCGTGAACTGACACAGTCGGTGCAGACGGCGACGGCGATGGCAGGCACAGCATCGGCAGACGGCAACGGCTGCTACCCTCTTTTTTCTTCGTCCGATCAGGCAAGCCGGAAGTGACGATGTTTCCTGGAGACCTTGTTTGGTAAACCCTAGAACAAAAAACCCA
Source organism: Sextonia rubra (assembly GCA_037013555.1). Taxonomy (NCBI): domain Eukaryota; kingdom Viridiplantae; phylum Streptophyta; class Magnoliopsida; order Laurales; family Lauraceae; genus Sextonia; species Sextonia rubra. Next base: position 25,122,255 of record JASUAD010000006.1, read on the forward strand.
GCGACGATGTTTCCTGTTTCCTGTTTGGCAAACTTAGAGCAGAAAACCAGATCCTCGACAAGTAGCAGTCCGAACCAACCCCCTTGGTCCAGATTCAATCCAAGCACGATCCTCTCGCCACACAAGCACATAACTACCAAATCCTAGGCTCTCATACCACTTGTTGGGTAAACTCGCTTAGGATCTGCGATTAATCACGGCACAAACAAATTACACAATCAAGCAATCATGAAGAAGATGACACACAAGTAATTACGTGGTTCGACAACCTTGTCTACATCCACGGAGAAAAGCACTTCACCTCCTTAGGGTTTAGGGTTACATAACACATTAATATATAGATCCCATTTTCTTAGCCACCAAGAAAACTTATACATAATGTCTAATACCCCTAACCCTGAACCCGGTTCTGGCTAACTCAGACGACCGATCCGACTAAACTGGAATACAAGACAAAACCCAACACAATCATGGGGGGTAGATTGAAGGTCAGCCATAGGTTGACCGTGGACACTAAAACGAGTTGTTTGATTATCATATTTGGATTTTCTAGCCTAGAAAGGTAACCTATGACTTTCCAATGACCTTTAAACTTTGAAAATCAGTGTGTAACATGTCTACTACTGATATTAACCTTTACTTTAGTTTAAATTACTGTCACTATCAATTAACAATACTGTGTAATTCTAAGGTTTATATTGTGGAAATTACTGGGTAGCCTCAATATTGGTAATCCTTTAGATGCACATTTTTGTTTAACAATATTCTTTAGTAAACTAGGTTTTTCAGAGGCTTATCCCAGTATTTTTAAAGATAGTATTTTGGTTACTATATTTCTTAAATTTAGATTTGTTCTGCTTGCATTGTAGCATATGAATTTATAAAAATAAACAAGTTCTAGGAAATGCATTTGACATTATGAAATGACACCACTTAGCTTAGTCCTTCTGTAACTAGATACGGTGAAAGTTGGATGTAACCATATACTAGTTACAGCTTAGCCCTGTTGTAGGTTGGAGAATCCTCTTGCGAGCATCCCTTGTTTATCATGTATTATCATGGCCATTATTTTGATATTGTGATGGTACCTCAGTGATTGTTTATTATCATTATCGTCTTCTTTATAGTTAAGGCTGACTGAGAGAAAATAACTAATGTGGTTATGCCCTTCTATGATTTTATTTATGATTACATGCATCATTTGTTTTATATTATTATTTATTTATTTTTATCGTGTTCACTGATTTTTCAGCTTCACATGTTCTTTATCAGTTTTACATATTTTTATAGAATCACCGAACCTGGCCAAATTTTATTAGTGATTCTCTCGCTTTATAATGATGTAATAGGAGAACTCGTCTTAACTAGTTTCCTGGAGACTCTGATGATCGAAGAGACTAGCTAAATAGTAAGTGAGTGGACTTCGAAGGATGTGGTATGATAATGTGATCGTGAGAGCATATTACTGGGATAGTGTCCTGTGGAGGATACAACATGGAAAGTTTTGGTGGTGGATAGATGAGCTTTAGTTTTGTAATTATCTACATAAAACACCACCTTTTAAACTCAAAGACTTCTTTAGTTGTAAATAATCCAAAACTTCCTATGCCCTGTAAACCATGATATAAATATACCTAGTTTGTTACTGTATATATTGTGCTTCCCATAGGAAAAGTACTAATTTATGTAAATTTAAACTCACTCATAATATTATGTGGGTATAGTATGGAGATAAGTTATTTTAGAAGTTAAAGTGACTTAACATCTCTACATTAGTTGTGTCTTGGAATCGGAATCAATTAGACATCCTAGTTTGGAATGTGATACATGTAACCGAAAAGGAAAATAAAAATAAAAAAAGGAAAGAAATAAGAATGTCTCTCTAAATAGAATTCCCCCTCTCACCATACATCCCAGGGATGGGCCAGTAGTTTTAGATAGTCCCCCTTGGCCATTAGGGCAAGTCAACAAAAAAGAGAAAATAAATAAGAAATAAGACTGGGCCTAAATTGATCCAGCCTCTACCAGGCTAGTAGCTCTTGTGGTTGGTACATATTGGCTGTATAGGCTAATATTGGGAGGAACCGATATCAAACTGATTCCTATATATCCATTTCTTCATCGCAATGCATGTCAACCACTATTTTGGATCCATTCTACTACTTATTATACCCAGAAAAATTGTGCTTATTGACTTGAAAATTGGGACATCGGAATCATGGCCATCTCAAGAATAGACTAACAAATGCTGATGTTATACAAAAACAATTGGATTAGTCAGAGAATCAAAGTCTATATTATAATAATATGTTAAAGTCACTTTAGATCTACAAAATCTAGTCACAAACATTGGAAAAAAGAAAAACAAAATTAAAGATTAACACCAAACTAGAGTTAGAACCACTTTTCCCCACGGACCTATCTCTCTCACCTCTGGAAGACTGCTCTGGTAGAGATTTTCTCTTCACATACATGGAAAAGATTTTACGTATTTATAGCAAAACAAGTTAGAGACTTTTGTAGTTGTATAATATGCTGAAACTTCTTATGCTATATAAATCATGATATAAATGTATCTGTTTGTTAATATATAACTTATGCTCTAACAGGAAAAGCATTGAAATTATGTAAATTTAAACTCACCCATGATATCTTGTGAGTATAGTGTGGAGACGATTTCTTTTTGAATTCAAAATGACTTATCATCTCCGCTACGTTTTGAAATCGAAATCAATTGGCTGTGACACATGTTACCGAAAAGAAAGAAAGAAAGAAAAGTTAAAAAAAAGAAAAAATATATATAGTAATACCTCTCTAATTGAATCCCCATCTCACCATACAACCCAAGGATGGGCCATTAGGGCAACTTAATGAAAAAGAAACAAGAAATAAGAACCAATATCAAATTGATTCCTATGTATCCATTTCTTCATCCCAATACATATAAACCATTATTTTGGATCCATGCTACGGTTAATTTTACTCAAAACAATTGTGCTTATTTACTTGACCACGGGGAACATCCAGGTGCTATGCAAAAACATTGAAAACAATTGGATTAGTCAGGAAATCAAAGACTATATAATAATAATATATTAAAGTCACTTCATATCTACAAAATCTAGTCACAAAAGTTGAAAAAATTAAAAAAAAAAACAAAATTAAAGATTAACACCAAACCAGAGTCAGAGCCACCGTCCCCACGATTGGACCTATCTCGCTCACCTTTGTTAGACTGCTCCGGTAGAGATTCTCTCTTCACATACATAGAAATGATCTTACGTATTTATAACAAAACTCAAGTACGCACTTGCTAAAGTTTACAATTTTGCCCATGTGTTCGAATTCAGTGGCACACTACCTCTAACGCGTTGCTCTACAACTTTGGGTATTTTGGACATCCTTCAATAAGAGGTTTTTGCTTGTAATTTTTAGTATATTATTTATGAATTGCCTCTGAAATTCAAAAAAATTTTATGTTCGCTCATAATGTTATTTATATAAGTGAAATATAACCTAGCTAAGAACATTGTGGATTTGGCAATCCTTTTATACAATTAATAATTTAATTAAAAGAAATTAGTTAGAGAAAACCACTTCTTTTTTCAACCATTGTTGGTCTATGTTGAATAATTTTTAAGAATTAATTGTTTCAATCCAATTTCCAATATATATTATATAGCTCACAACAATTGGGCGCATGGCCCAAAACAGTTTTTAAATTTAAGCATTTGATATTTAACTAAACACTATTTTAAAAAAGAAAGGAAAAAGGAAAACATAAGGCTTTATAGTCAACAAAGGATCCCGCATGGAGATTTTCTTAGTAGACCAACTTCTCCATTTATAGGGGGAATGCTAAAAAGGTACACATTCCCTGCTAGTAAAAATCCAGTGGTCTACATGTAGCAAACATGGCTCATGGTTCGCGCATCATGCACCTCATTATCATCTCGAAGATCTTATAGATTTTGTTTCATCTATATATTGCCATATGACTTCATAATGTTTGCTTTAACTACTATCCCTCCCTCACACCAAAATTAAATCCCAAATTTGTGGTAAAAAAAATGTGATAATAATATGCTTTGTGAGAATAGGTCAAATCACTGTAGTAGAATGTTTTTTTTTTAACCATCATATTAGATCATAAACGCTTTTGATTAATTTTAACTAGCCATCCTGAACAATTTAAACTAATCAATTCAGTTCAAATAAAACATCCACAAATAGATCGACTCTTATGAGTCTTGTTGCAACTCTTATGACTATTACCTCTTGATTTGAAAAACCATTCATGTATTGAGATGAGTTATTGGAAACTCAGTAAGTAGAGTAATTACATTCTCATCTCATATGCATTTAAAGACTAAGTTAGAAACCAATATAACAATGCGCACCAAATAATAAAGACATTATGCAATTCAAGGATACCATTATTAATTACAAATAAAAGTAGTGGAACACAATGGTTAATCAAGGGAAGGACTAGAACACATAGATACCATGTATCAACATTAACACATAGATACCAGGAATCGACATTAAGTGTAAAATTTAATTGACACGACTTTCCGGTAATATAAGCACGGTTAAATAACTCAGTATGTCCTCCATTAGAAAAAGGTCAAGTGCTTCCGCCGCTTGCACCGGACCACAACAAATCACCCCGATTAGGTTTAACCCCTAGTTCAGGTTTTCACTAGCATTCATAGCGACACTAAAATCACATCTTTTTTGGGCAATGCTATGTACCTATTTGGCATTTTTATTTTTATTTTTGCCTTTGCTTACATATTTGAAAAAAATTGAGTGATTGACAGCTATTTTCATCCTCTGCCCACTTTAGAAAACTAAAGGCAATACATCTTTTTTTTCCACGGCCTCCTTCACGAGGAAGTTGAGAATTAGAGAGAGAGAGAGAGAGAGAGAGAGAGAGGAAAAGAAAGAGGCGTTAGTACACTTAATTGGGCATTGTGACCACCCTGTCTGTCTTTTCGTTTTCTATTTTTAAATATAAGAGGGAATATCAAAATCCAAACCCTTGCAAGTGTTCAAAAGATCAAACATAGCTATATTACTAAATTTCAGACGTTGGATCATCAACAATCTTGAGATATGTATAAAAAAAAGTAAGCTATTAGATGTTATTATCTGAATTTTGTGGCCCCAAACATAAGATATATCCAAATCATTAGATCTCTTTGGAAAGATAAATATGACTATGGGGTCAATTTTCAAAGTTTGATACCTTGTAGGACTAGAGAAATTTGTAAATAAATATCAACCATTGATGTAACATACTCAATTTTCGATTGGTCCATAGGCAGTTCCTTTTTCTTTTTTCTAATTATTTCCTTGGAAATAAATCACGATCCAAATTGTTGAAATTGTTTACAAGGTCAAATATCACTAGAACACTATATGTTAATTGTTGGATCATCATCAATCTTGAGATATTTGCTAAAGAACGTAAACTGTTTTATATTATTTTTCAAAATCTATAGGCTCCAAACACAAGATCTAAACTGTTTGATCTCTTTTAAAATGATGAACATGGCTATAAGATTAAATTTCAAGGCTTAATACCTTTTTCATCTTTATAAATTTGTAAAAAACTTTCAACCATTAATTTAAAATATGTCCTTACATTACCAAAAACATTTTTTTTATTCTAGTCTCTTTTTTATGACTCTGTTTATATTACTAGTACCCCTCTAATAGTACTAATTAAAAACTCAAACCACTAAAAATAAAAGCTCTCTCGAGCATAAAAAGTGAAAATTTTTAGGAAATTAATGATAAGAGGGTGATAATTATTTTTAAATGATTGAGGTTTTAGCTGCGGGCTACATTGCTGGATTTATAAACTATAAGGATGGGCCATGGATAAACACGATGATACAAGATGTTATGATTTAGGGGGACCAATATTTTGCCTTATAGTGTGTATAATACAAAAGTACATTTTTTTTCTTCTATTTTTTAATATTTGGATATTTTCAAAATTTTCCGTTTGAAGAAAATCAATATGCAAGAATCCCAGCACCCTGCGACTGATATTATGATGGTATTGATTTTTAGGATTGGCCAATAGTGTGATCAATACTGAGATTTTTTTTTTCCATGGTTGCGTCCACCTCCTGCGAAACATTTGAGGTTCTAATCTGTACATATTGGTGGCGCTATTGCCACCCCTATTTGTATGGGTGCAATATTTTTCTTAGCTTTTCAATTTTATATTTACATATCAGAGTTGTATTCATCCAATTCCTGCTTTCATCACCCGTAAAACACATCCGTTTTTGCCATATTGAACCGTTCATACATTACAGATACACATATATTCAACTATTCTCGCCTGCACAGATTCATTCAACCAGTCATACAATTACATATGCACATGCTTTAAACCATTCTCAGCAACACAGCACATATAATTTTGAAACACTCTACCATTCATACAAAAACAAATACGGAAAAACATTCAAACCTCCAAACTTGCACTACACACCATCAACCATTTTTTGATGTTTTGTAGCTTCTTCGAAGTGGAACGCGGGAAAGAAGAGAGCTGAAAGGTTATTATTATTTCTTTCTTTTAAGTAAATATATATATATAGCACCCTTTGCCTATGTTTTATGTTTGATTTTGTAAATCCTGCCTTTCGTTTTATGTAGTTTTGTTTCCCACTAATCCCATCTTATCGAACTTTAAGACCAAATTTTTCATTAAAACCCTACTTTTTTTTTATAGGTCTTCTACTTTCAATACCCATTTTGTAAAATGTGTAAGAACTAATTTTAGCAACGGAAGTAAAAAGGCATCCGTAGTAAACAAGATACAAGAGAGCACTTAAAATGTTACTCACACTTAAAATATTGTTGGTATGCTAGCTTGAAGGTGGTTGTGTGTTTCCTAATTTTTAACAAAGATCAACTAAAGGGGGTTGATGGGCTTCCTAGTTTAAAAAAACAATTAGAAAGAGAGAGGAGAGATAAGAACAATCCTGACCCTACCCTACTGATAATAAGCACGAGTTCTCAGTACTTACCATCTATGGATTTTTCCTATGGATGCCGGCGGCCTTGGCACTGTGGGCTTTTACTCTGCCTTTTTCAAAGTCATTCACCTGTCTTAGTCTGTCAATCAACTGGAGGTGAGCTCGTTTTTCCATCATTTCCCAGCAAGTGCGGATAGAGAGAGAGCGTTTTTCCATCATTTCCCAGCAAGTGCGGATAGAGAGAGAGAGAGAGAGAGAGATGACGCTTCTGCGATTGCCATCGATCCGACTGCTGCTATTCCATCAACTCATCTTCTTCTTCGTCATCATCTCTCGAAGCACTGTAGTCGTGGATGGTCAGGTCCCAATTCCTCGCAGATACGATGGGTTCGTGTACGGAAAGAGCCAAGGAACGGAATCGATCGTGGTTGAGGCCTTCTTTGACCCTCTGTGCCCTGACAGCAGAGACGCTTGGCCCCCTTTGAAACAGGCCGTCACCTACTACGCCTCCAATCGTTACTCTCTCTCCCTCATCGTCCATCCATTCCCTCTCCCGTCAGTACTCTCTCTCTCTCTCTCTCTCTTTCTCTTTCTCACCCACTACGGGATGTTTGGATTGGTCGTTTGCATCGATTCAACGGTTTGGATCGCTCAATCGGTTTTGGGTTTTGCTGTTTTTCATTCCTGTTTTATTTATTTGGGTCAACTGTTTCAAGAGTTGGAACATTGGGTCCCCTTGTAGATCATGGTGGGTGTTGTAAAGAACCCCACTTTTGGGTGATCAAATCCACTTGACATGACCAAGTGGCTTGCAGATGAAGAATTGGAGGAGGGACAAAAACGGTGCATGACTTCTTCTTCTTCATCTTCAAGAGACCACTCTGCTTAAAAATATCTTGGACTGGAGGAGGAGATTAAACTCAACTATTTGCTTCTTGATATTACTTGTTTCTATTACTTTTGCTTTGTTTGTCTTGTTGGTTGATTTTTTGTGTGATTGTTTCTTCTATATATCTAATGTGGTTTATACTTTTAGTTTAGTCATTAATATCTTGATTGCATCATCATCGCCAATGTCATGATGATCTTTTCTTTTGATTATGACTTGTTTCATCTTTTCCCCTCTGTTTTTGTATGATTTCTTAGTGTGATATCTTCATTTATTCTTCCTGTTTGTAATTGGAGTCTTGGAGATCTCACTCTCCTCTGTATCAGTTCTCTCTGCTCAACATTGTGCCCAGATGAATTATGACAGAAGGGGTGATACTGATGAATGATGATCATATCAAGTATTAAAGCATTTCATTGTTCCATATCACCTTTTCACTCATCTAAACCATGCCTTTTGCCGTGAAGGAGAAGAGCACTGGCTTTGTGTTGAATTCAGGATGTGATGTAGAATGTATATGATGGTCACCTATTTGAAGAAAATGAGCCAGTAAAAATTTCCATAAAAAAGATGTCAGAGCGGAGGATGATTACATTAAAAATGCCATTAGTACAATCTATAACATGTTTTAGAGACATTAACTGGTACAACCTCAGCCATGCAGAGCAGCGACAAAATATGAGAAAGTAAACTGTCCCCTGAAAGTGACGGCTCTCTGCATTGCAACAAGCTATCATTAGCAGGCCCATGCGCTTCGCTATTAATAACGCTATGGTTACAAGCAACTGTTTATGTTTCACACTAGCGGTAGAAATACCTGCTAACTACAAGCACCAAGAGGAGTATCAGACATAGTCTGCCAAGCATCAATCATGAATTTCATAACATGTCATGTTAACTGGGATACGACAAGTAAACATAAAATGAAACATGTGCATGAATGCATATCAGTCTACAGGGCAGATAGTTGCAAACGAATCGCTGTGAGAAGTGACTAACATAACCATACCGGAGAGCCCAACCAGTCAGGCTAGCGTATACCAGTGTTTTGCAGGGCAAGATAACCAAGGACCTGAGTAAATGTAATAAGTAACCAAGTCCATACAAGTGTACACATTGTGAATGTTGCGTAAACGAGATCATGGATAATAACCACAGTGTGTGCGAGACATAACCCAAATAACGAGGACTCGTGACTGTGAGCAATAACACGAAACGGGCAGGACTTGGTGTGCGTCACCTACCTCTCGGCATCCATCCATGCCTACAACATCAAGATCTAGGCACAACACACCTGCCCTCGATATCCCTGATACCTACCGCAAGTGTGTGGGACTCTACATCAATATGCCTACAAATCGGTATCACGGATACCTATCAGGATAATCCCACCCAGAGCATGATAATAACACTCTGTGCAAGTGAGGAAGATGTACAAATCTAGTTTAATATATCCATGGCATGACTTGCAGGTAATATGGGTGTTCAAGTGCATTACCTTTGCAAATACGTGCAAGAGAACGTGCCATGCCCATGAGTCAGCATGATTAATCTAAGCGAAGCAGACCATTTTATTAAGTGGGCCCAAACAAGCAAACTAGCAGGTCAAGACTGGCGAACCATGATGCTAACATAGAGGTCAGGGCAATGTCAAATCTAGGTATCATCTATGTTTGGGCTCATTGTAACTGGGGCTAGTTGGTGGACCAGTTTATATTTGTGATTGTGTAGTTGTTACATTTGGTCCCTCTTACGGCCCTCAATCATGGGTGGAGTGAAAATTTGCTCCCATCACACTGGAATGCCATATTTCGAATCCAAGCTCTACTGCTAGGGTCAGGTCATGGGGTAATGGGCAATGCTAAGCAAGTCTAAACAAGGCAAACAAGACATGATGGTGTCCTCTAGGTCTAACTATACCAACTCGATCATACCCAAATGGATAGCATTCTGGTATGAAAGTAGGCCCAACAATGAGTATAAACGGGCTAGTTGGATCTGGTCAATTTGGATGGTAGCATGGCAAAGAATGTGCTCTGACCGAAGAGACCAGCCTAGTGATCCGGTCAGTCTAAAGATGAGAAGCGGGCAAGGAATGTGCGCTAAGCTCTAAAGATTGACCCCATGGATCAAACATGCACAAGCTAGTCCATACTACCAAGTTATGGCCCCTTGAGTTCCATATTAAAGTAAAGCAGGGCTAGTCAAGTTAGAACAACACTATTTCACTCTATGCGAATCCTAAGACTTCGAATGTCTTGTATAATGAATCTTTTGGTCCTTCTGATGATCGTGGACATTCAAGTTCCTTTGTTCATGTACCCATGTCCTAGGGTTGCTTTACGCCTACTTCTAGACAAATCTGGAGGTGCTGGGCAGTTCATGATACCTACTAAAAATTTTTTCTTAGTCAAACAATGTTGGACATGGTTCATGGTATGGGGATCCACCAATTTCTATGTTTGGGTAACCAGTATTATGTTTTGGTCAAGTTCGGAGCCTCAAAGACCCGTAATTAGTCATTTGGGTGTCCACATTCCAACCACAGTGAGGGGTTTTCACATGTTTCTAGCCACCTGTTTCGGTCTTTTTGAGTTAGAGACACTCCCTAACATTCCTAGGAATTGAAATACACGTTATTAACCATATTACACGTAACTTGAGCTTCAAAACATGGGTGCTCTAACACATGAAGAATAGCAAACACAAAACAAGGAAATCATACATCCATGCTATGAAACTCAAGATCAATACTTGCTTTGGCTTCCAAGCACTACCAAAACCCTCCAAATCACTCCCGGGATTCACTAGAACCCCCTTCTTCAAAAATCGACAAGTCTACAACTAAACTATCCCAAAAATCAAATCATGCTACACTTGGAAAAAGCCCATACATGTTGGGATTCCACACTCCCAGGGGTCCAAAACCTCAAATCTAGAAGAGGAGTAAGAGCTGTGACCTCGAAGTGCTCAAACCACGAAGAACGTTCAAGCTGGGGGCTGCCACGAGTTGGAATCGATGAGCTGGGGGCATGCTAGGTTGCTTGAGAAAGGAAGAGGAGGAAGAAAGACGAAGATCAGTGGTGGTTTCATGAGATTTGCTGAAGGAATGAGGGAAAATCGAGATGGGTACTTCAGACTGCTGATTTCTCTTTTTTGAATGTATCTATAAAAAATAACAGTATGTCAACATTTACATATTTTTTTCATAAAAATGAACTGACAAATAGCAATATAAATTTCTCATACCTAGCATGCTCGAACGCACTCCAATTTCGTTCACATCCTGATGACGTGCATGTTGGGCCCTCACATGAAATCAAACATCTTATGAGAGTGTGTTTGTAGAAAAGACCGACTGATGAGACAATAAACAAAACAATCAAACAAGCCTTGGATAGATCAAGATTACCAAAATCTCACCAGTGGGGCCCACATGATGGTTAAGAAAGGGGAAAAATGAGAGGAGGAGAAGAGTAGGAGAGGAGAGAGGGTGGGGGGACAAATAAAAGAGAAAAAAAAAACCATCCATCAGTGGGGCCCACTTTTGAAATAGATTTTGTGTGTGATCCATTGATGGATCTACATCCATGAAAAAAGGAAGGAAAAACATTTGGAATTTCATCCATCAATGGGGCTCGCACAAGGAATTTAATATTGAGGGCCATGTTTGAAATCCTTACTTATCCATTGGAAAGTTGGGCCCACTGATGATTAAAAATTTGAGAGAGAGAGAGAGAGAGAGAGAGAGAGAGAGAGAGAGAGAGAGAGAGAGAGAGAGACTAATGTAAAAGAGAAAAAAAATTCAACCATCAATGTGGCTCACTTTTAAAACAGATTTAACATGTGTACATATCGATGGATCTGCATCCACGCCCAAAACAAGGAAAGAAGAAGAGTTGGGATTTTGTCCATCAGGGGGGCAGTCAGGGCCACTTCTCAATTCTTTACATGTCTAATGGAAAGTTGGGCCCCATTGAAAAGTCACAATGAAGAAGTACTTGGTGTACCATCTCATAGTGACACTTGCACATGGAGCATACATCCGCTGACAAGAACCTGACTTCTCATTTTCATTTTCTTCTTCTTGTTGTTGGTGGTGTTGTGGAAAAATGCTATATTCTTACTTTCCTTTTTAATCTATTCTGTTAGCTTATTACATACAATGAGGCCACATAAAAGAGTGCATCATTTATCTTCTACATGAGATCTTTTTATATTGCATTAAAGCTGCCAATAGTTTCTCCCCTTCAAAAGGTCCATGAGTGCTGGATGCCCTTAAAAAAAAAAAAATCTTTACATATCATTGGTTTTTTCCTTGTTTGTGTCCCACGTATACGGACGTCTGAATTCTTCTTTCTATGGAAATTCCTGTGGATGGATTCTAGGTTAAATCGGTGCTGGTTGGATAATCTGAATGTTTCATCTTTTTCCTCATGAAATTGGATGGTGGAGAGAATGTTTATTGTGTTCATGCTTAATCATGCATTCAGTCTCTCAAAAATCCTCCAACCCATGGTTGCCATACCAGTTTGCATTTTACTCTCTGACACATCTAAATAAGGTCTACTGGCTGATATGTTTGACCGGTTATATGCCTGTCTCATGTATAAGTATGGCAACTGATCACTTGATGTATATGCCACAAGTATTCTCACCTTCCCTGTTGATAAATTATTTATGATGATGAAGAGTTTGGAATAAATTCTTTGATGTATAATCCCCCTACCACTGAATTTTTTACCTTCCACCTATGTAATATTCTTCCTATATTACGTGCAAGGCTAGATATTTTTCCTTTGTAGGAAACATGCTTGTTTTCTTTCCTTGATGGATTATGTCTTCAAAAGAGGTTTGACTCACCTTTGATTGGTATCGACATGTTCATAAAAACATTAGTAATAAAACATTATTGATGCTAATTCTTCTTTTTCTGGAAAAGACAGTTACCATGACAATGCGTTTGTCGCTTGTCGTGCATTGCATATTGCTAATGGGCTGAATACATCGACAACTTACCCTTTATTGGAGTTGTTCTTCAAGTACCAGGTCAGAAGCTTCTTTATGTTTAAACTTTGTTTTCATGCACATTTCTTTGAAGTGATTCTATTTCAAATAATGAGTTTCCCAAAGTGTGATTTTTCAAAGTAGAGTTGTCAGAGGTGTTTGAATTTATCTGACAATTGCTGCTTTACTTTTCCTTTTGATTGCTATAATAATAGCTGGCTAAAATGCAAGGCCTAGATAGACTACAATACCGAAGGATGCATCACCATCTTGACCTTCAAGCATGAACTCCCCTTATGTGTTTCAAGTTAACTTAGATGACCTAACCATCTGGTTGATGCAACCAAAATCGACAGCGCAAAGCAATTGCAAAAATGATGGCCATTCATCTATTTATTCCATCATTTTTATGTGTACAACACAACTAGGTTTACCAAGTGCTCAAATTAACTTCGATTGGAGAATTCTAATTTTCCACTAAATAGCAGTCCAACTTGGTGGCATTGTTTTAAACATCAATTGTGTGGGCCTTTGTTAGATTGCCCATGATTCTCGATAGTGAAAATTAACTTTTGTTATATAATTTTCATGATGTTTACTTTTTTCTCTTTTTGATGTCCAACCTTGTTTCGAATTGGTTCTTGTTAAACTTTCATTTTGGTATTGTAGGAGCCTTCGATCCTATTTTTCTTTTGGACAATCACATAAATACATGTTTTCTTAATTGCCATCGTGTCATGAACTAATTATTGGCAAGAGCCAAGAATTTCCTTTCATTGTTATCAGCATGCCTCTTGCTAATAAGAAGTACAACTGTTAAATTGATCTTCATGTCTCTTCTTTATAATGGGTGCAAGTTATCTTTTCTCAAGTTGATTTCATTGTGTTCCAAACAATTGATGAATGCTTGCAACTCAGAATCTAATCATCCATACGTCCATCTTCTCTCAATCTTATCCTTCAGCCATGTATGTCATTTTGTTTGAATTAGTGCACTGTGCAATTAATTTCACTATGGTCAATAGGTGAGCTATCCGGAAAACTTGAAATGGCTTTGGGGTATTATACCATCCATACATGCTATGCATAAACATGGACAACACTACTTTCCCCACATACATGTAAAAAATCTAATAGTGAACTTGTGATGCCCCAGCCCGGAGTATTACAGCTACCCAGAACAGGGCGTCAGATTAGGAATTTATGGGGTGTTCGTGATTTCTTTCCCGAGGATCTGCGTGAGTGAGGATTTAAAATCTCCATCACTTGCAAGATCAAATTGCGGAAGCCCGAAGTTCGTGGCCTTCAGATTCCGTGTCACAACCAAATATTTAATTATACGTACCAAGATATGATATATCAGCAGACTGGAAAATCAATAACCACACTATACACAGCAAAAAGCAGAAGACGGGCTATATTCATTATCCTAAATGTTAATGTTACAATATACAAATGTGAATTGATTACAACCCTAAGGAAAATGGCCAACAAAGGCTGGTACAACAAAAATGAACTAAAATACATAATGTACACCCAGTCATTACGAACTCTCAATGCAAGACCCAATGTCTATTTGACACTGTCATCACAACTCTCACCTAAGATCTGCGGCTCCGAGCCGCCTCTGGAAGCACTTCCTATAAGCTGGAGTGAAACCTGCATCACCAAAGGTAGCAGGATCAGGTATGACAACCTGACAAGTATTTAAATATGAATAATAACACATTTATGCAGCAAAAGCGAATATAAAGACGGAGAAATTGTAACATGAGATCAAACAGGGTGTACAATTAGGCAAGTAGGGTATGAGCAATAAAACTGAACATGATATACCGAATCAATGCAAGTCAAAGCTAGAGCAATAAGTGATTTATAATAGAAAGGCATAATGTGCATGTATAAGAAAATTGAACAATGATAGGACAGGTTCATAATAAGACAAGCCTACATCATGAAACATCCTAACAAAATGGCATCCACACATAGCTATACCCTCCCATCACACGTGGTGACAAGAGCACATGATCATGAATTGCCATGCGGGCAAATGAAATATGTAAAGAATAATAATAGTAGTGATGATGATGATGATAGGCCAAACCCCACAAGGAGCTGGCCACATGGGGCATTGGCCATGGTTCTGGTCAATGACAGGCAGGAGCCAATCTGCAGATGGTAATCATAATTGAAGGACTCCCAGTGCGGTTGGTTGCAGGCTGAATGAAAACCCAAGCTTATTAGTGCCAAGTCTGAAGTGGGACTTATGCACCACTGCATACCATGTCCGTTCTGGCTTTTTTTCCTTTTTTTTTTTTTTTCTCAGTCAAGGTCATTGGGAAGTTTGAGGTACCATTGATGGTCTGAAAGTGCCCTAGGGGTTAAAGGTTTAGCTATGCCCTCAATACATTCAAGGGGTTCCTCACATACTCAAGTCTCTCAGATATACCAAAACATGCTACACAAACGAGAATAAGGGGCTATTCCAGAACAGGCTAGAGTATATGGAACACACTTATCAGAAAGAGTAGCCCTTACATAAACCGAATCTGGGTTGAATGGACGCCCAGGCAAGACAGACAGATGAACAAGTACTCTTACGGTAATACCGGGCAAACTGATGCATCAGGACTAAAATTGATGACTGGGTAGGGCCTCAGGTCAGGTAGACAACATTTCAGTAGGAAATGGTCCAACCTGAATGGGTAGAAAAGGTACAAGTTGGATTCGGGTGACTGAGTAGGAAAAGAATGCATGCATACCAATTCGATGCTCTGCCACAATGGATCCTGTCTCCTAGGGGGAAGCGAGGCAACGACTGCTCGCTAAACCCCATGTTTGATTCACCTACCAAAATTCTGTGCTAGGATAGGGTACGTCATTAAGTGCGGACACGGGTACAACTAGACTCGAGGAATAGTGTATAACATGCATGCGAATAGGCGGGTACAATGTATATGGATGGGTATCTGATTAATACACAGTCAGGGAATCCATTACAAACTACTAATCTAAGTCTTGGGTTGCCATTGACATGTCGGGGCAAAAAGATTTGACCTTTGCATTTAGTGTCCGGATATTAGAAAATATAATTTCTTGGTGTTTAGTGATGTTGTTCGGCACCTGGGACCCTAACTATGCACATACTCAGCTTCAAACTACACCAACATGCCTCCAGACAACCCCTGGGATGTCTGTCTGCTCAAATGTCACCCTGCAATTTAAATAATTTCATTTAAGTCAAGTGTTGGTCATTGGTTCCATTTCTAGCTCCCAAGGTTCATGGTTCCTGCCCAAAGAACCGACTGGGTCTTTTCATACCTTGATTTATTATTTGGAAGTATGGATGAAAATCATGGTATCGGTCGCAGTATTGGCCGGTCCCAAAACCCGATACGGTATCTGCAAAGAAGCACGGACACGGGACATAGATACGATACGACACGGACACGCCTACACGGTATTTCTCAAAAACGTAAGACACGGACACGTCGGGGCACACGTTAATAATATACAGCTATTTATATATAAAATCATTTACTAAAAAATAATATTGTTTTAACTTTTTAACCAATTTAGCAATCAAAAAATAAAAATCCAAGTACCAACCAACAAACATATCAAATTATCAAATATCAATACATCACTAAAACATAATTCATAATTATTAAACATGAAATATGCATAGTTCCATAAAATCCATTCAAAGAAAAGGGAGGATCATCTCTTTCCCTTCCCTTAAAAAAAAAAAGCGAAAAAGAAGCGAGTCTTGAGGCCTATTCTTTAATGAAAGATTTATTTGTCTTTTGCTTGTGATATGATTAATATTAATAATCATACATTTTTCTATGGTATAAAAGTGTCATATCAACTTTACAAGTTTTAGCAATCATATATTAACAAGTATCCAAGAAATATCAGCCACATGTTTATTTTTTAGTTATAGACCCGGGATAAGAATTGTGGGATATGTCGCAAAAAGAGTGTCGGACAAGTGTTCGCAATTAAGATTTTTAGTTCCAAAATAGTATCGGACACGTGTTCGACATGGATACGTCACTTTCTTAGAAGTGTCTGTGCTTCTTAGGGTATCGGTATCGGTCGCGGTCTTCTCGGTGTGAATTTTTTTTCTTTGCTCCAAAAAGATTTGAAAAAATATCCAAAAAATTCAGAATATTAAAAAAGGTTGGAAAACAATGTTTTTTTTCATTAGTAACAAGTATAAATCAAATTATCGGTCCCCCTCAGTCATGATATCCTGTATCGCTGGCTTGTCTGAAATTGTAATTTTTTTTGTGAGAATCATAATTATTACTTATAAACTATCTATAAGTGTGAAATTTTAAAAAATACAATTTATTTGAAATTTGTATATAGTGTTGGTAATTGGTATCTTGTATAGTATATACCAAGGTCCTCCACATTTTGAAGATCTATATATATTACTACTAGATCTATCAACTTTGATTTATTAAATCATGTATTTTTATACTAATAAAATAAGAATAATAATTAGTAATCTTAACATTAAAAAATATCTAAATCTCAACAAAAGTGAAAACTAGTTAAAACTTAAAAGTTAAAAGCCTCTATTTTTAAAATGCCAAATAATGGAACTATACAAGAAAAAGAGTGGAATGGAATTATCAGATTTATGGCTCACTTTTAGCTTTTACCAAAAAATAATTACAAAAAAAAAAACAAGAAGTAGAATATACCTACCTTTGTAAAGTTATTTTGGTGATTTCTTAGACTAAATCCACCAAAATAAAGATTTTTTTATTTATTTGCAAGTGAAAGGAAGAGTTACAGCAATTCGAGTGTGTTTGGGAAGTAGAAGATGAGTAAAAGGATGAGAAAGAGGGAAAAAAATTAGGGTTACACATTTTTTCATTTATTTTATATATACTGCCGATATTTTGAAAATATTGAAAATATCGGCCGAGATCTCATTTCAGTAGATATTTTGAAAAATCGGCTGATATATCGTGATATTTTCACGATATTTTGACTGTGTAAACCCGATACCGTCTGTATCATTTATCGGTACGGTACTAGCTGATATAGGTACGTATTGGCTGATACGCACTGGTATCAGCTGAGATTTTCGTCCATGTTTGAGATGCTAAAATGCTCCTCAAAATGGTTAGAAATGAGTCTTAACTCAATTGGGTGGAAGGGAAAGAAAAATGGGCCCAAAGCAGGCTGAAAATGATGGACCCTAGGGGGGCAAACCGCCGGATGCACACTGAATCCGTAGGTCAAATGCGAAGGGGCCTCGGGTTGTGGTCTTTCTAACCTTGTTTCTTCAGGAAACTTCGGTGAATTTTTGGGATAACTTTGGGGGAAGTTTCTATCATCCTAAACCACATTTTTGAGAGTCCAATTAACCCCTAATACCTCCCATTAAGCAATTAAACAAAGGAACAAGATTAAGTAGTCATACATAGGATAGAAGCTGAAACTTTAGTGAATTCTTGGGAAAACTTTGTAGGAAGTTTCTTGCACATAAACCACATTTTTGAGATTGCAATTAACCCCTACAACTCCCATTAAGCAATTAAACAGAGGAACAAGATTGAGTAGTCATACATAGGATAGAGATAGAAGCTGGAAATCATGGAAACCAAACATGCATGCATCAAAATTCACAATTAACATTTGCTTCAAGTTTCTAAGCCTCCAAGAACACATCTAGCGCTCTCCAAATCGCTTGGAAACACCAAGATGAAAAAAGCCCCAAGTTCTACCCATTAAATACCCCAAAAATGGAAAATCAAGAAAGTGATGAAGAGAGAGCTTGCATGTTGAGATTTGGAGTCTCCATGTGTTGTCTCCATGGTTTGCAGATTTGAAATGTAGGAGAGGGATTGCTCACCTGCAAGTGGTGTATCCAAGCTGATTTCAATGATGAATGGGGCTACCAAGCTTGGAAATTGAAGAAAATGACACCAATAAAGAATGGAGAGCGAGGGAAATCTGATGGTATCATTGAATTGTTGAATGGCAGCCTAGATTCCATGTTTTGGGAGCAAGGAGATGAGAGGGAGAGGGTGAAGAGGCCGCTGGAATGGTGCTGGAACAGCTGCAGTCGAGAGGGAAGGAGGAATGAAGGGGAAGAGGGTGTTGGCCCTTATATTAGGGTGAGCCATGTGGGTCCCACAGCTTAAACACATTGTGATGTGAAAATAAGGATCTTCTGGGCCTTGGGTCGAAAAAGTCAAAGAACAAAAGTTGGTCAAAGACGACATAATCAGGAGTTTCAATTGACTTTCAAGAAGAAACCTTATTTTTCTGGAATGACGATTTTGCCCCTACTCATTCTAGAATTGTGAAATAAAGGTTTTCAGGGCTTCGAATGACTGCGAAGTGAAAATGGAAGTCGCTGGGAACATCGTCCCCTATCAAATGGGTTGAAGAACACAAATTTTCAGAAATTAGGAATTACCCCCCAATCTTTCCCGAAATTATAAATAGGCCTCCAACTAGGTATAAAGGCTCTCAAAACTTTCCAAAGCTTCTTAAAATCTATTCTAACCCACAAACTAGGACGATTAGCCTCTAACCTCACTTTTTAAACTAACGAAGCACTTAATTAGCATTAGTCACATGAATTAGGTGTCAGGGTCTTACAAAACTACCACCTAACACTTATAATTTATATTCAGTTCCATGTAGCACCATAGAATTCTGTTTTGGTACAAATTGTCTACAAATAACGACTGTTGGAACTTGCCTGTGGAGCCCACCTGGGGCTATACCAATCATGGGAGAGGGGTTTGGGAAGGTCTCAAATCAACTCATTATCCTAACCTCTTGATCCATGGCTTTCTAAGTTCAATCATTTTAGAAGATGCTTTTTTCTCCTAATATTCCTTCCTTTTTTTTCTGTTGAAATAACATTTGGATGAGTGAGATTTAGGGTTGTGGCAATTCTGTGTGTGTGCGTGTGTGAATGGTTCTCTTCTTAATATTTCAATTGCATGGTCTCTGGGCTTTTCAAAATTCAAAAATCTGATTAGTAGCGCATCAATCTAGATTCATTTGGTTCAAATTTCTGAAATACGAAGAACCATGTGCGATGTACCAATGTTTCCTTTTGGCCAGGGATGGACCCACATTATGGCATGTGGGTGCAGTTGTACCTGTTGGATTTGGGGAACTCCCATGATGCACTATTGGCAGTATGGCCAATGCCCCACCTTCAAAATGGATTCTGCCCCACCTTTTGGGTGTATGTGTGTGTGTATATATATATATAGAGAGAGAGAGAGAGAGAGAGAGGAATAGGAAAGAAAAGAAGAAGAAATGGGAAGAGCGAAAGGAGAGAGGGAGGGAGGGAGGAAGAAAGAAACAAGGAAAGTAAAGGGAAGAAAAAGTGATAAAATTGGGGACCTAGAATCTTTTGGGAAAGGGGGTGGTCAGTTTAGAGTTTTGTTATGCGTAGTGGGTGTCCACATTTGGTAATCATGGCCATGGATGAGTGAGAGTAAGAGGGGAGAGGAGATGATAAGGTTGGTGAGAGAGTTGGGTTTTGATGTGGTAGTGATGAGGACAAATCTATCATGGGCCAGCAAAACGAGAATCCAAACCGTTCAAAATGAATGTCAACCCCTCTAATAACACTTTTCTAGTGTTTCATTTAAATAGAGTTGGGTCCCATCATTCGATTGAGTGCATGATGGATATGTGATTAACTTCATGTTAGGAAACAAAACTCCATGTTAGGAATGCATTGGCTTGAAACTCCATCGTGGGGCCCACTTAGAGATAATTTGGATCATTCAAGATGAATCCTTTTGGGAATTTATGGTGAAATTTCATAGCAGGACCCACTGTCCGATTGAACACATTAATGATTGAATTTTTTTAATTAGCCATCATCCACCCACTCAAACTAAAATCTGAGATCCACCACTACTTTTGGCATAGTTTATGAGAAGTTGCACTAGGGCATGGTCACTTGAATAGATTTAGAAACATAGTTGTTCCATGTTGAAATGGTATGTCTGGTTCACCTACAGTGCATAAGTGGGTTCATTAGATGACTGATCATGAAGCCTGAAGGGTTGGCCCCACACATAATCCTTTGTTTAACCAAGGAAACCATTATGTTTTAAAGAAATGAGTTCTTGTTTGTTTCACTTTTGAATTTCTTTGTTACCGAAGACTAATATCACATAAACAGGGGCGGTATTACAATAAACCTACTCATAAATTGTCCAGAGCTTCTGTTGTTGACCTTATGGTGAAGCTAGTAGTTGAAGCCGTTGGGAACTCTTCTTTGTCTGCAATTAAATCTGGCTTTGAAGATTCGAAGACAGATTTTGCAGCAAGGATTTCTTTTAAGGTGAGAGCTTAACTTTTACAAGGTTTTCTCCTTTATTATTATTATTTTTTTAATGCTTTCTGTTCTGGTTTCCTACTTGGTGCATGTACTTTACATATGTGGCTTCTACCTTGCAGTATGGTTGTTCGCGAGGGGTGACAGGGACACCTTACTTCTTTGTCAACGGATTTCCATTGCCTGGTTCTGGATCTGCTCTCAATTATAACAATTGGAGAAGCATTCTGGATCCACTGTTGGGTCAGCGTAAAGAGACACAGCCGTTTCATTTCTTCTAATGAATTGCTTCAGTGAATTTACAAAAACATGGTTGTGGTAACAAACAAGGAATCATTCCTGTATAAGTTGGCCTTTCTGTAAAAGTTAAACTTACCCTACATATAGTAATACGAAATATTTGTTTATCTGTTATTGGTAACGAGAGAGTGAAACATGGTCAGTTATACAAGTAACTGATATTATCCAAGTTAACTTGAATTGGAAAAGAAAAATAGGGATAATGACCCCACTCTAAATGGCCTTGCACTCACTTGAACTGTAAATTTAGTTATCCATTAACTCTACTTGCCTTCGTTCTTTACATGGGAGGGAATGGTAAACTATCCTAATCTATCAGTCCACGGATAATTCTGGGGGTTGCACCATATGCTCCTTACCTTCTGCTCCTATTCCACTATGGAATGTAAGATCCTGGTCTTGATTAGGTCTTGATTAATAGTAATTTTGATGATTGATGGCATTTAGTAGTGATTAGATGGGTAATTAATGGGTAAAGTAACTCGGTTTAGGTGTTAAGAGTCCCAATTTATGTGTTCCGATTGCTTTTGGACCTAGTTGGACAGTTAAATGTTTACTTGGGATTTTGGGAGTTTGTGAGGGGTATATGTAATCTAGAAATATGGCAGCTAGGGCTGTCAATCTTTCCCTTTAATGTGGAGTTCTAGGTTGGCTCACCCCGCAAAATCCTGCAAAATGAGGGCTTATTATTTTATTTTTTTATTTTTTGTCCTCAGGCTTGAAGGTAGGATAGGGTTCAATTTTAAATAGACAGCAACTTTAATGAAGAACAGAGCAAGAGACATAGTTGATGAAAAGAGAAAGTGAAAACAAGTAATTTGAGGCGAATTGGAGGTGAATTAGTGAGTAATGAGGAGAGCAAGCTCACCAGCCGATGGACCTGCAATGTTTGGTGTGAAACAGAGATGGAAATGAGAGAGGAAGAAGGAAGAAGGGTGGGCCGTGGGGCCTGGTCTTATATAGGACATAAGATGTACATCTCGCAACTTAATGAACCAAGATTCACGAAAAAGTTTTTGGACTCAGGATTAAGAAGGTTGAAGCGAAAAAGTTTCACAAAATTAAATGTACTTTCAAAAAGCCCAAGGGCTTGTTCGGTAGGTTTAGTCTTATTCTTATAAACCATCCAAAATAAGGTCATTAAAAAAAGAGGCTAAAATTAAAATATACGTTTGGTAATGGAAGCATCTATTTTAAATAGACCATTTTAAATCAATAATTAAAAGTTTTTTACAAACATCTCGAGATCTATCTATTAAATATCAAGCCTTAAAATTTTACTCCATGACCATATTAGGCCTCCCAAAGATATCTAACGGTTTTGATCTTGTGTTTGGAGCCTACAATTTAAAAAAAAATTAATAATTCACGTTTTTTTAGAAAGCATTTCAAGATTGGTGATAATCCAACGGCTAAAATTTGGTCTCACAGTAGTCATTGACCTTCTACACATTTTCAATGGTTTGGACTGTTATTTATTATCCTAAAAATAATAATAAATAATAAAAGTAGGGACTGTCTGTGGACTAGTCTAAAATTGGGCATATTACACCAATGGTTGAAAGTTTTTCATAAATTTTTCAAGATCCTCAAGGAATCAATCTTTGAAAATTGACCCCATAGCCCTTTTTAGCCTTCCCAACATTTTCAATGGTTTGGATCTTGTGTTTGGGCCCTACAAAATTCAAAAAATAATATCCAATGGTTCCCATTTTCTTGCACATATCTCAAGCTTCATGATAACCAATGGCTGAAATTTGAAGGCATAGTCGTGTTTAATCATGTGAACATTTTCAACGGTTTGGATTTGGATTTATTCTCTCGGATTTCAAGAAAAATTGAAAAAATAAACTGGGGGTGATCCTCATAAATGCACAGTGGCAGCACCTCTTTTTTTCTTCCTCTAATTTTCAAGTGCATCTTGAAGTGAGTTGTGGATTTAAGAGGAGGAGGCTCTACTTCTTTAAAATATGTAAAGGCTAAAAAGAGCTACCAAATACTCTATTTTTTTTCAATGTCTCTTAATTTTAGAGAAATAGAGGAGTAGAGGCTAATTTTAAACCCGCCAAATAGGAGCTAAAAATGACATATTTTGAGACTAAAAAAAACCTGTAATAATGCAAATATGACGATTGTGTCCCAACGCAAAGGCCATACTCTGAAACAAAAGGTTTATAGACATCAAATGACCACGAGTGAAACAACTAAGCTTCCCTTGATAATTTTACCTAGCCACCAAACCAAATGGCGTTTTTCTAAAATTTTCAAAATACCCCTCAGCTTTCATGAAATTACAATTAGGTCCTCCAAGCTACTAATTAATTTGGGTCCAAACACTCTCAAAACTTCGTGAAACTTATCAAATACTATTCTCTCACCCAAACTTCGTCGACAACCCTCTAAACATGCTTAATTAACCATTAAAAATAATTAATTGGCATTAATCACATACTTAGAAATTGGGATCTTACCCCTCGAGGGACCCTAACACCAGCCAGCCCATTAAATTTAAAACATAACTGGATCCAATTGATTGAAATAATAGTAACCTAAAATATTTGGAAACATGAAATGTGATATAGCTTACAAAAATACGACAGAGAGCACAATTAGCTTTGCCGAGCCAACTGGACTGAAAGGTTTAAAGTCTCACTATGTGTAGCTTGCATGTAACTCTGAATGCTTGCATGTAACTCTGAATGTCAAAATGAAGGCAATGATATGAATGATCATGATACATAGCGTGAAAGTCTGATTTTCAACTTCCAGTTATTGACATTAGATCAGCAAAAGATATTTCATGCAGCTCGTACTTTTCCAAGGTGGCTAGTTCTGTCTGGAAGCCATCTTAGTGTAATCGACAAAGGACCCGTCACCCACGTCCGGTCAAACTCTGTTATTTATTGTCCAAATCATCAAACTACTTCCATAGCTTCATCTTCTCTCTCATCTCTATCAGACAAGTCCAAGTCCTTCATATGATACTCGAACTCATGGACAACACTCTCGGGAACAGACATCAACACCCTAGTAGCATCAGGATCCCCAATGACAGGCAAAAAGAGGCAGTAGATTTCACTAGCCAGAGGACCCATGTGCAATGGCCCACCCTCACCAAAATCCAACTCCTCCAAACCCAACTTAGACCATTGAGAGATCACTAGACTGGCTGACAGATCCGGGGTTGGTCTTCTTTCTTCAATGAAGTCAACCATCGACCTTACATAATCGTCATCAAGAGACTCTTTGGCCTCCTGCACCAACTTCACCCCGTAGCGCAAGTTAGCACCGACCAGCTCCTTAGCCGTGGACTCAGCACAGCCCAGAACGAACCCATTCCCATAGAACCCTTGTGGCAGCTCGGGTTTCACCCTTTTTCGGATGCTGATTGAGAACAGGAGCTTGATCCTGAGATGGGGAGGTGGGTTCAGGGTCTTGACCCAGGCTCGCCACACGTGTGAGGCGAGGGCTTCGAACGAAGTGCATTTGAGCGAGGGGACGCAGAGGCTCTTGAGGCGTAGGATGAGAGAGGGGGTGAAGGTTGTGGAGGTGGGAACCACTGGCTCGGTGAGATGGGACCAGGGCGAGTCGTGAGGGGTAGTTTTGGTAAATTCCGGGTGTCGGGCGGTTATTTTGGGAGGAACGCGTGGGCATAAGAGGGTACGAGCGTGGAAGGGTGCGACCAAAACGTCAGAGTGGGGCTTCTTGGTGAAATGGGCCCAGGCGTGGAGGAATTGACTGCTGCCGATGCCATCAGCCAGGCAATGGTTGATGGCCGTGCAAACCAACGCACCACCACAGCGGAGGCTAGTTACCTGATGAAGAGAAGAAAAAAACAAAAAAACAAGAGAGATTTATATTTTAGCATCCATTGTTGGATATTGAATCCACATATTAGCCCGAGATTAGCTGATCCACACTGGGGTCATAGGAAATTTATCCGGCTTTCTCTATCCCTAAAGGGATTAGTCCGGCGTAAAGGAACGGGATACCCTCCATTAGCCACAAAAAAAAAAATCTACATATTAATTTTTTTCAATCTATCTTTATTATTTGATATATTTAGTGTATAGAGATTTGATGTGTTCTTGTTTCTCTTGAGTTCTTGTGTAGATCTAATAGTTGGGATCTTATGTTATTTTGTACTCTTATGTTATTAGACCCAAGATTTGATTTCTGAAGTGCACTAGATTCGAATTGGAGGTATTGACCAGATTTTTTAACAAATTGGAACTTGTTTTGGATGATATTGTGATTTTGGGTTTTTAATAAAAATTAGTCCTGTTAGATTGAGATTTAAAATTAGCAAATGATTTCAGAAAATTTTGGAAAAATATGGGTTGGATTCTTTGTTCAGTTAGCTACAGAATGCATATAAATTATGTTATTGTATAATTTGTATTTACTGAGGTATGACCAACACTTTACAAATGAACCATGCAAGCTACTCCAGGTGGAACCTGTACCTGTCTTTAGTTAAATTTCTGTACAAATCCATAAAGAGCTAGACTTTGATATCTTCTTCAAAATTTTAGATTACTAAGTCATCAAGTGAAATTTCTTGAAAAAGAAGTTTTCTAGAATTAGTTATGACTTTTCTACAATCAGATTTGTCTGTGAATTTTTTTTTCTAAAAAACTCATATTGTTTTCTATTATTTTTCTTAAAAACGTAGAAACCAGAAAAAATCTCGAAAAGTCTCATTTGTCAGTCCAAAACTTTAGGCAGAAAAGTGATTGCGTAAAGAACAGCATTATCTAGGATGACAATTAGAAGGGCACTGAGATGACCATAAAGCCATTTAATTTCTTTTATTAAGACTAAGGCCAATATATTATATTGGGAGAATCTGAATGATTTTTCTTATCATGATTGAAGAATAAGCTTCAACAACCCACAAAGGTAATATACAATTAGATTCCATTATCATCAAGTCCTCTGCTGATCAAATAGGTCTAAATATATACATATATATATCCACATCATAATCGGGTGTGGCACACTCCTCTATCTCAACTACAAGGAATCACCCAATCTTAAGTGCACACTTCCACTAGAGTCAATACACCTGGCTCGCACAATGCCCACCATAATTGATTTCTGAGATATGTTTGAATAGGTCACACGGCCAACAGTTAGAGAGAGGCTTAAGATGAGACTAAACCCCAACAACCCCAACAGCAAAACAAAACAAAACAAAAAAAGAGAGAAAAAAGAAGAAAAAACCCGAATACTCTCAGTGACTAGTTCTGATTCATTAGCTACAAAGATATCTAGGGGGTGTTTGGATGCAGAATAATGGGGGATAAATTACTTTTTGTATCATATCCCACTTATCACTTATTTGTTTATACTTTTAGTACAGTGGATAATGTTATCCCAGTCCCGATGCAATAGTGGATTAATACCTAGCATGGGGGCTTAAGTTATCCTACCTGCCTCCAAGTAGGATAACTTAAACTCCCATACTCTATATTAAGGGATGGCCTAATCCCTTGACTTTTGTCCCTATTCCACCTTAGTTGGCTTTTAGTTGGGGGGAGGGAGGGAGGGGGGGGGGGTGTTCTATTTTTTAGATATTTTTGTCCCTTATCCCCCATTTATTCGGATACAACTAAACAAGAGATTGTATTCACCTTTGAAATAAATGGAATCACATCCCATACAATAATACCATTGAATGGGCTTGAATGGTTTATCTATCTAATCCAACAAAAAATTTATCCTGCTTCCAAACACGACCTTAAAGAGGTGTTAACCCTAGTTAAGAAGAAAAGGTTTTTAATATGAGTTACATGGTTACATCCATGTGTTACGATCCTAAATAGTCACAAGATTTGATTTGACGCGTTTCATAACTCTTGGGGCTTTTAGCGTATTAGTTAAGTCCATGAGATATGGTATCAAAACCAACCTCCATATCTCTTATTCGAGTCACAGAAAGGGCTCTCAGAAGTAGGGTATTAGAGTGAGAGCCACCCAAAAATAAAAATGAAAAAATAAAAAAGGGCTACCTACTGCTACAGTAAGATCTGCCATGAAGAGAGCTACCTGGAGCAGAGTGTAAGCCATCCCAAGAGAGGAAAAGGGCTACATGCTGAGCTACCGAGGATGTCTGCTTCAGAAGCGTGGTAGTTTGCTACAATTTCAAATTATTATAAGATTTGGTTTAATGCGTTCCATCAATTCCGGGGCTTTTAGCGTATTGGTTGAGTCCATAACACCATGTGTCTGAATAAACTATTGTTCAGTTCAAAGATCCATCAAAACTCATTGTGGGACTGGGTTGGATGGGTAATCATTTCAAGGAAACTAGTGATCAGTTTGAAGTTAACAGGTGATTCCCTATGTTATTCTATTGGTAATCATTTCAAAGAAACTAGCGATCAGTTGTTGGATATGAGTAATCATTTTCATCAAACTAGAGATTATTTGTATTTTAATCCATCCAATCTAAATCAGAGAGACCAGCCAATGATTTTGACCAAGAACAGATGTTTCCACAGTTGCGGATGTAGGACTGGGAACCTTCTTTTGCTGGCAACTTTTTTTTTTTTATTCTTGGGCATTCCATTATTCCTATACCACATTTTCTTCTGTTGTTGTTGTTGTTATTATTATTATTATTATTATTATTATTATGGTAGCCCAATTAAGGATTTGGGGCCGACAAGAGTGACTGCACACATGAGGAGAGAGACTCGCACATGCTAGTAAAGGAAACCAACAAACTGATGGAGTGAGTACCTACCATCACATGTAGAGAGAACCCACACATCCAGGAAGTGGGAACTTGCACATGCTGGGTGTGGGAGAAGGCCTGCAATTGATCCCTGGTCATCTGAGTGAGAGGACAGGTAGGTCACTATCAGAAGTAGTTGGGCCTATCTTATGGTGCCCACTACAGCCGACTATATGGTCAGATAGGAATTGTACACCACTTGATTGGGTATGGCCAAAATTTTGAATTATTTGTGCGATCGTAGCCACTGAATGAGGAGCATGTAATAAACCCTTGAAAATGTTATTTTTTAATGAACAGAAAGATTTACCCTACATAATCTATATAATGCCCTTCAAGCGCTGTGAAGGTGGTGGCTCAGTTGGTTTGAGCCTTAAGTTACTCCTTAAAGTCTTGACTCCCGCCCCTTGCTATATTCGGGTAATATGTGTGCGCCATGAAATAGTCCTTGCTCGTTAAAAGCGGATCACCCCTTAGGCCAAAGGCCAAAAGGCTTGAAGAAGCCCAAGCTTACTACATATGGACAGCACTATAGTATAATTGAAACCATAGGACTTGATTATTTCTCACCCACCAAACTACAAATTATTGGTTAATCTTTTGTGATACCCACATGACTAGTACAACCTTTCCTGAAATTGGCGCCCTTCATTAACAAATTTATCAGATCTGGGATCTCAATCAGATTAGGTAGTGAATTAGGATGCCAACCTACCAATTGAGGCTTCTGTTACTGAAGTTTTACATTTATAACAACTCAGAAAAGTGGAGAACAAAAACTCAGCACAAGGATCCAGCAATTGGTAACAGACTGAATCTCTGTCCTGGGTGAGCTTCGGATTGGAAAACTGAAAATTCTGGCAATGGCTACTATTTGCTTTTATTCTTGTAGAAGCTTTCTTATAAAAATGAACATATATTGTTTTAAACGAAAAGTGTATAAATAATATTAGAAGAGAAAATTTGGTGTTATTTTTGAGTTAAAAGAGAAATATAATGATTTTTTAACCAAAAGAATTACCGATTTGTCATAAACTAGAAGCAGCTCATAAGCTACATAGGTAGATATACAAAGAACAAGCTGCAACAAACTAAAAGCAAACCTAAAGTTGAAAAGGTAGACGTTTTATTATTATTATTATTATTATTTTGGTAAGAAGAAAAGGTACACATTTGATATTTGCGGGAAAAAAAATACTACAATACCCAAGTAGCATTGATTGGTTTGACAAAGAACCATGAAAAAAAAAATGAACCCTGGTTTTCATTGAATAATAGACACAAAAAAGAACAGCAAGAACAGAGAGCTGAAGAAAAATGAGAGAGATACAAAAATGGAGCAAAACCATCTAAATGCTCAGTACATCATTGTAGTAAATATTGTAAATGCCCATTTACCTATTGGTAAGTCTCATATTCATAAAATGCTCTAAATAAGCACTACCTATTACAAAGTCAATCCACTAAATTAAAGTAATTACGAAAAGAAAAAGTTGGTCCCAGATGGGTGTCAGAACCGAATTCGCCGAGAACCTTGGTGCGTTTCAATATTAGATAGATCTTGCAACCTTACTGTGAATACTCTCAGAACATATGGATGACCAACCAAGGTCCCCATCTCCCTTAAATAGAGCAATCCCTAAGAGTTATGGCCACTACGTACTCTATCCCTCTTGGAATCCCACATCTCCTGACCAATTTTGTCAAACCGAGAATCTAATCTTGATCCAAACTTACAGCCAAGAGTTTAATCATTATTTGACTCTACTTGATCAAGACCTATAGGAGCTCATCCGCAACACACCACTGGGCTTGATCTGGCATAGACCCTATGGCGGTCAAGCCATACAATTTGCGTAACAATTACCCACTATAAATATGCAATTATATACATGTAAAAATGAAGGGTCACATACTAACTATGAACTCCTATAATGCATTTTATGACAACTTACTTATATTATGCATTTTTGCATTACTTTCAAAAGAAACTTGCATCCAATGCAATGCAATAACATAAATAAAGCATAAATCAACAAAACAAATAAAGATGGCAAGCAAAACAGTTGAACAGATATACAAGAAACAATATAAGAAAAAGACTCGAGGAAATGAGATATGTTGAAGAAGCCCACCTGAACTACTAGAGGAGGAACACCCAAGAAGCTCTGCCCCTCCACCCTATACAAGAGCTTCCTCCAAGACCTGTTGGGCCTTGTAGAAATCTGTAGAAACTCTTCAGCAGTGAAATCCATGAAAGCTTCAGCAAAGATAACACCTTCTCCATTGCAATCCACCTCCAGCTTCTGACCGCATTCCCCACTGAGTCGCAGCCTCCCCGCCAATGGGTAGTAGTCCACAAGAGTCCTAGAGAGGGAGGATTTCAGGGTATCCAAGCAGACTCTTTTTTTGTAGAGATAAAGATACTTGATGGAGAATCTTAGGAATTTCTGGTCATCAAGGTTAGAGAGATAGAGAAAGTGTTTGGGTGTTGGAGATTTTGGGTATATGTAGATGGGAGGAGTTGGATAGACGCAATCTGGCAGCTCCTGGGATTGAAGCATGATTTTTCGGCACAGAAACAAGACTAGAAGAGATAAAAGCAGAAGAGTGAGTAGTAGTGCCGTGGACAAAACAGGAAGATAACTGAGAGATGAAAGCAGTCGAAAGAGACACATCAAGTGACGAAATGAGTAGGAGCCAGGGGATTTTATAGTCGGAGCATATATCAGTCAACATCATATATATGTATAGTTAGATTTGTGGTTAGAATTATATTCTTGATTCCTAAATTTGTGGGTGCAATGTCAGATCCCTTGATGCTCACACTCACAAGAAATTCGAGTGTTTTCTCTGTGGGGCCAAGTTTTGAAATCTAAATCGTTCAAATTAAGTTCCCACTCTTGATACGGGCCTTTGTCGAATGGAGCTCTAATAGGAGCATGTTTAACATCAAATCAATCACTAATGAAACGATAAATAAAATACAGCACAAAAAATGGAAGTAAGTTATAGTGAAACATTGTGACGTTAAGACCAAATTCTATTTGTTTTGAGGGACGATTGTTTTTATAATGAGGGTGTCACCCTTTTGGGTCAGAATAATCCCTTCAGGTTCAGGAGAACTGGGTAAATCCTGTGTGGCTCCTATATATTAGGGCAGTGGAAATCCATAATATTCAAGAGCAAACGGTGACCCTACACCAGCTGAGTTACCCATCCGAATTTAGAGAGAGAGTTGTTCTCCACAAGTGGCCTCGGTTAAGAAGCCTCGCAAGTTCAAGTCCAGCTTCATCAGGATGGGACTCTATGCGCCGCCATTGAAGAAGGAATTACTTATTGGCAAGTAGGAAAACCACACAAAAAAACTTGAGAGATATGGAATAAATATACTAGCGAAAGCTGTCTTGTCATCCACTTTCATCATTCAACTTGAGAACAAGCAAAACGAATTCATTCCGCGGATATCTTTTGCACAGATCCTTGGCATCGTTAACCTTTGAAGCGTGCTTTTATCTTTTCTGTGGAGGGACATGCGTTTTTTTATTTTATTCTAAACCAAAAGTGGTATATAAAAAAAAATGCAGGTATGAATTTGGACTTTGGAGTGACTTCATGTACCCAGGTGGGAGATAACACTACTAAATATTAAGGCATCTCATCAAAGCATGGAATTTTCTTTAGCCAGTTTATGGTACCATACAATAAGAACATTATCTTTGTGTAAAGGTTGCATTAAAGGGCAATGAGAATGCATCGCATGCAGACTTATAAAGTATCACCACCCGTGGGTGGAAATGTGGAATTCTATGCACGTTCGTAAGGTCTTTGAGATGCTGAAAGAGAGCATATCTCTTTTTATATTGACTTACTCCACATCTATGACGTGAAGAGGTAAGAAAGAAAAAGGGAAGATTTGAGAGTCAGACTTCCACAAGGAAGGTGAAGTGCGCGCGTGCACACTTGATTTGGCAAATAATAAGCGGGCCAATGCAGTCTGGCCAATATTTTGTGATGTTTGATGTGGGCCACTAGGACCATAGCTTAGGCAAGCGAAAGAGTAATCAACTTATTGATTCGGAGAGTTTACTTTGAAAGTCGTATCAATGCTTATTTAAGTAAAAAATAAATAAATTCGGTAAACATTTGAAAAACTAAAAATAATGCAAAAAATACTATGGGCCATTTGGAAACTCTAATCTAACTAATAAGAGGTAATTAAATTAATGTTTAATAAAAAAATCCTAAATTGTTTAGTTCTAATTTACATTTATTGAATTCAGTAGTTCAATTGGTAAGGCACCTGCTTTCAACAAAAATAAGTAGGGATTAATCTTAGGTTGTACTGTTGATGGTAAGGGACTTGGGTGAGTGTGCGTATCAATGGGTGTGAGTGCTTACCTTTTTAGAAAAAAAGGAAAAAAAATGTGTCTTTGATAAATTTATAAAGAAGCTCTTATTTCATGAAGTAATCGTGGCCAACCTTTAGAAATTGTCGTAATTGAGGCCGATCTTCCAAAAAATTATTAGATCACCACAATTAATGAGCTCTATTGTGTTTAATATGTTAAAATTGATTTAACTTAGTTTTCCCTTTAGTTTAGACACTTTCCTAGCCTTGGAAAACCCCAAGAGTTACCTTTCTAAAAAAATAGGAAAAAAAGTGTATTTCATAAATTTATAAAGAAGCTCTTATTTCATGAGGTAATCAGGGCTAGCCTTTAGAAATTGTTGTAATTGAGGCCCATCTTCTAAAAAATTATTAGATCACAATTAGTGAGCTCTATTGTGTTTAATATATTGAAATTGATTTAACTGAGTTTTCCCTAGAGTTTAGACACTTTCCTAGCCTTGGAAAACCCCAAGAGGTCAAAGACATGGTGGTAAAATCCCATCCCAAGTAGATTGCTAGTTGCAACGCAGGGGATTGTTCCCTACATTGCACTACCAGCCAACTATGTTGGCCTAGCTGGCTAGCAGTGGAGCTCGATGGAGCTAATTTTATTTGAACTTTGGTTTTGCAATGTCCCCACCATCCAATTCTACCAAGTGTAGTGGAAATTCGACACCCGGACCCTAAATGCGCATGGAAGCGAACATCATTGTGCTTGCATATCAATAAGCAATCCTTGACCTAGGTTGCTTTGTAATGGATCCTTGACTATTGTTTTAGGTAGTAGATGTCATGTGATCATATGTATACATTAGTCACATACGATGCACATGCTTTTCCTTATTCTAATTTTATGTGTATTCATCATGACCATGGACCTCCTTGCCTTAGACTAGACAAACCTGAGTTCTCCATGGGAACTAGCATGCATTCGTTGTCCTACTTTTACCTCTTAGATTGATCGGATCCTCAAAGGGTTTCTTAGGTTGCTTAAAGAGCACTTAATTGTCATGCTTCCTCGCTAGTTACTTAGATCACCATACTTTTTTAATCCTTTTGGATTTCCTATTTCTAATCAAAATGCTACCTAATTTTTGTTAGAATTATCAAAAGCATTTAGCTTTGATAAACTTAGAATAAAAGACTAGTTTTAACTTATTTTGCATCCCTATCTTCGAATCTTACTTGGTAAGCATGTACTTCACTAGTTTGTCATGTAAGAGACTAATTTGTGGAATAGTTCATTCCTTACTCAATTCATCAGTTTTAGATGTAATTATGTTATCATTTGATATTTCCTCGAGTTGAAGCCATGTAGACCCTTCTATGAGAACATCCCTTGTGGTTAGTGCGTTGTTGCTCTTCAGCATGAGTGAGTATGCCCTTGATATTTGCATTTGTTGCTACTCCCACAAACAATAGTTTCCCCTCGACATTTGCATTTGCTATTGTTCTCAAGGTTGAATAGTATGCCTTTGGTACTGCACAGCTACCTTTATTTTTGAGAAAAGATGTCCTCGATATTGTGCCACGTACTATAAGGTGCAAGACATATACCCATGTTATGGCTAGTGAAATGTAGTTACGTGATTATCATATTTGATAGTTTAGATGTTTGCTTGATATCTTGTAATTATACATGTATTTACTTGCTTTGATATATATATTGTTCTATCTATCTTGAACACTTGGTAGACATTCTTATTTGACTCTACACTTGGTGCTATAGGGGACGACTCCTTCACCTTTGTCAAGGAGACTCCGGCGGTCCAAGAGGATTCATTAGAGATCAGGGAATGGATGGCTGATGATGTGATGTGAAGCAGCAGAGGCACCAGAGTTCGACATGACATCTTTTGGGTTATTTTAAGAAATCTTATCTTTTGTCCTTTTGGTATTTGGGCCAGTGTTTTTGTGATGCCATATTTTAAAAATGTAATTAAACTAACTTTGTTATTTTACAACTTGAAACTAAGTAATGAAAATATGTTTTTTATTTTATCTATTCTATGATGCCATCTATTATGTTTACTTTGTGATTTTTATGTTGTAAATGACTCGCACAAGCTTTCGCTAAGAATCGCTTGTTGATCTAAGGATCTGGAATTGATCCTCAGATAGCGGAATCCTGTGGATAAGCATGCTAAAATTTTTTATTAACACAACCGCATGTGTTGTGATCTCCTAATTAATCTTGGGTAATGACAATCATGATCTAACCATAGGTATATCACACACAACCCACATAAAAAAAAGAACAAGGAAATATGATGCAATGTAAATAAATATCTATCCATCAATACCATCAAAGAACTGAATATAATGAGCCATCGAACACAATGTTTAACTCAAGCATTAGATGTCTAATAAATATCTTAAGGTGTTCCGGGGTTAATTGACATCCAAATATCCTTCATTAACCACCCATGGGCCTAACTCCGGTTTCACACACTACTCTCAATAACCAATGGGTGGATGTTAAGCTCCACCATCCACACATGCCAAGGCATCTATTCATAAGCCATTAAACATGTTGAATAAGGTTTAAGGGGAAAAGAAATTAATTCTACACTTTGGAGAATCACACGCTTGCAGTTGACTAACAATTGCCTCACGGTCGACGATGGAAGACCCCATGGTTAACCATGAGCTTATTGTTGTTTAAGACCGTAACAATAACGAAGTTCTGGAAATGTAACTATAATGGGTCAGGGTGGCTCCACGACTGGTTCATGGTTAACTACGGGTGAACCTGCAGTAAACCGTAAGATAACCGTTGTACAACACTAAGAAAATGCATAGTTTTGAAAAAGTGATTGAAAACTACCTGAAATGTACTATAGCTAGCCGTGAGAGTCCCATGGTTAACCGTAAGGTGATCACTGTGTTTTAACACCATTTTTTCACAATTGGAAAAGTAACTGCAGGCCATTATGGCCAACATTCTAAGAGCCCGCAATTGATCACAAAGAGTCCTTCAATCAATTGTGGAGTTCCAGATTGCAACTCCACAAATCAAATTCTCTTCTAAATAATTCCAAAATGATTCCAAATCTATCCAAACACCTTAGATACATTTGCTCCCGTCTTTTGTAACAATTTATCACATCAAATTACATAGGATTACGCATTGCTTCCACAATTGAGTTCCAACCATGCCTGAAGCTTTCAAATCATGAAATTGAGCTTAGATAATGAAATTCTCTTCAAAAATCAACAAAATTCAATGTAGTTGATCATAATAATCATCAAGGAAACATATAAATGCGTGAAATCATATATATTGCACTTGCCATAGATCAAACTAATGGGAACAACCTCCAAGCCCCTCTCAAACACAAGGAAACCAAAGATCTTCCTCCAAAACCTAAAAACCAAGCAATCTACAACTCCTGCACCCAAATCCAAGGGGAAAACACATCTTAGGGTTGCAATTCAACAAAAGAACCCTAGATAGCGCTTTAGATGGAATTAGGGTATGAAATTTACCATGATGAGACTAGGGAAGAGAGATCTATAAATAGGAATGATGAGAGGAAGAAAAAGAGTGTTAGAATCCCTTGCTCCTTGTTGAATTCAACCATGGAAGTGTTGGATTTTTTTTTTTTTCTAACCTTAGCTTATAGAAAAGGAAGAGAGAAAGAGAGAAAGAGAGAAATGAGAGGGAAAGAGAATAGGGTTGAGATGTTGTTGGAGGGAGACTCTTTTTTTTTTTAAAACAAAGGAAATGATCAAAATGCTTTTACTTAAAGGTAGTGTTCTATAAAGAGTTCAAGGGTATTTCTAGAAAGTCAATGAATATGAAATTTTCCCCAAGGACCCCTAGGATCTATCAAACTTCCAACAAGGGCCTAGCCTCCCATATTTCTAATAACTACAAAACACCCACTCATACTAATCTAAAACTACAAACAACCCCCTAATCTCCTCAAAATCAACCCAAAAACACGACTAAAATCACTAATCACACTTCTTATCCCTCTAACCACCTCGAAAAATCACACAAACATACTTAAAATATAATTGAAGATGGAAAAAGAGAATCGAGACCTTATAGGCAATTTACCTACATAGGTAGACCATCGAGTGCATTACTACACTCAGCTTGGGGCGACTTAAATAGTTGTTTTGGGGGCGGGGGTGGGGATGTTTCCTAAATCATTTTCCAAGGGTATTCTGAGTCAATTGTAACAAGCAATTAGGGCCTCAAAATAGCATCATATTTCCATCTCATTACCACCATTATAAGCTTTTCAAATGGGCAATCCATTATAGAGTAGAAATAGGATAATTCATTATCATTTCAAGCATTCATGCTAGGAAATCAAAATTGAGCACTTGTCTTGGTTTCTCCATGCAACAAACACAATAACCTCTCTAACTCTCTAAAATTTCTTTCCTTACCTCAAAATCCTCAAAATACCAAAATCTAGGAAGAAAAGGAAATTAGAAATTGCATGTTAGAATCCTTGGATGAATTTCACTGCTAAACACGAATCTAAAGGGAAAAAAGGGATGTCTTACCTATAAGAGCCCTAACCAATAAGGAAGCAGAATTGAAAAAGTCTCACGAGGCATGGATCCTTGTGGAAATGAAGGAAATGGTAGAATTTGAGTAAGGAATCTAATGGCGGCGGTAGATTATGAAGAAATGGTTTGGGTTTGATCGATATAAAGAAGAAAATGAGGAAAATGGTCTGGATTTGATGGATCTAGAGAAAAAAATGAGGAAGAGGGGGAGAGAGGGGAGTTCCAGCTGCTAGGATCCCATAGAGAATACGATGAATAGTGGATACATCCGGGCTTAAGTGACAATTTCAAGAATAACCGATACATCTCACCCTAAGTGACAATCTATTTTTAGCCAAAAGGAGGCCTTCAAGAGCTCAAATGGTCTCGGGCCAAGAACAAAAGTCTCTCAAAATTAAATTATTTTCAACAAGCCCAAACATAAAATGCTTAGAAGTCTTCGGAAAAAAAACTCAACATTCATGGAAATGACGACTACGTTTCTAAACAAGAGAAATATTGTCACAACCCGAGCCCAGGAGTTCGGGGGTTAGCAAAAGCCTAACCAATGACACACGTACTCCCGTACCTACACACTTAGATCCGGTCCAAATGTACACGTACAAAGGAAGATTCACACGTGCAAACATGTACGCGGAAGCTGTAGATATCAAAACATCACAACACAATATGTAGGAACAGAGTAGAAAACCAGAATTTACATACATCATATCTGAAAACCAGAATTTACATACATCATATCTGACAGTGTTATAAAATGAGACAAAATACTGTATAAAACTCATGAATGGATGTAGTCATGATAGATCTCAAAAGAATAAAGGCTCGTATACAAGATGAGGTCTTGACGCTCTCCGAAAGGAGGGATCACGCCCACTCCTCTAGCCCGGATGGGGCCTTGGGGGTCTCTTCTGTAATCTGATTGACCGATGAGGAATCGGTCTGGATATCTGAGCCTGCAACACCAAGGACAAAGCATGAATACAATGATCCAGCAAAGTATAAACAGTAACAAGATAACACATGCTGTCTCTAATCAAATTAAAGAACAGAAGTAAATCATAACATGTCAATGCTTGTAAACTAAGCAATCGTGCGAGAAATACAGCATGCTCTCGTGAATCAAAAATACTTACACTGTACATAACTAGTCGGCTACTACACATGCCATATGCTCCCAAATGAGGGATCTTGTAAACATGATGAGAACACCATTGTCCGAGCCAGGGTACAAATGAGTCTCGGGTTTCCTGGGATCCGGATTTCCCAAGACGTGTCCTTACTGCAACAAGGTCATATAACTATACCAAAGTCACCCCGCCGGGCTCCTAAGGCTGAGGCAGAGTAGTGCCTGACCATAATGAATCAATCTGTGCTACACCTCGAGTCAAACATGCCAACAAGTATATCATACATGCATAATCGTAATCAACATACGTGTCTACTCAAGGTTGATCAACATACGTGTATACTCAAGGTGTAAGAAACATATCAATTAACCCATCAAAGTGACATATCGACGAAATTACATAATCATGTTAAAAAAATGGAGGTCAATGCTTGACATGCAAGATGCAGTGCAATGAATCCATACCGAGTCAAGGGTACTTACAATCCAACCCTATGCTAGTTATCCAGTGTTTCTAACCGTGCATGTTGATGTAGTTTTAAGGTCTCCGATGTATTATTGTCTAGTGTTGCATTCTATCTAAGAGTACACCGAAATCCCTTAAACCAACACCCATGGGAAGGTGCTTAACCACTGGATAACGAACATAAATGATTTGTAGCCCTCGAGATCATTCACGTAGTAGTCTCACAGTCCATTGGGCAAGTCATGGTTACCTACCTTCTAGGTCCAAGGCCCTACCAAGTCGCCTTCCTTTGTTACCTTTTCACCTGTGCATTTCTCTTAGCTCCGCCGTAGGAGACCTTATGGCTCAGTCGCAGGTTCCTTACGGCTTAGCCTTAAGAGAGGGCACGGCTTAGCCGTGGCCACGCCGTAGAAGAGATGCAGATTTGCATACTCTCAGTTATTTTTAGAAACACCCTGTATTGATATAAGGCTGGGTCACGGTGGGGCTTACGGCTTAGTCGTACTACATGTTACGGCATAGCCGTAGCGCAATTTACGGTTCAGCCGTGAATGCGCAGGGCCAAGTTTCTGAAGTGATTACAGAATAACTGGAAACGAAGGAAAACAATGAAATCAAAAGAGAAGAACTGAGCTCAATGGGGCTGTAGACATACTGTACATATAAGATCATGAAAATCATTTCAATCACACACATACCATCATGGGTTCATACAAGTGCTGCTTATACTTGCCTCAATTCGATTCTAACACTCCACTTGTTGTCCTTAGGGCTCAAATCACTTCCAACCACAACCCACAGCTATCGTGCATGAAAAGAAAGAGAGAAACCTCATGAGCATACTCATGGAGAACAAGTAAGGAAGGGAGAAGAGAATACCCAACCATGCTTACCTTGAATCTCACGATTCCAAGCTCTATCTTGTTGTTTGAATCAAAAGGAAAAGAAGAAAATCGAGAGAAACAGTCCACGAGAGAGAGAGAGAGAGAGAAACTGAGAAGAGGAGAGAAGAGAATAGAGTCGGTGAAGGGGTTATATAAGATAAGGTTGAAGGAGAATTACAACCAAGTCCAATGATGAAGGCCATTTACAGTTTGAGTCAAATCTAGGTCCAACGGAACTATGCGATATCTTTTTCCATTGACACAGTTACAGCATTTAACGAGCTCAACAAAAGACACGTGTTGACATCAAGATGATGCATAAATGACGAGATCTTGGAAAAAGGCAAATTACGAAAAAGGGCTTAGTCTACCTAAACCAGGTCAAACTTAACCCAACTACCTATCCATGACCCACAACAAAACTAAAACAGGAATATAACACCATTAGCAACAAAAACAATATTAATTAGTTGCTAAACTGGATCAAGCTAGGTCAGGGTGTTACATCCTCCCCTGCTTAAGAATCATTCCGTCCTCGGAATGAGCGCACATACACCCTACAAATACCTGAGTGAATAAATCTGGGTACTGCCGCACCATCTGCTCTTCTAACTCCCATGTAGCTTCATCTGGACTGTGATGTTCCCACAGCACTTTAACCCACCGAATGGTCTTGGTGCAAAGTATCTGCTCTCGGGTACCCACGATACGAAGCGGTCGCTCAACGTATGTGGCACTCGGCTGGATCTGTACCTCATCATAGCGAATGACGTGGGACGGGTCATGAACATACTTCCGAAGCATCAAAACATGGAAGACATCATGCACTCCTGAAAACTCCACTGGAAGAGCTAGTCGATATGCTAAATTACCAATTCTGCTCTTAATCTCGAACGGTCCAACATATCTGGGAGCTAGCTTGCCTTTCTGACCGAAACGGATCGTCCCCTTCATCGACGAGACCTTCAGAAAAACCCACTCACCAATCTGAAACTCCAATGGTCTTCGGCGAGTGTCTGCATAACTCTTTTGTCTCGACTGAGCAACCTTCAGATTCTCAATAGCTTTCTGCACCTTCTCTGTCGTCTCGGCGATGATTGTCAGCCCGTGAAAACTCCGCATACCAAATTCTTCCCAATAGATTGGGCTCCTGCACTTGCGGTCGTACAAAGCTTCATATGGCGTCATCCCAATACTCTCATGGAAGCTATTGTTGTAGGCAAATTCACACAACGAGAGATGAGTATCCCATTCTCGGTCAAAGCTCAACACACTGGCACGCAACATGTCTTCCAAGGTCTGAATCG
The DNA here is from genome assembly GCA_037013555.1 of Sextonia rubra. NCBI lineage: Eukaryota > Viridiplantae > Streptophyta > Magnoliopsida > Laurales > Lauraceae > Sextonia > Sextonia rubra. The sequence continues at coordinate 25,163,250 of JASUAD010000006.1, forward strand.
TCCGTTCTGATTGCCCGTCCGTCTGTGGATGATAGGCTGTGCTGAAGCTCAATTTCGTCCCCAAAGCTTCTTGGAAAGCTCTCCAGAACGACGAAACAAAGCGGCTGTCACGATCCGACACAATCGAAACTGGCGTACCATGGAGTCTGACGATCTCATCCACAAACTTCCTGGCCATCTCTGAAAAGGTCATACCCTTCCGAAAAGGGATGAAATGGGCTGATTTCATCAAGCGATCTATGGTGATGTGCTCCCACTTCCACTGAGGTAGATGCAAGGGATGCAACGAACCTGGAGGTCTGTGATGATCTGCTTTCATCTTCTGGCAAGTCAAACATCGAGCAACAAATCCGACTATGTCTCTCTTCATGTTATTCCACCAAAAGCGATCTTTGAGGTTCCGGTACATCTTCGTGCTCCCTGGATGCATCGCATATCTCGCATAGTGTGCTTCGTTCATCAACTTGTCCCTGAGATCATCGACTGCTGGGACACACAACCTGCTCCGAAAATAGAGCACGCCATCTTCCAATCTGAAATCTGGTTTGTCACCAATGTGGTCACGAATGCGCTTCAAGGTGAGATCTTCAACCTGCCTGTTTTTCATCTGCTGAATCATCTTAGGCTGAAAAGCTAGCGCACTAGCTAAAGTCACATACTCATCGACCAATCTCACCTCAACTGGCTTATCTTGGATCGACAAAAGAAAACAGCTCAACAATTGCACGACTCCATCCTCCTACTAAGAGCATCTGCCACCACATTCCCTTTACCTGGCTAATATTTGATCAGAAAATCATAATCCTTCATAAGCTCAAGCCATCTGCATTGTCTCATATTCAACTCCTGCTACGTGAATAAATACTGCAAACTGTAATGGTTTGAATGAACCTCAAATTTCACGCCATACAAATAATGTCTCCAAAGCTTCAATGCAAACACAATGGCTGCCAATTCTAAATCATGGGTGGCATAGTTCTTCTCATGCTCTCGAAGCTGCCTTGATCCATAGGCAATGACCTTTCCGTGCTGCATCAACACACAGCTTAAACCAACTCGGGAAGCATCTGAAAAGATCACACACCCTTCACTACCATCTGACAAAGTTAGCACCGGGGCCGTAGTCAACTTTTCCTTCAAAATCTGAAAACTAGCTCCACACTCCTCAGTCCAGACAAAAGGCATATTCTTCCTAGTCAACTTCGTCAAAGGAGAGGAGATCTTAACAAAATCCTAGACAAAATGACGATAGTAACCTGCTAGTCCAAGGAAACTCCGAACCTCTGTCACTGACTTAGGGCTAGGCCAATTCACCACTGCCTCTACCTTAGATGGATCAACTGCCAATCCCTCTCGTGAAATGATATGACCCAAAAATGCTACCTACTCCAGCCAAGATTCACACTTCGATAATTTAGCATATAATCGGTGTTCTCTCAATCGGGTCAAGGCTTTCCTCAAGTACTCTCTATGCTCCTCTATAGTCTTAGAATAGATCAAAATATCATCAATGAAAACAACTACAAACTGGTCCAAGAAATGAGCAAAGATCTGATTCATCAAAGCCATAAACGCTGCATGTGCATTAGTTAATCCAAAATGCATCACGAGGAATTCATAATGTCCATACTGAGTCCTGAAGGCAGTTTTGGGGGTGTCTTCTTCCCTAACTCTCAACTGGTGATAGCCTGATCTCAAATCAATCTTAGAAAAATAAGCTGCACCCTGAAGCTGATCAAACAACTCATAAATCCTGGATAGGAGATACTTATTCTTGATCGTCACTTTGTTCAGTTGCCGGTAATCAATCCACATCCGAAAATTACCACCCTTCTTCTTCACAAACAACACCGGCGCTCCCTAGGGTGAAATACTCGGACGAATAAAACTCTTGTCCAAGAGCTCCTGCAACTGCTTCTTCAATTCTAACAACTCAGCTGGGGCCATGCGATATGGAGCTTTACTGATCGGAGCCGTACCTGGAACCAAATCAATCACAAACTCTACATCTCGCACTGGAGGTAAAGTTGGAACCTCATTCGGAAAAACATCCGGAGAATCACAAACCACCGGTATCTCTCCCAGCTGCTACACACCTGCCTTCTCCGAAATAAAGGCAATGAAGCCTTCACACCCCTTGCGTATCAACCGATCCGCCTTGCATGAAGAGATGATACGCCTCGGGCACAGCTGCTGACTGCCCTCAAAATGGAAGCCCTTGCCTAAGTCGACAAAGATCATCCTGTTGTAACAATTCATACAGGCACGATACCGCGCAAGCCAATCCATTCCAAGGATCACGTCAAAGTCTAGCATAGACAAAAAAATCAAATCAACTGGAAACTGATGACCTGCAATCTGCACATCGCAATGGGGGTAGTACAAACTACACTCCACTCTCTTGCCAACTTGGGTAGACACCACCAACACATAGGGCAACGGCTTCGACGGCTGCTGAAGCCGCTCAGCAAAAAGAGGTGTTACGTATGATCGCGTAGACCCTGAATTGAGCAGAACTAAAGCCTCAACTCGCGAAACCAAAATAGTACCTTCAACCACCTGCGGATTCTCAGCACTCTCATGGGAAGCAGCATAGACGCAAGCCGTCTGACGTGGCGGTCTCGAACCGGAACGAGCTGGCTGGGACTTGCTCGGAACTGGCATAGTTCTTCTATAAATTCTCTCACTCCCTAATTTCTCTCTCACATACATCTACAACTTCATCCTTATCTATTCTCTAAAGGACTCTTTTCTCATATATCTACACCACCTCTCTAAAATCTCTCAATCTTTTTGAACTTTTTTTGGAGCACCATGTCATCACCCTTTTAATTTTTTTTAATGAAAATAACTATTTAGATTGGTTTCTTTTTCATAATTTTGGTTCCGAGTTCTTTGTGTACCCAGACCAAAATCAAAAGGATCCCATATGATCAAAGTTTTCTTGAGTTTCTTATTAACCTTATTTTAAATAAAAAAATTCTCTTCCTTTCTTCAACTGATTAAGCAAAAAGTGTTGTTATTTGTGCCTGCTACAGCAAAGCCACTACCCTGTGGCCTACCAACACAAGATATCGCTTTTTTAAGTGTCAGTAGCTCTCATTTTTTTATAATGAAAACTGTCGTTTTTTAATCAATTATTAATTAAAAAGGGTTTTTCAAAAAATTATCAAGTTGTAAGGGCCGTCGCTTTTAAAAAGCATCAAAGTCTTATTCAAATTATTAAGTGTTAGAAGGTGTCGTTTTTATCTGATTTTTTAAAAACAAAAAAGTACCTATATGTAGAATTTATATAATTATCCATTCAACAAATGTTATTGTTAATCCATCCATAAATACAAACAATAACATATTAAATAAGAACAAATGTCATTAGCTTAATTAAAGTCACTTGAATTAAAATTCAATCCAATTCATAAAATCAAAGCTTCAAGTAAAGTCATTCTAAGACAATAAATTAAACTAAAGTAGAAATTGCAACAAAGTAAAATAAAACTAATCTAAAGTCTTATACATGGGCCAATCAATCATATCACCCAAAGTGATATCTCCAAAAGTTTTATCTTCACTAAGTAACTGGATTGAATAATCAAGAATCTCATCCACAACAATCCTTTCGCATCCTATGTAGTCAAGCGATGAACCAATCACAGTCCCATAAGCAACACAAACGTCCTTCTGCACCAAATACATCAACCTATGCTAAGTCAATCATGTTTGTGGACTTGCTTGTTCTGTCTGTGTCTCTTGATGAGGTGATTCATTCCAAGCTTACAATATTATTAAAAATAAGTGGTGTTAACATATTTCATCAATTAAAATATTATTTATTTAATTATAGAAATCTATAATATATGAAAAATAACTATTGTACCTAAGAATAATTCCATGATGGGTGGATGATCACATCGCTATCCTACCTTGGGATAGAGTTTGTTTTAACTCATTCATATCCTTTTGTCGGGACACTTGTCTCCTCCATCAACTTTATCATTTTTTTTTCAATCATTTCATTTGATAACTTTTCATCTGCTAATGCTTTCATAAATGGAGCGAAATAGTAGATACTTATCATAGAAACACCCATGCCTAAGCCGCGCACACGTTCTTGAGAATCAAGACCAATGATCTATGTAAAAATAAAAGAAAATAATGTCAATATTTAGACAAATACTAAACTGACACTTGTTAGGCTTTATCATCAATAAGAAAAATAAATGAATAATACCGTTGCAACCAGGTCATTTTTTAGATCTTTTTGTGCAAGAGATCTATCAGCCTCATGAAGACTTCTAACAACATCCTATAAAACGTATGATAAATAATAAGTAAAAGAGAAAATCTAAAATAAAAAATATTTTAAATACTACGGTAGAGTCTCCCCTTAACTGGAGGGCATTTAAATTTTTTAACAACGTATTGGGTACTTATAAATAAAAAAACATTATAAGAGCACTCCAATGCCCATATAAATTATAAATTTAATTTATATTCAACTATAACACTTCCAAAGCAAAACTTTATGCATGATACGAAAACACAAAAATTAGTATAACACTAAGATATTCATACCCATAAAAATAAAATATCATCCACAACATATTGAATCATATAAAATGCATTTGAATAAAAAAATTCCCCACGACTTTTGAGCCAGTAACTAATCTATCCTTCTTAGTATGAGTTCTTAAAAAGAGGTTCTATTTGGATACACAAGAAAGTATAACATTTTTTTTTATTTTGAAGAAAATGTTCACACCCTCTCAGTTAGAAGTGTTTGGATAACTTTAAAAAAAAAAGAAGAGAATATTCAATTTTCTAGTAAAAAAAGGGAGATTTTGCTTTTCACTCTAACCCTATAGGAAGAAATCTTTAATATTAAATTATTGTTATTTGAGGGCCTCTAATCATCAATAAAAAAAAAAAGGGAACGTTTCTTCACTTCTCCCTGCCTCTTTTATTACCTTGGACTCCTCTCTTTCCTTTTTCTCTCTCTTCTTCCTCTTTCCCTCTCCCAACTATGTTCATTTCTCTTAATCTTCTCCTCCCTGTCCCTCTCATTTTATTTTCTTCTTGAAAAATAAAGATTTAATAATTTAACTATGTCGCTTTTATGATTTTTATAATTATATGATAATATTTATTTATATTTTATTAAAAATTAATAACTTTTAATAAAACGTTTGACTAGTGCTGCTGGTAGACTAGGCTCTGCATAATGAATTAGGTTGGACCTAACCTGAAACGTTCACCTTGCCGTCACAGAAAATTGTCATCTGCCAAACAACGCTCCGTCCACTTATCGCTGCCTTTTTTCACACAATTTCATCAAAATATGGTCTTAATAATAGCTCATGATATTATAGAATACCATGACAAATTGACTGACCACTAATATCGGAGAAGGCCAACAAAAAAATATAAAAGATAAATTACTTGAAATATGTTTTTATCAATTACAGAAAATAATTATCTTATTTTATACTCATTTCACCAAATGGGCACATAGCCGACCACATATTTAATTTGGGTATCTCAGATTGTAGGTTTAAAGTGTGATGTACAACACTCACCGGCCAGTGAAATTTACTCTCCTTATGTCCCAAACAATTAGTCTGGCCCACTCTCCTTGTGAGAAAAAACATATATAATCTCAATGAAATTCAGTCTAACAAGAACCGATGGAAGGTTGATTGATGCTGAGGAGAAAGTGATAGATCTCTTGGAAATTGAAGGGGGCCTAGGTGATTTGAGCCATCTGATCATCCGCCACGTACGTTGGTAAAAAAATGAGCTATGGTAGTCGTAAAAGTAGAAAGACGAAAAAAAAAACGGAAGTGGATTGGTACCAGTGTCATTGGTACTAGTCCCTCTGGAGATTTTACATGTTTGACCGGCACACAGTGCTATGGATTGACCCGGACAGCACATATTTTTAATATTTTTTCTAGAAAACAGGCGCCTTCAGTGGAGGGACCAGACTTGGTCAATCATCTCCTTCACGCTAACTTCATGCTGTTTCTGCAACTAAGTTCTCTTCAACTAGAAACGAAAAAACTCCAGGCCTGGCTTATCTTCCTCAGCAGCGGTGGCCAGAGGAACCGGTAAGGCAGCAAACGGGGAAGGCCTCCTCCATCGATTGCAGCGGCAGCACTCCGGCGACGATGGAGGAAACTGCGAGCGGGGTGGCGCAACAGGCGGTTGCCCTTCATCCGCGTTTTTCATCTTAGTCGACTAAGAAACACAAAGGCCGCCTTCCTCTTCTTCTTTGTGGTCAGTCACAGGCGGGATCTGATTAAAAAACCCAAGATCGATGGTCATATTTTCAAAAAGAGTACTCTGCTCTGCCCCTACAACAAAGCACCGAAACCTGCTTAGCTGTGATCCTGCTCTATCTTCTCCAACGAGGATCCAATGCAAAACCCTCTCTGTGATCCTCTTTTTCGATCATGTAAACTTCAAACCAAAGTGCATGATTGAGAAAACCAATCTTGTTATGAGAAAACTTACAGAACCCATCTTCTAAGGTCCACTGCAGAAATCTCCTCGTCCCCTTTTTTTTTCTGTCACTATTTCTATTGATTTGCAATGAACAGATCACAACAACTATGAAGAAATCAATATGATGGAAAGTGCTTTTTCTTGCAAAATGTTTGAATTAGATCGTGTATGAAAACTAAATCATATACAAATAAAGATGGGAAGATTGAAACTGAGAAAGGAGAGACATACATACCGATTTGTAACACTCTCGTCTTGGTGTCGATTGAGGGAAGGAGGAGAATTACTGAAACTTAGGTAGCGTTTGGTTCGCTGAAATGATTTTTAGTAGGAATGGAATGGAGACTTGAATGAGTCTGGAATGGAATGAGGCAGAAATAATAATTCCCACTCCAACGTTTGGTTGGACAAAGGAATCAATTCAGTAATAGGATTTTCATTCTAGTTCCTGTGTTTCGCATGCTTGAATGATGCCAGGAATGGAATAAAAATTACATAAAATTTACCAAAATACCCATATAAAAATTACATAAAATTGACCAAAATACCCTTGGAATAAGAAGTTAGAGACGAAGAGGAAGGAGGCTAGGTCTTTTGATTGGACATCTCAAGTTATGCTTGAATGATGCCAAGAATGGAATAAAAATTACATAAAATTGACCAAAATACCCCTATAAAAATTACATAAAATTGACCAAAATACCCCTAAAAAATTACATAAAATTGACCAAAATACCCCTAAAAAAATTACATAAAATTGACCAAAATACCCCTAGAATGAGAGGTCAGAGACAAAGAGGAAGGAGACTAGGTCTTATGATTGGACATCTCATGTTTTGTTTGATGAAAGGGGCATTTTGGACTCAAAGGAAAAATTACAATAGAATGGAATGGCCATTCCTCTACCCCCCCCCAAAGGAATGGTGATTCCCTTGTATAAAGGAATGGTGATTCCTGAAGTAATGGTCATTCCGCCGCTTTTTCACAAACCAAACGTGGGAACGGAATAACCATTCCATTCCGACCTTCATTCCAGCGAACTAAACACTACCTAAGGCTTGAAACATAAAAGAAGAAAACGGAGAGTAGTTGACCCTAAATCCCGCGTGCAGCAATTTTTTTTGCGAAAGACGCGCCAAGGGAAAGGAGCAAGAGGGATTTAACCAAAATTAATTTTGAGTAAATTTTTTCTTTAAACTTTTAGGTTTAAAATAACAAGAGTACAAAACTATGGTTTTTAGCATAATAAACAACTGCTTAAAACTATTATTTTTATTAATAATTTTTCCCACATAACAATTTGTGTTTTTTTTTAAATAAGAGTTAAGAACTGTTTGATATAATCAAGTGCTTAAATCTGTGGGTTTTCACTCTAAATTAGTGTGGGATTTAACCCTTTTGATGTAGATATATATTTAAATATAAGATTTATTGAAACATTATTAAGAAAAAATTATATGTTGCCTTTTTTATGTTAATGTTTTTATCATTTATATATCTTTTGTCTTTTGGATTTAGGGGATAAGGAGGTATACATAATGAATACACACAGGTACAAAAAACATTACAAGACATATATTAATATTTCTTTTTTCAATTTTTCTTTCTATTTCCACTCCCCGCCCCCAACTGTTGTGGGTTTTATGAATTATTTGAAAATATTTACTTTTGTTTGTTATTAATTTTTCCTATTTTATTTCAATTATTGTATTTGGAATAGTAAATAATTTGTGATAAGAAAAACTCTTTTAAAAAAAGAAACCTAAGATATATGTTATATATTCGTTTGTAATAAGAAAAACTCTTTAAAAAAAGAAACTCAAGATATAAGTTGCATCAATTTATATAAGTTTCATCCTAGACTTTGGACTTCAAGCGAATATCTCATTTTAAGACTTTTTTTTTTATGGCTTGTACCTAAGCACTACTCTTTCAAATCCCATCTCAGTACCCCAAGTGGTCCATGTGAATCCACCAAATTTGATGAGGTATGTACGTCATACTCCTAACTACATCTTATTTTGAATTCATTCTATTTGATTTGGGTACTTACATAGATAATTATTATATTCTTAAATTGTTTCATGATAATTTGTAGCCCTTTGATTGACACTATTTAGATTTACTATTTATAGAGATAATTGTTATATTCTTAAACTGTTTATAGTAATCTATAGCCATTTGACTTACACTATTTAGATAAAGAATTAAATCCCTAAACCTTACACTGTTCATAGTAATCTATAATCTAAAAATTTTAATTATTTAATTATGAGTCATTGTAGTCAACAGTGGCATTCTTAAGATTCTTAAGATTGTTGAAAAATAAGAGTTCAAAGAATCATGTTAACCCCAATCCAACCAAATTTGTGTATCATTTAGCTGTTAAGTTAATCAATTTAATATATTTATCTATTATGCATATTATAAAACAATTGTTTTTAAATTTTGTTTTATCGTCAGATACATTGCAACTATAACGGTTGTAAATTATATCAAGCAAACATCATTCTTATTACACGATGAAGTACTTAAAATTTTCACAAATGCGACAGAAGAAGAATTTCAAAAATGTGGAAATAAGTATTTTACATTTATTTTTATTTACATAAAGTTACTTCTTTATTTTAATTATCATCATGTATATATATAAATTTTAAGTTTTTAATTATTTTGCAAGTTAATTGGTATGAACTATTGGAAAATAAAATTAAAAAAACATTCTGGAAGCAATATTTATTTCATATAAAACTAAACTCAATGATTAACAAACTAACATTAGAAAACAGTATCCCAGTCAAAAAAATTGAAGAAATTAGCTACACTTAAGAATCAACAATTCTATTGTCAGAAATTAAAAATTATAAGTTTTATTTTAATGCCATTAACATAATTTCTTTCATATCAGTTTCTTTTACTAATTTATTTAAATGTTTGTTATGCAGTATCAAATTATAAAAAAAATGTAAAATTTCAAGATATTGGATTAAGTACTTTCATTGCAATACCGAAAACAAATAACTTTATTAAGACAAACGCACAAATTGAAACAAGTGTGGAAATTAAAAAATCTGCACAAGATAAAACAAGTGCAACTGTTGAGATAAGCGGAGAATATAAACCAAGTTTAACTACTGAAACAAGTGCATGTCAATAAATAAATGTCAATGTTTTTTTTTCCTTAAACCATATGTAATTTCTTTAATCATTCAAAGATGACTTAATATCAATGGTTTTTTTTTTTTTCACTTTTAACTTTTATGCACCTATGATTCAAAGAAAATACTTTTTCCTTTTAAAAAATTAAGGATTCAATATTTTAACTATATTTTCACTATGATTTATGTCATAATATTTATTAATATTTTATTTAAATTATTTAATAATTTTTAATAAGACTTAATTATTATTTTTTATGGCCTAAACCTGACAACCGAGGAGCATAATCTTATATTGATGCATTCGAATAAACCACGTGTCCACCACCTGTTGGTAATGGTCATATTTCAGTCTGGCGTTCATGTTTGACTCTTTCAACACCAAAGGCGTGACATTCGAGCTAACAACCTCGAAATCCCCCAGACTTGGGGAGTGTCACTACGCTTTTATTGGTTGACCGAATCCAGCCCTATTTAGTACCCTGTGTGGACCAGGTCTTTTGGTAGGGCCCACTGAAAAAGAATGACAGAATCGTTAATTTCTGGTGGGCCCGCCCAACTCCTACATTGTTTCGGTGGCGTTGTTGGGTTCCGGCTTTTATTATTCAAAATAAACTCGAGCACCTATACCAATCACCAACAAACTCATTAATAGGAATAAAGGAATAACTAAATAACCAATAGCAACTGCCTGTACTTAATTCGGATCAAGTTAGGTTGGACTCGCCACCCACCGAACACGTGAGGCTTCCCATCATCACGATGCCCCCACGTCAGCAATGTGTAATTTTTAGATTTTTTTTTAAAGGTTTTTTTTTAAAAGTTAATTTTGTTAAGAGGTGTTCTTAAGGGTTTTTTTTGAAAGTTTTTAAAGGTTTTTTTAAGATTTTTATTTTTTGAAAGATTTTTTCATGCTAAGCTTAAATTAAATGATGTGTGGGCGTCATAGTTGAAAACTTCATATTTGCTCGTTAAAAGATTCTATCACTCGTTGGAGGAGACTAGTATTGAAAATATTGAACGATAAAAAGTATATGACTTTCACTTTTATGAGACTCTTAATAATTTTCACATTTGCATTTATATATAGAGGGGGGGCGCTCCATGACGCCGCCTTTTCTTTTAGGAGAAAATGCCCCTCCTAATTGAGCCCATTGGGATGTATGATGATATAGAAGTTCAATGGATTGAAAGATCAATGAGACCTATCTATATGTAAAATTTAAGTCTATAAAATCATCTTAACATTTTCATCCATAGCCCTAAAATTTAATGGTAAAGAGATATAATTTTATTATGCTTTCAATCCAATTGTAAGGAAACATTAGATGAGCATCAAATTTGGACTTGTGGCCATACATTGAAGAGAGGGGTAGTGTGTGTAAAACAACTAGAGTAACTCAATATGGGCCCATGAGAAAAAAGATGGGTGAAAAAAGAGCATTTTTAAAGTGGGGCATTTTTTTAAAAAAATCATATATATATTTGAATATTTCTCATATATATATAACGAGTGATACACAGCTCCCGGGCATTTTTTAAGAGAAAACGCCCCTCCTAATTGGGCCCGTTAGGGTGTATGATGATCACGAAAGCCAATTAGATAAAAAGATCTATATGAGGCCTACATGTCCATAAGATCATTCTAACATTTTGATCCATGGCCCTAAAATATAATAGTTTAGATGCATCATTTTATTATGATTCCAAACCAATGGTGATAAAAGTTGAATTAGTGTTGAATTTAGACTGTGACCATACATAAAGGGATAGTGTGTGTGAAAAGATGAGATTAACTTAATGCTGGCCCCATGATAAAAAAAAAAAAAAAAAGAGGCGAAAAGGAGCATTTTTAAAGTAGAGTGTCTTTTGGAATTTTCATATATATATATATATACTCCTCACCTGCGTTCAGGCTTAGGATAAGCTCGTGTGCTCATGTCTATGAAGCTCACATGGAGACCCACATGGAGATGGGGATGGGGGGATTTGAAGGTCCCCCTAAGAGCCATCTCCCTGCAAAAAATCAGCCGTATGCATGATCTCTATTATCTCCATCTAAGCCCACAACTTCCAACGGTGTAGAATCCATTTAGATAGATCATCAATCGATCCAATGGTCCAATTACATCAGATGGGGCCAAAAATTGGTGAACATGTGCAATTCAGAGGACCCTTTATGTGGTCCATTTGGATGGACCAATGGTGGGCTGCAGGCAGATGGAAATTCCCTCCTTACTATTCAGCACAGGTGAGGAATTCCCTATATATATACATAGAGAGAGAAAGAATGAGGAATTCTCAAAAACTCCTCATTTAAAAAATGAGAGCTTATGCCCCTTTCAATAAGTTCAATAAAAACCTACTACCTCACAACTACAAAACAAAAAATAAGGAAACTTAATTTTAAGGAGATGTTGATAACACGTGTTAAAATCTCATAGGTAAAAAAAAGAGTTTTTTTCGATAAAAACACTCGGAGCGTTTTGTAGCATGACCTATATATGTCCACATGGGGATGTGGATGAAGAGGATTTGAAGGATTCCCTAAGAGCCTCTTCTCTGCAAAAAATTAGCCTCAACCGCGGTTTTCATTATCTCCATCCATGCCCCAAAAATTTAATGGTCGACAGTTCATTTGGATCAGTGCACGGTTGATCCAACGGTCCAGTAAATTTGGATCTAATAAAAAAATGGTGGGCATGTACAATTCATGGGGTTGTGTGTTTGGTTTATTTGGATGAACCAAAGGTAAGCCCTAAGGGCTCCGGTTAATAGAATTTCTTATATAAGCTTGATCTTAAAAGAGGCTAGATATATATAGAGAGAGAGAGAGCATATATGCATGAATTTTAGGCTGTCATTTATCTACAAAAACTAGCAGCTACAAAAACTAGAGAGAGAAGGCATATATGCATGAATTTAAGGCTATCATACCAGCAGTCATAACTCAGAATAGGCCTTTCCCTAAAGACGAAAAGACATATTCACAGCTCCCTTCCTATACACATCTGGGTCTGTACTCACATGAATTACTCATGCAGGTTCTTCATCAGAACAGATATGGCAGCAGCAGCGCCAATATACCACACAGCAGCAGTAGGGACAACTGCAACTCTTGCAAAAATCAAACATTCCTTTTTGTAATTTCTGAACCTTTTGGGAAAGGGAGCTTCTAAATGTACACTGTTTTTCTCTCTTCTTACACCAAAATTTTTTTTTTACAGTTTTGCCCATGCATGAAAGGACTAAAATGCCCTTGTCTCTTGCAACATTAGCCCATTATTTCTTTTCATACACACTCTTCCATCATCTTACCTTCCATCCTTCGTCCCTTTTTTCCTCCAAGAGCATCTTTCCTCTTCCTGCTTCCCTCTTCCCTCTTACCTCTTCCATGCAAAAGAGCATCCCTAAGACCCTCTCCTTCCCTCTTCCACCTTCCTTCAAATAGAACATCATTATCTAAGAGTACAAGTCGGCATTATCTTCCCTTCTCATTACTCTTTATCCTAGCAAACATCAATCAACACTTAAATAGTATAATGGAGGAGGAGATTAACACTCAAATAATTGTTTTTAATGAGAATGGCAGTGGAAAGGTGAGTTTGTTTGAAATTTATACATTCCTTTTCTTTTTTTTCTTTTTTAAATTTTCTGTATGCTCGTGCTCTGTTCGATCCCGGAAGTCCGAACACATATGCATATGTTCAGTCTACAATGACCTTACATACTAAATATGTTCTAATGGCCGAACACATCTAATGTGTTCGGCCATTAATTACTGAACATATTTAGTATGTTCGGCCAACCATGGCCGAACAGTATTTGTTTGTTCGGCCATTCATGGCTGAACATAGTTAACATTCCATTTTATTTTCATCTATAGGATGGTCCGTCTACACAGTGCAGCCGAGTGACTGATGAATGTGTAATGGATTATACGAGTGAATTTACTACTCATGAGGTAAGGCTCAAAGTTTAATAATTTTGTAATTTAATTGCATCCATTAATATATAAAAATAAATATTTTTATGTGTAGATATTCAAGAGCCGGGATGCTTTAATCAAGTGGGCTCGTGATGTTGGCAAGAGAAATGGTATTGTTGTTGTGATTAGGGCCTCAAATGCAGGTGGGGTTGGTGTAAAACCAAGAATTCCCTTGCATGTGAAAGATTTGGATATTATAATGCATGAGAGTCCAATAACAAAAGGACTCCTAAAAAGAAGATCAAGCAAATAGGGACAAAGAAATGTGGGTGCCCGTTCACAATAAAGGGCAAGAAGTTGGCTACAGGTGATGATTGAATGTTGGAAGTTGTGTGTGGTGTTCATAATCACTTGGCTGCCGAGAATCTAGAAGGGCACTCATTTGCAGGGAGATTATCAAAGGAAGAGATGGAGTTGTTAATTGATCTGTCAAAGAGTATGGTTAGGCCAAAAGATATTTTGGTTACATTAAAACAAAGAAATGAACTAAATGTAACAACAATGAAGACTATCTACAATGCACGCTATAGGCAGAAAATCATTAAACAGGGTGGGAGAAGTCAAATGCAATAACTCCTATGCAAATTAGCAAAGCATAAGTACATTGGATGGCATAGAAACTGTGATAATACTGACACCCTCAGGGACATTTGTTGGACACACCCAAACAGCTTAGAATTGTTGCTTGCATTTCCACATGTCTTGATAATGGCTTGCACGTACAAGACGAACCGGTATCGGCTGCCTCTCTTGAAGATTGTTGGAGTTACGTCCACAGAAATGACATTTTCTGTATGCTTTGCTTATTCCAAGCTGAATGTGAAGATAATTATGCATGGGTGTTGAAAGTCTTGCGTTCTATCTGAAAGTGCAATAACTAGATCTCACCAAGTCCTAGAGGGGGGTGAATAGGACTATTAAAAATTTCTTTTCAAAACTTAGATGTTATTAAAGAACAATCTGAAAGATTATTAAAATTGAGAGAGATAATCAGAGTTGTGAGTGTCTAGAAATGCAACTAGAGCAATAGAGATGTAGCATATAAAAGATCATCAACTCAAGTGACAAGAAAGCAAGGCAACATCCACACACAACAAACAATAAACACAATGATTTATAGTGGTTCGGTCCTAGACCTACATCCACTCTCAAGAGCAATCTCTCTTGGTTCCACTAAATAAGAGGTACTCACATAACATACACCTCTTGCAACAATTTTTGATGCGGTGGTTTGTCTTCCACCAATTAGAGTTTTTTTTTATCAGGGGTTGATCCTTGATCTAGTCCACCAATTACAACAATTTTTGATGCGGTGGTTTGTCTTCCACCAAATACAGCAATATGAATTGAAATATTAAAGAACACCTAAACAAGGAATTGAATACCTTGGTTTTGAGTGGTGCTCTTGATGCTTGAAGACCACCTCCAAGCTTTGGCCTCTTGTTCTTGCTCCTTGGAGATGAAGATCTTCAGATGTGAGCTCAGCCAAGGGAAGAGGTTCCAAGAGGGTTTGGAAGGCTAAGGTATTCTCTCAGATTTGAAGAAGCCTTTCCTAAGTCACCAACTACTCTACTTGTAACAATAATGGCACTCTTTGATGTTGGAGAGTAGGTGGTTATGGGAGCTTTGAAGATGATTTTAATGGAGGTGCAAAGGCTCAGCTATACTAGTGATTTTCTCAGCAATAATTCAGTGGTTGGAGCAAGGGAGAGGTCCTCTTTAAATACAGATGAGCTCCAACGGATAGTTCTACGGCTTAGAACAGAATGGTCTACGGCTTAGCCGTAAGTTCTGACAACATCCAACGGCTAGTTTGACCAGATTCAACACAAATTCCTTCTTACGGTTAGGCCTACGGCTTAGCCGTAAATTCTTATACGGCTTAGCCGTGAGCACCTTTTGGCCTAGCCGTGGGTCAGCCGTAAGCTCAAATTTCCCAGAAACAGCTCTCTGGAGAGTGGCCCGTAATCTTTACGGCTTAGCCGTGAATAACCTTACGGCTTAGCCGTGAAGGCCTTTCGGCTTGGCCGTAAGGTCAACCGTAAGCATAATATGGCCAAGTACACTCTCTGGATTGTGACCCGTAGATTTTATGGCTTAGCCGTGAAACACACTACGGCTTAGCCGTAACATTTTTTCGGTATAGCCGTAGGGTCAGCCGTAGAACAAAAAGCTCCAAAATACACTCTCTGGAAAGTGAACCGTAGGATCTACGGCTTAGCCGTGGTCCAAGCCGTAGAACAAAACAGGGTGTTTGAAAACCCTAATTTCCTAGTATGTTTTCAAGGACACTTAGGGATCACAGATACCTTATCCCTTGGCACTCACAGATGATCTTCTTTGATGTTGAACTTCTTTGCTTAGTCTTCATTGATAGGTTTTCCTTGAATGGTCTTGAACTAACTTGAACTTCTTTGAACTTGACTTGATCTTCAATGAACTTCCGAGGTGAACTACATCGTCTTAGAATCGAACTACACTTTGGTCACGTAATTGACAACACACTCTTACAATGACACTAACACTATCATTGTTGACGCTAATTGTGTTCTTCCTGAAGTCATTGTCACCGACAGAGAGTTGGGGCTCATGAAGGCTATCGAAAGTGTATTTCCGGAGAGTACTTATTTATTATGTACTTGGCACATTAATAAGAATGTCTTAAGTAAATGTAAAATGTTGTTTGAAACCAAGAAAATGTGGGACAAGTTTAATATGAGTTGGAATATGGTGATGTCTACTTCCACAGAAAAAGAGTATAATGAACTTTTTGGTAGGCTATGTAAGAATTTTTATACTTATCCCGAAGCACTGCAGTATGTGAAGAGCACATGGTTAGATCCATACAAGGAAAAATTTGTGTCTGCATGGGCAAATAATTGTTTACATTTGGGGAATACCACATCGAATAGGTAATGTGAATGTTTGTTATTGATTGAGTTATATTTATTATGTAATATATCCATATGAGTTAATAATGTTTATTTTTCTTACAGGGCCGAGAGTTCATATGCATAATTAAAGAGACAACTTGGATCATGTTAAGGAGACCTTGAATCAAACTGGACAAAGATCCATAATCTGCTCCAATTGTAATATACTAGTATAAAAGCATCATTTGAAAAAAGTAAAACAGTTGTGCAACACAATTTTAAGCCTTCTGATTTCAATGACCTTCGCGGCAACATGTCAAAAAATGCATTGGATAAAATATTGTCAGAAAGAAAAAGAGTCAAACAAGTTGGAACTGATCCGGTCTCATGCACGTGCATCCTTCGTCGTACACATGGTTTACCTTGTGCACATGAGATAGGAGAATATGTTTATCAACAACGCCCAATTCCTCTCAATTGCGTACATCCACATTGGTGTAAGCTTGATATGTTGCCTAACAGTGCAATGAAGAGGCCTACTTTGGATCTTAAAGCAAAGTTAGTGTTAGTTGAAAGGGCTTTTAATGAGGGTGATCATACAAAGCAATTGCAAATGTTAAGGAAGTTGAGAGAGTTATATGAACCGGATAGTACTTTCTTAATAGAACCAGAAGTGAAATTAAAAGCTCGAGGTCGCCCATTTGTTAAGGCTAATACATCGACCCGGCGTGATCCAAGTGCCTTTGAAATAACGCAATCTGCACATGATAGTTACTCGCCTGTATTTAACGAAGCGAAGGCTGTTCACAGCAAAGGAACTGTACATGGTATAATTAAAAAGAAAGGAAAGGCGAATGTGCATCACACAAGATTACAACCTACTATTTCTTACCGTGAGCAATTTCCAGATGGGATAAGATACTACATACGCGTCATAAAAGATGTTGCAGCTGATGGCAACTGTGGCTTCAGAGTCATTGCAGGGCTACTTGGGCTAACCGAAGATGATTGGTCACGGGTTAGGAGAGATTTAGTAAATGAATTACTTGCCCATTCAAAAGAGTATCAACAACTTTATGGGATTGAAAACGGAGTTCAGGAATTGATTGAGGCATTGTCATATTATGATAATTATCCCAGTTATTCACATTGGATGACTATGCCAAACATGGGGCATATTATCGCATCTCATTATAATTTGGTATTATTTCACTTTAGCATACAACAATATCTTACCTTTCTGCCTCTTTGGTCTGTGCCACCGTCAAGAGTATCTCGTAAGGAGATAGCGATTGGTTTTGTAAACAAAAGTCACTTTGTTCAGGTTATTATTCCACTTTTAAAAAAAGACATTTTATTATTTCCATATGAATCTTCTAACTTCTGTTATGTTACAGCTCTTCTTGGACCCAGGCCATCCAATTCCACCGATTACGAACAAGTGGTGTGAATTTCATCTTCCATGTGCAAAAGAATGGGCAACTGCATACACTGGTCGCATTGAGCATTTCAAAGAGCTTGTCAGTTCAAATATAGCAGCAAGTGAAACGATAGAGATTGGGTGAACTTATTGTAGCCCGTAACACATTTGGGATGTAATCAATATTAAATGTAACTCATTCCACTCATTTAGAAGATAACATGCAACTTTGATTAGTAGCAGTACAATTGTTAATTTCATACATGAAATTTGTGAACTGCTTACAGACTTACTTCCATATACAAAAAATAAAGAACCCCGTCTTAAACAAAAAACAACAGCATGGACACATCAACCTCTGTCACTCCTACTCCGGCGTGTGTAAGTACTGGAAGTCATATTGGGATCCCTCACAATTCGTTGCACCTCTTGAAGTGAAAGTCCCCTTAAGACATGGCGCATGCGATCAACATTAGCATATATCCCCCGCGGGTCACGATAGAAGTTAGCTTCTGTCAGTGGCTCAGCGATACTTAGTGCTTCTTGACAACGTTGCTCGTAACTTGCAGACGTGTTCGCCCCACTTGCCACATTTCTTTGCCCCCACCTGGATCGAAACCTTGGGTTTGTACTGTCCTCCATGATATCTGTGTGTACTAGCTCATATAATCAGAAACACAATCAGATGGAAATCTAACAGGCGACTCCAGTTTGCGGGTGACAATACATGGTTCTCCCATCTTTGTCATTGCTGATCGATCCATTGATATGTAATTTGATATTGCTGAGCACTAAGACCTCGATTTGCCCGATCTGGAGTCAATGGTGCCGGAGGAACCAATTGCAGTCTTCCAAATTACCTCAACACTCTCTCTGGGTGATACGGTTCCACAACCTCCAAACACCTAATACATCCAGAGTAGAATGCAAAATTATATAATGGATGTTGTTGCCTTGAATTACGATATGGATCCTAAGTAACCTGCGTCAATTTACATAGATCTTTAGTAGCACATAAATACAAGAATGTAGAATAATTTGAAATTACTACTAATGAGAAACGCAATACCTTATCATTACCCATTTCGTCAATAATTTCTCGTAATGATTGAAGCGGCCATCTTTATTTGACTCTCTGCTCGGTTGCCACAATAATGCTCAAGGGTCATGTTGAATGTACATGAGATTTGGGTTAGGAGCAAAACATGGAAAATGCTCATATATCCATGCTTCCAGGAGTGATAGATACCCGGCTATTTGTTTCACTTCATACAGAGTAGCTAACCCCAAATGCCGATAAAGATAGGCCAAAGTAGCAACACCCCATGCATATGAAGCCACACCATCAACATCCATGAGGAACTGAAGATAAATGACCGAAACGCGTGTGCCACTTTTGTCACTAAACAGTGTACACCCAAATATATATATAGCAAATAAGCTCTCACTACCCGGTCAATGGCTGCTTCTCCATCAGAATCTGTCACTGCATCAAACTTATTCTTTAGCCACTCTAACCTTACTGAATGACCCCGCACCTGTGCAAGCTCATCATGAGCCTCCGAGCATCGAACTCCTAATGCTCGGTGTAACAGCTCTTTAGCTTTAGAAAATCCAAAATCATCATTATATGAAACAGTTATCCCCGTCACTGGGATCCCAAGAATGGTGGCAACATCATCTAATGTGATAGTCATCTCTCCAAAAGGCATGTGGAAAGTATTTGTCTCTGGATGCCACCTTTCTACAAATGCTGACACAAGGCTCTTATCAACAGATTTCTAAGAAGTCCTGATCAACGGTGCTAGACCAGATCTATCAATCTTCTGTCTAAATAAATCAGACTCATTCAGATACCACATCCTTACTTTTTGCCTATCACTCAAACACTTGAGTGGAAGATGGTCCTAAAAATATGCATATACATTAAAGATAAAATAAGAGATCACATTTATATGGAAAATATATAAAACATACCTCTCCATTCCAAATAAATTTTGCAACATGTGTTTGAAAACTCTTCAAGACCAAAGGGTCAGTCGGCCCAACCATTTCTTCTCCATTATCTTCTTCATCCTCTTCCACCTCCTCATCTTCATTCTCATTGAAGTCCGGGACTTCCGGTTGTTCTGGCTCTTCAATAATTTGCTCTTCAACGCGTTGATGACACCTTCTTTCAGAAGCTGTTGGACGAGCTCTAGAACTACTAGCCATATCTGCAAGTAATTCAATGAGTTGTTAGTTGAGTGGGGGTACAATGTAGTCATTGTGTTCGGCCCTGTATGACCAAACACACTGAATGTGTTCGGCCATACAGGACCGAACCTATTTAATATGGTTCAGCCATTAGTGGCCGAACACACTACTCATGTTCGGCCAACAGTGGCCGAACACCTTTCATATGTTCGTCCCTGTGTGGCCGAACACTGTGATGTTGTTCGGCCATACCAGGCCGAACAATATGCACTGTGTTCGGCCACGCAGGGCCGAACATGGCGATGGGATGGAACGGCTTGCATGAGCACACAACGGAATGGAGGGAAAAATATATTCTACTATCACAATCTAAACATGCAAGAACCCATTATAATGAATAATATGTGGAGAAGAGAAGACAATACCTTAAAGAAGATAATACCTTTGAGAATGGTGGAGAAGAGAATGTAGAACAACCGTGGCAATGGTGGAGAAGAGATGAAAGCTTACCTTCAAGATTGGAGAGGAACCCTTGGGGAAAAAAAGGGAATGGAGGAAGAATAGAGAGGAACCCTTGGGGAAGAAAGGGTGATCGCGCTTAAAAAGTAGGAGTGGAGATGAATTATGGAATCAAGGTCCGACATTCACGCACTTCAAGCGTTAAGAAGAATGAGAAATAATTACAGTTCATCATTAATTTCCCTTTTATTTACATGGGTTCAAGTGCCCTAACCGCGGGGATGCAGGTTGTTTACAAACATTTTGAAAGTTTACAACCCCTCCCTCAAGTCTTAGATGTGATCTCAATTTGGAAAATACAAGAAAATGTACATAAGGTGGAAAAAAATGTGAAAAAGAGGAAAAAATGGGGGGTGACCGTGACCCGCAGTCACTGCCCCATTCCAGTGACCGTGACTCACCCACGGTCACTGGAACCTGCCAGTGACCGTGGGTCACGGTCACTGACAGACAATGGCCGTGAAGCCATTGTTTGCCTCCGTTTTTTGTGCTGTTCGCGCTGGTTCTTTCTTGGAACTTCTTTCAAGTGTTGGAACTCTATTTTCATGACTTTGGAGCTATGGACAACCATCAAGAAGATCATATTTAACCATGGAATCAATTGAAACCGCTGTAACTCATCATTCGTGCTTACGGACTGCGTTTTTGTTTCAAGTCCGAAATGGGCAAATTTGAAGCCGGAGTTGTGTCATTTTGAACCTATCATTTTCAAGGAACAAAATGAGGCCTAGAGAGACTTCTTTCACAACTCTTGCAATGGCTAAGAAGCCCTACGAATAAGAGAAACAGAGGTGACAATGTCATCCTCTCAGAAATTGGCGTCGTACGAACATAGTGTGGACTTTGGCCATTCCACTTCCTTCTCTCCTTCTGAATTTTCTTGCTCACCTTCAAAACTGAGAAAAGAAGGTGGGAATGGTCGTGGAAGTGCTGCTGGAGTTTGCTTCTTTGTTGCTTTAAGTGCTTCTTTCTTTGATTTCTTCTCTTTTCTTCTTTGTGTATGTGTTCCCCCCCTGTTCCTTCAAAATTTTGCTCTTTTTATAGACCCCCAATCAGTTTTGTGCAGTTTTGGGGAGTTAAAAGCAGTTGTGGGGAGTTGGATTTCGAAGAGGAGTGGAGGGAAACCACCCAAAATCGTGGGAAACATCTTTTGAAGGTCCGTGACCGCAGGCTGGGTCACGGATGAGGCCCAATTTTGGGTTTTTGCGTATGTGGCCCATTTCCATCTGTTTTGGGCTCAAACGAAGTTTGATTGCCACAAAACTTGGAGGGATGTTTCTTGACACTATTTTCTACATGTCATAAAAATTTCAGCCCGTTTTGACTTCGGGAAGTTGGTCAACCTTTTCATTAATTGGGCCCCAGTCACGGACAAGGCCCACTTTTGGAACATTGCATATGCGATCTATTTTCAACTGTTTGAGGCCCGAATGATGTCCAATCATCACGAAACTTGGAGAGATGCTGTTTGACACTATTTTAAGTGTTTCATAGAAGTTTCAGCTCTGTTTGACCACCTGAACATGGTCAACTCCTTTTGTTTGTGGGCCCTAGTTACTCCCAAGGCCCATTCTTGGATTTTTGCATATGTGGCTTGTTTCCACCTGTTCGGGGCCAAAACGGTGTCCAATCACCACGAAACTTGGAGGAATGCTTCTTGACACTATTTTGAGTGTCTCACAGAAGTTTTAGCTCTGTTTGACTATCTGAACTTGGTCAACTCCTTTTGTTTGTGGGCCCTGGTCACTCCCAAGGCCTATTCTTGGATTTTTGCATATGTGGTTTGTTTCCGCCTGTTCAGGTCCCAAACGGTGTTCAATCGCCATGAAACTTGGAGGGATGCTTCTTGACACTATTTTGAGTGTGTCACAGAAGTTTCAGCTCTGTTTGACCACCTGAACTTGGTCAACTCCTTTTGTTTCTGGGCCCCGGTCACTCCCAAGGCCCATTTTTGGATTTTTGCATATGTGGCTTGTTTCCTCCTGTTCAGGGTCCAAACGGTGTCCAATCACCACGAAACTTAGAGGAATGCTTCTTGACACTATTTTGAGTGTGTCACAAAAGTTTCATCTCTGTTTGACCATCTGAAGCTAGTCAACTTTCCAGTTGACTTTTCATGAAAGTGGGTCCTTGTTTCAGCTGTTTGAAGCCCAAATGACCTCAGTTTGATTTGAAACTTGGAGGGACTGACGTCAAGAACATCTTGGAGTATTCATCCAAATTTCATATAGTTTGGATTTGAGGAAGTAGGATTTCGAACAGTAACCTATTCATTGCATGCGTTAGGTCACTATTCACTCCACATTGAGATAGTTAGCCTGTTTTCTATCCGAGCAGCCTCTCCTTGACTTGAAACTTTGGGAGAATAACTTGGGGCATTCTTTGAGAATTTGTTCCAAATTTTATCTGCTTTGGCCTTCTAGAAGTAAGATCTTAGCCGATGACTCCCAAATTCGGGATTACTGTCCTCTAAGCTGACATGTAATGAAATTTAGGCCAAACAGAGTCTTTTTGTCTTGAAAATTTGCAAAGTATCTTCTAAGCATGACTGAAGCTTCGCGCCCAAATTTTATCAATTTTGGACATTGGGAAGCAGGACTTTGGTCAGTGACCCCCTGGCTTGGGCGGGAACTGATTTTAGGCTGACATGCTTATGGCTTTTGAGTTTGATGATGTCTGTTCAATCCGAAATTTGAACTTCCTCTGAGAGTTCCAGCTACCTTGATCTTCATGGGATATCACTCTGCACAGGGATCCATAGAGCATAGTATACGATCATCTGAACCAAGTTTGGATCCAAATGACGTCCAAATGCTCTGAATCTTTAAGAAATAGTCTTTAGATATACTTGAAAGCATTTCATTGAATAGGAGCTCGCTGCAACATGTGGAAGTGTCAAGTCCCGCAGTGGTTCCCAAAGAGCCGGCAAAGAGTCTCCGAAACTGATTTGAGCTGAGATGAGGCTAAAGTGCTTTGACAATTCTGGAAATTTATGATCCAAAACTTGTAATGCCTTAGCTGCATTGTTTGCAAAATTTTATGGGTCAACAAAGGGAAATGGAAAGAGGGATTTTTGGTGTAGAGAAAGAGGAATTTGGTTGGATGGGGGTATAATATGTAAATGTAGTGTGTATAAAGAGAAGAAAACTAAACCTCCTCACTTACTTCATTGTGTATAAAGAGAAGTGGTGTAAGAAGAGATAAATTCAGTGTATGTTTAGCAAGTCCCTTTGGGAAATGTTCCACTTTTGGGTTTTTCTTAAACCAGAGACAATACCTGAGAAGGGAATAGTCCTTTTGTACTTTTGAATATATAATTAGTAAATCTTTTTTAAGCCAAAAAAGAAAACAAACAAACAAACAAAAGGACAAATTCTTTTAGATTGTTTGAAGAGGATTTTACAGAAAAAATCCTCTTAGAGCCAGTTCTTACCAAAAAGGTTCTCAAAAATATGATTCCACCATAATATTCTTGGGGTCTTTTTTAATTTAAATTTTTGGAATTTGAGTTGGTCCCTCTTTCTTCCTTTTTTCCACTATTTTTTTCTTAGAAAAGTGGTAGCTGAATTTAGGTTATCTTACACGAGTGGAGATATCCTCGCTCACCCATGTATATAAGGCCGGATATCCGTACTCTTTTTTTTTTCCCTTTTCCTTCTTTTTTGCTCATTTTTTCTTTTGAACAGTGCTAGCTAGATTTGGGTACGGGTTTGCTCATTCTTTTTTCTTCTTCCTCCTCTTTTTCCTCCTCCTTCCTCCAACCCTAATATGGACCTAAACGATTACAAGAAAAACTAGAGAATTATTAATCATAAGCATTATTCCCAAAAACCTAAGGTGGAGATGAGAAAAGGAGGTGGAACTGTGGCAATCTCTTCAAAAGGGATGAAGGGATTTAGAGGTTTGAAAGTTAGAGAAATGAAAGAGAAAGAAGAGAGTAGAGATAGATGATGATGATGTGTTCTGATGCGTGTAAGAGGAAGGAAAAGAGAAAGATGAGACAAAGAAAGAATCATATTGGTTGATTGGTGAAGGAGGAGAGGACTTGGATTTGGTTTAATGATTTTAATGGTTTTGGATCTAGTGAGTGAGTGTAGTATATTAGAATTAAGTCGTTGGGTTTATTTTTGAACTTAAGATTAGAGGAAGGAGGAAGAAGAAAAAGAATTTAAAAAAAAAAATCAAACAAGGATATCCCCACTCATATACATGGGTGAGTAAGAATATCCCCGCTTTCTAAAAACTTAAATGAAAAAGGATCCGTAAGACTAATATTGTGGATCTTTTTGGTATAGAGTTACTTTTTGAGGATTTTTTTTAGTAAAACCCTCTTGTTTGAAAATACAGGCTACTTTTTTGTAAAAATCATTTTTTAAATCGTTTACTATTCATGTAGCCAGAACCGACGGATCTTTAATATAAAACAAGTTAAAATGAAAGCAAAATTTTTAACTGCCTTTAAATTGAATCAGGTTCAAATGATTGATCAATTTCATGAGTTGCCTTCTAAGAATAATAGAGAGAGAAAAATAAAAAAAAAAGATGCTGATGCTTACTTTGAAGTCATCACCCACCCCAACTAATCTGCTGCAAAATTTATTATACTCCAACCACAAACGGGTGGGGAATCGCTGTTGTTCTTTCTTGTACCCTTATCCTTGTTATTGTCTTTCTTTTTTCTTAGAGTTTGGCAGAAATATGCATCGTTTGCAATGTCTATCTCTTGGTTCTTGCAAGTCAAAGAAATTTTCAGATTCTTTCTCTCAGTTTTTCATGCACTTCAATGTTTTTTGCTCTTCATATATTGAATAAGGATTCTCTACGTTGTATAATATTCTGTTAACGGTGAGAAGTCACAAATATTGTTCGTTGCAGTTTTTAGATAATTCTAGTTTTGATCGTGTAGAAGAGTTCTTTTCTATTTGCATGTTGGAGTTTCCTTCAGTGTAAAAGACTTCTTGCATGTTGGAGTCACCCATCTGTCCTCAGTTTGCAAAATTCTGTTTTCTTTGTATTTAGAACTGTGTAACTGAGTTGTTTTCTGTTGTATCATGTTTAGTTATCTTGGATTGTAGAATCGCAGTTTTGTGGACACCCATTTGTTCCCGTCTAGTTTTTTCAACTTCCAATTGGGTCAAGGAAGATAAAAGTCCTTGCAGTTGTGTTTGTTGCACTGGCCTTTGAATATGTGACAAAATTCAATATAAACACGTATTTTTAGCGGCATCCCTATTCTGCCATTCCTGTTAATCCCTTACTCTGGATTTTCCTTTTTTTTTTTTTTGTTCTGTAGCGAAGGACATTACAGCATGTACAATCTGAAAAAATTGAAATTTTCATAATACTGGTGGTTGCATTTGATTGGAAGCTTTAGAAGAAATAAATGGAGGATTATATTGTGAAATGGGTTGTGCTGGGAGTTCTTTCCTGGACAACAGCATTTATTTTGGCAAGAAACATGTTCTCCAATCGTTCATTTGATTTTTGCAACCGTATTGTGTCAACAATGCATGCATGCCTAGCAGTTTGTTTAGCTTCTTTTTCGGTGGAAGATTGGAGATGCCCTGTTTGTCCTGTGGGTTCTAGATCTTCTCCATGGCAGGTATTTCAATAGCTCTTGCTTTATTTTATTTTGTTTTATTTTAGTCTTTTGGAAGATTAGATGCATATATTCCAAATGAAGAACAACTACGAAGAAGGGTAACACTGTGCCACTGTTCTGTATAGAAAACTGAATCAATTCTCTTGGAGTTCAATCTATAAATAGAAATAGAAATGAGCTGTGATTTATGCATTATGACTCTTTTCAATCAAAGAAATTCCTATTATATGTGATGTAGTGATATAAAAAATCATTGCTTTAGACCATCTCTGTATGACAAATACTTGAGGGAAATATTCCCTTATCTGTATCTCTTTCAGTGGTTATTTTTGATATTTTGATTACTTAGATGAAAATATTATGATCATATTTAGTTGGCCTTAAATCTGAAAAATGGGTGGGATTTCATGAAATCAAGTTAAAAACCAAGTGGAAAAATCCAATTCAAACATTCATAGCCCGTGGATGTAGCCCTTACGGTGAACCACCTAATATCTTTGTGTTATGGTCGATTGCTGGTTTTCATTTATTTTCTCTATGGTGTGCTGCATGGATTGATTGATTGCTTGCTTGCCATAACAAGTGGCATATGAGCCACAACACTCGGTTGTGACTAAATGACCGGAGTGGTAAGCAAAAAGCCAAACTAGATGCAGTGGTATAAGTATAAATCTAAACTCAAAAACTTAGATTAGCCTTGCCAAGTAAGGTCAATGTGTAATGGTAGCAACTCAGAAATCCCAGATAAAACTAGGTAACCAGGAACTACCACAAAGATGATAGCTAGGGACTCATCTCAAGATCATGCTAAGTGAGGCAAAAGAGGGTTAATCAGGTTGAGTAGACTTGCTAGGGCCAAAACTGACTAAACAGCGCTTACAATATCCAAATCCGACAAATTGGGTATTTTCAGGCAAAAATGGGTGAATAGGGTGTCTTTGGGCAAACACGAGTAAAAGTTGGAATTTGGAATTTGGGTTAAAAGTTGTAACAAATAAAGCCTAGGGTCTGGAGACTGCCGAACAGCATTCTGGCAATGAATAGACTTGGCCCAAATGGGTAAAAATAGTATTATTCATATCTGATGCAAGGGGATGGATGCAGCATGTAATCGCACCACTGTAAACCTGGTGACACCCCAACCTAGGATCTCGTCACCCCAGAAGATCAACAACAACACCGAATGTGCATTAATCCTCTGCGCCTTACTTTCAAACCTAACCATCCATTCTAAGGCCAGATATGGAGTTGGTTATGGTGGAACGTGTGCAAGATTGATGAGTATACTCCGTGCATGCGAGTAACTAGTGTAAACTATACAAAGACTGGGTCAATTGACCAAATGAGCAATGAATACCTCCTATAAATCCAATTTGTCCAGGAATCGCTGTTGCCGTGCTTAGGCTTTACGCAATGCACTTATGTGCATTTAAGGTCCGGATGTCGGATATTGAGTGAATTGGTGCTATGCTCCGGAACATTTGGACATCTGTAGGTCTTAAATGAGCATACAGTCAGTTCGTTAAAGCGTCCACCTTGCCTTCGAACAGTCCAAAAGGTGTTACACAACTCAAACTACTCGGTGGTGTAGACCAAAGATCTAGTCCAAGTGAGTCCTGGTCAAAGACCCTAAATTCTAAATCTAAGGTACCAGATTCTAACTTGAAGGATAGGATATATTCTCCTCCAATTGGTGCAACAGGTGGCAAACAATGGCCCTTATTTTGGTGCACAAGTTCCCAAAACACTAGGAAAATAAAGGGTAGTGAAAGGGGTTCAAAACCTTAAAAGTCTGTCCCACGGGACGTATAGGCCTGAAGAGGCCGTGGCAAGCTGTGATTTGTTGGGCCTTGGCCGAACACGATAGACTGCAGCCTGTTTTTCTGAGTTGTTTTCCCCTTCACTTGGCCATCTTTTGGGGATTTTGCTCCACATTCCAATGAGTGCAAGAAAGATGTATTTCAAGGATTTCAAGAGAAAATTCAACTTTTACAAAATGATAATTGTGTTCCAACTTAAGCCAAAACTGTGAAACGAAAGGTTTCGGGACATTGAATGACTAGGATTTGAAGACAAAAGATTCTGGGAATGGTTTTGTCTGCCGGCTGAACCAAAACAACATCTTTCTAAAGTACAAATAACCTCCAAACTTTTCCCAAAATCACAAATAGGACTCCAAAGGCATCAAACTAGGTCCAAAGGTTCTTAGAACTTCCCAAAGCTATTCAAACTCTATTCTAACCCTCGAGATTAGTTAGTTAGGCTCTAACCTCACTTAGAGAACTATCAAACGCAATTAAATAAGCTTCAGGAGGATTCGAGACCCCACTTATGGGTCAGGATCTTACATCTCGAGGAGGATTAGAGAGAAATTCGAAGGAGGTTAAGGTGTTGAATCTTGGCAACTACTTTGGATTTTATGTGGTTACCTTTTAACTTATCTTTGTAATCTTTTTGCTGGCATTGTGGATTCCTTATTGCCAAAATGGCTATAGGTGGTGGTGAACCACCTACTTTCATACATCCTTGTAGTTGGTGATGGCTTCTATTTTCTCGATTTACCTCTCTTTTTATCACATTGTAATGACATTCTAAACGTTAAATTGTTGTTAGTAAAGAAATGATGAACTTTGAATTGGTTTGAGCAGCTTATTTCATTTTAGGATGGAACAAAGTCAAACTCAAGATACTAAGTATCCATCTACTTGAAAATCTTAACAAATTAATTTATATTAAATGTATTTGGATAAAAAAATAAACCCCAACTGAATTTCAAGTATAATTTGACACTTGATAGAAATGTTGAATGATTCAAGGATGCAATTTTGTGATTTTATACTCCCATTTTCAGATTCTCTGTTGCATCTACTCTCTGATTTGACCTCCTTTGTACACTACTATCCAAATTCTTGCAGATGCAAACATTGGCGGTGACTCTTTCCTATCTCATTTATGATTTGTTATGTTGCCTTTTTGACAACCATGTCAGCCTCGACAATTCTGTGCATCATATAGTCAGCATAGTTGGAATTGGTGCAGGACTTGGATATGAAATGGTAACTAAATCTATGTTTGCATTGGATGCTTTTTTCTTTTGAGTACAGATTGATTCTTTAATATAGTTGAGCTTCATTTACTAATGGCTTTTGCTGACAATATACGTAACTTTCACCGTAGGTAAGTATGCATACTTCTTAATAAATACTCTGAATATGATAACCATGAGCTATTCCTGTAAGTGGTTAGTTGGGAAGGAATGTCTAAGAAAATTGCCCAATTAACTGAATACAAAAAAGGGATGATTAGTTAACAAAAATTTAAGTTTTTGAAGGATCAGACTCAATTTAGTACTTGAATTACTCATTTGAGTTTTTATGTTCAAAAACCAAAACAGCTAATTGCATTCTAATCTAAAAGTTTGATTGTGTATTCTTGACATTCACTGAGTCAAATCAATCTAATTGTTTGAAATCTGGATGATTATCTATATTCATTAATAAGACACAGAAATTGGAAGCCACATTAGACTCGTTAAACTTCTTTTTGTTAAAAGTATTTTCAGGGATGGTTGAGTTAAGAATTCAAATCAAAATAGGAAAATGATCTCACTAAACACACCTGACAATTTCCATTCTCCCCCAAATTCAAAATCGAATAGACAACCCCTCCATTAAGAAAATTCAAACTAATTATGATATGGTGAAAACCTATAATAGAATTTACCAATTTGATCCACAAATTTGTAGCGAGTTTCTTGTGAATTAGTTGGCACACAGTAGTTGCAATGATTCATGTAACTTTTACAGATAAAATTCAGCTTATACAAATTTAAGTATGATTTGCGTATAACATGAATGATTGACCTTACAAAGTTTCTCTGAGTAGTGTGGTTCGGAGATGGTCGCAGCATTATGGATAACAGAAATCTCTAGCCCCTTCCTGCACATGAGAGAGCTTCTCAAAGAACTTGGTTATAAGGATACTGATCTTAATTTGATTGCTGATGTGAGTTTAAAGGCATCTCTTTCTTGACATTTGTATTTTGAACGTAATCAAGAACAATAGTAATCATAGAATCCTCTTATTAACAAAAGCTAGGTTTTTGCTCCCACAGATCACATTCAGTATTGTATTTTCAATAGCGAGGATGGTTGTAGGGCCCCATCTTGTGTACGTAACTGTGATGTCAGATAACAATCCTCTACTTGTAAAGGTAATTTTTCATGATAGTGTTACCAAGAGAACCTTATTATGCATTTTTAACCTTCTTATCAATACCAATGCCTTTTTAATTGTATTTGTCTTTCTTTTAGTGTGTTGGCTTTAGTTTTCCCTTTCTTTAATAAAATCTACCATTAGCAATGAGAGAGAGAGAGAGAGAGAGAGAGAGAGAGAATGAGCTTACATGAGCTTACCTGCATGATTTATAGTTGGGATTATTGGATGGAACTTATTTGGAGTTTTGTGATAAAATTTTTATGCTCTAATGTAGATGATGATTCTCATCTGAATATTTTAATCGAGAAACTCAGTGATGATTGAGATCACATACAGAGTCATATAGCTCATGCATTGTATATGCTATCAGATAGAGACTCCTTTACTTTGTACGCATTGCAAATGAAGGTACAAAATGTAGAAGGTAAGATGATTAAAATTGTGCATGTAGCTAGAATGCCACCTTTTGAAAATTGATAACAACACTCTGTCAAATGATATGGGGCAAATGAACAAAGAGGAGAAAACATACAAACTAGACCAAGCATATAAGAAGAGCCATCACGGAAGGCAGGCTTAGCCTTAAAAAGTTCATGCCTTCCTGCAACCGGATTTAGATTCTGCATCATTGCTGACACTCATGTTTATGGTTTGCACGATGTGGTTCTTACTGCACAAACTCCTAGGAACTTTGAATCAATTTTTTTAACCAAGTTTGTTGTTTATCTAAATTTTCAGGCAATGGCTGTTGGATTGCAGGCAGTAAGTGCCTTTTGGTTCTACAAAATTGTTAGGATGGTAAGATACAAATTGGTAAAGAGGAAAGGAATAAAAGGAGCATAGGCCTCCCACAAGAATTGGCATTAATTGGGCATTTCTTATCATTGTTAGCCTCATGATTGTCTTAAAATGTGAGTTATATGAAAAAACTGTGCAATGGGATGATATTACTTCAATTTGGTTTCTCGTAAATGATTATCTATGGTTCCACAAAACTGCTATGATGTTAAGATACAAATTGCCAGAGGAAAGGAATAAAAGCAGTTTAAGCCTGCTAGATGCCAACTAAAAGTAATTGGGCGTTTCTTATCATTGTAAGCCTTATGATTGTCTTACAAGGAGAACTACATGAAAAAAGCAGTACAATGGGTTGTATTTACTTCAATTTGGTTTCTTGTAAATGATTATCCAGATTGTAAAATGTTCGATTCTTTGTAAATACTATACCAAGTACTAAGGCAACTTCGTTACGCATATACCTCTGACTATTTTTTTTTAAATTTTTGGTACCTTCAAGTTCCTTGAACATGTAAAAATACAACTACATTAGGGCTTACTAAACACCTAAAAATCCATTGTGCATAACTCCATTTACTTGTAAATTAGTAAATGACAATTATCACCTTTGGATGACATGGGACCTAAAATGATGGAGGATTTTATCAGTCAATCAGTAAAAAGAACTACTAGCCTGGAAGACATCCCACTTTATTCAATAAGTGTTTGCCCCACAGTGACAGTGGGTAGACATATCACGGTCCGCCACGTCATCTGGGGTAGTCCTGAAAGCCTTCATAGTTGCTGTTGCAAGATGAATGTAACTTTTGTCTTTAAGGCCAAACAATGTCAAAAAATAGCTTGAAATTTGATGTGGAGCCTCTCAGTGGTGTTTGGAGACGGACCATATGGTTAGTTTTGGGAAACAAGGTCTCCGGCATTGTTGTTGTAAGGACCTGTTTCACTACAAGGAGAATAAAGTTGGGCCAAATGGGGTGAAGTTGTACCGAGATCAATTTGTGCAGAAAGTGGAACATGTTTGGTAACATCATATTTGACAATTATGTTGACATTAATGGAATAAATACTTACGAATTCCTCTTAAATTTTAAAAATAACGGGCCCACTCTTATAGAAAAATAACATAAGCCTCTAATTTAGAAATTACAATGTGAGCTAGGACCTACCTTTAGACTTAAAATATTTGACCCACCATTAGTAGCTATAATAATGGTTTGATACCATTACTAACTATAATAGGGGCCCAATTTTATAGGAATTAACCTGGGGCCCACGTTTAGACTTAAATTATTTGAACCACCATTAGTAACTATAATAAGGGGCCCAATTTTATAGGAATTGAAATTTGGACCCACAAATTGATATCAAGACCATGTAATGAACCTTTTGTGATTGTGAACTATGGGACTCAACTTTAAAAATTGAGGTAATTGGGTTCATTTTAGGCTCGTAATCACAATGTAGAACCCACCCATCAGTTGGACATTTTCAATATTCTAATATGTAAAGCTTTACCGAATATTCTTATATGTAGATAAGCTCTAAAACATAAAATAAGAGCTTATTTTTGGAGTTTTCAAATGGTCGCTAAGTTAATTAAGAATATTCATATGTTTCTGTCATATAAGAAATTTGCAAGAGAAAATAATTAATCTTACTCATTAAAGCTACTACAAATCACTATTCCAATGCACCATGATGTGCAAAGAGAACATCTACAATTTCATCTCATTTGCGTGCCATTTCCAGCCTTCCTTGTGTTGTTCTTAACTCTAAAGATGCAGATACACCATTATCACCAATATTTTTTGCCATAGTTAATGTCAACTATATACCCTTCATCCTGAAAGAGATTAAAATCTCTATCACTTTGAATTTTCATCCTTTTGAAGTTATGGAGAGCGCATGCAGTAATCACAATTTGGCATTCTCTACATAAAGGATAGGGTGGCATTAGCTTTAGAATTTGAAACTTTACCTTCAAAATGCCAAAGCAATGCTCAATGACATTTCACAATGATGAGTGATAATAATTGAATAACTCTTTCTTTCTTTTAGGTTTTCATCATGTCCATTATATTTTTGTTGGTGGTACCGCTCCCTTTTATAAGGTACAAGATAACCTAGTGTGCTACTATAGCCAGTGTAGGCAATAGAATATTTACATGCGATGACAATCTTACATATTTTTATCATTGGTTTTCTAAATCAATATATATACATGTATATATTTTTCATCAAATGATAATTACCTACTAGAGAGTGGGGAAAATATAATTCAGAATTAGTTATACTTTCATTTGCTATTCCTTCCCAGCCAACATAGACAAATGTAAATTGCATGTCAAAAGAACAAGTACACATTAAATTCTGTGTAGCTAAAACCTTTTTGCCTCGATATTGAATTTGGTCCTTTGTAGGAATTGATGCACTCACATGTGTGCCATCAATGGCCCCTACACAATCATTTAAAAGGAAAAAAAATGAAAATAAAATTTAAAAAGTAAAAATTTCCTTTAATAAAAAAGATGGTTGAATATAAGATTTACTGTAAACCATGAATAAGATTTAGAACTGTTTAGTATTTCTGCTGGTGTATCTATAGATGATGGCGGAGTAATAAGTTCCTTTCTTAAATTTACTAAGGCTTTCAATATTCTCTCAAAATGACAACTAATGATCTCGCCTAAATGTTGGAATCTATCTGCCATCATTCTATTCCTGACGTTATGGCCCATGATCATAAAAAATATAATTACTTGCTCCTCTACTGATAAAAATCTTGAATCACATAAAAGGTTTATGCTCCTCAATGCATTGCATAAGCCACATAATACATGTTTTTCCTTATGAAAAATATTGTAACATCTATTTGGATGTCCATGTAGGATCTTATTTACAAACTCATATCCAAGTTCACCTTTATCCCTCAAGGCATGTCTACATATACGTGATTGGTATTGACCAATCATTAGAAAAATTAAAACATAAAAATTTTCTTCATCAAACACTATGTTGATCCATTTAACCTGTACAAAGTGTAATCATTATATGTATATATACATACATATACAAATATATATATATATATGTATGAAACATTATAGCAAAAAAAAATCTACAACAATGTTAAGTAAAAGTCAAAACATAGCATCAAACTAAATTCAATCAAAAAACATCAAATTAAATCCAATAAAAACTTTATTTCACTAAACAATGTATCTGACAATATAATAATACTACTCAGTCTAAACAATTAACTACATAACCTCAAACTAAATTCAAATAAATATTTCCATGGAAAACAAGTTAAACTTTATTTCCTCAGAGACTGTATTTGACGATATACTAATACTACTAGTAACAATCTAAATCAGCAAGATCCAACATGAATGGCCTTATATTTTTAGGTGAAGAGATAAAGAGTACTCTCTAACTACAGTTTGAACCAATAACATGGAATGATTTTGAGTAGGTAGATAATAATATTGCGACGCAATTTTGAATGGAGTATTTGTCGTCATCCTCATTATTGTTCTTTTCATTGGCAACCTTATTCTCATAATACTATGTGAGACTGGCACAGGCTTGGTCAAAAGAACTTGTTCCTTTCTATACACATTTATGAGTAAGAGTTCTTGATCGAGCCCATATGTGAGTCTCCTCCATGAAGTCTGCATCATCATCAAGGTCCACAGTAAAATCCTAATCTAAACTACTTTGGTTCTTGAGTGGTACACCCTCATTCTCATCATTAGTATCAACTGTTCCTTGGGTTGAAGCTCCAGCGTGTTGACCTTTAGCAATAGTATCACCGTGTATAAAATCCAATTCATCAAACAAAGGACAACCTTTTGTCCTAAATTGTTTCGCCTCTTTATTGATCTGCAAAGATTAAACATCTAACAAGCTTTGGGGATTCTTTATAATAAATCTAAATGTAATGCCACTGTTTCTAAAATTTGAAAGTAAATGAAGTACCTTTATATAATCATCCCTTACACCATCCGGTGTAGTGACAGTCTTTGTAATGGGTTCTCAACCAAATCCAGTTGGAATATCATGGAGCTTCTTAAATTCCATATATACTCGCCTCAACTGATCAAATTTGATCTTGTATTGTTGCACCTCATATTTATTGCCTGGCTTTTTATAAAATTCATTTACAATTTCTTGCCATGCTTTGCGTGAGAAAGTTGTGGTCTGCTTGTTTCCTTTCTTAACCTGATCGACCATGAGTCCTACTAGAATTTTCTCATCCGTATAACTCCATTTTGCATAGACTAGAATGCATAGACTAGAACTACCTGGTCTTTCTCATCAACAGTTGCCGTCTAATATTAAAGGAAAAATGAACAAAATTAGATAAGCTCATAACATGATGGAAACACAAAACATATTACAGAGTAGACAGATTTGAACAATATAATATCATAAGAAATCAGATGCCGAAAGGGTTGCAACACAGTTGCAAGAATAATCACATCAGTTGAATTTTCAGCGTACTAGCTACAGAGCGAGAGCCTTGCAAAGTTACCACTAACATCCATTTCACAAAATTATAGCTTGACAGTAGCCACCTTATTCTCTCAAACATTTAGAGTTGACAAGATGACCAGTAACGCTCAATTCAAGTAAGAAATGTATCATTATAAGGAAATAGTTAGCTTTTGGATACCTTACCTTGAGTGTTAGCACTTGTCTAGTACACTACTAGAGTTTAGTAGCTTTTATATGAAAAGATTGCAATTCAATAGAAACGAGGTGGGACAGGAAAATGATAACCGCCATTAGTCTTTTTTCAATAAGAAAACAAAGCATGTATAAATTTACCTACAGATTGAAGTAAAATCAAATAGGAAGAAGAATATTAAAAGAGAAGAATGCCTTCACTAGAGATTCATTGAAAGCCAGAGCCCAGAAGCAACATTTCAGAAATCAACTTCTTCATCATCAAATACTATAAGAAAGATGCACATTACGAAGAGGCTTAATATCAAACAAATCATTTTTCTCAAGCAAACAAAAACAGCAAAGCAAAAGCTACAATCTCCAGTGCTCTCTAAAATAAGAATTGTGAAATGCAAGAGAAAGTACTCAATAAATTACAGGAACAGACCGTAACCAACACTACATTGTGTTTTGCATTCTGATGATGCAATAACAATTCATTTCAGGAGATCAAGTGGTTATATTTAACAAATATTCTGATTACACGTTTTCAAGTAATAGAAATTTGGTTATAATTGACTCAGTGGACATAACTGACTTGATCATCAAATCTACATTAAAGTTTAATGGTCTCCATTGTTCAATGCTATACTATCATTGGGGGTAAAAAATTCTGAGTAACATTTAAACCCTGCAAATCTCTCTGCTTATAAGCTTTTGTGCCCATATGAACTGCAACCCACATCAACATAGATGATAGATTGGGTGCTTCACTCCACAACCCACCTTTTCTCTTTTGTCGAGTCAAGAAACCAAACAGGGCTGCTCACTCTTTCTTTCTAGTTTCAGCAGCCGAATGCTAGCCTATATCCAAGTCTGGAATACTCAAAGCTGTGCCGCACAACTGAATATTGAAGTGGCCAGTGACAAACACTTTTCATTTCGCTAAATGATAAAAAGTCTATCATTGTTTTATTTGAATGGTTTTTTTTTTCCTTTTAATTTAACCATTTACCTCAGTTCACATTACTAAGTGAAATTACCAAACAGAGAATTAGGATTTATAATCCTAACCCAAAGCTGAACATGGTGTATTACAGTCACACTGATGGTTAACTGGTACTTGGTTAGATATCTCCATGCAGGGACGAGAAGAGATGCTGGATCCTTGCTAGTTGCTTGATGTGGGGAATTGTGGTGCGTGCGTGCAAAAATTTACAAGAAAGAGTGTGTGTTAAAAAAAAAAAAAAACAGCATCCTCACGTATATAAGCGAGTAATTGGGTCAAGTGATGTCAGAATGACCTAAAATTTGGCATGGAGCCGCTTGGAAGTATTTTAAGATCATCCATGGGCTCTGATTGCCGAAACAAAGTCTTCAAGGTTGCTGTTGTAAGTGTCGCAAGAAGGACTTGAAATGTCGCAAGATGAATGCAACTTTTGTCTTTAGGGGCAAAGGATGTCAAAATGGCTTGAAATTTGATGTGGATATTTTGAGGGGAGCTTCTAAATATAAACAGTTTTTCTCTCTTCTTACACCAGAATTTTCTTTATTTTTTTTTACAGTTTTGCCCATGCATGAAAGGACTAAAATGCCCTTG
The DNA here is from genome assembly GCA_037013555.1 of Sextonia rubra. Classification (NCBI taxonomy): domain Eukaryota; kingdom Viridiplantae; phylum Streptophyta; class Magnoliopsida; order Laurales; family Lauraceae; genus Sextonia; species Sextonia rubra. The sequence goes on from JASUAD010000006.1 coordinate 25,200,794, forward strand.
TCTCTTCTAACATTAGCCCATTATTTCTTTTCATACACACTCTTCCATCATCTTCCCCTCCATCCTTCTTCCCTTTTTTCCTCCAAGAGCATCCTTCCTCTTCTTTCTTCCCTCTTCCCTCATACCTCTTCCATGCAAGAGAGCATCCCTAAGACCCTCTCCTTCCCTCTTCCACCTTCCTTCAAATAGAGTACAAGTTGGCATTATCTTCCTTTCTCATTACTCTCTGTCATAGCAAACATCAATCAACACTTAAATAGTGTAATGGAGGAGGAGATTAACACTCAAATAGTTGTTTTCAATGAGAATGGCAGTGACAAGGTGAGTTTTTTTGAAATTTATACATTCCTTTTCTGTTTCTTTTTTTTAAATTCTCTGCATGCTCGTGCTCTGTTCGGTCCCGGAAATCCGAACACTTTTGATATGTTCGGCCTGCAATGACCGAACATAATAGATATGTTCGGCCTGCAATGACCGAACATAATATATGTTCGGCCACAAATGGCCGAACATATTAGGTGTGTTCGGGCATTATTGGCCGAACACATCAAATGTGTTCGGCCATTAATAACTGAACATAATAGATATGTTCTGCAAAATATGGCCGAACAATACCTATTTGTTCGGCCATTCAGGGCTGAACATAGTATATGTGTTAACATTCCATTTTATTTTCATCTGTAGGATGGTCCGTCTACACAGTGCAGCCGAGTGACTGATGAATGTGTAATGGATTATACAAGTGAATTTACCACTCATGAGGTAAGGCGCATAGTTGAATAATTTTGTAATTTAATTGCATCCGTTAATATATAAGAATAAATGTTTTTTTGTGTAGATATTCAAGAGCCGGGATGCTTTAACCAAGTGGGCTCGTGATGTTGGCAAGAGAAATGGTATTGTTGTTGTGATTAGGGCTTCAAATGCAGGTGGGGTTGGTGTAAAACCAAGAATTACCCTTGCATGTGAGAGATTTGGATATTATAATAATGCGTGCGAGTCCAATAACAAAGGAACTCCTAAAAAGAAGATCAAGCAAACATGATCAAAGAAATGTGGATGCCCGTTCACATTAAAGGGCAAGAAGTTGGCTACAGGTGATGATTGGATGTTGGAAGTTGTGTGTGGTGTTCATAATCACTCGGCTGCCCAGTACCTAGAAGGGCACTCATTTGCAGGGAGACTATCAAAAGAAGAGACGGAGTTGTTAATTGATCTGTCAAAGAGTATGGTTAGGCTAAAAGATATTTTGGTTACATTAAAACAAAGAAGTGAACTAAATGTAACAACAATGAAGACTATCTACAATGCACGCTATAAGCAGAAAATCACTGAACATGGTGGGAGAAGTCAAATGCAACAACTCCTATGCAAATTGGCAGAGCATAAGTACATTGAATGGCATAGGAACTGTGATAATACTGACACCCTCAGGGACATTTGTTGGACACACCCAACCAGCTTAGAATTGTTGCGTGCATTTCCACATGTCTTGATAATGGATTGCACGTACAAGACGAACCGGTATCGGCTTTCTCTCTTGGAGATTGTTGGAGTTACATCCACAGAAATGACATTTTCCGTATGCTTTGCTTATCTCCAAGCTGAATGTGAAGATAATTATGCATGGGTGTTGAGAGTCTTGCGTTCTATCATTGTTGACGCTAATTGTGTTCTTCCTGGAGTCATTGTCACCGACAGAGAGTTGGGACTCATGAAGGCCATCGACAGTGTATTTCCGGAGAGTACTCATTTATTATGTACTTGGCACATTAATAAGAATGTCTTAAGTAAATGTAAAAAGTTGTTTGAAACCAAGAAAATGTGGGACAAGTTTAATATAAGTTGGAATATGGTGATATCTGCTTCCACAGAAGAAGAGTATAATGAACTTTTTGGTAGGCTACGTAAGGATTTTTGTACTTATCCCGAAGCACTGCAGTATGTGAAGAGCACATGGTTAGATCCATACAAGGAAAAATTTGTGTCTGCATGGGCAGATAATTGTTTACATTTGGGGAATACTACATCGAATAGGTAATGTGAATGTTTGTTATTGATTGAGTTACATTTATTATGTAATATATCCATATGAATTAATAACGTTTATTTTTCTTACAAGGCCGAGAGTTCACATGCACAATTAAAAAGACAACTTAGATCATGTCAAGGAGATCTTGAATCAAACTGGACAAAAATCCATAATCTGCTCCAACTGCAACATACTAGTATAAAAGCATCATTTGAAAAAAGTAAAACAGTTGTGCAACACAATTTCAAGCCTTCTGATTTCAATGACCTTCGCGGCAACATCTCAAAAAATGCATTGGATAAAATTTTGTCAGAAAGAAAAAGAGCTGAACAAGTTGGAACTGATCCGGTCTCATGCATGTGCATCCTTCGTCGTACACATGGTTTACCTTGTGCCCATGAGATTGGAGAATATGTTTATCAACAACGCCCAATTCCTCTCAGTTGCGTACATCCTCATTGGTGTAAGCTTGATATGTTGCCTAACAGTGCACTGAAGAGGCCTACTTTGGATGTTAAAGCGGAGTTGGTGTTAGTTGAAAGGGCTTTTAATGAGGGTGATCATACAAGGCAATTGCAAATGTTAAGGAAGTTGAGAGAGTTATATGAACCGGATAGTACTTTCTTAATAGAACCAGAAGTGAAATTAAAAGCTCGAGGTCGCCCATTTGTTAAGGCTAATACATCGACCCGGCGTGATCCAAGTGCCTTTGAGATAACGCATTCTGCACATGATAGTTACTCTCCTGTATTTAACGAAGCGAAGGCTGTTCACAGCAAGGCAACTGTACATGGTATAGTTAAAAAGAAAGGAAAGGCGAAGGTGCATCACACAAGATCACAGCCTACTATTTCTTACCGTGAGCAATTTCCAGATGGGATTCAAGACTACATACGCGTCATAAAAGACGTTGCAGCTGATGGCAACTGTGGCTTCAGAGCCATTGCAGGGCTACTTGGGCTAACCGAAGATGATTGGTCACGGGTTAGGAGAGATTTAGTAAATGAATTACTTGCCCATTCAAAAGAGTATCAATAACTTTATGGGATTGAAAATGGAGTTCAGGAATTGATTGAGGCATTGTCATATTATGATAATTATCCCAGTTATTCCCATTGGATGACTATGCCAGACATGGGGCATATTATCGCTTCTCATTATAATGTGGTATTATTCCACTTTAGCATGCAACAATATCTTACCTTTCTGCCTCTTTGGTCTGTGCCACCGTCCAGAGTATCTCGCAAGGAGATAGCGATTGGTTTTGTAAACAACAATCACTTTGTTCAGGTTATTATTCCACAATCAATTTTTTTAAAAAAACATTTTATTATTTCCATATGAATCTTCTAACTTCTGTTATGTTGCAGCTGTTCTTGGAACCAGGCCATCCAATTCCACCGATTGCGAACAAGTGGCGTGAATTTCATCTTCCATGTGCAAGTGAATGGGCAACTGCATACAATGGTCGCATTGAGCATTTCAAAGAGCTTGTCGGTTCAAATATAGCAGCAAGTGAAACGATAGAGATTGGGTGAACTTATTGTATCACATAACACATTTGGGATGTAATCAATATTGAATGTAACTGAATGTACTCATTTAGAAGATAACATGCAACTTTGATTAGTAGCAGTACAGTTGTTAATTTCATACATGAAATTTGTGAACTGCTTACAGACTTACTTCCATGTACAAAAAATAAAGAACCCCATCTTAAACAAAAAACAACAGCATGGACACATCAACCTCTGTCACTCCTACTCCGGCGTGTGTAAGTACTGGAAGTCATATTAGGATCCCTCACAATTCGTTGCGCCTCTTGAAGTGAAAGTCCCCTTAAGACATGGCGCATGCGATCAACATTAGCATACATCCCCTGCGGGTCACGATAGAAGTCAGCTTCTGTCAGTGGCTCAGCGATACTTAGTGCTTCTTGACAACGTTGTTTGTAACTTGCAGACGTGCTCGCCCCACTTGCCTCATTTCTTTGCCCCCACCTGGATCGATACCTTGGGTTTTGTACTGTCCTCCATGATATCTGTGTGTACCAGCTCATATAATCGGGAACACAATCAGATGGAAATCTGACAGGCCGACTCCGGTTTGCGGGTGACAATACATGGTTCTCCCATCTTTGCCATTGCTGATCGACCCATTGATGTGCAATTTGATATTGCTGAGCACTAAGACCTCGATGTGCCCGGTCTGGAGTCAATGGTGCTGGAGGAACCGATTGCAGTCTTCCAAATTGCCTCAACACTCTCTCTGGGTGGTACGGTTCCACAACCTCCAAACACCTAATACATCCAGAGTAGAATGCAAAATCATATAATGGATGTTGTTGCCTTGAATTACGATATGGATCCCAAGTAACCTGCGTCAATTTACATAGATCTTTAGTAGCACATAAATACAAGAATGCAGATTAATTTGAAATTACTACTAGTGAGAAACGCAATACCTTATCATTGCCCATTTCGTCAATAATTTCTCGTAATGACTGAAGGTGACCATCTTTATTTAACTCTCTGCTCGGTTGCCACAATAATGCTCTAGGGTCATGTTGAATGTACATGAGATTTGGGTTAGGAGCAAAACATGGAAAATGCTCATATATCCATGCTTCCAGGAGTGATAGATACCCGGCTATTTGTTTCACTTCATACCGAGTAGCTAACCCCAAATGCCGATAAAGATAGGTCAAAGTAGCAGCACCCCATGCATATGAAGCCACAGCATCAACATCCATGAGGAAGTGAAGATAAATGACCGAAACGCGTGTGCCACATTTGTCACTAAACAGTGTACACCCAAATATATATAGCAAATAAGCTCTCACTGCCCGATCAATGGCTACTTCTCCATCAGAATCTGTCACTGCATCAAACTTATTCTTTAGCCACTCTAACCTTACTGAATGACCCCGCACCTGTGCAAGCTCATCATGAGCCTCCGAGCGTCGAACTCCTAATGCTCGGTGTAATAGCTCTTTAGCTTCAGAAAATCCAAAATCATCATTATACGAAACAGTTATTCCCGTCACTGGGATCCCAAGAATGGTGGCAACATCATCTAACGTGATGGTCATCTCTCCAAAAGGCATGTGGAACGTATTTGTCTCTGGATGCCACCTTTCTACAAACGCTGACACAAGGCTCTTATCAACAGATTTGTAAGAAGTCCTGATCAACGGTGCTAGACCAGATCTATCAATCTTCTGTCTAAATAAATCAAACTCGTTCAAATACCACATCCTTACTTTTTGCCCATGACTCAAACACTTGAGCGGAAGACGGACCTGAAAATATACATATACATTAAAGATGAAAGAAGAGATCACATTTATATTGAAAATATATAAAACATACCTCTCCATTCCAAATAAATTTTGCAACATGTGTTTGAAAACTCTTCAAGATCGAAGGGTCAGTCGGCCCAACCATTTCTTCTCCATTATCTTCTTCATCCTCTTCCACCTCCTCATCTTCATTCTCCGGGACTTCCGGTTGTTCTGGCTCTTCAATAATTGGCTCTTCAACGCGTTGACGACGCCTTCTTTCAGAAGCTGTTGGACGAGCTCTAGAACTACTAGCCATATCTGCAAGTAATTCAATCAGTTGTTAGTTGAGTGGGGGTACAGTGTCCTCATTGTGTTCGGCCCTGTATGAGCGAACACATTGAATGTGTTCGGCCATACAGGACCGAACCTTTTTAATGTGGTTCGGCCCTGAGTGGCCGAACAACCTAGACATGTTCGGCCAACCGGGGCCGAACACTATGTTGTTGTTCGACCATACCAGGCCGAACAATGTGCACTGTGTTCGGCCATGCAGGGCCGAACATGGCGACGGGATGGCGACGGGATGCATGAGCACACAGGGGAATGGAGGGAAAAATGTATTCTACTATCACAATCTAAACATGTAAGAACCCATTGTAATGAATAATATGTAGAGAAGATAAGAGAATACCTTAAAGAAGATAATTCCTTTGAGAATGGTGGAGAAGAGAATGTAGAACAACTGTAGCAATGGTAGAGAAGAGATGAAAGCTTACCTTCAAGATTGGAGAGGAACCCTTGGGGAAAAAAAGGAAATGGAGGAAGAATAGAGATCCCTTGGGGAAGAAAGGTAAATGGAAAGAGGGATTTTTGGTGTAGAGAAAGAGGAATTTAGTTGGGTGGGGGTATAATATGGAAATGTAGTGTGTATAAAGAGAGGAAAACTAAACCCCCTCACTTACTTCATTGTGTATAAAGAGAAGTGGTGTAAGAAGAGATAAATTCAGTGTATGTTTAGCAAGTCCCTATTGAGACCAACAATATGCTTGGTTTTAGCCAACAAGGTCTCCAGCATTGTTGTTGTAAGAAGGACCTTGAGAATCAAGTTGGGCCAAATGGTGTGGGACTGGCCCAAAACTTAACATGGGCACTCTTCAAGGTTGTAATGGAGGACCTTGAGTGATCCAGTTGATTAAAAGAAGACTTAGCGCCTGAAGTAGCTGCTACCCAGTTTGTTGCAAGAAGAATTGATGAAAATGAAATGATGTCGAAAATTACATTGAATGGCTTGACGTAACACTGTGTGACTTCTTTCATGCTGAAATGCGTTTAGGGGTAAAAGTGATTTATTGGCGTCAACAATGATGTCTCACGCTGAATCGTTGGATGTGATCAGCTTCACAAGTGAAGAGCTGTCAAATTGGCAAACTATGAAATGTGTTTTCTATGTGACTCATTTGCATATGGGAAAGTATGTTAATCATTTACACATTTGGATCATTTTCGTATCACATGTGAAATTGGCAAACAACCTCTTCCTCTTTCGTAAATTCACTTTACTAGTAAAGTAAGTTGAATGGTAATTTCAAGAGACAATAAAAAAAATGGGTGGAAGTATCATATTTGAAAAAACCATCTCTACTTCTTACAAAAAGTTAAAAAGTTCCATTTTTTATACTACTAAATGACAACATCCTATCTTTTTTTTTTAAGTAAAAAAGTTGTATTCTTATTTCACTCAGGGTGCATTTATGTAGGGGAGATGTAGAGGAGCGTAAGAAGTTTTCTCTTCCCTTAGGGGCCGTTTGTTAATTTACTCTTATTGTAAAGTTAAAGTCATTTTTTATTTTAACACACAACAACCCAAAAAAGTCAAATCAAAATACCACATTTCAAAAAAATTCTTCTACCTTTTTACATAAAAAAGTCAAAAAGTTATTTTTTCATCCCATTAACTAATAAAAAAATTATTTATTTTTAACACAAAAAGTCAAAAAGTTATATTCTCTTTTCACTAAAAAAATAAAATCTAATCATTTGATTGATTTAACCTCTCTTATTTTTTTTTATTTTTAAAAATTACCATTCACCTCACATCACTTTACTGGTTAAATTAACAAACAGGCCCTTAGGGCTTCAAAAGTAATATTTGCTCATTTTCCGCTCACACAAATAGGCCGTAAAAGATAAAAAAACCATCACTTCTTTTATTCAAACATTTTTTTCTTATCTCTTAATTTGATCTTTTACTTCACTCCACTTTACTAGTAAAATTAGTAAACAGAGAATTAAGATTTATAATCCTAACCTAAAATTGAAAATAGTATCTTGAAGTCTAACTGATGGTAAAGTGGCACTTGGTTAGACATCTCCTTGCCGGGAAATCGCCGGATCCTTGCTTAGTTGCTTATTTGAAGAGAGGAAAAGAGTTAAAAACCAAAAAATAAAAAATGAAATGGGCTTTCATTCTCGAGCATGGTGCAGCCCAGGTGGCAATGTCCTATGAATTCGGCAGCAACGATTTCAATTCGTATTTCTGTAAGGGCCAGGCCAGGCCAGGCCGGAAAGAAATACCTAGCCGGCTAGACTGAAGTATGGAGTTCGAGAAGAGAAAGTGTTTGGCCCTTGCAGAGATGTCCTCTTCGGCTTCTGATAAATCTCCCAAGGGCACGTTAGACGCCCCCATCATCCCTCTTCTCACTCTCCTCAACCAACACCCCTCCTACTTCACCACCAGCTCCTGCTCTGGCCGCATCTCCATCCTCTCTCAGCCCCGCCATCCCCAGCAGCAGAAGAAGAAAGCAGGCGGGGGCTCCTGGATCTTCATCACCCACGACCCAGCCGACCCCGACTCCGTCCTGCACCTTCTTTTCCACAGCAACAACAACGCACCATCCGGGCCCTTGGTCTTCCGGTTCGAACCTTTCATTCTGGCTGTTGAATGCAAGGACCTCTCTGCTGCCCACTCATTGGTCTCCTCCGCGGTGTCTTGCGGGTTCCGCGAATCAGGTGAAAAAACCCACCTTCCCCACCTCCCCTTTTCATCCTCCATGTTATTCTTCCACCACGAATTTAAACTTTGTGGCAATGTGTGCATGTATGGATAGTAGCTTTATTTGTCCTGCTGTTGTCTACTTGTAGTGGATGAATGGAGAACAAGTGTTGGAGTAGCTATGGACAAAAACAAAAGGATAGATTAGAAAGCTGCACTAATTATGGTGGGATTAACTTCCGAGTTACATTATGGAACTGTGAGATAGAATAATGGAACAAAGACTTGTACATGTAACCAGCTTATTTCGAGGTCAAGTTGGTTTGGTTTTAGGCCGGGAAGGTAAACTATGGAAGCTATCTTCTCACTCATGCTATGAGGGAATATCACTGAGAGAAGAAGAAGATATTCATATGGTCTAGTGGAAGCCTACACCTTGGTACTTAGAGATTTGATTTGGTTGGTTTTAGATAAAACAAGTGTCCCAAGAGGTTGTAGAGATATCATTAGAGATGCGTAATGAGTGAGTATTGACTGGGGTGGAACAATGTGACCTGGCCGGCTCTTTTAGTGATGAGACTCTATACAAAGTCATGGATAGATTTGTGAATCTCAGTTCTTTCTTGTTGGATGGGTGTGAGTTCTTGTGAGGTAGTGGACAATCCTTTTGGGGCTACCAACTGCCTGCCTCGCGATTCAGTGAGTGCAATTTCCACAATGTGTAGATGAGTAATCACTGCGTCCATCTCGTGATCCAGTTTGAATATTTGCTCATCCCATTCTTTGTCCATGAGCCAATGTTGGAGATCTTCGCCTCTTCTAGGCATGGTTGGACAAATTCTTTTTATTGTTTAAATAAGCTATGCAAGTTTGGGTCAGACTTGAACTCAAACCCACAGTAACAAGTTGCACTCACGCTCGTGTTACAAGGGTGGCATATGTGAGATGGTCTTCTCCCTTTTGGATTTTCTTGGTTCTTGTGGAGAGAATATAGACAAAGGAAGAGGGCTTACTTGTTGTGTTGAACTCCTAGTTACGAAAATCGATTTGTTTCGGATAAAATATCCGAATTATTTTCGTTTGGTCAATAATATGAAACGACCTGCTAAACAATTTTGTCCACAATTCAGTCTGATTTGGCCATTTCAGTTTGAAATCTGTGATTGCGGCTGCATTGGGCAAAACATTCCCTATTCAAATGGAACTTTAAAAAAAAGTTAAGAAGCGCTGTTCAACTGAAAGAGGAGAAGGAGAAGGTGAAGGTGAAGAAGAAGTATAAAGCAAAGAAGAAAGGAGGAGTAGTTGTCGCTGGCGCACTTGGCTGTTGCTAGATTTGTCGCCAGCGCACTTGGCTTTTGCTGAAGCTGTTGCTGGAGTCTACTGGATCGGCTGCCATAGGTGCGCTTCTTCGCCTTCTTCTTTTTCTTCCTTCTTCCTTCTTCCTTTCCTTTTCTCTTCTCTCTTCTCGTTAAGGGTTTAATTTTTCTTCGTTCAGTGTCAAGATGAAAGGGAAGGCCTCAAAATCTCGAATGCCATATTTCAGACTTTTATCTCGTTCTCTAGACATGTGAGCGCCATGCTAATCTCAAACAAAATCCAGCCATTGTGAATTAACATAAAATAAATGGGGCTTGTTATTTTTTAACCCTAAATTGAGATAAATCAAATGTCCCGCTACCAATGAAATGGCCCCTAATTATTTTTGAGCTCTAAATTGAGATAAATTAAATGTCTCACTGACTACTAAATAGGCCCCACCTATTTGAAGCCCTAAATTGAGATAAATTAAATGTCGTACGAACAATTAACCTAGCCCTAACAATATTTGAGCCCTAAATTGGGGTAAATTAAATGTCTACTTGCAATTAAATAAGCCACAGCCATGTTTGAGATCTATATTATAAATTAAAATGTCTAACTAATAAATTAAAATACTATCATATCTTTCTACATTTAAAGATTTTTTCTAATTTAAAAATTTCCAAAATATTACTCCGAAATATTTCACCAAAATTTCCTAAATCAGCCGAAATAGTTCAGTTGGAAGTCAAACTGAACCTGTGTCCAAAATGAAGTTCACAACTATGGTTGAAATCCAACAAAGAGCAGGAGAATATGTAGGAGATTTGGTGCTGTTGATGCAATGAAGAGGAAGAGCCCAATGTGAAGATGGTGAGCTTCGTGCTAGTGATGGAGTCGGACCTTGCTGAACTCTACGATGCTATGGCTGGTTAAGTGCGATGAAGGTGTGGCTGCTTGGAGAAGTCGAAGACGATGGGTGCCGCTGCAAGGTACACCCTCTAGTTCCAGTTGTCTTCTCTCTCTCTCTCTATATATATATCTACAATTTTATATATAGCTGGAAGGGGCTCTTGATTGATGGTTTGAGGGCTGGCTTTGGTCGGATGAGGGTTATTTTATTATTATTATTATTTTTTGTCCTTAGGGTTTCGGTGATTTTGGTGGAATCGATATGGGAAAGATGGCTTGAGTTAGGATTTGGGCGAAGGGTGTTGATTAGGATTTGGGCTCGATTTGAATGGTAATGGGGTTTTTGCTACAGGCATCTTTTAGATGGGTTTGGTCATTGATGCTGTAGCGCCAATATCTTAAGGGAGACATACTTGTGGGCCACATATGGGACCTAAGGAAGTCTAGAGATTTTTTTTTAGTTTTATTTCATTTAAGAGTTTTAATTAGGTAGGCCTTCTAATTTGCATAGAATTCCTATTTAGTTTCCTAGTTTAATTAGGAGTATAAGTCTTTGCCCCTAAGTTTCTTTTATTATTTATATGGCATTGTAGAGATCATAATTATTAGTGTTTGAACTTTAATAGATATTCCGTTTGGGATTTTATTGCTGGAGAGTGTTATTCATCATGTGATTGTTTCTGTGGAAACTCATCATTATGGTGCAACACCTACGATCCAAATCCTAACCCTAGGATTAAAAACAGTGGGTGGGAAGGAGATTGCAACTTGCAAGGGTTTTGGGTTAGGCTAAGGATGATGTTGGTGGGTGGTGATGGGAAGTTTGGGTCTGTCAATGGTCAAATAGTGGTTCGGGTATTAGAGTAGGGGTGGTATTGGATGGGGCCGCTTGGTGGTGGGGTATTGCGGAAGGTGAAGTTAGGTTGGGATGATGGAATGGATGGATGACATCTGGGAAAGACATGTCTCCCTGGCAGCTGTATCTTGGCTCTGAGACCAATAAGGTGCAACCCCAAATTTGTGATCGAATAGATTGATGCCCAATCAGGCATCATGAAATCAAATGAGGGATTCAACCTAAGGCACTCTCACGAGAGAAGAGATTACACATCTTAAAGGGAAGCAGCTCAGAATTTTATTAGTCAATAACTTACTTTTCAATGAGACACTGATCAACCTCATATAGAGGCATGTAACAGTCGATCCCTCTCAACTGAGGAAAGTCTTGTGCAGCAAGATAATCTTAATACAACTCATGATAGAAATAAAATTAGGAAACTAACTAATTTCTACTATTAGAAACTATCTAAGGGATAAGGATAGGTGACCTTCAGATCTTTGATCATGTGGGGCCATCAAGGCTTGTGGGCCTGTGGTCTGGGCCGGACCTTGGGTCCTTCTGTATCACTAATTGGAACATATTGTATGCTACATTGTCCATGCATAACCCTATATTCTACATACAAATTTAGAGTATAATAAAATGCAAAGAGGAAATGAACTAAAGCACCAAATACCAACTACTGTTATGCTGGTAATTCTTATATTTATGCAATAGAAATTAAAGAAGAAGAAAAAGAAGCAAGAAGAAAGTTACAACCAGCTGTAACAGTAACATGGTCAAGGAGGAGGAGATTAGAAAAACTCATGTTCTTGGTTCTTAGTTCTCAAAAATTAGTTCTTTCTATAGAGAATTTTGAAAGTAGAGGAAGAATCTGGAGGAGGACATAGGAAAACACTTTTCTTCGATTTTTTTTATAAAAATAAATATAAGAAAGCGTTGTTGGAAAATGCAAGTTGCTCGGGTGTGCTTCAAAGCATGTGCACCTAGGCGTACTGAGCATGAATCTAAAAACTAGGCCTTGTCTGGGGCCTAGGCGATATGCATGGCCCCCGATGGTGTGCCTAGAATGCACATCTAACTGTAGTATTTCATATTTTGTTTTTGATCTACTAAGTTAAACTCCTTTTCTTGAAGCTTTTCTGTGATGTTTTACCTTTTTGTTTTGTTTTCTTACATTTTCCCCTCTCTTGCTATTGTATTTGTTTTATTCTGTTTTCAAATGATGTTTATTTTGTTTGATTATCTGTTGCTTATGAGGTTGGCTTTCCTGTCAAATTTTAATTATGATTTTTTTGTAGGTATAACAAGCATACACAAACGTATTATGGTTGCCATACGCTGCTCTATTCGATTGGAGGTGCCCTTAGGGGATAGCGATTGTCTTATGGTTACACCTGAGTATGTTCGATATCTTATTGGAATTGCTAATGAGAAAATGGTGGCTAATAGCAGGAGAACTGATGGCTTTCTTCAAGTTTTGCACGGCATGGTAGGCTTGTAATTCCTTCTTGCTTTTTTTTTTTTTAACTTCATACATGTTCTTATTTTGTTTTTGGAAATGTTCTAAATTATCTTCTTGTTGTATTTAAGAAGGCTTAATCAAAGCTACTATTGTAGCTTGTAAATGTTGGTGGTTTCTAATCCTTCTGTGTGACCATAATCGCAAATTGTTAAAGGGGTTTTCCTGATAGAAGGGTATAAATGGGCATTTGAGGTCATAGCTATTGCTATGCTCTTTGAAATTCTTGTTCACTCTACTCATTATTAATGCGGTAGAAGGTTTTAGATTCATTGTAGGAGAAAAGGACAGAGGGAAACCTGAATTCTATGGATTTGATGTCATGAAGTGCCAGATCCAGCCCAAGACACATGGGCTATGCCTTGGCTTATTGGGCCCATATCCAAGTCCAAGGTGGGCCTAACAGGCTCAGTCCAGTTGTATGCAAGTCAACAGGACCAATAAAGCAATAAATCAATGTATTTAGTAATATCTTTGATTGGCTTATTAACTATCTTGTTTTATTTAGTTTCTTATTTTATTGAGGTCTAGATTCAATGAATCTATTATTTTCAAGAAAGAAAATGCTTTGTGTACAAAGGAAAATTCTTTCTTTGGATCTCAGAGGGGGCCAATTTAAGGACATCTCATGTATTCTTAAATTTGAGTCATCATCATCATCATCAAAGCCTTATCCCAACCATGTTGGGGTCGGCTATATGAATTCTATTTCTCTATTCTGTTCTATTTTGAACCAAGTCCTTAGATAAGTTAAATTTCTTCAAATCTTATTCAATAACTCCCATCAATGTTTTCCTCGGCCTACCCTTACTTCTTAATGGGCCATCTACCTATATAGCCAAACTTTTTCTCATCGGTGCCATTACTGGCTTACGCTTAACACGCCCAAACAATCTTAAATGGGTTTCTCTAATCTTATTCTCTATTGATGCTACTCCTAAATGTTATCGAAAGCGCTCATTTTTAATTTTATTTTTCCTAAATTTACCACACATTCACCGAAACATTCTCATCTCCGCCGCCTTCATCTTATGTATATGCGCCTTTTTGATTGGCCAACATTCTGCTTCTATGTCATAGCTGGTCTAATCACTGTCCTATAAAACTTGCCCTTTAATTTTGTTGGCATTCATCTGTCACAAAGCACTCCAAAAGTTAATCTCCACTTCGGCCATCCAGCTTTTATCCTATGTTTCACATCTTCATCAATCTCCCCATCCTTACTAATAATCGAGTCTAGATACCGAAAAGAATCTTTACATGGTATCTCATGGGTTTCAATTTTGACAGTGAGTTCAATACTTTGTATATGTATACTAAAGTTGCAATCCATATATTTTGTCTTTGTACGACTTATTTTAAAGCCTCTAGATTCTAATGCCCCCTGCCATCTCTTAAGTTTTGCATTTATACTATCTCTTGATTCATCCACTAATACTATATCATCTGCAAACAACATACACCATGGTACTTCTTCTTGAATACGCGTAGTTAACTCATCCATAATTAATGCAAAGAGATAAGGGCTTAAGGCTAATCTCTAATGCAAACTTATAGTTACGGAGAATCCACCTATGTCTCCACATGTGGTTCTCACATTTGTTACTGCTCTTTCGTACGTATTCTTAAATTTGAGTCATTAATAATTTAGACAATCTCCTCTGTTAGGTTGGAATCCCAAAATTAGTTTTGTTTTTAAAAGTATGCTTGGGCAGATCCTATGACCAATTTGACTATGTCAGACTGGAATCAGGGCCAAATCCTTGGTGAATCATGCTTTGGGACAACAAACACATGATTGGATCATTTTCTTCTTCCATGCTCTCTTTTTTCGGGTTTTTTTTTCCCCTAGTTTCTCTTCACATTTTGTCACTCTAGCAAAACCCCAAACTCAACCCCCAAAACCCTGTCAATTCCTTCCAATTTCGATCCAAATTAACTCTAACCCATAACCAGCTAAGAACCTAAGTTCTCCCTGTGAACTCCCTTCAAATTGAGACACAAATCATCACCAAATTTGGCCCTTAACCCTAATTCAAAAAAAAAAAAAAACTCCAATTTTTTTTTACATCAATAGGCCTTAACATACCAAAAATCCTTCTCAAACTAAAACTGTAGTAACCTCCCAAAACATTTTCTCCCAGAATCTGCAATTTAAATCTGCTCAATGATCCCTGCACTGTCCCAGGAACAACTTAATTTGGTCTCAGAATCCCCCAAATTTCAGATCTTAAAATCTCCAATTACCATAATTAACCCTGGCCAAACCTTACAGAAACCTTCAGCTGAAATCCTCTCTTTCTTGCCAAATTTCTGCAACTGCAGAAATTACACTTCTGCAGCTCCTGTGGCAGCACATACATTGCTCCAGTTTGGCACTTATTGAAGCCCTATACCCTATATCTTGTACCCCATTTAAACCTACAGCCTTCATCCAAGAAACCCCAAATGATATACTGATTTTTGTGCAATTTATTACCTATTTCAATTTACATTGCCTATTTCAATTTACAACTGACCTTAAAACCTGCATTTAGCCATCCCAATTCAGTCCCTGATTTTCCCTTATAATAAAGCCTAATTGTAGCCAAATTTGTCCCAACATTTCCTTGTCCCAATTCCCTAGTCTTTCCACCCAAAATCTTTCAAAATACGATGTCACTTTACATCAGCCTTAACAGCATTGTCCATTTCAAAATCAGCTCCCTAACATCCTACAAACATGACCCAAACCTTCCAAAACTGGCTCAAGCCTTTATCAGAGCATCCGACACCTATTGTAAGTTTGTTACCCATTTCCCTTCCAGAATCTCACCAAAAGTTATTTTAAAATTTCCAATAGCTTGCTGACTGTACAGAAATTCTGTGACAGCAGTGCGACCAGCACTTCTCCCACACTTCTCTTTCAAAATTTTTCCCCTTTTTTCAGTCTGTTGCTGAAGACCATTTGTTTAACTTTTATGTCTGTCTTCCATCCAAATCAGTATGAAGAACATTGGAGCTTCGAATGGATGTCAAAGAATACTATGTCAGATATAATGGAGATTGGTATTATGGGAATGCGTTCTACTTCAAGTTGAGATGCAGTGATGCCAAATTGTAAGTTATCAACGAAAATGTACATTAAAGTGGAAGAGAAAGAAGAAGAAAGACAAAAAGATGAAAAGTTTCGGGTGTTACAGATTTGTTAGAGAGAAAATTATGGTTTTTCAACTTAGGTATGGGCAATCACAAGATCTATTTGTCCCACGCCGTTTGGTATTTGCAACAAAGAAAAACCTGTATTTTATGTATTAATAAATCAATCCCTAAATTTCCAAAAATTGCAGAAATCCCTGTTCTGAATATTTTACAAGCTATATTGATGGTGTATAAGTACTGCTGATTCTCAGTTAAGTAGTTTCCCTAATACATGTCCAGATGTGTCCTGAATGTCTTGGATTCTTGACTGGACACCCCAAATTTTCTGAAACTGGATTGATATGCTTCCTTATTTATTTTAAAGCTCCTGTCCAAGCATTTTATGGCACTAATTAAAACTTATACAGGTTCCTTCAGCATCCAGAGCAGTAAAAAGTGATAATGATCATAAACTGCAAGGCTTGTTGACCAATCAAGAAAGTCTTTTAACTCTTGAAGCCAGACAATGTAATATTTTACCAAAGGAAATTCTAGTTGAGGAGAACTTAACATGTACTAAGGTCCAAAATTCTTATTCCTCATGTGATAGTTATACCAATGGCGTAGATGGTCCTGTTCCTGAGTCCTCAAGACTCTGCAGAGAGGGTACAGGTGGTTGCAGTAATTCTGCTAAGGGGATACTCCATTCCGACCAATATACAAATGGGAGTCTCAATTTGGAGGGGACAGATTCAGATTCAGGTAACTTAGAGCATCACTTTTCAACAGTCAGTTGTCAATGCAATAGTAGATGAGATGTTTTCCTTAATCTTATTTTTTTATGAGGTTGACATTGATTAATTATCCAACTAACTCACCATAATCATCACCATCATTATCATCAATGAAGCCTCACTGCATCCATTTGGGCTTGGCTCTTTCGTGTTTTACTTTCTTCTTATCCTTATTGACAGCCGTATTCTGTACCTTTAATATGAGATGTCTTCACTATCTACAATTATTTATTGGTCACCCCCTTCTCTTAGTTGCTTGAACTTGTACACTTCCATTTTATTATTATTATTTTGTTCTGGGGCTGTTTCTGTTTTCTACATGCTGAATCCGCCTTAAAAAACATTGCCTTGTTTTCTTTTGTATTGGAGTCACCCAAATATTTCTTTTATCTTATCATTCATAATTCTTTCCTTTATTGTTGTTTCGCATGTCCATCTTAACATTTGCAGAAGCAGACACGAGATCTAATTAATGTTATACATGCACAGTGCTCCATGGCACAGGGATCACATATAAGATGCATTAGTTTGCATGCAAAAGGTTTTTCTAATTTGAGGATCTATATTTTTTTTAGAATTATTGTGGGCCACAAAATCGTAAACATTGTTTGGCACGTTTCTCATCCAGCACAGTTATGTGGCTAGCCTAGTCAGGACAGATAATGCATAGTTCCCCACTAACATGTTTGTTGAATGTCAGGAATTTTTATCAATCTGATTGGAAGGATGTCAATGGAGATCTGAATATCTGAGGAACTGATGGACCTGGTGTGAAAAAAAAATGGAAAATGAAACCTAATTTTGGATTTGATCTTAATTTGGATCTGGATCTGGATCTAAATGTAAGATGTTGGTACTGAATTTTTCAGTTTTTGGATCTTCATCCACACATTTTCAGACCCATGGACCAGGATATGGACCCAACTATAAGCCCAAGTATACATAACTGGAATTCAGCCTTAAGGACCATAATAAATTGCGCTGGAAATGCTCGGCCAAGACAAGGTAGATATGAATTTAAATCCACATTTTAACCATCACACGTGTAAAGGTGGTACCAAGTGACATAGGATTCACTTCATATATGACCTATCTTCAGATAGCTTGTAATGTAACCAAATCCATCACAACTGCATCATAGCTGTGTTAAAACTTAAACAACTGAGTGGTGCCGACTTGAGAATCTAAGAACAGTTCCGTTGAGACTTTTTGATGCAAGACAGACCAATGGTCTTTATGGGTTGACCAATCCTTTGTAACGCAAATAGACCTCAGGCCACATGTGTAGGACCCAAGTAGATTTAGGATTTTAATTATTTGTCATTAGTTTCTTTTTATCTAAAGATTGTAATTAAGATTAAGTTTCTAATTCTTTCAGTTTTCTAGTTTAATTAGGTTTCTTAGGTCCTGAGTAATGTTTTCCTATTTATATAAAATTATAGAGAAGAAATTCTTAGAGTTTTTGATAATTAATTGACTTGGGTTTTCTCTATTGAGGTGCGTCCCCGTTTATGGTCTTTGCAGAGATGTTTGAAGTTTCCCTGGACCTGTGCTTGAGCACCATATTGTGATTTGGCACTCCACACAAGCCCTAATCCCAGAGCCTGGTGATTGGTCGGCATGATTACCCCTATCCTTCAGCCATACCCACCAACATTTAGTACTATTTCTTTTTGTTGTTTGTTGTTGGAAAGTGGGTGCCATCTGATTTGGTAATTTGTTGTCAGGGGTATTTAAATCGCTCGAGCAATGCCATATTTCTCTTGTCAAGATGATGATTAGTGGCGAACCAGTTGAGAAGCTCTTTCTTTGGGGCCATTCTGCTTGTACCTTAAGCAATCTTCACCGAAAACAAATTCTCGTGTTTGGCGGTTTTGGTGGTGTAGGACGACATGCAAGAAGAAATGATTCTCTGATGCTTGATTCTGTATCAGGGATTCTAAAGGTAATTAATGCTGACAAATCTCCATCTCCACGCATGGGTCACTCATTGTCAGTGGTCGGGGAACGCATGTTTGTAATTGGTGGGAGGGGTCGTCCAACAGAAATTATGAATGATGTTTGGGTCCTGCATACAGATGAGAATCAATGGAAATTATTAGAATGTGCTGGAAGTGTGTTCCATCCCAGGTTAGCTCTAAAGTAAATGCTTGACAATTCTAAGGGACTGCTTGCTTGTGCTTCGTTAAGTGATAGTTTATTTTTTAAACAAATCAAATGAAATTTGCTGCTGTATTTGGAAATATGTTACACATCATTTTACCTGTCTCTGAACACACATGTTTTATTTTAATTTATTTTGGGATTCATCAAATGCATATATGTTTGTAATGACTGCAAAAGAAATAATTGTTGTGGACTAAACTCCATGATGTGGGATGATTGTTAACCATTGAGAGGGCAAAAAGCAGCACTGCAGAGCATCAAATATATGATTAGAAGAATACAAATTAAATTCTTAATGTGTTCTAGCCGTTTGTCATAGCTGTGGGAGATACACTATCTTGTATACCATATTGGTTGGGGATAAACTGTATATTGAGATTTGGATTAGGAGTTAATGTAAATGGATTTAATAATCTTGTTACTGGCCCTAGTAGAGTGTAAAGTGCATCTCTTCTCTTATAGTCTTTATAAAAAGGAGTCAAAGTTCTTGGATCCAATTTACTTGTATTGTGCCTTTTTTCCCTGTTTGTTTTGAGCGTTGTGAAAACCATCAAACTTCGATTTACTCTAATTATCATCATCATCATTGCCATCATGAGAGTCTTAACCCTTCAATTTGGGCTTGGCTAATATGTTTCTACTCTAAAATTGCTCAGTAATAAAGGGCTTACAGCTCATGACAAACAAGTAGAGCATTTTGTTGATGTTTGCAGTTTATAGGTTAGTTTATAGGTAGGCTTGTACTCTTTTTGCTTTTTCTTCTTTCAATTTCTTTCAGGAGCTTTTTGAATAGAATTCTATTAGCCAACCCAGGTGAATTTGTAAGACTTTGTCATTGCTGTTGTCAATGTTGATGATGAAATGATGATAGTAAACTTATGTCGATGGTTTTCACAAATGTTAAAACACAAGGGAAGAGAAATAGTTGAAGTGAATGGGATCAAGGAAATTGAGTAAGTTCGTTTGTTGGGAAGCTCCTATTTATAGACTGTAAGGAAACAAAGTTTTGCTTCATTTGGGTTATTTACAAGATTATCATATCCATTTACATGGACTCCCAAGAGTGGTGGCCAGTGTTCAGATTAGTGTCAAATTGGGATAGTGTCCATTCAAGGGTAGACATGTGTAAAGGAAGCCACCTATCTGAAAAAAAAAATGATTGGAATAAGTTGGTGTTTTGGACAACTTGCTGCATGCATGTAACTTGTATCCCTGAGAGCAGCCTGCATGATGTAACATATTGTAACGACCCAAGAATCTGGAGCTCTTCAAATTCTTAAGCCGTACTCAAATTTTTATAACAACACCACGTAAATCAAATTCTCATGAGCATCAAGGTTATAAACAATCAAATTTCATTGTATCTCAACTATTATGTAAATATTAAAAGTCTTGATAATACTACTGAATAAGACAATCTCTATTTGTAGAAAAGGAAATATCTAAGTCTTGGGCTAATCCCAACTACAAATCTATTCTTTGCTTTCCGCGCTCTGGATCAGCCACGCATGTTAAAATCTAGCGGCTGATCTGCGTCACTCCCCGTAACTTCCAAGACTGCATTACCTAAAGTGGGGCGAACCGCTAGTTAGTTACACTGGTGAGTAGAATAGAACATTAAGATAAAGCATATTTTCAATCATTTAGAGAATATTTATATATATTCAACGAAAGTATTCTAGTAACATCTTAATCAATTTCTTTCTTAAGTAATTTCCCACTGCAGCATCAAATGGTTCCGATACCCCATACAGTGTATCTATGTTTCTGTCAACAACATAGTTTGTTATCCACCATGAATGTTGAGCCTATTCCGATACTCCCAACTGGAGTATCTACATTTCTATCAACAATATGGCCTTTCACGCTACCATAATTGTTGAACGTACTTCCCTCGACCAACATCCACGAGAGAAATTCTATACTTAGTGCCAGCAGTTGGTATTACTCTATTTCAGTTATCAATGGCAAGTTCATTTCAATAAATTTGGTATAGATTCATCTCCACCATAATTGGCTTCATTGTTTTATTCTTTTCTTTGGCCAGTACCACATAACACTGGTTAATCCTCGCCCCACTCCGAGTCGGAGTTGGTACCAGGCTGTGGCATTGCCCATGTCTTATTGAGGTAATCAATTATTTATCTTAAAGTTATCCATAGGATTCAAGACCAAGGATCAAAATAGCGGTAGTGGATAGCGTCGCGGCCGGTCGCCAAAACGCTACGTAGCGGGCGCTACGTAGCGGTAGCGGGGCTACGTAGCGGTTCGCGGTGTGATTCAAAAAAATTATCAAAAAATTTTAAAAAAATTCTAGAAAATCCAGAAAATTGTAAATAACCAGAATATGTGTTTGTTTTGCAAAAAAGCCTAAAATAAGGGGGTGTAGCGGTCCCCTAAATGCATAATGTCCTATATCGCTGTATAATTAAAAAATAATAATATCAATCCGATTTTTCACATGGTATCAAGAATCAATATTCAACACTGAAAGTCAAGACTCAAGAGTCAAGAATTTAAGACTTAGAGAGATTAGTCACTAGAGTCAGTGACTTAACAATCAACATTCAACACAATAAATGACATAATAAATAATAACTTCATAAATAACATTGTATTTAAAGAGTTGAGACATTAGACTCTGAGAGTTAATATAAAGTTGAGATTTAAGAAATGATTAGAGGAATACCTCTACCACCAAAATGAATGTCTAGTAGGATATATGACACTGGCATCACTGTCTTCATCCCCATAGTTGTTATCATTGGCACCACTCCCACTTGTACCAACATAGTGCAACTCCCCTCCATATTGGTAGGCATTAGGATCCTCAAACATAAAGAAATGGGATGGACTTGGATTTGGATGAGGATATTGATCAAATGACCCTGATTCTGAATATTGTTGTGAGGATGATTCCGCTTGACCATGTGCGTAGTCTGGTGGGACATACGGTTGGTACCCAGAATATGGGTCATGGAAAATAGGGTACCACTTTGCTGTTTGTTGCCTTCCAACATTTGCACTCGTACCATCATTTCCTTGTCCATCACGGGGTCTTTGGCGTACATAAACATGACCTGACCTCATACGAGATGGATTTGGAAATTCATCCACAGTCTGAGCAGGAGCATTTAATTCGTCTTCATGGTAAGAATCACTTGTCTTGGCCCCGTTACCTCCTCCAGACGGAGAGTCACTACTTGGAGCAATGCTTGAACTCGAACTATCAGAGCTCACTGTAGATACTACATGAGAGGGCTCAGGTTCAATGCCCCTTGATGTTCTAGTTTCTGTAGGTGGCTGAGGCTCACTTTCCCCTTCTCTTTCGTCTTCGTCCATTATTCCTCGTATATCCTGGTGTAAATTCTCATATCCATCTAACAATGGATCTTCTACATCAACTAACCATGGAAGTAAGGGATCATCTTCCTGAAAGATATTATCCAAATTTATAGGGCAATAATTCGGATCATCCCTTTGCTTCCTTTGTCTATTTCTGACTCTCAGCTTCAAATTGTAGTGACAATATACTAGCTTGTTCAGCTTCTACATTGCTATCCGATTTCTCAATTTTGTGTGAATTAATGAGAAAGTACTCCAGTTTCTTTCACAATTCGATGAAGACGTTGTTTGGCTAAGGACCCGAATGGCAGCAATTCTCAAGTGTGGAGCACTTTCTCCAAAATTGATCCACCACTCGGCTGAAATTGGAAAAAAAAATGAACATAAAAAAATTAGTCATCCACAATCCCCATTCCACGGCAAATAATATATATAAACTTAAAACTAGTACGTGACTAGGTTAAAACTATTTGTACCAGGATATAAGCTGGTTATTGATCTAATTGCCAACGGGTCTGCAAAACTCCCTTGTCTCATTGTGTATATAGAAATCTACCATATACAAAGTACAAATCATTTCAAATTTGTCACAACTCAAAACTTAGGTAAAAATCACAATACATTTAAACTATAATAAATGTTATATCATATATGACATGTCACTTACTTCTTTTAAGGCTAAAACCTGGTCATTGTGATTAAGAATTACTTTCTTCAACACCTCCTTCAATCCTATTCGCAACTCGGTATCAATTGTTTTTGTATGTTGTTTCTCATTCGAATAGTAGAATTGAGGGTTTAAAAAATATCCTACAATTCAAATGTCAAATTTGCATAAGTACATCTCTATACAATACAAAATAAAAGTAAAACTCTTGTAAAATCATAGGCCAATAGTGTAAAAGTTTATTTCACCTGTAGCATGCAATGGATGGTGCAATTGATCATTCCATCGAGCATCAATTATTTGCAAGAATTCTTGATAATACCTGCAATTTTCTTGTATTGCTAGTTTTGCTCGATCCATTGCCTCATAAATATAGCCCATTGTCGGCTTATCATCATTATCTACAAGCCGCAACACTTTCGCTAAGGGTTCAAAGACCTTCAAAATATTTCTAACTTTGGACCAAAATTTATTTTCTCTAACAAGATTGGGGACATCAAAGCCAGGACCACTCGTTGCTGCTCCCCATTTTGAATTAAGCCATTGTTCTGATGCAAACATCTGAATCAACTCATTTCTATGTTGCACAAGGCTATCCATGGCAATGAAGTGGGTGACAAACCTTGTTGCAGCTGGACGCACCAAGGCTCTTCCATTTGTGAATGTCTTCATTAATGCCAACAACCACGAGTGATCATAGATAAATCTTGTGATGCTTCTACAAGACATGATGACAGTTTTCACATTTTTCCTCTTTCCAATGTCCTCCAACATTAAATCTATACAATGTGCCGCACATGGGGTCCAAAACAAGTTATTTCTCTTTTCCATTAACAACTGCCCGGCTTTCTTGAAATTGGCACCATTATCTGTAACAATTTGCACAACATTTTCCTCACCAACACTTTCAACAACTTTATCCATAAGGCGGAAAATATATTTTGCAGTCCGTATATGTTCAAATGCATCAACGGACTTAACAAAGACGGTCCCAGCAGCAGAGTACACTAAAAAATTTATTAACTGTGTTTGTGTGCTGCTCGTCCATCCGTCACACATAATTGTGACTCCCCTTTCCTCCCATATACCTTTAAAAGTAGCTACCCAACTCTTTATATCTTCATACTCAATTTCTAAATACTTGGTCCCCACATCATAGACAGAAGGTGCTGTTATACCAGGACCAGCGGTAGCTGCAACATCTAGTATAGTTTGGAAGTAAGGAGAATCCACAGCTTGAGGGGGTATGTTCTTGTGAATTAACCACTTTGTTGTAGCTGATGCTAATCTGTCTCTTGCACTTTTCAAGGCCCCCTTAAACAACTTTGAGATTTTAGGCTGTTTAGCTGACTCATTTCTATGTGCTAGAGGATCAATTGGACCGGGTATAGCACTACTAGGAGTCCGTAATGCTTTACGAGAAGAAATAATCTCAATATCATCCTCCTGTTGTCGAGTGCTGAATGCTCGACGCATTGTTCTAGCTATATCTTTGCCCCTGGATGAGTCCCCTGGCCCCCCTCCCCTAGATGAGCCCCCAGATTCAAACTGTCTACCAGTACTTCTTCGCATTTCATCCATTTGTGCCGTCATAAGTGACTCTCTTCTTGCAGCTTCCATTTCTGGGTCATCACCTTCATCATCAAAATCAGAAGGAATTTGCTCTCCAAACACCTCATAGCGGGCATCATCAACTTCTTGGCTTCTTTTTTCTTTGATCTCTGCTTTTCTTTCTTTTCCTTTATTTAGAAGCTTTTTCATCTCTTCTCTAAGCTCTTTTGGTGCAACTGTACATCCCGCAACATTGCCTGAAACATAAGCCAAGTGCTGCTTGAATCTTGTAATACCCCCATTAGTGATTTTACCACACAAATTACATTTTATTTTTGACCTATTTCCATTAACTGCTTCACCGTGTGCCCATGCAGGATCTACATCGCGCACCATCTTAATTTTTAGCAAATCACAAATGGAAATGATGAGAGAAGTTGAACTTTGAGGCACACAATAAATACCTGCATAATGCATATATGACTTAGTTGACCACATTTAAATATTTTTTTTTCAAAAAATCCCATTAATATGGCGTATGAAGTATGAACTATGAACATGAAAAATTAAATAAATTCAAAAAAAAGAAAAAAAGAATGTGTGAATGTGTGATTCATCCATGGGATTCATTGATCTAACACTTGGGAGTGATTTTCAAGCAATTTGGTTAGTGTTTCTTCAAGAAAAAAAATTTTTTTTTTAAAAAATTAAAAAATCCGAAAATAAAAAATAAAAAAAGAATAAATAACACATAAAAATGGGGGTTTGATCTATGAGAATTATAGATCTAGCTACTTGGGAGTGATTTTAAGTGATTTGATTGACCACATTTGAATAAAAATTATCTTTTTTCAAAAAATCCTATTAATATGATCATAAAAAATTAAATAAATTAAAATAACAAGAAAGAAAGTGTGATTCAATCTTGGGATTCATAGATTTAACACTTGGGAGTGATTTTCAAGCAATTTTGTTGGTGTTTCTTAAAGAAATTTTTTTTAAAATAAACAAATAAATAAAATCCGAGAATAATAAATAAAAAATAAATTATAAAACCCAAAAAAATGGGGGTTTGATCTATGAGAATGATAGATCTAGGCTACTTGGGAGTGATTTTAAGCAATTTAGTTGGTCAAATTTAAATAAAATTTATTTTTTTCAAAAAGTCCTATTAAAATGAACATAAAAAATTAAATAAATTCAAATAAACAAGAAAAAAAGTGTGATTCATTCATGGGATTCATAGATCTAACACTTGAGAATAATTTTTAAGTGATTTGGTTGGTGTTTCTTCAAGAAAAAAATTTTTTTTTTCAAAAAATAAAAAAAATCCGAGAATAAAAAATAAATAATAAATAAATAAACTATAGAAATTGAGGATTTGATCTATGGGAAACATAGATCTATCACTTACAAGCCATTCCCAAGAGATTCATGAAGGAGAAAAGAAGAATAGAGCCATAGATCTAAAAAAATCACATAGAAAATACCTTTTGAAAAAAGCTTTTTGGCTCCAAAGAAGATGAATGCTCTAGATTTGTAGATCTTGATGTGTTTTTGGACTCTTGTTGCTTTTGATTTGAAGAAAGAGGGTGGTAGGACCAAAATACAGTGGAAAACGAAAATGAGAGATGGAGACAGCAGTGCAACAGGTGAAAAATGGGGAAAGAAGTTCGTCTGCGCTTTAAATAGCCCAGACATGATACGGCCGCTACGTAGCGGCCGCTACGGGCCGCTACGGGTGTTAGCGCCGCTAACACCCAAATAGCGTAGCGGGTAGGGCCGCTACGGCCGATATAGCGGCCGCTACGCTTCGTAGTGGCCGCTATTTTATTCCTTGTTCAAGACACAGTTTATAAATCCAAGTGAAAGTATCACATTGAAGGAACTAATTATTATAAAATTTACTATGGAAAATTTAGTCATAAGGAATAGTAATTGTTATGAAAAGGCCCACGTAACATTCAAATAATTGATCCCCACAAGTGTAGGTAATTAGACAATATTGGATTATAACTTATCATGCTATAAGCTAATCAAAAGCATTAACGGGGTTCTTTGGGTATAGCTCGAATAACAAGGGCCAATTTGTAAAATTTGAATAAGTTTATAAATATCTTCCAAGTCGTCAGTCTCCCATATATGTCGCTCAATCCTCTTCTGTTTGCCTGGTTCGACTGTCAAAGGGGTATCGCTTGACCTGGTTTGAGGCAGTTGCAGGGTGGGGCCCAACGGTCCGATGCATCTGGGACCTACACCATAGTGGTCGCTCAGGGGGCCACTCCAAGATTTGTGGACCTGATCCTTGATCAAGTGCTCCACGAAGATTCCTAACTCAATCACGTACAGGATGTTTTGACGACTGCCGACTGTGACGATCTCAGATCCAAGCCTGAGTTTCATTCGAATCTGGTTTCTATGGAAAGGAGGCCTTAATTGAAGATTAAAGCAGGACCAAGGCAACTATTTTCTCCAATTTCTCCATCTGGAAGGTAAGTTTCAATGACTTTTTGCTTTCTTATAATGTCGTCACAGTCGGGAGAAATCCTTTTCTCCACAATCGATGGTGTAATTGAGATTGTTCTCAAACTTGTATAGGGTCATTAGGGTCGAACACTAATTCTACATCAGATTATCAGATCTGATTCAGAACTGGATGGGTCGTCTGGGTTCAAAAACCAAATCTGGCGGATACGCTATGCCAGCGATCACTGTAGCGCAAGTATACGATAGCAACAGTTCATCGACGGATCAAATAGTTCTAATTTTATACTAAATTCAGGGGCATCAATATCCATTTTAGATTCTACTCACCTTCGATAGAAGTAAGTTGCTTGGCCAGTGATTGGTCTCTCGTCAGACATTCGCCACGCGTCCCACTATTGAGCTTCTTCTCCTCCTAACAATTTCACAGCCAAATCAGTTTTCTTCTTCTCTCTCTCTCTCTCTCTCAGAAATTTCCCCTTTTTCGTTGATCTGTGAGATAACAGGAGACTCTACACATATCTATATATATATTACTTAGAGGGAAGTCCAGTTTAGAAACTACAAGGAAGTCTTTTGGCATTAAGATTCTTAGAGAAAGATCGGTGGACTCCTTATTCTTATCTATTTTGAATTTTTAAAGACTCCTAATCCATGGCTCTTATTCTGATTTTTAGCTATGCCAAACTAACATGGCCCACATCATTAAGGCTGGCCCCACCAAGACAGGTTAGGTTATTACACATATGTATCCCTGAGAGCAGCTTGCATGTAAGGAACTATGTAGACTAGCTACTGTAGATGGAGGAATTCAGAATTAAGGTAGAGTATGAACAGATTCTTACCCATATAAGGTAGACATTCTTAGAGTATTAACAGATTCTTACCCATATAAGGTTCTGTAGAGACTGATGAACACGAAAACCAAAAGATGGAACAGGGGATGATCTGAATGCTATTAGATTGTCCACCTGCTAACTGGGTAAACAACCCATTTGCTATACAGAGTACAGACACTTACATGTCAGTACGAAGATTGTCACCACATACTTGTAATGTTGTAGCGGCTGAATCAATATTCCTAGATGAAGTGGTAGAAGACACCCGATGCACTACTACACACTAGAATATGTAAGTGATGTCACTGATGGAGTAGCACCCTCCGTTGCTTGAAGCCTTTTATTGAGAACGATAATCTCAAGATTGACACTATGACCTGCCTTACTAACTATTGACCCATTGACAGGTACATCGCCTCCATTTATATCAGAATTGATTAAATAAGGAAATATATTGCTGTTAGGTCTGTCAAAACAAGTCACTGGGCCCAGCCCATTGGGTCGTCCCAATGGACCCAAGGCAGATCTGGTTCATTAAATTAAACCAGATCTGGAGGGATTCTTTGTAGATTATCACATCTTTTGTACAGCTTTCTCTACCTGTATATTTTCTTCTTTTAGTTTTTGACAGCTTCTTAATTTGTATCATATATAGTAAGTGAAATGCTATTTATAGGCATGCTCTGATCGTCTCAGGCATGCAATTCTCTCTTCAATTCTGCTCTTGCTTGGTGTTTTATTTCAGTCAGATTTCTTTACATGGTATCAGAGGCATCTCTGTTAACCTGAGATCTGTGTCTGGAGATCATCTGCACGGAAGCATAGTCTGCAGACTCCAGGAGATCATCTACAAGAGTCTGTGTCTGAAGTGGAGCCCACAAGAGATCATCTACTGTTTCCAGGTAGTCCATCAGAACCTTCGGTAACTGCAATAGTTTGAAACAGAGCTTGATCGTGTGATCTGCCGTAACTAGGGTCATCAGTCAGTGGGGCCCACACTTGATTTGGACAAGGGAGCTTCATCCCACTGTGGTTGACCACCCTTGAGAAGTTTTTTGGTGATTTTTTCAGATTTTTTGGACTGCTGTAAGGTACTGCTTTGTGGTCGTTTTTGTTTTGGATTTTTCACCTGTTAGTTTTAATCAAGGCCGCTGATCCCTGTGGACTGTTATTGGATTTGATTGAAACCAGCCTTGTTGAGTGCAGTTTTTCGGTTTCTCCTGCTTCTTGAAACTTAATTTGAAGATCGGTTTAGTCCTAATAGTCGAAAAGGGATTCTACTCCCTGATCTGTTGGACGCCCAGCCTGATTTTTTTATTTTCTCCCAGTTTCCTGTCTCTGTTGTATTTTAGATGGTAGAAAACATCACTGGGATCAATGTAGTGCTGGATGGGACCAATTATCCCTATTGATCTCACTTGATGATGAGTTTTCTAAAAGGACAGAAACTGTGGAAATATGTGTCTAACAAGAAAACCAGTCTTGGCGAAAAGGATGCTCATTTTGAAGATTAGGATGCTTCTGTTGGAAAAATAAATTCATGGATTGCAAATTCTGTCGTTCCATCTATTGGAAGTCGGTTGTCCAAGTTCTCTCATCCCAAAGATGCCTGAGAATATCTTGCACGACTCTAGACTCAGTCTAATTCTGCTCGTCGATATCAATTAGAATCTGAAATTAAAAATGCTGACCAAGGTTCAGATTCTATATATGACTTCTATGTTAATATGACATCTCTTTGGGACCAACTGGCCTTAATGGAACCACAGTTTAAGACTCCCGATGACTCTGCCACTTTTGAAAACTACAGACAGGAAACAAGGTTGGTACAGTTCCTTATGGCTCTAAGGCCAAAATATGAACATGTAAGAGGACTGTTGCTCAATCGGTCCCCCTTGCCACATGTTGATGCTGCTTTAGCAGAACTTTTGGCAGAAGAACAAACTCAGAAGACCTTGGCCAAAGGAAAGACTGTCAACACCGATCAAGTCCTTGTTGCCTCCAATACTACAGTTGTGGATAAAGCTACAGTGTCTACTTGCAACTATTGTAAGGAGCCAGGACACTGGAATAGAGATTGTCCTTAATTGAAAAAGAAAAATACTCTTCAAGAAGCTAATCGTCGGGGAAATCAGAAACCAGGAAACAATCAAAGCTCTCAGATGGCAGCAGCTACCCCTTGTAGATCTCTCTACTCAACTTCAAAGCATGATTGATGAACGTCTGCAATAATTGCTTCTTCCCACTTCTGCCCCTTCCAGTACAACTTCTGGCGAACCAACTGCCTTTGCCATGACGTCCTTCTCAGGTAAACCACAGCCATGGATATTTGATTCAGGTGCGTCTTCCTATATGGTCTCTGATTCCTCAATTCTATGCTCCAATCAATCTTTACCTGTACCTATGAATATCCAAACTGCTAGTGGTTCTTTTATTCCTACCTCATCTGTTGGTCCTGTAAACACAAAAACTACATTTGGGTCTCTGTCCCTGCCTAGTGTACTTTGTGTTCCTGGTCTTTCTGTAAACTTGATCTCAGTTGGTCAACTTGCAAATTTGGGATATCTAATTCTGTTTAATTCAAATGGTTGTATTGTGCAGGATCCGTGCACAGGGAAGCAGATTGGGACAGGTCGTAAAGTTGGAGGACTGTATCACTTAGAGACACTTTATGTGCCTACCTCGTCGTATCTTGCATCTTCTACCCTTTCATCTATCTCTTCCAGTTTGTGGCACCTTAGACTAGGATATTTATCTAAGAATAAATTTGATTCTTTGGTTTCTTCCAATTGTCTTGGTAAAATTCATCCTGGTGACATTCTGATTGCATTGGATGTAGAATCTCAAAGCAAGTTACTTTGCCTTTCAAAAAAAGTACTTTAGTTTCCTTTGCACCTTTTGATCTTGTACATTCTGACCTGTGGGGACCAACAGTGCAACCTTCTAAAGGAGGATCTTTATACTATGTCTTGTTTGTGGATGATTACACAAGATACACTTGGTTATAGCTGTTAAAACATAAATCTGATTTCTTTGACACATATGTTCACTTCACCAATATGATTGCAACATAGTTTTCAGCCAAAATTAAGACTTTCTGATCAGACTCAGGAGGGGAGTATCAGTCACATAAATTTCTAAATGTCCTTGCTTCTCATGGCACATTGGCATAGCTCTCTTGTCCAGGAACTCCCCAACAAAATGGGGTGGCTGAAAGAAAACATCGTCATATTATTGAGACGACTAGATCAATGCTGTACTCTTCGTCTGTGCCTCTTTCATTGTGGGGTGAATGTGCTCTTACAGCCACTTACCTCATAAACAGAATGCCATCATTAGTCTTATCTGGTGCAACACCATTTGAAAAACTTTTCGGAACAAAACCAAATTATTCCCACCTGCGTGTATTTGGCTGTACTTGTTTTGTTTTGCTGCCGTCAAATGAACGTCACAAATTGTCTCCAAAATCCGCTTTGTGTGTTTTTTTGGGTTATGGATTGGAACAAAAAGGGTATCGGTGCTACGATCCTCAGTCGAACAAGCTACGTGTCTCACGAAATGTGATCCTCCTTGAACATGTTCCATACTACTTCTTACCCTGTGCAAAACAACTAAATCCTACACCACCTATCCGCTCTCTTGACCCGTTTCCAAATCTTTTTCCATAGGACTTACCTTTGTCTGACCCCACACCTGAACCTAAACCACTTCTAGTCTATCACAGGAGACCAACACCAGTGTCTACCACCTCTGACAAGGTTGATGTCCCTTCTGCTCCTGAAGCTTTGGATCATGCACCCGTTCGACGGTACCCCTTGCGTACTCATACACGAGTGCAAAGGTATGGGTTTGTTTCTACCAGTTGTTTCTCACCGCAATATACTACCTTTCTTTCTAAGGTTCACTCTCACTTTGGGCCACACTCCTTTCAAGTAGCATCTCAATATCCTGAGTGGAGAACAGCCATGGCAGAAGAGCTTGCCGCTCTTCAGAAGAATCACACCTAGGATCTTGTTACCTTCCCCCCTGAAAAGAAAGCAATTGGGTGCAAATGGATCTATAAGGTGAAAACTAGAGCTGATGGTTCAATTGAAAGGTACAAAGCTCGCCTTGTTGCTAAAGGATACACACAGGACTATGGCATTGACTATGAGGAGACGTTTGCACCTGTTGCCAAGATGACTACGGTTTGAACTTTGATCTCTGTTGCAGCTGTGCGACGATGGGCACTTCATCAGTTAGATGTTAAAAATGCCTTTCTTAATGGATATCTTCATGAAAAAATTTATATGGTCCCTCCCCCTGGATTTCCACACTCTTCCACACAGGTTTGTCTTTTGAAGCGAGCACTATATGGTCTTAAGCAGGCTCCTCGAGCATGGTTTAAGAGGTTTACTAACGTAATCACCTCTTTTGGGTATAAGCAAAGTATGCATGATAATGCCTTATTCACCTGTCAAACTAACAATGGATTGGTTATACTTCTCTTGTATGTCGATGACATGATCCTCACAGGGGACGATTCTCTGGAGATTTCCAAGCTCAAACAGTTTCTTCATCAACAATTTGAAATGAAAGATCTGGGTCCTCTTCGTTTTTTTCTTGGCATTGAAGTCGGATATTCCAAGCATGGATTTATTTTGTCTCAACTCAAGTACTGCTCTGACATCATCCACCGTGCAGGACTCTCAGATCTCACTTCAGTTTCTACTCCATTGGAAGTAAATGCTCGCTTATGCAAATCTGAAGGTGTTCGTTTAGACAATCCTACTAGATATCGTGAAGTAGTTGGCAGCCTTGTCTATCTTACTATCACTCGCCCTGATATTGCCTTTGCTGTTCGTATTGTTAGCCAATTCATGGCACAACCAACCTCCATACATTGAGGTGCTGTTTTACACATTCTTCGCTATCTTCAGGGCACTCAAAACTATGCTTTACTTCTCTCTTCCAGCAGTTCACTGTCTCTTCGTGCCTTCTCTGATTCTGATTGGGTAGGTGATGTTAATGATAGGCGCTCTACAACTAGATTTTGTATCTTTCTTGGCCATTCTTTAATCTCGTGGCAAAGTAAGAAACAGACACAAGTATCAAAGTCTTCGGCTGAAGCTGAATATCGTGCCCTCGCTGACACTACTTCTGAGATCATCTGGATTCGGTGGCTTTTGCAAGATTTGGGTATTCATCTTCAAAGTCCTACACCTTTGTATTGTGACAATCAGAGTGCTCGTCAAATCACTCAGAATGAAGTCTTCCATGAACGAACCAAGCATATCGAAATTGACTGTCATCTTGTTCGTCAACACTATAAACAAGGCACTCTTTCCCTCCATTCAGTGCCCTCTGCAGATAATGCGGCTAATCTTTTCACTAAAGCTCATCCGTTTGGACACTTCTCCTCGTTGTTGCACAATCTCTTACTGCTTCCGCATGCCGAGCTTGAAGGGGGGGGGGTGTCAAAACAAGTCACTGGGCCCAGTTGATGGGCCCAGCCCATTGGGTCGGACCAATGGACCCAAGGTAGATCTGGCTCATTAAATTAAACCAGATCTGGAGGGATTCTTTGTAGATTATCACATCTTTTGTACAGCTTTCTCTACCTGTATATTTCCTTCTTTTAGTTTTTGACAGCTTCTTAATTTGTATCATATATAGTAAGTGAAATGCTATTTATAGGCATGCTGTGATTGTCTCAGGCATGCAATTCTCTCTTCAATTCTACTCTTGCTTGGTGTTTTATTTGAGTCAGATTTCTTTACAAGGTCAGCCTGCAGAAGTCTCAACTTGTCTCCTGAGTGTGCTTATACCTCCCATCATGTGTGTAGTGAAGCTTGTCCTTGCCTGTCATGGGTAGTTTGCCATGACCAATTAACCATGCCCACGATCACCCGCCCACTTCTACTGCTTCCATGGCTTCATCCCTACCATCATCACCATGATCTCCAGTATTGACAGTACTGGATAAAGTAGACTTGTCTAGAATCACTACTAGTCAACTCTCTTCACTTCGGAAAAAAGATGAAAACTATCCCCATACGATGGTAATAAATCATAGCTCAATTATGTGCTTGTACCTGTTCATACTCGGTATTCAAGCCGCCCAACATTTTATAAATATGTTGTGTTTCTAACCATTCAGTTTGTTCTTTCATACAATGAGGACACATGGGTTGAAACATGTGCTCCTACTGGTTCGTACTTGGTATTCAAGCCGGCCAACATTTTATAAATATGTTATGTTTCTAACCATTCAGTTTGTTCTTTCATACAATGAGGACACATGGGCTGAGACATACTTAACTCTCTCACATATTCTAGAGCATAGCATCGTGGTTTTCTAAGGCTTTTGACTCTGTTTAAACTAAGCAATATCTCTGAAAAGTTAATAAGTAATGAGTTTTTTTCTTTCCTGAAGGCATATTCTGCAGACAGGGAATCCCATCTCATTTCCAGTCTTTTCAATAGTGAAAGATAGCAATAACATCTTCCATGGAATTTCAAACCCAATTCAGTAGAATATATTCTCATCTTCCCATGCTATTGTTTGGATCTGGAATTCGAGGTTTTTGTAGCCTACTATGTACATGACCATCCCTCCCTATCCCACCAATCGCCATCTAAGCAGAGTAATATCGTTCTGCATAATTTTTTTTTCCTCCCATTGAATGAATTCACTGTAACCCTGATACAAATTTTCTATAATAATAAAATTATTATTATTTAAATCAGTAACTTCTAGTGGGACTCTCCCAAACTGAATATTTGTATAGTATCTAAGGACCCGTTTGGCATTGTTCACGTGTTGTTCTGGATTTTGTGCCAAGTTAGGGTTGTGTTGAGATCGGGTTGTGCTGAGATTGTTATGTGCAAAAACTTGTTTGGAAACATTATGCTAAATTGTTCCATTGAGATTATGCTGTGCGGACTAGTTTGGATAATAAATATTTACGAATTCATCTTAAATATTAACAAATATTAGGGGCCCAATCTTATAAAAATATACTGTGAGTGTCCATTTAGGAATAACAATGTGGGACCACCTATAGGAACCACAACTTATATAGGAATCTTTGGTAACGTCACTAGTAAAATGAAGTTAGGTGAAGGGTCAAATTAAGAGACAAGAATAGAAGAGGGGGTCAAATGAAAAAAAGATGGCCTTTTGTCATTAAGTGAAATGATAATGTAGCTTTTTCACCCTTTTTTTTATAAATAAGATCACCTTTTGTTATTTAGTGGTATGGGAAAGCAGCTTTTTGACTTTTTTGGTTAAAAAGTAGAGGCGTTTTTTGAAATATGATACTTTGACCCCGTTTCCTTTGTTATCTATTGAAATGACTATTCACCTTACTTCACTAGTAAAGTGAATTTACCAAACAGCCCCGGAATTAGTACACGGGCCCACTTTTATAGATTTTACAATGTAGGCCCTTTTTAAAGGAATTAAAATATGGGCCCACAATTTGTTATTGAGAATATGTGACCCACCGGTGATTGTGAACTTGGGACCCATCTTTAGGAATTCTGGTAATTGGGCCTACTTTTAGAAATTAAAATCTAGAACTCACCATGTGGACCACTTTTTGATCACTGATTGGTTGGATGGTTTTGGGCCCACATTTGCTCACTCGAACCTAATCTTCTTACAAAGTTTACAAATTAACCGAATGATGTTGAGAACTTGATTCTCATTCTTTTTGCTGTACTGGCTTGTTAACCTGTGAGTTTGATGCTAAATCAATTTTGCAGCTTGAGAGGGTGAGGTATTCCTTGCTCCCTTTGGACTTTAGATGTTACATTTGATGTATTGTAACATAAAGAGAAAAAGAAAGAGGAGAAAGGGATTGTGTGGGGTGGCTAGTTGAGGGAGAGAGGGGAGAGAAGAAAAAGAAAAAGAAAGTAAATGATAGAAAAAAAAAAAGAAGATGGGTTGTGAGACCTGTGGGTAGAGAGAGAGAGAGAGAGAGATTTGTAGGGATGGTGGGTAGGATACTAGGACCTGTGGGGAAAAAAAGAGAGGGAGAGGGGTGTGGGGAGAGAGAGAGTAGTAGGGAGAGAGAAAACATACAAAAAGATACGGTAGATAACTTAAGTCCTCTTTTCATGGAGTGGAGAACGCAGAATAATACTGTTTCTATCTTAAGTTTGTTCCTTAAAAAAAATTGAAGTTTTATCATTTTTTAAACTTCTTAATCCAGCAGGTCATACTTTTTGAATCATTCCATCGAGAACAATAATTGGGAACAGGTTTTTTGGCTTACCAAACATGTTTTCACTTGTTTTATCCCACAGGACCAGGGGAATATCCCGTTGGCATGATGACCAAATGGGGCCTAATTTCCCCAAAAAAAATACAAATATTATCTTCTGGGGGAAAAGTTCTTATTTGCTACGATGGGATATTCCTTATTACATACCTAAACGTAAATGTTAATACATGAAGAGAATAAGGGGGATTCTGTGTCTCTTATTCAATCTGCGACTACTCTATTGTATCAAGGCTCTATAGGCAAATAGCAACATTCAAGAATCCAAGACTCTTGAGAAGAATAATGCAATAGACGAACTAGAGATACCAATGCAAGTGTACTCCAAAAGAAAAGAAAAGACTAGACCATTGTTCTCAGATGAGCCATCATCTACTGAAGCCTCCAACTCAGACCTTCCTTCGTAGCCAAATTTAGATACTCCTCGATCAGGTTAACTCTGCTGCTTCTAGTCTTGATCTTCTCATTTCTCTTTGTGAAGGTACAAGTCCTGTGTTACATGTCATCCTATTCAAAATTTTATTTCTTGTTCCTATTGTCGCCAGTTCTCATGCCTAGCTCACAAGTTATCTTCAGAGCATTATCCCATCCGAATTGGAAGAAGGGTAGTATTGAAGAAAATGGCACTTGAACTTTGAGAACTCTACTGAAGGAAAATGAACTGTAGGATGCCAATGAATATTCACAATGAAGCATAATCTAGATGCCTTAATTCAAAGATACGAAGCAAGACTTGTTACCTAGGGGATTTACTCAATCATATGGGATTGACTACTGTGAAACTCTATCTCAAGTTAGTAAGCTAAACTCCATTAGCATTATATTATCATTGAGGCTTATTTACGTAAACGTCACCAGGGCAGACATCTCTTGTGTTGTTAGCTTAGCCAGCTTAGGCATCCTCCTAGGATGAACCATTTGGCTGCAGTTCATATAATCCTCAAATACTTGAGGGATCACCAGGACAATGTTTCTTACATAGGTCAAATGAGCATGTGAGAGTAGAGGCGCATATTGATCTTATCCAAAACAAACAAAAGATCTACTATAGGTTATAGTATAATGGTCGGTGTAAATCTTGTATCTTGGAAAAATGAACAAAAAGTAGTGACTACAATCTACGGCCGAAGCTGAGTATGTGGCCATTGCCCAGGGATGCTGCTAGTTGTTATGGATGAGGATATGGTTAGAAGAAATAGGTTTCAAGCAAGGTGGACCTGTAGTTATTCGTTGTGACAGTGAATCAGCAATTAGACTATCTAAGAGTCTAGTATATCATGAGAGCGATAAAATGGCGGGAGTTGACTGACTGTGACTTCATTAGGGATAAAGTTTACGAAGAAATGTTCTGGCATAAACAAGTATAGTTGATCAAATTGCAAGTATTCTTACAAAAGCTGTTAGCACGGAATGATTAAATGATGTTTTGTCCAAGCTGTGCATATTGAATATATATCACCAGCTAGAGGGGGAGTGCCATCAGTTAGGGAGTAGGACTGTCTTGTAAATAAGTAAGTCCTTTGGAAATTTTTTGTCATTACTTCTATTCACTAGGGTTTTTTGGAATTTCTGAAACTATAAGAAATCTATATACTGAGATGGTCGGCGATCCCAATGGGTCATGACCATTCCGGTGATCCCTATGGGTCATGACGATTCCTTCTTTTCTCCCAATTCTTCTTTTTTTTTCCTTGTTTTCCTTTTCTTCTCATCTAGTGTTTACTGACCTACTTTGATAAAACCTTAGGGCCTAGATTCCTATGAATCCAGAGACTCAGCTGAAATATCAATTTTGTGCATTGTTAACTATAAACCAGCTTGTGAGGCACACCCTCACCAACCCATACTCTGTCTACTTTCTCACATTTTGTTTCTCCCCCGCCACACATTAATTGAAACTGACTCCAATTTGATACTCATTATATTGTCACTTACTCTTAGATTGAAATGCCCTTGTTTTCACATATTCTCACCAGCCAGGTTATCATTTGTTCACGTCATTTATCTTTGGATTGCACATGTTTTCACCAAATGATATGATTATACTGATTCCTGGGGAAACCCCTTGCATAGACCTTCTCATCCCCTGTGGCCCTGTGATTGGTATGCATCCAGGTTATCCACTTTGTGGTTCTCATATTGAAATATGAGAACTAGTTCTTGTGTTGACAAAACTATTTGAAAATCATGTCTGTGCTCTCTTTGATATGCGAGTGAACAAAAGCTGCACCTATCCATGTCAGGGTCTTTAACATGAAGTTAATAAAGCATCCTCAGATTACAGTGACATGCTTTTCATTTAATTGGTAATTCTAAATCAATTACTAACCTTTCGATATTTCTTAAATATTTTTTCCATTTCAATTGTATTGAAGTTAGGAGTTGTTTCATTGTGTTTCAAATTCATGTTCACTCTCATGCAGGCATCGACATGCAGCTGCAGTTGTAGGCTCAAAGCTATACATATTTGGGGGACTGAGCAATGATATGATCTATTCCTGCATGCATGTCCTTGACACAGAAAATGCACAGTGGAGTGAGGTAAGGATCCAAGGAGAGTGGCCATGTGCTCGTCATTCACATTCCATTGTGGCGCATGGTCCTCAGTTGTTTATGTTTGGAGGCTATGATGGCGAGAAAGCGCTTGGAGATCTTTACAGTTTTGATGCTGGAACATGTCTCTGGAAGAAAGAGAAAACAATAGGGAGAACTTACGCAAGGTTCTCACATTCCATGTTTGTTTATGATCATTATCTTGGTGTTTTTGGTGGATGTCCTATCAAAGTGCAGTTTCAACAGGTGGCTTTACTTGATCTTAGGAATCGTGCTTGGAAGCATGTTTCCTTCAACTCAGTAAGCAGAGACCTTTTTGTTCGCAGCACAACATGTGTTGTAGATGATGATCTTTTTGTTGTGGGTGGTGGGGCATCCTGTTATGCATTTGGGACAAAGTTCAATGAGCCAATGAAACTAAATTTACGCTTATTAGTACTTTCAGCTGGCATCCCCTGTGGAATGGAAGATAAGCCTATTATTAAAGAGGTGAAAGAGAATCATAACAATTTCTTCAATACTACAGACGATTCTATGTACGTAACAAATGACAAAATGTTACTGTATGATAACAATGTGAAAACCGCCTTTGACAGAGCAAAACCCTTGGTTCTGCAGCTTGATAAAAAGCATGCCAAACTAGGAAAAGATTTACTGAAAAAAATTGGATGGTTAGATCTTGGGAGAAAGGTTCATCCCAGTGAGGATGGACTCCACATTTGTCTACCTATTACTGAGGATTCTTATCCTTTCCTTCAGGAGAGACTGCTTGATTCTGTAGAGGTATTTTATCATTCGAATGGTTTTAATTCAGCAGGTAGAGGGAAGAGTGTTTCTGTAAATGGGTCTTCTTTCCAGATGGAGCTGAATCATTTGTTGGCATCTGGTGGTTCTGTTTGTATTGATAATGCGGTCAGTGTCAAAAAGGCTCTGAGAGCTCCTCAAAAGTTACTGAGAGAAGCCGTATGCTCTTTGATCAAGCAGAAAGGGTTTCCACTACTACTTTTAGAGCAGTTACCTACTAGGTTTGTATTTCATACTGTATATATTTTCTTTTCACGCCTTTCTCTTGGTAACTTCGAAATGTGAGTTTGGTAGTGTGTGTTAACTGCACCATGAAGAAAGCTCATCATTCTATTGTAAGCATGGAGATTGGCATGGAGTTGCAATTCTTGTTAATCTTTTTGTTCCATTAAGCTGAACCCTGATAGAATGATAAGGAATAATGATGATGATCTTTTCTTTTTCGCTACTATTTTTATATGTTAAGTGGTAGCAACAAAGGAAATAATGAAGTTTGTGTTCATTCTCTTTTCATATTTATAATGCAATTTTTGTTCCCTTTAGGTGGGAGCGACTTGGGGATATTGTTGTACTTCCAGTGGCATGTTTTAAAGATACACTGTGGGAGACAATCCATGATGAACTTTGGCCAATTGTCGCAAAGTCACTAGGTGCCAAACGCCTTTCACGCCAAGTAAGTTTCACAGCTAACATGCTGGTCTTCTGGATGTGCTAAATGGTGTTTAATTAGTTTCTTGTAGTTTGTAATATGTTAATTTTGCATGATTGAATTGTGGTATGTGGATAATATTAGTTTTCATGAATGTAAAGTATGTGTTAATACTTTCCTTTTGGATTTGCAATCTCTATGCTTAGGCTACATTGCATAAAATTCTGGCATGGAAACCTTTGAGTAGTTAACCATGGATGGATCGAGTTGTGATCTCTCATGTAAGCCTGCAGGATAAAGAGTCTAGATCTATAACAAGAGTAGAAACAGGGAACAGGCAAACAATATAGTGGAATGTATTCATTTATTATGATGAACCCTGTTTACATGATCTTTGATCAAGAGTCCATTTGACTACAGATGAAATAAGATCCCTTTGGTATGAGGATATTACAACTAGAATCAATGAAATCATGTGTGGAGTATATCTGACATGGCCGGAATATCCCTGTTATTTAGCTTAATTGTATCTTTAAGGTAATTTTATTTATCAAACAATTTTCACGTTGACTTTTCGCTCTTTGTAGGGTCGGGTTTTGCCAAATGGAACGAGAGATAGCACATTGGAGATACTTATTGGGGATAATGGCTGGGTCAATCATAATGAAAATGGGATCATCTATTCTTTTGATTCAACAAAGTGTATGTTTTCCTTTGGGAATCTTTCAGAGAAGCTTCGAATGGCTCGGCTTGACTGTGTGGATGAAATTGTTGTGGACTTATTTGCTGGAATTGGATACTTTGTACTGCCCTTTCTTGTCAAGTATGGAAAAACATGATTTTTGATCTTGTAGTTTAACACGTATTTTTCCTCTCTTTCATTTTTTTTTTTGAAAATAACAATTCTGACATAAAATATAATTTCCGATTAGGGCTAACGCAAAACTAGTTTATGCTTGTGAGTGGAATCCCCATGCCATAGAGGCTCTCCGACATAATATTGAGGCCAACTCTGTGTCAGATCGATGTATAATACTTGAAGGCGATAACCGAATTACAGCACCGAAAGTATGCACATTGATGCCTATTCTCGTTCTTTTAAATTCAATTTGATTCTCTGCCTATTTATATACTCATCTTGTGATAGATATTATCTCTTCATGGTCATTGTGAAAGTATGACAGTAAATTTCATATAAATGTGCTTCCAGGGTCAACTGCCCAAAATTAAATGTAATGCCTTTGTAATGCACGTCCTTATATAATGTCTTTCAAAATCTTGAGAACCCTCCAAGTTGAAGACTCCTGAGATCCCTACTACAAGAGTGCTTTCCTAATATGACTAATACTCCTAATCCAAGCAGGATTACTAAAGAAATTAAGAGAAACTTTTAGTATTTCTGGGAAGTGATTGTCCCAAGAAACTTGGAATAAAATCTGCATTGGACCCGGACCCCACATGGCCCACTGTTAAGTGATCCTTACTTGCGTAGCCACAATCCACGATCGAGAAGAATAGATCAATCTCCTGAAGGATTGATTGAATCCATAATGGATTCTTACCCTACGGCACAAACATAGCCAAGAAACACACTGTAACTTGAGGGAAAACCAAATCTGAATATTATTAATTATCAAAGTATAAGCAACTACAATGAAAGTCTCTCTTATTTATAGAGTAGCAAACCTAGTTCTTGGCAAGCAAGACTCGCTAATATTAGAATAAGCCTAAATAAAATAAGAATTGACTAATATTAAACATAATCAAACTAAACTACTCATAATATCCCTAAATAACTAGATGTATTGTTGGGCTTATGGATGGGCCCAACAGGTTGGCCGACCTATGGTCTGGCCTGCGGCACTTGCCCACTT
Organism: Sextonia rubra; assembly: GCA_037013555.1. Classification (NCBI taxonomy): domain Eukaryota; kingdom Viridiplantae; phylum Streptophyta; class Magnoliopsida; order Laurales; family Lauraceae; genus Sextonia; species Sextonia rubra. Next base: position 25,242,788 of record JASUAD010000006.1, read on the forward strand.
CAAGAGGACCTTTGGGTTGCAAGCCCTGAAACCCAAAACAGCGCCGCCCCCCCCACACACCAAAAAAAAAAAAAAAAAAAAAATCAAAACCAACCACCCCAACCTTTTTTTTCTTTTCCAAAATGGCCCATGAAATCAATTTTTACTCAAAATTTGGGACAGTTTGGGATTCTAATCTCGATTAATTATTGATTAAACCCTTTTGGGCTTTCTTGCAGTGTTCAAATTGATCCATGAAGGCTTCGACAAACTCAAATTATTATCTAGAATCAATTTTTCACAAAATAAAATAAAAAAAAACCTTGCCAAGCGAGGGGTGAGAAAGGTGCCTATGAATCCTTGCAATAATGAGCATTCAGAAGAACATCTTCTCTACCTTAAATTCAAATTTTCTGAGATAATACTTATTTCAGGCTCTTATGATCTATGTGGACTTGGAATTCCTCGCCATATTAATAATGCCTCTAGATTTTAAGTGTGAAGGCCACGGCAGCTAGTTCGAGATCATGAGTGGCATACTTTTGTTTGTGCTTTCAACTTCCTAGATGCTTTGGCCATTACTTTCCCGTGTTGCATTAGTAACACACCCCACCCCATGCAGGGATGCTTCACAAAATATCACATAACCCCCATTCCCTGATGGAAGAGTTAATATTGGGGCTGATGTCAATTTATCTTTCAGCATCTGGAAATGTTTTCACACTTTTCATCTCATGCGAATGGCCCATTGTTCCTTGTGAGTCTAGCCAATGGCCCGCCAAGGAGAAATGGGGAAGGTTGAAGAGGGCATGGATGGAAGTTTTAAGGTTAGATGTGGAGGGATTCTACCTATCCAAGGATTTGGCCCAACATAGACAAGAATGGAGAAACAGAATTCATGTAGTGCACCCTAGCATGGTTAGCATAGGTCTTTGATGATGATGATAATGACATACCCGCTTGAGATGGTTTGTACATCTCCTACATAGGCCGGCTACTGTAACACTGGGGACAACTATTTTTATTCAAGTTGATGGACTGCCAAGTAAGAGGAGTAGGCCAAAGAGAACATTGATGGAAGTAGCAAGGTTGGATCCTAAAATTTGCAAAGTATCCAGGGATTTGGCCTGAGATAGAGTGGAATGGAGTAACAGAATTAGGATAGGTGGGATAAGGCTAGTGCAATTTGCATCACTTGTAGCTAATGGAAGCTTCATTTAACACATAAAGGGCTGGTAAGTTCGAATAACCTCTGACCTTACTATGGGTTATTTAATAGGATAGTTTGAATCCTTTTCCTTCTTCTTAACTTTGGGCTTCTGAGCATAGATATGAGTTTCTGACCTTACTTCTGAGCATAGATATGAGTTTCTGACCTTACTCTGGTTTAGTATTAATAAGATTGTATGTTTGAAGTTGTTGATTTTTTTTATTTTTTATTTTGTTCTTGATATTTATTACTTGTCAATGGGTAATTATAGGGGGTTGCGGATCGTGTTTGCCTTGGTCTTCTGCCTACAAGCGAATGTAGCTGGGTTACTGCAGTGAGGGCATTAAGGTAGTGCATTTTTTTAGTGTATATTAGTCATCTTGTTTTTGTTTTATCATCGTCATTATCATCATTATCAAGGATGAACTCATCTATCTTGGATTGGGGTTGCTGTATTTGAAAAACTCTGTTTAATTCCATTCTTTTTCTGTAACTTCGTGCACTATCATTTCTTGGAAATATGAATATTGTAAACTTGTGTATTTTTTGCTTGCCTCTTTAATTATGTTCCCTGTTTTATGTAATTTATTTAATCTTCTAGTATTTTCTCCCATTTATTTATTTTTCAAAATGTTAATATTGTAGATTTGTGAACCTCTCTCTCTCTCTCTCTCTCTCTCTCTCTCTCCATGCATTTACTGCTTGCTCTCTATTTTCATTCAGTTGGGCAAAAGCCAGTAACTTGGGATGAGACTTAGTAAATCATCAATGTGATTTAATTTTCTGGTTGACTTTCTTATCCCTTTGATTGGGGCTAGTCACAAATCAATAGAAGTCGAAACTAAGAAATTAGGTTCCTAACTGACTCTCCTACTTATCTTCCAAGACAATTTGTAGATTATTGTACATTAGGTGTCTTCCATGTGCATGGTAATAAATAATTCTGTTAAATAATGTAGTCTGTAGAACTATCTAGTTAGACTCCCTGTCCATTGGTCTGATCGGCGTTGCATCTTTTAGGCCCCACAGGCCAAATTGTGATTTACTTCAGAATAATCTCATATGCATTGGATTTTTTTCTCAATAAGCTGTGTAAATATTATTTAAAAATAATACATTTAGTTAATCATCTGTTCAGTCCTAAAACTGTTGGTATTTAGCAGTTTTGTCTTTTTACCTCATAGCTTTGTTTTTTTTTTTTTTTTGGATATATGAAATTTCTATTTTGTGTTTCCATCCACTGAACCGAATGGTCACTCATAATTTGTAGGACCAAGGGTGGCGTAATGCATGTGCATGGAAATGTCAAGGATTCAGAGGAGGATTCATGGTCACAATATGTCGTTAAGGCAATCGACAGCATCAGTAAATCTGAAGGTAACATCATTATGGGTCAAAACTTGTTGATATAATTTTTCTTTACTTATCAAAGTTTAATTGAATGGATTTGAGGCATAGTTTTCATTGTTGTTTTGGACATATATCTATCTCCTTATTAGCAACTGATAAGTTTTATATTCCAAAAGAACGCAGACAGAATACAAGAATAAAAGCTAGTAAAAGAAAAGGGTATGAACAACAAAAAAGGGCCAAAAAATGGCACAACAAACAAACAGAGCCCAAACCTGCTACATATTTTAGAATCCTCATTTATTGCTTCTTAGCCTAACTGCCTGCCACATCATTAGTCAAAAAGAAATACCACGTTAATAAGAGACTTTAATTCCTTAAATCTCCTTAAAACTTGCTGTAATCACCACGGCCCTTTACCCTCACTAACAATCCATGATATACCACGAATCCATGAAATACCACGAATCCCTAAACTCTTTTGACCAAATTCTCCAAGCTTTTGAGATCTTGCATCAACCTCTGCTTCATTGGAATATTAATTCCAACTGATTTCGAAAGTGAGAACAAGATTGACATCTAGAATTGCAAAGAATGTCACCTAATGTTGTTGGGCTTGGCTTCCCTCTAGCTGCCCCATCAACATTAAAATTCTAGTTTCTAATTGGAGGAAACCACTTTTTCTTTAGTGACCTAACCATAAAAAATATAAGGGTTCCACTGTGTAAAAAAAGATCCAAATTTAAGGGTTCCAATGTGTAAAAAAAGATCCAAATTCGACCCTTGAAACTCTTTCCCCATCATTATCAGTCCCCGTCCTCCTTAATACCACATTAAGAATATCTTTGAATGTTGCTGACAAAGCTTTAATTTTTTTTGCCATTTGTTGCTTCCCAAATGGACCACAAAATACCATAAGGAATGACCTGCTAAAGCTCCAAGCATGCCTATAAAATGTGCTCACTCCAAGCACTAACCAAATCACCTAAGGATTTTAGATGACGCCAAGCTATGTCTGAGTTCTTTAGTAGATGATACCAAATAAGAGGTGAATGTCACAGTAGAGGAATAGATGATTAATTGACTTTCATTGATGGCCACACAAAGTGCACAACTGTGCTACTGTGGGAGGATTATACACTACTCTTCTAGATGACGATTAAACACTGAAGACGCGATTGGGTCCTCCACTTTGGGCCTGTACTGACACCATCATGTTTATGTGGCATCTCCCGATGGATATCCATCAGTTGCTTTGTTGCCGAAAACTGCGCTGACCACCTGAAACTCTATTGCCATCATTTTCAGCCACCAGCATCTGTGGTCTAGAAGTCGACAACTTGGGTCTTGGTGAATCTCCCTATGAAGTTTGAATTACCTCTCTCATTGCCTGTGACCCATGATTTAATGCTCATTGCCTGTGACCCATGATTTAATGTGGATCTACTGTAATAAAACAAGTAGATTCCTAGCCTGATATTCTCCAATTTCTAAATGGGTTGATTTGTTTAGAAGTGGATGGTCCAAATGGGTTGAAATGGAAGTCCAGAATTATTTGCAAATGGCTCAGTTTGTCTCTTTCATTTATGCATGTATTAAGGCGTTCATAATTGCATAGATTTTATCTATTTTGATCGATCAATGGTGGAGATTAGACATACAATTTTATGTATTCCAAGAATCCTAGTATTCTTTATACTCGGATAAAGGGGACGACAACTCAGACTTGTTCATGATAATTCTGGGAGGCTGATTATTCTTTTTTCCCTGTTTGTGATTTATTATTGTAAGATTGGGGGTTGTTTGGTTCACCATAATTAGGATTTGGCTTCCCTTGTTGCATCACAAGGATTGATTGAGATGAAAGGTACTACATATCTAGAGTGATTTACATGCTACTAACACCTGCATATTCTTCTTGTGGAACAACATGGGGCTGTTAGCGAGGCCCGTGAATGGGTCTCACTAAGTCAGAGAGGCCTCAGTTTTAGTCTGACTAATTCAGAGTTGTTACATCGAGACCAAGGGTACTACAGATCTGGAGTGATTTACATTCTACTAAAACCTGTGTATTCTTCTTGTGGAACAACATGGGGCCGTTAGCAAGGCCCGTGAATGGGTCTCACTAAGATTGAGAGTCCTGTGTGTTAGTCCGACTAATTCAGAGTTGTTACTAATGATACCCAGATACTCCAAATGCCCTGTGGTACCCGTACCAATACGATACGATACGGATATGGGTACGGGATACAGAAAGATACGGCCCCCAGTTTTAGGATATGGTTATGCAATATTTTTGCCCAAAATTACGTCAGATTTTGTCCATTTTGACCAATTTACCCCTAAATGAGCCCTCGCTCAGTTTGGTCAAAAGGAAAGCAAAAAAAAGAGAAGGTAGTAGCGAGGAAGATGATAACTAACCTGGCAAGGGCTGTTGCTTTCGTTTTGACGGGTTGCTTAATCAACTGGGTGGTAGACCACTGTATTGCTTTCTACTACTATTAGTGCTTCTAGCTTCTAGCTTCTAGCTTCAGGTGCCATGTACGCCTCCTCTTCTTGTTATTCATTCCTTTTTTTTGTTTTCGTTCGATGATGCCCTAGAGATGTAAAAGGGGCAAAAGCCATCGCATTTTATTTAGCTATTGGGCCAACCAGACAATTGGCCCACTTTTCTTTTCTTTTCTTTTCTTTTCTTCTATGTTAAGATACTGTCAGGCCCAACTCAGTGAAAATTTGATACACACATTGGGCCTCGCAATATTTGAGTGCTATGATAAGTATTTATATGTATATATTTTTTTTGAAATGCTGTACCCATATCCGTGTCCTAAAATTTTCAAGTCAGCATATCGAACCCTGATACAGGCCCTAGTGTTAGGGTATTGCGTAGGGTTGCTGAATCACGTGTCCAAGGACACTTCGAATTGTCAAGAAGACTTCAACACACACGAAGACGGACCTCTTAGGGATAAAACCCAATTCAATTAATCAATCAAGTCTGAAAATAATCTACTACAATGCCCATATATGTAAGAAAGCAAACTTAAGGCCTAAGAAAACCTAATCTAATAATTGAAACTAAATAAACTGGAAATAAAGAAGTTAATGATATAAAATAAATTCCTAAAACTAAGAGGGCCCTACACATGTGGCCATTGAGGTCAATACTGTATCATTCTCCTCGGCTTGAAAATGACAAATTCACGATCACAAAAAGAGTTTGAATATACTCTTGAGAATGCAATAATTTTTGTGTGTTTTTCTATGGAGATTGTACATCATTATATAGGTATTTACATGCCTATAATTTAGGCTCTAAGAAAGGAAAACCATCTAATTATATCAATCACTAATCTAAGTTACGAAAGCAACTAATTACAACAATTGTTATTCTAAGAAAGGAAAGCTAAAGCTGTATCAATATTGACCAAATCAATTCTAGCTGTCTCAATATTGACCAAATCAATTCCACTTGACCAAATCAGTTCCAGCTGTCTCAATATTGACCAAATCAATTCCACGTGAGATATAACATTGATGGGCTTTGGGCCTTGGGCCTTGGGCCTATTTAACAGAAAAGAACTCGACCTCAAGTTCGATAAATATCCGCCTAGATCGAAGATCATTTGGATGGACTTTCGATTAGTTGGTTGAGCTTGAGCTTGTGAGCACATCTGGAAAATTCTGAGCATGACGCATCATTTGATTTGACAGACAAAGTACATGTGCATATGCAATCGAACCATTGGAGACCTCCTAATTGAAAAGTGCACAATCAGATCTCAATCTTTGACTAGTCGATCTTCATCTCCCAACATCCATTATTGATCCCCGAAGACAAAATCAATTTGAGAATTTATGTGGGGGACAATGACATGTTCGTCTTGCATTGGTGCTTGCACTTCTTGATCATTATTATTTAGAGGATGTAAATATTAGTTGTAAAGTGGATCAAGACCACTTGAGCTGAACTCTATCCTGACTTAGTTGGGCCCACTAGTGACATGCTGGCACGTGCGAAAGAAAATCCTAATGCTGCCTCCCTCCCTTTCCTTTCGTCACGACATGAAGGTGCAAAAAGAAGGTAAAACGAGAGGGACTAGCCGTTTCGAACTAGACGAGAAGGTTCTGCATCAAAGAGGATGGCGACGATCATTTCTGTAGATGGACGGTGATCGCAAGTGGCTGCGTGGAGTTGTTGGGCAAGGCTGGGAGTCGAAGCATCAAGCGTCACAAAAGGGAATGTGAGGGTTCTCTTGCCCTAATTTGAATTCCAATCTCGCAACAAAAGAGGAAGGGGCCAAACCCCTCAATCGATTGTCTGCTTTCTTGGAGGCGACGGCGATGGCTAAGAGTGAAGACGGTGAGTGGTGGCTTGCGGCTGTAGACTTCCGACGACGACAGTGGCTGCTGGTGGTCAGAGATGAAAACCAGGTACGCCTTTCTCACTTCTTGTATGCCCTTCTCCTCCTCTACTTCTCTCTTCTTTTTTTGTTTTTTGTTTTTTACTGCTACCGTGGTCGGGAATTAACGACAGAGGAGAGTCGACTTGACGGGAGGGGTAGTGTGGCTGGCCGGCAGGACGAGGATGGGATGGGATGGATTTCAAGGATCTAGGTTTTTGGAAGTGGGGATTTAGAGTCTATCCCTTTTTTTTGGATGGTTAGGTCAGTGGGAAGAGCAGGGATAGAAGGCAGAGGATGGCAGTGGAAGGATTGTGATGGGAGTGGTTTCGGGTAGTGGGTGAGGCTCTAATGATGATGGTGATGGGTTCATATGAATGGATGGGGGTTTTTGTGACAAGGACGGTTGGGGATGACAATGGTGAGCGAAGGTGGGGATGAGGATAGAAGGTAATATGCTGATCTATATGCGGATTGGCTCTAATACTAAACTGATGCAGGCTCTAGCGTTAGGGCTTACATAGGGGTGCCAAATCACGTGTCCAAGGACACTTCAAATTGTCGAGAAGACTTCAACACACACGAGGACAGACCTCTCAGGGATAAAACCTAATTCTATTAATCAATCAAGTCTAAAAATAATCTACTACAATGCCCATATAAATAAGAAAGCAAACTTAAGGCCTGAGAAAGCCTAATCTAATAATTGAAACTAAATAAATTGGAAACAAAGTAGTTAATGATATAAAATAAATTCCTAAAACTAAGAGGGCCCTATACATGTGGCCATTGAGGTCAATACTGCATTAAACCCTCGCTCCCCATGTCCGTATCCATACCCGTGTCCGTATCTGGGCATCATAGGTTGTTACAATATATGGGTCAGCCAATGAATCCCCTTTTTTTTTTACCTAAGATCCATTTAGTCTCTTGTCTCCTAACAATAACTTTAGGTCTTATGTGAGCTAGTAGTACTGTTGATTATGCAGTTTATGCTATTGGAGCATACAAAGTTCAGTTGCTTATTGGTTCAACAGTAGTGAACAGTGATGTCAATAATGTAATTTTAGGTCATTTATATTATGGAGCATATAATGTTAATTTGCTGCTTGGATCAGTAGCATTGCCGATTGTGAAGTTTATGCTGTAGCGCATAAAAGGTTAAGTTGCTTGTTTGTTTGTAAATACCTCAAGCAGTTGTTTGCTAAATGCAGTTTTCACAAAGAAAGACTAGCATGTTGTCTAAGGAGTGCAGTGCAGTATACAGTTTGTCGGTGGCTATGTATAATAAGCTTTTTCACATCTTCTATAATCATGTAGGTTGTAAAATGGATTAAAAAACCATCACAGGTTACTGGTACCATGGATCGGTCACCAGATTCTCTTGCCAATTTGTCAAAAGAAAGCAGTTATTTGATGTTTATTCCAAGTTGTGCAGGTAGATATCTATGCACCATCATAATAGGGAGTGTGGAGACACTGCTAGGGGCTTATTTGTAATGTTGTAGCAATTATGGACCAATTTATAATTATGAAAACCTACAGTACGAAGGGTTTTTTCACAAGTGATGAAAAAAGTAAATGTTGTAAAAAAGGTGTTGGGGTTGGAGGACTTGCCTTGATTGGTCTCTCCAAAATCTTGTTCCTCTATAATGTTATTCTTCTTCAACTTCTTTATTGAGTTTAATCTTTCAGTTTTATTCTTAATGTTCTTATGGAACAAAAGTTTCAATTTCTTCCACATGTTTCATCACTCTTTTTGCGTTGATATATTTGCGAAAGCACTGACACATGATCATCATCATTTTTCAGTCTTCAATTGATGCTCTTTGATCAGCATCAGTTTGAGCAGAAGTGTGAAAGGAGTGTCCCTTGGATCTAAAATCAATATATTTTCTTGCAATATCAAATTAGATCAAACATAATTCCAGGAGATGATAACTGATTGCATTTTCCTATTTTGCACGATTGTATTTCACTCAATTAAAAGATTGTAATTTATCTAAGAGTCCGTATAAGAGGGACCCAAGAGACAAAGTGCCTCACTAGTTTCCATTCTAATTTCATAATTCACTGGCTTTTGTCATTTTTCAGCTTGTATGGAAAACTTGGTGCATTTAGGAGTTAGGACACATTTATGTATTGCTGAGGATTCCTTAGTAGCATGGAAAAGATACTGATTATCTGTGCTCTCCGATTTTTAATATGTTTCCAAGAGTATGGAGAATCATTTTCTATGGTTGAAGGTGGGGATCGCTTTTCCACAGCACTGCAGAAATGGGTATCTAATGAGCATCAAATTCCAACTTGCACGAACATGTTCTTAGGAAATTAATATGCAGTTTTGAAAGATGACACACTGTCTCCATGTTTTGGGGCCAAACGATCTGAGAGGAGTAGAGGACCCATCTTCGGCTTACTATGGGTCACCCTGTACAGTCCATTTGAAAGATCCCACCATTGATGCCTGTTGGACAAGCTTTTGAATTTATTAGTCAATGATATTTTATCATATGAAGCCCCCGACAATGATGTTCAATGACACTTTCAGATGATGATAGCAACCAAGCAATGAACAACGTAAAGTAATTATCTTTTCAAGCCAGTGATTGTTTTCAGAACCATGATTAAATGTTTACTGTTTTCAATTTTGTTCTTGTTTCTTCACTTTGTATTGGGCTCTAGCTACTATAATCTGGATCTTTTACTTGGAAACTCATTTCTGTCATAAATACCTATGTTTCTCATTAATTTGTTTCTTGTGTTCATTCAGATTTTGTTTTTTGTTGCTTTCTGAGGTTTTTCATGCATCTGTATCTCATGTCCTTTCGTGCATCCATTTCTTTCTGGCAAGCTATCCCTTCATTTAGTAGGCCACCCTCGCTTGCTTATCCTTTCCCAGGATCACTTTACAGACTGCAGCCATATGATCTGTCCTATGTGGCATTGGCAGATGGTTCAAATGAAATGGATGCAAGTTAGGAAGGTTAGGATCATATATGGAGTAAATGTGATACTCTCGGTCTGGCCTACAAGAGTAAGCTGCACTACATAGTTGGACAAATGATGGCTTGAAAGCCTCATGTCTGTTTCCAACTTTTTGCACCATATTTGCTATACTGTATTTCCAATCAACATTATTTTGACAAGGTTTCCTATGAGTGATTATATTTTTTATGCCTATGAGTGATTATATTTTTTATGTATCTATGCCTGATATTGTTCAACCTGTTTATATTTCAGGTTATTGTTGGGATGTTTCCTTACAGCATCTTGAGCGAGTAAAATGGTATGGGCCTCACATTCGCCACATTGTTGTGGATATTAGATGCAAACTGCTGCAGGTTTAGCATCTAAAATTAGTATGTTGTATATAATCTTGTTTTGCCTGACTGACTTCATTTTCCTTGAAAATTCAGAGTGATGACAGTGGCACCCTGTTTAATGTATTACAGTTCTTAGATGAGTAAATGATTCTTTGAGGCTGCCACCTCCTCAAAATCAAACATTTTTCTGTACTTAATCATCCCCATTTTAGATTTGCATATATGTAATATTAAATCAAGTTTTTTCTTCGATATAATGAGTAATTGTATTTGTTCTTAATTAGAAAATTGAGGTAGCATCAATAAGGGATAAGATTAGATAAACCCGTTTAAGATAGTTTGGACATGTTGAGTGTAGGCTGGTAATAGCACCGGTGAGAAAAAGTTTAGCTATACAGGTGGATGGCTCATCAAAAGGTAGGGGTAAGCCGAAAAAAACATTGATAGGGGTCAGAGAATCAGATTTAAAGAAGTTTAACTTATCTAAGGATTTGGCTCAAAATAGAATGGAATGGAGAAATAGAATTTATATAGCCGGTTCTAACATGGTTGGGATAAGGCTTTGATGATGATGATGATGATTTATTTGATAGAAATCACATTCTTTTTAGATATCAATTAGGGTCTGTTTGCATAGAATCAAGGTCAAAGGAGCTCCTATGGAAGGATTATTAAAAAGGTGAGGGATGAAGGATAAGGTAGCAATGCAAAATTGACCTTGATTGTACTAGGATTTGAATTTCTAGATTAATGACTGGGTATTGATTTCCCTTCGGGAGGTTATTTGATGTTCATTTTTGGATAGTGACGTTTGATTCTTCGTTTTTAAGCACTTTATAAAACTACAAGGGGGCTGTTTGTTTCCATTAAAATATATAGGAATTGAGTACACAAGTATTCTGTGAAATGAACTTTGCGAAATGATTAAGAAAGAGGTGAGTGGTGAATGATATTAGGTGGAGACGCAGATAGATCTTCACTATCCTCTCTCTAGTGACTTAACTAGGTTGAATTGTTGGGTATTCATTTTCCATCTCCCCTTGATTGTATTTACAGAGAAAGAAAGGTCATTTGATGCCTTATTTTTGGAAATGCACCTTTAGTCTACATGTTTAACCACTCATGTCATGAAATCCCATGTATTTAATTCATATTCATTTTAATGCAAACAGGTTAGCCTAGGGTGTTGGTTTCTAACGTTTAATTATATTTCCTTCCCTAAATAGAAAGGTTATTTGAAGCCCATTTTTAAAAATTCACCTGTTGATCTTCAATTTTTAACGATTAATTATATGAATTCATGTATTCATTTCTATGTATTTTAAATAAACAAGAGGCCCAAGTCTTGGAATTCCTCAGAGTTTGGTTACATGAAACAAACAGGCTGTTAGTAATAGTATTCTTACTTTATTTCAAGGTATGAAAACCTCTTCTTTGGTATCTTTTCAAAGGACCCCACTGTATATAGACACATAAAATGATGACATGTTGGGTTGACCCGTAAATTTTTTTTTTTTTTTTGGGGATATCTGAATGGAGTTGGACATGAGTGGGCACTTTCATATTTGGGAACAGTTAAATGGGAGGCATTTGGATAGTGGGGCACACGCGTAGAGGCACTTGAATGATCAGGCAGAGTCAGGCAATTCGGAGGCACTTGATTCAGGCACAGTTGAATATTCAGAGGCATTATCCGGGCAGGGCACAGTTGCAATTTAGAGGCTCTGAGACGTTTCAGCACAGCTGGGCCTTTGCCCACATTTGCAGGGAGACTGCTTCCACGCCTTTGCAATGATCTGCACCCATTCCAAGCTCCTCAAATTGAAAGATGAACACCATTCAGTTGGGGGTTTCGGACCAAAGACTTTGCTGAAAAAAATGAAAATCTGAATTATCGCGATCAACCTGGAAAAATTTAGACTATTTTTTTTTATGAAGTCCTCTACAGGTATATCAATTGCTGCCAGACCGATCGAATTTTTGCACGTGTACCCAACATTACGGGTTTTACAACAGTAGAAAAGTTATAAACAAAAAAAAAAAGGATTGACCCAGGGACGTAAAAATCATGTGTAGTAGTACTAGTGTCAATTCATGGTTTTCATAAATTTCTTAAGACCCATAATAAATCAAAGGCGTGAAATTTGGTCCCACTTTCTAATGAAGATGAATGGTTTAGATCATAAAAGTGGGGCCTACATAAGTCTAGACTAAGAAAATTTTAGAGTTTGGAATCGTTTGCAAATATTTCAGAATTTTTGATGAATCAATGACTGAAATTTGATACCCTAGTCATTTTGGGCTTTTTTAAAAGGAATCTAACATTTCTTAGCATGATTTAGGGGCCCATAGAATTAAATAAAATGATGAAAAAAAATTGCAGTGCCCATTTTTTTTCTCTGGTTACCGTGGCAGCTGCACTGACAGTGACATTTGTATCTATTTTTCATCTCCACACTACCTTCTTTTTTCTTTTGTTAACAGAGTGTTTTGGCTCTTTGGGTTGGACTAATCCTTTGAGCTCCGAGAGAGCTAAATAAATTCATTATGGCGCTAATGTGGTTGGCACAGTTGAAACCCGTAACGTCTATGAGGAATCGTGATCTTAGGCCAGCTTAGCTACCCCTTTAGGATTATCTCCATGCCATTTGATGTTGACATTATTTTTATACCACTATTTACACACGAGATGTGTAAAATGGTGAAAATATAACATGAAATGCATTAATGGCTAGGCAAGAACGGTCATTTACATAAATGGTGCAACTACCAAGGGCTGTTTCGTAAATGCACTCAGAGAGGATTCCTCTCCCGCTTTCCTCAATTGCGAGGGAAACCACATTTGGGAAAAGGAGAAACAAACCAAAAATGAAATTCTCTTTTCCTCTAATTGAAGGAAAGTCAGAATTAGACCTCCTCCAGTCAGATTTCAATCTTCCCAAACGCATAAAGCACTGCTAAATTGACCTCCAATGACTATTTTGGTCTTTGGGTTTTTTTTTTATTCAGTTGCCCTAAATCAAGTCCGGACCATTCATCATCTTTTTAATGTCAAACCCAGCCAGGGGTGAAAGATCAAGTGTAGATTCTCAAAGGATTTTGATAAAATAGTTTAAAAAAAATCTCTATGATGCTAAATCAATTTTTTGTATTTTGTAGCCCTCTTTTCATGATGGGAACCGTTCATCCTCCGTATAAGGTCAACAACAACTATCGAATCAAATCTGAGGTCTTTATTTTGCTGTGGAACTTGAGAAAATTGCGACAGGCCATAAGATTTGGGTAGTCTGTTTTCGTTTAATTTTACATTTTTGTGGGAATCTAAATCACTATTTGATCATTCATCCTCTTCACAATATCAAAGCACAACTAGGAGATCAAAATTTGGCCATAAATTCATTATGGAATATGAAATATTTGAGAAAAGGTCCAAACCTCACACTTAGTTAATTAACATCTAAAATTAACCACTAAACATAACTACTTAATATTAATTTTAGCAATTAAAATTGAGGGCGTTAGATATGTCATTCTAGACTTCTGTGGGCCCAATTTGCACAATCCAAACTGTTTATCATCTCTAGAATGTGAAAAACTTTCTAAAGGTGAAATTGTAGGTCTTAATTCATCATGGATTGCGAGGAATTTATTAATAACATGATATCATTGGATGTAGTATAGTGTAAATTGTTGGGCTCCCCTGTATTTGCCAAATATGGAATGTGATGATTCCTCTCCTCACAAATCATCATTGAGGATAACTTAATTCTAGGGGAATAAAAGAATCCTCCAATTTGAGATTCTTCTCCAATCACCAAACATGCCCTTTGTGTTTTATTTTATTGTGGAATTTTGTAAAGTTTAGATATTTATCTTAAGAAGATAGCACTTAGCTTGGGAATTCGCGTTGAAGTGTTTGGATTCATTTGCTTGATCTATTTCCTTGACGTAACAATGTTTAACGTGACAATGTTTATCTTTTTTTTTTATTTTAATGAAGCCTGATACATGTTGGTACTATGATTCAAACCGGAGTTGATGATTTTGAATTTGAATTTGAATAAAATTTTGTAATCTCTCTGCATAAATGGAAAAAACTTCCTCACTTTATCTCTACGGTGAGTTAATAGAAATGAAGAGATTTATTTTTAAATTCCATATGGTATCAGAGTTGGAGCCCAGTGATGGTCTTGCGATCAAGCCGGATAGTGAGATATGATCCTACTTCCACAATTATCACCATCAACTCTTCTATTTTAATTAAAAAATAGCATCATCTTTTATCCATTCATCCATTCAACCCTTATAATCTCGTCATCTTCATCAATATGCATTATTAAAATTTAGATGATATCACGCCGATCCAATCAAGTGGACCACCAGCACCGATAGCCCTAGAAATAATTGTTCAAATCCGGGGCTGTCATGAATTAAGATTTTCGTTTGGAGGGCACAAACCCTAATAAGTAGTTTTGTTTTGTGGATAAAGTGAGGATTTTCACAAGAATACTGAAGCAGAGCCTATGATTTTTATTGGATTTTTGAAAGTGGACTCAAAATTTGCAGAGACTTTGGAAGGGCATCATGATTTGATGAGTGCTAAATGCTTTCCCAGATGTTGAAAGCTTGTCCAAGGTTTGTTAAGAAAATTTAGAATTCTGATAGTTGTGAGGAATAACTATTTCAATTCTACAGATGTCAAGGAGAGAGCTGGAGGTCAACGTGAGCTTGGGCAAGAGACAGAGTCGCAGGGGCAGCATGAGATGCACCTACATTCAAACAGTTATATTTGCAACAAATGCCTTCCACAATGTTGTAGCCAAGGAAGTGAGGAACCAATCCCCCTTTAACGATTCCAGGATGTAAAAGAATCTGTCAAAAAGATTTGTCCTGCCGCCATACCTTTAATCCTGGTCCTATTTCCTAAAAAAAGGAAAAAAATTCTAAATAAAGAAAAGTTTCTGGTCCCCATCTTTCGACCGTCTGTCCGTAAGATCAGATTGAGGTGGGCCCCCAAAATCTCCCATCTATGTGAAGTGAACACAACATATGCAGATTCAAATCGTTCTCCTCTTTTCCTTCCTTTTTTGTTCCTCCGCAGGAAAAGGAAACGCTTAGAGCCTCGCAGCTCATAATACCAAAAGTCGTGCCCATTGCGTGTCGGCTGCAGCTAATGCCAATGAATGCTCTTTCTCGATATCCAAACAAAGAAAAAGCCCCAAAACAGACAGTGGCTTCCCCATGGCTCAAGACTGAATACCCCGGCAATCCAACATCCTCTTCTTTCCATCCATCCAAAAGCAACCCATATTGATATACATACAAACAAAGCAGTCAAAAAAGAGAGACAAAAAGAAGCACACAGCAACAACAAAAAGGATTCAGGAGACCATAGAGAGGTCCTTTTCATTTACATAGGAAGAAGAAGAAGACTACATTTCAATTTCAAGGAACCAAATCCAATCCAATCCAATAGATATGGCAAGTAGAGGAGATGCAGTGATTCGAGTGGAAGACTATTCCCATAGCCCGGCCCACGTGGCTGTCGCTCTAGGCGACCACAGGGGCCTCTCCCGCCTCCTCTCCTCCCTTCCCCGACTCGCCGATCCCTCCCAAATCAAGACCGAGTCCGACTCGCTCCTCCAGGAGCGACTCGCCGACCAGGTCTCCTCCGTCCTGGACCGCCGCGACGTGCCCCTCGGCGAGACCCCCCTCCATCTCGCCGTCCGCCTCAACGACATCTCGGCCGTCCGATCGCTCTCTTCCGCCGGCGCCGACATCTCGCTCCAGAACTCCGCCGGCTGGAACGCGCTCCAGGAGTCCATCTGCAGCCGCAGATCCGACATCTCCTCCACCCTCATCCGCCACCACCACCGCTCCGCCTGGCTCAAGTGGCGCCGCCGCCTACCCCGCCTCGTCGCGGCCCTCCGCCGCATGCGAGACTTTTACATGGAGATCTCCTTCCACTTCGAGAGCTCGATCGTCCCCTTCGTCGGCCGCATTGCGCCCTCCGACACGTACCGGGTCTGGAAGCGCGACGCCGATCTCCGCGCCGACACCTCCCTCGCCGGATTCGACGGCCTCAAGATCCAGCGCGCCGAGCAGAGCTTCATCTTCCGCGGCGAGGAGGACCCTGCGCTCGGGCTCCCCTCCGGCGCCCTCCTCGTCCTCAACCGCGACCGGAAGACCATCATTGACGCGTTCGAGAGCGCCGACGGCGGCGGCGGGCCGGTGGACGAGGCCGGCTTGTCCTCCCAGACGAGCGTCTACCGCCCCGGCGTCGACGTCACCCGCGCCGAGCTCGTCGCGCGGACGAACTGGCGGCGGCAGGACAAAACAGAGACTGTTGGGAGGTGGAAGGCCAGGGTCTATGATATTCACAACGTCCAATTCAGCTTCCGAACTCGAAAGGCCGCCGCGGCGTCGCCGCCCGAGAAGTGCGGCCTAGATGTGCCGTTGGTTTTTCAGGATGATTCCGACGAGGACTTCCTGGTCGCCGAGAACCCGAATTTTGACTTTGATTTTGACTGCAGGCGAAGGAGGAGCAGCTTCAAGGAGAATGACAAGGCGAATCTCGATTTCGGGCGCAGGAACAGCAGCTTTGAGAAGGGGGGTTACATTTACAACAACAATGGGAAGATGAGGAAGCCTCGAGAATGGATGTCTGCTGGAGCTGGACGGAGGAGCGTCGATGTCGATGTTGGTGTTGGCGTTGGTGTTGATGTTGATGCTGGCGTTGTCTCTCCTGCATTGTGTGATGAGAAGACCAAGTGTCGGAAGAAGGTGGCAACAGCTGCGGTGGCCGCAACGAGTGGGAAGGAAAGCGAGTATGTGAAGAGTCTGCGGCCTGTGATTTGGTTGACAGAGCAGTTTCCCCTCAAGACTGAAGAGTTGCTGCCATTGCTTGATATTCTTGCAAATAAGGTGAAAGCGGTTCGCCGCTTGAGGGAGTTGCTCACCACCAAGTTTCCGCAAGGGACATTTCCTGTGAAGGTAAGGCCTAAAGGATGAATTCATTCATAGCTTTTGGTTGGTTATCTTTGTATTCATTGCCTTATCCCATCCCTGTGAGATGGGAATGCAAGTCAAGGATGAACAGTCCCAAGGTACTATATGTTGTTGCTAGGAATAGGAATTGAAGTCTCTCTGTGCAAGGGTGCCTAATCATGTCTAGTCGAGATCAGCTTGTGAGTTTTGCTTCACCCCGCAAATCTAAGCAAGTCCATCTTCTCTTTTTAACTCTGAAGTGTTCCTTCTCTGTTCAGGTCTTAAAGTGGTCTTCTCCTTGTAGCTCCTTGAGCTATAAACGCTGCAACATGATGTTTTGATCCTACTCTAGCTCCCCATGTGCACGTGTCCAAATAACCATTTCTAAAGATGCTTCTTTTATTCATTTTTTAAATTATTTTTCCAGTCATTGAAGGTAATCACAAGGCTCTTCTCATGTTTTTATGGATCAGCCGTATTGTGCATGGCCCGATTGGCTGCCACTATGGTTAGGCCCAATGGGCTGGGTGGTTGTGGGCCTGTTATTTGGGCCTCCTTTTTGTATCTTTTAGGCGAATGAAGCACCTGGGCTGCATCGCCATTTGATCTCCCCTAGGGGTCTATCCCTGGGTGTGTCGTCCCATATGTACCGTACCATTCATCAAGCTAGCACTAGTTTTACTAATACCTTGGTGTGTTGTCCGCATGTACTGTGCCACTCATCAAGCTAGCACTATTTCTACTAAGCATGAGTTAATCATCAATAATGCTAGCTACACTCTCCATCTCATAACTCATCTCACAACCATCTTATGTTGCAGTTTTTTTCTCCCTCATCTCTTCAATATTAAAAGTAAAAACAAATTAGTTAGGCTTGCCACATAGGATGATTGTGATATGAATTGTAAGATGAGAAGTGTGATTAATATTATTGGTTAACCATAAAACCAACTCCGCAAACCACTCCCCCGCAACTCCCCACAAAAAAAAAAAAAGGTCCAAATTTGGCACTCGTCCAACTGTTACTTACTGTTGAATTAAGATTTAATAATATGATAAGGCTATTAAATTTAAGGGGCATGGATCAAATTGTTAGGATGATTAATGGGGACCATATTTTGTATACTTTGGTCTCATCATGATTGACATTGCCCCAGTTGGGCCCCACAAGGGGGTGCTCATGAGAGGGTGGCCCATATATTTGCTTTACTGGAGGCTTGATCTAACACCGTTGGACACTACATGATGTCCTTAGCCAGCTAAGCCAGAGAAAACATAGAATTCTCACATGTCTAGTTCTTTGAAAACCTGAAAACTCACAATTAATGCCGAGCCTTGCTCAAGTCCGGCCTAGTCAATTGAGTCTTGATTCAGACCTACCAATTTCAAGTTTTTCATCAAGCCTTCAGATGTCTCAAGTTGAATTGACTCTCATCAAGTTTTAACGCAATGATTTGGCAAACTGTTGATGTTAGAGTCTCTTTTAATAAATTTTTTCAAAGAAACATCCTTTTTGTTAGTTCCTACGCTTTTTTTAACATGATTGCAAGAGCTTTCTCAGCCTTGGCTTGTATTAGTATAACTCTTTTAAATGGATGAGGCTAAGATGATGATGATGATGATGATGTTTTCAGGAGCTTCTCATGCCCGTTCATGACATTCATTTTGGTTGTGTAAACAATGACAGTTAATATTCATAAGACGCTTGTTACTAGTCTTGTTGGATCCTATACCGTTTTGTTAAACTCTATTGCATGGTAGAAGATGAAAACAATGATGATGAGATTGGTTTGCTCACAAGAACTCTAATTGCAGTTCGCTTGAATTTGCTACAGGTTGCCATTCCAGTTGTTCCAACTGTTAGAGTTGTGGTGACGTTTACCAAGTTCATTGACCTCCAACCATCAGAGCAATTCTTCACGCCCATGTCAAGTCCCGGACAACTGCAAGAAGAGTATTCATGTGCTGCCTCCACACGATTGCAGTCTATGAGCCATCAGGGGTTGGATCCTTTCGCTATTCCTAGTGACTATACTTGGACCAGCATTGATGCCAAGAGCGACAAGATGAAAAAATCCAAGTCAAAGAAAGAGAAGTAGCGAACATTGAGATGAATGATTGTATCATAGGCTAATCGTATTCTTGGAAGAATGATATGTAATCTAATCATTCTGAGATATCTCAATCCCTTGTTTTTTAAGTAGGATGTAACACAAATATATTCTACAAAGGAGAGCTGGTCCCAATTAATGGGTAGTGTTAACTATGGTGCTAATACGACCTTCATTTGCGAACTTCTGAGATTAGCTTGAGGAGCATATAAACATATTCTTTCTGAAGATAGTCAAAAGCTTCCCAACCTTCTCTGGATTAAGCAACACCAATGTCGTTGATATTGTTGTTTGTTTATCAAGAGATATTAGCAGCTATTGCTACTGTCGCTTGTCACAACCGTTCGCCTTTGCATTTGTGTTGGTAGGGTGTACAAGAAATTCGTCGATCAGTTAAATCGATCCAATTCAATCCGATCTGCGGTTTTTTGACCGATCCGATAGTTAATGGATTGGTGACGGATTAGAAAAACCCTAATCCGTTAGTAACGGATTGGTGATGGATTTTACTCTTAATCCGTGGATTTAAACTAATCCAATCTGTTGAAATAAATATATATATGTTTATTTTTATATAAAAAATATTAAAAGACAATACCTTCTTTCAGAAGGTTTAGGTGTTTTGTGTAGTACCCATTGCAAAATATCTTCCAGAAGGTTTAAGTGTTTTGTATGTTTTGTTTTATCCTTCTATTAAGATTTTCTTAGTGAGTTTCTGTTAGAATCCTTTAAAGACTTTATAGAACTGATAATACAATTCTCTTCAGATTAAAAGGGTGGAATTCAGTTAAAAAATTGATTTGATATATGTTAGCAGTCATTTATGCTTTTGAAGTATTCAAAATTTAAGGGTTTGCTTAAAAATTTTATTTGGGTCATCTACTTGTATATCTTTCTATTATTATTTGTATTCTACATTATATAGCTGGTGATATGGTAGTTATCTTATACTATAATCACCTTTTTTTATCTTATACCATAATCACCTTGTAGGAGCCCATAGGATTGTTGAATATGTCTTTTTTGAACCTCTTGAAAATCTGGTCTCTTCAAGACATTTCATAAAATGAACATGTCCAACGTGTTGATCTTAATAATGGCTTCATCTAATAATTTAGGAATGGTTACGTAGGAAGAATAGAGATAGGCCACTTATGATCAAGTTTTACCAACGAGCCACCTACAACTTTTACTTCTATTTTTATTTTATTTTATTGCAAAAGAATTTCTATTATAGGCTCTACCAACGGATTAAACGGTTTTAACTGATTCGAACCGTTGATCCACGGTTCGGTTCGGATCGGTTTTAAAGGGCAAATGATCAGTGACAAATTATAAAACCGTCAATTCGTAAGTAACAATTTGGTGACGGATTTAACTCAATTCGATCTAATCCACGCTGTGTACAATCTTATCTGTTGGCTTTTTGCCCCAACTTGCTCTATCCATGTTCTGAGTCAGGCACTGCCATGAGTCTGATGCCAATTGTTAAAGTTTGCAGGGCTCCTCAGCATTTTATCAGTATCCATTGTATTTTTTAATATGATCCATTAGTGCTTAGAAATTCTACCATATCCTACTTCTTGAGCAATGGGGCAGGTTTGGTATTGGTTGGAGTAAATATGCTCCATCTCAAATTTATTTCATCCAAATCCTCCCCGCCCCATGATGGGTCATTAATTGTAGTACTAAATCTGTCCCGTTTGAGTGGATTAAGTCATATTTAATGTTTAAAACTTTTAAAATATATAATAATAAATGAAAATGTCTGTAATAGAGTTTGAACATGCCACATTTTCTTTTGTTAAGGTTCAAAACTACTTACATCATATGAGTTTTGTCTATTATTTTAGTAATAAGTATATAAATATTATATATTTGGGCCAGGGCAGGTTGGGTCAATAAGACCCAAACTCGCCCCGCATAAAAAAACCCATCACCAAAACCGCCTTGAATAAGAGTGGGGGAGGGTCCCATTTATATCCGACCCATTGTCATCCCTAAATTTCTCCCCACCCATTGTCATCCCTAGACTTCTCTCCATCATCCACCTGCAAAGTCATGACCTGAAGTTTCACTTCCTATCATTGCTATCATCCAACCTCTTCTGATTCTATGATCCCTAGGAATCATATTTTAACGCATGTCCAAACCCCCATGGGCCCATGGTATTTTGTCACACTACCAGGCCCAGATTCCTTATAACAATGAGGAAGTCCAAATCTCTCGGCGGTAATGTCACACCCCCAAAATTGGATTACTATAGCTATCCGATTCTCTGGGTGCAACTAGGATTAATGCGATAATTTGCATTTTATTGTTTCAAGATCCGCCTGTATGAACATTTTGTGGAAGTTTATGTGGCGTTGTATCCTGAAGTCAGCAGTCATTAGATTTCGTAGTGCAATCTAACGCTTATAATGATGTGTAACTAACAGGAATAAAAGATGGAGCTAAGACGGGCGAGTTTGGTAAACTTACTTCAAAGTAAAGTTAAAATCATCCTTCATTTTAAGACACAACAAACTAAAAGAGTTAAATTGAAATATCATATTTTGAAAAAGTTTTTCTATTTTTTTACATCAAAAAGTCAAAAAATTACTTTTTTATTTTACTAATTAACAAAAAATATCTACTTGTAATAAAAAAGTCGAAAAATTATATATATTTTTTCACAAAAATACAAAATTTTATCATTGGATTAATTTAATTTCTCTCATTTTTTTATCTTTTGAATTGATCATTCACCTCACTTCACTCTACTAATTAAATTAATAAATAGCTGCTAATAACCGTACCTATATATATTAAAGTTATAATGTAAAAAGTGCATTAATTACAAACCAAAAAGATAAAGGCCAGTGCAACAGTAGTAAATCCAAAATACATAAGACAGCTCCCTCCAAAGTGTTATGGCAGCTCAGTGCGAGGCTTGATGTCTAAATGACATCTTCAGTACACTACCCGCCGACACTCCGCGGCTGTAAGCCGCTCCGCCGGCACTCTCTTAGAAACAGGGTTACCTACAGCGCTAAGGTTAGCAAGGGCAAGCACGGCGACCTTCAAGTGGTTAAAACTTAAAATGAATAGCATAACATGTTTGCTGCAATTATGAAATAGAAAGACAGATGATTGAATGTCATTCCCAAGGAAATCTACGACTAGGCAGGTAGTGCATGAACAATAAGGCTGCGAAAAACTATGAATAAATGTAAGACATGTCACTTCTAGCAAAATGGATTTCACACGTGGATTTCACAAAGCGTTGGATTAAAACTCAATCAGACAACATTTTAGCATGAAATGGTCCGATCCAAATGGGTAAAAAGGGTATAATTTGGATCCATTGAATGAGCATGATCCTCATTGGACCCATTCCAAAACGAGAAAAATCATTACAAAACTCGCCCCTAATAAAGGTAGGTGGGGACTAGTCTTAAATTTAGGCTTCCAAATTATAGTCTATAAGATTTTTCCTAAAACTAGTGATATAGGGAATAACATTTGTGTGACTAAAGGATTTTCCCATTGAGAGAAACATTGTGGTGATTTTTCAGGTGTGCACTACAAATGCTAGCACGATTTCCTCGCAATAAAAGAAAAGAAAAGGAAATAAATCAAAAGGTATTATTTGAGAAAACTAGAAGATATCGGAAGCCGTATGTGCACACCTTAAAAATAAAATGTCTCCCTGTTCTCTCTTCTTCCAATTATAATATATTAAAATTGGAGATTTTGTATTCAATTTTGACCCTTGGACCAAATGTGGTTTGGTTATGCCCTCTATTTACTGTGCGAGTGCTTATTAAGCTCTCTCCCTCTTGGCACAGTCCGCACCTGCGCAGCCTATCTGTGGGTCGGTCGTGTCTGCAACATCCGAAAGTCATGGCGGAGCTTGATACTTCCGGCGCAGCGCTCCCATCCGGGCCGGAAGGCAAAAAGCGGCGGGTGTGCTACTTCTTCGAGCCTACGATCGGCGATTACTACTACGGCCAGGGCCACCCCATGAAGCCCCACCGCATCCGGATGGCCCACAGCCTCATCATCCACTACTCCCTCCACCGCCTCATGGAGGTCCACCGCCCCTTTCCCGCCTCCCCGGACGACATCCGCCGCTTCCACTCCTCCGACTACGTCGATTTCCTCGCCTCCGTCACGCCCGAGATGCAGACCGACGCCGCCACCCACGGCCGCCAGCTCAAGCGCTTCAACGTCGGCGAGGACTGCCCCGTCTTCGACGGCCTCTTCGATTTCTGCCAGTCATCCGCCGGCGGCTCCATCGGCGCCGCCGTCAAGATCAACCGTGGTGATGCGGACATCGCCCTCAACTGGGCTGGGGGCCTGCATCATGCCAAGAAGTGTGAGGCGTCTGGCTTCTGTTATGTCAATGATATTGTGCTTGGCATTCTTGAGCTCCTCAAGGTCCACAGGGTATGTTTGTCCTTTTTTTCTTTCTCATCCTTCATCCCTAAAGCTAACTAACTGCTAATCACTTAATTGCTCTTGTTAGCATTCATCTTAACTGTAAACCAATCACATACATTCCTGTTTAGAGATGTTATCCATCTATAATAAACTCTTTCACTGACAATAAGCAAACTAAAAATAAGTAGGTTGTTAATAGTTAAATAGAAGAAAAATGATGCATTTGATATCGTGTCTCTGTCATTCGTAAGATGATTATATTGGATGATGAATGCATTATGCATTTGTATTTTATTTAGAGAAAAATGATTAAAAAAAACCCAGGTTTGTTCCTTAAAAAGGGTGTTTCCCTTCTCTATGAAGCCTTGGAAAAGGCCCAATTGCTTCATCAAAATATTCACTTTGGAAGCTCGACGAAGAGCGGAGGCAATTGGTCCGGCCTTACGGTTTTTTGAAATTCAATGTTTTGGGCTGGGGGCAGCCTTTTTGAGATATGTGGGGCATGTCCAAGGCATATTATAAGAGTTTGGAAATTTCTTTAGTTGCCCCAGGTGCTCATCACGTAGGTCTGCCCTTGGGACCCTATATGTTGGGGATTTGGGGTTATATCTTATACATATTGGGGATTTGGGTTATTTCTTTTCTGTTTCAATCTACAATTTTTATCCTGCAATATGTATGTCTTGAATAGGACATGGAGGGAAATAGTAAGG
Source organism: Sextonia rubra (assembly GCA_037013555.1). NCBI lineage: Eukaryota > Viridiplantae > Streptophyta > Magnoliopsida > Laurales > Lauraceae > Sextonia > Sextonia rubra. The sequence goes on from JASUAD010000006.1 coordinate 25,267,292, forward strand.
TTAAATCTAAACAAGTGCAACCTGTGGCAGGATTTGGCCCAAGATAGATTAAAATGGGGAAATGGAATTCATGTAGCTGACCCAATATAGTTGGGACAAGACTTTGATGACAACGATGATGAGCATTTTCTTGTACATCATTGGTGCCATTGAAGTTTTGTTCCATCTATATCTTGGGTTGGCTTTCTAATATCTAATTTTCCCCTTGTACCCTTTTAAGGCTCTATCATGTGTCACTTGACAACCTAACATGTTATTTCGCTTTCATTTTGAGCTACTTGATTCCAAGTCCTTAGGACTTTCCCTTATCCTAGTTTCTTGGACTGTCAACACTTCATTACTTCATTTCTTAATATTTAGACTCTTCTGGTCTTCTAAGTGTTGAACTGAATGCTACTTAATATTTTGTTTCCATGCCTTTATCATGGAAATAGTGTTAATGGCATAATTTGTTAAATCATTCCCAGATGAAGGCATGTGAAGCTAATTTTGTAATAATCCGACTTAGACTTGATGGACCAACCTGTACAAGGTAGGCTATACTTGACCAACACATGCTAAGAGTGAGACTAGAATTTTTGGTCAAATTGTTGTCCTAGTTTAGTTAGAGATTTATTTATTGTATAATTCTTTGAGACTCATTAATTGTATTATTACTTGGATTAGTATTTGAGGCTCAAAGACTTGATAGGATTTTGCCCAGGCCATTAAGTGTTTAATGAATTCCAATCAGGACTCTCTCTTTAAGTGTTTACTTCAAGTAGAACAAGTTTGCGTGGTATCTTATTAGAACTCCGAGAGCATGAAAGATCAAGCACAAGCATAAATGAGGGCTGGTCTCTCCTTCCTTCTTCACCAATCATATGAACCAAGAGAGAGAGAGAGAGAAAGAGAGAGAGAGATAGTCCAATCTAAGTTGTGAAATCTGTAGAAGAAGAAGAGGATCGCGAATAGAACAAGGAAGATCAATAGCAGGACGCGATGAACTTTCTATACCAGGTGAGTAGGAATTTCCATATGTTGGGTTAGACTACTGAAATTGTCGACCATAAGAATTCTTCAAGTGATTTACAAATCTTCCTTCATCTTGGGATTCCTATGTGATTGTACTTACAAGATGGTAAGGTGGGATCTCTATATAGGAGAGCATTCCATATAGAATTCAGGATTTGAACTGTGGGCCCCACATGGCACACATGACGTGTGATAAGATCCGATGATCTGAAAGGGGGACTCTGGGTGACTCCAACACACTTGTACTAGTGGGGACCAAACTAAGATGGGCCCACTAACTTGGGGTGGTGAGTCTGCCCACCATATGAGAAGATTCTAATGACCCCTTTGTGTTCCAAATTGACTATAGGAGACCTAACTGGAGAGTATAAATTTGATGCAAATGATTTCCTATGATTACTACATCTCTGAACTTTGGATTAGGAAGAAAGGATACTAGATTTGCAAGGAGATTCAAAACATGTCTGAGTTTTTATAATTCCAGGTCGACAAAACATGTCAATGTTGACATGAGTAGTGCACCTTCGTGGCCTACCCTATGGAAGATCCACACTGCACATCTTGTAGAGGGCCCATGTGTGACCCTAGAGGGTGGGACCCTTTTGTGGGATGAACCACTAGGCCCACCATCAATTTGTTTGGAAATATGAGGCGTGAGGCCTTATTTTGGGAATGTCGAAGGCCATTGTACATGCTCCTTTATTATAAAGGGGTTGACTGAAGCTTAAAACAAGATTCTGGAGTTTTAATTTAATGTACATAAGTTTGGATATACAGGTGGAGGGTCCATCAAGAGGTAGGGGTAGGCCAAAGAAAACATGGATGGAAGTCATTAATTCAGATTTGAAGAAGTTGCACTTATCGAAATATTTAGCTCAAAATAGAATGGAATGGAGAAATAGAATTCATGTAGCCGACCCCAACATGGTTGGGATAAGGCTTTGATGATGATGATGATGAAAGTTTCTGTAAATTTCAAAAAACCCCTTGAGTCAGATTTATTTAATTTGGCCCCTCTTTATACTAGTCCTTTGAGAGCATGCAAAAAGGGACCACCGACTTTGATTTAGCATTATACTGAGCCTGAATATTATTCTTTACCTTTACTTACACTAAAAGTGTTGGTTTAATCAAGAGATCTAATTATAAATTTGTGATATGTGTCTTATAGCCGTATTATTGATTGTTGATATGGCGCGTGTGGTGAATAATTTGAATGAATATCTAAATTACGAGAAGTTTGAATTTTGGATTGTGAGTTGACTTTTGTTCATAAACTTATGATGTATAAACCAGAAATTCAACTTGGGCAATGCTACGTACTTGGGTACCAATTCCGATCGGAGTAGGGCGAGGACTAACCCAGTCTCATATGGTACTGGCCAAGGAAAAGAGTAAGATGATGTTACCAATTATGATGGAGATGAATCTCTAATAAACTTATTAAATTTGAACTTGAAATTGATGTTTGAAATAGAGTAACACAAACTGCTAATACTGAGTATAGAACTTTTTTTGTGGATGTTGGTCGAGGGAAGTAGGTTCAATAATCATAGTGGTAAGGCTAACCATGTTGTTGATAGCAATGTAGATACTCCTGTGTGGGAGTGTCAGAACAGGCTCCACAATTGTGGTGGATGACTAGCTATGCTGTTGACAAAAACGTAGATACCTGTGTGGGGTATCGGAACCATTTGATGCTTGTGTGAAAAATACTCAGGAAAGAATTGATTAAGATATTGTTTTTAACACCATTATTGAATTTATAAATATTCTTATAAATTTTTGGAAATATTCTACTTACCAGTGTTACTGACCAGTGGTTCGCCCCACTTCAGGTAATGCATTTGTAAAAGTTGCGGGGAATGAGGAGGATCAACTGAGGAAACTTTGGCATGCATGGTTGATCTAGAGAGCGAAGAACAATAAATAAATTATAGATGAGATTCACCCAAACAATTGAATTTCTCCATTTTCACTTGTCATGACTTTTGATATATATTATGATTCAAATACAAATTAAATATGAATGCTTTTGAACCTTTATGCTCATTGGAATTTGATTTATGTTGTATTGTTATAAATTTGGGTACGTCTTAAGAATCTGAAGAGCTTGGGTCATTACAAATTTGAAAGGCTTCGAAGGTCTCAAAGTGGATTTGCATCTAGTGAACAAGGTTCCTCATGTGGTGAATTCATAAAATAGGGTTTAACTGTATTTAGGGTAATATTCTTGTGTTTTTAGAGATGGATGTGTTTCACATGTAAAACAATGTCTGATTGATACAACCTTAAGTGCTTTTCTTGGTTGTTCAATTACCTGTCCCTTGATCCCAATATTATGCAATTTTGATGAGTTCTAAAGAAGCTATGGCCAATTTACTGTAATTCCCATCTTTTGGTTTCAGCATTCGACATTCCACCCATCATAACCACCACTATGTCCGCTTCCATGGACACCTCTACGACCACGACTATGACTACGATCACCATCACCACAATCCACACTGCCATTAGAGATGAAGAGATCTGATGATTCTGTTTCTAGACGATACAAATTATAATTATAGCTTGCCTTTAACTCTTTTCACTCTGTAGAAGAGTAGAAACAGTTCCAAGAGGTGGAGATGGCGGAAGGGGATCTTGACATAAGATTTGTGCTCATACAACCATATTTAGAATTCATGCTGCCTACAAGTTAATATATATGCTGAACTTATAAACAATGTTCTTTTCAATTGCACAACCTTAATGTAACAAGCAAGCTTAACAACTCTAAAAGAAATACCCTTCTTTAAAGTGTGCCAATTCTCTAGTTGGGTGATACATCTGGCATGATTCTTTTTGTGTGCATAGGCTGCAGCAATTAAGTCCTGCAACTCCTGTGTTGTCTTACAATGGTGAGAACTTGATGCAATGATATATTCAATGGAGTATTAATAAAGGAAAACTGATATCTTTCATGGAAGTAAGAATCCAGTTTATATTTAAAATATTTCCTGATTCCCAATCTTCATACTTTGGCACATCTCAAGGAATATATTACAAGGATCACTTACTAAGAGGGACGAAGGTTTAAAATGGCTTATGTGTATGGCATGTGTGAAACCTACAAATTTCTTTGTCGTACTTAGCTGATTTACAATAAGGGCTTGTTTCTTTAGTAGAATTCCAAGAATTCATGTCAAAAGAATTTGAAATTCTCCAAAAATGCCCTGGAGGTGGAATTCCAAAAGCCTCGCCTTTTTTGGAGCATTTGAAATTTCAGCAAAATGCCAAAGGATTGGAAATCTAAGAATTCCATAAGGTCAGGCCAGAATTTTAAATTCTGGTATAAGAAACATGGCATTTAAAATGCTAGGGGACAAGCCATTACATCATATCCAAAACCCAACATCTCAAATTCTAGTCAGAAATCCTGCTAAAGGAACATGCCCTAGATGGTAGCTGACTTGTATAAACCCCAAATCAGGGAATATAATTGTAATTAATAGCAATCAACCAATTAAGGGGATTGGATCCTTCACTGGCTGTAACAAGATAAAATGAATGCCATAAAGCTGGTAGCCAAGGATTAAAAAATCAGGCCATGACTGAGTCTCTATAGTGACTTGGACCCAACTCAGCTAGTGAATGATCACCTTCTTTGCAGTTTTGCAGTGCATTTTAGGTTATGATGGATCGCCTTTATTGGTCTTTTCTTTTTTGCTTTTGTACAGGGGCTACTTATCATGCATCAATTTTCTTCACCAACACTTGCCTATACTTAACGATTCTATTCTGGTCACTCTTAATTTTATCACAATGAATTTGTAACATGTAGGAGCATCTAAAAGTTGGATCATTTGATAAGGCCAACATCCCAGCCCCTCAAATCTGTTCTCAAATTAAAAATTTCTGAGCCCTAAATTGGGACTGGTCCCAACTGGGCCTACTCGTCTGAGTCAGGTGACTTGACTTGGACTCAGCGCTCACTGAGTTGGGTCCTGAGTCCTCTTTTTTAATCGTTAAGGGTAGCTCTGTTGTAAAAGCATCAAACATCAATTCTTATTTTCCTTATTATGTTGATAGAAAAAACACTATTGAATCTTGATGGACTTTCTAGATACCAATGAAACACAAAAGACAACTTCAAATTCTCAACCAAGCCAGCTTTTAATTTTCCTTGGAAAGATATAGATCTGAGCCAAGCCAGCTTTTAATTTTCCTTAGAAAGATATAGATCTGAGCCAAGATAGGGTTAGATGACCAGTCGAATATATTTTTGTACTAATTTATTTAAGATATTTTTTGGAAAACCTCTCCAATTTTATATAATCACAAACCGGTCCCTTTTCTCTGAAATTACAAATAAAACCCTGATTAGTTCTCAATGCTTGTAAGATTGCGCATGCCAAACTTAGAACGAAGTGAGAGTGCGGTACTGAATAAAGATGAGTGGAGAAGTAGATTTCACTATGCTGACACTAAATGACTGTTACCATGTTTTAATAAAGATGATTAATATACATTGAACTCATAACTCGTGTTATAAGATGATATAAAGTAATTGGGAATGACCTTTATCTAATGCAATTGATACCATTGTGCAGCGTGTACTATATGTTGATATTGACATTCACCATGGAGATGGTGTTGAGGAGGCATTTTTCACAACGGACAGAGTGATGACCGTATCTTTCCATAAATTTGGGGACTTCTTTCCGGGGACGGGGCATTTTAAGGACATTGGACATGGCCAGGGGAAGTACTATGCTTTGAATGTTCCTCTAAATGATGGGATGGATGATGAGAGCTTCCGGGGCTTGTTTCGGCCTATTATTCAAAAAGTCATGGAGGTTTATCAGCCAGATGCAGTTGTTCTCCAATGTGGGGCGGATTCTTTATCTGGAGATAGATTAGGGGCCTTTAACTTGTCAGTGAGGGGGCATGCAGATTGTCTTCGTTTCCTTAGGTCTTTCAATGTCCCTCTGATGGTTCTGGGTGGTGGAGGCTACACCATCCGTAATGTTGCACGATGCTGGTGCTATGAGGTATTTTGTATTGCTCATGATGTCTTGTACAATTATTTGGTTACAATCACTATATTATTCATGTAAGTTGGCTCGAAGTGTTGGACACTGGTATGTTGTTTGCACTGGAAATATATAAGCCCTTGTGCTATCATATCTGTGAGTTTTTACAATGATATTCCAATTTGTATTATTGTATGCAAGATATTTGAAAATTTTATATTAACAGTTATAATAGAAATATCTTACATTTAAATGGCAGTGATATTTGTAAGAATTTTAATTAAAAATTGAATTAAGTTTATTAAATAGAAATGTTGATATTTATCTCTATGCCATTTTTAAACGATGGCTCCATTGTTGTTCCATAAGTTGAGAATGAGTTGATGTTATTGTTAATGTTGTTACAATGGGCAGACCGCAGTTGCAGTCGGAGTGGAACCAGAAAATAAACTGCCTTACAATGAGTATTATGAGTACTTTGGCCCTGACTATACTCTTCATATTGAACCAAGCAACATGGAGAATCAGAACTCTCCGAAAGATTTGGAGAAAATGAGGTATCTGTGTAGTCTTTACTATATCTTAGTCTCTTCGATTATGTTATGCGCTATTTATAATGGCTATGCTTGAATAAATTCTGCAAATTGAATTGTGTATGTAAAAGCATTAATCCACTGGGGTTATCTCAACTCACACTGAGATTCCCACTGTGACATTGTTTGGAATGTCTGTAACAATATATCAAATATAGATAAATGAATACACCAAACATGGAATATATTAAAATATAGGAAAATAAGATGCAGTGGAACAATGATGATGTGGGGGACAAGAATTTGATCCCAGTTCTCCCTGTGTCCTCTCTGCTGAGCACTGGTGCTAACAAGTAAACTCACTTTCATGTGGGGACCACTTTGGGATGGAACCAAGGGGTATCCATTACTACCAGCAAATTTTCAACAGCCGACTAGTTTTCACCATCCAGAACACGTGCAAGTTGATCCAGTGGTCTAGTTCTTTCAGATGGGTGCGAAATCTGGGATCGGTTAATGGTTCCTTGATTTATGGTCCATTCGGATGGATCTACATCTTTTGGCATGCGGTGATCACTGTGATCACTGGTGCTCAGTGAATGGAATTCCTTTATATATATAATTGAAGATATGGAAATTCATTTTGTGCTCTCCTAAAATGAAAATATCAGCATATATTTGGAAAAAGATTAGCCTAATACAATAGGGTAGGTTTTGATTTTATTTGGTTTCAATTTTAAGTGTAAACATGAGATGATTCTGGTCCCTATGCGTTGACAAGTATCTGGCAGCACTATTTTTGTTTATATTTAGACAATCATGTCATTAAATGCTGGTCATTTGTTAATATTCTACGGCACATTTTTTGTGATTATAAAATAAAAATAGCATTAGCTTCGAAGTAGGAATTTACTCAGTTTTGGATGCTTCATGTGGCTTTTCACATTCCACTTCCCAAAATGTCATTACTACTCTGCCCACTTCAATATGTGAGTGTGTCATCCTCCTCTTTTTCTTCTGGGAATTGTGGTTTATGAAAAGAAACAGGTAGGAAGGTTAGAAGGTGTATTATTTAACATTTTTCTTGTGATCAGAATCAGACTGTAGGATTTGTAAAGTGACAGAAGAAAACTTTATAGGATACTAAGATGGGCTTCCACTACAGTGAGAGGCAGTACTGTCTTGGAAGTACTGGGTGTTTCTTCTAGAGCGGAAGTGTTTGAGTTGTTTGTTGAAAAATAAACTTCATTTAATGCTGATAGCATCTTTATTTTTAATTTAGTATATTGCAACAAGATTGTACAGATTTTAATACTGAAAAATGCATTATTTTGTAGATTTTCAGTAAAGAAATGTATTAAAAATGGATAATATGTTTAAATAAACTCAAAACACACGAATATTACCTTGACCTTAGATTGATAGGATAAGGCTCTGATGATGGTAATGATTAAATACTTGAACATTGCATTTATTACAAATTCTGCTCTAAGCCTCTAAACACTAAGGAAAGATGTGTTTTACTAATAGAGATGTCAACGTAATCCAAGCAAAGGGAAGATTCCCTAAATTTGATTTTTTAATAAGATTCATGCAAAACCTTATCTTCCATGCATAAAAACTCCTGGTTTTCATGCTAATTAACAGCCCCTGCATGTTAAGGCCTCCAAAACCACTATCAAGAAGTGGAAAACAAGGAAAAAGAATATTAAAGTCTAGCCCTAGATTGGTCTAAAATGTCATTTTTTCCGGCTTTTTATGCACAAACCACAATATTGTCTACTTCTAAGTTTAAGTAATCTTAACATCTGTTGCATCCGAACTCAGCATGCCTAACCTCACAACGTGTAAGACCAATGGATTTTATTCTCTCCATTATTGATAAAGTTTATGAGTAAACCCCCTGTACTAAAGGATAAATATGAAAAGGAGGGAAGTGTAAATAGGAAATAAATGTAAATATGACTATATCATCCAAGCATTCTCTCATGCTGGTGCATAGATTTTGTCATGCCCAATCTGTTCGTAACTCGTAAGTCCACATTTACGATCTTGGAAGATCTTCGTGAAGAGATCTGCCTCGTATATATAACATGTCTACCATTGTGAGTGCACTGGAAATCTTTTCCTGAATTAAATTGCAATCCACCTCAGTTTGTGCCATATGCTAACAAGAAACTGTCATAGATGCTATCTGGATTGCCTCCTGATTATCACGTTCACAATTCATCGACATAGGCACATGAACTGTCTACCCTATCTACTACATAAATTTTTGTAGCCACAATAACAAATATGTGGTACCAGCTATAGCTCAATACTTAACTAGAATGAGCCACCATTGGATGCTACTTTATCTTTCAAGTTACAAAATGTCTACCAACAAGGGAACATGATCCTCAAGTGGACTGATGATCTTTGAGCAACCCAACTCAATCAGCATTAGGATATCAACTATAGCTCAAAACATAGTAGAATCATTGGCTGCTTCTTTATCTTTCAAAGTACAAAATGTCTACCAACAAAGGAACATGATCTGCAAGTGGACTGATGATCATCAAACAACCCAACTCAGTCGGTGTTAGGAATTAGGATATCTGTTATGGGAAATGATGAGAGTTGGAGTTGTCCAGATCCAACCTTACTGACTACAATCCACGACCCAAGCCCAACCATGCCAAACCTAGTTCCAAGTTAAGCCAGGCCAAGCCCAGATCTAGACCCCATTGGATTAGGCCATCTGAAGCTCCTGGTATAGGTCCAACTCATTCAAGCTCCTGGCCCGAACCAAGGGCCCAAAAGATGGTCTATACAGTTGGACTTATTCAGCCTAAATGGATTCCGATGAGTCTAGAAAATTGCACATCACCAGTAGTGGATGGATATTTCTTTACTGTATGATAACAGCGGGACTCCTTTGTTAAGTTAGTTTGTTTAAGTATTAGAATTAGTTTCCTTGTGAAAACCAACAATCTGGATCCATTAGCGATTATTGGCCCATCTATATATAAAGAGATCTATTGGCAATGGTAATCATTAAATGTTAAAAAGGATTGGTTTCATTTTTTTTTAATTAATGAGAGGCCCTCTTCAATTCATTTGGAGCAATATTTCGGTGCTGAGGAATTTTGATGACTCCACCTTTCTCCTTGTGTGAACTAGCTTCCCAAGGAACTGGCCTTATTCTTATTGATTTTCCTCTCTCATACTTCTCAAACAACTGGCTGATTTGAGGGATATATTCATCAAAATGAGTTGTGTATGTGGATTTGAGTTGCAGAGTTCCAACATTGCAACATAGCCTATGCAGTTGCTCGTGTGGACCCCTTGATTGTATTTACTTGAAATGACCAGCTTAGTGCTATTGTAGTCATAGATAGATATTCCATGACATTGGGCTGCCTGCCGGTTATTATTCATTTTGAGTGTGTTTTGGTATATGATGCATAGATACTTCAAAATGGCTAACGTATAGTGTCGTATCATATCCGATTCTTCACTTTTTATGTGTAAAATCCATGTCTCTGCTGTGTTCATAGCATGTCCTTGCCGTATCCATATCATATCTAGGCATCATAGGTTTTGGTTGATCAATCTTAGTCTATATTGAGTCGACCTAGATTTATCTATGTCAATCTCAGATAACCTGATTGATCAACTCGGTATTGATGCAGCATAGACCTCATTGACCACATGTGTGGTGCTCAAATAGATTTAAGCTTTTATTTAGTAATTTTATGTCATTAGATTTTATTTTATTTTATAGGTTGTAATTAGGGTTTACTTTCCTATATAATTTAGTTTCCTAGGTTGATTAGATTTTATAGGCTCTTTAAGTTATTTTTCTCATTTATATGGCATTGTAGAGAACAATTATTCAAACTTTGATTGATTAATAGATTTGTGGATTTTATCCTGGAGGTGCGTCCTCACGTGTGAAGTCTTCTTGACGATTTGAAGTGTCCCTAGACACGTGCTTCGACACTTCAAGCAAGCCCTGACCCTAGGGTTGCATTAGTTTGGTATTGGAGCGAAAATCCACATCCCTCCAATCACTCTTCGGTCATTGATCAGAGCATATCCATCCTCCCATCTTCATATCTTCTACCCAACCACATAAGTCACATATCGTCACCATACCATACCAGACTCATCCATGATCGCCAATATACCTCTAAACCCATTTGTCACCCCACTACCTCTTCCCAGACGCTCTGTTGTGTCATCTGAACCCCAGAACTGCATCTTGCCTACACTCCACAACCCCCTTCACAGCAAAGCCGAGACCCCTTTTTTGCCTAAATCCCCCCCCCCCCCCCCCCCCCCCCCAAACAAAAAAAAAAAAAAAGAAAAAAAAAAACCAAACCCCATTAAAAAAAAAGAAAACAAAAACCCCAAATACTTTTGTCCCAAACTCACCCAAAAAAATCCCCATTAGGCATTGGCCATCGATATCCTAGACCCAAACCCAGTCGAAAAAAAGAAGAAACGAAAACCATGAAAAGCACCCACCCCCAAACCACCATCTCAGTTTACCAAACCCATCCAACCCTCCACATCGATATCCACTCAACCTCATCCCCACTCCCTGACCATGTTTGCAATACCCACCTTCTCCCAAATCTCTATCCAACCCCATCTTCAAGAAAGAAGAAGAAGAAGAAGAAGAAGGAAGGTGTCAAAGGCGTACCTAGAATCCATCGTAGTCGTTGGATCGCCCCATTGTTGTCGTGAACCTCGCTGGACGCCATCGCCGAAAGCCAGCACATCCACAATCGTCGCACCTTGGAGAGCTCCATCATCATCTTCGATGGGTTATCGTTGCTCGTTAGATCTCCGTTGCCATTAAAATATCTATCAACTTGACCAGCCCTCCTTTCATCATCAATGCAGCGGTAAGCGAGTCAAACTTTCTTGGTGAGTGGAACTTCACTTCACATTTTTTTTTGTTTCTCTTTCCGGAATGGAGTCCAAGACAGAACAAAGAGAGGAAGATCAGGTTGAGTTGGACTTGATCTAGTCTACATAGAAGCTATAGTTACCCATTCATTATACTAGGCTGGATTCGGATTGTCTCTGGGTCAAACTTGATCCAGTGAAATAAAAGTCAGCAGAACATCCTTATATCAGCAAGCTTAGTCAGAGGTGTAGATTTGATTGATTGAAGTGCTAAATTTTGTTTTGCGATTTCAAGGCCATCAAAAGCTCTTTCATGCAGCAAATTTGACTAGTTAGAAGGTAGTGATTTGGTCATATCCAACAGCCAATATTTATTTTCACTATATGAGGTTCATTTGTCATTAGATTTGAGATACATTTTCACCAATGTGTTTGTGGAGGGCAGATCTACACATTGAGTTTGTCCATTCTTTAATCCACGATGAAATTCCGTGATTCTACAATATTCAACATACTTAAAAAATACAAATATGAAGATAAATATGGCTCATGGTATTTTGCAATTGTAGTCTATTTTCGGTTATTTCTTAATTTGAAACAAGGAGACATGTCTGTTCTTGACTATGGTGACATGTTTTCATGGCTCTAAGATAAGTGTGGATTCAAAGATGAGGAAAAACAGGACTTGATTAGTTTCATCAGAGGCTTAAAACCGAAAATAGTAGAGAAAATGAATGATTGCATGAACATCCATGAAGCATATTGGGAAGCAATTCGTGTGGAATGGATGCTTAAAGGGTATCAACTGGTAAAAGTTACACCTCAGGTAAAAGAGTCACCGCAAATAATGGAAAATCATGTTGAGGAACCAATGACATAGGATATATAGACCGAAAAGCCAGAGCTAGACACAGAGATTCCACATCTATACTTGACCTCGAAATTGTTCCTAAGTAATGTTGATCAAGAAGTGCAAGTGCAAACACCGAGGAAAGAAGAACAAGCTGTTGCTATTCCCCACAGAAAATCTTACATTAATTCGCTTTAGAGGATCAACCATGGAAACTTGGAGATGAACAGTGGATAGTAAAAAATTGTAATTTGATGGTGCAAATTCCACACATAAAGTACCCAACGGTTTAATCAAACATCCACATACGCTTTGGTTGTCAAATCAACAGATGCAACATGTTCACAGTTTTCAAGACGTTACACAAGCTCAAGCTCAGCCAACAAATTGAAAGTTTGTTCGATTCATCTTCGATCCTAATGGACACTTACCGAACTCGAGGTTGAATTCCTTCCAAGCCGGGGAGAATGATGCAACATAGACCTCAATGACCACATGTGTAGGGCCCAATTAGATTTAGGGTTTTACTTAGTAACTATATGCCATTAGATTTTATTTTATTTTATGGGTTGTAATTAGGGTTTAGTTTCCTATATTATTTAGTTTCTTAGGTTGATTAGATTTCTTAAGCTCTAAGTTATTTTTCTTATTTATATGGCATTGTAGAGAACGATTATTTAGACTTTGATTGATTAATAGATTTGTGGATTTTATCCTTGAGGTGCGTCTTCGTGTGTGAAGTCTTCTTGACAATTCAAAGTGTCCCTAAACATGTGCCTCAGCACTTCAAGCAAGCCCTAACCCTAGGGCTGCATCAGGTATGCACAATTTGACTTAATCCATTTTTATCTGCATTAAATTTTGTATAGAGGGAGTTTGATACCCTTAAATTGAATTGATAAAGAAAAACAAAAGAGAGATGAATGAAGAAACAACATGCAGGAAATATACTTGTTTTGACCTTGGACCAACTAACTAGCCTGTCACTGATGTCACCAAACAATTAGATGAAGTGACAATTTGTTGGGTCATGTGTTTGCTAGAAACATATATTCGATAAGGGAAAAATATTTCAGGCCTTCCACAAATTTAGGGGATCTGGTTCAAATGGATTTTAGATGTATGAATCTTGAATGCAATCATCCGGATAGAAACCATCAAGAAGAAGAAATCAATTTCTGAAATCAATGTAACCAAGGGGAATAGACATTGATAGAGATTTGGGTATCAACATTATCATCACATAGTATAATGGATGGATTCAGTCAAAAGCTTTCATGGATTGGATTGTGTGTGGAGAAAGCATGTTCGCTTCCAGCCACTTGGAAGATGGTCACAAGGTAACTTAGTGGCTAACCAATTTCATGGATATGTAGAATGTTGTGGACTGGTTTACAATGACAACAATGATGAAAGAGCGTGGATCCTGTACAGACATAGGCTTAGATTCAAGATCTATTTAAACAAGACTTCTGCCGGTCATTTATCAAACCTAACTGTTCTCCAAACTTCAACATTCAATCAGTGGAATAAGTTGGTTGTTGTCTATGTGAAAGAATTCTTTATGTGACTTGGGGAGACAGAAGATGTAAATGATGGTGTTATGATGGATTTAGGTTGGAAGTATGAAGAATTAGCTGCATATTTATAGATTTGTTGATTAGCAATCTGTTATTGCTTTAGCGCTGGTTTAAATATTTTTTTCTATTTAAAAGATATCTAGGTGTGTATGTGTTGCTTTTACTTGCATTGCATACATTCACTGGCTTAATTCTATATTGACAGTCCAAACATCTGCAAATGAAGTGTTAAAGTAGATGCTTTGGAAAATGGCATGGAACTCAACACAACTGTTGGTTGTGTTCTCTTGATGTCACTGAGTTGCATTAAAACATAATAATTTCGGTGTTCACGTGTCACTGAGTCGCATTAAAACTTAGAACCTTGGAATGTTACCTTGTTGGTTAATTATGCCACTTAGTATAGGATATGAATATTGAGTTGAGTTGACAGCATCAAGATTAGCATGTTTTAACAAATTTTCACTCATGCAATTTCTGTATGTTTGTTTCTTTTGTTTAATATATTATATATAGGACTATGTTGAGTTAAAGGTTGAAACTTTGCATGATCTAATGCAAAATTTATTTTGTTGCATTTGAGTGTCTATGCATGACTATGAGTAGGTATGATGAGGTTGTGTCCAGAGCAAATGTACATTTTACTGGAAGTCTGCATCTCCCAGTCACTTACAAGTGGAACCAATGATGCAGTGATCTGGATCAGTGATGTGGGTCTAAATGAGGGGAAAATGATGTGGATAATTTCACAAAATCTACTTGATTCCAAGATAATTGCCCTTCAGTTGGTGGCTTATGAAAAGGGTATTCTAGAAATAGAGAAATAGAAATACATCAGTGATCTAGAAATAGAGAAGGCAAAGAATGAACAAATAGGGTATTCTTACGTATGATACCTTTTTGGCATTGTCTATCAAAGGTCACTGACCGTGATATCTGCCTTCACCAAATATGGATTCACAACAAACTAACACTAGTGAAGGACCGTAGGGCCTTGTAAAATCTGTATTGAAATATAATTATTTCAAGTAATGTTATATATTGTTACTTTTTTCGGTTTTAAAGTAAGAATTCCCTTTTCCCTACATGCATCAGCCTTTTGTGTGCATTTAACATTATAAGTTCTACCATTTATAACAGGAATTTGTTGTTGGAGCAACTTTCGAGAATACAACATGCTCCCAGTGTACAATTTCAAGCCAGACCCCCTGATACAGAACCTCCAGAGGAGGTTGGCCACCATGCAAGCAAATTTCTTAAAAACTCTTTCGGGGTATGCATCTTTTCACCTTTATGGATTGCATCTATTCATGCCAGATATATTGTTTTGGATACAGGAAGAGGCAGATATGGATCAAAGGCCAAACCGTCGTATATGGGATGGTGGATATGATGGATCAGAATCGGGGGATGACTTGAAGCTTCAAGATTGTGATTCAAATGTTGATGATCATTCCATGGTGGATTCAACACACGGTATTGCTTCCTTCTTGTCTTTAGCCTTGGGGCTTTGCAAATGCAGAATAACTAATAGAAAGAAATGAGTAAATCAAGCTGTTGAACATGGAGAAAATAAAATTTCTTTTATTAACTCCTTGTCTCAATTCTTTACATTTCACAAACATAGATTTAATGATAATCAATTAAATGCAGGTGCTTTTCGGATTGTTGGATGCAAGTCTTAAAATATTCAATGCTTCTAGGATCATCCACTTGTTCCAAGTAGTCTCGTGGAATTTGTTCTTGTCGACCAGTTGGTATTACAGTTAATGAGCATAGAAAGCTTTCTAATTGTTGATTAAATGGACTCAATCAAACATGATAATGGGTGACTAAGAATATGCGCAAACCCAAAGGGGAGTAAAAGTTTTTGACAGCTTAACTTCATATGATTGGAAAATTTAGTTGGGTTCCTATCAACCACACTGAATTGCCTGAAGGATAAAATCTCCTTGAAGGAAACCTTCATGGGTCTTCAAAAAGTACGTTAAAAATACTAGGTTTTATAGGCATTCTTGTAAACCCCACCCCCACAATAACCCAAAAAAAAAAAAAAAACAAATTTCCATAATTATTTTGAATATCAGGGCACAAGTGGGGTTTGTGTTATAATATTTTCCCATAGGTTCCTTGAGTGTGAGGTTATGTCAAATTCCATCACTTCACATTTCACAAGGCTTTTGGCGGAAGCTTACCTGATGTCAGAGCCCAAAATCTCGGGCGCTTGAATTCTGCGTCGTGACCATGTGCTAACGTTTCAAATTAATATTTCTACATAATTTGTCCATATAAAATCCCAAGTACAAGTCAAAGCATAATGATGCAAATCCTAGGGTTAGCACTTGCGTGGAAGTGTTGAGCAAGTGTTTGCAGACACTTCAAAAAGTCCCCGCAGAGACGATAACGAGGAAACATCTCAATGGAAAAACCCAAATCAATTAATCATCAAATACTCTGAAATTCCATTCTCTACAATGAGATATAAATAAGAAGAGAAAACTTGGTAGATAAGAAACCTTATAATCAAGCTTAGGAAATTAAATAAAAATCTATAATTTTAATTAAAAGGGGCGGCCTAGTGCACGGGGCTCTCGCATAGCGGGGTTTGGGGAGGGCAAGATGTACACAGCCTTACTTTTATTTTGAAGAGGCTGTTTTCGTGACTTAAACCCACGTCCTCCAGGATGTTACCTGTAAGCCTTTACCGTTGGGCCAAGCCGCCCTTCTAATTACAACTCAATAATGTAATAAGAAATAAGTCCCAAACTATCATGGGACCTACACATGTGGCCTGAGGTCTATCCTGCATCATTCTCTCCCACTTGGAAAGAACTCGACCTTGAGTTCGTAATTGTCCGCCTGGATCAAAGATCAATCGGATTAATGTCCGATTCATTGGTTGATGGGAAGCTTCTATGTACAACTTCATGTATGACCTCTTTCAATGGCCAGATTTTGCGTGGCCGTGAGATTGAGCCCTCGGGCACTTCATGTCTGAAATTTGCATCATCAAATCACAGTCTTTGACTATCCGCTGTTTATCTCCAAGTTTCCATTGTTGATCCTCGAAGACAAAATCAATGAGAGAATTAATCTAGGTGATTTCAACAACTTGTTTATCTTTCTGTTTTGCTTGCACCTCTTGATCATCATTACTCATGGAAGGAAATTCAGGCCTTTTCATCTTTTTGCTCATACTTTGGTTTTGATAGAACATTGTTAGTCTGACCACTGGTATGACAGTATGGGAGCTTTGTTATTTTTTTATTTACTTTCTTGATGTTTTTCCAGATGAGACCATTTAAGCATGCAGTCCATATGAATTGCTTTTGAATATGCCTCATGAATGGTCTTGTAGTCATTCATTCTTTCCACTATATCCGGTCTCAAGGCTCTTAGAGAAATTAATTAAATCATGTTTCTCAGCATCGTCTAATCCTCATGCATCTTAGAGCCTCGAAATTTGATCAGAGTATTCAAGAATGGACAACTCTTATTGTTTCAAATCAAGAAATTGCTGAAAATAGTCTCTGCTTTCTCAACATACCATATTCCATATTTAAGTGCATATTTGGCTCTTTGAAGTGCATTGTAGAATTTACTGATAAGCAATTTGATATTGATTTTGATGTAAGAACAGAGTGGCCTTTTTCTGTAGATTTGCCCTCCCCGGTCACATAGGTAAAAGCAGAGCCAAAATCCGATTTCAAATTGCTTCGATATTGTAGAAACAATATGGGCCCTTGATCGGTCAAATTTGTACCGTTGACTAGGATTTGCTACCGGGTCAAAGGTCCTGCAAGAGAAGAAAATCCTTTTACAAATCGTCTATAACATCCTCGAGTCCCACATCGACTATAGAGAGGAAAGTGAATGGGTTTATATATAGAGCTTGCACCCTTACTTTGCATGAGGCCTTTTGATGGGTTGAGGCCCACCAGAAGTAAACCCGTGAGGCCCATGGGCCAAAGCAGACAATATCATGCATGCGTGTAGGGTGGAGCGTGACAAATGTGCCATAAACTCTTAAAGAAGGGGACCTATGAGGGATTAAATAAAGCTTGTGGTTATTTATTTGCTAACAATCAAGCAAGTGGGATAGTTTTGATGGTGGTTCATGTTGTGGGTCACACCAGGTGAGCCATCTGGTTCCTGAAATTCCATTTTCCTACAAATCTTTGGTCCTAGCAACTGAAGATTGGTGTGGTCCTGGATACCTCAACACCTTTGAACTAAAAAGTGGAAACAAATGTCTTATGTATTTTGGGTAATTTGGATGTCCCCAAAACCATGATTTTGGCAGATATGATGGCAACACAATACCTGGTTAATTGAGACCAAGTGACGAGCTGTTTGGAACTGCTTATTTAACATCTCTCCCTCATTGGCTTCCAAAACAACAGTTTAAAATGAAGCTTGTGATTCTTGGGTGGAAAAAAAATGCATCCATGATAGCCTGTAGGTAGTAGGTACTGTATAGTTGAGTCGCCAAAGTTTTCTGGTTGCTTCTTGAGTAACGTTCGTGGTGTTTTGATGCAGAAGCAAGAGAGATGAAATGAAAGAACTTTTGAAGGAAACTACATTTTAACTTGATGAAGCTCAATTTGTTGGCAGATGGGCGTGTTTCATTCTTTCATGTCGCCAAGTCCAAGCTCTTCATTGCAGAACTGGCTTCTGGTTTTAACTCTTGTCAGTTGTTTGGCTCATGGATAAATACACAAAAGGTGATCTTGAATCTTTTCCAAGATGATGAAGTATGTATTTTTCCCGGTATTAGATTGTTGATGATCTGTATTCCATAGGGATCTTTTCTTGGGAAATGAAATGAGAATTTAACATGTGGTAGACAGTTGAAAATAGAGAATGTAGTATCCATTACGAGTTTCCTTACATCCTCTAATTCTTACTAGGTTGATATTTCAATTTTATTTACAATACTTCTTTTGATATAACATCTAGGTTGATGTAGCTTTGTCAATATTATTATTATTATTACAAATGAAGAAGTTTTTATTTGTTTTGAAGTATGGCACAAGATGTAAGAGTGTAGAACCCAACTCCCATGGGGACGGTTAAGACGGTTAATGAGAATTGAGTTATCTTCTTCTAGTTAATTTCAGTAATTTTATTGTTAATATTTTTGTTATTTTTTTGCCCAACTTTTTGGATGGTCGACCGAAATATTTCTGAAATTTTAATTGGGTTCATTTTCCACTAGAGGGGAGATAATTTAATGGCCATTTTTGAAAATTCACACTTATTTCTTCAATTTTAACTATTTTTTGAAAATAAAAGTCTTAAGATTCCTGTGTATTCAGTTGCATGAAACAAACAGGCCCTAAAAGAACAAAGCACACCTTGACCTCTTCTAGGGTTGCACAAGTTCTGGGCTGGATCAATTCTAGCCAATTTTGTTATTGCACTTCGTATCGTGCTTATATCAGCCATGCATCATGACATCTGGCATGGGCCGAGTGCACGTGTTGAATTTGTTGGGGACAGGCTTTGCAATCTAGTTAGTGCCTTTAGGCTTTAGGTGCTCACTCACAGTTAAATATTAGCTCTGCTCTCAGTACAAGCCTAGTAGTTCACCCCATATCTAGCCTGAAAGCTGGCCTAGGCCATCTGCATCGGGGAATTACTATTCTCGTGTTGTATGGTCATTATTTTCAGCAAGATAATCTTAGCGCTATCCCATTGTTCTTTGTTTGAAAGTGGCAGATCACATTCTATTTTATTCACATTTTTTTGTCAAAAACCTACTAATGAAAGACAATAGGGGTATGTAATTGAAATTCCATGAAGTGGGTTGAGGATGGTGTGGCCCATTATATAGACAGATTGTATCTGACAGATGGATTTAGTTCCTTCCATTGGACCCAAATCCATGTTTTGAGCATCTTTTTGGCCTTTTGAATCTATCAGACCCAAATCTAATGTGCATTGAAAGCCAGTTTTAAGTTTTGTAATGTTTCTACGAAGAGCACGGTCCCAGTCAGTTCTGGGAAATTTTCTCCGAGGACATCATGGTAAAGCATTTTTTTTTACTGGGCCTCTGCCTCTAATGTGGTCCGGAACGGGTATCTGTCCCATTTCCAATGTATCTTTTTAAAACTTTTTTGCAATTATTCTATTATGTTGTTTTTGGGGCAATCCTTAATGAGTCAATTCACATTGGGCGCAGGTTCTGGGTGGATGCAGATGAATGTTGAGGAATGAAGTCGAGTGTTTAATGGTTCGATTGGTGGAAACAAGTTTTCCAACTGGACTTACCCTACTTGTTCTATAGTTAGTTTAAGATATGTTTTATTAGGCCGATGGGTGCAATTTGGGATTGGCCAACCTTAGTTACCAGCTAAAATGTGAGCTCCCTTCATTTTTTTTTTGTTTTTTGTTTTTTTTATGACCTAGCGTATCCCTTGTCAACCCAACGGGGACCTTTGGCTTCCCTTCATTTGTTGTTGTTGTTGTTTTTTTTTTTTTTAAGATAACTGATGGTATATTATAAAGATGAACAAATATAACAAAATTACAGCAAAGTATGAGAGCCCGTTTTATAGCGTTGTGGTCCTGGCATAAGCCAACTAGTGTAGAAAAGAAGCAAGAAAAGAAAAGGAGCGAAAAGAAGGCCCCACAACCCAGGCAACAACAGAATAAAAAAGGAAAAAATCCCACTGCCCCAGGATGGGCTCCCTTCAATTTTCATAGGTTGGACTTTATAAACTCCTACCCCGGTCTGTGCGGCAATCAAAGGGTTTTGAGGACCGAAGACAAGGTTTTGAGATGGGATGCCCCCCGAGTCATTTGTGACCTTAGGGCTCAAATTTTTCGCTTGACGATTATCATTGATGATTCATATCAAGCTGCCGAGCACCGATGCCTGGGTTCCGTGTGGCATGACATAAATTGCCAAGGACTTTAGGGTTGTAAGTTTATCCGTCATTACTCATAAGATTATTTGCAAAGTGAGAATTCTGTAGTAAAATTATTAGTCTATTCTAAAATGCATTTGTCAGAGGTAGAATGATTATGGATAATTATAAAGTTTCTCATAGGGTTGTTCACTCTTTTAAACAGAAAATGGAAAACAAAGTGAGGTTCAAAACTAGATGTGGCCAAAGCATATGATAGATTGAAATGAGATTTCTTGGAAGGAGTATTGAAATCTTTGGGGTTCACAATAAATTCATTAAGTTGATCTTGGAGTAAGTTTCTCTTGTTTCTTTGTTGTTTTAATTGAAGCCCCTTTCAGAAATGTTATCCCAATGAGAGAGGCTCAAGACAAGGAGACTTCTTATCCCCATATCTATTTATTATCAGTGCCAAGGTTTTCTCAAAGGCTCCTTATTAAGCCGCAAAATCCATGGTGTCAACTCTCTAGGAAAGCTCAAAGTGTTTCACTTCTATTCTTCGCAGTTGATAGCTTTATTTTTTGCAATGCTTCTATTTCAGAAGCAAAGGAAATTAGAGAGATCCTCAATAGAAGTTAAGGAAATCAAAGAGATCCTCCAGGACCATTGCGATATTTGTGGACAAATGGTTAATTTTAACAAGTCAGTTGCTTATTTTAGTAAAGGTGCTTGTCAGCCTAAATATAGGAAGCTTTCTTCTACGATTGAAATTAGAATTATGAAAGCGAAAAATACCTTGGGAACCCAATAAATTTCAGTTTTAGAAACAAAATTTGATGTTTTGATTGCCTAATCTTTAAAATCAAGAAAAGAGTCCAATCTTGATAGGTTAAGGTTCCATCCGAAGCTGAAGGAACACTAGTCAATTCCATTGCTTCCTCAATGTCGTTGTTCCTGTTTGCTCTTATGATTCCTAACAAGACTTTAGATTCTTTAGATGAACTGACGGAATATTTCTAGTGGGGTGATGGGGGAGGGAAAAAGAATATTACACACTATTAAATGGAGTGAATTATGTAAAACTATTGAAGAAGGAGATTTATTTGCTAAAACATGTTGGAGATGTCTTAGAAATGATAATTTATTAAGGTCCATAATCCTGAAAGCCAAATTTTGCCCCAACAAACCATTGTGGGATGCCAAATTTAGGAATGATAATTCCTGGTATTGAAGAGGCTTTGAGGAAGCAACTAGGATTATTGGTAATGGTAACGATGTTTTGGTATGGAATTGTAATTGGATTCCCTAAGATTCAGGTCTTAGGAAACCAGTGTCTCAAATTTCCAACCCAAAGCTGAGAGTCAAAGACCATTGGGATCAAAATAATTGTTGGGATGAAACTAAGATCTCAGATATTTTCAATTACCCCAAAGATATCGAGGACATGTAAAATCTATATCCTAAACTCTGATTTGAAGGACAAAAGTGTGAACAATGACTAAAGATGGGTCTATATCCACTAAATCTGCATACCAAGCCCTTACCAAAAGTAACAATACTTGTGAAAAATGAGAATATTGATTGGAAACAGTTATAGAATTTCACGACCCCAAAATTAATTAAGGGATCGCGACAAGCGCATTACCCACACGATTTCCCTTTGTTAGGTTTACCTGGTCCCGAAGATCCACGGGGGATTTGTGGCGGAAGCTTATGCCAACCATTAAAAATATTGACTACATAATTAGGGTCAACATGACATCATAGGTTAGATAGCAGAAGGGAAACATATTTCCATTCATTTACATTAAAGTTGAACAATATTAACAAAAGCAAGCCTAGTTACAACGCAGATAATCGACTTCCAAAACATTGGCCAATCAAAAGAACAAAAGACCAAAGATGTATTTCCAAAAATAAAACTCAAAAGACAGAATGTGAAATAATGATCTCTAGCGTCTCTGATGCGTCACATCACATCATTTGTTTTTTGGTCTCTAACCTATGGTGCATTCTCTTGGATCAATGGAGCCTCTTGCTCAAAGGCAAAGGAGTCATCACCTATAGCAACATGAGAAAAAGAACAAAGAATAATGCTAGCCACACTCTCCATCTTATAACTCATCTCACAACTGTCCTATGTGGCAAACTTAACTCATTTATTTTATTTTTAATATTATAGATATGAGGGAGAGGAAAAGTGCCACATGGGACAAGTGTGAGATGAGTTGTGATATAGAAAATTTAGCTAGCGTACAAAATCATGAATAACATGTTAATTGACTACTTCAAGTATTATAAGAACCACTTTCCAAGGATCTGTGGCATGGGTGGACCTGCTTTTCCAATAGCGAGCAAGTAGTACTATGAACTCCCTTGTACTATACCCTTCAAGCATGATTTGCACTACCATAGGTGGATCTAATTGTCCTTGACAAGGTGGGTACTGAAGTGACACTGTAATAATAATAGTACTAATAACAACCTCTTATCCTAGTGGTAAGAGATGTTAGTTCTTACCAGCCTAACCAAGGTTTAAACCCCACCAGACACCTTTCCTCACCTAAGGACATCTTGCCTCACTTGCGGCCTTCTTCCCTCACCACCAAAGGATTTCCCAACCTCACTTGATGTGTCTCCCCTTTCCAAGGGTTTCCTCACTAGAGGGTAGAGGTTGCAGCCCCTTTAAGGCTAGGATTAAAAAAACAAAAAAAAAAATCCACACTTGGGTGGTGCTGATGAGTGCAAGAAAATAAACCAATATCGGTAAATAGTGTAGGTCATGTTGTATAATAGGTATCCAACAGGTTCCATTAGGGTCATGTCCTAGATGGATTACTTGTAATATTCTCAATGTTGAGATAAGGAAGTATGGGGAAACAAACAAGTCTAGTAGGCATGGACAAAACCATGAAGACTAGGCTTTTTGGGCACAGGTAGTTAATAGGTCAAATCAAGTTATAGAAAGGGATATTTAGGAGCCAGTCCCTATTCCTCACGTTCATACTACGTTAAATCTGTGTTAATTTTAGTTAAATCTCTAGGTCCCTCATTTTGATTTATTCTTTGAGCGAGATCCTTTTTTTTTTTTGTTAAGGATATTTCATACCGAAAATACCTTTGATATGGTTTGTTATATTATTCTCGCAATTAGGCACTAGAATCACTTTTTCATTTCACCTTCAAATTAGAATTTCCGATCTAGTTGTATATTTTTGGAGCGGCATGTATGTTCTTCTTCTTTCTTCTCTCTCCGTCTTCTGTTTTCTTATTTCTTCCTTATTTCTTCTTTGTTCTATGTATTTTTTGTTCTATTCTTTTATTTTTCTTTTTTTTTTATATTTTTTTATTCGATTATGATATTTTTTATGATGCTTTTTTTATTGATTTTCTTTCATTGTTCTTTGTTTTTGAATTTTTTTTCTTTGATGATGTTGCATATCTGGTTTTGATGCAGATCTAGTTTTGATTATTGATCTGATGTGTTTCATAATTTTTATTATGAAATAGATTGATTTGTAAAAGTGGTAATACAAACAGATAAAATCTAATATTAGAAAAGATCATATATGCACTGCTACAATTTTTAACTTCTAAATCATCTATTATTATTAATTATCATCAATTCGTTGAAATCAAAACAAATAAAACCCTAGTTTTGTTTGTTTGTTTAAATTCTTGACACTGTGATGAATCTTCGCGAAGTGATAATGGAGAAAATGATATAACACTATAAAGAATCTGCGAAAAGAAATGATGGAGAAGATGATCATACGCTTCGATGAATCTACTTGATGTGAAGAGCAAATTTCGATTTGGAAGCTAAATCATTACAAAAGAAAGAAATGAGAGTGTCTTTATGAAATGCAAAATATCAACTGATAGACTTAATGGGCAAAGAGAGTCATTTTTGTAAAAATACTATTACCTTTTTAACTTAAGGACCTATCGTAGCTATACTTATTTCATTGAACTTATGGTTCTTCAGTAAAATATCTAAAAACCTTTTGGCTGAAGCTCTCTCAAAAAAATTCGAAGTACGAAATGGGCATATTCTAACGTACATATTTGGGTATTAAAAGGTACATGTCATCCAAAGGTACATGTCATCCAGATAATTGGGAGGGTAACCGGGCACAAGTACGAGCTAACCACTCCAAGAAATCCACTATTGATCTGGTCTATACATGGGAAAATTAGACGACACTCCGCGCTAATTTTCAAGGAGACCAGAAGTCCACATAATTCAACCAAGGCTGAGTCAGTGTGAGGTTAGGACGGAAAGAGTTAACTACAAGGATAAAGGGGTGCATTTGTAATGCATGCGAATAACGTAAAATAGTGATTAAGGACTTCTACCCAGCCTAAAAACATTGAAGGATCCATTACAACATTATTTTAAGCCACGGATTGCCTTTGACATGGAAGTGCGACAATATTCAATTCTATGTGCGCTTAGTGTCCGAATATCGAATTTCAATACTCTTAATGCAATCAGAAGGTGGGGACATCCCAAACCCCTAAGTTCGAATACTTTTGACTCATCATCATGCTCCACAAGTCTCTGAACAGTTTGGAAAGTTTGTGTTGGCTCAAGACACCACCTTCCCCAAATTTCAAGTAATTATAATGTTGGGAAAGGTTCGAGGTGCAGGGGTCCACCAATTTCTAAGTTCTCAGTCTCCTAATCTGAGGGTAACCTTTGGTGAGGGTTGAGTACAACTTTAGAGGCTCAAGAGTCTCCAAATCAAGTCCTTCAGTTGTCCACACTGTGTTCCCACGGTAGATTAACGGTGGAAACCGGCCATTCAAGCTGTCGATGAGTCATTTCGGGTTTGTAGACCACTGGGTGGTGTTTTGTTATCGATCATAGAACTCCCCACTGTTGACCATCGATTGACAAACTGCACAGTTGACAGGTCGGTTATGGGAGTTGATTTTCTGGATTTTCTCCAACTTAAAGAATTTCCAAGTCCGGGAGATCTTCTAGCATCCTAAGGTGAATAGTAAAATTTAATTACACCTGTTAAACACAATATCAAGCTCGTCGAGCTCAAGGCACAGGTAATCCAACACATGAGATGAATTAAATGGGAAATAGGGAAATCCACCATGCATGCTATGTAACTTGAATTAAACACTTGCGTTTTGTGAGATCTGGTGGGCATGGGCCAAAGCGGAAAATCTTCTTAAAATTGGGTGTGCCAATCACCCTTCAAAGAACACCTAGGATATAAGGGACTCCTCCAATCCTACATCGAAAATATTTAAATCATGACTTTGGGTTTATTAGTCAAACCTTGTGGCTTCAGATCATAAAAGAACTACAAAGTTAAGTATGAGCAGGGAAGAGTAGGACTAGAATTGGTGACTTTCTAGGAAGTCCTCTCATGCGACGTGGGGGCAAAAGTGAAAAGTATCATGTTGGGTTGGGCGGGGTTGTAACAATTGGTATTAGAGAAGAAGATGACTCTATTTCTGGCGAGGGACACAAATTATTTAAGTCCCGACTCTAAGCTTATAAGTCAAAT
The DNA here is from genome assembly GCA_037013555.1 of Sextonia rubra. NCBI lineage: Eukaryota > Viridiplantae > Streptophyta > Magnoliopsida > Laurales > Lauraceae > Sextonia > Sextonia rubra. The sequence goes on from JASUAD010000006.1 coordinate 25,293,565, forward strand.
CCTGTGTTAACTCAATATAATGTATTTTGAAACTGTGCGGCTCCGGATTCCATAAGAACACCGAAGATAAGCGTGCTCGGGTGGAAGTAGTACTAGTAGGGGTGTCTATGGTTCGAATTGAATCAGATTAAGCCAAATCCGTCACCAAACCGTTACCTATGGATTGATAGTTTGTAATCCGTCACTGATTTGTTACCTTTAAAACCGATCCGAATTGAACCATGAATTAACGGTTCAGATTGGTTAAAACCGTTCAATTCGTTGGTAGTTCCAATGATAGGAATTCTTTTGCAATATACTCATTACACATAGGTTTATTTGTAACAAAAGCTAGATGATGAATGAAGATTGTTGCCTTTTTAATATTTTTATATAAAAATAAAAAAATATAGATTTTATTTTAACGGTTTGGATTGATTTAAATCTACGGATTAAGGGTAAAATCCATCACCAATCCGTTACTAATGGATTATAATTTTTTCAATCCGTCACTAAATTATTAACTATTGAATTGGTTAAAAAACTATAGATCGGATTAGATCGGATCGGTTTAATAGATAAATGGATTTTTTGTACACCCGTAAGTACTCGTATGGGTGACGTGAGATATCATATGAGCACCTCAAACCACCGAGAGGAGTTTCAAATCATTTGGTGTTGATAGAAAAAAGGAGAAGAAAGTAAAGGGGTCTGACCTTATATAGGCCATGCCATGTGGGTCCCACCACTTTGTAGAAATTGATTTGCAAAAACGAAGGTCTTGTGGATATCGGATGAACTCAAGTGAAGATAGAAGTTTCTAAAAATTAAATTACCTTTTCAATGAACCAAGAATGAGAATTTACTGAGCTGATTTGCGAAAACTCAACTTTTTAAAAAATGATGGTTATATCCCTAGTAAGTGAAATATGATAAAATATGGGTTTTTGGGACTTCGAATAGACAAGGGCTGAACACAAAAGTTGTTGGAAATGACAAGACCTATATTTCAGACCTAAAGTATTAATTTTTTTGAAAATTTCAAAAAACCCTTACTTTTTTTCAAAAACTGAACTAGATTCTTTCAAGTACTGAACTTGATTCAAAGCCTCTCTAAACTTCTCAACACTCTTCTAACTCATAAGATCCACTCAATTAGCATATAAATGTGTCGTTCACTATTATACATAATTAATTAACGTTAATTGATGTAATTAACGATCGAGATCTGATAGAATAAACCCTCACCACAACATATCATTCTGTTTGGTTGGGAATGCCTCCAAAAAAGCTATTCTCGTGACGAAATGGCTAGGAACTCAATCGGCTCTTATTTCCTCTATGTTGTCTTATTTGTGGTATCAAGGAAGAAACTGTTTGTTCTACCAAAAAAAAAAAAAAGAAGGGAAGAATCTGTTTAATTGACCCTCTTTTTATGCGATCATGTTCAGGCCGATGGGTTTGGCTCTTGCCTTGGCTACCTATCTAATTTGGATAGGGATATAAGAAATCGTGGACTTGCATGATGAGGTTGGATTGAAAAAGAACCCCCAGTAGTTAGTTCTTGCAACTTGGTGGGCGGTGTGAAATCCTAGCAACTAATCTTTAGAGAGGAATCCATTAATCCCTATAAAATTAATAATATGGTTCATAATATATGCAATTTCAAATCTTTAGGGAAAGGTGAAAACTCCATCCTTCCTAGGGTCATGATTTTCACGTACGTTTCTGGATTTTGTATGGTAAAGAACAATATTTGTATTGTTGCAAATGTTCTTTCTAGACCAAGGGTCACTCTACAGAAGAAGAGGCACGAGCTATCTACTTCGCTCCTAGAAGAAGCTTGTAGAAGGGATTACTCTTTTGTCATGGGCATGCCAATACTAGATCCCTTAAATTACTCTAGTGTCAGATGCTAAGAAAATTGCAGATGGCATTATAGTTAGAGTGTACTGACCAACAGACCTATTATTTTAGGCATTAAATTTCTGAGTTTTTTTTTCATTTTGTTGACTATTTATATATTTCTAGGGATGTTGAGGTTGCTTATATTGTGGCCAAGCATTATTCTTGCCTTGACATAAATTTGAGGAATTTTTTTTTATGAAATGGTTTCTTTCTAGATTGGGTGCTGGGTTTGCTATTCCCCTCTTTTTTGGTTATTTGTTTCTTTTCACATGATGATATTTTTTGCTTGCCACAAAAGAATAAAAAAAAAAAATCAATGTCCATTTCAAATTATTCAGCCCAATAACCCCCATTTTTTGCAATTTCATTCGGTGTCACTAGAGAGATCACATTTGAGTTATCGTTGATAGTACTCGGTACCCACTGTTAAGGGAGATTTCACCTACGGGACTGTTAACGCATGATGTCGTCCAAGATTTTTGATCGCCCCTTTATGATGAAAGGGATCCTGATACATGGACGGTGGGAATTGCAAATCATGTACTACAGGATTGCGGGTTACAAAGGATAAAGTTTACACTCAATTCAATAGACAGGAGAAACAGCTCCTTACGAGTGGTAAAGTGCAACAGGCTATCCAGGAGTCGGAACCTTGTGTGCCTCTTTCTAAGTGTGGAGGTTTTCTTCTGTTGTGCATGTATGGATACACGTAAATTGTGTTGACAATTAAAGCTACATATAAGAAGAGACAAGCATATAAGAGTACAAACGAGTGATTTATGTGGTTTGACGCATGTGCTTACATCCATGGTCAAAAGAGAATTTTATTCTTTTATTGTATTCTTCTGCTTAAATTTAAGGTTACATATTACATCATATACATAATTCTTTATTTCATAGTCCCTATATGAAAGCCCGACACAAAGACCAAAATACCCCTGACCTTAAGCCCGGTCTAAGACTAACCCATGGACTAATCCGGTGAACTCAGAATACAAGATATAAACCAAATACCTTTGTACTTATGTCGGCTTTCTTTTTACGTGTATGAGCTACTTTCTCACTTGAGTAGATTACCTTCCGGTGTACGTGGGCTTTCTTTTGGACTGCACCCTCCTTGACTGGGGTACCCAAAAAAAGTTTGATTCCGATTGCCCTTCAATATTTTATGTGTATTATTGCTCCAATGAGATCAGCTTGAAAAAGGAGTAAGCACCTGAGATGAGATGGGGGAAAGGAAGAATTATGGAGGAAATAGGACATCCCAGATAGAGTTCTCTCGAAATTATCATCTCAGAAAATGTCGGCATATTACCTTTGAAACAAAATGCTTGGATATTTCAAATTAGTTTAGTAGTTTTCTGAGACATATTTGGAAAATGTGGTGAAAAATAAATTCATTTAAACAATTTAAAATACAAAAAATACTTTGCTGTAAATAATAAATTTTTTTAAATATTTTTTTAAAAATTAACACTAAGATAAAACTAACTTCACTAATGAGATAGCTTAAATATTATAAATGTTTGTCCACGAATCTACGTCCATCTAGCCATGGCACTAAAATATGGATGGTGACATATGTGTTGAGTGTCATGCCCCGAATTTTTATTTTTGGGTCATAGCAGTCCGTTGGGTTTGAGTTGGGTTGAGAAGGGTATATGGGCTAAGTAATCACTTTTGCACCTTGGGTTTAGGTTATTTGACCCTTTTAGGCGAATAGACTCTTTTTGAAATTTCGTAAAACTTACTAGAAAGTAGGGAGCCCTTCTTTGTAATTTAGAAAAACCTCCTCTCAATATAAACTCTTAAGGGTTTTTCCCATTCTCCGATCCTCTTTCTTTCTTCTTCAACCAAACCCTAAAAGTTCTTCGGGAGGAAACCAAGGTTGGATCTTCCAAGCTTGTAATTCAGATTTGCTTTTGGCTTCAAGATCCAGGCAAATGGATAGTTGTAAGCGATGGCTTTTAGTTACTTGTAATATATTTTGGTTGCATGTTAGTTAATATGCTTTTGTAGAGTTTCTTCATTTGGGTTTGAATTTTAGTATGATTTCGTCGTTTTGATTTAATATCTTGACTTGGGATCAGCAAAGGATAATTGATTTTTCTTTTCTTTAAATAATATAATTTGTTTTTTAAAAAAAAATGATGCAGCGGCAGGCACTGCTGCCTGCCAGGTCTGGCCTAGCCCGACTGGGCCTGGCAGTGCCCGGCCAGAGTGCTGCTGGGCCAGGTTGCTGACGAGTTTGGGCCCGCCTTCTTTTAAAAAAATATATATGTATAAATGTAATTAGAATTTTGGGTTATTAATTATAAACATTTAAAGTATTATAATGTGATTAATGGTTTAGAAGATTAATGAATATGTGTTTATGTTAATTAATTATTAAATTAGATATGATAAAAAAAATTCGATTTTGATTGTTATAAGAGCAGTTGGGGAGTTTGTATTTGACATTACTATTAAATTTGAATTGGTTATATACCAACTAGGATGTAATTTGTGGGATTAAATTTTAATTAGAATGTATTTCAAATTCTAATTTGGGTTTTAACTTGAGTCTACATTCTAAATCATAATCCAAGATTTGTACCTTTTTTGTATAAAATAATAAGGTGTATTTATACACAACAATGATATTAAGGAATTAATTATTCCCTTTCCCCTTCTGATCATGATTTAATTTAACTTTGGATTTAAAAGTTGCACATCTTTTACCCAATTTGTAAAACACACTAAATATATACATAATTGGATTAAATGAATTATATCTTTTAGGAAAGTTAGTTGAATGTTCACATGAGAATTATACTAAATGTAGAATGGGAATGTGAGGTTCGGGATGCACTACATGATAGGCACCAAAAGTAGTATATCGGCATCGTAGACTCATATTTCCATTGTGATAGAGAGTTGGTTCTCATGTGTATATTTAACCAACTATGACCATTAGGTGGTTTAGTGCTTACCCTCAGAAAACTTGAATTGACACTCATTCATAATACATTTTCAATTATAAAAGTATAAGTACTCAAATTGTTAACGGCTCGATTATTGTGATTAAGGGTGTCATATTATAATTCATTTTGCATCAGTATACGTATGTATTTGTAGATATGTATATTATCTACGGGGATACCCGTTTTTGTTATTATCTGCGGGAATACCCGTTTCTGTTATTATCTGCGGGGTTACCTGTTTCTGTTATTATCTGCGGGATTACCTGATTCTGTTATCTGTATGCGGGATTTCCCGTTCTGCATATTTATCCGTGGGAATACCCATTTCTGTGCATGCATGCCATTGGGGTTTGCATCTGATATATTTTGGGTTAAAATGAATATTATGTTGAATTCAGTTGATTAATCCATTGCTTACAGTTTACCCTCTTGTCAGATTATGTCAATCTGACCCACTACTTTTGGTGTCTAGGTTCCGTTACCGATGCCGAACCGGAGAGCCAAGCAATGAAGGAAATTCCGCCACATGGCAGAGTTGTTGAGTGGAGCACCGATAACATCATCTGAGGTGTCCTAGTGTGGTGCAGAGATCGAAAACTTTAGATTATGTAATAAGGCCATGTTTGGGCCATCAATTTATTAATTTAAGTTTATTTGTTTTGAAATTATAACTTTAATTGTTATGTTTCGAAGCACTTGACCTTGATTTTATTATTAATGAGATTTGTTACATGATTGTTATGTGATATCCGTCTGCGATGAGTATGGGTTTTAGTTCCGCGTGTGATTATGGTTGCTTGATCACCAAGCATAGCCTTACGAAGGACTTCGATCCACCCGGAATTGGGGCTCGTATTGTTTATGTTAGAAAAATTTTAAATAGCCCCAATTCTTACACCCTTGAAACTGGGTTTTGAATCCAGCCCAGTTTTATAGGTGTGACACTGAGTAGGTGCCACATTAGCCAAGAATCATTTTTGTTTGCCACCACATGCTCTCTCTCTCTCTCTCTCTCTCTCTCTTACTTTGAGAACCAACTCAATTTACGAACAGATAACTAAAGAAAGAAAAGCCTTCGCACTGTCCCTTTCTCCCGCATGCATTTTCCTTACTTTTCTTCTAAAGCTTACGTTGAGTATGGTCCAACAGCATAACCTTTCCCCTTCAATCATCTGTCTTGTGCTCATTTTCCTTTTTATTTCATGGATTTATATTCTCACGTCATACCCAAGAGGGAATAATACACAGATGCTGTTGCATCCATGGAAAAGTTTATGCATAAAAAGGCAAGGCCTCGGAATAACGTCTGGATCCTGTGAGGGTTACGCCACGATGATGGTAAGTGGATATATGAGGATTCGCACGTTATCAAAGACAATCCGCTATGCACGGACTGCCTTAAAGTGGTGTGGCAGACTCTATAGCTCCACTCACGGTCACCATGGGAATAATCCCTAAGAGGATTCTAATTCCTCATAAAAGGGATTGACCAATTACCACCTCGGGGGCCCAAGATGGCTACAACGCTGCCCAGCAAATTATGTTCCATGGGTAATAGGCCTACGACTGGCCGCTGGGCGAACCCGCCCAGCTGAGCCCTCATCAAATGAATGATATTGTAGTCGTAGTCCACTGATTGTATATTTAGGATCGTCCAACAGATGATAGTTTTGCTTAGTGTCCCATCAAAGGAGAAGAATACTGGACAGACATGTTCTGCAGTATATGGGATTCCAAATGCACTGTCAGTGAAACCAGCCCCGGATTTTCAATATTTAAGGAAGAAGCCTGTTACACGTCAGAGAACCCACTTGTAGTGGGGTCTCTGCCTTTGCCCACGTATGGGGCGGCGAAAAAGACAAGAAAAAGTTGTTCTGGTCCGGGATTTGGCTAGAATTTCGAAGTTCGCTTACGTGACTCCACCTCTCCGCTGTTTTTAACAATACTCAAATTGTTAACAATACTTTTAGATTATATGATCCTTTTAGACTGTTAACAAGAAAAAGTTGTTTTAGCTTATATGATCCTTTTAGATTGTTTCTACTTTCTCGTGTTCTTAACAATACTCAAATTGCAATTGACTTCTATACTTTTGGGCACAGTTGTGTATTATCTACAGAAAATTAATTTATACGCTTCCACCGTTTTATAGGAAAAAAAGGATTTTCTTCTACTCCCCTGTTAAAAATATTTTAATGGTGGTTGTAAAATAATATATATCTCTCATTTTTCATTCTTTTCTCATTAAACAAATTTTTATTGTGAAAAGGTATTCTTGCTTTCCTAACCTTCCACAAAAATGTGGCTGTACAAACATGCTCTTAGTCTTTAGGGACTTTACCAAGAAATTTTGTTGTGAAATATGAATCTTCACCTTTCATATGAGGATTTGGTCCAGTTCTTAAAACTGACTTTATTGTGTGATCAATTCAAAGATAAGTCTACTTTTTTGGTCTATAAGATGTTGCTAAACTAGTCCACTTCTTGGATCTATTTGGATAAAAATTGCAAAGCAAACAGGTATTAAAGTGGTCTAAACTATTTGTAAATTTCTTGCTTTAAAATCTTCTCTGATCTCTTTAAAGAAAGTAGCAGAAAATTAAACTTTTTAAACTATCATGAATGTCAAAAGCATCAAACAAGCTTGCCAAACGGGCCCCTAACTTTTCATTATTATAGCCTACTTTCAAGGAGCTCTCCTTATGGCCTTTCAATCTATCATTTCCCTTCTTCCTTTACCTTGATCTTCGTAACTTTTCACACTACATGTATGCTTGTGTAGGCCAGAGGTTAAGTTGAAGTGATGATCTTCAATCGGAAGCAAGATGCTCAATTGCTCAGATTTGAAGGAATCACACATCCCTCTAATTATAGAGATTGCATGTCCTTTCTTCCCTTTTTTATCCTCTTAACGTCAAAATGGCCAATTCTTTTTTTCTTTTTTGTTTTTTAGAAGCGGCTCTTGGACTTACGTTAGTGGGGCTCAGTATGACAGCCATGGAGATTCTCTAATTAATTAAGAGCTATTCTTCATATTAGTCTCTAAACATCAGCATAACCATCATTATCGTGGGAGAATGTCATCTTTGGATCCATTACAAATGACCCAAATTAAATTCCTTTTCATCTTTAAAAAGTGAAAACGTCAGAGCTCTTTTTGTCATACCATTTCGTAAGGATTCAAAGAACGCAGCACAAAGTTTCAAAAGCTAAATCACTAACCTGGACCGCCACGGTGGACCGATTGTGATACCTTCCCACTCAAAAACATCCAGGATGTGTACTTGATTCGATGGTCATGAACAGAAATGAATCAACTGTTGATGTCAGATTATTAGATTAAAGCTGTGATCCTGTTTAGCTTTGAAGAAATGAGATTACTGACAAGTTGAATTTGGAGTTTTGTATACCTTTTCCACCTCCAAATAGATTTTATGATTTAAATGACATAAAAAAACTGATTTTCACTGATTTCAATTATAGAGACTTCTTTTAAAAAAAAAACTACACTTGTTTTTACCTGTGCAAGTGATTCAGTGTAGACCACACCATCACTGGGAGTGGATCACAGAAGTGGGGCCCGCCGAGATGGGGGAATGGAAAGTCTTCTCGTATATTAGGAGAAAAGCCACACTGAGCAACATCCGGATAAGGGCCTCAAAGTTTAATGCTGATCTATGTACATATAATGCCTTTATACTTGGGACATATGTATGTATAACTTATAATGCCTGTATATTGGGCCTTCTATCAAATACAATCATTAAATTATATTTATATCTGAGTGAAACTTATCTAGTGATACATGATTAGACATACCTATCCCTCCAAATCTAGTGATTTGTATGGCTTAAAGTTCCCCCAGACTTATCTGCATTGCATTATTAGGGGGCTGCATTAGATATCATCCCTCTGCATCTTAGAGTTTTGACTCTTGAAGTGAATTCTAGTCTTTTAACGGACTCAAGTCTTGCACCTTGGCCTTTTCAATTTCGAGTAAGATGGTTAGGATCAAAAACCATTTTTTTTATCGCCCAGGGTATCCCTCGATAGTCTAGCCTTCAAACCTTTAGCCTCCACTTTGCAATTACTGATTCTAACGAAAAATGACTATTCCTTGGAGGATATATACATGGCTGCACCCAGTTCAAAACTTTGATAAAGTTTATCTTGATGCTGTCTTCCTTTTTTTTTTTTTTTTTAATCTAGCCAACTGGGCTAAGACCCCAACAGAGAGCCAGTACATACGGGAAGAAAGCTCACTTAAGTGAAAAAGAAATCTTGCACACATAGAAAAAAAGCCCACAAAGTGAAAAGGAAGCTGTCATGATTCGTTTTGTGTTAGTAAAAGGATCAAATGAGAGAGACCTATTGTGGTTCGCATTGAGATGACCGAGTTAGTAACCCTTATCATAATGATTTGAGTTTTTTGCTTGATGTTGGGGTTGTGGGCTTTTTTTTTATTATTATATTATTTTCTTGCTCATGGGGTGTGCCCAATTGGGATTCCCATTCTTTGAAAGGATGACTCACCATTTCTGTAATTTATGTTATGTTGATTATAAAATGAAAGAGTTATGTACCCTTAAAGAAAGAAAAGTTTTTGAAATTCTAAACATTTCTCCCCATTTAATCCAATAAAAGGGACACTTACGGATAATATATTTATGGGGCAATATGTCTTAACTACATTATCACCAATAAAATATCTCCCAATACAACCAGGCATCTCACGATATCATGACATGTGAGGAGGAAAAAAGTAATTCCATATGAAATTACTTCTTTGCTTCTTACATGTCGCCATTATATTCTCATCTTTGATCATGCTCGACAAAATCTACAATCATGGAGGGGCATTTCAAGGGCCAAAGGTTTTCTTTTCTAAGGAGGCCGAAACGAGGGCGATCCTCTTCACATTATTAAAGGCCCGAGAAAAAGGTGTCGCTAGAGTTTAAGTTTTGTTGGATGCAAAGGAGGAGGTTGAAGCTTTAAATGGTGGTTTTGATTTGATCAGTAACTCAATTGTTTTGAATATTAAAGCATTTTTCGTAGTTTTTGATGCTATGAGTTTTGTTTTAATTCCTAGGAGATTGAATGAATCGGCTCATCTGTTAGCTAAGTTGAGCTATTCCTTACAAAGAGACTTCTTTTGGGATAGGAATTGTATAGATTAAGGGGCCGCTCAATGTATTTTGGTTTGCTCTTTGTTATCCGGCTATCTTGCTTTCCTTCTTTCATTAATGAATATGGTTTACAAGAAAAAAATAAAATAAAAAGACAAAATCTACAATCAGTTAAAAGAAAATTTCCGAGGTGAAACAGCCACAACCATTTCAACTCGTGAATCTGGCTGTCGGGTCAAACGTCAGTTATTGAACAGGGGGAATGACAGCTCTCAAGCCATAAATCAAGTGCTTGCCTCGAATGTCATTGTTTTTGTTCCTAACCATCTCTTTGGAGGCCCTTGACATATCCTCATGCCCATCAGATCATTTCATGTGAGCCCACTAATATTTGGGCACCAGATCAGAAGGCTTCCACATACTATTAATGCGGGGGGTGAAACAGAAAAAGGGGGGGCGGTTCTGCTTCTATTCACATGAAACAAAAAAACAGTGAGAATTGTGAAAACTCATGGTGCAACCGCTTTTTTTTTTGTTGAAAAAATAAGTGCAAAAATGAGCTAATTTTCTTTTGATTCTGCAGAGGAGCCTTTCCTGTGGGGATGAAAAAAAATTTCACTGGAGGAAAAATTCTGTGCGATCTGATTTTCAACAAATGTACACAAATACGCCCTTAAGGGCCTGTGTGTTTGCATGAACTGAATTAATCCTCTAACTCTCTAATAAACTGATTCTAAAAAGTGATTACAATTGAAGAAATAAAGGTGGACATTCATGAATGGCCATCAAATAATCTCTCATTTAATGAAAAATAACTTAGAAGAGAATAAAAATGAATACTCAGCTATCATTAAGTAAACGAAACCTTCAAAAATTAGGCTCCCATCTATATCTCCACCAAATATTTCTTAGTCCTTTTTTTTTAGTCTTTGCACATTGGAACCACTTCTATCATCAATTCAATTCCATATATACAAAGAGGGTCCAAAAGCCAATACACTCATGGTTGATTTGGCATCACACACATGCCCACAGAGCAAAATCAGCAACAAATAATAAGTTTTGGGCGGGGTTGGGGATAATGTTTGTTTTAAAACTTTGTTTGGGCTAAAAATTTAATGAAGATGTACATGTACCCACCTTTTCCTGCTTGGAATGACCAACCAACCATCTGGTACTCTAGAGTGACGTGCAATTAGGTTCGCCGAACAAACAGTAATATTTTTTAGCCACCATCATTGCTTGACATTACACCTTTTTTACTTTTTCTTTAGAGGCCAAAACACCACTTCACAAAGCCTCAGAGAAAAGATTAAAAAGAACTTCCTGTTGGCATAGAAGATTATTGCGGTAGACAAAAGCCAGCATCTTTGCATGTTCTGGAAAAGCTCAACACAGGAGAGAGTAGAGTCCAGCGCTACCGGACATGCAACAGAGAACCTCTGCTGTTTTCATCTTCTTGGCCATTGATTTATTAATGACCCCACAGTTCAGCACCACATGAAGGTGGACTCAAATAAGTTATGGGTAGTTTTGTGATTACAGCAGAAGCATTGACTGGCCACTGGCCATTCAAAGGAATGTGTATATTTTTCCTCATAAAAATCAGTCGAAATTAGTGGCACTCGGCATTTTCATGGAGACACTCTTTCCCTAATCTACCTGTCAAAAGATTATTACAGATGCCAAACTCATTGAACCATTAGAAAAAAAAAAAACGCCAAACTCATTGAAAATTATTTTATGTGTGCCTGTATTTGATGTTCCAAGCACTTGCAGACAAATGAGGAACAAAAACACTGGTGGGTCCAATGACAATGAAGAATATTACAGATACCAAACTCATTGAACCATTGAAAAAAAAGAAACGCCAAAGTCATTGAAAATTATTTTATGTGTGCCTGTGTTTGATTTTCCATGCACTTGCAGAAAAATGAGGAACAAAAACAGTGGTGGGTCCAATGACAACGAAGAATAACATTAGGAATGTAAATGGGTGAGGTTCAACACAAGATCAAACTGGACTCAGCCTCAAAAGTGCTCGGTCATATCCAAATTTACACCCCAATTGATTGATCCAGGGTCAAGGACGGACACGGATGTCATAATGATGCACCCGACCCTGTTGCAGTATCTTTATATTGTGCTATTATTTATGCCATTGAACTGACCTAGACATGGTTTTATATACACTGAAGAGTTGTTCTAACTTATAAATCAATCTTTCATAATATATATATATATTATAAATCCATCAGTGGGGTCCATGTTTAAACTTAGAACCTTAAAAAATCACTGCCCTACCTTGAACTGATCTCATTAAACAAAATTTTACTCCAATTATAGTTATGCCCACCGCCAAATTAATGGTGTAAAAACACGAATAAGATGAGGAGAAAGGAGTCAAATCAGATGTTTTTCATATGATCATTTTGATGGTGAGAGTAATGTATAAAATTTTAATTGTTGATAGTTCAAGTGGGACACTGATTTTTCACGGTTCTGGATTCGGGATTCAAAGATGGATTTATAGCAATGTGCTTAGACAATTTAAGATAATCCAGGGTATGTACATTCAGGTTAAGGGTCAGGTATGGATCCTAGTACTAGGACCCAATTGGGACTTGGACTGAATAAAGTATATTTGAAAAACTGACTACTCAGACAGTGTCCAACACATAACTACTGATAAATGAAAAAGTAATCAGTGATCGAAATAAAATATGAAAATAATGAGCCAATTGAATGTTAGAATCCTCCCACCCATTTGAATGGAGCCCACAATTTAGTCGGTTTGGCTTGATGTGCATGTGTGCATCAAAAAGTATATGCATGTATATCCATTGCCTAACAATGGTATATTTCAGTATCCTCATCATTTGTATATTTGATTAGATCTATTCAGTCTCTATTTCTTTCCTATTACAGTCGAATGATATTTTTGACACCGGCTGATATGGTTTCTGAGGGACATATGAGAGAGAAGAAGAGCAATAGGAGGCTTACACCTTACCCTGCATGAGAAATGGCAACTGAAGGTCAGACACCAGAATCTTTCTCAGGAAAGGTAAGTAAAATCACCCCTTAACATGCCCTTTTCATCTTATATCTACTCTTAATACTTGTCTCCATGATTGAGAATATGATCACAGCAACCCAATATGTAAGATTTTAAACAACAGATCTTTCATTCTAATGACACAACTATAAAGTTTTATCAGATCATTACATGAAAAATCAGTCTCTTTGCTATCAAGATCACTGGAAATCTGAGAAGAACAGCAGCTTCTTATATATTTGTTCACTGGGTCTTTATGATCATCTGAAGACTGAAATTGGTATTAGTAGATTCTTAATATTTTATATTCCATTAGATTTAAAAAAATTATGTAAAGAAAAATTGAGGGATTGAACTTCTTTTCTTTCATTAGCTTTAATTTTCTGCTATGATCTAATAACAAGAATCACAGGTTTTCAATCTCATACTGAGACATAGCACAGTGTCTGTTTAGTGCTTTTACAGAACAATACAACTGGCTTCTCTATCTTTCTTGGATCTCAGTGCTGAGACTCCAAATTTGATCTTCCACAACAGAAAACCACTGTGTTGATTCATACACTGTAGATGTGGATTCAAGCAACATCATCCTTCCGTCCAACTAGTGGGCCTTTTTTACCAGAGGTGAATGGTGATCACTTTAATTGACAACTTAATATGTAAATTATCAATGAAAGGTTGGAAATATAGATCTTTATGGATTAATACCCTCCTCTTAAACTTGGTTTTCACGGGTTAATGACAAAAAGCTTTAAAATGTCACTGTTTGGCAAGGAATGGGTTTATCCCATGATACCACCAAAAAAAAAATGAAAAAAAGAGTTTCTTGGATATCATTGAGTAGTCGCCAAGTGAATTTGTTTAAAAAAAATCTAATTATATTGATTGAAAAAAAAATCATTTTTCTCACTATTTTCAAATAATTGTATTTCTATGTTACTAAAAAAAACTAGTTGTCTGATATAATGGTTTTTCTACTGCATATATTGGAGAAAAAAAATTAGAGTTTTCCTAGATCTCAATGAGTAGTCACCCAATGGTGAATTTTGTTCTCCTAAATTCTAATGTGATAAAGAAGGAAAAAAAAAAAAAATTCTTTCTCACTGTTTCAAAGTAAATATATTTCTACGTAACTGACAGAACCTAAGATATCATGGGTTTATGGCCAGGATGGCCAAAAAATTGCTCTAACAAAAGTCAAGCAACTTTGGTGAAATTTTTTTTGTTGCTATGTGTGATTAACACATGCAGGTTTAAGAAGAAGTAATCCATAAAATTCCCCAGAAAACAATGTTCCTGATCCAAACAAAATGAGTAAAATCAGATAGTTGTGTCATCCTATCAGAGATTTGGGATTACTTCCAACCCCTATAAGACCCATGCACTAATTGGACAGCGTAGAGTTTTTGGTATAAAAAATGAATGTCATATGCCACATCAACGGTGGATCATCTCCAACTATTGCAGCATTTCATGACTTATAAACTAGTTTGTTGCCCGGGATCCATCCCTAATGAGGTTTGGGAACCAACGTGGATCGTATGTACTTTTATAATCTTACAATAAACTGTTGTTGCTATTGCCACAGCTGATGTGTAGAATTATTTTCTTCCTTAGAAGGATTGACCACTTTATTTTTCAAATTTTAAATTTCTTCATATGATTTATGTCTCTTCTTCGCATGGATAAAGAAGACTGCACGCATACATATAGGTTTGCTCTTTAAAATTGTCCCTAATTGTACGGGCCCCACTTGGTTGTATTTCGATCGCAAAGTTAGGGAGATAAGAAGGATACGATGAAGATTAGAAGTTGGCCAACTATCAGTTTAGTCAAAATACGTAACTCATGATTGTAAGCCCTCAAATTTTGATGGTTTTAGACGTTCATTTTCTGTTGGGACTAAACCTAACAATTTTCTAACAAAAAAACGCTAACTATTGATGATTAGTGGCATCAATTCATGGAAATAGTCCCTTGCTAAATATTTGTTGTCGCTGTTTATGCATGAAAGTAGGCTCATGTGATATATTATTGGTCTATTTGTATAATCAGATTTTCTGCTACTTGTGGTGGTGGTGGTTGTTATTATTATTATTATTATTATTATTATTATTATTCCAGGAGTAGTGTTTGGGCCCATCCAACCCATCCATGTTGCATTTGAGTACTGGACCCATACTTGATCCCCGGGTCCAGCATTATTTTTTGGGTAAAGCAAGACAATTTCATTAAAAGATTGTAAGATAATCCTATCACTTCCTTTGAAAACCATAAACTTTAGTGGCCATTTAATCATAGGTTTTTTTGAAATTCAATCCAATAATAGATAAAGGTTTGAAGATAGTGAACCTACGCCTGGTACAAAATCTTGAAGGGATGTGAGGGCTGATGCTGAACGAAGGTGGGCCGTGGGACCCACAAAGTTGGACCGCATATGCAACTCGTAAGAGAACATTTCTCTTCATTAAGAGAAAAGAAAAACTTTGAACAGAGCAAGAGAACACAAACAATACATAACCACGTCAGGAAAAACCAAAACCAAAAAAAAAGTAGAAAAAAAAAACACAAAATAAAACAAAATATAAGCACAACACGAAAACATGTCTATCAATGGAAGAAGGGTAGATGGAAGGGTCTACTGATCGATAAGAGAAAATTTTAAAAAAAATCAGCCCCACCATATTATTCTAGCTCTTGGTATAACAACCTTGACTTTAATGGCATCTTAATTATAAATTTCTTGAGATTTAATCCAACCATCAATGAAGCTTCAATAAGTGTAAATTTAGTCTTATCCTAGATTTAACAAAGAGAAGAGGATCAAAAGGGATGAACCGATCAAAAGTGGGCCCAACTGAGTTGCATACAGAGGAAATCATTCTCCCACCAAACTATTACATAGACGTTTTATCTATTCTCATCTCAACCAACCTTGTCCTGACAAGAGCGTTGCTTTAAAGAAAAACAAAATCTCGTTTTATCTGTTCTCATTCCGACCAACCATGGGTTAGTCCTCTCCTAACAAGAACATTGCTTTAAAGAGAAACAAAATCCGGCCCATCTCGATAAATCTCCCAAGGAACACACCAACAACTAATTAAGCCAAAATTGTTTGAAAGGGTCATAATGTCTGAAATAATGGAGTTGATGGACCAACCTTACTTTTACTTTGATGCCTTCTATCACACCTCCAAAGTATCTAAAAACAAAATAATTATGGAAGATCCGCGATTAGCCGCCTTTTTTAACTAGAAGGACTACCCTCACTTCTGCTTCTTTAGCATAAGACATTCTTCGTCCATAAGTAGCCCCAGCAAGAATGATGGAACCATTTAACCACATTGCATATCTAAAGCTAGATTTTCCATCCACCGCCTTAACAAGCAGCATCGAAGAAACACTACTGTTTAGCTCCGGAGCAGAAGAAAGCAGTCCTCTAGGCACTCTAGTTTGAAGGAGATTGATGGCTTCCCCTTTGAGTATTAAATTGTTTGTAGCCAACCATAAGTGTCACACCACTAAGTCAAGATCCTTAGGACCCTCGGATCTGGATGTGCAAAAAGTCCCACATAACACAATCATGGTCACATAGTTGCAGCAGAATCATTCAATCAATCACATAAAAAGCCTCCATGATGGAAGTCAGTAATGTCTAATTAATCCTTCCAAATTTACAAAATAAATGTCTAAAAACGATCAATAAGTAAATAATGTCTATTGCAAACCAGTGGACTAAATAATTGATCTAAAATGAATGATACAATTAAATAATAAACTATACAATTCTGCTATCAAAACTCCTACAGCATGAAACACCTCTCAAAAGTTCATGCTCTTCCCATACGCAAGCTATTACTCATCAATAGTAGATTCAACCTCAACATCTGAAAAAGAAACAACAGAACAGTAGGCATGTGAGCACTAGGCTCCACAATTAAATGAATCATAAAACCATAACAAACAGGATTATCAACCAAATTTTAGCAATACATTTTCATTGCATGAATACTGACAAGTCACCTGTATGCAATTAGTTATTAATCTAATTGAGGCAAGAAGGTCATGTAACTCAAACTTTGGTAATACAATGGTTTACATAACATGGCATGAATAGAGGAGTTTAATTAGAATAATTCTACAGACATTCTAAGATGGCATAATGTTAGCAACAAATCATGAAAAGCATACTTGCTAGAGTAGCTTTGAACAATCAATTATACTCGCCAGAACGGCCTTGACCAAGTAGAATTATAATTTTGTCAAGTACAATTATAATTTTGTCATTCACATGTAACTGGCAAAAACCAGCATCACCTGATGGAATAACCTGTAACGACCCAAGAATCCGGAGCTCTTCAGATTCATAAGCCGTACTCAGATTATTATAACAACACCACATAAATCAAATTGTCATGAGCATCAAGGTCATAAACAATTAAATTTCACTGTATTTCACTTATTATGTAAATATTATAAGTCTTGATAACACTACTGAATAAGATAATTTCTATTTGAGAAAAGAAAGATAATAATAATGTCTAAGTCTTGGGCTAATCCCAACTATAAATTTATTCTTTTGCTTTTACGCGCTCTGGATCAGCCACGCATGCCAAAATCCACCGGCTGATCTCCGTCACTCTCCGCAACCTCCACAACTGCATTACCTGAAGTGGGGCGAACCACTGATCAGTAACACTGGTGAGTAGAATAAGAAACATTAAGATAAAGCATATTTCAATCATTCAGAGAACATATATATTCAATGATATAATCACAATAGCATTCCAATCAATTTCTTTCTTGAGTAATTTCCTACTGTGGCATCAAATGGTTCCGATACCCTATACGGTGTATCTACGTTTCTGTCAACAACATGGCTTGTCAATTACCATGAATGTTGAACCTGTTCCGATACTCCCACACTGGAGTATCTACATTTCTATCAACAACATGGCCTATCATGCCATCATGATTGCTGAACCTCTTCCCCTCGACCAACATCCACGAGGGAAGTTCTATACTCAGTGCCAGCAGCTGGTATTACGCTTATTTCAATCATCAATGGTAAATTCATTTCAATAATTTTAGTATAGATTCATCTCCACCATAATTTGGCTACATCATCTTACTCTTTTATTTGGCCAGTACCACACAACACTAGTTAATCCTCGCCCCACTCCGAATCAGAGTTGGTACCAGGCGGTGGCATTGCCCATGTTTTATTGGGGTAATCAATTATTTATCATAAAGTTATCCATCAAGACACAATTAATAAATCCAAGGGAAAATATCACATTGAAGGAACTAGTCATTCTAGAATTTATCATGGCAAATTAAGTCATAAAGAATAGTTAATTATGATGAAAGGGCCCACATAACATTCAATTAACCGAACACATGTTAATTTAAGTAATAGAAAAATATGGGACTTATAATTTATCATGCCATAAATTTATCATAAGCCTTACAAAGGGGTTTTTAGGATATAATGAAAATAGTAAGGGCAATTTCGTAATTTCCAAAGGTCTATAAAATATCTCTCCCCAATTCGTCGATTGCATAATACCGGCCTGTGTCTTCTTCACTGTTTTCGTTCGTCAGAGAAGAACACCGCCTGGCTCGACTCGCGGCAGTTGCAGGGTGGGGCCCAACGGTCCGATGCACATGGGATCTACACCATAGTGATCGCCCAGGGGTCCTCTCCAAGATGTGTGGACGTGATCTTGGATCAGGTGGTCCACAGGGGTTTCGAACTCAATTACATCCAGGCTGTTTTGACGAGTGCCGACTATGACAAATCATAGATCCAGCCTGAGTTTCACTAGAATTTGGATTCTATGGAGAGGAAGCCTTAACTGGAGATGAAAGCAAGATCATGGCAACTGTTTTCCCCAATTTCTCCATCTAGAAGGTAAGTTTCAATCACTGTTTGCTCTATCGTAAGTCGTCACAGTGAAGAGGAGTCTTCTTCTCCACAATTGATGGTGTACTTGAGTTAGTTTCCAGTCTTGTGTAGGATCGTTGGGGTCGAACACAAATTTTACTTTAGATTATTGGATCTGATTCATCATTGGATGGATCATCTGGGCCCCACAGATCAATTAGTCTCATAACCCTGTGCCCAGTCACTGTGGTAATAGTATTTGATAGAGATCATCACTTCGGATGATCAAGACTTTTTCGATTTCCCCTCTACGATAGAATCCTTAATACAATTTCTTAAATTCAATTTTTTTCAATTAACAGTGGAGAAGTTCTACTCACCTTCGATAGAAGTAAGTTGCTCGGCCAGTGATCGGTCTCTCGTCAGACATCCGCCGCGCGTCCCGCTATTGACCTTCTTCTCCTCCTAATCAATTCCACAGCCAAATCAGTCCTCTCTCTCTCTCTCTCTCTCTCTCTCTCTCTCGTAATTTCTATCGTTGTTGTGTGCAAACGATAAATTCTGCCTACTGTCTAATATATATGTTTAGTGTTTGGAGGAAAGTCCTGTTTGGAAACTACAGGGAGTCTTATAGGAAACATATTCTGAGAGAGGAAGTATATTGGGATTCCTACAATGGACTTACCAAAAGTCTTGATTCGATGACTTACAATTATTCTGATCAAATTAGGACTCCAAACATGGTTTGGACCATCATGGCCCACCCTATATGGCTGGCCCACCAAGACAGGTTGGGTTATTACATACTCCCCTCCTTTAGGAAATTTGGTCCTCCAAATTTAAATCATACCTGACGGAAAAAGTTGCGGATATTTGTCACGGACCTCTTCCTCTGACTCCCAGGTGGCTTCGAGTTGATTATGATGCTGCCATAGGACCTTAACTAATCGAATAGTCTTGTTCCGCAGGGCTCTTTCCTTTGTCTCTAGAATAGCCACCGACTTCTCTTCATAGGACAAATCTTGTTGCAACTGGAGAGGTTCGAAGTCAATAACATGCGAGGGATTTGAGTTGTATTTCTTTAGCATAGACACATGAAAGACATTGTGGACACTTGACAATTGAGGTGGTAGTGCAAACTCATAAGCATTCACATCACTGACTCGTCCCGTTACTTCGAAAGGTCCAATATAACGCGGACTTAACTTACCCTTTTTCCCAAATCGCATTACTCCCTTGGTCGGGGACACTTTGAGAAAAACATGGTCTCCTACGGCGAATTCCAATTCTCTCCTGCGATGGTCAGCATAACTTTTCTGTCTACTTTGAGCAGTCTTTAGCCTATCTCGGATTTTCTTGATATTGTCCGTCGAAGTTTGTACCCAATCTGGTCCAAGTATTCTTCGGTCACCTACCTCCTCCCAGCAAATAGGAGTTCGACAATTTCGTCCATACAACGCCTCAAAAGGTGCCATTTGAATGCTTGAATGATAGCTGTTATTATAAGCAAACTCCACAAATGGTAAAATGCTCATCCCAACTGTCTTTGAAGTCTAAGGCACATGCTCGCAACATATCTTCAAGAGTTTGGTTAGTCCTTTCAGTCTGGCCGTCAGTTTGGGGATGGTATGCCGTACTAAAGCGCAATTGTGTTCCCATAGCCATCTGTAGTTTCCTCCGAAAATTAGACACAAACCTGGAATCCCTGTCCGAAATAATGGAAATCGGAATGCCATGTAACCGAACAATTTCTTTGACATATTTTTGAGCCAATTCCTTCATCGAAATCTTATTCTTGAGAGGAATAAAATGTGCGGATTTAGTCAAACGATCCACAATAACCCAAATAACTTCGTTGTTCCGAAAGGTTCGTGGAAATCCCGACACAAAATCCATGGTGATATGTTCCCATTTCCATTCCGGAGTAGGAAGTGGTTGTAGCAATCCTCCTGGCTTCTGGTGATCTGCCTTTATTTGTTGACATGTTAGACACCTTCCTACAAATTCAGAAATGTCATTTTTCATCCCAATCCACCAAAATCGTTTCCTGAGGTTTTGGTACATCTTGGTATTCCCCGGGTGAATGGTATATCGAGTATGGTGTGCTTCTCGTAATATCTCATCCTTGATCTCTCGAATATTAGGAACACATAACCGATCTCGGAAATATAAGGTACCATTGGTGAGTGAAAATTCTGGCTTGTTATCCATCTTATCGAAAATTTCCAAAAGTGCTGCATCATTCCTTTGGTGATCCTTGATTCGCTGTATGAGTTCTGGCTGCACCTTAAAATTACCCAATAAAATCTCATCACTTATGGGCCAAAGAGTTACTTCTAGATCCTTGATCTCTTCTAGTAATCTCCATTCTGCGGTCAAACAGGCTAATTGAATTGATTTCCGACTCAAAGCATCGGCTATTACATTTGCTTTACCAGGGTGGTAGGAAATAGAGAAATCATAATCTTTTAGAAACTCCAACCATCGCCTTTGTCTCAAGTTCAAGTCTTTCTGAGAGAAAACATATTTCAGGCTCTTATGGTCTGTATATACTTGGAATTCTTCTCCATAAAGATAGTGTCGCCAAATCTTGAGAGCAAAAACGACTGCAGCTAATTCTAAATCATTTGTCGCATAATTCTGTTCATGAGTCTTCAGTTGTCTGGAAGCATAAGCAATCACTTTACCATTCTGCATAAGTACACATCCCAGTCCATGAAGAGACGCATCGCAGAATATCACAAAACCACCACTGCCAGATGGTAGGGCTAGGATTGGTGCTGAGGTTAGCTTGTCCTTTAATGTCTGAAAACTAGACTCACATTTATCATCCTAGTCGAACTGGACATTCTTCCTAGTGAGCCGAGTCAAAGGTCCCGCAAAAGAAGAAAAGCCTTTCACAAACCGTCTGTAATATCCTGCGAGTCCTAAGAAACTTCGGATTTCAGCCACCGTGGTTAGTCATTTCCAATTGGTGATAGCTTCGATTTTTGCAGGATCCACCGACAAACCTTCGCCTGAAATGATGTGGCCTAAGAAATTTACCTGCACTAACCAAAAGTCGCATTTACTTAACTTTGCATACAACTGGTTATCTCTTAGCAATTGCAGTGTAATGCGCAAGTGATTCCCGTGTTCCGCTTCTGTTTTTGAGTAAATTAGAATGTCATCAATGAATACCACTACAAACTGATCCAAGTATGGCTTGAAAATTTGATTCATGAGCGCCATGAACATCGCTGGTGCATTTGTTAGCCCGAACGGCATTATTAGGAACTCGTAATGTCCGTACCGTGTCCGGAAAGCTGTCTTTGGTATATCTTCATTTCTCACCCTTAGCTGATGATATCCAAACCGTAAATCAATCTTTGAGAAGCATCTTGCACCTTGGAGTTGGTCAAATAATTCATCTATCCGTGGTAGTGGATACTTATTCTTAATAGTGACCTAGTTTAATTGCCGGTAATCAATGCACATGCACAAGGTTCCATCTTTCTTCTTAACAAATAATACAGGTGCTCCCCACGGTGAGACACTAGGTCTAATGAATCCTTTATCCATCAATTCCTGCAACTATTCTTTCAGTTCTCTTAGTTCAGCAGGCGCCATGCGGTAGGGTGCCTTGGAAATTGGGGCTATTCCTGGCATCAATTCAATAGTGAAATCGATCTCCTGTACCGGCGGTAAACCGGGTAAATCATCTTAGAAGACATCAGAAAATTCTCTCACTACTGGTATATCCTCCAACTTAGGCTTTTATTTCTCCTCAGTGACAGATGCAAGGTATCCCCTGCACCCATTTCTCAGTAATTGGCTGGCTTTAATTGCCGATATTACCCTAGACTCCATGGATCTCCTGATTCCCACTATCTCTACCTCCTTATAACCTTTTGATTTGAAGCGAACTGTCTTATTGAAACAATCTAACACAGCTCTATACTTTGCTAACCAGTCCATTCCCAAAATAATGTCAAAATCATGCATTGGTAATACAATTAGATTTGCGGGCATGACAACTTTATCATGATTCAGGGGGCAATCAGAGAATATTGTTCTAGTGTTCACTTGTCCTTCAGTGGGGGTTGATACAATTAAAGCTTGGGAAAGTTTAGAGGGTTGCATGTTTAGTTTCGGGGCAAACACATGTGAAACAAAGCTATGTGTGGAACCAGAATCAAATAGTGTAATGGCTTTAGTGCTAAAGATAAAAAGCGTACCCTCAACTACATTGTTTGCCATGTCTGCCTCCTGCTGTGTGATTGCATAAGCCCTAGCATTGGGTTGCTGTCTCTGCTGATTTCCGCCTTGATTATTCCTTCCCTGGTTATAATTCTGCCCCTGTGGCGGATTCTGTGGATATCCCCTCTGCTGGTACTGACCATTCTGTTGGTTTCTCTGTGGTGGCTGATTCTGTTGATTACTCTGCTGTGGGTTTCCTTGATTCCGAGGAGGGTAATTTTGGTGGTTTTGGCGTGACTGTGAGAGATTCTGTTGGTCCTGCTGCGACTGTTGTCCCTGTCGCTGTGTCTGATTTTTCTTTTGCCATTTTGGACAGTCCTTACGCCTATGACCCACCAGGCCACATGTAAAGCACGCACCGCGCTGCCATGGGCACCACACCAATTCATGGTTCTTCCCACAACGACTGCATTCAACCTGAGATTCCACCTTCTGCTTTTTCCGGGGTGGGTGGTTTTCTCGTTTTCTCTTTCCATTTTCTGTCGTTGTTGGTGGAGTCACCCCATTGATCTCGTCAGTAGCTTTTTCTGATACATATGCCCTTTTTAAAGCATCCGCATAAGTTATTGGCGGTCCCAGCCGTACATCCTTTTTAATATCCGGATGCAACCCTTCTATGAACTTATTACGTTTCATCTCCTCTGTTGCTATCAAGTACTCCGCAAAATGAGACAGCTCAGTAAATTTATTATTATATTTTGTCACTGTCATGTCTCCTTGTACTAGATTTTGGAATTCTCTTCTTTTCCTTTCCTTAATATGCTCCGGTATAAACTTCATAATGAATTCCTTTTTAAAAAAAGCCCAAGTAATCTCGTCCTCCGGACCTGGATAGGTTTTCTTTGCAGATTTCCACCACTCCTTTGCATCTCCTTCTAGTTTAAATGCGGCCAACAGGGCTTTCTGGTGCTCCGTGCAGCCCATTACTTCAAAGATTGCTTCCATGTTTTCTATCCATTTGTTCGCCTCCCATGGATTTATGGTCTCATCAAAATATCGAGGACGAAACTCATTGAACCTCTTGTATAATGAGTCTCGCTCTCTGTCTCTGCCTCCCCCAGCATGGACCCCGCCTTGTGGTCGATCATTGTCATTTGGTCGCTGCGCCAAAGTCTGTATCTGTTCTTGCACCTGATTATATGCTCTCATGAAAGTATCAAACATAGTTTTCACGTATTCAGGCACCTGAGTCTGTCCCTCGTTCAGATTCGAGGTACCACTTTCAGTTCCATTGGAATTACGGATGGGGTTTCCTTGGGAAGTCATGTTCTTTCTCCTGCAGTGGGAGTACAGCAGTTAGTACATAGTAAATGAATATCTTACCTCTACACCTAATCCACGACCTCACCACGTTGCCTAGTGGTTTCTAAGTATTTTAGAGTTTGCCCAAGACCTTGCTCTGATACCACTTTGTAACGACCCACGAATCTGGAGCTCTTCAGATTCTTAAGTCGTACTCAGATTATTATAACAACACCACAGAAATCAAATTCTCATGAGCATCAAGGTCATAAACAATTAAATTTCACTGTATTTCACTTATTATGTAAATATTATAAGTCTTGATAACACTACTGAATAAGACAATTTCTATTTGAGAAAAGAAAGATAATAATAATGTCTAAGTCTTGGGCTAATCCCAACTATAAATCTATTCTTTTGCTTTTACGCGCTCCGGATCAGCCACGCATGCCAAAACCACCGGCTGATCTCCGTCACTCTCCGCAACCTCCACAACTGCATTACCTGAAGTGGGGCGAACCACTGATCAGTAACACTGGTGAGTAGAATAAGAAACATTAAGATAAAGCATATTTCAATCATTCAGAGAACATATATATTCAATGATATAATCACAATAGCATTCCAATCAATTTCTTTCTTGAGTAATTTCCTACTGTGGCATCAAATGGTTCCGATACCCTATACGGTGTATCTACGTTTCTGTCAACAACATGGCTTGTCAATTACCATGAATGTTGAACCTGTTCCGATACTCCCACACTGGAGTATCTACATTTCTATCAACAACATGGCCTATCATGCCACCATGATTGCTGAATCTCTACCCCTCGACCAACATCCACGAGGGAAGTTCTATACTCAGTGCCAGCAGCTGGTATTACGCTTATTTCAATCATCAATGGTAAATTCATTTCAATAATTTTAGTATAGATTCATCTCCACCATAATTTGGCTACATCATCTTACTCTTTTATTTGGCCAGTACCACACAACACTAGTTAATCCTCGCCCCACTCCGAATCAGAGTTGGTACCAGGCGGTGGCATTGCCCATGTTTTATTGGGGTAATCAATTATTTATCATAAAGTTATCCATCAAGACACAATTAATAAATCCAAGGGAAATTATCACATTGAAGGAACTAGTCATTCTAGAATTTATCATGGCAAATTAAGTCATAAAGAATAGTTAATTATGATGAAAGGGCCCACATAACATTCAATTGACCGAACACATGTTAATTTAAGTAATAGAAAAATATGGGACTTATAATTTATCATGCCATAAATTTATCATAAGCCTTAAAAAGGGATTTTTAGGATATAATGAAAATAATAAGGGCAATTTCGTAATTTTCAAAGGTCTATAAAATATCTCTCCCCAATTCGTCGATTGCATAATACCGGCCTATGTCTTCTTCACTGTTTTCGTTCGTCAGAGAAGAACACCGCCTGGCTCGACTCGCGGCAGTTGCAGGGTGGGGCCCAACGGTCCGATGCACATGGTATCTACACCATAGTGGTCGCCCAGGGGTCCTCTCCAAGATGTGTGGACGTGATCTTGGATCAGGTGGTCCACAGGGGTTTCGAACTCAATTACATCCAGGCTGTTTTGACGGGTGCCGACTGTGACAAATCACAGATCCAGCCTGAGTTTCACTAGAATCTGGATTCTATGGAGAGGAAGCCTTAACTGGAGATGAAAGCAAGATCATGGCAACTGTTTTCCCCAATTTCTCCATATGGAAGGTAAGTTTCAATCACTGTTTGCTCTATCGTAAGTCGTCACAGTGAAGAGGAGTCTTCTTCTCCACAATTGATGGTGTACTTGAGTTAGTTTTCAGTCTTGTGTAGGGTCGTTGGGGTCAAACACAAATTTTACTTTAGATTATTGGATCTGATTCATCATTGGATGGATCATCTGGGCCCCACAGATCAATTAGTCCCATAACCCTGTGCCCAGTCACTGTGGTAATGGTATTTGATAGAGATCATCACTTCGGATGATCAAGACTTTTTCGATTTCCCCTCTACGATAGAATCCTTAATACAATTTCTTAAATTCAATTTTTTTCAATTAACAGTGGAGAAGTTCTACTCACCTTCGATAGAAGTAAGTTGCTCGGCCAGTGATCGGTCTCTCATCAGACATCCGCCGCGCGTCCCGCTATTGATCATCTTCTCCTCCTAATCAATTCCACAGCCAAATCAGTCCTCTCTCTCTCTCTCTCTCGTAATTTCTATCGTTGCTGTGTGCAAACGATAGATTCTGCCTACTGTCTAATATATATGTTTAGTGTTCGGAGGAAAGTCCTGTTTGGAAACTACAGAGAGTCTTATAGGAAACATATTCTGAGAGAGGAAGTCTATTGGGACTCCTACAATGGACTTACCAAAAGTCCTGATTCGATGACTTACAATTATTCTGATCAAATTAGGACTCCAAACATGGTTTGGACCATCATGGCCCACCCTATATGGCTGGCCCACCAAGACAGGTTGGGTTATTACATAAACCCATCACAATAACTTAAGTCAAATATGTAAATACACGCGGGCTAGCTGCCGATTAGTGATAATTTTGACGTTCACATGTAACTGGAAAAAACCCACATCACTTGGTGGAAAAGCCCCATCACAATAACTTAAGTCAAATATGTAAAAGCACGCAGGCTAGTCATTCCATGAGCCTAAAAAGAGAGACCAAATCCAGAAAAAATATAGGCCAACCTCATGCTAGGGCCAGCTGGCCATTCCAAGTGATGAACCTTATAATGCACAAACATGGGTAAAAGAACATAGATGGTTCCATATCTATAAAACAGATCTCAATACTAAGATTTACTTTAAATTGAATTTACCAGGTAAATAATATGGTGCCTAATGCAAATACATGCTTTCCAAATTTCCATTACAGGTGCATCTCAAGCAAGGCTTTTTTTCTTTTCTTTTCTTTTCTTTTCAAATCATTCTTCCAGTTTCCAGAATCCAGCAGATGATCGGCAAACAATACTGCAATTGACTCTTGCTTTGTTAAAATTACATTTTAATCATCCTGGATGTAAACATGTTTCCTGCTTTCTACCTATTTTCTTTTGCATTTCTACTACTAGCAGAAGCCACTTCAAATGGACCTTTTAAGATTTTTGGTCTATTGAATCATGCTATTTTTCAAACTGTTCATATGGCCTGTTTTTTTGCAGAACATTGAAGAGGAAATTAAATCATTCATTTGCCATCACACAACTTCTAGTGTGAGGGTAGAGGATCCAGCACAGAAGGAAATCCTGACGGAGGACGAAAATTCCAAAGAAAAGACTGAAGCTCCATCTTTGAAAAATGTCTCTCTTTTGAAGGTTGATTATGGGCATAATCATCCTTCTTTTGAGACAGCAGAAAGGTCAACCAAAACAGAAGCATCTCGGAGTAACAATAGCACTTTGATGGAAATTGCTGCAGAGTCATCTTCGGAAGTTGCAACCGTCTCGGAAAAACCAGATGGTGCTTTTGATGTTGAAGAGAGAGAAAATCAGGTTCCTGTTGAAAACCGAAAGGACGATGAGACCAAATTGAAGGAAGAAGAAGAGGAAATCACAAAAACATATACAGAAGCCAAGGGCACAGCTGCTATTATGGAGAACGAAAGAGAAGACTCTGAAAAGCCCTCCATATCATCTGACGAGAAGTATGACAATAAGGTCAGCCTGAGTTTGCCAGAAAGAAGAATAGATGATTGGGACCATGAGCACGACACTCATTCAATACCTAATGAGTGGAATATGGACTCAAGTACGGAATGCAATGCGGAAGCAGAAGCCGTGGATGAAGAAAAATTAACAAAGACAAGTGATTTCTCCATCAATGAAACAGGAGCACCTGTGGAAACAATCGATTTGAAATATGAAAATAAACATGAGGAGACAAAAAAGGAAACAATTTATCTGAAATATGGAATTAAACATGAGGGGGAGATGCATGACATTGAAGTAGCCAAAGAGGAGAAAGAGACAGAAGCTTTCGACAATAAATTTGATATGACATCAGTTACTGAAGAAACAGAAGGAAAAATGATTGAAGAATCCTCAAAAGTGCTCTCTGAATATCAAAATCTCAACACTGGTGTGGACAGTGAGAGGCCCCAAAGATCTGTTGAGTTGGGATCAGAAGGGCAGAACCTTGAAAATTTTGAAGAAAGCAACCAGGTTGGAGATCCATCATCTTTCTCAGGCATCAACCTTGACAGTACATCTGTTTCACTGGAAAACAAGGAAAGAGGTGAGAACTTTCCGAGCTTGGCTTTTGAAGCATCTGCAATGGTGGCAGAGGAAGAGACAGATAATGGGTCTGTCACTGCAACTGAAAACATCGAAGCAAATGTCTTCAAGGAAGAGGAATGCATAGAAAAGCACATTAATACAGATGCTATACCTATCAGACAGGAATTAACTGACTCCAGCTATCAAGCAGACAAAATAGAAGGTCTTAAAGATCTCTCTACTGCAGCAGATTCAAGCATCCAAAACACTGAAATGAACATCAGCAATATGAATGAAAAAACTTATTCCACCTGTGTTTCAGCATGTGAAGAGAGTATTCTTGAAACCAAAAATATAATTCAAAATATTGAAGAGGAGGTCGATAAGGAAGGGATGAGTGTCTATGATCACGTACAGCCTGCATCTGTTACCATTGTAACTGAAGGGACAAACTTACAAAAAGCTGAACTAGAAGATGAGAAGCTTGAAGAGACCTCTGGTGTTGCATCTGATGGGAGTCCTGAAACAACCTGTACCACCTTCGAGCAAGAAGGCAAGAATACAGGGGAAGTGCCAAAAATAGTATCTGAATATGCCACAGGCACTGACAACACAGATACAAAGAGCCCTGATCTTGCATCTGATTGGAGGAGTCCTGCAACAAGCTATAGCACCTTCGAGCAGAGAGAAGGTGAGAAAACAGGGGAAGCTTCAAAACTAGAATCTGAACATCCCCCAGATAGTGACAACACAGATACCACGAGCCCTGGGCTTGCATCTGATTGGAGGAGTCCTGAAACAACCTATACCACCTTGGAGCAAAAAGAAGGGGAGAATACAGGGGAAGCTACAAAACTGGTATCCAAACATCCCCCAGGCAGTGACAATGCAGATACCAAGAGCCCTACAGATAACACTCCAGATATTTTGCCCATTGCACAAACATCAGCAAAAGAAATCTCAGATAAAAATAAAATCGAAGGCAATGAGCCCGACAAAGAAACCAAACCAATACCAGAAGAGAGGGTTGCCAAAAAAATCGAGGCCTATGACCTTGAATTGGATGGCAAGACTCCACAAATAAATGATACCAGCTTAGATCACCAAGAAGCTGGATGTACAAAAATTGATGGCACTTACCTGATAGCTTCTAAACTTCATACAGCTGATGAAAGTGGTAAGGAAGAAAACGACGACAGGGCAGAGGAGACATCAGACGTTTTGCCTGCTATCCAAACTTTTGTAGAAACAAGTTTACTGAAAGATGAAGTCCAAGGTGAAGAGACCAAGAAAGCAACTGAACAGATATCTGAAGAGAAGATTGAAGAAAGTAAGGTATCCAACCTTGCATTCAAAGAGACAATTCAAGAAGCAGATGACAATAGCCTACATCAAGAACTCAAAGATGAGCAGATGAAAGAAAGTTCTACTGCAGTTAATGAACTTCCCACAGCTGATGGAAGTGAAAATGCAGATGACAAACCAGATTCTCTGCTTGCAGCACAAGCTACTGTCGTCAAATGCTTACAGAATGATAAAATTGAGGCCTCTGGTCTAGCATCTGAAGAGAATATTATTGAAACCACAGAAGAAAGCTTACAGCTTGGAGAGGCCAAAGATGCAAAGATCAAGGAAAGTTTCATCCAAGATTCCAAACATCCCATAGCCAATGAAATAGCTATAACAGAGAAAGAGGGCTCTATCGAGGAGACAACGGATGTTTTTCCTGTTGGACAAACTTTAGCTGACAGCATTTTAGATAAAGATGAAATACAATCAACCAAGAAAGCGGCTGATCAAATATTTGAAGAGAAGACAATTGAAGAAATAGAGGAAGCTGAGCCAGCATGTGAAGAGAAGATTCAAGAAACAGATGTTACTACCTTGCTTCTCAAAGAAGGTGAAGGTAAGGAGATAAAGGGAACTTCAGTTTCTGAATCTAGTGAAGGCAATGCAAACAAAATGACAAACACAGAGAACTTGACAGAAGTGAAGCAAGATCTGCTGCGTGCTTCACAACCAGTAGTCAAAGAAATCTTACAAAAAGATGAAATCCAAGGCAATGAATCTAAGAAAGAATCTGAAACATTACATGAAGAGAAGACTTCAGAAGCAATCAAGATATCAGATTTTTCAGCTAAACAGAAGTTTCCAGAAGCAAGTGATGCCGGCTTACCGAAAGAAGAGGGACAAGGTTCAAAGATTGCAGAGACTTTTTTATTGTCTGAACTTCACGTATTTGGTGAAAGTGTCAATGCAGATAAGCAAAGCCAAACAAACAAAACAATAGATTCTTTCCCCGTCATTGCCCCAACATTAGTTGATGAAAGCTTACGGAAAGATGAAGTCCAAGGCATTGAGCCTGAAAAGGTAACTGAATCAAGAGCTGCAGTGAAGATTTCAAAAGAACTTGAGGCCACAGATCTTGCATCTAAAGAGAAATTTCCAGAAACCACTGATGCTAGCTTTCAGCATGAAGACGAAGATGTGAAGATAGTGGAAATCTCTCATTTAATTTCTGAAATTTCCACAGTCGATGAAAGAAGCAAAGAGGATAAGCAGACCCCTGCAGAGGAGAAAGCGGATGCATCCCAGGCCAAACAAAGCTTACAAGAAGGTGCAATCCACTGCAAGAAACCAGAGATAGCTGAACCAATAAATGAACAAGGAACTGTAGAAGTAACTGCAGCCTTAGATCTTGCATCCAAAGAGAAGTCTGCAGAAACAAACAGTATTACATTGCAACACGAAGAAGTAAAAGACGTGGAGATGGAGGAGCACTCCAATTTAGCATGTGAACTTCCCACAGTTGATGGAAGTGATAATGCAGATGGGAAAACAGATGCTCTGCCTGTAGCACAAGCTTTGATCCAAGAAAACTTGGAGAGAGAGAAAATCAAGGCCTCTGGTTCAGCATCTGGAGAAAATATTCCAGAAGTGAATGGTACAAGCTTACCACACGAAGAGATCAAAGATGCAAAGATTGAGGGAAGCTTCGAACAAGTTTTTAAACTTCCCACAGCCAATGAAATAGATAAAGCAGGTAAAGAGAGCCCAAAAGAGGAAATAACAGAGGTCCTGCCTGTTGTACAAACTTTAGTCCAAAACATTTTAGAGAAAGATGAAATACAATCAGCCAAGAAAGCAGCTGAACAAATATCTGAAGAGAAGACTAGTGAAGAAATCAAGGACTTTGACCTTGCTTGTGAAGAGAAGATTCAAGAAACAGATGATACTATCTTGCTTCTGAAGGAAGGTGAAAGTAAAGAGATAAAGGGAACATCAGTTACTGAATCTCCTGAAGTCAATGAAAACAAATTGACAAACACAGAGAGCTCAATAGAATTAAAGCAAGAGCTGCTGCATGTTTCAGAGTCATTACCCAAAGAAAGCTTACAAGAAGATGAAACTCAAGTAAAAGAATATAAGAAAGAATCTGAAACGTTACCTCAAGAGAAGATTTCAAAAGAAATTGAGGTATCAGATTTCGAGCCTAAAGGGAAGCTTCCAGAACTATGTGAACCTAGCTCACTGACAAAAGAGGCTGAAGGTTCACAAGTTGCAGAGACTTCTACTCTAGTTTCCGAACTTCACATACTTGCTGAGAGTGATAATGCAGAAAAGAAAAACCAAACAGGCAAAGAAATAGATGCTTTCCCCATTATTGCCCAAGCATTTGTTAATGAAAGCTTACAGAAAGATGAAAGCAAAAACATTGAACCTGATAAGGCAACTGAACCAAGAACTGCAGCAAAGATTGCCGAAGAAATGAAGGCCACTGATGTTGCATCTGAAGATAAATGTCTAGAAGCAACTGATGCTAGCTTACAGCATGAAGATGAAGGTTTGAAGCTTGCTAAAATTTCCACAGTCGACAAAATCGATAAAGTGGATAAGCAGGCCCCTGAAGAGGAGAAAGCAGATGCTTCTGAGGACTCAGTCGAAGAAAACTTACAAAGAGAAGAAATCCACAGCAAAGAACCAGAGGTAGCTGCTGAACTGGTACGACCACAAAAGGCCGCAGAAGCAACCTCAGCCTTTGATCTTGCATCTGAAGACAAGTGTCCGATATCGGATGGTAAAAAATTGCATCACGAAGAAGCAATAGAAGTAGATCTGGAGGAAGGCACCAATTTAGCTTGTGAACATCCCTCAGTTGATGTTAGTGACAATGCAGTTGGAGAACCAGATGCTCCACCGATAGCACAAGCTTTCGGCAAAGAAAATCTGCAGATAGAAGAAATCAATGCCTCAGGTCTAGCATGTGAAGACAGCATTCTTGGGGCCACTGATAAAAGCTTACAGCATGGAGAGATTGAAGATGCACGGATTGAGGGAAGTAATAACCAAGTTCTCAAACTTCCCATGGCCAGTGAAAGAGATAAAACAGGTACAGAGAGCATGACAGAGGAGACACCAGATGTTTTACCAGTTGTACAAACTTTAGTTGAAAACATTTTACAGAAAGATGAAATTCAAGGTGGTGAAGCCAAGAAAGTGGCAGAACAAATATCTGAACAGAAGAAAAGTACAGAAGAAATCATGGACTCTAACATTGCATGTGAAGAAATGAGTCAGGAAACAGATGATACCATCTTGTTTCTAAAAGAAGTTGAAGGTACAGAAACCGAGGGAACTTCAGTTTGTGAATATCCCGAAGTCAATGAAAACAGAATGACAAATATTGAGAGCTCAACAGACATAAAGCAAGAGCTGCTGCCTGCTTCAGAAGCATTACTCAAACAAAGCTTACAAGAAGATGAAACACAAGGCCAAGAATCTGAGAAAGCATTGGAAACATCTCCTCAAGAGAAGATTTCAGAAGTAATTGAGGTATCGGATTTTGAACCTAAAGAGAAATTTCTAGAAGCATGTGATACTAGCTTACAGAAGGAAGAGGCCGACGGTTCAAAGATTGCAGAGACTTCTACTTTAGTTTCTGAACTTGGCATATTTGGTGAAAGCAATAACGCAGATAGGCAAACCCGAACAGATGACAAAATAGACACTGTCCCCATCATTGCCCAAGCATCAGTTGATGAGAGCTTACAGAAAGATGAGATCCAGGGCATTGAGCCTGAGAAGGCAACTGAACCAAGAACTGGGGCAAATACTGCAAAAGAATTTGAGGCCTCTGTTCTTGCATATCAAGAGAAATGCCCAGAAGCCACTGATGCTAGCTTACAGAATGAAGATGGAGTGAAGATTGTGGAAATCTCTCATTTAATTTCCAAAATCTCCACAGCAGATGAATGTGACAGAGCTGATATGCAGGTCCCAGCAAAGGAGAAATCAGATGCTTCATCTATGTCACCGGCCTTAGTGGACGGAATCTTACAAAAAGATGAAATCTACTTCAACAACCCGGAGAGTGCAGATGAATGGATCTCTGAACAGAAGACTGCAAAAGAAATCACAGCCTTTGATACTGCATCTGAAGAGAAGAGTCAAGAAACAAATAGTGAAGTAGAAAATCTGGAGAGGAAGGAACACGCTAATTTACTTTGTGAACTTCCCTCAGTCAATGATCAGAAAACAAATACTTTACCCATTGCACAGGCATTAGTTGATGAAAGCTTGCAGCAAGATGAGATCCAAAGCAAGGAACCCATGACAGGAGCTGAAGCAATACCCAAAGAGAAGACTGTGGAAAACTTGAAGGCCTCAGGTCCTGCATATGAAGGGAAGAGTCTAACAGCCAGTGATGGTAGCTTACAGCATAAAGAAGCTGAAGGTACAGAGAGTGAGGAGACCTCCCATTTTGTTCCTGCAAATCCCACAGTCAATGAAAGTGGTAAAGCAGATAAGCAGACCCTGACAGAGGAAACAGGAGACTCTCTGCCCATAGCACAGGCTTTGATTGAAGAAAGTACAAGAAATGATGAAATCCACATCAAAGAACCTGAAAGAGCTGCTGAAGTGCTACCTGAACAGAAGGCTACAAAAAAAATCTTATTAAGGGAGGATGTGGAGACTAAAATACTGAACAAGGAAGAGTCCCCACATGAAATTCCATCAATCATAGCTCCAGTGGATGAAACAGACAGAGATAACAGAAAATTGGGAGAACCGGTGGAAATTTCAGATCCAGTATCAGAAGATCTAGGAGTTGAAAGTACTAGAGCTGAGATTGGCAGTGGCATAGATGTAAATCTGGGTGAAGAGGCTCTTATATTCAAAACAGCTGACACAAGCCGCACTGCAGAAGATGTTCCAACAGAGGACAAAAGAGAAGAAACAAACCTGGAAACTTCTGTTTCCACACAGACAACAGTAGATGCATGTTTGCAGATGGAAGCAATGAAGAGTGATCATTTCACACAATTGACTGATAGTACTGGGGATTTTTCAAATCATATTCAACAGAATAATGGCCTTGAAACAAAAACAAAAACTGGGAGCATGGAAGGCTTGCAGAAAGAAAATGATGAGGAACATGAAACTCCTAGATCAGAAACCAAAGAGCATGTTTCTGAAGCAAAGGATGGCATCAAAGTATTTAAGGATGAGATTCCAGCTAAGGAGAAAGAATCAGAAGAAAGAATTGGTATTGTATTGACTGCATGTGTTTCAACAGATGACAAAGCAGAAGAGAAGTTTGAAGAGGGTCACAAACAAGAAGTGTCAGGTGAATATGATCTCAAAGAAGCAGATTCAAGCTGGATGTTGGAAACTGATACACCAAAAGAAGACACCACTCATGACTTCAAAAACAATACCACTTCTGTCACACAATCAGATTTGTCAAGCTCACATCAAGAAGAAAGTGAAACCCAGCAGATTGAGAAAGTTACTCACCAAGTGAGCAAAGATCAGTCTCAAAGTGATACAAATACTGAATCATCCACAACACAGGCTCAAGTTGGAGAAAATCTGAAGATGGGAAGTAGAGAAGAAACAGACAGTGAGAGGGTTGGAAGGCGCATGGACAATGGCTTAGAAGTAAGGATTGTTGAAACATGTGCATCTACAAACGCTTACAGTTCAGAAGATGATGAAAAACTACTTGAGATTGAAGCTTCATTTAAAGAGGACAAAAAACAAGGAGAAGATCCTGCAGCAACAGTCAACAAGAATGTTGACAGAAAATCCCAATATAGGGGCAACGAGGGAGTTTTCATTCATGCTGAAATATCAGATGCCAGTAAAAACAGTGGAAGGGAAACCCAAAATAATTATGAAGCTTTAGAACTAATCTTGCAGAAAGACATCCTGGAGAGAGAAAAGAATGAGCAGTCTCTGGAGGTAGTGATCGAGGGAATTCAATCAGCAAATGCAAATACAAAGAACGAGAAAGATTTCCCAGAGAACATGGACTATGTGAAGAGAGTTGAAGAAAGCTTTCAAGATGTAAATCGAGATGTGAAAGAAGTAACAGACGAATTGGAACCTCCCAATGATACCATTGAAGATGTGAACCAGAACCAAGAGGTCAGTAATTAAAGCATACTTAATACACCACATACCCTCAAATTCAGTATAATAATCACCAAGAGGTTGTTTCCCTTACTGAAGCCATGCAATATCTAATCTCTTGATAGAGTTTTGCACTGTTCTTAAATGTTGATATGCAGTAGCAATGGAGTTCCCTAATTTGTTAGCAGTTTTCCATTATTGAAAACTGCTAGCAATAACCTCCTCCATAGGGTTTAAGAACCAATTCATAATTAACATATCCTCAATTTCCCAATCTCCATGCTAAGGGATTATCAAGAGGAGGATCTTTTATTTGCCCATCTATGAACCACAATCTCTTTGTACACCAACAGCAATCTTGGCTAAGTAGTAAGTACGACCATTCTTTCTAATATCTTCCATTGACTAGATTAACCGTAAGCCGGCTAATAGGGTTTACAACTCTAGAATCTTGGGTCCCAACTCAACCTCTCCCTCTAGCTTATATTCCATCACCTTGTATGACCTTATTGCAACAGTGTACAAACATCAACTATATTTAAAGACACTTGTCATCCCCAAAAAAAGGTCATTACCCAGTGCAAGTCCCGCCGAAGCAGGGTCTTGGGAGGGTCCAAATTGAAAATAGAACCTTTGACAATTTTGCACAAGGTGGCTGCTCGCAGGTCTTGAACCTGCATTATCATGCATGGCACCCGAGATTTTTACCATTGCACCAAAGCAATGACCTTAGACACTCTTCACCAATATAGACGAATAATCTCCCAACCAACAAAAAAGCGAAAAAAAAAAAACAGTTTGGATGACAATATATGCACTCAACATCGTAAGGGCTGATTTTTCTATGGTTTCTCAACACAAACAAGATGAAACTTCAGTTAAACTTACACACGCCAAGCTGAATCACTTCATGACTTGAAGAATTGCAGAAACCAGAAGCAAATCCACATGAACAGCACCCAAAAGTGCATAGGTGCTGATGTCAGCACATATGACCTTTGAATGGGTTAAAACCCAAAAATTCGAAGAAAAACCTTTTTACTTCTTGATGACTCCTTTTGTGCAAGTCTCTGATACTAGGTTGTCTCTGAGACTAAGTTAAAACTTTAAGACTTGATTGAAGGAGAGATTCAATGTGGAACGTCACAAAAATTGATGAAAAGATGAAAAGAAGATGAAAGAAAAGAGTGAAAGAGAGAATTAGGAGGAAGAATGCTTCTGGTCATCCCATGGTGGGGCGACCAGCCTATTATCTATATTATGAAATTTGACATATTTACTAAAAAAGCCTCCCTGAAGCTAAATGAATTTACAGATCAGCCCTTGTGATTTCATAAATTATAAAAGTCAGTTAGCAATTTCTAATACTCTTCTAACAACTATTATGAAAGGTAGCACAGGACTGATATGATCCATGCAATCTGTCCTAAGACTTTAGGCACGCCACACTTTGGGCATGTACACAAGGGGCTGATGTTTACAAGGATTCAGTATGTTGATCTGATGAGCCCTACCATGGATATTTCGTGTCCCAACAATCACTTCTGCAAGAACCTTTCAATGTATGGCCTGAAAAGTAGATAAGAAAAAAAAAATACAGCAATTGTCCACATCTAATGTTAAAGGCCAAATACTGAAAAGCTAGAGCTCAACAGACCATGTTTGAATTCAAAGCACAAAGATATATTTAGGATCATATAATTCTTCAGAGTAGATTCACATATTTTCAATTCTTTCCTTATTATGTCTCCTTTTTCCTCATGATAAATTTTATCTTTAAATGTCAACAGATGAAGGATTCTGATATAGTGGCTGAACAGCAGGACAAAAGAGTACATGCAACTGAGAAAAAAGAAACTGAGGCCTTAAAGGGTGAAGACCTGACTGATATTGTTGATACTTCAGTCGATAAAACCATATCTACTGAAGAAAGTACAGAGATACAAGTTGGTTATAAGCATCAAGAAGCCAATACCTTCACTCCTGAAGAACATATTACAGACAAAAATAACATAAAATTGGATATCCCAGTAGATGCAAATTATGATAAGCCACAAGTAGATTCAGAACCAGTGCCAGAAGAACAGAGTGAAACAAGAACTCCAGAAATGAGATCCACCAGGATTGAGAGCCCAACAGATAATGAAAGTCCAGATCATACTATAGCTGATCCACAAGCTTCAGTGCAAGAAAACACACAGACTGAAGCTATTCAAATGAAAACAGAAGAGCATTTCAGGGAACAGGATCAAAAAATCAGAAGTATGGATGGTGAGGAACTGGAAAGCACTTGTGAATTCAACTTAGGTAGCAAAGAAAGAGATGTGACAGAAAAAGAGTCATCTTCATATAAGGGCATAGAGGAAGATAGAACAGAATGGGAGAAGCTTCAAATGCCGAACCCCACAGTGTTTGAGAGAGTAGAGATGGCATATGCAGGTGAAATTGCTGAAAAACAGATCAATCCTGTATCTTTCATAGAAGTGAAGGAAGAAAGATTACAAGAAGACAAATTTGAGGTTGTAAAACCTGAGGCAGCACCCGAAGCAAAGCCTCGCGTTCTGAATCACGAAAAGAAGGAAGCAAATAATACCACAAATAATGAAATCCCAAATGAGGTAAGATTGGGCTACAAATAAATCTGAAGCACTGACTCTTCTCCTTTTCTCTGAGACTCTGCTTTTTTTTTTTTTTTTTGTTTGGGGGCGGGGGGTGTGGGAGGACAAAAGGTTTTATGTAATAGAGGAAATAAAAAGCTAAACCATGTTAGTTTTAAGTAAGACTAAGTAGCCATGGTTTTAAGTAAGACTAAGTAGAAGAAACAATGTCAATCAAACTAGAAGTAGTAGGCTTAGATGTTGATGATACAGACTAGACCAAGCATCTGTGCTGCCCAAGAAATTGTACATGTTCAAGAAGCAAACCCCCAAAATCATATGTTCAAGATACATATCTGGTGCACTAAGGGCCTGTTTCTTCCATGAAATTTAATCTAGGAATTTAAAGACTTCGTATTTCTGTAAGTGGTTAAAATGAATAACCAAAGGTGAAAATTCCAAATGACCTCCCCTTTAGTGGAAAGTGAATCATGGGAAGATGGGAAACAAATAAATAGCCATCACAGTAATAATTCAAATCCTAAGAAAGTCAAAGTCCCATCTATATTGCTATCTAATATCCGTCACCCCATACCTATTCAATAATCTTCTAGTGGAGCTCATTTGACCATAAATTCATATGCATTCTATGCAAACAGGCCCAAATTGTGCATAAATAAGTATGTATCATTAATATAGCAGTCAGTTATCTGGTTGTTCTGTACTCTGTACAATAACCCATAGTTTCAATTTCATTTCGAGAGAGAAACTTAAGAGAGACACCCTCCCCCTTCCCTCACATCCACATCACCATCTTCCCCCCTTCCAAACTATAAATAAGTAAATAAAAAAGCTCCCTCTAAAAGAATTCTGACTAAATCAAAAATAAAAATATCTTCCCTCTATGGGAATTCTGACCGATTCCCATCTACTCCGCCCATGGTTCAGCGAAAAGGAAGAATTTGCATTTTTGCTTTTCTTTTTCACATTTCTACCTGTTAAAGGTGAAATATAGGCATAAGAGTCTATTAACCTCACAACTGAATGGAGAACTTAAACAAGATAATATACATACAATTCCACTTTAATCATTCATATATATATACTTAATTACTTGTTAATTGATCTATTTAAGTTATTCAGTGACTAGGATGCATGATATCGACAATATTATGCATTTAGAAGTATCAGGAAATCTCCAGAGTAGTTCATGTTTTATGAAATAAATATATTTGCTGTTAAGTGTTGTTTTAGAATTCCAGTAATTTTACCATTTTTTTTAATTTGTTTAATGTTTTTTCTTTTCCCATCGTGTCTTTTTGAAACAGCCAGAACATCAGAATGTTTCATTTCAGTGTCAAACATGAATGCAATTGACAGCTATGGTTCTTATATCAAACAAAAAGGGCAGTAGAAAGCTTAGAAACTCAGTTCCAAGTTCTTCATTAGGATGGATGGTCAACAAAGCCTCCATATCTCAACTTCAATAGGAATTGATGTTTAGACGGTCCTCACGGTCAAGAGTCATAACAAGTAGACGTAGTCAATAATCATAATTCTAGGATCTTTTTCAGCAGATTTTGAAAAGAGTATTGTCAGAATGCTGATCACATACATCTTGTTGGATATCTGAATTCATGATACTCATTTACTTCACTAGCAGCTAGGGTATAAATTCCACTTCTAGATCAATTCGCCATGGTTGTGGCATGAGTAGAATGAGTGTTTTATCTCCAAATTCTAACCACTAAATTTGACATTTATATTAGGAGGAATTCGAATAGAAGTAGAATAGAGAGGAGGTAAGATAGAAGAGTAAGGAATAATGTGAGGGAAAGATCAATGGGCCAACCAATCCTAAATCCAGTTACCAATAGCTTAGTGAACTTTTTAAATTTACAAAAAGGATCCCCATAATTTATTATCCTTATATACAAAATATCCATGTCATTCTGAGCATAATGCTCAGCTTGAGTAGTGACTCTTATAGTTTGCTTTTGACGACAAACTTAATAAACAAGTCTACAAGCTATGAATCTGATCAAATAAACATTGACTTAATGA
Organism: Sextonia rubra; assembly: GCA_037013555.1. Taxonomy (NCBI): domain Eukaryota; kingdom Viridiplantae; phylum Streptophyta; class Magnoliopsida; order Laurales; family Lauraceae; genus Sextonia; species Sextonia rubra. Next base: position 25,334,302 of record JASUAD010000006.1, read on the forward strand.
TGCTAGTTGCCAGTTGCTCCCTATGAAATGACAAACGGCTTCAATGTACTTAATCTTCCCATTCAAAATTGGATCCTACGCAATCTATAAGGCTGCTTGGTTAACCACATAACATTATAGGAGGTCAAACAATGACTATGAAATTAGTCAATAATCTTGAACCATGATAGTTCGAAAATACCATGTGTCATAGCTTGGTACGCAACCTATGCACTTGACTTTGCTACCACATTTGATCCTTGCTTCTCTAGCATGGTTTAAAAAATCGGTCCAGTCCAAGTTGACTCGGACACAGCCCATACTAAGTCGGTGCATGGGACTCAAACCTGAATCATGTGACTCAGCCATGTGACTTGGCCTAATAGACTGGAACTCGGCCATGACCAAGTCAGTTCTTGAGTTCGATTTCTTAAACCTTGTTCTCTAGGTAACAAAATTCCCCAACAAATGTGCTCACACTAAGGTGGATCTTTAGACATATTGCCCCCTAACCCAGTCAGCATTAGTAAAGATCTCAACATTATGATCTCGATATTTGGAGTAAAGAAGACCATTCCCTAGTGAATACTTCAATTATGTCAATATCCAAAAGACTACCTCCAGTGAATGCATGACACGATGATCCTTACTACATGAGCAACGCCAGGTAGGGTGATAGATATATCAATCTCCTATTTAAAGAACCCGCAAACATCCCTCAGTAGCTTTCACTCTTGGATATGAAGCTGATGACTAAATTTATAAGAAAATCCAATGATTTGATCCAGTCATAACATTCCTCTTCAGAAGATCAATAGTGTATTTATGCTAAGAGATCACCTCATTAGGCTTGCACGGATGGGTTCATATTCTTTCTATGTAGTGACATGAGCGCTTTAGATAATATAGAGCAGTAGCTAGAACAGAAGAATACACCAAGAACCTATATTCAATCTAAAGTGTCATGAACCTGGAATAATATTCCTGGATGGCTTCATCACTATATTTCTATTCTCCAAGTTTGAATTCAAGTTGAAATCTCTTTACTTAATTTTCTTGATGGCATACCTTTACAAATGGGACAACATGCCATGTGCAATTATGCAAGGATGAAGAGTCAAATAAATACAGGCCTCAATGAAACTTAGAATCCAACTAAGAACTTTAGTATTATTTTCTTTCCATAAGTTCTCACACCTATACTTCACGTATTACTATCAAAACATGGATTTTAACACACCTCTATTTTTTGGTTTATTAAACCTAACTTTTTCCTTTTCCATGGTTTGACATCCATCTACATTTTACTCCTTCACAAATGTGAACAAACAGGCCCTAAGGTGGACCACATGTTGCAATGATCTAATTCCTCCAGATGGCTATTGTCAACCAGCTAGAAAGTTATTAGGCCAAATCTCTTTACTGATATAATAACTAATATATGAAAAAGTGGGCATCACTTGTACTTTAGTTCAATCACGAGTACTATATATAAACATTATCCTTTATTTCTCTGCAGGATCCTTCTGGACTTGAAGCTGAATTGGAGGCTGAAAATCAAATCTTTGAGATGAAAGATACAGATGATAAAGCAGTGGATGGGCATTCAATTGAAGAGGTCATTGTCTTTATCCCTTCTTATTAATGAAATAACATCTATCGTGCTTACTAATATACCAAAAAGTAGGCACCACATGCACATTATTTCAATCACAAGCACCATATATAAATATTATCTTTTACTTTTTATGCAGATTCCTAAGGGACTTGAGGTGGAGGGGTGTGTTCCAGAACTCAACACTGTATTACTCAGAGTTGACGCTATTGAAAAAAACCTTCAAGAAAACGAGGACAAAAAACTTAGTGAACCTGAATTGGAGGCTGAAAATCAGATCCTTGAGATGAAAGACATAGCTGATATAGCAGTGGATGGGCATTCAATTGAAGAGGTCACTGTCTTTTTCCCTTCTTATTACTAAAATATCATCCATGGTGTTTACAAATATACCCAAAACTGGGCACCACTTGCATGTTATTTAACTCACGAGCACCTCATTCAAACATTATCTTTTAATTTTTATATAGGTTCCTAAGGAACTTGAGGTAGAGGGTTATGTTCTGGAACACAACACTGAATCGCAAAGAGCTGACACTGTTGAGGAAAACCTTCAAGAAAACGAGAACAAGAAACGTAGTGAATCTGAATTGGAGGTTGAAAATCAAATCTTTGAGAAAAAAGACATGGATGATAAAGCAGTAGATGAGAATTCAACTGAAGAGGTCACTGTTTTTCCTCCTCCTTATTATTGAAATATCATCCACAGCGTTTACTAATATACTCAAAAGTGGGCACCACATGCACATTATTTCAGTCACAAGCACCATATATAAACATTATATTTTAATTTTTATGTAGGTTCCTAAGGGACTTGAGGCAGAGGGGCGTGTTCTGGAACTCAACACTACATCACTCAGAGCAAACACTGTTGAAGACAACCTTAAAGAAGACGAGGACAAGAAACTTAGTGAACATGAATTGGAGGAAGAAAATCAGATCTTTGAGATGAAGGACAGTGATGATAAAGAATTGGATGGGCATTCAACTGAAGAGGTCATTATCTTTTTCCCTTCCTATTACTGAAATATCATCCTCAGTGTTTACTAATATACCCAAAAGCGGACACCACATGCATGTCATTTCAGTCACAAGCACCATATATCAACATTATCTTTTAATTTTTATGCAGGTTCCTAAGGGACATGAGGCAAAGGGGTGTGTTCTAGAACTCAACACAGCATCACCCGGAGCGAACACTATTGAAAACAACCTTCAAGAAAATGAGGACAATAGACTTAGTGAACCAGCATTGGAGGCTGAAAATCAGACCATTGACATGAAAGAAGCTAAAAATCAGACCATTGATATAAAAGAAACAAATGATAAAGTAGTGGATGGGCATTCAACTGAAGAGGTCATTGTCTTTTCCCTTTTTATTACTGAAATATCATCCATAGTGTTTACTAATATACTCAAAAGGGCACCACTTGCACGTTATTTCAGTCACAAGCATCCCATATAAACATATATCATTTAATTTTTATGCGGCTTCATCAGGAACTTAAGGCAGAGGGATGTGTTCTAGAACTCAACAGTGAATCACTCAAATCTGACACTATTGATGAAAACATTAAAGAAACAGAGGACAAGAAATGTAGTGAACCTGATTTGGAGGTTGAAAATCAGATGTTTGAGAAGAAAAACACAGATGATGAAGCAGCAGATGCGTATTCAACTGATGAGGTCATTGTCTTTTTCCCTTCTTATTATTGAAATATCATCCATGGTGTTTACTAATAGACCCAAAAGTGGGCAACACTTGCACATTACTTCAGTCACAAGCACCATATATAAACATTATCTTTTAATTTGTATGCAGGTTCCTAAGGGACTTGAGGCAGAAGGGGGTATTTTGGAACTCAACACTGCATCACTCGGAGTGAACACTGTTGAAGACACCCTTAAAGAAGACGAGGACAAGATACCTAGTGAACCTAAATTGGAGGAAGAAAATCCGATCTTTGAGATAAAGGACACTGATGATAAAGAATTGGATGAGCATTCAACTGAAGACGTCATTATCTTTCTCCCTTCCTATTACTGAAATATCATCCACAATGTTTACTAATATACCCAAAAGTGGGAACTACTTGCACAATATTTCAGTCACAAGCACCACATAGAAACATTATCTTTCAATTTTTATGCAGGTTCCTAAGGGACTTAAGGCAGAGGGGTGTGTTCTGGAACTCAACACCAAATCACAAAGAGATGACACTATTGAAGAAAATCTTCAAGAAAACGAGGACAAGAAACATAGTGAACCTGAATTTGAGGCAGCAAATCAGATCTTTGAGAAAAAAGACACTGATGATAAAGCAGTGGATGGGCACTCAACTGAAGAGGTCATTGTCTTTTTTCCTTCTTATTACTAAAATATCATCCTCAGTGTTTACTAATATACCCAAAAGCGGACACCACTTGCATGTTATTTTAGTCACAAGCACTATATATAAACATTATCTTTTAATTTTTATGTAGGTTCCCAAAGGACCTGAGGTAGAGGGGTGTGTTCTAGAACTCAGCACAGCATCACTCGAAGCAAACACTATTGAAGACAACCTTCAAGAAAATGAGGACAATAAACTTAGTGAACCAGAATTAGAGGATGAAAACCAAACCATAGACATGAAAAAAACAGACGATAAAGTAGTGGATGGGCATACAACTAAAGAGGTCATTGTTTTATCCTTTCTTATTACTGAAATATCATCCATAGTGTTTACTAATATGCTCAAAAGTGGGCACCACTTGCACGTTGTTTCAGTCACAAGCACCACATATAAACATATATCGTTTAATTTTTATGCAGCTTCATAAGGAACTTGATACAGAGGGATGTGTTCTAGAACTCAACTCTGAATCACTCAAATCTGACACTATTGATGAAAACATTAAAGAAACCGAGGACAAGAAACGTAGTGAACCTGATTTGGCTGTTGAAAATCAGATGTTTGGGAAAAAAAACACAAATGATAAAGCAACAGATGCGTATTCAACTGATGAGGTCATTGTCTTTTTCCCTTCTTATTATTGAAATATCATCCATAGTGTTTATTAATAGACCCAAAAGTGGGCAACACTTGCACGTTACTTCAGTCACAAGCACCATATATGAATATTATCTTTTAATTTGTATGCAGGTTCCTAAGGGACTTGAGGCAAAGGGGGGTGTTCTGGAACTCAACACTGCATCACTCAGACCAAACACTGTTGAAGACAACCTTAAAGAAGATGAGGACAAGAAACCTAGTGAACCTGAATTGGAGGAAGAAAATCAGATCTTTGAGATGAAGGACACTGATGATAAAGAATTGGATGGGCATTCAACTGAAGAGGTCATTATTTTTTTCCCTTCCTATTACTAAAATATCATCCATACTGTTTATTAATATACCCAAATGTGGGCACCAATTGCACAGTATTTCAGTTACAAGCACCACAAAGAAACATTGTCTTTTAATTTTTATGCAGGTTCCTACGGGACTTGAGGCAAACGGGTGTGTTCTAGAACTCAACACTGAATCACAAAGAGCTGATACTATGGAAGAAAATTTTCAAGAAAACGAGGACAAGAAAAATAGTGAACATAGATTAGAGGCAGAAAATCAGATCTTTGAGAAGAAAGACACTGATGATAAAGCAGTGGATAGGCATTCAACTGAAGAGGTCATTGTCTTTTTCCTTCCTATTACTGAAATATCATCCTTAATGTTTACTAATATAACCAAAAGCGGACACCATTGCACGTTATTTCAATCACAAGCACCATATATAAACATTATCTTTTAATTTTTACGCAGGTTCCTAAAGGACCTGAGGCAGAGGGGTGTGTTCTAGAACTCAACATGGCATCACTCGAAGCGAACACTATTGAAGACAAACTTCAAGAAAACGAGGACAATAAACTTAGTGAACCGGAATTGGAGGCTGAAAATCAGACCATTGACATGAAAGAAACAGATGATAAAGTAGTAAATGGGCATTCAACTGAAGAGGTCATTGTCTTTTCCCTTCTTATTACTGAAATATCATCCATAGTGTTTACTAATATGCTCAAAAGTGGGCACCAGTTGCATGTTATTTTAGTCACGAGCACCACATATAAACATATATCGTTTAATTTTTATTCAGCTTCATAAGGAACTTGAGGCAAAGGGATGTGTTCTAGAACTCAACACCGAATCACTCAAATCTGACACTATTGATGAAAACATTAAAGAAACAGAGGACAAAAAACGTAATGAACCTGATTTGGAGGTTGAAAATCAGATCTTCGAGAAGAAAAACACAGATGATGGAGCAGTGGATCCGTATTCAACTGATGTGGTCATTGTCTTTTTCCCTTCTTATTATTGAAATATCATCCATAGTGTTTACTAATAGACCAAAAAGTGGGCAACACTTGCACGTTACTTCAGCCACAAGAACCATATATAAACATTATCTTTTAATTTGTATGCAGGTTCCTAAGGGACTTGAGGCAGAAGGGGGTATTCTGGAACTCAACACTGCATCACTCGGAGTGAACACTGTTGAAGACACCCTTAAAGAAGACGAGGACAAGATACCTAGTGAACCTAAATTGGAGGAAGAAAATCAGATCTTTGAGATGAAGGACACTGATGATAAAGAATTGGATGAGCATTCAACTGAAGATGTCATTATCTTTTTCCCTTCCTATTACTGAAATATCATCCACAATGTTTACTAATATACCCAAAAGTGGGAACTACTTGCACAATATTTCAGTCACAAGCACCACATAGAAACATTATCTTTTAATTTTTACGCAGGTTCCTAAGGGACTTAAGGCAGAGGGGTGTGTTCTGGAACTCAACACCAAATCACAAAGAGATGACACTATTGAAGAAAATCTTCAAGAAAACGAGGACAAGAAACATAGTGAACCTGAATTTGAGGTAGCAAATCAGATCTTTGAGAAAAAAGACACAGATGATAAAGCAGTGGATGGGCACTCAACTGAAGAGGTCATTGTCTTTTTTCCTTCCTATTACTAAAACATCATCCTCAGTGTCTACTAATATACCCAAAAGCGGACACCACTTGCATGTTATTTTAGTCACAAGCACTATATATAAACATTATCTTTTAATTTTTATGTAGGTTCCCAAAGGACCTGAGGTAGAAGGGTGTGTTCCAGAACTCAGCACATCATCACTCACAGCAAACACTATTGAAGACAACCTTCAAGAAAATGAGGACAATAAACTTAGTGAACCAAAATTAGAGGATGAAAACCAGACCATAGACATGAAAAAAACAGATGATAAAGTAGTGGATGGGCATACAACTGAAGAGGTCATTGTTTTATCCTTTCTTATTACTAAAATATCATCCATAGTGTTTACTAATATGCTCAAAAGTGGGCACCACTTGCACGTTATTTCAGTCACGAGCACCACATATAAACATATATCGTTTAATTTTTATGTAGCTTCATAAGGAACTTGAGGCAGAGGGATGTGTTCTAGAACTCAACACTGAATCACTCAAATCTAACACTATTAATGAAAACATTAAAGAAACCGAGGACAAGAAACATAGTGAACCTGATTTGGAGGTTGAAAATCAGATGTTTGGGAAAAAAAACACAAATGATAAAGCAGCAGATGCGTATTCAACTGATGAGGTCATTGTCTTTTTCCCTTCTTATTATTGAAATATCATCCATAGTGTTTATTAATAGACCCAAAAGTGGGCAACACTTGCACATTACTTCAGTCATTATCTTTTAATTTGTATGTAGGTTCCTAGGGGACTTGAGGCAGATGGGGGTGTTCTAGAACTCAACACTACATCACTCGGACCAAACACTGTTGAAGACAGCCATAAAGAAGATGAGGACAAGAAACTTAGTGAACCTCAATTGGAGGAAGAAAATCAAACCGTTGAGATGAAAGACATTGATGATAAAGAAGTGGATGGGCATTCAACTAAAAAGGTCATTGTCTTTTTTCCTTCTTATTACTGAAATATCATCCATAGTGTTCACTAATATACTCAAAAGTAGGTACTACTTGCACATTATTTCAGTCAAAAGCACCACATAGAAACATTATCTTTTAATTTTTATGTAGGTTCCTACGAAACTTGAGGCAGAGGGTTGTATTCTGGAACTCAACACTGCATCACTTAGAGCAAACACTATTGAAGACAACCTTAAAGAAGACAAGGACAAGAAACTTAGTGAACCTCAATTGGTGGCAGAAAATCAAATCTTTGAGATAAAAGACACTGATGATAAAGCAATAGATGGGCATTCAACTAAAGAGGTCATTGTCTTTTTTCCTTCCTATTACTGAAATATTATCCACAGTGTTTACTAATATACCCAAAAGCGGACACCACTTGCACACTATTTCAATCATAAGTACTATATATGTCACGCCCCACCCTACACACATGCATGATATTGTTTGCTTTGGCCTATGAGCCTCACGGTTTTGCATCTGGTGGACCTCAACCCACCAAAAGGCCTCATGAAAGTTAAGGGTGTAAGCTTTATATATAAATCTATTTACTTTCCTCTCTATAGTCGATGTGGGACTCAAGGATGTCACAATCTACCCCCCTTAAGGCTGCACTTCCTGTGCAGTAGCCTGCCAGTCCATGTAGCCTGCCAGCCCTCTTGGCCCGCCCACATATGAACCCGCCCACTTGCACCCACACTCGAGCTAATCGAGAGTTGGCTCTAATACCATTTGTAACACCTCACCTACACGCACGCATGATATTGTCCGCTTTGGCCTCATGGGCCTCACGGTTTTGCTTCTGGTGGGCCTCAACCCACCAAAAGGCCTCATGCAAGGTAAGGGTGCAAGCTCTATATATAAACCCATTCACTTTCCTCTCTATAGTCGATGTGGGACTCGAGGATGTTATCCACCCCCCTTAGGGCTGCACGTCCCTGTGTAGTAGCCTGCTAGTTTCTTAACCTGCCAACCCTCTTGGCCCGCCCACATGAAAACCCGGCCATTTGCACTAGACCACGGCAGGGGCTCACACTCGAACTAGTAGAGAATCGGCTCTGATACCATTGTCATACCCCACCCTACATACATGCATGATATTATCCGCTTTAGCCTATGAGCCTCATGGTTTTGCATCTGGTAGGCCTCAACCCACCAAAAGGCCTCATGCAAGGTAAGGGTGCAAGCTCTATATATAAACCAATTCACTTTCCTCTCTATAGTCAATGTGGGACTCGAGGATGTCACAATATATAAACATTATCTTTTAATTTTTATGTAGGTTCCTAAGGGACTTGAGGCAGAAGGGTGTGTTCTAGAACTCAACACGGCATCACTCGGAGCGAACACTATTGAAGACAACCTTCAAGAAAATGAGGACAATAAACTTAGTGAACCGGCATTGGAGGCTGAAAATCAAATCTTTAATATGAATGAAACAAATGACAAAGCAATGGATGGGCATTCAACTGGAGAGGTCATTGCCTTTTTCCCTTCTCATTATTGAAAAATCATCCACAATGTTTATTAATAAATAAGCAAAAGTGGGCACCACTTGCACGTTATTTTCAGTCACGAACACCACAAGTAAACATTATCTATTAAATTTTATGTAGGTTCCTAAGGAACTTGAGGCAAAAGGGTGTGTTCCGGAACTTAACACTAAATCACTCATAGCTGACACTATTGAAGAAAACCTTCAAAAAAATGAGGACAAGAAACAGAGTGAACCAAAATTGGAGGTTGAAAATCAGATCTTTGAGAAGAAAGAAACAAATGATAAAGCAGTGGATGGGAATTTATCTGAAGAGGTCATTGTTTTTTTCCCTTCTTATTACAGAAATATCAACCATAGTGTTTACTAATATACCCAAAAGTGGGCACCACTTGCACATTATTTTAGTCAAAAGCACCATATATAAACATTACATTTTAATTTTTATGCAGGTTCCTAAGGCACTGGAGGCAGAGGGGTGTGTTCTGGAATTCAACACTGCTTCACTCAAAACTAACATTATTGAAGAAAACCTTCAAGAAAATGAGGACATGAAAATTAGTGAACCTGAATTGGATGCTGAAAATAAGATATTTAAGATGAAAGAAACAAATGATAAAGCAGTGGATGGGCATTCAACTAAAGAGGTCATTGTCTTTTCCCTTCTTGTTACTGAACTATCATCCACAATGTTTACAAATATACCCAAAAGAGGTCACCACTTGCACATTATTTCAGTCACAAGCACCATATATAAACAATGTCTTTTAATTTTTGTACAGGTTCCTAAGGGACATGAGGCAGAGGGGTGTGTACCAGAACTAAACACTAAATCACTCAAAGCTAACACTGTTGAAGAAAACTACCAAGAAAACGAGGACAAGAAAGTTAGTGAACATGAATTAGAGGCTAAAAATAAGATCTTTGAGATGGAAGACACAAATGATAAAACAGTTAGTGGGCATTCAACTGAAGAGGTCATTGTCTTTTTCCCTTTTTTTTACATAAATATCATCCACAGTAATTACTAATATACCCAAAAGTGAGCACCACTTGCACTTTATTTGAGTCACAAGCACCACATATAAACTTTATCGTTTAATTCTTATGTAGGTTCCTAAGGGACTTGACACAAAGGGGTGTGTTCTTGAACTCGACATTGAATCACTCAAAGCTGACACAATTGAAAAAGGCATTCAAGAAAACGAGGACAAGAAACTTAGTGAACCTGAATTGGAGGCTCAAAATCAAATCTTTGAGAAGAAAGACACAGATGATAAAGCAATGGATGGGCATTCAACGGAAGAGGTCATTGTCGTTTTTCCTTATTATAACTAAACTATCATCCACAGTATTTACTAATATACCCAAAAGTGGGTACCACTTGCATGTTTTTTCAGTCACAAGCACCATATATAAACATTATCTTTTAATTTTTAAACAGGTTCCTAAGGGACTTGAGGCAGAGGGGTGTGTTCCTGAACTCAACATTGTATCACTCAAAGCTGACACTAATGAAGAAAACCTTCAAGAAAAGGAGGACAAAAACCTGAGTGAACCTGAATTGGAGGCTGAAACTAAGATCTTTCAAATGAAAGACACATATGATAAAGCAATGGATGGGCATTCAACTAAAGAGGTCATGTATTTTTCCCTTCTTATTACTGAAATATCATCCATAGTGTTTACTAATATACCCAAAAGTGGGCACCACTTGAATGTTATTTCAGTCACAAGCACCATATATAAACATTATCTTTTAATTTTTATGCAGGCTCCTAAGGGACTTGCCGCAGAGGGGTGTGTTCTGGAACTCAACACTGAATCAGTCAGAACAGACTCTATTGAAGAAAACTTTCAAGAAAATGAGGACAAAAAACTGAGTGAACATGAATTAGAGGCTAATAATAAGAACTTTGAGATGGAAGACACAGATGATAAAATAATTGATGGGCATTCAACCGAAGAGGTCATTGTCTTTTCCCCTTCTTATTACAAAAATATTATCCACAGTGATTACTAATATACCCAAAAGTAGGCACCACTTGGACGTGATTTCAGTCACAAGCACCATATATAAAAATTATCGTTTAATTTTTATATAGGTTCCTAAGGGACTTGAAGTAGAGGGGCGTGTTCTTGAACTCAACACTGAATCACTCAAAGCAGACATAGTTGAAGAAAATATTCAAGAAAATGAGGACAAGAAACTTAGTGAACCTGAATTGGAGGCTAAAAATCCGAACTTTGAAATGAAAGACACAGTCACAGATGATAAAGCAATAGATGGGCATTCAATGGAAGAGGTCACTATCTTTTTCCTTCTTATTATTGAAATATCCTCCACAGTGTTTACTAATATACCCAAAAGTGGGCACCACTTACATGTTATTTCAATGAGCACTATATGTAAACATTATCTTTTAATTTTTATGTAGGTTCCTAACAGACTTGAGGCAGAGGGATGTGCTCTGGAACTCAATACTGTATCAGTCAGAGCTGACACTATTGAAGAAAACCTTCAAGAAAATAAGGAAATGAAACTTAGTGAACCTGAATTGGAGGCTGAAAATCAAATCTTTGAGATGAAAATCATAGATGATAAAACAATAGCTGGGCATTCAACTGAAGAGGTCATTTTCTTTTTCCTTCTAATTACTAAAATATCATCCACAGTGTTTACATGCTTGGTGCATCTAATGGTAAAGGATTATGGCACAATGGAAGGTGTTCACTACTGCAACCTTGAGTTGTGGATTCTATTCATGTTACCAATTAAAAACAAATTATAATAACAATAATCTACAGTGGAGGCTACAAAAATATAGTTTGCATGCCATGTGTAAAGAGGATTGCAATTGACATAAACAAAATTGCAAGACTCGTGTTGCTTTCATTTAGCTTCATTCTATTAATCTTGCATATTATGTTGAATCTTTACAGATCATGCAGGCCAAAAAAATCAAGCTTACTATCCACAAAAAGGAGCAACCAAATAGAACCGATATTTATGAAGGATGAGGAAGAACCAAATCAAATCTTTGAAACTTCAACTGTTACAATAACATCACCTGAAAAAGCCACCAAGGAAGAAGTAGGTGATAGGTTGGAGAGCCCTCAAATATAGTGTCCAAATATCATATATGAATCAGAAGCACAATCTCTACCCCCTTGATTCCCCTTTCTAATTTTTCTGTTATATTGAGTTGAATGTTTATGTGGATCTTAATGGAAGGGTTAAGGCTGTAGATGATATGAGCATCGATGCTTAGATTAAGGTGCAAAATTGATTCAGCACGGGGAAGAATAATAGCTAATGGATTATTCTCCAAGCCAAAGGGCTTAGATAAACTGTCTAAGCCTCACACCAAAGACAACCAACTCACTCTAGAGAAGAAAAGAACTGAAATCTTATTCAAATAATGTAGTCTATCCCATGAGAAGGGATTACATCTATATTTTTAGCTAAATTACTCTCTAAATAAGGAAACAATCTAGTTTAATCCAAATAAGGAGTCCAAATTCAAATATGAAAGTCAATTTCTAAAAATAAGAAACTCAAGAAAGTAACTACTAATAATAAATTAATTTTCACTGCTTGACCTTATTGGATTTGAACCTAATGGGCTGGCTAATCATGGATCTGGCCTGCATCAAAACTAGACCAAGCATTTGCTTAGCCCAAGATGTGTAGGCAAACTTTGTAGGGACCCATCCCATTCAGATCTTGCCCAAGACATTGTTTGATGATCTGTGGACAGACATGGAAAATTGATTGGAATTGTTCATTTTCCATCAGATGGCTAATACCATCATATAACAAAGATACTGGGCCGTGGTTCCTCCATGGTCGGCAATACGTACCGTAATACTTAGAGCAATAGTGGGCACTGCTAGTTGAACTGCTAGGTTAAACAAATGAATGCTTTTTTTTTTTTTTTACTTCAATCAAAAGCACCATGTATAACCACTATCTTTTTTATATTTTTGGGTAGAAAGTATAATTACTATCTGTTAATTGCTACGTAGGTGCTTAAGGGACTTGGGGGTGAGGGAGATGTTCCAAAACTAAGTACTGAATCAATCAGTGTTGATAAAGTTGAAGAAGATAGGGAGGTCAAGCAGCTTAGCAAGCCTGGATTGGAGGCTGAAAATAAGATCTTACATAAAGACAAATCTCATGACACAGAGAATGAAAATCCAAATGAAGAGGTCAGATTAAATACAAAAATTGAAGCCTTTCTTGCCTACTACTAGCCTGTCTTTCCTTTTCCATCGATTTTATTAGTGAGATCCTACGGTAGAAGAGTTCGATTATATTTTCCATGCTGCACAAATCAATGTTAGAGCCCATCAAAATATAGTTTGTGCGAAAAATATGAAAAGATAGTCACTGACACATCAAAAAAGCTATGATGCACGAATACTTCAAAATGGGCAATGTATCATGTAGTATCGTATCCGATACTTCACTTTTTATGTGCAAAATCCATGTCCCTTCCATATGCATGCCGTCTCCCTATCGTATCCATGCCGTATCCGGGCATCATAGCAAAGAAGTGAAGGAGACAAACAATAGTGCTCTCTTCATTTCCATTTGTAATACTGGTCTCACATATTAAATTAAATCTTTACAGATCATACCTGATAAAGATTCAAGCTTACTACACACACAGGAAAGCTACCAAACAGGTCCAATTGAGAAGATAGAAACCGTTTTCTTGAAAGATGAGGAAGACCCAAATCTGAGCATCAATGCTTCACCTGTTACAATCACATTAGCTGAAGAAATAGCAAAGAAAGAAGTAGATGACAAGATGGAGAATATGTCTGATTTGGAGCTAAAGAAACAGATCCATGAACCTGCTACAGCAAATGAAAAGAGCATAGAACTTGCAACAACAAAGACAAGTGCTCCAGAGGGCCAAATTGAAGATGAAAAGCTTAAGGAAAGCTCTATTGGTTTGTCTTATGTTCATAATTCAATCATATTAAGACATACCATCAAGCTCACAGAACCATCTTCCATTGAGACTCTAGGTGTCACTGATCATGCTTCACCTGTTGCACTGGCTTCGGTTGCCAAAATGCCAGAGCAAGAAAGTGATAAGCCTCACAAAGACCCAAATTTGGTGTCTGAAGAGAAGATTCAAGAAACGATAGACGCAAATGAGGTCAAAGAAATGTGCAATATAAGGCCTGAAGAAGCCTCATGTCTATCATCTATTGAACAGGAAGAAGAGAGAGAGAAAGCAAAAAATAAACAAGAAGATCCCCAGAAGCTTCAGGAAACCTCTGAGTTGGTGTCTGAAACACGAAGGCATGAAAAAATTAAAGCAACAAAAGTGGAAGAGATTGGAATTGCAACAGATGAAAAACCTACACAAGCATCATATGAAAGTGAGACAACTGAAGTCACTAATGCAATTCCTGAAGTGCCAGTTAATAAAACTATCATTGCAGGTAACAGCAAAGATCAAGCAATGGAAGATGCAGAAATCTTAGAAATTAGAAAGCTTGTGACTGGCCCTAAGGTGTCAGATGAGAATATTCATGACAAAATTCCTGCAAGCGGTGAAATAGAAAGCATGATCTTAAAAGATGAAGAAAGCCAAAACAAAAAAATCAACTCCATCTTGGCTGCTCAGCATTTGGAACAAGGAAAATTGTCAAACAAAGAAACCAAAAGGCTTGAAGAAGCCAAAGTAATACTGCAAAATACTGAAGTTCCCAATGAAGCTTCTGATGAAACATCTGAAGATAACCAACAGACTCCAGACGTGACATCATTAAAGAAAGCCACAAATGAAGTTCAACGACTTGAAGAAGCTTCAGAAGTTGAGTTGCAACTAAAAGATGCAGAGCATGAAGACAACCAAATGGAAATCAGCATGGAGGAAAAGGGAAATGCAGCAGAAGATTCAATAGAAGAAATCAAAGCATCAGATTCAGGCAAGATTCTGTTATCGGATCTATTTCAGAAATCTACAAAAGAAACCATGCAGCTAGCCAAAGATTTCATACAGGAAAGGAACACCATAAGCGATGAAGACAACTCACAAAACAAGCAGGTGGCAACTGTCCAAATCGAAGAACAGAAAACATGTGAAGAGGAAGATGAAGAAGAAGAAAAAGATGAACAAAGAAAGGAGGAATCAGGTTCTGATGCTCTGGTCATAGTAGAAGCCTCTAAAGATGCAGATCGCAAGCCGGTGCATAAGAAACCCCACAACATTCTTTCTGGGGTCGGATCAAAGGTCAAGCATTCCATTGCAAAGGTGAAAAAGGCGATTACTGGAAAGTCTTCCCACCACAAGTCACAGTCACAGAAATAGGAAGCTGCTGATAGTTAAGGAAAATGGAGAAAGTTCACTTACTGTATATCCTTAATTACCTTTTTTTTTTTTTTTTTGTAAAGAGAATGTAATTACCTGTTGAAATGCTTTCTTATGCTACTACTAAGTGTGTGCACTTTGTGTTTTTATTTCAAATAAGAGGATGGTAAATTAGCCAAAAATGGTGAAGGATTCTCAAGTATTGTAAATATCAAATTGCTTGATGTTATTTTTTCTTGTATGATCCTTTCATAAGCAGATGCAATATCCAATTCTCTCTTGCGAAGTATCCTTACTTCAATGTCTCGAAGCAATTTCGAAAATTCGCGACAATGCTGAAATTCATAGAGATTTGACAAAAGTAACTAATTTTCAAGAGATTTGATGGAAATGTTCATTCTCTAGAACAAAACAATGAATCTGAACAACCATTGACACCAAATTACTTACCAGAAAAATAGAAAATCTCCCTCACTTCTCTTTACGGAAGAAATAGATAACTTTTTATGATGGGTATTTCTGTTTGAAGAAAGAAATGTCTGAATTGGAGTCTTTACTGGCAGCTCAGATAAGTTTTACAAGTGCAGTGTTGAAAGACTGGATAAAGATACAGTAGACGGTACTATGAGAGCCAACAAACCCAAGAATAATTGTTTATAGTATTACTTTTCAGTTTGTTGAGAACAATTCAACAAGTTAACCACCAATTCTAGAAATAAAGATTCTCTAAGCTTTACAACTAACCCGAGAATTTCTCAGTGTATTGAGAACAAGATAACCACTAATTCCATAAATAAGATTGTATATCTGCACCGGGGTTGGTTCAACCAAGTAAAATGGAAGCTGAACCATTATTATTCAAAAAATAGAATAAAAAGAAGCTGAAACATCATCTGTCATGTTTAAAAACTCTCACCATGAGTTCGTGATTCCTTTCCGGTTTTCTTGAGAAAGCAGCAAAATATGTAAAATAAGTGCCCTCAAAAACTATGATCATGCTTCCTAAACCACAACCTTTAGTTTTCTTTTCTTTTCTATTTTCTTCTTGACATTCGGTTGTGACTCTTATTTCCAACCACTTAATCAAGGAACTGAGTTTTCATCATTCATTGCACTATCACATACTTTGCCAAACACAGTAAACAATAATATACATATACATGTTTTGTGGAGGTGGGAGAAAACACATTCAAGTGATAGTATGATGTACTGCACATTTGTACTTAACATCAAATTGGAAAAATAACTCATCTTTTCTTCCGCTGCTCTCTTCTTTTACACTCTTTCATCTTCATTCTCCAAAACACACTAATTGATAGATGGAATCAGAGGATACAAGTATTCTTTGAATCTATTCAACTAAAAGATGCTGGTTTTTGTTGATGTCATGTGGATCAAAGTTCTTCAGTTGGAGGCAACAGAGGCTGTCAGGTTAATGATAGTGATTTAGCATTTTTTTTTCCTTTCTTGAAAAATATTTGTATCTCATTTCCTCAATATAATTTGTAAAATTTTCATCTAAAATCAGATAAGTTTGTGTTCTAGGACCCTGCTTTTCATGAGAAGCATGTTCCTGGACATTTGGCTAGATGCACAGCATGCTATCTACTCCTGTTAATCTCATGCTCTCATAACACTCTTCAAATCTCATGCCCTAACAATAGTAGGAATGAGTAGGGTCCACCAGCATCATATGGCATATGGCTGACTAAGCACCAGGACATTAGGCCCACTTCAGGATTCAGGCAACATGTAGTCTAATAGAGCTTATTTTCAAGATTTTATCCAGGAACTACGAAACCTTTCATATCATATCGGATACTTAACCTTTTGTATAAAGTCTGTGAACCAGCATCATATGGCATACGGCTGACTAAGCACTCGTATACCACAACCCACTTTTTCTTTTACCACATAAAACCATGGTAAAGTGTGATAAAGTAAAGTCAATACAATACAAAAAAAACAACTACTTTACAATACTCTCTTTCCCACTTTACTTCACCACATACTTTATCTCACCTTTGCTTTACCTCGCCTTTTCCATAATGTGCCATCTTGATCTATCTGACTTTACCATGCATTTAAAAAAAAAAAAAACCCACATGTCCTAGGTACATGGTTCATGAGTGATCCTCAGCTCAGAATAACAATGCTAAGATATAGCAGCTGCATCAAGAAATGTTGCATTATAGGTAGGTGCCAAGTTGATTGAAGAATATTGCACAAAGTAGAAAGAATTATGAAAGGAGTTATTATACTCAGGGTTCATTAGTGTTTCACACATGCAACAGTAAAATGAGATTTACATGTGTAAATGCTAGATATGCAAATGTTATACTTGTTAAACACATTACCATATATCAAAATCACCATTTTCACATGAGCAAGTGAGTACATGCAATGGTTTTAGATTTATTTGGATTATTTGGATATTTTTCACAAATTTCCCAAAATCCATTTAGAATTAAGATATAAAATTAAAAGTACCAATACTTACCATTATGCAAGAATTGAATGGTTCGGATGATAAATTGGGGTGTAGAAAATTAGATCTATGGCCTAGAAGTTTTTACAAATCCCTCAAAAAACCTATGAAGATTTAAGACAATCAGCTTCAATAACTTCAGCTTTATCCAAAATTTTCACACCTCATTTATGCATCACAAGTGTAAATGACCACAAATAGACATAATGATGCATAATCATTATGCATGTAAATTGTTTACATATGTAAATGACTGGAACTAAATGACCTTTAGAATTTATGAAGTTCTAAAGGAATTGAAAGGCTGCTTTTTATACGTCGAATAATGGACACCAATATCAACATCCTAACTGACCAACAAATTGGTGGTGGCTCACAATCGGAAATCATGAAAATGGCTGACTATGATTTTAACAGTCATCAAAGAGGAGTTTACTTCACAGCTCATCACACACACAGCAGGCAACACATGACGATAATCAAAGAAAAATTGGTCACCAAATCAATCCACAATAATAGATAAGAAATTAGAAAACTAAAGTTCAAGCAATAAATTATGCATAAAAAGGAACAAATAGATGAAAAAGGATTGGTACTAAATATTTTAGAAGTATATCAGCACCATCCCAGGTGCCACCTTTAAATTCCTTGATGGAAAACAGGTAGGCTGATTTAGTAATAAAACCACAATACAATGTTATGGTGTACGACAGATTACCAAAAAGTAGGACACAGTTGAAAAATGGACTTGCATAAGATACTTCTATTGGGATTATGCCAGTCTCAAAAACCCCATTAACTAATATAATTACAGAAAACCCCCTTGCTGTAGTTTATAAAATTACAAATAAGCTCGCCCGTGAACAACTAATTTTACTCTTTGATACTCCCCCTAAGTTGGTGCATCAAAGTCAATCATGCATATCTCAATATATTCTGTAATTGATTCTTTGGAAGTGCTTTAGGAATTTATCTGACAACTGAATAGGAGATTTCACAATCTGTCTTGATTCAACGTTTCAGTGGAAATTCATGAACTTGGAATTTGCAGAAATGTCTGCAAATCCAAAAGCCTAATTTTCTGTTTCTTTTCTGCTATAATAATCAGCAGTTACAAAAGAATTGGAAACACTAAGAAAAATAAGAAGAAAATCAGCAGAACCCAATAAAAAACAGCACTAACCAGTAGGTGATTAAGAATTTCAATGAAATTATCCAACTCTCCAAAGCAGCTAATCCAAAATAAAGAAATTTCTATTGGTAGAATAGAAAGAAAAAAAAATACTAAGCTGGACTGGACATGCTCTTCCTTTTGAATTTATACCCAAATCCTTAATCCCTACTTACCATAAGTATTTTCCCCCCAAAATTCCTAGAAGATAGGAAGTGCCAGGAGTTCAAATGATGCAATAAAGAAGGAAAGAAAAAAAATGGAAACTTGCTGATCAATAAGACAATAACCCCCTATGGGTGTTTGACCAGGTTGGAACCTGGTTCCAGACCTATAGGAATGGCACGCAAGGCCTGGCTCGCTCTCTGGTTAGATCAATGCTCCATTCTGGGCCTGGATGTTGGGCGTGATGCTGGATTGGATTTCAACCTGTTCTTCAGACTGTACCTATTAATGCAAATGCATTTTGATACATCATTCCCCTTGAGATGAAAAGAACTCAATTTCAAGTAGTTGTTCAGCTGGTAGGTCCAAAGCTTGACAGCATATCCTTGCTGATTCTTCCTCTTTGTCTATACCACTCCACCAAGTATTGCCTTCGACTAGCATTGCCCCATGGCTTTTAAATCTTCTTTACAACTGCTAGCTGCTTAGAAGACATCAGCATGTTCCTTCCTCATGACAATCAAATTAATCTGAAAAACTCAATGGAGGAGATATATCCAACGCTAGAGAAAGCTTGATCTCAGAGGCTATCTCTAAATCTAATTAATAAGTGTGAGGCCCATTCTTTCTTTCCTCGAATAGTTATAGGTTCCCACAGGAAACCTTTCTTTACACAAATACACCGTCACTTGGTCATCGGCCTCACAAACCTTTGTATCTCTTAAATAGATCTATAATTGCCTCAATCTTCTGTTAGGTCTGCTCGTAAGGCCATGAAAATGATTGCTAAAGACTTCTACACCATCACTAGACTTGTTTGGCAAAAGGTAACGACATTAGATCTAGAACAGCCAACAGATTCCGTCCTTTACACAACCTGGAATAGTGATTTTTCTGTGGTGCAATTAATAGAATTGTTCTAAGCAAACTCCACTTGCAGAAGTACCATATCCCATTGCCTTAACATTATCTCTAGTAACACTTCTCAGCATATTTCCTAAGCTCTGATTCACCGCCTCGGTTTGGCCAACCCCTTGCGGATGATAGGCACTATAAAATTGTGCCCGCATGTGATGAAGACATCATTGGGCCTGGGCCTACATGATTCTACCTGGGAAAATGGGCTTGGATTGAATGGCTCATGGGCCTGAACTATGGGCCAATGGGTCCGATGGTGTTGAATAACTATGTACTCCTTTTTAATCTCTTAATATAGGAAGTACAATAAGTAATCTTGTTATCCTTTACAATGGGAAGATAGGAAGGTGGTTTCTCCTTGATCTTTTTTCTTTATAACAAATCTCTTGTAGATGAGGATTTCACATGCGGTCACAATGTCACACGAACTCTCTCAAAGTGCTCTATTTTTTTTTTTTTTCAGTAAGAGATCTGTGACCTTTTTGTTCTGTCTCTGACTTGTTCCAATGAAGCAGCCCTTGTTTAAATTTTTGTTATACTTCTGTCTACTTTCCTTGATCAGATCCTGTCATTTAATGATCTGACCTTGATCTGATTTGATCAAAGACTGCTCTAACTTCTGCAACTCACTATTTTGCACTAGAGCACCATTGTTGAAAGAGCAAACTACACCAATGCAAGTCCTAGAGGGGGGTGAATAAGACAAACTATAAATTTTACTAAATTAATCAAAGTTGTTCAACTAAGCGCAATCACAAATTCAATTAAATTGCACAATAGTGTATAACTATGAAAGAGGGTAATCAAGTGATCAAATTAGTAGTGCTATTAACAACTCAATGATATACCAATTTGTTCAAAGTATTCTAGCAAATGTGAAGTGTATGCCAAATCAATTAGAAGTAAAACTATCTAGCACATGTATCTCATGCATAAATGTAATACAATGTGGCATAAACAGATAGAGGCACACAAAGATTTATAGCAATTCAGTCCTTGTCCTATGTCCACTCCCAATGGTCAAGGATTAAGGGCATAGTGGCCAACCTTCAACGCGCTACGTAATAGGCAATATGTAGTGGTGTAGTAGTGTGCATAAAAAATGTGGTTAAAATTTTTCAAAAAAATAACCAAAACATCTAGAATATTGGAAAATGTTAGAATTTGGTGCTTTTTACCTATGGTAACCAAGATAGGGGGTATAGCAGCCCGTTTAGTGCATAGTGGTTGTATACCGTTGAATGATTATAAAATAACAATATTGATCTTTCTTCTTTTTTTCACATGTCTTCATGTTAGCTAGCTATACTACATTAGAAACTATTTTGCATTTCTAAATTCATAATTCAAACAAGCAAGTAAGCACAACTATATATAACATTGAAAGTAATGCCTAAATAAAGTATAAAGTTCAAACCACATGATAAATTAACTTTCATCAAAACAAAGAATGCAATTTTGTTGAGAGTTGAGAAAAGAATGCTTCTACTAAAACCCAAGGGGGTGTCCACTAGGATATACCTAGAGAAAAGCCTTTGAAAGGAATTCTATGTATCGGCTTCAATTTGGCAAGATCTTGCATTTTTTGGTGTTCTTTTAACCATAAAAAAGGTAAAAGAGTTGCCTACAAATGTTGTTTGGAGAGAATAAGAGAAGAAAAAAGTCAAATTATATGTTTTAAAAAGATTGAAAGTCGTTGTCTATTCTCAATCCGTAGAAAACCTATAGCGATCTGTAGTGGTCCATAGCGGCATCGTAGCAGTTGCTGCAGAGGAGAATGGTGTTAAATTGAATTTAGCGTACCAGTCTAGGCCGCTACGTAGCTATTTTGATCCGAGCCAATGGTTCCTTGACTTTCACTATATGAGGTTTTCAATACATTCACCTCAAAAACCTTTACAACTAATTTTTTAATATGGCGGTTCAATCACTAAGGTCTATTCCACCAACACCTATTTTCTGATGTGGTTGTTTGATCACAAAGGTCTACTCCACCACTCTATTTTCTTTTTAGTGGTTTGATCACAAAAATATAATCCACTTTTTAGATGGAAATTTTAAACAAACAAAAGCGCTTGGATGCTGAAGCCTTAAGTGCACTCTTAAATCTTGAAACTGAATCTCCATGCTTTGACCCCTTACTTAGCTCCATAGTGGTGAAGATGCTCCAATGTGCTCAACCAAGAAAAAAGGAGGTCTAAGTCTAGGATATCTAAGTCTAGGATGACTAAGGTATGCCAATAGGATTAGTCAAGTCCCTAAGCTAAACACTCTTTAATGAACTTTGAATGCTCAAGGGTACACATATAAGGCGCTTAGAGTGTGTGGGAAATGGTCTTGAAGGTTTGAGAGGTTTTGCCTATAGAGAGCACGTGAACTTCAAAACTCTCGATTCTAATTCCACCAAATACTCTCTTTAGCTTTGAATGCTCTTAGATTTAACTATTAAATCCTAAGAGAGTGAGTGGAAGAGTATTTTGAGGTCTCTAATGGCATTTAACTGATGCTTAGAGTTTTCTTGAGGAGGGCTTTCAAAATCACGTTCTTGTTTGGCCATTGACATGAGCTCAAGTATAAATAGAGGAGCTCTCAATGGCTAGTTCATGGTTAG
Organism: Sextonia rubra; assembly: GCA_037013555.1. Classification (NCBI taxonomy): domain Eukaryota; kingdom Viridiplantae; phylum Streptophyta; class Magnoliopsida; order Laurales; family Lauraceae; genus Sextonia; species Sextonia rubra. The sequence goes on from JASUAD010000006.1 coordinate 25,357,075, forward strand.
CCACGAACCCCTAAGACATTGATCTAAGGATGGTGTTGGAGCCCTACGCACTAAATTTGATCTAGCAACTTTAAACTCCTTGTGAAGTTTCACAAGAAATTGATCACACTGCTTTTCTTTGTGAAACTTCTACAAAGTAGCGATTTCTACCTCTTGCATGTTAGTAAAAACTTCATGAAACTTCTGCAAAGTAGAGATTACTTCCTATTGCATGTTAGTAAAAACCAACAGTGTATTCAGCCCAAAGACCAACAAATCCAGAGTTGCCGTCATCATCAAAGCATTTTCCCTGAATGGCATCCCTAACTGGTTTCGTTTCCTTGACTACATCTGGACATGTCAAGTTCCAATTGAAAAAGGCAAGCAGCATGATCTTGATTATAAATGGTCAAGAGATAGTCTGATATAGCTTTTTCAATTTTGTATGTTTGAATAAAAGATACATCACAAATTGTTGGTCCATAGAATTTAAAATGCACATAGTAATCTTTGCGTCATTAATTGTCCATTGACCAGATTTACTGGGTCTGTGGGTTTAGCTGCCGTCCCATCAATGTGTAACTAGAGATCCTTTCCAATCAGAAAATTCTAAAATTGGAATTTCCATGAGAAATGATTTTCCCATTGAATTGAACACAGAGAACATCCGATTTGTCTGTCATGGGAATGTTCAGAAAAAGCCAAAGCAAGAAAAGTAGGGACTGATAGAATTTCCAGGCGGAATTAATCAAACAGATTGGAGTAATTGTTACCATATGCACAATTTGCAAAAAAATTCGGTTGGGCAACAATACAGGACAACATAAAATTTAACTTAAAATGCATTTGTGAGATCCATTGAGAATCAATAATCCAAGTGAAGTTATGAATCACACCATTCACATGCAGTCTTATGTTGAAAATTAAATAGGAAATTATGCAATGGTCCAAGGCGTCATTACAAGTCCCACAATAATGGTCCCTCAAGTAAGAAGAGGGAGGGATCTTAAAGACAAAATTTCCATTCCTTAGGGAATAGTTGAATCAAGTAGATTATTCATTCGTTAGAGTGGATTTGAAACAATGTCCTCCTCGCTCAAATGGTTTGCAAGTGTTTAAAACGTAGTATGGGATTTTTTTTTTATCAGTACTATGGGATTGAAATTAAATTTTCAAATTTGAAAATATTATCCCATAGCAACAACAAGGATCAAATAATATATTCAGATCTAAGGAATTTAATTAAGCTGAAGTTTGTGACGTGCAAACAATGGAAAATCAACACCTCAGAATACATTGTTCAGCCTGTAGATAGCAACAATCTGTACTGAGGCATGTCATCTTACAAGAGGAAAAGAGGTCTATAGTAAGATGACACTCAAATACATTGAAGAGCACAAACAATACAGTAGGTCCAATCCCCAACTTGTGTCAATTTCCTTTTATAAGGTTACATACCTCGCAATACAGCAGGTCCAAACCCCTTATATTGGGGTGGATTCCACGATATGACATTTGTATAGCTATATAGGGATATCTACAAATCTCTTGAGTTGTAGAAGATATTTCCATCCCTCAGCACCCACGTGACACACACAAGCCTCACATGTGCTGCACACACAAACCACACGTGCCTTTCTAACAAAAGATTGATCCAAAATTAGATCTTCTAACAGGGATGAATCAGAAGTCTAAAGACATTACATCTGAGCTTTTAGGAAATCCCATTCCACCACACCATGCACCATACCCATTGTGGTCATTGCATTGACAATGTCGACAACCAATTCTTGATACCCTCCGAAGCCAAAATGTATACTAAAAAATGCCCAAATTGGGCAAGATTTGATGAGTTGTTATGCAACTATTGGTTTGGCTAAATTTGTGTAGGCACCCTTCTACTATGGTGGCACCTAGAAGCTTTAATATCACTCAAAAATGGACTTCTTATGCTTGTTATGTCATAAAACAAAGGCTTAACCTTGCTTCTCATCTAAAGAATCCAGTTCCTAACACCACAAGAGATCCCCAATCCCTTGTTAGAAAGAGATCAATGATCTTGTTTTACACAATAAGAGATTTCTGATGTATAACGACCCAAAAATCTGGAGCTCTTCAAATTCTTAAATCATTATCATGATTATAATACAATAACATTCATTAAGTAAATTCTAATATCAAGTCCAAGCAAAGATGAAGATTTAAAATCTCAATATTAATGTTTTAACAGGTCTTTACAGGTTCAGTTAGAAATGACAATAAATTTAAGAAAGTATTCCAAAATAGAGTTGGCCCCATCTAATATTCTAGGAAGTGCTTCGATCTCTCAATGAGTGATGCATGCCAAAATGTATAAGCCGACCTCCGTCATTCCCAAATCTCCTTACGAATGCGTTACCTATAGTGGGGCGAACCATTAATCAGTATTACTGGTGAGTAAAATTTCTAAATTAAGAGGATAATATAAACTATCACGATTACAAAGTTAAAATATTACAATTGCTCTATCATATTATTCTTGGTCATCATGCTCATCAATATATTGATAAAAATTGAATAAATCACACAAAGCTTCAAGATTCATATGTTTCTATGAAAAGAAAAAAAATTCATAGGTTCACCCTAAAGAGTAAGTTCAACTTGTGCATGAATATGGCTTAATGTACAACATTCTCATTATTTGTATTTTCATAAGGGATTCATATTCTTATCGTGACAAGATTGTCAACATTCTTAATTCATAGTAGTTGTATAATCATAACGATTCATATTCATTTCATGACAAAATAGTCACCCATGTAATTCAAGGGAACTCATATTAGTGTCGTGACAAGAATGTCACTCATGTAATTCTTATACTTAAACAAGGGAATTCATATTTGTGTCATGACAAGATTGTCACCCGTCATAATTCATAGTAGTTGTTTGAATAAAGGAATTGATATTCGTGTCGTGAAAAGACTATTACCCATCTCAGTTCATAGAATTTCTCATGTTTCCACAAGGGGTTTATATTCTCATTGTGACAAGACTGTCACCATTCATCATTCAAAGATTAATCCAAAAACAGTTACTTTGTAACAATCAAATGCTAATTTCAGTTTAGTACATAGGCTTTATAATAAGTACCGTTAGCCAATCCCACATCCTTCATATTAAAGTCTCGCCCCACTCGAAATCGTTATTGGTATCCCAAGTAGGTGGCATTGATAATACTTTTCATTCAGTCATAGATTAAACACTTTACTCATAATTCAATAGTCATAGCATTAACACTTATAATTCATCAATCATATAATTATCCTTTTACTCAAAATTCATCAGTCATTGAATTGATACTTTACTTATGATTCATCAGCCATGAAATTATCATTTTACTCATAATTCATAAGTCATAGAATTGGTACTTTACTCATGATTCATCAGCGATATAATTATCATTTTACTCATAATTCATAAGTCATAGAATTATTACGTTACTCATGATTCATCAGTTATATAATTATTACTTATATCATTACACCTAGATCAATTTTATGATCAAGTGTTCTAAAAGTGCTATATTTACTGTTCCCTCTAAACACATATTCTAATGATAATATCCATCCCACCCAGAAATGTTTAGTAAACAATATTATACAATGAAACAGATGATGTCAGTTAATGGCTAGGTCTGAAACTAAATACAGTATTATTTCCATCTTGTGCTCATGTTCTTTGTACTTTTGCAAATAAAAGAACTTTTGTAAGTGAAAGATATATGGTGTTTAGAATTTAGAGGCTTCAATAAAGGTATCTAGTGTTAGTGTTAGGTAAATAAAAAGTCACACACAGCAACTAAGAAATTTTTAAACAAAACGAGTAATAAAAAAAAAGTCTCACGCCTGACCCTGTTAAAATTCCTTGGATGAAGAGTACCAACAGTCCAATCCCAATGGGTCCATTACCATAGTGGTCGACCACTTGTCCGATGTCAAACATAGGGACCTGATCTTCGATCAGGTGAACCACATAGGCCCATAACCCACAAACAGCCAAGCTTCTTTTGGATGACCTGAATTGGTAATCATCCCAGTTCTGTATTTTTTTCATACAATAAAACATCCCATTATATGGTAAAACAGTCCATAAGAAGCACATCTATTCATAAGATTCAATTAAACAATCATCTATACAAAGAGGATAAATTTAAGTTCTTATTTCCCATCACAGACATGTCGATAGCGTTACATGTTCTTCAATACAAATCTGGTTGATAATATAATAAACTCCTATTGATCCAATTCAAAGGAAATCATATCCCTGATGTCAAGCTGGATTTGTATCTAGTTGCAAAGATATCAACAAAAACTACTATATATATATATATTAAATTGATTCCGACGGTAGAATAGATTATGAAGAAACAAAATATTCTAATGAATATTAAAGAAGTCCTACTCACTTTATGTAAGCGATGAGTGACATCAAATCAGACATCCAAAAGTTCCTTGCTGAAATTCTTTGCTTCAAATTTCAAATTTCAAAACATTATTAGACTTCCTCTCCTCTTCCATGAGAAAGTGACCAAAGAAGAGAGGTGATCTCTTCTTATAATGTGTTGGACGTCCAATGTAGGAGTCCCACCAAAAATTTTCCTCTTCGAAAGATCACATTGAGAAGTCTAGAAGTCATGACTTTTGATGAAAAACGATGAGTTTTCTTTAGGGAGTTAAATAGTCACAACTAAGAGGATTTGGGTCATATATTTCGACCTCAAAGTTTTAACCTTACAGCCCAGTCCAATCATGAATTGGATTGGTCAAAACTGGACCCTTTCTAAGCCCAATTCGCCCAGTAAAAAAAATTCAGGATTATTATATTATATCAATTTAAGGCCAGAAATAACTGATGGCAACTGGTACATTTTATATTCAATATATCTAAATACAAAATTATGAGTCTCACTTTGTCAGAAATATAGAGGACAGTTCAGTCCTATTGATGTGGCACCACACAGTAAGCTAAAAATTGTCCTATCAGTCTTCCCTAGTAGAGAACCGTAAACAAACTTAACCTTTTTTTATTTTTTTCTGGATAAGATGATCTATCTATGCTTGAGATATTTTTGTGAGTTTTCCTAGTAATTGCAGAGACAGCTTCTAGAAATGCTTAGCTTTTTCCCTATGCTAACAAAAACCTAATTAGGCCCCAAATCAATATTAATTAGCCCCAAAATTCATTTTCTTGGATTAAGCTAGTCACCCATAGTTCATATAAATAGCAAGGCCATAGTATGCACTAGGAGAAATTCTCCCACTCAAAGAAGCCCAGGCAACACTTCATCTTCAAACTATTTGATTAATGGGGATGCATTAACCTCAAGAAAATGCACTTGGCTTCCAAAATCTGGAGCCATTTCCAGTTTGCCAATCTGCCGTTAACCCTAGTTTTTAATAATTCTTTTTTATTGTGCTATCTCCTTGTGTTTCTGCTTGCTTGCTGTTCTGCTATTGGTTTGGGGATGACTCATCTCCTTCATTATTTTTCTAGTTTTGTTATCTCTATTGGTAAGATCTCTGTTACGTTTTTTCTAAAACTAAATGTGATTGTTACCATCATTATCACACTCCCACGAACAAGAAAAAAGCAAGAAAGAAAGTATGGCTCCAACAAATCATCAAACATAACAAAGTAGAACTAGCTTTCCCAACACAATCACCCATTGCCATACAAACAATACTGAAGAGAAGTACAGATCGTTTTTGCCTATGAGAAAGGAGTCCACATGTCTGCATAACATCTCAATGACAATGGCAAGGCCTGTTTCCACACATCAACACTAGGCAATTTACCAGTGAGAGCAATACAACTATCCTCTTTCCTACGTCCAAGATCCACATATCAGTAAAAACATTCTATATATAGGTTATCCTAGATAACTCCCTTTCTGTTATTGAGTCTTAATTAATTAGTATTTAGATTTGTCTTATCAACTTTAGTAGATTAGCAACTTTCCCTAAACACATATCTCCATAAGGAAACTTACTAACATAGGAGTCTTGATGCAAAATATTCATTTGAAGTGGGGGACCCACATGGGCGTGTTGTCATTGGGTCACGCTTAATCCCAACAATTCTAACATCATTTGGTAGACTTCTCTATCTTTCTAATGAATTTCTCATCAAACTCGATGATGGCAAAAAATGGTAAAGGAACAACTATTGATCCAACTTCATATATGAATACCCTACTGAAGCATACATCAAGTGACACAATTTATCCATTAACATATGTAGTAAAAATTAGCCAAATCTCCTATTTAGGAGTAACAAATCTCTTAGAACAAAGTTATGAATATATTATAAAAAATTTCATATGCTAGTCTCCCTGAAGGCAACACAAGGTACATACTAGGGAGTGACAAAATATTTTTATGATTAATAAAGCCCACATGGATAACGAAAAGAAAATAGGATATACAGGTCACTGCAAAGATAGAAATATAATGCTCAACCACTGCTGCAAATGCCTTAACATCCTCTTTGGCTTTAAAGAATTCAAAAGAATAAATAAACTCAGAGATCAACCCAGGTAGAGAGCTTGTATATAACAGCACCAGATGAAGTATATCATATCCTCACTAACAATTATTTCCACCGATCGTTTAGGGCCTTCTCGCTTGCTGGTATTGAATTCTTAGGGATTCATAGTGAAGTGAGTTGGGACAAATGAACGTCAAATGGGTGAAGAGGTAAAAGATATACTAATATGGAGAAGTAGATGGAAACCTCCATTTCCTGAGATTTGATTTGTAAGAGTGATGGCTGGGTAATGATTTCCTACCAAAAGATAGACCATTTGATGGGCATTTGTAGATCTTTACCATTGTTTATTCATTTTTAGCCAAGATGATAGGAAACCATTGCTCAGAATGCCAAAGAATTCAATACTAGCAAACAAAAGGGCCCTTGGCAAAATATTACAATCTCCCCAAAAAAAAAAAAAACACAGATTGATATGCCAGCAAGGGAATACAACGTAGCAATCATCCTTTTCCATTCAAAAAATCACCATAACGGATGCATCCTTTGGCCTTCAGCTTGATCATTTCATCTCCATGAGATCTACAGATGTAGTTCAAACCCACAAGAAGTTCAATAACTGCTGCTTCTATCTTCGCCTGGTTTGCATAGTAGAGCGTCTGGAGCAGCAGCATTTTTTTTCCTGAAACCAAGTGCCGCTTCACATCCAAAGTCTGCTCAGAATGCCATTTTATTGTGTTGCGAGCAAGTGGAGTCAGCCATTTCAGTCTCTCTTCCATCTCATTTACAAATTTGTCCGCAATCGTCGTATCGAAAACTGTTGATTTCACATTCTGTGTATATGATTTCAACCTCTTCCTCAATGCTACTCGTATACATGCAGGCAACATTCTGTAAAGATCCTCCCTTTCTTCAGGAAAAATCCATTGAGGACATCTCATTAACTTCTCAATTGCGACGACAACGTTAGCATAGTGGAGCTCTAAGGCCGCAGCACCAAGTGTCAAGGGAAGTGGACTCGACATCAAGCTGCACTTAGAACAGAAGAACGAGGAATTGGAGTCGATAAATGACCGAACATGGGAGAATGAGCTGGGGGTTCCAGTTGACTTCGAATTGCGCTGAAACAAAAGGGACTCATTTGCGGTGCAAACCATCATGCATCCTCTGAAAGATTGGCTCCTTCTAAGTGACTGTTGGCTCCCTGTATGTGACTGTTTGCTTCTAGAGTCATAAAGCGTGCCGGAAGTTGTACCTGTGGGGCTTTTGAGGGGTCTCGAAGCTCCCTTTACAATGTTTTCAGAAAGATCAACTGGTGAGTAGAGAGGAGGGGAGATGGACTGCCTATGAGGACGGTGGAGATAGCTTAGAGCCTTTGAATCAGCGGTGGGCTGATTGATCCCAAAAACAAGCCTCATTCGCCTGAAAGTCGTGTACAGCGACCGCAACAGTAGGCGGACCGTGTAATCATAATTCCGACTCCACAGCGAATTTTCTCGCAAATCCTTCACCACTTGCTTCTGCCGGACAACCTTGTGCTTCAAATTCTTAACAGTGTCACCCCTGCGTCGCATTTTCATCAATTCCTTCTCAAGCTCTGAAAGCGCTTCCATCTCCTCATACAGAGTCCTGCTGCTCGTCACGAATCTCTCCATCTTCTTCACCTTCTTTTCCATCTTGATCAAATTGTATTCCATTCCATGAGGATCCGTATTCTTCTTCACCAGACCATCCAACAAGGCCTCCAATGATTCCATCACCGGGTTTGAGCATCGCTTCCCAAGGCGAACGACAGCCTTTGCGACATAGCCTAAGTTGTCGAACATCTCTGCCAGCATGAGTCCCAGCAGGAAATCATCATCGTCATGGAGCACCAGCTCCCTAACGCCCTCTGAATTCAAGATCTCACTCGTCAGCCTCCCAATGTGATCGTCCTCGAGCGATTGCCAGAGGCCCACTAACCTCGACATAAGGCTTGCAACCTCGAATGCCAGAATACCGACGACCGCCTTCTCCTTCCTAGGCATCTTCCAAGTGCGTCCGAACTGATAGTGATCTGTCATCATCTACTGCACCAATCAAACCTTCGTGCTGACGTTCATTTCTGGCTATTAAGAACAAGGACAAGGAAGAGAAATGATTCTTGAGAAATTGTTGTTATGGTGGTGGGTAGGAGCGGAGAACGAGTAGTATATAAAGCTCAGCGTCAGATAGATGCGAGCAGATGGCTTTGATGTCTTTTGTTTGTTGAAGAGATGAAAGGAGGGAAGTTGGCTTGGGTTATGTAGTTCTTATAAATCATTGAAACTTTTTGTCTTTCTGTTAGTTGTTGCAGTCCGTTCATCGTATCATTAGAGCCATTCGAAGAGGTGCTGAAATGACAGAGGTAAAGACAGCTTGGAGATAGCGTTGGAGGAATATGCTTCGTTTCGTCCAAGAAATGGGGAGGGATTCCGAGAGAATGTCCAAAGTTCTTTCCAGTGTTGTACTTCGTATGTCCTGTTGCTTTGAGGATCCAATGCTGCTGTAATACCACCAGATTATGAAGTATAGACCATGTGGTGGACCCACGATTCTCATTTGAGGGGTGTAGATCAAGACGGGCAGTTTGGATTTAGAGGCAAATCAGAAGATTTTATGTGGATTTTGAGGGTGACCCACGATTTTCATTGAATTTTTTAAAATAAATCCAAAATTTTTACATGAGTTTTAAAAGTTTACCCTAGTTTGATGGGTACGATTTGACCCACAATCGTACCCCTTGATTGTTCCTGTCGCCAAAGCTTGGTATTAGGGGCATTTACAGATTTACTCCTTCACAAGTATCCATTTGGCATATAATGGTACATGCCAATGTGGCGGCTGGCCAAAAGAAATAAAAAAATGTGAATGGGTTATAATCTGCTATTTTAAATTTAATTTTTTATCACTAGAGCCAAACCAATGAATTGTCATGCAGTAGCAAATGTTTTAATTGTTTGTAATTCATTTCGTGATGAGGTCATTGATGTCGAAATTAGCTAATCCATTACCTATGGGCTGTCAAAGACCAAAATGTGTTTCCTCTTTGCAAGGGTAAGATTTGGGTTGGCTTAAATGGTTCATAGTTGGGTTGAGTTAAAGGAAGGCCCATGCCTTCCTTTAGGAAACCCATGTGCTTTTACTTGCCTGTTTATGTTCTTTAGAAATCAAAATTTCATCGCGTGTCATGACTATCGAAGAAGGTAAGGTGATGAAAAGGATTCAAATGTAGATTACAGTTACACAAAATATCAGATTGATGCAATCATCCAAAACCTTAGTCATAGGTTTTGAAAGTATAATGATATATGAATATATGATGTCCAAACATATTGTGAAAATATCTATTTGTGACAGACTCTAGCTCAGCTGGTTCTTAGCACACATGCCTACATGTTGGGGTTAAAGGTGCATTTGTTCAAGTCTCTTCTTGAGCAAAGGAGGAGGAAGAGACGCAAAGCAAGATTTTAATATTAGCCTAACGATATGGTTAGGGCATCGTTAGAAGGCAAATTAGTCAAAAAATATATATATAAACCCCCAATTAGAGGCCTTTATGTATTTGTTAATAAATCCATTTAATCTAAATTTAATGCCAATTTTTTCATAAAAATCCGTTGATGCTTTTCCTTGTGTCAAAGAATTTGCACCAAATGATAAAAATAAAAAAACATAAATAAATTCCAAGTAAAAATATCTCGCTTTTCCTTTCACTTCCACTAGAAAGTGATTACACAAACATGCCTATAACTCAAGGCACAAGGTCCATTCCATTTGCAACATATTGCTTGGGCTGCCGGTCATTTGGGCCTTCATTTAAGAGTATGGACCTATAGGCACTCCACTGGATACATAAACCAAAATCCAATGTGGGCCGGCCTTGTTTTGAATGCGGACTGGCCTGCTGAGTTCCCTACCTGCACAACGGCATAGTATTGGTATCCACCTGCCAAGTGCCGAGCACTTTTCAGAGTTATCCACTTGTCCCTGACTGTCGCTAAGTCAGTTAGGATCCTTTGGACAGTGACTTGGTGGGCCGCTCAAGTCAGAATTGGGCAGCCTGTCATGCACCACTCACGATCACCATCGAGCTATTACACATGTAATTTCAATTCATTGGTTAGAGGCGTGTGTATGTAGCCTGGATGGTGGGTGAGTTTGAGTCGCTTGAAAAGCCATTACTCATTCACTCCTTCAAGCTGGGTTGTCCCAGGCAAGTCAATGTGAGCAGATGGGTTTTTTCTACTATGGCTAAAACTGTTTCATCGGCTAGCAAGTAGCAGCGTCTCTTTTCTTGAAAAATAAAATAAATAAATAAATAAATAAATAAAATGCATTATTCTTCTAGAAATTTCCTTTTACAAATTTAGGGTTTCCGCCCATTCTCTCTTTCTGGGTAAAAAAGAGAAGTTATATTAAGTGGAGAAACAAAACCATTACTCCATAGGCTCAATCACATCAGACAACTAGAAGGAAAAATCTATTGTGATTTTGACATCACCGATTATGCGCAAACAAGAATTACAAGATCAACAAAGAAGTAAGAACAGATTAAGAAGCAATACAGAGATTAGCTTTCTTATCCGTGATGTTCCCACACCACATAGGAGAAACAATGTGAGAGAGTAAGAGTCTTTGCTGACCAATTGATATCATTATCACCAGAGTAACTTAGTTTAGATAGTTTGGGAGCGCTATTACATTTCCTAGAAACATAATCAACACTATGAAAAGAACCAGATGCGTAGAACATTTATAGAAGCTCTGAGAGGACGGCTTGGGTGGGTCAAATTTGGAGTTGGGCTGCTGAGTTCTCAAACAATGTTGCACCTTTAGCACATAAGTTTTGCACATAGGTACAGTCACTCAGGCCAAATCGTGACGGTCCAGACTATAATCCCAAGAGCAAAAAATATTTGACATGGACACAAATATATTTTGTAAGGGCTGGTTCCAGGCACTAGATCAGGCCGTAAATAGCAGGCCCAATAATTGAATAGGATGGCAAGCAAGTGTAGCCCACCCTGACCTGCTCAAGCGCATAATACAGTTCTCACATTACAGAGACTACAAAAGCAACACAAGAAAGACTACAAAAGCAACACAGGAAGAGGGGTGCGCGCGCGCATATTGGAACTTGAACTCCTACTCTTGCTTAAATTAGGCTAAAGCACAATCAAATATTCAAATGACCATTAATACCCCCATAGAGTTCAGCTCAAATTAAGAGAATACTGAAACAAACAGAACACAAGTCTAGCAATTTCAACCATATTTTTTCTCCTTAGAAAAGACTATATTCATTTTACATACTGCATACAAAGTATGTATGTTTAATTCCATATCTTTACATTGGTATTTTCTTTTTCTTTTTTCTTTTTGGTTGGAAATTGGTATTTTCTTATAATTTGTCTAATAGCCATAACAGTGGTCTGTAAGTATTGCATGATAACACTTATTTATAGGTTTGTATCTTGATCTAAAACTGCACCCCTTCAAAAGTCTGCCCAAACTGCCAGTTAGCCGGTGCAGCATCATTGGATTGAACCATTTTATTATGTGTAAACACCTGAAAGGAGAGGCTTTGGCCCTGCAACTGCACACTGGTCTGCCAGTTCTGACCCCAGTTGCGCATCATCTGTAGCCAACCAGTATTGGAGCCCTTGATCTTTACATTAGTAACATCGCCAATTCCGGCCACATTGTATACAAGGACAAGAATCCACCATGGGTTACCCTTGATCTCAAACTTGATGCCGCCCGACTTGATGCATGTGGTTCGACGGAATAGAACAGGCACAATGCCGGCCTTATATTCTGCTATCTTCAAGAACATTGGCATGGACAAATCGAAATGTTTGCGTGGTGGATTGCACCAACCACCATTGTCACTTGGTATAGAGTAGTTGGGGGGGCAAAAGTTTGTCGCCGTCACCCGAATGGTGCCGGGGTGGCACCATTGTGGGGAATTGTAGCACATGATCTCAAAACATGCACCACAGGTGAGACCATCGTTGAAAAGAGCTGTGCTTAGGGCTGTTGTCTCTAGGCCATATCCCTGTTTGAACAGATCTCCATAGCCGCATGCTCCCTCTGTGGAATTGGAGTGTACATGTCAAACTACTGATCCAATCTTAGTGTAATTTTCTTCCACTGATGACATGAATTACCAACTCTTAATATGGAGAGCATGGATCCAAAAACCGAGTCAATTCAATTCTGTCTGAGTTGATTCAGTCACTTGACTAAATTTCAGGCAGAATAACTACTTATCAGATGAATAGGATTGGTATGTTAATTAAGAACTTGTACCACGGTTTCGAATCCGGTGGGGCAACTCAGGGCTCCTGTTATTGGTCCAATGCATATTACCGAGCTACCCTGGTACAGTTTTATAAAATGTAACTGAGCTTGTAAGGGGTTGAACCAGTTTGTGACAAGAACCTCTGGAATGAATAGTTAGATGGTCCAATTGTCAATTTTTGTACGTTAGTAATATTTTGTTACTCAGCCAAACAGGTAACAAAGTCAAAAGTAAACCCATTATAGCTATCATATAGAGGCCATTTACTTTGAACAGCTTAAAACATTGTTGTTATGAGATAATATACAGAGCATGGTACATAACAAAAAGTATTGAGAGTGGGGCAGAACTAAGAATTTTTTATTGGAGGGGCCAAAGTTTTTCTAGCAAAGTTAGACATATAAAACGGCCTAGCTGCCCGTGGGTGGCACAGCTTGACACAAGAATTAAAGTACTATGGCATGACTCATGCAGCACGGCACGAATACATGGCCCACAATTATGGCACGGCTTCTTTTATAGCGCGGCACAGTATGAGGTATAGCCCATTTCACCTTGTAATTGCCCATTTCATATTTTTTATGTAATAAATATTTTCCTTTTTCTTTAATGCAAATATAAAAAATGTAGTCTTTTACTTTTATTTTTTATTATCTATAAAAGTTACAAAAGTTTTGAAGGTAATCTTATTAAAATATCTTCAAATAGAAGAAACTCAAATTGATATTTTTTCTAGTGGATTAGGTCAAGTTTGACCAACTCACTTAAATTTATATGTCATTCTCTTGTTTATGTATATCTTTTAAAATTTTAGCCTAATACCCTAAACAAATGGAAATATGAAATATCAAAAGGGTAGTTCAAATGCACGGCACGTTTGGCAAGGCCCAAGCATGGCATCTAAGACCCAACATCCAAGCTATCCACCTCTCTTTGTTCAAACTATTATGATCTCAAATCAATGCATGTGGGTGATGACTAGGTTCTAGATTTTTTTATAAAATAATTTCTAATCTATTCCCAATCCCTTCTTTCATTTGATTTTCTTTTTTCTTTCATTATTTTCCTTCCCTTTCTTCTTTCATCTCATTTTTCCCTAAAAATACTAAATCAAATATTATTTAGTTTTTTTTAACCCAAATTATATTCCTATTACTTAATTTTTGATAATGTTGAAGGGGCCAACCATTAAAAGAGGGGGCCAAAGGATATATATTTATATTTATATATATACGTATGTATAAAAGAAAAGTATGAAATAAAGGTGGGGCCATGGCCCCTGCTGGCCCCCCTAGGTTCGTCCATGCTTGAAAGCCTGTTTGCTTGCATATAAACACATAGGAATTCATGCTCAAAGTGGTTAAAAATGAAGATAGAAGGTAAATATTAAAAAATATCATCAAATGATCTCATTTTATCAAAATTCAATCAAGGGAAGATAGGAGATGAATAAATATCACACATCATCATAGTAAATTCAAATCCTATAAAAATCAAGGTTTGTCTATGTTTTCTACTTTATATCCTTCATCCCTCACATCTTTAATGATCTTAAAGTTAGAACTCATTTAATTATAAGTTTATGTATTTAATTCTTATGTATTGTACTTGACAAACAGGTCCTGAGGAGAATAACTATAAAGCCATTTAGGAGAATTCTAGAAAATCCAAAATCAACATTGGATTTTGTTAAGAAAATATTCGCAATATGGGTTGTGAGCCAAAAACTTACGCATAGTTCCGCCCCCATTGGCATCTCCATAAAATGTTGCACTTGCCTTGATCCATTGGTTTTCACCACTCACACCAGAGACTTGGAGGATGAGAGCTGCAATCAAGACACCAAGAACATACCCAAAGCCACCCATTTTAGCTCTCACACTAACCACGTCTAAACTAGTTGAACTAACTCGTACTTCTATGGAATAGATGTAGGGCATGAAGGAACGTTCATAAAATGCTGAAAGTCATGTTATTGCTGAAGTTAATTAAATATGGAATGAGAGGTTATTTTTGGTAATCAACAGGAATAAATTATACTAACTTGGAATGCCGTAGTTGGCTATGTCACACAAATTATATGAAGATTAATGAACAAAAATCTGGAAATGTATGTAGAAAGAATCACTAAACGGGGAAAACTTTCATTGGAATATTTTCTAAACTATGGTTGTATTTTCCTTTTAGAAAGCATGAAGGAAAACTAAGGTTGTATGGCCAGGGGTAACCCGAGACTCCAGTGGTCTTGGCCTAAAAAATATGGTATAGTTAGTGTGCAAGTTGGTTGGTTCGGCCTCACCCAGAACTCCATGTTACGTAAAACTTGGGCTTGGTTTGTTCAGGTTGGGGGACTGACTCAAAGCTAGGACTTCTAGATCAGCATGGAATTTGTGCTGGATTCGGGTTTGGGTCAGACTTAAACATGTTGCAGTTGAACACCAGTGGTCCGGACTTAACTATAAAGATATGTATAAAATTTTGTAAATTTCGTTCGTTGGAAGTAAACCATACGGAAAAACGATGTCCCGATCTGAGATGGCTATGGCATTTGAATAAGAAGTTTACAAACCAGGTTGGTTTTAGGTTGGGTATTTCAGGTTTATTTATGATCAAGTTCAGGTTTGGGTTCGCCTCCATAAGTTTGGGTGAGGCTTGGGCTGACCTGATACATGACCTGAACCTTGCAGTTGGGCCCCTGGAATGCAACCTAGAGATGATGAGTTCAGACCAGGTCTAGGCCTTGAGACCGGACAGGATCGATTGAAGAATATTATGATGACACCAATCCAAATGATTTGCATGTTATTTACGTGATTACAATGGACTAACAGCTCAGCCGTTGGCAGAGCCTAGCCAACAATACAGGCCCAACCAAGGTCCATTTGAAGACCATGAATTCTCTACAGTCTACAGAAATAACGCCCATTGGAGGAATATTACGTATCAGCATTATAAAACTCTATTTATATAATGTAATTTTCAGCTAGGCTGGTTCAGGTTGGGCTCAGGTATGTAATTCAAGTACCCAAAATTGGCTCCCCCACACCTGTTAGCAACATTGTGTAGTGTGCTGTGTGCATGATGCAAGAATTCCAGTCACTTGTAGAACAAAAACTAATAAATAAAATAAAATAAAATACAGGCAATTCTTTTGCAGAACTCGACAGTTTCACAATGTTAAAGTTCATGGTCCTGCAGGCATTAATTAAAGGAAGCTTTTAAACTTAGAGATCTCATCTACTAAATTACAAAACCCTCTTGTATGCAAAAGTTTTGGTGTAAAAGTGATATCAATTTATTAACTTGAATTAACTTGAAAATGAAAAATTGAATAAAATGTTGCTTCCCTTGCCAAACTCAGTTACATTTGAAGTCCAAGCGCTGTGGCGTCTATATAACTACAAATAGAGAGAGGGATCGATCCTTTGGTCTGTTTTGATAGAAACTAGGGCAGCATGAGCGTGTCGGTGTGAGAGAATGTACTACAGTTCTATAATAATAATTATTACTATTACTATTATTATTATTATTATTATTGGTATTGTTATTTTTATTTTAATGACATATTTCCATATGCTATGCACATGTAGGCAGCATCAGTTAACGCTCATACCTTTCATAAGCTTCAGTTTCAAGGCTTTTGTGGGGATGCTATCACATCGTATCTCTTATATCATAATTATGGTGTTGTGATCTTCAGGCACAAGCTGAACAGTTATATCTTTTTTTGGTAAGAAGCTCCAGATGAACAGTTACCTAGTATGGTTGGGTAAACGCGTTTTCTCAAAATTAATTTTGAAACCAACTACTTTATTATTAACTTTTTAGATGAAAGGATTGTTCGTAATCTCAACTCCTATGCCAATTTTTGAAGGGTTGGGCTCGTGTGTAGCTGCACTCCACTGTAAATCTGAAATATGGTGCAGCTGCTGCCTCCTCCAAACACATTATTAAAGATCTTTAAACTAACCCTTTTGTTGGCTTCCTATTTTAAAATCTTTCATTTATCCTAGAATATCCTCTTACCGACTTTACCTAGTAATTTCTCTCACCATCTACTCTCTTTCTTGCACAACACGTGTTTGCAGTGGCTGGATTGAACCCATTAGGCCCCTCTGTAATCACATCTACTTTTTGTTGCGGGCCATGCAAGATCCACTAATTCAAAAGAAAAAATCCTCAAGTGACATCACATCTTATTATTATTTAATTTCTTAAAATTTTTTAACATGTTCGTATCAATTAATCGTATAATTATTTATTTCAAATGTGCAGCATATCTCTTTATCATTTAATAGCTTAATATTAATTTTAAAGGGTGCAATATCTTTTATTATTTCAATTAAAAGCTATTTTTTCTCTCAACATAACATAAAAGCTCCTATCTAGAAGTAGTGTTTATAGGATCTGCCGCATAGCCTTATTAACTCCAATGTAACATACAGTAATATCTAAATAGCTTGTAGTCACAACACTTAGAGGTGGGACCAACCACAATTTGGCATACTCTACTTTTTTTAGTTTTTATCTAATATTGTACCTAATTGTTGGTATCACCCGCCTCAAGAAAAAAGAAGGCTATCATTATGCACAAAGGAGGTAATGGGAATTATATCCTTGCCACGTTTATATTTTAGGTTGTTTCTAAATTTTTGTAACATAAATTTGGAGCTTGATTGAATTAAAATGCCACCAGGATCCCTGCGGTTCTCAAGTTTCGGTTTGAAACTGAAGACCCTTTAGATTTATTTCCTTACCACTTTTATATTCGAGGTTGGTATCATTCTTACGAGTTGCATGTAATGAAGACATAATTGGGCCTGGGCCTACATGATTGGACCTGGGAAATGGGCTTGGATTGAATGGCTCATGGGCCTGAACTGTAGGCCAATGGGTCAGATAGTGTTGAATAATTATGTAGTCTTTTTTAATCTCTTAATATAGGAAGTATAATAACTGATCTTGTTATCCTTTACAATAGAAAGATAAGAAGGTGGTTTCTCCTTGATCTTTTTTCTTTGTAACAAATCTCTTGTAGATGAGGATTTCACATGGTGTACACTGGAACTCAGCACTGAATCACTCAGAGCCGACACTGTTGAAGACAACCATCAAGAAAAGGAGGAAAATAAACTTAGTGCACATGAATTAGAGGTTGAAAATAAAATCTTTGAGATGGAAGACATAGATGATAAAACAGTTGATGAGCATTCAACTAAAGAGGTCATTGTCTTTTTCTCTTCTTATTATAGAAATATCATCGACAGTAATTACTAATATACCCAAAAGTGAGCACCACCTGTACGTTATTTGAGTCACAAGCACCACATATAAACATTATCGTTTAATTCTAATGTAGGTTCCTGAGGGACTTGACGCAGAGGGGTGTGTTCTTGAACTCAACATTGAAGCACTCAAAGCTGACACAATTGAAGAAGAAATTCAAGAAAACAAGGAAAAAAAAACTTAGTAAACCTGAATTAAAGGCTCAAAATCAGATCTTTGAGAAGAAAGACACAGATGATAAAGTAATGGATGGGCATTCAATGAAAGAGGTCATTGTCTTTTTTCTTTGTTATAACTGAAATATCATCCACAGTATTTACTAATGTACCCAAAAGTAGGCATCACTTGCACATTTTTTCAGTCACAAGCAAATCATATATAGACATTATCTTTTAATTTTTATACAGGTTCCTAAGAGACTTTAGGCAGAGGGGTGTGTTCTAGATCTCAACATTGTATCACTCAGAGCTAACACTATTGAAAAAAACCTTCAAAAAAAGGAGGACAAGAAACTTAGTGAATCTGAACTGGAGGCTAAAAATAGGATTTTTTAGACAAAAGACACATATGATAAAGCAATGGATGGGCATTCAACCGAAGATATCATTGTATTTTTCCCTTCTTGTTATTGAAATATCATCCATAATGTTTATTAATATACCCAAAAGTGGGCACCACTAGCATGTTATTTCAGTCACAAGCACCATATATAAACCTTATCTTTTAATTTTTATGCAGGCTCCTAAGAGACTTGAGGGAGAGGGGTGTGTTTTGGAACTCAACACTGAATCAGTCAAAGCAGACTTTATTGAAAAAAACTTTCAGGAAAATGAGGACCAAAAAGTTAGTGAACATGAATTAGAGGCTAATAATAAGAACTTTGAGATGCAAGACACAAATGGTAAAACAATTGATGGGCATTCAACCGAAGAGGTCATTATCTTTTTCCCTTCTTATTACAAAAATATCATCCATAGTGATTACTAATATACCCAAAAGTGAGCACCACGTGGATGTGATTTCAGTCACAAGCACCACATATAAACATTATCGTTTAATTTTTATAAAGGTTCCTAAGGGACTTGAAGTAAAGGGATATGTTCCTGAACTCAACACTGAATCACTCCAAGCAAACACAGTTAAAAAAGATATTCATGAAAATGAGGACAAGAAACTTAGTGAACCTGAATTGGAGGTTGAAAATCCGAACTTTGAAATGAAAGACATAGTCACAGATGATAAAGCAATAGATAGGCATTCAACGAAAGAGGTCACTGGCTTTTCCCTTCTCATTACTAAAATATCCTCCACAGTGCTTACTCATACCCAAAAGTGGGCACCACTTGCACGTTATTTCAGTGAGCACTATATGTAAACATTATCTTTTAATTTTTATGTAGGTTCCTAATAGACTTGAGGCAAAGGAATGTGTTCTGGAACTCAACACTGTATCACTTAGAGCTGACACTATTGAAGAAAACCTTTAAGAAAATAAGGAAATGAAACTTAGTGAACCTGAATTGGAGACTAAAAATCAGATCTTTGAGATGAAAATCATAGATGATAACACAATAGATGGGCAATCAACTGAAGAGGTCCTTTTCTTTTTCCCTTCTAATTACTGAAATATCATCTACAGTGTTTACAGGCTTGGTGCATCTAATGGTAGAGGATTGTGGCACAATGAAAGGTGCTCACTATTGCAACCTTGAGGTTGTGGATTCTATTCATGTTACCAATCAAAAGCAGATTATAATAATAATAATCTACAGTGGAGGCTGCAAAAATATAGTTTGTGTGCCATGTGTAAAGAGGATTGCAATTGACATAAACAAAATTGCAAGACTCGTGTTGCCTTCATTTATCTTCCTTCTATTAATCTTGCATATTATGTAATCTTTACGGATCATCCAGGCTAAAAAATCAAGCTTAATATCCAAAGAAAGGAGCAACCAAATAGAACCTATATTTATGAAGGATGAGGAAGAACCAAATCAGATCTTTGAAACTTCAACCGTTACAATAACATCAGCTGAAAAAGCTACAAAGGAAGAAGTAGGTGATAGGCTGGAGAGTCCTCAAATATAGTGTCCAAATATCAGATCTAAATAGGAAGCATAATCTCTGCCCCTTTGATTACCCTTTCTGTTTTTTCAGTTATATTGAGTTGAATCTTTATGTGGATCTTAATGGAAGGGTTAAGGCTTTAGATGATATAAGCATCAATGCTTAGATTAAAATGCAAAATTGATGCAACACAGGCAAGAAGAATAGTAACGGGCTATTTTCCAAGCCAAAGAGCTTAGATAAACTATCTAGGCCTCACACTAAAGACAATCAACTCACTCTGAAGAAGAAAAAAATTGAAATTTTATTCAAATAATGTTGTCTATCCCATGAGGATTACATCTATATTTATAACATTACTCTCTAAATAATGAAACAATCTAGTTCAATCCAAATAAGGAGTCCTGATTCAAATATGAAAATCAATTTTTAAAAATAAGAAACTTAAGAAAGCAGCTACTAATAATACATTAATCTTCACTGTTGGGCCAGCCCACGGATCTGGCTTGCATTAAAACTAGACCAAGCATTTGCTTAGCCCAAGATGTGTAGGCAAACTTTGTAGGGATCCATCGCATTCAGATCTTGCCCAAGACATTGTTTGATGATCTATGGACAAACATGGAAAATTGAACGGAATTGTCCATTTTCCATCAGATGGCTAGTACCATCATATAACAAAGATACTGGGCCGTAGTTCTTCCATGGTTGGCAATACACCATAATACTTTTAGCAATAGTGGGCACTGCTAGTTGAACTACTAGGTCAAACAAATGAATGCTTTTTTTTTTTTTACTTCAATCACAAGCACCACGTATAACCACTGTCTGTTTTAGTTTTTGGGTAGAAAGTATAACTACTATCTGTTAATTGCTATGCACGTGCTTAAGGGACTTGTGGGTGAGAGAGATGTTCCAAAACTAAATACTGAATCAATCAGGGTAGATACAGTTGAAGAAGATAGGGAGGTCAAGCAGCTCAGTAAGCCTGGATTGGAGGCTGAAAATAAGATCTTACGTAAAGACACATCTCATGACACAGAATGAAAATCCAAATGAAAAGGTCAGATTAAAAACAAAAATTGAAGCCTCTTCTTTCCTACTACTAGCCTGTCTATTCTTTTCCATCGATTTTAGTGAGATCCTACGGTAGAAGAGTTCGATTATATTTTCCATGCAGCACGAATCAATGTTAAAGCCCATCAAAATATAGTTTGTGTGAAATATATGAAAAGATAGTCACTGACACATCAAAAAAAGTAGAGGAGACAAACAATAATGCTCTCTTCATTTCCATTTGTACTAATGGTCTTACATATTAAACTAAATCTTTACAGATCATACCTAATAAAGATTCAAGCTTACCACACACAGAGGAAAGCTACCAAACAGGTCCAACTGAGAAGATAAAAACTGTTTTCTTGAAAGATGAGGAAGACCCAAATCTAAGCATCAATGCTTCACCTGTTGCAATCACATTAGCTGAAGAAATTGCAAAGAAAGAAGTAGATGACAAGATGGGGAATATATCTGATTTAGAGCTGAAGAAACAGATTCATGAACCTGCAACTGCAAATGAAAAGAGCATAGAACTTGCAAGAACAAAGACAAATGCTCCAGAGGGCCAATTGAAGATGAAAAGCTTAAGGAAAGCTCTACTGGTTTATCTTATGTTCATAATTCAATCACATTACGACACACCATCAAACTCACAGAACCATCTTCCATTGAGACTCACGGTGTCACTGACCATGCTTCACCTGTTGCACTGGCATCGGTTGCCAAAATGCCAGAGCAAGAAAGTGATGAGCCTCACAAAGACCCAAATTTGGTGTCTGAAGAGAAGATTCAAGAAACAATAGACACAAATGAGGTCAAAGAAATGTGCAATAGACACAAATAAGGTCAAAGAAATGTGCAATGTGAGGCCTGAAGAAGCCTCATGTCTATCATCTATTGAACAGGAAGAAGAGAGAGAAAGCAGAAAATAAACTAGAAGATCCCCAGAAGCTTCAGGACACCTCTGAGTTGGTGTCTGAAAAATGAAGGCATGAAAAAATTAAAGCAACAAAAGTGGAAGAGATTGGAATTGCAACAGATGACAAACCTACACAAGCATCATATGAAAGTGAGACAACTGAAGTCACTAATGCAATTCCCGAAGTGCCAGTTAATAAAACTATCATTGCAGGTAACAACAAAGATCAAGCAATGGAAGATGCAGAAATCTTAGAAATCAGAAAGCTTGTGACTGGCCGTAAGGTGTCAGATGAGAATATTCATGACAAAATTCCTGCAAGTGTTGAAATAGAAAGCATGATCTTAAAAGATGAAGAAAGCCAAAACAAAAAATTCAACTCCATCTTGGCTGATCAGCATTTGGAACAAGAAAAATTGTCAAACAAAGAAACCAAAAGGCTTGAAGAAGCCAAAGTAATACTGCAAAATATTGAAGTTCCCAATGAAGCTTCTGATGAAACATCTGAAGACAACCTACAGATTCCAGACGTGACATCATTAAAGAAAGCCACAAATAAAGATCAACAACTTGGAGAAGCTTCAGAAGTTGAGTTGGAACTAAAAGATGCAGAGCATGAAGACAACCAAATGGAAATCAGCACAGAGGAAAAGGGAAATGCAGCAGAAGATTCAATAGAAGAAATCAAAGCATCAGATTCAGGCAAGATTCTGTTGTCAGATCTCTTTCAGAACAGCTAGCCAAAGATTTCATACAGGAAAGGAGCCCCATAGGCGATGAAGACAACTCACAAAACAAGCAGGTGGCAACTGTCCAAATCGAAGAGCAGAAAACATGTGAAGAGGAAGATGAAGAAGAAGAAAAAGATGAGCAAAGAAAGGAGGAATCAGGTTCTGATGCTCCAGTCATAGTAGAAGCCTCTAAAGATGCAGATCTCAAGCCGGTGCATAAGAAACCCCACAACATTCTTTCTGGGGTCGGATCAAAGGTCAAGCATTCCATTGCAAAGGTGAAAAAGGCATTTACTGGCAAGTCTTCCCACCACAAGTCACAGTCACAGAAATAGGAAGCTGCTGATAGTTAAGGAAAATGGAGAAAGCTCACTTACTGTATATTCATATATATATATATTTTTTTGTAAAGAGAATGTAATTACCTGTTGAAATGCTTTCTTATGCTACTACTAAGTGTGTGCATTTTGTGTTTTAATTTCAAATAAGAGGATGGTAAATTAGCCAAAAATGGTGAAGGATTCTCAAGCATTGTAAATATCAAATTGATTGATGTTATTTTTTCTTGTATGATCCTTTCATAAGCAGATGCAATATCCAATTCTCTCTTGCGAAGTATCCTTACTTCAATGTCTTGAAGCAATTTCGAAAATTCACGACAATGCTGAAATTCATAGAGACTTGACAACAGTAACTAATTTTCAAGAGATTTGATGGAAATGTTCATCCTCTAGATCAAAACAATGAATCTGAACAACCATTGACACCAAATTACATACCAGAAAAATAGAAAATCTCCCTCACTTCTCATTATGGAAGAAATAGATAATTTTTTTTATGATGGATATTTCTGTTTGAAGAAAGAAATGTCTGAAATGGAGTTTTTACTGGCAGCTCATCTTAGTTTTACAGTTGCAGTGTTGAAAGACTGGATAAGGATACAGCAGATGGTACTATGAGAGCCAACAAACCCAAGAATAACGGTTTACAGCATTACTTTTTCAGTTCGTTGAGAACAATATAACAAGTTAACCACCAATTCTAGAAATAAAGATTCTCTAAGCTTTACAACTAACCCAAGAGCTTCTCAGTTTATTGAGAACAAGATAACCACTAATTCCACAAATAAGATTGTATATCTGCACCGGGGTTGGTTCAACCAAGTAAAATGGAAGCTGAACCATTGTTATTCAAAAAAAAAAAAAAGAATAAAAACAAGCTGAAACATCATCTGCCATGTTTAAAAACTCTCACCATGAGTTTGTAATTCCTTTTCAGTTTTCTTGAGAAAGGAGCAAAATATGTAAAATGAGTGCCCACAAAAACTATGATCATGATTCCTAAACCTTAACCTTTTGTTTTCTTTTCTTTTCTATTTTCTACTTGTCATTCGGTTGTGACTCTTATTTCCAGCCACTTGATCAAGGAACTGAGTTTTCATCATTCATTGCACTATCACATACTTTGCCCAAACACAGTAAACAAATACATATACATGTTTTGTGGAGGTGGGAGAAAACACATTCAAGTGATAGTATGATGTGCTACACATTTGTACTTAACATCAAGTTGGAAAAATAACTCGACTTTTCTTCCTCTGCTCTCTTCTTTTACACTTTTTCATCTTCATTCTCCAAAACACACTAATTGATACATGGAATCAAAGAATACATTATTTGAATCTATTGAACTGAGAGATGCTGTTTTTTGTTGATGTCATGTGGATGAAAGTTCTTCAGTTGGAGGAAACAGAGGCTGTCAGGTTCATGATAGTGATTTAGCATTTTTTTTCCTTTCTTGAAAAATATTTGTATCTCATTTCCTCAATATAATTTGTAAAACTTTCATCTAAAATCATGTAAGTTTGTGTTCTAGGACCCTATTTTTCATCATAAGTATGTTCCTGGACATTTGGCTAGATGCACAGCATGCTATCTACTTCTGTTAATCTCATGCTCTCATAACACTCTTCAAATCTCATGCCCTAACAATAGTAGGAATGAGTAGGGTCCACCAGCATCATATGGCATATGGCTGACTAAGCACCAGGACATTAGGCCCACTTCAGGATTCAGGCAACATGCAGTCTAATAGAGCTTATTTTCAAGATTTTATCCAGGAACTACGATACCTTTCATATCTTATCCGATACGTAACTTTTTGTATACAATCTGTATACCAGCATCATATGGCATACAGCTGACTAAGCACTTGTCTCCCACAAGCCACTTTTTCTTTTACCACATAAAACCATGGTAAAGTGTGATAAAGTAAAGTCAATTCAATAAAAAAAAACAACTACTTTACAATGCTCTCTTTCCCACTTTACTTCACCACATACCTTATCTCACCTTTACTTTACCTCACCTTTATCATGAAGTGCCATCTTGATCTATTTAACTTTACCACACATTTAAAATAAAAAAATTAAAAAAAAAAACCCACCTGTCCTAGGTACATGGTTCATGAGTGATCCTCAGCTCAGAATAACAATGCGAAGATATAGCAGCTGCATCAAGAAATGTTGCATTATAGGTAGGTGACAAGTTGATTGAAGAATATTGTACAGAGTAGAAAGAATTATGAAAGGAGTTATTATACTTAGGGTTCATTAGCTTTTTACACATGCAACAGTAAAATGACATTTACATGTGTAAATGCTAGATAGGCAAATGTTACACTTGTTAAACACATTACCATGTTTATCAAAATCAACATTTTCACATGAGTGAGTGAGTACATGCAATGGTTTGAGATTTATTTGGACTTTTTGGATACTTTTCACAAATTTCCCAAAATCCATTCAGAACTAAGATATAAAATTAAAAGCACCAATATTTACCATTATGCAAGAATTGACTCATTTGGATCATAAATTGGGGTGCAAAAAATTAGATCTATGGCTTAGAAGTTTTTACAAATTACTCAAAAAACCTATGAAGATTTAAGACAATCAGCTTCAATAACTTCGGTTTATCCAAAATTTTCACACCTCATTTATGCATCACAAATGTAGCTGATCACAAATAGACATGATGATGCATTATCATTACGCATGTAAATCACTTACATATGTAAATGACTGGAAACAAATGACCCTTAGAATTTATGAAGTTCTAAAGGAATTGAAAGGCTCTTTTTTATGACACCAAAATCAACATCCTGATTGACCAACAAATTGGTGGTGGCTCACGATCAGAAATTATGAAAATGGCTGACTATGATTTTAACAGTCATCAAAGAGGAGTTTACTTCACAGCTCATCACATACACAGCAGGCAGCACATGACGACAATCAAAGAAAAATTGGTCACCAAATCAATCCACAATAATAGATAAGAAATTAGAAAAATAAAGTTTAAGCAATGAATTTTGCATAAAAAGGAACAAATAGATGAAAAAGGATTGGAACTAAATATTTTAGAAGTATAACAGCACCATCCCAGGTTCCACCTTTAAATTCCTTAGTGGAAAATAGGTAGGCTGATTTAGTAATAAAACCACAATACAATGTTATGGTGTACGACAGATTCCCAAAAAGTAGGACACAGTTGAAAAATAGACATGAATAAGATACTTCTATTGGGGTTATGCCAGTCTCAAAAACCCCATTAACTAATATAATTACAGAAAACCCCCTTGCTGTAGTTTATAAAATTACAGAAAAGCTCGCCTGTGAACAACTAATTTTACTCTTTGACACTCCCCATAAGTTGGTGCATCGAAGTCAATCATTCACATCTCAATATATTCTGTAATTGATACTTTGGAAGTGCTTTGGGAATTTATCTGACAACTGAATAGGAGATTTCACAATCTGTCTTGATTCAACGTTTCAGTGGAAATTCAGAAACTTGGAATTTGCAGAAATGTCTGCAAATCCAAAAGCCTAATTTTTCTGTTTCTTTTCTGCTATAATAATCAGCAGTTACAAAAGAATTGGAAACACTAAGAAAAATAAGAAGAAAATCAGCAGAACCCAATAAAAAAACGGCACTAACCATTAGGTGATTACGAATTTCAATGAAATTATCCAACTCTCCAAAGCAGCTAATCCAAAATACAGAAATTTCTATTGGTAGAATAGAAAGAAAAAAAAAATACTAAGCTGAACTGGACATGCTCTTCCTTTTGAATTTATACCCAAATCCTTAATCCCTGCTTAGAATAAGTATTTTTCCCCCAAAATTCCTAGAAAATAGGAAGTGCCAGGAGTTCAAATAATGCAATAAGGAAGGAAAGAAAAAAATGGAAACTTGCTGATCAATAACCCCCTATGGATGTTTGACGAGGTTGGAACCTGGTTCTAGACCTATAGAATGGCACACAAGGCCTGGCTCACTTTCTGGTTAGATCTACGCTCAATTCTGGGCCTGGATGTTGGGCCTGATGTTGGATTGGATTTGAACCTGTTCTGGCCGATACGTCCCCAATTTAGGTCTGGATTGGGGCAAAAACCAGTTTAAGTCTGATCTTCAGACTGCACCTATTAATGCATATGCATTTTGATGCATCATTCCCCTTGAGTTGAGAAGAACTCAATTCCAACGAGTTGTTCAGCTGGTAGGCCTGAAGCTTGACAGCATCTCCTTGCTGATTCTTCCTCTTTGTCTAACCACTCCACCAAGTATTGCCTTCGACTAGTATTGCCCCATGGCTTTTAAATCTTCTCTACAACTGCTAGCTGCTTAGAAGACATCAGCATGTTCCAACCTCATGACAATCAAATTAATCTGAAAAACTCAATGGAGGAAATATATCCAACACTGGGGAAAGCTTGATCTCATAGGCTGCCTCTAAATCTATGTAATATTTGAGAGGCTCATTCTTTCTTTCCTCGAGTAATTATAGGTTCCCACAGGAAACCTTTCTTTACACAAATACACCGTCACTAGGTCATTGACCTCACAAACCTTTCTCCCTCTTAAATAAATCTATAATTGCTTCAATCTGCAGTTAGATCTGCTCATAAGGCCATGAAAATGATTGCTAAAGACTTCTACATCATCACTAGACTTGTTTGGCAAAGGTAACGACACTAGATCTAGAACAGCCAACAGATTCCATCCTTTACACAATCAGGAATGGTGATTTTTCATTGGTGCAATTAATAGAATTGTTCTAAGCAAACCTCACTTGCGGACGTACCATATCCCATTGCCTTACATTATTTCTAGTAACACTTCTCAGCATATTTCCTAAGCTCTGATTCACAACCTCAGTTTGCCCAACCCTTTGACGATGATATGCACTATAAAATTGTACCCGCATGTAATGAAGACAAAATTGGGCCTGGGCCTACATGATTCAACCTGGGAAAATGGGCTTGGATTGAATGCCTCATGGGCCTGAACTGTGGGCCAATGGGTCAGACAGTGTTGAATAACTATGTACTCCTTTTTAATCTCTTAATAGAGGAAGCATAATAAGTGATCTTGTTATCCTTTACAATAGGAAGATAGGAAGGTGGTTTCTCCTTGATCTTTTTTCTTTGTAACAAATCTCTTGTAGATGAGGATTTCACATGCTCTCACAATGTGACACGAACTCTCTCAAAGTGCTCTACTTTTTCTTTTTCTTTTTCTTTTTTTTTTTTTTTTCAGTAAGAGATCTTTGACCTTTCTGTTCTGTCTCAGACTCGTTCCAATGAAGCAGCCCATGTTTAAATTTTTTTTATGCTTCTGTCTTCTTTCCTCAATCAGATCCTGTCATTTAATGATCTGACCTTGATCTGAATTGGTCAAAGACTGCTCTAACTTCAGCAGCTCACTATTTTGCACTAGAGCGTCACCGCTGAAAGAACAAACTACACCAATGCAAGTCCTAGAGGGGGGTGAATAGGACTAATTATAAATTTTACTTAATTAATCAAAGTAGTTTAACTAAATGCAATCACAAATTCACTTAAATTGCACAACAGTGTATAACTTATGAAAGAGGGCAATCAAGTGATCAAATTAGTAGTGCTATATAAGATGTGTGTGCTGAACACTATAATATATGATATACCAATTTGTTCAAAGTATTCTAGCAAATGTGAAGTGTATGCCAAATCAATTAAAAGTATAACTATCTAGCACATGTATCTCAATGCATAAATGTAAAACAATGTGGCATAAAGAGATAGAGGCACATAAAAATATATAGCAATTCGGTCCTTGACCTATGTCCACTCCCAATGGTCAAGGATCAAAATAGCGATAGTGGGAGGCGTAGTGGCCGGCGTTCAAAAAGCTACGTAGTAGGCGATACGTAGCGACGTAGTAGTGTGCATCAAAAATGTGGTTAAAAATTTTCAAAAAAATAACCAAAACATCTAGAATATTGGAAAATGTTAGAATTTGGTGCTTTTTACCTATGGTAACCAAGATAGGGGGTATAGCAGCCCCTTCAGTGTATAGAGATTGCATATTGTTGAATGATTATAAAATAACAATATTGATCTTTCTTTTTTTTGTTTGTTTCACATGAATTCATGTTAGATAGCTATACTACGTTAGAAACTATTATGCATTTCTAAATTCATATTTCAAACAAGCAATTTAGCACAATCGTATATAACATAGGACATATAAATTAGAAAGTAATGCCTAAATAAAGTTTAAAGTTCAAACCACATGACAAATTAACTTTCATCAAAACAAAGAATGTAATTTTTGTTAAGAGTTGAGAAAAGAATGCTTCTACTAATACCCAAGGGGGTGTCTGCTAGGATACACCTAGAGAAAAGCCCTTGAGAGGAATTCTATGTATCGGCTTCAATTTGGCAAGATCTTGCATTTTTTGGTGTTCTTTTAACCATAAAAAGGT
This sequence comes from Sextonia rubra, assembly GCA_037013555.1. Taxonomy (NCBI): domain Eukaryota; kingdom Viridiplantae; phylum Streptophyta; class Magnoliopsida; order Laurales; family Lauraceae; genus Sextonia; species Sextonia rubra. The sequence goes on from JASUAD010000006.1 coordinate 25,386,776, forward strand.
AAAAGAGTTGCCTACAAATGTTGTTTGGAGAGAATAAGACAAGAAAAAAGTCATACTATATGTTTTAAAGAGATTGAAAGTCGCTGTCTATTCTCAATCCGTAACGGCCCTATAGTGATCTGCAGCGGTCCATAGCGTCATCGTAGCAATTGCTACGGATGAGAGTGCTGTTAAATTGCATTTAGCACACCAGTCTAGGCCGCTATATAGCTATTTTGATCCATGCCAATGGTTCCTTGGCTTTCACTATAAAAGATTTTCAATGCCTTCACCTCAAAAACCTTTACACCTAATTTTTTAATACGGTGGTTCGATCGCTATGGTCTATTCCACCAACACCTATTTTCTGATATGGTGGTTTGATCACAAAGGTCTACTCCACCACTCTATTTTCTTTTTAGTGGTTTGATCACAAAAATCTAATCCACTTTTTAGATGGAAATTTTAAACAAACAAAAACGCTTGCCTCTAGAGGATGATGAAGCCTTGAGTGCGCTCTTAAATCTTGAAACCGAAGATCCATGCTTTGACCCCTTACTTAGCTCCATAGTGGTGAAGATGCTCCAATGTGCTCAACCAAGAAAAAAGGAGGTCTAGGCCTAGGATGCCTAAGGTATGCCAATAGGATTAGTCAAGTCCCTAAGCCAAACACTCTTTAACGAACTTTGAATGCTCAAGGGTACACATATGAGGCACTTAGAGTGTGTGGGAAATAGTCTTGAAGGCTTAAGAGGTTTTGCCTATAGGGAGCACGTGAACTTCAAAACTCTAGATCCTAATTCCACCAAACACTCTCTCTTTAGCTTTGAATGCTCTTAGATCTAACTATTAAATCCTAAGAGAGTGGGTGGAAGAGGGTTTTGAGGTCTCTAATGGCATTTAACTGATGCTTAGAGTTTTCTTGAGGAGGGCTTTCAAAATCACATTCTTGTTTGGCCATTGAAATGAGCTCAAGTATAAATAGAGGAGCTCTCAAAGGCTAGTTCATGGTTAGCCATGAACTCCTAAGACAATGATCCAAGGATGGGGTTGGAACCCCGCTCACTAAATTTGATCTAACAACTTTAGACTCCTTGTGAAGTTTCATAAGAAATTGATCACACTGCTTTTCTTTTTGAAACTTCTGCAAAGTAGAGATTTCTACCTTTTGCATCTTAGTAAAAACTTCATGAAACTTCTGCAAAGTAGAGATTTCTTCCTATTGCATGTTAGTAAAAAATAACTCTGTGTATTCAGCCCAAAGACCAACAAATCCAGAGTTGTCGTCATCATCAAAGCATTGTCCCTGAGTGGCATCCCAAAATGGTTTTGTTTCCTTGACTATATCTGGACATGTCAAGTTCCAATCGAAAAAGGCGGGCAGCATGATCTTGATTATAAATAGTAAAGAGATAGTCTCATATACCTTTTTCAATTTTGTATGTTCGAATAAAAGATACATCGCAAATTGTTGGTCCATAGAATTTAAAATGCACATAGTAATCTTTGCATCATTAATTGTCCATTGACCAGATTTAATGGGTCTGTGGGTTTAGTTGCAGTCCCATCAATGTGTAACCAGAGATCCTTTCCAATCAAAAAATTCTGAAATTGGAATCTCCATGAGAAATAATTTTCCCATTGAATTGAACACAGAGAACATCCGATTTGTCTGTCATGGCCTCATGGGAGTGTTCAGAAAAAGCCAAAGCAAGAAAAGTAGGGACTGATAGAATTTCCAGGCAGAATTAATCAAACAAATTGGAGTAATTGTTACCATAAGCACAATTTGCAAAAAAAATTCGGTTGGGCAACAATGCAGGACAACATAAAATTTAACCTAAAATGCATTTGTGAGATCCATTGAGAATTAATAATCCAAGTGAAATCATGAATCACACCATTCACATGCAATGTTATGTTGAAAATTAAAGGAAATTATGCAATGGTCGAAGGCGTCATTACAAGTCCCACAATAATGGTCCCTCAAGTAAGAAGAGGGAGGGATCTTAAAGACAAAACTTCCATGTCCTTAGGGAATAGTTGAATCAAGTAGACTATTCATTCGTTAGAGTGGATTTGAAACAATGTCCTCCTCGCTCAAATGGTTTGCAAGTGTTTAAAACGTAGTATGGGATTTTTTTTTTTTTTATCAGTACTATGGGATTGAAATTAAATTTTCAAATTTGAAAATATTATCCCATAGCAACAATAAGGATCAAATAATATATTCAGATCTAAGGAATTTAACTAAGCTGAAGTTTGTGACGTGCAAACAATGGAAAATCAACACCTCAGAATACATTGTTCAGCCTGTAGGTAGCAACAATCTGTACTGAGGCATGTCATCTTATAAGAGGAAAAGAGGTCTATAGTAAGATGACACTCAAATACATTGAAGAGCACAAACAATACAGTAGGTCCAATCCCCAACCTATGTCAATTTCCATTTTTGAGGTTACATGCCTTGCAATACAGCAGGTACAAACCCCTTATAATGGGTTGGATTCCACGATATGACATTTGTAGAGCTATATAGGGATATCTACAAATCTCTTGAGTTGTAGAAGATATTTCCATCCCTCAGCACCCACGTGACACACACAAGCCTCACATGTGCCGCACACACAAACCACACATGCCATTCTAACAAAAGATTGACACAAAATTAGATCTTCTAACAGGGATGAATCAAAAGTCTAAAGACATTACATCCGAGCTTTTAGGAAATCCCATGCCACCACTCTATACACCATACACCATTTCGTAGCCTAGGTAGGATCTTACTATACCCATTGTGGTCATTGCATTGACGAAGTCGACAACCAATTCTTGATACCTTCTGAAGCCAAAATGTATACTAAAAAAAGCCCAAATTGGGCAAGATTTGAGAGTTGTTACGCAACTATTGGTTTGGCTAAATTTGTGTAGGCACCCTTCTACCATGGTGGCACCTAGAGGCTTTAATATCACTCAGAAATGGATTTCTTATGCTTGTTTTGTCATAAAACAAAGGCTTAACCTTGTTTTTCATCTAAAAAGAATCCAGTTCCTAACACCACAAGAGATCCCCAATCCCCTGTAGAAAGAGATCAATGATCTTGTTTTACACAACAAGAGATTTCTGATGTCAGTTTTAAGGCCAAAAATAACTGATGGCAACTGGTACATTTCATATTCAATATCTCTAAATACAAAATTATGAGTCTCACTTTCTTAGAAATATAGCAGACAGTTCAGTCCTGTTGATGTGGCACCGTACAGTAACCTAACAGGTGTCCTATCAGTCTTCCCTAGCAGAGATCCGTAAACAAACTTAACATTTTTTTTTTTTGTTTCTGGATAAGATGATTTTTCTATTTTTGAGATATTTTTGTGAGTTTCCCTAGTAACTGCATAGACAGCTTCCAGAAATGGTTAGCTTTTTCCCTATGCTATCAGAAACCCAATTAGGCCCCAAATCGCTATTAATTAGCCCCAAAATTCATTTTCTTGGCTTAAGCTAGTCACCCATAGTTCATATAAATAGCAAGGCCATAGAACGCACTAGGAGAAATTCTCTCACTCAAAAGGCCCAAGCAACACTTCATCTTCAAACTATTTAATTAATGCAGATGCATTAACCTCAAGAAAATGCACTTGACTTCCAAAATCAGGAGCCATTTCCAAATTGCCGATCTGCCGTTAAACCTATTTTTTAATAATTCTTTTTTTATTGTGCTATCTCCTTGTGTTTCTGCTTTCTTGCTGTTCTGCAATTGGTTTGGGGATGACTCATCTCCTTCATTATTTTTCTAGTTTTGGTAAGATCTCTGTTACGTTTTTTCTAAAACTAAATGTGATTGTTACCATCATTATCACACTCTCACGAACAAGAAAAATAGAATATAATCAAACTAAAAAAGAAAAAAGCAAAAGCAAGAAAGAAAGTATGGCTCCAACAAATCATCAAACATAACAAAGCAGAACCAGCTTTCCCAACACAAGCCCCCATTGCCATACAAACAATACTGAAGAGAAGTACAGATTGTTTTTTACCTATGAGAAAGGAGTCCACATGTCTACATAACACCTCAATGACAATGGCAAGGCCTGTTTCCACACATCAACACTCGGCAATTTACCAGTGAGAGCAATACAACTATCCTCTTTCCTACGTCCAAGATCCAAAACAAATAATTCACCCCCGAAAACCCGACTCATCGCCTTCAAAGTCTCCTCCTTAATCAAATTCCCGTCTCGACGCGGGTCCTCAGCCTCCACACAACTCCCCCCACAATTCACCATGATCCTCCCGCCCCCTCTCAAACTTCTCTTCAACTTCTCCCATGTCTTGGGCTCCTGAAGCTCAGGAATCAAACTACCCTTCCAGAACAGATCCACCAAAATCCCAGAAAACCCATCTCTCACATTGGCTTTCAGCGCATTGCCTACGTAGACAAAAAGCTTATCTGGGTACTGTTTCTCGAGCTTGGAAATGCCAAAATACTCTCTCCCAACGGCGAGGACGGACGGGTCGAGCTCCCATCCATGGATTACGGCATCTGGGTAGAGCTGTAATATCAAACGCGCGGCGGAACCGGCCCCGAATCCGAGAATTCCGATGGGGCCAGGGGGGAGAATGGGAGGGAGAGCAGCAAAAACGTCGAAGTAGGTGTTGGTGAGGAGCTTGAAGCGGAAAGCGATGCTGTGGATGTTGCCAGGGGCGTCCAGAAGCAGTAGCCTGGAGCCCGCCAATGGGTGGTCGGCTCGTCGGGAAACTTCTAAAACCCTGATGTGGTTGTGGCTGGATTTGAATTTCGCAAGGGTTTTGACGAGATTGGCGGGAATTCCGTCTTCGTCGTCCTGTTCGTTTTGAATGGGTTTGGTGCCGTTGTTTCGGCAACTGTGGTGTTGTTGGGCGCTGGCCTTACAAGAAAAAGATGATGGTGGTGGTGATGATAATGGCAATGATTGTAGGGGAAGACGGGGATCTTGAAATTGGGAGGGACACAAGGGTCGGTGGTTTTGATAGTGATGTTGATAGGGAATGAAGGAGGAATAGTAGGATACGGAGAGCATTGGAATGGCCGGAAAGGGATGCAAATGAAGCTTTGAGAAATGTGTGTTATGTTAGTCTGGTCAAGGAGTTTTCCAGGGCACACAGCAGCACACCTATGGATTTGGATGAACTGGTTGAAAACATCTAAAATTTGGAAATTTTAAATAAGGCGTTAAGTTCTTACCTTATTTCAAAAAAAAAAGGACATAAGTTATAAAGTATTTCAAATTAGTCTTTAACTTTTTCGGTAAGTTTTCAATTAAGGACATCCAGTAATTTAAAAGGTACTCCTTAGTGACTTTTTCCCTCCAAGTTTTTAAAATGCCAATAAAGAGGATAATATAGAGGAATTTAATGAAGCACTTATTTCAATGGTAATCAACGTATTTTAAAAAATTAAGGAAAAAAGTTGATGGAAAATATCTTTAAATAGATAGATATCCTTAATTAAAAATTTTTTTGAAAAACTTTAAAACTTGTGTCCTTTTTTGAAATAAGAAAAAAACCCAACACCTTATTTAAAAATTTCCTAAACATTTTGTTATAGAAAAGAATATGGGGATTTACTTAGAAAAAGCCCACTAGTTAAGGTAACTACAGCTGAAAATCCCAATCTTTCATATTACCGATGAAGGACCTCCCGCACAATTTCCATATTTTTATTCCCAAACTCGCCCTTGTAGTTCCTTTAATAGTATTCATAGATGTCAACTAATTATTTGTCAATGTTGACAAATTATTTTTTGACATCGATAAATAATGTGTCGACATCAATAAATCTGCACTGTTAAGCAAAATTTCCTAACATATTCTTGAACAGTATTTGTCGGCGTTGACTAATTATTTGTCGATGTCGACAAATTGTTATGCTATCGACAAATAATTTATCGACGTTGATGAATCAACACTATTAAGTTGGATTTCCAAATAGATCCTTTAATAGCATTTGTTGATGTTGATGAAACTGTACTGTTCTGCAAACTTAAAAACAACGATATCAATAAGTTATTTATCGCCATCGACAAAATTTCTAAGTTATGCACATTCCCCTTTCGGTTAATGTTTCATTGCCTTATCAATAGTCTACAAAGTCTTCAATCTCATTTTATCTATTATAGGGATGATGATCAACTTTAGAAGAAAACTCAATTCATCTTCCTCTACTTCAATCTAACATCATCGAAAAAATGACACTTAATAGATAGAAAAAAAAAGTTCAAGAAAATACCACTTAGGCATTTCAACAAGCACATGGAAGGTAACACTTCAACTTTAAAACCCATTGAAAAAATGGCAGTCTCTATGCAAAAAAGTCTAAGAAAATATCACTTAGGCATTTTAACAAACACATAGAATGCAACATGCCTTTACTTTCCATCACCTTAAAGGCATCACCTCCTTTATCCCTTCCATGGGCAGATCTAGGGGGGCCAGGAGGGGCCATGGCCCCTCCTCTATAGTGGATTTTGCTTTTAGATTTAGCAGATGGCCCTGGCCCCACATTTCAATGAAAACTCTTATATGATGGCCCCTTAAAAGTTATTAAAATTAAATATTAGAAATATAAATTGGGTTTCCAATAAAATGAAACTAAATAATAGTTGATTTTAAGGGAAAAAATCTAATGCTACTAATTTTTCATGTATATTTTTTTTTCATTTTGCATTAGCAATTTTATAGATTTTTTTTTTCAATTCTTTGCTATCCTTTACAAGGGTTTTCACCATGATTAAATCATTAACCATTGATGCATTTTTAAGAGAAAAAATGTTCAAAATTTAAAGGATAAAATGATATCACCCTCCGGTCCAAGTACTTATCTCATGAACCACAAAGTTCACATCTTCCAAAATCTCCAAGAATTGAATATACAGAAATTGATGTTACTATTTTAGAGCGTGACCCAAGATTATGATATAGATTTAGGAATATCTTCTTACTTAACATGATTAAATTAGAAGTGCTTAAATTAAGGCCTAGCCTTATCAACATATTCTTTCTATCTATACACTTTCTTGGTCTAAAAAACATCCATGACAATATCAACTTTCTTGGTTTAGAATGTTTCATATTTACTAAGAGTATTCTCCAGTGAATGATGCAGCATTTTGCTTGCCATGCTTTCTCTTCAATAAATTGACAACTAAATGTTTTGGAGCAAACATGCATTCTCTGCCACGAAGATTGCGAAGACTGCAACAAAATGAAAGACGAATTTTTGCATGACAAAACAAAAGATGAATTTTTGCTTGATTATTTGATTGTATATATTGAAAAGAAAATTGCTGAAAATTTTAATATTAAAACAATAACCAATGATTTCAACTCAATGAAAGAACACAAAGCACAGCTTCAGTAATTTTTATTGTGCATTTTATTATTAAATTTTATGATTTTTTAGATTTTTTTAATTACTTTGACTCCCCCAATAAAAAAAAATCTTGGTTCCGCCCTAATCACTCTTTTTAAGCAATCAATACAATCTCCTCTTCACCTTTCATCATTTTTAATAAAAAATCAAAATCAGATTAGATAAACTAACGAGGTGGAGATGACAACCTGCCCTACTCAAGAATAATAAGGGGAGATAGAGCTAAATGGGAGAAGGAGAAAATGAGAGATGGGGATGATGAGAGATAAAGTTTGTAGATTTCACTTTAATGGGAGGATAGAGAAGATCTTCTCTATGGTTTTCTTCTACCCTTCTTCTTCTCCTCGTTTTCTCCTCTTCTTTTCATTCTTCTATCAACTTTTGGATTATGTGATTTGTTGACATCAACAAATGATGGGCAAAAATGAAAGAACAAAAAGCAAATTTTACTGGAGGTCCTCCTCTGATATTAAAAAGTGTGGGGTCCTCAATTGTGGTTTCCATTTGTAATGGGATTTTTTCGGTAAATGTCCCTTAAAAATTCCATGTATTGCATTAATTATCTCACATTTATAATGAGTAGAATAGTTAGATAGAAATAATCACATATGTTCACATGAAATATCAAAAAAGCAAATGGGAATTCAAGAATTTCAGAATCTCCTAAACAAAATTAGGACAGATATTCATACATAATATTTCTTCAACCGATTTTAGAAACCGTTTAATCATCATAACCACATTTTATATAATGTTCATAATTAATGGGTTATAGAAAAAAAAAGTAAAAAAAATATAGAATGAAATATAAATAAATATTTGAAATTGCAGGTGTTAAACTCCAGTATAAGAAAACAGTTTTTTATTGAATTGCTAACTATTATATTAAGTGATTTTGTATTTTGTGATTTTTCATAATGACAATATGATGAAGTACTACAATAATGTTTTGGTTGAATTCACTAGGATTACTTTGAAGAAGATCGGTTCACAGAGTGTCACGCCCCAAAATCGATACTCTGAAATCCACTTCGAGTTTCTTGGTGTGACTAGTGCTGTTTCCAGAAGAAATACAAGTTTGCACAACCCCCCTCCTTTCCTATAAGGTTCACATATCAAAACATCCAACCAAGATAAGGAGAATGTCATGTCATCAATAAAATAAAAATAGCAGTTGCGATAGCCGTAGCAGCCAATAACCAAAACACTATATAGCAGATGATTTTTCGTAGTTATGGCAATACATAGCGGCATAAAAATGTGAAAATTTTAAATGGTAACAAAATTTAAATCTTGTATAGCATTAAATCTTATGGTTTTTTAATAATTTAGAACTATATATGGGTAGAGACAACTATAAAAAAAAGACTATTGAGGAGAAAAAATAGAAAAAAATATACTATAAATTAAATTTGCTTGACTTTATGAGGTTATTAAACTGTAACGCAGTTATTTTTAAAATAATATAGTGGCTTCAACCGCTACTGCTGCTATTTTCAACGATGATCATTAGAGCACAAACTAGATCATCAAGTAACATAAATGTGGAAGCATAAAGGTTTTTACGCCATTATTACATGTTTTAACCAAACTCCAAACCAAAACCCCATAGTCTAAACAACTAGTCTAAGAAAAGTAAATTGAACTCCAACATACACCATTTCTTGCCTATCTTTACAATCTACATAATCACGTAGCATCAAGTATAGATTAAAGACAAGCAGATTGTAAAGATGACAAGAAATGCAAATATCTCTGCATGATTGTGCAATAATTAGGTTGACATCATTTAGAATCACGTAAGATCAGTCTAGAAAAGAGTAAACAAGCAAAACTGCAACCCATGTGAACTCATTCTTCCAGCTACACAGTACAAATAAGATGTGCGTGACATCAGCTAGATAATATAAAATAAACAAAGGGCACCACTAATCTCCATAAGGAATTCATTATGGCCATCAAGTGCATTTGAGTATGGTACATTAGTATAAATTACTCCCAAGTGACGACGTACGTGAACAGATGTAGCCCTACACTATGACACGGTAAACCCAAGCAACCAAAGGTACCACAAGTCCATAACATAACAAAGGTCTCTAGGCCCTTCCTTCGTAAGGGGCTGTTTGTGCAGCCCCACTTCAAGCGGAAAAAAGAGGGAGCTGGGCCTCAAAAAATCTAGATTTCTGCTTTAACTGTTTGGTGTAGTGATGAAAGGGGGAGGAAATCCTTCCTCTTTTCCCTCTTTTTTGCATGAATGTAAGAAACTTGTTTCCGACCATGAGTGGTCTAAAATGCAAGCCGCCGGAAAGGAAAACTAAATTTTCTCTTCGAAGGCTTCCATCATATCTAGACATCAAATAAAAAAGGTAAAATGTACATAAACAAGTAGAAATACATGTACAAGTTATCCGAGTAATAGAATACAATACGTAACATATCATGAGACAATGCAACAAAAGGACAAGAGGTACAAATGTAACAAATCCAGCCGACGATCTAGATTGCCCTTGGTCAATACCATCCAAACCCACGGAGCCTTGGGGTCCCTGATGTCTATATAATAGTATATGTTTGCATTCTACAGTTAGGTGACTTCAAAGGCCCTACGCCTGTCAAGCTTGACCTAACATTGGTTTCTTCAAATTGGGGGCAATCCGGAAGTGAATGTCAGCTTACACATAATAGTAATAAAATGATGGATGCGGAATCAATTGCATACGCCCATAACCATTGCAAAATGGCCTATGACTCATGCATACATATTTTGTTCATTTAATATCTATTTGATTATTTGAGTGCACACAAAATAAGTGTTACATGGTTGATTTCGATCCCTTCTGATTTTATTGCTTTTTATTTCAATTTTTATATTATTTTATAAATTCTTGCTAGGCAAAAGGGTCGTAGTAATATTTCTTATAAGAACACACTTTTTCATTTATAGAGTGGCTTGGGATGCCAAAAGATTTATAAGAGTAGTCTATAATTCTGTATGTGTATGGAATTTCAAGGTTATGATGTGATACAAATATCCTTTTAATTAGATAAGTAAATTAATAGTGATTTTTAATGCATTTATTTTAGTAACTAAAATCCAACAATGCCTAATAGTCAGATCGATGTTTAATTGAGAATAATTTTAATTTATAAAAGTAGGTGAATGTAAATGTTTTAAAATGTCTCAAAGATAAGACTCTACTGAATTGATTTGGTCCTTGAAAATTATTGCAAATGGTGTAAGATAGAACAAACTCTTTAACCATTTAAAAATATAAATAAAACTATACATCTAGAACCCAAGTCACAAAAGAACATATAACCTTTTTTGATAAAAGGATGCTTTTTTAAACAGTTTCTATCCTCCAAATGTTTTTGTAGTTGTCCATTTCCTTCACAATAGACATTAGACAAAATTAGGTTAAGTCAACACTCGAAACTAGTAATAATGTTGAAAAAATCTAAATAATAGTTTTCTTGTTTTAAGACCATGAGCTCTGCCTTGACCTAGCCTTGGCCCTTAAAGGTAAGAAAAGGGCTTAGGTAGTGCATGCCCTCCAAGGGCTTTGGCTCACCTAACCTCAACCCTACATATATTAAAGGTAGGGTTAGGACAATCACGGGCATAAACCGACTCCACTTTGACAGCCCTAGACGTGCCATTAAGCGCTTTTATGGTTGTATTATATAGTTGTTTCCACTAAGATAGTAACAATATGAATTATCTAATAATTAATTACAGAAAAAAGAGGAAAAACCTATCGATTTGGGTAATTCACTTGTACAATGAATTTAAATGAAGGGTCATTTTAAGAGATAAGAAATGAAGAAGGATAATTTCAAAAAGTATAAAATTTCAAAATTCACCTTTTTGATTTTTTTTTTTTTTTTTGCTATTTTGTTGACCTTTTTTTTATAAAAAGAAGATGTGTTATGTCTTTAAGTGGAATGAGATATTAACCTTTTTACTCTCTTTATTTTTTTGAAAGAAGAGGTATTTTTGAAGTTGTGTACCTTTTTTTATTTTTTTAATACTCTTATTTTACTAGAGAATTACCCAAACGGGTAAATAACCTAAATAGCATCCAAATATGATTAAGATGAATCATAGCAGAATATTGCTAGTAGAAGAGCCCTTGTGAAGCTCGAGGCAGCTTCTATGAAACAACACAAATGCCGTAGAGTTAGGCTCATTCACATCAAACCAATCCTGCGAGACACCACTTCTAAGAACATGTATTCATCTCAATCCAACAGTTACCTACTATTGAATCGACCCAAATAAAAGTGATCCTACAAAACAATTGGACTGTGATTTTCTAAAATCAACTCTATGCTTAAAGTGATACTTAGCCAACTCCTAATCCACATCTACTCTTCTTAATCCCTTTATTGTTGTGATTGATATACATCTAGTTAGACCCTTTACAATTTTTTCTTTTTACAAAATTTTTTTTATGACCTAGGATATTCCTCACCAAACAAGCCTCCAGGCCTTTGGCCTGCACCTTGGGGTTACACTATTCTGACGAGCAAAAACTATTCTCTAAAAAATACATACGTGGCCGCTTATAAATTAGGAAATGCTTTATAGAGAAAAGTATATTTATCTTTGTCCCCTCCTTTAACTTTGTACAAAGAATATCATACTAAGGGCATGGCCATCAAATCAACGGCATCAGATTTGAGGAGATCGAATTCTCACCCAAAAAATAGCTTTTTCAAATGGGGTAAATACATCTTAAAACAATTTCAAATAGACGTTTGCTTTTAAATTGCCAAACAGTCTAAAATGCTAAAAACTCTATTCTAATCACAATTACAGATGCTAGAAATAGACTTGTCAAACACCACCTTAGTCAACATCATTGCTGTTCAATAGGGATGAAAAAAATCTACACCATCTCCGTTGCACCGGTTTTCTGAAGAATCTGACCTTTATTTCAACAAACTAGAGGCCCAAGTTGCACGTGCACGTGCCACATCCAACTACACATGCTGTATACGAACCCCACGTAGGAAATGATAGGAGCCATGGAAGCACTTGCTAGTACTAATGAGTGAGGAGAGAGCAACACCGTAGCTTGCCATGAAAAACCTTCAAACCACATATCAGATTTGGGAAACTTGTTGCTCTTTGTTATAGACAAGGGTGGTTGCCAAATATATATTTTTTTTCTAAAAAAATTCTTTCATACAAAGTGAACCAGCCCCCGGACTCAAAAAATAAGTTACCATCCTACAAATTGTAGGGTTCACGGAGAGAGTGGCAGGTTGTCACCAGACCAAATAATATCATCGCAAATGGCTTGTGCTATAGAGAGACCTAAACACGCGCGCATGTGCGTGCATGAGATGTTTCTTTATGATCATCCTCCATCTAATTTCTGACAACTCCTTCTGAGGACATGGATGTCAATGAGATTCCAAAACTTTCCAACAATTCCACTGGACAAAGCTAAAAACGCTTGTTTTGCTGCTTGGCGACGTGCTTCTAAAACTTCAGCATTACGAAAGAGCTCCTCCAGGGATTCTCTGAGCTCACTTTTTGAGACCTGTTACTATTTGGGTTTTATATTCTAGACTTTAACAACAATATAAAAACACAAATCATAAAAATGTTTTATGAACATCAAATTGGTTTATAAATCCCCTTGCCAACAAGAAAGAGGCTCATCAATGATAAACAATCAGCGCAACAAAATTCACTAATTTGTGGCAGCACATCTATTGTCCACACCCTATATGCATGCAAATATGGACCATCCAAAATTGGCCAATGGAGCATAACCTGAAATCGTACAAATTGCACCATGCTAGCCATCCAATTTGTGGACCTAAAATGAAATTCTAGGACACGTTACTGTAACACTGAGCTCAGTAGTGTGTTAAATCCAGTTTTCGTGCATTCGATCAAACCCTAACCGGTCACCTATTATAGGTGAATAGACTTCACAATCTAGTTGGATTTTTGCGCTTTCCTTTAAAATTGATGTCTTTAGAACTGTACTACATGTTTGCAATGATGTTCTATCACATAAGGATGAAATTCAATGGCTGATTAGGGTTTTGCATTTGAGAAATGATGTTAACGATGAATTAGAGCTTTTCTAAATGGCAATCACTATTCATGCTACAGTAATTCGAAACAATAACAGTTTCTCTATTTTGTGTTTTTTTCTTTTTTTTTTCACGTCGACATGATTGAACCCTAGGTTGGGTTTCCATATAACAAGGGTTTTGATGCTTGGATTTTTATTTTTTTTTCATGATTTTGAGATTCTATGCATGAAGAATTTTTAGGGTTTTCTATGTACATGGTTGTGTTTCAGATTTGCTCGTTTAATCATGTTACTTCTCTACTTGTGTTACTGATTTTGGATGAATATATGATTTGAGGATATGATGAAGGAAACCCTAGGGTGGAATTGACAATACCACACCAAGTATGAGGCCACGAACCATGGTTGCAACACCTACATCAAAAAAAGGGCTCATTGAATGCATCTCATACACTTTTGGGGCTTTTTACATCTAATTCAATCAGATTCTACATGGTGGTTCTATGGGATTGTGTCTCTAGATTTATCAGCATGCACTATAATGATGGATAAAGTGATTTTCAAATCTGAACTTACATATAACCAAGGCTTCTATGATGTCCTCTATACGTCTGTTGAAATTTCCATATATTATGTTGAACTACAAGTATGAGTTTGGTATTTCCATATGCCTCCAATTGTGCTATGTCAAATATGAATGGTGCTGGATTATGATGAAGGTAAAGGTGATGTGATCAACCCTACCAATTATGAAACGAAGTGGGGCAAAACTAAATCCAGGCATGTGTTAAGGGCTGCTTACATGCTGAAAACCTAATGTATGTTGGCATGTGACTTATGTTAGGGTTCTGTATTTTTTTAAATATGAGAAACTGGTAGAGTTTCTCCAAATTTAAAAAGGAACCTTGGAGCCCCTAGTCTGCTAGCACGGTGTGGGAAGATGCACCCGCATTTGGGTCATATGTTTTATGTGCATTTTATGGGAGATATTTTCCAGTACCAGCTATGCTTATGGACCCTCGAGGAGAATATAAGTTATGCATACTTTATATATGGGCTATGTTTATGGACCCTTGCTGGTCACTATGTTCATAGACCCCTTGTCAGTCATTATGGATTATGCTATGGACCCTTAATGGGCATTAGGACATGTAAGGTGTATGACGGTACTCTATGTTATGATTTGCACCTTTTTGGGCAAAGACTATTTTGACCAGTGCCCCCATGAAGATAGGTGGTAATCCATGGGCAAACACAATAATAACCTCCATAAGCCACACTAATCAGACTTGATTCTGTAAGGTCCTAAGGTTTATTAGCTATAATTATATTATTTTTTTGTGTTTTGTATTTCCTAAGAGATTCTTGTTACCTGCAGAACAGATAATGGATTCAATTGTTGCATTTCCAATACCATATGAGAAAAATGCCCGACATGAGGACCTGTAAATTAACCAAATATAAAATTCAAATAATCATATTATATGCTTGGTTCACCAGAAATACTAAAAATTGTTTGTGCTATTAAACAAAAATGCATCAAATGATTACCAGTCAAGACAGCACAACCAGCTGCTGCAGCTTCGGAAATGTTATGACCAGCTAAACCAGGTAAAAATGATCCACCTATCACAGCTATTGGAGTTAACCTATACAAGCTTCTTAGTTCACCTGCAACAGATCATGGAACTAGTTAAACAAAAATAATAATTATAAATTATTAATAATAATAATAATAATAATAATAATAATGGAACAACATCAGATTGAAAGTAGTTGCCAGCTATTTCTAACAAGCTTTAATGGATTCTTTCTGACAATAGTGGGACTACAATAAATTTAAGCCGTAGTTGGATCTTTCTGACAAGCTTTCAGTTAATGGATTCTGAGAGAGAGATGTTCTTGCCATTCACACATTATGTGCAACACCTAAGGCAGCCCAGTGCATGACAATTATTGGAGTAAGGAGATGAAAGACCCAGTTTTGGATTAGATTCTGGCCAAACTAAAACCCATCAGACCATCACAACTCTTTATTTATTTTTATTATTTTATTGTTTTGGGATGATAACTGAATTTTTATAAAAGAAACCAAGCAACATAAGAGTGATATGCTGCCACAAAGAAGAGCCACAAATGACAAGATCAAAGCAAAACTAAAGAAAAGAAAATTTGAAACATGCAACATTCACTGGTGTTTTTTTATTATTATTATCTGTTATCAATTTGAGTTGTGATAAGATTGCTTCTTTTATATTTGAGTTGTAAATGGGTTCTTATGCTAAAGTTTGTTAGGATTGGATTTGGAGTAAGAAAGTCTCCACCATAAGAGTAAGAGCGTCCACCACACCTACAAATTCGGAATTATGACATATAAACTCATTGGAGTTTCTTTTGCTTTAGTTGTTCTTTCCTCTTTTATATATCTTCGGATTCTTAGGGACTGGGGCTTGATGTGCTTAGCAATTAAATCAAGTGAGGAGGTGAGATATTAGATTTTAAGGATGTTTATCAGTTTCTAGCAAACAATACAAATATTCATGTAAAGGAATGGCAGTTCCTAGACTTCTAGAACTAAATTCATCTCAATAAGAGGTTGTCTTACACTTTTATCCTCTTTGGTTTGAGTGATCTCCCATTCGATTGAACATATTGACTGTGGATCTCACGACCATTGATAAGCAGATTACCACCTCTCTTCTTGTTTTACAATTGATTTACTGTTGATCAAAGATCAGGGCTACAATCAGAAGAATTTGGCCTCCTTTACTGCATCAATTATTATAGCTCAATTTTTTAATGAATAGAAATAGCTGTGACTGTCAAAACAAGGTGATCCTAAGGCATTATACAATCCATGGTCTTCTTTCCATTCAACTAGTCACCATCCACACATGTGGACTCCATATACTGCAGTGCATCATATTAAAATGAGGGTGATATCAGTTGTTCTCACTCAGTGAACAGTGGGTAATTGTTTATTATAGAAAATGATCTTGCAAATGCAACTCAATTTATCGAGAAACTTTCACTACCCAATCAGACAATGACTTGGCTGTAACACTCTGGGCCCCATTGTAGGGGTTGGAGTATTTAATTAGGTATTTTTGTTGGTTGGAGTATTTAATTATGTATTAATCTTTTACTTTGGTGATTGTTGAGTTTATATCTTGTATTTCGGGTTCACCGGATTGGTCCATTGGATTAGCCGAGGACAGGGCTTAGGGTTAGGGCTATTTTGGTCTTTGCACTGGGCTTTCTTAGCGGCTAAAAAGGAAGGAGTTATATATTCAATGTAACTTGTAACCCTAGACTAAGTAAAAGAGTGCAGTGAGAGAGTGGAGTTCTTTTTTTATAGTGGAAGTAGGCACATCGCCGAACCATGTAATTCTCTCGTGTACTCTTGTGTACTTGTATTCTCTTCTTGTGTGTGGCTTGATTGTCGATCGCAAGTTTCGCACTTCCACACGTACACAACAAGTGGTATCAGAGAAAGTACGTGGAGAAGACAGAGGCAGGCAGTAGCAGTGGCACCATTAAGGTGGAATCAGACATCCTGGTTAAGAAGGAGAGTGCATCTAACTCCTCCCAAGATACAGAGGATAGTTAGACTAAGCAACACAACCACAGAGCGTACGGAAACTGCCAGTCAGATACGGTTTCGAGGGTATGACGACAAATGCGTTGACATATGATATAGTTGCATATGCATTAACGGTTGAGCCATCCACATATCCGGAGTTGGTGGAAGGGCAAAAAAGTGGTCAACAAACAGCAACTATAGATGAAGAGATGAAGTCTCTTGATGATGGAAATCTGGCCATCCGATGCAAGTGGGTTTACGAGGATAAAGAAGAAACTTCCAATGCAGGTAGAGTGAAGTTTTAGATTCCTAATCATGTATGCAATTGGGAGAAATCATTGTACCGGTTGAAGCAAACTTTTGGACAATGGTACAAGCAATTTGGAGCATTCATGATGAAATAGATTAAGGACAAGTTTAAGTCTTGTTTGGACTTGATCCATGTCACTCACCATCGAAGAGTGAATACTGCGCCCAATGAAAGTGGGTGCATTGATGTAATGCCCCCACCCCTACACACATGCATGATATTGTCCGATTTAGCCCATGAGCCTCACGGTTTTGCTTCTGGTGGGTCTCAACCCACCAAAAGGCCTCATACAAGATAAGGGTGCAAGCTCTATATATAAACCTATTCACTTTCCTCTTTATAGTCGATGTGGGACTCGAGGATGTCACAATCCACCCCCTCCTTAGGATTGCACAACCTTGTGCAGTCGCCTACCAGTTCCTGTAGCCTGCCAACCCTCTTAGCCCGCCTACATGAAAACCCACCTACTTGCACCAGGCTACAGCAGGGACCTACACTCGAACTAGTTGATAGTCGGCTCTGATACCATTTGTAACGCCCCACCCCTACACGCATGCATGATATTGTCCACTTTAGCTTATGGGCCTCACGGTTTTGCTTCTGGTGGGCCTCAACCCACCAAAAGGCCTCATGCAAGGTAAAGGGTGTAAGCTCTGTATATAAACCCATTCACTTTCCTCTCTATAGTCAATGTGGGACTCGAGGATGTTACAATCCACCCCCCTTAGGGCTGCACGTCCCTGTGCAGTAACCTGCCAGCTCTCTTGGCCAGCCCACATGGAAACCCGCCTACCTGCACCAGGTTACGGCAGGGACCCACACTCGAACTAGTTGAGAGTCGGCTCTGATACCATTTGTAACGCCCTACCCCTACATGCATGCATGATATTGTCTGCTTTAGCCCATGGGCCTCACGGTTTTGCTTCTAGTGGGTCTCAACCTACCAAAAGGCCTCATGCAAGGTAAGAGTGCAAGCTCTATATATAAACCCATTCACTTTCCTATCTATAGTCAATGTGAGACTCGAGGATGTTACAATCCACCTCCCTTAAGGCTGCACATCCCTGTGCAGTAGCCTGCCAGTTCCTGTAGCCTGCCAGCCCTCTTGGCCCGCCCACATGGAAACACGCCCACTTGCACCAAGCTACGGCAGGGTCTTGCACGAGGCTTTTTGGTGGGTTAAGACCCACCAGAAGCAAAACCGTGAGGCCCATAAGCTAAAGCGGACAATATCATGCATGCGTGTAGGGGTAGGCGTTACAAATGGTATCAGAGCCAACTCTCAACTAGTTCGAGTGTGGGTCCCTGCCGCAGCCTGGTGCAAGTGGGCGTGTTTCCATATGGGCGGGCCAAGAGGGCTGGCAGGCTACTACACAGCGACGTGCAGCCCTAAGAGGGGTGGATTGTAACATCCTCGAGTCTCACATTGACTATAGAGAGGAAAGTGAATGAGTATATATTAAACTTGCACCCTTACCTTGCATGAGGCCTTTTAGTGGGTTGAGACCCACCAGAAGCAAAACCGTGAGGCCCACGGGCTAAAGCAGATAATATCATGCATGCATGTAGGGGTGGGGCGTTACAATGGACGTACCTTTCAGCGAAGTACGTAAAGCTGAAGACATTACCAGTTGTTCTTCTAGAGGCCCGAGTTCTATGGAATTTAAGCCAATGTGGAGATTGTTGGGTTTATATCTTGTATTCCGAGTTCACTAAATTGGTCCGTTGGGTTAGCTAAGGATAGGGCTTACGCTTAGAGGTATTTTGGTCTTTTGATGCAATCTGGGCCCCACAAGTGTTCCCTCTTCAAGTTAGATTAAGATTATAATTATTTTTATTAGTAGATTTCTAATTACATTGTTATTAGGAAAGTTTCTATTCATAGCTTGGGGTTTGCTTAGGCACTAGGTTTGCTTTTATTATATATATAGCATTGTAGAGAAGAGATTCTCAGACTTGATTGATTAATAGAATTGGGTTTTATCCATGAGACGTGCATCCTCGTGTATTAAAGTCTTCTTGACGATTCAAAGTGTCTTTGGACACGTGCCTAGGGCCTACATCAGTTTGGTATCAGAGCCGGTCCTTAGATAGATTGACGTGTTACCCTCTAAGATAAATCGGCGTGTTACCCTATATCCTCATCCTTACCTTCGCTCACCATCGTCATCCCCGACCATCCTCATCACAGAAACCCCTATCCATTCATGTGAACCCATCAACATCATTGTTATAGCCTCACCCACTGCCCGAAACCACTCCTATCACAATCCTCCCACTGCCATCCTCTGCCTTTTATCACTGCCCTTCCCATTGACCTAACCATCCAATAAAAAAAAAAAAAAAGCAAACCCTAATCGCATTCGCAGGGCATCTCACGCCCTTGCTCCATCTCAACCGAGACCCATACCATCCCTCTTTGCCCAATCAATCACCAACCCAGTCCCAAAGGTCCTCCCACTTGAACAATCCCAACCAAAGATCGCAGCCCCTGTCAAAACCCCTCAATCTCAGATCTCATCGTCCCAGCCAACCCCTCCAATCCACCAAACCCAGAGCCACCGAAACCTAGTCCCCAAACCCTTCCTCTACATAACAGCCAACCACCCCAACTGCAGCAACCGCCCCCTCTCGAAACCCCTCCCCGACCAAATCTCACCAACCTCAACCTTGTTAGGCACCAGCCATCAAACCACTAGCCCACCATTATTCCCCATCGCAGTAGAAAAAAAAATTGGAGAAAAAGAAGAAAAGAAGAAGAAGAGAAGGAGCAAAGGAGGAGACCGAAGGCATACCTGGTACCCATTGCCGCTGCCATTTACCGCTTGTCGGTATTGCTTGACGATCGCCATCGCAGCTCCGTCACTGTTGTCCCACACCAACATCTTTGCCTCCAGCCGCTGCCACATGCATCACCATACATCTCCTTTGACCTCACCAAACCATCCTCCTTCAACATCGCCAGAACCAAAAATGGGCTAAAGCCTTTTCTTCTTTTCCCATCACAACAAACGAGACATAAGATTCAGGCCTAGTTCAAGGTGCAAGTCAGTCAGGTCCGACCCATCCCAATTGAAGCCCAACCTGTTAAAAAAAAAAACCCAGCCAACAATCAGTCAGCAAATCTAACCCAGTTTGTTCCAAAGAGGCCCAACAACACAATATTGCTTACACCATCACTACATTAGCCTATTCTTGGTCACTGCAGATTGACCAGATCAAGGGATAGAAATTATTTTGCAATTTCGAAACCATCTGACCTCATAATTCAAATCCATCTTCGTCAACGTGTTCGTAGAGAGCAGATCTACACATCAGGTCCGTCACTATTTAACTTGCATTAAACCAAAAAAAAAATGCATCCTAAGAAGCAAGTTGAGGTGGAATCTTCATCTTCTTCAATTAAAGATTTGGTTAGTGCCATTAGAGAATTATCTACCAAAGTTAATGGCATACAAACCACCCTGCAACAATTGAAAACTAGGGTGACAACTTTAGAAACTAGTTAGCATGTGAATTACAATCATGATAATAGTGCCAATATTCGGAATCCACAAGATCCACCAGTCAATAATCCTGATCAATATTTAGAAATTAAACTCATGATTCCCGAATATGATGGAAAATTGCAGTTCGTTGAATTCATGGATTGGTTAGTGTGTGTGGAGAATATTTTTGCACAGAAGCCAATAACTAAACACCATAAAGTCACACTGATTACTACTAGAATCGGTAATTATGCTATAACTTGGTGTGCTGAATTGCAAAAAAAAGAAAAAAAGGAATTAGAATATGGACCCTGTTGAAACATGGATTGAGATGAACAATATTCTGAAACAGAAATTCCTTTTTGTCATCTATACAAGAGATCTACGTTCTAGCTTTCAAAACTTGAAACAAAGGTCCAAGACAGTTGTTGATTATTCTGAGGAATTTCTGACTCTGCAAACTCATTCCGGTTTGAATGAAGATGATGAAGTGGTTGTTGATAGATGTTTCAATAGATTGAAATTAGACATTTAGCATATTCTTACTTTTCAACATTTTGATAATGTCGATGAACTCATCCAACATGCTGTCAAAGCTGAGGGAATTGCAAATCATCAAGCACAAAAGTCCAAATGGATTTCACCAAAGAATTCATTTCTACAAGATGCTAAACCTAATGGTTTATCGAGACAGATTTTTGAAAGGACTGAAGGTCAAAATAAGATGATTTGTTTTCATTATTAACAGCCCGGGCATCGTGTAGCAGAATGTCCAAAGCGCATATATCTGATTGAGATTGAAGGTGATGATAAAAATATCCCAAATGATCCTCAAGGTACTGAAACTGATCGCAAGGGTATTGAAAATGAGGAAATTACTAAAACATATGCACATACCATGGGTGAAGCTTTTATCGTCATCAAGGAGGCTCCACCAATTGTCAAAAATAAATGGTTAAGGAAAAACATCTTTCGTTCCGCGGGTACAATTCATGAACAAAATTGTTATTGACGGTGGAAGTTGTGAAAATCTCATCTCCTAAGCACTTGTTGATCGCCTCCAATTGAAAGTTTACAAGCACAATTGCTGATGACTAGTGATCAAGCACATGTTCGACATACTTGCAAAGTTACTTTTGCCATTGATGAGACTTACAAAGATACAATTTGATTTGATGTACTACCTATGGATAGTAGTAATATCTTATTAGGCCGTCCATGGATGTATGACAAAAATGAAACTCATGGTATGCGTGACAACACCTATAAATTCATGCATGGTGGACAGCAAGTTACTCTTCATCCCAAGAAACTAGAACGGCCGAAGAAGAATTCCTAGAAAGCTGCCGCAAAAGAAGTCATTCATGTTCACCACATTTATAGAGGCAATCCGAAGAGGACTCGAGTTCGATGACAAACTCTTCTTTCAACCCGCGGAGGATGATACAATCTGGGCACCATAAGTGTTCCGTCTTCAAGTTAGATTAGGATTATAATTATTTTTATTAGTAGATTTCCAATTACATTGTTATTAGGGCAGTTTCTATTCATAGCTTAGGGTTTGCTTAGGCACTAGGTTTGCTTTTATTATATATATGGCATTGTAAAAAAGAGATTCTCAGACTTGATTGATTAATAAAATTGGGTTTTATCCCTGAGCGGTGCGTCCTTGTGTATTGAAGTCTTCTTGACGATTCGAAGTATCTTTGGACATGTTATTCGGCACCCCTATGCAAGCCCTAACCTTAGGGCTTGCATCGTCTTTGTACTAGGCTTTCTTAAGGACTAAGAAAGAGGGAGTTATATATTCAATGTAACTTGTAACCCCAGACTAAGCAAAAGAGTGTAGTAAAAGAGCGGAGTTTTCTTTTAGCCGTGGATATAAGCACATTGCCGAACCCCGTAAATCTCGTGTACTCTTGTTTGCTTGTGTATTTTTCTTGTATGTGGATTGATTGCCAATCGCAAGTTTCACACTTCCATAAGTGCATAACAGTGATTTTATTTAAAATATTTTGTGCATTTATATAATTACTGTAAATAATATGGTTAAATTATTATTGTGGGACCCATAATTTTCTAGATTTGGGTAGGAAATCATAGGGACTCCACTGGTAAGATCTGTGATAGGTAATGGCTTAAGGGGGTTTTGGGTAGGACCTAATAACTGAACCCATATTCATCTAATCCAAGTAGGAACCTAGTGAGGCCCTTTGCAGAATAGATAATAGTCTTTTAATTGATGGGTTTTTTTTTTCTTCAATTGATGGTACCCTAATGCATTCAGAGTGTATATGGAGATGGGATCTGTAGGAGTTTAGTTATAATTGGAGCAAAGTTACAATTAGTAGGGCCAAGAAGGGAAGTTGACTATAGGAGAAGGGAAGTTGACTATAGGAGAAGCGAAGTTGACTATAGGAATCTTAGGTTTACGCACAAATCCCAATTGGATTTGTGTTGCGCACACAAGCGCATGTCCCATGAAGCATCGAAGCCCTATTTGGATCCAAAGTGCATTGCTGAGCTGTAATGGAATAAAAACCCATCATGTGAAGCCATGACGCTATCCCACAACCTCCTCTCCCTCTCTTACTTTCTTACTCTCTTAGTTCACATTTTCCCCACTCCAAACCTTAGTTTTGGACAAGAGATTCGCAAACCTTGGAAGGAGAAGAAGAGAACCAGTAGTGGGAGCCTTTTTCGAATGACCTATAGAGTATAGCCTCTCTCACATAGAAAGGGCAACTGTTCACCACTCAAGGTGAGTAGAAAACACTTATCTACTTGTGTATGGTTCTAATGCCCTTGTATATCTTTGATTTTTCTGTTTTATGATAAGACCTTGGATATAGTTGATAATCCAATGGTTTTTCAAGTTTTGGATACTGCTAAAGTATACATTGACCATGACAGCGCTTTTTTGAGTTGGAAACCCTCTTATAATACCTAGAAATCATACAAAACTATGTATCACTGTTTATAGGATCATTAAGTAGCCTCTTTCACTCAAATCCACCAAAAAATGGTAAAGAATAAAAAATCTAAAACAGGAAATTTCATAATACTAGAACCGGTTTCATGTTTTGTACCATGGGCCCCAGGTGGGCCACCTGATGACAGATCTGAACCATGGATCTATTAGTAGACTGTTGGGTGATCCATGCAGTCTATGACTCCTGTGGGTTGGGCCCAGTTTGGCCCACCATCCAGCTGACATAAACTTCAGCACATGAGATACCCTCCCTGTGATTGTCGGCTTCTGAATGAGTGTTTTGGGGTCTGAATTATACTATTTTGAAGATAAACACCACAGTAATTCAGAAATCTCACATCAGCCCTTCTCCTTCACTTCTTTGAATTCTACAAGTGTTCTGAAATTTTAAATTAAGACCCTGATAATTATAGATTTATAGTAGTTACAACTGGGCCTTTTATGGAGTTCCATGATTCTGTAAATTACTAATACGAGCCCGATATTTTATTGTTTTACATAGCTCGACTTATTTTGACTAATTTGAGACCCTTCTTTGAATTTCAGACATTTTGAAATTTTCAAATAGACTCATGGTAATCTTCAGATGTATAGCTGAACTTGTTTTCTTGCTGTTCCTTTACATCCTAAGTTTCTATAGATTACGAATATGGAAATGCTATTTTCTATTGATTATGAATATTGACACGTTATTCATTGTTATTATATTTGTAAACTATTTGAACTGTTTCCTTTAGTTATTGACTGTTTAAAATTTGCACTTAGGATCCTATTACTTGATTAATGGTGATTTGAAATATGCTTGTGGATTAAAATACATGTTACATGTCTCTGTGGCGATTAACTTTGTAATTGAGTATTTCCCTACAAACTATAAAAGGCTAGGTATGTAATCGACCCCTCACACGTTGGATACCAAGTTTGATTCGGACTAGAGCATATTAAATCCCCACAATGTGAGAAGGGTTGGTTATGGAAATTTCCCATTACAGATGTTGAGCACATGTTGAATCTCAGATTTTGAAGAGATACTTATTATTTGGAAATTGGACAAACAATGAGTTAGGATGACTTAGTGCTGTTGGAGGAACCCTTTGGAGACCCCTAGACACTAGCACTGTATGAGATGACGTCCTCATACAAATGGCCAGTTTCAGAAGCTTTATTTGTTCGCTTTGGATCATTTGGGAGAATTGATTTTATGGTACCATTTTGTTAGTTATGGACCATATAGTCAATTTTGTTTCGGATAAAAAGGAATTATTTTGTAATGTACAGAAAGGAATTTTATGAAACTATTTCGATATATGTGGCACCTTTGTGGAGCATATATTTGGTCTGTGCCAGTTAAGGGGTTTGCTAGTTGTCGGTAGATTTGAGCCAACTTGCCTTGCCCATGAGTGAGACCTTTGGACTTTGGATATAATTTAAAATGGTTGTGTAACTATTTAATTTGTTGTCTTATTCACAATGATATCAGATTATCTATTCACCCAGTTGTACTGATATTTTTGTGTGGACTTGACCCAATCCACGTAACCAGGACTTAGAGACTCAAGAATATCATGATGACCAAGAGAAAGGCTTTGGGATGTGTACTCGAGAGAACAGGATCACCTAGAAGATTGAAGAGAAATAATTTTTTTCTTTCATTGATTTATTTTGGTTCAGTTAGATCACTTAAACGATTGTAATGGTTTTATTTTATTCACAGATAGTAAATTTGTTTTGGATGATTAAAATGTGGATTATATGACTTTAATACATGTTCAAGTTATTTATTAGGATTGCCTAATTCCTTATTTTGCTTAATTATTTGATTATTCATGAATGGGAATGTGATACAATATGAGTTGCAATCCAGGCTGTGACATTGGGAGTCAAGAGTAAAGTGTGGAAAGGTCAACTTAACATGCTTCTTGAGAATTCAGTGACTACAGAAAGAACTACCAACCTAATGTATCGACAACATAGATATGTGTGTCTGCGGAGATCTTTTGACTCCGTGACCTCAAGGATACATTCAACCCTTCAGTAAATAGATCCTGAAAAAATAAAAAGATAATAGATCCCATTAGAGAACTGAACCTGACAAGCAGACAAACCTACCTAGGACTTCAGTTAGAACTCAGAAAATGTGTACTTCTACACATGTATGCTTGCAATATATAACAATGCATTAGGCAAGGCTGTCATACTATTATAATGCTTCAAAATGGAAACGGCCTCAGAACTGTATACTCCACTTACACTGTAATGATTGGCATTTGTACCTTTTTCAGTTCAACACAGTTATTCAACAAAACACGGCACATGCTTGTGCAGCTGGCAATGACATACTATTGAAAGATAGTCATTTCATATGCATGACATATTGAGCATATGGAAATTTCTAAAAGATCTCAAACAAGAGAAATAATGATGGTACTGAGCATTAGTTCAGCCTAGCCTAGAATATGATCAAGAAAACAGTATAAAACAATCAATCATCAACTTTATAATTAAATTCCTGGTAAAGTGAGATGGCCACCTTTGGCGAGTTGTCCTTGAGAAATCTCAGATGGGTGCTGAAATTTTGAATGGAACCTCCGGAAAGAAGTAAAAACAGTTTTGCCACAATGATTCATTCCACACAAAAAACCAGTAGGACAGCCAGCTCACTTAATGAACCACAAGATCCCCTTGGCAGTTAGGATTCAAGAAGCAAAGATCAAACCTTGACAGAATTCAAACAGACCTGGCTAATTGGTACATTAACCCTGCTTTGCTGGAAGCTGTATCTATAGCCAAAGGGCATCTTAAAAAGCTCCTTTTCATGGAAGAAAGCACAATAAAACAGAAAGCTAGAGACAAGCAATTGAGTTTGCGTAACACTAACTCAAGAGTATTTCTGTTATTTAGTCCAGTCCAACAGCAAAAGAGACAACACTAGTTCTATTGAGGACTAGATAGCACCTGTCACTCCAATCTGGAGATCATAGAATATGCTTTAGTGGAACACTTCTAAGCACATTCTGTCACCTAAAGTTTCTGCTCAGGTTGAACCCAGTAATCCCTCCCATGAACTATTGGTAAACTCAACACTGATGATGCATTGAACATAAAACCTTTTGAGACCTTAGAGGGAGAAGAAGCACTCTAGCCTGCACAAATCACCAGGTCCTGGCGGCTGCAACGGCCATTTCTACAAGGTTTGCTGGTTAATCATCAAAGAAGATGTGATTACTGATTACTGCAATTAAGGATTTTTTTTTTCCTCAGAAGTGGGAAGCTCCTCAAGCCAGTCAAAAGCTGCTTCCTTGCTTTAGTGCCCAAAAAGGATTCTCCAGTCTCAACTGGGAATTTTTGGCCGCGCAAATGAGCTGTAAAAAATCACAGCCATAAATGTTGGCTAGCAAGCTCAAAAGCTTCCTGAATGGGATAATCAATCCTAGCTGATTTGCTTTCATTCTGCGATGATGTATAAAAAAAGGGATCGATAATGCATAACAACCTATTCTGCCATGACTTAGTCAAAGGTTTTTGAAGAAATGACCTCCAAGAATGTATTTATAAATTGACCTCAATAAAGCCTTTGATAGTGTGCAGTGGGACTTCATTAAGGCAGCTCCAAAATCTCTAAATTTCCCTCATACTACCCATCCATTGGTTCATGGCTACTGCTGGAAGCCCAGCTTTCTCTGTTCTTGTTAATGGTAAAGCTTGTGGCTTCTCCAGCAGTATCCGTGGGTTGAGACAAGGGTGTCCTCTGTCTCTAACTATTTTGTATAGTTACGGGGTTCTTATCGGCTAACCTATCCACTTGTACAGATAACAGCCTGATTTCAACTCTTTTCACCAAAAGAAACTGCAAAATCTCACGCCTTCTATTTGCAGACAATGTCATGATTTTCGCTTTAGCCGCCATTCTGGTTGCAGGCAACATCAGCAAACTGTAGGAAGACTTCCAAACACATGCTGGTCTATAGGCCTAATCTCCTCTAGGCTGAAATTTGAAGACTCCCACCCTATTATTGAAAAGTTAAGGCAAAGGCTTCCTGGCTGGAAATCAAAATGCTTCTCCTATGCAGAGAGATTTGAACTGATAAGGTCAACTATTTCCACTATGCATGTTTTTTGGGCAAATAGTATCACACTCCCCAAATCTTGCATTAGCATTCTTTTTTAAGAACATGAGTGAAGCTTCTTTTGCAGTTCCTTTGATGACAATAGGCACATGTGCACTAAGGCTTGGAACTCCATCTGCAGTGCTTTAGAGCATGGTGGGCTGGGTATAAAAAGCATCAGGGATATGGCCTCTGCAGCTCTTCAGAGACACGTCTGGACCATTGAAACTAAAATGAAATGCATATGGGCAAGCTGGATCCAGGTAAAGTAAATCAAAAGCAAATCCCTCTGGGATCTAAAAACCAATCCAAATGGCTCTTGGGGCCAGGGGCAGGAAGGGAGTATTGGCTAGATGCAAACCAGCTCTGTAGCATACTTATCACCTCATTGGTGATGGCAGCTCCTGCTCTTTTTGGCTAGATCCTAGGCTATAGTGAAGCAATTTGGTATTTGGCAAATCTATGACTCAGTTACCGGATTCATTGCTTTGAGTGTCGAATCACCAACTGTTCGAAACAAACAATTTGTGATTTGATTTGCAGCAATTTGGAGATTTGAAAATGGGCAGTATGTTGCCGTTCATGAGGAAGATGACTTTCGGTGCTTTGGTAAAGGAGTATGCAAAAGGTTTTATCAAGCATGACAGTTTACACAAGTTCTTGTGCAATTGACTACATCTTGACTAGAGGATGGCCCAGTGTTTCCATAAAAAAAATGATGGCAGGTAAGATTAACACTTAGTAAAAAAATCAATGTCTTTCCAAGTCATCCGATCAAAAGAAATGAAAATGAATGGTTGAAAGAGAAGCATGAATGGTTGAAAATCATTGCATTTAATTGAATGGGCAAAAATGTCTGATGTGGTCTATTTTTAATAGATGGCTAATCCATCACGCTTTCATCTATATGCTGAGACCCTTGAACCAATTTTCAGGTCACTTGTCCGCCATCTCACTATACAATTTATTTTATGCCAGCAAGGTATGTATGAAAGAAATCTTTACTTCTTTTTTACTTTTAGCTAAAGAAAGAAGCCTTGCCCGTACAGCACTGAGATGTTTGGTGGCTATTTTTGTATACCAGTGGATGTATATTCTTAAAACTAAGTTCTCCATATTAATCCATCAGCAAGGCCCTCATTTAAACTCTAAACTGCTCAAAATTACCGTCATTTTCTATTATCTATTAGCCAATTTTCACTTTAATTTGAGCCCAGTATTCGATTGATTATATATAAAATACATGAATCATAAAATAAATGGAGTATAATGGTTTTAGAAGAAAAAAATTCCATAGATCATCCTAACCCATTCATCTATGGCCCTCATGAATAATGATTTTAGCATGTGTCATTTTTTTCAAATTTTAGACTGGTTAGACGCGTGTCATTGTGCTTGTGGCTATTCAAAAGGGGTACAATGAAGGGGATAGATTGGTCATAGGTGGGCCAAGTGCCAAAAAATAAGCAAGACCTGAAGATGGTTCTCATCTGAATATCTATGTATGTAGAATTAGACCCATGAATTATTGAATATTATATAAAAAGTATACATTTGAATTAATGAAACGAACTTGTCGAACTTGAATTTTGAATTAAGTGAATTGAAAAATGAATTAAATGAGGCTACCTTATCAAATTTTTGAATCTGCTCAATTGTCAAGCTACAAATTGTGAACTCAAATTTGAATTGGCCAAACTGCGAATTAGGTAACTATGCTATGACTTACATCTCGGCAAAGACTTCAAAGTCAGCCACTTCATTGCTAAAGGGAAATGGGACTTACCTCAAGCTGCTTTAAAAACCTCAAAGTCAGGTTACTATTATATATTTGTATTAGTTCTTTGGGGACCCACACAATGAATACAATTAAGCATTAATAGGAATTTCAATTAATAATGTTGGTATAAGTTCCACAACTAACTAGAAACCAATTGATCAAACATAAGATCCTTGTAAGGGATAACAAAAACCTAAGAAAAGATAACATATGATTGAACAGAAAGATACAAGCAAACAATATAGCATAATGAACAAAAGCACCTGAAGCATACTAAGAAAATTTGTTTCCCTTCCTGTGGATACCGAGGCACGATGATAGTAATGATGTGAGGAAACAATTTTTTAAGTTCCTTATGGACCCATAGCACAACTGCAATTCAAATTCATAGCTCAATTATTAATACTGGTATAGAAACCCAAAAAAAATCAGAATGCCTGTAATTACATAAAATAGATCGATAAACAGGGATGAAGAAGTCATTGAGAAAAAGAAATGTGATTAAATAAAAATTACTAATCAAATCCAATATGTATCCAAACCAGCCAAAAAAAAAACTATTTTTTATTGAAGGAAAAGAAACCATAGAGCATAGCATGACCAAGCCAGGAATCAATCAAAATCATGGATCTGAACTATTTTTAAAATACTGAAAGCCTGAAAAGCCAATGTGCTGCTCAGGAAATTTTTTTTTATAAAGATGATCTCTTGCATTACTTTAAACATCCCCTGAGGTACCACTTCTGGTTTGGTTTCCAATAAATTGCATGGGGTGGTCTATTTGGAAATTAAGGAGTGATGGAATTTTCAAATCAACAGTATTTTCTTTGAATAATTTTTTGAGCTTGACAGTTCTAGAATTGAAAAGTAGGCCAGCTGCTTCAAGGAAAGATATTCAGAACTATCAAATGACCCATTAAGGCATCAAATGATCCATCAAGGTCCATTGCAGATTAGACCCAGGCCCATTGTTCTTATAAACATGTGAAATGACGTAGTCAAGTAGAATATTTTGTAATAACAGATTTTCCTTATTTGGAGATTATAATTAACTAAGATTGATTGTAGTTAGTCAGATTGATTGTAATTAGCTAAAATGGAGCCTTGATTAAGGCAACCATGAGATACAAATAGAGAAAGGATCTATCCCTTTGCGATCATCCAATTCATTCCAATATTTCTTCTGTTCATTTGTGTGTAAATGACATGGTATCAGTGACTGTCATGATCGGAGCATCTGGTGAGATAATAATATCGAACGATTTCTATCTTCGATCTTGCTAAAGTTTTTTCTTCACATGCATGAGATCTCTATGTTCTGCTGTGTGAATGATAGGTTCAGATCATGTATCACAACTCTGAGATCACCTGTCACCTATGGTGGCCCACCTATGATCCTCATAGAAACATCAAAACCACCTAAAACTTGGTTGCCTCTTTATCCTGGATTTTTAGAGAGTTTTTTCAGAATTTTTGTGTCAACAGAGGTAAGGTTTCTGTTCGAACTTCCAATTTCTAAGTTTTGAGTACTACTTTTCATCAAATCAGCACTGTGTTAAGGATTTAAGACTGATTTGGATGAAATTTGAACTATTCAAAAGGGAAATAGGAACTTTTGATTATTAAGGAAGCAGATCATCATTTTGATCATCATCTGGACCCTACTAGTCCAGCTGACAACACCCAAACAGGTCGCCCAAACTGTTTTTCCAGGAAATTGCAATCCGACTTGAGTTTGAGTCCAGATCTGATCATGTCAGATCTGTTGTATGGTGTTACTGCTCAATTGATTACTTCAGATCTTTTCAGATCAAGAAATTCCATTGGTATTGCTGTCAACTCTGTGATAACGTCACAGATCTATCATTAGAATTAACTGAGGACTCTTGCTTGCTCATTTCCAGAGTTTATTGGACTATTTATGCCACCACTTTAGTTCGGCTGATAATTCTGGATACGTGAGGCACTGTGTGTTGAGATCTGCAGTTATGGAAAAATCTGACATTAATCTGGTTCATTTTATTGGAAAGAATTATACCTGGTGGGCATTCCAATTCCAAATATATCTGGAAGGGAAAGAGATGTGGGGACATGTTACTGGATCAGATCCAAAACCGGAATAAGATGAGAAAAAAAATCTCTTCTTGGAATACCAAGGATGCGAAAGTCAAAATTTGGATCCTTGGTACTATAGATTCTCATCTGATCTTGAATTTAAAACATTACAAAACAGCAAAAGAAATGTGGGAATATTTGAAGAAGGTTTATCATAGAGGCAACTCTACCTGACAATATCAATTGGAATTCAAGATTGCGCAGTTCATGCAAGGATCGTCCTCCAAGATTACTATTCTAGTTTCCTCAATTTATAGGCAGATTATGATGAGATAAAATATGCAAATATATCAGATACAGATCTTGCAAAAATCCAAACAATTCAAGCAATCAGCCATAGGAACCATTTTCTTATGAAGTTGCACTCTAAGTATGAGACTATCGGATCTGGACTTACGAGTAGAGTCCCATCCCCATCATTAGATGAAGCTGGAAAATGTTCTCGACAATGACTAGGGCCCCATGGCACTGTAGAAGTGCTCACTGTTGCATCCTTGAGGTTGTGGCTTTGAGTCCTGTTACCAATCAAGAAAGAGAGAGGAGGAAAGAGATGAAGAAAGGGGGGCGGGGGTTGGGTTGTGCTCCACACACAATCGGGAGGCTTATTTGATTCGTGCCCCCCTCAGAGAGAACATGAAAGGTTGTACCCTTCTCCAATTGGTTTGTTTAAGCTTAATATGGATGGGGCTGCCAGAAATGAGCAAGACCAGCTGGTATTGGTGCTGTTCTTCATAATTTCCAAGGTCAAGTTTTACTTTCCTTTTCTAAGGTCATTAGAGTTTTAAGATATAAATGAGGACAACATTATGGCCATGATAGAAGCTATAAGGATGTATGCCTTGTCTTTCCAAGAAAGCTTGATAGTTGAACTTGAAAGTGATTTTTCTAATGCCACTTGTGGGCCCCAGGTGTAGGGGGACCATGGAAGTTCCAATATTGATTAAATGAGGCTAAGTAATTGTCTTCTTCTATAAAGGTAGAGTTAGCTATACCCTCAGATCGGCAAATGAGGAGGCTGCCCAAAAGAAAAAACAAAACAGAAAACAAACCAGAGCCCAACCACACTTCCGTGAACAGAAAACAACATAAGTAGTGTGATAATTAAGTCACTACCAAGTACTACTGACCTTCTTCCTCACCCTTATGCAAAGAACTAGCCATCCAAACTCGCCTATTGGCAAGCTGTAGCTGAAGATCTTTTATCTTGCTACTCTCTTTCTCAGAAATGTCAATATCTCCGGCAGCTAACAAAAAAGAACAGATGTAGTAAACTAAGAAAAAGTGATACAAGAAAAATATCAGTCCATTCATCTTCCATTACAATCATCATTGTATACATTAAGCACTAGTTATTGAGGCCAAATGTCAAAGAATAGAAGGTATCACAACATATAACTAATAGTTGAGAACTTAAATGCTGAAGTTTAATAATAAAGCAAGGCCATAAAAGTTTAAATAGTGGAAGTCCAGAGTTCAGACCTCAGGAGTTACGTAAGCAAAATCTCTGATATCAACCAAGTTGCCAAGGTGGCTCCATTAGACAAAAATTACTTTTCCTGATTTATGAAGGAAATATTACTAAGAGGACATATCAGAATTAGTAATCATACCCAACCGGATTCAGCTCAGCTTCCTCACAATGTGACCTTGCATGTAATGACCCTGGGATTCACCTTTGGGCCGAACCCTAGACCCACTAGAGGCAATGGTTAGGGTATTTTTCATTTTATTTCATGGTAATTATTCTGCTAGAAGTCCAATTATTATTACAAGTCTTTAATTTAGTGTGTGCATGCAATGAATTATGACTTCATGCATTTTATTTAATTTTCTATGCTCTCATGAATTATTATTCATTCACATGTTGCTAATAAAAGTGCAATATGAATTTGATTCATTTAGCGCACCCTTACACATTGTTTTAAAAATAAATGCTGATTTTGGAATGTCCATGTGGATGGTTTGTGAGCAGATCCCCACTTGGACTTATGCCAAGTGGAGGGTGACGTGATGTCAGAATTGCCATAAGAAGGAGGGGGGCACCTATTTTCCCTCCTCTTTTGTTTCCATTTTATTTCAAGTTTTAAATTTAATTAGCAACCCTACTAAATACTAACCAATCTCTATCACTAATTTAATTGGAAATTTAAGGCACCAATTTACCACTAATTGATTTTACTTACTTGTGATTGAGAGACAGTTTCATATCCATTCAAAGCCTTAATTGGAATTGGTTTCCATAGAGAGAGATGAGTTGAGTTTTTTCTTTAGATTGAAATCTCTCCATCATCATGGTGTGCTCGAGAATTCAAGAGAGAGAGAATTGGGCGTGAGGCTAGAGGAAAGATGATGAAAGAAAAAAGGTACAAGAAAGAAGAGAGGACGCTTAACTTGGAGGTGGACTTTCTTGAGGTAGGATTTTCTCCCTTGTCTTGGTATATTTTCTTCTTCAATTTTTCATCATCTTCTTTATTTCTTCCCTCTTCCATAACCATTGATGGCCATTAAAGGTGCAGCTTCGACACCATGACGTGCTAATAGACTTTGATAAAAAAAAAATCATATTATTTTCTTTTAATGGCGTTGGCAGAAGGAGGAATTCAAATTTACATTTTTAATTATCAATTGTGCTTGGATCACCATGTTTGGATAGGAAAATGATTTAAATCAT
The DNA here is from genome assembly GCA_037013555.1 of Sextonia rubra. Taxonomy (NCBI): domain Eukaryota; kingdom Viridiplantae; phylum Streptophyta; class Magnoliopsida; order Laurales; family Lauraceae; genus Sextonia; species Sextonia rubra. The sequence continues at coordinate 25,421,271 of JASUAD010000006.1, forward strand.
CACAAGGTCAAGGCATTTTTTTTTTTTTTTTTGAAATTAGGTATTGAGGAATGTGTTTCTTTCATTCCAGTTTTTAAATAGATAATTAGTGTTAAATTTATTTATTTTAATGATCATACATTTCTTACCCAAAAAAGATCATATACTATAATAATCATGCTATTTCATCTTCGATTTTAAATAGTTAATATGTTTATGATCAATATGTAGTAATACTAAAATACTTTCTTCATTGTTATTTGAGTCTCTCTCTCTCTCTCCCCCTCTCTCTCAGAGCAGAGTAGAGATCTACAATCCAATAGGATATCCATTTGGCACTAACTAATACTTCATTGTATCAGCTGATGCATATTTGTCAATATTTTAAACCATGATTGTAAGCGCAAGTTCAAAGAAAGATCTCAATGCTAGAACTAAAACTATCTTTGAAATTAAAGAAGAAGAAGAAGAAAATTTAGAAGCTATCCCAGCATGAAAAAACAAGCAAAAAAGTTATAAATCTAACTCTTCAAACTAACTCAAAACATATCACCTAAGGGTAATGACAAATGCAATTCATCCAAAAAATACTTTCAAGTTAAAAATATACACTTCATGGTTAAAGAGTTTCATTTAGGATCAAGGTTGGAAAACTCGGCACTCGGACTCGACTCCCCCATTGGAAAAAATTTGACTCAGACAGAGTCACACAGAGACTTGGGAGAGTCATGATTTTTAAAAATAAACTTTAAAATATTTAAAAATAAATTCATTACTAATAAAATGTAATAAATACATTTATTTACTTGATTCATAATAATCAATTCAAATTAATATATTTATATATGCAAGAAAAGTACTACACCAAGGAAAATAAAAATATATATTACATATTATATAATTTGTTAGTCCAAATACTAAATGTAAAAGATCAAATAAAATTTTAAAATTACATTCCAGTGATCATCATTTTTAAATTACTGACTCCAAACCTCAAGCATAATTACTTATAAATAAACTTCAATTGTTTTAAAATTAGATATTCCTATTAAATAGTTTGAAATTCAAACAACTTGTTAAAATGAAATGACTCGGCCTGGTCTCCCCTATTTTTAACTCGGCCGTTCGTCAAAACAAGATGACTATGAAGTGTCAAGAGTCAACTTGGAGAGTATTCCAACCATGTTTAGATATAAATGAGCTTACCATATTTCAAGTCACCAGCAAAGTGTATGACAGATGGTGGTGCTTGAAGAAGCTGAAAATGGATTGCCTCCAGGGTGCTCTGCTTTAGATAAGAATGTCACGTATCTGCTAAAGAAGCAAGATTTGTTGTATAAAGAATATAGGTCCATACCAGTGGAGCAATCAAGGAGAATCTGGACAACATCAATGAAATCAACGGCCGTGCTACTGGTCCTGACCAAAGTTTGAAGGATTTAGCAGAAACACGACCATTCAATAGTGCCACTGCAATCTGAAGATTACAAAATGCATGAAATCAGACCCTAATTAGGCAAATTAGGGTTACAATCAAGCTATTAACCAAGTAAATCTCCTGGTCTATCCACACTTGAAAGGATACCATACAGGCAAGCAGACCCAAGTTATAAATACCTGGGGCATGCGGCATTGAATATATTCAATCATACATGGATGACATGTCTACAATTTTTACATCAGGGCTTTAATTTAGATAAAAATTCATAGAATTCTTGCACTAAGAATATCACATAGCATAAGGCGTCCACATTGAAATGACAAATTGTTGTAAGTATTCGTAATGCTCATTTACAGGCCATACCCCTAATCTGTTATGATATAATTTGAAGAAAAAACTATTTTTTTTAGGAATTGGGTATTGTAGTTAAAAACCTTTTATAGGAATTCAGTTGTTTATACTTAATTTGCCAAAAACTAAAAATAAAAATAAAAAAATCAAGTCTTTAAACCATGCAATCAATGGATATTTTTTGTCATTGGCATTGATGATTGGTGGTTGGTGACGATTTCAACTTTTTTAATTGAACATCCTCTGCCCCACTCAAATGAAAATCCAGGGTCCACCACTAGGCAAGTAAATACAAAGTCACCTTACATGCTAACCAAGCACACACGTGGCCACTAAGGGCCCATATAACCTGGTCTCAACCTGGGTCATTTCTACAATCCCCTTCAAATTGATGCAGGGATTGACAGAGCATCAATTTGCTTGTAAAGAAATCATAGCAAGTCTTTTTCACACTTTTTGTGAAGAGATAAGCCAGCTGATTTTGAGAGGTGACACAAGGTAGTAGGATGTGATTGGATAAGTATTGGCGAATGAAATGGCAATCGACCTCAATGCCCGTAGTCTACACATGAAACACTGGATTCAACGCAATCTAAAATCGCAATTTATTATCTGCACAGAAGAGAGTAGAATTAACAAAAAAAAGATGCCAAGTTAGCAATGTAGCTAGATTATTTCACCACTTCCAGAGGACAAGGAGCGATATTTAGCTTCAATGAGGATTTGGAGACATTGGTCTGCTTTCACGACCAAGATATAAGAGAGGTACCACAAACATGGACCATCCTATGATCAATCTTCAAGTATGGGGCATCCGGCTTAATCGGCATCAGCATGGGCCTTTAAATGTGATACAGAGGAGGATGAGTAGAACAGCCCACGGTCAATAGTGCCACAAATATAGTGCCACGAATATATCTAAGGAGCGAATGGAGGGCCAAAATATGAGGTTGGTGAGGTATGTTCGCAAATTGGCTAACCACTTGAACAACATGAGAGATGTCTAATCATGCCATCATTAGGTAAACTCCTAGCTAGGTGTCGAGACAAGGATAGATCAGGAAGTGGACCGCCATTTTCTTGTTTTATTTTGGCATTAAGTTCCATAGGAGTATTGGAATCATTGAGGTCTTTTATCACAAGTTCTTTTTCATATTTGCTTTGATAAAGTCGAACGTCAACATTTATGCAAGAGATTTCAAGCCTGAGGAAATAAGTCAAACAGTCGAGATCTTTCACTTAAAATCAACTCATAGGACAACCATTGAGCATATGATGACCTATGTAAAAGGTTAGGAACAAAAGAAGGAAAGAAGGATATTTTTAAGCTTACCAAAATAAGGGAAAGGAAAAGTAGGGACTTAGATCATGTCAAGCATATTAAGAACAATGAACAAAAGATTCTAGTGAAGGACAACGATATCAAAAAAAGATGAAGGGAATATTTTAGCAACCTTTTAAATGAAAACAATATAGGAGAAATGATGTGTGCTTGATAATCCTATGGATGCATGGGTCCTAGGTCTAGATGGGTGCATGGCAGTAACTTGAATAAATCACCATTTAATAAGTCATGGTTTCATTTCATGGTTCCATTTTTTCTCTATTATGTTGTTAATTTATTACTAGCATTGGGGACGTTTCTTAGGAAGTAGTTTTTCTTTGTGCCGTTGCACCAAGTGCTATAAGTTGACGTCCATTAAGCAATGAAGAGAATCAGTTGGTTTTATATTCATAGGAGGCAGGTTTCCCTCGAAGAAAACCATCATCATCAGACTTTCTTTTCAATGCACTAATCTGTCTTCTCTACCAGAACCTTTATACCCACTCCAACTTCAAAATAGCTAGGGGAAGGAGAAATAGGGGTCGAGGAACCACTCAACATCAGCAGCACCCCATCACTTTGGTATCAAAGCCAAACATGGCTGAGCAACAAATTGAGCAATTAGAGAAGGACATGAGCACCTTGGTAGCCAGTCAAGAAAGGATACTCAAAGAGACGCAAGAGATGTTTGTTGCAATGAACATCAGGTTATCTAAGAGTGATGATGAACCTAGGGTTACCTAGATGTGGATAGGATGGATATTGTGGTTATACCCGTGTCCAAAGCTGGGTTGGCTACTCAATGGCCTTGAATGAAGTAACCATCTCTTGAACTGGGTGGAACTTGGATGGTTATGGTTATCAAAAAAAAAAAAAAACATGGATGGTTATATTGGGGTGAACTTGGTTACTTTGAATGTCCTAGACAAATCTCAATGAAATTGGATGGAAACCTTGCAGTAGTTCCATCATCTTGATTGGAAGTCATGTTCATGCAAACACCACAAGGTGCCTCTTCACTCTTTACCATTCTTGGTCAGCTATTCTGGTGATTCTTGCTCTTGGCTGGGCTAGGCATCCAACACATTTCCTTGCAGCAACCCAAAGGCAATATGGGAGGGCTGCGTCATAATTTCCCATCGTATTAACTTATGTGGATGTGCCTTCTTGATTGATGGATGGACTAATGTAGGATTCTTATTTATATCGATTCATTTATGGATTCTATTTCATTGCATCACTTGCCTAGTTCTCCTATTATTGCTACTCTATTGATCTTGATTATTGTCCTCACTTTATTTTGATGCATTCATTCTATGTCAATATATATGGTCTTGCTGGATCTTTTGGATTTGACTTTATTTAATCTTGGTGTTGTAGATAGTGAGCATGATACCTTTATCCCAGAGGAGAGGCGTTTCTCGAGGCATCAATGCAGCAAACTTCGAGTGGGGAGCCAGTGATGTAGCTTGATTCTCATTGGTTGATGAGTGTTTGGTTCTATTATGTAGAGATGATTTGTAACTAAAACATTTTCTTTCGTTTAAAACTTGAATATCGTTTGACTCCTTACATTTGCTATATGTTGTTGTGGATTAATACCTTGGATCTATGTTTCTTTCAGCTCCCGCTGACTTTCCGATACATGCTCCCACTTAAATATTCCTCATATGAATGTTGTAAAAACTTTAAATCCAACCTCACAACGGACGAAGTTCCTCGATGTCTCATCATCATCATCACCATCAAAGCCTTATCCCAACCATTTATCTCAGAAATCATGTTTGGGTTGTGACAAAGTTTTGCACTAGTTGTCTACCTACCTAACACAACCCTCCTCCTTTACCCAGGCTTGGGACCGACAGCAAAAACTGGCGGAGTTCCTTGATGCTTATATCCCCAAATTAGGTTCTCCGGTTAGCTTTCAGGATTCCAAATTTGGAAGCGTGACAATTACAATGGGAATTATCTATACATAGAGGAGTAGGATACCTAGGAATTGGCAATCCTAATCAATTAAAAATATAAAAAAGAAATAGGAAAAAAAAGCAATAGGATCAGGAATACAAGTCCACAGTAACTCTCGGTCAAATTGGGCGTCTAAGATGAACCCAATGGATGGGGTTAACTTATGCATCAATGGGTTGGCCCAGTTGACCTATGCCTGATCCATATTACATCACATACTTCTAACCACAATTATTTTGGAACGGGTGCAAAGATCTCCTCATAATTGATTCCATGTTCTCATTTAGAGCTTGAGCAACCAAACGCGCTTTATATCTATCTAGAGTTCCATCAAATTGACTTTGATGGAATAGACCCACTTATTGCCAATAATTGAAGTTTTTGTGAAGGGAGGGACCAATCCTAACTTTGATTGGATTCAAGAGAAAATAATTCCTCTTGCACAGCATTCTTCCAACATGGATGTTTGATAGCCTATGAATAATATGAGGGTATAGAGATGGAGTCTAAAGTGGTTAATAGCACATTCTAATCTATCAAATGGTTTGCATATGTGAGAGGAATGCCTAGGGTTGGTTTGTTTGTGCACATTTAGATATTTAAATGATTCAAGTGTAACGATTATCCATCGTCAAGTTTGTTTGCATTGGTTTACGCTTGTGGTGGGTAGATGAAATGTGAAAATGGCTTAAGGCCATTTACAAACCAAAATTTCAATCTACAAACGTGTGAAAGTAGTTCACACCAATCTTGAAAAAAGGTGCTTGCACAATCTCCTCACGGCTATTTTTTTTCTTATGGGCCCCATCAAATACTTTTATTTCTCATACCTATGGGGCCTATATTTGTAAGCCAACCATTCAATTTTTTTATTGAATTAATAAACCCCAAGCTAGTATTCCTGTGGGGCCCATATTTGTAGTCCAACCCATTCAATTTGTTTGTTGAACTAATAAAACCCAAGCTACTTTTCATTCTTATGAAAGGACAGGTGCGTTTCCAATGACCATAGGTTTGCAACAAGGGAAGCCTTATGCCCTTAACTTATTGCATTGATTATGGACAAGTTAACTAGTCAAATTCAAGAGGAGGTAAATTAGTATATATCGTTTATGAATGATACAGTGCTAACGGATGAATCGAGAGGGATGGCATGAATGAGAAACTAGAGAGATGGCAAGAGGCATAGAATCCAAGGGCTTCAAAATAAGTCATACAAAGGTACACTATATAGATTGTAACTTCAATGGAGCTGTACAAAGAGCCGAAACTATTGTGACAATCGAAGCCCATGAGATACCACAAATAGATTCATTCATATACCTTAGCTCAATAATTAGCAACGATAAAGAGATGGAGGAGGATATCAAACATAAGATAAAAGCAACATGGTTAAAGTAGAGACTTGCTTCTGTAATGCCTTATAATTGGCGTATGTCCAAAAGATTGAAGGAAAAATTTTACATGACAATAATTAGACCAACTATGACCTACAAAGTAGAATGTTAGTTAATCAAAAAGTAGCACATGCAAAAATAAGTGTAGCAATCATGAGAATGTTAAGGTGGCTGTGTGGTAAAACTAGCAAGGATAGAATAAAAAATGAGTGCTTTCAACAGCATTTAGGTGTAGCATTAATAGGTGATAAATAAGATAAACCCATCTGAAATAGTTTGGACATGTCTCACTCAAGCCAACAACAGTGTCGGTGAGGAATAGTTTTTCTATGTAGGTTAATGGACCATCACAGGGAAAGAGTAGGCCGAAGAGGGCATGGATACTGGTGAAAATAGATCTTAAGAAGTCCAATCCATCTAAGGATTTGGCTTAGCCGCTTAGGTTAAATTAGAATGGAGAAATGGAAGTCATGTAGCTAACCCCAACACATTTAGGACAAGGCTTTAATGATGATGATATAAGATTTATAGCTCGGATGTAATTGTAACCTTTTCATCTAAACTATTTTACATCTTATGCATTTATGGACTGAAATATTGGTACATCACTTAGCTAACCCATTCCTAATACTTATGCATGCATGTAACACTAATATCACATGTTTGTTTGTTTTTTTTAATCTTAATACCCATGCATGCATGTCACATCACATGTTAACATTGGATGAGCATATACACCATCTTTTCTTTTCTTATTCATCTTTTTTTAATGCATCACATGATAAAGTTGGATGAGCACATGCACCATCTTTCATCACATGTTACTCTAATTTCAAAATACATGCTCATTATGAAAGAGGTAAAATGAACACTCACTCCTTTTTGAGAAGCTAACATGATAAGGTTTGGCCAGAGTTCACTTTCCATTAGAAAGATAGCATTCGGATTCCAATAACCAAGGAATGCATCCACCGAAGCAGGAGTGTCAATTGGTGCAAACTGCAGTAATACGACACAACTACAATTAAGCAAAAAACAAGTTGTGGCACTAAGCAGCATCACAAACATGAACCTGAAAGTTCAATCAATAAGGTTTCCAGCAAATGCAACAAGTGAGAACAGTCACATGATGTGACTTCGAAAGTATCCATGAAATGAAACATTACAGAAACCAATAATGTAATACCCCTGACCCTATTACAGGGGCTAGAATTTTATCTAACATTTTAAATCTTTAATTCCCTTGATTTTTTTTCTTTTTTTCTGTTTATGATTTGTCTTGAATAATTATATATTTTATTAGGTGAATGATAATTTCTTGTATATGTATGTGTAAGCATGTGGGAACCCTTTTGTGTAGCATAAACTGCCGAGGGTGGGCCACTTGTTGGCCCATTCTGCATCAAATGTTATGGTCAAAGGCTTTCTAGAGTTGCCTGTGCATTGGGACCATCCAAGTGGTGGGATGTGCACACAATCAAATGAGTGGAAGGAACTACATAGATCGACGGAGATTTTAAGGGTCTGAAACAATCTAAAAGACTTTAGGGCAGTCTTGAGTTATAAAGAATATATAAATATAAAAGTATTCTTATAAATTACAGAAAAGTATATAGATGAATGAAGTATTTCATAATAGTGTGGATAAGTGTAGGATTCAGATAGTGTGTGTAGAAGTATCTAGAGAAGACCTCGACGGTTTCATTCATTCAATGAATGTCACTTGGTTTAATATTAGTGATTCGTTGTATACAGTATTATTATAAATAAGGATCTCTGTATTCATGTGCAAACAAGCAAGTTTAAGTAAGCAATTGAAGAAGCTCTAATTCCTCTTAATGTACTCTCTTCTTGGTCTATGGTGCACGTGCAAAGCCTTGTGGTGTGAGTTTTGGCCAGGGACACAGACACAATGCAGGCATACACATACGCACGCACACATGCACCCATGCATGCACACACACAAAACAATCTAGAAGACTCTAGGACAGTCTTGAAATATTAAGATATATATATATATATATGGTATTCTTGTAAATTACAGAAAGGTGCAAAGATGCATGGAGTATTCTAGAATAGTGTGGATAAGTGTAGGCTTAGGACAAAGTTGTGTACAAGTTTCCAGAGAGCGGTCTAGTTCTGATCTGTTAGATGAGTGTCATACAGTTTAATCTTGGCCATTCGTTGTATAGAGTAGCACTATAAATAGGAGTCTCAACATTCATTTGCAAGCAAGCAAGTTTAAGGAAGCAATAAAAGAAGCTCTCATTTCTTGGTGTGTGAGTGTGCAAAGCCTAGTGGTGTATGTTTTTGTCAAAGGACAAAGGGAAATGCACACACATGAAGACAACAAATGCATGTGCACACATACACGCAATCAGATCATTCAACATATGGACTTGAGGCCTCAAGGATCAACCATGAAAATACACAAAAATATATGGCTTTCAATCCAACAATGAGTAGTAGTTGGATGAATGGCAAATTCCAATGTGTGCCAATTCCTGGGGCTCAGTGAGAGTGAGGTGGTAAATTGATTATAGGTTGGTCCATGTGGGCCCCACAAAGTGGTTCTCATAGAGTTCATGTAAAGGCAATTCACATAAAAAAATTTCATACATATATGTACACAGACACAGGTTATTTGTCTTTTACATATACGTGTGTGTATGCATGCATGCGTGAATGTGTGTGTGTGCATGTGTGTGTACATATATATATAGAGAGAGAGAGAGGACGATGACACCTGATATATGACTCCATCTGGAAGCCAATCCTTAACGACTTCACTGCAAAAGAACAGGAAGAATCAATGGCGTCATTATTTCTTCTGTGGAGATCTGGCACTTCAGGCGTTAAGATCTAGCCTTTTACTTCTATCAATTGATCTCATAGATTTTTTTTCTTTTTTTTTCTTTTTTTTGTAACTATCAATTTATCTCATAGATGGAATCTACTCTATCAAAACAAACAAAAACAGAAAAAACAAAAAAAACAAAAACAAAAACAAAAACAAAGGATATCAAAATTTCCTGTCTTAATATTACATTCTCAATGCAGAACCCCCTACGTTTCCCTTCTAATATTTTGTTGCTATGTAGGAAAAATCTATGGTAACTAGGTACTGCATAGACACAAAATTGAAGTCTTGTGGTATTGCCACAAATCATAAGCATTCAAAACTATGTAGTCAAATGGATGTTTATCAACTCATATTCATTTGAGACATTAAATTGAGCACCATTAAGTATGATGAAATAAGTAGGCATCGAATGACCAATGTAGGATGTATCTGAGGTCAAAGAATAAAACCCTGATAGAAATTATGACAAGTGGCACTAGAAAAAGCAAACCCAACACCCCCCCCCACCCCCCCCCCCCCCCCCCCCCCAACCAAACCACAAAAGAAAAAAATCTCCAAATCCATTTCAACTGAAGTTGGTAGGCTCCCACGATGATTTTTCCTTCAGACATCTGCATTTTTACGATCTATAGCACATTTTGAAGGCCTTGAGTGGTTATTTCAGTGCCCCTTTTTTGTTAAACATTATGTACCTTAAAGTTGAGCCCAAAAATAAAGGATAAAAAGGTGAGGAATTTTGAGTTTCCACAGTAATTTTTAATATTTTGTGTAAAAGAAGAAAGGGACAGAGAAGTTCACGCAAGAGAGGAAGAGTCCAAGAGGGGGTCTATGATGCAGTCTAGGGCCCAGCCGCCTCTCAGCCCCTCCTCTCAACCCGGCTGCATCAGTCTACCAGTGTCGTTGACACATCCTTTCATAATCAACTTCTAGCTGTTAGTAGTTACGGTTATACCAATCAAAAAAGAGAAGCGTAACTATAGTTATGTAGACTATTAATCAGCCTTTTCATTATTAGCCAAGGCTGGCATGCCACTTTGTTATTGGGTTGAGGCCTTTAACACAGCTGTTTTTCTCATTAATCAACTCCCTTCCAAAATACTTCAAAACAAGTCCCCATGGGAGTGTCTTTTTCATTGCACACTCGATTATACCTTTCTACAATGCTTTGGGTGCTCATGTTTTCCTTGGTTGCGGCCATATATTAAGAATAAATTGGAATTTTGTTCTCAGCCTTGTGTATTTTTAGGCTACAGTTTAAATCATCATGGATATCACTGTCTGGATTTGAAAACTACTTGAGTTTCTCTCCCTCGTCATGTGGTTGTCAATGAACAATTTTTTCCTTTGCAGAATGTTGCTACTACCACCTCACATGGCTCTGCCCCGGAAAGTGCAAACTCAATGTTTTTTATTCAATATAATGCAACCAAAGCCACAAACAACAACCTTGCATTAGTCCATCAGCCCAGTCTTCTTGGCCTGATACCACAGACTTATGCATCATTATCAACCAATCCTATCACCCCTAGCCACACAGCCACCGGTCCTATTGAAATTGTCCATGGCATTGCTTCTGTTTGCAATGCACCAGCCCCACTAAACCAATCCTCTGAACCGGCCCCACCAAACCAGCTCGCCACACCAATCTCACCAATCCAGTCACCTGCATCACTTCGCCGACAGACCAATGCTTCTGCCCGCTCACCTGAATCCATATTACCAATTCAACAACAGATGCATGATCAGTCCACAACTCCACTTGGCAGTACTACTCCAAAAGCTGTAGAAATTGAGACCATGGCTACAGGTATTAAACCCATTGAGGCAGCTCGGTCAAAAGCTGGAATAACCAAATGATAGAAAGCATAAAAAGGCATCCACCATTATCAAGGGAAAGAAAATCCTAAAAGTGCAGTGAATCACATGTTGTGGTTCCCACTTCAACCGACCTAGTTTGACCCCACTGACAGCAGCAGTACAGTCATTGGCATCAGCCCTAGACTTACTGCATCTGTCAAGAAATGTGAACCAGTAGTATGATTCCAAATGGAGCATGGAATGAGGAAGAAATAAAGAAAAGTGAAAAAATAAAGAAGAAGAAAAAAATAAGAGAGAGAGAGAGGTATACAACTCAATATACGCCCTAATTATGATTAAGCCTGGGTTTCATGTCCAAATACCTAAAACAGCCTTAATGAGCTACAACCCTCCTCCCAAGTAGTTGATACTTACAAGTTATCACAGAGTACGATAAGTTAATTACAGTTAAGCCCTTCATCATACCATTTTACACTTCCCCTCAAACTGGTACATGGATATTGATAATGCCCAGATTGGTATTTTGCCTAGCAATGCCAAAAGCTTATTTCTTACAAGCACATTAAGTGAAAGATTGGCTAACTGATTTTCAGAACTCTCATATGCTAGACAGATAAGATTAGACAAACACTTTCATCGATAAAGTAACAATTTGCTTCTATATGCTTCGTCCTCTTGTGATGCACAGGATCCTCTGTAAGATAGATGGATGCTTGTCACCTCTGTAATATAGATGGATGCTTGATTATTGCCATGCAGTTTCATCAAAATTTTACATGAGAACCTAGATCTTCCAAGATAAGTACAGTACATAATGCTTCACATGCTCCATAGCCATTACTCTTTCGGTCTCTACCATAGAACAAGGAACAACAAGCTCCCTTAAATCGATCTCGTATCTACCCACCCATTGTACATCAAAGTAGACCTCCACATTCACATTCCCATGCTTCAAATAAAGCATACCATTCCGTAGAGGATTGTTCAAATACAAATGAATTCTTAATGCAGTCTCCAAACAAGGGTAAAGGGAGAGAATGCATGAATTGGCTAAGAACACCAAGAGCAAACCTACTGTCAGGTTTCATGATATTTTAATGAATATTAACATCAATATTAGTGAAGTTATCAGGATAAATTTTTACATACACATTCTCGTCCTTTTCGTTTACTTCTCATTTTTTAAAATTCATCTTCTTTGTTCTTGTACTTCTTTCACTTTTCTTAAGAATATTATGTCACTGTCACCAATCACAAAAGAAAAAATCTCCGGAATATTCATTGTAATTCACTGTTATCCTTTGAAGTCTCAATAAAAAACTTGTTTATTGTGAAGCCTCATTCTAGCTGTTCTCGCTATTCTGCTCAAATCATTTTTACGCAAAAGAACAATATAAGATTTGGGATGGAAATTAGGAAAAGAAAATCCCACATGCTTTAGTTTCAATCATATGTTGCCCCAAACTACCATTGGGTCAACAAGCTCCCTAACTGCCAAATTATACAAGATAACTGCAACTAGGGTACACCTAAACACATCTTTTACTAACTAGTAGATTTTGGGTTCCAGTTGAATTGCTAGATCAACAACCGAATCCAAGTCAATCTCCAATCACTATGAGCACCAACAAAATCCGCCTAGATTGAACTTCTCAATTTAAAGTCAGAGTACCTCCATACAACAAGAGTTGCACTTATGACTAAGACAGGGGACTCTATCAAACCCAATTCCACAAGAGTCCACAATATTATCAAAAAAAAAAAATCGATAAAGGCTTGATTAAAAAATCAAACTGAAACACCATCTACAATTTAGAACAGCAAGGTGGAATAACAACACCAGATAAATCCTCCGACTAACCAACATTTTTTTTCCCCTTTTAAAGTGAAGTGAGGTGAAGGGTAAAATTAAAACATAAAAAGAAAAAGACATGGATATGCTCAAAAAGATGGCTTTTGTCGTTTAGTGGCATAGCATTGTGATGGTAAAAAGTAGGGGTGGCACTTTTTTATTTGACCCCTTTTCCTTCGTTGTCACTTGAAATGACCATTGAACTCATTTTACTAGTAAGCTCAAAGAGATTGTAATCTTACAATGCCGTGAGTGTGGTAGTAGTCATCAAAATGGTAAGGCCAGGTTGTTGCTGAACACAATGCTTGATAACTGGGATGGCAGCCATTCCTTCCCCTGACAGGAATAAAAGACAATCATCAAACTAGCATAAAAATGCTTATGCATTCTCTTCTTCTAATATGCAAATGAAAGCCACTGCAAGGAACCAATGATTGAAAAAAGTAGAACCCACAAAACTATCATCACACACATGCATATCCTCCATCAAAGATTAAACCCCGAGAGAGAGAGAGAGAGAGAGAGAGGGAGAGAGAGCTGTGGATGGTTAAAGTACCCAAGGAGACGGCATGGAATTGGAGGAGAGGGCCTGGGGGGCGAGGGGAGGAAGGGCGGCCGAAGCGCTCTGGCCAGCGGAGGGGGTGCTCGAGGCCTCGAAGCCTGCGCCATTGGAGGTGAAGGAAGAGAAAGGGAGAGATGACGCCGCTCAACGCCCTGTATACTCCGTACACCAACTTCCCTTTCTCTCCCGCCATTTCTTCTCTTCTTTGCTTTCTCTATTCCCCTTTCATCTTCTTGTCTCCTATTATTAACCCTTTGCTCTCCACTACGGACTGGCCAAATGGGCGATTGCCCATTAGACTACTGCAGGCACTGTTTATATGCCCTCCTCTTTTCTTTGAGGAGGAACAAGGTCCCCTGTGATGTTTTAGGACGCCTTTGGGATTCTCTGCTTTCCATGCTTTCACTGCCAAAAAGATGGGAAAAAATTTACTTCCACGGCTAAGAACTTTTATTTGATGTTTTAGTGTAAACGCCTCTTTTTTTTTTTGGCAAAAAATGCAAATATATGAGCTAAATTTTTCATAATTTTTCTCATAAAATAAATTTCATGAAATTGTCATGATGGAAAAAGGCTTATGCAGAGGAGAATCTTTCTATATAATCATGTCCACTTTTCTGGTGAAAGGTGCAAAACCATGTTTGCCGTGGGAGAGTCAGACTCATGTAAAGCCTTTTACCATGGTCATCATGAGTGGATCAACTATAATATATGAACAGAATATAATTTTATTTCATAATTGAGGTCTAATTTCATAATTAATTAAAACATTAGAGCTCAATTTTGGTATTAATTTTTAATTAATTTTGACTTGAGATAGAGATTTTAGGAATTTGTGAGAAATTTTAAATTTTAGCTATCTAAAAAAGGAAATTAATTTAAAGGGGGCTTCGTTTTAAAGAGTCCAATCTTCTATTGTCTCTAACCAATCAATCCATATTTAGATTTTTTTATCTAAGAATATTCATTGATCAGGTCAGTCTAAGCCCTTATCCCAGTCCAACCCACGTTAGTGTGGACTTAGACTTTAAGTTTGAGTGCTTCAGCCAAGCTTAGATTATTTAACGGAGCCCATTTAATCGATAGGATGGACTTAAATATAATTTAAACTAAATATTATTAAAGTTTTTATTATTTTTAATATTATAAGTTATATATTGCCTGTGCTAAGTGCAGGCATATTTTGCTAGTCACTTACTAAGCTAATTAACTTTTAAACCTACTTATTAAGCTAATGATATAATTAATTAATAATAAACACAATAATTAGAGGTTGGATTCTTACACGGGTGACCTCAAAATTTATGAGACTATGGAGAAGTACATAGAATGCTGAAAATTGATGAATTGCCGATCAACAGTGACCAAACCAAGACTCCTTCATATTCTTTTTAGTTGGCGAAGAACTCCTCTCGTATAGTTGCCAAAACCAATGTGGATGAAGGTGGAATGCCCCCTTTATGTCAGTTAGGCAATCTTCATAGCCTATTACTTGGTTTCTCAGACAAGTAAAGTGTAAATTCTGATGAAGTCATTGACCTTTTGGGCCAATTGAAATACCGAAGGCTGTGTCATTCCAGGGCCATTGTATGGTAATCCGGAATGATGCACACAATAGTACCATGGATCACCTTAACTCCTTGAGTGAAGAAGACGAAAAAAAAAAAGGTCCCAAAAGACTAGGGAATTTTTGGGTTTCCATGTGATCCTCATGGTCCCAAGGTATTAAGTAAAACCCTCTAATCATATTTTTGTAAGTTACGTACCTCAACATTTGAGGAAGGGAAGATTTTAGATGCCAAAAAGTATTTTGTAATGAACCACCGACTATGTATTTTGATTTGTCGGTGGTTCATCTGATAGGTCAAAGCTTGATTGCTGTTGAATCCATAGATTTACACATTTTTAGAGTTTAATTAGGTGAATGGCATCAAGTTTTTATTCATTTTCACCATTTTGTGCAATTTTACTTAGAATTTAGATTTTTTTTTTAACATTTTTAGCATTTTTAGCATTTTATGCGCTTTTTCTCCGAAGAGTCCCATTGAAATAGAACGGTGTTTAGACGGGCCCATTTCAAGTGGGCTCTTCAACATTTGATGTGTTTAATAAAAATGTATAAGAAATGACGTACCTGCAAAACCACAGGAAGATTCAAAAGCAATTGGGTCACACTCACATGTAGAATAGCCAAGAGGGGTCCATTCTACTATAATATCACATTGAGAAACTACATCATTAATGAAGTGTGCCCTTACATCAATGTGTTTGATTCTTTTATGATACATTGGATTGTTGATTAGATCGATGGCACTCTAGCTATAACAAAACACAGTGGTTAACTCTTATTACAATCCCATAACACCAACCAAACCCCTCAGCCAAATAGCTTCCTTCACTGCTTCTGTAACTGTCATATATTCTGCTTCAGTGGTATACAAAGCAGCAGTAGATTGCAATATTGCCTTTTAGTTGATAACACCATTAGTAAAAGTAAATGCATAACCTATCAAGGATCTTCTTCTGTCTAAATATCTAGCAAAATCTGAATCAACATACCAATAACACTATCAGAAGTGTTACCATTTCTGTCATATACTATCCCAATATCTGTAGTACCTCTAAGATAGTGGAGTATTTATTTCACAGCCTGCCAATAAACCTTCCCAGGTTTATCCATGTATATACTTACTACACTAACTGCATGTGAAATGACTGTCCTTGTACAAGCCAGAGCATACATGATACTCCCAACTGCACTGGCATAAGAAACACGTGACTGATCGCGCTTAAAAATGTAACGTGGAAATGTGTAATGGATTCAATGTCCAATATTCACGCACTTCAAGCGTTAAGAAAAATGGGAATCAATTACAATTCATCATTGAGTTCCCTTTTGTTTACATGGGTTCTAATGCCCTGACCACGGGGATGCAGGTTATTTACATGAGTTTACAAAGTTTACAACCCCTCCCTCAAGTCTTAGATGTGATCTCAATTTGAAAATTACAAGAAAATATACATAAAGTAAGAAAAAATGCGAAAAAGAAGAAAACATGGGGGGTGACCGTGACCCGCGGTCACTGCCAGTGACCGTGAGTCACGGTCATTGGTAGACAGTGACCGTGAAGCCACTGTTCGCCTCCGTTTTTCGTGATGTTCATGCTGGTTGTTCTTCCAAACTTTTTCAAGTGTTGAAACTCCCTTTCATGACATCTTGGGGTGTTGGATGACCATTGAGAAGATCGAATTCGACTACGGAATCGATTGAAAACTTTATAATTCATCATTCTTGTTTACGGACTGTCTTTTGTTCAAGTCCGAAGAAGGCATCACAGGAAGCCAAAGTTGTATCATTTTAAACCTATAATTTTCAAGAAACAAAATGAGGCCCGTAGGGGCTCGTTCACAACCTCTATAATGGCCACGAAATCCCCTCGAATGAGAAAAACAAAGATGACAATGTCATCCTTTGAATAGCCGTTACCGCACGTACATAGTGCGTTCTGTAATTACCTCACCCTTCTCCTCTTCCTCTGAATCTTTTTGCTCACCTTGGTGACTAAATAAGGAAGGGAATCATCGTAGGACGCTGCTTTTCTTGCTTGAATGCTCTTGTGTTCGTTCGATTCTCTCTTTTTCTCTCCTGTGTGTGTTCTTTTGTGTCTCCTCCTCTTTCTTTTCAAATCTTAGCCTTTTATAGACTCCCCAGCAGTTTCTGGCAGTTCTAGGGAGTTAAGGGAGGTTGTGGGAGGTTAAACTTCGAAAGGAAATGGAGAAGAACCGTCCAAAATTGCAGGAAGTGCCCTTTGGGGGTCCGTGACCATAGCCGCGGTCACGGAGAAGGCCCAATTTCGGATTTTTGCATTTGCAATCCATTTTCACCTGTTTGGGGCCCAAACGAAGTCCAATTGCCACAAAACTTGGAAGAATGATTTTTGACACTATTTTGAGTGTGTCATAGAAGTTTTAGCTTGTTTTGACCACTGAAAGTTGGTCAACTCTCTTAATGAACAGGCCGCGGTCACGGACAAGGCCCATTTTTGGACTTTTGCATTTGTGACCCATTTTCACCTGTTTGGGGTCCGAACGAAGTCCAATCTTGACGAAACTTGGAGGGATGCCTCTTGATACTATTTTGAGCATGTCACAGAAGTTTCAACATGTTTTGACTTTCAAAACTCGGTCAACTCTCCAGTTGACTTTTTTTTAAAGTGGGCCCTTGTCTCAGCTGTTTGAGGCGGAAATGACTTCGGTTTGGTTCGAAACTTGGAGGAACTGACATCAGAGATATCTTGGAGTATTTACCCAAATTTCATCAATTTTGGATATCAGGAAGTAGGACTTTGGTCAGTGATCCCATGGCTTGGGGGGACTGACCCCAAGTTGACATGCTTATGGCTTTTGGGTTCGATGATATCTGTTCAACCCAAAGTTTTGTAGGGCCTGTCTTGGGCATCATTTGAGCTTCCTCTAAGAGTTTCAGCTAATTTGATCTTCATGGGATGTCACTCTGCACAGAGACCCACCGAGCATAGTATATGATCATCTGGACCAAGTTTGGATCCAAATGATGTCCAACTGCCCTGAATCCTTGAGGAGTAGTCTTTAAATGTACTTTAAAGTATTTCGTTGAATAGAAGCTTACTTCAATATGTGGAAGTGCTAGGTCCCGCAATGATTCCCAAAGACTTGGCAAAGAGTTTCTGAAACTGATTTGAGCTGAGATAAGGTGCAAGTGCTTTGAAAAGTTTGGAACTTTATAATCTAAAGCTTGTAATGCCTTCGCTGCATTATTTACAAAATTTTATGGGTCAACAGTGACATGTGGTCCACCTCCTCTCAGTTTGTGGTGATAAAGTAGCGAAAAGTTTAAAATGAGCTGCAGGTGGAGCATTCACAAGTTTCGACCTTTGTATACCAAAACGTTCTAGTACCTTTTTAATGTACCTTTTTTGTGACAAAGACAATTTGCTCACTTTTTGGTCCCTATGAATCTCCATCCTAAGTATTTTCTTTGCAATGCCCAATTCCTTCATCTCAAATTCACCACTGAGTTGAACCTTCAACCTATTGATCTCAGACATGTCCTTAGAAGCAATTAACATGTCATCAACATACAATAGCAAGTAAATAAAAGAACCATTTGAGAACTTCTTGCGATAAACACAATTGTCATACTCATTCTTAGAATAGTCATTTCCTACCATAAAGGTATCGAAACATACCACTGTCTAGCATATTGCTTTAGTCCATACAAAGATTCTTTAGTAAACAAACATGGTTCTCCTTGCCTTGGATTTCAAACCCTTCTAGCTGATGCATATAAATCTATTCCTCTAACTCACCATGCAGAAAAGAAGTCTTGACATTAAGCTGTTCAAACTCTAAATCCAATAGAGCAACCATAGCAAGTAGCACCCAGATGGAGATATGTTTCACCACAGGAGAGAACACTTTATTGAAGTCAATACCCTCCTTTTGAATATAGCCTTTTGCAACCAGTCGTGCTTTGAACTTAGCATCTTCCACCACTGAAGTTCTTTTTTTCTTCTTGAAGACCCATTTGCAATCAACAATCTTCCGGTCCTTTGGCAATTTTACCAGCTCTCAAGTATGAATATTGTGAAGAAATTCAATCTCTTCACTATGGTAACAGTCCATTTTGTTGATTATTTACTAGTGATGGCACAATGATACATAACCGACTCTGCTTCCATACTTTCAGCTGTATTAAGAGCATAAGCAACAAGATCATCATATCTTTAAAGTGGCTTCATCTGCCTCATCTCTTTGTCCCTAACAAGCATGTAATCTTGTGGAGCTGCATTCTCCTCATTTTAGCCTTACACCTCATCTTGCTGAGTTGGGACATTTTGCAATTTTTTTGCAAATTTTCTGAAGCTTTCACCTTAAGCTCCACCTGTTTATTAACATCGTAGTTTGTTACGGTATCAAGACACTCCTTTCTTGGTTTTAGCATTGTAAACTCATCAAAACTCACATCTTTGCTGATAATGCATTTGGATGATTTTCCATCTAGGCACCACACCCAATATCCCTTCACCCAATGTGCATATCCTAAAAATATGCACTTTCTTGCTCGTAGTTCAAGCTTACCATCATTCACATGAGCATATAATAAGAATACCAAATATTCGCAAATTTATGTAACTAACAGGAGAGCCAAACCATTACTTTTCAGGAGTTTTACACTTGATAGTCGTTGATGGAGGCCTGTTGATCAGGTAACAAGCTGTATTTACAGCTTAAGCTTAGAACTTCTTAAATAGCCCGACATTGGTGTAAAGTCCCAACTCGACTTAATTGTAATTTATATTAGTTAAACTTGATTTCCTATTAATATGTGTATTTTAATCTTAATTCATATTGTTCTTAATTTTTTAGTGGGCCTCAGTTGGATAGGTAGTTGGGGTTCGGACTTCACCCAGGTAGTTAAGGACCTTTTGTAATTTATTCTTGTATCATATTGACATCTCATTAGTTGCATCTTGTGTAAATTTTCGTGTAGACCATCTTTTATGTTGGGCTCAACTTGATTCGAACTCATTTGAGCCTAATTGAGGCCATGTGACCTAAACTGTAAATATTCTAAAAACTTGGACTTGCATGTAAACTGCAGGAAAATCTTAATTAAAATAAGAGCTCCAGCGTTCATTCTTCATTTTATCTTTTCTCAGATGCTGGAACCGTTTCTTTCCTTCTTCCTTCTTCATCTCCACCTCCATTTAGACTTGTAGACCAAGTTTTGAAGCCCGGCATTCAAGTATGGAAACCTCCATTCTTCTTCTTTTTCTTCTTCTTCTTTTGTGCATTTTCTCTTGTGGAAACACCTTCTTTTCTAAGCTACAGTCTATTAAGGTCAAGACTCAACCTTTATGTCATTTCTTTGAACTTAATAGAGTTAAGAAGACTCAATTACATAGTATGCATAGACTCTACATCACATTCACTATTTGCATGTTTACCATGTAGAGAACCCACCTTCCATTGAGGATTTTCCATAATCACACACCAAGGAGGAGTTAAGTAAGGTCAAGCATTGTGTTGAGTTAAGTAGGGTCAAGCACTGTGTTAAGGCAAGTATTGGAGTATATATGGTGCTGCATGTATGTTTATTTATTGGCTCTTAGATTGATTATTCCAAATCTTAAAGTACAGCTCTTTCTTTTTTAATTTAAGTATGTATATATGTTTAATTGAATGAATTAGAGAATGAGTAGGTAATGGGGGTGTTGTGTGAGCCTTAAACAACCCTTAGTGACATTTTGGGAGTCATAGAAAGCTTACTTCACCTCCACACTTCAGAGTTTTGTAATGAACTCAAACTTCAGAATCAGCTTCAGGATTTCTGAAGCTTACGGTGAAGCTACGGCTAAGCCGTAAATGTGTACGGCTCAGAGTCC
Source organism: Sextonia rubra (assembly GCA_037013555.1). Taxonomy (NCBI): domain Eukaryota; kingdom Viridiplantae; phylum Streptophyta; class Magnoliopsida; order Laurales; family Lauraceae; genus Sextonia; species Sextonia rubra. The sequence goes on from JASUAD010000006.1 coordinate 25,442,253, forward strand.
CGAGACTGCCAAAACTAAATTTTGTACTATAGCTAACCATCGGCTAAGTCGTGGAATGAATTACTGTTAAGCCATAACTGCCCCATGACTAAGCCGTAGGTCAATATACGGTTGAATCGTAAATGCGTATGAAATTAAGGAGGAAACCTGAGCCACTTGGTTAAGCCATAATATGTATATGGCTAAGCCGTAAGAACACTGTAAACTTAGGATATTAGGGATTTCCAATGACCTTGTACGGTCTTAGTGATGGCACATTCTTTCCAACTAAATGAGCCCAATGGTAATCAAATGATAAGGAGGACGAGTGTAGAGCTGTCATTTATCCCCTTCGATTTTCCGGATAAATTTCCGATGTCACATCATTGGTGTTGGCATAAGAAGAGGTGTTTTTTACGTACACAATGTAACGCTAAGATTTGATAACACAATGATACCAGACGTTTTATGAATACATCATGTTAAATGCCCTTGGGATCACGGATTATCTAGCATAGGGTTGGCTAGTAATTATCCTTGATGCTTATTCAATCTAAATGCATTCATATTGTTAAGCAACCATGCCCTCAACATAATGTAGCTCAATTAAGTATGCATCAATTGATTATCAAATATTTGTTAATTCCGATTTCTATGAATGAATGTAATTTTAAGACCGAACTCCCTTATGTATGATATAATAAGTACGACTGTAATGTATGAAAGATGTGAATTCGAGTCGGTCTTGATACGTTGAATCGGCACCACTTAGCTTGTGCCCTTATTAGGTTCGATAGAACCAGTTTGGGTATCTTTATGTCGCTACTGCAGTAATCCACGGAAGAGTTGTCGGCTCTCCTCGGGAAGCTGGTCTGATCCCCTGGCGACCCATATGCAAGCTATCTTTAGATGATATGCTCTCTTTTGGGAAAATAAAGCCTCGTGGTTGCTAACTAGCATGTATGATACCTTGTTTATGATTTGTTACCCATGATTATTCATACACAATATGCTTAGTTTACGTTATTGCATTCTTTAATCTATACATGTCTTAATTCATTTGATACTGCATGCTGGTTTTATGTATCTTCATATACTTGCTTAATCGTCGTGTTAACAGTGCTACCCTTAGTGTTACAGGTACTGAACCTCGAAGACTAGACGAATGTAATGCAGACGTCTTCTGTTAGTCATCTTACGAAGAGCGACCATGGGATCTTTTTTGAGTGTTTATGATTTGATAGACACATATACACTTTTGGATTTTTAATTATGTTTAAGTAATTGTTGTCATATAAATGTGGATGGTTAGTACAGACTTCAAACTTTTTTATGAAATGGATGATATTTCTGTTGTTATTGCTTATGATCATTACAGATGCATTACACAGGCTTCCGCTTACTATTGAATGTAATTTACGTGTTGGAGAAACTTTTTCTACACGTTTCTGTGCAATCTCCCATGTAGTGATTTGTATGTGTGTGTCACATGCACAAATTACTGCAAGATTACGAATGCATACACTATGGGGCCCATTCAAACCCTGATTCCCGAGATCAGGGTGTGACAATTGGAGAGCATACATTGGGTCCTTTCCAACAAAGTTCTATTCATCCGTTTTGCAAGCCCATTTTGCTATGATGTATTTTTAGCCATGCGGTGTCTTACAATTTCTTCATTCTTGTAGAACTCATTAAAAGTATTTCCACAGAATTCCAAGCCATTGCCAATTCTTAAGCGCTTGATCTGTTTACCTGTCTGCTTCTTGATCAGAGCCTTCCATTGCTTGAATTGTGCAAAGGCTTCATCTTTGTACTTCAAAATATACACCCAAACCTTCCGAGAATAATCATCAATAAAGGTTAACATTTATCTGCCACTATCAAGAGAAGGAAGACAAGAAGGTCCCCAAAATGTTAGAATGGTCATAATCCAAAATACCTTTAGTTCGATGAATTACTGTACTGAATTTGACTCTGCATTACTTTCCGAATACACAGTGCTTACAGACGTCCAACTTTCCCAATTTCTGGCCACATAGTAAACCCTGTTTACTTAACTCTTCCATACCCCTCTCGCTCATATGCCCAAGCAGCATATGCCATAGCTTAGTAGTGTCCAAATCTGAACCTGAGGACGATAGAGCAACATCACCCATGACTATGCTATCTTGAAGAAAATAGAGGCCATGTTACTTCTCTCCCTTCATCACCACAAAAACGCCCTTGGAAATTCTCATGACTTCACCTCCAGCTTTGTAATTACAACCATTAAAGTCAAGAGTGCCCAAGGATATTAGGTTTTTTTTCAATTTTGGAACATGCCTGACATCGAACAAGGTTCTCACAATACCATCATTCATTTTAATTCGGATTGAGCTTATCCTAACAACCTTACAGGCCATATTATTGCCCATAAGAACTTTACCACCATCTATGGATTGATAAGTGGTAAACTAATCCCTATTATGACACATGTGGTAGAAAAAACCCGAATCAAGGATCCACTCATCACCTGAGCTATTGACAGTAATAGAGAGAACATCTCCACCATTAGAATTATCTTCTGCAGCACCAGCTACATTTTCAAATTAGAAATTTTCTCCTTACCTTTACGTTCTGGATAGTTCTTTCTAAAGTGTCATTCCTTGTGACAATGGAAGCACTTTATTTTTTTAGATTTTAATTTTGATCTAAAATGGCCTCTTCTATTCGAGCCTTTCTTCTCTATTCTTCCATGCACCATTGACCCTCGCCTAAACTATCGCCATTGTTTTCAGACACAACCTTTTTTTTCAACTCTCTAGAGTTTAAGACTGCCTCTACATCATCTCTGAATAAAATCTCCCGACCATACATCATGGTATCCACAACATGATCATATGAGGGTGATAAAGAACATAGCAGCATGATTGCTTGATCTTCATCAACGATGCCGACATCTATATTTTCAAGGTCTATTATAACTTTACTAAATGCATCAAGGTCATTGGAGATAGACGTACCTTCATGTATTTGCAAAGTGAATAACCATTTATTCAGATACAAATGGTTTGTCAATGACTTGATCATGTACAGACTTTCTGATTTCTGCCATAGGCCAGTAACGATTTTCTCCTGAGCAACCTTCCGTAATACTCAGTCGCTCAAGCATAGCAAGATTATTCCATATGCTTTCTCAAGCATATCCTCTTTGTATGGATCTGACATCGTTGCAGGAAGGGTATTCTTTCCCTTCGGTGCCTTTTGCAATCCATTCTAAACCAATAGTGTATGCATCTCTATACATCATAAGTCGAAGTCATTTCTGCCATTGAATTTTTTAATTTCAAATTTTGCATCTATTCCTACAAAATTTCTGCATCACACTATAGATTTCGTCATCATTAGCACACTAGAAGAAATAGATCTGAAATTCAAGTCTAGATGGCTCTGATATTGCAAAATCAAGTTTCTATGCTTTGATTAGTCAAATCTCGTTGACAGTCAAACAGCCAATCACCCTCTTCCACTATGTTGATCTGTTCAAAATGAGTCTGTAAGCGCAAACAGATCTCTGATCGAACGTCGGATGATCAAGATATTGCAGAAAGAGTTTCTTGCTATCAATCTAGGTCAAACTAGTGTTGACCGTACTATTGTTGTCATGCTGATGTCGACGGTTCTGCTTGGCTTAGCTGCTGGTCCACTTAGATCAGGCTGGCCCGGACCTAAACTTGACTTGGCTTAATAAATGCAGGCCTAGGAGACCACTAATTTCTTTGGTGCTCCAGTGCACAAGGACTTAATGTCCATTTCCTCCACCAAAAGTAAGCAACAGCTGGCTTGCTTTCCTCTTCCCTTTTTGTTTATTTTAATCACCTTTTGATCAAGAAGTTCCTGTAACTTCTTGTTTTGCAACGAAAAAGACGAGAGAAACTCGTCCCTCTCCTCTATGTGACCCGACGAAGATGGAGGTTGGCAATAACAAGATTGGGAACACGCGGTTCAGCTTGAGCTTATGTCCATGGGAGAAGATGAAAAGAATTATATGTGAGGAAGATGATTATAAGAGGAAGATCACTAAAGATCACTCACACTCTCTGCCCCAACCCAGTTACACCCAATTCTCACTCTCTGTGTCTCTCTCTCCTTCTCAGTTGAAGCAATAGAGGTCTCCATATATAGACTCCATTAGAGAATGGATGTCTGCATTTTTTGCTGTCGAGGTGTTGTAGAGCAACTATAGTGCGGTTGCAGCTCTACAATGCAGCTGCAGTTTTGCCAATAGGGCTGAGCTCTGCAATGGCTCCATTGAGCCACACAATTAACATTTACCATTGTTTATTCATTTTTAGCCAAGATGAGAGGAAACCATTGCTTAGAATTCCAAAGAATTTAATACTAGCAAACAAAAGGGCCCTTGGCAAAATATTACAATCTCCCAAAAAAAAAAAAAAAAAAAACAGAGATTGATATGCCTGCAGAGGAATACAACGTAGCAATCATCCTTTTACATTCGAAAAATCACCATAACGGATGCATCCTTTGGCCTCCAACTTGATCATTTCATCTCCATGAAATCTACAGATGTAGTTCAAACCCACAAGAAGTTCAGTAACTGCTGCTTCTATCTTCGTCTGATTTGCGTAGTAGAGCGTCTGGGGCAGCAGCACATTTTTTCCTGAAACCAAGTGCTGCTTCACCTTCAAAGTCTGCTCAAAATGCCATTTTATTGTGTTGCGAGCAAGTGGAGTTAGCCATTTCAGTCTCTCTTCCATCTCATTTGCAAATTTATCCGCAATCGTCGCATCGAAAACTGTTGATTTCATATTCTGTGTATATGATTTAAACCCCTTCCTCAATGCTACTCGTATACTTGCTGGCAACATTCTAAAAAGATGCTCCCTTCCTTCAGGAAAAATCCAGTGAGGACATCTCATTAACTTCTCAACTGCGACGACAACGTTAGCATAGTAGAGCTCTAAGGCCGCAGCACCAAGTGTCAAAGGAGGTGGACTCGATATCAACCTGCACTTAGTATTGAAGAACGAGGAATTGGAGTCGATAAACGATTGAACATGGGAGAATGAGTTGGGGGTTCCACTTGACTTCGAATTGCTCTGAAACAAAAGGGACTCATTTGCGGTGCAACCCATCATGCATCCTCTGAAAGATTGGCTCCCTGTAAGTGACTGTTTGCTTCTATACCCATTAAGCCTGCAGGAAATTGTACCTGTGGGACTTTTGAGGGGTCTCGAAGCTAGCTTTACAATGTTTTCAGAAAGATCAACTGATGAGTAGTAGAGAAGAGGGGAGCTGGACTGACTATGAGGGAGGTGGAGACAGCTTAGAACCTTTGAATCAGCGGTGGCTTCTACTGTGGGCTGATTGATCCCAAAAACAAGCCTCATTCGCCTGAAAATCGTGTACAGCGACCGCACCAGTAGACGGACCGTGTAATCATAATTCTGGCTCCATAGCGAATTTTCTTGCAAATCCTTCACCACTTGCTTCTGCTGGACAACCTTGTGCTTCAAATTCTTATCAGTGTCACCCCTGCCTTGCATTTTCATCAATTCCTTCTCAAGCTCTGAAAGCCATTCCATCTCCTCATAAAGAGTCTTGCTCCTCGCCACGAATCTCTCCATCTTCTTCACCTTCTTTTCCATCTTAATCAAATTGTATTCCATTCCATGAAGATCCGTATTCTTCTTCACCAGATCATCCAACAAGGCCTCCAATGATTCCATCACCGGGTTTGAGCATCGCTTCCCAAGGCGAACGACAGCCTTTGCGACATAGCCTAAGTTGTCGAACATCTCTGCCAGCATGAGTCCCAGCAGGAAATCATCATCGTCATGGAACACCAGCTCCCTAATGCCCTCTGAATTCAAGATCTCACTCTTCAGCCTCTCAATGTGGTCGTCCTCGAGCGATTGCCAGAGCCCCACTAACCTCGACATAAGGCTTGCAACCTCAAATGCCAGAATACCAACGACCGCCTTCTCCTTCCTAGGCATCTTCCAAATGCACCCGAACTGATAGTGCTCTGTCATCGTCTACTGCACCAAATAATATCTTCGTGCTGACGTTCGTTTCTGGCTATTAAGAACAAGGACAGTGAAGAGAAATGATTCTTGAGAAATTGGTGTTATGGTGGTAGATAGGAGTGGAGAGAAAATGAGACAGGTAAAGGTACATACAAAGGGGAGAATGAGTAATATATATATATATATATACACACACATGAAGCTCAGCGTCAGATAGCCGCGAGCAAATGACTTTGATGTTTTTTGTTTGTTGAAGGGATGAAAGGAGGGAAGTTGGGTTGGGTTATGGAGTTCTTATCATTGTAACTTTTGTCTTTTGTTAGTTGTTGCAGTTTGTTCATAGTTTCATTCGAGCCATTTGAAGCGGTGCTTACTACATTGTACCTCTTTAACATGGAAATGACAGATTGGGGATAGCGTTGGAGGCATATGCTTTGTTCGGTCAAGAAATAGGAAGGGATTCATATAAGCTAAAATGGCCCCTTAGAAAAACCTTTAACGGATTATATTTGCATTCTGACGGATTAATTTGTATTATGAAAGACAACCAATATTGGGCATACCTGAATCCATCGCGAAACGGAGAGGAGATCCGTAACTTTAACTCTCTCAGTCTTCTCGTAATGCCTGCTGATTGATGGGTATGCCAAGCAGTAATTGTATGTATGAAGATGAGAGAGTTCCCAAGCCATTTATAGACTTCGTTAATGCTTTCCTCCCCATCAACGGAAAGCTTTCCATTATCGCACGACTGGAGAGTTTCCAGGAATGTGGCTTTAATGGGAAGACATTCACTTTGAATAAATCAAAGTGAGTGGTGGTCATGTGGGCCACCACCCATGATATCCAACAATCTCCCACTTGGTCCATATGACCACCATTAATTCCTGTTTATTTTATAAAACTGTTGCAAATATAAGAAAAGATTTTGAAAGAAATAACTCTAATTGATGCGCATCATTTGAAAATACCGGTTTTCATGTAACTTTAATGTTAAGATCCTTTAATCTGTGATGAGGTTAGTCTATTAATGCGAACTGTAGCGGTTACACATCTTAAGTGATATGCTTCCTTCCACAATCACAACATTAATATTCTTGCCTCATCCAGCACTTAATAAGTATCTTTAATATGACTTACTTTAATGGGAACTGTAATATCATAATGCTTTTATATTCCTACTTTATTTTACAATTATCACATGTGAGCCCATAACAAAGTAAGAATTGCAAAATCGTTTCTTTATTTGATCAATATATTAAGTGTCATATATCATTGACTTTTACAAGGCATTTCATTCAAGCCCATATTTATTACATGGTCTTTAAAATCTTATGGCGCCAATGCCTTTGTCAATGGATCAGCAATCATGAGCTTCGATGGAGCTCCAACAACTGACACTAAACGATCTCGCACTTTCTCTTTGAGTACAAGATACTTTACTTCCAGATACTTTGATTTACTGGAACACTTGTCATTTTGAGCGAAACGCCTAGCAACGTCGTTGTCGCAGTAAATCTTTATCGGTTCAGACATACTGCCTATGATTTCAAGTCCCATGATGTAGTTACGCATCCATAATGCGTGACCTGTGGTTTCAAAACATGCCACATACTCTGCATCAAATGTAGATGGAGTGATTAGCGTTTGCTTTGCACTCCTTCACGATACTACCCCGCCGGCTAACAGAAAAATGTAACATGATGTTGACCTCCTTGTATCGAGACATCCAGCAAAGTCTGAATCTGAATATCCAATGACCTCCAGTTGATTGGATCTTTGCTATGTGAGCATATATCTTCTTGTTCCATTAAGGTAACGCATCACTTTCTTGACAGCTACCCAATGAGGCAAACCGGGATTACTTTGATATCTACTGAACATTCCGACTGCAAAGCTAATGTCTGGCCTCGTGCAAGTCTATAGGTACATTAGACATCCTACTGCTGCTGCATAGGGATATTTATTCATTTCTAACTTTTCTAAGTCAGTCATGGGGCATTGATCCTTACTAAACTTGTCTCCCTTAGTAATAGGTGCATTTTGTGGTCTGCTACTTTCCATTCGGAAACGTTTGAGAATAATTTTGACATAGGCTTCTTGACACAACCCAAGTAATCCTCGAGATTGATCTCTAAATATCTCGATTCCTAATACAAAGGTTGCTTCACCCATATCTTTCATATCAAAATTATTCTCAAGATATATTTTAGTTTCTCGAATCATACTTAAGTCATTACTGGCTAATAAAATATCATCTACATACAAGACTAAAATAAGAAATTTGCTCCCACTGACCTTGAGATATATACAATGGTCTACTGGATTTTCGGTAAAACCGAAAGATGTAATAACATGATTAAATTTTAAGTACCATTGTCTGGAAGCTTGTTTTAGTCCGTATATCGATTTTTTTAATTTACAAACCAGTTTCCTTTCATTACCTCATTGAACAAATCCTTTCGGTTGTTTCATATACACTTCTTCATCTAGATTCCCATTTAAGAAGGCAGTTTTTACATCCATCTGATATAGCTCTAGGTCATAATGAGCTACAAGTGCCATAACAATTCTAAATGAATCTTTCTTAGACACCGGAGAGTAGGTTTCATAATAATCGATACTTTCTTTTTGAGTTAATCCTTTAGCTACAAGTCGGGCCTTAAATCGTTCAACTTTCCCTTTATAGTCCATTTTGGTCTTAAAGACCCATTTACAACCAACTGTTTTGGACCCTTCAGGTAGTTCAACGAGATCCCAAACTTCGTTTATAAACATGGATTCTAACTCTTCATTCATAGCGTCTAACCACTTATCAGAATCTTTACTTTCTACTGCCTATCTAAAAGTCTTTGGATCTTCTTTAATTCCAACATCTGATTCTTCGAGATACACAATATAATCATATGAAATAGCTGGTCTTCTCATACGAGTTGACCTTCTCAATTTCTCTGGATGTTCTTCAATAACAGGTGATTGTATTTCAAAAGTTGGTTGTGTATCTTGAGGAATCGGAATAACAGATCGTTCTGGGAAAACCTCTATATGAAGTGGAATCATTAATCCACCTTGAGAAGAGGATTGAGGCTCATTTCTAATCTCCTTATATTCAATATTTCTAGCCTCAGAACTCCCACTGTTTTCATGATTCTCCAAAAACTAGCATTATTGGACTCAACTATTCTTATTGAATGATTAGGACAGTAAAATCGATACCCTTTAAACCTTTCTGGATATCCAATAAAATATTCGCTTACTGTTCTAAGGTCTAACTTCTTTTCTTGTGGGTTATAAACCCGCACTTCAGATGAGCATCCCCAAACTCTAAAATGGTTTAAGCTGGGTTTCCTCCCAGTCCATAACTCAAAAGGAGTTTTAGGAACTGCTTTAGTAGGAACTCTGTTTAAAATATACATGGCCATCTTTAGTGCGTCACCCCACATAAATGCAGGTAACGATGTATTGCTAACCATACTCCTAACCATATCTAAAAGAGTCCTATTCCTTCTTTCAGCCACTTCATTCTGCTGAGGTGTTCTAGGCATTGTATATTGGGCAACAATACCTTCGGATTCTAGGAATCTAGCAAACGGGCCTGGATTACGACCTATTTCAGTGTACCTACCATAATACTCACCACCTCGATCTGATCTCACGATTTTGATCTTTCTATCTAATTGTTTTTCCACTTCTGCTTTGAATATTTTGAACATAGTCAAAGAATCAGACTTTTCTTTAATGAGATAGACAAAACCAAAACGTGAGTAATCATCTATAAATGTGATGAAATATTGTTCTCCTTTAAAACAAGGTATATCTATTTTTCCACAAACATCCGTATGGATTTACTGCAGGAGTTCAGAACTTTGTGTGGCAGTTTTTTTGACTGTTTGTGTCTGTTTTCCTTTAATACAGTCAACACAGACACCGAAATTAGTGAAATCAAGGGTTGGTAATAACCCGTCTTTCACCAATCTCAATATCCTCTCTTTCGAGATGTGTCCTAACCGTTTATGCCACAACTTAGGGGAGTTCTCTTTTATTAGTCCTCTCTTCATGCCAACAATCATCCCACAAATAACATGGTGTGCAGTTTGTGATTGTGTGTATAAAGTATCTAACCTTAACTTATACAAGCCATCACATAATAAACCACTACCAATCATTATATTATTGTGAAAAAGTTTCAAAGATCCTTGATCAAAGTTAAACACATATCCTTTTACATCCAACTTTGAAATAGAAACCAGATTTCGGGAAATATCCGGAACATAAAAGGTGTTCGGCAGATCCAGAACAAATCCTGTATCTAGCACCAGCCTATACGTGCCTACTGCCTCGACTCTTGACTCCTTCCGGTTTCCCATAACGATGGCTCTTTCTCCATCACTTGGCCTCTGGGTTGAAAGGAATCCCTGCATACAACCAGAAATGTGAACGATTGCACCAGAGTCGACCCACCATGTATTGGATGGGACATCAATAATATTGGTTTCACATACAAGAGATAATTTTCTTTGCTTACCTCTTTTCTCAAACCAATTCTTCCTTTTGAGGCAGTCCTTCTTGAAATGTCCTTTCTTGCCACAAAAGTGACATTTTTCGGATCCCTTCTTTCCCTTACTCTTCACCGGTTTCTTACCTTTCGGATCTACCTTGGGCATGTTGGCATTAGTTTTGAATTTTCTAGGACCTTTCTTGCCCTTAGCATGGGAGACAAAGTTTACCTGAAGTTGCCCCTCGGCTTTAAGCCTCCTCTTTTCTTGATCACATCGTGCGATCAACTCAATAATGGTCCACCGACTAGAGCTCTGATTGTATGTGACTTTAAATGGGCCAAATGCAGGGGGAAGAGAGTCCAGAATGAATTGGATCAAATATCCATCGGAAATACTCATGTCAACATCCTTTAATTTTGATGCTAGGTTGGTGTCACAACCCGAGCCCAGGGACCGGATGTCAGAGAAAGTCCAACCAATGACACACGTACTCCCGTGCACGTACACTCAGACCCTGTCCAAGCATACACACACAAGGGATCATTCACACGTGCAAGCAACTGTACGCGGAAGCTATACGGATCAAGGCATACCACAACATACCAAAAGACATAATAGATTACAAAAGCATTAACTGATGACAAGAATAATTACAAGAACGTATGACAATAACGAGGGCTCACAAAAATCAAAATACAGATACAATCAAGGCCCACGATACAAGTACAGAAAAATCCCTCAATTAGACTCAGACTCAAATGAATGGGGAAAACAAAATGATGCAAACCGTACTTTGGAGGATGGATCAAGTCCACTCCTCTAGGCCAGAGGGGGCCTCGCGAGCCTCTCCTGGAGTCGGGTCGACCGACGCAGGATCGGGAGAGGGATCTGAGCCTGCAACACCCAAAAACAACGCATAAGTACGACGACTTAGCAAAATATAAGCCACAAGAAGATAACACGAATTGTGTCTAAGAATGAGCAATAGTCACAATGCAAGATCCATAGTAAACATGTTCGTATACTAATCAATTATGCAAATGAATAAGCATGCGATCAGAATCATAAACAGATAACAGTCAAAGTGGCTACTATATTGGCCATATTCTCCCTTTCGAGAGCAGTCGGAATGAGAACACCAGCGACCGGGCCAGGGTACGCATGGGTCTCTAGTTCCCGGGGTCCGGAGTCTCAGGACAGAACACTCTGCAGAGGCAAACACATAAACTAAACCAAAGGCTACCCCGTCGGGCATCCGAAGGCTGAGGCTCAGTAGTGCCATATACCAATCACAATCAAATCGGATGATGCACCTCAATCAATCAATCAATCATATCACATACAGATCGCACATATCACACTAAACGAACAATAGGAAGTGCATCACATATACTGATACTGATACTGAATGCGAATAAGCAATAAAAGAAGCACTGATAACTTAAGACCAAGAACACATAATCACTGACTCAAATACTCCACCGGAGCAACGATAAAACACAGTAATAGAATGGTCCCGCCCGGGCTTCGCTTTGGGGTTGCTGCATTTCCCACAGAATCGAGAGGTCCAGCGCAGAACACATAAGAGGGCATAACCGAAGTCAATATGCTGTACAAATCAAAGTACTTTTACGAATCAAGGTCAATTACAAGCCAATCCTAACCTATTTATCCAGTGTTTCTAGCCGTGCATGTTGATGTAGTTTTAAGTTGTCCGATGCACCGTTGTTTAGTGTTGCAGTGTCTGGAATGTGCACCGAAGTCCCTTAAACCAACACCCATGGGGAGGTGCTAAACAACTGGATAACGAGCATGAATGATTCACAGCCCTGGAGATCATTCATGTTATTCAAACATTCCATTGGGCATGTTCGGGTTAGCTACATTCTAACATGAAAGTCATACACGGTCTCTTTCTTAAACCTAGTCCTTTTAGTCCTTCCTCAGGCTCTCACGGTGTAGCCGTAGGTGACCTTACGGCTTAGCCGTAGGCATCTTACGGCTTAGCCGTAATCTGCACTGCGGCGGAGCCGAGGTTCCCTAAAATGTCCATCCGTATTTACGGCTCAACTGTATTTTACTCTACGGCGCAGCCGTATCCTGGTCCACGGCTTAGCCGTAGTACAATGTACGGCTTAGATCAAGCTGGGCCGTAGAAGAGTAGCAATTTGCCAACTCTCAGTTATTTTCAGGTGTCACCATGTATTGTTCTACGATTAGGGTTATGGCTGGGTCTCGGCTTAGCCGTAAGCCATTTCACGGCTTAGCCGTAGCACATTTCACGGTGTAGCCGTGAGTGCACGGAGTCATTTTCTGGAACAATTACAGACATACAGAAAATGAACATTTCGACCGAAAACAGGAAAATAACAGCAAAACTAACTCAATAGGACTGTCTAACACTGATGCATACAACAAAGAGTAAGAGACAAACAATCAAAACACTACCAATCGGTGTTCATACTACTTGTGCTTATACTTGCCTCACAGACGAAATTCACACACTCTACGGTCGTTGCTTTGGCTCAGTCTACTGGAAACACACACACAACTTGACTCCTTTTTTCCTCCCTCACGAAACAGAACCGAGAAGGAAAGAGAGAAAGAGAGCTGAACGAGAGAGAGAGATAAGCTGCTGAGAGAACGATCGAGAGTGAGAGAGAGGGTCGGTAGGATATTTATAACTTAAAATGAGTCCAAATTACAAACAAGTCCAACAAATTACACAATTGTCAGTTTGAGTCAAATGACAATCCAACGAGAGCAAACGAAATCATTCGGATCCAAGACAGTTACGAAGATCGACAAGCTCAACGAAATACACGCGATGACGTCAAAATGACGCAAAACTGACAAGGTCAATCAAAAGCCAAAATTACGAAAAAGAGCTCGAACTACCTAAACCAGGTCAACTCCACCCAAACGATCTCTCCAAGACTCAAAGCCAAAGAAAAGCAAAATCAAAACACACTGAATGACAAAAACACACGCAATTACCCACTAATCTGGATCAAATCGGGTCGGAGTGTTACAGTTGGACATAAGTAGGATATGTTCCCTAACTCCCTTTATCCCATCGTACTGCATGTTAGTTAATTTATTCATTAAGGTGGCACCTAATGCCTTGTCTGTCACGTCAAATTGTGACTTAATTTCTTTTAAGAGTTCCTTGGCATGTTTTCCTTGATCAAGCGATCCCCTAATACTCTTAGAAACTGAAGTCATAATAATCTTTTGGCATTTTTTATCACATTTGTGCCACTGATCATATTTGGCCTTTTCATATTCAGAGCTCTGTTCAGTAGGCGCAGGAGGCATGGGTTCATTTAAAGCCATTTCTAAGTCTAGAAAAGTTATGGTTAATGACAGCATGTCTAACCAGTCAAGGTAATGAAGGAATAGTTCCTAAGCATGAGGGAAGAGACAAGGATTTGGAGGAAGATGCTGTAAAAGAAGAGATAAACTATTATTCTCACAATTCTATAATGTTTTGAATTTAAAGGGAAACTTACAACAGAAATAATAGTTTTACATCATTACAAATAACCTTTGGGTCAAATGTAACATGTTAAATTTATTATTCTCGTTTATTTGATAAAACCACAATTTATTAAGTGAATAAGTGAGATCCCACCTTTGGGTATAGATCAACACGAATTCACAAAACATCTTTAATGTGTTTTATCCAAATCTCCAAATAATCGAAAGATAAACTTCTTTGGGTCGATTGTCTATCTTTTAAGTGAAGTTGCAATTTTAGTGTCATTTATGGTATCTCTAATTTAATAATTGAAACATGAGTTTCATCATAACTGGGCCACTTTGGTGACTGCCTAGTTAACTCATAATTGAAACCTATGACACTAATTTTTAGTCTTCTTATGATTTAAACGATTCTGATGCTCTATTTCTAATTTAATTGAGCATTTAATATTGTTAAATCTAAATATTTAGGGAAAACCTAACTTTAACAATTATTATATTATTGTGAAAATGAGATTCCCTAAAATTAGTTGTCCAGATGAACATTGATCGGACCATTGATATCACAATAATAATTTTTCTTTAATCAATCTATCATAAGTTTGAATTTTATACTAATTTAGTCATCAAGCATGCATGCATGTGACAAATATAACTAAAAAATAACATGGATCATGTAAACGATAAGCGGAAACATGAATTGAATGAGTGAAATATGCATGATATCAATATTGAAACATTCGATTAGGAATTAAATTCAGTAATATGATAGATCTCATTATAAGGGACACAACGAAAGAAACAGATCGAAAATCCAATATCATATGTGTCCGAAATGATCAAAATACGATTTCGATCGTTCATTTTTCCTTGATCTGGCCTTGATCTGATGATATTTAAATTATTTAGTCCTATCAGAATGATTGGTGCATTTAAATGCATCAATTGGACGGTTCTGATCGGAGTAGATCACTTTCATAATAACCTAGTTATTAAAAAAAACACATAAATATAATAATTTATTCAAACCAGGCCAGGCCAGTGGGTCGGGTCAAACCCAGTTAGTAATTTGGACTGTTCAGTCCAGTTAATTCGGGTACAGGTAAAAGCGCAGCCCATTTATTTATTTATTAACTGAGTCGGGTCGGATCAGGTCAGTCGAACTGACCTGACGTTATAGAAATGAACCGGGTCCGTTCGGGTCGGGTCGGGTCAGGTCAAACTGACATGTCCTTATAAAAATGGACCGGGTCTAATTCGGGTCAGGTCAGGTCAGGTCGAACTGACCTGACCGCACAGAACACAGGCCAGATCAGTCGGGTCGGGTCGGGCCGGATCCGTTGACCCAGTTCCTTTTCTTTAATAAACCTAACCGGGTCGGGTCGGGTCAAGTCCAAACGACCTGAGACCTGACCCGACACAACTTCTTCTTCTTCCCGAAAATAGGGGTTGCCCATTTTTTCCTCCAGCTTATCCCTCTTCTGACGCCAATAGTTCTGGCCGCAACGAAACGGCCAGCGCTCGGACGACGGCGGCAGCATCTGTTGCCGGTTGTAAACATTTCCGGCGACGGCGGTTTTCCTTCTTCTTTTTGTTTTTTTTTTGCTTGCCGCTGCCGCTGGCAGTGCCCTGCCGCGCCGCTGCAGCGCAGCTCCCGACTGGGCGCT
The DNA here is from genome assembly GCA_037013555.1 of Sextonia rubra. Taxonomy (NCBI): domain Eukaryota; kingdom Viridiplantae; phylum Streptophyta; class Magnoliopsida; order Laurales; family Lauraceae; genus Sextonia; species Sextonia rubra. Next base: position 25,457,913 of record JASUAD010000006.1, read on the forward strand.
GCGATCGTTTTGCCTGGAACTGCCATCGCTCCGGCCAATTGTGATTGATTTTTTTTTTTGTGTCTTGCTCTGTTTCTGCAAAAACCGGGCGCTGCCGCTGGAACAGCAGCAGCGCCCTGTTGCGCCGCTGCAACGCAGCTCCCCACTGGGCGCTGCGTTCCCTTGCCGGTTCCACTGCAGCGCAGCACCAATTGTATTTTTTTTTTTGATTTCTGTAAACTGTAAAACCCCTTGATGCAAATCCAGTCCTATCAATGGAAATCCATGGCTCTGATACCAATTGTAAGCTAAAATGGCCCCTTAGGAAAAACTTTAACGGATTAGATTTGCATTCTGACGGATTAATTTGTATTATGAAAGACAACCAATATTGGGCATACCTGAATCCATTGCGAAACGGAGAGGAGATCCGCAACTTTAACTCTCTCAGTCTTCTCGTAATGCCTGCTGATTGATGGGTATGCCAAGCAGTAATTGTATGTATGAAGATGAGAGAGTTCCCAAGCCATTTATAGACTTCGTTAATGCTTTCCTCCCCATCAACGGAAAGCTTTCCATTATCGCACGACTAGAGAGTTTCCAGGAACGTGGCTTTAATGGGAAGACATTCACTTTGAATAAATCAAAGTGAGTGGTGGTCATGTGGGCCACCACCCATGATATCCACCAATTCCAAGAGAATGTCCAAAGTTCTCTCCATTGTTATACCCTGTATGTCCTCTTGCTTTGAAGATCCAATGCTGCTGCCACCACCAGAGTATGAAGTACGGACCATGTGGGCCAACCACGATTCTCACTTGAGGGGTGTAGACCCAGACGGACAGTTTGGATTTAAAGGCAAATCAGAGGATTTTACGTGGATTTTGAGGGTCCCATGATTTTTATTGAAAATTTGAAAGTAGCTCCAAACTTTTTACTTGAGTTTTAAACGTGCGCCACAGTTTGATGGTCCGGTTTCACCCACAATCGTACCCCTGATTGTCCCTGTCGCCCAAGCTTGGGATTAGGGGCATTTACAGATTTACTCCTTCACAAGGATTCATTTGGCACATAAATGTACATGCCAGTGTGGCGGCCAGCCAAAAGAAACAAAAAATGTGAATGGGTTATAATCTGCTATTTTAAATTTAATTTTTGATCACTAGAGCCAAACCAATGAATTGTAATCCAGTGGCAAATGTTTTAATTGTTTTTAGTTCATTTCGTGATGAGGTCATTGATGACGAAATTAGCTAAGCCATTACCTATGGGCTGTCAAAGACCAATATACGTTTCGTCTTTGCAAGCGTAGGATTTGGGTTGGCTTAAATGGTTCATAGTTGGGTTGAGTTAAAGGAAGCCCATGCCTGCCTTTCCTTTAGGAAACCCATGTGCTTTTACTTGCCTGTTTATATTCTTTAGAAATCAAAATCTCATCGCATGTGGGTTTACTTGGATGCATGACTATCGAAGAAGGTAAGGTGATGGAAAGGATTCAAATGTAGATTACAGTTACACAAAATGCCAGATTGATGCAATCATCCCAAACTTTAGTCATAGGTTTTGAAAGTATAATGATACATGAATATATGATGTCCAAATATATTGTGAAAATATCTATTAGTGACAGACTCTAGCTCAGCTGGTTATTAGCACACATGCTTACATGCTGGGGGTAAAGGTGCATTTGTTTGAATCTCTTCTTAAGCAAGGGAGGAGGAAGTGACGCAGTATAGGATTTTAATATTACCCTAATGATATCACTGGGGCATTGTTAGAAGGCAAAGTAGCCAAAAAAAAAAAAAAAATACAAACCCCCAATTAGAGGCCTTTATGTATTTGTTAATAAATTCATTTAATCTGAAATTAATGCCAATTTTTTCATAAAAATCCGTTTATGCCTTTCCCTATGTCAAAGAATTTGCACCAAATGATAAAAATGAAAAAAAAAAAATCCAAGTAAAAACATCTCGCTTTTCGTTTCACTTCCGCTAGAAAGTGATTACACAAATATGCCTATAACTCTGTTGTGATTTTGACATCAGCCGTTGTGCATATACATCAATCTAAGATCAACAAAGAAACAACCACGCACAACAAGAAGAGACACAGAGATTTACGTAGTTCACCCAAATAGGGCTACATCTTTGGGCACAGAGACGATCATCTTCACTATGACAAATAAAGTATACAGAGACCCTCGTTCTCTCACATTGTCTTACCTCTGTGGTGTGGGAACACCACGGACAAGAGAGCTCTTACATCTCTTCAACGCGCAAAATCTAGGGTTACAGATTATATACATATATAATCTCCGCTTTCTTGGCCACCAAGAAAGCTCTAGCACAATTATCAAAATACCTTTGACCTTAAACCAGTTCCTGGCTAACCCAGTGACTGCAATAGAGATCTTTAATTCCTTTAGCCAATAACCGCCAGCCCAAAAAACCCCTTGATCTTCTTCGATGAAGATCACCAGCTAAACCCGAAAACCACTCTTTTACTAAGGCAGATCTGATTCGTCAATCGCAGAACCTCAAGCGATCTCTATCTCGCTCTGATACCACTTGTTGTGCGTGTGTATGTAAGCAACCAAGATCAACAATCAACCACACAAGAAGACAAGCTATTTACGTGGTTCGGCAAAGATGATTACGTCCACGGGAAACCAATTTCCACTAGGTTTCCCTCCAATCTGTGAAACCATAGCCTTGGAATCTCAGCCTCTTATTTGGGGTGTTTTCCCTAATTATATTAGGAATTTCTTATTTGATTAAACAGCAGTTTCTTAATAGATTGGATAATGAATAGATGATTATATATATGATGTAATCTGTAACCCTAGATAAGATCTACATTGAAAAGGCTTTGTTCTTGTTTTATTTTACTTATCCACTGTCTCTTTTTAGGCTTATCTTAGTTTATATTAAACTTTTATGTTTAACTGTGTGGCGCTCAGTGACATAGTTATTTGTTTTTCTCATCCCATCAAGTAACATTAAACACATAGTAAGAAGCACAAATGATTTTTTTTAGAGACTGAAATTATCTACCACAAAAGAATCTCTCATATATCTCGTTAAATGTATACTATGGTGCTCATTTGTCATTATGGTAAGTTTAAAAATTATTAAAAAATCTGTATAAATTTTGAGAATTAATATCCTACAGCATTTGCATTGTTACTACCGCATTTTTTCTTATCTAGGACACCTTCCATGACAAATTATTTATTTTATTTTCATATTGATGTAGTCCCTTTTTTTTAGATTACAGCAAGAATATGTGATTTACAATGAGATTTTTCCATCTCTGTTTTTCATAAGCACTTGATATATAGGTACCCAATCATGCTTCATAGAAAAAATAGTTTAAAGTCCTTATTGCTATTAGAAGCTGTGCACTTGTTTACTTTTACAAAATTACTAATACAATTCAACTCCTTTTATTTCATGTGCTAATGGATGTCCTACAATGAGGTTTTAACTATATTCCACTACGATGGAGAGATTGATTATGATAGTATACGTCCATCTTATAAAGGTGGCAAACAAAAAATCAGATATCCATATAGTAAGATATCATATACCTCTTTGCTTACTATTACGCTCGAAGTTTCTAAGTTGGAGGAAGACCCTGAGAAGGTAACTTTACAATACCTTTTTCATAGTGGAATTACATGCTCATATATTACTCTAAAAGAAGATATGGATGTCAATACAATGTTTAGAGCATCAAGATTCATGAATAAGTTGAATTTATATATTACCAAAAGTGAATTGAGTAAAACAAATGATCCACCTCAATTCCAATCTAGTTATGTTCTTTCTAATATTTTTATAATGCTAAAAAAGGATCATTTTTAATCAAGTATAATTTCTAATTCATGTTTTTTATTTTTCTTCGTATTCAAGGCTTTAACGGATGGATATTGATGAGGCAAATTATGGTGGATGCAATATGCGGAGAGAGGCGAGTAATCGCAAATGCAAATACAAAAGTGATGACCACAATCAAAAGGAAGTTATACATCCCAAACATGTGCTGGAAATCCCTACCGTAAATCTTCAAGAAGACAATGATATCCATTTCTCGGATCACGAACCTGTGCTGGAAATTCCCCCTGTAAATCTTGAAGAAGAAAATGATATCCATTTCTCAGATCCTGAACCTGTGCCAGCAATTCCCTTTATAAATCCTCAAAAAGACAATGATATCCATTTCTCGGAAGCACCTACTTGTGTTGCACTTGAATAATTAAACGCAGTTGATTGTGTTATTGAAGTAGAAAAATTCAAGGTTGTATATGATGTACTAATAGTTAAAAAGCCAACATCTATTAGGTACCCAATTACAAAACTACTTAACCCAGTAAATACCACAAGGGCTTCATTGGTCCCATCGGATGTTACATTAGAAGACACCATGGTTCTCCAAGATTACATTATGGAACCATATCAAAACTCTACATGTGATATGTGGTTAAGGCGAAAGTTTCCTAATCGTGACATGTTTCTCAAAACGTTAGCAAAGTTTGCAATATACAACAATTTCACATTGAACCACTTGAAGACCAATCGCACCAAAGTTACACGCGCTACAGTGATCAAGATTGTCTTTGGCGTATTCATGCTTCCATTGTGGAATCTGGGCTACAATTTCAAGTGTGCACTTATTATCTAATCCACTCTTGCTCGAAGCCTATGATGGGGATGGCACATCGGCAAGCATCTTCAGAGCTTATCGCAAAATTTATCTTGAACAGAGTTCGATTTAACAATAAGTTGACTTCAAAGGAAATCATTAATGAGTATCAAATAGAGTTTAGTTGTTGTGCTTCCTACAGAAAGGCTCGTAAAGCAAAAAAGATAGCCCTCCGTACCATTAGAGGATCATACAAAGAGTCCTTCCAAATTCTCCCTCTCTATTACATTGAGTTGATGACGATGAATCCAAGATCAGTAACAAATATTAAAACAACAAATGGTGACAGTTTCCAAAGATTCTTTTATGCTTTATGACCATGCATCCATTCTTTTTTTTCTTCTTTGAGACCAATGATTACAGTTGATGGGGTACACCTTATGGGCAAGTACCCAAGAGTGTTATTAGTGGTTGTAACTCATGATGTGAATCATAAGCTATTTCTCATTGCCTTGGCCTTTGTAGAATCTGATTGGTGTGACAGTTGGGAGTGGTTTTTTACAAATCTATCTATAACCCTCGGTGAGCCGTTGAATTTGACCATTGTATTCGATTGACAGAAAGGGCTTATACCTGCCTTAGCTACCATTATTCCAAGTGCGCGACACTATTTTTGTTGCTATCACATTGTAGAAAATGTTAAAGGGAACTTTAAATATGATACTGTTGTTAGAAAATTTTGGTTGACTGCAAAGTCGTATAGGCCATGTGAGAAAACCTTCTTGTACTTAGCATACGGCATCCAAACAAACTACAGGCAAATATAAAGAGGATTTAAATTTATTGAATAAGGAGTAATATAAGGTATCGAAAGAAACAACTATATTAATTTAATATAAGGTATCGAAACAAACAACTAAATTAATTTACCTCATCAGCAGCAATATGATTCAACTGATGACGGACCTCCTCCACCGTGGTTAAAGGACTAGGCTCACTTAATCTTGCTTCCCATGTCTTGAATAAAGGGAAATCAATATCCTTTTTCCAACTATGCTTAGGTAATGAACACCATGCTATAAACATCCATGAGTAAGCCTAGACCTGTGGAAATAGCAAAGGTACAAGTACACAGCTTAAAGAAATGATAGTGAAGATATAATAATATTTCACTGCATTAACACGAAGAAGTTGCAGAGGACCAGTTATAGTTTTGAACTTGTCTGGAGAAGGTTTTTTTTTTTTTTTTTGTTTTCATTTGCTTTTTAGGGGAACCCCTCTTGTTATTCTCCTCCCTCTACCACATTGTCCTCAATTTTCCACCTACATGCGCTACCCAACATTTGGTACAAATTGGCAAGACAGCAGGGCCCCAAGCAAATGGCATGAATTCGGTGAAGAGTTTCGAGGAGGTAAGTTGCGCCTCTCGATCCAGAGTAGTTGCTAAAAATTTGGCAAGCAACTAGACGAGAGAGGAAGGCCCTAGTATAACAGATTTCCTCCTATTTGAAGAGTTTCTTTGTCTTTTGACTTTAGGCTTACTCTTGGATGGGGTGAAGTTGTCATCAAGTCACTTAAATTTAATATACAAACCTTGTGTATCAACTTCCGGACGAGACCTCTTCCCAAGCAACTTTTCACATATTCCCACCACTTTATTCTTGGGGCGTGTCCATCCAACAACAGGTGGGCCATCAATAGGAAGGCCATATATATGCGACATCTTTTAGAGTCATCATGGCTTCGCCACATGGATAATGAAAAGTATTCGTTTCAAGACGACATCTCTCAAACAAGGCAGATATCAATGCATGGTCAATTGTCATTTTGTCTATCTCTGAGAGATGATGTAGTCCGGTCTCTTGGACATACTTCATTTGATTTGTATTGAGGTGCCACTTCTTTTTTTTTATTAGCGGGGATGCATTTATACCGGTTAAATACCTTTCAACATTGAAAGAATTGAAATAGTGGATAGTTAGCAATAAGATAATAAAAAAAAATCTAAGTCTAATCAATATATAAACCAAGCGTTAGCAGAAGCATACTAATCCATTATAATTTGCTTCAGAGATGTGGTTTCCATGGCCATACAAGAAGATATTTTCAGTGCTCTTTGGTCTTTTTTCTAGCAACTGTATGATCCAAACATCATGTGCCAAAAAATTCCACAAAAAGCAATTAGAGCTAAAATTCTTAGAATTACAAAATTCTCAACAAGACATTTAGGTTGATAGGATTTTGAGATTCTTCATAAAGAACATGGCATTTATAGATAAGAAGATAAAAGTATCAAATAATGTTTAAATAACCCTAATATGCAAGTTCATTTGATTTGTATTGACGTGCATTCTACTATGCCATGAAGGCCACTCTTCATATCTGATAGGCTAGGCGTAGTGATAGCGACAATTCAACTGATCTATTTTTCATTTTCCTTTTGTATAAGTTTATGTGCTTCATCTCTCAAAACATTATTAATGAACTCATGTTATTAATATTGGAAAAATGGTAGATGATTAACAGTAAGATTTTGGAAATTGGAGACCAGAGGGGGAACATAGCTATTTTCAATTTCCTCTATCATTTTTCTGAAATATTTTGCAAAAGGAGCTGTGATTACCCATTTGATTTTGGGGAGATAGAATCTGTGGAGGTGTGACATGTAACGCTTTAATTTTATTTCTTTTCATTATATTTAAAATCATGGTGCCAATGCAAGTGAATAATCTAGTATTTAACAATGATGGCATCTCTTGTCTTTAAGCTTATGTGAATGAGACTGATAAGGACCCTCAAGAGCTTCCAAGTCCCAAACCCCTATAAGAAGCTCTACAGTTTCAACCCAACCCAACCCAAAAGGCAAGTAGCTTTTCACATCTCTCATATAAAGCTGGCAACCACAACCCCTCTCTTGGCAAGTATATATTCATGTGTCCACAGTAGACTACACATCAAAATGGGGTAATATAGTGATTAATTAATAGTCTGTACAACTTTGACATTTTTTAAAGAAAAGCAACAGTAGCTTTATAAGATTTATGAAACACTTAGAAAAGTGCCATAGACATGGGTTCCTTTGATTAGAAATCATACTAATTGCAATTTAGGCTATCTCAAAGTTTCAAACCTTGGGACTCCTCCTTATGGGTTCCTTACTTATTTTTTTAATTAATTTATAATATCATTGTTTGTAATAGATTTGTTAGGCATTGTGGAAAGATGCATTATTGTGCTATGTTTGGTACTCCTTGTCAACTTATGCACTTGAATATCTTCCCTCCTTTTTTTTTAGTTTTTTTAATCTTTTATTGAGTTACGAGTGTCTATAGATACTTTCTTATTCAGACTGAAAGCTGACACAGGTGGGTCTCTCCCAAAAGACTACAACTAGCTTGGACTGGCTAGTACTGCCATTGATCTCAGATTTTGAAAATTGGGCTTCTTTTAGATGATTAGTTAATGGGTTTTTATAAAAATTTGGCCCAAATGGTGTAGCATGAAAAGAAGTGACACTTGACCTGTGAAAATTCAGTATGAAACTTGAAATTGAATGGTAGGATTGACATGTTTTCCAATAAACAAAATAGAGCACTGTTACAAAAAACTTGATTTGATTATGGTCAGATTAATCCATGAGGACATTGACTGACAAGAATTTGAAATCCCTCATTGAGTGAATTGAGTTGTACAATGTCACTAAACATTACTTCTCATATGTCCAAGCTAAGCGCAACTATAAAAAACAATTTGTTAGGCATATTGTATGGATTATGAAAGAAACTCCTCTAATTAAAGAAGACTCTATTTCCATATTTTTTTATAGTCACTATATATCTTAAACATGTTGTAACACTGACCACTTTTTGTATCATATATGCATCTTTTGCTAGTGACAAATAATTTCAATTACATTAGGTTTTGTGGTATTTTTCACGTAAGCATGTCAACTGTACATTTAACCAGGTCACAGAAAAAGTGCTCAGTGATGATTTATCACTATAGTTAAGAAAAATATTGTAACACCAAAAATTAAAAAAATGTGACATTAGGTTGCAGACTCTTAAAGAACAACTAAGATGGGAAGGCTTATTCCTTTAAAGCATTTACATTTATTCAAAAAACCTCAATCCAACAAAATTGTATATAAAACTAAATTTTTAAATGATGACCATGATTAAGCAGTTACTACAAGTATTCTCTACTTCCATTCATTTAATCTTTTCAGCAAAAAGAGTTATCAGACAAAAGATGAATATTAAGTGCTAATTAGTTGCTTTCAAAAGTTCTATATTGATTACTGTTAACTCCATCATAAAATCCTTCAACTATGAAAACAAACAATCTCCTTTGATATTCTCAATGAGATGTTAGTAAAGGGTTGCTTTCTCTGACCAAAGATCTAGACTACGCGAAAGCACAAATTCCTTTTAACTAAGAAATTGTACATGCTATGACTGTTGCTAAGTTTCATAATTACAATCGAACATTCATTCTTAATCCAGTCCCAAACACATTTATCCTTTTGCTAAGTTCATGATGCAGATAACTTGGGCCACAAAATTTTAATATTCTTTACATACTATGAAAAAAAGATGAAAACCTAAAACTCATACGCAATAAAAACCTAAAATCAAATCCTTTACAAGGAGGAAGAATAACCCAAAAGAACCCATATTAAATAAAAAGACTAAAGTAAAAAATAAAATCAATGCAAGATACATACCTGATTCGCCACGGTGGAACTGCTTAGTCCCATCGATCTTGTGGTGCAGCCCACGAAGAAGACAACAACCCAAGATATGCAAGTGGTTGGAGGAAAAGGAACCGTTGAACAACATATGGGACCAGCACCCACGATTGATAGAGGAGATGAAGAGAAGAAGACAATGAAAAAGGGGAAAAAGAAGACGATGAAAAAGGGGAAAAAAAGGGGCCTCACAATTTTGTTATGTTTTGAGGAGCAGCGATATCCCCTCTCAGGAGAAATGGGAAAAAAATAGACCGCATCAGTCCTTTAGGACCATTGTGGGCATTAACATCTTCTTGGGTCTTTTTGGGTCGGCAACCAGTATTAGGGGACTTTTCCGGTTAAATCCTCTAGAAAGAACCACTAAGCGAGGAAAACTTTCACTGGAATATTTTCTAAACTATGGTTGTATTTTCTTTTTAGAAGTAGTGTTTATAGAATCTTCCACATAGCCTTATTAACTCCAATGTAACCTACATTAATATCTAAATAGCTTGTAGTCACAACACTCGGAGGTGGGACCAACCACAATTTGGCATACTCTTCTTTTTTTTAGTTTTTATCTAATATTGTACCTAATTGTAGGTATCTCCCGCCTCAAGAAAGGGGAAGGCTGTCATTATGTACAAAGGAGGTAATGGTTATTATACCCTTGCCACTATTATATTTTAGGTTGTTTCTAAATTTTTGTAACATAAATTTAGAGCTTGATTGAATTAAAATGCCACCAGGATCCCTACGGTTCTCAAGTTTCGGTTTGAAACTGAAGACCCTTTGTTTAGAATTATTTCCTTACCACTTTTATATTCTAGGTTGGTATCATTCTTATATGTTGCATATTTTTAAAGTAAATAAAAAAATTATGAGTTCTTTTTTTAATATTTATATACTCTTCTTCTTAAAAGATTTTTTCTTTTTTTTTTTTTTGTTAAAAAAAGCTTTTCGCACTGCAAAACAAAGAAGGATAACACAAACTGATAAATTATTTTTATTAGCTCAAAAAGCTTGGCCTATATGGTGTTAAGAAAACATATTCATTTTTGGATAATATTCAGGTGCACACCTTGAACGGAGGAACCCATCTAAGGTACTATGTGGGGCATAACTGTATACTGATTTGAATGGGCCATCAAAACCCTCCCCCATATTTACACTTGATATTTAGAGTTGCACCAATTTGGATGGATTGGACCATTAGATTTTGAGGTCAAATTTTTTTATGGGGTCATTAAACTTGTGAGCTAGGAATGAAAGAGTTAAAGTCATAAGATGACCCCAATTTTGATATTTGGACCTATCCCAAAATGATCTTTCCATCCCCTTTTTCCAATCATCAATGAGAGCCTAAGTGAGCCTCATCAACCTATCTCGCACGGTTGTTCTGTGCAAGGCATATAGACTGGAATAGAATCTTATTTATTTATTTTTTCTCATTTGACATAAGATCTTTTAAATATCCCTACCTTCAATTTCAAATCGATGCAACACACCTCACCAAGTCACAAAACATCTATATCAAGTTAGGATTTATCATATTAAAGTTTGAATCTCTTGTTCTCTTCTATTATTGAAGATTCTCGCGCGCAAATCATAGAGATTAAATAATAAGTTAGAATTTTTTAATTAATAGTTAAGATATTAAATTTTAAAAATGTATGTTGCACAATCTAAATGAATAATTAAGCGACTAAATGAAAAAAAATGTATATTGATATTTTAAATAAATTCCTAAGCGATTAAAATAGAAGAAATATGGCGTCACCTCAAACATTATTAAATTGATTTATTGGATTTTGTATGAAAAAATAGGATTTTACCAAAAAAATCATCTAAGGGGACTACAAAACAAAAAAGTTCAAGCTAGGTGTAGGTGCACCAGAGTGGTCACCTAGTAACCCTAGGTGACCACTCCAGTGTTTTCTTTATATCTAAAGGTGAGTATCGAATTCAACCCTCATTAAAATGGATAAGGGTCGAATTCAACACTGTGAATAACAGGAGAGTCAATAATGGGTTGGGTTTTGGCTTGCCTCGCATTGGTTCTCCTTCTTTTTCATTGGTCTAGAAGCGACGATTGGGAGCAACGGAAGAGGCAGTGACCTATAAGAGATTCTTTAGCAATGGCAACCTGCAAGGTGGTTTTTTTTTTTTTTTTTTTTTTTGTCATTGAGCAAACCTCGTGTTTCTGTAATCAGAAAGCCCAGTCTTGAACTAAGAAAATTTCTTAGATTCCTCTTCTTCGATGGATCTTCTTCAATAACTTAGAGAATAGAATCCCAACAACAGCTTCGGAATTAGCAATAATGTTAAGATCTATGCCCTGTTTCCTCCTTTTTCGCTAATCAGGAGATCAAACGTAGAACAACCTTGGTTTCTCTCTACAAATTGCAGAACTCTAACCTTTATTCTACAATATGGAAGAGAATAATCCCAACCAATGCAATCTGGATTGAATGTACTTTTGTTTGTAGCCTGAATTGAAGAGCAAAAAAAAAAAAAAAAAAAAAAAATCACTCCGAAAACCTTGCTACCACCACCTTGTAGGTCACCATTGCCGGGGAGTCTCTCGCAGGTTTCTGCCATTGCTATTCGTCACTTCCAAACTGGTGAAGAAGAAGGAGAACTATTGCGATGCCTCAAGCCAAAATCCGACCTATTATTGACTCTCCCGTTATTCTTAGTGTTGAATTCAACCCTTATCATTTTAATGAGGGTTGAATTAGATGCTCACCTTTAGATGTAAAAAAAAAAAAAAAAAAAAAAAACACTGGTGATCACTCCATTGCATCCATACCTAGGCTGAGCTTTTTGGTTTTGTGGTCCCCTTAGATGATTTTTTCGGTAAAATCCTAAAAAAAAAATTCTAAGCAAATGATGGTGATAAATGGACAGATAAAAAAAGGACTAATGGATTATGGATCTCCATTTGATCCGGCCACAAGATAGGCTATGTAAATGGGAGACATTAGATGGTGATAAAATCAAGAGATATTAGGGTGTGTTAGGAATAGATGAAAGTTTTTTAAATAAAAAAGGAGGGTTGCTAAATTCACTAGGCCTTTTACTTACCACACACAAGTGGAATTTTTTTTTTTTTTGAAAATCTCCAAAAGACCCCCACCTCCTTCCCCCTCCCCCACCTCCCCTTCCCCCACCATCCCCTCCGCCCACTCCCACCACCTTTGGCCCTCTCTCTTTCTTTGGTCTTTGGTCTCTCTCTTTCTCACCTCTCTCCCTCTCATTGTCACCCCCCCCTTCTCTCTTTAATAAAATGATCCCCTCGCCAGATCCCTCCCCTTTCTACGCGGGAGGGAGAGAAAGGAGGGAGGGAGGGAGAAAGATAAAAGAATGGGGGTATTTTGGGAATTTTTTTAAAAAATTCCACATGTGTATGGTTAGTGAAAGGGCTAATGTATTTAGAAGAAGCTACCAAAAGATTATGGGAAATGACTGTTTCAGTTCCCTATATTGATTGTGACGTGGAACAATGCCATTGGAGGAGGTAGTAGCTATATCTTACCATAGTGCAACATTGCTGCATTGGAGCTCTGCCCATCTTTTTAAGAGCAAAAGTATCATATGTTGATTGGTTAGATGTACAGAGACAACTGTTATATAATATGCATGTGCCGTGTCGGTAAACAAAATGACCCAACACAAAATCATAGATGTTTCATTCTCTATATGCCCCAACTCAAAACCTATTTTTTTTAGCATTCTCTTCAAAATAATTTTTAAAAAAAATTAGCATTTTAATATATATTGTTTTGAACTCTCTTAAAAATATATAAACACTTTTTGAAAAGAATTCAACATATTTCAAAAAAGAAAAGTAACTACAAATTATGTATGATGGAAATTGAGAGAAGACAATAATTGGTGGTTAAAGGCATGCTACATTTTGGTGATACTACAAGAAAAATGACATTTAGTGGTAGAAAAACTATTACAAAACCCAAAAATTCACCCTAAAACCTCTACCAATGAAAATTTGACCACCACTACATTGCCGCTAAACGCTATTATCACTGAAGACTTAGTTCCATCGCTAAAAATAAGAAATAGCGGTGGAAAATTCCTATATAACAGCCCCTAAAACCCCTTTTTCAAGTTGAAAAATTACCTTTTGTATTAATAGTGGTGGACATTTTATAATTCATGGCAAAAATTGTCCACTGCTATTTTCATTTTTGGTGGTTGTTCATTTCTTTTGCCGCTATTTCCACATAGTGATAGAGCTAGAAATTTCTCCTGGAGGAGGCAAAAAAGAAAGAAAACTTTCAATTGACAAAAGATGTATAAAAAAGTTACAAAATTTATTAATACAAACACTTATGCATCAATTAGTTATTTGATTACATCAAAGTTTGTCAATTACGAATGAGAATTAGTGAGCTTTTTTTAATGTTTTGACCTTTCTTCTTTTTTTTATTTTTTTTGGAAAACGCAATATTTTGTATAATATTGTACAGACAATCAATCATGTGCTCAATTGACGGTAGGCCCCACTCCTGTTGATATGAAAGTTTTAGAATATATCAATAGAGGGGAAGTTATTCATTTGGAACAGATAGGATTATAATCAGGCAGGATATGCAATCATTTTTTTAACCCGTTCACTACACTCTTTTGTCAACAATTCTAACCTACAATAAAACAGTGAACCATAAGTGGTAAGTCATGGAAAAGATAAGTAATAATAATAAATTTGTGGTTATCATAAAGATTGCCCTCATTGGATCTAGCAAGCCTTCATTCTTGTAAGTGTAGTAGACTCTATTCATTTATGTAGCCTTAGATTTTCAATCTAATGAAACCCTAATCAATAATCTTGATAGATGTAAACAACATGGCATAAAAAGTCTCACGAAGTAAAATATAATAATTGATAACATTAAGAAGTAATTATATTTGACAAAAATACAAAAGACATGAAGAAAAATTAATGCATGCATTTAGATATAGTCATTAAAGAGGCATCCATTGAACTTAAGAAAAAAAAATGAAAAAATAAAAACAAAAGGCAAATGGGTTGAAGAATTATATTGTGTTTGAGGACCAATGCAAATGAGGTAAAAGAGGAGATAAAGTTGCCACGCAACAAGAGTCAACATCTACTCTAAAGATGCCTTACTTTTGAAGAAATAAAAAGGCAGTTTTAACCCTAGGTTCTCTTGTAATTATATTGATTGGTTGTAGCAAAAAATGAGGAGGAGCAAAAGCAAAAAATAGATAAAACTACCTATGAAAAAAATTTGAAAAACCTCGTCCCATATGAAAATTTAAAAAGTTGCCCCTCCTTGCCCTACATAACGTCCGTAGCAGATGTTTAGTTAAGATAGAGTTTGACATATAAGCCTAAGATCAATATTGGAGTCTTAAACTCTCCCTGTTGAAAATAGAGCCATCCTTTTGGATGACTCAAGCCGACTAGCCACATGATGTTGTGGGCTTTGGCTCATGGAATTTCAATGCAATTTTGCCATATGATTTTAAAAGGCTACATGTGAGGTTAAAGCTAAGGTTACACTTATATGCCCAAGATCAAGACTCACAAGTTTCCAATATGTGACATATACACTACATATCTAGTCCTTTAGAGTTTTCCCGCTCTCTCTCTCTAGGCAAATGCTCATCAAGCCAAAACCAATTTACAAGGGGGACAGGCATAGCATATATGGAGAGAGATTAGATGAGAAATGTTTTAAGCGAAGTGGGAAGGAAGTCAAATTTTGAATTTCAAATTTCTCCACAGGCTTCTTTCTACAAATTTGGATCCTTTCCTTTAATAATCGGGCAGTGAAGTTTTATTGAAATGTAGTTCACTTCATTTTCTATATCCGACACAAACAACATTCTCTTATCTAGACCTGAGATTTTGATAAATAACAAAATTTATATCATAAATAACATACACCAGTAATTCCTCATAAGAAAATGAAGTGATAAGGAACACAAACTGATCTCAATAATTTGATAATTCATGATGATGAAGACTACATTCAAATACAACCAATTCCCCTGCTATTATTGAAGCTTCAAAGTTCCACAGGAGAAAAGCTGCTCACATTCCAGTAGATCAACATTAGGCATAGGTGGTTCATAGACTTGGAAAATCTCAGCTAGCGTAAAGAGAAGGAAAGCGTCACTATAGTCACCAAATTACATGACACTCCACCAATTTTCCCCGACCACCTGCTTCCATAAGTTATCCGGATCCAAGGCAGCTTCAATTACAGTCAACTTTCTCTTACCAACTCATCAAAACAAAGTATCAACACTGAGATGGAAACCAAGTAGAACAAAAGATTGCCATAAGGTTTTATGCATACCCCTCTAGATATAACCTTGTCCTCTGCAAAAACACAAGCAGATCAACCATGAACAAAAATAACAACACAACAATAACAAAGCAGTCTAATCAAGAAACAGGGTGAAGGAGAAAATCAAATTGAAGGATTAGAAAAGTATTTTCATTGCTTCTATTAATTAATACGAGCAGATTTTAGTAGAATTGGCTAGCAAAGGAAATTTAATAAAAAGAATATTTGAGTTTCTGGAATTCTACAACTCACTGCACTCTTTCGCGTGGCAAATGCACCTCAGCCCAACCCCGCAGTTCCCATTTGGCTTCGAACACTCATCGCAAATCCGTGGAAGATGATCTGGGACCTCAAATGAGACCCTTGTCCCAAATTCAAGTCCTTCAATAGAAGAAGATGATGATGACGACAACGACGAGGAGGATGAGGATGATGATAATGATAATGATCCATAGACTCTTCTGTAGTGAGAGCAACTCAGATCTTTGGGATGAAATCTAAATTCCAATTTATCAGTATCATTCACAAGCAAGCAAGGAAAGGGTTTGTCTTGAGGCTTGCAGCCATAAAAACTGCTACAGTTATGAAGAAAAGAGGAAATTGCTTCTTTTCCCCTAGAGTTGCAGTTGAAGAGGATGAGTGAGTTGGGCTGTGGTGCTGCAGGCAAACCAGCCGTGATAAGAGAAGGAGAGATGAACTGGGAAGAAGGGGAACATGAAGAGTGAGAGATGGTGAGTGTTTTTGCTTTGTAATCTATGGAAGAGACTGGAAAGAGGCCTAGAGAGGTTCTGAAATAGAGCTTTTTGGATCTGCAGAGGAGCTTGTGACTAGGAGATGAGATATTGGAGTGTTGGAGAGATAAAGGGGGTTCGATTCTGATATTTCCACATGAGGTGGCTGTGATGGGAATGGGATTTCTGGTTGTGGGTAGGGTCGATAAGGGAGTGACTAGGAGAAACAGACTGAGGAGAAGGTAAAGATTGGACTTTTGGGGTGTGTGCATTTTTTCTGTATTCAAGTAGAGAAAGGAGATGAAAATTTGAAGGGATGGTTCCGATTCTTCAGAAAGGAAAACAAGATCGGCATGGGCAATGCATCAAGGACATCTGTGGCTTATCCCCTGAGATTGTGAATGGTGACTGATAAGGGGTGAATACAGTGTAGATGAAGACGAATCTTGTCCTCCTTTACCATTGTTCTGTGTGTTGCCTTTATCATAGGATTCTTTATTCCTTGCATATTATACTCTAGCGAATCAGATCGTTGAAATGTGCTGGTAGAGAAAGTCAGTATTCGGTGCGCGGTAAAAATATGGTACAGCAAATAGCACCTGCATTATCCTGCGGTGTTTAACCGCGGATGGATCAAGGTCCATTTCCAAGAGCATCATCCATGGCCCATGTCCAAAAGCAAAATGTCCTACAACAATAAATTCAAACCCCATTTCATCACACAGATTCTCTCCTAGTCTCCTCTAATCACTAATCACCATTCAATAGCCCAGATTCCTTTTAATCAATCAACTAGCAAACGAACTTCACCTATTTATAAATTGATTGTTAATGGAGGGATTTGCAATCGAATCCCAATGCAAGGGACATATTGCTAATTGTTTTTTTTTGACATCAAGAGTACTCCCAAATTTTAGCCATCCGGTCAAAGATACGTTGCTCTAAGTGGGAAGTGTGGTGAGGCCACGCCATCATTAAACAGTAAAAACACACGTGTTCTCTCCTCTCTTTCTCTGTCCCACCTCCAAAAGAGCCACAATCTGACAGCAGTCCAATGTCTTGAGTGGATTCCTTCCCTCCAATGGAAATCCCAGGTCGTCGATCGAATTACTCGCTCCTCACCCAACTCCCAGCCGAACAGCAGCCGCAGCGACCCAAATTCTCGGCGCCCGAATCTCTCTCATCCGACATCAACAAGCAGAAGACCGACAGGCCTCCTCTCGATTGGCTCATCGAACCCAACGCGTGGACCGGATCGCACTTCCCATCCATCGAACTGCAGCGCCAGTCCAGCGGCAGCAGCTTCGGCGACGCGCCCCTCTCCGGCGACCACTACCTCCCGATGCTGTTGGCGGCCGACGACCCGGACCTTCTATCTCAGGAAGAAGGGCCGAAAGCTGCTTGTTTGGATGCGCGTCCGAAAGGAGCTGATGCAGGTGATTAGGGAGGTTTTGGTATATTGATATTGATACGATTCGTGATGGAGATGTGATTTGTGAAGCCTTGTTAGCAGGTGGGCCTTCATCGTCGTCGTCGTCGAAGAGCTGGGCGCAGCAGACGGAGGAGAGCTACCAGCTGCAGCTTGCGCTGGCATTGCGGCTTTCATTGGATGCCACAAGTGCCGAGGACCCCAATTTCTTGTGTCGCGGGCCGGATGACTGTGTTGTCACTTCTCCTGTTGCTTCTGCTGAGTCCATGTCTCATCGCTTCTGGGTATGCACTATGCATTCATTACCTTGTGCAAATTTTGAGTGATGTGATGTTCGAAGATATCTGTTTTGCGGGATGATATGATAGCAGGTGGAGTCTGTAGAGGTGATTGTAGCCTGTTTAGAGTGGGATTCACCCAATAAACGCTTGTTAGGATTGCCCTGATTCGGCGTTATGCACTCTTCATAAAAATAAAAGCTTTGGAAGCCTCCTCGGCCAGACAATTGGACTTTTTACTCATGTTGCTGTCTCTTCTTTGGGTAGCTTATTCTTGCTCCTGCATTGCTGGCATTTAATTAGTTGCTGGCATTCACTGGACCCATACTTGAACTGCTTCTATTGATCCCACTCCATGTTAGTAAAGTCTGAAATTCAAGATATGGTTAGTGAGACTAATAGAAAATCCAATTTGGGACTTGAGAATTGGTAAATGGATTAACGTCATGGGAATCACGTGTAGGCCTGTGATATGCTTGATGTTGCATTGGATTAATCAGTTACCATAAAGAAATTTGCGATGCGTGGCAGTTAAAATTCACAAGCGCTTGTCAGCTTCGCATGCTTGAAAATTAAAATTGAGAATTTTCTATGAGAGACTTCATCTATCTATCAAAGTTTGATTTTCTGTCTAATCTCATAATATGCCTCTTTCAATTTCCATGTCTACCAGGTAAATGGCTCCCTGTCTTATTATGATAAGGTGCCAGATGGGTTTTATCTCATCCATGGAATGGAACGATATGTGTGGACTGTATGCACCAATCAACAAGAAAATGGTCGGGTTCCGTCTGTTGAATCACTTAGATCTGTTGATCCTAGTAATTCATCAGTTAAAGTACTTTTGATTGATAAACGGGGTGATCATGGTTTGAAGGAGCTTGGAACTATGGCATTTAGCCTTTCTGGTGGTTGTGCTACTACAGAGGAGGTAGTTGATCAACTCGCAAAGCTAGTCTGCTCTCGTATGGGGTCAGTTATTTACAGCCATTTATTACAAATCATCTGAATATCATTATCTGTTTGCACCATGCTACTGCTAAACTGATGTTTTTTTGCTGTCTCAAGTGGCACAGCTTCCACCGAGGAAAGCGATTTAGTCCTCCGCTGGAAGGAGTGCATAGAGATTCTTAAGGATTGTGTTGGATCTATTGTGCTTCCTATGGGTAGCCTAGCAGTTGGTCTCTGCAGGCATCGTGCTTTATTGTTCAAAGTAAGTTGCATTACTTTATTAACTTATCTCATAGTTCTTAGTTGTATGAGGATCTCAGAAATTAGAAAATGTTCTCAATTTTGATGGTTCTGCATCATTGCATTGGGGGTTCTGTGTTTTTCTTTTTTTTTTTTCTAAGGACCACACTGATGTGTAGGGCATGGTCCATACCATTTCTGATCTTTGAATTTCAAGATTTTCGAAAACCTTTTAAAAAGTCCAAATGGAGGTTAAAGTGCTTTGCAGTCTCTACTAGTTGAATTTTAAAATTTCCGTTATTACAAGTATCGTCAAATATTTTGTTTTCTAAT
The DNA here is from genome assembly GCA_037013555.1 of Sextonia rubra. Classification (NCBI taxonomy): domain Eukaryota; kingdom Viridiplantae; phylum Streptophyta; class Magnoliopsida; order Laurales; family Lauraceae; genus Sextonia; species Sextonia rubra. The sequence continues at coordinate 25,477,571 of JASUAD010000006.1, forward strand.
CTCCAATTTGCATGTGTATGGAATTGTGGATTCGATATATTTCTCATAGTATAGCTTTTGTGCCTTTTTTGTTTCAATGTGGTCTTTCACATAAATGTTCCTTTTGCATCCTGTTTAGTAACGAACAAAATTTTCTTTTTCATATAATAAACAAAATTTTGGGGAGCTTAACTGTTCCTGCTGCCATGAGTAACTAAACTAACATGATTCTGTGTCGCACAGGTGTTAGCAGATTCAATTGATTTACCATGCCGAGTTGCTAAGGGTTGCAAATATTGTTGTAGACAAGATGCTTCCTCATGTCTTGTGCGGTTTGGTTTTGACAGGTACACATTGTTGTAATGTTCTCTAGTTATGTTGATGGAATTAGTTCGAGCCATAAAATAACAAACAATGGCATTCAACTTTCATTCAAAAGACAAGAAAATAAAATTACATTCAATTGGACTTTTCATATGCTATTATAAAGTAGAATTTGTGCAACTATTCAGTCTAAAATATCACTTAAAAGAGAATTGAGGTGGTTTATATTGATTTGGCACTTGGTGATTGCTTGAAGAGCCAGGGTGTCTTATTGGCTTGTGCTGTCAATCTAAAGACTCTAAAAATGGCTCTCAACTTGAAAAATTTGCTTGATATGGTGACTAAATGATGCATTCATTATATTGAAAGAATTTGTATCTACATAATTCTGTCACTTGATGTTTAGACATTTTACTCTTATTCTTCTTTTATAAAACTATAGGAATAATTGTATATTAGATTACTTGCTTACAAGGAAACAGTTAGCTTGGTATGTTTCTGGAGTAATCTTGTGTAGACTAGAGAGAAAGAAAATGCTAGCTTTAAGGAGCATGGTAGTCGAACAAATTGTTTTCCTTTCTCTTCACAAACCTACTCAAATTTGTGAAGCATGAAGATAGCTCCGGGGGGGGGGGGGGGGGGGGAGGAGTTTGTGTGAAAATTGCATAATAGATTTTCTATGAAGAATAATTTATTTGAGGAATAATTGAAAATGGAAGGAAGAGAAATAGTGCTTTTCTTGGTTTGCATTGAAAAGATTAATTTTGAGATGTGCAAACTAATCGGTGCTCTCACTTGTAGAAGCATAATGTCTTTAGCCTTTTGTATTCATGAGTGGAAAAGAACAAGCCCCAAAGCATGGGTAAAAATCTCACAGGTTATGGGAAGAATTATCTATGCTATGCTGTGTGCGAGACTTGGGTTTGCGAACAAATCAGGTCAGGTTGAGTAGGGTGTCTGCCTATTAAACCTCAACTCATACCCGCCCCATTTTCAAAATGGGTAAGACAACCTCAACCCACACCTGATGTAGGTCAACCAATGCTTACCGTAAGAGAGAAGAAGGCTTTTTGCTTGTGGTTCCAATCTGTGTGTTTGTGTGTGTTGCGTGCATGCTAATCTTAGAGAACACAAAAGCATCGATATAATGTGTCTCTTTGTCTGTATTACCTCCAACAATCTCAAATAACACAATGACCTCCAAGTAGAAATTCCAATAGACTTTTGCAACCAATCATCCAAACAAGAAACAAACAAAACAGGGAAAAATCTTGCAATTATTTTCAAAAGTACATTCTACAGAAGCATTTGGACTTTGAAGTAAAAAGAGAAAGAGATGGAGCATTTTATTCCATTGATTTATTTAGGTTTGAGTGAGGTTAGGGCTGCCAATCCACTGATAACCTAGTGGTGAGCCAACTTCCTCTCCATGAACATAGCTAAGGAGTGATCCTTGGTAATGGCTCTAATAGTTTGGCACTTGGGTTGTGTGTGTTAGAGTGGGTATGTGAGTATTTTACTAAAGCAAAGTAAAAAAAAGAGGACACTTAGGATTTAGGACAGGTTAGTTTGATGTTGATCATGTGGCTCTTTCTTAAACTTGAGAACAAGATTGCCAAAATTAAATTATTGTTGATTTATGAGCACTACTGTTTGTGATTGTTTTTCCTGTCATACTTTTTTTATAACCCTCTATATATTTGAGGGTATTTTGTCATAATGAGTATGTCATTTAATGGAAAATTAGCCTCAATTGGTTGAGTCTCTCTTTTGAATGTTTTATCTCATGTAAGAGATAATTTCAATGATGTTAGGCAACCATAGATTGGACGTGGCTTCGATGATGATGAGATTTGTTCGTGATCAGTAGACATCAGTGTAAACTGTAAACTGTAGTTTCTTTCCTGACATGAAACCAATACAGTGAAGTACAGGATTTTTTTCATGATGAGTATATCATTTAATGAAAATTAGACTCAATTGGTTGAGGCTCTGTTTTGAATGTTTGATGTCATGTAAGAGATAATATCAATGATGTTAGGCAACCATCATAGATCGGACGAGGCTTCGATGATGATGAGATTTGTGCATACTCAGTAGAGATCAGTGTAAACTGTAGTTTCTTTCCTGACATGAAACCAAGACATTGAAGTACTTACCTACCTCTTAAAGAAAAAAGTTGCAGGGGTTTCGTGGATATGGGTGGTAGGCTTCATTAATTATTTTTGTTGCTTCTCTCTTGTGTTCTTTGGCCTTTTGTATTGGTATTTGTAATTTGATTTTATTTTTTTGGTGTATTTTCTTTCTTCTTCTGTTATTGTTATTGTATTAACATTTCTGAGTTGCGGCTTTCTTCTAAGATTATCTCAATGAAGTTTAACTATGCACTATGCAGCAAGATGACCTATATTTTGTCGAGGTTAAAATGCATCAACTTTTATCTTCCTGGACAGCAATTACTTAAAAGCAATTGTTCTTTGGCAGGGAATATTCAGTTGACTTAATTGGAAATCCAGGATTCTTATCTGAGCCTGATTCTGTACTCAACGGTCCATCTTCTGTGTCAATTTGTTCACCTCTTCGTCTTCCAATATTTTCTTCTGTTGAAACAACTGATACCTTCAGGTCTTTAGCCAAGCAATATTTTTCAGACTGTCAATCGTTAAGTATCATATTTGGTGATACCTCAGGTTATTCCCTTGGCTTAAATTTTCAGTGAAATTACTCTGGAAAATAATCCTTTCAATTTTGTTTGAGTTATGTGTTCTGCTAAAGTAACCATCGATTAGCACTATTCTGATAAATTTACTCTCAATTAGCTTTGCTCTGGAACTTTTCCATAATCAAATGTGTTAATCAATGTTTGCATAAGATTCATGTAGTTCTTTGGCCATAAAAAAAATGAAAAATCTTATTGCATGTTTTTAAATTCATTTTTTTAAAAATCTTTTTATTGGTAACATGAACCCACAACTTGAAGGTTGCAATAGGGAGAGCATCTTTCACCGCCATGGGTTCTTGAACCCGCAGTCTTATTGCATATGTTGTAAACAAATTCATGTTTTTGCCGCCATTTGTTAAAATTTATTATGTGTCGAGAAAATGTGCCCATAAAGCAGAGCAGTAATTTGCACTTCATATTTGTGTTTGTTTTGCAATTTGTCACGACCTGAGCCCGAGAATCTTGGGTTTAGGGTTAAGGGTTAATCCTGGGGTGTGACACGCGTACTCCTGTATAATTCACATTTGGACCGGGGTCAAGACGGAATTACACAAGGGATACTCACATACTTACACGTGTGAAGTGCTTTAAACAGACATTTGTCCAAGCATTCAATACGCGGAAGCTTGTCAATATCATATTAAAATTTTTTTTCCTCAAAGATACATTAGTCCCAAGATATCATTTCATGAAACAAGATACCATAACACCGAAACTAATAAAAGATAATACACACCTATATGATATGTTATGTACAAGAGTTGTAAGGATATATGTCTTTACAAAAAGGAAAGAAAGTTTCTAAATATTAAGAAAGATTTACATAGTCTCAAAATACAAGGGATCATGAACTATGCATGACAAATAACACTAATGCAAATCATGAACCCTAATGCATTCACAACCCCAAAACAAAGGCCAAAACATGCTTGTGACGCACTCCGTACGTGGATCAATCAGAATGTGTCTACTGTCCACTTGTTTAGGCCTGATGGGACCTCGACGGCTTCCTCTGAAATCTCTTCAATCTTCGCGAGATCGGAAGAAGGACCTGAGCCTGTAACACTACGAGACAACGAGTGAATAAGACTATTCAGCAAAGTATAAGCATAATTAAGGTAATAAGCATTGTGTCTAAAAGAATTAATGACAAGTAATCAATAGAAGTCAATTCAGTATACTAAGCATGTTATGCATTGAATAAAACATGATGTGAGAATCAATATTTGAAATACATGACTATGTGGTTATTACATTCGTTATTTCCTCCCTCTAGGGATTTATGCATTGGGAAACACCAACGATCTGGCCAAAGGTACAATTGGGTCCCTGCGTACATGGATTCCGGAAGCTCCAAAAGCACATTGCAGTGGCATTATGTCAATACTACACCGAAGTCAACCCCATCGGGTATCATAAGGCTGAAGCTGAGTAGAGAGCCAAACCAATTCAAGTCATATGATTGAATTTGAGTAATTCATGCAATTCGTTTCATTGTAAACAATGTATTAGACATACAATTCATTCTTACTCAATTCAATACTAATACGTGAAAAACAACGTATATCAATATAAACAATACTTGTCATGACCATCTCGTAATCATTTTAATGATAGAATAAGCAATTCAATGATAGAAGGCAACTATAAGAATCCAATATGCTATGCAGCTGAATTTAATAGAATAATCAAGGTGATTTACAAGCCAACCATAATCTAGTCGTCCATTGTTTCTAATCATCTATGATAATGTAGTTTTAAGTTATCTAATAAATAGTTGTCTCACTTTGATGTTACATTGTATAAAAGAAACGTGTATCAGAGTCCCTTAAACCAACACCTATGAGTAGGTGCTTAACAATGAATAACACCCCATGAATGCGTCTTAGCCTTCAAGACACTTCATGGTGAATAATTTTTTGTTGGGCAAAATGAGTAGGATAAAGTATCACAAAAACTAAGGTCATATAAATTCTTCTCAATATTCCTAATTTTCCTAGGTTTTCATGGTTTACGGCTTAGCCGTGGATGACCTACGGCTTAGCTGTGGGCAATCTACAGCTTAGCAGTGAAATATACATCGACTTAGCCGTGATCTGCTTACTGTTCCCCCACAACTATGGCTTAGCCGTGAAATAGCCTACGGATTAGCAGTGCTTGGCCTATAGTTAAGCCACGGCTTGGCTACGGCTTAGCCGTAGTGCAATTCACGGCCTAGCCGTAAGCTCAGCCATAGAAAGGATTCCAAATTTGAGTCTTGGGTTTCCTAGCTGTAGTGCAAAACTACTCTATGGATTCCTCGCCATGGTATAATTTATGGCTTAGCCGTAAGCTTCAGAAATTTTGATGTTCGTTCAATTACAAAATTCTTTCTTTGACCCATAATGCTTGTTAGTCCACAATTGAACCCATTGCAGATTTCTCTGCTCCATCTACCAATGTTCGTTTCAAATTCACACTTCATCATTCGTTAAGGAAAGCTGATCATGCAGTAGAAGTTTGGAAGAATGAAGATATAGGGGCTGATATTTCACGTTAAAGATTCAAGAGATTTACAAGAACCATAAAATACCAACATGCATTCGACCAAAATTAGTTTATACTTCCATTTAATTTATATTCAAATTACTATCCTTTTCTTGGTTTAACTTGAGAAGAATAACACTGCAATTTGACCCTAAAATAACATAAATGTAAGAAAAGATAAAGAAAATGAGTGCATGCTTGATAAAGAGCCTCCTTGACCCTATTCCTAACCCACAAGAGCTGTAATGAGAAGATCTAACCTTAGAGATTGACCAGAAAGAGAAGGTGCCTAAATCCTTCACTTCAAAGGGATGAGGAGATCTAGAAGATGATGGGAATGGGAGATGAGAGCCTCCAATCACACATGCAAGCTAATCCCTTGATTTGATGAAGAGATGGTGAAAAAAGAGAAGAAGGAAGAAAAGTTCTATAGCAGGGAGGAGAGGAAAGATTGAATGACTACAGTTGGACTCTTTTATATATGATAATTTTCCAAAGTTTATAAGACAGTCCACATTCCTTTATATATTTCCAGTTTAAGTCAACTAAGGGTCCAATGGATTCACATGAGGTCGAATGTGTTTAATTCAAGTACGAAAGTTGACGAGCTCAACGAGACAAACCCGATGATATCAATATGATGCGTTATATGATGTAAAATCATGAAATCTAAAATTAAGAAAAATGGCTTTTATCTGCCTAGTTAATGTTAGCCTTAACCCAATCTATCTATCCATGACTTGAACTCAACCCACTAGACTCCACAAGACTAAATCTATGTAAGTTATACGAATTTGATCTTAATTAGCCAATAACTTACTAATTAGCCTTTAATCATGCTTAATTGGGTTCGATGTGTTACACAATTTGTGTCTGTGGCACGTCCAATTTTTTCAGTAAGATAAAATGGTTGAAAAATAGAAGGCTTAGATCTTTGCTGCAGATTCATTACCTCTTTTGCAAGTTGGAATAATTTGCAGGCTTAATATCCATGACATTTTGTAATTTCTTTTCTCCTATTGAATCTGGAGTGGACCTGAGGGACCATTGCATTTTTACATTTGAGTTTAAGTAGCTTTCATTTATCTAGCTAAGTCATCTCCTACGCTGGACCTTAACCACAAACAGCCTTGGGGTATGTTAGGATGAGGAGAAATGGGTGGAGAAAATGGTGGTGGTATCTACAGTTATACTCTGTACTGCGGATAGATTTCTTCTCTTGTTCTCTACATCCAAATGAGCACTTAGAAAAAACAATCAAGAAAAAAATCTCAAGAAGATGGCTTCATAAAAGAGAAGTGATTGGACCATCTGTCACTCATGCTTATGTTTTCTCAGAATTCATGTTTGGGTTTTGACATACATCTATCACTTCTCATGCTTATGCTAATTCTTATTATTATTATTTTTTATTAAAAGAAGGTGACAGGTCACTCAACTGTCATTGCACAATTGAATAAGCAAGCCAAATAATATATGGAAGAGTTACCATATGGAGATGTAATATCATTGTAATAATGTTAAGATTTAGAATTGAAGAGAAGGAAGTAATGAAGAAAGACATAATAAACATATAAGGAAGAAAGACATAACAAACAAACTATGATATCTGAATGCTACAAAATAGGCATTGTATTATGTCACATTGTATCTAATACTACACTTTTTATGCCTAAAAACCACTATCGGCCATATCTATGGTGTGTCCCTACCCCATCTATCCCATATCTAGGTATCATAGGAAACAAAAGCGAGAAAGCCAGAGAGTCTTGCGCACAGTTCTTGACTGTGGGACATTTGCATTCTCTTGATTAAAAACATTATACTATTATTTACATATAGCTCCTTTCGGAATTACATAATTATAATTAAGGACAAATGGAAATATTACTTAGGTCCTTTCTTCTCAACACTCCCTCTCAAGCTGGAGAATATCCATTGATCATTTCTAGCTTGCCAAGAACGCAACACAACTATTATTACCCATCAAAGAGAAAAAAATTGCAAATGATCTCAAGGAATGGATGAAAGTAGTAGGAATAGACTTGAAGAAGTACAAACTATCTGAGGATTTGGGTCAAGATAGTTTGGAATGTAGAAACAAAATTCATATACCAAGCCCAACATAGTGGGAACAAGGTTTTCATCATGGTGACGATGATAATCTCAAGGGAGTTTCCTTTGTAAAAACATTTGCATTCTGCTCCTTGGACCTCACAAATGAAGTACTAATAAGTTTAGTTTCAGTCTTTCCCCTAATAGCATGACACTTGACTTCTATATGCTTGGGTCACTTGTGAAAAATGGGATTTCATGCACACTTGTATGGTTGCTTGGTTTGAACGGATTTGCTTCAACACTTGATTTGGCCACTGTTGACTGTTTATGTCTTCCAGATCACTAGGTTGGCTCGGCAAAGGTTTATTAACAGTTGAATTTTTATTTTCTAATTTCTTTTCTTTTAATTTGTTTGAAGAAAGATTTGAAAAATTGGGTAGAATAAAGAAAGAATAAAGAGATTTAAGAGGAATAGAAGAAGAATTAAGAGAAGAAGTGATGGTTGTCCCAGTTAGGGTTGGATGATTTCCATAATTACAAAAAAGTGGACCCTTTTTCAACACTCCCCCTTTAAGCAGTGGATTCGGTACAAAAGTCCTTGTCTTGATGACTTATTGAGATATTTTTAAATTCTGCAGACAGCATTTAGATGCTTGTTTGCAGTGCACAATGTTCAAACTAATCTCTAATAAGATTTGATATCATGGAGTAGTGTAGTGCGATCTGTACTAATTCCATGGTTTTGAGCCTAGTATTCCAGTTTCTTCAAGAATATCTAATGTATCCTTCCATTTACAAATCACAATCCTATTTCTTGACCTTTCAATTTCAATTCCAAGAAAATACTTTAATTCTTCTTGGTCTTTGATCTCAAACTTTGTACTAAAATACTTCTTTGAACATTCTATCTCCTCTGTATCCTTTCCAGTAACAACAGCATCACAAAGAACAACTAAAACAGTAACTTATTTGTTGCTTCTTTTCACTAATAATGCATGATTTCATGACTTCTTTTACATCCAGTTTTTAACATGGCTAGGTCGAATCTATCCAACTAGGCTTATGAGATTGTTTGGGAGTTGGGACCATGTAGCATGGATATAAATATCGGCCGTAGCGCCCAAGGGCGCTACGCTTTTTGTGAAATAGCGGCGCTCAAAAGCGTAGTGGCTCGTAGCGGCCGATACATTCCCGTAGCGGTCGCTATAGCCGCTATATTGCTGTAGCGGCCGCTATGTATTGGCCTGGTTAAATTAGGGCTCCTCTTCCCTCTTTCTGCTTCTTCTCTTTTGCCCAACTAGTAGATTAACAAAAAAAAAAAAAAAAGAAGTAGAAAAAGAGGAAGAAAGAGAAAAGAAAAAAAAAAGAGAGAGAAAGAGATAAAGTGGGACGAGTTGCAGAAGACATACCTGATACAGTGGAGCAGCAGCATCATAGCGACGGCAGCAATAGCAGCAGTAAGCGGTGGCAGCAGCAGTAGCAGCAAGCGATAGCAGGCAGCAGCGAGCGGCAGCAGCAGGCGACAGTAGCATGCAGCAACGAGCAGGCGGTAGCAGCAGAACCCAGCAACAGGTCTTCTTCTTCTTCTGCTGCTGCTCCTTCTCCTTCTCCTTCTCCTGCTTCTCCTTCTCCTTCGTCTGTTTTGGGCGAAAGTTAGTGCAAGCCGCAAGTGGGTAACAAATACCCTTCGTGCCCTATTTTATTTTGTTAACGGGTCGGTTTTGGCCAACGATGGCCCATCTAATGAAACGTAGGGATAAAAATTAAATGGGCCATTCAAAAACATTAAAAACCATAAAAAAACATTAAAAAAAATTAAGTGGGCCCATCCAAAACAATAAAACCTAAAGAACCTATTGTAACCATTGGTTGGCTCCACAATGAGGCAACAACGTTAAAATTAAAAAATTCATATAGGAGCCAAATATTACTAAATTGAAATTGGCACCTTCCTCAAATTTCACTCAAATTGGAAATAGGGTCATGGCCAACTTCCAGACCTACTTTTTATAGTTATATATAAAAAAAATTCCACACCTACTGAAAATAAATAACATCCAAAATTTACACTAATTGAACATAGGCTATTTAATAGGACATAGGGCCCAACCAAAGTTCACTCTAGTTAATAGGAAATAAGGCCCTAACCAAATAACACTCCAATAGAAAATGGACCCTTTTCAATTTTCAATTTAATAAACAATTCCCCTCTACATATATATAAATATATATTTCAAAATATAACTATGAAATAACCATTAAAAAAACTAATCCAAACAATTTTACTCTAATAAAAATAGTGCTCTAATCAAATTTCACTTTAATAGAAAAACTTTCTCCATATATATGTGTGTGTGTATTTCAAGATAAAACTATGAAATGTTATATTCTAAGCATGACTAAACAACTTTAATCCATATGAAAAAAGTTTATCATTCCCATGTTTTTTTATTCATACAACGATACAGGACCTCATGCAATGAGGGGATCTCTACATACCCCTATACTAGTTACTTTTGCAAAACAAGCATATATTCCATCATTTTCCAATATTATGGATTTCTTGGAATTTTTTCAGATTTTTTTGAAGACATTTTTCAATCACACCGCTGCGCCGCTATGTATCACCGCTACCACTACGTATCGCCTGCTACGTAGCGTTTTGATAGCAGGCCGCTACGCCTGCCGCAATTGCTATTTTCATCCTTGTCATATAGTGCCTTTTTTAATGAAATCTTTCCCATTCTTTTTATTCAAACTAATTCCAGAAGGCAACTTCATGTGCACTTCTTGAAGATCACCGTGAAGAAATGCATTTTTAACATCTAATTGATGTACAACCAATTAAAATTTGCGGTTATAAAAAGTATTGCCCTTATTGAGTTCAACTTTGTAACCGGAGAAAAAAGTCTCAAAGTAGTAGATATCATAGGATTGAGTAAATTGCGCAAAGTGGTAGAAAGTATTGCTCTTAATTTGAATTTGATCATGTATAATTGAGTTGAAAAATCTGTGGATAATGTCAGAGCATCTAATTGGAAAGTATTCAGAAAAAAAGGAAGAAGAGGGCTTCCTACCAGCCATATTTATGGTTGGTTGAAATCTACTTAGGTCTAGTTTGAGGATTTAGAGGAGATCCACCATTAGATCATGATTTCAGAGAGGATCCACCATTGGATCATATTTTCAAAGAAGATCCACCGTTGGATTGTGATTACAGAGGATATCTACTTTGGAGCATACTTCCATCATGAATCAAACATTAAATCACATCATGGCACATCCCTAGTATTAATTGAAGATCCCACACTGGGATGATTAGCGCAAAAGACCGCATCTGCATAACATCAGGAAGGTCCTACCTTGGGAAGATGCAAATGGGCTGATCTTAAGAGTTGTTGGGCCCATTGGACCCAATTTGATAGGGTGCCGCCTTAGGTTCGTTCTTTATTTGATTTATTTTCATGACTTGGTTTTATTTGTTATTAGAGAATATTTATGTAAGCTTTTGTTTTAATCTTAGCCATAGATTTTTTTAGTGGATAAGAATAGATCTAGGGTTATTTGTTTTCTTATAGATATCATTATAAAGCCTCTTTGTCTTCTTAGACCTAATTAAGGAGAACAACACGTGTTTCTGAGATTTCTCCTATGAAAGGATTTGGTGTGAAGCCACTTGGTGTGAACCCAAGGTAAGTTCTTAATCTATTCTGTTCTTTGTAATTTATTGGTGATTTCTAGTTTTCCAAGACATATCCATCAAGAAGCCAAATATTTCACAAACATCCATCCAGAGCCATCAACAAACCCAAACAACCTACAATCTTCCCTATACTTACCAATATTTGATCAAACATTCCCAAACACCAAATCCTTTTTGACCGAATGCCTATACCCACAAATCCCATTCAGTTGACCTCCACCTGATGGCATTTGAGTTGTTTGGTCATGGGGCTGATGTGATTGAAGGTTGGCAATTTGGTTTTGGTCACATGCTATTTGACTTGTGGGTTATAAGCCATATTATATTCAGTTGGTGGGATTGTGACCATATGATGTTCGGCAATTGATTTTATGGTGGACTGGGGTTCAACTATTTTTTAATCTTATTTATGATTATTAATTTGTCAATTGACCTGAAAACCTTCAATGTAGGATAGTGTTTATGGTCTCCTGCATCAAAATCTCAATCCAAACTCTAAATTAACATGTTGGATTTGGGTCAGATTGGCGAGTGTTTGTGATTAGTCAAGTTGGCGCGTCAAATATCAAGAATGTGCTCAACCCAAACCCATCATATTTCATTTACTTTGTCTTAAATGTCAACTCCAATCCTGAATTATTAGTTTGGGTTTGGGTTGGTTTGTGGGTCAGGTTAGGAATGATCACCTTTAATTATAACTAAATGATTCTTGCCTCCACAAAATATTTATTGTTGGCTCCACCATTTTTTTTTCCTACATTCAATCATCATAGGGCACAAAATACCAATGGTGATGGATAATGTTCATAAAGTGCTCCCACTGAGCTAATATCTACTCATCCTAAATAACAGCTATAATTTTTTACTTAAAATTATTAATTAAAAATCAAGTCGACATTGATGACAAGAAAACTGAGTTTTGGGTCCACCAATCTCAGCTTGGTATTTTTTTTTTGTAACTGTATCAAGTTTTTCAAATATGGTTTGCCTTAATTGATGTCGTACATATCTTAATGCTGAATTTCTTTCTTCTCATTGTGATGCTAATTCTTTTGGTCATGCAGATGCTACAGGTCGATCATTTTCTAACCCTTTTGATGGGAACACAAAGTACTTGTCACCTAATTCAGGGAAAACCGATGACACAAAGTACTTGTCACCTAATTCAAGCAAAGATGACAGTCCTCAGTTTCACAATCACGGAGATGCTTTTCCAAATTATCATGATAAAGAGTCCCATATGCAAAAATGGGAGAATCCCTCTCAGAATTGTAGAATTCCACAACCTTTAGTTGGAGTCCAGATTCCACCAAAACCCATCAAACAACCTGAGCATAGAGAAATTCCATTTGCCTTGTCTGATCTAAGAGCTGATAAGAGTAAAAATGAAAGACATAATGAGAGTGTTCAGGTAGTTAAAAATAAATCAGGCTTTGATTTCTCTTTTGATGTCGATGACTTGGTCATTCCATGGAGTGATCTTGTTTTAAAGGAGCGAATAGGAGCAGGTAATTTTTTTTTTCTTACAACATTTTTTCAGTGATCCATTATTCACTCTTTTTGTTGATGTGCCTTATAATTCTGCCTAAGTTTACTATTTACATGTATTTCAGGTTCTTTTGGAACTGTTCATTGGGCTGATTGGCACGGCTCAGTAAGAAAATTTGTCCTTAAGCTGGCATGTTTGAAAGTTTTACAGTTTCTACGTTCATATTTTTTTTAACTATAGGTGCCACTGTTTCTTAGAAAAGCAATTGCCAAGGTTTTAAAAAAGAGACTTGAGGGTTGCAAATCGGTTACTGTCAAGTTGAGTTGACTGAACTTAAGTCATATGACATGACCATGCAGGACTGACTCTCACAGATAGCACAAAAAGTATATCAAAATAGAATATTATGTTTATGAATCTTGAAGTTTCAGACATGTTCTACTCTATTAATAATGAACTTCAGAGAGCGTGTAGCTTTACTTGGATCTCTAGACTTCAATCTATTGCAATATGAGTGATGAAAGGTCTTGAAATTTGAGTGGAAAACAAGAAGTGAAGAACCAAATTAACGGAAGAATACAGAGGATTGAGCAAAGAAGAAAGTGATGGCCATCCAACTTAGGTTGGCCAACCATCCAATGTATTTGTATTAATCATATTTTCTGAATTTACAAAAAACTTCCCCTCTAGTTTACAATATTTATATAGCAATTCTGGACTTATTGGTAATTTCATAAAAGTTTTTTACGGCAGTTATCATAAGGTTTCTAAGGATTTCTGGGGCATAAGGTTTCTAAGGATTTCTGGGGCTTAGTAACCACTCTTTAGGCACGCCAGATGCCGCCCCCCCCCACTCCACAACTACCAGTTTACTGTGAGATTTCTCAGCTTGTGCAGGGGCAACAACCTTAGGACTTGTTTGTGTAACTCAGTGGAAGCCCCCCCTTTTTTGTGGGAGCAGTGGGATCACGAAATCTTCTCTCGCGCGGAATTACTGCACTAAAAATTATGAATTTTGTGGGGAATACAGCTGCAGCAAACGGTGAGAAAAAATAGGGCGCAGGAAACCGGGACAGGATCACCTATTCTTCCATGGATTTTGTACTGCACAAACTATAGAAAGAGAAAGGATCGGGTGGCCCACAATGGGTCCCACACGGTTTCACCAGTGTTTTGACCAATCATTCATCCACATGGTTTGACCAGGCTTTGCACATGTTATATTAGGTGTATGAAACGTTAGCTGCAGTATTCACATGTTGTATTAGCTGTAGGGAATATCTTGTGCTTAATATCTTACCTTCTAAGGAAATACTGTAAACTGTAATTGTTGGATTGTAGCCTAAAATTGTCATCTCAATGAATATCAAATGGAAGTTGACCCTCAAAGAGGGATATAGACTTTTTCCCACAAATCTATCTCGTGTCACAATTGTGCCTCAGTGTCTTGATACATTCATGATACACTGGATTCTTGGCACTCTGAAGCACATTATAAAGTCATTGAACCTCAGCGCTAAAGTCCTAAATCTTGCAACGATATCTTTAGCTATGACAATGCACAACTTACATGGGCTTGGATTATTATTCGGCTTCGGATCATGATTGTGCAACAGCTGGTTTATTCTTGTCCTCCCATGAGACTAAATTTCAACCAACAAGTATGTAGTATCTTGTAGTCGATCTCTTATCTGCCTATCTGCATCATTCTATGCTTCCAAATATAAACGACATCTTCTTTTTAATTTTTTCATAAATTGACTAGCAGCAATTCCAGCTTATGAAGCACGGATACGGACATGAGACACGGAGACGATATGACGTGGACATGGCGATACGGTAAATCTTAAAAAAGTAGGATACGGACATGGCTAGGACACGGCAAATAATAAATATATATTTTTTATATATAATCATAAAATTAAAGAATAGTTATATTTTAGCCAAATTAAGAAGTATAATGTCACAATTAATAAAGAAAAAAAAACATAACTAATACTAGAAAAGTCAAAAATAAAATCCATAATAAAAAAGAAGAAAGAAAACGGCAAAAAAAAAAAGTAGAACTGAAAAAAAAAAAGAATAGTAGCAACACAGTAGTCCCATTAAAAAAAAAAAGAACAGCACTGAAAAAAAAAAGAAAAATAGTAGCAGCAAAGTAGTTCCATGGAAGGAAAAAAAGAAAAAAGCAGCACTGAAAGAAAAAAACAAAAAAACAGCAGCAGTAGTAGTTTGAAAAATAAATAAAGAAGGAAAACATCAATAGCAGCAGTACAGGAATTAAAAAAAAAAATAGTAGTAAAAAAAAAAGCAGCAGCATTGAAGAAAAATAGTAGCAGCAGCGGTCAGATGGAAGAAAAAAAGAAAAAGAAAACAGCTGTTCAAAAAAAAAAGAAAGAAAGAAAGCGGCAGCAACAGTGCAATAGTCAGATGGAAGAAAAAACAGTAGCAGCACAGCAGCATTGAAGGAAAAAAAAAAAAAAACAGCAGCAACCCAAAAAAAAAAAAAAAAGAGCGGTACCTGTTCTTCGTCCTCCTCCTTCTTCCATGCGCAGATCTTCCTCACACTTCTTCCACGTAGATCTTCCTCACGCTCAGATCTTCCTCACGCTCAGATCTTCCATGCAGATTACTTCTTCCTTCTTCACGCTGTCACATAGTTCTTCTTTTTCTTCTTCTTCGTCTCCGTTTCACAGCCATTGCCGATTCCCCCTTTCCTTCTTCTTCGTCTCCATTTCATAGCCGTTGCCGATTCCCCCTTTTGATTTTCACAATTGAAGAGTGAATAGCAAAGCATTAGGGCTATAACTTATAAGTTAAAAAAAATTACATGTACCCCCTTCCTCTTTTTTTTTTTCTAATTTTAACCCAAGTTTAGCCCATTTTTACTATATTTCAGTCCCACCGTGTCCACAACGTGTCCTATACGTGTCCCTCCGTGTCCACCCTGTGTCTGAGCCGTGTCTGAAATTTAAAAAATAAAAAAAAATTCCAGGACACGTTTTCGGCGTGTCGGACACATGTCCCAGCGTATAGGAGCTGTGTCCATGTCCGACACGTGTCTGACACGGACATGGGGACCATTTAGGAGTGTTCGTACTTCATAGCTTCTAGCCTCCAGTCAAGTGAAAGACTGTTGGATGCGCCTGGTTTCTATATCATCATTGCTTGTGGCTATTAATACTTCTGATATTATATTTCAAAGGTTTTCTCTCTAAAGGTGTGAAAAGCCCCAAGGACCTGTTTGTTTAGCTTAAAAGAGTAAAAGAGAAATGAAAAAGTACATGATGTGATTGGTCTTTTTTACTTCATAGCATTTGGTTTGAAAGAGTGAAAGGAGAGTAAAACCAGTGATGTTGACATTTTACTCTACCTATGTTGAGATGAGAGAAGGGGTGGAGAGTAAAATTGGTGATGCAACAAAAAGTTTGCTCTCCAGCCCACTTTTGCCCACTTAAGGCACTCCCCTAAGTGCAATTAGGAGAGGAGTAAATTTTTGTCATTTAGTGTCTTTTACTCTCTACCCCTCCTTTTTACTTTATTTTTGTCATTTAGTATCTTTTACTCTATACCCCTCCTTTTTACTTTATTCATAACTTGACCCTTTATTTTCCTTTTACTCTGCACATCATTAAACAAACAGGACAAGGAGAATAATGAAGAAATAGAGAGATGGATGCTAAATTTAGAGAAATCTCTCATATTGTTGTGGTCACTAGCTTGGGCGAGCACACCCATAATGTTTTATTATATTTCTGAAAATTACAAGAAGACAACTCAATATTTACTTTGTTGTCCATTTTCTCTTTATTACTATACAAGGTTCTTTCAATTGGTAATGAGAAATTGGAGTCTCATTCTAATTTTTTTTATACTCATGCCGCAAATTTTACCAACAGGAGGTTGCTGTGAAGGTTCTCATGGAGCAAGACTTCCTTGCTAGGCGCTTTAAGGAATTTTTGAGGGAGGTATGTTAGACAAATTTACTATCATGTCGTTATGGCGTGATTCATGGGGTTCTCTATAGATTTTAAAAAACCTTAAGAAGTTCTATTTTATTAAATAAATTTTAAAAAACCAGAAAATTTCTCTATAGACAAATTTCAGGTTGAATATCAGTCAATTCCGGTCTATTTTGGTCATTCCAGTCAATTTTGGCTGATTTTGGTCCAATTTTGGTTGCTCATTCCGGCCCATTTCAGTTTGTAGCATAATTTTCACTAATTTAAAAACTTTTTTTCTCAATATCCATATCAATGAACATACATAGTTTATATTTTATTTTTAGTTTTCTATTTGTTTTACAAATATGTATACATTTTTTAATTTTTATTATTCCAAAAAAGTAACTCCAATTTTTTTTGCTGAAATTCCGAAATACCGAAATATTTCGAAATGATGATTGAAACAGAATTGACAACTCTGTCATGAACTCCTTTTTTTTCCTCTTTTATTAAAAGGAAAAAATAACTAGAGAATTACATTCCTGTTTTTACTACAGGCAGTGGACTTGAGGTTGGATACATAGCACGATGTTTGTCATCTATGCCATTCTCTCTACGGATTGAAACAGGCATCCCGTGCTTTGTTTCAGACATTTCATAAAACCTTTATTCAGTTCCAATTTCCCCAAAACCATAATGATCCCTATATGTTTCTTCGTTGATTCTCTATTGTAGTTACTACTTTCTTGTCTGTGTCAATGATATAATCATTACTAGCACAGATTCATACACCATTCTTCAGCTGCTTCTTCATAGATCTTATTGGGCCACTTATTTTTTGGGACTTCAAGTTTGTGTGCATAGAAAGGTCTCTTTTTTAACCCGCAAAAAGTATACCAAGGATCTTTTTGCTAGTGATCGATTGCCAAATTCCACTCCATTGAAAGTCAATCTGAAATATTGACAAGATGATGGCAACCTCCTTTTTATTTTTTCAAACTCTTTATCCCCAAGTTCACTGGTAGCATTGTTTACTTGATCATCATACAGCCAGAGATTTCTCATGTTGTTCATATTGTTGGTGTATGACCAAGCCTCATCTGTTAAAAAAAAAAAAAAAAGACTAAGCCTCGTCATCTTCACATGGTTGCAGTTCTTGCCACCATTTGATGTGGGTTACTATTTTCATCTGGGAATCCTCTTTATCTCATTGCCTATCTGATGTTGATTGTGGCAAGACACATGTCATTCTACCACAGGATGGTACATGTATCTCACAATTCATTACTGAAGCTGAATATTGTGCTGGTTGCTGGGTCTTTTGCTTGCTCCAAAATCCTTTGGCTTTAGCAACTTCTCTTTGAACTAGGCTTGCAGTTGGCTCAAACCAGCACTACCTTTCTCCATGCGTATAACATAAGTGCCATAGGAAATGCAGCCAATGCAGTCTTCAGTGAACATACCAAACATATCAAAGTTGATTTCCATTTTATCCATGATGACTATGATCAAGACATTATTGCTTTCCCACTCGTTCCGTCCGATCTTCAAATACAGACATCTTCACCAAAGCAATAATATCTGATTGTAATCAATTTTTCACACACAAATTGATGATCACTGATTCCCCACCACCAATTTGTGGGGGCAGAAAATATATTGGTAGTCCTTCAAACTACCATACAACTCCCGGAGGGACACATATTTAAATGTATAGCATACCATACTATTAGAATCTAGGTAGATTAATATCGATTGTAATATATGAATCAATAGCTACAACTGTAGTAGATTATACTATACCTAATCAAGGGAAATCAGTAGATGTAATCTCCTTACATGCATGGTTCAAAATAGCTACATAGTGTCCGTTTTATCAGTCATTGCAGTTGATGCAACTACACTATTTTTGAAAATAGTGGATCTCACATGTTTAGCGGCCCATAGTGAATGCTGTTTTGTTGTAGTGGATGGATACGTAGTTTTGTTGTAGTGGACGGATACGTAGCAGATTTTTGGATTTTCTTTTTTTCGTTTTGCTTATTTCACTCTTTTTTTTAATGGACCAATTGAAAATGCCTTTTAACTTTTAAATCCATGTTTCCCATAGGTTAATGCCACATAGTTTGAGGTTTTTTTTAAAGTTTTTTCAAATTTACTTTCGGATTTTTGGGGATTTTTCAGACAGAATGTTTTGCTGTCAAAGTGGGCTGACAAAATAACATCCTAGTCCATTAAAACTTGTAGATCTATATTTCCTATAGATCAATGCGAAAGGGTTTGAGGTGTCTATATATATTTAATTTCCTATTTATTTTCAAAATTTTGAGTATTTTTCCCAAAAAAAAATCATCAAAGTGGGCTAATCAAAGATCAATTCCACATGGTTTGAATTATTTTCCTTATTGTTGGATTCTTGGGAATTTTTCAATCCCATAGATCAGTCATACAACAATGATACAGAGCCTCTATCTAATGGGGGGCCGCTACACCCCTTATCATAATTACGAATGAAAAATAATTAAATTCTACAATTATCCAATATTCTAGATTTTTTAGATATTTTTTGGAATTTTTTGGGTAATAATATCTAGTTTTAATTTAGTTCATAATTGATTATACTAGTAAGTTAATTAATGAAATAGGTTTATTATTCTTTTGCTCTGTTATTAATGTCTGCTGTTTGATGTTTGAGAAAAATTCCGCTGCGATTTGATGTGACCTAATGTCACAAATGTTGGGAAATTACATTTGCAGCATGAAAGACAGATTTTTTTAGAATCTGGGTTTCAGGTTGTGACAATTTGTACAGATGGTATGGACAAGAGGCCATGGCAATGGAAGGTGCTCTCTATTGCAAACTTGAGGTTATGGGTTTGAGTCTTGTTACCAATAAAATAATAGGACCCTTAGACCCTTTATACAGAATGTATGCATAAGGACCATTATTTAATTGTGCACTTACTGTAGAAGTTCTTCTCTTAATTTTATTACATCAGTTCCAGTTTCACTAATTTTGATTTGTACGTTAGGTTGCAATAATGAAACGCCTGCGGCATCCAAACATAGTTCTTTTTATGGGTGCAGTTACCCAGCCTCCAAACCTATCTATTGTCACAGAGTATTTGTCAAGGTTCCATCCTTTTTCCTTTTTTCTGTCCAGATCAGTTATTTCAATTTTCTTCCTATACAATGTTGAAACAAATAAATTTTAGATATACAAATAAACTATCTGTGAATATAAAATGCAGAGGCAGCTTATATAGGCTTTTGCATAGACCAGGAGCAAGAGAGATGTTGGATGAGAAGCGCCGGTTAAACATGGCTTATGATGTGGTATGTTTCTCATGAGAGTGTCTTCATGATGGGCATTCGATTTAAGAGGAATTTGATGACCTTCATCTCACATTTGAGAAAGAAACACTGCAGTGAAATTGAACCCCTTAAACATTGTAAATGTTGAATGCTTGGATGGCTAGGTTCTTCCTCTTCAATTGTTTTTGGAGAAAGGTTTATCCATGATCTGTTCCATCATACCATCATTCTAAGCTAGACCATCTATATAATACTCAAGGACGAAGAACAGCATACATATTATTTGATTGAGGATTTTCCACATATCTCCTTTTCTAGTCAAACATATCCATAATTGTTTTAGAGTGATCCTGTGCTTGTTTTTGCAGGCTAAAGGAATGAATTATCTTCATAGGCGCAATCCTCCAATTGTTCACCGAGATTTGAAATCCCCAAATCTTTTGGTGGACAGAAAGTTTACAGTAAAGGTTGGTCTTCAAACTAGCTGTCTTTGCATGGGGCAAGTAAACTTCTTTCCTATTGGTTGATCAATGAATATAACTATGAATACAAAAAACTTAAAATGTCTACAAATAGTAGTAAACATTTTCATAGGGATTTCTCTACAAATATGGCAAAGAATGGATACTTTGCTTTGCCTTTTGTTTCCATCTGGACATCTGTCTCCTCACTTTGCAGGATGATCTGAAAGCTTTGGCATCTTAATAGATAATGATATATCGAAGCTTTGATTGTTGTGTACCTGCTATTCAGATATTTTAAAAAATGTTAAGACAAGACTGTTCTATCAAATTAAATTTTGAATAGGACCAGTTAATCTTTTCTTATCTCATTGTATTCTATAAATACAGTGTTTCTTAGTGGATGATATAACTTTTCCTTGTTAATCATCGAATCTAACATGACCTTGGGCATCTAACTCCTACATATAGTTATGCACATTTAAGCTTTTAGTATAGACCTGAAGTAGTTGTTTCTGATCTTGGTGGGACTTTAACTGGCGCTTTGGTTTACACTTGGCTATTAGTTGGCTATTTTCTTCTATAAATCCCCATTCTTCAACCTTTCATAATGATGATCATCGTCAACAGTGCCTTGTCCCAACAATCTTTGTTTGGCTAAAAGAGTTCATCTCTAGAACTCAAATCAAGTTATGACCAAATACCTATATATATTATAAATGGAAAATAGAAGATTTCTAACAAAACAAAAAAAAAAAAAAAAGGAAAGTAGAAGACAATTGAACAACTGAAGTATCAAAGATAAGACCTTGTCCCTTTGCAGGGACCTGAAATCCAGTCACAGTTCTAAACTATCTAATTCACCCTGGCCAAGAATATGAAGAGAAAAATGTTGTATACCAGTCATGTGCTGTTTAGTACCCAAATCAATGACACATGTCAATGAACAAGGAAGAAATTAACAGATGCATGAGTACCTTAGTAGCCTGTGCTAAGTGAAGCTTAATAGAAGATGAGGATTCCACAAGAACAGTGTGAATACGTTGATGTTGATCTTAGCAAAAGACCTTTAATGCGGGTCAACCTCGTTGGGTTTTGTGGGGTTTCAAAAATTCATATTCATAGGCTTTCTTTTCTCACTACTTTTTGCAAAGAGAACTTTGTGTATTTGTAAGAGTCCCATATTGGAAAAGTGCAATACCTTTGAGCATTATATAAGTACTTCCTTGTCCTTTTCGCTTCAAGATCTTTTTGACTCTTTTGCTATAAGCCCTAAGCCCTATGTGCGCGAACGAGCCGGGCTTAGCTTGAAGGTCTTGATCTGGAAAATGTTTAACTAGGTGCATGTCCACGATGCGCATCCTGCTTGATTATCATGCACAAGGGGGTGGGGGTCCATATCCTGGCTTGGCCTACTATGGGGGAGCCATAATCTAATATAGAGTTGGCCACCTTTTGCAAAAAATTCCAATTAATTTTTTAAATAAATTCATTAGTGGCGTGATTTAAAATGTGAACGTTTCAAAATGTTTTCTTTATTTAAATTCTTTAACGTTTGGTTTAAATTATTTAAATGTCTCTTAATGGTTTTTAAATATTGTGTTAATTGCCCAACGGATACCCTGTTTATATATTGGGCTGTCCAGGGGTGTCTAAAACACAAAGCAAAAAACTTCACTTTTGATTTGTGTTTTTCTCTTCTTCCTCCTCCCTCATCTGTCTGCACATACTGCTTCACTGTTGTGCGATCTAGATTTCGATCTTTACTTGGTGTGCAACTAAGATAGATTACGTGGAGGCCATTGTACTCTGGGGGTGAATCCTCCTGGTAACCTTTGCATTTGGGCTTGCTCCCAAAGGGGTAGAACTCGTCCTAAAGAGAGCGTCGCTTGACGTGCCTCGGCTAGGACCTCTTGCTGCTGCTCTTCATTAATTTCTGCCAACGCAACTTCCTCCATTTTCATTGTAGATTGATCAGTATAACTGTTTTAGTTTATTTGTTTCAATTTTGCCCTTTGTAGCCTTTCTATTTCCAACAAACCCAACATTGATGTTGATCATGAAAATTGAATGAATTGGGCATTCCAGTTTTTGGACGTTTATGATCGAAGCTGCAGCTAAATTGATATGAACTAAGTGAAATGTGGAAGATGGAACCATCCAAATTCGAGGGTGTACTAAGCCTCCTTAAAATAAAATTGTGCAAGGATAGGTATTGGGGGTAATTTCTGATACCTTTCTTATTAATCTTTATATTTACTAAATAGCCAAGTAATGCAGGCCCTAGAGTTTAGGGCTTGCGGGAAAGTGCCATAGCACGTGTCCAAAGATACTTTGAATCGTCTTCAACAAGACTTTACACACGAGGACGCACCTCTTGGGGGATACAACCCACAATTCTATTCAATAATCAAATCTATAAAATAGCCTATTACAATATTTTATAAATAAGAGAAGCAAACTTAGGACCTAAGAAAACCTAATCTAATAATAGAAACTGCCCTTATAACAATTCAATTAATAAAAATAAAATAACCTAATCTATGATAGGGGGACCACTGAGGGGACCACTTGTGGGCCTATTTTGTATCACTACGGCTGATTACAAAGATAGACGAAAAAAAAAAAAAATCCAAGCTGACTCCTATAATTATGGATAAATTATCACCAACTTAGAAAGAAGATTATGCTGACAACTCCTACTCAATCTTGCCACCAAATGGATAAGATTAGGCTGACCACTCTTGCCTTATCTTGTACTTATTCAATTTAATTCAAATTGACCTACTCTGGTTTTGGCCTCCTATAATAATAGGTTCATTGGCTCGTCCGACGACTCAGCCTTTATCGCACAGTTGAGTTGGGCTCTTAGTTATCATTCCTTATCCCTTCAAAACTGACCTTGCCCTCTATGTCAAAATTGAGTAAATGCTAATGTATGAGTAATGGATCCTGGATTTCTTCTTTAGCCTCTAGAATAAATAATCGCTAAATTTTGCATTTGTGGCCTGGCCCAAAGTTTTGCATCACAATTATAACAAAGGCCTTTCTCTCTTTGGCTTGTTTCTTAGGCCAAGTCGGCCTTTGAATGGGCAGTGTGACATGTTACCTTGTGGCCCATTTTGTGAAAGTGGTGGCAGCTGAGGTGGTGGTAGTAGTTTTGTTTGGTATATGCACTTCAAATTTTCTTCCTACATTTGAGCAAGCCCAATTGTCGAAATGTTTGCGAGTTTGGACATCATAATTTTTGATGCAATTTTCATCCTTGAGTCCCTTAATAATGCAACCAACTAATGCCTTTTCGGCCTCGACCCCATTTGCCACGCATTCGAATTAGGCTTGATATTCTTGTATTATGCCCATTTTTCGAATTCAAGATAGAGCCTCATCGAAGATCTCATATTCCTTTGACCCAAAATATAAACAAATCTCCCTTATCAACCTTTTCTTGGTCTTCTTGTACCACTGGAACTATAGCATTTGTAATGACCCAAGAATCTGGAGCTCTTCAGATTTTCAAGACGTACTCAAATTTATTACAACATAACATAATCAAATTTCAATGAGTATAGAGGTCTAACAACATTCATATTCAATTATACTTAAATCATTAAATGTATTAGAAGTCCTAATAAAAGTTATTGAGTAAAAGACAAGTCTCTAAATTCAGTAGAGAAAATATCTAAATGTTGGGCTAATCCCATCTACAAATCTAATCATTATTCCTTACGCTTTGGATCAGCTACGCATGCCAAAATCCACCGGTTGATCTTTGTCACTTCCCGCAACCTCTACGAATGTATTACTTGGAGTGGGGCGAACCATTGCTCAGTAACACTGGTGAGTAGAATAACTAACATTAAGGCATAACATGTTTTTAATCATTCATATGAATAGTTATATATTCAATAATGTTGTTAAAAAAACAATATCTTAATTAATTCTTTGCTGAGTATTTTTCTACCGTAAGTATCAAATGGTTCCGATATCCCATACAGGGGTATCTACGTTTCTGTCAACAACATAGTTTGTCATCTATCATGATTGTTGAGCATGTTCTGACACTCCCATGCTAGAGTATCTACATTTTTGTCAACAACATGGCCTGTCTTACCACCATGATTGTTGAACCTACTTCCCTCAACCAACATCCATGAGAGAAGTTCTATACTTAGTGCTAGCTGTTTGTATTACTCCATTTCAAACATCAATTTCAAGTTCAAATTCAATAAGCTTTATTAGATATTCATCTCCATCATAATTGGTTACATCATCTTACTCTTTTATTTGGCTAGTACCAAATAACACTAGTTAGTCCTCGCCCCACTCTAAGTCGGAGTTGGTACCAGGCTGTGGCAATGTCCATATCTTATTGAGGAAGCTAATTATTCATCGTAAAATCACCCACAAAAATCAAGATATAATTAATAAATTCATATAGAAGTGCAGCTTGACCCAATGGTAAATGTTTACCGGTAGCATCCTGGAGGATGCGGGTTTAAGTCACGGAAATAGCCTCTTCAAAATGAAGGTAAGGCTGTGTACATTTTGCCCTCTCCAGACCTCGTTATGTGGGAGTCTTGTGCACTAGGCCACCTTTTTTTTTTATATAGGATCATGATCCATTATATTTGAATATCCAGTAAAAATGCCTTATTAATTTATATCATACTTAAGGTTACATAATGTATGTGATTATTTTAATCTAAAAGATTTAGAAACTAATATTTGGTAAGGAAAGGTCTTCACTTTTGGTCTAAAGGAAACATCTGAACACTAGGCCCCATGAGTCTAGTATTTATGTAATGTTAGGTTCATTATATTATCATACTATATATGTATCCCAAAGATCTTAGGGGGGTTCTTAAAACATAACAATATGTAACAGGGGCCAATTCGTAAATTGCATAAGCTGTTATATATATATATATACAAGTCGACAGAACCCACTTTTTTTCTTGTCAGAGAATGGGTACAGCCAAGTCTGATTTGAGTGATCATGTTGTGGGACCCAACGATCCAAACCACATGGGACCACCACCAATGAGGTCGCCCATGTGTCCCACAAGATGTGGGGACCTGAGCTTTGATTAGGTGGCCCCACGTGGCCCACAACTCAAGTCGACCAAAATAGATTTTGACGGCATGGATTCTGTATCATTCCAAATCTGATTTCGATCACCATGGAAATCACTAGTCTCTGCTATCTAATCCCATGTTCAGTAGGCTTCCTAGTTACTGCAATCTAATTTAACAAGTTCCATCAAGGAATTTGGGTTTCTGATACTATCTTTTAGTTCTATCATGTCATCACCATTAAGGGGTTTTTCCATCATCCATTAATGGATGCAGCAGGGTTAATTTCTGTAACGACCCAAGAATCTGGAGCTCTTCAGATTCTTAAGCCGCGCTCAAATTTTTATAACAACATCACATAAATCAAATTCTTATGAGCATCAAGATCTTAAACAATCAAATTTCATTGTATTTCAACTATTATGTAGTTATTAGGAGTTTTGATAACACTACTGAATAAGACAATCTCTGTTTGAAAAAAATATCTAAGTCTTGGGCTAATCCCAACTACAAATCTTTTCTTTGTTTTTCCGTGCTCTGGATCAGCTACGCATGCCAAAATCCACCGGCTGATCCCCGTCACTCCCCGCAACCTCCACGACTGCATTACCTGAAGTGGGGCGAACCACTAATCAGTAAAACTGGTGAGTAGAATAAGAAACATTAAGGTAAAGCATATTTCAATCATTCAGAGAACATATATATATTCAATGATATAATTATAATAACATTCCAATCAATTTCTTTCTTGAGTAATTTCCCACTGTGGCATCAAATAGTTCCGATACCCCATATGGTGTATCTACATTTCTGTCAACAACATGGCTTGTCATCCACCATGAATGTTGAACCTGTTCCGATACTCCCAATCGGAGTATCTACATTTCTATCAACAACATGGCCTATCATGCCACCATGATTGCTGAACTGCTTCCCCTCGACCAACATCCACGAGGGAAGTTCTATTTTCAGTGCCAGCAGTTGGTATTACGCTTATTTCGACCATCAATGGTAAATTCATTTCAATAACTTTAGTATAGATTCATCTTTACCATAATTGGCTACATCGTCTTACTCTTTTCTTTGGCCAGTACCACACAACATTGGTTAATCCTCGCCCCACTCCGAGTCGGAGTTGGTACTAGGCTGTGGCATTGCCCATGTCTTATTGAAAAATTAAATAGCTTATCATAATTTAATCACATGAATAAAATTTTAAATTTAACCAGCTCATATTAGAATATCTTCCAGTATAGTTGAATATTCAATAAATATTCCATATCAGTTTTCATCACATCTATCTCCAATTCAGAGGTGGTGATAAAGTTTTAGCGATTGTTACACTGAGTATCATATTTAATTTTTCTCTGGTAACTTGTCCCTAGTTACTGTTCCTTACTTGTCCCTACAAAATATTAGTAACAAGGACTGTTAATAGAAATATACATTGATCAGGGACTATTCTGAAATTTCTAGAGTCTTAAATTTACGTTTTGTGCCACTCGACAAAATTCACAGAACCCAGTTATCGTTAGGCTACTGTTTCCGCCTGGGTAGTTTGAAACCTCTGGATGGTGGGGCCCAACGGTCCAAATCGCATGGGACCTGTACCCAGGTGGTCGCCCAGGGGTCCATTGATAGATGTGTGGACATGATCTGCGATTAGATGTCCCATGTGGTTACACAACCACTGTCGATCCAAAGAGGTTTTGACGACCTGATTTTCTAAAGATTCCAATAAGATTTGGATTCCTCTGTATATCTAGCATTCTTCCTGCCTAATACATAGTTCAAAGGTATATTAATTATAGGGAAGCTATTTAAGCAAGGTTCGGATGATGTTGATATCAATATGAACTCACAATCTCAGAAACTACTGTCGCCCATAATTTTTCTTTTCGTCAGAGCTATTAACAGAGTTGGATATTGGACCCTCAGTGGTCCAATCTACATGGGACCACTACTACTGTGGTCGCCCAACAGTCCTCCTCCAGATATGAGGTCTTGATCCCTCATCTGGTGGGCCATGGGGACCCACACAATTGGACAAAATTGGGTTCTGAAGACCTGTAGGTAGAAATTTCCAAAAATTTTTCTTTTGATCATCAATAACCATTGATCTCTGCTATCTGTTTCCTTGATTATCATCCCTACAAATCTTGGAAACTCAATCAGAGAAGTTTATTCACGATTTATGGATTTTCTGGAGAATCTCTGCTATTTTGCTATGTCGACAGTAATGATGGTATTAATATACATTCGGGAATAGTCCATCAATTGATCATAACTCTACACTTTCAAATCTGTACTTTACAATAATAAGTTCAGAAATTCTACTCACCTGGTATAGACGTATGTTGATCGAATGGTAGTCGGTCTTTCGTCAGACATCTACTATCGTCCCGCTATTGATCTTGATCTTCCTCTCCTTCAAACAATACCACACCACTTTAGTCTCTCTCTCTCTCTCAGAATTTTCCTCTTTCGTTGATGTGAGAGATTACAGGAGACTTTATGTCACGCCCCGATCCCGGGAATTTGGGGATTTAAGTGGGCCCCCAGGGCGTGGATACGTAATTGCGTAGAAACCCGTGCCTTGAAGAATTATGCACGAATTCCTACAAGGGAGATTCCACAGGAACGTGTGAGGTAAGTTGACACACATACATACATAACTTATCATAAGCGAATCCTGCGAAATGCTCAGTAATTATCAAGAGCACATGCTTTCATAAGTAAACATATAAACATACAGTAGAGTTAAGTCTTAATTACATTCCAAAATACTTCTTAAAAGTGTGATACAAAAATCCCCAGCATAATATCCCAAAAGAAATGGGCGCTCTCCGTGGAATGGTTAGTAATAGACATCGTCATCCATCCATTCGCCTACACCCCGAGGTACCGTTGGGGTATCCTTCGGGGCCGAGTCAGTGTTCGCGTCGAGACCAGGTACTGGATCTGCAATACCAAGGGTAACACTGTTAACACGACGGTTAAGCAAGTACTAAGGCATAAGAATCAATGCAACATAATATAGTAATAAGAACAATCACGACACATGATTAGGGCTGTCAAAGGGCCGGGCCCGGGCCGGGCTTAGGTAAGCCCTTATCCTACCCTCACATGTGCGGGCCGGGCCTAACTGAGCAAAAGCCCTCGACTTTTACGGCGGGCCTATAATTTTTAGGCCCTTACCCAACCCTCAAGGGCTAGGGCCGGGCCAGGGCCGAGCCAGGGCCAAAAGAAAGGGAAATTCTTTTTCTTTAATAGAAATAAATCTTTTATATGCAACAACCTATGCCACCATCACTAACCAAGTTTATACAAACCCTCCTCCTTTGCCCGAGCTAGGGATCGAGAATGTAATGCAAAAGGCAGCATGGCGGAGTTAAAAACCTTTTTTTTAAGGCATTGGTGGTGGGATAAAATCATTTTTACAATATAAAATATAAGGTGGATAATAATAATTCTATAAATGATAATAAATATATAACAAATAACAATAATTCTTTATTTAATTATTTAATCTACTTTTAGAATATCTAAAAGACCATCGAATGTATTACATCATTGTGTTGCTGCGTACGTATCCAATCTTATGTGCAAATTAAGACTTTTACAGTGTCAGATTTTAAACAACTCCTATATTGATCAAATACTCTTCCTCCCGTACTAAATGTTAATTCAGAAGCAACTGTAGAAATAGGAATTGCTAAAATGTCACAAGCTATTCTAGAGATAACTGGATATTTTGTTGAATTAACTTTCCACCAATCCAATATATTGAAAATTTCAAATTTATCCCTTGGCTCCTCCAAATAACAATCTAATTCCGATTTTTCCTCTACAACTATCGGAGTCATTTGTTCCTCAAAAGCTAAAAAATCATCTTCAAACTTATTAGATTTCTTTACCAAATCAACTTTATCCATATTTGACAATGTTTTGGTAGGTGCATCATAAACCAAATCATCTTCAAAGTCATTGTGGATATTATATATTTTATATTAAAATTTAATAAACAACGGGCCGGGCCGGGCCCCCTCGGGCCTAATTAGTCAAGCCTAAGCTCAGCCCTTTAGATGCGGGCTTTTAAAAATAAAGCCCTACCCTACCCTCGGCTTTTAAATGAAAAAAATAAGCCCTCGTTTTGAGGGCTTTTGCGAGCCGGGCCGGGCCGGGCCCCCTCTTTAAAGGGCCGGATTGACAGCCCTACACATGATGCATGAGTGAGGAATTACAACTTAAATATCATACATACTGATTGGCAACCACAACACTCTATTCTCCCAAAAGGGAGCATACACATATCGTATGGGTTGCTAGGGGATCAGGCTAGCTTCCCGAGGAGTGCCGACTACTCCTCCATAAACCTACTGCAGTGGTGACTTACATATACCCAAAAGGGCAAAAGCTAAGTGGTGCCGACTCGGAATCAATCACACTAGTCACAACATACATAAGAAATAGTTAATCATAATCAGTGAAACACATGCACATGGGCTACAAAGGCCCGAGCTTCGGCTATACCCTGGCTAGCAAGCACACACTTGATAGAAGCTCTGGCTTGTCAGACACGCACTCATTAGAAGCTCAGGTCTGAATTGCCGTGGGGTTTGCTAGAGGAAGTGAACTCGATAACAATTCATGTCAAGGGTAGTATAGCATAACAATATGAATGCATTCCAATGAAGTAGTATTTCCCAATCCCCAAGGACATTCAACACGATGTATTCATAAGACGTCCGGTGTCAATGTGTTGCCATTTCTTGGTATTGCCTTGTGTACGTAAAGAACACCCCTTCTTATGCCAACATCCATGACTTGTCTTTGGGGAAATCATCCGGAATTCATTTATCCTCTTACTGTGTCCTTACCGTCGGGCCCGTGTAGAGGTAAAAGGGTGCCAATACAAGGTCCTACAAATCATTGAGGTTCCTAACGTCCTACATTCATTGGGTTCGTACGACTTAGCCGTATACAATGCTACGGCTTAGCCGAGGGGAGGTCACTGCTCATCCGGATTTTCGGCGCATTTACGGTTCACCCGTATATTGGCCTACGGCTTAGCCGTGCTAAGCCTACGGCTAGGTTACGGGGAGGTCACGGCTTAGCCGTAGTGTATTACACGGTGTAGCCATCTGTAAACTGGAGAAGGAACTGGGTTCTGTGAGCTCTCTGGGAAGCTCGCCGTAGGAAGGCCTACGGCTTGGGTACGGGCTGGATACGGCTGAGCCATAGGGAAATTCACGGCGTAGTCGTAAGCGAACCGTAGTTCAAAATCCCATTCTACTGCTCTCTGGACTTTGAGTCGTAGATGCTTACGGCTTAGCCGTAGATCCACCGTAAGCTTCAGAAATCACAATCCAGTTCTGTAGCTCAATTTCTGTGCAAAATCAACACAAAACTGACTTGTGAGGAAGTTCCAAGGCTCAACTGAAGTGTCCTTGAGATTATCCTATACGCACACCTCTTGTTCCCTTCTTATCATTCTAATTCCATACACACTACATTCATATCAATTAAAACACAGAAGGGAAATGACTGAAATTCAAGATATGAAGAGCTAGTTCAATACAGCATAACTTATTCATTCATGCAATACAGATGACCTTAATACTTGCCTTATCACCATTGTTAACTCTCCCAACTCTTTCTTGCTGAATACTCAAAGGAAGATCTCTAATGAGAAGTGGGTTCTCTACATGACAACATAAAATTGATAAATGGAATGTCGAGTTGCATGCATGTCATGGATTAGAGTCTCCTTGACCCCAACCAACCTGAATATATGGAATGGGAGCAAAGCCCTCACCTTGATGAGATGTAACTTGAAGAGGATATGCTTCCCAGGGAAGTAAATACTCCTATGAGGAAGAGGAAGATAGTTAAAGGCTTTCCCTAACACATGCACGATCCTAATCCTAGTAGCTCTCCGATTCGGAAGTGGAAGAGAAGGGATCCAGGGAGAAGGAGAGGAGTTTCAACACAGAGAACAAGAAGAAGAGAGTATGTTGAGTGTTTCTTTTCATTTTAACATAACTTCTCCTTAAATCACATGCAAGCCCACTTGTCTTCAGAATTTTCAGTTTAGTTCGGAGGACCTCAAGTGGCCCAGAATGAGTCCAGATTAACTCGGGCCCAACACAAAAGACGATCTATGCGATAAATTACACGTAAGGAAATGGACGAGGTGTCCAAGAGGTGCAAAGACAATTACGAAAAGGCCCTTAACTACTAAAGTGGGGTCCAAAACTCTGCCCCAACTACCTATCCGAAGCCCAAACCCTCTAATTTCGGATTAATTAATATAAAAAGAACTTAATTAACGTAAATCAAGATTAGTGGGGTTCGGGGCCTTACACTTTACACATATATATAGTTTAAAAGAAAGTCCTGTTTGAAACTTACAAGGAAGTCTTTAGGTAGTAGAGTTCCTAGAGAAAGGTGGGTTTTGGACTCCATGTTCTTTCCTATTTTGAATTTTTAAAGAATCCTAATCCATGGCTCTTATTCTGATTTTTAGCGATGCCAAACTAACATGGCCCACCCTATAAGGCTGGTCCACCAAGACAGGTTGGGTTATTACAATTTCTAACTTGAATGAGTGTCATATGGGTCAACCAATAATCTTACTACAGATTTCTTGGATCTGATTCATCATGTGGTCCATCTGACCATACGATTTAATTCGGCCAATATTGGTCATATAACAATCACTGTAGCAGTCTGTATTTAATAGGAATCATCACTTTGGATGATCAACTCCAGCATGGTTTCGTTATATGGCAATTTCCTTAGGCCAAGATTCCTTGAATTTAACTCTTCATCTAACATTGGAGAAGTTCTACTTGTATAGAAGTGTGTTGCTCGGGTAGTGAGTGGTCTCGGACCGGACATCCGTTACGCTTCCCACTGTTGATCTTCCTCATCTTTCTCACAATCCTCAATCCTCTTCTGCTGCTGTAAAACTCCACGTTATGTTAATGTTCACATTAGCCAATGTATGATAGGCCTTCCATAGGACCATCTATATTCTAATGGGCCTTGACTCAATATACATTTAAACACTATGCAGAATACCCTTCTGACAAAAGCAGTTTGAGCACAATCTATCCACAATCAAGAAATTTCTATGGCTGTGATGAAATCAGAGGCACAAAACTAAAAAACCACAAATCGGAGTAATAGACCTACCTCTGTGTTTCAAAAAAATTCTGAAAAATCACTAAAATACTCAAGAATATCAAGCGACCATACTGGAGTATATACTGAGAACCATCCTGACGATCATAGGTGGGCCACAAGTGATCAGACGTGATCAGAAGTTGCTGTAACCTTCTGATTTGATCTGGAATACCGAGAACAAATCCTGGATCTGTTAGTCTGCACGAGAGTGCAAGCTATCACTCAAATCAAGTCTTAAATCCTTCCCTAACTCTGTCGACAAAGAAGGATTGATGGAGAAAATCTTGCTACCTGAGAGATGATGGACTCTGGGCTCTGATACCATGATCCTGTATAACACAACCAGAACGAGAAAATGAGATAGAGCAATTATTGTCTACAAGTTGGCGGTATTGGTTAAAGCTCTCTCTCTCTCTCTCTCCCTCTCTCTCTTTCTCTCCTTCTTTAAATTCTGTGAAGAATAAAGAAGAGCAAGCTCCCTATATATATATATTGTGGTTGGACAATCCTGCACTAGGAGTCCTATTTGGAACTACAAGGAGTCCCATTCGAAGTGTAATCCTGAGAGAGTCCTGTTTGGGATTCTCATACTCCTAATGGCTTGGCTAGAGTCCTAACAAACCTTTGAGTCTCAATTACTAGTCCCAGTAACATTATAATTAAGGAGTCTCAAGGAATTATATGTTAATCAAGTCTCTAACTGAAAAAGGATCACAATTTGCCAAAAGTCTCAGTCTAACTCCTAACTTGGGTTGGACAAGTATGCCCACATTGTACAGTTGGCCCCTCAAGTCTAAGTTAGGTTATTACAACATTGCTTCCCCATCTAAATCAAAGGAAGTCGAGAGAACTTTTTGGTCTTATGTAGTCTTTTTGATATTGGAAAGATTGATTTTCCCTATAGATCCATGAGGTGGTTCCCTTGCTTGAGAACTTTGGAAAGTCCAATCTTAAGGATGAGAATTTTAAGATCTTATGCTCAAACTTAGGGGAAGAGTATATATCCATTGAATTCAACACATTTTAACATAATTCAACACATTTTAACATAAAAAGGAATTCTTCATAAAAAAATCGTGCCTCCACACACCACAACAAAATGGGGTTGCAGAGATAAAGAATCACCATCTTTTGGAAACTATAAAGACTCTTCTTGTCGAATCCTTGGTCCCCTCTAAGTTCTGGTGTGAGGCATCCCACACAGCAGTCCGCATCATTAACAGATTACCTAGCTCTGTCTTGGGTCAAGTCTCTCCATTTGAGTGCCTATTTGATCATCCCCCTTCCTACTCACATTTAAGGGTATTTGGGTGTTTGTTTTGTCCACCTCCCATCTCTTAAGCATAACAAACTATCTCCTCAAGCGGCTCGCTACTTGTTCCTTGGCTAGAGTGATGAACACAAAGGCTTTCAGTGTTATGATCCCAAAGAGCGACAATTACGAATCTCATGAAATGTGGTATTCTTGGAGCATGTCCCGTTTCATTCTCCTAGTGTTCCTAATATCGAAGTTTCCTATCTCCCTCAATTTTCACTACTTAATTCTTCTCCTAATGTTACACAGGTCTATACTTGTCGACCAAGACAAACATCTCCTGCTCCTACTCCCGATACACCGACCCTAACAGTTCTTGAATGAAGTGATACTACTACTGAAGGTACTGCTTCTACACCTATCCTACGACGATCTAGTCATAATTAAATTCCCCCAGATATATATAGTTTTCTAGTGCTATTTACTTCTTCAAACCCCATTCCTATCCCAACATCTTATTTACAGGCTGCTAATTTACCATGTTCGCAAGATGTAATGACAAATTAATTGCTAGCCCTTGAAGCAAACAAAACTTAGGACTTGGTTCCACTTCCAGCTCATACTCATATTATTGGAAGCAAATGGGTCTACTTTATTAAGGTTCGGCCTGCTGGTTGTATTGACCGATATAAAGCTCGATTGGTTGCCCAAGGTTACATTCAGGAATATGATATTGATTATGAGGAAACTCTCACACTAGTCACCAAAATGATTATAGTGCGATGTTTATTAGGTGTGGCAGTAGCTCGTCATTGGTCCCTTTGGCAAATGGATGTCAAGAACGCATTCTTACTTGGTGATCTCAAGAAAACTGTATATATGTGTCCTCCACCAGGCTATGCTTACCCTCCAAAGCATATTTGTAAGCCGAATAAATCCTTATATGGACTTAAGCAAGCTCCTCGGGCCTGGTTTGAGAAATTTTACTCTTCCATTCTCAAAGCAAACTTTTTATCAAAGTTCAAATGATAGCTCACTCTTCATTTGAAGAATGTCTCATGACTGTACCTCACGTTTCATTCGAAGAACATCTCGTGACTATACCATTCTATTATATATGTTGATCATATGATAATTAGCAACAACGATGTGGTTGGAATCTCTGAAGTCAAATCTCATCTCATGAGTTCTTTTAAGATGAAGGATCTTGGTCCCATAACCTACTTTGTAGGCTTAAAAGTTGCCCGAAACAAGGCTGGTATTAGAGTTACTAACACCAAATATGCTGATGACCTCATTTAATCTGTGCGACTTGGTAATGCCAAAACTTTTGCAATTGCCATTGGGCTTAATGTAAAAATCATCAAGGAGGATGGGCTACCTCTTGCAGATCCAACCGTCTTTCGAAGATTGGTTGGTAGCCTTCTCTATTTAACCATGATGTGGACGGATATTTCCCATGTTGTTCACACCGTCAATCAAGTCATTAGTAATCCACATAAGCCGCATTTTCAAGTTGTTTATCGAATTCTTCGATATGTCAAAGGTACTCATAATCGGGGTTTTTTTTAGCCTTCATCATCTTCCTTAACATTACAAGCATATGCTGATGCGGATTGGTCAGGGTGCCCTGATACTTGTCGTTTTACAACATGATGGTGTATGTTCTTGGGCCCATCTCTCATCTCATGGAAAAGCAAGAAACAGAGCACTGTTTCCAAATAACCACTGAGGCAGAATATTAATCCATGTCTTTTGCAAGTAGCGAGATAGTATGGCTTTTACGTCTTCTGTGAGAATTCGATGTCTTCCTCAAAGAACCTACTCCACTTTATGTTGATAATACTAGTGTCATTTGAATTGCAAAAAATACAATCTTCCATGAGCGTACTAAGCATATTGATATTGACTACCACTTCATTCGTCATTGTATTGTCTCCAATACAATCCATCTGCCCTACATCTTCTCCCATGATCAACTGGCAGATATTCTCACCAAAGGCCTTCCTCGGGATCGTCATGATTTTATCATTTCCCAATTGATGCTATGTTGGTCCCCGCATCAATTTGAGGGGGATTGTAGAGACACAAACAGGCTCGACCAATTATGGAAGGCCCATGATCCGGGCCCATCATGAAAAGCTCATGATCCAGCAAACATCATATCCCATGTGTGGGAATCTTTAAGGATTGTGGTCAACCCTTTGTATAGCTGTACACTTGTAATTATATCACAAACTTCCTTATTTGCTTGTAATCACATACACTTAGGATGTAATTATGACATGTAATTAGGCAACAATGAATATATAATGCAATGTCGATCCTCTCATTGGGACACGACAACTATTCTACAAATTCTCCTTCTTCTTATTTGTTTATTCAAGGATCTTTGGATCCTTTCAAGATGGTCATATTTGGCAAACCTCGGTGTCTTACAATGATCCCACACATTGTTTGCCTTTTTCATCAAGCTTGTCAACCTTTGTCGTTAGCACTTTGGTTCTAGTATGATTAGTCATGCCTGGAATGGTGCCCTGATACCAATTGATAAGAACCGTGTGTGGAATGTGGAAGATGGAACCATACAAATTCAAGGATGGACTAAACCTCCTTAAGATTAAATTGTCCAAATTGAGGATGGACTAGACCTCCTAGTGCAAGGACCGACTCTGGGGATAATTTTTGATACATTTCTCATGTAGAAACAGAGACAAGCTGATTCTTATAATCAAGGATAAATTGTTACTAAGAAAGAAGATGACAACTCCTACTCAATCTTGCCACCTAATGGATAAGATTAGGCTGACCACTATTGCCTTATCTTGTACCTTATTCCTGTAAATTCAAATTGACCTACTCTGGATTCAGCCCACTATAATAGCTGGTTCATTGGCTCATCCAACGACTCAGCCCTTATTGCGCAGTTTGACGGGGATCTTATCACAGACACACATCAGGAGGTCCTAGGGTCCAACAAGCCCCAACAGTTCCCCAAATAATTGTTAAACTTTACTGTCGGACTGATTTGATGGAAAGGAGAAATTGGGGGTTTCTGCAATTACAGAAATTTTTAAGGAAAGTTCTGCAAAGAGGGTGTTTATTTGTACATGTGTAAATGTTACACATGTGAAACATATTACCAAGTTCATCAAGATCACCATTTTCGAATGAGTAAATTAGTACATCCAACAGTTTATTAGCTCAAAGGTCATGGGATTTCTTATTGGGATTGATTCCATGTGGTTGATATAATTGGGTTGTTAAACGGGCCAAATCTGGATTTTTGTGTGTGAGGGAGCAAGCTTTTGGCCCACGTTTCAGTGGTCAAACAAAGTCAAAATCTGGTGCTCTTTAGTTTGTTGGTTTCAACTCGTCAAGACGTACATAATTGGTTCGTGCAATTCTAATATTGGATGGAGTTATGGTGGTGACATTGTTACAAGTTAAAAACTGTCCAAATGCAGTTGAATTCTGGAACTGATCCCACTTGTATGCTAAAATGACCCAACCTCCGGGTTTCTATTCATTTTGGAAAAGTTATGAAAATTAGTATTCATAGTTGTCTTTGGATGCAAACTGGAATCACCTTAAAATGATTTGTAACGAAGGACTTGTGACCGTTCTATAAAAGTCGTTTTCTAATTTTTCTGATATCTCGGTGTTTTATCAGAAATTGTAAAATTCATAAGCCATTCAGTCCTGACCGGTTTGATGTCAAATTTAGGGGGGACTACACTACTATTGATGTTAGACCTTGTGAATATATGATAGTTGTATGAGAACTTGAATGAACCAATTTGGTCACATGTATGGAAAGAAAAAATTTCCCCTTTCTCGCTGGAATTGAAACAGAATAGCGGGAAGAGGAAAGGGAAAAAAAATGGGAAATGAGCAGAGGAGGAGAAGAAGGGGAAGACTGAAGAGGGAAAGAAAGGAGAGGAGAAGAGAATGGCAGCCGTGGTGGGCAGTGCAGTGGAAGCGGTGGGCAGTGATGTGTAGGATCCAGGTACTCCTCCTCTCTCTCTCTCATGCTCTTTCTAACATTCATTCTCTCTCTCTCTCTCTCTCTCCCTCCTTGTTTTCCCTACAACTGCATTAGGAGTCTTAAAAAAAACACATGCAAAAGTGGTTTTTTATTTTTATTATTTTATTATTTATTTAAGTTTTGGCCGTTACAACCGAAAACACAATATGGACTGTGATGATAGTGTGACTTATATAGCACCAAGATATTGTCATGGTCCAGACCGATACAAGTATTTATCGGCTATCTTGTCTCAAGTTACTTACACTATTGCAAACATCCACTTACTATCTTGTCTCAAGTTGTGGGTTGCATAATTCTTGTAGGCTAATAGACTGGTGGAGTGTTCATTGATTTATTGCCATCTTGGTATTGTCATTGAGATCCTACAGTGTTTGTCATCCGCTTGACACAACATTACATGGTTATCTAGGTTTGTGATTTTGGCCTTTCTCGGTTAAAGGAAAATACGTTTCTCTCATCAAAGACAGCAACTGGAACTGTAAGTTTTTAAATGTAGCTACTATTTCCTATGGTTTCGTTTTCTCTTGTATACAAAACCATAACACAGTTTCCTTCTTGATTGTCACTTTGCCTTTATTTACTTATTTGTCAGCCTGAATGGATGGCACCAGAAGTTCTTCGGGATGAGCCATCAGATGAGAAGTCTGATGTGTACAGCTTCGGTGTCATCTTGTGGGAGCTTGTCACAATGCAACAGCCATGGAGCAATTTAAATGCAGCACAGGTGGGAAAAGTTTATTGTTTTTACTATCGCTACTATGTATATACTAACTGGGCTCAAACCGCAAAATAGTTCATTTGAATTATTTTTAATTTGGTTAACTCAATGGTTCAATTCATACAATTTTTATTAAATTTGTGGAATTTGGTTTGGAACTTTATTGATTCTTTTTTATTTTTTTGTGGTTGATATGGAAATGTGTTTTCTTAAAAAAAAGAAAGAGGGAAGAAAAGAGGAGAGAACAAAATAAGGGAGAAATGTGTTCCCCAATGGTATCAATGTGGTGAGTGTAGCTGCCAGTGACAAAAATGCTACATATCAGCCGATATATAGTGGTAGCGGCGATATGTAGCGGTGTGAATTGAAAAAGTCGTCATTTTTTTTTTTGACAAAAAAAATCCAGAATATTGGAAAGTATTAGCATTTGATGCTTTTTTTCTATAATAACTAACATAGGTGGTGTAACAGTCTCTTCAATGCATAGAAGTACTGTATCGCTGAATCATCATCATCAAAGCCTTATGCCAACCATGTTGGGGTCGGCTAAATTAATTTTGTTTTTCCATTCCGTTCTATTTTGAGCCAAATCTTTAGATAAGTTAAACTTCTTCAAATCTGATTTAATGACCTCTATCAATGTGTTATTCGGCCTGCCCCTACCTCTTAATGGGCCATCTACCTGGATAGCTAAACTTTTTATCCCAGTGCCATAATTGGCTTATGCTCAATATGCCCAAATCATCTTAAACAGGTTTTGCTAATCTTATCTCCTATTGGTGCTACTCCTAAATACTTTCGAAAGATTTCTAATTTTATCTTTCTTAGTTTTACTACACATCCAGCTAAGCATTCTCATATCCGCTACATCCATTTTTTGTATATGCATCTTCTTAATTGGCCAACATTATGCTCCAATGTTTTAGCTGGTCTAACCACTATCCTGTAAAATTTGGCCTTCAATTTCGTGAGCATTCATCTGTCACAAAGCACTTCAAAAGGTAGTCTTCACTTAAGTTATTCAGCTTTTATCCTATGTTCAATATCTTCGTCAATCTCTTCATCCTTACTAATCATCGAGCTCAGATGCCGAAAAGAATCTCTACGTGTTATCTCATAGGTTTCAATTTTGACAGTGGTTTCAACACTTTGTATATGTCCACTGAAGTTGTAATCCATATATTTTGTCTTTATATGACTTCTGTATCGCTCAATGATTTAAAAAGAAAAAAATAATAGTGATTTTTTTTCTCATGTACTCGTGTTGGTTAGCCATACTAAGATTTTGTTATGCATTTCTAGATTCATAATTCAAAGAAGCAATTTAGTATAACTATATATAACAAAAGCTATATAAATTATGAAATAATGCTTAAATAAAGTTTAAAGTTCAAACCAAATAACAGATTACCTTTGATAGAAAAGAACATGTATTTTTGTTGAGGTGTAGAAAAGAGAATGCCTCTACCAACGGGTGTGTCTACTGTAATATGCCTAAAGTAGAGCCCTTGAGAGGAATTCTCTTAATGGACTGCAATTCAGTGAGATCATATGTTATGTAGTGTTCTTCTAAGCATAGAAGGGTAGAAGAGTCATGTAAAAATGCTATTTGGAGAAAAGAAGAAAATAAGTAAGTCTTATTATGCATTTTAAAATTTTTGGAAAGAAGTAGTTTGTCTCACTTTGTAGTGGACCGTAGCAGCTGCTACAAATGTGAGTGATGCTAAATACCATTTAGCATAGTGGTCTTGCCAACTATGCCCGATATAGCAGTTGCTACGTCGCTAATTTAATCCATGTTGCATGAGGGGAGAATAAGTTAAATATTTTTCTTTTTATTTATTTTTCTTTTTATTTAGCCTTCTTTTTGCTGCCATATTTAGTGGTTTTGCCTTGTAGCTTTTCAGTAGATGTTGTTGGGTATGAGACCAATGATGCAACCCTTGGTTGGGTTGGGGTGGGGGTTGGGTGGACTTCATCAAGGGGGAGTACCTTAGTAAGCTTTACGGCGTAAGTTGGGGTCCCACACATAGGGGGACCCATGGGCTTGGGCCTTGGTGCTTAAAGTGGACTGGTTGCCATGAACCCGAAGGCTGTAAAATCCTATGATGCCCAGATACGGATACGGGTACGGACATGGATACAAGGACTGGGGATATGACTCTACACTTTCGAAAATCTAGGCACGAATACAGATGTGGGTGTCCTAATTTTTCCTTTAGATCACACTTGAATTAATGAAATTATTATTGTTTATGTTCCTTCCTCTAAAATCCTATGATGCCCAGATATGGATACGGGTACGGACATGGATACAAGGACTGGGGATATGAGTCTACACTTTCGAAAATCTAGGCACGAATACAGATGTGGGTGTCCTAATTTTTCCTTTAGATCACACTTGAATTAATGAAATTATCATTGTTTATGTTCCTTTCTAACATTTTCTATTTTGAGAAATAATAAAATTTAAAGAACTATATGAAATTGGGGACTTACTAAGTAGTATATGGTAAGCTTATACCTTAGAGGTATGAATGCAGTATCAGGTACCAATGCCAGCTTTGATACCCGGATACCTCATTTGACCTGAGGTATCCGTACCGATACGGATACGGGTACGGGTATGGGATACGGCAAGATACGATTGGGATATGACACACAATTTTAGGATATGGCTCTTTTGTATTTTATGAAAAGAAAAAGGCAAAAATAAAGGAATTCATCCAAAATTGAGCTA
This sequence comes from Sextonia rubra, assembly GCA_037013555.1. Classification (NCBI taxonomy): domain Eukaryota; kingdom Viridiplantae; phylum Streptophyta; class Magnoliopsida; order Laurales; family Lauraceae; genus Sextonia; species Sextonia rubra. The sequence continues at coordinate 25,519,123 of JASUAD010000006.1, forward strand.
AACAATAAATCTTGTTTGAAATCTTTGGTTAGAACTTAAAAAAAGTACTTTCATTTTTACATTCAACCCCATTTATTTTTTTTTAATATTGCAAAACACAAAACCCACTACATACTCGATGGTTGTTTTCCCCCTTTCGCTCTCATATTTAAAATTTTGCCTTTTTTTTATATATTTGTTTACTGGATGGGAAGTGGCCTTTTTTATTATGTCATTCAATGTCCTTCTTTTCTCAATTTAAATTATATTTCCCTCTCCTTGAAAAGTTGAAACTTCTCTCCCTCTCCATTTTAATTTTGATAGCTGTAATTTTTTAGGATTATAAGTTTGACAATATCACCTTACTTTATACTGAGATTTCCAGGGACCCACTTCTAGTAGTTAGTCACCTATAATATATCACATACTACTAAAATGTGATATTCGTACTAGACTCCGTATTGTATCCTGTGTCCGTATCGTATTTTAAGTGATACGGTACCCGTATCCGTGTCCTAAATTTCTGAAGTTGTCATGTCAAATCCTTGTTTTCTGTGCCGGTATCCATATCCATGTTTGTATCTGGGCATCATAGAATGCAAATATTGTATCAGTTCGATACAGATATGGTGGGCTTGTACAAGTATCCGGGTATCATAGTTAAAATCACTTCCGAATTGTTTCCGCTCTCCAATTGATTTTGGGTTTACTGGCTAGGTGAGAGGGTTAAGGTCCTAACAAGTGGTATTGAAGCATTAGGTCTTGGGTGTGTGTCGACAAGGGTGGTTCCTTTGTGTGCGCGCGCGCACGCGCGCGCGCGCGTGTGTGTTTGTTTGGGTTGGGGGGGGATGGTACCCTGTGCTGACGATCAGTGGGGGTGGGGCATGGTCCCCGGTGCTGATAGTGGACAAACTGCCATGGACTCGAAGGCTTTAAAACCCTTTCCGAACCGTTTGGTTTTGGGATTACTAGCTAGGTGAAGGGGTGTAAAGCCCTAACATGTGTAACGACCCGAGTAGCCCACTAGCCCCATAACTTGGTGAACCTGTCATGTGGCCCAAAATGCTTAAATCTAAGTTACTAGTAGTAGTAACCAAAGATCAAAATAGTGGTAGCGGATAGCGTCGCGGCCGGTCGCTAAAACGCTACGTAGTGGTGTGATTTAAAAAAATTATCAAAAAATTTTGAAAAATTTCTAGAAAATCCAGAAAATTGTAAATAACTTGAATATGTGTTTGTTTTGCAAAAAAGCCTAAAATAAGGGGGGTGTAGTGGTCCCTTAAATGTATGATGCCCTGTATCTCTTTATAATTAAAAAATAATAGTATCAATCTTATTTTTCACATGGTATCAAGAATTAATATTCAACACTGAAAGTCAAGATTCAAGAGTCAAGAATTTAAGACTTAGAGAGATTAGTTACTAGAGTCAGTTGCTTAACAATCAACATTCAACACAATAAATGACATAATAAATAATAACTTCATAAATAACATTGTACTTAAAGAGTTGAGACATGAAAGCTAATATAAAGTTGAGATTTAAGAAATGATTAGAGGAATACCTCTGGTCCTCTACCACCAAAGCATTCCTTTTGAAAAATGCTTTTTGACTCCAAAGAAGATGAATGCTCTAGATTTGTAGATCTCGATGTGTTTTTGGACCCTTATTGCTTTTGATTTGAAGGAAGAGGGAGGTAGGACCAAAATACAGTGGAAAGGGAAAAGGAGAGATGGAGACAACAGTGAAACAAATGATAGTGAGAAGAAAGAGGTTCGTATGGGCTTTTAAATAGCCCAGACTGTTGCGGCCGCTACGGGTGTTAGCGCAGTTAACACCCATATATTGTAGCGGCTGGCACCGCTGCGGCCGATATAGCGGCCACTACGCTTTGTAGCGGCCGTTATTTTATTCCTTGGTAGTAACCTATATAGTTCATTATATACCAGACTCATATTTTATTCATAAGCGATGTGGAGTGGGGTGTTACAATCTACCCCCTTTAAGGCCACACGTCTTCGTGTGGATCCATCTAACTTCACCAGGTGATGTAGGACCGAAGCATTCCACACCTGTGTCCCCTGTGGATTGCCCTATCTTAAATCACAAGCTTAGGCACCATGGTTTTGTTCTAATCTTGCCTCAAGGGCTTTTCCAGCGGGATTGGGGGTCTCACATTTTTAGTTGGTGATAAGCTCTGATACCATTTGTAACGACCTAAGTAGCCCACTGGCCCAACAACTTGGTGAGCCTATTACGTGACCCAAAATGCTTAAGCCCAAATTACTAGTAGTAACCTACATAATTCATTATATACCGGACTCATATTTTATTCATAAGCGATGTAGGATGGGGTGTTACATGTAACGCCCTACCCCCACACACATGCATGATATTGTTCGCTTTGGCTCATGGGCCTTATGGTTTTGCTTCTAGTGGGCCTCAACCCACCAAAAGGCTTCATGCAAAGTGAGGGTGTAAGCTCTACATATAATCCCAATCACTTTCCTCTGTATAGTCGACGTGGGACTCTAGGATGTTACAATCCACCTCCCTTAGGGCTACACATCCCTGTGTAGTAACCTGCCAGTTCCTGTAGCCTGCCAGCACTCTTTGCCCGCCCATATAGAAACCCGCCCACTTGCACCAAACCACGGCAGGGACCTACACTCAAACTAGTCGAGAGTTGGCTCTGATATCATTTGTAACGCCCCACTCCTACACGCATGCATGATATTGTCCGTTTTGACCTATGGGCCTCACGGTTTTGCTTCTAGTCGGCCTCAACCCACCAAAAGGTCTCATGCAAAGTGATGGTGCAAGCTCTACATATAATCCTAATCACTTTCCTCTCTATAGTTGATGTGAGACTCCATGATGTCACAATTACCATTTGTAACGCCCCACCCCTATACCCATGCATGATATTGTCCGCTTTGGCCCATGGGCCTCACAGTTTTGCTTTTAGTGGGCCTCAACCCGCTAAAAGGCCTCATGCAAGGTAAGGGTGCAAGCTCTACATATAAACCCATTCACTGTTTTCTCTATAGTCGATGTGGGACTCGAGGATGTCATAATCTACCCCCCTTAGGGCTGTATGTCTCTATGCAGTAGCCTGCCAGCCCTCTTGGCCCTCCCACATAAGAACTCGCCCACTTACACTAGACCACGGCAGGGACCCACACTCAAACTAGTGGAAAGTCAGTTCTGATACTATTTGTAACGCCCTACCCCCACACGCATGCATGATATTGTTTGCTTTGGCTCATGGGCCTCACGGTTTTGCTTCTAGTGGGCCTCAACCCACCAAAAGACCTCATGCAAAGTGAAGGTGCAAGCTCTACATATAATCCCAATCACTTTCCTCAGTATAGTCGATGTGGGACTCCAAGATGTCACAAGGGCATTACAAATGATATCAGGGCCGACTCTTGACTAGTTTGAGTGTGGGTCCCTGCCGTGGTCTGGTGCAAGTGGGCGGATTTCCATATGGGCGGCCCAAGAGGGTTGACAGGCTAGAAGAACTGGCAGGCTACTGCACAGGGACGTGCGGCTCTAAGGGGGGTGGATTGTGACATCCTGAAGTCCCTCATCGACTATACAGAGGAAAGTGATTGGGATTATATGTAGAGTTTGCACCCTCACTTTGCATGAGGCTTTTTGGTGGGCTGAGGCCCACTAGAAGCAAAACAGTAAGGCCTATGGGCCAAAGCGGACAATATCATGCATGTTTGTTGGGGGTGGGGTGTTACATTACAACACGTCTCTTATCTTGTTTAACTCATTTTAATAAGAATCTCACTCACCGATTTTTTTTAAAAAAAAGAAGTATGCAAATGACTAGTGCACCTCTTATCATATGTAAATGGCATATTCACATTGCATATATTATCAAAGAAATATTATCTAACTCTCCATCAAGTAGGAATATAGTTCTCAATCGTCCACAACTTGTTATAAGTCGGTCTCAGCTAGTTCTTAGTGATTTTGTGAAGACATTTGCAAGAGACTCTTTTGACTGAAAGTAGGGAGTGTAAATTTCCTTAGCTCACGGGTGAAATGACAATCAACTTCTATATGTTTGGTCTACTAATAAAAAAATCAATTAGTAGCTCTCTGGAGTCTGGACTGCAGCCTAATTGTCACACACCATTTCCATTGAAGCAGCTACAAGAAAACTTGGTTCCGGAATTGAGTGAATTGCCCATGACAACTTGCATGGAGCATGTATCATGGCCCTCACTCTGCACTACATCTAGCAACTGCTTGTTTTTCTCTTTTCCATGTAACTGTTGGATTTTTCAATCCTAAGATATTTCAGTTCTGATAGGGAAACATCTGAAAATTATATTAAAAGAGGGCTTGGTAAAAGGGGAGAATAAAGAATATGTATTGGTTGGGTGACCACTTCTGCTCCTTTATTTCGATCTTTTAAAAAGAGACCAAAAACTTATGATTTAACATAATTAGAAACCAGTCCCTGTTTTTCATAATTTACAAATGTCCTTGTCCTTTCTCAACAGTGACTAAACTACAACCAATAGAATTGCAATTTCCTGATATAAAATGGCACAATCAACTTGAGATCAAGCCCATTCTACATCAAAATAACAATTTATTCAAAAATGACCAGGGGAGTACCAGTGAGAGTTGTTTTATTCTTAACAAATTACAGGTGAATGCGAACACTGTCATGGTTGAGTTGTGTTGGCATCTTAGTATCATCCACATGCATAGGTATTGATCTCTGGGTCTAAAGTTTAGAGTATCACTCCTGAACAGTAACCTAAAAAAAAGAAGAAAATCGCAGGTGAACAGAGTTTCAGGTACTTAACAGTTACAGGTAAACTGAATCCAGGGCAATCAAGTTCTAATGATTCAGACTGGCCTGAAGTATCATGTAGGAATATTTCAGTGATTATCTGTACTTTTTTATTTTCCTCTTGCAGGTCGTGGCTGCTGTCGGGTTTAAGAACAAAAGGCTTGAAATTCCAAGAAATGTGAATCCTAAAGTGGCCAATTTAATTGAGTCTTGTTGGGTCAAGTATGTTTACAGTTCCAGCTTTTAGCAGAATTCCTCTCTTACCTCAATTTTTGTGATCTCTATCATCATGCATTGGGTTTGTTCATGTGGGAGTTGGGACCCATGTTTTGTGAGAATTGATTTGATTGGATCCACTGTGGATTGACTGTTCCTAGATCGTTGAAAGATCCGAGCTGCTTTATCATTTGGCATCCTGTTTTGGTTAATGCACACTATATATTTTGTTCTTAATTTCCCACTTGCAGGCTTTGGATCAAAGGGTTAGGAATGTCTTCTTGGAACAATTGTCATATAGCCTATGCATTGTAGGCCCCTTTAGATCAGTACTCTATATCATGAAACATGAGCCCACTTTTACATGGCCCAGGCCTGAAGATATCATATTATCTGTGGTTTGTTGTTATATAGTTTTCCTATCCTACGATAATATTGATCCTAATGATTATAAATCACCAAACAACAGTGAGCCCTGGGAGCGACCTTCTTTCTCTAGTATCATGGAGTCTCTGGAGCCATTAATTAAGTCTCCGGCACCTCAACTGGTTCATGCTGAAATGTCACAGCTTGCCTGATGGAAGGATCTCCAGAGAGTTTTTGCTTATTTGGTATTCTTTCAATGTGCTTCCAGCAATGTGGACGGTATTGCTTGGATCAGGTCAGAGTGATCTTTTTCTGAACTGTGTTCCATTTTGATCTTCTATATCTTGTGATCTTGCTCAGAACTCAAAACTCAATGCAGAAGTTGATCATCTGTGAGTCTCAAGTTTCAATTGAACTGTGTTCCATTTTGATCTTCTATACCTTATGATCTTGCTTGGAACTCAATGCAGAAGTTGATCATTTGAGTCTCAAGTTTCCCCAGTTAATGGTGTATGAAGGATGTAAGTTAATGACGCTAATTATCAGTTTTTTAAACATGGAAAGGTATAAAGTGTCATATTATTATTAAACAAAATGGTGGCTAAAAATTTTGACCAATAATCAGACTGATTACTCCACTTTTTGCAACAGCCTTCTGGTTTTGGATCGGTTGCTTAGTATGATTTGAACATGCTCACAGAATGAATGATCTTGATCTTAGACACATGTGCCACATGTACTGATTTTGTCACGCCCCACCCTTCACACATGCATGATATTGTCCGCTTTGGCCCATGAGCCTCACGGTTTTGCTTCTGGTGGGCTTCAACCCACCAAAAGGCCTCATGCATAGTAAGGGTGCAAGCTCTTTATATAAACCCATTCACTTTTCCTCTCTATAGTCGATGTGGGACTCCAGGATGTCACAATCCACCCCCCTTAGGGTTGCACGTCCCTGTGTAGTAGCCTGCCAGTTCTTGTAGCCTGCCAGCCCTCTTGGCCCGCCCACATATGAACCCGCCCACTTGCACCAGGCCACGGCAGGGACCCACACTCGAACTAGTCGAGAGTCGGCTCTGATACCATTTGTAATATGATCAAGTTAACGACTTAAGAATCTGAAGAGCTCCAGAATCTTGGGTCGTTACAAAGTGGTATCAGAGCAAAGTCTTGGGCAATCCTTAAAACACTTAGAAACCAGTAGCATACGTGGTGAGGTCGTGGTTTGGGGGCGTTAGATTGTGATATGCATTTCCTTGTGTTAATTATTGTGTATCTTATTATAGGAGAAAGAACATGAGTTCCCAACAGAATCTTAACGGCAATGGCACTGAAAGTCGAACATCAAACCCAGATGGGGGATCGTCCTCGATGCCTGAATATGTGAAGATGATGTTCGATACCTTTATGAAAGCTTACGATCAGGTGCAAGAGCAGATAAAGACTTTGGCTCATCGTCAGGATGATGGTGGCCAAAGTGGGATCGCTATTGGTGGGAGCAGGGACAGGGAACGAGATTCCTTATATAAAAGATTTAACGAATTCCGTCCTAGGTACTTTGATGAAACTGCAGATCCTTGGGATGCAAATAAGTGGATAGAAAATGTCGAAGCAATTTTTGAAGTTATGAGCTGTTCTGATCAGCAGAAAGCTCTATTGGCAGCTTTCAAACTTGAAGGAAATGCAAAGGAGTGGTGGAAGTCAGCCAGAAGGACCTATCCAGGTCCTGAAAATGAAATTCCTTGGAGCTTCTTCAAAAAGGAGTTTATTGCAAAATTCATACCGGAGCATATAAAAGAAAGGAAGAAGAGGGAATTTCAAATTTTGGTTCAAGGAGACATGTCAGTGACCAAATACAATAATAAGTTCATAGAATTGTCTCACTTTGCTGAACCCTTGGTAGCTACAGAAGAACTGAAATGCAACAAGTTTATTGAGGGATTACGCCCTGATATTAAGAAGGATGTACGATTGGGACAGCCAGTCACATACGCAGACGCCTTAAAAAGAGCCTATGTATCTGAAGAAGCCATTGATGAGATCAATGGAGTACTTCCATCTAATCCAACTGGGGATGGAAAAAGAAATCAAGAAAGCCGTCCTCCTCAAAAGAAACAGAAAATGGAATCTCATGTTAAATGCAGTCGCTGTGGGAAGAACCACGCCTTAGAACAATGTCGATGGCAGCGTGGTGCTTGCTTTTCATGTGGCCAGGTGGGCCATAAGGCTAACGATTGTCCCAAGAAGCAGGAGAAAGATCGATCACAACGGCATGGCCACAAGTCACGACAACATCAAGGCTATCAACAATCACGGCAGAATTCGCAAAGCTACCCTCCTCGGGATCAAGGGAACTCTCATCAGAATTACTACCAGAACCAGCAATTGGGCCAGAATCAGCAAAGTGGATATCAGCGGAATCCGCCACAGGGACAGAATTTCAACCAAGAGAGAGGCAATCAAGGTGGACATCAAAAGAGTCACCCACCAAATGCGAGGGTTTATGCTATTACTCAACGGGAGGCGGAAGTAGCAAGCAATGTGGTTGAGGGTACGCTCCTAATCTCTGGCAACAAGGCTATTGCATTATTTGATTCCGGCTCTACACACTGCTTTGTTTCACATAATTTTGCTCCAAAATTGCACATACCCCCTTCTAAACTTTCCCAAGCAATGGCAGTTTCCACCCTTACTGGAGGACAATTGAATACTCACACCATATTCTATGAATGTCCTTTAAGCATTGGGGAAGTTGTGATGCCTGCAGATTTAATTTTGCTACCAATGAATGATTTTGACATTATTTTGGGAATGGATTGGTTAGCAAAACACAGGGCTGTGCTAGACTGTTTTAATAAAATAGTCCGCTTTAAACTAGAAGGGTTCAAAAATGTGCGTGTAATGGGGATAAGGAAAGCAGTAGAGACACGTGTGATTTCGGCAATTAAAGCCAGCCAATTATTAAGAACTGGGTGTACGGGGTATTTAGCATTCGTTACCGGGGAAAAACAAGGACCAAAACTAGAAGAAATCCTGGTAGCAAGAGAATTTCCTAATGTTTTCCAAGATGAATTACCCGGTTTACCACCGTTGCGGGAGGTAGATTTTACTATTGAAGTGATACCGGGAACAGCTCCAATCTCTAGGTCTCCTTATCGAATGGCACCCACAGAACTACGGGAACTTAAGGAGCAACTACAGGACTTACTAGACAAAGGATTCATTAGGCCCAGTGTTTCATCATGGGGAGCTCCTGTTCTTTTTGTTAAAAAGAAGGATGGAACCTTGCGTTTGTGCATAGATTATCGACAGCTCAACCAAGTCACTATTAAGAATAAGTATCCGCTGCCACGGATCGATGAGCTGTTTGACCAACTCCAAGGAGCAAGGTACTTTTCAAAAATTGATCTACGGACTGGATACCATCAGTTGAGGGTGAGGGAGGAGGATGTACCTAAGACAGCTTTCCGGACTCGATATGGACATTATGAGTTTCTGGTAATGCCATTTGGGCTAACCAATGCACCAGCTGTATTCATGGCACTCATGAATCAAATCTTCAAGCCCTATTTGGACCAGTTTGTTGTTGTCTTCATCGATGATATACTAATTTACTCTAAGACAGAATTGGAGCATGGAGATCATCTGCGCACTGCATTGAAGTTGTTAGAAGACAATCAGCTATATGCTAAGTTGAGCAAATGTGACTTTTGGCTAACTCAGGTGAATTTCCTAGGTCACATCATTTCAGGTGAAGGATTGTCTGTGGACCCTGCCAAGGTGGAAGCTATCACTAGTTGGAAACGGCCAACAACAGTGTCAGAGGTCCGGAGTTTCTTAGGACTCGCAGGGTATTATAGGAGATTTGTGCAAAGGTTTTCTTCCCTTGCAGGACCTCTAACTCGTCTCACTAGGAAAGATGTGCAATTTAATTGGGACGAGAAATGTGAGACCAGTTTCCAGACACTGAAGGATAAGTTGATTTCGGCACCGGTTTTGGCCTTACCTTCAGGCAGTGGTGGTTTTGTCATATTTTGTGATGCGTCATACAAAGGACTGGGGTGCGTACTTATGCAGCACGGAAAAGTAATTGCTTATGCATCTAGACAATTGAAGACACATGAGCAAAATTATGCCACTCATGATTTAGAATTGGCTGCTGTAGTTTTCGCTCTTAAAATTTGGCGACATTATCTCTATGGAGAAGAATTCAAGGTGTACACGGACCATAAAAGCCTAAAATATATCTTTTCCCAGCAGGAGTTAAATTTGAGGCAGCGGAGATGGTTAGAATTTTTGAAAGACTATGACTTCACTATAAATTACCATCCCGGAAAGGCAAATGTTGTGGCCGATGCATTAAGCAGAAAGTCAGTCCAATTGGCTCATTTGACAGCGGAATGGAATTTACTAGCAGAAATCAGAGACTTGGATGTGAATTTTCGGATCATTGGTGACAATATATTATTGGGGAGTTTCAAAGTTCAACCAGAAATCATCCAGCAAATTAAGGACCGCCAAAAGAATGATGGGACACTAGTACAAATCTTCAACAAATTGGGAGATAAGCCGGATTTTTCACTTACTAATGGTACCTTGTATTACAAGAATAGGTTGTGTGTTCCAAATGATCGGGAAATTAAGGATGAGATACTGCATGAGGCCTTTTGGTGGGTTGATGCCAACCAGAAGCAAAACCGTGAGGCCCATGGGCCAAAGCGGACAATATCATGCATGTGTGAAGGGTGGAGCGTTACAGATTTTCACTGATAGCTAAGGAAAAAAACAAGCTGACCACACAACAGACATTCCCTTCAAACATCAAGCTAGAATGGGTCTGGATCCTGACGGTTGTCTTTGTGATCCATGGCAGGTACACAGCAGAGTGTATTCTCTTTCCTTTGTTGTTGGAAGCTGGAGAGCTTAAAAGAACCAGAAGCTGTTTTTTGATCTCCGGAACATCAATTTCACATGTTCAATGTGCCTTGTAATCACAATTTTACGTCTGTCTCTTGATTTTTTTTTTTTATTATTTTGTGATCTAATAGAGGCTAAGTTGTACAGAATGTGCGAAGTTGGGGGCTGTAGTCATACTTAGATCGATCCACCACGGCCAGTTACTTGATAATCTTTTGCACAGTCGATGTCTGAGCTAGAAGCATGTACACTGCAGTGTAAAAAAATTTTACTTGAAGAGGTCTATACTGTCTTGCATCGTGTTTGGAAAATTAAATTTAAATAAAATTCTTTTCCATCTAAATTGATCATTGAAAACAGTTCAAATCTTATACATGAGTAATTATTCACTACTCCGGAAGTACCTATTCCTTCGCCTTCTCCACAAATCACAATGAAGAATGAGGTCGGTGGGGCCTGACCTTGTGGGAGTCAACCTGGCCTTATTTTCCATTGTGATTGGTGGATAAGGGGAAGGAGTAGGTACTCCCGGAGTACCAAATAATTTTCCCTTAGACACAATGCCACAGCCCCAAACCGAATTATCATAATAACTCGCATCTCTGGGTGCAAGTGATGGGGATTAGTGTGATAAAATACAATGAAAGAATTTTCCTACAGTGATTACCCATAGGATTCCACATTTGTGAGGTTCAGTCCGGTCCCAAAACATTTCAAGACTTTTAGCAGAAGTTTGTGCAATCATTAACCATCCATACATGTATAATCATAATAACAGACAAGATATCAGGGTGTACAAAAATTAAAAATGCAATAAACAGTTGACAATTAAACAAGATTTAACTACAAATCCCAAGAAGGCCTTCAAAAACATGGCCATTAACTAAAAGGTTCTAAACAAAAACTATCCAGCCTACAAAGTGATAATGAAACTCTTGTACCAGTGTGATGCTCTAAAGTACTATCATCTGTGATCCACTCGGTCAAAGCTACAAAATACGTAACCTACCCCACCGAGTGCAGTAACAGTCAGATTTACAATAACCTGGCAAGTAGTCAATATAAATTGCATTTGCATGTTATATTAATATATAATTTAAGACAGGAAATTAAAGGAATTAATGAGATTATTGAGTGGGCATAATTGTGCAAGAATACTAATATATCAAAGAATCACTAAGACAAGTTTATACAAATACAAATATCCAATGCAAAGAGGCAAACCACGTGGCTAAATTCTCCTGATTTAACGATTGTGGTGGAGTGACTCTTGCATAGAGCGAAATAAACATGATTAATAACACTGGTACCACGATTCTATTGTAGAAATTGATTTATTGGCAATCAAAACAGTTATTTGTTCCAGATGCCTGACTCTGTCAAATATGGTACTAAGCAATACTGCCATATAGTAACATCAAAATAAGGACTAGTCTGCATACAGAAGTAACATCAAAATCTACACACAGCAGTGTCCAGCTGCTATGTTACCGAATGTAAGGTCAAAACGTGGAAACTATTCCACGTACAGGTTAAAATCCGACCCAAAACTACATTTTCCATGAGTTGCCTTTTACAATTTCCAAGGCTTCCTACACTTGGATGAAGTCGGACAAAAGGTGTAAACATGTAGTATCGAAAAGGACAAGACCTGACAACTTAAGACAGACATACAATACTTGACTTATTCTACACATACCAACTCAGTCCAACCCAAACCAACCTCAATTGGGCAGCATTTCAGTATAGTAGAATTAGCACTAAAATGGGTAGAAAAAGGTTAGTTTGAAGAAGTGATTTTTCAAATACAATTAAAGCATCACTTTTAAAACTCTAAAATGTCACCAGATGTGTAGTGAACAGTCAAATGTTAATAATTTTGAAAATTTTCTACCAAGTGATTAGTTAACCAAATTCAATTTTTTTTAGTATCCTGCAAAATTTTGGAATTTGGAAATTCTTCAAATTTTAAAATTTCTTTCAAAATTTTCTTTTCAAAAACAAAATAAGGCAAAACCGGAAAAAATTGTAAAAATCGGAATTTTGTTTGAAATTTTAGAAATAAAGTGAAAAACAGTGTAAAACTATGTCTAACAAATGGCAAGGGACTGGCATTCACACCTCCCAATCTATTATGAACAACGCCGTAGATGTTTGAAAAGAATGAATGCAATATAATATAAAACATGAGGAATAAAAATGGAAGAGGGAAAGGATCGGAAGCACCTGATAAATTTGAAACTTTTTCGCATACCTATCCAAGATTAGATAAAGCACACAAAACCAAAACGAATAATATACATACTGTACAAGAGTGTGCTAACAAAGCTCAATCAATCCTTGTACCTCCAAAGTTATAGATTCAACCTCTGCAACAATGTTCTCCTGGAATGTTTCAACCTTTGACCATTGACGTTGAAACTGTTACCATTCTTTGTATTCTCTACATCTACAACTGTCACGCCCCAAAATTCGGAATCCCAAAAACTGAATTGAAACATCCGATTTGGAGGCGTAGATTCTATTTCGCAGTGAGATTCAACTTGAAACTTCTCAAACATCTACATTAATGACCTTTAAGAGGAAGCATTTTCATAAAATTAGCGAAAGCAATCTGAAACATAGATCCAACATATATGGTATCATATCCAATGAACGGTGGAAGTACAAGTAAACTATAATGTCCATGTATATAGAAACAGTTAGTGCATTTTATTATATCTCAACTCCCTACAAAAGAACAAACACATCAACTCATCCACATCCAATATGGCGCACTAGGATGGCCAAGTGATTATTCCCCGTCACTGGCATGCCAAGCAATGTCCACTACCGTGGGTGTCTCGAATGCCACAACCTCCGTGGAATTGGCAAAGGGCTCACTATATATCTACAGCATCAAAGAAAAAGAATCAAATCTAAAGACCAGGTGGCGCAATATATAATCAAAGCAAGATGTATGCATAACAATAGAGTAAAGATATAAATATGATCAATAAATTAACAATGGAAAGTAATCTAGGCAGATCGTGCAAGATATCCATCATTAATCAGTGTATGAAGAAGCCTATAATACATTCGTTTATGATCTATACAAAATGACACATCCATATAGGCTAGTACCACAGAATATTATGATGCTGCCCTCCCATATTACATATGAGTTGTTGCAGTGGTGACAAGGTCATAGCCCGGCCAAAACAATGTTTACCAAAGTCTATCGTCTAGATTTTGGTACCCTGCAAAGTGTGCATGTCAAAGTGGCATAGTGTTGTACCTAGTGGTGTACGTCCACCTCAAAAATATCCATCATGATGATAGCTGCTACTAATGGTGATTAATCCAAAGCTAACATCTCTTAAACCCAGTGGATGTTAGTACCAACTCAAGAATAGAAATACAAGTTAATGTCTGGCTAGGCTCTCGTTGCATAAGCAAGGTTTACAAAACCAAACAAAAGGCCAAAACAATCCAAACCATCGTCATCCACCATGCCATGATACTGGACCCTGCCATACTTTAATTCCATTACAAAAGAATCCATTGAAGTGTAGCACAACCATGAAGAACAAAGAACCATCAAAGCCTAACCATTCATTCCATTGTCTGAATCATGCCAAGGTTCCATATACAAGCTATCCCGACCAATCTTGTCATTGAATATCCTGCCTAACCTCTGACATTGGTAATCCATCCTCCAATCACACACCGAGTCTCCTTTAGGTAAACCCTAGGTAATATATCCAAAGCTACTACTAAGATATAAACATACCAAAGCTAGGTGGAAGGGGCCCCATAAAATCAATGCCCCACAATCAAACACCTTAACTACAGGGATTGGATTTAACGGCACGATGAACCTACGAGAAATGCTTCCTAGTGTCTGGCATCTCTCACATATTTTGCAAAACTCTTACATGTCTTTATATATGGATGGCCAATATAAACCACATTGCAAGATTTTGAAGCCAGTTTTCTTGGTAGAAAAGTATTTGCCACACACCTGTGAGTTACAAATGGAGATGACAAATAATTATTCATTGTTGGGATCACATTTCCCTAGAATTTGGTCTAGGCAATGTTTGAACAAGGATTGTCTTGTATCACATAAAATTGCGAAAGGAAGACTCCAATCAGAGGTTGCGTGATTAGAGCAAAAGTTAGCATGCCCTTTAGCTTTGTGAAAGCCTCTTGACAAGCCTTGTTCCACTTGAATTTAGTGCCCTTTGATTAATGGTTACATAATGATTTTGATATTAAACTGAAGTTTTTTATGAACCTTCTATAAAATTCAAGAAGAACTCCGAAAGTACTAATATTACAAATGAATTGGGGTGTATGCAAGTTTGCATCAATTCTATTTTAGCTTTACCTACCTCTAATCTTTTAGATGATAACGACATGGCTAATGTAACACTCCGACCTACCTTGACCACGTTTAGCGACTAATTAATGTTGTTTTTGTTGTTAATTGTGTTTGTTTGTATTTTATGTTGGTTGCGGGTCATGGATAAGTAGTTGGGTTGAGTTTGACTTGGACTAAGTAGACCAAGCCCTTTTTCGTAATTTTAGCTTTTCTAAGGCATAGCCATTTTCGCATCATCTTGGTGTCAACACATGTCTTTCGTTGAGCTTGTTAACATCCTTAACTACGGCAATTGCAAATGACATCATTTGGTTCTGTTAGACTCGGATTTGACTCGAACTGTAATTTGATTTAGACTTTGGACTTTCTTGCAATTTGGCTTTGAAACTTATCTATATAAGCTCCACCACCGACTCATCTCTCTTTCGTTCACGCTCTTCTCTTCGCTCACGTTCATCTCTCTCTCGATTTTCCCTCCTTCCCTTCTCTTTGATTCAGTCAAGCTAGAAGAAGGGTGAAAGACCCACTTGTTTTCTCTCCTTCCTCCTGTGCTATGTGGTAAGTGTATGTCTTGAATTCCTTTTCTTCTTTCTTTTGCTCATTTTCCATGACTGTACTCATGTGTTTTCCTTCTTTTTCTCATGCATAATAGCTGTGAGTGGTGTTTGGAAGTGAAATTGAGCCCAAGGACCATAATCTGAGTGTTAGAAGTGACTTGAGGCAAGTATAAGTTTAACTTGTATAAACCCATGTTGGCAATTGCTTGATTATGGTTACTTCTCATGAGTTTGCATGGACAACATGTTTACAGCCCTTATTTATATCCTTCTCCCTTCCTCTGTTGGAATTTCACACATTGGATGTCATTACAGGTTTTCTGTAATTGCTTCAGAATTCGATCGAGCGCATGCACGGCTACGCTGTGAAATGTGCTACGGCTAAGCCGTGAAACACACTATGGCTAAGCCGTAATCCCCATCGTAACCCAGCCGTAGATCAGTATAGGGTGACACTTGAAAATAACTGAGAGTATGTAAATTGGCAACTCTTCTACGGCCCAGCCACGGCTAAGCCGTGAAGCCTTCTACGGCTAAGCAGTGAGGTTCTTTCGGCTAAGCCGTAGGGTTACCTACGGCTGAGCTGACTGGCTGGAACAGGAAGACAGATGGGAAAGGTAAGAGACCTGTAGGACCTTTACAGTAAAAGGTAAGCACCTTTGACTGGCCCAACGGAATATGAAAAATACTTGAATGATCTCGAGGGTTACGAATCATTCATGTTCGTTATCTAATTGTTAAGCACCTCCCATGGGTGTTGGTTTAAGTAACTTCAGTGCATCATGTGATACACTGCAACACTCGACAACGGTGCATCAAATAACTTAAAATTACATCATCATGCACGGTTAGAAAAACTGGATAAATAGATTAGAATTTGCTAGTAAATGAATTTGATTCGATATGCTAACAGTTGCTTACATGACATGTTGTATTTCGATCATTGATCTCCACTCTTTAGCATGATTTCTTGTTTCAGCTAGTTCCACCTTGTTCATATGGTTTGCATACCTTGAGTATACATGTATGATGCATGTATAAGACATGTTCTCAGATATGCACGCATGATATGTTTGTCACGGTTTACTCAGGGTTTCCATGATTGACTTGTATGGTCAGGTACTACTTAGTGTCAGCCTTAGGATCCCGACGGGGTGATTTTGGTGTAGTTTTCATGGCCTTACTGCAGAAGGAAACGTCTTGGGGAAACCAGACCCCAGGAAACCTGAGACCCATTTGTACCCTGGCCCGGACAATGGTGTTCTCTGCATGGATAAGATCCCTCTTTTGGGAGCATATGGCAATGTAGTCGCTAACTAGTTATGTACAGCATGTATACATTGATTCACATGGCATATTTTCTTACTTGCACGATAGCTTAGTATACGAATGTGACCTGTTTTTATTTATATGATGTTCTTTGTTCTGTTAGACACAGTATGTGTTACTTGTTATGGCTTATACATTGCTGAATCGTTGTATTTATGAGTTGTCTTTGATGTTGTAGGCTCAGACACCCCTCCCGACCCCTTGTCGATCGGCCAGACTCTCAGTGAGGACCCTGAGGTCCCATCAGGTCTAGAGGAGTGGGTATAGACACTCCGCCGGAGAGCGCCGTGGCCATTTCTTGTATCTGAGTCTTCATTTTTGATATGTACATGGTTATTTTGTTTCATTTTGTAAAACTGTTATCGATATATGTCAATTCTGTTTTTTGTATTCTCTTCTTGCATTTGTTTAGTGTGATGTTTTGATTTTTACAGCTTCCGCGTACATGTTTAGCATGTGTGAACCTTCCCTTGTGCGTGTGCATTTAGACCAGGTCTACGTGTACAGGCACGGGAGTACGTGTGTCATCGGTTTGGCTTTTGCTAACCCCCGAACTCCTGGCCTCGGGTTGTGACAGCTAAGGACTCATCTCTGAGTGACCATGAGTTAGCACTTCTTCGAATTCAAAACAAGGTTTTTCTCTTCACATCTAACAAGGACCTTTTGAAAGATTATCCAAGCACTCATTGAATGAGTCACCAAATAAAGAGAACCCATCCATGGAGATTTTGAAGAAATGACCTATCATGCTACTAAAATACTCATCACGTAACTTTGAAGAGTGTCAGGAGCTTTACATAGCCCAAAAGACAACCTTGAGCGAAAGTGCCAAAAGGACATGTATGGTCGTTTTCCCTTGATCTTCGAGAGTCATCTCTATTTGATTATATCCAGAGTACTTGTCTATGAAACAATAGTACTAATGACTAGCTACCCTTTTTAAAATTTCATCAATAAAAGTTAGAGGAAGTGGTCCTTTCTAGAGCATTCTATAATCAATTAAAAAAACTCGCCAACCGATTTGCATGGTTGGAATAAGTTCGTCACTGGCATTCTTAAAACGGTTATGCCAACCTTTTTAGTACTACTTGAATAGCACAAACTCATTGATTGTCAAAAATTGGACATATGATTCCAACGGTATTAACACTTCTGCTTTAACCATCTCCTTCACCATTGGGTTTAGTCTCAATTGCATATCACGAGATGGTTTAGTGTTGTAACACTCCGACCCAGCTTGACCTCGTTTAGCGGCTAGTTAATCTTGTTTTCGTTGCTAATCGCGTTTTGTTTGTGTTTTATTTTCGTTACGGGTCATGGATAGGTAGTGGGTTGAGTTTGACCTGGATTAAGTAGACCAAGCCCTTTTTCGTAATTTTAGCTTTTCTAAGACATGGTCATTTTTGCATCATCTTGATGTTAACACGTGTCTTTCGTTGAGCTCGTTAACTTTCGTAACTACGTCATTTGCAACCGATGTCGTGTGATTCGATTGGACCCAGATTTGACTCAAACTAAAAATACACTTCTAACTTGGCCTTTCTTGTAAATTGGACTTTTCCATTAGCTTTATAACTTCATACGATCGACAAGTTTGCTCTCTCTCTCGTTTTCTCTCATTCTCCTCACTGTGCACGTGGAATTTCTCTCTCCCTCTCTTGAACTCTCTCCTCCATCGACCTCCATCGATCAAGCTCAAATTGAGGAAGTTGGGTCTTTGCATGTGAGGTGAGTGGAATTCTTTCCATTCCTCTCATCTCCTTTCTCTATCTCTTCTCCTTCTTGTTTCTCATTGCATGGTGTGTCTGTGATTCCAATTCTCATGCATGCATGTTGTTTGATTTGTGTTTGGTT
Organism: Sextonia rubra; assembly: GCA_037013555.1. Taxonomy (NCBI): domain Eukaryota; kingdom Viridiplantae; phylum Streptophyta; class Magnoliopsida; order Laurales; family Lauraceae; genus Sextonia; species Sextonia rubra. Next base: position 25,537,529 of record JASUAD010000006.1, read on the forward strand.
GTGTTTGGGCTTTAGGACAACAATTGTGCAATTGATTTCCAATTAAGGCAAGTATAACCATAACTTGTGAGAACCCATGTTGGTATGCATTTGATTTTGGTCAGTTTACTTGAATTTGTATGGAACAATGTGTTACAGCCCATTTGGTTACTCATTTGTTTGATACTTGTCTATCTCCTTGCAATTCTAATGGTGTTACAGGCATTCTGTATGTGTTTCAGAAATTTGACTTCGTGCAGGTACGGCTAAGCCGTATGCCACTTATGGCTTAAAGTCCAGAGAGGATAAAAACCCAGTTTTCCTCTACGGCTCGGGCACGGCTAAGCCGTGGATTGCCCTACGGCTAAGCCGAAGCTCAGCCGTGGCCCAGCAGTAGATCAATACATGGTACATTTTCTGGAATAACTGAGAGTCATCAATTGACAGACCTTCTACGGCCCAGCCACGGCTAAGCCGTAGACCACACACGGCTAAGCCGTAGCACACACACGGCTAAGCCGTATCCACACTAGAATAAGAGAGGACAAGGATAGGTGTAAGGAAAAGACCTATATGACCTTCATGATAGAATGTAGAGCACCTAGACCTGCCCAACGGAATGTGATACAACGCGTGAATGATCTCGAGGGCTGCGAATCATTCATGTTCATTATCCGGATGTTAAGCACCTCCCCATGGGTGTTGGTTTAAGGGACTTCGTGCACCGCCCGATTCAATGCAACACTAGACAATGGTGCATCGAATAACTTAAAACTACATCATCATGCACGGTTAGAAACACCGGATAATTAGATTAGAATTGGTTTGTAAATAAAGATGATCCGATTTCGCATGATTTGTTGCATAACATATTGCATTCGATTATTGACCTCTCTTCACTAATATGATTACGTGTGGTTCGTTACTTTCACATTGTGGTTCTTTACCTTGAGTATGCATGTATAATATGTTTTCCGATATGCACGTATGATATGTTGTCACGATCTACTCAGGGTTTTCATGATTGACTCTGTATGGTCAGGCACTACTTAGCCTCAGCCTTAGGATCCCGACGGGGTGAATTTGGTATAGTTATATGGACTTGCTGCAGTAAGGATATGTCTTGGGGAACCGGACCCCAGGAAACCGAGACCCATTGTACCCTGGCCCGGACAATGGTGTTCTTTGCATGTTATAAGATCCCTCTTTTGGGAGCATATGGTAATGTAGTAGCCACTAGTTATGTACACAGCATGTATTCATTGATTCACGTAGCATATTTCTTTCTTGCATGACAGCCTAGTATACGAAAATGCCTTCTTTAATCACATGATGTTCTTTATTCTATTAGACACAGCGTGTGTTAACTTGCTATGGTTTATACTTTGCTGAATCTTCGTATTCACAGTTGTTTTTGGTGTTGCAGGCCCAGATACCCCTGCCGAACCCTCGCCGGTCGGCCAGACTCCAGATGAGACCCCCGAGGCCCCATCAGGCCTAGAGGAGTGGATGTGATCACTCCACGGGAGAGCGTTCTTGGCATGCATCATTGGAGTCTTGTTTTGAGGATTTACTCACTTGTGTTTATGTCATGACTGTATATGTTATTTTGTTCTTTTTGTAAGACTTTCATATGTAATTATGTCAGTTCGTTCTTGGTATTCTCTTCTTGCACTGTTAGTTTGATGTTTCTGATATTTACAGCTTCCGCGTACATGTTTGGCACGTGCGAATGTTCCCTTGTGCGTGTGCATTTAGACTTGGTCTACGTGTACAGGCACGGGAGTACGTATGTCATTAGGTTTGGCTTTTGCTAACCCCCGAACCCTGGGCTCGGGTTGTGACAAGTGTTTTCCTCTAAATGTATCCAATGCATACATATGGAGGGACTAATCCCTTCAATGTCCACAATAGTCCCTCCTATTACATTTCTGTATCCTTTTCACAATAATCATTGTTCTTAGTTTTTGTTTAATGTGATGTGATGACCACCATTAATGTCTCTCCTTGACGTAAAAATGCATACTTAATGTCCATAGGAAGAGGTTTCAAATCCAACTTTTGTGGTTCAATTGGAGAGAAGAGTGCATCCAGAATGTGTAAGTGGAGGTTCGGATTGTACATTGACTATTTTTATAAAAATTTCATCATCAAAGTCTTTGAAATAGGCCAAGTATGATTCCAATGTTTCTAAAGAGTTAGAGTCGGAGGACTCTAGAAGAACGTCCCCCACAAAGGTTTCAATTAGATCTACCATACAAATCTCATCATCATCATTCTGTGGTTGATTGCATATGTGAAAGATATTCGGCTCTAGTGTTATATTCCCAAAAGAAATCTTCGTGACCCCATCCCTGTGATCAATGAGTGTAATAGATATAGCAAGGAAGGGGCAACACGAGATAACTAGTATCTGTGTAAATGGGTTCTTTAGAAATCGTGTTTCCAAAACGATAAAGTCTATTGCGAAGTAGAATTTATTGGCATATGTGATGAGGCCCACTTATGGGTAGCCCCAACACAGAGAATTGCCCCTCCCAAGGAGTTCGTTTGACTAAAGAGAGGATATGTGAATCCTCCTAAGACTCAAATTCGAATTGAGAGAGTTTGATCCAACTCTCCTTCCATTTCCTCTTATAACTTAAATGAGTTTATTACCCATTAAGCCACATGCTATAAATACACATGGCAGGGTGGTTGCAGAGAATCTTAATACTCAAAACCAAAAGGCTAGAGCTAAACCATCCAACACCATATTTCACATTAAGGGTGTCCATCCTTGCCCTTGGATAATGAAGAGTGAATTACATGTGACTAATCTCTCGTAGATAGTCATAGGTCTTTGCATCTATTACTTGATCCAAGCCGATTCTATCTTGATCTCATTTGTAGCGGCCATGAGATCATGATTTGTGCTTCTGCAACATCTAAAGCTATCAAAACTTATCGATTTGTACAAGGACAAACATTAGTGATCAAAGAACAAATTGGTAAAAACCCAAAATAGAGGCTTGCCTTAGGCATGAAGACAGATCTATTATTATGTGAACACCATCAAAAAGACATTCAAAGAATTAGATTAATTACATATATAGAAAGATAAATCAACTTAACAATTAGATTAACTAAATAAATAGAAAGATAAATAAGTTTAACAATTAGATTAACTACATAAACAAAAAGATAAATAAACTTAACTTCATCTTGATTCTCCAATCCAAAAGTCTAGCCACCCACTAAAAAGAACTTCAGTATTTCTTTCATTGATTTCATAGTTCTATTACAGTAGTTTCTTAGAAAGTCTCTATTCCATGTCTCAGTGTTTGGAGCCAGGCTCCATAAATACCTTTAAGAAATATGAAATACAGAGCATTGCGGAAGAGAAATGGAAAAAAGATGAGAGAAGGAGAGGTGGTTGTCCATGGGAGAGGGAGCGAGAGATGGGATGTCCTCCTTTGGATGGCTTCTTTTGTAATTTCTACAAATCCTGATTTATTGAATCTAAACTTGGCTTTTGCAGATTTGGTTGTGTCACAACCCGAGTCTAAGAATTTGGGTATGAGGATTAGCTCAAATAGTGACACACGTATTCCCGTGTAATATATACCTGAACTTGAATCTAAGCAGAATTACACAAAGGAGAGTCACATTATTTACACGGGTGAGATGCTTATAATGGACATCTATACAAACACTCAAACGAGGAAGCATGTGAATAACATTTATAAAATAAGATAATTTTAACCAAACTATTATACACATCGATGATATGATATGAACATGATCGGTAAGGAAAATGTATTTACAAGAGGAAATAAAGTTCAGTATGCAAGAGTGAAATAGTTTCCAAAATGAAATCTAGTATGCTCTTTGTGCGCTCCGTAAGGGATCAATCAAAGACGATCCGTTGTCCACTTGTTTAATTCGGAGGAGTTCCCGAAAGTCTCCTTTGGAGTCTTTTCGATATTCATAAGATCAGAATAGGGAGCTGGGCCTGTAACACTATAGACAACTAATGAATAAGACTATTCAGCAAAGTATAAACACAATCAAGATAATATACATTATATCTATAAGAATTATTAACATGTGATTAAAGAAGTCAATTCAGTATACTAAGCATATCATGCAATTGAATAAGCATGCTATACAAATCAAATAACCGAAACACTTTACTAATTGGCTATTACATTTGCCATATCTGTATCCTCCGTCTAGGGATCTATGCGTTGAGAACACCATCGACCGAGCCAAAGTACAAATGGATCTCTTGTATATGGAGTCCGGAAGCTCCAAAATAGTATACTGCAGTGCCAATGTCTATGCTATACCAAAGTCAACTATGCCGGGTATTATAAGGCTGAGGCTGAGTAGAGTCAGACATTACGATTCAGTTATAGCATTAAACTTGAGTAGCCATGCAATACATTCAATTCATTCATGCAAGATGCTCGTACTCAATTCTATCAAGTTAATATCAAGAAATATTTCAAATAGATTCAATGCATACAATGATCATGATGTAGTTTTAAGTTATTCGATACATAGTTGTCTCTTTTTGGTGTTATATTGTGTTGGGAATGTATATTAAAGTCCCTTAAACCAACACCCATAGGAGGTGCTTAGCAAATGGATAACATTACATGAATAAGTCTTAGCCCTCAAGACTTTTCATGATCTTTCATTATTCTATTGGACCAGTTAATAGGAAAAAAAGATCCAGTAACTAGAGTCCTACAAGGTCTCGTACAATACCTACTTAATCCTAAGCTTCAATTGTTTTATAGCTTAGCCATGGTGACTTACGGTTGAGTCGTGGCATCTTACGGCTTAACCGTAACTTGCACTACAGCTTAACTATGAGTGACTTACGGCTTAGCCATAACATTTTACGGCTTAACCGTAAGTTGCACTACGGCTTAGCCGTAGGTATTTGAATTTTTCTCCGCATTTACAATTTAACCGTATTCTCCTATACGACTTTGGCCTATATGTCTTACGGCTGAGTTGTAACACTCCGATCCCCTTTGAGCCGGATTAGTGGCTCATTAGTGTGTTTTTCTGTTGTTTTATTCTTTCGGACTTGGTTTTGGGTCTTGGATAGGTAGTTAAGTAACCTTTGGCCTGAGATAGGTAGTTCTAAGCCCTTTTTCGTAATTTTGCTTTTGCTTTGCTTGCATCATATTTGCATCATCTTGGTGTCAGCATGTGTATTTTGTTGAGCTCGTTAATTTCCGTCACTGTTTCAGACCTATTCGGAGTCAATTGGAGAAGTTGGACCCTCGTGTGACTCGATTTGTAAATAACCGCAATTCACCGGACTTTGACTTAAACTTCCAAAAACTATATATATATATGAGTCATCTTACAGATGTCCTCATTTCCTGTAAATTTTCTTCAATGTGCATGCAAGGAGGCTCCAGGAGAGCCACGTTCATCTCTCTCTCTTCTTTTCACTTCTCTTCTCAGTCTCTGGTTGGTGTGGGAGTTGATTCGATTGGGTTCTTCCTCTTTGCCTCTCATCTCTGTCTGTGTTTTGTGGCTTGGTAAGTGGGTTCTCTGTAACTCTTCCTTCTTCTTCTCCAATTTCTTCTCTCCTTCTCTGATTTCTGTGTCCTCATCTCATGCATGTGTTGTTTCTTTGATTTGCTTTGATTTTAGTTGATTTGGAGCTTGATTCAGTGGATTGTCAGAGTTTTGAGGCAAGTATAAGTACAGGATTGTTTAACACCTATGGGTGTTTTGTTTGATTGCTTTGATTCTATCTTAATCTTTGTACAAAAGGTTTTACAGCCAATTTCTAAGATGTAGAGATCAATTGAGCTTGTTTTGAAACATTTCTGTACCCAATTTCCCGTTTCTGTACTCAACCCGAATTCCCGAATTCGCTTCTGTATTGTACGGCTAAGCCGTAACATTGTACGGCTCACAATCCAGAGACTTGAAATTTCACTTTTGTTCTACGGCTAGGCTACGGCTGAGCCGTACTTTGTTCTACGGCTGAGCCGTAAGCTAGCCGTGACCCAACCGTGACTAAGCCGTGAATTAAATCTCTAATCAGTCGAAACTTTTCAAATACAGTACTCCTACGGTATGGCTACGGCTAAGCCGTGGATTGGTCTACGGCTAAGCCGTATACTGAACCGTAGCTCAGCCGTAAGAGGCATCAGATCAGAGGTGGAAGATGACCCGTTTAGCTGTGTTTTGAAGGGAACCAAGGTTAAGCCGTAGTGCATGTTACGGCTAGCTCGTAAGATGTCTTCGGCTAAACTGTCGGTCACCTATGGCTAAACCATAAGGCATGGCACATCCGAAATAAAATTTAGGATAATGGTGTGACTTTGTAGGGCTTATATACAAGGAACCACACACGTAAACCGGCCCAATGGATTCTTTGGACCGCATGAATAGTCTATTAGGCTGTGGCTTATTCATGTGAGCGTTGATCACTGTGAAGCACCTCCCCATGGGTGTTGGTTTAAGAGACTTCGGTGCACGTGAGGATTACATTGCAATACTTTGATGGCAACGGTGCATTGAATAACTTAAAACTACATCAACATGCACGGTTAGTGACAGTGAACAACTAGATTAGGGTTGGCTTGTAATGAACCTTGACTCTGTACTAATCCGAGATGCATTACATATTGTTTACAGTTTTGCCCTCTGTTCTGCAAATCTATGTCTATGCATTACGAGGTCATTCTGCTTTCGTCCTGTATATCTGTTCTATTCTTCGTTCCGCACTAAGCTTTGATCTATGCTGTGTTTTGGCTTAATATATGCTTGGTATAATTCTGGCTTTGTATATCTCTGATTTATTGGGTATTCCCTGGTGGCTCTGCCCAGAGATTAACACGTGAGGATAAGATCCGGTCTTTGTCATCGGTGAGTCCAAAGCGGATAATCTCCCTTCTTTTAGATTTGATTTGATTGGTATTAGTCTGGCCCTACTCAGCCTCAGCCCTAGGATGCCCGACGGGGTTACCTCTGGCTTAGATCTCTGTATCTCTGTATCACTGCAGTGTCGCTTTGTCTTGGGACCCCGGAACCCAGGAAACTGAGACCCACTTGTACCCTGGCCCGGTCAGTGGTGTTCTCCTCTGCTCTGCTTTGCTCTGCTCTCTATTGGAGAGAATATGGTTAGCGTAGTAGCCACTTAGTTCAGTATTTCTATGCTTTGATTCACAGATCATGCTTTACTTCTATGCACGATTTGCTTAGCATACTAAGATGAAACTCTGTAACTTCTATTCTGTCATTATTCAGCTTGATACTATGAGTGTTTCATCCCTGTTACTTGTATTTGCTGGATCGTTGTATTCATCTGTGTTGTCTGTGGTGTTGCAGGCACAGATCCCTTGCCCGTCTCCCCGGCGGTCGAGGAGGCTGCAGGGCCGAGTGTAGAGGCACCCTCCGGTCTGGCAGAGTGGGCCTGATCATCTCTGCCGAGTGCGTACATGCATATCTTCCGTGGCCTTCTGTTTTGAGTTTTGTTTTTGGAGATTTTGTTATTGGGCACTTTGGACTTTGGACTTCGTACTCTGTATATTTGTATATCATGATTTTGGGTGTGTATTCGGATTTTATATCAGCATATTTATCTTTGTCTTTTGCTTTATCTTTTCCGTTTTGCGTTTGTTTTTGGCTTCCGCTATTTCTTTGTTGCTTGCTATGATATCTACAGCTTCCGCGTACGCTTAGTTCGCACGTGTTAGATCCCTTGTGTGTGTGCATCTGGACTGGGTTTGGATGTACGTGCACGGGAGTACGTGTGTCACTGGTTTAGCTTTTCGCTAACCCCCGATTTCTGGGCTCGGGTCGTGACATGGTCATGGCTTAGTCGTACACATTTTACGACACAAGTCTGACTTAGCCGTAAAACAAAATTCAAAATTTCAGCTCTTTGAACTGTGAGCCATAACACCTTACGACTTAGTTGTAAGATTTAGTTTCTGAAGCACATTTAATCGTCTGAAGCCAATTTCTGCTACAAAAAGTATTTCCTACCTATTTCATACATTCATACTTTGTTTTAACTCATACTTCTATGAATACTGACCTTTATCATATTATAGAGTTTAGAACAGATGAGAACATTAGGGTTGAATTCTGTGCATTTAGTGAAATTACATGAATCATAGTATACCAACATGTATTAAACTAAAATTTGCTTATGCTGGCTTTGGTTTAGAATTCAAACCACTATTCTTACTCTTGGCTCAACTTAAGACAACACTTCATATCTCAAACCTAAACTGATATGCATGCAGGGATGAAAAAGAGATGAGTATACAAGAGAAGTGTTCTTCACTGCTTAAACCAAAATCTTATGGAGAGGAAGAAGGTCTTACCTCAAGAGATTAATTAAAAGAAAACGAAGCTTGAATTCTTCACTTCTGGACTTGTTAATAGAGTAGAAAATATTGGAGATGCTAACAGAAGTCTTCAAACATACATGCACATTAATTCTCTTGCTTGGAGGAGAAAGTTGTGATAGAGGAAAACAATGTAGGTGTATTAGGGCAAAAGGAGTATCAGAGAGATAAAACATCAATTAGGAACAATGACTTTTTATATATACCGAATATTTCTGGAGTTTATAAGAAAGTCCATATTTCTTAAGGTAATTACAATTCAAATTAAATGAATGTTCAACTAACACAAATGCGCTCAAATGCATTTGAGTCAAGTACGAAAGTTAACGAGCTTGACAAGACGAATGTGATGATGTCAATATGAAACATGAATGACAAAAAACAATGAAATAAAAAATTATGAAAATGGGCTTTCACTACCTAGTTAAGGTTAAACTCAACCCAACTACCTATCCATGATCTAAACATAACACACAAAGACAAAACAAGTTAAATCCATCATAATTCGATGGTAATTAATGAAAAAACTTACTTAATTAGTCACTAAGTATGCTTGGTTAAGGTCTGACTGTTACAGGTTGATCCTCTAAGGTGGAAAAACAAAACCTGTTGTTTGCATGGATTGGATAAGGATGGGTTGGGAAGCTTTTGGATCTCTTTGGATAGCTTAGCGAACAGAAAGATTTGCAACAATTACAATTCCAAGAGTGTATATCATTAGTGGCTTCAACCAGTGGACTCAAAATGTGTGCAAAGAGAAGTGGAGGCCTGAAAATATACATAAGAGAGATCTAGGGCCCACCTTTGACATCCAACAAGGGATAGAATCCTTGTCAGTTTCGATTTTTGCTCCTTAGTTCCAATTATCTCAAGGTTGCAGATTTGATCTTCTTTTTTTTTTTTAATTTCTTGGAAATGATGTGGAGAGATAATGATAGGATATTCCCTAGCATAAACTTCTGCTTAAAAGAGATAAGAAAGAGAGAAAGTGTGTGTGTGTGTTTGTGGGACGCCCATCAGGAGTGGGTCCACCCTCTGGTTGATCCAAATCCTTCTTCTCACATATGGGGCCGTCATCTTGAAATTTTCTAGATTTTTCTTGGAATTATCCTTAAAGATAATGTTGAATGATTGTGTAGAGATGAGTGGACCCCCTTTGATTGTACCCTCACATGTGTAGGACTACACATATATATATATGTGGGGTCTACTGAGTGAATTTTCTTTCCAACTTTAGTTTTCTTCAATGTTTAGCTTCAGTTTAACATGTGGGACACATAGAGACTATTTGTGCGTGAAAGTGAGTCCCATGGTAGTGTCCTAATCCCTTTAGGGTTCTTTAAAAAAAATGAAAATTTGCATGATATGCTTAAATGATGTAAGGAATGCTTTAATTCTCAACTTTTTTTTTTGAAAGATAAGTTAGGATATATTATTAATAAGGGTAATTACCCATAATGTACAAAAGCAGGTCTATGATGAGAATCAATGGAACTTAGAAGAAATAAAAGAACCTACATCTAGGGTCAAGAAAAAAAGAACATACCCACTACTCGGGATTAAATCAAGACCAAGAAATAATAACCCACATCCCGAGTCAGAAAAAAAGCCAACTCAAATGAACCATCTAACCTCATATCTAAGTAATAATTTTGAGATCCACAGAACTCAAATGGGATGGCACCAAAGCACAGGTCTTAATTTTCTTACTAAAAGCAATTGTAGCAGATGAGAGAACATGATAGGTCACATTACGATCATGTAAAGCCACTACCAATTTCCGAGTTTGAAATCGTACTTGATGCGAGATGTTTGGATTTTGGAGAGATGCACATAGAGCACTCTCAACCTCAACATGAATGTTTTGAGTATGAGTTGGAACATATGTAAGGAGAAATAGAAAACCATCATGAAGAGGATTATTTGATAAGATATGAGCAGTCTCAGGTACTCCTTATGGGTCCCAAAGAATATCAATACATACTAGAGCTAAATAAATCAACGAATACTTTCAGTGAGAGATTTGAACATGCATGGGATGAGTGGGCTGCTGAACTTGATGAGGAATATCCCAAGAGCTAGCAACTGGATCTGGCAAAGAAATACCAAAAAAAAAAAAAAAAAAAGAATATGACTTTGGACTAGGTATAAGATCTACCTAAGAACTTGATCTTTAGATTTAAAAGCATTTGAGAAAATTCGATTATTCTCAGTTTTGAGGTGTGAATGCATGAAATCATAAAATTAAGTGGAAAATAATGCATTTAATCTAACTAAGTCTACGATTGTAAATGAAATAATACCTAAATGATTCAAATTTATGGGCTTAACAGTACATAGTATATGGGAAAAGATTGACACTCGCTCCAAGATTGAGTAGCACTTGGTCAATCCGATAGTCGATCCCCCGGGTATACATCATATAATTGGGCAGCCCAGATCCTTGTACTTAGGCGAAGTGTTGTGGTAAAAGATAGCACTTGCCTGTTTCGTGTAGAATGCTTTGTTTTGCATTTTAAGTCTACATTTGATTGTACACAGATCTTTCAGGAACTAGGCATAAAATGCTATCTATTTGATCACATCTAACAGTGGAATGTCTATTTTAACTTGCATGAATATATTAAAATTTTCTAGTTTTACAGTGGTTACTTGGATTATTTCAGTGTTGGCAAAATCAAGCAACTAATTTATGTTTTTGCTCATCAAATTGTTTCTCTTTAGCCTCATCATCACCCTCGCATTTCCCTTTTTCCTCACATTTCTCATATGACTCTTTTTCATCTACCCCATTGGTAGGAATTTTTTTCATTTTATCTTCCTTGAAACTTTGTCATCTTCACTTCATCTTCTCGACCTCGTCTTTTACTTTTCATGTTCCATGTTGCTACTTTCTTTGCTTTTGATAAAAAATTCAGTTGGTTAAGAGGGTTCCTCCTCCAACCAAACCGACTTCTCCCTTCTTCTTCTCCATAACTATCTTACATCTTCATGTTCCCTGCTACTTTTTTCTTCTTGATATTTTCCTTTAAAATGGAGACTGAGAACCTTATTTAAAAAACTTTTCCACTCTCCATTCAAACAAAGATTCACATTCCAACTGTTAAATCTTACTTCAAATGTCAAAGGTTTTGGAGGATTTGATGAGGCTGACTTTCCCCCCTAAATGTGGGCCATGGTGAGATCTTTTTATCACCTCTAGTCACTATGGGCCCATGGCAATCATGCATCCAGGTGGATCCTACAGTGAGATGTGCAAAGACTTTATACTTGATTAATGCAACTCCCTCTCTATGTATGTGTGCATATTGCAAAAGCTTGAGCTGAGTTGAGCCACTTCATGAGTTATTCACTTGAAGAGCATGGCCGTGATCAAGCTTTCTAAATGTGCCTTAAAAAAAGGCTTGCCCCCAGTTCAAAAGCTATAAAAATTTGAGCTTAAATTTAAGTTGAGCTAAGCAGACCAAAAACATGCTCATAAGCTAGCCATGCTCATTCACAACTCTATGTAAGTAGGGTCGGCTCGAGACAATTTAAGGCTTAATAAAGCAACAATCCTAATAAGGCCTTTTCTATATTTTTTTTACTATTATTGTAAATATGTTATTTAAAATATATTTTTCTCAGCTTTTGTGATGCAAAATTACAAATTAATTATTGAAAACAAAATTTTTTTTTAAATGAGATAGGGAGAGGGAGACTAACAAGTGTAAAGGGAAGGAAAGTATATATATATATATAATGCATATATATATAATGCATACCTAGCTTCTGGCTTCAGAGATATAGCCTTCAACAATTATAGTTCTTCTTCTCTATGCCTCAAGGAAAAAGGTGCAAATTGGAGGACTTTCAAAATAAAAAGGGGATTTTTTACTTGCTATAATGTTAGGGTCTCTTTTTCTCTTTTATTGGCAACAACTTCTCAATAGGGAAAAGTGGCTTTAATGCTTTTTTACAATGTGAAAAAATAGCAATTTCTTTTTTTGAAATTGTGAAAAGATGGCAATTGATTTTGTTAAAAAATAAGAGACGGCAAAAAGAGAAAAAAATATAGAGGAAGAGAGAGATCTTCTTATTGAGAGATGAATGTGTAAATAATGGGGAGAGGAGGATCTTTTTTATAGAATAAAATTGCTTTCTCCCGAAGCAACCTGATAGGGAAATACTCTAACCCTAAGTAATCCCCTTATCTCATGTGGGTCCCAATATGGGCATCCACCTATGATAATACATCTTATAACACTCCCGCTTGGATGACCACCATTCAATAACAGTTGCTTCATTAAAACCTTGCAAAGAAAAAACCCAGTGGGATAAAAATCAAAGCGAAGGAAAAAGAGTACAACGTTCGACAAAATCATTGATTTGGTGTTGGACGTGCAAAATGTTGCTTCGTTAAAATCTTAACTAAGAAAACTCAGTGGGATAAAACCTAGAAAAGGAAAAAAAGTACAACGCACAGATGTCCCGGATAGCATACTTCAGGATACCTCCCCCTTATTGACTACTCCCCCTGATAATAACAACTTTTCACATAGTTAAGCATGTCAATCTCGTATACAAGTTTCTAGAATACTGATCTTCGTAAACTGATCAGCCAGGTTGTTACTTGAACAAACTTACTTGACTTCAATCTTGCTATTCTTCTGAAGCTCATGAGTGAAGAAGAACTTTGGTATAATGTGATTCATCTTGTCATCTTTAATGTATCATTCTTTTATATGTTCAATGCATACCTCTTTATCTTTGCAGATAATGCTCGGGGTACCTGTACTAAGATGCAATTGACAAGAACTACGAATATACTGAGTCAAAGATTTTAGCCACATACATTCCCACTTGCTTCATAGAGAGCTTAAAATCTTAGTATGGTTAGAATAAGTAACTACCAAAGTCTTATTTAGTTAAATCCCAAAAAATGATAGCATTGTCATTAAGAAACATACAACATATCTATGATCGACCCTTATGAGGATCAGAGATATATCTCGAATCTGCATATCCTACAAAATTTGAATCTTTATAACCATAAGAATAAAATAGAAGCAAATATAGTAGGATTCGTTTGATACCAATCAAGTATTTTTGAGTTGGTGTGAAACTATATAGAACAAGCATATTTATAAATAATGAACTATCCCTTTAGAACTTCTCTCAATCTACAGGCTGAGACAAAATTCTCCTGTAAATAGTCAATAATTTTCTCGAGCTCTTCTGGAGTCTCAATTAGATTTATGTCATGTTTATAAACTAAATCTATTTAAGGATTTTATAGAGATATACTGGCAAATAAGATTATTTTCATACCCTTCCTTAGATAAATATTCACTAAGACGATTGTACCATATTCTTTTGGAATGCTTCAGGCAGTACAATGAACGTCTTACTTATATTGAGTATGTACTCTCTGACTTTGCTTCAGGCAAAGCAAATCCTTCTGAGATTTTCATATATATGTCTGTATATGTTTTTAATCCCAAGTTTCTGCAAAAAACCTTGTATCATAAGTTTTGCCTTCTATCTAGTAATTTTATTCATTATCCTTACAAACACCCATTTGTAAATTACAGGGTTAACACCTTTTAGGGTTTGTACTATAGGTTCAGATATACCACGTCTATTGAGAGATTGTAATTCCTTAATGGCATCTCTCTATTTTGGCTAATATGTTCTTTGTCGACATTCATTTATAGAACGTGGTTCCATATCCCAATCATCGTTCTCATTTTCCCTTGATATTTGAGTAGCTACCGTATATGCAAATGCATCATCGATGATAATTTCATTTCTATCCCATCTTTCTCTTGAATAATTATAAAGTATATAGATCTCTTTATTTATTAGGTACCCATTGCCGCTTCAGGGGCTTCTAGAGTCTCTTCTGCGACTCGTGTCTCTTCCGGAACATTAATTTCTTCAGAAATTTTAGAGAGAGTGGCTTTTTTCATAACTTCTTATTGAGTAAAATGTTGTACCTCATCAGGAGCGTAAAAATTGTCATAATCTCTTCGGGAGTATGATTGGGGCTAATCGCTCATTTCTCCTCTTCTGAGGAGCTGAGTCCTTGGAACCTATAGGTTTGCCACACTTTCTAATGTGTAACAGATTCATTTGCTACCATGTTTGAAATTTTGTCTTACAGGAACACTAATTCGTGCTTGTCTTACAGGGACATTAATTCGTGCTTGTGTTCATAGCCGGTACATGTGACCTAGTCACTTTTGTTGCATTATTAAAAGCATCAGGAAATTTATTTGTAATTAAGTGCACAATTCTCCGTACTTCATTCTTGTATTGTGAAGTACATAAATCTAGATGAGACGGAGTGGCAGTATTCTACATTAATTCTCGCCGTTCTTCAGGAACTCTCATATCTTCGCTTAACAGCGAGAAGACTATCTCATCAAGATGACAATCAGCAAAACGAACAATTAATATATCTCCTGTCATTGGGTTTAAATATCCAATAAATGGGGGTAAAGTATAACCAACATAGAGTCTACGTTGTGGGTTCATGCAGGTTACGAACCTGATATCAAGCGTTATAAATTTAATAACATGCTCAAGGAAGTGTACCCTAGGTGTAATAATTTGTGATAATAGGCAGGATTTGATGGGTTCACAAATGTCACACTATATCTTTTGCGGAAAGGATGGTCAATAGATGGTGCTCTAAGGAGTACTTAACAGAATTATCAATAATTTGCCTTAGCATAGTACCCTAAGGGTGACCGAACCTATCATGCCAAAGCATTAAAACCTTAGGGTCACTAAGTCTAGGGCTTAGTGTAAGCTTCTGGCTTGACTCTGTCGTTTTGCTCATTTATCGAATGTAATTCGATATTGGAGATTGTCTTGTAATAAAGCCCTGCGGTTTGATGAGAATGCACGTCGCTTTTCTAGTATCAGCTTCTGGCTGTCAATACTAGTAATGATGTACAAATATTTTGTGTTACCTCCACTTATAGTCTCTATATGTGATACCCAGTTATCCTGATGTATTTAATATAAGCAAGTTTCATTAGGAACTGCTAAAAAAAAAAAACTAATACACCCTCAATGCATATTTGGGTACCATTTGGTAACATTATGTAGACTCTTCTAGAACATTCAAGTATTTGTACAAATCCAGCTATGATCGATGCCATGCACGAATTAAACATTAACTCTGAGAAAAACCTCTGGTTTTTTCAATATTGTGTGTTTTGTTGTACTGTCTACCGGATATATATTATTCTCAGCTTCATGCATTCCATGATCCATACAGTAAGTAATAATAAACTTACATAACTAGTCAATTGCATCATAAAAATAATAATAATAAAACTTGAGAATAGCTAAACTAGCATGCAAACACAGGATACGAGGATAAAAGAATAAGTCTAACATCCAACAAAATATCGAAAAATTAAATTCAATATTCAAACTCATAAAAGTAGTTGTAGGTCTTTTAGACCATACTTAGTGGTTCTCCCAATTTCTAAATAAAATGCCTTGTTAATCACCTCTCCTAGGGTGGTATTTTCATCTCTACTGGAGAATATATTATATCTACTCTTCTGAAGGGATTTTGTTTGACTAATTTGGCATTTATTTTAAGCATTGGGTGTATGACCATCTGCTGGTAATCATCCCTGTATAACAAGGATATAATAGCCAGAAAATAAGAACATATGTCATATACTCCAGGGATATCTTAATTCCGACTTTGATAGCATTACCAAGCCTTTTAGAGTATATAAAGATCGATTTATTAATAACAATCAACAAAAATAGAACTTCTGGTTCTCAATATCCAATAACAAAGTATAATGAAGAATTGGCCAATTAGAAAGTTAGAATTTCGGGTTCTTAACTAACAAATCAGAACTTCTAGTTCTGTCAAGACTTCAGGTTAGAGATAGAACTTCAGGTTCTTAAAACTGCTGGTTCTATCAAAGCTTCAGGTTTAAACTACAACTTCTGGTTCTGTCAAAACTTCTGGTTTGATTTCATAGCCTTCGTATCGATCTACACTACTTTGAATCTTTAAAAATCAAAGTTCTAAGTTTGATTACGAATATGAATATTTAGGTTCATATTCCAAATTTTAGAACTTCTAGTTCCAGATAATGTATGGATCTTTAGGTCCAGGTTATTCATTTGATATAGAACTTCAAATTTTATTATATACAACTACTGCTTTTGGCAATACTAAATTCGTCAAAACTAAAGTTTTATATAACTATATAGACATAACCTTACTAAAGTAATTACGTCAAACATGCGGTGCAACAAAACATAACTATAATTTAAAAAGAATAAAATAAAATAAAAAGCAAAAGTTAGATATACTAACCGTTATCGCTGATCCAGACCCCTTTTGTGTTTGATCATTAGATTATCTTTTTTTTTATTCATACTGTATATCCATCACTGCCATGAATATGCTGGAAGAAATGGATCTAAAATTCGATTCCGGATGACTCTGATATCGTAGAAATAATTCTCTACGCTTTGATTAGTGAAAATTTTCCTTTTTACAATCAGTTCTATCAAAACTTCAAATTTAATTTAGAAGTTTAGGTTCTATCAAGACTTCGGGCTTGATATTATGGCATATTAGTTTTATTTCTGAATCTAAATATCAAACTGCAGGTTTGAGTAGAAATATAAATCTTCGAGTACATATTGTGGATCTAAAAACTTCTGGTTTTAGAATAAAATAGCCAACGGATCTTCTGGTCCGAATACGAAAGAACTTCTGGTTCATAGACTAAAATAATTTACAGAACTTCGAGTCCGGGTTATTGATTCCATATAGAACTTTTAGTTTTAAATATCGTATGGAACTTTGGATTCCAATTAATTATATAGAACTTCTAGTTCTATTTATGATCCATGATTTTCAATTCTACCATAATCTCCTTTTGATAAGAGAAAATGAATCATTCATCACAAGAATTAAAATTATAAATCCTTGCAGATCTAAAAGGGATAAATATAAATGTAAACTAATAAGAGATCATAAAATAAGGAGAAATTACTTAACTTTTGAATCATCCTCCTTTTGGTGCCAATGTGTAAATCTTCTCGCGAGCTTTCTGTAGGAGCAAATGGATCTCAAATCGAACTCCAAATCATCAAGATATCGCATAAACAAGTTTCTGCCATCGATCCAGTCAAATTTGCCTTTGACCGTACGACTCGTTAACGTCAGCAAGCTGACGTCAGCATGCTCCTCAAGCTGGACTGCTGCAAACGGGTTCAGGTCAACTTGACCCGACCTGAATTACACTTACCTGAATTGCTGGGCTCTGCAAAGAGGGTCAGGTCTAAATTGACCCGAACTCAACCTGGACTTGCTATTCTGGGCTCATGCCTGAACTTCGGGTCAAATCTAAAACCGACCCAACCCGAGCTCAGGACCACCTTGTGGTTGGGCTACTGCTTGTAGGTCAGGGCAATCGGGCCTGACCTTGATCCAACCTGGAATATATCTCAGATTCCCAGCCCTCTTCTTCTCCCTAGTTGCTCGCGGGTTCCTACAACTAGGGACAGAAACCCCCGAGCCCCTTTCCTCGGCTACGGCAAACAACGACCGGTGATCGATGACGATGGTCGGTCCACGAACGGCGGCTACAAGTGAGGTGGCGCAGTTGCGAAAACGGTGGCCGGTAATCAAGGCAGTGTCAGAAAATAAAGAAGGTTTCTCGGGATTTCGGGTTACAAAGGTCGAAGGAGAAAGAATGGGGGTCTTGGCTGGAATCTCAAATGGACGTTCTAAGTTCGATTTGTTGATCGCTACTGGTTTGATTTGCAGAGCAGTGGGTCTAGGTTTTTGTTTTTGTTTTTTTTTTATTTTTCAGATAAGAGTCTTCTTCGATGTTCTGGTTTGGGTTTACCCAAACAAATAAAGAAGAAGATCGCAGCTGCTATTCTACCTCTCCGTTTCTTGCTCATTCCTGACTGTAAATATGATCATTCCACTTTCATCTCCAACACCATCTTTGAGCTCACCACCTTAACAGTCAGCGTATGTCCATTCGTGCCTGGCGAAGTTGATCAACCTTGATGAAAACCGGTTTCCTCATTCCAGGCTTACCATCCGCATGTCTTTCTGCAAACCGAACCAAACAAATAGAATGCACCGTGTTGATGATCTTATTTATAAAGTAAGATTACTTTCCTCCCAAGCAGCCTGATGGGAAAGACTCTAACATTAAGTAATCTCCTTATCTCATGTGAGTCTCAATGTAGACATCTATATGATAATACATCTTATAACATAATTACTATTATGAGGCCTTATTTTATTTTAAAGAAACAACAGATGGCAATTGCGTATTTTGAAATTTTAAAACGTGTCAGTTGTTTTACTATCTTAGGCCTTACTTTTTGGGGATTTAAAAAAAAAAAGGATGTCAATTACTTTTTTGGGCTTACAAAGGTTTTTTCTTGCTTTTTGGTAAAACCAACCCTGTATGTAAGTGCAATTAAGGAGGTAGAGCACTCATGGCCGGGGCAGTCCAAGACGGGGGGACAGTTTAGGATGGATTGGAGCTGTGTTTAGGGACATAGGTTGGATACATGCCAACTGTTCCCGCCCAATAGGGAAAGCGACATGGATTTATTGAAAGGGCTGGGATTATATCTTTTTGACAAATGGGCTAGTTCTGAGTTTGGGGTATGTCGGCTGGATGTAGGCTTTAATTTTGGCCAATAACGTAGATAAACCAGTCTGGGGCAAGTTTCTGCCTGACTTACCCTGGCTGATGAGCACCACAGGAAGGTAGCCTCCCTTCTGCAAAATTAAATAAACTTGGCTAGTGGTTTGATCACACCAAAAATTTGATATCCTAAAAAAGGACACCCTTACTAACTTTCTGTACATTACAAAATTGCCCTTGCAATGTATGAAAGCTTTGGAAACAGGTCCAGCTACAAGTATGATATAAACCTCTCAAATTTAAGGATCAGTGGTCGAGAAATCCAATAAGTCTTGCTGGTGAGACCCGCTTAGTAAATTCAAATACCTCAAAATAAATATTTTATTACTGAATTGACTTGTATTAAATTTCACTCTAATAAGAATTACCTAGAGAAACTACAAGATTTATCATTCCAATTTATATAGTTGAGTAAACTTCTGTTGGACTAAATTTGAGCAAGTCAAGACAAGAGGGTGACAATTTACTTCAAAGTGTTATAGATTTAAAACAGGATTTCTCTCTCTGCCCTCCTGGCCTTAAATTATAAGTTATAGATAAGAAGAGATTTTTCTTTCTACTTTAAATAAATATAGGGTGTGTCTACTTTAAGTAATTACATTGGTGATGCAGAGCGTAATTTAATACAATTAACCAAACAGCTCCACAATCAATTGATCAATTTGCAAATCGGTTAATCCTTACATCCAATTAATAACTCACAAATTAAGTAATCCTTACATCCAATTAAAGTTATAGATCCAATTAATAACTCACAAGTTAGGTATCCTTACATCCAATTAAGTAATCCGTACATCCAATTAAAGTTATAGGTCCAATTAATAACTCACAAATTAATTAATCCTTACATCCAATTAAGTAATCCTTACGTCCAATTAAAGTCATAGATCCAATTAAAAACTCACAATTTAAGTAATCCTTATATCCAATTAAAGTTGCAGTCAATCAATTCACAGCCGAATAACTCACAGATTGCGTAATCCTTACATCCAATTAATCCCACATCCAATTGAAAGAAAGAGATTAAAAAAGAGAAGACCCTACAAGCCACTACTCAACAGTAAGATATTGCCAAATCTAGAAAGAGATAATCTTTTCACCTTTCAAAAAAACACACGCTTTCTGATAATACATCCAACCAAACGAATGCCCTCCTTTACTGAGCGACGGGTCAAGACTGTTTCAATCTTTAGTCTCCCGCCTCGATTTTACCCCCTTCCGAACCTTCGCCTTTTCAATCCGGAACCCTTCTTAGGCTTTAGCATAGGAAAACCCTAAGTTATAATAGTGAAAATTCCACAGCAGGATCCCACTTATAAAATTATAAACCTTCTATAATAAGTTCCTCACTGAGCTAATCTAAGTTTGTTCCACCATTGACTAAAAATATGGTTAACACAATTTTTGGTATATTTATGACCATATTTTTAGCTAAACAATCAATTCAACCGTAAAGTAACATTTAGGTCCTATTTATTTACAAAATTTTCAAAAATTCATATACAAAAGAACTTTAAATTCTTCAAAAGTTGTCTCTTGAAAGAATATTTGAAATTCCAATCAAATATAATAAGATTTCATGAATTTAAAAAAATCATTTAAAACCTTTTAAGTGGATGGAATTAGAAATTCTAATGAAAGAAATATTAACATTTTAAATGTTAAAGATAAGATGTCACATCATATATAAAAATTTCCAACATAACAAGTTCTTATTAAAATTTTTTTATATTTATATTTATATATATTTTTTTTTACGAGGAGTCCACCGATTCCCTTATGATTATTTATTGGTAAAATTTCAGATACACAATATCACCTACTGACACTGTATATAAGATAAGGTCCTAAACGATTGCTAAGTGGGGACCTCCCGTTCATTATTCAACTTCCTAACCAGTCAAATAATCTAAGTGTAGGATTTTAAAATTCTTAGAAACTAGACCAAAGTATATTTTTAGCTAAACAATCAATTCCAAAGCCAAGTAGCAAGTGAGCCTCAGATCTCTCTGGGTTAGGGCCACAGAGTACCCATACTCTCACCCTTTCCGCATATAAAGCGTCTCCCCCGCCCAATTCCACGGACTCTTCCCTCTGTCTCTTCGTCTCAGAATAGAAAGAAAAACACACAACAACAAGAAGAAGGGAAGGGAAAAAAAAATTACAAACAACGGTATCGGTCCTATCCGATCTGATACGATGGGATCAAGTCCAAAAGCCAGCTCTACTTGCTGCCAAATGGCCCCTTCCCCTTCTGCCGCCCCTTCCATCAAATCAAATCCCATCCCCTCCAACTCCAACTCCAACACCACCAACAACAACAACGACGACGACGACAACAACAACAACAACAACAACCTTCCGCCTCCAACCATGCACCAGCACCACCAACAACAGCAACAACAACAGCAACAGCAACAGCTTCCTTGGCTCGACGACTTGTCTGATGATCTCCAAAGCATGAGTTTCGGATCCTCCACCGACCTCACCAGCTCCAGCTCCGATGCCGCTGCCTGGATGCCCATCCGGGCCCACGCCCCGGCCGACGCCGGCTGGGACGCCATCCGACGCGCCAGATCCGACTCCGCCGGGGCCCCGCTTTCCATGTCCGACCTCAAGTTCTTGCACCGCCTCGGCAGCGGGGACATTGGATCCGTCTACCTCGCCGAGATAAAGTGCGCCGGGGGCTCCGCCTTCGCCGCCAAGGTGATGGACAAGAAGGAACTCGCCGGGAGGAACAAGGAAGGGAGGGCCAGGACGGAGAGGGAGATACTCGAGATGCTGGAGCACCCCTTCTTGCCGACGCTTTACGCCGCCGTCGACGGCGGAAGATGGTCGTGCCTCCTCACCGAGTTCTGCCCCGGCGGGGATCTGCACGTCCTCCGGCAGCGACAGCCCGGAAAGCGTTTCGACGACTCTGCCGTCAGGTGCGCACGTTAGCACCACTGTGCACTTTAATAATTCTGCAACCCCTGCTGCCTCGTGCACGTTGATTCACTCTCTCTCTCTCTCTCTCTCTCTCTCTCTCTCACTATCACTCTTCTCTATGTTTTTTACTTTATTCTTATTGCTTTTTACTCCCAAAAGAGGTCTTGAGAAGCACAGGTTGATCTGGTGTGGAACACCTTGGCCGTTGAGAAAAGTGGTCATTGTTGATTAGAGATTTGAAAAGTGGGCCACACTTGCCTGGATTATGTGTTCTTTATTGTAAGAACTGAGAATGGGAGATGGGAGAAAATATGGTTTTGGGGGGTGAAAATAGAAATTAAAAAGAGTTGTGAAAAATTTTGGGTTTATTTTGATTGTTTGGAGTTTGGGATTTTTTTTTTTTGGGAACAAAAGTGATTGTATTAGAAAATTTAGAAGATGGATAAGTAATTTTTTTATTTTTTGTTTTTGTGGTGGGGCCTACTTTTTCAGTTGAATGGGGATGCTCATTGAACATGAGGGGGCAGAAAGCACTCTCCTCTTTTTAAAACGTGAGGCATGACAAAGTTTGTGGTCCCACATCAATGTTTAAGAGTATTGCGGATTGGCTGATTAAAAATAACCACCCCATCCATTTCCTTTGCCATGCATCGTCCCACTTGTTGAAGAAAAAGATAGCCAAGCAAACCTTGTATCTGTAATGCACCAACGCATTAGTTGTATGTGAACATGACCTTTGATGAGTCTTCAACGTTTTATGATTTTGATGTCCAGTGGACCCAAAAACGGCCCAAAGGAATAGTCTTTGGTAACCTCTGGCTGGAAGCCAAAGACTCAAACGCTCGGATGGCGAGGAATATACCCATTAAAAAATCTAACCCACCCCACCGAGGGAAATGACAATTGGAAAACCTTGCACCCAAGTTGACAAAACCCTGAAAAAGTAAGATTGCTTTTAAAAAAAAAGTTGGTGAAAAGGGGATTTTCATTGTTCTTTGAATAAAATGTGGATTTTAGAATTTTTTATCTAGGTATGATAGTCTTCTTTTTCTCTCTATTTTCCGAAGAACTTGAAAGTATGGGTACTCTATGAAATTTTATTGGCTTTTTCAATTGACCATTGTGTACTCTACTGGAATAAAATTGTTGGGTTCACCACTGAATTTCTATTGAAACCTTCAAAAGATATATCGGATTTAACTGAAATCCAATCCAAATGTTCATATAAGTGGGCAAATTGGAGTGAGGGCCAGTCCATCCGACTAGTTATGTTGCCAGGGCTTGATCAATTATAGGTGGTCCTATTCGGATAAAATAAGATATGATTCTTTTACTATAGTTTTAGCTTTTAAGTAAAACTGAAGAGTAGATTTATTATATGATTTTTTTTTCCTTAGCTTTAACTTTTAAGGCAAAACTGAAGAGTAGATGTATTTTTAAATTGGAGGATGAACACTATGATTTATCTTTAGTTATTTATCTTTAGTTCTGGTAGTTGACTTGTTTATTAAAGGGTATTCATGACCTGAGGCACGTTGTAATGTTTAAATAACTCATTTAACAGTCTAACCATGGTTGAACGTAGGTAAAACATAAATCACTCTTAATTATTTATGTTCCTCCCAACATCCAACAACTCAATGTACTGGCCTCCTGCTGCGGGGCTCCATGTTCAATGCACTATTTGTCTCTCTCCACCACCAGACTGACTGGGACTACACATTTTGAGGTACTTAGTTCCACAATGAATTGAAATGGCTGATTCCCCTTTTTCTTCTAATATTAATCTGACTGTACCGGTGTTCGGCTCAAAACAAGCTATACAACCGAACTTTAACTATTTTTTCGGTATATACATTCAACAAAACTTATTGCTTGTGCAACTCTAGCATTATGTATCTTTTGTGGCTCATTTCAAACTTAACAGTATCACCATGCTTGCATTGAATGTCCATTTCCTCTTAAATATACCACCCTTTACACATAACTCTCCTCAGTCGGGCAGGCTCTACTTAGATCACCTCAGTCAGGCAGGCTTTACTATGCAATTCACCTCATTCAGGCTGGCTCTACTAGTCTCTCAGCATAACATGGAACTTAGCTATTTAAAACTTCATAAAACTTGAATGTTATTAGCTGTGTCCAATAGGATATATAAAAGCAATGAATGATTGCAATAAATCTTAGATTGAGGAGTTTCTAGTTTTTCCCTTTTTTCACTTATGGTGGAGGTGCCTGACAAAATTGCAGACATATAGGCATTTTTACTCATCCAATTGGACTGCATTTTTACACTATAATAGACTGACTCTGCTTTTATTCAACATACTGAGTGGCCCATAATAATAATAATAATATTATTATTATTATTATTATTATTGTTGTTGTTATTATTATATATTTGAACATAGAACTTGGTGACGCATCAGCCTATAGTTTCCATTTTTCTTTTTCCTTTTCCCTTTTTTTCCTGATATAGATGGACACATATATTGTCGTCAACTGAAAAAAATCTACATATCGAACTATTTGGATTGATTTCTGCCCTTATCACCATTACAGGTGGGCCACATTGAATGATGTCATGAACCATGAACACTTGACATGTGTCTTTGACATCTATCCAAAATCAACTTTGATAGACATTACTCGTAATTCCATCAGTAACCATACCCATAGAACATTTTGTATTATATTTCTACCGACTTTTATTGTGCAACATTAAGCAGTTCTCTAATTTTCGCTTTGCTATGATGATTAAATTGAGAATTCTAAGGTCATTTCTCAACTTTAGCCATCTTAGTCTAGTTCAGAATTTGCATGGAGCGGAATCAAACAGCAAATGAGTGAAAGGGTAGGGCAAGCTGTGCCAAACTTCGTGACATCTTTTTTATTTGTCACATGCTCCTGTTTCACATGACACATATCAAATGTTATATACATAATTGAGTTTGAACATGACCTAGCAGTAGTTTTGAAACTAACAGGTCTACAATCTGCATGGCTGCTGATTCTCTTCAGGTTCTACGCATCAGAGGTGTTGGTGGCCCTTGAATATGTTCATATGATGGGGATCGTCTATCGTGATCTGAAGCCGGAAAATGTTCTCGTCAGATCAGATGGCCACATCATGCTCACAGATTTTGATCTCTCCCTCAAATGTGAAACCCAGACATCCATGGCCCAACTCATCTCCGATCCGATTCAGCTTCCAGGAGCATCTTCCAGTGACTACTCTGCAGACCCCCCTCCCTTCGCCAATGCCTCATGCATCCTTCCTAATTGCATTGTCCCTGCTGTTTCATGCTTCCACCCCAAGCGCAAGCGCAAGAAGAAGTCTGGCCACAACCGAGGTGTGCCTGAGTTTGTTTCTGAGCCCGTCGATGTGAGGTCAATGTCCTTTGTGGGCACCCATGAGTACTTGGCACCTGAGATTGTATCGGGCGAGGGCCACGGTAGCGCAGTGGACTGGTGGACATTGGGCATATTTGTGTTTGAGCTTTTGTACGGGGTGACACCCTTCAGGGGACTCGACAATGAGATGACATTGGCCAACATTGTGGCCCGGGCTCTCGAATTCCCAAAGGAACCATCTGTGCCCGGGGCCGTGAAGGACCTCATTGCGGGACTATTGGTAAAGGACCCAGGAAGGCGCATGGGGTCCACCATGGGCGCCGCAGCTATCAAGCACCACCCATTCTTCCATGGTGTCAATTGGGCATTGCTGAGGTGCACACAACCACCCTATGTGCCCCCACCATTCACCTTTAGGGACGTTTCAGATGACAGTTGCTCAGATACCCCAGTTGAATATTTCTGATATAGAAAAATGAAAATTCGTGCGCGCACTGTAAAAATCAAACAAGTATTTATAAGTTTCCCACTCTCGTGCTACTCCAGCCTTGGCCATCCTCATTAATCAATCATAAATGAATAAATGTGAAGTTGTTACACATTCTTTTCACTGAGTTTGGAGACCAAAATTCTTGTGTCTATTATTCGATTCTTCACGGGTGGGACCCTGAAATTGGCAAGTAGAGTTTCAACCAGTCTCCTTATGATGATCTAGAGCTCGAGCGCGGGTGCGAGACACGTGGAACATAAGAGTGGTTGACTGATCATGGGGTGTGAGGATGGGATGAGTGAGCCCAGGCACTGCTTTGGATTCCTGATGTCTTGTTTGTCCTGAGCATGCCCCACCCACATGTCTTGTTTCAGTCCATATATTTGTTTTCTTTCATGGTATGTCACATGGACGCTTCCATACATTCAACCTTATCAAAGAATCAAATTTTCTTTTCTTTGTTTTGACACAATATTTTAACTCCTGTACTGTTTCTTGGGTTCTTTTCACATTGTCTGAAAAAATCATGCATAACCTAATTCATGGTCTTGACCTTTAATTTTATTGTAGTTTTTTATGGTATTATGGTGATGAGGGGTTAAAGCAAGTAGGCCATTCTTGTATCATAATGGCTGTGGATGATTGCTTGCTTGTTAGGCCTAATAATGTGGTTTTTGCCGGGTTTGGGTAGGATGCTTTTGTTGGAGAGTGCTATTATCGTTAGTTAAAATATGGTATAGTGGAATGATAACGTAATAAGGTCATGGAGACATCCACACGTTGGTATGCTTTGTGTAGCCAGTTGAGGTTCATAAAATAAGACAAAAGCTCCTAAACTAATAGCTTGAAATATGGGTTGTCGGTGGTTATCAAATGTCAATGTTCTGTTCCTATCTTGTGCAGACATTATTGTCAATGGTTTTGGGTAAAATTGGAATGGTAGAAATCCTTCAGTAAGGTTGTTATTAATGGTAATCGTAAAAATCTCTCTCCTCAGGAGGGAAATCACGAATGTGTAGCCTGTAGGTTTAATTCTTAAAGGCCTAGGGATTGTTTTCTTTGTTGTCATTTACATTAGTAAATGATTCACATTTGTAATATTTGTGCTCATTGATGTATGTTATATGTAGATGAGGTGAAAAACAAGTGTGAAAATTCAGTTGCAAGTCAGGTTTGAAATGAGTCCATATGGACCTAAATGATGGTTCCGGTTTTGACTTGGAATCTGTTTTGGTGGGTTTGGACTTGGTTCCAATAAGAGGACCCAAATTCGGTTTCAAAACTGGATCTAGTTAACTAGAGAATTAGAATCTAGTTTTAAAATTGGTTCCAACTTTTTTTAACTTTTTTAATTTTTTAATTTTTCTTTAAATTAAAGATGTTGTTCAACTTATAACAACGCATTAAGTTTACTATCTTTAAGATTAAATATAAAAATGTCAAACTAAATTTGATTTTGTGCTACAATTTACAATATTGAATGCCCTTTTGCAGAGTCCCTTGTCCACCGGTCAAAATCCATATGGACTCAGAACTAGACCCATTTATTAGTCAAAACCTAACTTCAGTTGTGGACCCGGACATACTTATGAATCAGAACCTAAAACAAGTTCCAAGCCCAACTTTTCACGGGTCGAAACATTTAGATAATCGGAGAATCAAGTACCCGTTTGCAACCCTAGTAAAAATCACCTTCACACCTATTGCAAGAAGACTTTAGTACAATGTATTGTTACGGCTCCATCAACCACCTTTTTTTAAATATGGATCTCATATTTGTAATCCAATCTATTCAATTTGTTAATCGAACTAATAAACCTTAAAATCATGAAGCTAATTATTTTAAATCTTTATAAATTTTGAGTAATTTTTTAAAAAAGCCCCAACCGATAGATCTAATTTCTTTACTTCCATATGCCCTTGATTCATGATCCAAACAATTCAATACTATTATATTTTTTGTAAATACAAAGACATTAAGTTTTATATCTTAAATCTTCATAGCTTTTGAGAAATTTGTAAAAAAAAAAGAAAAAAGTTCAACAAATCCAAACACGTCTAACACCACCGCATGTATTCATTTACAAATGTAGAAACGGTAAGTTTGATAAACATAATAATCTGTTTTACATCTGTAACGTTTGCATATATAAGTAATATTTGCATAAGTAACGTTAATATTTGCACATATTTAACATTTACATATGTAAAATCCATTTCCCTATTAGATGTATAAAAAGCAAATGGATCCATTAGTATCTATGAGGCTGCGAGATTCGAAGGATTGAATCCTATATTGGATAGGATAAGCACCCTTATGAAAGCAAAGGAATGTTTGCAAGAGATCAAACCCTTCTAGTTTATTTTTCAGGTTTCGAGATTATAGATTGATGCCCTAATTGAAAATCGAGATGATGAGCGGTTTATTTATTTATTTATTTTTGGCTTATTTTATTTTATTTTTTTCCACACATTTCTCTCTTTAGTTCCCAGGCATTTTTTATGATATAGATGGAGAAGCCGTTGGACCTGATTTCGTTTTTAAAGGGGTTGCTGTCTCTCTTCGTAAAGAAGGAGATCTCTCTCCTTTTGCAATTAGGAACTTTTAATAATCCTACATTGATTATTACTTTCGCAAAGCAAGTGATGGTCGTCCCACTCTGTGGGTGGGCCCTAGTTACAAATGCTAACAGTACGAAGTATTGATGTTAATGGACGATTCCTATTGTATTGAGTAGCATTTAATGAAAATAATTATACGTTGTTAGGTAATCGTTTATTTCCTTATTAATATCCTTGAATCTCGTGTAGATTTTTCTACTATAAGAATACTTCCAACAAAATATTCTTGAATCTCTTGTGCAGATTTTTCTACTATAAAAATACGGTCAGCAAGTCCTTGAATATTTCTGCACACCTACAATTACAACATTTTAAGATTAACATGCCCCAGTTGTGACAATACGGAATGCCACCAAATTTTGAGTAATCTAACAACAGTCACCATTGAATTCTATTAAAATAAGTTTATAGCCATTAAATTTTGAGGAATTAACGTTAAGGGCTACTACCGTTTTATTGGAGTGATATTAAGAACACCCTTATTCACGGGGAAGCCTATCCATCCCCTCCTATTCTTGATTCTCACTCATCTAGGTTGGCACCACATGTCACGCCTCTGGAATGAATTACCTTAAAGGCTGCGATAATCTACACCTTTGGGCTCGTGATGGCTGACCGCTACCTCAAGTGCAGGGTCGTCAACTGTAAGGTCATTATGATGCAGTAGTAAGTCTGGAGAACAGCTCCTTACAGTAATAGTATGGAGTGTAGGTTCTTATTAGAAGGTTATGGTTTCAAACGAGCCTCCTCCCTCTTTTGCATATATGAGTTTTTATTATCTTGTATGTGTGAGTTATGCTTTGTCTTCTTACATTTGCGGCTTCCCATTACCTCACATGTGTGGGTGCTTATTACTTCACATGTGTGAGTTATCTATATTTACACATGTGCAAATACCCATTACCTCACATGTGTGAGTTATCTTGTCCTTACATGTGAAAGTCCCTGTTACTTTGCATGTTTGAGTTGAGTTGTAAATTAAATTGTATTTGTATTCAGGTTCCAGCCCCACATTCGAATTGCCAAATTAAAAAAAAAAAAAAAAGTTAGTTTGAGGTCGATGTAACAAGCACTTAATCCTAACCTAACAAGTATCTAAAATTATCCTAAAAAGAACAAATACAACCAGCAACCAATGATCTGAAATTTAATTATACAATTATATCCAATTAAAAAGATCGTAGTCTAAAAACCCTTAATGCCAAATCCTACGCACTACTAAAACAAGGACCAATTATACATTGATATCCACATGGGAAATTTCCATACAAATAGCTACCTTTGAATATTCTAAGTCTAACATGTAACATGACCACCAATAGATTATTTCTAGCCGATTTGTTTACTCAATATGCAAGGAAAACAAGATGGATAAATAACTACATCGTTGAGGGTGGCATGTATTATGAATATCATTGTCAGAGCCATGCAATATGAATGTCATCGTTAGAGGCTTAGAGCCAAACCCATGTGGTTTGAGGAATGAATCTAAATGGTCGACGCATTAAATCACATTAGAAATTAACATTCAAGAGTTAGCATTTAGATTTTCAAAGATGTGATGTCCTAAGCAGTGTCGTGGCTAAGGAAGGAGAACGGTCAAAGAATTTGATGATCTTTGCTGAAGAAGTAATGGATTTTTGTCGGGAGCCCGTGGCTGTCAGTAGTCGACGGTAGTCACCGATGAAGGAGGGCAAGAGATGGTTGAGGGAAGAGGGAGTGACAATTGACTTGAGGTTGTGGAAGCAGGAAGGAAGAGGGAGAATGTTGGAGAGACAGGGAGAGCATAGCCTCTATTTTCTGTTAAGTCAAACTTGAAGGGGCCTTTTCAGGCTTTTCATAAAAGAAGTGAAAAGTAGCCGACCGGTCCAAATTTGGTTGGAGTAATTTTACAATGTATTTGAAAAACTTAAGGTTCATTTTTCAGGAAATTACAAAAAAAAAATTATGTAAGGAGTCCCCCAAAATATAAACCTCACCCAAGTTGTGTGTACCCCAGAATGGTCTTGTATGACCACTTTAGTTTTTTCTTTTTTTTTTTTTTTGCATATAATTAGAGTGCATCGAACTCGTCGCTACTCCCCTATTACCCTTAAAATTTGAAAAATCCCATATCTTTCCTCATACAATGGCAAAAACCTGTGGCGAGTTCAATGTTGCTCTCTTTTCTTAAAATGCAAAAGTTTTATGTTCTTTTTTCTTCTTCCATCTGTTTTTACCTCATGAAAAATCAAAATTGTAAACATTAAGAAGATAGAGATCAGGCCTAGATTTGTTCTTGGTGCCACTGGATTGATGGCATAGATTTGAAACTGTGTTTTTCCAAATTTCAGACTGTCAAAACTACTTTGGTCAACTTGGGTTGTGGAACTCCATGCCCCACCGGATGGGAGATCAAGACCCCACATCATGAAGGGGACTATTGGGCAACCACAGTGGTGGTGGTCCCTTGTGGATTGGATCAATGGGTCCTGTCACATCCCAGGCCTAAGATTAGGGAAATTTAGTTAGACTAAGGACGTGGCATGCGTAATTCCAAGGTAACCCGTACAGCACTTAAGCAAATGCGAATTTCCACAAGGGAATTTTCTCAAATCATATGCCCTAATGTACAAGGAAGATTTATAAGCACATAAGTATTTATCAATCTGCAGAAACATTAGTGCATTACGCACCCAATCACATCACTAGTGATAGTAAAGATCATACATGAATACCTATTTAAATATTTAATAATAAATGCACAGATAAATAATGGATTCAACATGATCCCAATGAAAGTCTACATGTCCAAATACATACTAAATAAACATAAGTCTGTAAGTGATAATGGTCAAGGACAGGAATAAAATACATGTTCACTAAATGTGCAATAATCACAAGTATCTCAATTAAGTATGATGGCATGATGAAAAGAAAGAGCTGATCCAAATTCAAGATCCTAGAGTGTTAAGGTGCTATGAATCGCTCTAATGGATACTCCTAATAGAAGACGTCATTTGGTCCCCACTCAATTAGTCTGGAAAGAACTTGCGTGGAATTCTCCGAGATCGCATCAATAACCGTATTAGGACTGGGGTTTACTCCGGCAACACTAAGGATGGCACCCTAACCATGACAGTTCAATAAGAATAGAAAAGTAGTACTTCAAACACATGATTTTCAATTAGGAAATAAAGGCATGATCAATTTGTAAGAAGTCAATAACAGTCTACTAAGCATGTTAACATTCATAATGAACATATGTAAATGAGAATCAATGTAATGTAAATATACTAACAAATTTGACAACCACATTACTAACATCCTCTCAAAAGGAAAGCGTTTATTAGGACGGGTAAGGAACCAAATA
This sequence comes from Sextonia rubra, assembly GCA_037013555.1. Classification (NCBI taxonomy): domain Eukaryota; kingdom Viridiplantae; phylum Streptophyta; class Magnoliopsida; order Laurales; family Lauraceae; genus Sextonia; species Sextonia rubra. The sequence continues at coordinate 25,569,344 of JASUAD010000006.1, forward strand.
GCTAATTCGGTTATCCCAAAAGAACATCGACTTACTCCATGGAAAAACTAACTGCAGCGGTACAAATCTCAAATTTATACTTAACCTCGCCGAGCCTTATAGAGTCAAGTTTTATAATGTCGACTCTATGAATCAATAAAGATAATAAAATCACACAGTCGTGCCTTTCTTACTTGCTTGCTTATCAGAATTTACATACATATCTTTTACATTAGCTTAAGGTATCATAATGTCAAATAAGGATAACAGTAACAACAATAATTGCAAAGGAAATAGTAAACCATAATCGAGTTAATGATATAAGAATAAGCGAGAAATAAGGAAATCATGGCAATATCCAAAAACTTTCAATTTATTAAGAGATAACGATGATTACAAACTAAACTATTCTAAGATGCTCGTGTCCTGTACCCACATGCGAAGTATATAACATTAAGATTAACCGGAACATCCAACAAAGAGGTGACAGCCAACACTTTTCTTATATACACAATTTGATTTTGTTGGGCCGGTATTAAGTATAGTGGTTTCAAGAGTCAAAGTCCTCCACGGTCAAAAGATTCACCTAGTGTTCTAGGGTACTAGATGACCCCTTAATCAAGCTCAAGGTTCCCTAAAGTATGTTTGACTTAATCAAGTTACATTGAATTTGATTAGAGGGGGTTACAAGCAAGAATAAGATAAATTAAAATGAATAAATAAATTGGTTAGACCCCACCTAATCGATGGGGTCTGGGTTAATATGAGCCTATGGATGCAAAATAGCCCTTAATGGAGTTTATTTATAATTCTAGAACCTAAAGAGTTAGAAGAAAACAATCTTCAGGAGTTTAGTTGAAAAACTACTCATACCAGGGGTTTAAACTACAGCCTTCAAAAGCCTATGAATAAAAGTACAGCTCAAAAACATTCTTTTAAAATAAAAAGCAAAATAAGGTTTTATTGAAACTTCTTAGGACTTATACTAAGGGGAGAACTAGTTAGATGTGGTTGTAAAAATAGGAACTTTCAAGATTAAATCTGTAAATTTTAGAATTTTGAATCAAATTTGGTTTGAAAATAATAATTAGAAGAAAACTGGGCTCATAAAGCAATTCCTCTTAAATTTCTGCAACTCACAAATGAGTTACAACATTTAGACGTACCCTCATGTGGTGGTGTTTTGGGTCAAGTGGGTGACTAGACATATTGGCAATGGGTTACAGAAATTACACATACACCTCACGTAGTGGTGGTTCGGTTCAAATGGATGACATGAAAAGTTAGGCAACATCCACATGGGTCCTACATTTTCAAGGTCGCCCATGGCTTGGGGTTTAGATTACTGGATCAGATCCATCATCCAATGGGCGAGGTGGGTCTCCATTCAAGCACGAAAATCTGCACAATGTTGAGTTCTATTTTCTGCTTGTTTTCCTTCTCCACCATCCTTGATCAATTAGTATTGGGTATGACCTCCAAACATGCTATCAATAGTATAACAACTGATTGGCAAGGATTACAAACTGTAGAAAAGGATTTGGGGCCCACATGCGATATACAAAGGTCTTGGGATTATGTAGCCTTTCATAACACTAAGATTATGTAGCCTTTTATAAAACTTAGTAAAAATCAATAAAATCAGCTATTATCCGTAATTCAATCACGAAACAAGGAATCCATGACAAGATTCTAATTCTGGAAAATATACACATTTAGATTAAGAGATTCTACTCATCAAGTCATTCCCCATGAATGAGATATGAAGAAGATGAGTTGTACAAGGCAATAAGGTATTGAATAATAAAAAAATCAATCACAAATAACATACATGTATGTTACCACTTGCTTATATTTGCCTTAAGGTGCTCCAAAAACCACTACCAAAGCTAAAATAGTAGAAATCTCCAAATCTAGGTCCTCAACAAAAACCCTATACATGGAAATGACATGAAAGAAATAAAATAATAAGATGAATGCCATGAAGCTCATACTAGGCGTTTGAATGGCACAACTCCAAAATAAGTAGAGTTTCTTACTTAGAATTTTGTGCAAAAGATGAAATAAAGCTTTTCCTTCCAATCAGACACGCAATGGATAAAGGAGATGTGGAAAAAAAGGTGGTGGCAAATCTTGAATGGGGTTTAAATATCTCTCACTTACATACTCATAGCTTGGTAAGAGAAGATGGTAGAGATAAGCTTGGGGGCTAAGATTTTGTCTAAGAGGCATAAGGAGCTCTTGCTTTGGGGAAAGTGTCTTTATATAGGGCTAGGGTTACTCCAATAGTTTGAATATTTACTAGCAAGCCCTCTAATTAGGAGTATTTACAAGGAGGGTCCTAAAGGTCGTACATAAGTGACTTAAGTCTAATGGGTAGGGTCTACTTCATCATTTGGATGCCCACGATAAAATGCACATAATGAAAAGAAGAAATGTATGATGTTGTATGATTAACTTAATTAAGATAACATATTGGTTATGAACTACCTAATCTAAGTTAGGGTTCTACCCATCCTACATGCCAAAGATCTAGTTAACACTAAAACACAATCAATTAGTACAAATTACGAGGAATTAGCAAATCAACCCTAAATCGGGGAATGGAATCTTACATCTTCCCCCACTTAGGATTATTTGGTCTTCCGAATGAAACATACCTACAAGACCTTGGGAAGTAACCTTGCGTACTTCTTCCTAACCTGCTCCTTGAGATCCAAAGTGGTCTTATCTTGACCATGGTGCTCCCAAAGAAGCTTGACCTAATGGATCATTCGAGTTTGCAAAACCTGCTCTTTTTCGTTAATCACTTGAAGAGGACGCTTAATGTATGTCACATTGGGCTGCACCTGAATCTCTTCATGTTCAATGACATGAGACAGGTCTCAAATGTAATTCCGGAGCATCAACACATGGAAGACATCGTACACTCCTACAAACTCTAATGGTAGACTCAATCGATAAGCAAGGTCACCAGCTCGACTCTGGATCTCAAATGGTCCCACTTATCTGGAAGCTAAGTTGCCTTTTCTGTCCAAATCTGATGGTACCTTTCATCGGAGAAACCTTTAAGAACACCATGTCTTCAACTTGAAACTCAAGATTTCTGTGGTGCTTGTCGACATAACTCTTTTAACAAGAACGGGCAACTCTCAATCTTTCTCGAACCTTCTACACTATTTCTGATGTATCGCGATGATAGAGCATCCATAAAAGTTTCTGACTCCTCCTTCTTCTTATGAAATTGGAGAACGATATCGGTAACCATAAAGGACTTCGAATGGTGCCATCCCTACATTTAATACCTTCTTATTCTTCTATAATTTTTTTTCTTATTCTTCTATAATTTTTTTTTCTTTCTCTACTCTCTTCTCACTTTTCTATCATTTTCTCATTTTCATAATATAGTCTCATTTTCTTCCACCTCTTCCTCTCTCTCTCTCCTACTTTTTTTTTCCTTTTTTAATGGGACTTTACATCTATTACGTAATGCTAAAGAGGGCGGGGGGAAATATTTATAGGAAAATCAGAGCAAATGAGGCAAGAAAAAAGTAATAAATTTTTGAAAATTGTTATGATATTATGGCACAAAGGCCACTTTCTTTTAAAATAGGATTTTTACTAAAAAGAATCTTAAATTTGAAAAAAAAGATGGATAGCCCAAACATGGTAAAGCACCTCTCTTCTATGATATCACAAAATAAATGGACATTCCATGATATTATGGAAAAATCTACATGCAAATTTCATGAAAAAGAGACATTTCATCCTATCATGGCTTAATCTAACATTCCATCAAAATCAAAAAATTTGTGTAAGATTATTCTATTATATCACCTAATGTCATGTATAAGAAATAGAGATTTTTATCAGAAAATCAAGCTTAAACATTAATTAAATGATTTTATGAAAAAAAAACATATAAAATGACGAGATAATTGTTTTTATATTTTTTTGACGAAATTACCCTTATTGACAATATCTTCAACTCGTTTGGTTAATGATATTGTCAACCTCTTGCAACTTTTCTTTTCCTTCTTTTAACTTTCTTCTCTTTTATTTTTTAATTTTTTTTTTATGATTTCCATGTTTGATTGTCTTAGAGTCTGTTTGTTTATGGGAATTTTTGAGGGGATTTTCAGCTGTTTGGTTTTTATGGAAACCTTGTCAGAAATTCTTCGTTTGGTAATAGGAATTGTGATATTTCTTGAATCCCTGAAATTCCAGAAGTAGCAAAAGGGGGAATTCCAAATGCTAGCGGGTCGAGCATCCAAGCATGTCCGATCTGCAAGCGATCCTCTCATCTTTCTGACAAGCTCCAGGAACTCCAACGATCACCTATGATTTCAAGGGAGGAGTCATGGTAGAGTATAGGACCATATTCCCCTCTTTTCTATTTTCTTTCTTAACCCATTCAACTTCCTTCTATCATTTTGGTATCGGTTGTGGTCCTAATGTAAGCATTCTTTTTCTATGAGTTTTGGTATTGATGGTAGAATGAGGGGTCATGGCAGTGAAGAGCTGTGTAGATGACTAGAGGCATAGACCAAGTTGAACATACTCAATGAGGGAGTTTTCAGTGGTGATGGTGGGCAGATATCACGCTGGGTGATGGTGGAGCTGATGACAATTTGAGGAAAGATGATGGGCTTGGTGGTAAGGTGATAAGGGATTCGTTGCAGGTTGGTGGATAAAGAGATGATCGATTGGGGTTTTTTGAAGCAGATACCATCACTTGGTTTTTTTTTTTTTAAGGGATGTTGAAGAAGACGATGATGATGTAATTAATGAATGTATTTTGGATTGAATTCTGTTGAATTTTTATGAACCTACTATCATGGTCATGGTCTTGGAAACTTGCCTACTACACTGGGGAAGGATGTTGAATAAAATGATGATTAATAAGAAGACCCAGTATAGAGCTTCAGGACTAATGTCCACATTGGCTGATTTCTACCTGAGGACTATTTTAGATTGATGGTATTCATTGTCTTCGTACTCAATTCATTTTTCATCTCTGGAGCTATTGGATGTGTATACAGAACCCAACTGATTCCTAATTAAATAACAGGAATGAGAGAAATTGGAATTAAATAACCCAAATTGTTCAGAATTCTCATAGGTTATCAAACATGGAATTTCTAGAACTCATACTAGATACATGAACATCCCGGATGAATCAAACAGGGAATTGGAATTCAAGAGGAATTAGCAGCATTCTGAAACCCAGCATTCCAAATTCCAATGGATATGAATTTTCCAAATTCTTGCAACCAAATGGGTCTTTAATTTTGAAGGGAATGATGCTGAAATTTGATAGGGGTTTGAATATCCATTTCATGAAAAAAAAATTAAAAGAGGTGATAAATGCATCAAAGAAAAAGGATTTGATAAGTCTTTTACAAATCACATTATAAAGTATGTTCAATCCACCCACTATCAAATCCATGCTTAAAATTAGTTCAAAAATTCTAGATTAATGAAACAAAAAGCACTCTTGAGATCCAAAACTTCACACAAACCATATAATACCTAGGAGAAAACCTCACATCACTACTCAAAGATTGTCCAGATGGCTTTTTACATGTTGCTTACAAACATTAAGACCTATGAAAAATTTTCAAATTAATGGCTTTAAACTTTAGTTTTTCATAAAAACACACCTAATTTCATCACTTCCAAGCCAATCCAAGGCACTGCTAAATAAGGAGAAAATACTCATTTAGATATTTTACCAAACACTTTGCACTCGAAACTCAAACTTCTACAATACATGTGTAGGAGCAACAAGTGTGTTGAAATTAAGCATGAGACTTACACCACTTAAGAAAGATTACCAAGATCACTTAAGGAAGACCAGTAGGATACAAAATGCAATGATTTTCATAATTTCTCCATTACTAGGTAGAAGAAGATGGAGCAAAATATTGCATTTTGATATCATCAAAGAGTTGATGATATAGTGAACCACGGTGATTTCGTCCAAAAATGTATTGTATAAACAACTATTTCATCATTTTATGGTTTTCCTTCATAAAACTGGTTAATTAATATTTAAGGTTAATCTTGTCTTAAAAATCTCAAAAATTTTCATTTCTTTAAAATCCATATATATATATATATAGGGGGGAGTGCTACACCAGACAATTTCTAGGAGAAAATGTCTCAAAATCAGCTCATTCTAAAAATGCACTTTTTTTTTGTGCCTTCTTGTCAAATTATAAAACTTACGTTCAATCAATGTAGTCTTTCTAAACACTATTCAATATGTGGTCATAAGTCTAATTTTGACACTCATTCAATTTTTCTTCACCACTGAATTGAAATTATAATAAAATTATATCTTTAAACCATTAAATTTTAGGAGCATAGATTAAAAAAAAGTTAATGACGATCTCATGGACTCAAAATTTTATATATAAATAGGCCTCCGATAAATATATTTCTATCCAATAACACATTGAATAGCGTGTGAAAAGACTAAATTAATTGGACATCAGTAATTTAATTAAAAAGGAGGGCTAGGAAAAGGATAAATTTTGAAAATGAGAGTTTGTTTGAGGGGGCCTTTTTCTGTGCATACGTCCCTCGTGAATTTTTCGTACACACTCTTTGGTGGGGCCCACTATGAATCCCACCAAGGGATGAGACTGGGGGGTTGAAAAGATCTATATAACAGCACCTCACATATCAAATTTGGCCCAATCACATATTCCTAACTCCTTCATCCATGGCTTACAAATTTATTTCGTTTAGATTTGTGTACAATCGATCCAATGGTCCAATAAATTTGGATCCGACCAAAACTTGGGGCGAGTTGCTATCATGGGCTCTCATGTGTGTTGTAAGGTTTGGATTGAGTGATAGATAGGCTCCACCTAGAATTTTCATGAAAAATGGTGAGGGACGGATGCGTATGAAGATTTTCCTTTTTTAGAGAATTTTATTATATATATATATATATTTATTTATAAGCCAGGGAAGTTCCCTTCCATAAATTCTATTATCCTAAAAGGTTAGCTTCCACTGCTGTCATCGCTCTCTCAATCTTGTCTCCAGTTCTCCGCCTTAGGAAAAGGAAATGGAAATGGCAGGTTCTCTACATTCTCTCCCAACAACCACTTTCATCACAAGATCATGTTGCAGAGCCAAGAGCCGGAATCGCATTCCAGCCTCGTTCCGGTGCGAGAGAAGCGTTGAGACAGCAGTCGAGAAGAAGCGGATAGTGAGAGTGAAGAACGGAGACGACTCGCTCGATATTTGCCGAGTCCTGAACGGGATGTGGCAGACGAGCGGCGGGTGGGGGAGAATCGACCGAGACGACGCCGTCGATGCCATGCTCCGTTACGCCGATGCCGGACTCTCTACCTTCGACATGGCCGATCACTGTCAGACCCTCTCCCTCTCTTTCCTCTTAAAGCTCTCTTCCTCACATTAAACCCCCAACCCCCTAACCCTAACCCTATACTAACCTTGATTTCTTCTTCATTTCTAATGTAAATGTCTAGAAGAGTCACTATCACCCAATTCAAACCTTGAATGCACTTGACTACTATTATTATTATCACTATTACTATCATGATCATCATCATCATCATTATTGTTGTTGTGGTCTGGGAAAATTTGGGGAGACTATACTTAGGGATGGTTTCAAATAGAGAAAGAACTTTGTGTGTTTCTCTGACGTTCTTCTTCTCCAAGTACACTATTTATAGTCTATGTTGATTACATAAATATTGCAATGGTATTGCCTTATAAGTGACTGCCTCTGCCTACTCAAAATCGACAATCATTCCTCTACATGAAGACCATAAACCTGCAAGAAGCCTCATGCTCCAAAAAATATTTGCATGCTTAGGATATAAGCTAACGGCCCATTGGACAATAAAGATCACCAAGTGAAGAAGGCATCACGCACAATACACCAAATAAAATGACGGCGATTTCAAAGATGTTTTTCATGCACCAGATATATTGGAGTTTATTCAAGTGACCAGATTGTAAGGTAAACGCTGGAGAAAGACTTGACTGAGAGTATGCCATAAGAACTTGGTTAAGGAACTTGAGAATTCAGACGAACTCCATCAAGAAGCAAAAGAAGTTGAGAAAGACACCGTCTTCTCTTCCATCTCACTACCCAGTACCCAACCTTTATTCTTGATATATTATGAAAAAGACACTAATTTTCGCTGAAAGAATTTTGATTATTGGACAAACATGCATAGTTGGAGATTCTTCCTGTTACATCTTATAGATGAGAGGCAGAATCCTTTGTACATCCACATGGATAATAGAAAAATGTATTCGAGCTACCGGAAATTTTGGTTACTTACAAAAATGAGACATACTTTGACACCTATGTTCATATGCTGATTATATTGTTTGCAACTTATACTCCTGGACCTTTTATATACATAAATGATAACAATGTCTCAAACCCACTGCCTCAGGGTTGCTACAATGATTTGTTATGTGTTGTACATGAGTATCAGCTGATGTGGACAGGTGCAAATATGCACATTTATAGCTGCTTGGATTCTGTATTTTACATCCATAGAAAATGATAAAAGAGCTGGGTATTTGGCTCTGCAGATGGACCCGCAGAGGATCTATATGGCATTTTTATCAATAGAGTTCGACGAGAACGCCCTCCAGAGTTGCTTGAAGAAGTCAAAGGGTGAGAATTTAACCATACATATGTTTGTAAGATTGTATTTTTTGCATGCCAATTGCTTCACAGTTTGTGCTGTAGGTAATCCCATTAGTTAAATTCCTTTGTTCTATGGTTCACAAATCTTATGATTTGATTCATAGGAATGATAGACGAAGCAACTTGAATTCTATCCTATTAGCCAATATGTGAATGGTAAAGCCCCTTGCTAGAACACAAGTTTCACAAGGACAAATGTATACAAGGGCTTGTTTGCTATGCTGTTGAATGGGTCAGTTCATTTGCTACATAGGAAAATGCGAAGGAGAAATTCTACTTTTGTCACAACTTCATTCTGGTAGCTCTATGTTAATGCACATGCACACACAACTGTCCACACATAAAAACTGTGTGGTCTGGCTTATTTTTGGGTCCTGTAGAATGCATCAGTTCACTTGCTAGCTAGGAAATGATGAAAAAAAGTTCTACCTCTGGCAACTTGATTTTGGTATCTTTATGTGTAACAACCCAAGCCCACTACCTACATAATATTGTCTGGTTTGGCTCATTGGATTTCAACCCAATCTTGCCACACGGTTTTAAAAGGTTTCATGCAAGGTTAAGGCTAAGGCCGCATTGATTTACCAGGATCAGGACTTTGGATATTTACCATGTGGGACTTGAACAAAGTCTCACAATGCTAACCGGAGCACTCGACCTTTCCCTTGGCAGATTCCCTTATCTTGGCTCACAGGAGCACTTGACCTCATCTTTCTTCAAGGGATTACTCAGGAGGATTGGGGTCTCACACTTCCCCATCGGAAATAGAGCTGTCCTTAGCTCTGATATCATTTGTAATAACTCAGGTCCACTGCTCACATGATATTGTCTACTTTGGCTCATGGGATTTCGAATAAATCTTGCTGCACAGTTTTAAAAGTCGTCATGTGGTGCTAAGGCTAAGGCTGCACTTATATACTAGGATCAGGACTTTGGATATTTCAGACATGGGGCTTGAACAAAGTCTCATGGTGCTAACTGAAGCACTCCACCCTTACCACTGTGGATTCCTTTATCTGAACAAGATTCATACTTAGGATCTCATTCCTCTCCATGTTGGACGACATGCCATCGGTTGCAAATGGGTGTATTAGATCAAGACCCAATCCGATGGCAGCATTGAATGCTTCAAGGCCCAACTTGTTGCTAAGGGATATAAGCAAGGGTACGATATTGATTATGAAGAAACTTTTGCTCCTGTCACCAAGATGGCCACTATTCATACTCTTATATCATTGTTGCTGCTTGCCTTTAGCCCTTATTTGAAATGGATGTAAATAATGCCTTTTTAAATGGTCTTCTCACTAATGAAATCTACGTGACTTTGCCACCAGGACTTCCTCATCCACCACACTAGGTCTCTCAACTACATCGAGCTCCGTATGGCCTTAAACAAGCCCCTCGTGCTTGGTTTGACTGTTTATGCAATGCCATCCTCAGTATTGGCTATTACCAAAGCTTCCATGATTCCACTTTTTTCTGCCTCTCTACCAACCGCAGTTGTGTTCTTCTTCTTCTTTATGTCGATGATATGCTTATTACTTGTAATGATCAAGAAGGAATCTAATCTCTCAAGACCTTTCTCAGTTCCCAATTTCACATGAAAGATTTGGGGTCCCTTGCTATACTTCTTGGCATTCAGGTTGCTTCTTCTCCATAGGGCTATCTTCTTTCTCAAATGAAGTACCTTACAAACATCCTTCGGCGGGCTGGACTCACTGATTCCAAAACAAGATAGTACCCCCCTCGAGCCTAATAAAAAACTCTCTGCTTTTGCTAGCACTCCTCTCTCTGATTTTACTCGCTATTGGCAAATTGTTGGCAGTCTTGTCTACTTAACCATTGCTCACCAGATATTGCTTATCCGGTTCACGTTGTCAGCCAATTCGTCTCTGCTCCTACTTCTCTCTATTGTGCCACTGTTCTTCCCATTTTGCGCTATCTGCAAGGAACGATGGATCAAGCTCTTATTTCCAGTGATTGCTTTCTTCCGCTAACTGCTTACTCTAACTCCGTTTGGCCGGATGTATTGACACTCGTCGTTCTACTACCAGTTTCTACATTTTCCTTGGACCTTCTCTTATTTCCTAGAAGAGCAACAATCAATCTGTTGTTTCCCATTCTTTTGCCAAAGTTGAGTTTTGTTCCTTAGCTCGCACCACTGCTGAGATTATTTGGCTTCTCTAGCTACTTGCTGACATGGGAGTTTCCCTCGATGCTCCATCTTCATTATACTGTCTGTGACAGTGCGAGTTCCAGGCAGATTGCTAATAATGAGGTCTTTCATGAACACACGAAACATATAGAAATTATTTTCATTTTGTGTGACACCATCTTCTTAAGCACACTATCCTTCTTCATGCTAACCCCACTGTTCATCAGCGTGCCGATCTCTTTGCGAAGCCTCATCTTTCTTCTCATTTTCAGCAGTTATTGACGAAGCTCTCGATTCTTCCATCTACCTATAGATAAGCCCGTTTCCTTTTATGTATATGTATATTGATTATAAAAATGATGGTTGGGATCATTAATCCACCACAACAACTTCTCCAGATCTCTTGTGATTTATTGAGTTGTTTCACACTGTCCAGATATTGAAGTCGATTGTGATTTGGTTATCCTTTTGATACATTCTTAAGCAAATTGAATATCAGATTGATTGCCTTAAATTTTATATTCAATTTTTATTCGTTTCTATGGCTTATCTAATCTTAATATCAAATTGATGATGTGTTTGGAAGATGCAAAGCCAGTGTAGTTAGTATTGTTTCTTTTATTGTTGTCTGTGTATGTTGCCTTTCATAATTAATCCTCTTTATATAATGAGGTCTGTTAACCCTCTCTCATACTGTGTATTGATGTAATTCTGTTAATTCAAGATATCGTTTGTCAATATGCTATTCCTTATTCTTTTTCATGTTAGAATGGGGTCTGTAGAATGACAAATATCTTAGGTTCTGTTTCGCTTTCCTTGTGTATCATGTGATGCAGTCTTACGAAGTGGGTGCCCCCTCCAGTTAAAATGACAAGTAACTATGTCCGGGAGAACATAAATGTTTCACGAAAGAGAATGGATGTTGCTTGCTTGGACATGCTCCAGTTTCATTGGTACTTCTCATTCCCTGTTGCCTTACTTGGTAATCTAATGCTATGTAATGCATGTATGACCAATATGATGGATTATGTAGAAAAGGGTGCATTTGGTGTATGTAGCCAGTGACATCTATTTAGCTTGAGGGCAACATGGAAATTTAAAAAGTGCATAAAAAAAATAAGATATTGTTTGTCTGCCTTTCTTGCCCCTAACACTTATCAAGTTATCATTGGCAATCACCTATATTAGACCAAAAAGTTGGTACACTAGAAGAGCTTGTAGCATCGTTTTGAAAGTGCCTGTTGTCGTAAGTAAAGGTAAAAAACTAGTGCCGTTGGTGTAACAGTGACCCACCAAAATGATATGCATTGGGCTATGCATTTTAGTTGCAACGATACATGTTAGTTATTAATGTGAATCTAAGGGCCTGCTTCTTTAGTAGAATTTTTGACAAGAATTTGGTGTGTTGGGGAATTTATGACATGATGTGATGTCTTTTCTCCTGACATTTGCAAATGCTATGTTTCTTCAACCACCTGAAAGGTCTCAAATGACCTTTGAAAATGCTCGAATTCTAGGCCCTTTACTTTTTGGTGGATTTTTAGATGCTCCAGTGCAAAGGAGGATTTGGAATTTCTCTGCCGAGACGATAACACGGGGACGTACCTCAAGGGATAAAAACCCACACTATATTATTAATCAACTCTCTGAGAATTCCATGCTTACAATGCTGTATAAAGAGGAAAAACGAAACTCGGGGCCTCTGTTACCTAATCAAACTGGGAAAGCAATAAAAAAATAGAAACTATCCTAATTACAACTCTTTCAATAAAAGTAGAAATCTAATGACAACTAATTAGGAAAATACAGACCCTAAACTATTTTGGGTGGTCCTACACATAGGCCACGACCTTTCTGCAATGACCTGTTAGATTTCATCATTTCCCCCCAAGTTGAGAAAAGAGTTTGACCTCGAACTTGGGTCTTCTTCACGGTGCCTTTGTAGACATGGTGTACTTGAAGGGCTTCCTTTCTGACACTGGATCTTGATCCCTTCTTTTGTCGTTCAGGCTTTTTAGGATGGAGTATGACTTGCTTTCCACCATGAACAAATGAGTATGTAATGTCAAGCACAAACAATTTACGCAATAAAGTTGGAAAAAGGCTGGGACATTACAGTGAGTAGCGACCCTTAGATTGTGCAGATTGAGTCTTCCATCGGAAACCTTAACCAAAATTAAAGGGACTTGCATTGTAGGATTGTGTACAGGCATTACATTTATTACAGAATTGAACACTTAGAATTCAGCATATCGTTTAGTGGATTTAATGCCATTTTATTATCTAATTTAACATTATTAATTTGTCAATTGATCTCAGAACCTTCATCTTATGTTAGTGTTCATGGTCCTACATCAATGATACCTTGAGAGAAAATAGCAGAGATTGTAAGAGAGGGATCAATAAGAGAGCACAGAATGAATTTGGTGCCTTCATCGAGAGAGGTCCAACCATTTATATTCTGAATGTTACAAGAATATGATTGCATAATTACAGTAATTAGCTGCCTCTAATTGGGATGATTTGTATCCCCTAAGTGATTTGCTACAATCTAATCATATCAGTAATGACAACGAAATCTAATCACAATTAATTGGAATCTAAAAACCTAATCAGAAGTCATGCTATGATTTTCTTACTACTAAATTGATGCTTTGTCAAGCTCCACATGAACCTAAAGGAGAAAGTAGAGATTGATCCAGTTGGAGCAGTTCGTGCGTCACACGTGTAGCATGTGGGATCTGGGATTTGGCTTCCCTTGTTATAGGTCATACATGATATGGGTTGTCCTTAATTAGGGAATTTAATGATAATACTGCATAAAACACCCATTAAGGGGATTTGGACTTGCTTTAATTAGATACATGAATGCTAAAAAGAAGACAGCCCTGTCAAACAGAGAGCACTGAGTATTCTTCCATTACTCTTCAGTTTCTCTTTCCCTCTTCGATTGATAGATCCTACCTGAAATTGCTTGATGTGTACTCATATGTAAATATCTTAGGAGATAATCGATACCTATTGTAATCCTAAGAAGCGTCAAACTGATTATAGATAGGATCATGGGAGATTTGATTTTAATGTTATTACCATGATTATAGCATTAATTGCATTCTCCGAAACCTAACAAATAAATCTGTCGACCACAGAAGGTGATGAGACATTCTCCTCAATCTTTTTCTCCGTTTGCATTCTGCTGATAGGAAGATCCTAGATCTCTAGTAATTTTCGTTTTTAAGTTGTAAGCCTTTTACTGACGAGTTAGTGCTGGTCACTGGTTAGCTCTTTTGGCCATGGCTTGTCCATGGTGTGGATCATCATTTGAACACTGAGTTTATTGAAATATGATCCCACTTCTGTATATTTACCATATGGTGGGGCCCTTCAAGGCCAGACGATAATGTCATTAGGTCAGGGCTCACAAAATTCTTCTAAATATAACCAGTCAGGTTCTTGAACTCACTTATATTTGCCATGTTGGAACATCTGTTTCAACGGCTTTTGGATTTTGTATATTTTCCCTTTTTTAATTATAAATTATTGATTCCTTCAACTTCACATAGGTGGGACTACTCAAACCCTGGGTACCTTGATGCACTAAAACACCTTACAGATATGAAAGAAGAAGGTTTGTTTCATTTATCTCATTGATACTCAACTCTATCGTCACAGGCATTAAAGCTTCTTCTGCTATACTGTAGTTTCTATTCTGCTAAGCCTGTGCTTCTTGATTGCTATGGCTTACTTGTTATAAGGGATGCAGGCAAAATTAAGACTTTGGCTTTGACAAACTTCGATACTGAGAGGTTGCAAATAATCCTGGAAAATGGGATCCCAATTGTCAGCAATCAGGTTACTATATAGCTACCTATTCCTCTGAGATTTGTGTGATGAGTACAACCTAAGATAATTGAATACTAATTGAGTCGGGTTATTTATTAGGTGCAACATTCTATTGTTGACATGCGTCCTCAACAGAGAATGGCAGAACTTTGCAAGCTTACAGGAGTTAAACTGATAACGTCTCTCTCTCTCTCTCTCTCTCTCTCTCTCTCTCTCACGAACATGACTGCAGACAGGCACATTGACTTACATGAACCACTTGATAGACTGATATCATAACCAACGAAATGGTTCCTTTTATTACAGCCAACTTTCTTTTATCCATATTGACGATTCTATTCAGTTCAATACATTAAATTTGTACGATATTTGCATCCACAGAATTTTGCAGGGAGAAGTTACATCATTGAGTTCCTGTCACATTTTTATGGTAGCTGCAAACTTTTAAAGTTGCAGATTGAACAAATACCTAAGAACTCATGAGTTGACTTGATTAAGAGCATAGATCAAGGGGTAGGGATGGAACCAGGAAAATTTCCTTTTGGGTTGGGGTTGTTGGGTTGGGGTTACGTGTGAAAAAGCCCATAAAATAGCCATAACATATGGCATAATTTCTGGATCCCCTTTGCCCCTGCCTAAGTTCTACCCCTGACAGGGGATTACCTCCAGTTCTCTATTGCCTGAATAGAATTGAGACTACTCAAGAACACATGAGAGTTGATATGATTGTTCAAAATCCAATCTTGTATCAGAAAGACTCGATTGGAAGGATCACTACAAAACAACTCTCCAAACTGTCTGAGTTTCACCATTTTTTCTCTGAATTCTTCCCACTAAACTCAAATCTGAGTTGACTAGACTATACAGACTCTAATCAAGTCAATGTAATGTGCCAAGTTATTAAGAAAAAGTAGCGGTAACATGCATACATGGGTATGTTTATATACCCTTCTATGATCTGATGGATATTGAAAGGCAGGTATGGAACGGTGATGGGCGGTCTCCTGTCTGAAAAGTTTCTTGACACCAATGTCTCCATCCCTTTTGCAAGCCCTCCTTTAAACACTCCCTCTCTCCAGAAGTATAAAAGGGTATTACTTTATATTAGTTACCCTGTTTTGTCCTTTTAATTATATACAGTGGATTTTAATTTTTGAATATTCTGTGGATAATGAAGAAACCTTTATCCAGACACTCCGAATTGTGCGCCTCCAGCGGGTGAAGCATATCCTGAAAATCCAGTGGTGTTGACCGTATCTGTTGGATTGGTGGATGACACAATGGACTGCCATTTTTCTTTATACGAATCAACTACCAAAGATTGGCTACATTTAACCAGAATATCTTTGTTTGGATGGTTAGGCCATTTTTGGAATGAGAGTGTTTTGTATTCATCCGATCTATGGAGAAGGCCAACATGTATATAATCTTATTCTACTAAATATATACTGCATGGAGTTCTGTACTGCTATGAGTTGTATCCACTGTATAGAATGCAAAAAGGAGGGCTTCTTTGCGTATATGACCTGAGCCAAAATGTTAGTGGTTGCTAAAAGGGGGAAAACACCTCCAGCTCGAAATGTCGCACCTATAGTGTGGTTTACCTAATCCATGGCTGGATTAATTGTTGGATCTGGAATCTGCATGATGTGTTCCACCTGCTTTCTCGCCTGAATGGTATGTGTGTGCCCGCAATACTCGGCATACATGGATGTAGCTGCATGTGCAGACTTGAGACCTTAGAATGGAATTTGTAATAATGCTATTTATGTGGAGGACATATTCATACTATGATCATCCAATTTATGCTCGTTTGACCACTCTTGAGGATTGATCATATGCAGATGGATGTATAACAACTGCAGAATGCTTTTATGGTGGGCCTTTCCTGAAGGCAAAATGTTGGATCAACTCAAATTCACATAATGGTTGCATGTTTGAATATCAATGATTGTAGTGACAGCAATTCATTGATCTAATTGGAATGGTATTCACCATTTGGCTTGCTCCTGACTCCTGAGTCTTGGGGATAATCCAATGGTTAACATTATTCTGATCTGAGTGTGGTTGTAGGCTGTCATCTACACAACGTAAGGCTTATGCAATGGTTTGCCTTAATAGCAGATCTGACACTGTTGGACTTTGCACGAGCAATATTTCCAGTTGTACACGGTGTTTTCTTTTTTCTTTTTTTTTTTTATATAACATATACAGTGTCTTCTTCAATAGTCTTTTTCAATAATGTCTTGTTCTTATAAGCTAAATGTTGCAGATGGTTGATGCCTGGGGTGGATGGAGTCTCTTCCAAGTTTTGCTGGAAACACTGAAGAAGATTGCTTCTAAGCATGGGGTATCCATCTCAACTGTGGCTGTGAAATACATATTAGATCAGGTGAACTTCTCTTCGGCAGTCATTTAAATATCTTATTGCCTTCTTATTTGTTCTGGTTATCAGGTGATATCATCTGTTTTGGTTGCTGGGTTTTTGACGTTTTGGCTGTTGAATATGCAGCCTGCGGTGGCAGGATCCATGGTGGGTGTGAGACTTGGTCTCTCTGAGCATATCCAAGACACAAATGCCGTCTTCTCACTTGATCTTGACGATGATGACAAAAAGAGTATTGACGAAGTATCAAAGAAGGGGAAGAACTTGCTCAGAGTAATTGGTGACTGCGGTGATGAATACAGGCGTGCATAAATATGTTATGTAATGTCTGTAGGGATTATTCACATTTTGTGGTATAAAAAACTGATTACTTTATTGTTCAAAAAACCTGGAAATTTGTATAGATATTAAATCCTACACGTCTCATAGAAATCCCTGAAAACCCCACAAATTTTTATTCGACTGTAAATTACCTTCGAATTCCTCAAAAGATATGTATTTCTTTGCAAAAAAAAAAAAAGATACATATATTTATTATGTGGACTGGTTTATGTTATAAACTTCTGTTAATTCTTAGTTACTATGGTTTTCGTCTCTGAAATGAGGTCACTCTGAGAGCAGCTGGAACTTGAAGGAACGCATAGCAATGCTTAGAACATTCATATCTTTGTGATCGCTTGAATTTGTTAATCATCCAATTGTCCCCATTGATGACGGGTCTATGAGCCATGAAGTTCACAAGCAATGGTCCCTAGTTGTACACACGTTTGTGGCTTTATATCGATACAATATGGAATGATGCAAAAGAAGAACATATATATAAAGGCAACAAAGGCCAAAGGCAACACTAGGATGGTAGGAAACTAGTCTTCTTTTACGGTCAATGTCACTGAGCTCTGAGAGGCAATAGAGGACTGTCGGTAGTTGTTGCAATCAAAGAAAAACGAAGTCATTAGTAGCAAGTCTCCATTCAGATTGATGTTGATTTGCTTGCTGCTTCCTATGGTTTTCAACTATTGTAAAGATTGTCCTTGGGAGGACACCACATGGCATGACAAGCACATTGATCATGCGCAAGTTGAATCTCCAAGATTCTACCCAGAAGATAGGATCTGAATGCAGGGGCTGGATGTCTGGGGATTGGCTTCACAATGTCATTTTGGTGGCTGTGGATAAAAAGTCGTGCTGTACTGCCATTTTGCAAATGGTTACCACTGCGCCAATACTTAAAAGTCAACATGTACCTGGAAAAGTATCAAAAAGATGAGACAGCACATTCAATCCAAACACCATGCAATAATGCAGCATCTAAATTCATAGTCACCCAACACCAACACAAAACGCGTTATCACCCAATATGTTCATGATCATCATCAATAACGTACTCATTACCATTCACTGCTCGTCATTCACATCAAACTTCGTACCATATTCAGACTCAGGTATGGTCCAAGCCCAGCATCCTGGTATCCAAATATCCAGATATCCACACTTGGTGTCCCGTAACACCCACCGCACACTCTCAGTACACAAAGCAAAGCAAAGAAAGCACAAAAAATGGTACTTATTTTATTTTATTTTATTTTATTTTTGATGACTCAGGTATTTTCACCAACTCCACTTTTAAACTTTTAGCCTCTGCCATGAGAGTTATCCAATTGTAAGAAACAAGGATTTTTTCGTAGACAGCATATACATAGCAGCACATAGTATCCGAATAATGTAAGGGGTGGGAGTCAAATTCGAGACTTTAAAAAGCAAATTTAAGGCTTAAACCAACTGAGCCACTGACTTCCAAACATAATTACACTTTGAAGAAGCCACGTAAAGTTACATCAAGTCATTCAAATGTGATTTCCAACATCAGTAAGGCCAGCCTCTCATGACAAATTTCGGGCCATTACAACATTATTTGACCAAATTTCACTCTTATTGCAGCGAAACAGGTCCTTATGAGAGCAGTAACAGCAGTGTCGGCACCCTGTTTCTGAAAACAGAGCACATAGTTGGTCCCAAAATACCAATGAGAGGCTCCACGTTACACTTCAGGTCGTTCTGAAATCATTTGGCGCTCAAAATCAAAGCTTCATTCTTCTTGCGACGGAACATGCCCTTCTTGCGACAATAGCCCTGGAGACCTTTTTTGGCATCAAAGCCCATGGATAATCTTAGAGTACTCCGTAGAGGCTCAATGTTAATTTCCAAGTCATTCTAACTTCATTTGATCCAACTTCTCTTTTCTAACCGCAAAGCACAGCCTTCTTGCCACGAGATCTTTTAGAGCCATGATTCTCAGATTCAAGCCCATAGAAGAATCCAATTTCTATTTTTTTTTCCTTTTTTTTTTGGTATTCGAGCCTTAGGGGGCTGACTCCTAACCTTTGGTAAGGGAGCCCCTTGGGTGTGGGAAGGCACTATGAGAGAAGTTAGAGAACCTCTGGTAGGGGAAGAGGACATTGGAGAGGTAATAAATCTTTGGATTAAGAAATGCTCCTAACGAGGTTCAAACCTTTGCCAAATCGGTAAGAACCAAACTGGGGTAAGGGGCAGTTCTTTATTTATTTTTCTTATTTTCAGCACTTTTTGCCTATTGAGCTTTTTAAAATTCTATCTTTTGGAGCATGATATTCATCAATCTTCATTAACATTCTGGATTTGCATCTCGGTCAACTATAGAGGTCTACACTTCGCTCAGCCAATCAAGAAGCCAACGGACAGAAGATCTCAGTTCGTCAGTTACAACTAACGATAGAAACCTTCTTACGTCACAAGAACTTCTTGCAATTGACCATGACTCTTTTGATTTCCAGCACATGTTTAGTGGCTTTTTAGTTTTATTGATTGCCATTACCATGCAACAACTAATCAAAATTCAAGAAAAAAGAGTTACAAATGAAGGCATTAAGAATGTAACTCCTCCCCATGATGAGAATTGAACAATACCAACTACAATTTAAAAACAAAATCTAAAATCTGGTGCCTCACCCGGATAGGAAAATTAAAATCTGGTGATGAATTTGATGGCTAGCCCAGCATTGAGTCTATTTTGATAAAGTGTATCATACATATTTTGATAAGGTTTATCATACATGTGACAATCATATTTAGCCTTTAGGAAGTGTTGTCTTGGCTAAAGTTCGTCATTTATAGGAATGGATGGTATAGTTCTTTGTCGAGCATTGCACTCGTCGGACCCACTTAGACTCTCCAGCCATACCTCGTCCCCAGTGGTCGATTCGGAGTCATCGTTACGATGCCATGTCCATTGGGCATGTGTCTGATTCAATACAGTGAAGCGTCCATGTCCGAAGCTTGCTCCACGAAATAGTGAAAGAGGAGATTGGGGCTCCTCAAACCTAAGTAAAACATGCACAAAAAGAATAGTTAGGTAAAAATAAACAATGATGTTTTCTTTGTTAAGAGCCCATTTTCCAATTTTACATTAAATTGGAGTCAAATGTAGAGATGTAGATAGAAGATTCTATTCCCTAAGATTAATTTACTAGGGATTGTTGGATAGTGAAGGAGGCCTTTCTTTTTGCTAACAGCCAATGTGGCTAAGCCATTGAGAGACACCATGTTGGAGTGAACCCAAAAACATGCTACAGCGAAAACCTCTGCACCCAGAGGCGAGAGAAACCAAGAGTCTGAACACTTTGCAATTGGGTGTGAATGGGACTCCCAATCGCTAAACAAAGTTGACTTTCTTATATTAGTTTTTGGAGATTTACCTTCACTTCCACAATTTTATCCCCTTTGATGAGAAATTAGCCTTCCTGGCCTATTTGGTTGCAAACATTTTTTTGCAAGAATTCTAATTATCTGGAATTCATGACAATAGTTGAGAAGGCAACTCTGAATTCCTCGTTTGATTAGAGCTTAAATGGTGAGAATTTGTTAAGCTAGTCTATGAAAGTCACTTATCTCCAATAAAATTTTCAGAATTTGTGAACTCAAAGTGTTACTTTGTCTTGAGCATTTTGGAATTCTGCTTTGTGGGAATAATAAATGGAATTCTTCAAATTCTCCAGACAATATATCTCCAAATGCTTACGACCAAATAAGCCTTTAAAATTCATAGGAATACAATTCCGAGCAAAGAAATGGGCCTGTCATGAACTCTTCTCAAGTGTCCATTTAATACCAAATAGGAGATGGAAAACAAACATGAAAAGATGAGTCGAATTGAAAGTCAACCGAGCCAATTTGAATTCTCACAAAAGTTGATATTAGAAAATTTGAACTATCAGTCATATAGGTTCAATGAAATGATTCACTTACTGTAAAGCAAGGCCTTCTCTGTTCCCTCCATCACCAATAGTCACATAAATAGGTCCGCAAGGGTTTGCACTATTGTCATATACTCTTGTCTGCAACAGGAAAAATAAATTATCCAGGCATGCAATATGTTGTAAGGAATTATTCAAGTGAGCTCAATTGGTACATGTGCAGAACCTTCTGAAAACCGTTCAAAAGACGCATCCATTGATTTTATTTATGTAGATAACAGTTTTTGGTCGACCATTACATTAGAACAGTGAATGGTCCTGAATACATGATTGTCTTAATACAAATATATATATACACACACACACAAATGATTTGCACAATGAGGAGCTACTAGATTGAAATCCAAGCCATCCAATCAAACTTTCATTCTATTTTGATGGATCCCAAGTTTAAAGATCATCAAGAGAAATATGGACCGTTAAATTAGAAGCATTTAAAATAAGCTATCACATCATATATAATTTTCTCATCTACTACCAGATGTCGTCCTTATCAAAATGATACTTACTTGAGAAAGTGCCTCCTATGTGTGAAAAGTTAATATTCATTGGAAATACACTATAGAAAGTTGAAAATTTTATTTTGAGTGATTTAAATTTTTTTTTAAATGCTTCCGTTGGGAGACTCACGAATGTTTTATCAGTGGAGCCTAGAGGATCCAAGCTTGATGGGTAGATTAAATGTCAGCTTGACAACAGTAAAGCATTCTCCCATGGAAGTGGAAAACAATCACGCACTGAGGGATCAGTATTAGGACCGACTTGTGTTGGGG
The DNA here is from genome assembly GCA_037013555.1 of Sextonia rubra. Taxonomy (NCBI): domain Eukaryota; kingdom Viridiplantae; phylum Streptophyta; class Magnoliopsida; order Laurales; family Lauraceae; genus Sextonia; species Sextonia rubra. Next base: position 25,591,479 of record JASUAD010000006.1, read on the forward strand.
CACATCTATAATGTATTTTCAGTTGTGAGATTTCCTTCGGCCTGCATAGTCCTAGTTATTCTAATACATATTTTATTTGAATTGAATAACATGGATGGAGAGACCATTTGATTTGATTAAGGAAATTTACATTAAACAACCAATCAAAAATATGTTGACAAAGGCCATGAACAAAAAATTTTTAAACTTAAGAGTTTTTTGCATATACCACTCTAAGGTTTGTAGAATTTGTAAATGAGCTCCTGTGATTTCAGTATTTGTATATAACCTCCCGTCTTTTCATTTCAATACCTTCCATGTCCCCATATTAGTAATCCTGATGAGAATTAGCAACTATCAAGAAATTTGTATTGAAATTTTTTTTAAAATGACCGCTTTGCCCTTACATTCATTAAAAAATGAGTGTTTCATTATTTACAAAAAAATATTTTTATTTTATCTCGAGGCCCATTGATGCACATGAAGCATAATTATGTATTTTAAAATATACATCAATCCAATAGTGGGTCATCAATGGATTGGGTCAATTAAAATCAATTATAAGTATATGTTATGATCAATTTGAATTTAACAAATTGGTTTCCATATTGATAAAAAATAGATTTATGCAGGCTTACTCTCTCCTACTAATGTTCTCTACTAATGGTCAATTTTAAAAGTTTTAGAGAGAAATGAATTCAAGTTTTTGAAATTATATCTATAGAGAAGAGGTGGATAAAAATGTCATTTCACTCTAAAAACTTATGGTGATTGTGAAGCTACAAATTTTGGGATATGAAAGGTATTAGAATGAAAAATGAAGGGGACTATATGCAAATATTAAAATGCAGGAGTCTATTTACAAATCCTAAGAACCTTAGAGGGGTATATACAAAATACTCTAAACTTAAATAAGTCCACATATGATCTTAAATAGTCTTCTTGACAATGGTATAATATTCCTAGTTTAAGGCACCAAAATAATTCGTAGAGGGATTGGATTTCAATATGTAGCCCCACAAATATTACTCACTATAAGAAAATATAATTTTAGTGGCCAACTTCTAATTGAGGCAAGTAAGAAGCACTATTGTAGGCACTTGTAACAGCCGCTAAATTTGGCCTCGCTAAAGTCAATTCTAGTAACTTATAGTGGCAGCCGTAGCAATGGCCACCAGTAAAACCTTCCTCCATTGGCACCACAGTTTTACTATGTAAGTTTCAGATTTTTACTCACTTGTAGCAATGGCAATCTTTTTGAGGGTAAATGCTATTGTTCGTGGCACCCTCTTCACTCGACTAAAACTTAAAATTGCAAAATAAACCTAGAAATAGAGGAAGGACTTACAAATCGCTCATAGGCGTGAACATGTCCTTGAAACACGATGTCCGTGCGGGCTTCATATAGCAAGCCTTCCATAGCTTTTCTCATGCTCTCACCTTCCCCCTGATGGGCCTCATTGGTATTGTACCATGGCGCATGAAGAAGAACAACCAACCATGGTGTTCTCTTTCTATCCACCTTAGACAAGTCAGCTTGAAGCCACTTGTACTGGGCTGAGTCAGCACCAAAGTCCGTGTAGGAGCCCAACATCACAACATGGACCCCGGAGACATCGAAGGAGTAATACAGATTTGAGGTGGACCCACTCTCTTCAAACGGCATCTTCCACCTCGCATTGTAGGATTTGAATGGATGGGGCTCATGGTTGAGAATATGCTCGATCTCATGGTTGCCTTGAGTTACCATCCAAGGGCGATGGCTCGCAAGGGGCTCAACAAGCCGTCCAAATGTGTCCCACAGAGGCTGTTGACCATTGGCATAAGATAGATCACCGGGCAGAAGAAACATGTCATGGTCCCATCCCTTGATGTGAGCAAGTGTGGATGCTGTCCATTCTGTTTGGCCAAGGTCACCTTCAAGAAACAAAACATAAACAGATTCTTATCCGGAAGTTTTGGGTTTGGTGTATTTTTTTCGTAAAGATTTAACAAATTGCAAACTGCATATATGATTGACTATCTGTAGACAGACAATTTATCATCAATCAAATTCTAGTTATTGAACTTATTCGGTTGAAATGTGCAAGGTCTTTTAAAACAATTTTAAAGGTCTATAGTAAAGTAAGTGGAAACAAAAGAATATTATCATAAGGGCCTGTTCGTTTGCATGGAGCCCCTGAAAATTTGTGGTAAAATAGTTTCTACGTACCGAAAGGAAATTAAAGTAGGATGGATAAAAGACCTAAGTTGAAATTTAAATATTGGTAACCAGACTTTCCAGTGATTTGATTTACTAGAGCCACAATTTGGTATTCTTTTTCGATAAAAGACCTAAGTTGAGATTTAAATATTGGCAACCAGACTTTCCAATGATTTGATTTACTAGAGCCACAATTTGGTATTCTTTTTCCACCAAAGAGGATATTAATTTTTGAACTTCACTATTGTCCTTTCTATTTTACCCATTTTGGTAGGGAAACAGTTCTTGTAGTTCCTAAAAATTTAATTTCATGCGAAAAAAATGTGCTCTAAACTTAAATGTACTAAGGTATGGATGGGTAAACGTTTGAACAGCATTAATTAGTGGCCATTCTTTTTCTTTGTTCTTTTGTAGTTATTATTTCCGGCTGAGATGCAACTTATTCACCTTTACTTCATTAGAATTTAGCCATTTAGAAACATGCCTGACCTTTGCAACCTACAATGCTTAAGATGTCAAACCTGCTACTGCAAATCTGATTGGGAAAGTGGTTGGAGGTGTCTTGAAGCTGAATTCCTTTGCATCTCCTCCACATCGATAGTAATAAGTCGTGTCAGGATCCAACGGTCCAATTTTTACATGGTGGATCTTACCAGAATGGTAGGAGAAGTATATATATGATGTATGTTCTCCAAGGGTAGACGCAGTGTACTTTCCTGGTTCCTTACCATATTCAACCAGTGATGGAACATGTTTATCATTGGTGATCCATGAAATTCTCATATGATCACTCCCTACAACTGAAATATGAACCTGAGAATGATTGAGAAACAAATGATCATACACGAGTTAGACATAGTGAAAATTCAAATAAAAGAAGCACTGAAAAGGACAAACTTAAATTGTTGGTTTTAGGATTACTCGAACATTAGACACAAGCCAACATCTAATGAAAAATGGATGATGAAATGGGGAGTTTGTTGGAAGAAATCAAGGGTACTTCACAGGAATCCTAGGCAGTTTAATATCAAATTTCCTTGGAGTTTCAATGTGGAGAAGTTCTAGAATTTTGGAATCCATAAGTTCTTTTTGGAATTACCCTCACTAAGGTTTCATTAGTGGTACCAGAACATTATGTACTAAATTGAAATATAGATTAGAACGGAATTAAATTTTGTAATTTTTTTTGTTGAACGTTTGAATTTCTGAGGAATTCAAATTTGAGTTAAATTTAGTTTACTTTTTAAAAAAATGTTACAATTTCTAGATAACTATGATTGAACTGACAGTGGTGGTTTCCTTACCCAAAAGGCCAAAAAAGGCATGAAAGTGGTGAAATCCACCCCAAGGAATTCCTACTAAATAAAAAACGACACCAGAAATGCATAGATTTCAGAAATCCTTAGTTCAAAGTTCAAACAATCGTGAGGGCTATAGGAAAGCAAAGCCTGCTAATTAAATAGTGGGGAAAAGATGGAACCTTTCACATTTTAGAAATTTTTTATGGTAGGAATTTTTGTGTTTGGATGTTCACTATAATTTTGGGGTGACTCTTCAACAGCTGGAATTTCTAAAGTGTCCTATTGCATTGCTGTAGGTGGATGGTCACAATAATTCTGGGGGTACTCTTCCATCAGCTGGAATTTTTAAAATGTCCTGTAGAATTGTTGTAGGTTTACAGTGGTGATTTTCCAAATAAGCATAGAGATGTGTTTAGCTAACCTGAATGGTAGAAATCATGGCAGGGCGCAACCAATTAAAAAAAATTAAATCGTGTGATCTAATCGGAGTGGGAACTAATTAATTATGTTATCATAGTGAATCCACCTAATGATTGGAGTCACAGAGTCCAGGACAGTGATAAAATATGGCCTAATAATGGGGGTAAAAGTGCGGCATAAATTGACTATGAAACAACATTGGTGGCCCTTCAACCAATCAATTTTTTTTTTTTTTTCTGTTTGGTGATTGTTGTGCAGGTGTGAAATTCCATTTTTAGAAGATTTTCATAAACCCATCAGAGGGGATGCTTATGGGATCTTAAAGGTCCAATTTTGGATGGAAGAAAATGACTAATTTACTAATCCTAAGTTGAGAGATGGACAGAAAACTAATTTGGAGAATCACTACTTTTTCTTACCATAGTGACACCGTGTTGGGGATTGAAATGAGAGAGCCATTCAGGGGAAGGCTACTTTAAGAAAGTTTATAAATAAAAAAATTATTAAATGTTAAATTTAACTTCTGTTACTACAAATTCAATTTTACGGAGAAAAGTGCTTCAACTTGAAGATCAGCAAAAAATGAAGAGTTAGTCCAAATTGTTGAGGATTACAACTGCCAAATGTGAATTTTCCAAATCATCAAGCAAAACTATGTGAAATTTCCCTGGATTTCATTATGAAACATGACATACAGGAATAACCCACTGATTGTCTTTCATCTTTTTATACAGCAACAAAAGCCCGTGCTAAGCCTGAGCTAAGATAAAGATTATATTAAATTAAAATAATAGTTAGAACTATACAAAAGTATTCACTATAGTTAATCTATTTTGGGATTGCTTTCTTCTAATTTTTCTCTTTTGGTGGGATTTTGAGTAGAGAAAAAATAATAATGACATTACGGATTAGAAAAAGAGAAGAAAACATAAAGCCCGAAGGGTCACCCATCAAGTAAAAAACGTGTGCTATTGTCATATGAGCTGTACAAATTATAATGACATAATAAAAGTAAATCATTTATTAATAGGATGATTCTATAATCAAGAATATTTAAAAAGATGATAACACTACAAAATCAAGAATCCATCTAGGCTTTTCAAATAAATATTCTATTAAAAGATTACAACCAATGAAGAATTTGCCCATAGCTTCCAAATGGGAAAAAGGTCTATGGGATTTGAAAATCCAAAAGTCCCTAGGCACTATAAATATGTGTGTGTACAAGTTGTAAATTTTTAAAATTTTTGATCAATTTAAATAAAAAATGTAAAAAATTGTGTGTATATTATTTGAGGTTTTTATCCCATCAACATCCAATGAAAGAATCTACAAGCGTGCAATAGGATGGTAAAAAAAACAGTCCCTGTCCTCCTATGGGATTTGATCCTCTCCAAATTCATCAAATTGATGGCTTTATCTTAACTTTAGCTGAGTGGTCACGGTTTCCAATATAGTTTAAGAGCCCATTAGTAATGGCCATCATTAATGGTGCATGGGTAAACGTTAATGGTTTCCATAAACTAATCTTCTTTGCCATAAGACGACGACAATCCTATTTAAAAACCATGCATTCGCATCAACCAATAAAGTTAATAGAGGTATACATCTAAAACAGGAAAGGGCTTATGTATGTAACCATTGAATTCATAAACAATGAACCTGGGTGCTTATTCTCAATGTAAAAGAACAAAACCTAGAGGCCAACACTGGAAGTGGATCACAAAATTCAAACCAATCAATAAAATATCTACTCCACATTCAAATACCTAATGCAATAACAATAATCATGAACCTCAAAACTTCTAATAAAACTAACACGAAAATGTAAAATAGAAAGAAAAAAAAACTTTAATAATTTAGGGGAGTAAGGGATAGATTTTAGGAATAATTTAAAATGGGCTATAGCAAAAATCTCTCAAAGGAGAGATTTTTGTTGTGAGAGAGGAGGGTAGAGGGAGAGATTTTAGGAGATAAAGAAAAACGGTTGGAAGAGAGGGAGAGATTTTAGAAAAACCATTATTTTATCATAGACTTTAGGGGATGAAGAAAAACGGTTGGAAGAGAAGGAGAGATTTTAAAAAACCATATTTTTATCTTTTTTTAGAAGATGATGTGGCGCTCTAGAAAAAAAATTATTGATGTGGTATCCTCTAGAGGCCTCCATTTTTAGAATTTTAATATATATAATTTGCTTCTCCATATGATTATAAAGCTGTTTTCCACAACTTTATAGATTTTTACTTATATAGTCGCACATGCAAGCTCAAGCTGTGGTAATTCATAATAAAGCATGTACTGTTTTTTGTAAGGACTCTTGCGAGCACATCAGCTAATAAGTATTACCAGGGGTGGACCAAAGTATTGCCATGTGGGTGCAGCTGCACCCATTAACCTGCAGTGTGCTTCTAAAAATTTAATAAAAATTGTAGATCCACCCTCAAAATCCATATAAAAATTCTTAATTTGCCCTTAACACTAAACTACCTGTTATGGTTTCCACCCCTCAAACAAAAAACCCGTGTTACAAGGAAGAATATTAAAATAGTGGCCGACATTTGTTGAAAAGATTGATTCAGTGAATTGACAATATGAAAAAAGTTTTAATCTTTTGAGACGCCTTTGACATGAGTCCTACCATTAATTTACCTTGCCCTTGTCATGAATGATTTTAATTGAAGACGAGAACTAACATAGATCGCCATTATGTCCTACTAATTAATATTAGTGAAAATAGCTTATGGATTTAAACAGATTCTATGTTTGAAAACCTCGGTCATCCGTCCAACAAAAAAAAAAATGCAGACAGGGTCGAAATCAGGAATTCTTCCACATCTGAACAATAAATCATGATTCACATTAAAGGGAAATTAAGAATTTAGGACTGCACATGGATCAAGATACATTAACTCATGATAACTTTCTTGTCTTCGACGCATGGAATTCGGCCATAGCTTAGAGCTTATTCAGAGATGTATTGCCTGGTGTGGAGGGAAACCCTACGTTACCATGTGCTTTTAATTTTGAGAACTGCGGTCAGTTTGTGTCAATATTTTAAAGAGAACATTAAAATCCTTACTGTGGGATGGTTAGGGTTTAGAGGCCACCACGTCGTTATGCTAACAACGTGAAGAAAGAGTTATGGGTAGGGACTAGAAACTTTTCCTTAACGGTTCCACTATGTGGCAAAGAAAGTTACTGTTGGGGCCATATGTGAAAATAAAACAGAGAAAATTTCATGATATGAAGGGTGTTTCCATTTTTTTATTTTTATGTGGAGGGATTGGGGTGGGTTCAGCATGGCCACGCCTTGCTATTAGATCTGACAAACAAGTCGGGTTGATCAAATTCGAGCCTAGTCAATCCGAGCCCAAATTTATTGGTTTCAACTCTAACCTGACCCGTTTTTAAAATGGGTTGAAAACTTTCTACCCACACCCGTAGCGGGTCAACCTGACCCGACCCGCCTAACCCAAATTTGATATGAGTTGGGTCGGATTGACCCGACCTAACATATTTAATTTCCATTTTGTGTATGTTTTAAGTCATTTTATATAGCTCAATTTCTTTTGTAAAGCTTTCCTTACATTTAGATTCATTTAAAATGTTGCATTGACCATGAATTTATAATTTATCAATTTTCAAAGTATAAAAATGGGGAATCTATAAATATTTTCTAGCCCATTTATTGAGAATTTGAGATAATCCATTTTCAATTTTTGTTCAATCTTATAATTTTATATTTGAGTATAAGTATAAGACTCATCAACGATATTGTATTTCATTCATTTCAATATTTTAGAAGTAAATTTATATGCCAACATAAAAATAAAAAATACATAAATATTTCAACTGCAAAAACATCATATTGTCAAATAAAAAAATAAGTTTTATATTCTAAGTGTTAAAATTTTACATAACTCCATGAATAAAAAAAGTTACGTGAAAATTGAAAAGACATTATAATTTAGTAAAATTTAAACGGGTCAAATGGGTTAAAACAGGTTAGGCGGGTCAACCCTAACTCGACCTATTTTTATACGGGTTGGGAAACTGTAACCCTAACCTGACCCGTATTTCAAACGGGTCGGGTTAGGCAAGTCAAAAACCAGTTGGGTCACTCCGGGTTGACTAGTCCGGCTGAATTTTGCCTGCTCTATCTCTAATTCGACCATTGACTAGGACCATTTATCTACTAATGTGTTAGGTTCAAGCGTCATCCCAACGTCGGAGCCTAGTAGAGCTATAGACATAGTCATGGTCACTGCTGCGTGAGTTTTAGACAAAAGAAACATTGTGGCAACTGGTAACTCAAACGCAGTTGAAGAAAGGATACCCGTTTAAACGAGATAAGTTCCTATTTTGAATTATAATTCAGCTGGAATCCTTGAATCACTTGACGGCTGGGCGCAGAAGTTACACCGAACTAATTGCTATCAGTCAGTCCATCACTGGAACCTACATTTATAATCCAATCATTCTACAATCGCTAGACTGACTTTGTTTCCCCAGTAGTGAAGGAGAGAATAAGGTAAGGCACTATTTAGATATTGGTCCCACAGATGACTTATACCAATAGCTCACGGAATTGGGATTCTCTTATGCTTTTGACCATAGTGATCATGGTTTTGACCCACACAACTCACGGAATCGCTCAAAGTCTTGGCTTCCAAAATATTCAAACATGCGATGACATAAAACAAAGTGCTGCTTTGTAAAAGACTTACATGGTTACTACAACTATTTTATAAACTAAATCCTCATTTATTTTGGATTAGAGACAACTCGAATCTTGACACGTTCATAAATGGGTGGTCTAGATCGGTGGAGTTCCTGAACAAGGCAAGTGCAACGGGTGTCCTTCAAACGTAGGGGCAGCAGCAGCCCACTTTTAGCGGAAAACCACCTCGACCAAAGGTGTTCGTTGAGCGGAAACTCCCCTTTTTTGTATTGATTTTTTATGGAACATGCGATTTGAAGTTCCGACCTCCCTCCGGTAAGAAAGTGATGTCGCCGCACAAAAGTCGGAACACCAATATTCCCTCATCTTTTATGGCATGAGTTACTTTAGAATATCCAAGTTAAGGATTTCATAGACTTATTGCCTGTTAATGAGAGAGAGAGAGAGAGAGAGAGAGAGAGAGAGAGAGAGAGAGAGAGAGAGACCTGTTGTGGAAGAGAGTCGGGCCCATGGTGTTGGGTGGAGATGATGGGCCGAGGAGGCGGCCGTATGAATTCCCCTCCTTCAGAAGCTAAGCAGTGATAGGTGCAACATATGGTCAGCAACATGAAAATACGCCAGTGCTGCCTTGCCATTTCTATTTTTAGTACATGTCACAACCTTTCGCTCCCCCACATGCACATTTATAAGGGACAGAGAGAGAGAGATTTCGTGTAAAGAGGAAGTTCCTCGCGTCAAGAAACTAATTTGATGAGGTGAGGTATATGCTTTCAGCAACCCTCTGATGCCCTGCTACGTATTCTAAGTCAATCTGAACATTAATGAAACCAGCATCACTATCTCCTACGTGTAAACAATTGAGTAAATACTTGCGTCACGCCTCCAAGCACGGGGATTACATGTGATATTATTGATCAATTAAAAATTTTCTTAAGAACCCACACAACCATGTCCTCCTCCTCTAAATTGGCTGTTTCTTTGGGTGGGTTTAATGGGCTCTAGTTTGGGCTGGAAAAAAACAAATTTTGAGTTGCTGAGGCCATTGCATGCATTTTTCCAATTTCAAATATGTTTTCTAGTGGAAAAGAAATCAGAGATCTTTTGCCGGAAATTTCAAGACTACGATAGATTTTGAAGTTTCTTCGAACATTGTAAAAGAATATCAAGTTAGTGTTCATATCTTATGCTGCCTTTGTACTATATACGGTACCAAAGGGCAACTAGCTCACCTTTGTTTGGACTTCGGTTGATGATCCCGCCTTACAAAATATTGCACACTTTCCTGTGGACTGTGAAAATTTACCCCACTATAAGCACACAAGCATTCCCCTAATATTGGATCACACATGTGGGCCTATCTGGTTCCAGATTTGACTATCCGTCTCTGTCCACTCACAGACATAGGGTCCACCTTGTATCAGTCACCCACTTTATTGACACTAATCTAATTAATGCTTACCATCAAATTGAACTTCACAAAGTTGTATAGTTTTGAGGCTCTTAAATAGGAAAGAATATTTGCTAAGGCTGATATTATTGTCCACCATTATGTCACTATGAAGCTGTCGAACCCTCCTATGGAAGAGGATTAGCATGCCTCCATTTCAGTTCAACCACATCTGAACAAAATGTGGTCCGCTTGCTGGAAAAGTTCATTGTACAATCAGAAACCATAAAAGATTGTCCAAATGGCTTCCTCCATGTTGCTCACAAACATCAAGACCTATGAAAAATTTTCAAATTAATGGATTCAAACTCTAAATTTTCATTAAAACACACCTAATTTCATCCCTTCCAAGCCAATCCAAGGCACTGCTAACTCCTCATTTAGACATTTTACCAAACACCTTATGCTCCAAACTCAAACTTCTAAAACTCATGTAAATGAGTAACAAGTGTGTTGAAACTAAGCATGAGACTTACACCACCTAAAAAAGATTGCCAAGACCACTTAAGGAAGACCACCTGGATGCAAAATGTAATGATTTTCGTCACTTCTTCATCACTAGGTAGAAGAAGATGGAGCAAAAAATTGTATTTTGCAATAAAGGATGATGATCATCAACCAATTGATGATATCATCAAAGAGTTAATGATATAATTAACCAGAGTGATTTCGTCCAAAAAAATATATTGTATGAACAACTATTTCGTCATTTTATGGTTTTCTTTTATAAAACTCGTTAATTAATATTTAAGGTTAATCTTGTCTTAAAATTCTCAAAAAATTTCATTTCTTTAAAATCCATACATATATATATGTGTGTGTGGGAGTGCTACAACAGACAATTTCTAGAAGAAAATTTCTCAAAATCACCTCATTCTAAAAATGCATTTTTTGCCGTGCCCTCTTTTTAAATTATAATTCTTATATTTAATCAGTGTAGTCTTTTCATACACTATTCAATGTATGGTTATAAGTTTAATTTTGACACTTATTCAACTTTTCTTTAGCAATGAATTGAAATTATAATAAAATTATATCTGTAAACCATTAAATTTTAGGAGTATAGATAAAAAAAAGTTATGATAATCTTATAGATCCAAAATTTTATATATAAGTAGGCTCCTTATAGATATATTTCTATTCAATCGTACATTAAATAGTGTGTGAAAAGACTAAATTGATTGTAGATCAGTATTATGATTAAAATGGAGGGCACGGAAAAAGGTACATTTTTTAAATGAGATTTTTTGAGAATTTTATTTTATATATGTATATATATATATATATATATATAAGCAATGGAAGTTCCCTCTAATTATCCTTAAAAGGTAACTCCACTGCTGTCATCACTCTCTCAATCTTGTCTCCAGTTCTACGCCTCAGGAAAAGGAAATGGAAATGGCAGCTTCACTACATTCTCTCCCAACCACTACTTTCATCTCAAGATCATGTTGCAGAGCCAAGAGCCGGCATCGCATTCCAGCCTCGTTCCGGTGCGAGAGAAGCGTTGAGACAGCAGTCGAGAAGAAGCGGATAGTGAGAGTGAAGAACGGAGACGACTCGCTCGATATTTGCCGAGTCCTGAACGGGATGTGGCAGACGAGCGGCGGGTGGGGGAGAATCGACCGAGACGACGCCGTCGATGCCATGCTCCGTTACGCCGATGCCGGACTCTCTACCTTCGACATGGCCGATCACTGTCAGACCCTCTCCCTCTCTTTCCTCTTAAAGCTCTCTTCCTTACATTAAACCCCCAACCCCCTAACCCTAACCTTGATTTCTTCTTCATTTCTAATGTTAATGTCTAGAAGAGTCACTATCACCCAATTCAAACCTTGAATACACTTGACTACTATTATTATTATCACTATTACTATCATGATCATCATCATCATCATTATTGTTGTTGTGGTCTGGGAAAATTTGGGGAGACTATACTTAGGGATGGTTTCAAATAGAGAAAGAACTTTGTGTGTTTCTCTGATGTTCTTCTTCTCCAAGTACACTATTTATAGTCTATGTTGATGACATAAATATTGCAATGGTATTGCCTTATAAGTGACTGCCTCTGCCTACTCAAAATCGACAATCATTCCTCTACATGAAGACCATAAACCTGCAAGAAGCCTCATGCTCCAAAAAATATTTGCATGCTTAGGATATAAGCTAATGGCCCATTGGACAATAAAGATCACCAAGTGAAGAAGGCATCACGCACAATACACCAAATAAAATGACGGCGACTTCAAAGATGTTTTTCATGCACCAGATATATTGGAGTTTATTCAAGTGACCAGATTGTAAGGTAAATGCTGGAGAAAGACTTGACTGAGAGTATGCCATAAGAACTTGGTTAAGGAACTTGAGAATTCAGACGAACTCCATCAAGAAGCAAAAGAAGTTGAGAAAGACACCGTCTTCTCTTCCATCTCACTACCCAGTACCCAACCTTTATTCTTGATATATTATGAAAAAGACACTAATTTTCGCTGAAAGAATTTTGATTATTGGACAAACATGCATATTTGGAGATTCTTCCTGTTACATCTTATAGATGAGCGGCAGAATCCTTTGTACATCCACATGGATAATAGAAAAATGTATTCGAGCTACCGGAAATTTTGGTTACTTACAAAAATGAGACATACTTTGACACCTATGTTCATATGCTGATTATATTGTTTGCAACTTATACTCCTGGACCTTTTATATACATAAATGATAAAAATGTCTCAAACCCACAGCCTCACGGTTGCTACAATGATTTGTTGTATGTTGTACATGAGTATCGGCTGATGTGGACAGGTGGAAATATGCACATTTATAGCTGCTTGGATTCTCTATTTTACGTCATAGAAAATGATAAAAAAAAAAGCTGGGAATTTGGCTCTGCAGATGGACCCGCAGTGGATCTATATGGCATTTTTATCAATAGAGTTCGACGAAAATGCCCTCCAGAGTTACGTGAAGAAGTCAAAGGGTGAGAATTTAACCATACATATGTTTGTAAGATTGTATTTTTTGCATGCCAATTGCTTCACAGTTTGTGCTGTAGGTAATCCCATTAGTTAAATGCCTTTGTTCTATGATTCACAAATCTTATGATTTGATTCATAGGAATGATAGACGAAGCAACTTGAATTCTATCCTATTAGCCAATATGTGAATGGTAAAGCCCCTTGCTAGAACACTAGTTTCACGAGGACAAATGTATACAAGGGCCTGTTTTCTATGCTGTTGAATGGGTCAGTTCATTTGCTACATAGGAAAATGTGGAGGAGAAATTCTATTTTTGTCACAACTTCATTCTGGTAGCTCTATGTCAATGCACATGCACACACAACTGTCCACACATAAGAACTGTGTGGTCTGGCTTATTTTTGGGTCCTGTAGAATGTGTCAGTTCACTTGCTAGCTAGGAAATGATGAAAAAAAGTTCTACCTCCGGCAACTTGATTTTGGTATCTTTATGTGTAACAACCCAAGCCTACTACCTACATGATATTGTCCAGTTTGGCTCATTGGATTTCAACCCAATCTTGCCACACGGTTTTAAAAGGTTTCATGCAGGGTTAGGGCTAAGGCCGCACTGATTTACCAGGATCAGGACTTTGGATATTTCCCATGTGGGACTTGAACAAAGTCTCACAGTGCTAACCAAAGCACTTGACCCTTCCCCCAGCAGATTCGCTGATCTTGGCTTATAAGAGCACTTGACCTCATCTTTCCTCAAGGGATTACCCAGGAGCAAGGATGCAAATAGCGGCTGCGGCGGGCGTAGCGGCCTGTCGCCAAAACGATACGTAGCGGGCGATACGTAGCGTATCGGCGATACGTAGCGGCGTAGCGGTGTGAATTAAAAAAGTCTTCAAAAAAATCCGAAAAAATTCCAGAAAATCCAGAATATTGGAAAATGATGGAATATGTGTTTGTTTTGCAAAAGCAACTAGTATATGAGTATGTAGCGGTCCCCTCATTGCATTAGATCCTGTATCGCTGTATTAATAGAAAAGAATATGAATAATCAATGTTTTTCATATGGAATCATGTTGTTTAGTTATGTCAATTTAAACAGTAACTTAAGGCTTAAATAAAAAATGTTATAAACAAATTTCATCAAGATTCATTCAAGAGGAACATGGATCTAACAACAACAACTCATTTTCAAGTGATTCATAGAAGAAAAGAGAGAAATAAGCACAAAGTAGAAAAAAAAAAGCTTCAAAACTCACCTTTTTTGAACTTGATGCTTGAATGAGTTGAATCTTAAATGTTTTCACCTTAATCTTTGGATGTTTTGATGTTTTTGTTGATGATTTTGATGTTTTTTTGAGATGATTTGAAAAATGGAGGCAAAAAAAGGGGCTTGGAGGAGTTGGAGCTGTGAAGAGGGGAGAAAAGAGGAGAACTTGAAATGGAAAGTAAGCCAAAAAATCAGCTGGGGGGTTTTAAACCCCCCAGGCCGATACGTATCGGCCGTATCGGCCAATACGCATGCATATCGGCCGATACGGGCCGATACACATGCGTATCGGCTGATACGGGCCGATACACATGTGAGGGCCGATATTTTGAAAAAAGCGTAGCGCTTATGAGCGCTACGCCCGATTTATCGGCCGATACGCTTCGTATCGGCCGATATTTGCATCCTTGCCCAGGAGGATTGGGGTCTTACACTTCCCCATTGGAAATAGAACTATCATCGGCTCTAATACCATTTGTAATAACCCAAGCCCACTACCCACATGATATTGTCTGCTTTGGCTTATGGGATTTCGACTAAAACTTGTAGTACAGTTTTAAAAGGCCTCATGTGGTGCTAAGGCTAAGGCCGTGCTTATATACTGGGATCAGGACTTTGGATATTTCAGACGTGGGGCTTGAACAAAGTCTCACGGTGCTAACTGAAGCACTCCACCCTTATCACTGTGGATTCCTCTATCTGAAAAAGACTCATCCCTGGGATCTCATTCCTCTCCCTGGTGGACGACATGCCATCGGTTGCAAATGGGTGAATTAGATCAAGACCCAATCCGATGGCAGCATTGAATGCTTCAAGGCTCAACTTATTGCTAATGGATATAAGCAAGAGTATGGTATTGATTATGAAGAGACTTTTGCTCCTGTCACCAAGATGGCCACTATTCATGCTCTTATATTGCTGTTGCTGCTTGCTGTTGGCCCTTACTTGAAATGGATGTAAATAATGCCTTTTTAAATTGCCTTCTCACTAAAGAAATCTATGTGACTCTGCCACCAGGACTTCCTCATCCACCACACTATGTCTGTCAACTGCATCAAGCTCTATATGGCCTTAAACAACCCCCTCGTGCTTGGTTTGACCGTTTATGCAATGCCATCCTCAGTATTGGCTATTCCCAAAGCTTCCATGATTCCACTTTTTTCTGCCTCTCTACCAACCGCGGTCGTGTTCTTCTTCTTCTTTATGTCGATGATATGCTTATTACTGGTAATGATCAAGAAGGAATCTAGTCTCTCAATACCTTTCTCAGTTCCCAATTTGACATGAAAGATCTGGGTCCCTTGCTATACTTCTTGGCATGGAGGTTGCTTCTTCTCCATAGGGCTATCTTCTTTCTCAAATGAAGTACCTTACAAACATCCTTCAGCGGGCTGGACTCACCGATTCCAAAACAAGATAGTACCCCCCTCGAGCCTAATAAAAAACTCGCTGCTGTTGCTAGCACTCCTCTCTCTGATTTTACACGCTATTGGCAAATTGTTGGCAGTCTTATCTACTTAACCATTACTCACCAGATATTGCTTATCTGGTTCAAGTTGTCAGCCAATTCGTCTCCACTCCTACTTCTTTCTATTGTGCCACTGTTCTTCTCATTTTGCGCTATCTGCAAGGAACGATGGATCAAGCTCTTATTTCCAGTTATAGCTTTGTTTAGCTAACTGCGTACTCTGACTCTGATTGGCCGGATGGATTGACACTCGTCGTTCTACTGCCAGTTTCTACATTTTCCTTGAACCTTCTCTTGTTTCCTGGAAGAGCAACAATCAATCTGTTGTTTCCCATTCTTCTGCCAAAGTTGAGTTTTGTTCCTTAGCTCGCACCACTGCTGAGATTATTTGGCTTCTCTAGCTGCTTGCCAACATGAGAGTTTCCCTCCAAGCTCCATCTTCATTATACTGTCTGTGACAGTGCGAGTTCCAGGCAGATTGCTAATAATGAGGTCTTTCATGAACACATGAAACATATAGAAATTATTTTCATTTTGTGTGACACCATCTTCTTGAGCACACTATCCTTCTTCATGCCAACCCCACTGTTCATCAGCGTGCTGATCTCTTTGCTAAGCCTCATCTTTCTCCTCGTTTTCAGCAGTTATTGACAAGCTCTCGATTCTTTCATCTACCTATAGATAAGCTTGTTTCCTTTTATGTATATGTATATTGATTATAAAAATGATGGTTGGGATCATTAATCCACCACAACAACTTCTCCAGATCTCTTGTGATTTCTTGAGTTGTTTCACACTGTCCAAGATATTGAAGTCGGTTGTGATTTGGTTATCCTTTTTATACATTCTTAAGCAAATTGAATATCAGATTGATTGCCTTACTTAAATTTTATATTCAATTTTTATTCGTTTCTATAGCTTATCTAATCTTAATATCAAATTGATGATGTGTTTTGAGGATGCAAAGCCCATGTAGTTAGTATTGTTTCTTTTATTGTTGTCTGTACATGTAGCCTTTCATAATTAATCCTCTTTATATAGTGAGGTCTGTTAACCCTCTCTCACACTGTGTATTGATGTAATTCTGTTAATTCAAGATATCGTTTGTCAATATGCTATTCCTTATTCTTTTTCATGTTAGAATGGGTTCTGTAGAATGACAAATATCTTAGGTTCTGTTTCGCTTTCCTTGTGTATCATGTGATGCAGTCTTACAAAGTGGGTGCCCCCTCCAGTTAAAATGATGAGTAACTATGTCTGGGAGAACATAAATGTTTCACGGAAGAGAATGGATGTTGCTTGCTTGGACATGCTCCAGTTTCATTGGTACTTCTCATTCCCTGTTGTCTTACTTGGTAATCTAATGCTATGTAATGCATATATGACCAATATGATGGATTATGTAGAAAAGGGTGCATTTGGTGTATGTAGCCAGTGACATCTATTTAGCTTGGGGCAACATGGAAATTTAAAATGTGAATAAAAAAAATAAGATATTGTCTGTCTGCCTTTCTTGCCTCTAACACTTATCATTGGCAATCACCTATATTAGGCCAAAAAGTTGGTACACTAGAACAGCTTGTAGCATTGTTTTGAAAGTGCCTGTTGTCGTAAGTAAAGGAAAAAAACTAGTGCCATTGGTGTATCAGAGACCCGCCAAAATGATATGCATTGGGCTATGCATATTAGTTGCGAGAATACATATTAGTTATTAATGTGAATCTAAGGGCCTGCTTCTTTAATAGAATTTCTGAAAAGAATTTGGTGTGTTGGGGAATTTATGATATGATGTGATGTCTTTTCCCCTGACATTTCCAAATGTTATGTTTCTTCAACCACTTGAAAGGTCTCAAATTACCTTTGAAAATCTTGGAATTGTAGGCCCTTTACTTTTTGGTGGATTTTTAGATGCTCAAGTGCAAAGGAGGATTTGGAATTTCTCTGCCGAGACGACAACACGAGGATGCACCTCAAGGGATAAAAACCCACACTATATTATTAATCAACTCTCTGAGAATTCCATGCTTACAATGTTGTATAAATAAGAAAAATGAAACTCAAGGCCTCTGTTACCTAATCAAACTGGGAAAGCAATAAAAAATAGAAACTATCCTAATTACAACTCTTTCAATAAAATTAGAAATCCAATGACAACTAATTAGGAAAATACAAATCCTAAACTATTTTGGGTGGTCCTACACATGGGCCACGACCTTTCCGCAATGACCTGTTAGATTGCATCATTTCCCTCCAAGTTGAGAAAAGAGTTCGACCTCGAACTTGGGTCTTCTTCACGATGCCTTTGTAGACATGGTGTACTTGAAGAGCTTCCTTTCTGACACTGGATCTTGATCCCTTCTTTTGTGGTTTAGGCTTTTTAGGATGGAGTATAACTTGCTTTCCACCATGAACAAACAAGTATGTAATGTCAAGCACAAACAATTTACACAATAAAGTTGGAAATAAGGCTGGGACATTACAGTGGGTAGTGACCCTTAGATTGTGGAGATTGAGTCTTCCATTAGAAACCTTAACCAAAATTTAAGGGACTTGCATTGTAGGATTGTGTACAGGCATTACATTTATTACAGAATTTAACACTTAGAGTTCAGCATATTGTTGAGTGGATTTAATGGCATTTTATTATCTAATTTAACATTATTAATTTGTCAATTGATCTCAGAACGTTCATCTTATGTTAGTGTTCATGGTCCTACTTCAATGATACTTCAAGAGAAAATAACAGAGATTGTAAGAGAGGGATCAATAAGAGAGCACAGAATGAATTTGGTGCCTTCACCGAGAGAGGTCCAACCCTTTATATTCTGAATGTTGCAAGAATATGATTGCATAATTACAGTAATTAGTTTCCTCTCATTGGGATGATTTGTATCCCCTAAGTGATTTGCTACAATCTAATCATATCAGTAATGACAACGAAATCTAATCACAATTAATTGGAATCTAAAAATCTAATAAGAAGTCATGCTATGATTTTCTTACTACCAAATTGATGCTTTGTCAAGCTCCCCATGAACCTAAAGGAGAAAGTAGAGGTTGATCCAGTTGGAGCAGCTCGTGCGTCACACATGTAACATGTGGGATCTGGGATTTGGCTTCCCTTGTTATAGGTCATACATGATATGGATTGCCCTTAATTAGGGAATTTAATGATAATACTGCATAAAACACCCATTAAGGGGATTTGGACTTGCTTTAATTAGATACATGAATGCTAAAAAGAAGACAGCCCTGTCAAACAGAGAGCACTGAGTATTCTTCCATTACTCTTCAGTTTCTCTTTCCCTCTTTGATTGTTAGATCCACCTGAAATTGCTTGATGTGTACTCATATCTAAATATCTTAGTAGATAATCGATACCTATTGTAATCCTAAGAAGCGTCAACCTGATTATAGATTGGATCATAGGAGATTTGATTTTAATCTTAGTACCATGATTGTAGCATTAATTGCATTCTCCGAAACCTAACAAATAAATATGTCGACCACACAAGGTGATGAGACGTCTCTGCAATCTTTTTCTGTGTTTGCATTCTGCTGATAGGAAGATCCTAGATCTCTAGTAATTTTCGTTTTTTAGTTGTAAACCTTTTAACCTTTTACTGATGAGTTAGTACTGGTCACTGGTGAGATCTTTTGGGCATGGCTTGTCCATGGTGTGGACCATCATTTGAACACTGAGTTTATTGAAATTTTATCCCACTTCTGCATATTTACCATATGGTGGGGCCCTTCAAGGCCAGATGATAATGTCATTCAATCAGGCGTCACAAAATTCTTCTTAATATAACTGGTCAGGTTCTTGAACTCACTTATATTTACCATGTTGGAACATCTGTTTCAACGGCTTTTGGATTTTGTATATTTTCCCTTTTTTAATTATAAATTATTGATTACTTCAACTTCACATAGGTGGGACTACTCAAACACTGGGTACCTTGATGCACTAAAACACCTTACGGACATGAAAGAAGAAGGTTAGTTTCATTTATCTCATGGATACTCAACTCTATCGTCATGGGCATTAAAGCTTCTTATGCTATGCTGTAGTTTCTATTCTGCTAAGCCTGTGCTTCTTGATTGCTATGGCTTACTTGTTAAAGGGATGCAGGTAAAATTAAGACTTTGGCTTTGACAAACTTTGATACTGAGAGGTTGCAAATAATCCTGGAAAATGGGATCCCAATTGTCAGCAATCAGGTTACTATATAGCTACCTATTCCTCTGAGATTTGTGTGATGAGTACAACCTAAGATAATCGAATACTAATTCAGTCGGGTCATTTATTAAGTGCAACATTCTATTGTTGACATACATCTTCAACAGAGAATGGCGGAACTTTGCAAGCTTACAGGAGTTAAACTGATAACATCTCTCTCTCTCTCTCTCTCTCTCTCTCTCTCTCTCTCTCTCTCTCTCTCTCTCTCTCTCGCTCTCTCACAAACACACACAAACACGAACATGACTGCAGACAGGCACATTGAGTTACATGAACCACTTGATAGACTTATATCATAACCAACCAAATGGTTCCTTTTATTACAGCCAACTTTCTTTTATCCATATTGACGATTCTATTCAGTTGAATACATTAAATTTGTACAATATTTGCATCCACAGAATTTTGCAGGGAGAAGTTACATCATTGAGTTCCTGTCACATTTTTATGGTAGCTGCAAATTTTTAAAGTCGCAGATTGAACAAATACCTAAGAACTCATGAGTTGACTTGATTAAGAGCATAGATCAAGGGGTAAGGATGGAACCAGGAAAATTTCCTTTTGGGTTGGGGGTGTTGGGTTGGGGTTACGTGTGAAAAAGCCCATAAAATAGCCAAAACATATGGCATAATTTCTGGATCCCCTTTGCCCCTGCCTAAGTTCCACCCCTGACAGGGGATTACCTCCAGTTCTCTATTGCCTGAATAGAATTGAGAGTACTCAAGAACACTTGAGAGTTGATATGATTGTTCAAAATCCAATCTTGTATCAGAAAGACTTGATTGGAAGGATCACTACCAAACAACTCTCCAAACTGTCTGAGTTTCACCATTTTTTGTCTCAATTCTTCCCATAAACTCAAATCTGAGTTGACTAGACTATACAGACTCTAATCAAGTCAATGTAATGTGCCAAGTTATTAAGAAAAAGTAAGGGTAACATGCATACATGGGTATGTTTATATACTCTTCTGTGATCTGATGGATATTGAAAGGCAGGTATGGAACGGTGATGGGCGGTCTCCTGTCTGAAAAGTTTCTTGACACCAATGTCTCCATCCCTTTTGCAAGCCCTCCTTTAAACACTCCCTCTCTCCAGAAGTATAAAAGGGTATTACTTTATATTAGTTACCCTGTTTTGTCCTTTTAATCATATACAGTTGATTTTAATTTTTGAATATTCTGTGGATAATGAAGAAACCTTTATCCAGACACTCCGAATTGTGCGCCTCCAGCGGGTGAAGCATATCCTGAAAATCCAGTGGTGTTGACCGTATCTGTTGGATTGGTGGATGACACAATGGACTGCCATTTTTCTTTATACAAATCAACTACCAAAAATTGGCCACATTTAACCAGAATATCTTTGTTTGGATGGTTAGGCCATTTTTGGAATGAGAATGTTTTGTATTCATCCGATCTATGGAGAAGGCCAACATGTATATAATCTTATTCTACTAAATATATACTGCATGGAGTTCTGTACTGCTATGAGTTGTATCCACTGTATAGAATGCAAAAAGGAGGGCTTCTTTGCGTATATGACCTGAGCCAAAATGTTAGTGGTTGCTAAAAGGGGGAAAACACCTCCAGCTCGAAATGTCGCACCTATAGTGTGGTTTACCTAATCAATGGCTGGATTAATTGTTGGATCTGGAATCTGCATGATGTGTTCCACTTGCTTTCTGGACTGAATGGTACGTGTGTGCCTGCAATACTTGGCATACATGGATGTAGCTGCATGTGAAGACTTGAGACCTTAGAATGGAATTTGTAATAATGCTATTTATGTGGAGGACATATTCATACTATGATCATCCAATTTATGCTCGTTTGACAACTATTGAGGATTGCTCGTATGCTGATGGATGTATAACTGCAGAATGCTTGTAGGGCGGGCCTTTCCTGAAGGCAAAATGTTGGATCAACTCAAATTCACATAATGGTCGCATGTTTGAATATCAATGATTGGAGTGACTGCAATTCATTGATCTAATTGGAATGATATTCACCATTTGGCTTGATCCTGACTCCTGAGTCTTGGGGATAATCCAATGGTGAACATTATTCTGATCTGAGTGTGGTTGAAAGCTGTCATCTACACAATGTAAGGCTTATGCAATGGTTTGCCTTAAATGGTAGATCTGACACTGTTGGACTTTGCACGAGCAGTATTTCCAGTTGTACACAGTGTTTTCTTTTTTCTTTTTATATAACATATACAGAGTTATCTTCAATACTCTTTTTCAATAATTTCTTGCTCTTATAAGCTAAATGTTGCAGATGGTTGATGCCTGGGGTGGACGGAGTCTCTTCCAAGTTTTGCTGCAAACACTGAAGAAGATTGCTTCTAAGCATGGGGTATCCATCTCAACTGTGGCTGTGAAATACATATTAGATCAGGTGAACTTTTCTTCAACAGTCATTTAAATATCCTATTGCCTTTTTATTTGTGCTGGCCATGAGGTGATATCATCTGTTTTGGTTGTGTCATGACCCAAATTCCGAGGCCTTGTCGGAATCTGAGTTATAACACGTTGGCATACCATTCATACACATAAATCAAATAAACACAAAATGCATAAATATCACTTATTAAGATAAATCCTTTCATATAAATCAACCAATGAAGTTTTTCAATGTCTAAAATTTCCAAAATAAAGTCAATCAAATAATAATTAAATGCCAAGGCTAAAATTTTCCCTAAACTATTGAATATGGAAACATCGCTCTCCTCAGCCATGCATGCCAAATACTACGGGCTGATCTTAGCCATTCTCCGGTCCCACCGCAACTTTGTTACCTGAAGGGGTAAACAACATCAATATAAACTGGTGAATGAATTCTTACTCTAACATACGTACACAATTAACATAGTGACATCATCAGAACAATTAATTATAAACAATGATTAATTAAATCAAATAATTAGATCAATGAATAGAACTCATATTACGGTACATTTATGAACCACATCCTTGCACCTAGTCCACATCATTGGACAATTTAAGTATACCACAATTCTTCGAGATGCCACTCCTGCATCTCTTTAACCGGCGTCCCATAGGACTCTTCACATCAGGACCTCAATGTCCTAACCTCCACATCCACAGACAATACAATCAATCTACCAATCAAATCCAATAATTCGAAATCACACAAGCACAATAAATACTTCCGTGCTAGCGGTTCAGATCACGTCCCCTTCCAATCAATTTATTTATGATAGAATTTATAATGTATAATATATTTTCACTTATTATACTAACTTTTGCCACAATTTCATTCTTAACTTTCAGAGCTCATATAATATGACCCTTTTCAAACACAGGCTATACTTGATCAGTATCATCACAGCCCAAATCTCCCTTTTAATCAATAATTATTAAATATAAAAGAAAAGGGCTCTTGAGTAATTATGAATCAATAAAGGACCTTTTTACAATTGTTATGCATTATATATATCCACCCAGAGGGGTTTTCGCTACCCATCACAGAACCGACCCCTGCTTGACATCCCTCACACCATGCTCCATCCAAATTTTCAGATGGTGGGCCATCTGGGACTCCCTTCCCTCGGGTCCTTCACGGCTAGGGTCGACCATGGGTCTCCTCCACGATCTCTGGAGTTGATCTTCCATCGGATGATCCACCTGGGCTCACCATCCCACTCAACAAAATCTCTCCCAAGCAGTCTGTGATGCGGAAAGTTTGAGTTCTGGCCCTGATCCTCTTCTCAAATCCGAAAAGATCAAGTCACCGAGAATGCTTACACAAACATCTCTTAGTAATTCCACGATTTAGCGTGCATCGGATCATGTTGTACAAGATTCACCCTAATCTGGCGTGGGTTTGATGTCAGCAGTACTGTAGCACCCACCTCTTTTAAGCGAAATCCTCATCACTCAAGCTTGATCTTTACAACAGTAGCACAAAAATTCAACAGAACCATTTATCTATACCAGGTACACCCCTGACGTATTTAACTGATAATTTTTCCTTATCGATATTTAATCTTATAAGAAAATAACCATAAAGAATCCACTCACCTTGTGTAAACTCTTGTGATTTGTGATCGAGAATGGGACATCAGCTGACTGGTGCTTGCCTCCTTCTTCTTCCTCTTAGTATCTCTCTTCTCTTTAAGTCTCTCTCTCTTTCTCTATTTCTATCGAACGAATAAATATGGGACTATTATCAACTCCATGCATATGTATATATATACATATCCATTCCTTGCTTCCTAATGAGGACTGTACACAGAATTCCTTATCCTATTCAAATTTGTTTCCTTAAGGAATAAAAGTGATATATATCAAATCTTTACTTTCCTAATGCTGGTTGTGTATAGGATTCCTTATCCTATTCAAAGATTTGATCCCCACCAATGATTTGTTTCCTTAAGGGTGAAAGTGTCGTGCATGAGGGTCCTTCTCCCTCCCTTGGTTAGTATATTATAAGTGAAACATGGGTCCCATCACTTTTATATACAAAATTAAAATCATATAATGCATTAAATTTAAACCAAGCTTAGAACTTCCACACTTGGGTATTACAGGTTGCTGGGTTTTTGACATTTTGGCTGTTGAATGTGCAGCCCGTGGTGGCAGGATCCATGGTGGGTGTGAGACTTGGTCTCTCTGAGCACATCCAGGACACAAATGCCGTCTTCTCACTTGTTCTTGACGATGATGACAAAAAGAGTATTGACGAAGCATCAAAGAAGGGGAAGAACTTGCTCAGAATAATTGGTGACTGCAGTGATGAATACAGGCATGCATAAATATGTTATGTAATGTCTGTAGGGATTATTCACATTTTGTGGTATAAAAAACCTATTACTTTAGTTTTCAAAAAACCTGGAAATTTGTATAGTTATTAAATCCTACACATCTCATAGAAATCCCTGAAAACCCCACAAATTTTTATTCAACTGCAAATTTCCTTCGAATTCCTCAAAAGATATGTATTTCTTTACAAAAAAAAGGATTTATATTTATTACGTGGATTGGTTTATGTTATAAACTTCTGTTAATTCTTAGTTACTATGGCTTTTGTCTCTGAAATGAAGTCACTCTGAGATTAGCTGGAACTTGGAGGAACGCATAGCAATGCTTAGAACATTCATATCTTTGTGATAGCTTGAATTTGTTCATCATCCAACTGTCCCCATTGATGATGGGTCTAGGAGCCATGAAGTTCACAAGCAATGGTCCCTAGTTGTACACACGTTTGTGGCTTTATATCGATACAATATGGAATGAAGCAAAAGAAGAACATATATATAAAGGCAACAAAGGCCAAAGGCAACGCAAGGATGGTAGGAAACTAGTCTTCTTTTACGGTCAATTTCACTGAGCTATGAGAGGCAATAGAGGACTGTTGGTAGTTGTTGCAATCAAAGAAAAACGAAGTCATTAGTAGCGAGTCTCCATTCAGATTGATGTTGATATGCTTGCTGCTTCCTATGGTTTCCAACTATTGTAAAGATTGTCCTTGGGAGGACACCACATATCATGACAAGCACATTGATCACACGCAAGTTGCGTCTCCAAGATTCTGCCCAGAAGATAGGATCTGAATGCAGGGGCTGGATGTCTGGGGATTGACTTCAGTGTCATTTTGGTGGCTGTGGATAAAAAGTCGTTCGCCATTTTGAAAATGGTTATCACTGCGCCAATACTTAAAAGTCAATATGTACCTAGAAACGTATCAAAAAGATGAGACACCGCATTCGATCCAAACCCCATGCAATAATGCAGCATCTAAATTCATAGCCACCCAACGCCAACACAAAACACATTATCACCCAAAATGTTCATGATCATCATCAATAACATACTCATTACCATTCACTGCTCATCATTCACATCAAACTTAGTACCATAGTCAGACTCAGGTATGGTCCAAGCCCAGCATCGTACTATCCAAATATCCAGATATCCATACTTGGTGTCCCGTAACACCGACCGCACATACTCTCAGTACACAAAGCAAACCAAAGTAAGCAAAAAAAAATTATGGTAATTATTTTATTTTTTTTATGACTCAGGTATTCTCGCCAACTCCGCTTTCAAACTTTTAACCTCCGGCACGGGAGTTGTCCATTTGTAACTAACAATGATTATTTCCTAGGCGGTATATATATATAGCAACACACAGTATCTGAATAACGTAAGGGGTGAGAGTCAAACTTGAAACCTTAGAAAGCAAATCTAAAGCTCAAACCAATTGAGCCACTGGCTTTCAAACATACTTTGACTTTGCAGAAGCCACGTAAAGTTACATCAAGTCATTCAAATGTGATTTCCAACGTCAACAAGGCTAGCCTCTCATGACAAATTTCGGGCCATCACAACATCATTTGACCAAATTTCACTCTTATTGCAGCGAAACAGGTCCTTATGACAGCAGTAACAGCAGTGTCAGGCACCCTGTTTCTGAAAACAGAGCGCATAGTTGGTCCCAAAATACCAATGAGAGGCTCCACATTAAACTTCAGGTCGTTCTGACATCGTTTGGCCCTCAAGGTCAAAGCTTCATTCTTGTTGCGACAGAACATGCCTGTCTTGCAACAATAGCCTTGGAGACCTTGTTTTGGCATCAGAGCCCATGGATAATCTTAGAGTACTTCGGAGAGGCTCAATGTTAATTTCCAAGTCATTCTAACATCATTTGATCCAACTTCTCCCTTCTACCTGCAAAGCGCATCCTTCTTGCCATGAGATCTTTCAGAGCCATGATTCTCAGATTCAAGCCCGTAGAAGAATTCAATTTCTATTTTTTTTTTTTTTTTTGATATCCGAGCCTTACGGCTGACTCCTAACCTTTAATGAGGGAGCCCCTTAGGTGTAGGAAGGCACTCCGGGAGAAGCTAGAGAACCTCTGGTAGGGGAAGAGGACCTTGGTGAGGTAACAAATCTTTGGATTAAGAAAGGCTCCTAATGAGGTTCAAACCTTTGCCAAATTGGTAAGAACCAAACTGGGGTAAGGGGCAGTTCTATTTATTTTTCTTATTTTCAGCACTTTTTGCCTATTGAGCTTTTTAAAATTCTATCTTTTGGAGCATGATATTCATCAATCTTCATCAACATTCTGGATTTGCATCTCGGTCAACTATAGAGGTCTACACTTCGCTCAGCCAATCAAGAAGCCGACGGACAGAAGATCTCAGTTCGTCAGTAACAACTAACGATAGAAAACTTTTTACGTCACAAGAACTTCTTCCGACAGAATCTCGAAGGTGGCAAATGATCATGACTCTTTTGATTTCCAGCACATGTTTAGTGGCTGTTTAGTTTAATTGATTGCCATTACCATGCAACAACTAATCAAAATTCAAGAAAAAGGAGTTACAAATGAAGGCATTAAGAGTGTTACTCCTCCCCATGATGAGAATTGAACAATACCAACTACAATTTAAAAACAAAATCTAAAATCTGGTGCCTTACCCGGATATAAAAATTAAAATCTGGTGATGAATTTGATGGCTAGCCCAGCATTGAGTCTATTTTGATAAAGTTTATCATACATATTTTGATAAGGTTTGTCATACATATGACAATCATGTTTAGCCTTTAGGAAGTGTTGTCTTGGCTAAAGCTCGTCATTTATAGGAATGGATGGTATAGTTCTTTGTCGAGCACTGCACTCGTCGGACCCACTTAGACTCTCCAGCCATACCTCGTCCCCAGTGGTCGATTCGGAGTCATTGTTACGATGCCATGTCCAATGGGCATGTGTCTGATTCAATACAGTGAAGCGTCCATGTCCGAAGCTTGCTTCACGAAATAGTGAAAGAGGAGATTGGGGCTTCTTAAACCTAAGTAAAACATGCACAAAAATAATAGTTAGGTAATAATAAACAATGATGTTTTCTTTGTTAAGAGCCCATTTTCCAATTTTACATTAAATTGGAGTCAAATGTAGAGATGTAGATAGAAGATTCTATTCCCTAAGATTAATTTACTAGGGATTGTTGGATAGTGAAGGAGGCCTTTCTTTTTGCTGACAGCCAATGTGGCTAAGCCATTGAGAGACACCATGTTAGAGTGAACCAAAAAACATGCTACGGTGAAAACCTCTGCACCCGTAGGGGAGAGAAACTAATAGTCCAACACTTCGCAATTGGGTGTGAATGGGACTCCCAATCACTAAACAAAGTTGACTTTTTTATATTAGTTTTTGGAGATTTACCTTCACTTCCATAACTTTATCCCCTTTGATGAGAAATTATTCTCCATGGCCTATTTGGTTGCAAATATTTTTTTGCAAGAATTCTAATTATCTGGAATTTATGACAATAGTCGAGAAGGCATCTTTGAATTCCTCGTCTGATTAGAGCTTAGATGATGAGAATTTGTTAAGCTAGTCAATGAAAGTCACTTATCTCCAATAAAATTCTTAGAATTTGTGAACTCAAAGTGTTACTTTGTCTTGAGCATTTTGGAATTCTACTATGTGGGAACAATAAATGGAATTCTTTAAATACTCCAGACAATATATTTCTAAATGCTTACAACCAAATAAGCCCTTAAAATTCATAGGAATATAATTCCGAGGAAAGAAATGGGCCTGTCATGAACTCTTACCAAGTGTCCATTTAATACCGAACAGGAGATAGAAAACAAACATGAAAAGATGAGTCGACTTGAAAGTCAACCGAGCTGATTTGAATTCTCACAAAAGTTGATATTAGAAATTTTGAAGTATCAGTCATATAGGTTCAATGAAATGATTCACTTACTTTAAAGCAAGGCCTTCTCTGTTCCCTCCATCACCAATAGTCACATAAATGGGTCCGCAAAGGTTTGCACTATTGTCATATACTCTTGTCTGCAACAGGAAAAATAATTTATCCAGGTATGTAATATGTTGTAAGGAATTATTCAAGTGAGCTCAATTGGCACATGTGCAGAACCTTCTGAAAACCGTTCAAAAGACGCATCCATTGATTTTATTTATGTAGATAATAGTTTTTGTTCGACCATTGCATTAGAAGAGTGAATGGTCCAGAAAACATGATTGTCTTAATACCAAAACAAAAAAAAAAATACAAATGATTTGCACAATGAGGAGCTACTAGATTCAAATCCAAGCGATCCAATCAAACTTTCATTCTATTTTGATGGATCCTAAGGTTAAAGATCATCAAGAGAAATATGGACTGTTAAATTAGAAATATTTAAAATAAGCAATCACATCATAATTTTCTCAGCTACTACCGGATGTCATCCTTATCAAAATGATACGTGCATGAGAAAGTGCCTCCTATGTGTGAAAAGTTATTATTTATTGGAAATACACCATATAAATTTGAAAATTTTATTTTAAGTGATTTAAACTTTTTTTAAAATGTCTCCATTGAGGAGACTCACGAATGTTTTATCAATGGAGCCTAGAAGATCCAAGGTCGATGGGTAGACTATCATGTTGACGACAATAAAACATTCTCCCATGGAAGTGGAAAACAATCACGCGCTAAGGGAGAGGTTTTAGGACCAACTTGTGTTGGGGCACATCTATAATGTATTTGCAGTTGTGAGATTTCCTTCTACCTGCATAGTCCTATTTATTCTAATACATATTATATTGGAATTGAATAACATGGATGGAGAGACCATTTGATCTTATTAAGGAAATTGACGTTAAACAACCAAACAAAAATATGCTGACAAAGGCCATGAACAAAGAACATTTAAACTTAAGAGTTTTTTTGCATATGCCACCTTAAGGTTGATAGAATTTGTAAATAAACTCATGTGATTTCAGTATTTGTATATAATTCCCCGTCTTTTCATTTCAATACCTTCTATGTCCCCAATATTAGCAATCTTGATGAGAATGAGTAAATACCAAGAAATTTGTATTGAAATTTTAAAAAAAATGACCACTATGCCCTTACATCCATTAAAAAATGAATATATCATTATTTACAAAAATATATTATTATTTTACCTTAAGGCCCAATGATTTCTCTTTTAATAATTCTCCAATGCACATGAAGCCTAATTATGTATTTTAAAATATACATCAATCCAATAGTGGGTCATCAATAGATTTGGTCAATTAAAATCAATTATAAGTATATGTTATGATCGATTTGAATTTAACAAATTAGTTCCCATATTGATAAAAAATAGATTTATGCAGGCTTACTCTCTCTTACTAATATTCTCTACTAATGGTCAATGTTAAAAGTTTTAGAGAGAAATGAATTCAAGTTTTTGAAATTATATATATAGAGATAAAGAGATAAGTAAAAGTGTCATTTCACTCTAAAAAAACTTATAGTGGTTGTGAAGTTACTAATTTTAAGACATGAAAGGTACTAGAATGAAAATGTAGGGGGCTATACACAAATACTAAAACTGCAAGAGCCTATTTACAAATCTTAAAAACCTTAGGGGAATATATATAAAATACTCTAAACTTAAATAAGTCCACAAATGACCTTAAACAGTCTTCTTGACAGTGGTATAATACTCCTAGTTTAAGGCACCAAAATAATTCGTAGAGGGATTGGATTTCAATATGCAGCCCCACAAATATTATTCACTATAAGAAAATATAATTTTAGTGGCCAACTGTTAATTGGGGCAAGTTAGAAGCACTATTGTAGGCACTTATAACAGCCGCTAAATTTTACCTCACTAAAGTCAATTTCTAGTTAATTTATAGTGGCAGCCGTAGCAATGGCCACCAGTAAAACCTTCCTCCATTGGCACCAAATTTTTACTATGTAAGTTTCAGATTTTTACTCACTTGTAGCAATGGGCAATCTTTTTGAGGGTAAATGCTATTGTTCGTGGCACCCTCCTCACTCGACTAGAACTTAAAATTGCAAAATAAACCTAGAAATAGAGGAAGGACTTACAAATCGCTCATAGGCGTGAACATGTCCTTGAAACACGATGTCCGTGCGGGCTTCATATAGCAAGCCTTCCATAGCTTTTCTCATGCTCTCACCTTCCCCCTGGTGGGCCTCATTGGTATTGTACCATGGCGCATGAAGAAGAACAACCAACCATGGTGTTCTCTTTCTATCCACCTTAGACAAGTCAGCTTGAAGCCACTTGTACTGGGCTGAGTCAGCACCAAAGTCCGTGTAGGAGCCCAACATCACCACATGGACCCCGGAGACATCAAAGGAGTAATACAGATTTGAGGTGGACCCACTCTCTTCAAACGGCATTTTCCACCTTGCATTGTAGGATCTGAATGCATGGGGCTGAAGGATGGGAATCTGTTCGATCTCATGGTTGCCTTGAGTTACCATCCAAGGGCGATGGCTCGCGAGGGGCTCGACAAGCCGTCCAAATGTGTCCCACAGAGGCTGTAGATAGTCGGCATAAGATAGATCACCAGGCAGAAGAAGCATGTCATGGTCCCATCCCTTGATGTGAGCAAGTGTGGATGCTGTCCATTCTGTTTGGCCAAGGTCACCTTCAAGAAACAAAAGCATAAACGGATTCTTATCCACAAGTTTTGGGTTTGGTGTATTTTTTCGTAAAGATTAACAAATTGCAAACTGCATAGATGACTGACTGTCTCTAGACAGACAATTTATCGTCAATCAAATTCTAGCTATTGAACTTATTTGGTTGAAATGTGCAAGGTCTTTTAAAACAATTTTAAAGGTCTATAGTTAAGTAAGTGGAAACAAAAAAATATTATCATAAGGGCCTGTTCGTTTGCACGGAACCCCTGAAAATTCATTGTAAAATAGTTTCTACGTACCGAAAGGAAATTAAAGTATGATGGTTGAAAGACATAAGTTGAGATTTAAATATTGGTAACTAGACTTTTCAATGATTTGATTTACTAGAGCCACATTTTGGTGTTTTTTTCCGTCAAAGATAATATTATTTTTTGAACTTCGCTAGTATCCTTTCTATTTTAGCCATTTCGGCAGGGGAAACAGTCCTTGCAGTTCCTAGAAATTTAATTTCATGCAAAAAAAAAAAGAAAGTGCTCTAAACTTAAATGTACTGAGGTATGGATGGGTAAACGTTTGAACAGAATTTAGTGGCCATTCTTTTTCTTTTCTTTTTTAGATATTATCTCCGGCTGAGATGCAACTTATTCACCTTCACTTCATTCGAATTTAGCCATTTCGAAACATGCCTGACCTTTGCAACCTACAATGCTTAAGATGTCAAACCTGCTACTGCAAATCTGATTGGGAAAGTGGTTGGAGGTGTCTTGAAGCTGAATTCCTTTGCTTCTCCTCCACATCGATAGTAATAAGTCGTGTCAGGATCCAACGGTCCAATTTTTACATGGTGGATCTTACCAGAATGGTAGAAGAAGTAGACATATGATGTATGTTCTCCAAGGGTAGACGCAGTGTACTTTCCTGGTTCCGTACCATATTCAACCAATGACGGAACATTTTTATCATTGGTGATCCATGAAATTCTCATATGATCACTCCCTACAACTGAAATATGAACCTGAGAATGATTGAGAAACAAATGAGAAACAAATGATCATACACAAGTTAGACAGTGAAAATTCAAATAAAAGAAGCACTGAAAAGGACAAACTTAAATTGTTGGTTTTAGGATTACTCGAACATTAGACACAAGCCAACATCTAATGAAAAATGGATGATGAAACGCGGAGTTTGTTGGAAGAAATCAAGGGTACTTCACAGGAATCCTAGGCAGTTTAATATCAAATTTCCTTGGGAGTTTCAATGTGGAGAAGTTCTAGAATTTTGGAATCCGTAAGTTCTTTTTGGAATTACCCTCACTAAGCTTTCATTAGTGGTACCTGAACATTATGTACTAAATTGAAATATAGATTAGAACGGAATTAAATTTTGCAATTTTTTTTATTGAACGTTTGAATTTATGAGGAATTCAAATTTGAGTTTACTTTAGTTTACTTTCTAAAAAAATGTTACAATTTCTAGATAACTATGATTGAACTGACAGCGGTGGTTTCCTTACCCAAAAGGCCAAGAAAGGCATGAAAGTGGTAGAATCCACCCCAAGGAATTCCTACTAAATAAAAGATAACACCAGAAATGCATAGATTTGAGAAATCCATAGTTCAAAGTTCAAACAATCCTGAGGGCTATAGGAAAGCAAAGCCTGCTAATTAAATAGTGGGAAAAAGATGGAACCTTTCACATTTTAGAAATTTTTTAAGGTAGGAGTTTTTGTGTTTGGATGGTCACTATAATTTTTGGGGGACTCTTCAAAGGCTGGAATTTCTAAAATGTCCTATTGAATTGCTGTAGGTAGGTGGTCACTATAATTCTGGGGGACTCTTCCATCAGCTGGAATTTCTAAAATTTTCTATAGAATTGCTATAGGTTTCTAGTGGTGATTTTCAAAATAATCATAGAAATGTGGTTAGCTAACCTGAATGGAAGAAATCATGGCAGGGCGCAACAAATGAAAAAAAAAAATAAATCATGTGATCTAATCAAAGTGGGAACTAATTAATTATGTTATCATCTGAATCCACCTAATGATTGGAGTCACGAAGTCCACGCCACTGATAAAATATGGCCTAATAATGGGGGTAAAAGTGGGGCATAAATTGATAATGAAACAATGGTGGCCCTTCAACCAATCAAGTTTTTTTTTTCGTGATTATTAGGTGTGCTTTTTTTTTCTTTTTTTTGTTTGGTGATTGTTGGGTTGGGGGGGGGGGGGGGGGGGGGGGGGGGGGGGGTTGTGTAAATTTCGATTTTTAGAAAATTTTCATGAACCCATTAGAGGGGATGTTTATGGGGTCTTAAAGTTCGACTTTTGGATGGAAGAAAATGACTAATTTACTAATCCTAAGTCGAGAAATGGACAGAAAACTAATTTGGAGAATCACTACGTTTTCTTACCATAGTGACACAGTGTTGGGGATTGAAATGAGAGAGCCATTCAGGGGAAGGCTACTTTAAGAAAGTTTATAAATAAAAAAATTATTAAAATGTTAAATTTAACTTCTGCTTCTACAAATTCAATTTTACAGAGAAAAGTGCTTCAACTAGAAGATCAGCAAAAAATGAAGAGCTAGTCCAAATTGTTGAGGATTACCATTGCCAAATGTGAGTTTTCCAAATTATCAAGAAAAACTATGTGAAATCTCCTCGGATTTCATTGTGAAACATGACCTACAGGAATAACCCACTGATCATCTTTGATATTTTTATACAATTATAGAAGTTATTTGCTTCTCCATATGATTATTAAGCTGTTTGCCACAACTTTAAAATTTTTACTTATATAGTCGCACATGCAAGCTCAAGCTATGGTAATTCAGAATAAAGCATGTACTGTTTTCCTAAGGACTCTTGCGAGCACATCAGTTAATAAGTATTACCAAAGGTGGATCAAAGTAAGGCCATATAAGTGCGGCTACACCTATTAACTTATAGTGTGTTTCTAAAAATTTAATAAAAATTATAGGTTCACCCTCAAAATTCACATAAAAACTCTTAATTTGCCCTCAACACAAAATTGCCTGTTTTGGTTTCCACCCCTCATACAAAAAACCTGTGCCACAAGGAAGAATATTAAAATAGTGGCCAACATTGTTGAAAAACTTGATTCAATGAATTGACAATATGAAAAAAGTTTTAATCTTTTGCGACGCCTTTGACATGAGTCCTACCATTAGTTTACCTTGCCCTTGTCATGAATGGTTTTAATTGAAGACGAGAACTAACATAGATCCTCATTATGTCCCTACTAATTAATATTAGTGAAAAAAGCTTATGGATTTAAACAGATTCTAAGTTTGAAAACCTCAGTCATCCGTCCACATCTGAACAATAAATCATGATTCGCAAGAAGGGGAAATTAAGAGTTTAGGACTCGACATGGATCAAGATACATTCACTCCTGATAACTTTAATGTCTTCGACGCATGGAATTCAGCCATAGGTTAGAGCTTATTCAGAGATGCATTGCCCGGTGTGGAGGGAAACTCTACGTTACATGTGCTTTTAAGTTTGAGAACTGCCGTCAGTTTGGGTCAATATTTTAAAGAGAACATAAATAAAATCCTTACTGTGGGATGTTAGGGTTTAGAGGCCATCACGTCGTCATGCTAACAACGTGAAAAAAGAGTTAGGGTAGTGAAGCAAATGGGCTGGTTTGAACCTGTCTAAAGCGGGTTTTTTTTTTTGGAAGGTTTTTTTTTATGGTAATTTAAGTTTAAAAAAAAAAGATGTTTGTTGAACTTATAGGGCACCTGAAAGTTGCTTTGAACATAGATGAGTCCAACCCATAGCAACCATTGACAATTTTAAGTGGGACAATCAAGCGAGACTTGACCGGACTATTGTGGAACTAGAACATTTTCCTTAGGGTTCCACTATGTAGAAAAGAAAGTTACTCTTGGGACCATATATGAAAATAAAACAGATAAAATTTCATGATATGAAGGTTATTTCCCATTTTCTTATTTTTATTGGGAGGGGTTGGGGTGGGTTCGGCATGGCCACGCCTTGCCCTTCTAGTTCTACCATGGACTTGGACCACTTATCTACTAATGTGTTATAGGTTCAAGCGCCAACCCAACGTCGGAGCCGGGTAGAGCCATTTTTATTAACAAATAGATAATAGTCATGGTCACTGCTGCGTGAGTTGTACACAAACGAAACTTTGTGGCTTCTGGTAACCCAAACTCAGTTGAAGTAGTGATAACCGCTCAAACGAGATAAGGTCCTATTTTGTAATTATTATTCAGCGGGAATCTTTGAATCACGTGGGGCTGGTAGTTGCACCGAACGACTTGCTACCAGTCAGTCCATCACTGGAACCTACATTTATAATCCAATCAGTCTACAATCACTAGACTGACCTTTTTCCCCAGTAGTGAAGGAGAGAATAAGGTAAGGCACTATTTAGATATTGGTCCCACAGATGAGTTATACCAATAGTTCACGGAATCTCTTAATGCTTTCGACCCACGGTGATCATGCTTTTGACCCACTGAGCTTACGGGATCGCCCAAAGTCTTGGCTTCCAAAATATTCAAACATGTGATGAGATAAAACAAAGTACTGCTTTGTAAAAGACTTATATAGTAACTACAACTCTTTTATAAAATAAATCCTCATTTATTGGGGTTTAGAGACAACTTGATTCTAGACACGTTCATAAATGGCTGATCCAGATCCGTGGAGTTCCTGAACAAGGCAAGTGCAACGGGTGTCGTTCAAACGTAGGGGGCTGTTGGTGCAGCAGCAGCAGCAGCCCGCTTTCAGCGGAAAACCACCTCGACCAAAGGTGTTCGTTGAGCGGAAACTCCCCTTTTTTGTATTGATTTTTTATGGAACATGCGATTTGAAGTTCCAACCTCCCTCCGGTAAAAAAGTGGTGCCGCGGCGGTAACATCCAAACAAACCCTAAATACCTATCAAATTAACAAAAGTGGGAATACCAATATTCCCTCATCCTTTATGGCATGAGTTCTTTAGAATATCCAAGTTAAGGATTTCATAGACTTATTGCCTGTTAATGAGAGAGAGAGAGAGAGAGAGAGAGAGAGAGAGAGACCTGTTGTGGAAGAGAGTCGGGCCCATGGTGTTGGGTGGAGATGATGGGCCGAGGAGGCGGCCGTATGAATTCCCCTCCTTCAGAAACTAAGCAGTGATAGGTGCGACATATGGTCAGCAACATGAAAATACGCCAGTGCTGCCTTGCCATTTCTATTTTTAGTACATGTCGCAACCTTTCCCTCCCCCACATGCACATTTATAAGAGAGAGAGAGAGAGAGAGAGAGAGATTTCGTGTGAAGAGGAAGTTCCTCTCGTCAAGGAACTAATTTGATGAGGTGAGGTATATGCTTTCAGCAATCCTCTGATACCCTGCTACTTATTCTGAGTCAATCTGAACATTAATGAAACCAGCATCATAACTCCTACGTACGTAAACAATTAAATAAATACTTGCATCGCGCCTCCAAGGACGGGGATCATGTGATATTATTGATCAGTTAAAATTTTTCTTAATAACCCACACAACTCTGTCCTCTTGTTCGACAAACGTGGGTTTGAAACCTATGCACCAAAAATAATATAATCAGACAAGTTAAACTACGTAATAATAACATTGCCGCCTATTAGAAAGAAGATTCAGGAAATGAGTGCAGATGGTATGATGTGAACACCTTGGCACTGGGAGTTGCAATAACATATTTTCGGGTGTATTTTGGGTTTTCATCTATGTGATGGACTCTATTTACCCTTTTCATGTGGGAATGTAATTAGCATACTTTTGCGTCTCCAACTTTAATATTTTGGAAATGAAATATCTTGTTTTCTTTGCATGTTCTATTATTTATGTCTTATGTTGTCAGATCACACGTATTTCTGGAACAGTGTGTGGCAATACGGAATCTTAGGGCCTAGGACTTTTAGGTGGCAACGTGATGTGAACTTAACACCAAACACACTAACACCAACCATGCGCCCAAGATGACTGTGACTATACATCAAATCATGAAAAATGGAAGCTCCACTTCCTTCATTTCACTTCACCCTATATCCCAACACGCCGGTCCCTCGGATACTTTGACTGCTGCCTACAAACAAAATAGCCGACCGAGAGAGGCCACCGACCTCGTTTACATAATGCAAATGGCTAGTGAGGGGCCAATGACTTCACTCTTGAAGTCCATTCCAATTGAAGTCCTTTGTAAAGCTAGCAGAAGTGTAAAAGCAGGGAGCAGACTATAAATTGGCTGTTTCTTTGGGTGGGTTTAATGGGCTCTAGTTTGGGCTGAAGAAAAAAAATTTTTAGTTGCTGAGACCAATGCATGCATTTTTCCAATTTCAAATCTGACTTCTAGTGGAAAAGAAATCAAGGATCTTTGCCGGAAATTTCAAGACTACAATAAATTTTGAAGTTCCTTCGAACTTTATAAAAGAATATCAAATTAGTGTTCATATCTTGTCACGCCCCGATCCCGGGAATTTGGGGATTTGAGTGGGCCCCCAGGGCGTGGATACGTAATCCCGTAGAAACCCGTGCCCTGAAGAATTATGCACGAATTCCTACAAGGGAGATTCCACAAGAACGTGTGAGGTAAGTTGACAC
This sequence comes from Sextonia rubra, assembly GCA_037013555.1. NCBI lineage: Eukaryota > Viridiplantae > Streptophyta > Magnoliopsida > Laurales > Lauraceae > Sextonia > Sextonia rubra. The sequence continues at coordinate 25,629,520 of JASUAD010000006.1, forward strand.
ACGTACATACATAACTTATCATAAGCGACATCCTGCGAAATACTCAGTAATTATCAAGAGTATATGCTTTCATAAGTAAACATATAAACATATAGTAGAGTTAAAGTCTTTGAAAGTCTTTAAGTACATTCCCAAAAGGTTCTTAAAGATGTGATACAAAAATTCCCAACATAATATCCCAAAATAGACCCTCTCCGTAGGATGGCTAGTAGTAGATGTCGCCATCCATCCAGTCGCCTACACCCCGAGGTACCATTGGGGTACCCTCCGGGGCCGCTTGAGTGTCCGCGTCGGGGCCGGGTGCTGGATCTGCAATACCAAGGGTAACACTGTTAACACGACGGTTAAGCAAGTACTAAGACATAAGAACCAATGCAACATAATATAATAACAAGAACAATCACTACACATGATGCATGAGTGAGGAATTATAATTGAAACATCATACATATTGATTGGCAACCACGATGCTCTATTCTCCCAATGGGGAGCATACATATTGTATGGGTCACTAGGGGATCAGGCTAACTTCCCGAGGAGCGTCGACAACCCCTCCGTAAACCTACTGCAGTGGTGACATCCAATACCCAAAAGGGCAAAAGCTAAGTGGTGCCAACTCGGAATCAATCATACTATCATATCATGTGTAAGGAAATGAAGCATATACATAATGAAACGAAGCATATACAATTGAGCCGCAAGGCTCAAACCTTGGCTATACCCTGGCTAGCAAGCACACACTCAATAGAAACTCTGGCTTGTCAGACACGCACTCATTAGAAGCTCAGGTCTTAATTGCTGCGAAGTTTGCTAGAAGAAGTGAACTCGATAACAATTCATGCCAAGGATAGTATAGCGTAACAATATGAATGCATTCCAATGAAGTAGTATTTTCCAATCCCCAAGGACATTCAACACGATGTATTCATAAGACGTCCGGTGTCAATGTGTTGCCATTTCTTGGTATTGCCTTGTGTACATAAAGAACACCCATTCTTATGCCAACATCCATAACTTGGATTTTGGGGAATCATCCGGAATTCATTTATCCTTTTACTGTGTCCTTACCGTCGGGCCCGTGTAGAGATAAGAGGGTGCCAATACAAGGTCTTACAAATCGTTGAGGTTCCTAACATCCTACATTCATTGGGTTCTTACGGCTTAGCCGTATACAAAGCTACGGCTTAGCCGAGTGGGTCGGAATTCCATCCGCATTTTCGGCGTAGTTACGGTCCAACCGTATATTGGCCTACGGCATAGCCGAGCTAAGCCTACGGCTAGGGTACAGGAAGGTCACAGCATAGCCGTATCGTGTTCCACGGTGTAGCCGTCCGCAAGCCGTAGAAGAAACTGGGTTTTACGAGCTCTCTGGAAAGCTCGCCGTAGGGAGACCTACGGCTAGGTTACGGGCTGGATATGGCTGAGTCGTAGTGAAATCCACAGCTTAGCCGTAGGTGAGCCGTAGTACAAAATCAGGTTTTGTTGCTCTTTGGACTTTGAGCCGTAAATGCTCACGGCTTAGCCGTAGCTTCGCCGTAAGCTTCAGAAAATCTGAACATAGTTCTGTAGCTCGATCTTCTGTACGGGATCACTACAGAACTAACTTGTAAGGGAATTCTGAAACTCAATTGAAGTGTCCATGAGAGTATCCCATACTCACACACCTCTTATTCCCTTCTTATCATTCTATATCGATTTACACCACATTTGCATCAATTAAAACAATAACAGAGAAATGGCTGGAATTGAGAAATGCAATAACTAGCTCAAATTATCCACACTCAACCATGCATGCAATACATATAACTTAATACTTGCCTTTTTCTAGCAATGTTAACCCTTCAACCCCCTTATCTTGTTGTGTGTTCAGGGAAAGTCTCTGTAATGAAATGGGTCCTCTACAAGCCTCTACAAGTAAACATGAAATGTAGAGGGATTCACATGCATGTCAATGATGGAGTCTTTAAGACCCTAATAAACCCAAAAGGATGAAATAGGAGCCCATTCCTCACCTTATTTGCTGTAGCTTGGAGGGAAGAGCAATCTATCCAAGGTATAAAGGAAAAAGGGAGAACAAGCAAGAAGAAGATGGGAGGATGCCACTCTCTGTGCATGCACTTTCCCAAACTCCCCAAACACTTCGATTGCAAGGAAAAGAAGAGAAGAACCCAGAAGGAAGAGAGCTACAGCCAATTGAACCAATTGAACGAGAGAAAGAGAAGAGTGTACGTTGGATTTTCTTTTTAACATAACTTTTCTCTTGAGTTACATGCAAGCCCATAAGTTCTAGATAATTTACAGTTTAGACCAAAAGGACCTCAACTAGCCCAGGATGAGTCCGGATCAACTCGGGCCCAACACGAAAGACGACCTACGCGAAGAATTACATGAAAGGACATAGACGAGGTGTCCAAGAGGTACAAGGACAAATTACGAAAAGGCCCTTAACTATCCGAAGCCAAAACCCTCTAATTTCGAATTAATTAATATAAAACGAACTTAATTAACGTAAATCAAGGTTAGTGGGGTTCGGGACCTTACATATCTTGTGCTGCCTTTGTACTATATACGGTACCAAAGGGCAACTAGCTCACCTTTGGACTTCGGTTGATGATCCCACCTCACAAAATATTGCACATTTTCCTGTGGACTGTGAAAATTTACCCGACTATAAGCACACAAGCACTCCCCTAATATTGGATCACATGTGTGGGCCCATCTGGGTCCAAATTTGACTATCCCTCTCTCTCCACTCACAGACATTGAGTCCACCTTACATCAGTCAACCACTCTGTTGGCACTGATCTAATTAATGATCACCATCAAATTGAACTTCACAAAGTTGTAAAGTTTTGAGGCTCTTAAATAGGAAGGAATATTTGCTAAGGCTGATATTATTGTCCACCATTATGTCACTATGAAGCTGTCTAACCCTCCCACGACACAGGATTAGCATGCTTCCATTTTAGTTCAGCCACATCTGAACAGGATGTGGTCCGCTGGCTGAAAATGTTTATTGTACAAGCAGAAGCCCACATTTCATGCCTAAACTTGTTCTTGAATCTAATGCAATCACTTAGGTTTCTAATGAGTTTCAGCATTTATTAATGTTGCTTTCCATCATATGCTTAAATCAGCCAATTCTATGGCAGATGCTTTAACTAAGTAAAGAGTTAATCGAGTTTCACCTTGGAAGAGTGTTATTTAGTAGGTTGTTAAGTTAGGGGTACAATGCTCTTATACCTCTTCATCCCTTGTTTATTTCTTCTTTTTCTTGCAGTAATTTCCTATCGTTTCTCATTAATGAACGTTTCTGTTACCAATCAAAAAGGAATATATAGACATATATTTTGATTTCTATACAATTAATCCTACGATGTGTAACCGATCAATGAAGTGAAATTTGGTCGTCCGGCATAAAGAGGGGTGTGTGATGAGTGAGTTTGATTAAGCACAGGCGTGCGATGTTTTGCAACTTCTTGAAAGAGAACAATTACATCTCAAAACCAGGTTTTCAAACAAAGGAAAGAAGAAAGTTGGTAAAAAAAAAAGTCCAGCAGTTTTTTTTTTATTTTGTTTTACTTTACTTACACATTTAATTAGACTTTAAAACTAGTTTGTTTTCATAAAAATCACTTCATTCTATAATCTTGAACTTTGTCAGTAGTTTGAGCGTATGACAATTGTTGACCATTAGCCCATCAGCTCCTCCTCCGTCTCCGCCCCCAGATTCCGTTAGAGCCCATCAAAGCACCCATCTAGCAGAACCCCAATGAAGATCAAGCCACTCAACACCTCTCTGTCTTTTTTCTCCAACCCCGTTGCAACAAAGACATCTCCAGAATGGCCAACACCTCTGCTCTACTCCCATTATGAGCATGTCACCTTTGTTTTTAATTCAAAAATCTCTAATTTAGCATTTTGCATTATATTCCAAGCATGGGAATATGAAGGCTGCACTTATGTTTTTTGAGGTGATGCAAGGCAGGAACTTGACATCCTGGAATGTTACACTAGATGCGTACTCTAAATGCAAGGAGATAAAAATTGCAAGGGACTTTTCAGCAGATAGATGTGAGGGGCCTCGTCTGTTGGAATATTATGGTCGATGGATATACTAAGGTTGGATGTTAATTGAAATTGCTCGAGAGTTTTAACAAACTTTGCCGTGTAAGGATTAGGTCTCATGGAATACACAACAATTATTTGTGCATATACTAAAATGCACACAAAATGCATACAAGTATATTTATCTAATAAGGTGGCGACAAATGTATTTATCCCATAAGGTGAGAAATCGAAAATGAAATACATTATTATTGTGCGGTGCCACATAAACTTGTGCAATTTATTTGTATTTTCACGTATACATATCACTACTATAGAATACACTAACAGCTGCTGCCTACAAACAAAATAGCCGACCAAAGGACACCATCAGAGTCTTTCATATGAAGCAAATGGCCGGTGAGAGTAGATGGATTCATACTTTCGTTGTCAGAAATAAATACTTCTTGGATGGAATTGTTGGGTCTCCCTATGTCATTATGCTAATAATGTCAAGAAAGGTTGGTTTTAAATGATCCAGGCCTGTGACTTTTTATGCTCTTGGGGAAAATTCAACTTTTATTTTAGGGAGTTTCTTTTAAAGATAAAATGGTCAAAAATAAAAAAATAATGGTCTAATTATTTTTTGTCAATATAACTATCAGGAACATAATTTATGCAGGATAAAGAATCAGGGAGGAAAGGTCTCTATAGCAGACATATGGTACAGTAATCTTTTAGGAAGGAAAGTTGTTTGCGCAAACAGACAATACATACTTCGTCCAATTGAGAGGAGTGAGGAGATTTAAATTGTACAAGGTTGACTCGCTCAAGTTACCGAACTTGTTCAAAACGAGTTTGGTTCAGGCACAAGTAAAGAAAAAAAAAACTCTTATTTTATAATATAACACATCCGTTTACTTTTTCAAATTTTTTTACATATAGGGATCTGTATTTTCATATTTTCTCCAAAAGTGCCATTTTATTTTGTGTTTTTAATAAAATATTCCTTGATTCATGGTTGTATTGAAAAAAATTATTATACCCTTTTTTAACCATTTTATACTTAAATGAAACTCAAATGATTTATTCCTAAACATAAAAGTTGAATTTTCCTCAAACTTTGAGCAAAAAGAATCAAAGGCTAGAATCATTTGAATGTTCTTAACCCCCATCCAAGTAAAATCCTCATTGTCTGGTGGTTAGGTTTTAGAGTCCACTACGTCGCGATGCCCAAAATGTGAAGAAACACTTACGGGTAGGGAAGTAAATAGCAGACCAAAGGACACCATCAGTCTCTTTCATATGATGCAAATGGCTGGTGAAAGTAGATGAATTCATACTTCCGTTGTTAGGAATAAATACTTTCTGGATGGAATTGTTGGGTTCTCCTTGTGTCATTATGCTAACAACGTCAAGAATGATTTGGACTTAAATGATCCTAGCCTTTTGGCTTTTTATGCTCTTGGGGAAAATTCAACTTTTAGTTTAGGGAGTTTCTTTTCAAGATAACATGGTCAAAAGTAAAAAAATAATGGTCTAATTATTTTTTTTAAATATAACTATCAGGAACATAATTTATACAGGAAAAAGAATCAAGGAGGAAAGGTGTTTGTAGCGGACAAATGGTACGGTATTCTTTTAGGAAGGAAAGTTGTCTGCGCAGGCAGGCGGTACATACTTCTTCTAATTGGAAGGAGTGAAAAGATTTAAATTATACAAGGTCAACTTGCCCTAGTTGCTGAACTTGTCCAAAATGAGTTTGGTTCAGGCACAGGTAAAGAAAAAAAAAGTCTTATTTTATAATATAACACATTCATTTACTTTTTCAAATTTTTTTACATATAGGGATCTTTATTTTCATATTTTCTCCAGAAGTGCCATTTTATTTTGTGTTTTTAATAAAATATTCCTTGATTCATAGTTATATTGAAAAAAATTATTATACCCCTTTTTTTACCATTTTATACTTAAATGAAACTCAAATGATTTATTCCTAGACATAAAAGTTGAATTTTCCTCAAACATTGAGCAAAAAGAATCAAAGGCTAAAATCACTTGAATATTCTTAACCCACATCCAAGCCTTTCAATTGATAAAATCCTCATTGTCTGATGGTTAGTGTTTAGAGTCCACTACGTCGCTATGCTAACAATGTGAAGAAAGACTTACGGGTAGGGAAGTAAATGGGCTAGTTTGAACCCATCTTAAAGTATTAGTAAGTACACTCACACTCACAAAAATAAAATTGCAAGTTTTGTTCAATTTATAGGACACCTCAAAGTTGCTTTGAACACAGGTGAGTTCAACCCATTGCAACCATTGACAACTTTAAGTAACACAATTGAGTTTGACTTGGAACTAGACAAATTTATGAAGAAGAGAAAACCCATGGAACCATGTTTCTACCTCTCCAGGTACGAACGTTGTTTCTTTGTCAAGGATGGATTGAATGCAAAAACCAATAAAAGTTGACCCCATTCCTCTCTCATTTCCTTGCGGCACCAAACATTAACGATAAGGCGCCAGACTCTCCTTCCCACTAAAAAGGGCCCGGCACAAACAGACCCTTTTGGGGTTCCCCTACGTGGAAAAGGAAATTTCTCTAGGGACCTTATATGAAACGAAAAAAGAGAAATTCTTCATGACATTAGGGGTATTTCCCCTTTGTATTATTTTTATTTGCAGGGGTTGGGGTGGGTTGGGCATGGCCATGCCTTACCCCTCTAGTTCGACCATGGACTTGGACCCCCTATCTAATCATGTGTTCGGTCAGCTCAGCCGAGTACCGCCATATTTATTAACAAATAGACCTAGTCATAGTCACTCTGCTACGTTAGTCTTCAACAAAAGAAACTTTGTGTTTTAACTCAGTCTCAGTTGAAGTGGTGACACCCGTTTAAACGAGCTAAGGTCTTATTTTTGTCATTATAATGCAGCCGGAATCCTTCAATCACTTGAGGGCTGGGCTCGGAAGTTCACCGAACTAATTAACTGCAATCAGTCCATCACTGGAACCTACGTCTACATCTAAAATTCAAACATGCTAAAATCCACTGGACGACTTTTTTCCCACTAGTGGAGGATAGAATAAGGTGATCTACCGTTTAGATATTTTTAATCCTGCCGATTGCATATACCAATAGCTCACGGAATCTCTCAAATAACGTGACACATAAAATATGAGAACCCATAATTAACTTAGCTGGCTTGGGACCATCATTTGCTATTGATGTTGTGGTTCAGTCTCAGAGAGAGAGAGAGAGAGAGAGGGAGAGAGGGATTTCGTGTAAAGAGGAAATCCATGGCGTCAAGCAAGGTGAGGTGAGTAATATCTAAGTCTGGCCAAGCTTTCAGTCTCCAAATCCAAGTGCCTCTCTCTTGTGACCAAATGCACCACTCAGAAGTTCACCGAACTAATTAATTGCAATCAGTCCATCACTGGAACCTACGTCGACATCTAAAATTCAAACATGCTAAAATCCACTGGACGACTTATTTCCCACTAGTGGAGGATAGAATAAGGTGATCTACTGTTTAGATATTTTTACTCCTGCCGATTACATACACCAATATGAGAACCATAAGTAGCTAAGCAGGCTTTGGACTATGATTCAAGTTGTAGTTCAGTATTACCACATGCACATTTCTATAAAAGAGAGAGAGAGAGAGAGAGACACACACACACACAGATTTCGTGTAAAGAGGAAATCCATGGCGTCAAGCAAGGTGAGGTAATATCCCTGAAGTAAGTCTGGCCAAGCTTTCAGTCTCCAAATCCAAATGCCTCTCTCTCTTGACCAAATGCACCACTCCGAACCACTTGGACCAAACGCTCGCTCATTTCATAGCTATCGGTCTCTTTGAAGACCCCTCTGCTGCAAACCAAACTGCATCCTTCCTCACTCACACTGGAAACTTAGCATACGCACACCTCCTCCTCAAACACCTTCAACAACCCACCTCCTTTATTTGGAATGCCCTCATCAGAGCATTCCAACACCACCAAAAACCACTCCAGTCCATACATTTGTTCCACCAAATGCTCCAAAATGGAGCCTCCCCCGACAAGTTCACCTTCCCTATCGTCCTCACATCTTGCTCCCGCGCTCGCGCCGTTGCAGTGGGCGAGCAAATCCACTGTCAGCTTATCAAGAGCCCGCTTCAAAAGGACCTGTTCGTGCGGGGAGCTCTCATCGTCGTCTACGCCAAATGCGGGGAGATCGAAGCCGCACGGCAGTTGTTTGATTCAATGCCGCATAGGAATTCCTTCTGCTGGAATGTCATGATTGATGGGTACGTCAAGAATGATGATGTGGGTGCCGCGCGCCGCCTGTTTGATTCAATGCCGCAGCGGGACTTGTTTTCGTGGAATACTATGATCGACGGGCATGTGAGACGTGGAGAGATTGAGGCCGCGCGGCGATTGTTTGATGAGATGCCTGAGAGAGATGTTGTTTCGTGGAACTCGATGATCTATTGTTATGCCAAGTGCGGTGACATGAAAGCTGCGGGCGAGTTGTTTGATCGGATGGATGTGAGAGATGTGGTTACATGGACAGTAATGGTTAATGGGATTGCGAGATGGAGTGAGGTTGATATTGCTCACTGTTTGTTTGAGAAGATTCCGCACAAGAGCTTGGAATCTTGGAATTCTTTGATTGATGGGTATGCTAAGCGCGGGAATATGAAGGCTGCTCTTACGTTGTTTGAGCTGATGGAGGGCAGGAACTTGACGTCCTGGAATGTTATGCTTGACGCATATTCTAAACGCGGGGAGATGGGAATTGCGAGGGAGTTGTTTGAGCAAATGGTTGTGAGGGACATCTTCTCTTGGAATATTATGATCGATGGATATGCCAGGATTGGATGTTTAGAGGTTTCTCAGGAGTTTTTTCATAGTATGCCCTGTAAGGATTTGGTCTCATGGAATACATTGATAGCTGCCTATAAACAAAACAATCGACCGAAGGAGGCCATTGGTCTCTTCCACATGATGCAAATGGCTGGTGAGAAACCTGATGACTTCACTCTATCTACTGTTCTTTCTGCTATTGCTGACTTGGGTTCTTTTGTCCAAGGCAGATGGATTCATACTCTTGTTGTCAAGAATAAATTCTTTTTGGATGGACTTGTTGGTGTCTCCCTTACAGACATGTATTCCAAGTGTGGATATGTGGATATCGCTTGGGGAATCTTTGATAGCATACTTCATAAAACAATTGACCATTGGAACTCGATGATATCTGGACTTGCGCTACATGGTCATGGAAATCGGGCTATTTGCTTGTTTGAAGAAATGTTAAAGGCGATGATCGAACCTGACGATATAAGTTTCATAGGTGTTTTGACTGCATGCAGTCATGCAGGTCTTGTGCACCAAGGTAGGCAATATTTCGAGTTGATGAGCCTCAAGTATGGCATGCTACCCAAGATCCAGCACTATGGTTGTATGGTTGATCTTTTAGGCCGTGCAGGTCATTTAGAAGAGGCACATGCGCTGGTGACGGACATGCCCATGCAACCCAATGATGTCGTTTGGAGAGCACTTTTGGGTGCAGCTAGGAACCACAGTAATATTGAGATCGGTGAGCATGCAGCAAAGCACTTAATTGAATTGGAGCCAGATGATACTAGCTCTTATGTGCTCTTGTGTAACATATATGGTGCCACACAACGATGGGAAAGTGCTTTGCAGATAAGGAAGAAGATGAAAGAAAGGTGTCCGCTGAAGATTCCTGGTTATAGTTCTATAGAATTGAATGGTGCAGTTCATAAGTTCATTGTGGGAGATTCTTCACATCCTCAAATCAGTGAGATACATCTATTATTGAATGAGATGACCACAGGATTGAAGTTGGCTGGGTATACACCAATTATGAGACATTCATTATTTGACATCGATGTATAGGAATTTTTTAGGGTGTTTGTATGCACCAGCTACTTTTGGCTATTTTCAAGAAAAACCATTGATGGTTCTCTCTTTTTTTTTTTTCAGGACAAAGAGAAAGGATTATATGTTTTTTTGTAGAAATCCCTCTAATTTGATGAATGGACAAGGATTTTTATTCGTTTACTGTAACAAGTAGGCATAATTGAGATCAATGTGCACTGTTTGTGCAAAACAGACATGGGATCACCCCTTCTCTAAGCAGTTATCGACATGAGTGATGAATTCAGATGTTTCGTCGTTTCACCGTTTGTATTCTATTATACCAGCGACAAAATGATGCAGACTATCCACTGTTAAAAGAATGTTCCAAGGGCCATTCAATCATGGCAGCAAATATCATTGGAACCATTCAAAGAACCTCACCTTGTATTCATCCAGCCCTTACCTGTCATTCCAACAGTAACGGACTTAATTGTTTTTCTTCTAACCCGAGAAATTTCTGGTGACAATCCCAAGATTTAGACCCGGATCATGATGCATGAGAGCGCTAATTAGAATTTTCCCACGCACCTTACCAGATTCCTCGATGAGAGGACAACAGGTCCCTTAAATCCACTAGGGATTCATGGTAGAAGCTTATGAGGGTCATTTACAAATAACAAGCATAATGAACCTAAGACAGCAGTGAATGAGAAGAAAATAAAGTGCACTTATTGTGATAAAGTTGGGTTTGAAGGAACTACTAGGCCAGACTCAAAGAAAATGTTGCGCCTCACAATGAAGATCTAGAGAATAATTCTTCTTATTTTTTTGAATAGATGAAAAAGTACTTTAAAATATATTCCGCCATTAAGCAACGCCTCGATGAAAAAGCGCAAATAGAGTCTCTGCATTCTAGAATGTCAAATTCTGAAGATTATTAAGATGAAGATGATGTAATTGTGATTAGTACAAAGAAAAAAAAAACTAGATTAATCAAGTGAATATTATGATGTGTGAAAAAAAAATGTCCAAAAGGTAAATTGGATGCTTTTATGATTTAAGCAATAAGAAGCATAAGCAAATGAAACTGCATACAAGCAGAGATGAAATGCTGTGAGAGAAGAAATGTGTTGCAATATGTCAGATTCTTTCTTTTTTATCAAGCTGCAATTTCATTTAATGTAGCGCATCCCCTTATTTAAGGAGATATAAATGGTCAATATGATGGCCAAGTATAGAAATTTTCTTCACGTACAGAAATTGCCAGCCTTTTTTATAGGAAGAGGTTGGAACCATCCAAAATAGTGCAATCCCTCGTGGAAGACAGTGCCCTAGCTATCAAACAACTTTCATTTTTATATATTTGACCCAAGGTATCACTCGCAAGCCCAGCCTTCTCACCTTTGGCCTCCAGCGTGGGTTTAACCGATTTTAACAAGTACACATATTACCCAAGTAACGCAAGGGGTAGGAGTTGAACTCTAGACTTAGGGAATAAACCTAAGGCTCAAACCAACTGAGCCACCACTTTAACGGCGAGCTATTAAACAACTTCAAAGCCAATAGAAGATAGTGCCCTAGCAAAACAGTCAAAATGACATCCCTACTGGAATGATGGCTTCAGATCCTCCCACTAATAGATGCATCCACCGTGCATGCTCCCATTCAGAGCAGTGGAAGTGATGGAGAAGTTGTGCTTTGGAACTCAACCTGTAACCCCGTGAGCCAAGGAAAGCCTCATTTCTTTGATTCACCTCCTTGAGACAGTTACTCCCCCTCTTAGTTTTTCCTTGAAGTTGTGCGTTTTAGTCATTCTACTCTGTTGTGTTGTGTGGGTCTTGTGCCTCATGATTGAATCTTAATTGCAAAATTAAACAAATAAAAGGGCATTTATACAAGTAGTCTACAAATGCAGTGTATGATATAATTATGTACCTCTCAAACAATAAGCAGCAGCAATAGAAGCTCGAAACCATACCTAAATGAAACAAACAGATGAGGGGATTTTTCTCATTTTTTCTTTTCTTTAATTTTCTTTCTTTTTACAAGATAATGTGGAAATGGTAGTACAATACCTTACAACATTTATTACAGCCTTTTTTTTTCTCCACCTAATTTTCTTTTACAAAATTTTCTCTATTTTCTGGTTTTCCGCGCAAATACAAATCCTAGGCTAACAGATACTTCATGCCAATCAGAAACCAAAAGATTTAAGAATATCTGGACGTCGGTCATCATCAAGCTCCTAACACAGACTGCCATCAGAAAATACATAAACAGATAAATATATAAGAGAAACAAGTGAAGCCTTCAGGAAGATGAGGGCTTGCAAATCTTCAGCATCTGCAGTTTATGAAAGGACATGTCTAGTTATCCAAGACATTGATCTATTGGGACACCAACTGATCATCCTCCATCATCATAGTTTGGTTGCAAAACCCAGGTATCAACTAGCACTCTCCAGTTCAATTGGACAAGTGGTAAATTTGTTGTAATTTCATTGAGCGGATGATGCCTCAACTTACTGCAACTTTGTTACCCCATTCAATTTCTGTCCTGTAGCAGGAAGGCTAATATTCTAAGACCACTCTTTGTTGTCCTTCAAGTGGCTGCCCAACAGATCAACACTTATAATTGCCTGGAAATGCCCTACGTGGATGCTCAAAATACTTCCATGACCAACTTGCTTACAAATGTCAACAGATAGATGATTGCGTAATAAACTGAACAGACTAAACTCGAGTATGATATAGTTTACCATATTAAGAAGCCGAAGGGCAGCAGGCCGTGTGAATTTCCTTGCAAAAAGAAAACATGGGGCTGGTTTCCCCTTGCTGCTGCACCACTCTCTCCTGTATTCTGTCTCGTAATACACATTGGTTATGTCCTGTATAAAAGAATGTCAGACAATATTAATTAAAGTTTTGGAATGATAGACAGTAAACCCAGTCCAGTTCATCCCCGGCTGAACAAGTTGCGGCTCATTCCCTGCTCTACAGAACTGTACAATTATTAGTCAGTGAATCAAGACCTGCTATCTGACACACCAAAACGTAGACAGGCGCATCATTGAGACCACAACATTCAGGTCATCCAGGATACACCAGTCACTAGCCTTCCAATGGGCAATAAAAACCAGAAAACAAATGAAAAGATGTCATCAAGAATCAAAACAGAACATCCATGGTCCACAATATGTAGAAATTTCATTGATAAGAAGGCTAAGATCTATTGTTGTGGGTTTTGTATCACGTGCATCCTCAGTAAGGCCCACCAGTTTATTATATGAGCAGTTGTGTTTGTTATAAACAAACAAAAGAGAGCACCTCAAACAGGCATGTATCAGTCAAATGGATTAGCATATTGGCTACACCTTTTTCTCAATCCTTCCCAGCATTCTCGCATTTTATAAGTATTTGAGATAAGAATGTTGCATTGGACAGCCTCAATCTTGGGCCTCTCTGGACCTTCAGAATTTTTTCTTGTGAGACAAAGAAAGTGGATTTAGGTTCTTCCAATCTGGGAGAGTTCAGGCAATTATTCATAAAATTCTAATTAAATCAAATACCTAGACCAGACCATGGGCCCACAAAATGGAGATGCAGAAAGCAATGCTTCAATTCTGCAATGCATGACCTCAATAACACAAGGTAGAAAAATTTGAAAGACAAAAAAGGACTGATTCATAATTTTCAAGAATTAAAGAACTGGATTGTACATATGACAAATTATAGGGTTTTTTTTTTTTGGTAGATACAGAAAAATCCTTTGGTATAAAGAAAAAAGGGTGGCTGCCGAACCCTAGTAGTGACAATGAACCCCTTCTTCTAAGCTTCTCCTCTTTTCCTTCTTTCGTTAGCTAATTCCCTTAAATTTTATAGACCTTTCTCTACTACATCTTATATATCTCCCAAGTCAGAAAATCCAACTTGGTATCACTACCAACTGGCATGAGACTCAAAGGGAACAGAAAAGAGGCTTAAAAAATAAAAAATAAAAACTTCTTTCAGGTTTTCCTGCAGATGAGTGGCTCAGCAGAATCATAGTGATTTGCTCACCGCACCATCATTTGAAAAATACAAAAAAATAGCAAAAAAATATAATTGAAAAAAAAATCTGTGAGCTCTATGATTTGCTGTGTTTCATTTATTAATAATGACCTAAGTTCTTATAGGTACCCGAAGTTGTATTTCATTCAGCCCAATGAACAGTACCATCGGTCTTCAAATGGTTAATCTTAAAAAATAAAAATAAAAAATAAGCAGCAGTCTTCACCTTCTAGAACCAATGCAAATTACAACTTTAGGGCAAAAATAGGAAATAAGTGAATTTAGGGCCAAAACACATTGGAATAGGCCAAGTAGGTGAGGGTGGCTGTGGTGGTGGGTTGGGAGGATTGGTGTGAATACCAATTGCGGCCGATTTTTAAAACCAAGCTCTAACACAGAGAATAGTTAACAGTGCTTTGGTCCAGTCAAAGCACATGATGAAAGCTGGCACCAAGGCATAAAACAGGAGGCATATGCTGGGGCATGACATAAGGCACCTTCAACAAAAAGCAAGAAATAAACATTACTGGTATTTTCAGCTGGTTTTTATACCACACCATTATCAGCTAAATAATCCATTTGGCCAATTTAAGATTGTTCAAAATAGAAATATTCAAATATATAGTTTTAGTGTAGTTTATTTATATCAAAAGAGGAAAGGAACAATAGTACCATACTTGCAATTCATATATTATAACAAGGCCGCAAACAACCACACTAATAAGTCACGGAGACACATGGATGAAAATCGTAGAATCGGTCATGGTATCAGTCCTAAAAACCGATATGGTATTGGTATCGGCCGCAGTTCGTGGCCCGTCGTGGTCATCCGGTGTGATTTTTTTTTTTTTTTTTGCTCCAAAAAAATTTGAAAAATATCCAAAAAATTCAAAATATTAGAAAAGGTTGGAAAACAATGTTTTTTTTTCATTAGTAACAAGTATAAATCAAATTATTAGTCCCCCTCAGTCATGACATCCTGTATCACTAGCTTGTCTGAAATTATAATTTTTGTTTGTAAGAATCATAATTATGACTAATGAACTATCTATTAGTGTGAAATTTTAGAAAATACAATTTATTTGTAATTTGTATATAGTGTTGGTAATTAGTATCTTGTATAGTTTATACCAAGATCCTCCACATCTTGAAGATCTATGTATTCTACTACTAGATCTATCAAGTTTGATTCATTAAATCATGTATTTTTATACTAATAGAGTAAAAATGAAAATTAGTACTCTTAACATTAAAAAATATCTAAATCTCAACAAAAGTGAAAACTAGTTAAAACTTAAAAGTTAAAAGCCTCTATTTTTAAAATATCAAATAATAGAACCATACAAGAAAAAGAGTGGAATGGAATTATCATATTCAGGGCTCATTTTTAGCTTTTACCCAACAAATAATTACAAAAAAAAAATACAAGAAGTAGAATATACCTACCTTTGTAGAGTTATTTTGGTGATTTCTTAAATCAAATCCACCAAAATAAAGATTTGTTGATTTATTTGCGAGTGAAAGAAAGAATTACAGCAATTAGAGTGTATTTGGAAAGTAGAAGATGAGTAAAAGGATGAGAAAGAGGGAAAAAAATAGGGTTACACATTTTTTAATTTATTTTATATATACTGCCGATATTTTCAAAATATCGGCCGATATATCGTTTCGGCTGATATTTAGAAATATTGGCCAATATATCACGATATTTTCGTGATATTTTGATTGTGTAAAACCAATACCATTTCTATATCATTTATCGGTACGGTATCGGCCGATATTTTGATCCTTGTGGAGACATAAATCGAACTTAAAGCCTAAATATAACAAATAATACTTTAGAACACAAACTATGATGTACTATCAAATTGCTTAGGTTACAGTTCATCAGCATAAAAACTTCACAAAAAGGTAAAAGAGTTTAAATGAAGCTTCAAAACTTCATCCAGCGATCCACCAAATTGCATTCCATCACCGTGATTTTTACAATATAAGTGAATCTCTAGTGCATACAAATACAAACAGAGGAACACACTACAACAAAATACAATACACAGAAAAATACTAAGCCAACAAAAAGAAAGGAAGAAGGGGAAATGACTCAGAGTAAAAAAGAAAAAAAAAAAGAAGTAAAAGCAGACTTTGCAGTCATTGAGAAAACATCCAATTACGCAAATTGAAGTAAACAATTTTCTTCATCATCAAAAGATTAATATCCTTGTGGACCCAAGGTGCTATCGACAGCTTGTCAGAAACCTTATGTAACAACCCAAACTCCCAGGTTGTAGTTAGTTTTAGTTAATTGCTTGTTAGTCAATTACGTGCGTTTAGAAGCTAAGCAAGTCCGAAAAAGCCTTAGGATCGTGTGTGCGAAGTCCCGCCGGGTTCTAAGCTCGTTTGAGCTCAGTAGGGGGGTAAGTTGCAATTTTAGGAAGTCTAGAAGCCCTTTTTCATAGTTTTTCAATTTGCAAGGTTTTGGACTCATTGGGTAGCTCTCCTAATTCCATTCACCTTATCCTTCTACTCCGACCGATCCAAACCCATCTTGGCCACCAAATATCTTATTTTCCAAAAAATCAAGCCATTGTAAAAAAAATACCCAAAAACCCATTAAAATAGGCCAAAATTTCTCTTCCTCGAAATCATACCAAAAGTATACTCATTGAAAAGCTTATTTTATTTCATGAACGGTGGCGCTTGCAGTAATCTGACCTGCTGTTCACAAGTTATAGCCGAAACAAGGTTCTTAACCAAACTTTAAATGAGTGGCAATTTTGTAATTAAACCAAAAACCCCACTCTCTCTCCTCATATATTTCCTTTCCTTCACCTTACCTCCCTCTCATTCCAGAATGACCCCTAGCCCTCTTTTTTCCATTTCTTCATCCTCTCTCTCTCTCTCTCTCCACCCTAGCTACGACATGGAATATGGGCTTTCCCATCACCGCCGGCCGGACTCCACCACCTTCCTCTCACCGCCGTCGTTCAAGGAACCCAACCGATCCCCTTTCCCTCTCTTTCTTCCCTCTTTTCTCTCCTATTTCCCTCGTTCCCCTCATTCTCTCTTCATTCCCTCACCTCCCAACTTACCATCAGAGGATTCGGACTCCCCATCTCACCACCGGAGCCCCTCCTCCTCCGGACAACCACCACCCATCCTTTTCCCATTCTTTTCTCTCTCTCTACATTCTCTCCTCTTCTTCCCATTCCCTCTCCCCTCACCTTGCTGCCACCCTTGATGCCACTGGAATCCAAGCCCATCATTGTCGCTAAATACCAGCATCATCATCTTCAAGCTTCCCTCTTCCTCTTGATCTCTCTTTCAAGGTTTCCCCCAAACCAAACAAGCCCTAAGTAAGGTTTTCCTCCCCCATAAACTAGGTCATTTGGAGTTTTGATTTAAAATAGATTTTGGCATGTTCATCAGCTTCTCTTAATTGCATTTGTAGGTTTGATTTGAGTTGGGTTTGGATCTGTACGAGTTGGAGCTCCGATCCGATTGGGTTTATTGGCGAGCTAGGGCATACCCATTTTCCATTTCTCACCGAGGCAAGTGGATTTACATACTTCATTGATGATGTGCATGTATATTTGGTTGATTCTAGCATTCTATTTGCCATTTGTACACTCCTTTGCTCATTTTGGGTTTTATGTTAAAAATGCTAGATTTACGTGAGGTAATAAAAGTGATGGATTGATAGATGTTGGAGGCAATTTGAATATGTCAAATGAAGGGGTAGAATACCCATTTTGTACAGGTTAAGAAGTGTGAGAAGAATGAAGGGATTGAAACTACATTTTAATTTTCACATCTTATTTGGGGATTGTTCTATGGTGATGGAGGCCCAGTTGTGGGCTGTTTGTGGGGTTGCTTAAGGGATCTTTTTACACATATTTGGAGCAAATTGTAGAGCCTTTTTACATATATATTGGGGGTATTTGAGGACCTATTATGAGGGTCATTGGGGAGCAAATGTACACCTCATAGATAGCATGATCTATGTACAATGCACAAATTAACCAAACCCGGTTGATGTTAGACCCAGGCTATGCACCCTTATGACTAAATGAAATTAATTACCCAACCATACATCACCCGAAGTTCGAGTAGAGTTGTCGGGTACACAAATTGCAATCATTGACCTAGGGACAGCTTGTAATTCCTCCTTGGCCTTCGGGTTTGCATACTTTGCATTGTTATTACATTGTTAATGACTCTTTAGCGACTGTACCCTTTATTTGCATTATGTGGACCATGTTGAGGCTTGGCTTAGTGTTTGGGATACGGGACAACTACTCATTGAGAGTATGGATTTATAGTTGTGGACCAAATTATGTTTGTGGAGTAGTTCCTCAATATTTATATGGTACGCATGGATGTAGCCAGCCCTTCACATTTGACTTAGAAACATTTGTCTGTGCACCACTAAGTTGGCCTATGAGTGTGCTGTGTTGGATCAAAGTCTTCTGGACAACTGCAGATTGGTATTGGTATGGATGTACCCTATGACTCTGGATTGGGTGTGATGCACGATAAGGCGGACTGACCAACCGTTATGGATGGAGCCTTGTGCTTTATGATTCTGGACTAGGTGTGATGCACCCTAAGGCAGATTGATCCACCGTATATGGACAGGATGCCTAACATCAGAAAACAGATTGGGCCACCGTGTTATGGGCCAAGTTTTACTCAGATATTGGCTTACGTGGTTGCGCATATTTGTATAGCTATGCATTAGGATTCCATTCTTTCTTATGCCTTTATTGTTTATCACTCTTATAATCATATATGTCTTTATTCCATTTTGACATTGTATATTTTCATGGTTTATGTGTAAGAACCCTGAATTATAAATGGGCCAAGCCTGAATTATTAAATGGGCTAAATGGGCTTAGAGAGGCCCAGTTTCGATCAGTCCAATTCATGACTAGATTGGGCTATTGGGTCAAATTTTTCAGGTCCATAAATGATCCAAACTCACTTAATTGTGACTCTATAGCTTCCCAAAATTATGACTGTGAAACTCCCACACTTAAATTCCCCAAACTTAAATTTTTCAAAAATTATAACTGTGTAACTCCCAAAATAATGACCTTAAATTGTGACTTTTAGTCTTCTTAGGTGACCTTTCAAGGGAAATTCTTTAGGATTCCAGCTCTATATAAGAAGAGATCTCCTCTCATCTTTGGTCACTTTCTCATGGTTCTCATGAAAGAAGAGTAGGAGTCCAATAGAGTGATATTTGAAAATAAAAGCAAGGAGATTCCAAGGAATACCTAACATAGTGGATGTCTGATTTGAGGTCACTTATTACTTATACCAGGTGAGTAGGACTTCTCTTATACTCATGTGAATATGGTGTTCCTTATATTCTGCTGTTTGGTTTCTATTTACATATATCAGTCAGTTTCTATTGATATCCTTGCAACAGGATATAAATTCTGTTTGACATAAGATTATCATTTCTTTGATTTGGCTTAATAAGGGTTCATTATATTAAAAATCCAGATCTGAAGTGATGAAAATGCTAGACTGACGACAGGATCGTGAAGGAAAATACAGATTTAAAATTTATCCTCTTTGTGTAATGACTGGTAAATCTGAATCTTATGATAAATGTGATTATTAAGGACTGTTTTCATCATACAGTCTCATTTTTATTTTTACTATACAAATGATGACTTGTAAATTCTGAATCTCAATCTAGATTTAATACTGTCCTTAGTAGCTATGTATGGAATGAATAATTAATATGAGACTCTGTGATACTTGCTCAAAGTGATTAATTCTAATTATATGAGTATAGTATTCTCTCTATGACTAAAAAGAATTTCAAAAAAATAGGGCCAATGCCACATATTTGGAGCACTAGTTATGAATTAGAGTGGGGCGAGATTTTGACTCAAGTATGTGGGACTGGCCAATGGAAGACATAATGATACTTATTATGAAATCAGTGAGCGGAGATATTTTTTTTAGAATTGTTTGGAAGTGTCTGTTTCCATTGGTATTGGATTCGACTTATGAATTAAGAATGGTGACAATCTTGTCACAACATGAATATGAATCCCCTTACAATTAAAGAATGGTGACAATCTTGTCACGACATGAATATGAATCCCTTTACAATGAATGGTGACGGTCATGTCACGACATGAATCCCTTTACAACTAAGAATGGTGACAGTTTTGTCACGACATGAACATGAATCCCCTTACAATTAAGAATGGTAACAATCTTGTCACGACATGAATATGAATCCCCTTCACAATTAAGAATGGTGACGGTTATGTCACGACATGAATATAAATCCCTTTACAACTAAGAATGGTAACAATCTTGTCACGACACGAATATGAATCCCTTGCTCATGCTGCTAATATAAACAGGTATAGTGGTAGTTTAGTCAATCAACCTATGAACTTCTATTGATATCATGATAATTACTATTGCTCTCTTGATTTTAGAAATTCTACTCACCAGTGTTACTGACTAGTGGTTCGCCCCACTACAGGTAATGTTTTTGTAGCGGGATCTGGGAGCGGCGGAGATCAGCATATAGATTTTGGCATGCAACACTGATAGAGGGTTTGAAAACCATCTAGACCATTAGATGGAGTTAGCCCCATTTTGGAATATTTTAGATCTATTGTCATTTCTTAGCTATAATTGTAAAGACTTTGTTAAGATATTAATATTATGAATTTACCTTCATTTTCCTTAGACTTGCTCTTGAATTTATTTTATGAATTTGTAATATGATCAAGTTAACGACTTAAGAATCTGAAGAGCTCCAGAATCTTGGGTCGTTACATTATGTTTATTCATTTGTCATCTACTGTTGTAGACTGATATTGTAATATTTGGTGCATAAGTACCAAATCTGCTTACCCTAGTAGGTTACATTGGAGATACCACAGGCAGTTGAGCCTGGGCTGGTTGAGTTCGAGTGATGTGTAGACGTCATCTTCTGATGCGTCATGGCCAGCATAAGAGTGACTTCATGCTTTTACAGGTAGTTGTTTATTTATTTCTATTAGCCTAGGATTTTGGTTGTGGCCATTTAATTAATGTATCGTTTAACTGTCTACTTTAAGCTTAGTAATTAATTTATATGCTTAGTCTAAACTATTGATTGGACCCTCTATATCTTATGAAGTCTCCGCTGTATAGATTGGTGTATTAACCAATATTTGGACTCACCACGGACTACAATCAATTGCAGGACCATGATTGGGGGCCACAGGCTATATTAAACATAAACAGTTTACTGGTTTATTATTGAAAAAAATTTTAATTGGCCCCTAATCTCACGTTTAACCCCGGTTTATGAAATAAAGGCGTGACACCTTACATGTTTATTGTTGTGGATCTAGATATCACTTCTATTGTAGTGTTACGAACCACTTCATGAATAATCAAATGATCAATGTTCTCAACATCTTGATGATGTCTATAACAACACCATGCGTTATCAGCTATAGTGGTTGAAGCCACTAAGCTATTTTGAAAATAGCAACGCTATGGTCTAAAACCTATTAAAGCAAAGCAAATTTAATTTAAAACACTTCTTTTCCTTTTTTTTTTCTCCTAAATAGCCTTTCCTAAAGTTGTCTCTACCCTAATCTAGTTCCAAACCACTAAAAAAATACAGATTGGTTGCCACACAAGATTCAGTTTTTTTCGTATCACTTAAAACCACACTGCTAGGCCACTACGTATCACCCGCTACTTGGTGTTTTGGCCATTAACCGCTACGCCCTCCACAACCACTATTCTGATCCTTAATCATATTCTATGATATATAGAAGGGTTAAGGGCATCCTAGATATTTTAGATTATTGTGATGCAAAACTAGTTGGGTCTCTGTAGGACAAGAAGTCTACTAGTGGTACTATAGGTTGATAACGAGGAAATTCATGTGGAGAATAAAGAAAAATAGAACTCATTTCAGAAGCAGTATGTTGGAGTCCATGGCACTTGCTACCTGTGAAATGATGTGGGTACACTTTCTCCAAATATGGGCTTTTCAATCCCAACTTCTATGAGACTCCACCATAACAATCAAGTTGTGATTCACATCTCTTCCAATTCAATCTTCAATTACAGGGCGAAACACATTGAAATAAATCTCCATTTTGTTTGGGATCAAGTCACTTAAAAGTCATTATCCACTAGTTTTGAGTGCTCAGGCAATCAAATGACAGATTTGTTCACTATCCTACGAGTAGCATTGGCTATGCTCAACACTGATACACAAGTGTAGAGAATGAGAGGAAGACCTTATAAGAATACTTTATTCAATTCTCCTCGAGAGGTATATGTATGCTTTGATTCCTTGTCATCAATTAGAAAGTTTAGCTAGCTGTAACCTATGAGGCACGGATACTTCAAAATGGCCAACGTATCATGTCTTATCATATCTGATACTTCACTTTTTATGTGTAAAATTCGTATCCATGCCGTATCCATAGCATGTTCTTACCATATCCATGCCCTATCTGGGCATCATTGGCTGTAACAGCTAACCAAGCTGACTGTAGTTGTAATACCCAAGGGTGGAAGTTTTGAGCTTGGTTTAAATTAATGAATTATATAATTTTACTTTTAATATATATATAAAAGTGATGGGACCCACGTTTTATTTAGGACCCATGTTTTACTTGTAATATGCTACCAAAGGGAGGGAGAAGGATCCTGTGCACGACACTTCCACTCTTAAGGAAGTAAATCCTTGAATGGGATAAGGATCCCTGTACACAGCTTTTATTAGAAAGTGAGGATCACGACACTTCCACTCTTGAGGAAACAAATCCTTGAATGAGATAAGGATCTGTATACATAGCTGTTATTAGAAGATAGAGATTTGAGACGTACATATATATATATATACCGAGAGAGTTGCCTGTTGACTCATCTTCGTTTCTTCTAAAGAGCCAGAAAAGGGGAGAGATCCAAGAGAAGGAGGAAGAGCACCCGGTGAGACATCAAGAGGAAGAAGAAAGTAATCAACCAAGGCGTGGTTGATGCCCCATTCCCGACCACAAACCACAAGAGTTTATAGAAGGTGAGTGATTCCTATATCTATTTAAGTTTAATGATGGATAGTGTGAATTGGAGACTCAACAGTCTTCAATGTCGTGTATATTATTCTGGAATTAGTCCAAGTGCATAGATCAGGCAATGAACTTCTCCAGAATTTATAAGGATGATTAGATGATGTTACTGACTTGGTAAAAAAAAAGGTTATTCCACACTATTGGAAGTCTCTGATCGTGGGTAGTTGGATTTCTTCTTCGTGCTTGAGAGCTACAGTGACTGACGACACCAAAGAGGGACAAATCTATGCCGTGATCCACGATTCTGGGGTATAAACTTGTTGGATCTGTAGAGGCAACAATGATGGGATGATGAGGGAACTTCCTGGCTCAAATCCCCTTCATCAAGCTGAAAAATCTGCACTCTGGGACAGATTTTCAGAAAAACCGACCGATTGGAACCCTTTCTTGGCGAGGAGTTGTGGGACCGGGTGGGCCACCGGATGGGGGATCAACACCATGGATCTTGGAGAAGAACCATGGGCGACCCTAGTGACGATGACCCTTAAGGGGTAGGACCCTGGATGGCCTACCATCGGATGATCTCAATAGTGCATGGCGTGAGGGAGAAATTTTCAAAACTCGGCTCTGTGAAACGAAACCACCTAACGGGTGTATATATACTCATATGTAATTCATCGATGTTAACAGAAGGTTCCCGATGTATCTTATATGCATACGAATTATACATTTTAATTATTATGTTTAAAAAGAAAGGGGGCCATGTTGTCGATGATGTCTACCACATATATATATGTATATATATACTGAATCATCATATATTCATGATATAAATATCTGAAATTGTAGGATGAAATTGTGGTATGTGTAAGTTAACAAACAAGTAAATATTCTGTGTATCTTAATTCTGTTGCGTATGATTTGATTGGGATGAACCATAATCTAAATTACACGCATGGTGTGTTATGTATGATTGTATAATTCTGGACCATTGGGTTCGAACTGAAGTTGTATATGTGGTATACGGATGTGGATAATGGGACACTGAAGTCCTGAAATAGTGGGTCCTATGGGACGTGGAATGAGATGATGCATGTATGGCATCTCGTTAGTGTGATGGCCCAATAGTATAGACTTGGGGGCAAAGATGTAGTTCAAAGAAGTGTCATGGTAAAGATTTTATTCACTTCTTGATTTAATTGTTGTTTATTATTTAATTATTTCAGTGATGCTATTGTATTAATTGCAAATATGTCATAAAGTAGGAATTCATTCACCAGTTATACTGACGTTGTTTACCCCCTTCAGGTAATCGGGTTGCGGTTGGACCAGAAAATGGCGAAGATCAGCCCGTAGTGTTTGGCATGCGTGGCTGAGGAGAGCGATACCTTCATACTCAGTAGTTTAGGAAATTTTAGTTTTGGCATTTAATTAGTATTTGATTGATTTACTTTGAAATCTTAGATATTGAAAACCTTGTTGGTAAAATTTTATATGGAGGGATTTATTTTAATAAATGATGCTTGACCTTATGTAATTATTTGATTTATATGTATGAATGGTATGCCATCGGGTCATAACTCAGATTCCGTCAGGGCCCCGGAATTTGGGTCGTGACAGTAGTTTCCCTGTTTAGCATATCAAATCTGAACGAGACAATTGTATTTTCTTTATTTAGCATAGCTTTGTGTCAAATCACCCCAATTAAAGGAGCTACAGATAATTGTAATCTTCCTAAAAAATGTACATTGAAGCATATAAAATCAGGAGGCCTGCCAGGGGAACTCCATTCCATCAAAATCTTTTGATTTTCTTTAGTTCACAATCACTGTAAACTGATGATGTAAATCTCTAGATTAGAGAATAACTAGCTGTTGATAATACAATTAAATGCACGCTATGTTCCAGTTGGGGAGAATAAGCTCTATTTGACCGCTCAGTTTATGTCTCATGAGTTACAATAGATTAAAAACAAGTGAATTTGATTTTTTTTTTAATAGCCCCACCAATGCGAACCCATTCCTGGTCAAACAATTTTTTAGGAACAAGAGTTTCCTCAGTATATAATATAATTTTAAAAAAAAGGAACTCTGACAGACTTCATCCATGCATACCTTTATAGTTTGTATAACCGCAGGTGTAGCATCTGAGAGCTTATATGTCACAGGATGCCATCCACGCCTTTCGCGATCTTTGGAGGATGAAAGATCCCATGAAGTATGTGTAAGTGTTCTGCGAGTGATTTCTCCTTCAAGTCCTTTTTGCTGTATAATGAAGCACCAACAAGGAGTTAGTGCGAGATGCTTAAATAGGCCATGGAAAAATGGTAGATTTGCCAGAAATTCCTCTGCCATTAAACTGAACAAACTGTGCAGATGCTTCAGAAATGAGGGTGAACTAATGACACAGGTACACTTTAAAGGTCCATACACCAGGAAAAAAGCACAAGAATCACCCAGGAAAGATGCAAGCTTTTGTTACGCATTTGTTAAAATAAGAAAATTATACAAAACCCAGAAAACACAGAGTGTCAGAGGATAGATAGAGGCATAGGTATTTAACTGGACAAATATTTTAGGCTTACTTCTAATAACCATCTAAACCTCTGGCGTGCACGTTCTCAATCAGAATATTCATAGAGTCCCAATCACCTCTACTAAAATAATACATGGTCACTTAGTAAAAGAAGTAACTAGTATCAATTCACTGCTGTATGACACCAAAATTAGAGTAAGAAATCAACTTACTGCCAATAACGTCTGGACATAATGTTCATCTGGAATACAGTTATGCTCCTTGGATGCATCTGCAGGCTGCAAGAGGTATTAAAGAAAGCAAAACAGTATTCAGTACCCGTATTTTGTAATGCTATTGGCATGTGGTCTAATGCTCTTACACATACATGTTCCTTTTTGTTGTATTCTTTGTTGTAAATTGTGAACCAATTCCACTCAAAAAAAAAAAAAAAACAAGCACATTCAATTTTTTATCAGTAACAGATCTCAAGTTTGCATTGCTCATCCATGCTTTTCCCAAATAGAGTCATGGATTTTACAGCAGCAATTGTTTCGAAGTAGGAGTGTGGACCCAACACAGACTCAAACTTATCCAACCAGGCCAAACCCCATGCTCGAGTTGGGATTTCAGGTTTTGGTTGGGATTGGTCCATAATTTACAAGCACTTTGTTTTCAGTTTGAATTTGAACCTGACTGATATCAGCTGAAGTTAGTTCCTGAACAATTAGGGTTTTATGCTTCTAGAACTTTGATAGAGTTTGGGTTGGGTCAAGTTGGGCCAAAGCTGTGTCTGCTTCAAGTTCTAGTTGGCCCTTCTAGAATCTAGTTCAGGTTTGGCTTGGTTGAATTCCCAGCCTGACCCACACTAGTTGCACCCATGCTTTCAAAGCTGGGGACTCCAATCCTCAACAATTGTAATTCGTATCTCAGATTTTACACAATAATATTATCGCCATTCAGGACTAAACGAATTAGACAATCAATTAGAAATATTGTTTGTGAATTATCAATTAAAAAACTGTATATTTAAAATATGCTAAACTTGAAACAACTAGGGGAGCTAGTTAAATGCCACACTTAAATAGTACACTTTTTTTTTAAATGCTGACTGTAATTCATTGCTCAAAGAACTTAAAATAGTACACTTGAAATTAATAGTTCACAAGCATTTCGAATATAGTGTTCCACCGGTATTAATACAGCTGTTATAGATTTGGGGACATAATTAACAATTCAAACTTGTCCTGGCTTATTATTTTCATTTGCCTTATACATGATATGATACTACAAAAGAAAGAACTTACAAGAGGACGATCTCGCCAAAATTCTGGTAGTGACCTCCTCTGCACATTTGCAAAAGATGGTTTCAGACACTCAGATGGAGAAAAGCATGGAAACAAGACAACATTGTCAGTTCATATTACATTCAAAGAAAATAACAGAATCACTCCACAGCAATCTAACTTGACTCTAAATTGTGGAATCCACGTGCATATCTATTGTTTCAAGATCCAGGAAACCCCGCAAGCATTTTCATGTGTTGAAATATATTAATCACAAAGAACTCTCCTTCCAGCATGTTTGGAATTTCTTGTAGGTGGTTTTCCTTGGAAAGCATTGAATGAAATACTGAAGAAAGACGTGATTGACTAGGGAGGTAGAACTAGAAAAAAAAAACCCTAGAAGTTAGTTGAGTGACCATGAATTTTCCCATATGCTCAGATTCATTTTGATGGGCAGTGACTTGTGAAGCACATGGATCAAGCGGTGAGTTTGCATGTGATCAAATTTTCTCCATTTGCTTGGATTCATTTTCACATGGGGAACAGTAAGCATCAATTATGAATCACATATCATTTTAACCAGTAAAATATTTTGATATTAATGCGGTAGCAGTGTGTACTCCAAAACATTAGTAAATCATAAGTTGTATCAGCCAAAATAACGCCAAGACAGCCAACATATATAAAGTATCAGTCAAAAAGCCTATGTAAGATTCATTTTTCCCTTTTTTATCATGTTTAGTGCTGAAACTTGTGAAATTTGAAGAGAAAGGTGAACTTCACCCTCTCAAGGCTTAATTATAGGAGAGAAAAAGCAGCAAAATGTTGTTATTTTAACGAGATCAAACATATGACGCACACTTTGCCTTGAGCAAGCTTCAGAAAAGTAGCATGTAGGGTGGTGTGTTTTCTTCTAGATATTAATTAGAATAGAAAGATTTCATGACTCGAAATCAAATCTAAAGAGATTTTAGTAATTTTTTATGCTTTTTGGACTTATATTAAGAAAATTATATGCCTAAAAATACTAGCATGCAATATGTTAAGAGCGATTTAGATATGGCACTCGGAAGTTAGTTTGCCTTAGATTTAGTGATTTGGGAAAATTTTAATAATATGCAATATTTTGCATGACAGAAAGTTGAGACTTTTTTGCCTAGTGAAAATTGAAAGAATCACTTATCTTTCAAAAAAAAAATTTTTTTTTTTGAGACTTGAAAAAATTCAAAATACTTTAAAAAAAAAGTGATTACATGTTTTCACTTAGCGCATACACACGCGCACACACACGCACGCTAATTTTCTTAATAATTTAATTGGTTATTGGTTAAAGATATTTACTTTATCTGTACAATATACCAATTTTCTATTTATATTCCTACATAGTAAGTATATTTTACTTTTCCATTAAATTTAAACAGATTGAACAACTTCTAACAAAAGTCTGATACAAGAGGTTAAGGACTTTGCTTCATAACATGCTCTAATGTGAAAAAAAGATTTTCTACAATTTTCTGAAACTCTGGATTTTTTTTTTTTGGGGGGTGGTGGGGTGGTGTGCTCAAACCACAAAGTGTCAATTTCCAAGGTCAACAAGGACAATTAATTAAAATCGTAATATCGGCCAACCCCAAAAACCGAAACTGTTGTGGTTCGCAATCCATTGTAGCATGAAATTTTTTTTAGCCCAAGTAAAATTTTTGAGAAAAATATCCAGAATATTGTAAAATATTAGAAAACAATGTCTTTTTTCCATTAGTAACAACTATAAGTCAAAATAATGGTCCCCCTAGGTCATAAATTCCTATATCACTGTCTAATCATTAATTGTTAAATACATCAAATTTTAATGTAAATCTATGTGTCCATACTTATAATTTATAAATCCATTAATGTATCCATATCTAAAATCCCAACCATTAAAAATACTATCACCTCTTGTAATAGCTTTGTAAAAATTCTACTCAAATCATAGTTGGGCCACAATTAAGTTGGTGGTGCTACATGATTTGAATCATTACTCTAGAAGTCTTATAAGTGATTAATTCACCAACCCCAACTCTTATTTGAGTAAATTTTGTTAAAGGCCCATTGAAGAAGGGGCATTTATCTTTGAGTGGTTTAGAGTTAAGATAAATAGGCCTTTTTAATAAGATTTAATTAAAAAATAGGGAGGGTAGTTTGAAAATCTTGTAGGCTTCATAGTGGAGCCACCTATAAAAATCTAAACTGCTCAAAATAATTGCCCTTCTCTTACATGGGCCCCCATCCAAATTTCATGTTATTAGAATTTGCAATTAGATTGATTTTTTCAAAATTGATTGCTTGATTAATCTGACGGTCAACGAAGTACCAATTAAAGTGAAACTTTCTCAAGGCATAACAGAGGGAAGGAAAAATATTTTGAACAGTTTGGGTTTTATGTAGGTGGGCCCCATGTGGAACCCACTGCCCTTTCATTTCGTCACTTGCCCGAAACAAAAGAGGGAAACGGAAGAGCGAAAGGGGAAAAAAAGGGTGGGGAGGAAAAGAGGAGAGGAGGGTAAGAAGACAGTGGACCAATTGGTCAACTGGTGCGACGGTGTAGCTAGGAAGTGGCAGAGGCAGTGCCAAAGGGCGACGATGGAACCCAGGTACTTTATTCTCATCATCCTCCCCTCCAATCTCTAAGATTGTCCATTGCTTGTCACTTTCTAACAAACAATAAAGCGAGTAGCCCAACTCTGATTCCCAACTTCAGTTTTGCAACAGCATGCAGATTAAATGCACTATTGAATCTAAATCAGTATCAACCTTCTTGAAACTCTGAAATCAATCTTTGCAATGCTAGTCTTTGAAATGCATGAAAGATTGATGGCCTCTAGGAAATATAAAACTTTGTATCAACCTCCTTGAAACTCTGAAGTTAGTCTTAGGAATCATGGCTCAAAATAGGTATGTAGTGGCCGCATTATTGGCTGTAGTGGTTGAGGCCGCTACGCCATTTTGAAAATAGAGGTACTACAGTCTAAAACCTAGTAGAGCCTAGCAATTTTAATTTTAAACATTGTTTTTCCTATTTCTTGTCCTCAATAGCCTTTCTTAAAGTTGTCTTTAACTTTACATGGTTTCAAATCACTAAAAGAAACATAAGATTGGCAATTATATAATATTTAGAATTTTTTGACCACTTAAAAATTCACACTGCTGCACCATTATGCATCACCGCAACCGCTACATATCGCCCGCTATGTAGCATCTCAGCCACTGGCCGCTACACCCATCGCAACCGCTATTTTAATCCTTGTTTGGAATGCATGAAAGATTGACAGCCTCTAGGAAATATAAAACTCACAACATTTCTTCTATCAAATGCCTTCAGACTTGAAATAAAAAATAAAAAAATAACAAACCACAACTTGAAGAACAAAAGAGTTGTTCATACTGTTAAAAAAAAAGGAACTATAGTTCTGGTTGCTCTAGAAGAGAACCATATTCGTTTTGAAGGACCACTTCATAAGGTATCCTGAGGAGTACCTGAAGTGTATATTATTTTGAAGGATTTCATTCTACTTGTACTTCAGACCGAAAGGGATTCTAATAAGGTTAATAGCATGTAGTCAGGACTGGGGATAGATGTAGTCTAATGTGATTGTATTTATAAGCAATGCACATACAAGAAATGATATATCAAGGTTCAAGAGAACAATCCAATCATTTTATTATAATCTTATTTTTGCTTTCTTCCTCTCTTTCATCCCCATCACCATCAGATCCTATAAATCACAGCTCATGAAACAAGTCCTTAATTGCATAAGGTATCAGAGCTGAGGTGTTTGTTCATGATGATGTGAAGCTTCCTCCAAGAAAAGCATTTCTGTGCACAGAGATCACATCTCCTCGTAAGTGGAGATCTCCATCACTAAAATAATAAAATCAATTCTAACATGGTAGTTGGTCTAACTAAGGAGTACTAAAAAGTGGAGTAAATGAAGGCATGTAATAAGATGCTTTTTTTATTTCACCATGTTTGGATAAAAAAAGTGGAAGTAGAGAAGTAAACTTATGATGTGACACCACTAACCTTCAACAACTTTGCATGCCTCTTTTTTTACCAAAAAATAAAAAAAACAAACAAACAAAAGCAGTGTAATCAAATTGTGGTATAGTTAGCTTTATGACAACTAGTGCTTTTGAATCTACACACCCATTCTCACCATACTTTACCTCATACTATCCAAACAAGAATTCTAACACAAATCTGCTTTTTTACTTTAATATACCTTACTTTTACTTTAGTCTGCTTTTTTACTTTAATATACCTTACTTTTACTGTTTCTATGATTTGACATCGATCTCCCCTCCACTCTTCTACACATGTAAACAAATAGGCCCTAAAGGATTATGTTATGCATATTTCTTTTAAGCAAGGGCTTCCTTTGCAGGACATAAAATCGACAGAATCTAATGTGCAAGGGAGGAAATTTATATCCCAGCCAAATCAATAAGAGCCTAGAAAGGAAAGTGGGTTCCTCTTTTGTAAACAAATTTCTACACTGCAAATGTACTGTTCCCATTGTAAATAAATGTTTATACAAGTTCTCTCACAAGTATAATCATCATGCAAAAAACGACTATGTGATTAATAGTACTTCAGTAACACAACTAAATCATTGGAAAGCATAAATGATTGCCTTTCAATGTGCATAGGTTCAAGCACAAAAACCTACGACAATTAACAAGAAAAAGGTTCTTTCCAAAGGATACAAGAAACATGCAAAACTGAATTACCTTGCAATGACGGTGAAACAGTGGATATATCGTATCATCTCTTACTACTACAATGGCATGCTTCATAGTTAAAACAGCCCACTGAGAAGGAAAGTAACAATTAGACAATGAACACAGTACCCATGGTTCAAGAAACCAGTAAAATGCTAATTTTAGAGGACACTAGATGCTGAAAACAACAACAATACCTGAGACCCTTTCCTCCAATTATGAACAGGGATAACCGGATTCATTTTTGGATTATAGCGACCCTCTTTTGTATCAGCAAAGCTGCTTCCACCATGATATGACCAGATGCTATTAGAACCTAGTGACCATTCCGCAGACATACAAAGATTTTATACTGCTCAAACTCAGAAGTAAATTAATCATAGAAAGTAAATGATTCAGGCTGAGGAATGAATGGGCATACACAAACACAGAAGGGAGAGGCTGTGAGTAAAGTTTAGCATAAACTACCCCCAATCGAGCCACATAGGAAAGGTGAAAATAACAATGAGGTGAAAATAACAATGACTAGAACGTCAAGAATAAAGTTATAGTATTTTATTTGTACAGTTAAAATTTTCCAAATTGTACAAACCGATGTAAACTATGAAGATTACTATGCTTACTAGTCCCATCTAATGCAAAAACAATAATAATTAATGGATACAAACAATGGAAGTATGTTCTTTGCAAAGTTCAAATTTCTGTACAAACAGATCCTGAATTTGAGGAATGGGAAGCCTGATGTGGCTATTAATTCCTGGATAGACAGTTTCATGTATCCATCTATCAAGAATCGATGGAAAGATTTAGGAAAAAAAAAAAAGGATGTTTGGGAGTTTCTAGCTTGATTATGTCCAAAATTGAGAGGAAACTTAGAAATCAGATCAAGGCAACGATTCAATCCATTATCTTTACATTAAAATGACAGGTCAGGCCCTATGGAACCACAATTCATTAGTCACAAGGATTCCTCCACATTTATTCAAATATAAACAGTGGTAGCGACATTTTTCCTTGTTCTGATGATCCAATATAGTTGTTGCCATTGAACATTGGAGTGATGTTGATGCAACTGTGGAATCTGATCTTTTTGAGAACCTTCCAAGTTCCAACCAGGTGCAGTTTAGAAGAGGTGCTTCTCACTGCTGGTGATAACAAAGTCCAATATGCATCATTAAGTGGTAAATTAATTTTCCTGTGGATAGGAGAAAGCACGAGTGCTAGAATAACACCCTAACCGAGGTAAGGTCAAAGTTACTACTGCTATAGCTTAAATAATGTGATGGCTGGAGATGGTTAAGTTGGAGGATTTAATCTGTGTTTGTGAGTAAAATACCAGAACATAAGTTATTGGTATAAAAAATTACCTTGTGCGATTATATGATTCAATATTGAACTATTTGTGCAAATGGGTAGGTCAATATTGAACCCTATTGGCCCCTATTAAGTATTATGGATCCTAGCTTGGGTATTGGCTTGGTTGGGGAAGATGAGAAGGCAATAGGCCTTGGCATGTGTGTCTGAGAGAGCAGAAAGTCATATAGAAGAATAAGAGACTTTACCTCATAGTTATTTAGTGACTTCTTTTGAATAATCATAGAACCACTTAATGGGTTTTTCTTATTAGTTGTGAACAGTTTTATATTTCAACTTTCATTACATAAGATTCCAGAGTTCAAATTTCAGCTAGATTACTTACTGCCTTGAAATCTTAGTTATGAATTTGATTTATGTTTACGAAAGAAATGAATACGTTCATGGCATGAAATTCAAGGGCCCCGGATTTTGGGTCATCACACCTTGCCTCCAGGAATGGATCACATATAAGGTCAACTGAATCAGACCAAACACCAGATTAGATACAAACAAGATATGATTCCATAATGTAGTTGTGAACATTAGACAGAACCTCAAGTCAATCACATTATAATAAAATCAAAAAATTGAACGGCCGAGACGAAACCTGGGCACAAAACAAACAGTTCATTCACAAAACTGAATAGAAACCCCTTCAAAAGTCGAAGAAAAAATCTCCAGAAATAAGCAAAAAAAATCCACACGGATGGAAGACCAGAATAGTAGATGTGACACGAGATCAGTAGTGGGACCTGCCACAGATGGCACCGTCAAGTGCAATCAAGAAATTTCATGTGCAGGAGATCAAGAGCTTTGAAGGACCTTTCAGAGCAAGATCTTTCATGTGCAGAAGATGGAGAGCTTTGAAGGACCTTTCAGAGCAAGATCTTGAAGAAAAAAGAAGATGGGACGTATTTCTATCGATGGCCCTACTGAGTTCAATCATTGGCTGAGAGAAAAAGAAATAGCCACTTTCAGAAATTTATTTTCCCGACTGAATAACTTCATATTCGAGATATCAGTTGCTCTGATACCATGTAATTGCAGAAAATTCAAGGATTCATTGAATTATTGTGTAGTGTCTTCCCAATC
This sequence comes from Sextonia rubra, assembly GCA_037013555.1. Classification (NCBI taxonomy): domain Eukaryota; kingdom Viridiplantae; phylum Streptophyta; class Magnoliopsida; order Laurales; family Lauraceae; genus Sextonia; species Sextonia rubra. Next base: position 25,663,559 of record JASUAD010000006.1, read on the forward strand.
GAAAGATATATGTATAGAGTATAGTAGTATGGCAATTACAACTTTATATTTTTTTTACAATTTTCTTTTTGTGGGATGGTGTTGGAGGCTTTTGGGATTGCATTCTATGGAAGTGTTAAGCAGTCAAAGATCAAAGGTAATGTTCATCCCACTGAATGAAAGCCCAGTTGCAACCATGTATTATTACATAAATCCATTCAAAATAACTAACATAGATGTGGCATAATTCTTAGGACATCATTTCTCTCTTTTTAAGATTTTCAACATATCACTATTTTTGTGGTTTTGAGGGTTCCATGGTGCGACCTGGTCCGGCTCGGACTCAACTTGAGGGTGACCGAGTTGCCCTCTGAGTCCAAGTTTCAAAGCCCTCCCCATATCAAGGATACAAGGCATTTTAGCCTAATCCCTTTGTATGATATTCCTAGAGTTTATAGAGTTCTGTTATGGTAATTTTATATTACAGCAATCTGCAAGACCATCAAAAAGCATATTAAAACTTGGTGGAGTCCAAGTCAATTCCACCGACTTGACTCAAACTCGGTAGTGATTGAGTCAGGTTGGCTCAAACTCAACCAAGTCATGTAAAAGAGTTGAAAATCCGTAGTTTTCTTTTTAAAAAAATTTTTTACTCAAATATATGCACAAGGTCATGTTGTCTTCTGTGAGGAGTTGTGGTCCTAGTGCTGCCACCTAAGAAGCACAGATACGGACATGGAACATAGATACGACACAACACGGACACTCCGACACGGCATTTCTCAAAAAAGTAGGACACGGACACATTAGGAGACACGTTAATAATATATATTAATTTATATATATAATCATCTACTAAAAAAATATATCATTTTAATTTTTTTAATCAATTTAGCAATCAAAAAATAAGAATTCAAGTACCAACTAACAAGCATATTAACTTATCAAATATCAATAAAACACTAAAATATAATTCATAATTATTAAACATGAAATATCCTTAGTTCCATAAAATCCATATAAAGAAAAGGGCAAATCAACTCTTTCCCCTCCCTTAAAAAAAAAAGCAAAAAAGAAGCCAATCTTGAGGCTTATTCTTTAGTGAAATATTTATTTGTCTTTTGCTCATGATATAATTAATATTTACAATCATACATTTTTCCATGGTACAAAATTGTCATATATCAAGTTTACAAGTTTTAATAACCACATGTTAACAAAGTGTCCAAGAGATATCAGCTACATGTTTATTTTTTAGTCATAGACGCGGGCTAAGAATTATGGGACACGTTGCAAAAAGAGTATCCAACAAGTCCGAAATTAAGATTTTTAGTTCATAATTATGGACATAGCTAAATAGTATCAGACATAAGTCCGAGAGTGTCCAAGAAGTGTCGGTGTCCGACACGAATACGTCACTTTCTTAGAAGTGTCCATGCTTCTTAGGCTACCACATAATCATTTTTGGGCTCTTCCAGCGAGGCTGAGAAAGGCATCCCTACAAAGTGCCAACGAGTTCTGTTCATCTAAGGCTTTGAGTTAGAACTTAGAGAAATCCTAAGTAAAAAGAGTAGAACTCTGCAATGGGGCCCACATGTCAAAATCCAAACCACTGAAAATCAACATCATCTAGGTATAGAGTGTAATCGCAAATGTTACCTCAATCGGAGTTTGTCCCACCGTTGGATGACCATTTATTAAAAACCGATAATAAAAATGCATAAGAAGATTGTGCTGATGCCTTTTTCTTATGAAAAGGTCAATCTAATAGTGGGACCACCTCCGATTTAGGTCAAATTTGGCAATGCTCAATATACCTCAAGCAAATTTCTTTTGACCAACTCAGATTTCAATATATTAGCCTCACTGTAGAGTTCCACTTCTTGGACTCACGATTTCCCTAAGTTAAAGCCTCAGGTGACCTAGACTTGTGCACATCTTTCCTTTTTCCACTTCTTTTTCCCCACTCACCAGATGCAAAAAAAAAACAAAAAAACAAAAAAAAACACTTTCTTCCCTCTGTACTATGTAGAGACTAGAGGCTTCCATAAAAGAAAGCAAGAAAGAGAATTGGAGGCAATCAATCCGACTTGCCAGTCTCAACTCGACTCAACCGCTGCCAAATCGGGGACGAATCTGTTTTGTAATACCCTGCCATTAAACCCAATATAAACTTGCATATAAAGAACTAGGATCCAAGGGAGAACAATGAAAATATTGTACAAAGTAATGGGAAAAGGTTTGTTGGATTGTGGGTTTAGAGAGGATGGATTTGACTCCGGGCAAGAGGAAAGGGCAGAACTCACAAGGGGAAATTTAAGTAGATAGTAAAAAGGTGCGCGAGCAGTACTAGATTACTGCCAGCTCTTAGAATGTTGACATGCCTAAGGGTAGGTTAATAGTACTTACTTTGATAGAATGAAGGTATGCTAGCAATAGATTATTGCTAACTCTTGGAATATTGACCAGCCTAAGGGTAGGTTAATGGTACTTGATTTGATAGAATAATGCTATGAAAGCATTAGATTTGTTGACTTTGGCATAGTGTCAAGCTTGAGGGTAGGTTAACAATACTTGGCATTTTTAGCGACCTCCGCTTTGTCAGTTGGGCTCAGACTTTGGGCCCAGATCTTCTCCCGGGTCCTCTCAGATGCCAACGTGGAAATTGACTTTAGATAGGTTGTATATTGCCTGTTTGTGGTCATTTTTTACCCTCTTTATCCCATTTTGTCATACTTAAACATTTGAGGAGGGACTGGAGGGTTCTTATACTTTCCACCATATGCTTTTGGGGGCTCTATGAGCTCATATTCTTTTCTTTCTTTTAATACAAATTATGTTTAAGGCAAAAAATATATTGGCTATAATTGATTTAATTACACAAAATATGGGAATCAAGATCTGCAATCTTTCCATTAATGTATATTGATCGTGTAAATTCCAAAGAAGACAACAACCAAATGCACTCCCAATTTCTCTTGCATTCTCCTCGTTTCGATTATAGTAGATATGGTAGCAGAGCCCATAGGGATTTTTCAGTTTTAAGCAGTGTACCTGTTCAGGGCATTCAGAGGCTTTGAGAGATCCTAGAAATCTTTATTCCGAAGGATTTTGGTAGGTGAGTGCTTTCGTCGCATCTTCTTACTTCTCATGCAATCTTGCAACATCTAGATCTTCTCATACAGATCCTCTGCATCGGCTTGAGATCTTCTGCATCAAGTCCCAAGTGCTTCATACATGTTGGAAGCAGTCTCATGTAGTCAATTGACTCTGCTCAGCGTCGTCACATCTGGATCTTCCCAGTCCCAAAAATCCAGGTAGTCTGCATCAAGTTTTTACCTTCGGCTCGCTATTTTATCCAGTCAATACAGTTGTCCTCTCGTTTTGGTTTCATACAGTTGATAGACTGTGCTCAGAGGAATAGGATCCCTTAATCAGGGTATACAGTGGGGCCCATCTGGAATCACAATCAGATTCCACACATCTACTACAAGTATAATCATATATTTTTCTGGGTATCTCTGATTTTTTCTTGAATTTTTTGAGCTATAAGAGATAAATTTTCCTAATTTCTGGTGCAGCACTTTCTTGGACTAGTAGAATCATTCAGTTGACCTCAGATTTGGGATTCGCTGATTGAAAACGTATTGTGGTCAGAGAATTCAGTTTTACATATGAACACAGATAATTTAATCTGAGTTCTCATATAAATTGATCAACCATGACTTGTTGGCAAATGGCTGAGAAATCAAGGATTCTGTCAGCTAGATTCAATGGGAAGATTACTGATCTTGATTCCCTAATTTGGGTGATTAAATCAATTACAGGCTTACAGCCAATATACGATCTACCTAAAGTCAATATAGACGTGGGTATCCAAAGGAGGACCCAAGAGAAGATCTGGACCCAAAGTCTAAGCCCTACTTGCTAACAAAAGCTAGTGAGAATAGCATCTCGAGTGCATGTTATAGGTTATCAATTATCCCAGTATGCACTGCTACACTCTAACCAAAAGAAAAAACACCTAGAGAGAGAGAGGAGAAAGAACCTCACTTGCACCCTAGGTAGTTTGAATCTTCATTGCCTTAGCTTACTTTTAGACCTATAGTAGAACTTTTCAAGGATAAGATGATGATGAATATCATTTGCCTTCTTTCAGTTAGCTATACATTTGACATAACTCCATTTTTTTTCTACTTTTGCAACCAGCTATCATGTTATCTACTTCAAATCTTAAATAATTGGCATACCCATATCCACATGATTCAATATGGGTAGTGATGTTGGTCTCAGTCCGCATCCTAAAAATTGTAATTATAGCAGGTTTCCAGAATATTGCAGAAATAAAATGGAAAAAAAATAAAAAAAGAAAAAAAATGGAGAACTTAACTTTTTATCAGAAAGAGAGGAGAGGCAATAAGTTGCTGGTCATACAACTTAAGAGGAAAAGTCACAGGACGTTGTGTTCCTGATCCTGTTGTTTTAATTATGGGTATAAAGATAAATGTCAATAGGAAAGAGTTTGTTACATCTGGATCCTTTCTAAAGAATGAGCTGGGTGTTGAATCTACTCCTGCTGCTAATTAAGAAAAGGTGACTTAGGCGACTAGCATTCATTGGCAGTTATACTAAAGAATGCTATTTTCCAGTATTTACAAAAAAAAATTAATAAATCTATGCCTTTCAGTACTTTCAAATAAGTCCCTAAAATAGAAATATTACAAGAAAGTCCCTCAGACTGAGTTTCAACAATTGGATATTGCACTAATATTTGACTTCTATTTATATTTTAAGCCAAAAGATTGTATGATACAAATGAATATCAAAACATTCAACAATTTAATTCCAAGTTTGATGCAAGCCAGATTAATGGGCCACGCTTGAAAGTTTATAAACGCAAGCCCAAGTCCAAAGCCCGGCAGTGAAGATTGATTTTATTAATAGTAGTTGCTTTCTTAAGTTTTAGAAATTGGATTTATATTTAAATTAGGATTTTTTATTTGGATTGAACTAGTTTGTTTCTTTATTTGGTAAGTAGTTTAGTAATAAATAAATGTAATCCCTTCTCATGGGATAAACTACATTATTATTGAATAAGATTTCAGTTTCTTCTCTTTGTGGGTTGAATTATTGTCTTTGATGTGAGGGATAGACAGTCTATCCTAAGCCTTTGGTTTGAAGAATAGCCCGTTGGCTATTCTTCTTTCCCGTGCTGCATCAATTGGTATCAGAGCGAAGAACTGATCTCGGATTGCTGTCTGTTATGATTGCCGATTCGAGGTAAATCGGGTATCCCATCTCCGTATTTTCGTTTCATTCACCATCCCATCATCATTCATCATCGTCAGTCATCATCCTTAGCATCCCCATTATTGCAGAACCCTAACTCCTCGTCACCTACATTCATCTCCATCGTTGCCGACCCTAGCACTAACCCTAGCACCACTGTAGCCCAACCCCGAGCCCTTGGCCCTCCCAGAAACCCTTCAGACAACCCCAACCGAACACCCTTCACCAGAACCCCATCAACATAGCAACTCTAATCAACTTCAACCCACCCCTATTCACTTAATCCATCCCAACCTTTCTCTCAAACATCCGAAACCCTACAATGGACCCAAACCAAACCCCAAACCCCAATGAAGCCATTCCTAAAGCCCTGAACCATCCCTAACCCTCCTCCAGTCTCCAAGCTGCCATCCCCGATCCCATCGGTCATCTTTGCACATCCCAAACCCTTCCTGAAACCCTAATTCATCATCGACACCCCTTCACCCCTGTCGAACAACCAAAACAAACCATCCCACAGAACCCTAACCCTAAGACCAACTCCAAACACCACCTCCGAACCCAAATCCAGACCTTCGAGCCCTCCTCCTAGCCGAAGCAGTAGCCTCTACTTCATCCCTACACTCCATCCCAATCCGAATCTCGTCCAACTCCCTCCTTCTGCCTTCCAATACCCAACCCAACAAAAAAAATTAAAAAAGAGCCAGAAGAAGAGAAAGGAGATCAGAGAGGAAGAGATCTAAGTTAGAACCATACCTGTTTTGCCACCTTCAAACAACACCATCGGCGACTTCGTCCTCCACCATCGTCCCCCTCTCTAGCTCCCCTTCATCGCTCTCACCAAGAGGCTGAGGTTGAGCCTCCCCTCCCTCGAAACTCAACAGCAGGAAAAAAAAAAAAGAAGGGTTTTGAAACCCCTTTATTTTTTCCTGCCCTCGTTAGGATTGGGTTGCCCCACGTGTGAAGCCCACCTCTTGTGGTTACGTGTGGGCTCTTCCCTCTCTCAGCTTTTCTCCAAAACAAGAAAAAAAATTTGCGCCAGCCAAAAGCCAATCTGAGCCTTGCAAGAGCACAGTTTAGTATTTTATTGGATTGATTGATCTCAGCTATTGATTCTCAAAGGGGTGATATTTAAGCCATCTCACATCCAATCATTGATCCATCATAACTTGCATATTTTTGTCACCAAGATCAAGCCATCAAGTCAATTTATTTTTTAAAATTTAGAAGATTTTGTTTTCTTGCATCAAGGCCAATATGCACGTCTTTGGATCCTCCGATGAAGTTCAAAGAGTGCGGTATGAGCATAAGTATGGCAATTGGTATTTTGAGAATAAGCTCTTATTCGAACAATTTCTCAATTTGAAGAAAAATGAGTTGTCCGTTGATGAATATTTAGATCAATTTTCAAGATTGCATCAAGAATATGAATTGGAACCGATTGAGCTGCATGATTTGATTCGTTTTATTGGAGGATTGAGACCAAGCATTTTAGAGAAGATGAATCACTACAACACCATTTACGAAGCATACAACGAAGCTATTTGAGTTAAGCACATGCTTCGACAATCCCGCATGCAACAAGTCAAGTCTCGAACAGAAAATTCTCTACTACGAACGAAAGCTCATGTAATGAAAACAAGAGAAGATCATCCCACACTTGTCATTCGCAAACTTCACACCACCACTAAAATGGAAAAAGAAGAGCGGAAGCAGACTATGATATTCCATACGCGAGCAACGTATGAAGACAGGTTAGCCAATCTAGTTATTGATCGTAACAGTGCTAGCAATTTTGTAGCACAAGAGGTTATTAACAAAGTTAATTGGTCTACAAAGAAGCTCCCAAAGCCTTACAAAGTTACATGGTCTAATGATTCTATCGTTCCTGTGACTCACATATGTTTGTTATCTTTGAAGATTGGTAGATATAAAGATAAAATTTGTTGTGACGTAATCCCTATGAATATAACTCATATTTTTTTTAGGAAAACCATGGATTTCAGATCGAAATGGGCACAATGACAATAAGAAGAACACATATACCTTCAAATGGCAAGGACGATGGGTCACGCTTCTTCCATCATTCTCTACATCATCCCCTTTAGTTGAAGAGCCAAAAGAAGAAACAACTCTCAAGGCTAACATTGCAAGCTAAATCAAAGAATGGAGGACATCATAACAAAGACGGATGCGACATCATCTCACACTCCTAGATTGGATGATAATTCAGTAGATTTAGAAGACAAGGAGACCATAATTCTTTCTACCAACAGTATTGATCAAAAGGTGTAGGTACCAAAAGAAGCTGAAACAAACATTAAAGACCTGGATATGGTTAGAAAGGAAAATAACCATCCACCATTAGCAAAGCCAATTGAATCATCGGAAGACAAATCACTTGTTTCACTGGTCTCAAACGAAAATTTCTCTATTGAAGTTCCCCACATTGATTTCATCTTTGGAGATCAACTATTGCCAATAAAAGAGTTTGATCTATCGATAAAGCGTCTACAATTAAAGCATCTAATGGTTAGATCATAGATCCAAGCAAAGTGTAGTCATTCAAAAAAGCCACGTACTTCTACTTGGAAGAAAAGATCAAACCAAGGTTTCAAGACTTTTCATGAATATAAAGCTCAACAAGCAACTTGGAAGTTTGTTCGAATGATTTTTAACCCAGGTGGATATTTTACTGAACTCGAGAACAAGTTCTTCCCCAAGAGGGGGGGAAATGATGCAGGGCCAGACTAATGGGCCCTGTTTGAAAGTTTATGCCCTGCTTGAAAGTTTATACCCACAGGCCCAGGCACAAAGCCCAATAGTGAAGATTGATTTTATTAATAGTAGTTGCTTTCTTAAGTTTTAGAATTGGATTTATATTTAAATTAGAATTTCTTATTTGGATTAAACTAGTTTATTTCTTTATTTGGCGAGTAGTTTAGTTATAAATAGATGTAATCCCTTCTCATGGGATAGACTACATTATTATTGAATAAGATTTCAATTTCTTCTCCTTGTGGGTTGAATTCTTGTCTTTGGTGTGAAGCCTAGAAAGTCTATCCTAAGCCTTTTGGCTTAGAGAATAGCCTATTGGCTATTCTTCTTTCCTGTGCTGCGTCAAAGTTCAAATAGAGTTAGATGACAATATAAGACTTGCAAGGCAATAATAAAAGACTTGCAAGGCATTTGGCGGTCTGAACTCGAAAGCACAATACAAATTAAGAATGAAATTAAACATCAAAATCTAACAGTTTTCTAATAGTCTTGGACCTTTTTATACTTTCCCATATTTATTTGTCTCATAAAAAATTTTCCAATAACAGATGCATATCACCAAATGCCGATACATATCATTTTTTGGACCAGACAATACACCTTCCCAGGTACCGAAATTTTAAACCTTGGTCATTGGTATTATATTCTTTAACAATCTGTACACAACTAAAAAAAGATATACAAGAAGCTTCTAATTGAAGAGTTCAAATTTCCAGGTGTTGTAATTAAGTCTATACGTAACAGAGAAAGAAGAATGCAGGATGAGTAAGGATGAAAAGCATTGACATAATATAGCCAGTAACTAAATAACCACCTCACCTGTCTACAAAACTGGTTGATGCAGACATGATATAGTCATAAATGTAGCTGAAGTTATACAGAGGTACACAGCTGCCAGAGATAGAACAATGAGTATATGCAAGTTGAACCAAAATATTTTATTTATTTTATAGCTATTTTTATTTTTAGGTGCAAATGAGAAAAGTATTATTGACAAATGCACCAGTCCAACAAATGAAGTATTCCTAAAGCATCCCATTTCCATGGCTCAACTGATAAACTGGAACTTCCTAGTTGAAGCCAGAAATCTCAAGGAAAACTTTCTAATTAGTACACTAGATAGTAAATCCATAGACATCGACAACTTATCATTCTGCTAACCATTATCTGGATTGAATCTCACCTGTCTGAAACAAAAACAAATCGCTCATTCAAAGGGTCTCTTAGTGCATGTTTTAATAAAATACGCTCCGCCTGAATCATGCTTGACTGTCCCCAATCTACCTGGAAAAACAAAAGGAAACTAGAAATGACAATCCAAGTAAACAATCCATAAGAAACTAAATAATTGAAAGTTGTTAAACAGTGAAGATTTTTGGAGAGCCTCTAGAATGGATTAACGTAATCAATCTCAATACTACGTGTGCAAACAATCAACAGCGCAGCGGAAATAAATCAAACAGAAGCACACACCACAAGAAGATACGATTTTTACGTGGAAACTAAGGAAAAAACAACGACCAAAAATCAAACACAATGAATCATACTACAGTTATAAGAGATATACTCACAACCCTTATCCAATTCTCATACAACCTAAGAACTTGTGATTCTCATTGCACAGCACCTCACAGTAACGACTCACTGCCATCCTTAGTCACAGATCCAAGCACCTAGAGGCCTCCTAGATGTTGTACTTGACTCCCCAGAATAATCTTTTACGCTTAGAAGACGATATTCTACAAAGAGATGTAAAAAACAAGAATCTCTAGAGCAAAACTTCAGCCCTTTACCTCTCCGATGAAAAACTCTAGAAAAGATGATCTCCAAATAAGTAATCTCTACTTAGAACAATGAGATCTGTGTTTTGTGCCTTAGAGTTGAAAGAGAACCCCTTATATAGCCCCAAATTCGTGCCTCACAAGTGTATTCCAACCAGAAAAGGAATTGGCAAAAAATAGGAAAGTTTAACTAAAAATCGGAATAGAAATTTCCAAGTTGGTGGACTATCCATGCAGGTCCGATCGATTGAATTGGGCCACCGCCTTTAATCAAATCGATCAGATCTCTACTCGATCAATCAAGCAGCCCTCCTCGATTTTTTTAGATTATCTTTGTTTCGGCTCTTATAGGACTCTGTTGCCTCTTCAAACTCCTAGTCTAAAAATAAATAGAAATACAACTTCGACTAGGACTTGAGTTTTATCCAATCCATGAATTTAGCCAAAATTCCTTTCAAACAGGTCACCACAGCAAGAACATATTAAGTTTAAGAACCCACTTCATGAAGGTGGTAGAAATAACTTGGGAAGATAAAACCAACAAGTCAAAAAATCTTAAAGAGAAATAGAAATTAGAAAACAAGTAGAACAATATATAAGAAACAAAATACTCAATAGCCATTAGACAGGTCACCAAAACAAGAACATGGAAATTTAATAATCTACTTCGTGAAGGTAATAGACTAACTAGGACAGACAAACCAACAAGTCTAAGATCAAGGCAACCATAAATTCCTCTACATTGAAATGAAGTCCTGCTTTAACCTGGTCAACAAGACAAGAAAGTCAAAGATGACTCGAAGATTGTTCAAAGGAGACATAAGGATGAGAAGAAAATGTTGAAATTAAGTGTAACCCACAGCTGCTCTTAATGCCCCTTATATTCACCGCATAACCATGACCACAAAGACAAGAATCTCATGGATCTTGTAAAAGATTCTATCCTTTTTGGTTTGCAATGTCTCACATAATAATTTCATCGTTTCCCTTAAATGTTTTAGCACATCTCTACTTTCTTTATTACTTTTCATGCATTATCAAGAGCAGAGACTATAATAGCTAGTTTTTGAACATGCTAAGTCACAATTATTCATGATTTCAAAATATAGTTCTCACGATTTTATAGCACATGAGAACTAGCTTCGAGAGTGCTTTATGACAGATGAATGCCAACGAAATTGAATGGCAAATTTTACAGGACAATGGTTAGACCAACTATGACATATGGAGCAGAATGTTGTCCAATTAAGAAGACGCATATTCATAAAATGGATGTAGCGAAAATGAGAATACTTAAGTGGATATGTGGTAAAACTAGGAAAGATAAAATTAGAAATGAGCGCTTTCGAGAACATTTAAGGGTAGCACCAATAGGGGATAAGATTAGAAAAACCCGTTTAAGATGGTTTGGGCATGTTGAGCATAGGCCAGTAATGGCGCCAGTGAGAAAAAGTTTGGCCATACAGGTGGAGGGCCCATCAAGAGGTAGGGGCAGGTCGAAGAAAACATTGATGGAAGTCATTAATTCAAATTTGAAGAAGTTTCACTTATCGAAAGATTTAGCTCAAAATAGAACGGAATGGAGAAATAGAATTCATGTAGCTGACCCCAACATGATTGGGATAAAGTTTTGATGATGATGATGATGATGATGATTTTATGGCACATAATGATGAGTATGATAATGTCAATATTAAATAGTAACAAATATAATATATTTTAGAAGTAAATGGAACTTAGTATTAATATACATGTATGGAGCAACTTTGCAATGTGTAGGAATTTCATCATGTCCAATTCCTAGTCTGGGGAGTGTACGGTTGCATAATTGAGTAAGATATATCATTACAAAAAGAAAAATAAAAAATAAAAAATAAAAGAGAAAAGGAAGAAATGTTTTTTTTTTGTTGGGGGGGGGGGGGGGGGGGGGGGGGGGGGGTGTGGGCAAGGTCAAAATGGCCTTCGTCACCTATATACTATGTCACAAGATTACAATAATATCTTCCAAGGATATGTTTTTATCACATTGCTCATAACTTTTTTGGTACCCCTTACAATGACACATGCGATTCACATGTGAACTAATGCACAGTTCTACACACACACCTTCAGCCAGTATATAGAGATCTGAATCATACCCAGCTTGGATAAACTAGCTGGGAAAAAGGTCCATCCTAGAGTTCTTAATATCTACCAGTTGATGGCTGGAGGTAACAATAGGTTCAGAAATTTGTCCATTTGTCGCAAATCTCAAACAAGATGACAATCAACTTCAATGTGCTCTGTTTGTTCATGAAAAAATGATTGGCAGCAATATGATTTCTATCATGATTGTCACAACACATAAAGGTTAACTTTGAATTAAATATCTCCAGTTCAACAGGAATGAAGCCCAATGATTGCATAGGTAGTACATGCCATGGTTCATATCAACACTAGATTGACCAACCATAGTTTGCTATTTACTTCTCCAAGCCAGTATTGCCTCCAACAAAGGTGTACTAACCTGTTGTAGAACGACAATCTTGACAAACATATTATGGGAAATTCAATTAGCTAACTCTAACATACGTTAGCACTTATATAAAAATAATATATAAAGCAACTACAAATGTACACTTAATCTTCAGGCAAATTACAAAATTAGCCAAAGACATTATAAAAGAACAAAAATAAAAGGTCAACACCAAAAGGTCCCAAACCAAGCCAGTCATCTAAACCCCTTCTTCTCCTCTCAAGCACAGTACACATGTGTGCAGATGCAGATGCAGATGCGGATGCATACAAAAATGTACCAATATCCCCATCCTATCTTCGTATGTTCGGTCCTCTCTCAGGATCTTACCAATTGGTTTATTGTACCTAGCTAAGAAGCATGGACACTTCTAAGAAAGTGACGTGTCCGTATCAGACACCGACACTCCTCGAACACTCTCGGACACGTGTCCGATACTATTTAGCCGTGTCCATAATTAAGAACTAAATATCTTAATTTCAGACACTTATTCAACACTCTTTTTGCAAAGTGTCCCACAATTCTTAGCCCTTGTCTGACTAAAAAATAAATATGTAGCTGATATCTCTTAGACACTTTGTTAACATGTGGTTATTAAAACTTGTAAACTTGATATATGACAATTTTGTACCATGAAAAAATGTATGATTATAAATATTAATTATATCACAAACTAAAGACAAATAAATATTTCACTAAAGAATAGACCTCAAGATAGGCTTCTTTTTTGCTTTTTGTTTTTTTTTTTTTTTTTTTGGAGGGGAAAGAGATGATCCGCCCTTTTCTTTATATGGATTTTATGGAATTGTGAATATTTCATGTTTAATAATTATAAATTATGTTTTAGTGTTGTATTGATATTTGATAATTTGATATGTTTGTTATGATAATTGAATTTTTATTTTTTGAATGCTAAATTGATTAAAAAAGTTAAAATGATAGTATTTTTTTAGTAGATGATTATATATATTAATATATATCATTAACGTGTCCTCCGACGTGTTCGTGTCCTACTTTTTTGAGAAATGCCGTGTCAGCGTATCCGTGTCGTGTCGTATCTGTGTCTTGTGTCTGCATCCGTGCTTCTTAGGTACCTAGGGTTCAACAACCATTATGCCAACATCAGTAGCTGCCCTGCCATAAGTTGTTGTTTTAAGTTTAGGCAAGTTCCAGTGGTCTTCAAAAGATGATGGGTGAATGTACATGTACCCATAATTGAAGTTGCTAAAGTTGCCCTTGGAACTCTAGGCCTACCAACTTCATTTGATGCTTGGAGTTATATGCGATAAGGTTTGGATCATAGGTGGAAGTAGGAAGGCCAGGGGTGGCCATGATGGAAACAACCCACCCTGAAAATTTATATTTTATAATATATAATAAGATTACATTGATTTAATGTAATTAAATAATAAAGATAACAGCATGGAAAAATTGAGCAACATAATTAAGGCCAAATTGTGACTAATAAATGATTGTATAAGTAAATTAATTAATTAGTAAGAGGTGGTCATTCATAAAATCTAAATAAAATTAATAATAACCCAGTGAGGCCCACATGGGGCTCACTAGGGCACGAATTAAAAATCAACTCAGACTTGGTCCTATCCAAGTTGGTTCCTTTGGGGCTCAACCGCATTCTTTCAACATAGTTATCCATCAATGCCTCCTTATCTTATTCTCACAAGGGTTTCCTCTCATTGAATCAAAGCTAAGGTTACAAAAGAGGCTCGAAAAAAATAAGTCTCCTCTCATCATTGATCCACATCACCATCATGTCCTCGACTCTCACAAGCAATTCCCATCAAGGATCAATCTATTTCTCTCAACAACTATGAGTATGATGGTGGTTTCTCGGTCTGTCACTCTCTCAGGCTTGAGGGGCCTTCACAATTTCATCTGCCATCAATATCAAATCTGCACACTCAATCTTCCTTGATTATCTGAAAAGGCAATGAGCCTCTTCTTAGCTATGTGAGTATATGATCAGACACCTACCGAGAACCTCTTCTTAGATATGCAAATATCTGATGGGTATACATGATCAGACACCTGGCAAAGAACCTCTTCTTAGATATGCGAAATGTGATGCGAATACATGATCAAACACCTGGATCATTCTACTCAGGGGTACACCCACATATATGGATGTGGGAGCAATCGGCCCGATTGTACTTAGGTCCACATCCAAAACTCGCATGAAAATTTTGGGTCTACCTCCAAAACCCACATGAAAATATCAGGTTCGCACCAAAAACCCACATGAAAAATCCAGGGTATGCCCACAAAAGCCAACTACCTATTTGGGTCCACCCCTCTCAAACAAAAATCCAAGCCCACCACTAATTCTACTACTCACAATTTTGATCTTTGATAAGGTCATCAAGACAATCCAAGTCTCTTTGTCTCTCCGTCTTCTCAGTTCTCCCAGTCGGCTCCCTAATCACAATCTATTTCCAAGGGACTAATCTATCACTGCGTCAAACCCTTCTCCATCTGTGACCCAGAGATCACCATGTGACGCTCCCTTCAAAGAAAATGTCAACTCAACCAATGTACTCTTTTAACTTGTTAGTATTTTTCATATTCTCTTTATGTATTCAATTGGGACTCAACCCGACTCAGCTTAACCCTAACCAAGTCGAATCCCAAGTCTAAGCTTTATTCCTCGAACTAGTGTCGAACGGCCAAGCAAATGGCTATCCATTTGTAGCCTATGCACAGTAGCACTGCTTATCTGACTCAAATTGGGAGACCCAGTTGAAATAGGGCATTAAACTAGAAACATGCTAGGAAAGATCAAGGAATTAGGACACTTAACTCTAGCAGGAAGCCAACCCTTTATCATTAATTGAATTCCACAACCAATAAGAGGTTGTATTGGGGTATAATTGAAATTATCATAAGCCAAGAGGAGCCCGAATAAGACTCACGAGTAGACTTTCTAATCAAACTCTGACTTATAATTAAATTAGCCTCCCCAACATTATAAAGGGGGTGCACGGCTGAACCCTCAACCCTCTCTCACTCATCCCTCATTCTCTTTCCAATCCACATGCCCAAATCCCTCTCTCACACCATGCTCTCCACCTGAGCACTCAGACTCGGGACCTCTCGACCTCTCTCTCTCTCTCTCTCTCTCTATACATATATATAAAGTAAAAAAATAGAAAATAAACTAAAAGGAAAAGAAGGGAAGGGAAACAATTTAGGATTTTCGATTAATTGATGCAAAGAAAGCTCCAACAAGGAAATAAACAAATTCGGACATACAAAGGTGAGTAAGCAACCTGGACAAATTGACCATTCATGATTCCTCCTTTGTTTCTATTCAATTCAATTCTAGAAAACCCTAAACCTTGCCTTAGTTGTTGGATCATGCTGAAGATCATCTCAAACTGTAATTGCAAGATGGAACAAGGCTCAAAAATTACTAAATCTGAACAAAAAAGGGGTTTGAGCATTGGCAGTGGGATCCCCTTGGTCAACCACCAAGGAATTAATTCCCATGATGATTAAAGGCCTTTTTCATCATGGTTAATTGGTTTTTGGATTTTTGACCTCTGATCTTCTTAGGGTTTGTGTTTTTGAATGTTTTGACCTAGAATTGGAGACCCACAATGTGTACAATTATGTAGAATTTAGTCCATTGGTTAGGGATTCATCTCCTCCGAATTTTTAATTGGTTTGCAATTTTGCATATGATTCACCTTGAAAACCCTAGAATCTAATGAGGATAGATGCCAAAATCAAAATAGAACATCAAATTGGCAAGCCAGGGCTTGGCAGTGGAGTTCCATTGGGCTCACCCATTGGCCGAACACTCAGATGGGATCCTAGAGTGGTTTGAGGCCATCTCATTCATTTTTTCTTGGTTTTTGGGTCTTCATATGTGATCCTTTTGGGGGTCTGTTAAATTTTGATGTTTTCAACCCCATTTGTTGAATTTGAGACTCCATTAATTGTGTTTGAATTTTATTACAATAGTAGGTTTTTTGTTCTATTTTTTTTTTTATCAGTTTACATGTATAGGACATCATTGGACCAAAGAGGATAACGCCAACTTGCCCTAATTCACTAAATATGATAAAATCAAGGGCATATAGGCTGGCCATGACCTTATTGTGGGTCTAGATTGGTCAACCACCATGGATCTAAAAATCCATTGTGAGATTTGGGCATTTGGTATTTTTAGGTATCTGTTTTTAGGGTTCCAGCACTTGTAGTTGATGCTTTGATTTTAGGGTTCCATGCTTGGACTAGATTTTCATTATCTTCCACCAAAATAAATAATGAAATTTGCTAAAAATACCCCCAATGAATGCTAAAGAACATTAGAGTCTTTTTTTCGGTATAGTGGTTTAATAAGCCAAAGGTAATGTGAATGCCTACATGGTGATTAGCCTTAGTCCCACAAGAAAACAAGTATTGTCTTCAGGTGATAACTCCCCAAATCATCAACATCATCACCAAAGCCTTATTCCAATTATGTTGGGGTCAGCTACATGAATTCTATTTCTCCATAACGTGAATTCCGTTTTTCCATTCCAATCTATCCTAGTCAAATCCTTGGATGACTTCTCAAATACATATAATAAATAATGCAAAGAGGAAATTCAATGAAATCCACTATAAAATATGGTAAGCACGAAGCCAGATACATAATAATATAGCCTAAATAAATAGACAGCATTTTTATATTCTTTTCTTCCTGTGCAGAGATAAGTAGTTAGAACAATAACCCTTCAATCATAATGCAAGATTTCATAACCAAGCAAATGCACTGGAAGATAACAAAACCTGTATACTGTCATTGAGCTGACGGTCATAGAAGTAGGCAGATTTTGTTGTTGCCTTATTGAGCAGAAACCCAGGCCTTGAATGTACAAAAATTGAAAACCTGTGTTGCTTTTCTCCCTGTGAAGTACAGCAGTACTTCTTTAAGTCAAATATGGATTTAAACAAATGAAGAACTGCAATGTGTTCAAGTAATCTTAATTTCAGAATTGTTCAGAAGAAACTCCCAGTAATTATGTTCACAGCATTTTATCAATGAATCTACTTCAAGAATGATAATAAAACTAATAATAATTAATTAAGTGCATAATACACCCAACAAGTGCAATAGCCACAATCCGAGAATAAATTCAACAGGCTGAACTATGAACTACCTATGACAAGCAAATACTACACTGTTATGACACAGAAGCTCTCCACTCCCATACATCTTGCCCCATTTATTGGTTACCATGTGAGAGTTTTAACTGATAAAAGACAACAAATTAGTTGGATGGCCCTTGTTTCATTGCTTAAACTAAGCAGAACAATACAAGCACTCCAGTTCCAAGTCTTAGCTTCCATTTATAAGCTTTTCATCGTGTGGACTAAAGTACCATGAAGAATAAGACTTGGATGTAGCAATAATCCAGGTCAAGCCATCATGGGGAAGCATTATTCAGCATTGTTTACTTTTCATCAGGTGTAATTGAGGGTATTTTATTAAAGGAATCAAGCACTGGTCTTATCTTTGAAGGTGGAATTTTGGCACATTCTGGTCAGCTAATGTGGCTGATAGGTTAAACAAGAAAGGGTCGCATGACGGGGATGAAAGGCGGTTTTCTCCATTGTAATTTGTGGGTCATGGCTTGGTTGTTACTGTACAAGGTGTAATGCTCTTATATGCTTGGTTTGCCCCTTTTGTTCCCTGGCCCTGCAGTTGTGTGTATCTCCTTTTCCTTTTTCAATAAATATTATTAGATGCAAACCAAAAAAAAAAAAGGTGTCATGCACAACCATAGTGCTCAATTAGCATACTCTATATATACATGTATTCTCCAAATTTCAACACTTGATGAAATCTTATAGACTTTCTATTAAATTGGTGTTTTAAGTTTATCGAGGATGTGAAACCGTGTCTCACAATGCCTTTTCTAGCCTTTCCCCTTCTTGCTGCATGACAAGATAAAGGAGATAGTGCGCCAAACTAAAATCTAGAGAAATAAAAATAAAATAAAATAAAGCATCAAAAAGTCAGTCCATCCCCTTATGATAGAGTTATGCATACATTCAAAGTCAGATTTGGCATTCATATCCATTCAATATGTGTCACCATTCGAAATGAAATTATTGCATTGAGATTACAAGAGGTTACCTCCTCTTAATGATTCGCAAAGAAAGCACATCAACGTCTACTATTGAATACTGACAAAAGAAAACTGACAACTGGACATTGGCATCTAAAATAAGGTCCCCATCATCCAATGATTGATTGCATAATAATAATCATTATCCATTACAATAACAGCTGGAGTAAATGCCACTTCCCATTTAAAAATAGGAACATCTTATCAATTCAACATTAGAAAATATAGCAACCAAGTGAAACAGACTTGAAGAATTAGAAGAAATTACCTTAAAAAATGCATCCCAAACCATATCCAAGGGCAGTCGATTCCGCGCGATAAAAAGAAACGCGATCTTCGGCTTCTGACTTAATTGAGGAGACATCAACGACGCAAGCACCTTAATTTGGCTATACTGACACAGCATCAATACCAAGCTTCCAAAGCAAAAGCTCACCAAAATCATCAACAGAATCTTTCTCTTCCATCGTACAGAAAACTTGTGCTGATTACTCCTCCTCTTCGTCATCGAGACTCAGCTGACTCAATCCTTCTCGAACATCATCACTCCAATTCATCAGTTTTCAGTGAAATTCATCATAGAAGCAGTATGATCACACAACATCAACAGAAATGAAAGCGTTACCACAATCCAAAAGACTCAATTTTTGAAAGAAAATCAGCTCGGAAGCGCAAGATCAGTTCTTTTCAACAGAAACATGAAATGAGATGGAAATGCAAGAAAGATCTCAAAGGTAGAAGATTCAGATTTCAACGAGATTCAATAGCATATGCTTTGTATTTCTTGTTCATGAACCCTAATTTGCGTTGAACCCGAGTTACCTGCATTAGGTTTAAGAAGGAGTAGAGCTCTGTAGCCTGTACTAGTTGATTGTTGGTGGTGCAATCACGACGAAAGCGAGAAAGCGGAGTCTACTGTATACTAGAAGAAATTTGAAGGAGATGCCCCGTGACATTTATGGACGATTGCTAGCAGATGGGCGCGGGTATTAAATGCACAGGAATTGCGTGTTCCTGATAACAAGACCTTTACTCCTTTTCAAAGTCTCACATTTATAAAATAAAAAAGTGTATTTACCAAAAATAAAAAAATAAAATCAAGAAATCATAAATTATCCCATGCACATGGGATATTTCATGGGCACCTCATAGTGGGCCCACTGATGGCCCATCAGACGGGAACACACACAGCCCCATAGACACTGGTCCTTGAGTTTGTGTCATTGGGATGAAGTAGATTGTTGGATCGATCGTACACCATTTTTTAAGATAAATTTTTATGGGCAATGGATGGAGGAGTTATTTCGTGCACACCTCACAGTGGAGCCCACTCGATGGTCTCTCTAAGTGGAATACATACAGCTGGATAGCCCCGGTCCCTTTGGTTTGCATCTATTTGAATAGAGTGGACCATTGAACCAATTGTACACACATTTTCTAAGGTAAAGGTTTATGGGCGATGGACAGTCACATGTGGGCTAGCAGGTGGGCCCAACAGAGGTGCACGTGAATGCTCCATACGCACCTCCAACACGAGATAATAATTGTACAGAAACTTATATATATTTACATTTGAGAAACGGTCCTATAAAGACAATCCTTACGAACTGTTTTTTACTGTTTTAGATAATGTGGTCCATGTTATAAGCTATCCAAATAGATCACACATATTACTTTTATAAATTGCACATGTCTACGAATTATGGGCCTCATCTGAATAGATTGGACCGTTGGATCGATCCAACGGTCCAATTTATTTGGATGAAAACTAAAATTGGGAGCTGTGTGCAATTTAGGATGATCATATATATCATTCATTTGGATAGCTTGCAACATAGGGTGAACTTTCAAAAACAATGAAAAATAATTTGTAAGAACTGTTCTTACCGGACCATTTCTCTTTACATTTTTCTTTTTTTTAGAAAAACCAAGGCACAAATTTGGATCCAACCCAAATTTAGTCACAAATCACATATTACTTTTCCATGCAGGTTCAGGTTTGCCCTGTTCCAAGTTGCACCCATAGTTTGGGCTATCACTAAGAGTAAGGCTGAGTTGACTCCATGAGCAAAATGCTTGATTTGAGTCAAGTTGGTGCAGTCCCTACTTGAAACTCAATCATGGACAAGAGCAAACATCGAAAAGGAAAATGAAAGAAATTTAGAGTTTGGAGGAGAAGAGAATACACCCTGAGTTTGGAGGAAAAGATAATATACCCTTAATCCTTTCCATGCATAAACCTTAGCACCAAAGTCTCGAACACCACCCCCCCCCCCCCCCCCCCCACAAAAAAAAAAAACCTCCTAGAAGTCGAAATCCACATAGAACTTCCCTGCTCTATCATTGAATAAAATAAAGAGAGAGAGAGAGAGAGAGAGAGAGAGACATCAAAAAGAAGCATACCTCCAGCCACATTTTCCTCTCCTCTCTTTGCTTTTTCTGGTTCCCCCTCTTCTTCGTATGAGCTCTCCGATGGACACGAGAGGTTTGTGAGGTTTTGTTCGAAGGACTGAGGTTGTCAAGAAAACACTCTATACTGGTAGTTTTGTCATTAAAAATAGCCCCTCCTCTATAATTTCAAGACCCAAAACCTTTCTTAAAGTATGGGAACATTTGGTTCTTACAGGATTTGCCTAAGTAGGTAGAATGCTACTCGCTTTAGACATTTAGAGAAAAAAAGGCTGAAAATAAAAATGCCAAATAGGGGTTAAATAGATATGCAGTAAAACAAGTCGGCTGGGGTTATCTCATAGAATACCAGGTTAGAAACTGTCTAATTACATGACCCAATACATTCTATGTCCATTCAAGTGGCCCCAGGTCTAAAGTTTACACCGGCATCCATGGCCATCTACGATCCAAGTGATAGTGATTTCAACTGAGTAAATTCCGTTCGCATCATAGTATCAAACAATTTATACTTTCCCCGTCTGTCTACAAGAATTTTGAGAATTCTTGTTTGAAGCTTTCATAAAATTTTCAAATTTCGTTTCTTTCCTAGTTTCTTAAAATTTCGAGTACAAAATAGCATTTTGAAAATTTTCAAATATATTATAGCAATCTGACATCATAGACATGGACAGAAATGGGCTTTCAAACAAGGCCCACAAAATTGGGATCGCCTGATGGAGCAACCCTGATTCAAACAAAGGAGGTAGTCCGCTATTACATCCAAAAACGTTGGATTGAAGATGCTTTGTTGTGGATGTCATGTGACTGACAAGAGTATGGCCTTTCTTTAATCGTTTGGACTTGAGAGTAAAGCAAAGCATCTCCAGCTAAATGATGTTGACGTGGGAGCCGAATTTGGATCAACTCTTCAATGATTGCAGTGCTCTAACGATTGCAGAAAATCCATTGATGGCTGTTGGTGAAACTTGCCTTTTAGATTTACTTACATCGAGGGAATCATTAGTTGCATGAGAACAACGAGACAGGAATATGATAAGGACTGCAGGCCTCCACAACGGGGATATCAAAGCCGCACAGCTGATTATGCCGAATTGGGTCTAGGCTGTGTCTAATCGTTGTAACGTAAACAACAAATTAACCTGCCCTGAGCCTTTTTTTCGTCGATTCTACTTTTTGGGTCAACTTAACTTAAAATTGATTCAATCAAATTTTGCATCCCTAGACTATTTGGAAACATTAATATGAATCTTGTGAAGTAAACCTTCCTTTTACAAGTAATGAAAAGATGAGGTGGTCACTTCGAAAATACACAAATGTAAAATCTCCACTTCTTTATGAAAGAGAAAGTTAAACAACAATTGCAGGGCATTAAATGATAAAAAGTCATATACTTTTTATAAAAGATTTAAAAAAATCATTATAAAGCTGCTGAATATAAAATACAATTATATTATGATTATACCTAATTATATTTTATTATCTCTTGATTTGATATTTTATTTTAAATTTATTTTACGGGCCGGTTTGTTTACCAGAGAGTAAAGTGAAAGAGGAGTAAAAGCAGTAGGTTTCTTTCTTTACTTTATGGTGTGTTTGGATGCCCCTTGTGAGACAAGTAAAGTAAATGTTCCTGTTTTTATTTTACTCGAAGAAACCATGATAGAGTGGTGGAGAAACCATTTTATTTTCTCTCCCCTTCCTCCTCAAGCACAAAAAAAAAAAAAAATGAAAGCAAGCCACAGCAACGGTGGCTGCAGCACTAGAGCACGAGCCCCTTGCCTTTGCCAACATTTCGCCACCAGAAAACGATTTAGTGGAAAATCTATGAAAATTGTAGAAAATGATTGAGTGGATATCCGAACTGGGTTTCTTAGTTTATCTACCGAGTTTGCATCTCTCTCACATTAGATTCACATAGAACTTGGTTCTATCTCATTTTTTCTAGGTCTCCTAGTCTGGTTTCCTATTAAATGAAAAATGATTATTGTCCTATAGTCCATCCAATAGAGTTGTCAAAGAGATCATGAATTCACAAATATCTGCTCCGTCCACTGGCTCTCGATGATGTTGAGGCTGCATTGTGTCACAACTTGAGCCCAAAAGATCGAGAGTTCGTGCAAACCTAACCAATGACACACGTACTCGCGTACGTATGTACCTAGATCCTGTTTAAATGCACAGGTACAAGGAAATGTTTACACGTGCCAAACGAGTATGCAGAAGTTGTAGGTATCAAAACAGAATGCTAGAAATACTAATCGCAATAAAGATACATGACAAAAGACTAGATAAAAGTCTGAGTTATACAAAATGAATCAAAATACAATGTACAAAATCATGAATGGATCCAACGTGTCACATCTTAAAAGAAGGAAGACCTATATGCAAGTATGACATTGTCGCGCTTCATTGGAGGGATCACATCCACTCCTCTAACCCTGATGGGGCATCAGGAACCCTGATGGGGCATCAGGAACCCTGATGGGGCATCAGGGGCCTCTCTTGGAGTCTGGTCGACCGACGAGGGGTCAGTCGGGGTATCTGAGTTTGCAACACCAAGGACAATTCATGAATACAATGATTCAGCAAAGTATAAGTAATGACAAGTTAACGCATATTGTATCTAATGGAATAAATGACAATGAATAAATCGTAACATTTCAATTTTGTATGCTAAGCAGTTGTGCATTCAAATGAAACATGTTTTTAGAATCAATGCTTACACGACATACACACACTAGGTGGCTACTACATTTGCCCTATCCTCCTTTATTAGGGACACACCTATTGGGAACACCATTGACTGGGTCAGGGTACGAATGAGTCTCAGGTTTCATGGGGTCTGGAAGCCCCAAGACATAAGTTCATTGCAGCGAGGCCATATAAACTACACCAAATTCAACCTCGTCAGGTATCTTAAAGCTGAGGCTGAGTAATGCCTGACCATATAGAACCAAACATGTAATAGACGTTGAGTAAATCATACATAGCATATTAACATATCAGATCGAACATATATCATACAGATATACTGTCAAACTATATGTATACATGTGTACAATACTCAAAGCATTGGAACCTATTGAACAATTAGAACGGACGAATGAGCATGACGAGAACTAACAGACCCATACTGACGAGTGGAGGTTAATGATCATCATACAAAATGCCATGCAATACAAGATCCAATCGAATTAAGATCATTTACTAGCCAACCCTAATCTAGTTGTCCAGTGTTTCTAACCGTGCATAATGATGTAGTTTTAAGTTATTCGATGCACTATTGTCTAGTGTTGCATTGTATCAGAGGGGTGCATCGAACCAACACCCATGGGGAGGTGCTTAACAATTGAATAACGAACATGAATGATTTGCAGCCCTCGAGATCATTCATACGGTCTTCTCATAATCCGTTGGGCAAGTCCGAGTGCCGACATTCCAATTCAAAGGTCCTACCAGGTCTCATTAATACCTAGCCTCATTACTTTGCAAATGGTCTTACAGCTTAGCCGTAGGTGACTTTATGGCTTAGCCGTAGGCACCTTACGGCTTAGCCATAAAAGACTTCACGGCTTAGTCGTGGCTGAACCGTATAAAAGCAGTAAAATGCTAACCCTCAGTTATTTCAAGGTGTCACCTTGTATTGATCTACAGCTAGGTCACGGCTGGGTTTACGACTTGGCTGTAATGCCCTTTACGGCTCAGCCGTAGCACAGTTTACTGTTTAGCCTTGACCGCGCTGTGTCGATTTCTGAATCTATTACATAGTATTGGGAAAATACAAAAGTCATAACAACCACATCAAATCAATAGAAATGAATGGAAATTGGGCTATAAATATACTTTGCATGCAAGATCATGAGAATTGTTCAAAATCAAGCATATATTAACATAGGTTCATACAAATTATGCTTATACTTGCCTCAATTGAGTTCAAACACGAGAATCGCTGTCCTTAGGCTCAAATCCAACGTCCAAATACTCTACTAATCCCCCATTCATGCAGAGGAAGATAGAAAGCAAGAGATGTGAGTGCAAGTCCAACGAATAGAGAGATGAGAGAGAATAAGAAGATGAGGAAGATGAAGAAGACAGCAACACTCACCTTAAAATGACAGAGTGGATGCCAAAGCTTCTCCCTTTACCACCCTTGATCGTAGAGGAGAAGGAAACAAGAGGGAAGAACGAAATAGAAGAGAAAGAAGACGTTGAAATGAAGAAAGAAATGAAGGTCGGTGGCTTATAAGATAAGGATAAGGCTAAGAGAATTTACAAGAAAGTCCAATCCTCCATGTTAATTACAATTCGAGTCATTTGACGGTCTAACTAAAACAAACGACATCCTTTGCCAATGGGACATTTACGGACATGAAAGAGCTCAATGAAAGATACGTGTTGACCCGAAGATGCTACATGAATGACGATGTCTCATAAAATCTAAAATTACGAAAAAGGGCTTAGTTTACCTAAACCAGGTCAAACTCACTACCTATCTATGACCCGTAACAAAACAAAAACAAAAGCAAAACACAATTAGCTACTAATTCATCGTTCATTAGTCATTAAACGAGGTTAAGCTGGGTCGAAGTGTTACACATTGGGTTTAATCCATAACTTAAACAAGGAAGAACAATTGAGAATTGATGCAATTATGAAGCAGAGAACATGGAAGGCATAGGTTTGAAGATACCGATGCAACCAGTTAGGATATAGGATTAGGGCCTCGTTTGATGGAAGAGGAGGAATGAACATCACTCCAACACAAGTGCACACAAGGGTTGTATCACAACCTAACAATTTCCCCATCACTGGTACCCACCCAGGCAACGAATAGACTTAAACTCTTCTGATATCACTTGTAAGATCTCAAATCCCATTGAACTATCACTTATCCCAAAATCAATTGGTGATGAGAAAGGCTGAACAATGGTTTTATGATCTTCTCGATTGTGTTAAAAAGGCATTCGAGCATCACTCCAACACAGGTGCATACGAGGGTTGTACCAAATCCAACAAGATGAGTTAATATTTTAGGAAAAAAAAAGCCACCTAATAACGGGAATTACAAAGATCAATGAAAACCAAAGTAGATGCATGTTGCATTTAGGATGTTGTTAAATTGTGATGGCCCAAGCTAGATGCATTTGGTTCATTAATGGCAATTGACTGTGGAGATTCATTAGATGCATTAGCCGGCTATCATTTTTAATTTACACTAACCATCCAATTGCATGCAAAGTAATGTAGCTACTAATTAATTTTAACTAACTCCTCTATACCTTAATCCTTATGTAACATCTTACACCTCTTTTAGTCCGAGTCTCAGAAAAACCAACAGGCCCTAAGGGGTTGTTTGGCATTTACATATGTGATGTGTAAGTGCATTTTGCATATGAAAACATCAAGTGTGTAAACATTAAATACGTAAGCTTTACACATGCATTTTTGTTTACAATATTTGGCAATTAGCATAATTCTCAAATGATTTATGCATGCGAAGCATTTTACTATGTTTGTTTCAAAGAAATGGGTAAAATGGATGAAAATTTTATTGCTATTTATATTTAAAAATTAAAACAAATAAAAATTTCTTTAGCATTTGGCACCCCATATAGCCTGTAGGGCTCACCTTTGGGAACCAATTGGTATAAACAAAAGCATTGCATTTCTTTAAAAATTAAATTGCTAATTCATAATCAAATAAGGGCAATGCAAAAAAGGTCTGTTATGTAATCCTTTAATCTATAACATGTCAACGAGCATTATCTACCCAAAAAATTTTAAAAAAAATTTTATTGCATATATGGCAACCACATTTTAAAAATCAAATTAGGCAACTTTATTTGAACTAGTGCTCTCTCATTATTTTTAATGCATTTGAATACGAGGCCTATATATATATATAATACATAATAGATGAAAAGTAGTCAATATTGGTTCAATCAAATGATTAGTAAATTTTCTTGTCTCCATATATAATAATATAAGCCATGTTTCCATGCAAAGAGAAATAAATCAATTAATTTCCATGCAAACATATAGTATTCCAAAAATCTCAAAGTATTTGAATTCTCAATGTATTTGAATTCCAAATATAGAAAGAACCTCAAAATATGAGACAATGTGTTTTAGCTATACATATAAACAAAATAACTTTTTTTCCCTTTTTTTTTTTCTACTCATTGGTTTAGTAGCCAAAACTTGTGAAGGAAAGAGTGCCCACCAAGTATCGATACCTAGTGGGTACTATAGGAGTGGGTGCCTAGACTAAAGTCCCAAATAGCTTCTTTCAAACACAACCTATTCTCTACCCAAAATATATCATTGTCTCTTTAAAAAATTTAAATTTCAAAATATGTCCTTGGTTTGCTTTAAAAAATGACTATTTTTCCTTGCACAACACATAGAGACGTCCATGTACATCGCATATAGAGACGTCCATGTGTAAACAATCAATAAGTTGGTTATAGGAATCATTGGGTTCCAATAAGAATTTACATGGACACGTATTGGTAAAAATTACACTCATGAGGGAGAGAACGGATCACGGAAGAGGAGGAAATCCCCAATAAGGATGAAAATAAGATTAATCATAAAACATGTTTATCTCCAATGTAAATAATTGTTGGAGAGAAGGAAACTTGAGATTTTAACCAAAACCATCATGGGCAAAAACTGCTAAGCGCTAAAAAACATTGGGGAGAAAGAGAAAGAGAAAGAGAGACACATAATTGCACAGTTTGAATTGAAATCTGAAGAGAGTGGAGAAGATTTGTTGAAAGGGAGAGTGGAGAAGACTTGCTGAAAGGGAGAGCAAGCGAAACAACATCTGGGGCTTTTCTTCTGACAATATAAAATTATGGGGTTCTCAAGTTTCAAACTTGGGATCTTTCAATGAAGGAACGAAAATCTCCATATCTACTACAATTTTGGTGTGGTTTCATTATACACAATTCTAGATGTAATTTCTTTTACCATATGTAGAGGTATGAAAAATTAGGTTAAAAAAATGAGTACATTTTCACACAATTTTCATAGGAAATTTACATAAATGATGAGTAAATGATGTGCAACCAAATACAATGGAAACACATGAATTGCAGAATTGGCCCTTCCTTTTGTGAGCGTATTGCATGTTAGTCTAGCTCTATCAAATCCTAATGTAGTTAATCATCTATTTCTCCATTATGAGGTCGTGGTTGTCATTTGGAGTCATTTCGTTGCTAGGTGTAGTATTGCTCGAAATTAATTGCAAAAGCAACTGAGTTTTGGATGGGAGGTCGGCTTGCGATTTGTAGTCATACTCTATGGAGAATGATTCCTGTTGTGATACTATGATCTATTCGGAGGGAAAGAAATAATTGGATTTTTAAGGGTCTCTCCTCTTATCTAATGGATCTAATTGATAGTCTCTTTAAAAGTTGCTAAGTAGGCTTTGATTAGAAATAAGTTTTCTAGTTTATCTTTTAATGATATTCTTATTAATTGGGAATCTTATATGGTGTGTGGCCCATCCAAGGCAATGGGATATTTTCTATGGTCTCCCACTTTTCTAGATGTGCTCAAATTCAATGTTAATGGAGCTACAAAAGGCAAGTTGCGACCAGCAGGTATTGGAGGGGTACTTTGCAATTCCAAAGGCTAGGTTTTGTTTATGTTCTCTAAGCATGTGGGTATTTATGATTTTAATAAAGTGGGGGTACTAGCTATTTTAGAAACTCTTTAATTTTTTTTGAAATCTTTTCATGGCAGTCTTATTCTAAAATATAACTCTTCTAATGCGATTTCATTAGTGCCTAATTAGAAGGTGTATTATTGAAAATTCTAGTTCATCTTCAATAAAATTCGAAATCCAACTTCTTCAATTAATGTCTCATTTCATTATTATGAGTATAGGTCGATAACTTTATAGCATATTCTCTTGCCAAACAAGGGACTGAGTGGATCCCTCCATGAGAGGGGCTTATACTGTAATTATGAGGTGAATGGGGAACATAAAACCTTTGTATTGGTCTTCTTTGTTAATGAAATATTTGTGATCGTTAAAAAGAATAAAAAACAGAACCGGTGCGGCCCCTCACCTTCTTTTTATCATATCTAACGTGAGCCCATTTAACATCCACTAAACCATCGCTCATCATGTTTTACATCTAGGAAGCCATCACTCATCATCGGGCTGCGGCCGCCAGCTGTTTGTTCTGCGCCCGCTGTCTGCAGCACTCCTGCCTTTTGCCTTTTCGAAAAAGATAAGAGCGACAAAGAAAAGAAAAGGTGCAAAGCGAGTGCAGACATCCATCTTCCCCAAAACCCTCTCCCTCTCCCTCTCCAAAGAGGGACACGAGGAAGAAGAAGGAGAATCGCAACTACTTCTCTCCTCTTCTTCTCAAAATGCCCAAGAAGCGTACTCTCTCCGAAACGCCAGGTATTGAAACCTAACAAACAGAACCCCTCAACAAGTAGGAATGACTAGAATGTATAAAATCTCTTTACTGTAGCTAATCAAATCAGATCCCTTTCTCCTACTTGCAGACCCCGACGCCGAGGTCATCTCTCTCTCCCCCAACTCTCTGACGGCAACGGACCAATTCTCCTGTGAAATCTGCAGCAAGACCTTCCCTCGCCGCCAGAACCTTCAGCTCCATCTCCGGGGCCACAACCGCCGCTCCAAGCGCCGTAAACAACAACCAGAGGAGGAGGATGATGATGGAGACGAAGAGGAGGAGCCGCATCAGCAGCAGCAGCATGGTGGCACGGACGAGCCGCGCAAGCGCATATACGTCTGTCCGGAGCCTTCTTGCGTGAACAACTCCCCATCGTGGGGGTTCGCCCACATCACGGCCGTTAAGCGCCACTTCTGTCGCAAGCATGGAGAGAAGAAGTGGAAGTGCTGCAAGTGCTCCAAGGAGTACGCCGTCGAGGCCGACTGGAAGGCGCATTCCAAGGCTTGTGGGATCAATGAACATTGCTGCGACTGCGGCGTCTCATTCTCCAGGTCTCTCTCTCTCTCTCTTAATCTCTCATCAATCTAGTCCTCCCAAATGCATTGCAACTTTGAAGGCAGATTAAGGATAGTGCACGATAAGAGGCTAATCGAATGATCCTTGCCCTTGATGTTTTGGTTGTGAGAGTTTAATGGTGCATAATGTTTAAAACAGCATTAAATTGGGATTGATGCTGATTCGACGACGGGGTTGGTGGGCGTGAAATGACTGGTTTGATCATGATTGAGCCCTTTGCATTGGAACCCAATGATGGGGCGCCGCAGAAAGTGGCCTTCTTGGGAGTCTTGTATTCATTGATGTCCTTGTGTTTTGTAGGAAGGATGACTTTTCCGCGCACAGAACATTTTGTGATGCATTGCCTGCTGCAGGTTCTTCTTCTCTTTCTTCTGATGTTGTTTCTGCAGTTTTGCCAACACCAAATCGAGGTAAAGTGGTCCCAAAAACAATGGAAAGAAAAGGGGTTTTTTTTTTTTAAATTGAGTTTCAAATGCATGTTGGGAACTTGTTTATTGGAAGATGAAGCCTCTTTGAGCCATTTGTGTTTCTCCATTTGGGTGTGTGGTGGTTGTTCTGGAGCTGCTTTTTTTTTTTTTTTTTTTGGATGTTTTGATGTGGTAAGTGTTTAAAAAGGTTACTGGATCTGGATGTGACCACCGATTATTAATAGACTAAGAGTTCATTCGCATTCAAAATAGAAATAAAAGCAGTACTCTTACAAGTTATAATAAGTAGAACTGTACACCCCCCTTTGTACTAATCAAATTCTAAGAGTATATAGAGTAAGTCTATGGGTGTATCATGTATGTATCATTACCCTTTGGAAGAGATGTGGAAGCAGAGAGTGAAGGATTTGCTGAAAGTTCAGCTTTCATCCGCACGTTGCAATGGTTGGTCTTGCCACTGCAAGGAAATGGATGATCACAATCTAATGATGTCTACCATACAACAAATAAAGCAAGTGTTATAAAATCTGGTCTAGAATCAAATACATCAATGCAATGATGGGGGGGTGGGGGTAGGGGGTTAATCTCTGTCCACATTTCTAAAGGTATTTGGACAATTTAGAGAAGACTTGGAGTATTCGTCGAGGAGATGGAGAAGAGAGGAATAATACCAACTAAGCATTTGCTTTACAATTTTACATGTTATATATCTTCTATTTAATTATAGGAATTTTGCATTAAACTTATTAACAACAAATGTGAAATTACAAGTAGATTGCGACAGGAAAAAAGATCTGGTAATAGAGGGTAGGATTTGTGAGGAATTCTTAGAGCATGTTTAGTATTTTCTTTAACCAGAGTACAATGTGCCTTTTCATATTTGAACTTAGAACAACAACTATTCTTTGTTAAATACCATTTTGAACCACTCACATGCTTGAACGCCTTTATAGGAAAGTATACTGTTCATTCCCTAGAAAGAGGCAAGCTCAAACTGCCATTGACTCATTTCTATTACCATGGTCACTAATTCCCTTTCTTCTAAAATACGACAATGTAAAACCAACCTATAAGATCCACCCTATTGTCTTGCTGTACTTTGTTGGCTGTCCACCAAAACAAATTGGTAAGTTCCAACATAGTAAGTAGATGTAATAAATTACATTACAAGGCATACATGTTATGGAAGAGATTGAATATACCAAGACCAGACTTAGAGATTCGATTGAGGAGATGAATTCAAGGACTTTAACACGACATTGTTTTCACTGAGTAAAGCACTTCAAGATTGCTACATGTTAGAAGAAGTTTTGCTAAAGGAATCACAAGCCAACAATTGGAGTCATAAATCCCTGTCTAAAGAGTTAGGCATCTCTAGCATTCATGTTCTCTTGATTGTGCAATGCTATGTGGTACCGTGCCATTCATGTTGTTGGGTTAAGCTAGGAAACTTGGTGTTTGTTGAGAAACCTACTTAATGTAACCAACTTTCCTGTTTTATCTGTCACACTCATCTAACTTTTCTAATGGGTCTAGAACTTGTATAAATTCTCAAATCTAACCTAAGCTTGACCATGCAAGGTATATGTGGTCCCCATGGGCCCCGCTTTTTCTTATTGGTTTTTAAAAACTGCTTCGTACACATTTGTGTATATGTATGGTGCCTAATTCGCCCTCTAGTTAATTAGCTGTGGTCAACTGGTCAAACATGTGGACCACCCCACCAATGTATGTTTTGTATTAATTTAATTATTTATTATTGGATTTTGATTTATTTTCTAATTGACCTTAAATATTTCAAGTAACGAATTTTGTATGAAAACGATCATATTTTGCATGGGCCTTATTACATATATACTTAGTGTAGTTTTCATGTCCAAATTTGTTATTTAACTGTGTCATTTTTTGAAGCATTCATTTTAACATATTACTTTTTATGTTTCTTTCTTTTTAATTCTTATTACATAAATTAAATACTTACTAGTGGGGTCTACCAGTGCACGTTTAGTGGGAATTACCATCTTAACCTTATTGTGTGAAATTTACTACTAAGCCCTTAATTTTACGTAGTTTTCCAAAAAAAAAAAAAATCATTGCACAACATATTATAATGCATGAACTAACCTAAGTGCCCTAACTTATCCATTTGGGACCCAAATTCAAGGAAACCCTAGCAATTAAACATAATTGAGTATTTCTGGGTTCTGGTCCTTACACATGTTTGCCCATATCATTTGATCAATCATTATCATTATTATCAATGCCTTAGCCCATTTGCTAGAGACATATGATATGTGTAAACGTATAATGCTCCTTCTGATATAATCCCATCTGATTTTTTGCCACAAATGAGCTTCATTATAATGACCAAACAACTTATTTATTTTGTCTTGCAATTTGGTCATTGGTTTTATAGACCATTGTTTAGAATGCATGAGTCGGGACAAGGCTCTAATGATGATGATGGTGAATGCACCATTCACACAGCATAAAATTTTTGCTAGATGAGGTATGATCACACTGGATTGAATAGGTGATAGTTTGCATAGAATCAAATCTGTATCAATAACACCTGGTGCCAATGAAGCTATTTTTATCTGTTCCTATTTCGCTTGATTGGCTAATATTTTTTGTGTGTTCTGAGTGATTAAATAGATTATTTGCCTTGTTCTTTGACCTTGACCATTGGATGATGAGAACAACTCAAACTATTAGTGTTAATCATCATCATAGTTGAAGCCTTATCCCATGTATCTGAGGCTGGTTTTGTAATTTTTACTTTTCTAGTCAATTCTATTTAGTGTCATGTTTTTCAGTAACTCCACAATCTATCATGTCATTCCTCTCTAGTTCATTTAAGGACTATCTTGGTTTGCCCTTTTTCTTGCTCATTAAACATGCAACCCTTTATACATGTCAGAGGAGTTCTTTTCATCTTCCGTAATTCTGCCCAAACCATTTCAAACTACATTCATAGAATTTATCTTACTAGAGCTACCAATGGTCAATTAGTTTCCTCTTACAAGGTCAATCTTAATTCTGTCATTTATTGTTGTTCTAAACATCCCTAGCTTGTGTATCTTCCACAATATGTATTTCCACCTTTTGTTTCTTCTATCCTTTTGCTCCGAAGAGTGTGTAGTGAGTCCAATTGTTGCCTTGTAAGCTATGATACTTGAATATTTCAGAATAGGCACAATATCATGTTGTTTCATATCAAATAATTCACTTTCTATGTGTAAAATCCATGTCCCTACCAGATCCATGGCATGTCCCTTTCGTATCCATGTTGCATCTGGGCATAATAGCGTGTTACTATAATCAGAGTGGCATTAGGTGAGCACATAACAATCTGCTCACTTTTCTCTACTTTTCCGTCCTAGTATTGATCCTTTTTTTTTTTTTATATCCATATCAAAGCTTATGCTTTGCTCAATAGTTGCTCCCATTTATTGGAATCTATCACATTGCGACATTTAATTATTTTCATTTTGCACCAACTGATCTTCCTTTCTTGTGGGTAAACTGTTTTTCCTACTCTTGAATTACTTAATGTTCGCTCCATATGTTCACTCTTTGATATGCTAATCTGCAATTTGTTTGATTGTAAAGCAAGGTTATAAAATTCAGGTCACCCTCAAGTTGAGTCAAGTCAACCAGGCCACATGAGACGCAGCTGAGTCAGTCTAAGACTCTTACCTATAGGCCCCTCAAACCTGAAAAATTAAGGAAAAGTGATAAATAAACTAAAATAAAATAGAAATATGACGTATTATGAAATTAAGCCACATGTGTTTCAATATTTAGAATCAATTTAAGTGATATAGGTGGTTGCATTTGTCTTTCACTCAGTTGGATGAACATTATATTTGATATTCGAATGCTTAGATCTTTAGAAGATGTGGTTTTGATCTTCCAAAATCACTGCAAAAGGACCTTGTTGCCAAATTGTTTTGTATTTTCGGGGTGTATCTTGGAGCTCAGCAATGTAAATTCTTCTTTCCTTAATGGATCCCCATGTAAGGGCATGTAAGATGTGTATGTAAGGGCGTGCTTGTGTAGGTCTCTCTTTTTCTTTTTTAAAGAAGAGAGGCTTGGGAGAAGAAGGGAAAAGAGGGGAGGGAGGGAGGGAGGGAAGAAAGGGAAAGAAAGAAGGGGTGGAGTGGGTTGTGGGGTTTTGGGGGGGGGGGGGGGGGGGTGGGTTGGTTTGTGGAGGGGAGGGTTTTCCCATGGAAATAGTGAGAGAAAGGTCCCCTAGTTTTGCATATGGAGGATTAAGAGATCTTATTTTTGGGGATTGGACCCATGAAATCCATGAAGCATATTCCTCTCCCATGGGGGCAAACATTGCCTAGTGAAACTCTCTTTCCTTTTCCCTCCACTATGTTGTATCTTCGTCTAACTCATCTCTTCATTCTCCTTCTCTCCTTATTTCTCTATTGAGATCGACTCGTTCCTTTCCCTTTTTATTTTATTTCCTTGTCTTTGTTTGATTCAATTCCGTCCTTATTTGCTCCTCCTTCCCCTTCTTTTTTCTCTCCTTGTTGAGTCCGCCTCCTCCATTTCGTCCCTTCGTCCCCTTCTCACATTCCTCTCTATTACTAAGTCTAGGACCTCCTTCCTTTCCATTCTTTCTTTCCTTCCCTCTATGGAGTCTAGCGCGTTCCCCTTTCCTCCTTCCTTCCCTCAGCAAAGTCCCTATCTTCCATATCTTCCCTGTCTTGCATTGATCCCTGTTCAACATCATTAATCTTTTGACTAAAAATATTTGATATTAATAGGGTCCCCCGGGGTTCTTCTCTAGATCTGAAAAATCTTGCCTAAGCCACTGGGTTCCCAACTAGGGGTGGTACCCACGGGAAAACCTTACTTTCATTAATTGTGTGACCCAATTCTCTTGGGCACACTTAGAATAAAAATTATCATTTAAATACTATAACTCAAGATCATAATTATAATATTCACAGTAATCATTGTAATCACCCAAAATTATTAATTCTTTATATAATCACAATATAGATTATATATTTGGGAAAAAAAATCTAATATTCCAATTTCAAATAATAAAATCAAGGAAATGAATAAATAAATATTTAAATATCCAAATTCCAAAAAGGGGGTTCTGGGATATCACATCGAGTGTAATTATAGGACAACAAATAAGTTTATGGAGTCCTGTGGTACATGTATACAACTTAATAGACTTCAAACAGCAGACCATTGGTTTATATTTACCAAGACATGAATGCTTGTAGTTGAACCTAGCATGTAATTTCTTGAATTTATGTTGAATCTTAGGCATCAAATTTTTGTTTGATGGAATACAAGTGCACTAGATTAACTGCAAACAATATATAGAAATATATATCTCTTTATGCCTTACATTATTTCCATTGGATCTTTGACTGTAGATAATAATTGGTGTCATACCATGAGTGACCGGAAACTTGTAGTTATTTGTCAGTTTGGTGGTGAATTCATACAAAACAATGATGGGTCTCTGTCATATATTGGTGGGGAAGCTCATGCAATGGAGGTTGATCGAAACATGAGGTTTGATGATTTCAGGTCAGAAATAGCTGAGATGTGGAACCATGAGATAAGTATTTCATCCATCAAGTACTTCCTCCCAAGCAACAAACAGACTCTCATCACAATATCTAATGACAAGGACCTGCAGCGCATGGTAGACTTTCACAAGGGGTTGGTAACAGCGTATGTTTACATACTAAATGGAGGAAATGTTCCCAGCAATATTTTGTCCATAGGCAGCAACAGGTATGGTTCAAATTGTTTTAAATTCCTGCATATGAAATGACCTTTGCATGGAATCACCCAAGTGTATGCTCTTGCAGGGCAACTAAGACTGGCAGTGTGCCTGTGGCTTCTGACCCAATCATTCCTGGTGGTTCCTCCATTGCTGCTATGGAAGATGTTGGGCCACATGGGTCAACGACCAATTCTCGTGAAAACATAATCACCCGTATGGGACAAGAATTTAATAGCATTCAGGACTTCCGCGACGCATTGCGTAAGTATGCTGCTGTCAAGTGTTTTGCGGTCGAATTTATTAAAAACGAACGCTCTCGTGTTACAGCCAAATGTAAGGCTGCTAGTTGTCCATGGCGTATACATGCTTCTAAACTAGCAAAGACACAGAAGGTTAGAGTTAGGAAAATAACCAACATTCATACTTGTGTGGGTATTGTCAAAGACAAAGGACATCCTCTAGCAACTAGGCAGTGGGTAGTGAGTACTATAAAAGACATGTTACGTGATAACCCACAGTACAAGACCATTGACATTATAAGTGACCTCCATCGTGATTATGGGGTTAGTTTAAAGTATCATCAGGCAAGACGTGGAAAGGATATAGCAAAGGAGGAACTTCAGGTTTTGCACTTGGAGTCATACAGTCAGTTACCTTCGTATTGTGAGAAGATAAGGGAGACAAACCCTGGTAGTTATGTTACATTAACAAAAATGAATGACTCAGGCTTCCAACGGCTTTTTATCTCCTTCCAGGCTTCACTGTATGGCTTTGAGCATGGTTGCCGCCCCCTTCTTTTTCTCCATGGGACATCTCTTAAATATGAAGGGACTTTGCTTGCTGCAGCTTCAGTGGATGCAAATGATGATTACTTTCCTGTTGCCTTTGCTGTAGTGGATGCTGAGGCTTATGATAGTTGGCATTGGTTTCTGGTTGAGTTGAGATCAGCAATTTCAACTACTCGAACCTTAACATTTGTGTCTGATAGAAATAAGGGGTTGAAGGAGGCAGTGCCCCAGGTGTTTGAGGACAGTTTCCATGGTTATTGCCTGCATCACCTCACAGAGGATTTCAAGACAGAGATGAAAGGGCTCTGGTTGCAACATGTGAAGGATGCTATGGTTAATGAGCTAAAACGTGCGGCTTATGCATGCAGAGATACCGATTTCAATGTCTGTATCGATAGTTTGAAAAATGTTTCGCAAGTTGTTGCCTCATGGGTCTTAGATAGTAAGCCCCAACACTGGTCCAATGCATTTTTTCGTGGTTCAAGATATGACCACATGTCATCAAAAGTTGCAGAGTTGTTAAGAAATTGGATATTACAGGAACGTGATACGTCAATCGTAAAGATGGTTGACATGGTTCGAACTAAGATGGCTGAGTTGATTTCTATGCGTCGTGAGGATTCCGGCATGTGGTCAACAACATTGGCGCCTAACATGGAGCATAAACTACAAGGGGTACTAAATTCACGGCCTCTCAATGTGTTTTCCACATCTGGCTTTGTGTTTGAGGTTCGTGATGATTTACTCAACACTGTGAACATTGAGACTTGGGAATGCACTTGCCGGAGATGGCAGATAACTGGTTTGCCCTGCATGCATGCGGTAGCAGTTTTGAATTACATGCGTAGAAACATGTATGCATATTGCTCCAGATACTTTAGTGTTGATTGTTATCATTTGGCATATTCAAAGTCGATTTATCCAATACCAGGTATGGATAGTCCATTAGTTGAAGAGCACAATCCTGTTTCAACTTTATATCCTCAAACCAATCTTACTGATCATCCATCAGCTAAACCGGAGCCAAAGAAGAAGCAGGTTGTTGAAGCACAGCATGTTGGTAACTGGCCAAGGCCACTCCATTGCAGTCGCTGCAAGTCAGCTGGGCATAACAGGACAACATGCAAAGCATTGGAGGAATGAGAGTCGGTATTTATCTAACCATAGTTATAACTAATGCTCAAACCTGCTTGGGATTCTTTGATGTACACCAAATAGGCAGCAGGCAGCAGACGTTGTATCTACCGCCTAACAACTCAAGCATAATACAGTTTGTATAGGCTTACCAAGTAGTATCCGTTGGACTGAATCTGCAGGGTAAGTACAGCAGGAAGGAAACAGAGAACCCTTGAAACACTTGAATTTTAAAATTTGTTAAGTCAATGAACTCAGAACCTGTTTTAGGGTGTTGAAGTGCTAATATTTAGCTAATTTTCTTCTTTTTCCTTGGTTTTGAGAGTTGGTTACCTTTTCTTCTTTCCCTTTATTACTGTGTTCAAATGGAAGGTTACCTAGTAATTTCAACAGCTGTGATCTCCTGAGACAGAGACAGTTGTATTTGTTCTACGGTGACTGAGAGCCCTAAGGGGCCCAACTGGCAGAGGGAGAGATTTAAGGACCTTTAAATGGACAGGAGGTCCATCTGAAAATCAGCTTGATTAGAGATCAGATGGTGGAGTTATTCAGGCCTGGAGATGAAGGGTGCAAAGGAATATAAAAGTTTTTACACCTTATCTGACTGTGGATACAGTCAACGGTGAATGTCAAATTTTATCTGTTTCCAATTCATGGAGGGCTAGCGGTTGTTAGGAAGTAGAGTTTTGCAGGTGGGCCTCACATGGGGGCTGTTGCCATTTTACTCCCATGGGCTAGGTGGGTGAGGGATCAATTTTTGTAATTTGATTCCAATCGCTGTTACCCATGTGGCTTCAAGAAATCTGCCTCACCATAAATGTAAAGATGGACATTCATTTGGAGAAGAATAATCCTTTCTTACAAAGAACTGGGTTCAGAAATTTCGGAACCTGAATGCCAAGCCCTCGGGTTGCTGACTCGTCAAAGGAGTTGAAAGAAACGCTCCCTGAGAAAACCCTGCCTTTCATGTATAATATAGTATATATGTACTATCCACAGCCGATGCTCCGCTGGTCATGGACATAAATATAGTGTTTGTATTGTGAGCTGTGTATGAGTTTTAATTTTTTTGGTTGTAGGAGCTGTATATGAGTTAAGAGTCTCAAATGTGGTGTAAAAAAATTGTACTGTATGTACTATGCATTACATAGATAGAATATTAACAGGTGTATAGATTTTCTCAAAAAAAAAACAGGTATATGGATAAGTTGGGTGTACGGTTTGAATATGTGGTATATATAAAAATTTATAAAGATAAGTTGGGCACCCAGTTTGAATACTGATGCCTGAGCACAAACCCAAACTCTTTTAACTCAAATTCAAATGGATTTCACAACCCAAGCCAGAGCCTACTAAATCCGGACAACCCAGCGTTCGGTGTAGTTGGGCCAGGCGGGTTTGGCTTGGCTAACCCAAGTTTCAACCCTGCATTCCACACACATTCGATCCAGCGGTGGATGCATCAGTGACATTGAGTGTTAATGATACAACTTTGACTTGGATACATATAAAGGGGCTTTTCTCAAATTAACCTATTTCTATTTAAGCACTTTTATGTTACTATTATATTTTGTATTGAGATATTCCAAGCCGCACATCCTCACTTTCCCTCATAAATTTTCATTCTTCCCAATTTGAGTCTAATTTGGCCATTAAGCACTGTTGTATTCAATTACAGAAACAAATGTAGTTAGAAAACCATTAAATTTTGAGGCTCCAAAATCGAGTGTTAGGATTATCGGATCAAAGTGATATTTGACCCAATACGCCTACCTATAATCAGTCCAACCCGTCACATGTTTAACCGCCTTGAATACCAATCACTCTAATTTCAAACACTATTCTGAGCATAAAAAAAGTTGGATTTTACCACTATAAGTTTGTAGGATGCATAGCCTTTGGACTTTTGAGTGTCAAAAACCAAAGGTTTGGATCCTTTAGGAGACCTGATATTTCACCTCCCATCTCCCACACCCAACCGTTACGATGGGCTTGCCTACATTGATTGAAATGCATTCAGTTGGGCCTCACAGTAGGTTTGTGTTTTTTCAATCATATTATTATCTTTTTGGTTATAAACTATCTATGATCATCAAAGGCCAAAAAGAAGTTTGTTATATTACAAAGCAATTTTATATCTAATAGGCCAGTGGATTCCACAAACATTTCATGTTTCCTATTTTTAAAGCAATAAATTGTGTCTTACTGCTGAAGCTGTGGAGGTTTATAATTTTGGATCCTTTTAATTTTGTTAAAGCGCTTTAGTCCGAG
This sequence comes from Sextonia rubra, assembly GCA_037013555.1. Classification (NCBI taxonomy): domain Eukaryota; kingdom Viridiplantae; phylum Streptophyta; class Magnoliopsida; order Laurales; family Lauraceae; genus Sextonia; species Sextonia rubra. The sequence continues at coordinate 25,703,861 of JASUAD010000006.1, forward strand.
TTCATATTCAAGCCTAGGACTCATAAGTGTCATCATTTTGCTTGTAGCCTGGTTACCCGGTTCAAGCCCGTCCAGCCCGACAGGTTTTAGCCTGGCCCAAGCCCGGTTGTTGGGTGGGCTGGCCCAGCCCCGAATAGTGTTTGGGCTGGGCTTGGAGATTAAAGCTTAGCCCGGCCTGACAGCTTGCCCATCAACCAGCCCGATAGCCCACCCGTCAGCCCGCGAACTTGTGTGATGGTTTGTGAATAATTATTTGACTAGTAAAAATATTATTATTGGATTTTCAATTAACAAAGCGTTGTGGCTCAATATATTTATTTTTTTTGTCTTCAATATATTTAAATTTCTATAGTGATGCAAACTAAACAAAGTATGTGTTTAATTTTTTATTTCTTTAAAAATGAAAAGTTAAAATATTGTTATTAAGTGATTAAAAAATTTTAAAAGCCTGCCCGCTTGCCTGCTCGCTTGGTCCACTAGCTCGTTGGGCGGGCCTAGGCTTAAACTTTTCAAACAAAATCCAGTCCGCCTGGCCAGCTAGAAAATAAAGCCTGCAAGGTAAAGCCAGCGAGCGAGCATGGGTTACACTTTGAGGGCCGGCCTAGCCTAATGATGACCCTTACTCATAAGTAGAGGTGGAGGGAGGAATAAATGTGATAACTTTTAAAAAGTTATATGGTCATTTTAGTTCCTTCCAATTTCGCTTCTCCTCATCTTATTTTTCTTTTATAAAAGCAGATAATTCAGGAAGTCTTTTGAGGTTATTTTTGCCTTTGGATTGCTTTAAAAAAAAGTAAGCCACTAATTCCCCAAATTCCAAGGAGATATTTAACTGTGGTTGCAACCAGTCAACTAAAGTAAATCATTTCTTTTTCTCCTCTTTTTCTCTGCCAAATTGGAAGTTTTCATCTTTTCTACTTCACCGAAACCCCTATCTCTACAACTACTTTGATTTGAGGATCATGGCTATCGGTTGGATTGAAATAGGACAATCTTACTGTGGGACAAACATCTATTTGAATAATATTTAGGAAAAGCGGAATTAAGAAGAGGCCATTCATTTTAGGGGACTTCAGTGTAAGTCTTTATATATTTTCCCACGCAATAATAGGTTGAGGGACTAAATTTCTACTACATTAGGTCCCTGACTTAAAAAACCATTGTATATTGATAAAAATCGCCGTCCTTCCTTATTTACCTTAAAAACATGTTCCCAAAGGTAGGAGACTTATGATTGACATTCAAGTCCAGGTTTTAGCTTATAAGTCTGCCAAAAATGAAATAGCTACAGTAGCCTCGTTGACATTGTTTTTGGGTCATCTGGAATCAAAGGCATTTTTTCTAGTACGTGGATGAATTGCTTTTACCAATAGAGCCTTTGCCTTAGTAGGAACAATATGAGCCACTCATTTTGAAATATAAAGACAGTTGGATGACCATAATTGATGATATCGCTAGTTTGAGTCCAATGAAATTGGGTGCATTTCGTCAAGTCCATACTTTTGTTTTGCTCCAGTTCCCGCAGTTTAACTCGAGGGAATCATATTTTTCTGATGTTAATAAAGTGTTCGGATCAGAATGTTCCTTCGCTGTATGAACTAGAGGCAGGCTATCGAATAAGGTCATTAAGGTTTGATTATCACTCAACCGTAGACAAATGTCCTTTTTGGTGTTTTTTGTTTGTTGGGGGGGGGGGGGGGGGGGGGGGGCGCTGTGTTGTGGTTTCAAGTCCTTTTGGATAACTAGGTGAAGTGTTCCCAAGTAACAAATAAAATTGATCTTTGGAGTTCATCGCTATAAACAGATATATCAATCTGTTTAGTTCAATAAAACAATATAAAACAAATTTTATTTGTTGAGTTTAACAGATTTTAGTTGCTTTTATATTGTTCACAAAAGATTTTATCTATTGAATTGAACAAATTTTATTTTTTTAGTATTCCATGTTGGCCCTTACCAAGCTGATTTTATCTATTGTGTTTAATAGATTTTATCTATTAAACAATCTGTTGCGTTTAATAGATTTTATTTGCCTTTTTTTATCAACATAATACTTTATCTGTTGAGTTTAATAGATTTTATCTATTTGGTATTCCATGTTGGCTTTTCTTGTACATAAAATATTTTATTTATTGAGTTTAATAGAATTTATCTGTTGCATTCAATAGAAAAATACTAAATAGATAAAACGTTTTTTTAACAAAATTTAATATCTAACATAGATCTTGTTTTTGTAGATCTAAAAAAGGTGAATCCAAATAAATAAATTTTGTTGCAAATGGACAAGTGTATTGGAATTTAAAGTATTTTAAAGTTTGCAAAAAAAAAAAAAAAAAGAAGAAGAAGAAGTAGTGTTCAGTTCTTTAGCATGAAACACTAGAAATAACAAAAGAGGATATTTTGGAAACAAAAAGCACTAAAAAACGGTTACAGAGACCTAAGGCTAAATAAAATATAAACAATTGGACATAATGAGAAGTGTTTGGATAAACATAACATATAACATTAATAAAATTGGATATTGTAAGATTTCATTATTACAAAACAAAATAGTAACATATTATAAGTGATGATTTTTAGTAGTATATTGAAAGATTCATTTCCAAAAAATTTGCTCCTACAGGAATGTAGAGAAATTTTAAAATTTTTACTAAAAAATCTTATATTATAGAATACATTCTAAGTTAATTAAACACCTAATTTTTAGGTAAGTAGATTTTATCATATTATAACATACAATATCACATAATTTTTTTAAATATTTTATTACCAAACACCCAAGGAAAAAAAATCTTGGACCTAATACGACCGGCCTCTAACTATCCCTTAAGCAGCATGGATTTCACATTTCGATTGTTCACCTTTCTATAAAATTAGTTAATGGCTATGGGTCGGTGCAAAAGAAGGACTTCTTCGTGAGCATAGCGTCGGCTGAATTGGCTTGACCAATTCATAGACCCAGCCCAAGCCCGAGCCCGAAACAAAGCCCGCGCCGGGGCCAATTTCGCTGACATCCCTAGTTCCGAAAATCCCTTTAAATTTGAGGCCCTTCTAATAATTATGTGAAACTGGGGTTTCCATAAACCCCAATGAGAAACGGCGCAGCAGCCTATGCTAAAGCCCTTGATAGCAAGCGAGCAAGCAGACGAAGCATTAGCAACCAGAGAGAAAGCGAGAGAGAGAGAGAGAGAGAGAGTATGTTTGGTGCTATTCTTAGATGCCGAGCTCTTCCTTTCAAACGCCAGCCGTGGATATTTCCTGGGTTTCTGAGCAGTTTCCAGCAGCCCATGTCATCATCATCATCATCATCATCTCCACCGTCCAAAACATATCGCCGAAGCCCTAATCCACAAGGCAGGTCCGCCGCCCCTCTCTCTCTCTCTCTCTCTCTTTCTTCTTATCTTGCATCTGCATTGATCCAGCAGTGTGAACTGTGAACCTTGTTGTGGGGCCCACATGGATGAATGAAAATCATGGGTGGAAGGATGAGATGATCTCATTGACACCTAATGCTTCTGTGCGAAAAATCAGCCTCCATTACATGATTTTTGAGACTCAACTCCCATGAATTCTCTCATTCCTGAATTTCTTGTTTTATTCATGCTTCCAATCCCTATTGCCAGATAGAAGAAAAAGGAATCATGATGTGGTCCCACTACTTCTGATGCGCGGTATCTTGTCTAATGCCGACTGCAAAAGCCCCAGTCTCAGGGCTAAAAAGGCACCTGACAAGCTACCCCAACCTGCTAGTCTTCCGGCGCCAGCAGCGCTTGACATGCCTGCGCTTGATAAGCTCAAGGCCGAGCGAGACCCGGAGAAGCTCTTCCACCTCTTCAAGGCCAATGCCCACAACCGCTCTGTTGTGGAGAATCGTTTTGCGTTTGAAGACACTATCTCTCGCCTTGCCGGAGCCCGTCGCTTTGACTGCATCGAGCAACTGCTCGAGCAACAGAAGGCTCTTCCGCAGGGCCGTCGCGAGGGGTTTATCATCCGGATTATCATGCTGTATGGAATGGCTGGAATGCCTGATCATGCTCTCAGGACATTCTATGAAATGCATCTGTTCGGTTGCATTCAGAGTGTTAAATCTTTCAATGCCACCCTCAAAGTCTTGACTCGAACCCGAAATTTCGACGAGATCAGTATGTTTTTTAGTGAGATACCTAAGACATTTGGCCTTTCTCCAGATGGATTCACTTTTAATATTGTTATCAAGGCTTTCTGCGAAATGGGTTGTTTGACTTCTGCTTACTTGATTATGGTCGAGATGGAAAAGTCTGGCATAAGCCCTGATGTCGTTACCTATAGTACACTTATGTCTGCATTTTACAAAAACGATCTGCGTGAGATTGCGGATGGTTTATGGAATCTTATGGTGATTCGGAAGTGCTTTCCGAACCTTGCTACTTTTAATATCAGGATTCAATACTTAGTTAACAGGAGGCGGCCTTGGCTAGCCAACCGTTTGATGTGCAAGATGGTTGCTCTTGGCATAAATCCGGATGAGTTGACATTTAATTTGATTATCAAGGGGTTTTGCAAGGTAGGTAATCTTGACATGGCAAAAAGGATTTATGATTCATTGCATAATAGGGGTTGCAAGCCCAATTCTAAGATCTATCAGACCATGATTCATTATCTTTCTGAGGGAGGTGAATTTGATTACGCGTACAGGTTATGCATTGCCAGCATGCGTAAGAATTGGTTCCCAAGCATTGGTAGCATTTGTAAATTACTTGAAGGCTTAATTCAGAATTCAAAGCATAGGAAATCTAGGGAGATTATGAGGTTGATTCAAGGAAGAGTACCTCCTTATTCGATGGATGAATTGAATACTTTTCAAAGCCTTTTGTCGCGGGATAGAAAAGAGTGATTGACCAAAATTAATGTCCATTTAGAATATTCGATGTGAAGATCAACAAGGCTGATCTTGCTTATCTTTGTTCATTTGTTTGGACAACTAACCGAATCTACTTACTCAATGGGAATGTGCTGGATGTGGAAGGTGTCAACATATCAAGGCAGTGTTTGAGGGATTGAGCTTGTATACTGCGGTGACTTATTCATTGAATTCTTTGGATCTCCACAATTTGGAAGTGGAGGTATAATTTTTTAAATTTAAGATTATCATCGGTCGCTCAAGTTTCTTCCAAAGTGTATCATGCAGTTCTTTTTTATGTTTGGTAAGTCTCTACAGGCCACTTTAATTTACTGTTTTAACCTTCTTTTTTGAGGATTAAACACATTTGCTGAAGATTATATTTATGAGATATATTCTTCATGTCCATTATATGAGTCATTCTTTGTTCATGGTTGACAATGCCATAGAATATTGTATTTTGGTGTTCTATTATTCCAATTTTTTAATTAAATGCATTTATTAAAGACATTATTCTTGTTCATTCTGTACTCCAACTATCATTGTTATTTGTTATCATTCTTTTGTTGTCAACCATATAAATTACTCATTCTGATTAAGAGAAAGCTATTGTTGCTTATTCAAAGTTGCAAGAGAAGTTTTGATGTAGGGGTCAACTAGCCAATGGGCCCATCCCATCCATCTCGACCTATCATTTTGAGACCAAACCACATATTCTATCATATTTAGAGTTTTTATCTATATTTTAAGTTGTTTTTATTACAATTAATGAAAAAAATGATTGATTGTTTACTCTCTTACTTTCCCTTGGAAAGGGTATGGCGTGAGGCCATTTGGGTGCAAAGCCGCTCCACCTTAAGCATGAGGTCTGGACCCATCTCCACATCTTCCATCTTCTTCCTGTCCCACCCGCATTGTACACCGTTCAAAAAGATTGAGTGTTTACTCACTTCTTCCCCTTAGAAAGGGTATGGCATGAGGCCATTGGGCACGAAGCCCCTCCACTTAAGATGTGAGGTTTGAATCTATCCATACCTCTTCCATATTCATCCCTTCCCACTCCGCATTGTACATTGGTCTTTATCAGTTGGAAACTTGAAGATTGGGATTGACTAATATAGATTCCACAATTGGAGTATCCTAAGGTTTGATTACATATCCAAACAAAATTCAGCCTTTAAAAGAAATGATGCTTCGAGCTTATCGAGTTGGAGGAAAAAATCAAATACAAATTTCAAGGCATACATAGAAGTTGAAGCTAAATTAATAAGTCAAAAGTTCGTACAGTGCATATTTGACCCAGGAGGACTTCTGTAAAACTCACGGTCGAGTTCTTTCCTAGAGGAGAGTTGTATGGGTCAGGTCCACCTGACCTGATGCTCAATAGAAAAGAAAATGCCCTTTTGCCTCGTGATTTGTGTTAAAGAAAAGATGAAAGGGTTGAAAGTGCCTTTTCTCAGCTCTTGATGGAGGGCTATGGCTTGAGAGAGAAGGGGTAGCGACTATATAGACTAAGCTTGCTGGGAGTGATGATGATGTTGGTAGATGAAGTCGATTGCAAAGGTGGCTAGTTGAAGATGGTGAAGAAGAAATGACAATGGAGTCGTAGTGATTATTTATCGGCGACTGGTGAGGGAGGACGATGATGGTGGAGGTGACACTGGGGTTCTCTTTGTTCCTTTTTTTCTTTTCTTTTTTTTTTTTTTTTTTTGGCTACGGGTTGGGATTTTTGAGGTTGGACTAGGCTTTGGGATGGGTGTGGGGATTTTGGAAATTTTCTAGGGCTTGAAATTTTGTGTGATTTCAAAAATTAGGGTTTTGAAATGTGAGGAAATTTGGGGATTTGGGTTCAGTTAATGTGTTTGGGGTTCCAGTGGGTTTCAGCCAAGGGGTTATGGGCATATGGTAGTCTGATGATCAAGGGTTAGAAATTTAGGATGATCAGATGGACCTCACTTTTCACATATTATTAGCTCATACATAGATCTTTCCATCCTCATCCCCAACGATTCACATGCATCCTAGCGAGCCCAACAGGTTGGATTGCTTATAGCTTATAAGTGGTTTGTTCTCTTTGGTTATATCATCATCATAAAAAAAATTTCTTGTCCCAACTATTTTGGGGTCAGTTTACATGAATTCTGCTTCTCCATTCTGCTGTATCTTGAGCCAAAATGCCCAAATAAGTTGCACTTCTTCATATTTATTTTTATGACATCTATCCACAACACCCGCTTTGGCCTACCCTTTCCTCCTTGGTGGGCTATCAACCTACATAGTTGAACTTTTTCTTATCTGCATTATTACTAGCATGCGGTGGACATGCCCAACCCAAACAAGAATTTTGATATGATATGGTTGGGATAAGGCTTTGATATAATGATGATGATGTGTGTGTGTGCGCGCATGTGAGGAATTCTACATAATGTCCCATTCAAAAAGGGCCGTTTTTACGCTAGCCTGAGTTCCAATGAGAGAGAGACATCTAGCTATTAGTAAACAAGAAAGGAGGAGTTGGTTCATTAGCAGTAACTACCATACCTCAAAAGTTGCACCCAAAAAATTAAAGAAACAGTTGGTTCCCATCCCTATGATAACTTGTCTCTCCCTTTCTCTTTCTTAAATGGACCCACTTATTTTGATGGTTTTGGATTTTTTCTTTTCGTAATGCACCCACTTATCACAAACTTCTCATTGATCCCAAAAACACAGTATGTCCTGGGCAATAGAAACTACAAAGCGTCTTGCTTTTAACAGGAGAAAATGTAGGATAAAAAAGGCAAAAAATTAAGTGTTAGATTTGTTTCCCAAGTGGATAAGAATTCCACCCAAGTAACTATTTCCATTAACATATCCCTTCTTATTGGGTGAAAACGCCGGGTGCCATTTAGCATTACTCTTCCTCTCTCTCTCTCTCTCTATATATATATATAGGTGCTATGAAAATGTGATACAATGGTGCGATGAATTTTGAAATTAATCATATGCGCCACTTTCAATAAAATAACATGCACTCCCTCTCCCCTATTTTCTCTCCCTCTTTCACTATTTCCCTTCCCCAACCCATTACCATCCCATTTCTCTGTCTTTCCCTTAACCTCCCTCCTACTCCTCTCTCTCTCTCTCTCAACCCCTTTTATTCCCTCCATCTCTCTATATAATATTCCTTCCTCCATTACCTGATGGTTGAAGTTGAGATAGATCATTTAGAAATTCAATGGAACCTAGAAATCTTGTGAAGAAAATTCATCAAAGAAACCTAGTCAAACCCAAGAACAAGAAGATAAACCCAACAAACTCCATTACGTGCAACAAGCCCCAACAACTTAAAGACGAAATGCTTAGCACAACAAAACAGGACCCATTCTTCGAGATTCACAAAATCTATTAAAGATTTGTTTTTTTAATTATCCGATTCTCTTCATCTAAAAGAAGAACACCCTTTGGGATTTTATAGGATTTCTAAGGAATCTGTTAATGGCTTTTCTTCTTGCTTCTTCTTTGTTTATGTCTTTCAAAAGTCTTGAAGTCAAGGGATATGAGCCGCGGAGAGAAGGAAATGAAAAACACAACCCAAGAAGTAGAGCCCACTTGAGGGTTGGATAATGAATCTAGAGGGTGACTACTCTGCCAAAGTGGCAGAAAAGAGAAAGCGCCCTTAGACTAAGAAAACAGAGTGGTCGCAGAGGTTGGAAGAATGAAGAGAAAGAACCAGGCAATTGAAAATTTGAAAAGTGCAGTGATTAGAGATGTAAAACGGGCTGTGCTAGCACAACACGAATCATGGTTGGCACGCACAGTGTTTTGTGCTGTGCTTGCAGGGCTGGGCCCAACATGGCCCATTGGCATGGCCCCTCTCGTGCCGTGCTCGGGCCATGCCGTGCCTGGCTGCCGTGCCAAATGTGCTATGCTGCTAAGCCACCATTCTAATGTTCCATGCTTCCATTTTTTAAGGGTCTTAGGCTAAAAAATTTAAAAGATACATACAAAGAAGAGAATGACACACAAATTTAAGTGGTTTGAGCAAACTTAACCTACTCCACTATAAAAAAATCCATTTGAATTTCTTTTACTTGAGGGTTTTTCAATAGGTTACTTTCAACACTTTTGTGATTTTTATAGATAATAAAAAATAAAATGGAAAAGACTACATTTTTTTATATTTATACTAAAAAGAGAGAAAATATAAACCACATAAAAATATGTAAACAGGCTATTATGGGGTGAAACGGGTTGTGCCTTGTGTTGTGCCCGTGCTCGTGCCGTGCTGTGCCGTGTCGTGTCTGCTGGCCTGGCACCCTGGCCGAGCATAGCCCATGTGTCCATGCTGTGCCTGTTCTGGCACGGCCCGTTTTACATCTCTAGTGGTGATGATATCATGTATCCCATATGCACCCAATTAATTATTTTTTGTTTTTTATCAGCTCATTGAATCTGTGGGACATGTCAAGTTACCAAGTTCAGTCCTAATTTGAGTTAGGATTCACTTTATTCAATCTTTGTTTTCAATCTTTTTGTTAGACTTGTGAGGTTTATGTAATGTGAGCTTCACATCAACTAGCACTTTTTGTTGGAGAGCTTTAAATGAAGAAATCAACTTACTTGAATACAAGGGTTGGAGTTGGAATCTTGTGTCTTGGATTCAGTCAGTTCAAAGAAAAAGGGGAAATGATTTGCCTTGAGACTTTATAATAAATTCAATTTTCACAAATTGTAATGAGCTTGGTATTTTGAAGAACTCTTATTACATCCTTTGTAGCCATATTAAGAGAGAACCAAGCCATTAGTTTTACTTGACTGAATAAGAAAAGCAGTGATGGAACCTACTGGCATGAGAAAGGTGTTCTTCCTTGTTGAAAGACTTTGTTTAGTGTTGTTTAAATGCATGTGAGGCCTTGTGTCTTCATCTTTCTGTGACAAGGGAAATAAGGAATGGCAAGATCTCCAATAAATCCTAGATTGGGAAGACACTGGCCATTTGTTTTCTTGCCCTTTTAGCTCACAATTACCCCACTAACATGTAGTCATGAGGGATTCATTTACTTTTCATTATCAATATACTATTAAGAAGCACATATGTTATGTAGGCTGAGCAAGACTCTCCACTAGACATTGGCCCCATTGACTGAATGACATTTACTCTTTGAAGTGTGCATCAATTTTGCTTCAAAATGCGCTGACCTTTTCCGAGTCTCCTACAATTAAATGTTTTCATAATGTAAAAATGGTATTTAAGCAGAGGACTACAACCCATCCATTTCCAACAGAAAAAAGAGGAATAATTAAACCCTTTATATAAATTACTGATCATCAAGGTGTGGGTGTATCACAAATGGTTTGTAACATTGTGATTGCTAAATTTTAAGTGATCTCTCAAATAAGATTTCACATTTATTTGTAGGCAACAATATCATTTTGATCTGATGATAATCTTTGAATGATCTATAAGTAGGGGCTATTTACATGGAAATAGTAAAGAGAAAATAGAAACATGGAAAGCAATAGGGGAATGAAAGATTTTTTATTAATCCTTTTATCGGATTTCAGGTACAACGGCACTAGAATTTTCACATTGTGGAAGATTATAAAAATAAATAATTCCTTGCACTTCTACTTTCTTTACAAATGGATAAATCACAAGACAATGACAGTAAAACTGGTCTATTGATCTCAAGGAAACATCATATGACTTTTCATTTGGACCAAAACGTCAGACAACTTGCAGAAGAACCGATTTGCCCAGAATTCTGCCGTCTTGGGTGTTGACAAGAATGACTTCTCTTTGAGGCATTTTTCTGGAAAAACTGACAGGCTAGTCAAATTTAATCATTTTCCTGAGTCCCACTATGACATTGAATTCAAAGTAGCGACATTTATGCACTGGTGATTTTTATCAAACACCTTCTGAGCGTCAGATCAAGCGACCTTTGCAGATGTGATTATTTATCATGGCATTCAGAAATTTGGAGGATGAGGAAGAAATGCTACAGAATGCAGTGAAGCCAGCAATCATGAAGGAAGATCTGATTTTAGAAGAATAGTGTTTATCACGATGATATGATGAAACATACAACCCATTTGATCTGTTGTCTGTCATGGGCTCCACTTCCATTTTCAAGTGACATTCAGAATGAACAACAAATGCCTTTGGTTGGAGTCTGGATTCTTCCTGACTCATTCGTAGATATTGTTGACTATTTTGAGATATGAAACATTTGGAGATGATCTATCTTAACTTCAACTGTCAGGTAGTGTCCCTTATTGTTTGCTAAAATTCACTCTTGTTTTAAAAGAAAACTAATTTAGGGAGGGGCACAAGGGCAGAAAATTAAAATGTCCATAACAATCCTTAAAATCTCTCTTCTTTTATTCCATGTGAAGAGAAAATGCTCCCCACCCCAGAGAGAGAGAGAGAGAGAGAGAGAGAGTACTCCGTCCAGTTATAATCATACAAGTCGCATGAGTATGAATTCCTTTTGGATCAGGGGCCCATCATAGTGGTCATGCACCATCAACCATGGACCCAACTTGTACACGCTATGCTGAAAACCTCAGTATGTATGTATCTTTATTGGTCATGCATCGTGTATTTCTTCGTAGACCATGTCAGATTCACATGCTGAGTCTCAAATATGTCTTCCCTAAGAAATATATCTTGTTCCTGTCCCTATTTTGCAGGAGTTACTATTGAAAACATTTTTATTCGGGCTTCCGTATTTGATCTTCTCTAGTTTTTAAAATTCATAAATACAACTATGTGCTAATGTCTATTTTTATGTCTGCACAGGTGGTTGAATCTCAGTTTGATTTAGTTGACTCATTTAACTGTCAAAAATTTCAAGTAGAGATGTTAGTTCTACTAACTGAAGAGTGGCTGTTGCTTCCTTTTCCTAGCCGGTTTGAGTATTTGAATTTTACCATTCATGTTCACATCTCATACTTTCATCTGGCAGACAAATTATTGCTGATGATCCAGCAAGCCCTGCCATGGATTTGGAGAAGACCCAACAATCTTCTAGATAAAAAACCTGTATCTTTTGGATGGCAGGGGTTTTTGAATTTGGACGATCATTGGGGAATCCCTTACCCTTATTATATCAGGTCTGGATCTACTGTGTACTGATTTACCCCACTTGTATGAACTTGGCACCCCAGGACATGACAGCATATTCTGAAGCATCATGTTGTCTTTAGCTAGCTTTTGGCAATTCATGGTCTTTATTATCATTTTTGTTCATATTGTCTGTCATAACATTGTGGCAGAGCCATTGATGACAATATAGGTCTATGCTGCCTTACCTTTATGTGACAATTAACTCACTCCTCTGACCATAAGTATTGGAAGCCTGCTTCCCCTAAATGGAGATGTGTATGTCCTCTATGCTGCTCATTGGATTTGTTTCATGCATCTTAGTGGGAATTAGTCAGCATTTTCTAATGTGTTGTTTTCTTTGACCTTCCAGCTATCTCTAGGTCCTCAAGCTTATATCAAGGTGGAAAGGGAATCCCTGATACCATGGTTTGATCAGTTGATGATATCTGTGGGTTGCTACATCTACTATCTCCAAGTCATCCTGTCAACAAAGGCAAACTTTGATCGCTGTTACCAACACGGTGGGAAGGTAAGGGCTGATACCATGGTTTGATCAGGTGATTGTTTATCATGCAATGCATATATTGGAACCATGTTGTGTCATTGTTTGGTTATGACACTCATTTTCAGGATGAGCCCCAAACTATCACCTTGTTCGCTGTAATTTTTTGTTTGTTGCATCCTTTCTACCGATCCCATGACCCATAATAGTAGATAATAACTGGGGCAATGCTTTTACCATTGCACCTGCTGCCAACTGCACCACAGGCCTACTTTCCTGTTTCGTTGTGGGTTCATATTCTTTCTTATCCTTATGTATACTATTTTTTTAAGGCACTAATGGCTGATATCTGCCTGTTCTGACCAGGCTCAATCCTGGTTACCCTTCTTGTGGAAGATTTTGATGTCCCGGCAGACTTTGATGTCCCTTTGTTAGCGGAGCTACTGCAACTTCAAGACTTGTGAGATGTCATCCATGGAGGTGCCCATCACATCTACAGTCACACGAACTAAAGCATGGATCAAATTTTCTTTTAGGCTTGTTTGTTTACATTGGTGTTGTAGTAAAAATAAAGTGGGGATCAAATCATGAATAAAGTAAAAATAAAGGGTGTTAAAATAAAACAAACACTTTTTCACAAAGTTCATTTCCACATGTTTATACGTGGGTGTGGTGACAAAAAACAGAGGCCCAAAGGAGTAAAAGGCCTAGTTGTGTCCTATCCAAACTTCACATCTCCACTCCATTGTTTTCATTCAAGCAATAATGATGAAATAAAAATGTCACAATACTATTTTACATTTTTCATCCATAAAACAATGAGGTAAAAACATCACATCATGGCATTTTTTTTTATTCCCCTGCTACTTTTGCTAACAAACGGGCCCTAAATGTCAGATTATTGCTCAATTTTCTTCGGAAAAATTTAAATTTGAACCTTTCAATCTTTCTATATGCTAAAATTTTGGTGGAACCTCGGTGGTGCCACTCATCATATGAAGTTCCTAATTCACTAGAACTTTGGTCACATGAGTCAGACGTAGCAGACGATTCATTTGCTAAGTCGTGACCGAGAAATCTTTATGGTTTTATGTTGAGAGGGCCCAATTGTTATTTCTCAAGTGAATGAGTGCAAGGCATATACAGGTGTTTGAGCACAGGAATAGATAATCAGTGGTTTGGATCTACCAACCAATGTGGGTGACTTTTCCAAGTGTCCTTCCATCCATTTCCCAATCCATTCCATTTGAAACTTGGGGCGGGAAATACCCTTTAATAACTGAGGTCCATTTTATTTTTTAAGCAATGCCTTTCCATCAAAAGGGTCAAAGGTCAGGGATTCAATGCAAACTGGGACATCAGATAATCCCCCAATCAACAGGAAACAATGACCCACCCGTCATCCTAGTAAATGACTTTATGGAAAATTGAGTGTTTTCATTTAGACATCGACTTTATTATCACTTCTTTAATAGCCCTTAAATAGAACCCTCTTTAGCATGGGGTTGCAAGTAAATCAGTTACAAGTATGCAAGAGGAGTAAAGGGCCCTCACTAATGATGGGGATTACACTAATAAGTGTGAGTGTTGGTGAGCTTGGTTGGGCTGGGCGGAGCAATATCCAGGCCCTGCCCTACCCCCATCGGGGCCAGAATTGATTGGCCCAAGCCCAGCCCATGAGCAACCCTAAAAGCTTAAAAATAATTAAACACACACACACACACACAGAGCCTTGTAAGTAGAATTGGCTGTCTTCTGAAAACGAAGAGAGAGGAGAAGAGATTATGTTTGGTGCTGGTCTTAGATGCCGGCGTCTTTTTCTGGAGCAGCTGCCATGGAAAAAGGTAGGGCTTCTGAGCGGTTTTATGCGGCCCATTTCATCATCTTCATCATCGTCATCTCCACCGTCCGATAAAAATGCAGCTCTTCTAGAGCTTCAGGAGGTGGAGAAGATCCTGAACGACGTGAAAGCTGATGACGTTAGAGTGATTCCTGTCCGGAGCCAATGTGCCTGGACGGATTTCATGGTCATCGCCACCGGAAGATCCACCTGGCACGTCAGAAACATCGCCCAAGCCCTTATCCACAAGGCAGGTCCGCTCTTTCTCTTTCTCCTTCTCCTTCTTCTTCACAAATCCTTGATACCCATCCGTTTGATTTAGATCCATACAATTGCCACTATTGGATTATATCGCATTCATTAAACACTGATGATATAAATACCAAGGCCAGGATTTAGATCCCACTCTTATTGAAGTTGAATTTCAGTTATCATTGATGTAAAGGAGTACATTTTTAAGAGGTTTAAATTTAGCAATATGAAACAGTGCCACCAATTTTAAGTAAGGATGTTCATTGGGCCTCTGAACTTCGTCAAAATATATTCGATTTCCTACATCAAACTCGTCCAATTTGAACTACAAATCAATCGAATCGCAAAGCAAACTATATGAACCTACTCCATCAAATTTTCGAATCAAAATAAATGACGAATTGCAAACTATATGAGTCGGTCGAACTATGAACTAGGTTATTGTGGTTAAGAGTCCACCCTTAATGTTTTTCATCTTCTTTAGGGCTTTACACAATCGAGTCTCTAGTCCTAATTAATTCGGTCTGGGCAAGCTTCCTTTTGTCTCCCGATAATCTTAGCGAGCATTGGAAATATCTTGATGACCTCAATGCCTTCTGTATTGCAAGGAACTCAGACCTATCATTGTCCTGCACCCCTTTTAACGTTTCCCTTATATTCCATAGAACTGCTTGGGTGGAGACATGCCAAGGTTTGCCAATAGAACTTCCATCAGTATTCTACCTATCCTGGTGTGCCACAGACAATCCTGTTGTTTAAGGCCTATCACAGTTGTGTGATTTTACACTTTATCCCTTGAGAGTCCAGTTTAAACTTTAAACCTTTTTTTTTTCTGTCGTCGTTTAAACTTGTCTTCGATTATTATTATTATTTTGGGTATCATTTAAACTTGTCTTTGATTATTTTAATGAATAGGTGAAACAAAAGCAGAAAGGAGCTGACCGTTTACTTTTACCCAGTGTAGAAGGCCAAGAAGGAGGGAATTGGATTGTCATTGATTCTGGTGAGTACAGCATTGGCATGACTTATAGGCAGGTGACTTTATATTTGAAGAACACTGTCACCAGTATTTGCAGAACTGTTTCTGTAGTTTACCATCCTTGGTTAAGGCGCATTGTTTATTACTATGCAACCATGAAGTGCAAAAATGAAGTTCACTTTTGCCTCCTTCAGGTTACTGATGGTAAAGATTTGTGTTTCCATGTGTTTTTTTTTTTGAAAATGCTAGGGCCTGTGATAATCCATGCTCTTGATGAGAAGGCAAGGGCTTATTACAATTTGGAAAGCCTTTGGACAACAGAGATGGAGTCAAAGGGGTCCGATCAGGTTAGTTGAAAGTTAATGTTGATTGCAATCATAGTTTTGTAGTATTCTGATATATATTATATATATATACACATGAATTTTGAGGTTATTTTATAAAAAAAGCCATTGCTTCTATAGTCCTAAACTGGATTTAAAAAATATATATATATTTGAATTAATTTCATTGACCTTTCCAACTACCGACCCATGCCTTTCACTTGCCATAGTGGACTGATTAAGTTACAAATTGCATTTGACCTCATTCTCATGTAAATCCAAACAATTCTCATAGGAATATGTGTACTAGGTGAAAATTTATAATTAGCTATTAAAAAAGCCACCTCAATGAACTTTGAAATTTAAGTTAGATGATGGAAATACTACAAAAAAGAACCAAGTAATGTGAAATAAAAAGAACTAGGATCCAACTATCCTGATGATACTAGATGCTGCGGTTTGGAGTTTCCATGGGCACCCAGTTTGGATTATTTTTCCATTTTAACCTACAAATTTTATATGTTTCAATCTGTTTCCAACTTCAACTCATGTTAGTGTGTCCTGAATCCAACCAATCACGCCAGACTTTTGGTTGCTTTGGCATGAGATTGTGAATCAGTTATGCAAAATCACAATTTATATCAGACCAAATTCAGCATGATATTTGAGATGTTTTTTTTTTTTTTGAAAAATAATATCTGAGATGACTTCCTAAACAGAAAGTTAAAATGTGACATCTCTTATTAGATCTTCATTGAGTATTTGTCTCCCTAAATGAGTAAGTGTGTAAGATATAACCGTATATCTTGTCTCCTATGCGTTTTAACTTTTGAGAAGGTAATGTATAAGTCACTATACCCCATCCCCTTATGTGTCAAATGAAACTGGGAACTTCTGGTTGGGGTTTGCATTACAATTTTGGGGATGGAGTCTTTTCTTTTCGACTAAATCCTTCTCATTGTATCATGTCCTCTCTCATCTTGTGAAGTTACCTATACTTGCTCAAATTCCATGAAGGACGCTTTTATGAGTGGGTCTCATTAGTGAAAAAATTTACATTTTGCATAAGTGTGCAGAACAAGTTTCCAAGTTGTACTGCATGTATCTCTTTTTGTTAAGAAAGTTGTTTCAAAGATTCAATAAATTCCATTGCAAAATGGACGGCATTTTATCTGACCAGTGACATCTGTTTTGCATTAGAGGAGATTTGATAAATTTTAACAATAAAAAGTACCCAAGTTAAAGACTCCGTTACATACTAGTAATGCAGATAAATATCGAATCATGCATTTAAAAAAAAAAACTCAAGTTGAGAATTTTTTGGATTCTAAATAAATTTAGTAATAAAGCTGGATGAAGACATAGAATTAGTGTTGTTGGAAACAGAATGGTCAATAATCTAATGGTGGGCTGAGCCATTTGATCTGATTAAAATCTGATGGACTTTGCTGTAAAGTGGGAGGGCATTTGTTTTAGTGGTTTGAATTTTCCTTAAGTGAACCCCACCCTGGAGCATCACGAAAGTCTTGTGAGAATCCATTGAGGCCTTTCACGTGAATTCCTTATAGTTACTCAATGCCCCACTGAAGAAAAATTAAAACAATGCCCACATACCTCATTTCCTGTTATTGGATTAAACCTTTTGTTCCTGGATCAGTCTTTAGATCATATTACTGAATTTGATTTTCATCTTGGTGTATCTGACCGTCATCTGACCCTGGATCAGATCAAACCATCTGTATATTTTTTAAGTGGATATATTATATTATATTATATTTTTTTTCAACCTGAAATTATGAATTGAGAAGCCGAAATGCTGAATTGTCCAAACTATTACAGTTGAGAGTCAAAACAAAATGGGATTTTGGAAATTGACAACTATGGATGAAACAGAGATTTGTCCAGTCAATTTTTAGAGGGATTTGTTCTCCATGTTTTAGCATTTGAGGAAGGGCAACAAGTCAATGGTCGAGTACATGGAAATATAGTACAAGTGAGGTGTGACTCTTATCATTGCCTTCATTAGACATATGATATTTCTTGGCATTTCAAAACCTTAAGACAGTAGATGAGGTGGTTCAACATGTGATGAAAGGCGAAGAGATAGTCAACCATTAAGCTTAAAAGATCAACTCACTTAGAAGGTTCTGCCAATTGTCTTTGTCCCTACCTATCGGTATCTGAGTTCGATTAAGCCAACATACAGAATCAATTTGCAACTATAATAGTGCTCTGAGGAAGGATAAGGAAAAAATTGACTGTGTTACCATTGCTGAGAAAGAGGGCACATGTGGTTTTAATGACTACCATGACCTCCAAAAGCCTCCATACATGTGACGGAAGATCAAGAGATTGAGAAACAAGATGAGCCAATTTTTAAGTAGTAGTTGACAATAGAAATAGAGAAGAAAAATTAGAGCAAGTTGATGTCTATGATAACATCGAAGGTGAAGTCCTGATGAATCAAAAGGCACTAAAATCATTTGGTTAGATGGCAGACAGTGTGTCAACCTATATAAAAGGTGGTCTGGGTGTTCGTTCCATTGTGAAGGTTAATAAAGCTCTTTTGGGAAAGTGGTTATGGACGATTGGAGAGTCTGATCAAGGGTTGTGGAGGCAGCTGTTAATTCAAAAATATAAGTTGGGCAATGATGGACGGAGGGTCTCGGGTAATGATTACAAGGCCTCAGGTATTTGGAAGTCCATCCTTTCTGTAAAAGACTTCTTTAATTCGTCACAAAGCTCATAATGTGGGGAGGATCATATTTTGGTATGATATATGGTGTGTTCAAATGGCATTGATCCATCAATGTCCTAATCTTTTTTGTTGGATTAGAGACAACATGCTTTTGTGGTAGATAAATTTTCAAGTTTTGGGGAAGTGTTATTTGGGATTTCTCTTTCTAAAGAAATCTTTTGGAGTTTGAGATTTCTAATTGTGCTCGTTTGCTTGGCTTACTAGATACAGTGTAGTTGTTAGTTGGTATTTCAAATGTTAGATTATGGAAATTAGATGTTAAGGGCCGAATTTTGGCGAAGTCTTGTTATAATGCTTTGGCTGATTCTTCTGTAAGAGTGGAGGGATGGCATGACTTTTGAATTCCTTTAGTTCCGCCAAGGGTTGTGATTTTTTTGGTTACATAATATTTTGACAATAGACAAGTTGAGAAGAAGGAATCATATTGTCATTAATGGGTGTCCAATGTGCTTACAAGATGGGGAAACGGTGCATCATTTGTGGATTCATTGTCATTTTGCTCAGAAATGTGGTTTGCTTTGTTGGAATTATTTGGTGTGGAGTGGGTTATGCCTAGGAAAGTTGACAATCTTTTTCAATAGAGTTGGCGATGTAAGTATATTTGGGGTAAGATCTTATGGAGGTAGTCTTGTATGATACATGTTGGAAGCTTTGATTAGAAAGGAATAATAGAGTTTTCAGGAATAAGTGTAGTTTTGTGTTGGAGGTGGTAGAGTCCATATCTTGGTCTGTCTCGAAATGGGCAAGTATGTGTAAGGAGTTTTATGGAGTTTCTGTCTCGAAATGGGCAAGTATGTGTAAGGAGTTTTATGGAGTTGCTGTAGAAGATCTTAAAAGATCTTGTCTTCTTTCTTTAAGGGTGGTTGGAGTTTTAGGCTTAGAGTTAGAGTTGTATGGATGAATCCCTGCACTAGTGTTTTGAAGCTGAATTTTGACGGTAGTTTTGTTTGTTCTTTGTGAAAAGGAGGGATAGGAGTTAGAAGGGACTAGAATGGTAATACTGTAAGGAGCTTCTCAGGGTCTGTTGACTCTTCGGATGCTAATGAATTTGAGTTGTTTGCTATTCATATTGTTTGTTGAGAGTTGGTTAAGATGGGTGGTTATAGTGTTATTCGTGAGGGAGATTCTTTCTCTATAATCCAATGGTGTTTCGAAAGTTCTCATCCTTGGAGATTGGTGGAATGGGTAGAGTAGATGCAGGATATTTCAAGGAGGTTAAGAGCCAGCTTTAATCATACTTTAATCATATTCTTAGAGAAGCTAATATCATGGTGGATAATCTTGCCCGGGAAGGAGTGTCTTGCTCCTCAATTTTTGTTGTTGTTTAGTTCTACTTGGCTTCTTTTTGTTAGTTTTGTGTTCATTGTGTTTTGCCCTTTTGGCTTTCATGAATAAAATTTATTGTTATAAAAAAAAAAAATCAAAAGGTACTAAGGGAACCCATGTAAATTGTTAAGGAGAGATGGTTGCGGAATAACATCTTTCATTCAAGAGGTATTATAAATGGCAAGCGTGCACTATTGTGATTGAGGGGGTAAGTTTTGGCAACATCGTATCACAATCACTTGTTTGTGATTGACAAGTTTCATTTCCCTTATTTTGTTCCTTGGTTAATGACAGATCATAAGGTGCAAGTATGAGACATGTGTCAAGTTCCTTTTGTTGTTGGTGAAACTATAAGGGCGCTGTGTGGTGCATTATAATACCGATGGATGCTGGCAATATTTTACTTGGAAGACTGTGGATGTATGATAATAATGGAAGCGATAGGATGTAGGGCAGTACCTGCATGTTTGTTCAGGATGGAAAGATTGTTAGTGTACATCCTATGAAGTTGGAACTGCCAAATAGACGATCATGGGCAAGTGTTCTCAAGTTGCTAACCAATACACTCAAAATGCCTAGGTGTTTGAGGTGTGGCAAATTAACCACTTAACTCCCCTCCCCTTTAAGCATAATACAGCCCAAACTCGAAGCATGCACCTGCACAAGATGCTCAATGAGGCATGGGACATTTATGCTCGGCGTAGACGCTCTTGCACATGACAACATTTTAACACTCAATGCGGCTGGGAGCTCTTTTTCTCCCTGCACAGATTCAAACTCAGGGTGTATTGGCTTTGATACCATCTCAAGTTGCTAACCAATATACCCAAAATGCCTAGGTATTAGGGTGCAACTATAGTCATGAATTTTGTTTTGGAACTGTTTTGGTTTGGCCTCCAAATGAAAATTTTCGGTCAATTTAGAAATTTCAGGGAATTTTTTTGGACTTATGTTTTGTGCGTGTGTGTGTAAATGAGAAGACAGCAGCTAAAAAAAAAGTGTCTCTGCTGCAAGACAGCAGCCCCAGCCCACTCCCATGCACCAACTGCAAGTCAGCAGAAAAAAAAAAAAAAAAATTTCAGCAGCTGCATCACACGAGAAGCATTCATGTGTAACATTTCATATAGGACATTTGCATGTCTAACATTTATTTTCCTATCCCATGTTAAATTGGTGATTTTAATAAAGGGCAAACGTCCCCGAAGAAACCGATGGTCCCATCTACATCTTCCCCTTGATGCTTTATGCCACAACTCTCTACTTGGATGATAACTTTTTTTTTTTTAATGACCCAAGGTATTCCTCGCCGGTGGTCCTCAATGTTTTATATTGTTCTAAGAAAGCTTTCCCCATCCTACCATGCATATCAAGAAGGGAACTGATAAATTTCTTCCTTCTCATTTACTCAGGACTTGAAAAAAATGTTCATCAAGACTCGCCGCGTGAACAACTCGAAGAAACGCGTGCAGAAAAGTGCTTGAATCTCTCAGTATCACAGGATGTAAAATCAGGGACCTGTACGGGCATAGCATCTCTCTTCTTGATGAGTACATTTCAGTTGTTTATTGTGCAATTGGTTAGTTCAAATGTTTTAAGAATTATCTTAATTGGTTTCTGCTTCACAGGGTTAATGTTCTAATGTTTCTTGCCTGATTATCAATCTCTACTTTATTTTCTTGCCTTGTTTAGAGGTGGATGTTTGGAAATCCTGTATGTATCTGTGGCTTTATAATGCATAAGTGATGCCGTGAGGGTCCGAAAAGGCTACTTGAAACATAGATGGCCCAGTGAGAATGAAAACATCAATGACCCATTTCAATAGGAGCCCAATTTAAACAAAATGAAATCAGCTCTGCTTTTCAATATTTAAGGCCCCACTCAAGTTGGAGTGAAATTCAATTGAGAATGAGTAGTATAATGTATTATGCTAATGTGACAGAAATGCTTCCAAACCAGCTCACTCAATGATGCGGGAGCCACAGTATTGATTTTTGTGGATATGTGAGAGATAAGAGCTGTTCATGATCTGGATCGGTTTGATCGAATAAAGTGGCTTAAGATCCAACCTAATTGGCAAAAGATCAAAAGAAAGGGGGTCAAATCTTACTGTGGACGGCTGAGATGGATCAAAACCAATTGCAAAATGTTTTAATTTAATAAAGGGATTGATACAGCCCCGTAATGATCCTCTCTTAGACCATTTGATCAGGTCCATACAAGCCCGAACATGAGAAACTGTCCACCAATAATGGGCTGTATTGTAACTCTGGTCCACATGATCACGACACGAATGAGGTCCATTCCACCCAAAACCCAGCCCATAATGGATGCCTGCGTCTAGTCCACAAATAGAGTCATGTGGCTTGTCCCACCAGTTCTAAACCTGGGGCCTATAGTACCCATTACATGGGACGTCCAGTATGACTTAAGCAACTGAGCAATGTCCATTGTTTTTCCTTTCCTTTCTTGTTTGGTGTCTCATTAAAAGGTGGAATGTGAATCTTATATTGGAGTCAGAAACACAATGTTTGAGTTGGTTGCCTTGCCTTTATGTTTTCATGGTAAGCAATGGTAGATTATTGACAATATAACAAGATTACAGAAAAGAGAGAGATTTTGTTTTTAGGCATTGTAACTAATAGAAGACTACAACAAAAGGAAATAGGAACCAAAAGGAAGAAAACAAATAGAAACCACACGCCGGGCAAGCTCAAAAGGCACAAACTGGGTAACAACCGGAAAGATGCAAAACACGAACTGGCAAGCCATGGTTCTGGCAAGAAGAGGCTCACATATGGAGCTAAATTGGATGAGCATTGAAGTTTGCCTATGCAGATTGCGAGCAACTCTGGACCAAATTGCTGCAGTAAATTCAAGATTTCTGATTACTTTAGAATTATGCCCAACTAAGGTCTTAGCCAACTTCCAAGGGATGAATTTTTTTTACCCAAGGGGAGCTCTTTGGTTCAAGGATCGCCTCTCGCACCGCAATTCTATCACAAACAATGGATGAAGATGAAGAGTGTTTTGTTGCTTCATATCTCAAAATGAGGGCAGCCAAAGTGCCATCAACTTCATTTTTAGATTTAAAACATTTGATGCAATTGTGACAATCTCACCCAAAAATAAGAAAGGAAAAATAAAATAGAAGATGTCTGTTCGACAAGACCTGGCACCTCCTTTAGATCATTAGAAGGAACCCGACACCTCCAAATTCCACTATTATTGAATTGTTCCTAGGTGTGCTGGAAACCCCATTGGAGGTGGGGGAAAAGGTTCCCCCAAAATCTGCCTCGAACCCCTTTCAGGTTCGGTTTCTAAAGGGTCAAGGTTGGCCGTGGAGGAGTCCCGGTCGATTTTGGATAACCGAAGAGGCTCCATGACTAGCCGTGAACCCATCAATCTCAGGGTTACTATAGATTCCGAGAGGTGAGTGTACTAGGGTCTGTGCACGGTGAGCTTACAGTTAGCGATGAAGCTGGCCATGAAAACCCCATGGTTAACAGTGGGATGGCTCGCGGTCGACTGTGGAGCACAGTCCTAGAATTTTGAGTTTCGGGAATTTGGGACCTTACCTCTAGATCTTAAGACAAAATGGCCTAGGTAATTAATAAATAGGAGTTGAACCAATGGTAATGGAGTCTGTGAGCTTCACACCTCCTCACGGGTGGTCCAATTACGTATGTGAGACCCATACTGTGCTATGTGTGTGTCGTAGTGGGCTATTCGGGAGCTACTAACTTCAGAATCAGCAAATGATTATTCAAATCATCCTGGGCTCGTATACCTACTGTGTTAGACTGTGTGGGCCCACATGTGTCCAGAAACCCTAGCCTTGGATTGGTTTAGCGTCTGTCCTTTGATTCTATAATCATATAATTCAGATAGACTAGTAATTCTAAATAGTACATGACATGTGCATGTATCCACTATGTTGCTAGTCCTTTATTGTCTGCTGTTGTGTCTTGGACCTAGTGGGGAATTGGTGGTCTATACGTGTTGTGGGTATAGTAGCGTGTAATCTGTTAGGAGGTGTCTCAGGCTAGTTGATGGGTATTGAGGACTACTCAACTGGAACTATGAATATGTTTGAGTGAAACGCATGTGGAGTAGTTTCCCTCCATTTACCCCTTTTCATTAGTTTGGTGGTATACCCAATACTACAAGAAAATACATTATTCAGGATGAAATTTGGTGTTGAATTAATATTTCACTGCTATTGATTCAGAATTAGCGATGAAATAGTATTTCGTTGCCAAAGGATATACTTGCAGCGACGAACATCTATTTTTGTCATTGATAACTATTGAATTTGCGATGATACTTTAATTTTGTCGTTAATTATAGAAAAATATATGATATTAGGCGACGGAAAAATATTTCGTCGCTAATAGCAAACCTTTAGTGACAAAACTTGAATTTTCGTCTCCAATAGTGGACCTTTTGTGAAGGCATTGGAATTTCGTGCTAATAGTATACCTTTAGCGACAAAATTTCAATTTCATTGCTAATAATACACCTTTGGCGACGAAATTCTAATTTCATCGCTAATAGTAGACCTTTGGCGATAAAATTTCAATTTTCGTGACTACTAGTATACCTTTAGTGAGGAAATCTTGAATTTTAATCTCCAATTTTGAAAAATTCCAAAAAAAAAAGGCACCATTTCTGGCACCTACTTCGTTTGTATTTTTAGAATTTGAGATGAAAACGTAAATTCCGTCACCAAAGGTATACTATTAGCGACGAAAGCCAGTTCTGAAAATACAAAAAAAGGGCGCTATTATTCCTTCGAAAAATGTTAGGGAAAAATCTCGTCGCAAAAAAAAAGCAAAATCTATAAAATGGAAACCTTGGGAGAGAGGGGAGAGAGAATAGAGAGGGGGAGGTAGGAAGAGAGAAGGAGATGGAATGAAGGGCCAGGAGGGAGAGGGAAAGGGGGAGAGGGGGAGGGGGAGGGAAGGGGAGAGAGAGAGGTAAGGACAGAGAAAGAGGGAATAGAGGTGGGGAGGGAGATAGGGTGAGGGAGGGAGAGGAAAGGAGAGAGAGAGAGAGGCAGGGAGAGGGAAGGAGATGGAGAGGAAGGGAGGGAGGGAGAGAGGGAGAGGGAAGGAGAAAGAGATAGAGAGAATAGAGATGGGGAGGGAGAGGGGGAGGGAGGAAGAGAGAGAGGGAGATGGAGGGAGAGGGGAGAGAGAACTAAGAGGGGGAGGAAGAGAGAGAAATAGAAGGGGAGGGGAGGGGAGGGGAGGGAGAACAAAGAGGGGGAGGGCGAAAGAGAGAGAGAGGCGGAGGAGGTGAGAGGATAGCAATATATATATATTAAATTCCTTTTGGCAATGAAATTATTTCGTTACCAAGTGTATTTTCATCTTTTTTAAAATACTTATAGCGATAAAAAACGTGCCCTTTGGCAACGAGATTATTTCGTCGCTAAAAGGTTATTTAGCTCTCTCTTGAGTGTTTTTTAAAGACGAAATATAATATATAGCGACAAAATTCTTGTATATTTGGTGATGAAATATGACGTCGTATATTGCAATGTTACGGCGGTGAAACTAGATTTCGTCGCCAAATGCATTTAAAGACGGGACAATGGCAACGAAACGGGCGACAAAAGAATTTCATCGCCATAAGTAATTTGTAACGAAAAAATATTTTTCAACTGCGAAACATTTTGTTGCCAAATCCCAGAATTGGTATAGTGCAATGAGGGTCTAGTTGGGCCACTATATATAGCTGTGCATGTATGGTCATCATCCAATGACGGTCTAGTTGCGCCACTATATATAGCTGTGCATGTATGGTCATCATCCGTCAAGTTGGGCACCACTAGGTGGATTTAGTCTCCCACGATATAGGGTGCCTCCTCTTAAATAGGTCTTATTTGGATGCATATTTGATATTATCGTCTGCAGATTGAGAGATGATGATACACCATCGAGTGCTGACTGTATTTGCTTTGATTTCATCGTTTTGGCCAAATTCGCCTGATCAAGTTATAGTATATTTTAGTCTATGTGAAGTGCCATGTTGTTAAAGATGGTAGCTAGGATTCCATGTTTGCATGATTGGTAGCTAGGATTCCATCTTGTATGATTCATGCGATTTATCAATAAATCTATTCATGCTTATGCCTAGCTTTCTGTTATTGCTACTAGTATAATCTAAAGCCTAGCTTTCCGTTATTGCTACTCATATAGTCTTCTATGTTATGATTCTTATGTTGTTAATCACATTTATTATCCCCCAGAATTTAGTAATCTGATGATGCTACATTTAATGTGGTAGTTGCCCCCAAGAAGCAAACAACGCATAAACCCTTCGGACTTTTTACTTTTTTAGTTAATACATATATATTTTTTTGGCCACTGTTTGTTTATTGGCCTTTAACGAAGTTCTATTACATTTGATATAATATTTCTAAGTTTATGCACTTCAGTTACTTGAATCAACTTTGTTTTTGTATTTGATTTACGAATTTCTTGTATGAATTGAGGTGTCCACGCAAATTATATGAATTGATGCTTTTCACAATTTAAGGTGACTATCAATCACTTCGATCCACGTTCACTATATGTTTAAAGTGACTATCATTCATATCCACTTTCACCATTTGTTTAAAGTGACTATCATTCATAACCCCACCGCAGACTTCTGTGACTTCGATCGACTTTCACGATTTGTTTAAGGTGACTATTGATCCACCCTGGCATTGAATTGATGCTTTCAGGATTTATTTAAGGTGACTATCATTCACTTCGATCCACTTTTACGATTTGTTTAAAGTGACTGTCATTCATATCCACTTTGACGATTTGTTTAAAGTGACTATCATTCATAACCTCACCGCGACTTCAAGATTTGTTGAAAGTGACTGTCATTCATAACCTCACTGCGACTATTATTCATAACCTCGCCACAGGATTCGATCCGCCATCGCATTGATTCCCACGCCCTTGACTGGGAGTAAGAGCCTAATCATGAGGCGTGACACGACTCAAGTCCAAGAAGATCCGAATGAGGATAATGTGTTTGCTGCATCTGGTGGGGACGGCCGCTGTGTGGGTCAGCTGGGTTGGGATGGAAAAAGTAGGATCAGGTTCTCTGAGTTGGAGAAGCTCGGATGGAAGAAATGGAAAGACAAGTGGGTTGAATAGGTAGTCCAGGTATTTGACTGGCTTGGATTATGCTCTGCCCGATCCTGTGAGCTGGGGCTGTTGCAGTGTGTTGGAACTTGGACATCTTCTATGAGCAGATCGAGTGGGTTGTATATGGCGGGTGGGTTGTGGTTTAGCTGTTGGGATTGGATAGCTTGCAGGTCGTTCTTGTGACGATGTTTTTGAGTTATGGGAGTAGGTCGTTTGTGTGATGGTGTTTTTGAGTTATGGGGGGTTTGTTTATTGTCTTGCAGGTTGTCTTACGTGATAGTGTTTTTGAGCCATGGGTGTTAAAAGTGATGATCTTGGAAAGAGAGATGGTTGTATATGTGGGTGCGTTGGATCATGAGAATGAAGATGAAGGTGGCAGGCAGTGGCATGGACTTCGGATAATGTGTGGTGGGGTTTGTGAGTGAAGGAGGGAGAAAGGTATTGAATTTTATTTTGTACTTCAGTTTAGCTGGATTGATTGTTTGAATTGGACAAAACCAAAGTTTTAGAGATATTTTAATATATATATATATAAATTTTTTTATTGATAAAGAAAGTAAAAATTATATATATTGATATATTGTAATCTTAAATTTCTTATAACTTTAGACTAAAAAAAATTAAAATGTGATCACAATAGATAAATTTTTCCTTCTATGAAAGTACGTAAATTCATAAAATTAATGTGTTCATGTATGAGTGAAAAAAATTAGGGTATAAACAATCTCATCATACACCTGGATATTTATCGCTCTCATCCAAAAATGTTCCACTTTTCACAAGATTGGTGAAGATGATGGAGTGCTATATCGTGAGACATGAAAAAAAGAAAAGAGTTAGGGCACCTATTCCGTCAATTCTACTTAGATAGGGGTGCATTGTTGTAAAACACCCTAGAAATCGATGAACCTTTTCATTTTATTATAAAACAAACAAGACACACTGATAACGGTTTCAGCACTGGCTGTACCCCGTCCAAACCAACGTTGAACAACAGCGTCCCAAAACCATGCCAACATTATTTTTCCAAGACTCCCACACTCAAAACGTACAAAGAAAAAAAAAAATTTCTAATCACACCCATTTCTCACTCTCATGCTCTCCCTCCTTCCTGTCCCTTGCTCTGAATCTCCCGTCCCAAGTCCTTCGCCCTCTTCTCCAAGTACCCGGCCCCCTCCGCAGGACGCCGCTTTGCTTCGGGCATCGACCCACAAACTCCTCGCAAGTAGTTTGCAATCCACGTTAGCGAAGACAACCCAGTTATCCCCAATGCACCCGACGTTAGGAACCCGGCCACAGCCAACACAACCACAACAACTGCAGGGACTATGATGGGGCTGAAGAGCAGGAAAAGAGGGGCCGCCAACGCGAGGCCTATGACAGTGCCAGTCAGAGTGAGGCCTGAGAGAGTGAGAAGAATGCCACCAACAGGGAAGACGGTTATCAGGGCTACTACTTGGGAAGCTGTAGGACCTTTGTCTGGTAAGAGACTCTTGGAACCTTCACTTGGGCGAGTCTGCTGGAGTTCTGCCATTGGAGATGATAGAATGAGATGCAGATGGGGTGCTGGAGAGAAAGAGAAAGAGGAGATGGGTTAAAAAGAGAGGAGAGGGTTTGACACATGGAAGGGACTGGCACGTGTTGACGTACAAGGGCTGATGGGCGTGCATGGCTTCCAACTCTAGTCTCTAGTGGTCTTGTCTTCAGGACTCGGCTGCCACCTTTTTTGTGTGGGTGGATTGAAGTTGCTGTGGGTGCACATTTGTCACTGGAGTTCTTGTCTAAGGTCGCCTGTGTTTTGTATAGATTTGCTGATGAACCGGTTTGCAAGGCTGCGTGTCGTTGAGGCCTCAATACACAGTGCTTAGGATTCGTAGGTCATGACTTTGTCTCAGGTGGCCTTATTGAGATCGGATCGTATATGGGGTCCTAAATGATAGATTAGGAGAGCTTAAGTCATAAATGATGTGGTTAGAGCTTACGTTTTGAAGACGCAATGCATAATTATGGATTAGCTTGTGTTCTTTTATTGTCCATGTCTCGTTTTTATCATCTCTGCTGGGTTGCTCATAGAATTAGTAATTCAACCCGTTTTGAATTAAAAAAGGTAGAATAGTAATCTAAATTTGCTGTGACTATGAAAAATTGCTTTCTATGAAGGGTGTTGGAAAGGGTTTTCCGCAAAAAGTAGAAAAGGTCTGCTGTGGACCGACCCAATTATCTATAGTGCCGTGCCTGACTATTTGACCATGGATCATGCTTTTGTAGAAAAAAAAAAAAACCTTTTGGTGGTTTCGAATGTGAACTCAGAAAATAAAATTACTGACGTGGCCTAACCAGAAGTGGGAGAAAATTCGTGATCTCTGCATCTTTCCCTTGCAACAATAAAACATAAAATCATAGTAACTACTTTAAAAGAAAAGTCAAAGTAATAAATAATAGTTTATGAACAAAAATGAACAACTATAAAGTAATCAAAATATAGCCCATATGCATTTACGCAGGATTCACCAGCTTTTGCTTCGGATTGTTAGCAGTATGTATTTTGGCTGTAGAGATATCATTTGTTATCCCATGTATTTGGGGTAGTATGGAAACTGAATATTTTATTAGGTGGGATCCATCCGGTGAAATGACTTGTTCTTTTGGGGATAGATGTAGGATTACCAAGTGATCTCTATGATTGTCGAAATCGATGTTATCTATTTCGCAGGTAGAAACTGTGAATTGAGATATTTAAGGAAATGATATTTAATTTTTAAAATTTTTAATAAATGAGCTCTATTGTCATCTCTTATAATATTGAGCATCATGAGTGAGAAACTAAAAATAAAATGCATTTAATTTCAGCGGTTGAAATTTTTGATAGGTGGTCCCATCGAGTTTGACACTTTTCCACAGGTTAGGCCCTTGGGAGTTTAGCAAATATTTTATCTGTCGAATATGATTTATATTTGTCAACTTATAAAAAAAAAGGTTGTACGGATCTAATAATTCAGACTTTGGAATGAAATGAGTCAATTAGAATTGATATCCGTGTATACCGTTTGAACCACTGCCATTCTTCTTACTTTCTCCACGTCTTTTCTTTGTTTTTGTTTGAATTGAGAAAAAAAAATGAATTTAAGAGGAGTTTATCTACCTCTAAGGATCTTGTTCCCAATCCCAAATCATAGTAGTCTTTAAGGAGATTTTACTTTATTAAAAATTGGGATCCCTTTTGAAAATATAATTTTTTTAAAGTATTACAGAAATGAACTCAATGAATTCCAAAGAATTCGGGAGTGTACGAGTTTAAACTGTGTTACCACACTTACTCGAATTCAGATTAAAGCGAGATTTTTTTGCGGAATAATAGAATGGGCCGAGTACAATAACTTGACCAGTTTTTATCGAAGCCCACAAGTTTGCCAACCCTAGTTGCTGCTCTCACACTTGAGAAGCATTAGCAAGATACTAGATAAAGATACTAGATAAAGGGAGGAAAGCATTTAATTTGAGCAGTTAGGGTTAGGGTTAGGGTTGCATTTTTCACCATCACCAGGTCCGTCCTCTCTTCTTTTTCATCTTACCCTCTGAAACAGAAACATAACCGATACACCACTACGAATCCGATTCCGACATGGAAGGGCCATATCCCGCCACGGAAGAGGACCCCTACACTACCGTCTCCACTATCTACGTAAACCAATGCCCCATCTTCACCACCGTCACCTCCACCGCCTCCGCCGTCGACAGGTGGATCTCCGACATCTACCGCATCCACCGCTGCCGCCTCCACCACCTCATCGTGGGCCTCGATGCCGAGTGGCGCCCCGACTCCAGCACCGGCAGCCGCAGCCCCGTGGCGACGCTGCAGCTCTGCGTCGGCATGCGCTGCCTCATCTTCCAACTCCTCTACTGCGACTTCATCCCGCAATCACTGGCTGAGTTTCTGGGCAACCCAGACTTCACATTTGTAGGAGTGGGCGTTCGAGCGGACGCCACCAGGCTTCAGAACGACTATCAGCTGCACGTCGAGAGGGCGGTGGATCTCCGCGCTCTCGCGGCGGAGAAGTTCGGCATGATGGAGCTGAAGCAGGCGGGGCTGACGCGGCTGGCGGAAGTGGTCCTTGGGGTGCATGCGGATCGGCCCAGGCACATTACTATGAGCCAATGGGATGCGGGGGTGCTTGACCCAGACCAGGTGCAGTACGCCTGCATGGATGCTAATCTGTCGTTTGAGATTGGGAAGGCTCTTATGAATCCTTACTGACCAGCTTGTGGGCTTTTGGGGGTGGTATGTGGAGTTTTGAAGTAGGGGTTGGCGTCTGGGTTGGTTCTTGGCAGAAATGGTGCCCAATCTCTTATCTGATGTAGATACCTCTAGGAAGGATTTAGAGGATGGTGGAATGCTGTATATGGGGTATGTTTTGTTTTGCTGTTGTGTTTTGTTATAGACTTCTATGCCACGTCTAGGGTTTGATGGTTTGTTACTCTGTTGCTAGCCTGTGCCTGTTCCTGTTCTAGATCCCTTTATATTGGGAAATGCTTAGTGAATGCATGCCCATTATAAGGGTCATGAGCATCATCTAAGAATTTTGTACTAGTCATGGATTGGAGTTTGCTAACTAAGGAAAGGGGCATTTGGTGGTTTTGGTGTATATATTGGAATGCAGGTCGTGAAAGGAGTCATTAGTGGAGTCCTCTGTTTTGCATATTTTGAAATGATGTTGCATCTGCAACTGGCATTTTTCATGCATGATGAAATTCTTGGATTGATTTGGGTAGTTCAGAAATACATTTGTTTCTCTTCGTCTCGTTATTTTGCTTCGATTGCATTGATGGCTCTGTCCGATTTGTTGCTATTCGAATTCTGTTTATTTATTTGCTAAATATACTGTTTGTGATGATCTCCACTGTATTCTTGGACTTTAAGCTTCACCCCTTACATTAATTACATTATTATTGATTTGGTTTGCCTTCTCTTTTAGGCATTTGAGTATTGCTTTCTAATCATTTATTGCAAACTGCAGGTGTTCCATTTAATTTAGGGTTGTTTGTTTGCACTCAGTTACATATGTAAATCATGTGTGTAATGAGGTGTGACAAGGGCATGTTCATTTGAATTTGTGATGCGTAAATGAGGTGGGACAATGGTATGTAAACGAGGCCATTTTCGGCCTTTAATTTACATACCTAAACATGTGGTAAACTACTACATATGACATGTAGCTATGAGGTAGTATAGGGCAGAACATGGCAAGCTGTATAATTTCATAACTTACATCTTCATGGGTTTTGAGAAATTTGTTAAATAAAAAATAGTCCAATAAATCCTAACCTATATATCTAATTTTCTACACTTTGTGGGCTCCCAATTCATAATCCAAACTGTGCAATATTCTTGTGTTAATTGTGAGTATCAGAAATTTAAGTTTCACATCTTAATCCAAATACATAAAAAATGGTTAGATGTAGTGATGTACTCGTTTACTCATGAGAAAACTTTCACAGCCTTGGGGTCGAATCCTTACATAAATGGTGATTTTGACTAACATGGCAATTTGTTTCACATGTGAAACATTTGCATATGTAGAGTTTACATATGTAAATATTTTATCATGTGGAAAAGGCAAACAACCCTTGTAGAAGTGTCTTGAGTACTTCCATAGAGGCCACACTGAACATGGTTTTGTTTGGATCCTTGGAACTGTTGCCATGCTATGATATTTAACCTTTTTTTTTTATGATTGGTAACCAAAAAAAAAAATTCATTAATATAGGAAAAGAACAACAAGAGAGAAAAAGAAGTACAAGAGCATTGTACTCCACGAACAAAAACAATTAGATAATGAAACCCTCCCAAGGAAACACCCTGGCAACACCTTGTTTTGCTAATGCATCTATCATGAAATTTACCAATCTGAACACATGTTGTAATTGCAACATTGATAGAGGAAGATAAAACTCGAATTTTATTAAAGTGAAATTGGAATCTCCATGGGATTGCCTTTTGGTTAGTCACCCAAGGGACAATGTTTGAAGAATCGCTCTTCACAATTAAACTACCAACAAAGTTCTTCTAAAAACAATGGATAGCTTCTAAAATAGCTAATACCTTTGCTTCATTAGAATCACACACACCAACATGC
Source organism: Sextonia rubra (assembly GCA_037013555.1). NCBI lineage: Eukaryota > Viridiplantae > Streptophyta > Magnoliopsida > Laurales > Lauraceae > Sextonia > Sextonia rubra. The sequence continues at coordinate 25,737,098 of JASUAD010000006.1, forward strand.
TTTCAAAACATGAAAAGAAACTCACCCTTATAGTTATGAAGCACTCCCCCAGTATCCGCGGGTGCTGAATTACTTCTTGTAGCACTACAAAATTGAATTTTAGCACACCAAAGAAAGAGAGGGAGCTCACCTTAACAGGGCCACATTTCATACAAGCTTCCCATTTAAGAAGGATATCACAAAAACTGAAATTTGATAACTCATTCCCTAGCAAAGCCCACTTTGCAATCCTCCTGCCTGTGATGGTAATCAAATCATCAATATAAGAGCAAGAGCACTCTGTCATTCCTTTCTCTCCAAATAGACTATAAAATTGTAAAAGGAATCAACCTCCGTAAAATGGGCCCACACCCAACTAGACTCCCTCCCAACCAAGACTCCGCCGCTTCCTCTATAGTCATTGGGCAACACCTAGCGAGCCCACATCTCCTGATAAAATGACTCCAAGTAGTAGCCGCTTCTTCACAATGAAGGAATAGATGGTTGATTGTTTCCTTTTCCTTGTGATCTCTTCTTCATACAAATACACAACAATACATACACGTTTATGCGGAAGAAGAGATCAAGATTGAATGCCACTAAGAAAGTACTTCAAGTACACCATGTTTGTAGAGACAACTTGAAGAAGATTAGAGTTCAAGGACGGACTCTTCTTTCAATGGTGCAGAAAAAATGACCCAAGTGTGGGGCCCAACAGAGTAGTTTATGAATTATTTTTGTAATTCGTTGTTATTTAGGAATGTTTCTAATTTAATCTCTTTCCTCATTGATTAGGTGTCTTAGCCATTAAGTTTGCTTTTCCTATTTATATTACGTTATAGAGATGAAAATCCCAGCCTTATATTATTGAACAAAATTTTCGTGGGTTTCTATCCCTTTGAGGTGCGTCCTCATGTTGAGGTCTTCGTGGAAACGTGTTGAAGTGTTTTTTGATATATGCTTTGGCAATCTGCGCAATCCCTAACCATAGGGACTACATCAATTCCGCAACTTGAAAATTTTCTTCTTGAGCTGTGTGTAAAACATCCAAAGAACCATAGGGATCAATCTTCGAAACCAGCGGACTAGCCAAATGACCATTTTTGACCCCATTACTTTGCAGTTGACCATCATTGACTGAACTGTGTTCCTCCTTACAAGAACATGATATCGGATGTTGGTATGCTTATTGTCCCTAAAAGATGAAGACTTAGGTAGATATCTCCAGTTCCTCCCCAACAACCTCGTGTGCTTATCCAACAGCAGAGGGAAGCTTCTTGCTTTTGTTGGACGATTGATGTGCAACTCCCTATGTGGTGCTACTATGGAGACTCCAACACCACCATTGCCTCTAATAGCTGATCTATTTGTACCCTGTAGAGAACTGAATGCCTTATCAGAAAGAGGGTCTGAAATAACATCCTTGAGAAAATGGGGCGGACTAATACAACTGGCAAAAAAGAGTTCTGAGCAATGGGCCTTTACACATGATTGCATGGATCAAACAGCCCAACCACTTCAAGGGCTGACAATGATTGCCTAGATCCACTTCCTTGGAGATGGGTTAATCCAAAACTGCTCCTTTTGAGTCATTAAAATCCCTATACTGACTAGGGTTGTCAAAATGGAATGCCTCTGCTTCTCCCACCCTACCTACTTCTTCGTTGAATCCTTGCCCCTTGGACAGCTTTAGGATATCTTCAATCAAAGCAGTGGAACCCTGACAAGAGCTCTCCCCTTGATAGGTAGCTTTCCTATTGTAGTGTTCTCTTGATAAGTAGTGACTGTCTACTTTCTTCCTCTGGTTTTCTCCCCCAAAGGGGAAATTATTTGAAATCCCTGCCAATCCTGCAGTCTTGTGATCTGGAGGCTGAGATGTCATTCGGTCTTTGCTTAGAGCCGAAGAGCTCCTACTGCAGACCACCACATCATCCCCACGCGGGGCCAAAGCTCTGAACTCCACCGGCAGTAGCAATTCTTCCTCCCCTGACCAACGATCTTCGCCATCACCAAACTTGCCGATGCTAGCCGAGGAGGTAGAGTTTGTAACCTCTAGGATCTTCCCTTTTTCCAATAAAGTTTTCTTCATACCACATATCGGCATTGCCCCATTTAAAATAGGCTGTTCAAAGGCTTCCTCCTTTGAAATACTTCTCTTCTCCAAATCCTCCCTCACAGCCACCTTGAAAGGAAGCCAATATTTTTTTATCTTTATCTTCTTGAAGATGAAGTTAAACTCCTTTGTAATAATACACACCCTTGAGGATGAAGTTTGCTCGTTTAACCTCTTCAGCAAAACTGAAACCTTGTTGCCCTCTTCTTGCACTGGGATCAGTGGAGACTGCAACGCCTTTCTTATAGGGTTGCTCATGGGCTGGGCCGGCCAGAGCCCGATCCGGGCCTAGCCCGCCTTGGGCCAGGTTGGATATGTAATTGAGGCCCATTTAATAATTGGTTCAGGCTTGGGTTAAGTCATAGAAAGCCCAAAGCCTAGCCCGGCCCGTGCAAGAAATGCATGTAATTTAATCTAATTTAGACACACAATTACTCAAATGACCACAAAATTGATAGAAAGTCCTATTCGGCCCGGCCCGATTGATTAAATGGGTGGTCTCGGGCCTGACTTTTACTGCTCGTGTTAGGCTTGGCCCGGCCCGGCCCGGCCCATGAACACCCCTTTACTTTCTTACCTCCCTTGGGCCAGACTTAGCCAACCTTAATATCAACTTCAGCGCCTCCCTTCCTATCCTTGACCCTTCTTTCTCTCTCTTATATGTATGAGACCAACCAAACTTTGCCACGTTCACCACCTGCTTTCTACCAGCAAAACTCCTCCCATTCATCTTTTTTATAGCTTTAATGGCAGTCTCAAGGTTACCAAAATGCACAAAACTGAAGCACCAGCCCCTGCCTCTCCTACTTGA